>JARWLC010000002.1:185678347-188222514 GCA_033318265.1 Phyllotis vaccarum
AGAAATTACAAAATTGCCTATTTAGTAGAGGGGACTGTTAGAAACTGAATTATGTGCTTCCTACCGAAAGTAATGGCTGTGTGAGTTGGAGTGGTGATTAGATCCAAATTGATAGTCTGAGGGGTGGATGGGTAAGCCTTGGAAGGTGAGAATTTATAACCCCAACTGGACAAGAAATTAAGGAAACCAGAAGTATTAGTTGGGATAATTTTTAATGACTAAAAAGTAGAATATAGTCTATATACTCTATGAGTTTAGAATTAAAAAGAGACAAAGAGAGTATATCAAAGGCTGGGGCCTGAAAAAATAGGCCTGACTGTCTGTGGATCCCTGAGGTAAGACAGTCCAGGTAAGCTGCTTTAACAGGTCAGTGTCAGGGGCTGTCCAGGCGATGGTGAAGGTATCTTGAGACTGAGTGTTAGTGGGATAGTGTAAAGAGCATTTTTGAGATCTGAGTCTAAGAAATGGAAGTTTTCTGAGGTGAGAGTGAAAAGAACTGGCTAAGGGTTAGGCACAGCAGGATAGAAGGGGACGACTGCAGAGTTAATGAGCCAGAGGTCTTGGACCAGGTGGTAGGTTTTATTAGGTTTTGTAACTCAAAATATAGGGGTATTAATGGGTGAAGTGTTAGGACAAAGTAGTTTTTTTCCTTAGAAGTTCAAAGATGATAGGCTAACATTCCCTAAGGCTCTGGCATTAGTTTTTTTTCTTAGAAGTGCAAGGATGATAGGCTTACATTCCCTAAGGCTCTGAGATTTGGTAACATGTCCCGCGCCCACTTCTTGCCCGCAAGAAAAGGCACGGCACACGTAGGATCCTTCTGCAGCAAAGCTTTAATGCGTCTTGAGGGAGAGCATTAGCTTACGGAAGATGGAGAGGCCACGAGGTAGGAAAAGCCCAATTTTTATATAGACCAAAGACCTCTGCCTTGGACGTGTCACCTTTCTATAGGCTGCAGCTCATTATCTCACATGACGCCACGGGAGAGGCGGAGAGACTAGTCTGGAAGAGTATCAAATGCATGTGCTCTTGTTTTGTTTACTGACTCAGGTGGGTTGGCCAGCACCGGATATCGGCACCACCTTGAGGAGCTGGGGCCAGCGGCTCCCAACACCCCCCCCCCTTTTTTCTTTTCTAAGCAATGAGGGAATCCTGTAAGAGGGTGGAGGCAGTGGTTATCCCCCAGAAAACATTGTGGTTCGTGGGCGTCATCTCTAATCCCTCGACAGATCGAGATGCCCCCAGCCTGTCCTCTGCCTTTTGTTGGGAAGGGAATTAAGTCAGGCACCCTTATGCAGGACAACATACCTCCCAGGACATAGCTATGTCCTGTGCGATGCCCTTGGCTCAACACTCCTCTCAGGAAAGAGGCCGAACACTCCACCCAGTGCAATGGACAGGACTGTCCTAGGTGTGCAGGAGCTGTTCGAGCCAAAATATCCCTATTGCTTTAGTATAGGTAGCCACACATCTACCGAGGCTCCTGAGTCTAGAGCCATTAAGGCTTGAGCCAAAACTGTTTTGTCTCTCGGACTTTGGATTCTGAGCCTGCAAACCATCTAGAGAAGAATGACCAGTCCTCCGCAAAAGGCTAGGCCAAACATACCCACCCCCACCCATTTTTTGGAGTAGGGGAAGGCTGAGGAAATCCACGTAGAAAACTCTCTGGTCAGCGACAGGTCTAGCCGAGTGGAATTGACCTGGACGATCGCCACCTGCAGGTCACGAAGGGTCTGCTCAAATTTAGACGACCAATTCTGTAACAAAAATTGAGAAAGGCTTCTCGAAAGATTAGCTGCCTTTGTAAAATTTTTATATTGAATAGAGGTTATGCATAAGCCAGCAAGTTTTTGCTCACACCCCAACTGTGCCATTTATTGAGGCGGACAAATCATTAACCGCCTGCGCAGTCTGCACTGTCCCTGAAAGTGCAAGAGCTGAGGCAGTCACCGAGGCCCCCATGGCAGCTGTGGCAACAATCTCTATAATAACAGCAGAGATTTCAAAATCTCTTTTTTGTCTAAATAGCTGCAAGCTACTGGGGGTCTCTACTGGTATGGGCACAAATCGTGGCATGTGGGCCACTACTGCAAAGAAATAAAGCTGAGCATCTCAGCATAAGGCATAAAGGCAATTATCAAATTTGCATCTCAATTCATCTATAATTTCTGAAGCATTGCTAACAATCTAAATAAATGGTGGCCAAATTGGGAAAAAATGAAAATACTTTAGGCGTGGCCCAACCTATACTCCTGGATTGGCAACTGTTACATGGTAAAATTGAATCTTTATCCGGCCTGCCTGAGCAAAAGGGAGCCAATTTTGGTTTTATCAAACTCTGTTTCTTTTTGCCAGGCTGCCGAAAAATTTTTTAGTAATACACATGAACTATTTTCAGCTAAAACATAAACTTCCCTTTAACCCCAAACTTCTATTTTCTTTAATGTTAGGCCTAAATCCTTATCAGTGGTAAAAAATCAAGGGAAAACTTGTGTATTATACATCACCGGCATTGGCAGAGGGAAGGTGGACATTATCCCCCACCGCTGTCACCAAACACATCAACTGGAGAAGGCGAGGGCTCTTCCTCTTGCAATATTTTCCTGGTGAGGCGCTCTGGGACCCAAACCGGATTTTTTTTCATCCTGTGGAAAAACACAAACAGCTCCCCTGGATCTTATTAAAATAGGATCCGGGCCTTTCCATTTATTTTCCAAGATATCTTTCCATTTTACTAGCTCTTTTGGCCATTGTGGTTCTGTGCAATGTCGCTCAGTAGCATTTTGATAATTATCATCAATATTTAAAAAATTTATGGTAAGCAATGCCAGGGCAATTGACACTCTTGGTGTTGGGGGCAACCTTATTCCCCCTTTTTGTTTTAACAAATAGGATTTTAAGGTTCTATGTGCAAAAGCCAGAGGTGTAAGAAGCAGCAGCAGCCAGGCGTGTGGTTTGGTCAGCCAAATCATTTCCCCTGCTCATAGGGCCTGGGAGTCTCGAATGTGCCCATATATGGGTAATATAAAAAGGCTCACGGTGTTGCAGCAAACAATCTTGTATGGTACAAAACAGGGCAGACACTGTACTGGAAGAATTAATAACACCGGCCGTTTCAAGTAATTGAAGAGCATTTACCACATAATGGGAATCAGACACAATATTAAGTGGACAATCAAACTTTTGTAAAACTTCTAACACAATTAGACATTCAACAATTTGGGGTGATCTTTGACCAAAATCTTTAAAAAATGTCTGTGAATTTATAACATAAGCACCCCTTCCATTTCTTGAGCCATCAGTATATACAATTAAGCCATCTTTTAAAGGTACTGAGGAAGTAACACGTGGATATATCACAGGGTGATAGGCCACAAACTGTAACAAAGGATGTTTAGGATAATGATTATCAATTTTTTCAGGAAACATAGCAGTTAATATGGCCCAATCATCATTGGTAGCAGCTAGGACCTGAACCTGATGGGTGGTATAGGGTAAGATCATCAAAGTGGGATAAGTACCAAAATACTCAGCCGAGGCCCTCAAGCCCTTTTGAGCTAACTGGGCAACGGCGGCTGGATACCAGGCAATAACCTTCTGGGGTGAGGCCGGGGGATGAATCCACAATAAGGGGCCTGCCTGCCATAATACAGCAGTAGGCAATATTCTTTTTAAAAAACACATAGGGAAAAATGGCTTATCATAATCAATCTGAGCTAATTGGACCTTCATTATAATCATGTGCCAATCTTTTGGCAAGGCAGAGAGCATGGCGAGTCCCCGCTGAACGGGCCCAAAAAGATGCATCTGCACATTAATAGCTCTTAAGTCGTGTAACAGACGCCACCTTCCGGATTTCTTTTTAATCACAAAAAAACCCAGGCCTTGTCTTTGTTTAGGAATCTTGGGCGTGGTTCGTCCTTGCCCCAACTGCCCCAGGCCCTGTCTTTCCTCATACCACCAGGAGCCAAACTTTAAATTTAAATTTTCAAGTTCCCGTACAGGGTACAAAGTGGGGGGACCAGGCTTTAGTTTCTGGTTCCCCAACTCCCCCTTATTCTTTACTTTACCGGGGGGTCCTTTTTCCTTATTGAGTAGTTTCTGGTTTCTTAACTCCCCCATATTTTTTTATTCTACCGGGGGGGTCCTTTTTCCTTATCGAGTATTGTTACTTTACGGCGCGCGCCTAACCTCACATGGCGCTCGGTTTCTGACATGCTGTCCTGAACTTTTTTCATCACATCTCCGCCCTTTAGCTATCAGATCTTTACAGGCCTTATCTTCTACAAAGTTCTCTAGGGTACGCTGTGTCATCTTAATATCACTCTGCTTAAGCAAGGAGTCTAGTGTTGTTACGATAGACTGAGAGGATCTCACAGACCGGTAGATGCAAAAAGCAACCACAAACAACAACACTGCTAAGACAAGCATCAAGGCCTCAAAAAATCCTTTCCAGGGTGGCAAAAGTCCCAAACCAAAGTCCAGTTCAGACATATCTCTCCGAGCAGCCTACCTGCAGTTCTGAATCCACCTCGTCTCCGAGGGCTCTCCGACGGTGCAAATGGTGTTCAGTTCCCGGGTTTCGGCACCAGTTGTCCCGCGCCCACTTCTCGCCCGCAAGAAAAGGCACGGCACACGTAGGATCCTTCTGCAGCAAAGCTTTAATGCGTCTTGAGGGAGAGCATTAGCTTACGGAAGATGGAGAGGCCACGAGGTAGGAAAAGCCCAATTTTTATATAGACCAAAGACCTCTGCCTTGGACGTGTCACCTTTCTATAGGCTGCAGCTCATTATCTCACATGACGCCACGGGAGAGGCGGAGAGACTAGTCTGGAAGAGTATCAAATGCATGCGCTCTTGTTTTGTTTACTGACTCAGGCGGGTTGGCCAGCACCGGATATCGGCACCACCTTGAGGAGCTGGGGCCAGCGGCTCCCAACAGTAACATACTTGTAGAGTTCTTTAGTGGGATGACAATGGAGGAATGGTGCCTAGCATTAGAGGGGCTTTGGAACTCTCAGACTTGAGGATCTACCTGAGAGGATGGTAAAAGAAATGACATGATAGAACCAGTAGGTTGAGTGTCTAGGAGGTTGAGTGGAGAGCTGTTGGCAAGTCTGAGGTCAGGCAAATGTGGGGAACATAAATAAAAGCATTCACTTTGATCAAAAATATCTCTTTCTGTTTGTGGTATAGAGCAAGTTGGCATAACTAAAAATGATTGGGTAGTAGGGTCTACTGAAGTAGGTAAGGCCATCCCTTTATATTTACAATAGGAAGATAAAGAAAGGTGAGTCCCCAAAACTTCCTTGGGACTGAATAAGTGGCCCAAGTGTCCACAAGGAAAGAAGTGGGTCATCCTGAGTTTGGCCAGAAAGTGGTCTGCATTTGATATGCCCATGCCATGAGGTGTGCAAGGGCAGTCAATTGGCCAATATCCCTCTTGATGGCCCAGGTGACCCAGATGGAGCAGGACAAGAACAAGCCAAGTGACTCTAGACTACATTTAAAAGAGGGACCTGGACGTCCTTGAGCTACAGGGAGTGAGGAAGTTTGTCAGATTTGGTGCATTATAAGATTCCTGTTTTCTCCTTAATGCCCAAAACATATTGGCTCTTATTTCTATTTCATGACTCCAACTAAATTCTAATGTTAGACAAGTATTAAATCATAAATATGTTATTTCTATTTTAATATTTTAATACTGTAAGCAAGAACACAGAAATACAGCTTCTAGGAGATGCCTTTTCTTCAATAGTATTCAACCATAAATGTGTGAACATGCAAGTATTACCATATCATTAGAAGCCCAGTGTTGAATGTTTTGTGAAATATGTAACACTAAGGGATATGCTTGTAGTTTTTAGTGGGAAACTGTAGTGTTAGATTTCTTTCCTGGACTTTCTGGCCTAGCCTCCTGGCTTGGACTTTCCAGTCTAGTATCATAGCCCAGACTTTCCTGTCTAGCCTGGTGGCTCAGACTTTCAGACCCACAGTCCCATAGTTTTACTAAAACATACAAATACTTATGTTAATTGTATGCTGAATGATGTGGGGCCCAGGCATATAACTTCCTAGCTCTTGCTCTTAAACTAACCCATGACTTTTATCTTGTTTAGCAATTAGTCTTGGTACCTTTCCTCAGAGCAGCATTTCAACTTCTTTCCTCTGTATCTGTTGGCATCATGATGTCTCTGTGCCTTCTCTGTGGCATTTCTACTCTGTTATTCCTGTTCCCAGAGTTTTTTTTAGTCTGTTGGCCCCTCCCATACTTTCTTTCTGCCTTTGGCCAATCAGCATTTTTATGAAGCCAGTGGGTGGGACAATTATTTACAATGGAACAGCATAATCCTACTACAGGAAACCTTAAGAAAGTTAATTTTGGCATATAATGCTCAGAATGTGAGTTAGAAAATTCTTTTGCTGAGCATGGTGGTAGGAAACAGAATAAATGGAGGAATCAGGAAAACTTTATAACCAAAACCCCAGCTATTTGTAGCCTGTATTAGATCAATACTTATTGAAATTAAATGTGTGCATGGATCCTGTATCTGTGAGTCAGTAGGGAGGCCTAACATCCTTCATTCATAAAGAACTCCTTCCCAAGTAATTCACATCAATATTTGAATGTCAACAATAGCAAAGAATGCCATAAAATAAAGTCAAATAACAGACATTCGGAAAAGAATAACACTTAGAAGAGAACCAGTTTTCAAAGACTGGTTTACATATTTACTTCATAAATCATGTGTGTGAGTGTATGTATGTTCATGTATGTGTATGTGTGTGTATGTCCGTGTGTGTGTCTGTGCAAGTGTGTGTGCATGTGTGTGTATGTGTATGTCCTTGTGTGTGTATATGTGTGTGCCTGTATGTGTGTGTGAGTGTGTGTGTGTGTGTGTGTATGTATGTCCATGTGTGTATGTATGTGTGTGTGAGTGGGTATATGTGTGTGTGTGTGAGATGGGATAGTTAGAGGAGAACTTGTATACACTGGATCTTTTCTTCAACTTTTATTGTTTCAGAAATCAACTCATATTGTCAGATTTGGTAACAAGTGACTTCACATGCTGAGGCATCTTGCTGGTTAAACAGCTCTAATTATGCTTATTGAAGCAGAGTCCTTTGGAAGAACATTTTTATATTACTTGTGAAGAGTACTTCTTCCCTGACTTGTTTTCAAGGCATTTGTCATTTGAATATAAGAGAGTTACTGAAAGTACCTATGGCCATTGTTGTTCCTTTTTTTGTTTTGTGGTTGTATATTTTGTTTGTTTGTTTTGATATTTTTGCACTGTCACTCAATGAGACCATAGTACACTTGGACCTGGACAAAATTTTGACAATCATAAGTCATTTCAAAAGAACAGACTTATTAAAGAAATATCAAACAGAACTGATAGTAGTTATTTTAAAGGAATTTATCATTGTAGCTCCAAACTTGTAGTTTCGTTTTATCTTAGAGGAAAAGGTATCTCTGAGCAATGGATAGTCAGTTGCTCTGCCTGGAACCTGACAGCCCTGGGCTAAGAGGTCTTTCACATATACACAGAGTATTTATACATCTTCCCTATTGAGCAACTGAGTGTTTATGTAGTGCACTAAAGCAATATCTTTTTTATTTTTATTTTTATTTTTTTTTTAGATTTTAGCATACACATGCTGAGTTTTGCCAGATAAAGTTCTGTTCTTAGTCTCAGGTATCCAGCTCTCAAGCTCAGCAGTAAACAATGAGAAGCTATTCAAAGGCAGAGGGCTGGGAGGCTGCTTGGGCATCCAGGGTAACAGTGTCTATAACTTGAAAGAGTTTTGCATTTTATAATTGAATGAAGTCAACATACTGTTTGTTTTTTACTGTTGCTGAATTTTGTTTTATTTAAGCTTTTTGTCCACTCAGCAAATAGCCAAACATCATGAACTACTGTTACTCGAAAACCATGTCCTGTTTTTCTGCTTAAGCTTTTTGTGCTTCCTATTTCTTAGAACAGTAGCCAATATTGGCATTGGTCAATGGCAACACAGTGAACCAAGCAAGGGCAATAGTCCAGCATGTTGCTACCAGAAAGAGTACACACACTATCCCATGTGAGTGGCCAATGTTGGAGGTACTAGGCTTCCTTTTTATTTATCTTCTTTTCTGGGGAATGTTTCCTATTTTCACCTTGTGGGCTTGTCCAGGGCATGACGTTTCTGCTACTTCTTGCATTCTTCATGTCATAGTAACCATTGGTGGGATAGCAAGGTCATCGTGCTATGTGTTTGCATACTCTTCTACTGCACCCCCTACCTGTCACTCTATGAGATCTGGAGGTCATTTTGGTTCCTGTGAGTGCTTGCTTCCTCTGAACATCCCCTGTATGTATATATACATCCATTGAGTTCCACTTCATTAGATCCCCAACATGAAGTTGTCCCTATTATCATCATTTTGACTGTACCTTTTCCATATTGCCTGCAATATAAAGGAAGCATTTGGCTATTTTCAAATAATGCAACAAAATCTAGCCATGTTGGCACATTGCTGTAATTACAGCAATCAGCTGACTGAAGCACGAGAGCCACAAGTTCAAGGCCATCTTGGGCTACATTACACACTCTTGTCTTTAAACAAAACAAAAGAAATTGAGCAACAGCAGATTGCATGTTTCTTTTCTACCCCACTGTCCACTGCATAAAGAAACCCTGTGAGAAAGCCAGTTTTCAAAAAGGGCAATGCACTTTCTCCCTGACCACAGCACAGTTAATCAAACTAGGAAAACTGAGCTATGTTAGAGTGACCCCTTTTATCTTATTTGTGCGAATGTGCACGTTACTGACTTTCTTTCTGTATTGTAACACATTAAACAAATGGATTGTTTGCAGGTTACAAGTTCTGTTTTGGCCACTCTAGGTTAATTGCCAGCCATGATCCCTCTGATATCATAGGCTCTTCTCAAAGCTTCATGGTCTCCTAATTCAATATGGCCCTAGATGCCTGCACATGGCTACTAATGAATTTCACTAATTATTATAAAACAATGGAATTCTTGAGAAAAGTTTCATGTATATTTGTTACATCTTTCCTGTCCCTCAATGCTGTATTTTCTATATGTTAAATTACAGGACTTCTAAGCCCTAACATCGGTTCCACAAATGAAAAGCTTAATGTACCAAAATGAAAATTCTCAATTTTTGTCTCTGTGTATGCATGCATTTCACAAAAGAGAGACTTTAGATAATGACAAATTATTATATAATGATTATAATAATTATAATAATCATTATAATATAATGATTAATAAGTTATTATATAACTTTAGATAATGACAAAAATAAAATATTACCAAATTATTTTATTCCTGTGATTAGGTGACACTACAACACCACATGGGTTATAATTTATGAATGGGTTATAATTCATGGACAAGCCCCCTCTGGTAAAAAAACAAAACAAAACAAAACAAAAATCCCTGCTTTAGTGGCCAGCATTAAGTGGTTCAGGCTCATTAATCAGTTATGTTCTCCTTCTCAGTAACAAAATCCATGTTTCTTTGTTTTAAATGCTTGTAGATATAGAAATGTATGAATTTGTTACTATGCATTGATTTTTCTGTATTTTTAAATAATGCATAAAAATGAAGCTTATTTTGAACTGGCAGTTACAAAAAGGAAATTATGTAGCAATGAAGAATTCAGTAAACTCCTAGATTAGGAGGCCTCACAGGCTTGCCAGCTCAAAGGACAGTCACTGTAAGTATGGTGTGGGCTTTATTTGCTTAAATATCTTCAATTTTTTAGTATGTCTCACTTGAAATTGCTTTGTATATGTTTTGCAAAAATATTTATAAAAAGTATAATAAATTACAATTTACTTTGTTAGTTGAATAAATATTGTTAATCCAGTCAGTACCTATATTGTTAATCCACTAGTAGAAAATGTTCTGCTGGAGGTTACAAAATAAAACAACCATTGCAATATAGTCAAAAATTTTGAATAAAAAATTGTATTTTTGATGGGGATTGCATTAAATCTCTAGATTGTTTTTAGTATAGATGACCATTTTACTATGTTAATATTACCAATTCATAAACATGTGATGTGAAATGCCTTTATGTATGCTGTGAATGTCATTAGTTAATAAGAAGACTGTTTTGGCCTATGGCAGAGCCTCTAAGAAGCAGGCAAAAGAATGTAAGCATAGATAAAGAATAAAACGGGTAGAATCAAGAGAGATGATCCAGACACCCAAAAAGCAAAATGTAAAACATAGCTAGACTCCACAGACCAGATGGAAAGACAGATTAATAAAATATAATTTGAATTAAGATGAGAAAGCTAACTTAAAATAAACCCTAGGCATAGGTCAAACAACATGTAGTCATTTGGGGGGCTAAACAACAGACCTTGGGACTAGGCCAAGTCAAAAATTTATACTACAAATGGTGCCCAACATAGGGCACTTACATCCACATAAAGCCTAAGAAAAATTTTAAAAATGGTCAAGATCACAAAAACAGAACCAAAAATAGCTTATAAGTCCTGTCACTGATGTGAGTTATGATACAGAGATGGTGTGGCATATGGGCTTAAATACCAAATGCAGATTTATGGCAGACAGATTGTAACAAAGATCATTTTCAAAATCCCATAAGAGTCTTAATATAAGTACAAAATACATATAGCAAAGTTAAATTACTGTTCTTACATGCAATAAAGAAACAAAGCAAAGACAGCTTCTTAATAATAGCATATTCTTAGGTCAGCTCTGTTTTCTGGTGGCAAGCAGATGCACACTTCCTTTAAGAAAGTCTTCTTAACTTAGCCTTAGTGGCAAAACCTGTGTATCTTATTAAGAGGCCCTCCTGAAAAGTGCTTAAATAAAGTTTATGAACAGTGAGGACAGTGCTCTAGTTGATGACAATAAAGACCCTAAAATTCCCCATAGTTGAAATAATTAATAGCTTCATGATATTTAACACTGCTTCCCAAATTAAAAAGATAAACATAGCTGTAATACATTCAGTATGTTAAAATAGTGAGTAAAACAGAGTCAAGAGTGTTATAGTGTGTTTTCTCTGTCCCAGGTGGCCAGAGGCCCAGACTCACAGACCTATATCCCCAGACCTCTTAGCCGCCCGCTGCTGCTCAGGCCCTAGAAATGACTCAGACACTTATATTAACTTCATGCTGTTTGACCTATGGTTTAGGCACGTTGTTAGCTAGCTTTTTCATCTTAACTCAACCCATTTCTATTAATCTGTCTGCCACGTTGCCCGTGGCTCACCTGTGTTCCTTACATGTTGCTCCTTTGGGCTTCTGGCTCCTTCTGTCTGACTCTGCCCTGCTCCTCCTACCTACTTTGATGCCTCCTCCTACTTTTCCTATGGTGCCTGTCATGGGCCAAAACAGCTCCTTTATTTAAAGATTGCTATTCACAGCATACAGAAAGACATTCCCACATCACTTACCTCTTTCTTTCTAATAAAAAAGGAAGGCTTTAATTTTAACAAGGCAAAATTACATATAACAAAACAACTAACAATCAAGAATTACAGTTACAACATATAGTCTATTTGTATTTACCAAACCTAAAGAAAATATTCTTATCAACCTTATTCTTCTGAATCTAAAGTTTCATATATACCTTAAAATAACCAAGAAAAACTATACCTATGACTATCTAATCTTTAATTACATCAAAGACTACAGAAGGATATATTTACCTAAGTAAACTGGAAGTGCAAGCAACTTCCAAAATCCAGAAATGACAGAGATGACACCTATCTGCCTGGACAGTCACCCAAAGTTCCTTTATAAAGTTGGGGCATTTCCTGATCTAAGTAAATTTAATAATCTAATTTTTAAAAATCACTCATATACTATATCCCCCTTTTTTAGAAAGAGATTAACTATGACCATTAACTAGTTATAATGAAAATAAACATTTAGAAACAATATTTTGGGAATTTGGGTGTAGTTTTTCATTATTACTTTTTGTTGATTAAGGGGCATTGAAAATCTCACGGGTTTTTGAGACTGAATCATAGTCTAGTCTTGAAGCTGATGTGCCCATCTCTTCCCATCAGAGATTTTTTTTCAGGGGGTCTTGGTTGATGAAACCATATTTGCCTGGAAGCAATCCACAGGTTCTCATCTTCTGTGGAAACAAAAGCAGAACTCTTCCAAAGCAATAAATCTTTATTCACAAATTTCAAAATCAAAATACCTTTAACATATATATTCTTGTTTACCTTAGTAGCCTTTGCATTTGTAATCCATTGTCTTTCTGCAGTTAGCTCATTAACAGTTAAAAAATTAAAAGAAAACACAATAACAACCAAAATCCAGATTTTGTGTCTATTTTCCATCTTTACGCTGCTTATTATATTTTTATTACTCTATTTCTCTTTTTAAAGACTTTCTCTATCCTCTTTCTTTTCTCTCTGAAGACTATAACCTTTTACATATATTGTAACCCGCTTACAGGTTTTTTTTTTATCTGAATCTGTTTTATTGTGAATCCTTAATCATCCTCCAACCATAAGAGCTTTTAAAATACACTCTCTTAAAGAGCTGCATAGTTTTTGCAGATAAAGCAACCCTGTCTGTTTGTGGCCAGCAAACAGAGCAGACCCAAGAAAATACTATTAAGTATCCGTCTTTGTTTCCTTTTTGGTCAAAATAAGCAGAAACCTTAAACCAATAACATACTACTGAGTCTTCTGTGAGATTACAGGAACCAGTCTGGTTGCAGCTTACACTGCCTGTCTCCAGTCTGCCAGTGCCATTTTGAATGTGACCCAGATGTCATGCTTTCTTTGTACAATGACCCGCTTCAGATACACAATTTGGAAGCTGCTGTGGCTCAGTTTTTGTGCTAAAACCCTTTTTAA
Source organism: Phyllotis vaccarum (assembly GCA_033318265.1). NCBI lineage: Eukaryota > Metazoa > Chordata > Mammalia > Rodentia > Cricetidae > Phyllotis > Phyllotis vaccarum. The sequence goes on from JARWLC010000002.1 coordinate 185,691,221, forward strand.
ACTTTCTCAGGCTTTAAGTCGATATTTGCCCACCCAGGGACGCCATCTGTTACAATGTGGTTTTTTGGTCCCTGGTGGCCAGAGGCCCAGACCCACAGACCCTGCAGCACCAGACCCCTTAGCTGCCTGCTGCTGCTTAGGCCCCCAGAAATGACTTAGATGCTTATATTAACTTCATGCTGTTTGGCCTATGGTTTAGGCACCTTGCTAGCTAGCTTTTTTCTTTTTTTTTTCTTTTTTTTTTTTTTATCTTAACTCAACCCATTTTCATTAATCTATCTGCCACTTGACCCGTGGCTTACCTGTGTTCTTTACATGTTGTTCCTTTGGGCTTCTGGCTCTGTCTGTCTCTGACTCCGCCCTGCTCCTCCTACCTATTCTGATTCCTCCTCCTACTTTTCCTATGGTGCCTGTCATGGGCCAAAACAGCTCCTTTATTTAAAGATTACAATTCACAATATACAGAAAGACATTCCCACATCACAAGAGTCAAACACTATTTTATAGGCTAACCTTTGTGAGACCCCTCTTCCCCCTCCCTTAAACAACTCCCTTTTGTTCTAGCAATCTCCCCTTTTCTCAAGAAATAGTACTGAAGCCTGCCTAAGACATGTTAACAGATAAGGAGGAAAAAGGACTGTAGTTAGAACTAACACCAGATGTCTTCAATCCGAGAACACAAAGAAAACTAAGGTCAGGGGCCAGACACCAGGCATTCCTCAACCAAGGACACACTGCCATTAAGCATCTGCTCTCAATAAAAGCTTTCACAATGTTCATGATAGATGGTAGCAGGGCAGGAGGGCAGGAGAGATAATGACCATAATGACTATGTGGCTACGTGACCTGCCCCTAGTCAAGGTCTGTTTTAGAGATTCCAAGAAGAAATAACAAGCAAAAAGGCCTTGAAGAAGATAGATAACGGGCCTGGGATAGGTAATGATCGTCAAACCAGATGGTGACTTGGCCCTCAACTCTTCCACAGATGGCCTCATTCAAAACAGCCAATGAGAACCTTGTAACTATGCTTCTGCTTCTGTACATGTGCTTTTGCTCCCATTACCCTATAAAAAGACCCTGAACAAAGGCCTGGGTGCTGAAGTCCATCCAAGTAGCTTTAGCCCACAGGTCCTGTGCTCAATAAACCTTGTGCTAGTTGCATCTGACCCGTGGTTTTGGCTCAGTCCTTGGATCCTGGGGTCTCATCCTGAGGAAAGGTCCATTTCGGGGGTCCCTCACCCCCGGGGGGGTCTTTCACCTTTTAAAAGCTCTTCTGATTAAAAAAAATAATTTAAAATGTACAATAAAACAAATTAAGATTAAAAACTTCTAAATGAGTTATAATATATATTAAAATACATAAATATATAGAGAAATGATTTTAAAAGATACATTATTGAATTTACTTTAATCTGAAAAGGTAGGTACTAATTTTAGCATATTTCAAATTGGTATAGATTTTGGTTTATTAGTACAAATTTAAAGTCAAATTTATACTGTATGTATATTTCTACTCTTGTTTAAGGTATTATGTTTATGCAATTCCTTTCACATTGTAATCTATAATTAAGAGATATAGATTAATAGTTAATCATTCATGTTAATCAAATTTATAGTCATGTTAGATTTTTAGGTATATAAAGATATGTTTCAATTAGATAGGTAATCTTCAAACACTTCAAAGACCTATAAAATATGACTTTTAAAATATTTTAAAACTTAGACTTTTCTAGATAGTGAGATATGTCTGCTCCTGGCAACTCAAATCCACTTTAAGAAAATGATGGGCATCAAAGAAATTCTATATAGAGTTTGCTAATAGACAAAAAAAATGGTTCTTATCTCAACTGCCTGATAATATGCTATACAAACTAGACTTATAAGACCCATAAAGTGGCCTTTAAACTTTAACAAAACAAGCTATGATAGTCCCTCAGTTTCCTTCTTCATAGAGAAAACTTCCAGACATTCTTTACAACATAAAGAAAAGTGACTAACAAATACCAAAATGGACAGAGATATCCTTCAAATTTCCTGCTTCACTAAGAAGTATGACAGAGACTATAGGCTAAAGATAAATGCCCCACCAGTACAAAAATCTTTGAGTAACTGTCTTAGCAACTGTAGGTCTCTCTGTCATTTCTAGATTTTTAAAAGTTACTTTCACTTCCTGTTTACTTAAGTAGCATTATATTCTTCTGTAATCTTTTATATAAAGATTAAACAGATATAATTTTACTTAGTTATAATAAAAGATAAATTAGATGTGAAGCTTTAGGCTGACTAAATAGTTAGTAAAATATTTTGATATGGGAATGTCTTTCTATATGCTGCAAATATCAATCTTTAAATAAAGGAGCTGTTTTGGCCCATGACAGGCACCATAGAAAAAGTAGGTGGGGAATCAGAATAGGTAGGAAAGGAAGGGTGGAGTCACAGACAGACAGTGCCAGCAGCCCAAGAAAAAGCATGTAAGGAACACAAGTGAGCCACAGGCCACGTGGCAGGATAGATGAATGAAATGGGTTGAGTTAAGATGTAAGAGCAAGCTAGCAATGTGCCTGAGCCATAGGCCAAACAGCATGAAGCTAATATAAGCATCTGAATCATTTCAGGAGGCCTAATCAGCTGTGGATGGCTAAGGGGTCTGGGGCTTTAGGTCTGTGGGTCTGGACCTCCAGGCCACCCAGGACCAGAAACCTCACTTCAACAATATTTTCTTTAATTTTGCTAAATACAAATAAACTAAATATTACAAATATAATTTTTACTTGAAAGCTGTTTTGTCATGTATAATTTTTCTATGTTAAAATTAAAAACTTTCTTTTTGATTAAACAAAAAGAAGTGTGAGATGTCCTTCTGTATGGTGTGAATGTCATTGGTTAATAAAGAGACTGTTTTGGCCTAAGGCAGGACATCTTAGAAGCAGGTGAAAAATCTAAGCATAGATACAAAAAAAGAGGGCAAAATTAAGAGAGACAATCCAGTCACCCAAAAAAACAAGATGAAAAAAAAATAGATAAACCCCAGGCTATGTGGCAAGACAAATTAATAAAAATAAGTTAAATTACTAACTAACAATAAGCCCTAGCTATAGGTAAAACAACATATAATTAATATAAGCACCTGGGTCATTTTTATGGGCTAAGCAACACCTTGAGACTAGACCATACCAAAAACTTATACTACAAACATAGGAGATCACTTCATCTTCTAATATCTTTTTAAAATTTCTTTCTTTAAGGTTCTTGTCACATAGGTATTTAACTTTCTTTACTAGAGTTACCTCAAGGTACTTTATATAATTTGTGGCAGTTGTGTAATGTATTGTTTCACTATCTTTTTTAGCCTGTTTATCTTTTGTATATAGAAAGGTTACTATTTTTTTTTGAGTTAATATTGTAGCAAATCACATTGCTGAAGGTGTTTTTAACTGTAGATCTGTTAAGAAATTTTGGGGTCACTTATGTTTTTTGTCATATCATCTGAAAGTAAAGTATTTGAACTTTTTTCTTTCCAAATTAAATCCCTTTGATCATCTTTTGTTGTGTTGTTATCCTAGTTAGAACTTTGAGTGCTATATTAAATAAATATGGAGACAGTGAACAGACTTGTCTTGTTCCTAATTTTAATGTAATTGCTTTGAGTTTCTTTTCATTTAATTTAATGTTGGTTTATAGGTTATAATGTTGTTAGTTTATAGGTTTTATTTGGAATTTGTCTTATTGTGAAAACTTCAGCATTATCTCATGGTGATCTGATAGGATTTAGGGGTTTCTTTTATTTTTTATGTTTTAAGATTTGATTTGTGACCTAGTAAGTTATCAGTTTTGGAGAAGGTTCCATGGGGTACTAAGATAAAGGTAGATTCTTTTTTGCTTGAGTAAATGTTCTATCTATCTGTTAGGTGCATTTGAGTCATAACATCTGTTAGGTGGTACACAGTGTTAATGTGTGAGATTTGATGTGTAATTTAAATAGAAGAAAATGAAGCAAACTTATGTAAGAGCAGGAGAGGATATAAAATATTCAAAACGAGGGCTGAAATCAATAAAACTGAAACAAAAATACTAATACAAAAGAATAAATGTAACAAAGAGTTGGTTCTTTGAAAAAATCAACAGGATGGTTCTGCACCCCAATGACCCCATGGTGAACATATGCTTGTGTTTTTCCCCAGGGTATCACAATGCCAATATAGGTACCTTCAAGAGAATTTTGTCAAGCAATGGATCAAATAATTCTGGCCACAAAGGAAATGACAGATGGGTAAAATGTTTTCCCCCTGCTCTATTAACTCCCTCCATTTTGGCTAAAGATTTAAGGGCACTTTTACCATTGCCACCCATTCTTTTGCCTATGGCTGTTGACTTTCCTGCATTTCTGCATTGATTTATCACTAATATGAGCTTATGACTACATGTCATGGACTTGATAACTACAATGCTACAATACAGAGTGTAAAGAATACATGGACCTGGAAGGCGTACTTTGTTTTCCTTAGAATTTTCCTCTAATGATCCCGTTGTGAATTATACAAGATTACTACAAGAGATATTCATTACATCTCCACCAGTGGAACTATATTGGACCTGGAAGAACTCACCATCTTTCCTAAGTTAAGAATTAATGTGCTGCAAATCTATTATTTCATTATTAGCTCAGTGTGTGAATGTGTTCAGTTTTTCTACATCGGTGAGTCTTCTTATTCTTTGGAAACACTGTCAACTAATCTGTCTTTCCAATCCTTTTAAGATTTTCTAGTACAACCTGATTAAGGTTATTATTTTTGGAATCAAAATTATGATTACACACTTAGCTTATGGAGGCATACTTTAATAAATGCCTTAAAACCCACCCATATTATGTAAGAGAACCGCTATAAATCTAGATGTGATCCCTTTATGAGCAAGTGGGAGTTATACAAACCACCCAACTTTTTTGATGCATCTTGTAATGTTTTTAAAAGATGGAAGTTTCTATAATGAGACTTACTCTCAGGAGAAAAAAAACTGTAATAGCAAGAACCTCGAAAATGCCTAGATACCCATCAACTGAAGAATGGATTAACAAGGTCTACACAATGTAGTACTACACAGCAGTAAAAATAATAACACCCTAAAATTCGCAGGCAATGGATGGATTTGAAGAATATCATCCTGAGTGAGGTAACATAGACCCAGAAAGATAGACATGGTATGAACTCACTTGCAAGTGAATTTTAGACAAAAATCGAAGAATAATCAGGCTGCAAACCACAACCCTTGAACAGCTTGGGGTAAGAAGGAACTGCAGAGAGACATTCAGAGATTCCTCCTGTGAAGAGAAAATAGAGAAGATCTCATTATTAAATTGGGATCACAACGGGTAGCAACCAAGAAGAGGTGGGACCAAATCATGAGAGAAGGCGTTTGAGTGGGAGGAACACAAAGAGGGAGACAAAAGAGCTGGGTATCTTGATAGAGGAAGCCACAGTGCAGTTGAAAAGAGACTGAGTACTAAGGAAATCTCCAAGAACCCACAGGATGTCCCTGGCTAGAGCTCCAACCAATGGTGGAGGTGATTCCTAACAGGACTTCCCCTATAATCAAATGAATGACCACCCCAAGTATTATTATAGAACCTTCATCCAGCAATGAAATGAAATGGAAGCAGTGGTCCATAGCTAAGTACCAGGTCAAGCTCCCAGTCCGTCTGAAGAGAGAGAAAACTGTATATGAGCACAGAGATCGGGATCATGAGGAGGAGACACACAAAGATGGCTGGCTGGAGCTACTGTCAGCTCACTGAATCAGAAACAGCCACTGGGGAAAGGAACTAACCCTTCAAAAGCAGATGACTGTCAACAACACGGGCAGTATACAGAACCTCTTGGATAGGTTCAGACTATGTTCTTGTGCATGAATTAGCATCTTGGAGCCCATTCCCTAGAGAGGAACTCCTATCCCAGCACTAATATTGGGATGAGAGAATCAGACTTACCTCAAATGGATACACAAGACTGAACTGACTCATCTTGGAACTCCTTGCCCTCCTTGTGCTATGGAATGAGGGAATGGGGTAGGGGGAGGGATGAGGGAGGACCGAGAGGGACTGGGAGTAGGGAAGGGAGGATAGCAGGAGTATACATGGCAAAAGAAAATTTAAGTAATAAAAATCTGACCTCTCACCATGCACCACAGAGGTGATCACATGAAACCCCTTTTGCTACTCAGGAGAGAGTGTGCAAAAAAAATGCATAGAGAACCAGCAGGCTCAAGGCTAACACTGCTCAGTCTTGGAGCAATGTTGAGAATCATGCTGGTATAAACATAGTTGAGCTAATGCCTTCGGGGTAAGAATGTAGCACATGCCTTTAATTCCAGCACTTGAGAAGCAGAGGCATGTGAATTCTCACCTCAAGACCAGCCTGGTCAACAGAGAAAATTCCAGGTCAGCCAGGGCACTCACATTTGTAAATACACATACATATGTTTACACATGTAAAGATAATGAAGTAGAGGTTAAGGGTTTGGAAAAATGTGGGAAGAAGTAACTTGGAGAGAAGGAGAAACATGAAATGCAGATATAATATTATTATATTTCACCACTGTACTATAATATGTATTTTATTGTACAACTATACTGTGAGAATTTCCTGGGCTAGTACCTCTTCAATCAGCCCAGGTTTGTGCCTGTGTCCTGAAGTTATACTGTTTTGTGACCCTAATTTGTGATACGAATAAACATATATAAATGTATGTACACATACACAAACACACACACACACATTACATAAGGTATGAATTTCCCCATGGCTGGTTACAGGAGCAGACCCTATCTGTTTTTTCATACACAGTTCTCAGTGTGAGCCACAGAATGTTGGAGGGTGTGAAACAAAGACATAGTAAGGCTGGACCTCTGCTTTGCATTTTTTTTTCAGGAGAAAAGGACTTGGGGGGCAGTTGAAAAATGAAGAATATTCATGTTCTTGGTCAAGTCCACCAGCAGAGGGTGATAGGGTAGCATGCAGGTGCACCCAAGGGAGAGACTAAAGCTGTGTAGGGAAAGTTGAGTAGTTAATGCTAGGCCAGAATTTCTAAGTTCCAAGGGACAGTTTTCTTTTTATTGCCACTGATGAAATTCTGAGAATCACATCACAGCATCATCCCAGGACAGGCAGAAACCATGCATAGTGAAGACTTACCCAGGAAGTGCTCAGGCACCCTACAATACAGAACCATGAGCCTTAGTAACTCTATTATGGTTGACATTAGTTGGCAAAATCACTCTGAGAGTAGTTGGAAGTCACTTTGGGAGCATCTGTGTCTTGCACTGAGGATCAGGATCACCTGTCTGTGGTTCATAGCTGTCAAGCCATCACCTGTCACGTTTTCCTGGGTACCTTCAGAGAGGCATGCTCCTGGACTCTTCCCCTCTTTTCTAGAAGCAGATTTCCTTTAGACTGAAGCACCTGAGTGCTGGTACAGTCTAAACTAGGAAAGATGGAAATCAGGGGTTTGTCACCGGATAAAAACACATTCAGTGTACTTTGGAAATATTGTGATGAACTGAACACTTATCTGACTCAGAATATACCTATATTGACTGTGTCAGCACTCTACCTGATGGGAACCATCACCAATCACCTTTCAGAGTTCAACTTAATGCAAACTTGATCTCTTTCACGTACCCACACAAGAATAAAGTGTGTTTCTCAGATAGTCATATGTCACAAAAATTTACAAAGATGATAAAGTCACTGGTACTATATTATTAATTTAATTCTTGAAGCCAGATGCTAGTTTCCTCTACTAAGAATGAAGGCAGAGAAGAAGATTCAATACCAGAAATGACACTGGACTTCCTATGACTCCACAAAACAAAGGCTTGTATAACAAGCCAACATCACACTGATATGTATTTTACAGGAATTCTAATAGCACAAACAACATTTTATCCAAATGACAAGAATGAATTGCAAGTATAATTTCTTAACTCAGAGAGATGAAGGAAAATTAAAGTGACAGGCCACAGGATAAACTTTTATCGTTTCAGATGTCAGTAGAGGTCTCTCAACAAGACCATGAACACACCATAGACAAGGTAATGAAATATGTATAGCCTTGCTAATCATATATCAGCAGAGTTAGGAGACTGTCAGGGATAACTTCTCCTAAGATGACTGTGATCAGAGACCACAGAGCTTAGGGGGAATTTCTGAGCCAAGGGGTTCTTGAATGAGTTTAAGCTCCACCCCTCATCATCAGTTCCTTTATCACAACTTTCAAGTGTTTTCTCTACATAGGCCTCCATAAGGAGGATATGAGAGAGAGCAAATTTGCATAGCCACAATACAACCAGTGCATTCAAAAGGCTTAAAAGGGAATAAAAGCCCAAGTAGCCTGGTTGTGCTCTAACTTCCACCTTCCAGAAGTCTGTGGTATCTCCACCATGGCCTGGCTCTTCTTCCTATCCCCATTCTTCTCTCTCTGCACAGGTGACCTACCCAGACATGATCTGATATTACAGCCTACACAGGACACTACTGCAAAGTCCTGAATCCTGAGTTTGGTTCTGGTAGGGTGTGTGTCTCTAAAAAAGGCATTGTTTCATATCCTGAGCATCCTTCTCTTTTCTCTTGCAGGATCCATGGCCTCCTATATACTGACTCAACCTCCCTCAGCATCAGTGACTCTAGGTCAAGAAATCAAAATCACCTGTTCTGGAGATCAGCTCTCTGGAAAGTATGTTCAGTGGTACCAACAGAAGCCAGGCAAGGCACCTTTGCTTGTCATATATAGAGATAATAAACGTCCCTCTGGTATCCCAGACAAATTTGCTGGCTCCAACTCAGGGAATGAGGCTACCCTGACCATCAGCAAAGCCCAGGCTGATGATGAAGCTGACTATTACTGTCAATGTTGGGATAGCAATGCTAGTGCCCACAATAACACAGGCAAATGAGGAAGTAAGACACAAACCACTTCTCTCCTTTGTGAGTGACAACTCATTTCCAACACTGCCTTGCTGGGTTGTTTCTCTGCCCTTTGCCACAAACTTTGTTTTTTGAAGCAAAATGAACAAGCCTTTGCAATTAAGATATGACATGCTGAGTCTCATTCCTTAGACTCTACCAGGTAGAATATGTGGTGACCTTCAGATTCTACCAGATAAAGAATTTTATTTTTAATTTTAACACGTTTATTGGGACATATCATTGTGGAAATTAATGTATTTTATTTTTTAATCTAAGACTTTCTTTGAGTTTTGACATCTGCTTTGATGATATTTCTGGTCTCCATTTTCCCTCTTTTCTAGCTCTTCCTTGGAAAATAATTATAAGGACACTTGTGGATTATGAGAAATCTTCTTTCAGCCTAAAAATGTACAGTTAGAGCTGAGAAGACAGGCCCAGGAGAAATAATTGCCTTCCTCTCTCCTACCAGCCCCACTGTATTGACCTATTTTCTTGAGAATCAATTAGGAGGAGTCATGTCATACATTCCTTAATGACACGAAAATACACATGACACTGATGTTGACTAAAGGAAAGTGTTATGTTTGTCTAAAGACTTCCAGAAATATGAGCCAGGAAATCAAGGGCAATTGTAACTACCAACCAGAGCATAGATAAGGAGATAGGAGCCTTGGATAACAAAGGGCAGCTCAGCTGTTTCCTCACTGTCCACTGCCTGTAGATCTTACTTCCTGTCCTCTCAAACTCATCATATACATGAATTTCTAAAATACTATATTAAATAAAATTAAAGGATCACCCTCTTGCATTGTCTTTGGTAGATCCAAGAATAAACTTGCTTCACTCCTTATCAACTATGACACCAGAATATTGTCTCTCACTAATAAGTCCATGGACTTGAATTCCATAACACTGTTTGCTATATACTTTTCCTACTTCCCAAGGGCTCAGAAGAACCAGTCATGATCAGGTCTGGTCTTTCTTCTCCAGATCTGAGACATCAAGCCTGCTTATTCCTTCTAGTACTCATCATGTTTGGGAACATATTCAATGTCCATAATATACTTGTCTAAGATCTAAAAATGATTTCATGTATCACAGGACTAAGTACAATGACAGTAGACCATGAAAACTTAAAAGTAGGTAAAAAACAACATTCCATAGTTTCAAAAAATTATTGAACCTTGATAAAGATATAATTGATTTTATAAAAATGATAACAATAGTGCTTAAGATTATGAACAAAGATACACTAAGTGAATGACTAAAGATTAGACATTATAAAAGAAAATATTAGTGACATTGAGAAACAGCAGTTGAAACTTTTAAAAAATATATTCTTCACCACTACATTATATTCCAACTGTAGTTTTTCCTCAGCTGCTCTCCCAGTCTCTCCCAATTTTTCTCTCCCCTGAAATACACTCTACCTTCTTTTCCATTCAGTAACAGAAAAGCCCTCTCAGGACTGCCAAGTGAATATGGCTTACGAAGTTACAATAAAACTAGGAACAAAATCTTATATCAACGTTGGAAGAGCCAACTCAGTAGGCAGATAACAGTCTTAAGAGCATGCAAAAGGGTTTGAGATGGCTTCTGCTCTCACAGTTAGAAATCCTACAAGAATATAAAACTACTCAGCTATAACATTTATTTAGAAGCCCTAACTTAGATTCATACAGGTCTGTGATTACTGATTCAGCCTCTCTGAACCTCTGTAAGCCCTGCTTAGTTGATTCTGTGGGCCATGTTCACATGTTATGTCCAATTTTATGTTTCCTACAATCCGTCCTCCCCTCTCTTGTACAGTTTCTCTAGCACTGCCTAGTGTTTGGCCATTGTTATTTGTATTGTTCCTCCTCAGTAGTTGGATGGTACAACTCTGATAAAAGTTAGGTTAAACAGCCATCTATGGATATAGCAGATTATCATTAGAAATTATTTCATTGACTAATTCTATTATATACATAGATACATACATACATATATATACATACTGTCATAAACACACACACACACTCATACACAATCATGGTTAGTCATGCAAGTGTCTATATTAGGTCTCTGGTTTGTTGAGCCTCTGGTTCCTGTCTATATAGCCGTTGTCAGCCAAATGAAAATCAATGTATTCATCTACATATAAAAAAAATACCTAAGCAAAACTCACGATCATCTCTTTCATTACTGAAAAAAACTTAGACAAAACCCAATGCCTCTTCATGATAATAGTCTTGGAGAAATGAGTGACAAAACAGACACATCTAAAAAATTAAAAGTAAATGCAATTTACAACAAGCCTATAGCTAGTACTTCTCTGACCCGAGGGCTTGACCTCTGGGTCAGTGTACATTTGAGGCTTATAACCTTTGAAGCTGTAACCTTAAAATGTGCACAAAACCAGCATTTAAAGTTCTGTGGCATGACAACACCTCTTGCTCTGCTTTTCTTCCATCTAGAAAGAAGATTTGTTTTATTTCTTTTGTTTCTGCAGGAGATAAAAACTATAAATACCAACAAAATTAATAAAGATTTGATTCATAAAAGAGACACCTCTTAAAGAAGAAAAATAATGGCTCATCCATTGATATGACAATTTGATAAATGGTTAAAAGAAACCCTTACTTAACAAAGGTTGAGGCAGAATTTTGTCTTTACAAAACGATAGTTATAACCACCTTGAAAAAGTTAAAATGACGCTAGGTATCTAGACATATAAATCTAATATGAGATCAATTCTAAAAGATTTACAAGCAAAAAACATAAGATCTATTAGTACTAATACATACTGCTTAACATCTATATCACATTAACAACAAAATAAAATTGTAGTCCCAATTCAATTACAAATAAGGCTGGAATTAAAGTTAGAGTAAGGAGCTTTCTCTTTTCTTCAACCCAGACATTTTGGCAAAAGAAAAATTTAAGTGATTCTGCCTCATATCAGAAAAGCCACCTGTGATGGAACAAAAGTCAGCCAAAAATATATAGGCTATTGTTATTTTAATTTTATTTCTAATTCTATTTCTTTCTGTACTTATTCTCTCTTTACATTTTAAAAACCTTCTTTGTATACAATTCTCTCCTAAAATGTAAATTCCCCATTTGATATTAATAATGATGTTTCCCACTGTAAACAATAAATTCTCCTTACAGAAATCTCCAAAGCATCAAGAAAAATATGAAGCCACTACAACAATTCTACCTGGTCTCTGATGATATTTTTAAAACTAGTATACACCATTTAAGGACTGATTTTAAACGAAGGACTGTTCAAGACAGTTGCAAGATATCTTACTATGATTAACCATCTGAACACATCTCTAACAAGAATTTTAGATGGCCTTACCTAGTACTGAGACTAACTGTAAAAGTTTATAGTCAGTCCTTTGGGAACTAAACACTTTTAGTTTTACAAGACCTCACAGAGATACCGTTACCCAAGAAGCAACTCTAAAAAACTATTCTCCTCTCCTGCTAAGTTTTGTCATCTAAAGATAATATTATTCTGCTAGAATGGCTATAAGTTATATTTGGGTTGAGGGTAAAACAATAAAATAGACTCAAAAATCCTTTTTTCAAGATAAAAGAGAAGAGTTAAGACAGATATAGGTAGATTATTATATCTACCTAGAACAATTATTAGCCTAATATAAGACATAAACAATTTAAACTAATATAGATTCTTGTATATTGATACAATTGTACAGTTATTTGTATGTCAGTTACAGTAATTTGTACATTGATACAAAATTAGACTGTATTTGTCATATTTTGTTCATGTTTTACCTCTGTTCATAATATTTTGACATTTATGTATATTAAGCATATGGTTGTCATTTCCAGTATACAGATTCTACCTCTCTTTAATTATACTACCCATAATATATATACATACATATGTATATATACTCTCTCTATATATGTGTGTGTATTTATATATATATATATATATATATATATATTCTACCTCTGTTTAAAATATTTCGCATAATGGTAAATGCTTAAGATACTGTTGTCATTTTGCAGTATACATTTATCTTTCCTTAATGTTTATATGATCGTCATACTTAAACTCATTATCCAAAAACTATCTGCCCATTTATAGATTGTCTACTTTTACAATATAAGCTTCAGTTTTTAAGATGATGAAGGTCACATTTGTGCATGTTTGCCACGTACTAGTTATGTTGTTTAGGTCTCTCAGACGTAGTAAAATATGTCAGATGGACAAAAGTCTTCAAACACTCCATAGATCACAGACTCGTGGCATTTAAATATTTTATTACTCAAAATTCAGCTATGAAAAACACGACTGCTCCTGGCAGCACCATTCCTTTCTCAAGATGGTTTTGGATATCAAAGATACTCCACATAGAGTGTTTCTTTCTTGACAGATAATAGACTGTTGGGCAAAGAACTGCCTTTGCCTCAAAAGCTGACAATGAACTGGCTGCTTAATCTAGATGAGCAAGATAAAAAACAAGAGACTGCTAAAACCTGCCAACATAAGACAGATATTTCTCAAAATACTCTGCTTCTAAAAAAATTAGTCAGATATCCTAGGCATTATCCCCAAACATGGATGTTCCAACCTTGCAAGTAGCTATGGGTGACAGTCCAGGCAGCTGATTGTTGCTGAATTCTCTTACTAAAGTTTAAAAGTGACTGACTTTACTTCCACCTTCCTCAAGTAGTATATTTTTCTTCTCAGGTCTTTGATGGGGTTGATGATTATACAGCTTCACTTATAAGCATATCCTATCTAAAGCATTTAACTACTAAATTCTTATTATTCAAGATAAATAGTTTTAAAATAATCTTTATATCTTGCTAACAGCAATAATTTAGACATTTAATATATGACTTGTGTTTGTTGGTCTTATAAGTGTAGTTTTATTTTATGTCATTGACTCTATTTTCCCTTTGCTTGATAACTGATTTTATTGTGTGTGTGTGTGTGTGTGTGTGTGTGTGTGTGTGTGTGTGTGTGTGTGTGTGTGTATTTTCATAGAAAAGTTTAAAATGTTTTTATTAAGACAAAAGGAAAAGATGTAGTGGGAATACAGTACCTCCTTGACCTGAGGGAGCAGCCTCTGGGGCAGCATATGTTTCGGGTTCACCTATGAACTTCAAAGCTGTAGTCTTAAGGCATGGCCAACAACAACTTAAAGTTCTTCACTATGAGGACAGGACTCTCTCTGCTTCTCCACCACCTGGAAAGAGGATTCGTTTCAGAAGAGTAGATCCTTTCTCCATTTCATGCACTTATATTATAAGTTGTTTAAATAAATATTGATCCTAATAATATATCTCCTTGTAATAATTATTGAGCTTATTGATTGGTACACATATAGCCAACACAAAATTAAATGGAGAGAAACTTAAAGCTATTAAAGATAAAGCATGCTCATAAGTCTATGGATACAGTTTAATGGTGAAAAAAATTGCAAAGAAATGTTAGTCTTATGCTGGATTATTATTTATCCTCTAATAATAGAAAATAAAAAATATTTTCAGGACATCAATGATTTTTCTAGCTTAGTGTGAAGTTTATGAGTTCTCTGTGTGTGTGTCTGCATCTGTATTTCTCCCTCCCTTCCTTTCTTTTCCCTCCCTTCACCCCCCCCATGTGTGTAAAGGACTGAACACAGTATTTGAAAAAGGAATGATTAAAATTTTTGTACATTGGTAAAAGAATCAACATGGGAAAAAACACAATAAATAGAAGCTGAAGAAAAGTTAACAGTAGCAAACATTAAATGACAGTGAAAAAATAAATGGAGAAAAGAAACTGGACCACCAGCACTAGAACAGAATTCTTAACTGAAGTGGTAAGACAGAAAAAAAAAACATCATTTAAAATGCAAAATGAAAATATTCCTACAGAAAGCAAGTTTTGTAGTACAAATATCTCCCCCAATGAAGGTGCAATAAACCTTTAACAAGTGATAAATAAATACAGACTTTGTATATCTTTAGAAATGTAAGTCAGGCAGAGAAGACAGCTATAGCTCTGCCCCAGGACCTTACCCAGGGTGTAAAGAGACTGACAGCCACACGCCTGGAGCCACAAGGCCTGAGTACCCTGAGGAGAAATACAACTTAACATGGGACCTCTTGCCCTGGAAGGGTAGAGAGCAACCCCCTGCCTTTGGCACCCAGTAGATGAGCACCACTCTGACCAGTGAGTATATGGTGGGAAAATAGAAGATAGGGACAGAAAGGTTTATATGCTGGGGAGAGAGATACACCTAAATAGTATAGGAAATTAAGAAGCTGGCTGATGTTTGTGGCCTGCTTGCCACCCACAGACATGGTGATGCCTAGGCCCTTTAGTCCCTGCTGAGGGTCAAGTCTGGTTCTATAGACGTGATGTGGCTATGGTGGTCTGTGTTGATGTCTGAAGCTCCTGTTATTAATGAGGGTCCTGTGGATGCCCCAAGGTTAGGACACCACCCATAACCATGTTGAGACCAGAAGGATTTGTCCCCAGACAGTCAATACCATTCAGATAGTCCTAAGATGTCACCTGGTCCATGGTGCATATCTGTACTATGGCTGAGGTCTATGTCTGGATCCACATCCCAGCAGCGGTTGATACTTATGTTGATGGCAGTGGATCTGTTGTCATGGAGGATGGCACAAAGTCCCATACTCTGAGCTGACATCTGAGGTCATGTTGTTGTTCCTTGAGAGTCATGCTGCCATTTAGGGCAAACAGATCTGGGTGGCATACATAGCCACTTGGGGGCCATGGTATCATCCAGACCCAAACTGTTACTAAGGGCCATCCATGTCTGGGTCTGTTATACAACAGCCATGGCTTGTGTTGGTGTCTGTGGCTACTATTACCATAGAAACCCAAGGGAATGCCCAATGGAAGGATTGTCACCTGTAGGCATGGTGGAGCTTAAATTCCACACTGCCCCTTGGATTCATGCTGATGTGGGTGATCTGACATGATGGCATCCAGGATGCTGCCAGGGACCATGTCTGTGTCTATGGTCCTACTGTACCCTGAGTCAGTGTTGATGTCTATGGCATGTGTTGCCATCAACGGTCACACAGAGGCCCAATATCTGGGTCACTATCTGTAGCAGGGATGGCCTTTAAGAGCTCTGCCACCTTTGAAACTCACGCAGAACTGAATGACAAGTGTTTTTAGTCTTGGCTACATGCTGAGCTGAGCTGTGGCCAGACCATGTCTGGGTTTATGGCCCTTCCACAGCCAGGTTTATTGTTTATGTCTGAGGCTCCTACTTCAAGTGATGGCCTTGCAGATTCTCTGCATCTAGCTTTCCACCTGATGCCAGGTTGGTGTCCAAGAACCAGGTAGCAGTGGGTCTATCCTAATTTATCTGTATTGCTATCTGGGGTATGATGATATCCTGTCCCAGGCTTTTGATATGAACCATATCTTTGTATGCAAACCCCATATGGGGTCCGTGTTGGTATCCGTGGCTTATTGCCTTATAGAGCCACTCAGACAACTGTGGTGTGGGCATCCATCTAGTTCAGGCTGGTGACCAAAGGCTGTCCTGCTGCTGAGGCCATACAAATCTAAGCAGTATATCCTGTCACCCAGCACAGTGGTATATCTTAGGAGTAGTTTTGTAGTGTCTGGTTCCATAGAGTTGTTGCAGCCTCAGTCTATACTGATATTAATAGCTTTTGTCATTACCTAAGACAGTGAAGACAGGGCTACATAGAGTTACCCTGTCCCCTGACTGGCAGCACCACTCAGGAGATTAAGCCTTGTACCTCACCTGGGAAGCACAGTGAAACTGACTCCCTTAGTTTGTGATCAGGCTCTGAAGGCACTAGAGTGGGAATGCTGGTCCTACTATCTATCTGTCATGTGGTAGCACAGGCAAGGGAGATATGTTTGTGTCCCTCCCCCCCCCCCCACCACCAATGTTGTTCCTCCCCCGACATTTACTGCAGGCAGGAAATCTGATCCCAGGTTCATAGGAGTAGAAGAGCTGACACTACCCCTTACCAGCTACAACACTAAAGACAACAGGCCCCAAACCTTGTCTGGGAAATAAGTAGAGCTGGCCCAGGTGCTGTGGGTGCAGGTGAGCCAACCAAAGAAGGAGAAATTCCCCTGCTTTTTAATGCCTGCTCCAGTGGGGGTGCTATTGAGGGTTTTCCTGGAAAGTTCACTCTGTTGCTATCAATGAGGGAAAACTGTCATGCTGAACAACCCAGGTAACACCCTGGATCAGAAGCACTGCTGTGAGCTGGCCAACCCTAGCATCCATCTTATCTATGAACTGCTGGAGAATGTTAAGGGGCCAGATGTTTGGATTTACAGGTACTATATGATATAAGCCAACGTATCTAAGAGGAGTCCCAGTGAGGACCAAGAGTATCAAAAGAGTAGTATGAGCCACAGTTCTCAAACCATCCGATGACTCATTGCAATGAACACTTACTATAAATCAGAAGTGCAGCTTCTTATGATGCTATTTTTCCAAAGACATTTACCTGTGAATTTGTGAAGTGTTACCTTACTCTAAAAAACTAAATTTTGAATACTCAGTGAAATATATGACACTGTGGGATAAGCCTGTCATTTTTAGTACGAAACTTAAAAAAAAAAGTTACTGCTGCCATATATTGCATAGAAAGGGCGCCTCAGAGTTCATTTGTTGCATTTGGTTGCAGAAAACTGAATAAGAAGAATAAAGAGAAGTTCATAACCTAAACCACAAAAATTTGTAGCCTGCGTTAGATCCAACACTTATTAAAACTCAAGGAGCACATGAATCTCAGATCTGTTGGTCCAAAGTGGATCTAACGTTTTTCACTTACAAAGTCATCCTTTCTATTTAACTCACATCAATATTTGAATATCAACAATACCAAAGAAAGAACTAAAATAAAATCAAAACTACAGGGAGGCAGAAAAGAGTAACAAAACTGTCATAAAGAGTCAAAGTATTTAAAAATATTTAATACCAATTAATTTATGATTTAATATGTGTGTGTTATGAATGTGCGTGTGTGAGCATGTGTGTGTGCATGTGTGTGTGCATGTGTGTGTGTGCATGTATGTGCATGTGTGTGTATGTGCATGTGTATATGTGCATGTGTGTGTGTATACGTGTGTGTGTGTAAATGAAACAGCATGAGTTAGAGGGAAAATTATGTAAATCATCTCTATTCTCTTACATGATTGTTCCAAAATTGTGAGGCCTGGCACCAAGTGTCTTCACATGCTGAGCTCTCTTGCTAGTTAAAAGCTTTTGAGTAGGATACAATGTATAGTGCTATGCATATATTTTACAGGAATAACAAAATCCCAGTTTTATTGTCTTTTTACTTCCTTCCCCTCCCTTCTTTTCTTTACTCTCTTCTCTTTTATGCTATTGTTTTTGTCAGTTATTATTTTGTCTGAGAGTCTTTATTTTTAAAAGAACATTTTCCAGGCAATATGTTTTGATTATATTCTTTCCCTTTTCCCAAATCTTCACAGAGCTTCCCAGCTCTCAACCAACCCAACTTCATATTTTCTCTTTCAAACAAAACAAGACAGAAATACAAAAAAATGAACAAAGTAAAACAGAAAAATCAGTCAGATAGAATATAGCAAAAGAAAACAAAGAGTGCACACACACACACATACACACACAAATACACACACACACACACACACACACACACAAAGAGACAGAGTCATTGAGAGAGAGACAGACACATGTAAACATATCATAAAGTCTCCTTATTGTCAATCAAGTACCCCTGTCTGTGTGGCCTGCCCTGAAGTATAATTGATAATTCTAGTGACACTCTAGTTGTGAAAATTAATTTTTTTCTTTACCAGAAATTGCTTGTGACAAATCATTTTATGGCTCAGGGTGTGGCTATTTGCCCACTTATATTTCTTACTGTTGTGATTTTGTCTGCTCTGAACCAGTGCTGGTCTTGTGCATTCTGTCACAGTCTCTGTGAGTTCACATGTAAATCCTCCTATTGTGCCTGGAATGTGCTGTTTCCTTGGAGTGATCCAGCACATCTAGCTCCTGCAGTCTTTCCAGCTTTTCTTCTGCATATTCCCTGAGCTTGGAGAAGAGAAGTTTGACAAGACAGCCCAGGTAGACACTTTCTTTAATCACACATAAGTTAAAGCATATCACCGCAAACCCACACAGTCCTGACACTCCTCTTGCTCCTGCCCAATCCACCAATGACTATTTCTATCTTGACTTGCTAATTCTTGTCTCCAATTTAGAGGTGTTCTCTTTTTTGGTCATCTACCCCCTAAAGTCTTTTCAGATAAATATAATATTTTCATATTGGATAAGTAGCAAGCATATTTCCATGAGGGTTTTTGGAAACTATCATACACAGTAATGCTTCATCAATGTGTTAAGACTTACTTAAAGACAATTACAGGCCCATTGTGCTCTGTCCCAACTTTTTTCTTATAGTCGTTTGTTTGCCATGTGATTTTTAGTTTATATTCATCAAGGAAGTCATGCATGCAGTATAATATTTACCATTCTAAATATCCATATTCAACCATTTGTCTCTATAGGTCAGTCTGCTGAAGAAACAAGGTAGGAAAGGTTGTTGGATTTACTGGCACAATTGACAATCATTTGCCAAAACATAAGATTTTGCCTGAACTCTCATCTCTTCTCATTGAGATTCCCATTCATTAAGTTATATCTTGACTCCTAATCCACATGCAACCCAAACTTTCTCAGATACAAATGAATAAAATTATGGAATTCTTATTTAAAAAACTAAAATAGATGAGACATTTGCTATTCCACATCCTGGTTCTGCAAAAGTGGGATAAATGTTAACCAATTTAAAAGTCTTAGTGGAATATCAAAATAACCCTGTTAATATTTTTTCAGAGAGTCAATATGTATCTAGCTGTTAAAGTTCCTGCTTTTTCTATAATAAAGGACGCCCTTAAGCCTATAGCCAGTATTATGTTTTTATTACAAGACTTATTAAAGCAAACAAGAGAGCTATGATACTTGTCTCTCATTAAATTCCATTCTAAATTACCTGTACTATTAGCTTAGGGAAATGAAATAAATGACACTACTATACTGACAGCTATGGTTGATTTTCTGGAACAGGCTACAGCATCAAACCAGAAATTTTATCTCAAAATTTGTATAATTATTTCCAGTGTTGCCAATTTCTTAATGCAAATATCTAACCAGAACCTGCACCACTTGTGAACTGCTGAACCCCCGGGCCCCTACAAAGGTTGGGGGTGGGTCAACAGACTAGGGTTAATACCTATGACAGGTAGATGTAACACATTATGCTCCATTTGGTAATTTGAGACATGTATATGTAATAATTGACACCTGTTCTAAATTTATGTTTGCCCTAGCATTGTCTGGAGAAAATACTTTCAACTTTATGAAGGTGATTAAGCCATCCATGCTAGTCACTAAAGTACCTTGGGCCATTCAAACTAAAAATGACCCTCCTTATGTGTCACAACAGCTTAATAAATTCTTAGGTTCCTCAAACAACAGGCATCCATTGCAACCCAGAGGGACAAGTCACTGTGGAAAGGTGTAATAAAACTCTTACAGAGCTCTTGGCAATGATATTGTCACCAGAAGCTAAAAGGGATCCTAAGCTGGCTCTGGAGGAAGTTTTCTTCCACATTAATTTCCTCAGCTTTGATGAAGATAGATTGAGGTCAGCATACAAGCACTAGGCGTATTTGTCTAGGGAGATACCACTGCTACTTGTCAGGTAGAGAGAGATCCCATTTCTCCACAATGGCATTGTACCCCAGTGACCCCATGGTGAAAGTATGCTTGTGTTTCTCCCCAGGGTATCACAATGCCAATATAGGTACCCTCAAGAGAATTTTGTCAAGCAATGGATCAAGACACTCTGGGCACATAGGAGACCACAGATGGGAAAATATTTTCCCCTGCTCTATTAACTCCCTCCACTTTGGCTAAAGATTTATGGGCACTTTTACCATTGCCACCCATTCTTTTGCCTATGGCTCTTGACATTCCTGCATTTCTGCATTTATTTATCACTAATATGAGCTTATGACTACCTGCTTTGGACTTGATAACTACAATGCTACAATATAGAGTGTACAGAATACATGGACCTGGAAGGCGTACTATGTTTTCCTTAGAATTTTCTTCTGATGATCCCATTGTGAATTATACAAGATGACTACAGGAGATATTCATTACATCTCCACCAGTGGAACTATGTTGGACCTGGAAGTACTCACCATCTTTCCTAAATTAAGAATTAGAGTGCTCCATAACTATTATTTCATTATTAGCTCAGTGTGTGAATGTGTTCAGTTTTTCTACCTTGGTGAGTCTTCTTATTCTTTGGAAACACTGTCAACTAATCTGTCTTCTCAATCCTTTTAGGATTTTCTAGTACAACCTGATTAAGGTTCTTATTTTTGGAATCAAAATTATGATTACACACTTAGCTTATGGAGGCATACTTTAATAGATGCCTTAAAACCACCCCATATTATGTAAGAGAACCCCTTTAAATCTAGATGTGATCCCTCTATGAGCAACTGGGAGTTATGCAAACCACCCAACTGTTTTGATGCATCTTGTAATGTTTTTAAAAGATGGAAGTTTCTATAATGAGACTTACTCCCATGAGAAAAAAATTGTAATAGGAAGAACCTGGAAACAGACTAGGTGCCCATCAACTGAAGAACAGATTAACAATTTGTCACCTGTTTACACAATGTAGTGCTACACAGCAGTAAGAATAATAACACCCTAAAATTTGCAGGCAATGGATGGATTTGAAGAATATCATCCTGAGTGAGGTAACACAGACCCAGAAAGATAGACATGGTATGTACTCACTCGCAAGTGAATTTTAGACAAGAATCAAAGAATAACCAGGCTGCAAACCACAACCCCTGAACAGCTTGGGGTAAGAAGGAACTGCAGAGAGACATTCAGAGATTCCTCCTGCAAAGAGAAAATAGAGAAGATCTCATTATTAAATTGGGATCACAACGGGTAGCACCCAAGAAGAGGTGGGACCAAATCATGAGAGAAGGCGTGTGAGTGAGAGGAGCACAAAGAGGGAGACAAAAGAGCTGGGTATCTTGATAGAGGAAGCCACGGTGCAGTTGGAAAGAGACTGAGTACTGAGGAAATCTCCAAGAACCCACAGGACGTCCCTGGCTAGAGCTCCAACCAATGGTGGAGGTGATTCCTAACAGGACTTCCCCTATAATCAAATGAATGACCACCCCAAGTATTATTATAGAACCTTCATCCAGCAATGAAAAGAAATGGAAGCAGAGATCCATAGCTAAGTTCCAGGTCAAGCTCCGAGTCCACCTGAAGAGATAGAAAACTGTATATGAGCACAGAGATCGGGATCATGAGGAGGAGACACACAAAGATGGCTGGCTGGAGCTACTGTGAGCTCACTGAATCAGAAACAGCCACTGGGGAAAGGAACTAAACCCTTCAAAAGCAGATGACAACCAAGGGCACTGGCAGTATGCAGAGCCTCTTGGAGTAGGTTCAGACTATGTTCTTTTGCAAGAATTAACATCTTGGAGCCCATTCCCTACAGAGGAACTCCTAACCCAGCACAAATATTGGAATGAGAGAATCAGACTTACCTCAAATGGATACACAAGACTGAACTGACTCATCTTGGGACTCCTTGCCCTCCTTGTGCTATGGAATGAGGGAATGGGGTAGGGGGAGGGATGAGGGAGGGCCGAGAGGGACTGGGAGTAGGGAAGGGAGGATAGCAGGAGTATACATGGCAAAAAAAAGTTTTATGTAAAAAAAATCTCACTTTGCACCACAGAGGGGATCAGGTGACACACCTTCTACTGCTCAGGAGAGAGTATGCAAAAAAAAAAAGAAAAAGGGATAGAGAACCAGCAGGCTCAAGGCTAACACTGCTCAGTCTTGGAGCAGTGTTGAGAATCATGCTGGTATAAACATAGTTGAGCTAATGCCTTCGGGCTTAGAATGTAGCACATGCCTTTAATTCCAGCACTTGAGAAGCAGAGGCAGGTGAATTCTCACTTTAAGACCAGCCTGGTCAACAGAGAAAGTTCCAGGTCAGCCAGGGCACTCACATTTGTAAATACACATACATATGTTTACACATGTAAAGATAATGAAGTAGAGGTTAAGGGTTTGGAAAAATGTGGGAAGAAGTAACTTGGAGTGAAAGAGAAAGATCTAAACGCAGATATAATATGTATTATATTTCACCACTGTACTATAATATGTATTTTATTGTACAACTATACTGTGAGAATTTCCTGTGCTAGTACCTCTTCAATCAGCCCAGGTTTGTGCCTCTGTCCTGAAGTTATACTGTTATGTGACCCTCATTTGTGATATGAATAAACATATATAAATGTATGTACACATACACAAACACACACACACACACATTACATAAGGTATGAATTTGGCCATGGCTGGTTACAGGAGCAGACCCTATCTGTTTTTTCATACACAGTTCTCAGTGTAAGCCACAGTATGTTGGAGCATATGAAACAAAGACATAGTAAGGCTGGATCTCTGCTTTCCTTTTTTTTTTCAGATGAAAAGGACTTGGGGACAGTTAAAAAGTGAAGAATATTCATGTTCTTCATCAAGTCCACCAGCAGGGGGTGATAGGGTAGCATCCAGGAGCACCCAAGGGAGAGACTAGAGCTGTGAAGGGAAAGTCTAGCAGTTAATGCTAGGCCAGAATTTCTAAGTTCCAAGGGACAGTTTTCTTTTTATTGCCAGTGATGAAATTCTGAGAATCACATCACAGCATCATCCCAGGACAGGCAGAAACCATGCATAGTGAAGACTCACCCAGGAAGTGCTCAGGCACCCTACAATACCGAACCATGAGCCTCAGTAACACTATTGTGGTTGACATTGGATGGCAAAATCACTCTGAGACTAGTTGGAAGTTCACTTTGGGAGCATCTGTGTCTTGCACTGAGGATCAGGTCACCTCTTTGTGGTTCATAGCTGTCAAGCCATCACCTGTCACTTTTTCCTGGGTACCTTCAGAGAGGCATGCTCCTGGGTTCTTCCCCTCTTTTCTAGAAGCAGATTTCCTTTAGACTGAAGCACCTGAGTGCTGGTACAGTCTAAACTAGGAAAGATGGAAATCAGGGGTTTGTCACTGGATAAAAACACATTCAGTGTTCTTTGGAAATAGTGTGATGAACTGAACAATTATCTGACTCAGAATACACCTATATTGACTGTGTCAGCACTCTACCTGATGGGAACCATCACCAATCACCTTTCAGAGCTCAACTTAGTGCAAACTTGATCTCTTTCACGTACATGCACAAGAAATAAGTGTGTTTCTCAGATAGTCCTATGTCACAAAAATTTAAAAAGATGATAAAGTCACTGGTACTATATTATTAATTTAATTCTTGAAGCTATATGCTAGTCTCCTCTACTAAGAATGAAGGCAGAGAAGAAGATTCAATATGAGAAATGATACTGGACTTCCTATGACTCCACAAAACAAAGGCTTGTATAACAAGCCAATATCACACTGATATGTATTTTACAGGAATTCTAATAGCACAAACAACATTTTATCCAAATGACAAGAATGAATTGCAAGTATAATTTCTTAACTCAGAGAGATGAAGGAAAATTAAAGTGACAGGCCACAGGATAACCTTTTATTGTTTCAGATGTCAGTAGAGGTCTCTCATCAAGACCATGAACACACCATAGATGAGGTAATGAAATATGTATAGCCTTGCTAATCATATATCAGCAGAGTTAGGAGACTGTCATGGATAACTTCTCCTAAGATGACTGTGATCAGAGACCACAGAGCTTAGGGGGAATTTCTGAGCCAAGGGGTTCTTGAATGAGTTTAAGCTCCACCCCTCATCATCAGTTCCTTTATCACAACTTTCAAGTGTTTTCTCTACATAGGCCTCCATAAGGAGGATATGAGAGAGAGCAAATTTGCATAGCCACAATACAACCAGTGCATTCAAAAGGCTTAAAAGGGAATAAAAGCCCAAGTAGCCTGGTTGTGCTCTAACTTCCACCTTCCAGAAGTCTGTGGTATCTCCACCATGGCCTGGCTCTTCTTCCTATCCCCATTCTTCTCTCTCTGCACAGGTGACCTACCCAGACATGATCTGATATTACAGCCTACACAGGACACTACTGCAAAGTCCTGAATCCTGAGTTTGGTTCTGGTAGGGTGTGTGTCTCTATAAAAGGCATTGTTTCATATCCTTAGCATCCTTGTCTTTTCTTTTGCAGGATCCATGGCCTCCTATATACTGACTCAACCTCCCTCAGCATCAGTGACTCCAGGTCAAGAGATCACAATCACCTGTTCTGGAGATCAGCTCTCAGACAAGTATGTTCATTGGTACCAACAGAAGCCAGGCAAGGCACCTTTGCTTGTCATATATAGAGATAATAAACGTCCCTCTGGTATCCCAGACAAATTCACTGGCTCCAACTCAGGGAATGAAGCTACCCTGACCATCAGCAAAGCCCAGGCTGATGATGAAGCTGACTATTACTGTCAATGTTGGGATAGTAATGCTGGTGCTCACAATAACACAGGCAAATGAGGAAGTAAGACACAAACCACTTCTCTCCTTTGTCAGTGACAACTCATTTCCAACCCTACCTTGCTGCGTTGTTTCTCTGCCCTTTGCCACAAACTTTGCTTTCTGAAGCAAAATGAACAAGCCTTTGCAATTAAGATATGACATGCTGAGTCTCATTCCTTAGACTCTACCAGGTAGAATATGTGGTGACCTTCAGATTATACCAGATAAAGAACTTTATTTTTAATTTTAACATGTTTATTGGGACATATCATTGTGGAAATTAGTGTATTTTATTTTTTGATCTAACACTTTCTTTGATTTTTGACATCTGCTTTGATGATATTTCTGCTCACCATTTTCCCTCTTTTCTAGCTCTTCCTTGGAAAATAATTATAAGGACACTTGTGGATTATGAGAAATCTTCTTTCAGCCTAAAAATGTACGTTTAGAGCCGAGAAGACAGGCCCAGGAGAAATAATTGCCTTCCTCTCTCCTACCAGCTGTATTGACCTATTTTCTTGAGAATCAATTAGGAGGAGTCATGTCATACATTCCTTAATGACACGAAAATACACATGACACTGATGTTGACTAAAGGAAAGTGTTATGTTTGTCTAAAGACTTCCAGAAACATGAGCCAGGAAATCAAGGGCAATTGTAACTACCAACCAGAGCATAGTTAATGAGACAGGAGCCTTGGATAACAAAGGGCAGCTCAGCTGTTTCCTCACTGTCCACTGCCTGTAGATCTTACTTCCTGTCCTCCCAAACTCATCATATACATGAATTTCTAAAATACTATATTAAATAGAATGAAAGGATCGCCCTCTTGCATTGTCTTTGGTAGATCCAAGAATAAGTTTGCTTCACTCCTTATCAACTATGACACCAGAATATGGTCTCTCACTAATAAGTCCATGGACTTGAATTCCATAACACTGTTTGCTATATACTTTTCCTACTTCCCAAGGGCTCAGAAGAACCAGTCATGATCAGGTCTGGTCTTTATTTCCCAGATCTGAGACAACAAGCCTGCTTATTCCTTCTAGTACTCATCATGTTTGGGAACATATTCAATGATTTCATGTATCACAGGACTAAGTATAATGAAAATAGACCATAAAAATTTAAAAGTAAGAAAAATAACAGCATTCCATAGTTTCAAAAAATTATTGAACCTTGATAAAGATATAATTGATTTTATAAAAATGAAAACAATAGTGCTTAAGATTATGAACAAAGATACACTAAGTGAATGACTAAAGATTAGCCATTATAAAAGTAAATATTAGTGACATTGAGAAACAGCAGTTGAAACTTTTAAAAAATATATTCTTCACCACTACATTATATTCCAACTGTAGTTTATCCTCAGCAGCTCTCCCAGTCTCTCCCAATTTTTCTCTCCCCTGAAATACACTCTAACTTCTTTTCCATTCAGTAACAGAGAAGCCCTCTCAGGACTGCCAACTGAATATGGCTTATAAAGTTACAATAAAACTAGGAACAAAATCTCATATCAAAGTTGGAAGAGTCAACTCAGTAGGCAGATAACAGTCTTAACAGCATGCAAAAGGGTTTGAGATGCCCCCTGCTCCCACAGTTAGAAATCCTTCAAGAATATAAAGCGACTCAGGTATAACCTATATTCAGAAAAACTAACTTAGATTCATCCTAGGAGGCTAGAGGCCCAGAGAGCCACAAACCTGCCAACCGAGACCCCTTAGCCACCCACCTGCCGCCTAGGCCCCACAAATGACCCAGACACTTTTATTATCTATATGTTGTTTGGCCTATGGCCCAGGCACATTGCTAGCTAGCTCTTACATCTTAAATCAACCCCTTTCTATTAATCTTTCTGCCATGTGGCCCGTGGCTCACCCATGCTCTTAGATGTTGTTCCTTGGGCGGCTTCAGCTTGATCTGTCTATGACTCCGCCCTGCTTCTCCTAGCTATGCTTTGATTTCTCCTCCTACTTCTTCTAAGGGGCCTGCCATGGCCCAAAACAGCTCCTTTATTCAAAGATTGAGATTCACAGCATACAGAAAGGCACTCCCACATCACTTCCCCCTTAATATCTAATAAAAAAGGAAGGTTTCAATTTTAATATAGCAAAATTACATATAACAAAACAGCTATCAAGCAAGAATTACAGTTACAATATCTAGTCTATTTGTATTTAGCAAAATTAAAGAAAATACTCTATCATCTATCTTATCTTTGTTAATCTAAAGTTTCATATCCAATATACCTTTCAAATGACTAAGAAAAACTGTACCTATAACTATCAAATCTTTAACTACATCACAGACCACAGAAGGATATATTTACCCAAGTAAACCAGAAGTGCAAGCGACTTCTAAAATCTAGAAAGGACAGAGATGACACCTATCTGCCTGGACAGTCACCCAAAGTTCCATTATAGGGTTGGGGCATCCATCTTCACCCTACAGGCCCAGAGTCTCTTTTTATTTCAGTGAACCAGGAACTCTGCTCTGCCCATTCTAGCACAGTTCATCAGTTGCTTCTACTCGAGTCGTGAAGAATGTCTGACAGTTTTCTCTGCAAAGCAGGAACCTGAATGACCATCTTGACTTAACATCCATCTTATCTGTGAACTGCTGGAGAATGTTAAGGGGCCATATGTTTGGATCTACAGGTACTCCATGATTTAAGCCAACATATCTAAGAGGAGTCCCGTGAGGACCCAGAGTATCAAAAGAATAGCAGGAGGAACAGTCCTCAAACCATCCAATGGCTCATTGCATAAACACTTACTATAAATCAGAAGTGCAGCTTCTTATGATGCCATTTTTCCAAAGACATTTACCTGTGAATATGTGAAGTGTTACCTTACTCTAAAAAACTAAATTTTGAATACTCAGTGAGATATATGATACAGTGGGACAAGCCTGTCATTTTTACTAGGAAAACTTAAAAAAAAAGTTACTGCTGCCATATATGCATAGAAAGGGCGCCTCAGAGTTCATTTGTTGCATTTGGTTGTAGAAAACTGAATAAGAAGAATAAAGAGAAGTTCATAACCGAAACCACAAAAATTTGTAGCCTTTGTTAGATCCAACACTTATTAAAACTCAAGGAGCACATGAATCTCAGATCTGTTGGTCCAAAGTGGGGTCTAACATTCTTCAGTTACAAAGTCCTCCTTTCTATTTAACTCACATCAATTTTGAATATCAACAATACCAAAGAAAGACCTAAAGTAAAATCAAAACTACAGGAAGGCAGAAAAGAGTAACAAAACTGTCATAATGAATCAAAGTATTTAAAAATATTTATATACCAACTAATTGATTATTTAGTATGTGTGTGTTATGCATGTGCATGTGTGTGAGCATGTGTGTGTATGTGTGTGTGCATGTGTGTGTGCATGTATGTGCATGTATGTGCGTGTGTGTATATGTGCATGTGTGTGTGTGTGTGTGTGTGTGTGTGTGTGTGTGTGTGTATAAATGCAACAGCATGAATTAGAGGGAAAGTTGTGTAAATCATCTCTTTTCTCTTACATGGTTGTTCCAGAACTGTGAGGCCTGCTGAGCTCTCTTGCTAGTTCAAAGGTTCTGAGTAGGATACAATGTATAGTGCTATGCATATATTTTACAGGAATAACAAAATCCCAGTTTTATTTTCTTTTCACTTCCTTCCCCTTCCTTCTTTTCTTCCTCCCTTCTCTCTTATGCTATTGTTTTTTGTCAGTTATTATTTTGTCTTGAGAGTCTTTATTTTTAAAAGAACGTTTTCCAGGCAATATGTTTTGATCATATTCTTTCCCTTTTCCCAAATCTTCCCAGAGCTTCCCAGCTCTCAACCAACCCAACTTCATATTTTCTCTTTCAAACAAAACAAGACAGAAATACAAAAAAATGAACAAAGTAAAACAGAAAAATCAGTCAGATAAAATATAATAAAACAAAACAAAAAGTGCACACACACACAGAGAGAGACAGAGTCATTGAGAGAGAGACAGACACATGTAAACATATCATAAAGTCTCCTTATTGTCAATCAGTACCCCTGTCTGTGGGGCCTGCCCTGAAGTATAATTGATAATTCTAGTGACACTCTAGTGGAGAAAATTAATTTTTCTCTTTACCAGAAATTGCTTGTGACAAATCATTTTATGGCTCAGGGTGTGGCTATTTGCCCACTTATATTTGTTAGTGTTGTGATTTTGTCTGCTTTGAACCAGTGCTGGTCTTGTGCATTCTGTCACAGTCTCTGTGAGTTCACTTGTAAATCCTTCTATTGTGCCTGGAATATGCTGTTTCCTTGGAGTCATCCAGCACATCTAGCTCCTGCAGTCTTTCCAGCTTTTCTTTTGCATATTCCCTGAGCTTGGAGAAGAGAAGTTTGACAAGACAGCCCAGGTAGACATTTTCTTTAATCACACATAAGTTAAAGCATATCAGCGCAAACCCACACAGTCCTGACACTCCTCTTGCTCCTGCCCAATCCACCAATGACTATTTCTATCTTGACTTGCTAATTCTTGTCTCCAATTTAGAGGTGTTCTCTTTTTTGATCATCTACCCCCTAAAGTCTTTTCAGTTAAATATAATATTTTCATATTGGATAAGTAGCAAGCATATTTCCATGAGTGTTTTTGGAAACTATCACACACAGTAATGCTTCATCAATGTGTTAAGACTTACTTAAAGACAATTACAGGCCCATTGTGCTCTGTCCCAACTTTTTTCTTATAATTTCTTGTTTTGCCATGTGATTTTTAGTTTATATTCATCAAGGAAATCATGCATGCAGTATAATATTTATCATTGTAAATATCCATATTCAACCATTTGTCTCTATGGGTCAGTCTGCTGAGGAACCAAGATAGGAAATGGTTGCTGGATTTACTGGCACAATTGACAATCATTTGTCAAAACTTAACATTTTTCCTGAACTCTCATCTCTTCTCATTGAGATTCCCATTCATTAAGTTCTATCCTTGTATCCTATTCCACATGCAACCCAAGCTTTCTCAGATACAAATAAATCAAATTATGGAATTCTTATTTAAAGAAAAACTAAAATAGACGAGACATTTGCTATTCCACAACCTGGTTCTGCACAACTGGGATAATTGTTAGCCCATTTAAAAGTCTTAGTGGAATATTAAAATAACCCTGTTAATATTTTTTCAGACAGTCAATATGTGGTTCAAGCTGTTAAAGTTCTTGTGTTTTCTATAATAAAGGATACTCTTAAGTCTATAGCCAATACTATGTTTCTATTACAAGATTTATTAAAGCAAAGAAGAGAGCTGTGATACTTATCTCATATTAAATTCCATTCTAAATTACCTATAGTATTAGCTAAGGGAAATGAAATAAATGACACTACTATACTGACAGCTATGGTTGGTTTTCTGGAACAGGCTAGAGCATCACACCAGATATTTTATCTCAAAATTTATATAATTATTTCCAGTGTTGCCAAATTCTTAATGCAAATATCTAACCAGAACCTGCACCACTTGTGAACTGCTGAACCACTAAGGCCCCTACAGAGCCTGGAGGTCATCAGACTAGGCGTGATACCTATGGCAGGTAGATGTAACACACTATGCTCCATTTGGTAATTTGAGATATGTATATGTAATAATTGACACCTGTTCTAAGTTTATGTTTGCCCTAGCGTTGTCTGGAGAAAATACTTTCAACATTATGAAGGTGATTAAGCCATCCATGCTAGTCACTAAAGTACCTTGGGCCATTCAAACTAAAAATGACCCTCTTTATGTGTCACAACAGCTTAATAAATTCTTAGGTTCCTCAAACAACAGGCATCCATTGCAACCCAGAGGGACAAGTCACTGTGGAAAGGTGTAATAAAACTCTTACAGAGCTCTTGGCAATGATATTGTCACCAGAAGCTAAAAGGGATCCTAAGCTGGCTCTGGAGGAAGTTTTCTTCCACATTAATTTCCTCAGCTTTGATGAAGATAGATTGAGGTCAGCATACAAGCACTAGGCGTATTTGTCTAGGGAGATACCACTGCTACTTGTCAGGTAGAGAGAGATCCCATTTCTCCACAATGGCATTGTACCCCAGTGACCCCATGGTGAAAGTATGCTTGTGTTTCTCCCCAGGGTATCACAATGCCAATATAGGTACCCTCAAGAGAATTTTGTCAAGCAATGAATCAAGACACTCTGGGCACATAGGAGACCACAGATGGGAAAATATTTTCCCCTGCTCTATTAACTCCCTCCACTTTGGCTAAAGATTTATGGGCACTTTTACCATTGCCACCCATTCTTTTGCCTATGGCTCTTGACATTCCTGCATTTCTGCATTTATTTATCACTAATATGAGCTTATGACTACCTGCTTTGGACTTGATAACTACAATGCTACAATCCAGAGTGTAAAAAATACATGGACCTGGAAGAAGTACTTTTTTTTCCTTAGATTTTTCTTCTAATGATCCCTTTGTGAATTATACAAGATGACCACAGGAGATATTCATTGCATCTCCACCAGTGGAACTATGTTGGACCTGGAAGTACTCACCATCTTTCCTAAATTAAGAATTAGAGTGCTCCAACATTATTTTTTCATTATTAGCTCAGTGTGTGAATGTGTTCAGTTTTTCTACCTTGGTGAGTCTTCTTATTCTTTGGAAACACTGTCAACTAATCTGTCTTCCCAATCCTTTTAGGATTTTCTAATACAACCTGATAAAGGTTATTAATTTTGGAATCAAAATTATGATTACACACTTAGCTTTTGGGCATACTTTAATAGATGCCTTAAAAACCACCCCATGTTATGACAGAGACCCCCTTGAAATCTAGATGTGATCCCTTTATGAGCAATTGGGAGTTATGCAGACCACCCAACTGTTTTGATGCAAGTTGTAATGTTTTTAAAAGATGGAAGTTTCTATAATGAGACTTACTCCCACGAGAATAAATTTGTAATAGCAAGAACCTGGAAACAGCCTAGGTGCCCATCAACTGAAGAACGGATTAACAATTTGTCACATGTTTACACAATGTAGTACTAAACAGCAGTAAAAATAATAACACCCTAAAATTTGCAGGCAATGGATGGATTTGAAGAATATCATCCTGAGTGAGGTAACATAGACCCAGAAAGATAGACATGGTATGCACTCACTCGCAAGTGAATTGTAGACAAAAATTAAAGAATAACCAGGCTGCAAACCACAACCCCTGAACAGCTTGGGGTAAGAAGGAACTGCAGAGAGACATTCAGAGATTCCTCCTGCAAAGAGAAAATAGAGAAGATCTCATTATTAAATTGGGATCACAACGGGTAGCACCCAAGAAGAGGTGGGAGCAAATCATGAGAGAAGGCGTGTGAGTGAGAGGAGCACAAAGAGGGAGACAAAAGAGCTGGGTATCTTGATAGAGGAAGCCACGGTGCAGTTGGAAAGAGACTGAGTACTGAGGAAATCTCCAAGAACCCACAGGATGTCCCTGGCTAGAGCTCCAACCAATGGTGGAGGTGATTCCTAACAGGACTTCCCCTATAATCAAAGGAATGACCACCCCAAGTATTATTATAGAACCTTCATCCAGTAATGAAAAGAAATGGAAGCAGAGATCCATAGCTAAGTACCAGGTCAAGCTCCCAGTCCACCTGAAGAGAGAGAAAACTGTATATGAGCACAGAGATCGGGATCATGAGGAGGAGACACACAAAGATGGCGGGCTGGAGCTACTGTCAGCTCACTGAATCAGAAACAGCCACTGGGGAAAGGAACTGAACCCTTCAAAAGCAGATGATCACCAAGGGCATGGGCAGTATGCAGAGCCTCTTGGAGTAGGTTCAGACTATGTTCTTGTGCATGAATTAGCATCTTGGAGCCCATTCCCTACAGAGGAACTCCTAACCCAGCACTAATATTGGGATGAGAGAATCAGACTTACCTCAAATGGATACACAAGACTGAACTGACTCATCTTGGGACTCCTTGCCCTCCTTGTGCTATGGAATGAGGGAATGGGGTAGGGGGAGGGATGAGGGAGGACCGAGAGGGACTGGGAGTAGGGAAGGGAGGATAGCAGGAGTATACATTGCAAAAAAAGTTTTAAGTAAAAAAAAAAACTCACTTTGCACCACAGAGGTCATCATGTGACATACCTTCTGCTGCTCAGGAGAGTGTGTGCAGAAAAAAATGCATAGAGAACCAGCAGGCTCAAGTCTAACACTGCTCAGTCTTGGAGCAGTGTTGAGAATCATGCTAGTATAAACACAGTTGAGCTAATGCCTTTGGGGTAAGAATGTAGCACATTCCTTTAATTCCAGCACTTGAGAAGCAGAGGCATGTGAATTCTCACCTCAAGACCAGCCTGGTCAACAGAGAAAATTCCAGGTCAGCCAGGGCACTCACATTTGTAAATACATATACATATGTTTACACATGTAAAGATAGTGAAGTAGAGATGAAGGGTTTGGAAAAATGTGAGAAGAAGTAACTTGGAGAGAAGGAGAAACATGAAATGCAGATATAATATTATTATATTTCACCACTGTACTATAATATGTATTTTATTGTACAACTATACTGTGAGAATTTCCTGGGCTAGTACCTCTTCAATCAGCCCAGGTTTGTGCCTGTGTCCTGAAGTTATACTGTTTTGTGACCCTCATTTTTGATACGAATAAACATATATAAATGTATGTACACATACACAAACACACACACACACACATTACATAAGGTATGAATTTCCCCATGGCTGGTTACAGGAGCAGACCCTACCTGTTTTTTCATACACAGTTCTCAGTGTAAGCCACAGAATGTTGGAGCATGTGAAACAAAGACATAGTAAGCCTGGATCTCTGCTTTGCATTTTTTTTCAGGTGAAAAGGTCTTGGGGTGCAGTTGAAAATTGAAGAATATTCATGTTCTTGGTCAAGTCCACCAGCAGAGGGTGATAGGGTAGCATGCAGGTGCACCCAAGGGAGAGACTAAAGCTGTGTAGGGAAAGTTGAGTAGTTAATGATAGGCCAGAATTTCTAAGTTCCAAGGGACAGTTTTCTTTTTATTGCCAGTGATGAAATTCTGAGAATCACATTACAGCATCATTCCAGGATAGGCAGAAACCATGCATAGTGAAGACTCACCCAGGAAGTGCTCAGGCACCCTACAATACTGAACCATGAGCCTTAGTAACTCTATTATGGTTGACATTGGTTGGCAAAATCACTCTGAGACTAGTTGGAAGTTCACTTTGGGAGCATCTGTGTCTTGCACTGAGGATCAGGGTCATCTGTCTGTGGTTCATAGCTGTCAAGCCATCACCTGTCACTTTTTCCTGGGTACTTTCAGAGAGGCATGCTCCTGGGTTCTTCCCCTCTTTTCTAGAAGCAGATTTCCTTTAGACTGAATCACCTGAGTGCTGGTACAGTCTAAACTAGGAAAGATGGAAATCAGGGGTTTGTCACCGGATAAAAAAACATGCAGTGTTCTTTGGAAATACTGTGATGAACTGAACACTTATCTGACTCAGAATACACCTATATTGACTGTGTCAGCACTGTACCT
Source organism: Phyllotis vaccarum (assembly GCA_033318265.1). Taxonomy (NCBI): domain Eukaryota; kingdom Metazoa; phylum Chordata; class Mammalia; order Rodentia; family Cricetidae; genus Phyllotis; species Phyllotis vaccarum. Next base: position 185,726,308 of record JARWLC010000002.1, read on the forward strand.
GATGGGAACCATCACCAATCACCTTTCAGAGCTCAACTTAGTGCAAACTTGATCTCTTTCACGTACACACAGAAGAATAAAGTGTGTTTCTCAGATAGTCTTATTTCACAAAAATTTAAAAAGATGATAAAGTCACTTGTACTTTATTATTAATTTAATTCTTGAAGCCAGATGCTAGTCTCCTCTACTAAGAATGAAGGCAGAGAAGAAGATTCAATATGAGAAATGACACTGGACTTCCTATGACTCCACAAAACAAAGGCTTGTATAACAAGCCAACATCACACTGATATGTATTTTACAGGAATTCTAATAACACATACAACATTTTATCCAAATGACAAGAATGAATTACAAGTATAGTTTCTTAACTCAGAGAGATGAAGGAAAATTAAGGTGACAGGCCACACGACAAACTTTTATCCTTTCAGATATCAGTAGAGGTCTCTCAACAAGACCATTTTCACACCATAAGCAAGGTAATGAAATATGGATAGCCTTGCTAATCATATATCAGCAGAGTTAGGAGACTGTCATGGATATCATCTCCTAAGATGACTGTGATCAGAGACCACAGAGCTTAGGGGGAATTTCTGAGCCCAGGGGTTCTTGAATGAGTTGAAGCTCCACCCCTCCTCATCAGTTCCTTTATCACAACTTTCAAGTGTTTTCTCTACATAGGCCTCCATAAGGAGGATATGAGAGAGAGCAAATTTGCATAGCCACAATACAACCAGTGCATTCAAAAGACTTAAAAGGGAATAAAAGCCCAAGCAGCCTTGTTGTGCTCTAACTTCCACCTTCCAGAAGTCTGTGGTATCTCCACCATGGCCTGGCTCTTCTTCCTATCCCAATTCTTCTCTCTCTGCACAGGTGACCTTCCCAGACATGATCCGATATTCCAGCCCACACAGGACACTACTGCAAAGTCCTGAATCCTGAGTTTGGTTCTGGTAGGGTTTTTGTCTCTAAAAAAGGGCATTGTTAAATATCCTTAGCATCCTCTTTTCTTTTGCAGGATCCATGGCCTCCTACATACTGACTCAACCTCCCTCAGCATCAGTGACTCCAGGTCAAGAAATCAAAATCACCTGTTCTGGAGATCAGCTCTCAGAAAAGTATGTTCAGTGGTACCAACAGAAGCCAGGCAAGGCACCTGCACTTGTCATATATGAAGATAATAAACGTCCCTCTGGTATCCCAGACAAATTCGCAGGCTCCAGCTCAGGGAATGAGGCTACCCTGACCATCAGCAAAGCCCAGGTTGATGATGAAGCTGACTATTACTGTCAAAGTTGGGATAGCAATGCTGGTGCTCACTCACAATAACACAGGCAAATGAGGAAGTAAGACACAAACCACTTCTCTCCTTAGTCAGTGAAAACTCATTTTCAACACTGCCTTGCTCTGTTGTTTCTCAAATTTTTGCCACAAACTTTGCTTTCTGAAGCAAAATGAACAAGCCTTTGCAATTAAGATATGACATGCTGAGTCTCATTCCTTAGACTCTACCAGCTAGAATATATGGTGACTTTCAGATTCTACCAGATAAAGAATTTTATTTTTAAATTTAACATGTTTATTGGGACATATCCATTGTGGAAATCAGTGTATTTTATTTTTTGATCTAACACTTTCTTTGAGTTTTGACATCTGCTTTGATGATATTTCTGCTCTCCATTTTCCCTCTTTTGTAGTTCTTCCTTGAAAATAGCTATAAGGACACTTGTGGATTATGAGAAATCTTCTTTCAGCCTAAAAATGTACAATTAGAGCCGAAAAGACAGGCCAAGGAGAAATTATTGCCTTTCTCTCTCCTACCTGCCCCACTGTATTGACCTATTTTCTTGAGAATCAATATAGGAGGAGTCAGGTCACACATTCCTTAATGACACGAAAATACACATGACACTGATGTTGACTTTAAAGGAAAGTGTTATGTTTGTCTAAAGACTTCCAGAAACATGAGCCAGGAAGTCAAGGGTAATTGTAACTACCAACCAGAGTATAGATAAGGAGAGAGGAGCCTTGGATAACAAAGATGCAGCTCAGCTGTTTCCTCACTGTCCACTGCCTGTAGAACTTACTTCCTGTCCTCCCAAACTCATCATATACATGAATTTCTAAAATACTATATTAAATAGAATTAAAGGATCACCATCTTGCTTTGTCTTTGGTAGATCCAAGAATAAACTTGCTTCACTCCTTATTAACTATGACACCAGTATATTGTCTCTCACTAATAAGTCCATGGACTTGAATTCCATAACACTGTTTGCTATATACTTTTCCTACTTCCAAAGGGCTCAGAAGAACCAGTCATGATCAGTTCTGGTCTTTCTTTCCCAGATCTGAGACATCAAGCCTGCTTATTCCTTCTAGTACTCGTCGTGTTTGGGAATATTTTCAATGCCCATAATATAGTCATGATCAGGTCTGGTCTTTCTTTCCCAGATCTGAGACATCAAGCCTGCTTATTCCTTCTAGTACTCATCATGTTTGGGAACATATTCAATGTCCATAATATACTTGTCTAAGGTCTAAAAATGATTTCATGTATCACAGACCAAGTACAATGAAAGTAGACCATGAAAACTTAAAAGTAGCAAAAATAACAGCATTTCCTAGTTTCAAAAAATTATTGAACCTTGATAAAGATATAATTGATTTTATAAAAATGAAAACAATCGTGCTTAATATTATGAACAAAGATACACTAAGTGAATGACCTAAGATTAGACATTATAAAAATAAATATTAGTGACATTGAGAAACAGAAGTTGAATCTTTCAAAAAATATATCTTTCACCACTACATTATATTCCAACTGTAGTTTATCCTCAGCAGCTCTCCCAGTCTCTCCCAATTTTTCTCTCCCCTGAAATACACTCTATCTTCTTTTCCATTCAGTAACAGAGAAGTTCTCTCAGGACTGCCAACTGAATATGGCTTACAAAGTTACAATAAAACTAGGCACAAAATCTTATTTCAACGTTTGAAGAGCCAACTCAGTAGGCAGATAACAGTCTTAAGAGCATGCAAAAGGGTTTGATATCGCCTCTGCTCTCACAGTTAAAAATTCTACAAGAATATAAAGCTACTCAGCTATAACATTTATTTAGAAGACCTAACTTAGATTCATACAGGTCTATGATTACTGATTCAGCCTCTCTGAACCCCTTTAAGCCCTGCTTAGTTGATTCTGTGGGCCATGTTCACATGTTATGTCCAATTTTATGTTTCCTACAATCCTTCCTCCCCTCTCTTGTACATTTTCTCTAGCACTGCCTAGTGTTTGGCTATTGTTCTTTGTATCTGTCCTCCTCCGTTGTTGAATGGTACAACTTTAATAAAAGTTAGGTTAAGCAGCCATATATGGATATAGCCGATTATCATTAGAAATTATTTCATTGACTAATTCTATTATATACAGAGATACATACATACATATATGTACATACTGTCATAAACACACATACACTCATACACAATCATGGTCAGTCATGCAAGTGTCTATAGCATGTCTCTGGTCTGTTGAGCCTCTGTTTCCTGTCTATATAGCCATTGTCAGCCAAATGAAAATCAATGTATTCATGTACATATAAAAAAAAAAACCCTACAGCAAAAACTCACAATCATCTCTTTCATTGTTGAAATAAAACTTAGAGACAAAACCCAATGCCTCTTCATGTTAATAGTCTTGGAGAAATGAGTGACAAAACAGACACATCTAAAAAATTAAAAGTAAATTCAATTTACAACAAGTCTATAGCTAGTACCTCTCTGACCCGAGAACCTGACCTCTGGTTCAGTGTACATTTGAGGCTTATAAACTTTGAAGCTGTAACCTTAAAATTTGCACAAAGTCAGCTTTTAAAGTTCTGTGCCATGACAACACCTCTTGCTCTGCTTTTCTTCCATCTAGAAAGAAGAAATGTTTTATTTTCTCTTGTTTCTACAAGAGATAAAAACTATAAATACCAACAAAATTAATAAAGATTTGATTCATAAAAGAGACACCTCTTAAAGAAGAAAAAAAATGCCTCATCCATCGATATGACAGTTTGACAATTGGTTAAAAGAAACCCTCACTTAACAAAGGTCGAGACAGAATTTTGTTTTTACAAAAAGATAGAGATAACCATCTTGAAAAAGTTAAAAAGATGCTAGGCATCTAGACATATAAATCTAAAATGAGATCAATTCTAAAAGATTTACAAGCACAAAATATAAGATATATTAGTACTAATATATATTGCTTAACTTCTATATCTCTTTAACAACAAAATAAAATTGTAGTCTGAATTTAATTACAAATAAAGCTGGAATTAAATTTAGAGTAAGTAGCTTTATCTTTCCTTAAACCCAAGCATGATGGCAAAAGAAAAATTTAAGTGATTCTGCCTCATATCAAAAAAGCCACCTGCGATGGAACAAAAGTTAGCCAAAAATATATAGGCTATTGTTATTTTAATTTTATTTCTAATTCTATATCTCTTTGTACTTATTCTCTCTTCACCTTTTAAAAACCTTCTTTCTATACAATTCTCTCCTAAAATGTAAAATCCCCATTTGATATTAATAATGTTTGTTTCCCACTGTAAACAATAAATTCTCCTTACAGAAATCTCCAAAGCATCAAGAAAAATATGAAGCCCCACTACAACAATTCTACCTGGTCTCTGATGATATTTTTTAAAACTAGTATACACCATTTAAGGACTGATTTTAAACTATGGACTGTTCAAGACAGTTGCAAGATAGCTTACTATGATTATCCATTATAACACATCTCTAACAAGAATTTTAGATGGCCTTACCTAGTACTGAGACTAGCTGTAAATGTTTATAGTCAGTCCTTTGGGAACTAAACACTTTTAGTTTTACAAGACCGCACAGAGATACCGTTGCCCAAGAAGCAACTCTAAAAAACTATTCTCCTCTCCTGATAAGTTTTGTCATCTAAAGATAATATTATTCTGCTAGAATGGCTATAAATTATATTTGGGTTGAGGGTAAAACAATAAAATAGACTCGAAAATCCTTTTTCAAGATAAAAGAGAAGTGTTAAGACAGATATAGGTAGATTATTATACTTACCTAGAACAATTATTAGCCTAATATAAGACATAAACAATTTACACTAATATATATTCTTGTACATTGATACAATTGTACAATTATTTGTATGTCAGTTACAATAATTTGTACATTGATACAAAATTAGACTGTATTTGTCATATTTTATACATGTTTTACCTCTGTTCATAATATTTTGTACATTTATGTATATTAAGCATATTTTTGTCATTTCCACTATACAGATTCTACCTCTCTTTAGTTATACTACCCATATTATATATACATACATATGTATATATACTCTCTCTATATATGTGTGTGTATTTATATATATATATGTATATATATATATATATTCTACCTCTGTTTAAAATATTTCGCATAATGGTAAATGCTTAAGATACTGTTGTCATTTTGCAGCATACATTTATCTTTCCTTAATGTTTATATGATTGTCATACTTAAACTCATTATCCAAAAACTATCTGCCCATTTATAGATTGTCTACTTTTACAATATAAGCTTCAGTTTTTAAGATGATGAAGGTCACATTTGTGCATGTTTGCCATGTACTAGTTATGTTGTTTAGGTGTCTCAGACATAGTAAAATATGTCAGATGGACAAAAGTCTTCAAACACTCCATAGATCACAGACTTGTGGCATTTAAATATTTTATTACTCAAAATTCAGCTATGAAAAACACGACTGCTCCTGGCAGCACCATTCCTTTCTCAAGATGGTTTTGGATATCAAAGATACTCCACATAGAGTGTTTCTTTCTTGACAGATAATAGACTGTTGGGCAAAGAACTGCCTTTGCCTCAAAAGCTGACAATGAACTGGCTGCTTAATCTAGATGAGCAAGATAAAAAACAAGAGACTGCTAAAACCTGCCAACATAAGACAGATATTTCTCAAAATACTCTGCTTCTAAAAAAATTAGTCAGATATCCTAGGCATTATCCCCAAACATGGATGTTCCAACCTTGCAAGTAGCTATGGGTGACAGTCCAGGCAGCTGATTGTTGCTGAATTCTCTTACTAAAGTTTAAAAGTGACTGACTTTACTTCCACCTTCCTCAAGTAGTATATTTTTCTTCTCAGGTCTTTGATGGGGTTGATGATTATACAGCTTCACTTATAAGCATATCCTATCTAAAGCATTTAACTACTAAATTCTTATTATTCAAGATAAATAGTTTTAAAATAATCTTTATATCTTGCTAACAGCAATAATTTAGACATTTAATATATGATTTGTGTTTGCTGGTCTTATAAGTGTAGTTTTATTTTATGTCATTGACTCTATTTTCCCTTTGCTTGATAACTGATTTTATTGTGTGTGTGTGTGTGTGTGTGTGTGTGTGTGTGTGTGTGTGTGTGTATTTTCATAGAAAAGTTTAAAATGTTTTTATTAAGACAAAAGGAAAAGATGTAGTGGGAATACAGTACCTCCTTGACCTGAGGGAGCAGCCTCTGGGGCAGCATATGTTTCGGGTTCACCTATGAACTTCAAAGCTGTAGTCTTAAGGCATGGCCAACAACAACTTAAAGTTCTGCACTATGAGGACAGGACTCTCTCTGCTTCTCCACCACCTGGAAAGAGGATTCGTTTCAGAAGAGTAGATCCTTTCTCCATTTCATGCACTTATATTATAAGTTGTTTAAATAAATATTGATCCTAATAATATATCTCCTTGTAATAATTATTGAGCTTATTGATTGGTACACATATAGCCAACACAAAATTAAATGGAGAGAAACTTAAAGCTATTAAAGATAAAGCATGCTCATAAGTCTATGGATACAGTTTAATGGTGAAAAAAATTGCAAAGAAATGTTAGTCTTATGCTGGATTATTATTTATCCTCTAATAATAGAAAATAAAAAATATTTTCAGGACATCAATGATTTTTCTAGCTTAGTGTGAAGTTTATGAGTTCTCTGTGTGTGTGTCTGCATCTGTATTTCTCCCTCCCTTCCTTTCTTTTCCCTCCCTTCACCCCCCCCCATGTGTGTAAAGGACTGAACACAGTATTTGAAAAAGGAATGATTAAAATTTTTGTACATTGGTAAAAGAATCAACATGGGAAAAAACACAATAAATAGAAGCTGAAGAAAAGTTAACAGTAGCAAACATTAAATGACAGTGAAAAAATAAATGGAGAAAAGAAACTGGACCACCAGCACTAGAACAGAATTCTTAACTGAAGTGGTAAGACAGAAAAAAAAAAAACAAAACATCATTTAAAATGCAAAATGAAAATATTCCTACAGAAAGCAAGTTTTGTAGTACAAATATCTCCCCCAATGAAGGTATAATAAACCTTTAACAAGTGATAAATAAATACAGACTTTGTATATCTTTAGAAATGTAAGTCAAGCAGAGAAGACAGCTATAGCTCTGCCCCAGGACCCTTACCCAGGGTGTAAAGAGACTGACAGCCACACGCCTGGAGCCACAAGGCCTGAGTACCCTGAGGAGAAATACAACTTAACATGGGACCTCTTGCCCTGGAAGGGTAGAGAGCAACCCCCTGCCTTTGGCACCCAGTAGATGAGCACCACTCTGACCAGTGAGTATATGGTGGGAAAATAGAAGATAGGGACAGAAAGGTTTATATGCTGGGGAGAGAGATACATCTAAATAGTATAGGAAATTATGAAGCTGGCTTATGTTTGTGGCCTGCTTGCCACCCACAGACATGGTGATGCCTAGGCCCTTTAGTCCCTGCTGAGGGTCAAGTCTGGTTCTATAGACGTGATGTGGCTATGGTGGTCTGTGTTGATGTCTGAAGCTCCTGTTATTAATGAGGGTCCTGTGGATGCCCCAAGGTTAGGACACCACCCATAACCATGTTGAGACCAGAAGCATTTGTCCCCAGACAGTCAATACCATTCAGATAGTCCTGAGATGTCACCTGGTCCATGGTGCATATCTATACTATGGCTGAGGTCTATGTCTGGATCCACATCCCAGCAGCGGTTGATACTTATGTTGATGGCAGTGGATCTGTTGTCATGGAGGATGGCACAAAGTCCCATACTCTGAGCTGACATCTGAGGTCATGTTGTTGTTCCTTGAGAGTCAGGCTGCCATTTAGGGCAAACAGATCTGGGTGGCATACATAGCCACTTGGGGGCCATGGTATCATCCAGACCCAAACTGTTACTAAGGGCCATCCATGTCTGGGTCTGTTATACAACAGCCATGGCTTGTGTTGGTGTCTGTGGCTACTATTACCATAGAAACCCAAGGGAATGCCCAATGGAAGGATTGTCACCTGTAGGCATGGTGGAGCTTAAAATCCACACTGCCCCTTGGATTCATGCTGATGTGTTTGATCTGACATGATGGCATCCAGGATGCTGCCAGGGACCATGTCTGTGTCTATGGTCCTACTGTACCCTGAGTCAGTGTTGATGTCTATGGCATGTGTTGCCATCAACGGTCACACAGAGGCCCAATATCTGGGTCACTATCTGTAGCAGGGGTGGCCTTTAAGAGCTCTGCCACCTTTGAAACTCACACAGAACTGAATGACAAGTGTTTCCAGTCTTGGCTACATGCTGAGCTGAGCTGTGGCCAGACCATGTCTGGGTTTATGGCCCTTCCACAGCCAGGTTTATTGTTTATGTCTGAGGCTCCTACTTCAAGTGATGGCATTGCAGATTCTCTGCATCTAGGTTTCCACCTGATGCCAGGTTGGTGTCCAAGAACCAGGCAGCAGTGGGTCTATCCTAATTTATCTGTATTGCTATCTGGGGTATGATGATATCCTGTCCCAGGCTTTTGATATGAACCATATCTTTGTATGCAAACCCCATATGGGGTCCGTGTTGGTATCCGTGGCTTATTGCCTTATAGAGCCACTCAGACAACTGTGGTGTGGGCATCCATCTAGTTCAGGCTGGTGACCAAAGGCTGTCCTGCTGCTGAGGCCATACAAATCTAAGCAGTATATCCTGTCACCCAGCACAGTGGTATATCTTAGGAGTAGTTTTGTAGTGTCTGGTTCCATAGAGTTGTTGCAGCCTCAGTCTATACTGATATTAATAGCTTTTGTCATTACCTAAGACAGTGAAGACAGGGCTACATAGAGTTACCCTGTCCCCTGACTGGCAGCACCACTCAGGAGATTAAGCCTTGTACCTCACCTGGGAAGCACAGTGAAACTGACTCCCTTAGTTTGTGAGCAGGCTCTGAAGGCACTAGAGTGGGAAAGCTGGTCCTACTATCTATCAGTCATGTGGTAGCACAGGCAAGGGATTTGTTTGTGTTCCTCACCACCACCACCACCAATGTTGTTCCTCCCCCGACATTTACTGCAGGCAGGAAATCTGATCCCAGGTTCATAGGAGTAGAAGAGCTGACACTACCCCTTACCAGCTACAACACTAAAGACAACAGGCCCCAAACCTTGTCTGGGAAATAAGTAGAGCTGGCCCAGGTGCTGTGGGTGCAGGTGAGCCAACCAAAGAAGGAGAAATTCCCCTGCTTTTTAATGCCTGCTCCAGTGGGGGTGCTATTGAGGGTTTTCCTGGAAAGTTCACTCTGTTGCTATCAATGAGGGAAAACTGTCATGCTGAACAACCCAGGTAACACCCTGGATCAGAAGCACTGCTGTGAGCTGGCCAACCCTAGCATCCATCTTATCTATGAACTGCTGGAGAATGTTAAAAGGCCAGATGTTTGGATTTACAGGTACTATATGATATAAGCCAACGTATCTAAGAGGAGTCCCAGTGAGGACCAAGAGTATCAAAAGAGTAGTATGAGCCACAGTTCTCAAACCATCCGATGACTCATTGCAATGAACACTTACTATAAATCAGAAGTGCAGCTTCTTATGATGCTATTTTTCCAAAGACATTTACCTGTGAATATGTGAAGTGTTACCTTACTCTAAAAAACTAAATTTTGAATACTCAGTGAAATATATGACACTGTGGGATAAGCCTGTCATTTTTAGTACGAAACTTAAAAAAAAAAGTTACTGCTGCCATATATTGCATAGAAAGGGCGCCTCAGAGTTCATTTGTTGCATTTGGTTGCAGAAAACTGAATAAGAAGAATAAAGAGAAGTTCATAACCCAAACCACAAAAATTTGTAGCCTGCATTAGACCCAACACTTATTAAAACTCAATGAGCACATGAATCTCAGATCTGTTGGTCCAAAGTGGGTCAAACATTCTTCACTTACAAAGTCCCCCTTTCTATTTAACTCACATCAATATGTGAATATCAACAATACCAAAGAAAGACCTAAAATAAAATCAAAACTACAGGGAGGCAGAAAAGAGTAACAAACCTGTCATAAAGAGTCAAAGTATTTAAAAATATTTAAATACCAATTAATTTATGATTTAATATGTGTGTGTTATGAATGTGCGTGTGTGAGCATGTGTGTGTGCATGTGTGTGTGCATGTGTGTGTGTGCATGTATGTGCATGTGTGTGTATGTGCATGTGTATGTGTATATGTGCATGTGTGTGTATACGTGTGTGTGTGTAAATGAAACAGCATGAGTTAGAGGGAAAATTATGTAAATCATCTCTATTCTCTTACATGGTTGTTCCAGAATTGTGAGGCCTGGCACCAAGTGCCTTCACATGCTGAGCTCTCTTGCTAGTTCAAAGGTTCTGAGTAGGATACAATGTACAGTGCTATGCATATATTTTACAGGAATAACAAAATCCCAGTTTTATTTTCTTTTCACTTCCTTCCCCTTCCTTCTTTTCTTTCCTCCCTTCTCTCTTATGCTATTGTTTTTTGTCAGTTATTATTTTGTCTTGAGAGTCTTTATTTTTAAAAGAACGTTTTCCAGGCAATATGTTTTGATCATATTCTTTCCCTTTTCCCAAATCTTCACAGAGCTTCCCAGCTCTCAACCAACCCAACTTCATATTTTCTCTTTCAAACAAAACAAGACAGAAATACAAAAAAAATGAACAAAGTAAAACAGAAAAATCAGTCAGATAAAATATAACAAAACAAAACAAAGAGTGCACACACACACACACACACATACACACACACACACACACAGACAGAGTCATTGAGAGAGAGACAGACACATGTAGACATATCATAAAGTCTCCTTATTGTCAATCAAGTACCCCTGTCTGTGTGGCCTGCCCTGAAGTATAATTGATAATTCTAGTGACACTCTAGTTGTGAAAATTAATTTTTTTCTTTACCAGAAATTGCTTGTGACAAATCATTTTATGGCTCAGGGTGTGACTATTTGTCCACTTCTATTTCTTACTGTTGTGATTTTGTCTGCTTTGAACCAGTGCTGGTCTTGTGCATTCTGTCACAGTCTCTGTGAGTTCACATGTAAATCCTCCCATTGTGCCTGGAATGTGCTGTTTCCTTGGAGTGATCCAGCACATCTAGCTCCTGCAGTCTTTCCAGCTTTTCTTCTGCATATTCCCTGAGCTTGGAGAAGAGAAGTTTGACAAGACAGCCCAGGTAGACATTTTCTTTAATCACACATAAGTTAAAGCATATAAGCGCAAACCCACACAGTCCTGACACTCCTCTTGCTCCTGCCCAATCCACCAATGACTATTTCTATCTTGACCTGCTAATTCTTGTCTCCAATTTAGAGGTGTTCTCTTTTTTGATCATCTACCCCCTAAAGTCTTTTCAGTTAAATATAATATTTTCATATTGGATAAGTAGCAAGCATATTTCCATGAGTGTTTTTGGAAACTATCACACACAGTAATGCTTCATCAATGTGTTAAGACTTACTTAAAGACAATTACAGGCCCATTGTGCTCTGTCCCAACTTTTTTCTTATAATTTCTTGTTTTGCCATGTGATTTTTAGTTTATATTCATCAAGGAAGTCATGCATGCAGTATAATATTTATCATTGTAAATATCCATATTCAACCATTTGTCTCTATGGGTCAGTCTTCTGAGGAACCAAGGTAGGAAATGGTTGTTGGATTTACTGGCACAATTGATAATCATTTGTCAAAACTTAAGATTTTTCCTGAACTCTCATCTCTTCTCATTGAGATTCCCATTCATTAAGTTATATCTTGACTCCTATTCCATATGCAACCCAAGCTTACTCAGATACAAATAAATCAAATTATGGAATTATTATTTAAAGAAAAACTAAAATAGATGAGACATTTGCTATTCCACATCCTGGTTCTGCACAACTGGGATAATTGTTAGCCCATTTAAAAGTCTTAGTGGAATATCAAAATTATCCTGTTAATATTTTTTCAGACATTCAATATGTGGTTCAAGCTGTTAAAGTTCTTGCTTTTTCTATAATAAAGGATACCCTTAAGCCTATAGCCAATACTATGTTTCTATTACAAGACTTATTAAAGCAAAGAAGAGAGCTGTGATACTTGTCTCATATTAAATTCCATTCTAAATTACCTATACTACTAGCTTAGGGAAATGAAATAAATGACACTACTATACTGACAGCTATGGTTGGTTTTCTGGAACAGGCTAGAGCATTACACCAGAGATTTTATCTCAAAATTTATATAATTAGTTCCAGTGTTCTCAATTTCTTAATGCAAATATCTAACCAGAACCTGCACCACTTGTGAACTGCTGAACCCCAGGGCCCTTACAGAGACTGGAGGTCAACAGACTGGGATTGATACCTTTGGCAGATAGATGTAACACATTATGCTCCATTTGGTAATTTGAGATATGTATATGTAATAATTGACGCCTGTTCTAAACTTATGTTTGCCCTAGCATTGTCTGGAGAATATACTTTCAACATTATGAAGGTGATTAAGCCATCCATGCTAGTCACTAAAGGACCTTGGGCCATTCAAACTAAAAATGACCCTCCTTATGTGTCACAACAGCTTAATAAATTCTTAGGTTCCTCAAACAACAGGCATCCATTGCAACCCAGAGGGACAAGTCACTGTGGAAAGGTGTAATAAAACTCTTACAGAGCTCTTGGCAATGATATTGTCACCAGAAGCTAAAAGGGATCCTAAGCTGGCTCTGGAGGAAGTTTTCTTCCACATTAATTTCCTCAGCTTTGATGAAAATGGATTGAGGTCAGCATACAAGCACTAAGCGTATTTGTCTAGGGAGATACCACTGCTACTTGTCACGTAGAGAGATCCCATTTCTCCACAATGGTACTGCACCCCAGTGACCCCATGGTGAAAGTATGCTTGTGTTTCTCTCCAGGGTATCACAATGCCAATATAGGTACCCTCAAGAGAATTTTGTCAAGCAATGGATCAAGACACTCTGGGCACAAAGGAAACCAGAGATGGGTAAAATATTTTCCCCCTGCTCTATTAGCTCCCTCCTTTTTGGATAAAGATTTATGGGCACTTTTACCAATGCCACCCATTCTTTTGCCTATGGCTGTTGACATTCCTGCATTTCTGTATTTATTTATCACTAATATGTAATTATGACTATATGTTATGGACTTGATAACTACAATGCTACAATCCAGAGTGTAAAAAATACATGGACCTGGAAGGCGTACTTTGTTTTCCTTAGAATTTTCTTCTGATGATCCCTTTGTGAATTATACAAGATGACCACAGGAGATATTCATTACATCTCCACCAGTGGAACTATGTTGGACCTGGAAGTACTCACCATCTTTCCTAAATTAAGAATTAGAGTGCTCCATAACTATTATTTCATTATTAGCTCAGTGTGTGAATGTGTTCAGTTTTTCTACCTTGGTGAGTCTTCTTATTCTTTGGAAACACTGTCAACTAATCTGTCTTTTCAATCCTTTTAGGATTTTCTAGTACAACCTGATTAAGGTTATTATTTTTGGAATCAAAATTATGATTACACACTTAGCTTATGGAGGCATACTTTAATAGATGCCTTTAAACCTACCCATATTATATAAGAGAACCCCTTTAAATCTAGATGTGATCCCTTTATGAGCAACTGGGAGTTATGCAAACCACCCAACTGTTTTGATGCATCTTGTAATGTTTTTAAAAGATGGAAGTTTCTATAATGAGACTTACTCTCAGGAGAAAAAAAACTGTAATAGCAAGAACCTGGAAACAGCCTAGATACCCATCAACTGAAGAATGGATTATCAAGGTTTACACAATGTAGTAATACACAGCAGTAAAAATAATAACACCCTAAAATTTGCAGACAATGGATGGATTTGAAGAATATCATCCTGAGTTAGGTAACATAGACCAGGAAGATAGACATGGTATGCACTCACTGGCAAGTGAATTTTAGACAAAAATCAAAGAATAACCAGGCTGCAAACCACAACCCCTGAGCAGCTTGGGATAAGAAGAAACTGCAGAGAGACATTCAGAGATTCCTCCTGTGAAGAGAAAATAGAGAAGATCTCATTATTAAATTGGGATCACAACGGGTAGCAACCAAGAAGAGGTGGGAGCAAATCATGAGAGAAGGCGTTTGAGTGAGAGGAACTCAAAGAGGGAGACAAAAGAGCTGGGTATCTTGATAGAGGAAGTCATGGTGCAGTTGGAAAGAGACTGAGTACTGAGGAAATCTCCAAGAACCCACAGGATGTCCCTGGCTAGAGCTCCAACCAATGGTGGAGGTGATTCCTAACAGGACTTCCCCTATAATCAAAGGAATGACCACCCCAAGTATTATTATAGAAACTTCAGCAATGAAAAGAAATGGAAGCAGAGATCCATAGCTAAGTACAAGGTCAAGCTCCCAGTCCACCTGAAGAGATAGAAAACTGTATATGTGCACAGAGATCGGGATCAGGAGGAGGAGACACACAAAGATGGCTGGCTGGAGCTACTGTCATCTCACTGATTCAGAAGCAGCCATTGGGGAAAGGAACTAAACCCTTCAAAAGCAGATGATTGTTAAGGCACGGGCATTATGCAGAGCCTCTTGGAGTAGGTTCAGACTATGATCTTGTCTATGAATTAGCATCTTGGAGCCCATTCCCTACAAAAGAACTCCTAACCCAGCACTAATATTGGGATGAGAGAATCAGACTTACCTCAAATGGATACACAAGAATGAACTGACTCCTCTTGGAACTCCTTGCCCTCCTTGTGCTATGGAATGAGGGAATGGGGTAGGGGGAGGGATGAGGGAGGGCTGAGAGGGACTGGGAGTAGGGAAGGGAGGATAGCAGGAGTATACATGGCAAAAGAAAATTTAAGTAATAAAAATCTGACCTCTCACCTTGCACCACAGAGGTGATCACGTAACACACCTTCTGCTGCTCAGGAGAGTGTGTGCAGAAAAAAATGCATAGAGAACCAGCAGGCTCAAGGCTAACACTGCTCAGTCTTGGAGCAGTGTTGAGAATCATGCTAGTATAAACACAGTTGAGCTAATGCCTTTGGGGTAAGAATGTAGCACATGCCTTTAATTCCAGCACTTAAGAAGCAGAGGCATGTGAATTCTCACCTCAAGACCAGCCTGGTCAACAGAGAAAATTCTAGGTCAGCCAGGGCACTCACATTTGTAAATACATATACATATGTTTACACATGTAAAGATAGTGAAGTAGAGATGAAGGGTTTGGAAAAATGTGAGAAGAAGTAACTTGGAGAGAAGGAGAAACATGTAAATGCAGATATAATATTGTTATATTTCACCACTGTACTATAATATGTATTTTATTGTACAACTATACTGTGAGAATTTCCTGGGCTAGTACCTCTTCAATCAGCCCAGGTTTGTGCCTGTGTCCTGAAGTTATACTGTTTTGTGACCCTCATTTGTTATATGAATAAACATATATAAATGTATGTACACATACACAAACACACACACACACATTACATAAGGTATGAATTTCCCCATGGCTGGTTACAGGAGCAGACCCTATCTGTTTTTTCATACACAGTTCTCAGTGTAAGCCACAGAATGTTGGAGCATGTGAAACAAAGACATAGTAAGGCTGGATCTCTGCTTTGCATTTTTTTTCAGGTGAAAAGGTCTTGGGGTGCAGTTGAAAAATGGAGAATATTCATGTTCTTGGTCAAGTCCACCAGCAGAGAGTGATAGGGTAGCATGCAGGTGCACCCAAGGGAGAGACTAAAGCTGTGTAGGGAAAGTCGAGTAGTTAATGCTAGGCCAGAATTTCTAAGTTCCAAGGGACAGTTTTCTTTTTATTGCCAGTGATGAAATTCTGAGAATCACATTACAGCATCATTCCAGGACAGGCAGAAACCATGCATAGTGAAGACTCACCCAGGAAGTGCTCAGGCACCCTACAATACCGAACCATGAGCCTCAGTAACTCTATTATGGTTGACACTGGTTGACAAAATCACTCTGAGACTAGTTGGAAGTTCACTTTGGGAGCATCTGTGTCTTGCACTGAGGATCAGGTCACCTTTCTGTGGTTCATAGCTGTCAAGCCATCACCTGTCACGTTTTCCTGGGTACTTTCAGAGAGGCATGCTCCTGGACTCTTCCCCTCTTTTCTAGAAGCAGATTTCCTTTAGACTAAAGCACCTGAGTGCTGGTACAGTCTAAACTAGGAAAGATGGAAATCAGGGGTTTGTCACCGAATAAAAACACATTCAGTGTTCTTTGGAAATACTGTGATGAACTGAACACTTATCTGACTCACAATACACCTATATTGACTGTGTCAGCACTCTACCTGATGGGAACCATCACCAATCACCTTTCAGAGCTCAACTTAGTGCAAACTTGATCTCTTTCACGTACAGGCACAAGAATAAAGTGTGTTTCTCAAATAGTCTTATTTCACAAAAATTTAAAAAGATGATAAAGTCACTGGTACTATATTATTAATTTAATTCTTGAAGCCAGATACTAGTCTCCTCTACTAAGAATGAAGGCAGAGAAGAAGATTCAATATGAGAAATGATACTAGACTTCCTATGACTCCACAAAACAAAGGCTTGTATAACAATACAATATCACACTGATATGTATTTTACAGGAATTCTAATAACACATACAACATTTTATCCAAATGACAAGAATGAATTACAAGTATAGTTTCTTAACTCAGAGAGATGAAGGAAAATTAAAGTGACAGGCCACACGACAAACTTTTATCGTTTCAGATGTCAGTAGAGGTCTCTCAACAAGACCATGAACACACCATAAGCAATGTAATGAAATATGGATAGCCTTGCTAATCATATATAAGCAGAGTTAGGAGACTCTCATGGATATCTTCTCCTAAGATAACTGTGATCAGAGACCACAGGAGCTTAGGGGGAATTTCTGAGCCCAGGGGTTCTTGAATGAGTTGAAGCTCCACCCCTCCTCATCAGTTTCTTTATCACAACTTTCAAGTGTTTTCTCTACATAGGCCTCCATAATGAGGATATGAGAGAGAGCAAATTTGCATAACCACAATACAACTAGTGCATTCAAAAGGCTTAAAAGGGAATAAAAGCCCAAGTAGCCTGGTTGTGCTCTAACTTCCACCTTCCAGAAGTCTGTGGTATCTCCACCATGGCCTGGCTCTTCCTCCTATCCCAAGTCTTCTCTCTCTGCACAGGTGACCTACCCAGACATGATCCAATATTCCAGCCCACACAGGACACTACTGCAAAGTCCTGAATCCTGAGTTTGGTTCTGGTAGAGTGTGTGTCTCTAAAAAAGGCATTGTTTCATATCCTGAGCATCCTTCTCTTTTCTTTTGCAGGATCCATGGCCTCCTACATACTGACTCAACCTCCCTCAGCATCAGTGACTCCAGGTAAAGAAATCAAAATCACCTGTTCTGGAGATCAGCTCTCAGAAAAGTATGTTCATTGGTACCAACAGAAGCCAGGCAAGGCACCTGCACTTGTCATATATGAAGATAATAAACGTCCCTCTGGTATCCCAGACAAATTCGCAGGCTCCAGCTCAGGGAATGAGGCTACCCTGACTATCAGCAAAGCCCAGGTTGATGATGAAGCTGACTATTACTGTCAAAGTTGGGATAGCAATGCTGGTGCTCACTCACAATAACACAGGCAAATGAGGAAGTAAGACACAAACCACTTCTCTCCTTAGTCAGTGACAACTCATTTTCAACACTGCCTTGCTGGGTTGTTTCTCTAACTTTTGCCACAAACTTTGCTTTCTTAAGCAAAATGAACAAGCCTTTGCAATTAAGATATGACATGCTGAGTCTCATTCATTAGACTCTACCAGGTAGAATGTATGGTGACCTTCAAATTCTACCAGATAAAGAATTTTATTTTTAAATTTAACACGTTTATTGGGACATATCCATTGTGAAAATCAGTGTATTTTATTTTTTGATCTAACACTTTCTTTGAGTTTTGACATCTGCTTTGATGATATTTCTGCTCTCCATTTTCCCTCTTTTGTAGTTCTTCCTTGAAAATAACTATAAGGACACTTGTGGATTATGCGAAATCTTCTTTCAGCCTAAAAATGTACAATTAGAGCCAAGAAGACAGGCCAAGGAGAAATTATCGCCTTTCCCTCTCCTACCAGCCCCACTGTATTGACCTATTTTCTTGAAAATCAATATAGGAGGAGTCAGGTCACACATTCCTTAATGACATGAAAATAAACATGACACTGATGTTGACTCTAAAGGAAAGTGTTATGTTTGTCTAAAGACTTCCAGAAACATGAGCCAGGAAGTCAAGGGTAATTGTAACTACCAACCAGAGTATAGATAAGGAGAGAGGAGCCTTGGATAACAAATGGCAGCTCAGCTGTTTCCTCACTGTCCACTGCCTGTAGAACTTACTTCCTGTCCTCCCAAACTCATCATATATACATGAATTTCTAAAACACTATATTAAATAGAATTAAAGGATCACCATCTTGCTTTGTCTTTGGTAGATCCAAGAATAAACTTGCTTCACTCCTTATCAACTATGACACCAGAATATTGTCTCTCACTAATAAGTCCATGGACTTGAATTCCATAACACTGTTTGCTATATACTTTTCCTACTTCCAAAGGGCTCAGAAGAACCAGTCATGATCAGGTCTTGTCTTTCTTTCCCAGATCTGAGACATCAAGCCTGCTTATTCCTTCTAGTACTCATCATGTTTGGGAACATATTCAATGTCCATAATATACTTGTCTAAGGTCTAAAAATGATTTCATGTATCACAGACCAAGTACAATGAAAGTAAACCATGAAAACTTAAAAGTAGCAAAAATAACAGCATTCCCTAGTTTCAAAAAATTATTGAACCTTGATAAAGATATAATTGATTTTATAAAAATGAAAACAATAGTGCTTAAGATTATGAACAACAATACACTAAGTGAATGACCTAAGATTAGACATTATAAAAATAAATATTAGTGACATTGAGAAACAGCAGTTGAAACTTTTAAAAAATATATCCTTCACCACTACATTATATTCCAACTGTAGTTTATCCTCAGCAGCTCTCCCAGTCTCTCCCAATTTTTCTCTCCCCTGAAATACACTCTATCTTCTTTTCCATTCAGTAACAGAGAAGCCCTCTCAGGACTGCCAACTGAATATGGCTTACGAAGTTACAATCAAACTAGGCACAAAATCTTATATCAACGTTGGAAGAGCCAACTCAGTAGGCAGATAACAGTCTTAAGAGCATGCAAAAGGGTTTGAGATGGCCTCTGCTCTCACAGTTAAAAATTCTACAAGAATATAAAGCTACTCAGCTATAACATTTATTTAGAAGACCTAACTTAGATTCATACAGGTCTATGATTACTGATTCAGCCTCTCTGAACCCCTGTAAGCCCTGCTTAGTTGATTCTGTGGTCCATGTTCACATGTTATGTCCAATTTTATGTTTCCTACAATCCTTCCTCCCCTCTCTTCTACAGTTTCTCTAGCACTGCCTAGTGTTTGGCTATTGTTCTTTGTATCATTCCTCCTCCGTTGTTGAATGGTACAACTCTGATAAAAGTTAGGTTAAGCAGCCATCTATGGATATAGCAGATTATCATTAGAAATTATTTCATTGACTAATTCTATTATATACAGAGATACATACATACATATATGTACATACTGTCATAAACACACACACACTCATACACAATCATGGTCAGTCATGCAAGTGTCTATATCAGGTTTCTGGTCTGTTGAGCCTCTGGTTCCTGTCTATATAGCCATTGTCAGCCAAATGAAAATCAATGTATTCCTGTACATATAAAAAAAAAAACCCTACAGCAAAAACTCACAATCATCTCTTTCATTGTTGAAATAAAACTTAGAGACAAAACCCAATGCCTCTTCATGTTAATAGTCTTGGAGAAATGAGTAACAAAACAGACACATCTGAAAAATTAAAAGTAAATGCAATTTACAACAAGTCTATAGCTAGTACCTCTCTGACCCGAGAACCTGACCTCTGGGTCAGTGTACATTTGAGGCTTATAAACTTTGAAGCTGTAACCTGAAAATGTGCACAAAGTCAGCTTTTAAAGTTCTGTGGCATGACAACACCTCTTGCTCTGCTTTTCTTCCATCTAGAAAGAAGAAATGTTTTATTTTCTCTTGTTTCTACAGGAGATAAAAACTATAAATATCAACACAATTAATAAAGATTTGATTCATAAAAGAGACACCTCTTAAAGAAGAAAAATAATGGCTCATCCATCGATATGACAGTTTGACAATTGGTTAAAAGAAACCCTCACTTAACAAAGGTCGAGACAGAAGTTTGTTTTTACAAAAAGATAGAGATAACCATCTTGAAAAAGTTAAAAAGATGCTAGGCATCCAGACATATAAATCTAAAATGAGATCAATTCTAAAAGATTTACAAGCACAAAATATAAGATATATTAGTACTAATATATATTGCTTAACTTCTATATCTCTTTAACAACAAAATAAAATTGTAGTCTGAATTTAATTACAAATAAAGCTGGAATTAAATTTAGAGTAAGTAGCTTTATCTTTCCTTAAACCCAAGCATGTTGGCAAAAGAAAAATTTAAGTGATTCTGCCTCATATCAAAAAAGCCACCTGCGATGGAACAAAAGTTAGCCAAAAATATATAGGCTATTGTTATTTTAATTTTATTTCTAATTCTATATCTCTTTGTACTTATTCTCTCTTCATCTTTTAAAAACCTTCATTCTATACAATTCTCTCCTAAAATGTAAAATCCCCATTTGATATTAATAATGTTTGTTTCCCACTGTAAAAAATAAATTCTCCTTACAGAAATCTCCAAAGCATCAAGAAAAATATGAAGCCCCACTACAACAATTCTACCTGGTCTCTGATGATATTTTTTAAAACTAGTATACACCATTTAAGGACTGATTTTAAACTATGGACTGTTCAAGACAGTTGCAAGATATCTTACTATGATTATAAATCATAACACATCTCTAACAAGAATTTTAGATGGCCTTACCTAGTACTGAGACTAACTGTAAATGTTTATAGTCAGTCCTTTGGGAACTAAACACTTTTAGTTTTACAAGACCTCACAGAGATACCGTTGCCCAAGAAGCAACTCTAAAAAACTATTCTCCTCTCCTGATAAGTTTTGTCATCTAAAGATAATATTATTCTGCTAGAATGGCTATAAGTTATATTTGGGTTGAGGGTAAAACAATAAAATAGACTCAAAAATCCTTTTTCAAGATAAAAGAGAAGAGTTAAGACAGATATAGGTAGATTATTATATTTACCTAGAACAATTATTAGCCTAATATAAGACATAAACAATTTACACTAATATAGATTCTTGTACATTGATACAATTGTACAATTATTTGTATGTCAGTTACAATAATTTGTACATTGATACAAAATTAGACTGTATTTGTCATATTTTATACATGTTTTACCTCTGTTCATAATATTTTGTACATTTATGTATATTAAGCATATTTTTGTCATCTCCACTATACAGATTCTACCTCTCTTTAATTATACTACCCATAATATATATACATACATATGTATATATACTCTCTCTATATGTGTGTGTGTATTTATATATATATATATATATATATATATATATATATATATTCTACCTCTGTTTAAAGTGTTTCACATAATGGTAAATGCTTAAGATACTGTTGTCATTTTGCAGTATACATTTATCTTTCCTTAATGTTTATATGATTGTCATACTTAAACTCATTATCCAAAAACTATCTGCCCATTTATAGATTGTCTACTTTTACAATATAAGCTTCAGTTTTTAAGATGATGAAGGTCACATTTGTGCATGTTTGCCATGTACTAGTTATGTTGTTTAGGTGTCTCAGACATAGTAAAATATGTCAGATGGACAAAAGTCTTCAAACACTCCATAGATCACAGACTCGTGGCATTTAAATATTTTATTAATCAAAATTCAGCTATGAAATACATGGCTTCTCCTGGCAGCACCATTCCTTTCTCAAGATGGTTTTGGATATCAAAGATACTCCACATAGAGTGTTTCTTTCTTGGCAGATAATAGACTGTTGGGCAAAGAACTGCCTTTGCCTCAAAAGCTGACAATGAACTGGCTGCTTAATCTAGATGAGCAAGATAAAAAACAAGAGACTGCTGAAACCTGCCAACATAAGACAGATATTTCTCAAAATACTCTGCTTCTTAAAAAATTAGTCAGATATCCTAGGCATTATCCCCAAACATGGATGTTCCAACCTTGCAAGTAGCTATGGGTGACAGTCCAGGCAGCTGATTGTTGCTGAATTCTCTTACTAAAGTTTAAAAGTGACTGACTTTACTTCCACCTTCCTCAAATAGTATATTTTTCTTCTCAGGTCTTTGATGGGGTTGAAGATTATACAGCTTCACTTATAAGCATATCCTATCTAAAGCATTTAACTACTAAATTCTTATTATTCAAGATAAATAGTTTTAAAATAATCTTTATATCTTGCTAACAGCAATAATTTAGACATTTAATATATGATTTGTGTTTGCTGGTCTTATAAGTGTAGTTTTATTTTATGTCATTGACTCTATTTTCCCTTTGCTTGATAACTGATTTTATTATGTGTGTGTGTGTGTGTGTGTGTGTGTGTGTGTGTGTGTGTGTGTGTGTGTGTGTATTTTCATAGAAAAGTGTAAAATGTTTTTATTAAGACAAAAGGAAAAGATGTAGTGGGAATACAGTACCTCCTTGACCTGAGGGAGCAGCCTCTGGGGCAGCATATGTTTGGGGTTCACCTATGAACTTCAAAGCTGTAGTCTTAAGGCATGGCCAACAACAACTTAAAGTTCTGCACTATGAGGACAGGACTCTCTCTGCTTCTCCACCACCTGGAAAGAGGATTCATTTCAGAAGAGTAGATCCTTTCTCTATTTCATGCACTCATATTATAAGTTGTTTAAACAAATATTGATCCTAATAATATATCTCCTTGTAATAATTATTGAGCTTATTGATTGGTACACATATAGCCAACACAAAATTAAATGGAGAGAAACTTAAAACTGTTATAGATAAAGCATGCCCATAAGTCTATGGATACAGTTTAATGGTGAAAAAATTGCAAAGAAATGTTAGTCTTATGCTGGATTATTATTTATCCTCTAATAATAAAATAATAAAAATATTTTGAGGACATCAATGATTTTTCTAGTTCAGTGTGAAGTTTTTGAGTTCTCTCTGCGTGTGTCTGCACTTGTCTCCCTCCTTCCCTTCCTTTCCCTCCCTCCCTCCCTCCCTCTCTCCCTCCCTCCCTCCCTTCCTCTCTCCCTCCCT
This sequence comes from Phyllotis vaccarum, assembly GCA_033318265.1. Classification (NCBI taxonomy): domain Eukaryota; kingdom Metazoa; phylum Chordata; class Mammalia; order Rodentia; family Cricetidae; genus Phyllotis; species Phyllotis vaccarum. Next base: position 185,750,052 of record JARWLC010000002.1, read on the forward strand.
CTCCTCCTCTCTCTCCACGTGTGTGAAGGACTGAACACAGTATTTGAAAAAGGAATGATTAAAATTTTTCTACACTTTGTAAAAGAACCAACATGGGAAAAAACACAATAAATAGAAGCTGAAGAAAAGCTAACAGTAGCCAACATTAAATGGCAGTGAAAAAAATAAATGGAGAAAAGAAACTGGACCACCAGCATTAGAGCAGAATTCTTAACTGAAGTGGTAAGACAGAAAAAAAAATCATTTAAAATGCAAAGTGAAAATATTCCTACAGAAAGCAAGTTTTGTAGTACAAATATCTCCCCCAATGAAGGTGCAATAAACCTTTAACAAGTGATAAATAAATACAGATTTTGTATTTCTTTAGAAATGTAAGTCAGGCAGAGAAGACAGCTATAGCTCTTCCCCAAGACCCTTACCCAGGGTGCAAAGAGACTGACAGCCACACACCTGGAGCCACAAGACCTGAGTGCCCTGAGGAGAAATACAATTTAACATGGGACCTCTTGCCCTGGAAGGGTAGAGAGCAACCTCCTGCCTTTGGCACCTAGTAGACGAGCACCACTCTGACGAGTGAGTATATGGTGGGAAAATAGAAGATAGGGACAGAAAGGTTTATATGCTGGGGAGAGAGATACATCTAAATAGTACAGGAAATTAAGAAGCTGGCTGATGTTTGTGGCATGCTTGCCACCCACGGACATGGTGATGCCTAGGCCCTTTAGTCCCTGCTGAGGGTCAAGTCTGGTTCTATAGACATGATGTGGCTATGGTGGTCTGTGTTGATGTCTGAAGCTCCTGTTATTAATGAGGGTCCTATGCATGCCCCAAGGTTAGGACACCACCCATAACCATGTTGAGACCAGAAGGATTTGTCCCCAGACAGTCAATACCATTCAGATAGTCCTAAGATGTCACCTGGTCCATGGTGCATATCTATACTATGGCTGAGGTCTATGTCTGGATCCACATCCCAGCAGTGGTTGATACGTATGTTGATGGCAGTGGATCTGTTGTCATGGAGGATGGCACAAAGTCCCACAGTCTGAGCTGACACCTGAGGTCATGTAGTTTCCTGAGAGTCATGTTGCCATGTAGGGCAAGCAGATCTGGGTGGCATATGTAGCCACTTGGGGGCCATGGTATTATCCAGACCCAAACTGTTACTAAGGGCCATCCATGTCTGCGTCTGTGAAACCACAGCCATGGCTTGTGTTGGTGTCTGTAGCTACTATTACCATAGAAACCCAAGAAATGCCCAAAGGAAGGATTGTCCCCTGTAGGCATGGTGGAGCTTAAAATCCACACTGCCCCTTGGATTCATGCTGATGTGGGTGATCTGACATGATGGCATCCAGGATGCTGCCAGGTATCATGTCTATGTCTATGGTCCTACTGTACCAAGCCAGTGTTGATGTCTATGGCATGTGTTACCATCAACGGTCACACAGAGGCCCAATATCTGGGTCACTATCTGTAGCAGGGATGGCCTTTAAGAGCTCTGCCACTTTTGAAACTCACGCAGAACTGAATGACTAGTGTTTCCAGTCTTGGCTAGATGCTGAGCTGAGCTGTGGCCAGACCATGTCTGGGTTTATGGCCCTTCCACAGCCAGGTTTATTGTTTATGTCTGAGGCTCCTACTTCCAGTGATGGCCTTGCAGATTCTCTGCATCTAGGTTTCCACCTGATGCCAGGTTGGTGTCCAAGAACCAGGCAGCAGTGGGTCTATCCCAATTTATCTTTTTTTCTATCTGGGCTATGATGATATCCTGTCCCGGGCTTTTGATATAAACCATATCTTTGTATGCAAACACCATTTGGGATCCGTGTTGGTATCCATGGCTTATTGCCATATAGAGCCACTTAGACAACTGTGGTGTGGGCATCAATCTAGTTCTGGCTGGTGACCAAAGGCTGTCCTGCTGCTGAGGCCATACAAATCTAAGCAGTATTTGCTGCCACCCAGGACAGTGGTATATCTTAGGAGTAGGTTTGTGGTGTCTGGTTCCATAGAGTTGTTGCAGCCTCAGTCTATACTGATATTAATAGCTTTTGTTATTACCTAAGACAGTGAAGACAGGGCTACATAAAGTTACCCTGCCCCAGACTGGCAGCACCACTCAGGAGATTAGGCCTTGTACCTCACCTGGGAAACACAGTGGAGCTGACTCCCTCAGTCTGTGAGCAGGCTCTGAAGGCACTAGAGTGGCTTGTCTTTTTACATCCTTCCCCTCCCTTCTTTTCTTTACTCTCTTCTCTTTTATGCTATTGTTTTTGTCAGTTATTATTTTGTCTTGAGAGTCTTTATTTTTAAAGAACGTTTTCCAGGCAATATGTTTTTATTATATTCTTTCCCTTTTCCCAAATCTTCCCAGAGCTTCCCAACTCTCAACCAACTCAACTTCATATTTTCTCTTTCAAACAAAACAAGACAGAAATACAAAAAAATGAACCAAGTAAAACAGAAAAATCAGTCAGATAGAATATAACAAAACAAAACAAAAAGCTCACACACACACACACACACACACACACACACACACACACACACAAAGAGACAAAGTCATTGAGAGAGAGACAGACACATGTAGACATATCATAAAGTCTCCTTATTGTCCATCAAGTACCCCTGTCTGTGGGGCCTGCCCTGAAGTATAATTGATAATTCTAGTGACACTCTAGTGGAGAAAATTAATTTTTTTCTTTACCAGAAATTGCTTGTGACAAATCATTTTATGGCTCAGGATGTGACTATTTACCCACTTCTCTTTCTTAGTGTTGTGATTTTGTCTGCTTTGAACCAGTGCTGGTCTTGTGCATTCTGTCACAGTCTCTGTGAGTTCACATGTAAATCCTCCTATTGTGCCTGGAATGTGCTGTTTCCTTGGAGTGATCCAGCACATCTAGCTCCTGCAGTCTTTCCAGCTTTTCTTCTGCATATTCCCTGAGCTTGGAGAAGAGAAGTTTGACAAGACAGCCCAGGTAGACATTTTCTTTAATCACACATAAGTTAAAGCATATCTGTGCAAACCCACACAGTCCTGACACTCCTCTTGCTCCTGCCCAATCCACCAATGACTATTTCTATCTTGACTTGCTAGTTCTTGTCTCCAATTTAGAGGTGTTCTCATTTTTGATCATCTACCCCCTAAAGTCTTTTCAGTTAAATATAATATTTTCATATTGGATAAGTAGCAAGCATATTTCCATGAGGGTTTTTGGAAACTATCACACACAGTAATGCTTCATCAATGTGTTAAGACTTACTTAAAGACAATTACAGGCCCATTGTGCTCTGTCCCAACTTTTTTCTTATAATTGCTTGTTTTACCATGTGATTTTTAATTTATATTCATCAAGGAAATCATGCATGCAGTATAATATTTACCATTCTAAATATCCATATTCAACCATTTGTCTCTATGGGTCAGTCTGCTGAGGAGCCATGTAGAGACTGAAAAGCTGGACCTCTTGAGCATTCTGAGAAGGTGGTCATGGAAACACATTTCTCTGTCCTCAGTTTGAGTGATAAAAGCCACTGAATAACAGACCCTAATTAAAGTCTACAAACAGTGGTTCTTAAATTTTCTAATGCTGAGACCCTTAGCACGTTTCCACATGTTGTGGTGACCCTGATCATAAAATTATTCATTGCTACCTCAGAACTGTACTTTTGCTACTGTTATGACTTGTAAAATAAGTAACTGATTTGCATGTTATCTCATGTGTTACCCATGTCTTATGGGGGTCTCTCACTGAGGAGAAGCAAACAAAACAAAACAGATGACGTAAAAGGCAGCCTCAAGTGAGGCAAATTCTTCTGACCTGTGTCAAAAAGTATTTGGAAGAAGTCATGTGACCACAGATATTAGAGACTAGAACCTGCTTTCTGGGGTCTATCTGTGACACTCAAGAATCTTGAGAGTCTCAGCTGAGACACAACCATCCATCTCTTAGTGACTGCTCATGTTTAACAGGCCCAACATCTGTGGCCATTGTGGATCCTTGGTCAGCCTCAGGCAGGAAATAACACCCAAACTTTTGATGTCACTCACACCTAAGAACACATTTGCTTGACAAAGGAAAATTTGACAGCTCTCTGAGAACTGTTGAAGGATAAGAGAGACCCATGTCTGTCTCAGCAGTGCTTAGTAGTGTCTATATCATGGCCTGCGCTCTACTTTTCTTCCTCCATCTTCACTGTACAGATCAGGAGACATCTGTACCATGATGCCAGTCAGGGAAACCATCTGATGAGTAGATACATTCTCCCCATTTTGTCTTTCAGCAAAGGATTTTTTTCTCCCAACCTGTGCTAACTCAGTCACCCTCTGCCTCACCAGGAGCCTAAATCAAACACACCTGTACCTGGAGTCATCAGCGCACTTATTTTATTGAATGGTACCAACAACAGCCAAACAAAGGTCCTAACTCTGTGATGAAACTTAAGAGTGATTGAAGTCACAGCAAGGGTGATGGGACCCTGATTGCTTCTCTGGCTCCAGCTCTGGTGCTGATTGATACTTAAGAATCTCCAAGATCAGAAGATGAAACTGACTGCATTTGTGGTGTAAGTGCTCTTCCAAACACAGTGACCCAGATAAATAAGGAAACAGGACAGTAACCGGTTTGTTCTTTTGTTACTAAGACTGGCCTATGGAGATGAGTAGAAATATCTGGATTTCTTAGATATCACAGTCATGAGATGTATCATTCAATGGGAGAGACCATAGGTCTAGCAATTCTTCTTGTACCCCTGGGGAAAGAAGGAAAAAGCAGGATTGTATAGAGTGCACTGTTCTGTAACAATGATGACTATGTAAAGTCAAATCTGTGTAGCTAAAAGGGTGAGAATATTCTCCTTTTAATTTGGAGTAGTTGGTCTAAGATTCTTACTGTTCCTCACCAACGTTCATAGAAATGGCTGTTCTTTGTAAGATGACATTCTTGTCTCATGCTTTAAGTGTTTTTTAACTACATCAAATTACCATAAAGCATATTGTAAGAGTAATTAAGGATTCAGTGTGGTTTGAGCACCCTATTACCAGAGAAGAAAAGTAATCTGAAACAGTAACAAGGATATGTACCCTTGAATGTACCTGACATTTTCCTTGTTCCATCTATACTCCTACCAGAGTAAGCCTGCCCAGTAAGCCTGCCCAGTAAGCCTGCCCAGTAAGCCTGCCCAGTAAGCCTGCCCAGTAAGCCTACCCAGTAAGCCTACCCAGTAAGACTGCCCAGTAAGCCTGCCCAGTAAGCCTGCCCAGTAAGCCTGCCCAGTAAGCCTGCCCAGTAAGCCTGCCCAGTAAGCCTGCCCAGTAAGCCTGCCCAGTAAGCCTGCCCAGTAAGCCTGCCCAGTAAGCCTGCCCAGTAAGCCTACCCAGTAAGCCTGCCCAGTAAGCCTGCCCAGAAACTTTAAGGAAGGAGAAAGCAAAAATTCAATGCAATGTAAAATATTTAAAGCTAGTAAATCCTTTTAAAAGGTTCAATAATCTATCCTTACATCCTATATATCTGTATCCCCTTTTTTCTTTCTATTTTTTTAAATACAAATCTTGAAACTAATTATTCTTGTTTAAATTTTTTCTGACCATAACCACCAACAATTTTTAATCAATTAACCTAAACAATGTCAATCATCCATAAACCATTGAAAGACCAAAAACAACCCACCCCACCTCTTGGCAATGTGGGCACTGTGTCCTTAAATTTACTTCCTGCTGTCTGGGGGTGACAGCATCTTTTGGGGATCCTGAAAAGAAAAGTTTTATTGAATGTCAAGTCCTGAAATAAGTAGCTGTATCATTTGTTGTCCAGTCTCTGTATAACAAGAAATGGGTGACTTGTCTCAAGTACTGGCTATAGTAGTCTGTGAAGCTGGTTCATCTCAACAAGCTGCCTCAGAATTGTCCTGAGCAGTTTGTAGTCCAAATCTGATCTTTGGTTGGTGTTTGTCAGAGTAGTGGCTTTGTCAGAGTCCATGTGAAATTATCATTGTGGGGCCCCATCTTAGTTTTGAATACTTCAACTTCACAATTAGGCATTGTTGTGGATCACTGCAGAAAACTGATAAAAGACTAAAACCCAAAACAATGTTCAAGAAGCTAAATATATAGAAATTTGTCATAGGATTAGTAACAATAGGATAGTCTTATTTATTGTTATTCTTCTGTTCCATATCCGGTGGCTCTTCTGTGTTTAATAAACCTTGAATAATAACATCCTTTATTTGTACTTTCGACTTTGGCCTTTGTTCATTCATGGAAGCTTGCCAAGGTATTCACTGTATAATTTTTCCTGAGTTTATTCTTTTTCTGAAGTTCACTATCATTCAGTTTAGCATGTCTTTTAAAATACATTTTAATTTCTTTAAATGTTCTGAGAAGGTGTTTCTTCCACAATAGCAGAGCAAAATTGAACTTGATTTGATATTGGAGCTTTTGAAATACCTCTTGGGCATTTCCCAAAGGCAGAAAGTTCCCTTGTCTGTCCCTCACTGACCTGCATTCATTAATCTGATGTCTCCCTTTTCCACACCTTCTTCATACTCCAAAAGGGAGGGACATTCTCTTGAGATCATTTCTAACAAAAGCACTGTTTCTGGAACTGCCTTGTTTACAATCTGTTTTAATATTACCTTGCCTTCCACTATTGTAACATTTAACATTTTGACTTTTTCTTATACCACTAGAAATTACCTCTCCTACCCAGTTATCATTACCTTCATAAGACTCTAAATTAATTTTTTCATGAATTCAATCCCCCAAATGGCTGGCCTTGCTTTTAACAGTCTAAATATTCTTCTACATTGTGTATAGCATTCTCAAAAGCCAGAGATTCCATTATTATCTGTCTATCTTCTGAATGTAGTATCATTATCTTTGCTGATGCAGTTAATCTCTGCAAAAAAGAAATCAATAAAAGGGGTTTTTTTTGGAATTTTAACTACTTTGTTAAGGATTCAGTTTTGTTTCCTATTTCTTTAATCTGATCCCAAGCATTCAATGCTGCCATGAGGCATAAAGTCACAGCATGTTCATTGTTTAAATATTATCTTTTAGTACCAGCATAATCCCCTTACCCAAGCAGTTGGTCTTGGGAGACTTCCATGCCTCTGGCTCTTTATTTATTTATTTATTTATTTATTTATTTATTTATTTATTTATTTATTTACTTATTTATTTATTCATTTATTTATTTATTTATTTATTCATTCATTCATTCATTCGTTCGTTCGTTCGTTTGTTTGCTTATTTACTTATTTATTTATTTATTTAACTTATTTATTTATTTATTTATATTTATCCATTCATTAATTCATTAATTTATTTGTTTATTTATTTATCCTTTTTTTTTAACTCTTTATCTTTTCTGTCAATGGTTCTAATATCACATCATCTAGGAAAAAACCACAGAAGAACCAAACACCTTCCATTACCTTAAAGAAATTCCCCCTTTAAAAAACTTCAATTTACTCACCAATTTTTTGTCTTTGATTTTCAAATGACTGTGAAGTGGGACAGTTACCTAGTGTGATAGAAGACCAAGGAGGGGTCCAAAAATAGAGTAAAAAACAACCCACATCCACCAGGACAAAGAGGCCACTGTCTGATAAACTTATCCAGATAAAAGTGAAATGGAAACACATGTGGCTAATCTGCCTAAAGCTGGAGCCAAACTCAGAACAGAAAGCCTAACCAGCCCTTAATTACTCTGGTGGTCAAGTGTTTCTCAGGTGGTGAAGCACCGTTTTTTGGGCAGGGAAGGAAGGAATTCATGCCCCAAAGTTGGACACCAAGTGTCGCATGAATAAAGGAAAATCAGAGCCAGATCTCAGGGAAAGGCTGAGACATCAAAGAGTAAACACCTCAGTCAGATCTCACCAAGTTGTCTTTGCAGCTTCCTCAGCCTCACTCCTTCCTCAGCCTCTCTCCTCATGGCTTCTTGTGCTTGCATGTCTTTCTATGCCTGCCTTAAATACCTTCTTTGCTCAGTTGTTTTACATCTAAATTAATATTAAAGGCATGAGATCACCACTGCCTACCTGAGCCTAGAACTGCCTAAGTAAACTAAGATGACCTCGAACTCAAATTTGCTGGGATTAAGGGCGTAGGTCACCACTCCCAGACATTCCCTGTGGCTGGGATTAAAGGTGTGAGTCAACACTCTCTGATCCTCCTAGACTGACTATGGGTAGATCCTTCTGATATCTCAGACTTGTTTTTCTTAAATTTGAAACATATCCCCATAGTATGCTATAGAAATTTCAACCACTAAATGAGAAGATAAGGTTAATTTTCTGAAAAATGATTATGACAAACTTTTGGATGGATGTTCCTCTTTAGACATTATATTAAAACTATGCAAGAAAAATTCATGCTTTATGTTAATGACAAGAATAAGAAATATGTTAATTATGTTCATGATGAGAACAAGAAACTTGTTACTCATGTTAATGGTGAGAATTAGAAAATTGCTGATTCTGTGAGGTCATTAGAAGGACTGTCTCATCAGGAAAGTTAAGCTCTAGAAAAATCAGTACTGTCCAAGTTTCAGGAATGGGAGGACCAGATTGCAATACTGGAAAAGGGTTTTAATGCATTTTTCTGCTCAGAATAATTAAAGCTAACCCCCATGAGATGTTATGGTAATGAAGACACTCTATGTAAGGTGGTAAACATGAAAGGGATACCCCCTTCTCAACTAGTATGGTTTCCAGTTGCCATTCATACTAATAAACATATGAGGAGTCCCTGGAATTTGTGGAGTATAATTATGACCCAATACATACCAAAGATATCAAGAATTCCAAGGAAGCCATATTTCTCCAAGGGGTACATTCCACTTATGTAAAAACATATGCTAAATGCATGGTCAATGAAAATTGGATAACTCCTAATGATTGGATGCAGTTGACAGCTGAAGTATGGGACTATAGTCAACATTTGGAGAATATAGTCAACAATGGAAAAATTGGTTTATGGAGGAGACTAGGGCTACAGAGATCCAAGGAAAAGATTAGGGACTTTTGCATGTTTCAAGACCTTCTACAGCAATGAAATACCCATATTAAAATCTCTCCAGGATCAAATATCAATGAGAGACTAAATTATGCTTCTGAGAGCAATATTTTGAGGTGCTATGAAAAAAAAAAGAATAGCCATTAAGGTTGTGCAAAAGAATTGCCCAATAGCCACTGAACCTGTAAAGACACTGACAGTGCTGCCTTTGAGATAGCTGACAGAAAAACCTATTTGAGTTTAGCAATGATTCTTGAGGAAGGAAAAACTGCAGACTTTAGAGAAGCTGGTACAAGCTCAGCATATTGAAGAATCAACCAATCCATAGTATTCTCCTATATTCATTGTCAAAAAGAAATCTGGAAAGTGGAGAATGGTGACAGATCTGAGAGAAATTAATGAATGTTTCAACTCATGGGCTCTTACAGTCTGGTATCCCCCTGCCTCCCCTGTTACCTAAAGGATGGCATATTATAGTTATTGATTTGAAGGACTGTTTGTTACCATACCTATACAAGAACAGGACAAAGAAAAATTTGCTTTCACAGTGCCTACATTTAATAATTCACAGTCAGTTAACAGGTATCAGTGGAGGGCTCTTCTACAAGGAATGATGAATAGTCCCATCTTATGCCAATATTTTGTCCAACAGCCACTAGAAGTAATATGCAAACAATTCCCACAACCCATCATTTACCATTATATGGATGACAGATCCTAATGTATTTACATTAGAAAGAATGTTTGAAGAACTGAAGAAAATATTGCCTGGTTGGGGACTACAAATTGCCCCTGAGAAGATACAAAGGGGATTTCCAAAAACTGGTAAGGGATATTTCTCATCTACAACCCATCATTGGTATAAAAATCTACGAACTAGCTCATTTATTCAAACCTTTAGATGGTGATGAGGGCTTAAATAGTCCCAGAGAATTCTATGATGAAGCTGAGAAAGAATTAGCTATGGTGGAAAAGAAACTGCAAGGAGCACATGTGAATAGTGTAGATCCAGATCTAGATTACATACTGGCTATTTTACCCTTTAAACATTCTCTTATAGGAGTCATAATGCAAAGAGAAAATATTATATTAAAATTGATATTTCTGCCACATAGGACAAGAAAGTAGCTGAAAAATGTATCAAAAAGATTTCTGATCTGATTTTTAAGGTAAATTTAGACTTCATCAACTGACTGGCAAGAACCCTACAGATACTCTTGTACCTATGACAAATGAAAATTAAACAATTATGGGCAGACAGTGAAGCTTGGCAAACAGCCTGTAGTAATTTTTTAGAAGAGATTAATAACAAATATCCCCAAAGTAAAAGAATTCAACGCATTCCAATTAGGAAACTAATTGGATCTTCCCTCATGTGGTACAGGATAAACTCATTTCTGGAGCTCCTACATTTATACATTTATGTGAAAAAATAGGAAAAGCTGGTTGCAAATCAAAAAACTTAATTAAGATAGCTCAAAGCTCTTATAACTCTGGTCAGAAGTCAGAACTATATACGATTACTATGGTGCTGTAGATTTTGCAGAGCCTCTTAACATAATAACTGACTCTCAGTAATGCAAAGGAGTTGTTTTACATATTGAAACTGCTGATTTCATTCTTGATGATACAGACTTAACCTCAATGTTTACACAACTACAGGATATCATCAGAAATAGAATTCATCCCATGTACATAATACATATCAGGGTACGCACAGTTCTCTCAAGGCCTTTGATGCAAGGTAATGATAAAATTGATCAGTTGTTAATAGGAAATGTGCTGAGGGCCACAGACTCTCATAAGAGACCTCACATTAATAGTAAAGGACTAAAGAAGAGTTTTCTCATCATTTCGCATTAGGCCAAAGAAATTCTATGGAATTGCATTACTTTCTCCTTTTATAACCAACCATCTTTACCTGATGGAAGTAATCCTAAAGGTACACAGAAATGAGATCTGGCAAATGGATGTGTTTCACTTTCCAGAATTTGGAAAGATGAAATATTTACATTATATCATCAACACTTAATCAGGAATGCAGTGGGCAACTGCCCTGTGTTCTGAAAAAGCTGATGTTGTACTTCCTTACCTTTTGGAAGTCATGGCCATAATGGCAATTCCCACTCAGATTAAGACTGACAATGTTCCAGCTTATGTTCCCCCAAAATGAGGCTCCTTTTTGATATTATGATATAAAGCATATTAGAGGGATAGCACACAACCTTAAAGGACAAGCAGTTATAGAGTGATCTTACTGCACCTTGAAAGAGATGCTTCATAAACAGAAAGGAGAAATAAAAAATCCAGGAAGAGGTTACATAGTGATTTACTAACCTTGAATTTTCTTAATGTTGATAAAAAAAGGAACAACAGCCACTGAGAGACATTAGGTAATAGAGAAATCTTCTGAGATAAACCAACCCATCTACTTTCTAGGATCTTCTGACTTCAGGATGGAAATTGGGACATGTGCTACTGTGGGGTAGGGGTTTTGCTTTTGTTTCCACAGGAGAAGAAAAGATATGAGTGCCAACAAAATTAAGAAAAGTCAGCTTCAAAAAGGAGACTTCTCCTGTGGAAAAGTAATTGTTCATCTCCAATATGACAATTAGATATATGGAAGGATGAGCCAAAGACAATTTTCACTGGTATAGATATTTATATACTGATACAAATGTGAGATCATTTTATATGTCTGATTGAGATAATTTGGATATTGATACAAATTTAAATTAGAAATTTTTAACTTGTATATTGATATAAAATTTAATCTGTAATTGCTCTATTTAACATACACTTCTCCCTCTGTTAAAAATATTTGCACATTATTGTCATTTCCACTATGCAATTGCTACCTTCATTTAACTATACAAGACATAATATATAATTATACTACTAGTAATATGTATATATGATGTATTGAACACCTCTGTTTGGATAATTTATATATAATATATATTTATAATACTGTTATCATTTTGCATGGTACATGTACCTCTGGCTAATGTTTGTATGATAGTCATACTGGAAGTCATCATTCAGACATTTTTCACCCCTTTATAGGTAGCCTAATCTTACAATGTAAGCTTCAGTCCTTAGGATGATAAGAGCTGTGGGTCAACATTACTTAGGTTTTCCATGTAACAGTCATGTTGCCTAGGAAGACATAAGGCTTCCTAGATACATGCTAGAGTATGTAAGATAGACAGGAGTCTTCAACCATTTCGTAGACCCTGAGAATATGGCATTTAACATTTTGCTAGTTAGAATTTGGCAGTGAAAGACATAGCATCACTGTTCCTTTCCTAAGATGATGTTGAGCCTCAAGAACACCCCTTATGGAGTATGTATTCTTGGCACAGAATGGTGAGTTGGGCAAAGAACTGCTCTTGCCTTGACTGCTGACAGTATGCATGATGTCCAATCTGTATGAACAGGATGATGGATGGAGACTGACGAAACCTGCCTGGACAGAAAAAGATGGTCCCTCCAAAAATGCCCTGCTTCTGAAAAGATCTTTCAGATATTCTAGGCCTGTAGCCAAAATGATAGATGCTCTAATGATGCAGAATACCATAGGTGATTGTCAAGGTGACTGATTGTCGTTGTACTTTCCCAAATCTTGGAAGCTACCCTCATGTGCCTCCAACTTTCAGGTAATATATTTTCCTTCTCAGGTCTTGGTGGAGTTGAAAAATAGGTAGTTAAGGTTACTATACTATCATCTCTTAGCAAGGAACATTCAGGTGTGTATTTTTACTATTCCAGATAAACAGTTTTGAAGTTATATATATATCCCACCATTTACCAAAATTTTATAATGTATGATGTACCTTGTATATGTTGGGTTTTTGGTTGTAGTTTGATCCTCCTTGTGTTTTGCCTTTTCATCTCCCAGACATTACCTTATAATAACTCCTATTGTATATAGTCTTGGTTTAGAACTTTCTTAGGCAAAAGGGGGGAGATGTGGTGGAATTCAGGTGTTAGTTGTCAAGGCTGGGAGATATGTCTCTGGGGTTATGGGAGCTTGTGTGGGGTGTAGCCATTCCCATTGAATGGGGCTGCTGGGCTCTTGAGCAGGCCCTGTTTGGCTCCTGCTTTTTTGGAGACCACATCAGCAAACTCGTATTGGGACAATCCTAACTTCAAGAACTGCACTAGGTTCAATTTGTATCCATGAATGTTAAAATATCCTTTAATAAGTATTACTCATTTGTATGGTATATTATAAGAGAGAATTATTGCCATAACAAACACTAAGGAATCATTAATGCCAGCCCAGGCTACTATACACAGCAAAACTTTCAGTATTAATATAAACTGAAAAACAACATATTTTAGGACAAAACCAGATTTAAACAAATCCAATCTACAAACTCAACACTACAGAAAGTACTAGAAAGAAAACTCCAACCCAAAAATTTCAGTTACAATCATGAAAACACAGGCAATAGATAATATCTCTACAGCAAAACCAAAAGGAAAAAAAAAATACATACAGTACCTTCACACCCATTGGTTAAAAACATTATTTAATATCAGTGTGTCATTTTATCAGTAAAAAAGATACAAACTAACAGAATGGATGCAAAAGTAGGATTTATTCTTCTGCTGCATACAAGAAACACAATTGAATTTCAAAGACATATATTACCTGAGAGAAAAGTTTTGGGAAGGACTTTGCAAGAAAGCTAGAATAGCTATCTTTATTTCAAAACAAATAGACTGCAAACTAAAATTAATAAAAAGGAATAGAGAAGGGCATTTAATATTCATCAAAGGAAATTCTCAAATGGATTTAATAGACATCTACAGAACATTTTACCCAAACCCAAAGAATACATATTCTTCTCAGTAACTCATGGAACTATCTCTAAAACTGACCACATATTCACACAAAGCAAATATTAGTCAACATAGAAAAAAATGAAATAACCACTTGTATCTTATTAGACCACCATGAGCTAAAGTTATAGTTTAACAATACAAACTACAGAAAACCCACAAACTCATGGAATCTGAGCAATTCTCAGTTGAATCACCTCTGGTTAGTTTTAGCCTTCTGGAGTAGCCATTTTTTGCTCCACTCTATATGGGGATTAACACCTCATGATAATAAGTGCATACTTCTTAGAAGCTATTGACTTAGCACTAGTTTTTGCCTATCTCAGATCTAAGAACATCATCAGATAGCTAGCCTCTTAAACCTTTAGGATAGTTCTTCCATCTTACTCTATCTGACTGTCATGTATACCCACCAGTGCCTTTTAAAGTTTCCTCAATTTATGACTTTCTTTGTTCAGTGAAACTCTAAAAATATTGTCAAATTATTTCCACACTGGAACAGATGACATTCCCTCTAAAAATCTATTAATTAAAACAAAGCACTAAAAGGATGTCACAGGACTCTCCCTGACGTAAGTATCTTAAACAATGTAAATATATCTTCAAGCATGCCAATGTTGCACAACCTGGATAGAATCAAATTGGAATCCTAGCCCTTCTCTGCTACACTGTCAACTCATAGGGTTTGTGATTGACTTAAAGAGAACTTTCTGTTATGAGGCCCCTGTGCCAGCAGAGGGTGGCAAAACTGCAGCAGAGACCTGCCAGGGAAGTTTGGGAAGGACATCCCTGGAGGTCAAGAGAGGAAGTTAGAAGAGTCTACCCTATACTTTGAGCTGCATTGCTTATACTGGGTCAGACTTACATTAGAACACCAAATGATACTGGCAGGGCTATGGAAACATCTAGGAAGTGTATTGGAAAACCTAGTCCTATGTACTATACAGGGTAAATTTCTACAGCACTGAGAGTCTCTGGAGAGATGACCAAGCAACTCAGTGTGAGAGGATGGCTGTCCTGGGTCTATGCTCTTTATCCAAGATGGCTCTCTCTTTCTTGTCCTCTCTCAAGGAAGACCAGCAGTGACTTGTTTTCTCCTGAGCATTTCTTGAACTCTTCCCCATTCCTCCCTTTCAACTAGCTCATCTCCAGAGCCATGTGTCATGAGGCAACCACTGTGCTCACATGTAGTCTTAGATCAGGGAGAGGGGACTCTGTGTCTGGTCCTGGATGAGACTCTTTAAACTCTGAAGACAAATGCAGTCTCTTAATTTCTTCAGGTCACAGCTCTGATAACGTTTCTTGGGTCTGACCAGCTGCATTACTGCCGATGAAGCTCTGTGCACTGTAGCCCTATGGAAGTTCACAAAGAAAAAGGGGACTGATGGGGATTTGTTAGGTAAGTCTGATGACCTAGACTCATAGTCTAGGTCTTACATTAGGTCATGTAGGAAACATTGACACAAGAATGAATCCCCCATGACAGTATCTACTTTATCATGGAAACAGTGACATCATAGGAAGAAGCAGTCACTATATCTGAAATAAAACAAAAAATGGAAGATTAAGAAAAACAGAAAATTACAAATTTATAAAGCAACATGTTATGTAAGAAATGTAATAGGCAACCCTCCTTGGAGAGCCCCAGGAATGGAATAAATTTGCATAAGTATTCCACAGTCCCACAGGCTGAAGAGCAATAAGAGAAGACTTAGTGGCACAACCGTGCTGTTATTTCAGAACACTGAGCTCTGGGCCATCTTCATCATGGTCTGGGCCCTGCTCCTTCTACATCTTCTCTCCCTATATGCAGGTGAACCTCTCAGGCTTCTCTCTAGGCTCACAGGAGTCCCTGAACGCAAATGGAAATCCTGAGGATGTCTTCATACTTTGCCATTTCTACTCTTTCTTTCTTACAGATTCTGTAGCCTCCTATGAGTAACACCTTCACCATCAGTCTCTGTAGGAGAGACTGTCACAATCACTTGCATTGGGGATGAGTTGACCCCCCCACACACAAAATGCTCATTGGTATCAGCAAAAGCCAGAACAGACCATTGTGCAACTGACAAATGATGATACTAAGCATCACCCAGGGATTCCTGACCGATTCTCTAGGTCCAGTTCAGGGAAAACAGCTACTTGTCCATCAGTGAAGCCCAGGCCCAAGATGAGGCTCCTCTATCACTGTTCATCAACATACTGTGATGATAATATTACTCAAAGTTATATAGGCAGATGGAAAGTGACTCAAATCCTTTCTCTGTAATTTGCATAATATTCTTCTAATGACAGGAGGATTAGAGACAAACATATAATCATGTTTAGGTTTATCTCACCCATATCTGAAATGTCCAAATTATTTTTTCCCTTTAGTCCTCCAGTAGGATCTGTAGTGAGTGGATAGGGTAGGCTAAGAGCTGGAAGAGATACACTGGCCTGATGTTTGTTTAGGTGCATGATAATAAGGAAAAGAGTATAGTAGGATTGTGGTGTTATATTGTAAATAATTGCCCCACCTACTGGTTAAATAAAAATGTTGATTGACCAAAGACAGACAGGAAGTGTGGGTGGGGCTCCCAGACTAAGGAAACTCTGGGTAGGAAGAACAAAGCAGAAATGCCAAAGAGACATCAGAGATGCCACAGAGTTGCCAGACAAGCCACAAGATGCAGAGGATAGCTATGATGGTATTGAGCTGCATGGCTGAACAGGGTAAGAATCATGGGTTAGATTAGGAACAAGAGCTAGCAAGTTATATGCCTAGGCCTCAGGTCAATCAGTGTACAATTAATGTAAGTGTCTGTGTGATTCGGTGGGACTATGGGGTCTACAGGTCTGGGCCACAAGGCTAGGTTGGAAAGTCTGGGCCATGAGGCAAGACCAGAAATTCTCAGCCAGGAACTTCATACTACAAAGGAGAATATGAGTGTAGACAAAGATAAATGGTGTATTAATGCATGTGTAGGCCTCTACACTTTCTTATTGTGATGTGGCAGCCTGTTAGGGCAAGTGCTATGCGTTACTTTCTTCAGACTTAACTTGCCTTTGCTCCTGAAGGCCTAGCACTCCATGACAGTCCAATACATTGAACAGAGGAATTCTGAAGTGGATATAAAGGGATCCTTATTAGATAAGAACCATCTACTAAGTCGTATATATCTATCCTCTGTTGAGATGTTCTCAGGAGACAGTGCAGTTAGAACTTGTCTCTGCATTTATGACCTTTACAGAAATGTTCAGTTTGATGATTTTCCAAAGTTAAGAACTCATGGTTCTAGTACTAAGTACCTAATTTTAGGATATCCTCAAAAGAGTTAGCCTAGAGTTACTTTTTCCTCACCTGTGGCTCAATTTTTCTCAAAATTGTTAACCAAGACACCAAATAATGAAGATTAATTATCTTTAATATAAAATATCAAGGATCTTGAAGACATCTCTATATCTAGAAGGTGATAGCATGGCTATTGAAAGTACACAAATGTCTCTACTGCTTCCAATTGTTTATTGTTCCATCGTAAGAGAGGAAACATCCTTATATACTCAGTACTATGGGTTATGGAAGTGAGTAGGGTCCATCCTGGAAATGAGTAGGAAAGTCTAGAATGTATCAGAAAACACTTTATTATAAGCTACAATAATGGATTTTGTGTGCTATACACTCTCCTCATCTTGGAAAATGTCATCACTACAACCAGAAATACCAGAAATACTGATGTTGCCAATCTGGAAAATAAAGATGAGACTTTTACATAAAAATGTTACCATAGCCCACAGTTGTCAAAATGAAGACCATACACATTCCCATGTGTCATCAACCCTAAAGCTAAGAAGGTTAACCATGCTCTACCTAGTACAACAAGCATCTTCATAACGATCGTTGCCATTGTTATCGTTTAACTGAGGTCAGGAAATACTTTCCTTCAAGGACCATAGAAGAATCAAATTTGTCTTCATTGTGTTTATATTTTCACTTCATTATCATACAGTCTAAATGCTGAAATGTGCAGTTAATTATTTTAAAGACATTTTATTATGGATGACACTGGGATATAAAAATAGAAAAAGTAATTGAAAATGTACATTCCAACATATTTCTACCAAAATATGACAAAAATGGGTTTGGTCACAGTTACTATTTACTTCATTACAGATTTTATATTCTCCCTGAAGCCAGGAAAAAATGTTTGCTAGTGTTGACCCATTAACTGACGATGTCAGATGGCATTAAGCAATTCTTTAAGTGCTGATATCACCAAGCCTGTCAGTTGAGATTGTCTGTATTTTTGTGACTGTTGATCAAGAAAGGTTTTGCATTGAATGAAATTCCTCAATGCAGTTCTGGTGTGGTCTCCACACTCATTTGTGGTAGTATAAGTCAGTCACTAGCCAAGAGCCTGCATTTTATTTGATCATTTCTTAGTATGAAGTTGTTTAATCACTATACACAGAAGACAATGTAATCACTGTTCAGTTTCCTGGGGACGTATATTCTTAGTGGAACTCAGATATATGCCTTATACAGTCATTTCTTTTTCAAGTAAAAAAGATGTGAAGCCAACATTGTCTCTAGCAATGACACTGGAAATCATAAAAATCCTACAGCCATGGCTACTGGCACAAGTCTTGCACACATACACACAGACTTAAAAACAGAGTGGGAATATAAAAATGAGTCAATGGTATAGAAAGGAGGATTATAGGAGATAGAAGGTGATAGAGTATATATTTATAAAACTGACAAAGATTTTAAAATTCCAGTAAAAGGTAACATATTAATATCAATTTCAAACCTTAATTCTTCATTAATGAAGTTTAATACAGGAGAAGTAATATCAGACATTAGATATTTTCTTTCAATATATATCGAGTAATGGTTAGTGTTGTCCATTTGTCAGAATTTAGAATCAGGTAGAATGTGACTCTGGGGAATTATTTTGGTCACATTAATTGAGATGCAAAAACCCATCCGCTGTGTGTCCCAACATTCCCTAGACAGGAGATATTGGGATATATGAGTGGTGAAATGATGTGCACTTGGTTGCCTGAATTTACTGCTCTCTGTTCTTAAGTTTGGGCACAGTACTACTAGTTCTGTTATGTTCCTGTTGCTTTGACATACCAGTTATGTGAAACTATAACCTGAAAGTAGGAGCTGAAACAAGCTTTGTAAGATGCTTTTATCAGGTATTAGAGCAATAGGAAAAAAGGAAACCAAGAGGCCAACATTTCTGAATGACATCTTGTAATTATCAACATAAATATCTTTTTATTTCCCTTTCTGTCAGAAAGATACTTTAAATGCAATAATGTTCAGACCCATTATGGTGCTTTAAGGCAGTGGAATGGGTTATGTGTTCAAAATAGAAATGAGAAATATGATTAATGTAGAAAATGTATCTGTAAGTCTATAGACAATGATTTTGACAGGAGTATTTAAAGCAAAGAAGTCAATTGTCAACTAATATAAAATCAGTGACAATGAGAATACGAGCTAGCCAGTCACACTAAGAAAGGCCACAAACTCATAGACTATAGAGAATAGCATGCTAATGATAGCACAGGATTAGTTTCTGACATTGAACTGAGATCAGCCAACCTATTTATATTAATGGGACATATGTATTAATAAAAAGTAGATAATGGTGTAGGAGGAATGGGGACACAGTTTTAAAGACTACCTTAGAGCATTTGGGTTACTAAGGCTGAGCATATTGCTTATATATTATTAATATAATATAACAAATTAAACTGCTAATGGTCTTTCTATATTTCAGAAATTAATATGTCATCTCAAGCTTTTCTTCATTTTTCCATTTCCAAAATGGCTAATCTTAGTTGCAATGAGAAAACAAATCCCTGACAACACTTCCAGTTTTTCATACACCCAGTTCTCCACAATGCTATGACCAAAGGGAGAGTTATTGAAGCAGAGGGAATAAAACACACACACACACATACACACATACACACACACACATACACACATACACACACACACACACCACACACATACACACACATACACACACACACACGCATGCACACACACACACCCACACCCCCACACACATACACACCACACACACACACACACACACACACACACACACACACACACACACACACACACACACACACTTTTGTCCAAACTTCATGAACTTGGCTCTTGCTCTATGAAAGGAACAGAAAACATCTGAGCCCCTAAGCTGGTGGTTCATATTGTTTACTTGTCAGCATTCATTCTGTTTTGAAGGATTCTAAAGAACAGGGGTGTCAATGTCAAGATCTTCCTATAATCCTCAAGGACAGGGCATTGTTGAAAGACCTCATTGGTCTCTTAAACTTATTATTAACAAAATTAAAAAGGGGGAATGGTATCCCACTAAGGGTTCTGATGTGGGAATGCCTTTCTGTATGTTATAAATAGCAATCTTTAAATAAAGGAGCTGTTTTGGCCCATGACAGGCACCATAGAAGAAGTAGGAGGAGGAATCAGAATAGGTAGGAGGAGCAGAGAGGAATCAGAGACAGACTGAGCCAGAAGCCCAAAGAAACAACATGTAAGGAACACAGGTGAGCCACAGGCTATGTGGCAGGAAAGATTAATAGAAATGGGTTGAGTTAAGATGTAAGAGCCTGCTAGAAATGTGCCTGAGCCATAGACCAAACAGCATGAAATTAATATAAGCATCTGAGTCATTTCTGGGGCCTAAGCAGTAGCGGGCAGCTAAGAGGTCTGTGGGTCTGGACCTCTGGCTGCCCAGGGCCGAGAAACCACATTGTAACAGGGGTCACCCAAAAATATCTTATATCATGCCTTGTTTATTCTCAATTTTTAAAATTTGGATGCTAAAGGACAATCTGCAGCTACTCGTTTTTGGTACACTGAGACAAAAAAAATATTTTGCAATGGTCCCTTGGAAAGATCCCATGGACAACTCCTGGCATGGCCCAGACCCAGTTCTCATTTGAGGGAGAGGGTCAGTTAGTATTTATTCTAAAGAGATAAAATCTGGTAGGAGGCTTCCTGGAAGATTAGTTAAGCAGATAAACCAAGAACATGAAATTGATCAATCAAAACAAGCCAGGGTTGAAGGCCCTAAGCTAGATTCTCTTTTTTGTCTTGCAGAAAACAAAAATGATCCTCACAGCATTGAGACTGGTGCTGACAATGATTCCAGTGATTGATTGCGGCCTGGAACCACCTAACACGCAAAAGCTTTTGTCAACTCTTTATGGTCCACCCTGTGAATGCCAAGGAGGAAACATTCGAATCACTCCCACAATTGGCACCTTTACTCAGGGCACTTATTTCAGTGATAAAACTGTTCATCTTACCTTTTATACGAGCATGAGAGGAGGCAGTAAACAACAGTGGCAATGCTTTAAAAAGTATAAAATTATCCCAGCTGTGAGCAATAAATCAGGACCCTGTCCCAAAGAATGCACATCATTTAAGGATCAGAAACAAGCATTCCACTTGTTATAATGTTGTGCAAGAGTGCACGTGGACAGATAATCAGATGTATTTTACAGCCATCCTTCAAAAAAATTATGCTGGGTCCATGGGAGGAGAGTGGAGTAATCAATTCCAGTTAACAGACAACAGTCAGAATTACACCCAAGCTTCATGCTCAGGCACAGTGGAACAGCCTGTTTGCTGGAACCAAGGGTCCCCAGCTCATGTTTCAGATGGAGGATGTCCCACAGATATGATTAGAGAACCTCATGTTAAAAATGTTATAGAAACCTATATAAAACAAGTGTAGCCAAAAATATTTTTGCTCAAATCCAGAGGAATAGACATGAATGCTCAGACTTGGGATATTTTGCAAGCCACTCTTAGGACTCTCAATACATTCAACCTTACCCTGGCTGGTGATTATTGGCTAAGTATGATTATGGGAATACCCATGCCACTTGCTATTCCCAGCAACCACTCCACTACTAGTAAGAACTGCACTTTTAGCACTCCCTTTAGAGTACAACCAATTGAATTCAATTCCTCTTTTTGCTTTCAGGGACATTTTCAGAATATTAGCCATGATATAGATTTAGGATTTATTACTTTTACTTTTTGCCATACAATGCAGAATTATAGTGGTGACTCTTTATGCCCGAGTCCTAGC
This sequence comes from Phyllotis vaccarum, assembly GCA_033318265.1. Classification (NCBI taxonomy): domain Eukaryota; kingdom Metazoa; phylum Chordata; class Mammalia; order Rodentia; family Cricetidae; genus Phyllotis; species Phyllotis vaccarum. The sequence goes on from JARWLC010000002.1 coordinate 185,772,057, forward strand.
CATGTATTTGTTTGTGGTGGGAGCTTTAGCCTATACCTTTCTTCCAACTAATTGGACAGGTCTTTGTGTTCTGGCCTCTGTCTTGCCAGATAGAGATATTATACTAGGGATTGAGCCCATTCCTGTCCCTAGTTTAGATGTCATTGCTGGAAGGACAAAAGGAGCAATACAATTCATTCCTGTATTAGTAGGGTTAGGTATAACTGGTACTTGGCCACAAGAACTGCTGGACTTAGTGTAGCAGTACATTCTTATAAGAAGCTTTCAAAGCAATTGATTGAGGATGTAGAAGCTCTTTCTAGTATGATGCAGGACATACAAGATCAAATAGACTCCTTAGCCGAGGTAGTCCTTCAAAATAGAAGAGGTCTAGACTTATTAACAGCAGAACAGGGAGGGATCTGTTTGGCTTTACAGGAACATTGCTGTTTTTACATCAATAAATTTGGCATTGTTCCAGACAAAAATTAAGCACCTTCAAGAAGAGCTGTTCAAGAGAAGAAGAGAATTGTTTGATAATCCACTATGGAGCAGACTTAATGAGCTCCCCCTCTACCTCCTTCTCTTGTTAGGACCCCTACTTGGCTTACTAATACTTCTTTCCCTAGAGATTTTTTTTAAAAACAAGATCATGGCCTTTATCAAACAGCAGATCAATGCCATGAAAATGCAAGCTATACAGGTCCACTACGATAGACTGGAGATGGCAGACAGAGAAGAAGATATACTCACCCCTAAGGCGGAATTGATACACTTTTAATAATCCTGCCTTGGTAAGATAGGCTGGTTAGTCAATGATGGCAACTGGAATGCCTGAAGCCCCCATAACCTAAGACAGAGGCAGGGCCTTTAGCTGCTCTGTGCTCAAGTTCAGGTGTGTTGGGCTACCACTGCAATTCCTGACCTAAGACAGGCATGCCCCTCAAGGTTTCTGTATGACCATTGTTATAAATTAAAAAGGGGGGGGACCTGTGGAGAGCAAAGTTCTGCCTGGCTCTGACCCAAGCTCACATCTCATGATTCACTGGCAATTAGGAGAATGAGGCTGGTAGCAGGTCTTATTTATGACTTTTGCTGGGAATGGAATGTTTCTTCTCTTAGTGTCCTTGGTCCTCCACACTACCGCTTCATAATCCCAACTGCCTTCCCCTTCTGCAGCTGAAACTTTCTTTTCAAGGTTAGCAGCAAGCAAGAGTGATAACCAATCCCTTCAGCCTATATATACTCAGCTCATTCCCTTAATAAACGAAGGCTTGATCAGATCCTTTTGACCTGCCTTCATTCTTAGAGTCTCTTGTCTTTTCATTCTCACCCCCCCCCAAGGTCTTTGTTGACTTTACCTGTGGGTAGAGGCACTGTCCAATTTGGGATTTCCTCTTCTGGTAGTTTACTTGATTTTTTGTGCAGCAGGAGGTCTCAATTCTTCTGACTAATAGGGCCTGATTTTCTGACTGCTGTGGTCTTTACCAGTTCTTCCAACAGGTGTGGTCTGTACCTGAGCCACTAATGTCTGATCTTCAGGCTGGTGTGGTCTGTACCCTAGCAATGAATTTCTGCTTGAGCTGAGGCATAGTCTAGCAGAGGTACTGTTCTTCTGATTGGGGTGGGCTGTACCTGAGTCAATGAAGTCTGCTTAAGTTGGGGAAAAGGAGAAACAGTGGATTGGGTTATACAGATTGGAGGTGAGATGGAGGGGAACAGCAATGGAAGAGATGCCTTGACGGGGGGATGTAGTGGGACTATGCTATGTTACATTGTAAATAATTGTTCTGCCTACTGGTTTAATAAAAACACTAATTGGCTGAAGGCAGACAGGAAGTGTGTGTGGGGCTACCAGACTAAGAAAACTAGGAAGAGGAAGAGCAGAGACACTAGAGAGATGCCAGCAGAGGAAAGAAGTTGAAATGCTGCTCTAAGAAAAGGTACTAAACCACATGGCTAAACAAGATAAAAAAAAAAAACCAAACATGGATTAGTTTAAGAATTAAGAGTTAGCAAGTTATATGCCTGGGCTATAGGCTGGTCAGCATAAAATTAATACAAATATCTGTGTGATTTTGGGGACTGCAGGTCTGGACTACAGGCTGGACAGGCCAGAAACTTCATATTACAAATCAGATTGGAGGTGAGATGGAGGGGGGCATTAATGGAAGATATGTCTTAGTGGGGGCACTTTGGGGTTATGGAAAAACCTGGGACCAGGGAAACTTCCAAAAATACATGTGGATGACCCAAGCTAAGACTCCTAGCCTGGAGAGGGTGCCTGAACTGGTCTTCTGTAATTAGATCAGTGACCACCCTAATTATCATTATAGAGCCTTCATTCAGTAATTGATGGAAGTAGATGCAGAGATCCACAGCCAAGCACTCGGCCAAGCTCCAATAGTCCAGACAAACTAAGGATGAGAGATTTTTATGAGTCTGTTGGGTCAAATTAATGATGGTGGAACCCACAGAGACATCTTATCTGAACTCATGGAGCTCACAAACTCTTGTACAGGTGTTCTGAATATGTGTGATAGTTGTGTAGCTTGGTCTGTTTCTGGGGCTCCAAGCAGTGGAATCAAAACCTTTCCCTGGTGACTGAGATGATTCTTGGAAACCTATTTTTCATGCTGGGTTGCTTTACCCAGCCTTGATGCAGGGGCAGGAGTTTGGTCCTGTCTTAATTTGATGTGTCATTCTTCATTGACACCCATGGGAGGCTTGCCCTTTTCTGAACAGAAATGAGAGATGAAGAAGAAGTGAGTGGGGGCAGAGGATACATGGGTGATGAGGGAAAGGTATGAGAGGAGAATCGTAAGGAAACTGTGGTTTGTATGTAAAATAAATGAATACTTTTTAACAAAAAAGAAGGTAGGAAAGAAGTGAAGGTGAACAGCAGTATGCAACTGATCTAACAGGTGAAAAGAGAAACAGAGGACTTCTTAAGGAATGAGAGGAAGTAAATATAAGAGAAGGAGGAACAGAGGTAAAATAACAACATAGATGGCTGAAAAAGTCACAAGGAATCATACTATTAATCATTTACCTAAAAAACATGTAATATATATAATTCAATGTATACAAATACAGTTTTAATTAACCTTTCTTATCTTGGCTGATGGTGTTCCCTCTAAGAACCAAAGACCATGCAATAAAACCTCTAATACCAGACATAAGATGCTTTTTTTTTCTGTTTTTGAGTTGCTAGCCACAGTTGTTCAAAAGATTCCCAAAACACATAGCCTAATGCTATATTTGATTGGTTACCAATCAAAGTGAAAGGTAAGTCCTTATTGCTGAACACACTGCATACTTCAAAAATATGGTCCAGATTATTGATCTGGAACTGATCTGAATGGACCCTCTCTGAGGACAAGATTTCATGGTACCATAAGTTGCCATTTAAACTTCCAAAGGAGGGACGTAACTAACAATCCCACATAGCTATAATATATTACACATAAAGACCAGCATGTTCACTTAGCCTTAAAGTATAATAGTGGTACACATAACTTGAAAGTAACCAAGAATTCTGTATTGAACTGAAAATAGTCTTACAAGAGGAGACTATGCTTGGTACTGAAAATCTAGCTAAATTCTCAGTTCTAGTGAAATCCTAGTTTTGGAGGAGACTTTAATAATTTGTTAGCCAGCATAATACCTGAAAACAATATATAAGCATTAACTCTTATATTTACAAATAATTGTAGTTTTCATGCCTTGTCAATAAATCTCCTCTTTGCAGCACTGGAAAAACAATGGAGAAAACCATAACCAATCAACTTGCAGTGTTGTGGGGTTCAGTCCTAATGGATATAGCTATAAAATACTTGTACATCTAAGGCTCAGAGAACATTCTAGAAGAGAGGGTGGAAAGATCATAAGAGCCAACGGACTGTGCTGTGAGATTCTATATCTCCCAGTAACATTGGAAGCTACACCCATAAAAATCTCACTAGCATGGCTTTCCACTATAAGTAATAGGGGCACCAAAGAATATGATGAACTCCACCAATAAAAGTCTATGAGTCCTCAACACTTCACAAATAAAAAAGGATCATAGACACATATGTAAAAATAAGAATGGATGAGGTAACCCTCTCTAGGGAATAGGGTTGTTTTTTAGTACCAATGCTCATGACTGAAAGCATACATGCAAGTAACATTAAATATGTTCTAAACAGGTTGCATTTCAGAATGTGTACATGTGCATGCAATAGTATTTGTAGTAAAAAGTAGTTCCATGAATTTGAAGGAGAGCCAGAGGTTTATATGGGAGGATTTGGAGGGAGAAAAAAAAGCAGATAAATGTAACTTAAACACAATCTTAAAAATATACAACAACAAAATAACAGTATGAATGTTGGAAAGTTACAATTATGAAGACTAATGGAACAAAACTAGAAATCCAAATACGAGTGCATACTACATCATGTAATTTAATATTTGACAAAGATGCCAAAAATGTAAGCTGGAGCTTTAAGAAATGATTCTGAGAAAGCTGCCCAGGTGAAGAAGAATGTAACCATCCCCCTGTCTACCACCTTGTTCAAATACACCAAATGAATCAAAGAACTGAATGTGAAAACTGAAGCTACTAGAAAAAAAAATGGGCAGTACCATACATTACGCAGTTTAGTAAAGGACTTCCCGAATAAGACTGCATTTACCCAAGAATTAAAGGCAGCGAGAAACAAATGGAACTTAATAAAACTAAAGTGTCTGCACAGTTAAAGAAACAAGCAACTAGTGAGCAGGAAGTACACAGAATGCGAGGAAGTCTTTGCTGGATACATATTTCATAAAAAATAGTATACACAATGCATGAAGAATTAACAAAAATGAACCCCTTCCAAAAAAAGCAAACTTCTTTTTAAAATAAGTGGACATGGGATATAAACAGAGTCCTAAAGAAAAAAAAGTGGTTAAGAAATACCTCCAAAAATATTTTCCCCTATCACATAGGGAAAAGAAATCAAAACAATTTTGAGATTTCATCTTATCCTAGTCAGAAAGAGCTGAGATCAACAAATCAACTGACAAGACTTGGGTATTTAGTGAAAAGGAAACCCTCTTTTACTGTTGGTAGGATTTTACACTGGTACAGCCCCTGTGCAAGTCAGTGTTGAGGGTGGTCAAAAGCTAAAAATAAATGAACTGTACAACTCAGTCAATCAGTTTTCCTTGCCAAAGAGTGTCTACAGATACTTTCACAGCCATCCATGTTTATTGCTTTTATGGTGGGGTTCCTAGAAAGAGTTGGGCAGAAGTCGGTATGGATATGCTCAAGATACATTGTATAAATGTCTGAAAATTTCAAAAATAAAAAATAAAAATATATTCTAGAAAAGAAAGAGCCCTAGAATTGTTGGTTCTGGTGCTATACTGCTGGTTTATGTTGTTCCCTACTACACATCACTTTAGGGCTGCTTTAGGAAGCTAGGTAAAGCATTTTAAATGCAAACAATAACAATAACAAAACTAAAATTGCTTCACATTTTGTTGTTCACTGGAAAGATATAGATAGTAATATTTTGGCTATCCTATGCCCCACCCACCCACCCACCCACCCCCACACACACACACACACACACACACACACACAAACCTGTTAGCAAGATCTTTAAATGTAAACATATATAGAAAGCATACTTTTCATTTTCTTATTTTATAAATTTTTACATATCAACCACTGCTCCCCCTCCCTTCCCTCCTGAAGTCCCTCCCAATCCTTCCTCAGGCTTCTCTCACCCTATCCGCCATCAATTCCTCAAGGAGTGCAAAGAGTCCCAAGGTGGGGCAGTTGAGTCTGGCATATCCAGTTGAGGTTGGTCAAAGTCCCTCATCCCAGTATTAAGACTGAGAAAGTTGTTCCTTTGTTGGGAATGGGCTCCAAGATGTTCATTCATGCACCAGGAACATACTCTGATCCTACATCAAGAGGATCTAGAAACTGACTATGCCATTTGACAGTCATCTATTTTTGGAGGATTTACTTCCTTTCCATGAAGGTTTCTCAGAGATTATTTCAGAGTCAGGTAGCTCCCAATAGCTTGGGTCAGAAACATGACCATTTAGCAAATAAATAAAAAACCGTAGGTTCCTCATGAGGCCTATGTTCTCCTTACTTGTGTAATTTGAAAATGTTTATAGTATCAGTCATGTATTCCCTTCTTGTAAGCAGTAGTCAGGTCCAATAAAGAGACTTAGTAGACATTTATGAGGTGAGTACCTAGTGGGTCTATGTACTGGGGAAATATTTTCAGAACAATTACAAACATTCAAATGTGAACAAATAGTGAGAAAATTCTAAGCAACCTACAAATGCATCTGGGAGGAGTACTAATTATGAACTATGATTCCTGGAAAGCCTGGAGTACCTTAGGTAGAAACTGTCTCTAGCAGTGAAGACAAGAGTCATAAAGTCATCATGCTACCTACAAAAACTTTTCTTGCCAAATAGGTTAAGGAAGTATATGTTCCCGAAGTCAGGGGCCTGTGATTGATATTGGTTAATTATCAGGATGGCCTTTATACCCAGTTGCTGTCCATTGATCCTAAAATCCTCACTTTATTCCTCTATTAACTCCTCAGTAGGAGCGATATCTCTGCTAAGTCAGGAAGTTTGTGACATCTAAAGTGAAAACATAAATCCCTGTCTATTAGGAAGGAGATGAGTGAATTATGCCCCCACCACTGGTCACAGGGAGAGCACAGGTATTTTCACATTCTTTAGCAACAGTCAGAGTAAGCTTGGAGTATTTCTCCATGTCTTCTAAAGAAACGATTCAGTCAATATAACCTAAGTACAGGCATCTCATGGCAGAAACATCAAGAAGCTGTTAGTTGTTCAGTTCATGAGGTTGAATGATTCAATCTGGAGTAGGAGATTCAGAAGGTTTTTGAAGAGCTCCTGACCTTCAGTCTAACTGATATCCTATTTTCCTGGAAATATTTTTTGCCATTAAAAAAAACTAAACTTTCACCACTTTATTTGCAAAAAAGCTAATAATACACATCAAGATCATTTAAGCCATGTAGGTTAAATGAGCTATTTAAGGTAGTTTGCTGTCCTACTGTGTACTCAACGTATTTAAGTTTAAACTGCCTTTAAGAGAACAATAGAACCAACCTGACAACATCTTTCATTCCTGTGAAATCAGATTTTACAATCTACAATAAATGCATAACTTTAATCTTAAACTATTTACTCTCTCATGCCTCCAAACCAAAATAATGTATGATGTATGTTGTAATCTGTCGGGTACAAACAAGAACCATGCCATATTGCTACCAGAGACTAAGTTTCTATTTCCCCTCCCAGAGACTAAGTTTCTATTTCCCCCTCTCTGCTTGGCCTATTTTACAAAAATTATATGATGCCCTTAGCAAAATCCCAAGTTATGTATCTGAAACAGTACATGTGCAACTGACCATTACTGAGAACAAGTTGTGGTTAGGTTGCTAAGCAACCTGGCTCTGAGAAAAATAACATCTTGAAGCTTGATCAGAGTACCTGTCTTGCTGTCAGATTTTTGTGTCTCTTGTCACTTTTCATTCATCATTCCCTCTTTTAGGGTCTTTGTTGAAGACCCCACTGGCAAAGGCAGTAATTATTTTTTTTTAAAAAAACAGCCAACAGGTATAATAAGCAGAAAGAATAGCCCATGAACATTGCAATATGTGTATTTAGGATGATAACTGATCATAGAATCAAATAATATTATGAGTCAGTCTGGAGTAATAAAAGTAACTTTTATCACTATGAAACTCCATTATCTGGAGAAAACAATTACTTGTTTCTGTCCTACATCATGTTTTCTGTCTTTTCTTAGGTAATACAGACAACAAAATCAGTCAGACAGAAGACCGGGAAAGCAAGAGATAAAGCGTCTCTCTCTGTCTCTCTCTGTGTCTCTGTCTCTGTCTCTCTCATTCCTTAATGTAACATTATGAATTTTGGTGCTCATTCTGAGGTTACTTCATTGTGTAGCTGGCACATTTTGGCACCCCTCTGAGGTTTCCTTAATACATAATTAACATGGCAGGATGAATGCACTTGTCCCAAGAGTGAGGCTAAACAGTTAAAACCCAATATTTTCTTCTTCCATTTTTTCTGGGTTATCATAAATAGTCATGGCCCAGATTTAGGGGAAAGGGGTGCTGTTTCAAATAATCAAAGCAAGAAAATTCCCCACAGGAATACCCAGTGTTTGCGTTTTGGTTTATTCCATATGCAGTCAAATTGTTATCCAAGACTACTCATTACATTTGGGATATACAGAGACAACCATTCTTTTGTCCATGATACATTTGCTCTAATTTCTACAAAAATAAGAAATAAAGGGGTACCCATAAGGATGTGGCTTGTGGCGTGTGGTGATGCCCACCCAGAGATCAAAGTATATGCAGAACCATAGGAGAGCAACTAGTTTTGCTACATTGAGGGACAACTCTTTCTTTTCCAAAGAGAATGGGCTTCCTCTGAGGGAACACTCCAGCATCTGGGCTCTGAAACATGATACAGTCATATCCACATGAGGGTGCTATCATGGAGCACCTTCAGTCTCATCCTTAGACCAGAGCAAACTCAGACTCCTATACCCAGGATCAGTGGAAACCAATGTCAGAGGCAATAGAGGACCTGTAACAAAATGGAGAGACACTGGACTAAATCAAAGATCTCACAGGGCACCCTATTACCATTGATGATGCCCACATCCCATAACTGATTAGAACTTTGTTAATTTAGAAAGTTAGGGGTATGTAACAGTTATTGGTATGATCTAGACTAGTACCACTTCTGCCCCTCAGAAGCTGACCAAGTAATTTTGCACAGTGGCAATATATAGCCTGAAGATTCTGGAAAGCTGATCTACAAAACTGATTAACCTATTAATCCCTGGTTACTACACTTACATTTATTTCTTTATCCAGTATTACCATCATTATGGGGAGCTTTGAAAGACATAGGACCTGTAAACTGCCTTAGTTCTGGAGATGTTGGCAGTGAATATGAACTTCTAGATAAGACACAAAAAATAGTTTATTAATTCTATCAATATAAGTATCAACATTTTTATACCCATTCCATGAGAGTATGAGAAAATGACCATGTTGTATCTGTAAAGTTGAGTTTGAGGACTCCATATTTTACATGTTGATCATACTGTATCTTGAATTTCCATCATTTGCCACACAACAACCTCTGAAGGGTAAATTCAGAACACAAGCAAACAAGCCTTTGCTAAAGAAATATGAAAATGTGAGAACCATGGACAGTTACTTTTTATTGGATGTCATAATGATTAGGAATGAAATTGTGGGCTATTTTTAAGTCCCTGAACACCATAAAAACAAATACACTGATTTTCAGCAAATACAGCAGGAAGTACAAAGAATAACCATGTATCTGATCAAAAACAGGTATAGAAACTCCTAAAAGGGCCAGGAAGTTCACTTTACTATCTTCTGGACCATCTTGGCAAGACATGAATGAATGTTTCTGAATCTATACAAAGAATTTTGAGTCTTCCCAAGACAAAAAAACATAGTTAATGTCAGTGAATTTGCCAAAACTTTGGTGAGGTTACCATTGTAAATTATAGAAAAGCATTAAAATATGACATACATCCTATTAATAAGTATAATTATTTTGACAATTATAAATTATTGTTCCAAAAGTTTGAGAGTTTATAAGATGGCTCAGCAGTTTAGAACTTATTTCTGAGATTCTGTGTTTAATCTCTTGTACTACAAAAGTTGTTATTGATAGAAAAGTACTCAAAAAGCAAAAGGAAAAGTTCTCACTGACATTGTAGAAACAAAACAATGGGAACTTTTCTCCCTAGATGTAGGCAGTTAGGAGCATCTGAGAAGAAAGGAATGTAGAAACCATAAGACACCAGAAGACAAATAAAATAGAAGAAAGCTCCATTCAGTCAGTTCAGAATAAATATGTTTTATCTGCCAGGCCTGGACATCAGGTTTTCCCATGCATCTAGTACTGTCACATCACCTAGAATGAGAGAAAATGTCCTCCTTAGACAGGACTAGTACTGCTAGCTCTTAATTCTGTGGCATCAGAATTTAGAAAATGTGCCAGAGTATAAATTTATTAATTTGCACACTAGAAAGAGTAGGTAATCTTAGACAGTTTTATAGACTATGGCACTCAGCAGTGTGAAAGTATCATTATTTTCATGGTACTGTGTATAGTATTCCAAGGATTCAAGTTCAATCGAATTAAAAGCACATGTCCATCCTTCTCCTCTATAAGCAGTGCCTAGAAGATCTCTATTCTTAGTTCACTGAGGATCTGGGAAGAGAATTATTGATGGTGAGAGGGCTGAAATTTTATGGAGCATACTCTCTATTAGATTTCAGCTCATTTTGTGTACCCCAACCCCTAGAGAAATAGTGGATTCTGCTCTTATTTGATTTGATTTGATTTGATTTGATTTGATTTGTTTAGATTCTCCTTGATTTCTGTAGAACAAGATCAGTCCCAAAAAAGTACCTCCAAAGCCTAAATTTAGAGGAGAACTAACAAGGAAGCCATGTAGGTGACATTTTCCTGTAGCAGGAGCCACTTTCAAATTACCACAAAAGACATATTAATTGTAAATTCTCAGTCAACACCTCAGACTTATTACTAACTCCTACATTTTTATTTAATCCATACTTCTTATTTACACTCTGCCATGTTCACATTCATCTTGCTTCTCCAAGTTTCCTCTTTAATCTCTGACTTCCCCGTTCTTCCTAATATTCTAAGTTTGATAACCCTGCCCATACCTTTTGCCTGGTCATTGGCCAGCTTTTATTAACCAATGAGAGTAATATATATTCATAGAATACACAAGGTTTGTTCTACAGCAGAGACAGGTTCACTAGATATCAACATGGAGCCATCAGATGCCAGCCACCATTAACAGTTATAACCTTTTGTTTGGAACACCAGAAAATTTCATGCAAGAAAATTTGAAGTCTACAGCTGATAGATTCAACATGTTCTCAGTATTACTGGTCCTCTGAGTTATATAGAGTCACAGTCTTCTGGGCTCTTATTTGACTAATAATAGGCTAGACCATTCTATACAAAGAGCGATTGATCCATACTTGACTTCAGTGCAGAGTACATTGGCCATCCTAGAGACTGGGACTTACCTGAGAAGCTCAGCACCCCACAGATCCTGATCTCAAGCTTTCAGTGGCCTCAACCACTAGGTTGAACATCTTACAGTCTTTGGGTACTCAGAAGAGACATCAGAGCTCTAGAGTATATCTTGAGGAACTAAAACACTGTGCTGGTCTATAGGCGGAGTTTACTTAGAAGGCACCAATACCAGATAGATATTTATTAAAATATAAACCAACACTCACTGTACAGATAACAGATTACAGTAGCACCTGAACAGGGATTGGAGTCTGAAATGGTGGACAATGGAACGGTGGACAAGTGATGGACGGACAATGGATTCCAATCCTCTCTCCAACAGCCAGGAACCAGGAAGAGAGCGTCTCGCATTCCAGAAGCCCCTTTTCAATGGGCTTTCCCAGCCCCCTTTAGGGGCCCAGGACCCTGGATAAGTGTCTTTTGACCTTATCAGCTGACACCTGAATCCCACAACACTGGTCAACTTTGATCTACAAAGTTCCCTAGGGACAGGACCATTTTAACTGCTACAAAATGGATGAGTTCAGTTTTGGATTCCAGCCACAATAAGACATTTTCTAACCTTCTCCTCCCAACCCTGATATAGACCTCTAGATGCTTAGAGGGGCAAGCTAAGGATGAGACCATGAACTATGTTGACCTCTGAGTACTGGGACAGCTATCAGCAGCAAGCCTTATGCATTTTCTTCAGAAATCTCACTCACTTGTTTGGCAAGAGATACCTGTGACCCCAAACACAGATAAAGCCAATGATAGGCAAGTAGGGAGTGAGGCTTCAAAACAATGAGGTCCTGACCTAACAAATACTTTCTACCTCTGTTGCTGAATGTGCTCGCGACAACAAAGGTTTACTATGCCAGTCAACAGCACCTTGGAGGAGGATGCATGCCTTTGAGCAGGAACATGGGCAGGAAGCATCCTCTCAGTACTCAGAGAGCTTGAATAACAGATATGAGCATTTGAGTTAGGTAATCACCAATGGAGAAAAAGTACTGTGGTAATCTTGAGAGAGGATGAGAAGGATCAGTCCATGAGGAATGTCTTGGTAGACTCTGGCTTAGTGTTAGCATTTTGTTAATTGTAAATATGTTTACAATAACTTTAGTTTGTGCTATCATGTTGCAATATTAGTAATCTTTGTTTATAATCTCATCAGCTTGTGATAGTATTTTACTCCCTTGAGTCTTCTGAACAGAGAGAAACCACATACCTGAAAGACAAAAACACAGCATAGGGCAGTGTCCACTGCTGATTAGAATGTTGCCATTTGTTTTTCCTCCTCCCTTCTCCCCTTGTCACTACTCTTAGTTCTCTTTCCCTTTTATGTCTCCCCATTTTTATCCCCAACTTCATGCTTTTCTATTTCTTCTGCCCATTTTCATTCACCTACTTCCTTTGAGCTCTACCAGGCTACAAATTTCAGATGATGATGCAGAACAAACTTCTCTTTACACTAGACTGCATGATGCACAGGTACCAAGGACCACTGGGCTCTTAACTGTCACTGTAGTTTTGGACAATGCCATTATTCCTAGGGATTCAACATCTGAGAATTGCAATAGAATGTTGTCTTACTATTCCCCTTCTTTCTGGAGAAAAGTGACTGATATGGAAGGTGCATAATAGACATGTACTCTAATATGTAGTCATATTATCATTACTGTTTTGTATTTTGGGAAAGGCAGTCATGCTATAAAAAAGAGATAGTTCTTGCCTAGATCTATTCCCAAGGACAAGACTTGCCCTCACTAACCTACTTGTAAACAGTTATGGGATCAAAGTCTGATAATACAGAAGTCTGTCTGAACCAAGGGGGCCTGTCCAGTTGTACAGTAAAATCCATTGTCTATTTTAGCAATAATAAAAGAGTAAATTATGCTAGCATCACAGATTTTGAGTACTGGGTGGTGATGGGAATACCCCACAAAACCAGAAATAGTTGGAATAGGGAGAAAAGGATACCAAGTACACTAGGGATCTGCTAGGCAGAGCTAGAAGACCAAAAGGTCTAATGTTCTAGCCTTTGATTTTAGGTATGAGACACATCAGAGGGATTTATGTAGATGTCTTAAGATTTCTATTGCTGCATCAAAATACCATGACCAAAGAGCAAATTGGGGGGCAAAATGTTTATTCAACTTGCACATCTACATTGCTGTTCATCAGTGAAAAAAGTTCACACAGGAATTATTGTTGTTTTTGCTCTTTACTTTTTTGGTGGCCTGCCACCCTGCTTCTAAAGAGTCACACAGAGAGGCTTATTCTTAATTATAAATGTTTGGCCTTAGCTTGGCTTGTTGCTATCCAGCTTTTCTTACATAATCTTCACTTCTTTTTGTCTCTAGGCTTTTACCTTTTCCTTATTTCTGTAAATCTTACTTTTACTCTTACTCCAGAGATAGCTGGATGGTTATCTAGGTGGCTGGCCCCTAGTGTCTTCCTCTCCTTCTATTATTCCTTGATATTTCTTTTCCTCTCAGGTTTCTTCTTCTATTTATTCTCTCCACCTGCCAGCCCAACCTGCTGTTTTTGTTTGTCTCGTTGTTGGTTGTTCAGTTATTAGACCACCAGGTAGATAGGAACAGTAACACATTATCACCAAGTTAAACAATGCAACGTAAACAAAAATAACACATCTTAAAGTAATATTTCACAAGGAACTCAAAAGGACAGGTACCTAGTGTCAGGAGATTTTGCAGAGGTCATGTAGGGGTGCTGCTTACTGGCTTGCTTCCCATGGCTCATGCAGCCTGCTTCCTTATAGAACCTAAGTCCTCCATCCCAAGGATGGCTCCACTAACAATGGGCTGGGCCCTCGCCCATTGACAAGAGGCCTTACAACCAGATCTCATAGAGGTATATTCTTAACTGAAGTTCCTTTTTCTCTGATGACTCTAGCTTATATTAAACTACAAAAAACCAACCAGTACAATAGGCAAACACCAAAGTTGAACTGTGTCTAGGAAAAACTGGCTCAAGTAGAGAACTGTGTTGTCATATTTGAGAATGGAGGCAGAGATGAAAGAAGCCATTAGCAACCCATGCCAGGAGCACAGCCTGCAGATGTGAAGGGGCTCATAACCACAGGCCAAGACCCCTAAGAAGAACTAAAGTAATTAAACTTAAAGAATTACTGGCATCTTCACAGAAGGAAAGGGCTTAAATGCATAGCCATTTCAGAATAGCAAGGAGTTGTTCATCTTCATGATGCAATTATATTCTACAAATTATTTATAAGCAAGGAACATAATAAAGCCCGTAATCAAATGTTTATATGCAGGAAAGGTCAGCTCAATATTATTAGTAATCACAGAAAATATGAAATCATGTAAATGCCATGGTAAAACACATCATGGAACATCTATAATAATCCATCTAAATTTGAAATTTTCAAAATGTTACCCAGAAACAGACTGTAGTGCAAAGGTAATACCTGGTAAAGGCTATTTATTATTATTAAAACATACAGATAATAGTTCATTAAAATACATGTTTCTGAAACATCTAGAAACATAATAACATCTGTTTAAAATTACAATCATAGCATACTGAATGCTTCTGAAGGCATTCTTTTTAATATTTAAATATATCTTGATAATGTTCTTTCCCTGTCCCAAGTATTCTCAGACCCTCCATACCCATTTAATTTCATGTTATTTTTTCTCTAGAGAAAAATTACACAAAAAATTAAAACAAGTAAACCATTGAAGCAAGCCAGAGAAAACATACAAAAACCATGAAGTTTACTTTTTGTTGTTGGCCAGTAAATCTTGGATATGTGGCTTGTCCTGAGTTTGGTTGATATGTTCATTGTCATTCCAATGGAAAAGATTGATTTTCCCTTTGCCAGTGGCCCAAACTTTATATCCTTGCTGTTACTTTAACAAAATAATAATAGTAGATTTTACATTAGGCTTATGACCTATGTAATCTTGGGTTCTTGACCACTTTCATAGAGCCACATACGAGTTCCATCTCATGAGGTAGGCTTAAGTTCAGCCAGGATAGTTGGTTATGCTCATAACAGTTGTGTCACAATAGAACCAGTATATTTGATAGACAGATGCTGTTGTATGCCATATAGTTTGTAGTTATGTAATATTGTTGATTACCTTTCTCCTCTAAATAGTATGCAATGTACCTTACAGCATAATGAATGCTATTCAGCAGATCTGAAGCTTTTAGTTAGGCACCAAATCAACTTTTCTGTGTTCTATGACCTAAGAAAGGATTGTCTTTATTAATAGGGCTCTACTATCATGTTTTATAGAGGAACAAATTGCCTTGGAAATGACCTCTAATCTTATAGGAAAGTGAGCTGTCTAAAAGAGCTCTTTGGCCAATGATTCAACAAAGTATAGCTATTTTCCTGAACTGGAAGTTTTACTGTGTGGCATAATAGGTCTAATTGGGGCATTCTCTCCCACATTATATATAACTACTTAAATTCCTTTCTTTTATGTATATATTTTATAAACTTCTACAGTTGTATGTTTTCACATGATTTTTCAAAATATTCTCAATGTTAGTAGTTCTCAGATGCCCTCCTTTACCCTGCCCTTCTTGATAATCTTCTTCATTTAATCAGGTGGACATTGTCATGTTGGTTCATGTGCCAACTATTAATGCCTATTTTCCTTTGATTGATATTAGAATTAGTTCTTTGCTTCTCAATAAATCTACTTTTGGTTTTACGACTGCAATTTTGACATAGCATATGATTAATTTGAAAATAAATTATTTTTCAGTACTCAACATTTTCATTAAGGAATAAGATTATACTCTGCTGACCCACCTTTATGTTCATACACAAAGCCAATCATGTTTATTTAGCATTCTATATTGTTATTTCTAGAGTATTTTATATAATGTTAATGAGTCATGAATTGATATCTGTGTGGTATCTAAATGAGGGGCACTCATACAGCAGAAGAGCCTATAAATTTCTGTAGAACCTGACTTTGCCTTCAGCCACTATTTCTTAGATGACTATTTTAGGCTCCTCTGTTGATTAACCAGCATTTTACCAGGCATTTATATCCTCAAGGCTATTTCAGTAGATCTAAATATCCAGAATCTGTGAATTATTGTAAATGATGAAAGGATAAGTGGGAGTGTGTCCTTGTTTCTGATTCAAATGTTTTGGCTTAAGTATGATCAATATTGTAATTTGTAAAATAGTTACCAACTGAGGAGGAAAATATATATAAAATTCTGTGTAGCTATGACTCTGCAGAGTGCATAATGCAAGTTATAAACAGTAATAATATAAAAGGTACATGTCAGGCGCTATGTTAGTGATGGTCTTAGAGTGAACAGCCATTTGCAGACCAAAGGGAAAATAGATAGTAGTGAGAATGTGGGAGGTTTCAGACACAACAAGGAAAGCATTGATGAGAAAGAAAGGGTTCTTTGAAACACATCAAGTGTTGATGAACTACAGATTAGAGAGGAGAATATTTTTGTCTTTTGTGTAAGAAGTTTCAGGAAACTATGAAGGCAAAAGTTAGAGTGTTTTACTCATGTTCTAACATGAAAACAAATAGATGAGTAAGTTATGGAAATTGCTGGATGTATATTATAAATTTAGGTATGTATGTATGTATGTATATTAATAAATAGAACAGTGAACATTTACTGCATTCTAAACCACATAAGAATAAAGTTCATATGAGCTATATTTATGAGTATATAAATTTGAGGAGAATTTTCTCTTTGGAAGTTTCATAAGCCAAGAATGTTCGTGTGTCCTTGGTCCCAAAGAAGAAAGTGGCCAAGAGGGACTATGAAAATTTATGAGGAAAAACATCTCAGTCAGTGAAATAATGCTAAAAATTATTGGATTCTATGCCATGCAGCAAAGGTATCTGAAATAATCTTAACCTATCAGTCAGAATTTCTTTGGGATCTTCTATATTTATGCCAACATAGATAGTATCAGAGATGGGGTAGGGTACACATGCTGCGGATACAATTCCATAGGGGTACCTTCTTGACAAGAACACAAGCCTGTGAAAAGGATTATTGTCCACTTCTCCTCAAATTATGTCACAGCTGCACCCCTTATAGCCAGCTAGTATTTTGATCCAGCCCAGCTGCCAGAAGGGAGGCCCAGGTGCTAGGCCCTGGTTTTGGTTTGAGTCTCAGTCACTGTGGTTATATTTTCGGTGAAGGAACCCATCTCACCATCCTAGGTAAGTGGCTTTAGTGTACTTTCCCTTTTGTCAGCCTTTGATGTCTTAGAAAGGCCTTTTTTCCTCTCTGGGAGCTTCTTCTCATCTGTCCTTTCCAGACTTAAAGAATCCTTAGTCTTCTGAATCCTTAGTCTTCTCCATTGGTGGCTGGAAAGATAACAGAGTAAACTTCAGGAAGGGCCAGAAGATCAGAAGCAGCTGGCATTAGATCCTAATAAATATGTCATAATCTCACGAGCTTTATTTAGGGTCTGGCCAGAATCAAGGGTTCCTTTCTTGTTCTCAGATAGATTAATCAATGGGAACCATTAATTATTTGACTATTGGGTCAAAGAATGGGTACTATGACTTTGTAAGAGTCCAAATATCTTTATGGGGTGTCAAGGGTTGGATCTAGAGAAGTAAGTCCAGCATCCATGGATTTAAATTACCTAAATGGGAACCACAGAGACATAGTGAAAAAGTAGGCTTGGAATGGCTTTAACTTCTGATCTTCATCTGGGCTGCTGAGGTCTTAGAGACATAGAGACAGCACTGACTAGTAGGGTAACTAGATCCTGCTCATTTAAGGATTGTCCAGGATTTTGTCTGGCCCATATCTTTGGGTTATGGTGTCTCCTGTGTCCATTGTCAGTGTTCTATATTATTCAAATGGCATATTAAATTTAGGAGGTCAGGAATGAGGGCAAACCTGGGTTTCAGAATATTTCCTAACTGTCAAGGAAGGAGGCTGCTACTATGAGCAATGGATGCTATGCTCTTCCATTTGACGAAAGGAACCTCTAGAATATAGCTCAGATAAAGGCTACAGTGTTGAGGTCAAAATGTACAGGAGGCACCAGACCCCAGAGAAGCCTCAGGTCTTCTCTGGATGGAACACTGTGCTCAGTGGAAAGGCTAACTGGATTGATGTAGAGACCCTTCTGTTCATGACAACAGGAGGTTTAGTGTCTCCAGGTGCTGGGAACAAATAGGGGCTTTGTTACTTTAAGAAAATGCAATTTTCAAAGCAAGGGGAAATGTAATATATTTACCAGAGAGTTATGAGAAACACCATGAGAAAGAGCAGATATCTGGGTGGGTTAAGGTGATCAGATATGGGACAAGTTAAATTATTGACAATAAGGTGGAGAAAGCACAATCATACCTGCTAATAGTGGGGGAATGAAAGCAGAAAGGAAGAGTCTAGGGCATGTAACTTGGTAAAGTTCCTATAAAAGGCTAGTAAGAAGACTTCACTCATTGAGACTCAAAGGGGAAGATGAGAAAGAAGAGAAAGCTCCTGGTGAAGGAGATGACCAAAGTGTAGAGTCACTCGGACTTTGATATATTTTCTTTTCTTTCCTGAATCAGTTTCCTTTTTTTCATTCACACAGGTCAGCCCAAGTCTGTTCCCACAGTCACAGTATTTCCACCATCCCCTGAGGAGCTCAAGACAAACAAAGCCACGCTGGTGTGTCTGGTGAATGACTTCTACCCTGGTAGTGTAACAGTGGCCTGGAAGTCAGATAATCTGCCTATCACCAGTGGTGTGCAGACTGCAAAGCCCACCAAACAGAACAACAAGTACGTGGCCAGCAGTTACCTGAGTTTGACAGCAGAGCAGTGGAGATCTCACAATACCTTCTCCTGCCTAGTTACTCATGAAGGGAGCACTGTGGAAAAGCATGTGTCCCCTGCGGATTGTCTCTAGAAGGCCAGCCTTCTCCTTAGCCTGGGGAGCCTGGATAGGGGACCCAGAATGGGGTCTCTTATATATATTAGTAATCTCAATCTTTCTCTTTAACCCACTGAATATTCAATAAAATATCATCAATCAGAGTCACTGCCTTGTCCCATTTGTTCTCATTATATGTTTAATTTCTCAACTTTTGAATCTATAGTGTGGGGAGGTGGGATCCAGGTTCCCAGTCAGAAATTAGTTCTCCTTTGAAACATACAGAGAATATCACCCTAAGAGTGTCCTTTCTCCTGCTCTGCACTGTTCTCTGATCCCTGCCATGTAAGAACACTCATTTAGAATGCAGATCAGGTAAGATTTCATGTTTCAGGCTAAACAATTAACTTAATATTTTATAGCAAGTTCCTAAATGTGTGGATTCTTGTAATGAACTTGGAGAATTTTATTATATAATTTAAAACATTGGTGCTCATGGTCTTCTATACTAAGGAATTAAGTAAGATAACCACTCAAGCTTAATATCTGCATTCAATGAGGAATGGATCCAACCCAATCTCAGAAGGCGTGCCAAATAATTGCTCCTAGGAAGGAGTTTCACAGTCAAATCCCAGACTACTCAAGGTTACTTCTGGTGAGGTCAAGGAAGACTGAGTGTGACTAGAGAGCTAAACTCAAGCCAGTTGCTTGGGTAGACTTAGGTGTAGCAGATGCCCACTTTACTAGCCCATGTCTTAGAAAGCGCATCAGCACACCAGTGTGCACTTCAGACTGGTGTCAGCCTTAAAGTTGACAGTCAGCCTTCAGTGGTCCAGCCTCTGTCCAAGTCAATAAGTATTTAGTGTTCAGGGCTTGGGGAAATTTCCTCTACAGCTCATAAACCGTATGAATACTGACTACATCCAGAATTCTTCTGGATTAGACAGTCCAGTAGCATAGTCTGAAAGGCCAGAAATATTATTCAACAATGAGGCAGAGTGACAGTTGACAAAATAGAGCTTGATATCAGGCCTCCCAACTCCCAGTTTCTGAGATAATGAGAATCTTTTGGATTTGTGCCACATGGCAGCTTTCTGATGATAGGGTATGATAAAGTCTGTGCTCAATAATTGGAAGTGAAGATCTTGGATACTCTTACAGAAATTTTCCTTGCTAGGGCAGTGGCAACAATCATTCATACCTGGATATTCCTCAGAGACTCACTTTATCATTTTTTTATTTGAAGTTTTCACTGGTAAATTTAGAAACAAAAACTAGGAAACACAAAAATAATAATGTTCCCATATATTCCCACCAAACAGCCTCTAACACTCATTTCACCTGGATTTTGATTCAACTATTACTATACATAAAATTTATGTCATGTTACAAAATCACATTCCAGAAGTATATCTTGTCAACTATGATTATACTTCTGGAATTACAAAAACAATGCTTAAGCATCTTATCAAATTTTAAAAGAGGATATTGATTATTTCTTCATATTAAGTGACTATATGACATGATCCTATAGTGTTTAGTAATATGTATTATTTGTAATTATTTTATCATATGTATGAAGATAAGAAGTGGATTTTAATTGATGGCCTTGTGTGTTCTCCATCTCTATTGCAGAGCTTCAGACCTCTCTCTTTGTTATTTGCCAGGCAGAAGCTGCAGAGCCTGAGTTAGTGGTCTCAAGACTTTGCATAGATTCTACACACCTAGTAACTTCCTTAAATCATCACCAAGGGCTCCTCTCTGTTTATTATTATCTTGAAAAGTATTTTTTTTAAAGAGTGTGAATTTTTATGAATAAATTTCTAGCAAGGCTGGCTCAAAGAAAATGTGAGATTCTGGGAAGAAGGATCTTTTAGAGAGGTCATATATGTTCAGAATTATCAGGGTCAGCATATATCACAGCTGAAAGTGGGGGGTAAGGTATATGGAGGATTTTTGTATAAGCCTATATCACAGTGCTGAGTGTTCAGTGAGAGCACCAAATTGACTGTACTAGGTACATGACTCCTTCCTCCTCTGTTAATGTAATCTTTAAGATTCCAGATGTTTATTTTGTGTTGGATTTTTTTTGTTAGATCAATTCTCATTTTTTATTCTACTTCATGCTTAAACTTCAGGCTAGGTAAAAAAAAAAAAAAAAAAAAAGTTTTGCTTCTCTAGATTCCAACTCTCCCTGTCACTTTTCATGTCTAATCTCAGACTGGGAAGGGGACAAAGAGACAAACTATCAATGTCTGTCATTCTATTGGGATCTGCAGGAATCTGATAAATATTCTATTGTGTATATTCCATTGTGTCTGAGTGCTTGACACTCTGATAAACTTTGTGAGGGGTAAAATAAATTGCTATCTCATAGGATAGGAAAACCAGAGGCAGAGAAGGAGAGAGCTATAGAATCAGAACACTGGTGAATAACATATCAGAGGTCGGGAAGGCTGGATAGTGGAATTTGGGATTCAGTTCTTAGGACAGGTAGAAGAAATATCCCCAACCTCCCATGAAAAGTCATGAACAGAAAAATAACCAGTCTAGAAATCAGAAATGTTTGTAAGGAGAAGAAATGGGAGGGAGCTCTGGACACAGAAAGTCAAAAGAAGAGAGACTTAAGATTTGGTAGTAAAGTTGGGTTTGGTGTCTCTAGGACATTGCTTAGGAAACACAATGCATTCATGTAGCTTTGGTCCTGATGTATGAAAATTATACCAATTATCCAGAGAGAGCAATCTCATTTCATTCTGCAGAACGAGAAACTTCTCAAGCAGATACATGCAATGCTGAGCAGAGGCCAGAGACCCAGGAAGCACAGATTTAGGTAAAAACAAACTCTTAGTTTAGATTCAGCAGAAGTTTTACATTGTACCTCTCCACAGAGTGGGACAGACAGACAGCAGACACATACAAAAAAACTAGAGAAGGATACAAACACAGGAAAGTGAAGGTCAGTTATCTATATTGAAGGTCAAAGTACAGAGAAGCATCAAGTAGCAAGTAGCAAGTATTGCACAAATACAGGATGCATAATTCTTAGGCTCATAGGGAGTTTATGGAAGAAAAGTACACATCATCTTCTGTACTCTGTGTGTTCAAATGCAATTACTAATCTCTAGGTCATTTTATACACTATTTCCAGGATTCCTATTGAGCAATAAAGATTATGACCTTCTGTTTCTCTGCCCTCCAGGTCAGCCCAAAGCTACACTTTCAGTTTCCCTGTTTCCACCTTCCTCTGAGGAACTCAAGACCAAAAAGTCCACGCTACTGTATATGATCAAGGACTTTTATCCCAGTATTATGATATTCCAGTGAACTGGAAGTCAGATGGTATACCATCTTTCTGACCTTGACAGATGAAGCATGGAAATTTAAAAACAATGTCAGCTGTGAGGTCACCCATAAAAGTGACACTGTGGAGAAAAGTTTATCCCCTGAAGCATGTTGATGAGCATTTTAATGTTCATCTGACCCACAGAAGCTGGTATTAGAACCATGCATAAATATGTCTTTACTATTCTTACCTATCACTGCCCTTCTCCAGCTTCAGAATTGCACAATAAGATATGCATGCTTAACCTGTAATTGTTTTACCTCATTTGTTTTAGTGCATATTTCACTTGGATTCCCAGTAGTGGGGGATGTCCTGGCATAGAGGGTTATAACCTGCATCATCACCCGAGAGAATACCATCTTCACACAAACACAATTTCCCAGCTCTTCTCTGGACCTCCGATCACACCATGCAATTGTACAGTTTGAGTGCCATGGACTTCCTTAATTTTACTCTAAAATACCTAATTGTGTGTCAATTCCATTCTAACAATCTATTGGTCATCTTGATTTAGAATTACAATTTAGAGACTGTGATATATGAACTCAGCTTCTATTACTCAAGTCAAAATGAGTAGATAGTATTGGCAAGTTGGCAGTTTATTACCATCAATACAAAGACATTAACTCAGTTCAAAGAGAGAGGGTTATGTGGTGTTCACATGAAGGCTAGAGTATGGTTGTACTCAGACTTGATGGGAATATGAACTAAGGCAAACAAGATGTGATTTCCAGCCCAAATGGTAACAAAGACATTTGTTGCTGGATGTGAGAAAATATAACAAGTCCACTTTAGAGATAGATTCTGGAATTTGTCATACAACCTCGGGGATAAAGGTTCCAGGCTTGACTAAATATATGGATACCTTACAGAGAACAAGAGTGTCCATAGAATTCCCAACCCACCAGATCTTACTCTTTCTCTGGTTCAAGGCATATTAGTTCACAGTGCACCTGTATCCTGAAGTTATCACAGGCACCGACTAGAGACTAAGTCAATACCCTTGCAATGTAGTTCTTGTTCAACACCAGAATTCTATATTTCCCAGGATGTAAGGATACATAACAAGTGTCCATGTCCATACCAAGTTTTCTTGTTGAGGAATCAGCCCAGGGACAACCTGAAGGATCAAGGAGTACTCAAAACAATGATGTAATCAGAAATAAGGCAACACTACTGTATCCTAGCAACAGCAATTCCAACTTTAGTCTCTGCATTAAAAAGGAATTCAGGATATTATTTTGTACATAAACTGACTTTAGTTCATAGTGATGAAATCTGTGACTCAAAGTTGAGGTTTCCATTGACCCTATAGGGTTCCATGCCAGCTTCACCCTCACCCCAGCTACTTCTCAAAGGAACACTTTTTTATCATTTTGTTGTAACATTTTTGTTGTTATTGCTGTTAACTTTTTTTGAGACAGTATCTTTCTGCGTAGTCCTGCCTGCCTGCCCTGAAACTCAGGGTATATAGTAGGCTGCCTCAGACTTACAAAGCTCTATTTGTCTCTGTTGACAAAGTGCTGTGATCACAGGCATACACTACAATCCTCTGCATATTGTAGATTATTTACCGAGAACACTGAACTAAAAATTCATGAACAAAGGTATAGAGAATAAAGTTCTATTCCCATCAACTAGTGATTACATAATTTTTGCAGTGTTGGTTAATGAATCCAGGTTCATGCTAGGCAAATATTCTACTTTTGCATACTTTACAACATCTTTTTTTTTGTTGGCTGTCTTTTTATTTTTTACTGTTGCATATTTGTTGTGCATAGTGATGAATTTCACAAAAGTACTTTTACCCAAGATCACCATTGACTTTGACCACAGATACCACCCTCTACCTCATCCTTTCATAAATACCTGAATGCATCATATTCTTGTTCTTCTCTATAGCTGAATAATTCTCCATTTTGTACAGAAAACGCATTTACTGTACCTTCTCATTCATGCCTGGGATAATACTAGTCTGACCATTGTGATAGTCCTGCATGAATAAGAATGTGCAGCATCTCAGTAGTCCTCTGTCTGTGTATATACACAGGAGGCCCTAAAGACTCCACATGAAAAGTTTTGGAATGGTAAGCACTTTCAACCATATACTAGGATACAAAATCATCATACAAAAATTACTAGTTTTCCTATTCACCAACTGTTTACATGCTTTGCAAGGAATCAAGAAAACAATTCTATTAAAAATAACTTCAAAATAATAAAATAATCCTTAGAAATAAACCTGAAAGGTAAGTACAACAATGAAAAGTAAAACACTGAAAACAGAATATTTTTGTTTCTCTATGAAATAGAATTTTACTTTGTAGCCTAGACTGATCTTGAAACCTCATCATTAAATTTCCTTGGTACAAGAACAACCCACAATACCATAGTTTCAATTTAATTTTAATATAAAATTATTGCAGAAATACTCTTTGCTTAAGTGATATTTACCTTTAACTTATTTTTTTTTAATTCATGGAAGAATGTTTGTATGCACTGTTACCCTACTAATTTTCTCTTTGTCTTCTCTCTCTCCAAACTACTCCAAATGGCTTGCTCATTCTATTCAGCTAAACCCTTTCATGACTGCATGTCAGTCCTTTCATTCATATATGTGCATACATTACACACATACACACACATAGACATATACACACTCACATGCACACACACACACACACACACACACACACACACACACACACATTCAGTTTTTTCAAGTCTCCTCCATGCAATTCCAGCTGCTGTAATTTCATGATTGCAATAGCCATTTGGTATTCAAAAAACAGGACTCCATTACTTCCCCCTATTCTTAAATTCCCAGGGTTCTTCTACCTCCTTTCCCACAGTTCTCCTTGAACTTCAGAGTGGAGAACAAAAATGCTGTTTGGGTGCCAAGCAGTCAAAAGTCACGTCTTCTCAAGTTTTAACAGTTGTACATCTTGGCATTGAGCATCACACACTGGGTGAAAGAAGACTGAGTGGCCCTGGTCTGTAGTGAGAGCTGAACTACATGTCTACTTGGCTAACACCTGTAGTGGATAGGGGAAGGGTGATCAGAGTGTATGCTTTGGAGATGTGGGCTTTTGGGTCATGTAGTTTTCTGCAAACAGGACTAGATTCTCAGTCTACAGATGGATAGATGCTAATTCTCCCAAAACCCCTCCTTTCTAGGGCCGGACTCTTTATTTTATCTTCTCTGCTTTCCTCTTCTCTTCCCCTCTTTTCATTCTTTCCTTCCTCCTTATCTCTTTATCTATCTTGCTCTCTCTCCCTTCCTTTCTTCTCTCTCTCTCTTTCTCCCCCCTCTCTTGAACAGTATGTCTTTAACTTGCCACAACTTAATAATGAACTGGCTGAAAATTCTTTCACATTCTGCTTCTGAGTCTGGCATTGCGAGACTATGTGATTATGCTCATCTTTAAAAAAAGAAATAAAGAGGAAAATACTTAATTTTCTAAAACTTTCCTTAAAATAATCAATTTTCTAGAAAGCCCTTCTGTTTTAGGCCACACCAGTGTCCTTTCTTGCCCCTCTCTCCCTATAAATCCTCCCACCATACCTCTTCATCTTCCAAGCACAGGGATTAACTCATTCTTTGGGGGACACATTCATGGCTGTTACAGGTACGCCCCACATCACTTATCACAGGATTGTTAATATTTGAATATGACATTTAACAAAATTTCTCTTGTTGGTGCTCCTGATATATGAATTTTTTCTTCTTTAAAATATTTTAAAGGACTAATAGAGACACCAAGCATCTCTGATCCTAGTAGTCTAGTGACAATTGGTCAGATATCTTTTGGTAGTCAGTGTGCCAGAGTGTAATGTTTGAATTCAGCATTGGTTTATAACCAACTCACTTTTGAATGTGAGATATGGGTAGGGGGATATATTGTGGTGAGTCTTCTGGGTTCTATTTTTAGTTTTTCTTAAGTCTTGATAGAAAGTTTCCCAACTGAGTAAGGGAAGTGCTTGGGCTTAGGGCACCAATACATTGAAGAGAAAATGGAAAAGGGACAAAAGAGTATTTTCATGAGAAAATAGGCCCTTATAACTTTTTCAGGACAAGCATAATACATTGGGTACCATGTAATTTATTCACAAGTGGAAAAATGGATATATCTTTATCCTACAACTGGAATTCATGGGGGTGGAATAAGCCCTTCTGGGAGCAAGTGACAGGGAAGTGTTGGGGGAAGAAGCTGTCCTGATATGATAGATTTCCCCAGAGGCTTTAGGATGACATTTAAGGATGACCATTTCCAGATGATTATAAACCTTGATTATGGAAACTTCTGAAACTCACAGTCCAGGGTCTTCCAAGTCTTACAATACTGCAGCACAGAGACTACACAGGTTCAAATCATAATGATTCCCAGCACTGAAAGGAGAAAATAAACAAGATCTATGATACCTAACGAAAAAGCTATCTCCAATTAATAACCACTTGCAAAGAAAAGAATAATTTTCACCAATGGAGTCTCACTGGGGAGGTGTAAAAACCACACTCAAGGCTTGGTCACATGTACATGAGTACATGGCGAACACAAAACAGACTCACTGGTAATTCTGAGGATATTTTGTCTCATATTGATTTGGCTATTTCTTATATTACAGGTCTTTTGCTAGTGTATTATGGTTTCTGATATGTGTTTTTATGGTTTTGCGTGTGCTGTGCTTTTTGAATTTTTAAAAAAATATTTAGGTATTTTTATTTTCCTGTTTTATAAAGAGAGAAGAGAGAGAGAGAGATTAGAGACAGATGTGTATGGAGATTAGGAGAATCTAGGAGGAGATGGAGGAAGGAAAACTGTTATCAGAATATGTTATATGTATTTTCAAAAAAAGAAAAGGAAATTAACTCACATTATATAGAGTATGAGTTAAGTTGTTAAAGACTGGGGCCTGGACATGGTAAGATTATGTTAGTGTAAGACTTGAAAAGAATTAATTTAGAAATGACCCCAAAATTAGCACTCAGGAAATCTGATTAAAGAAGATGTTTAAAATTAAATTCAGAACTAGACTCAAGTAATGAAAGGCCAAAGCAGGGTGAGTGAGATCTGGAGACTGTCAGCAAGGCCAGGTGTTCAGGAGTCTCATCTGGACCACATGCTTCTCTACTAGTTCGTGTCCTTTCGTGTGTAACTTCATATGGTATAGACATAAGACTGATGTCAGGCATAATCCTTAACACCAGTCTGCCTTTCTTGATCTAGTTCTTACCCAGCTTGGCTAGTTTATACTGCTCAGGTCCTGTTTAGAATATTGTCTGTTGATTTCAAGGGACATGGTAGTTGCCTGCACCAGAGCTCCCGATCAATGACATACTCTGAAAATCAGGAAACATTCTCAACAATGGGACAGAGTGACAGGGAAGGTAAAAGTAATGCTTAATCCTGGCCACAATAATTCAAAACCAGACAATGAGTAGAAAAATGGAAACTTGTATCTCATAGCATTTGTGTGATCCTAATTTATAAAAGTACTTTTAGTGACCAAATGTTGGAAGGGATTATAATGAAGATGGATATCATTATATCTCAGTGTGTTCTAGGCTATCAGAACACTGCCACCATTATAGCACCTATGCTGAGGGCAAGGCCAGAATCCAATAAGTTCCATCAGCTACCCAGAGACAAGATTCATCCTTTTGTTGCATTATTTTATTACACAGAATACAGAACATGAGAAAAAGAAGCATGCCAATGTTCCCACTGATTAGTTACTAAATAGCTTATTTATATTGATTTTTTTACTGCATAATTCTTAGCTTAAATAATATTCTGAAGTGGATTTTGATAGGTTGTCTTTATGTGTATGTATATATTCATATTTCACCAAAGTTATGCATTGATAATAACTACATTGGCCACAAAAATCAATTCAAAACAGAAATTATGAATGATTTTCTATATTAGAAAAAGAAATGTTATCACATATCCATCGATATCATAGGCCCACTGTGCTTTTCATGTTAACATTATTTCTTCTTGTTTCTTTATCTGTATACATCAGAAAGATGGATTTTATTTCTTCATCTATTCAATTAACTTGTGTCTTTTGATTGGAGAGTTGAAAAAATGAGTATTTACAGTTAGTATTAAAAGGTGTTTGTTGGTTGCCCTCATATTTTTTACTGTTTATGTCTTTAATTTTATTTTGTGTTTCACTGAGCAACCTCTCTACCCAGTTTCAATAATTACACCTTTACTTCTCTGCATGCAGAAAATTTAAAGATAGCTTAAAATAGTTATGCTACATGAGTGTGTTGAAAACTGTGGGGTCCAAGGATCACTCTGGTTTCCATTTAGTTAGAAGGTAAAGGAGGAGAGTTGCTTGTTCCTCACTGCCTAGTATCTTCCTAAGTTAATGGCGGTGGCAGTTTACTGCTTCTAACATTATGAAAAGCTGCTCTTCTATACAGAGATTGAAAAAGATCAGTTGATTTTCAAAGAGGGTAACTCCAAGGACTGGTAGCACTTTCAAAGAAAGGCCTCCAGTACCACTCATCTTCAGTGAGATTAACATCTTTTCAGAAAGACAGTTACATTTAGGCATGCCCCTAGCAAAGCTGTAGTCAAAGGCTGTTGTGTCCATGACTTTGGGCAAAGCTCACACTTTAAATGAATTTGTGTCATAGTATTGAGTGTTTGTCAGAGTGACCAAGTTGGCCATCTTAAGTCAGTGCCTCCTTTTTTGTTATTCTAAGGGTTCAAAAGACATTGAGCAGAAACTGAATTACAAAAGTCTAGCAAAGCCCAGAGATCTCATCTTTTTTGTAAAAAACTACAGTTGACACATAGAGGTGGTTGAAAACTGCTCAGTCTTCATCGCCCTTTACTTTAAATAATTAACTTCCCTTCTGTGGATCTCAGTTTCCTGTTTGTCTTAGGCTGTGGTTACCAATCTCTCCATGACTGCGTAGGCCTGGAGATTAATAGAGAAGATGGCTAGAGTGTCTGTGACCAATGGAGATACTCACCAATCTACAACTGCTACACTCATCACCTGAGATCTCACATACACTTGTCGTTTTTGCTGTGGCTCTAAATTGATAACTTTTGTTCACTGGAGATTTACACTCCCATCTGCCCTCTAAGGAATTGAATGTCAAGCCATAAACATAAGCTATCTGGGAAATCATAGATTTTCTATATGATGGAATTGGCTAGAGAATTAGGTTTTGGACTTGATAAAGTAGCAATGGTTTGACATATGGAAAGAAAGAAATACAATCTCTGTTTGGGGGTAGGGAAGGAGGGACAGACCTAATTGCTTTACTGAGTCCACTACAACTACAGCTGGTGACCCTTGAGAATGTACAAGCTAAAATTAGCTTTGTGTTGGCTGAAACAAGAACTGACGGTCACAGAAAAAGGGAAATAAAGAGAAGTGAAACCAAGTTGATGACTAGCAGGGCATGGTAAACAGGGTCAGGTGTGTCACTGGAGGGGCAGGGCCAGGATTGGGAATGT
Organism: Phyllotis vaccarum; assembly: GCA_033318265.1. Lineage (NCBI taxonomy): Eukaryota > Metazoa > Chordata > Mammalia > Rodentia > Cricetidae > Phyllotis > Phyllotis vaccarum. Next base: position 185,801,905 of record JARWLC010000002.1, read on the forward strand.
AGATGAGTGGTTGTGTATCTCATAGTTAGAGGCAACAGAGTACCCCCTCCCTGCTCACACCTCGTCTCCACTTTCAGTACTTTCAGTCACACTCTTAGCATCTGATGTTGCCTCTGCTCACCCAAGCTCAATCTTGAATACTAGAATCCCAGGAGGCCATGAACCAAAGAGCTTCATCGTCAGGCAGTGAGTTATATGGGCTCTGAGAAGTGGAAGCTTAGGTAGATCTCTGAAGTCACAGCCCAAGGCTCTGACCTAAAGAGAAGTGAGCAAGTACAGGAAGTCTCACTTCTTCAGACTCTGTATTTCAGAGGCACACAATTTAGCCTTTCAGGCATCCTGACTTGCTCCTTAAGTCTACAAGGTTGTAAACACCCTTTCTGTGACCTAGAAATATTGCTTTTGACAATTAATTATGGAGCTATCACATAGGCAGAACATGGAGACAAATGGACAAGTATATTTTCAAGAGGGAACTTTATGGATGCCAGGTATACATGAAGTCCCAATGGTTTTGGAGAAGGATCCTGACAGGTACCAATAGAAGAAAACACTGTTTCACATGCCCAGGACAAGAATATCTCACTCTTGCTTACAGACATGATTTCTTGTAGAGAATGATCTTAATAGATCCATACCAACATACTCTTAAAGTGTTTTCCAGTAGAAATTTTATCCTATATGCTTTCTCATATTTTCTGATTTTTTAGTGAATGGATACAGGCTTTATAACTATCGAACACATAAATAGGCTTATGTAAGAAACAAGATCTCTATAAATTCTGTTTGATGAACTTAAAACATGTTTGTAAAGTGTATTTTTTTTAAAGAGTTCTAAAGATGTAAGCAGGGAATGATGGTAGATGATTATAATTATAATTATAACCATATAGTTATATGGTTATATGCAGTATATGGCTATATGCTGTAGGATTGTTTGAGATGGGAATTAGCTCGGACTACATCTTGCATATACAAGTAAATATAATGAATATATGATTAGATCTGTATGCATGTTTACACTGGAATATACACTTACTGTCTATATGCATAAGTATTCACTTTGAGTACATCACTGTGGGACAGTAATACTGTTATTTACTCATCTGAATCTTTTTACAACAATGACCAAATATTTATTTTTTAATAAATATTATGGTTATGTAAGCATATTTATTCCAATTCAAGTAACACTCAACAAATGCTTATTGTTCAGCTGTTACAATCCTTCTAACAAATTGACAGAATTTGATATGGTGCTGAGAAAGAGAGAGAATAAACCATCTCTCTTGAGGAGCACTATAATTTTGAGAACATACATATGGAAAGAGGCTCTCTTACATGTGGACAGTTTGACTCTAAATATTCATTTTTTTGCCCCATAAACCATGAAACTCAGAAAAAATTATAGCCATTAAACAAAAGCAGTAATCTGAGAGAACTCTGTCCCATAAAAATATACAGAATGAATTTACTTCCACGTGGAGGTAGATATTGGCAGAAGTTACCAGTGCAAAACAATCCAAACCAAGATAAAATACAAATGAAGGTTGTTGCCAAAGTAGAAAAGGAAGCAATTACAGATAAAATTCTTTTATATTTCATTTAATCACCACTAGGGATAGAACCCTGGGCACTGAACATAGTATATAATATCTCTACCATAGAGCCACATACCCAGTCCTTTCTGTGCTTTAATTTTTAAAACAATATCTCAATAACTTTCCCAGATGTTATCCAGACCAGCTGAAGTTACTAGGATGGATCACTAGGCCTGACAGCTTCAGCAATTCCTACAAGAATTTTAAACTCCTTCATCCACAGTGAGACAACAACTGCTGTTGTGGATGTAGAGAGGGGGATCATTTGTTTGCTGCAGGTGACAGTGTGCATGGGTGTAAACATTGAAAATTAGTGTGTATGTTCCCTCAATAGCTAGAATCATATCTACAATATCATCCACTTATCTCATTCTTGAGCATATATCCAAAGGACTCTGTATCCTACTACAAAGACACCTTCTTATTAGTGTTTAATGCTGCTATATTCACAATAACCAGAAAATGAAAATGACCTAGATATTCATCACCTGGAGATTGGAGGATGAGGATGTCCTATATTTAGGCATGGCATATTACTCAATTGTTCAAAACAAAATTGTGGAATTCATATGGATTGAACTGGATTCAATTTTCAGAGTGAGGTAAACTAGATCCAGATAGACAATATCAAATGTTTCTCTCATATGCAAAATTCATATTGTCTTATATGTGTATTATTTGGTGTACAGAATTCAAGAAAATAGTAAGGGACTTTTGTTGCTAGGTTTTTCTAGTGAAGGGAATAGAACACAATTGGTATAAAGGGATAAAATGGAATAATGGAATGGGAAGGTTTAAATCAGTGTGGGGGATGGAGAGGCAAGGAAGAAGAAAGAAGGGGAGAGAAAATAACACTCAAGACCACACACACACATGAGAGAGAGAGAGAGAGAGAGAGAGAGAGAGAGAGAGAGAGAGAGAGATATTAAATAGAATTATACTACAACTGAATGCCAATGTCCATAAGAGACATCACAAGCTAAAATGTTGAGTTTTAGGAATGGGTAACCTCTTGTGGAACATTTGGCCAGTAAGGTCTCATAGTTCCTAAAACATGACTACACCAGAACTTAATGGTAAAACCTGATTGCTGAAGTTTCTACATACTTGGATTTTTACAACATGGAGAACTGAAGCTGGTACCTACGTGGAAGCTTCATCTCTTACTGGATAGCTTTCTCTGGGCTATTTATGCTACCAGAGATTCAACATAATTACCAGTCTTACCTATCTGTGATAGCTGTGATAGTGACTATGCTGGAAAGGTAAGTCCACTGATGCAATAATGGAACAAAGGTCATAGAAATAGCAAATCATTACTATCACCTTTATCCAGAACGAGAACGTGTGGCTAGGCAGGTCACTGTCCCTAATGGAGAAACTACTATTGCTACTCTGCTCAATGTACCTAGTGTTAAACCAACTCCTAAAAGATGTATCCTTATATCCACAGGCTAGTTCATGTCTCAACCTTCATCAAAGAAGCTTGTATTTGTAGTAGAGGATGATTTAACAGAGACTCACAATTTGTCCAGATGCAAAATAATAGACTGCAGAGAATTCTAACTTAAATGTGACATCTATTTCACACACTTCCACCCAAGAATCATGAATCATTGTGGAAGGGGTTAAAATATTGTTAGAGCCAGAAGTGGTGTTTGACTACAAAAAAAATACCTGTTTGTTTGCTCATATACTCCCACAGTAGTTGAGACAGTATGAAGAATAGTTGTGTAGCCAGAAAAATTCCATCTTGTCAGTATTAGATGGTCACAAATCCTGCCCCTAATGAAGTGGCTACTGGTATTTGATAACAGCTGAGAGAGCATTTTCTTTAAGAGCATAACTCCTGATAGGCTGATCATGTTCTAGTGGATGGCCACACATCTAAGAGTATATAGACAACAAATATTTGATTGGTTAAAAATAAATTAAAAATAAAATTCTATAGGTAAGGAATGAGAACTTCTCTGGGAGTCTTTGGGGGATAAGTATGAGTATGATCAAAATATAATATAGGAAATTCTTAAAGAATGAATAAAAATATTAAGGAAAAGGTGTCATCCACAGTGAACTAACTTGGGATTTTACTTAGGAAACTGATAAACAAAGCCCACCATGTTCATTTGGACTGGAGCATAGCAATATATAAATATCTTGTGTACTGAGAACCTGCCCACTCAGTAAAGAAGCCCACTTTAGACTGACAGGCTTTCCTTAGCTTGACCTAAAACAGGTTTACCTTAGGTGAGAATTTCCTAGCAGAGGACACTACTTGCTTGGATCAGAGAGGAAATGGAAAATCTTCAACCTTTATCCTGAACTAGTTTCTCAAACGTGTTATCAAAATGGTTTTGATAGTGAATAGATTCTGACAGAAAGAGGTAGTAGCTAGTAGTAAAAACATGTTGATGCATCTCCCAAGGGAACAGAAGTGTGCCAGTTCAGGAACTTATGCTAACAACAGAGACAATAAACAAGGGATGAAACAAAGGGGAGTCAAGATGGTTACACAGGTGTGAGACATCCTGATGGCTGAGAATCTTCAGAGGTTCTTCAGGAAGAGAATCACCAGCTCTAGGAGATATTTCTCTTCTTGTCACTGTGGCCTTTCTAGAAAGATGTGTTGGTTGTCTCCAATGCCCTCAAACTCCAGGCCCCACTGAAGGAAGTCAGGCACAGATGAGATTCAGGAGCACAGGTGTCAGGACAGACCAAGGGCATCAGCTTGTTTGTTTTCTCACTTCCTCTAAAAACAGGTCTTGGTTTTAGTTTCAATATAATATTGGTTTTATTTAATATAATAAACTACTCACTGTTCACAGCATGAGAAACAGGAACACAAACAAGAGAAAAAAAATTCATGTAGAGAAGCTACAGATTATATTTTGAAATGTTCCTTTGGTTGTAGCTATGAGCAGTAACAAATTTTATATGAATGAATGAAATGCATTTGTAAGGTTCAGAAAGCAGTGATACTGGTAGTAATGGTAATATACATATATATATAGTGGATTATTAAATGTCACTGACTTGTTCATGTAAGGATGGTGATGGGATGGGATTCCTCCATTAGCCCCTGAGGATAAGTACACACAGGTCTTTGGGACTCTTTGAGTTAATCATCTCTTTCACCCTCTATTTAGCTTTTCATTCTGTTTCCTCTAAGAGACCTGTTTTTCTGGGTGGCCAAATTCTGAATTTCATGGAAATTAGATTAGGCTGGTCGTATTTACTATCCTTTAGTTTTTTTCTATACACTGTGTCTTTCGGAATTCATTCACATGGATATATTACTCACTTCAATGTCAATTACAGAAGTGCCAGCCTTCAATTTTCTACTCTGGTATTCATCAGGATGTGAGTGGCTGTTCTCAGGAGCAAGGCACCAAAGACACAAGACTGAGGCTTAGCAGAAGAATTTCTCTAGAATCCTGCCTTTCTAAAACACTTTAAATAATAGAGTTTGTTTAATATGTTTCTGATTATAAAAAGCAGTGAAAGGTTTTTTCAAAAAACTAGGGAAACAATATGAAGAGGAAACATCCTAACACAGCCTGGTAGCCTGCTTTGTTTGTATGTCTGAGTGTGTCTGAGCTTAACCTTGGTTTTCAAACGAACTGAAAAGGTGTCTATATGACATCTGGAATCTCAGTGCTGTGTTGGGCTCTGGAAATATGGTGGTGGCTCCAGGACCCAGTCCTGGAGCAGTGTCAGTAGATGAACAAACACAGCACAAACACTTGATTCTCTAATAGACAGTTTGGCACAGTTGAGATCATTAAATATATTTCTAAAACCAAGGAGTCAAATTATTTAGCACTCTTGAAAGAATTCTAAGATCTGCCTTGCAGTGTGGTTCACTCCATGGGAGAAAACTGATTTTCCCTCTTCCAGCAGGTATCAGTTGTGAATAACTTCTTGATTAGAGTTGGAACTTTGTGATTCTCCACACTTACCCTTCTCCATACTGGAATTTTATATGGCTTAAAGCTGTGGTCTGCTGTGTTGTCACAGTCTTTGTGAGTTCACACCAATTGGCTTTGTTGTGTCTGGAAGACACTGTTTCCTTAGAGCTCACTGAGACTTATGATCATTCCACCTCCTGTTGTAGATCTATAAGGTGAGGGGAATCAATAAAGTTGTGATTTGGGGCTAAGTGCTCCAAAACCTCTCACAGTCTGCTGCACATTGTCTAGTTATGCATCTCTGTTTTGATCTCCATCTACTCCAAGAAGTCTCTCTGATGAGGTATGAGTGATAGTGATGTGTTGCTCTATGTATATGAAAATATGTCATAAGAAGTCCTTCTATTTCTATATCTATTCAGCAGAATAATAGTAGATTTTCCCCTAGGGCTCATAACCCATCTAATATCAAGTTCTTGGCCAGATTGAAAAGTGTCAGGGGTTATATTTTTGAGTTTTATATAATATTATATATTATATATATTATATATATATATTATATATATATATATATATCCTAGAGACTAACATTTTCTCATATGTACAGCTTGCAAAAGAACTTTATGCATTCTGTAGGTCACACTCTCACTGAAATCATAGTATCATTTATGGTACAGCAACATTTCAGTTTTATGATATCCTGTTTATTAGTTATCGATCTTTGATGCTTTCTCTGTAAGAATGCTGTTCAGAAAGCCCTTTATGGTCCCAATGAATGAGAGCATATTTCCTACTTTCTTCTCTACCAGACTTAGAATAACAGATCTCATATTGAGTTCTGTGATCTATTTTTTCATTTGGATTTGAGTTTAATGTAAGAGAGATAAAGGACTATTTTAGTTATTCTATATGTAGCTATCCAGTTTGACCTGAACCATTCCTTAAATATGCTGTCTTTTTTCCTATGTATATTGTTGGTCTCCTTGACAAAATTTAGGAGGATATAGTTGTGTGGGCTTATACGTGTATCTTCAATTCTATTCTATTGACCAATATTTTTTTTCCTATGCTAGTACCATACAATTTTTATTGCTATAGCTCTGTAACCTTACTGTTCAAGAACCAGAGAAGTGCCCCCATTTTTGAGGAAAAGTCACTTAACTCCAGTTTGAAACAGGCCTGTCTGAGTTCTGCTGAGACCAAAGTACAAATAGGAGATATCCTAGGAGTTATCTGATAGGAGCTAATTAACCAAGGAATGTCCCAACCCAGTAGATTAGTCTAGGGAGGAAGGTTTGACAAACATTCAGCTAAGCTATCAGAGAAAATCTAGAAAGTCCTTCAAAACAAGCTAATCAGAATTGAATCCATACTAAGAACCTTAATTGATATATAACTTTGTGCTTTTGTCTTTAAATGCCAGCTTGCAGAGGGGTAGGTAACTCCTCCTGCCATGACCATGTCTGTGTACCTTATGGGTCCTTGTCTTGACTTGCAATTTTTAATAAACCTTGCTTTTGCATTTCAGAGAGTTTGCATCTCTGGTGATTTCTTTGAGGGTCTTGCAACCAGGGCATAACACTGTAAATCCAGAAGTTTCTTTTTTTTTTCTTTAGATTATCTGAGCCATTGTGAATGTTTTGTGTTTTCATATGAAATTTAAGATTATTTTTCAATTTCTTTGAAAAAACTGCATCAGAAATGTTATGGGGACTGCATTTAATCTGTAGATTTGCTTTTTATAGGGTGACCAATTTTACAACATTAATACTGTCAGTCCATGAACATGGGAGATCTTTCCGTGCCTTTCTGATATTTTATTTAATTTTAATTTTTAATGTCAGTGTGTGCCACTTTGGACCTTTATGCCATGAATTATGATGACTGCAGAGGCCAAAAGAGATGTCAAACCTCTTTGGATTTGAAATACAAGCAGTTGTAAGCAGCCAGAAGTAGTGAGTGATGGAAGCCTAATTCAGTTCCTGAGCAAAGCATCAAGTGTTTTTAAGTTAAGTTGTGCCTCCAGCTCTTTTATATTTGATTTAATTTTTTTTATCTTAGAATGAAACAAATTTACAATATAAGATTTTTGTTAGTTTAAATATTTTTTACCTATATATATATACATATATATATATATATATATATATATATTAGTTTTTGAAATAGAGTTTCTCTATATAACAAATTAGGCTATCCCAGAACTTGATTTATAAAACAAGCTGGCCTGGAACTCACAGACATCTGCCTTCATCTGCTTCCTGACTATTGGGTTTAAAGGTATGTGCCACCACACCCAGCTTCAGAAATGTTATTAATAATAAGATGAAACATAGTGATATAAACAAAAATGTACTAACTTACAAAAAGAGAAAACACAAGCTTCTAGATGTTAGCCCTATAATTTCAGTTATAGATAGCAAAGATGATGCTCCCCTGTAGATCTAGGGGTGACAATAAAAGCTACTTTGTTATGTAGTGATAACTATTATTATTATGTTTGTTTTGCATGAGCAATCCCCCATAGATGTGTTGTAGGAATGAAAGCAGTCCATTTTAATGGAGTTATGAAGTAAATATGACAATAGACAAAATCAGTATAGTTGGGAACCTTAAACCAGAGTACACACAGGCCACAACTTAGGAAAACAATAAAACACCTGTCCCAGGGGACCAGACTAGATTTATTATTCTATTTTATATTTTACAAAACATGGCAACCAAAACAAAAACAGAGCAATTCAATCAGTATGAAGGCAAGAGACAGGTCAGGGGTCAGAAAATGGGATGTTCCCAAGTGAAATGCCTTGGGAGCCATGTGGTTGGGTGTTTCCCAGTACTGAAATTCCAAAGTTTTTTTCTTAGGTGTAGCCTTTAGATTTTGCAAGTCAAATTAGTGATGCCCAAGATAATTCCAAGACTGTAGTCACCAAAAATGTAAGTAGAGATCCATACTGCTTGTCACACATTAAAACAAAAGTTGAATCTTTCCAAAGCTAAAAAATCAGTGCCTACGATGGGATGTGTGTCTTTTCGTAGATAAATTAAGTCCATTGATACTAAAGGATATTAATGACAAGTGATTGTTGTTTCCCATTATTTTTGTGGTAACATGTATTTCCCTTCTTTGAATTTGTCTTCTGTGGGATTGCTTGTGGTTTCATGTGTGTATCTAGCTTCCTTATATTGGAGTTTCCCTTCTAGTGCTTTCTGTAGGGCTGGATTTGTAGATAGGTATTGTTTAAATCTGGTTTTATCTTGAAATATCTTGTTTACTCCATTTTGGCAATTGATAGTTTTGCTGGGTATGGTAGTCTGGGTTGGCAGCCATGCTCTTTTAGTGTCTGTATAACATCTGACCAGGACCTTCTTGCTTTCATTGTTTCCATTGAACAGTCTTGTGTTATTTTGATGAGTCTGCCTTTATAGGTAGACCTTTTTCCTTTTTTAGCTCTTTGTTCTGTATATTTATTGCCTTGATTATTATGTGGCAAGTAGACTTTTTGGGGAGGTCTAGTCTATTTGGTGTTCTGTAAGCTTCTTGTATCTGTATAGGTATTTCCTTCTTTAGGTTGGGAAAGTTTTCTTCTATGATTTTGTTGAATATATTTTCTGTGCTTTTGAGCTGGTATTATTCTCTGTCTTTGATTCTGATTATTCTTAGGTTTGGTCTTTATAAGTTGTCCCAAATTTTCTGGAAGTTCTGTGATATGACTTTTTTTGGTTTTAGTATTTTCTTTGACTGACATATCTATCTCCACTATTAAATCTTTCACTCCAGAGATTCTCTCTTCCATCTCTTGAATTTTGTTGGTTATGCTTGCATCTGCAGTTCTGGTTCATTTTGTCAGGTTTTATATTTCCAGATTTGCTTTGGTTTGTGCCTTCTTTATTGTCTCTATTTCAATTTTTAATTCCTGGAATATCCCTTTCAGCTGTTCGTTTTCTTTTTCTTTGTTTTCTCTATTTTCTTTCAGGGATTCATTTATTTCCTCTAATTTTTTTGTTTGTATTTTCTTCTTTTTCTTTAAGAAGTTTTTTTTTTGTTTTCTCTTTTTAAGGCTTCTATTATCTTCACAAAGTTGTTTTAAGGTTATTTACTTCTGTTTCCTCTTCATTGTTACGCTCAGATCTTGATGTTGTAGAACCACCAGCTTCTTTCTTCTGGAGTGGTGTCTTGTTTTTCTTTATGTTGTTATATGTATTCTTGCACTGGAATCTGTCTATTGTTTTCTTGGTTCACTTTTAGTCAGCTCTTAGTCAATTGTGGGACTGGGGGCTGTGTCTCCAGTTGTTTCAGGGGTTGCTCTTAGTCGGCTTTTAGTTGGCTCTTAGTCAGCTATAGATCAGAGGACTTTGGGGTCTCCAGTTGTCAGTATGTGATGACACAGATTGTGGTTTGGGTGGGGTGTTTTGCTAGGGATTTCACTTGATGGGGGGGCTCTGCAAAATTTCATTGGCTTAGAGAAGAACTGGGAATGGGTGGGGTGCCAGAGGCTGTGTCCCTCAGCTAGGCATTGGAGAGCATGGTCTCGGCTTGGCTTAGGCATTGGAGTAGCACTCACCTCTTAGTTGGCTGTGGACCAGGGGGATGTGGAGTTTCCAGTTGTTGGTGTGTTTGGTGTGTTTATTTCCCTTTTCAAGAAAGCTCAAAACATAAAAGTGAAAACCAAAGTAAGGGTAAAATCAGTAAGAAAAAAAGCCAAAACAAAGTAAAGCAAAAAGAACACCCCAAAACTCAAAACCATGAAGTGTATTTTGTTTTGATCAATTACTCCTAGTCGTGTGGCCTACACTTGAATATGGTTGATATACCTAGAGCTATTCCCTTGTAGAAAAGAGATTTCACCTTTTCCAAAGGTTATCATCAAGCTCCTCTTTCAAAACTAAGGGAAGACAAGGAGGCAGAAAAAATTATGAGACAGAATTTGTGGGTGGCTCTAAAAAGGTGTCTTCCAGACAAAGAAGGACTGATTCACATGTGAACTCATAGAAACTATAGCAGTGTGTATAAGAACTACACAGATTAATGTCAGATGGTGTTCTTCCACTGAGAAGGGGAAGTGGATAAGGAGTTCTACTGTTAAACAAGAAGAAATATACAATAGGTAGCTAATTATAGAAAAGGGAGATTATATTTATTTATATTTTATGTGTGAAAGTATTTGCTTGCATATATGTTTGTGTACCATGTACATGTAGTTTCAGTGGAGGCCAAAGGAGCATCAGATCTTCTGTAACTGGATTTACACAAAGATGTGAGCCCCCATTTGGATGCTAAGAATCAATTCCAGCTTTTAAATGCTGAGCTTGAGGTGTCTAACTCCAGATATCTCTGATTTTAAAGAATCAAAGTACATTAGTGTCTTACTTTAACATGACTCTAGAGCAACTCTTATACTAAACTTCAGGCTCTTATCTTTGATTCCCTGTTCCTGAGCACAACCACCCATATCCTGGTGAACCCAAGAGTGGAGAACTGGATGCTGACATTTCTTGTAATTGGCAGTGAAAGTGAACAATACACCCATATCAATGGATGATAGGGACACAGAGTACAGAAATAACCAAATAACAGCAAATATGCCCAGTGTAACCTAATCTCCATGATTATAATAAAACAAAATGAAAGAAAAATACATGGATGATGAAAGAGATGATTAATTTGGAGAGGGAGGATCCCAAGGGCCTGTGTGTACTTAGCCTCCATGGCTAATGGAGAGAAAATGCATATTCTATCACATCATCATTCTAAAAAAGGAGCATCTCAAAATATAATATATGGCTCCTCTGCATAAATTTTTTTCTCTTGTTTGTGCACTTGTGTTTCTCATGCTGTGAACAGTGAGCAGATTATCATCTTGAAACTAAAACCAAGCTCAGTGGTCCCTTCTCTTAGAGGAAGTGAGAAAACAAACAAGCTGATCCCCTTGGTCTGTTCTGACACCTGTGCTCCTGAGTCTCCTCTGTACCTGACTTCCTTCACCTGGACCTGGAATTTGGAGGCATTGGAGGCAATCAACACCTCTCTCTAGAAAGGCCCTAGTGACAAGAAGAGATATATCTCCTGGGGCTGGTGATTTTCTTCCTGGAAAATCTCCATCAGGACTTTCATCCATTACTGTGTTTCATTACCTTGTAATAACATTTATCACCTTTCCTTTCAGTATTTAGTTTTGGTTTTGTTTGCTTGATAGCATATTGATAAACTAGGAAATATCAAGTTACTTAGGAAAATGTGTTAAGATTGTTTTGGAAGTACCTCCTATTCTCCCAGCTTTTACTTATTACCAAAGTCCTTATAATATCAACCTTATAAGACACATTTACAGCAAATGTTGAAGTTTTCTCGTGATCTCTCTACTCCATATAATTTTGGCTCCCCATTAGGGAATGATAATCAAGAAAACAGCAACTATCAGAAATCTGCCATTTCAAGATAGGTCCTTCCTTTTAGGTAGGGAAAGTATCCCAGGACATCAGAATTCAGTGGAATAATGTGTTCCAAAAACAATGCTATGCTATGAGATTTGGTAATCAGTTTCCTAAATAAAGGTCTTTGGTTAGAGCACAGTGGTTCAATCTGCTAAGATTTTCAATTTCTTCCCACAAAACACAGTCATGCAGACCTCATTTTAGGGTTATTTAATCCCCAGATTAGATTTTCTCTATCTATTCTTTACATTGTAGTCTTCAGGGCACCCTAGAGTTGGGTAAACAGATTTGGCTCCTTTGTGACATCAGATAGAAGGCTTTGTCTCCATCATTTTTTTTCATAAAGGGCTCCATTTCTATAGTTAACCCACAAAAATCATACATAAGTCTGAGTGTGTGTGTCACTGTCATTAATACCATTCCATAGGCAAGGATATATAGAGGACAGATGCAAGAGACATATCTAGGGTTTGCAAAATGCCAGTCTGAAATCTAAACACGGGCTTTTTCATGTATTATAGCCCTTCTCTGGGGGATTCAGCTGATGAGCTACCAAATCTTTGAAATACCTGCATCTCACATAAAAAAAAATCATACTTCTTTGTCCATACATGTTCTCAGCATTTGGTAGATAGGGCAGGCATAGTCACTATCTTTTTATGGTAGAGATAAATCTCATATGGAAAAGAATGGTCAGTGTCATTGTTGTTAAATAGAGCTGCCAGTTGGCAGTCTTTTGTTTATCACAATTAAGCTATTTTACAGCCACCCAGTAAGCTATTCATTCATTTACCCCTTCAGTTGTCCACACAGTCATAAATTCATCAAACTATTTTATTTTAAACACATTTCTCATTCATCCATCAACTTATCCAACCATTCACCTATCTATTCATATAGTCATCCTTTTATCTATATATGCATACGTCATCTATCTCTCATCCATCCTTTTCCTTATCTATCGATGATTCATACTACCATTCACCTCATCTTTCCATACATTAATGAATTTTTCAATCCATCTATTCTTTCATTTATTCTTCCATCTATCCATCAATCAAATACACGCATCTACACACCACTCCTTTCCTCCCTCCCTTCGTCTATTCTTTCTATCCTTTGAACTATTAATTGAGAGCTATTAAGTTATCAGATATTAAACTGGATTTTCAATGTGAAATGAAATATTTAAATAACATGAAAAGAGCCAAACCTCTTTGGAACAAAAGTTTTTCTATTGTTAGTGTGGTCTTCAGAATGAGACAGTAGGAAAGGGGTAGCAGTATAGAGAGAAACAGCAGTTCAGCTTCTCTCATCTTAGTTTATCATATGAATAGTTAACTCATAAAATTTAAGGAAGTGGGACGTGAACAAAGAATAGACAGGGGATGTCTTCATGCTGCATAGAAAGCAGATACCTAACGATGAAAAGCTTCTAAAGCCTCTTAGATTGTGCAAACTGTAGGCAAGCAAATGTAAGTATTGTTCACGTCTTGATAACATTTGTTCAGTCAATAAACTTTGTCTTAAGAAATTTATTCATATTCTGGCATGCACTTTCTCTAACAAACACATTTATTGAGGACAGAATATTTTAAAATAGTCCAGGATTCAAGATAATTTGCCATTTTTAAATAGTAGAGAACTTTGTGCACATAGGCCATCCTGTAAGTATGCTCAGATCTACTACATAATCCCCTGTATATGGAACCTGTGAACACTCTTGAAGTTTTTTTCTGGCCGTGTTCTGACAGCACATCTTGTCTTCACAATTGGTAATCCTATTTACCTGACCTTGTCTTTTGCCAATCTTTGTTTGTGTGAAGGTATTTATTACTTTTTCACAAATTTCTGAGGCTGTCAGCTATGGTAATATATACATATAATCTTAAATCTTTTGGAGATGCCTGAGAAACTTAGTGGGACATTGTCTCAAAAAATTACAAAAGAGTTGAGAATTAAATTCTGTGTTTATGTTTGTTTATTACATGAAACCCTCTATCATCACTCCCTAGTGTCCATAAAAAGAAAATAATAAAAGAAATTGCTAGAACATTTGATGTGCTGTTGCTCATTTTTCTATTTTTTTGCAATAACTTTAGTTGGTTTGGTTTGTTTTCTTTTGTCAAGTGCCCAATTTGGGGTAATTTTAACCACAGAAATACCTCTTCTTTTAATATTCTGTGATCCAGACAACAGTATCTCAAAACCATATCTACTTGTTAGCTATATCTCTAGCCAAATTTTATTATTTGGGATAAGAAACAAGAATTTAAAGCAAATTTTTCAGTTATATCTCAGGGCCTCTTCCCTGTGTATATTTCCCACACTGGACTTATGTATACCAAGAGATGGATTGATTCCTGTCCTTTTTAAGCATAATGAGAAGTATATATCCTTCTTATAAAGGTTGGAAAAGGAATAAAATAGATGTTTGTCAAGTGTTAACTGAACTGAAATAAACAGACTAAGAAACTAAGATACCTAAAGCCACCTTTTTATAATTATACCAGAAATATGTTCAAAGAAAGCTAGATAAAAATAAAAATCAATATCACCTAAATTACTACCAGATAGATAGTGGTTAGTTATGGATATGAACTATAACTATAGATATGGATTAACACCTCACATCTTTATTCATGTATCTATGTATGTATTCAAGTGAAACAGATATTGTTGTATAGTTGATTTGAAATTTTGGTGCTTAGATAAATGACCCTCCTGCTTTCAGCCTTCCAAGTGCTGGGATTATATTAATATGCCTTTCTTTCCAGTTCATTTCTCATCTGGGTGCTTTCCAGGAGAATTAGCGTTAATTTTCAGCACCCACAGAGCAGTTCACAACTGTAGCTATAGTTCAAATGATACAATGCCCTCTTCTAGATTATTGCCAGCATACATGTATTGGTTACAAACATAAAAAAGAACAAAATATTCATACATACAATTTAATAATTTAATTAAAAAGAATTAAATTTTTACTATAAAGAACCATAAAAATGTGCTAGATTATTCTCTGTAAAAAATAGTATCTTTAAACAAAGATAAGACTTTGTTCTTTAACGTAGCTGTGGGTCACTCTTTGTTTTTATAAATATCTATCCAGCCCCCCTTTCAAGGCTATTTGGACCATTTGAAAATTAGGTCATCTATGTTATTTCCTTGTTACAAGTATATTCCAAAAGACCAGTGAGATGGCTGAGCAGAGTAAAGGCATCTTCCATTTTACTTCCCAAGGCTCATGTTATATATGAGGAATAAGATATATGAAATATGAGAATTAACTCCAGCAAGTTGGCCTTGGCCCACACAAGAGTACTGTGGCATTCATGTGTCTCTCCCCAACATGCACATACACACCAAATAAATGAATAAAATTATTCAAAACTAAACTCTGGCTATAAGTTGTGCCCATACTACTTTGACCTTATGACATCTTCGTGATGAAGTACCAAGGGAAGAATTTCAGTGTCATAATGAGGAAGTTTTAGTCTGTGAACATGGGAGACAAAAACATGAAGAACTAAAATAGCATGTCTTTGAATCATGGGTTCTCAAGAAGTGAGGATTTCTGTGCTTGCTCATTCAGTTTTTCATTTATACACAGGCTAGGACTTTGTAATGGAATTCAGTAATTCAGGTCCAGTAACCTCCTACCTGGTGCACTGCTAACATACAAGGCCACAAGTGGCTGGTTCTGCGGATCCTTTGAGCTAGCCTTTGAGGACTCTATTCAATTCTAACCAAGATTAAGCTTGGAAAGTAAGGATGTGTCCCAGTGAACAGCATAAGACCCAGGGACTATTACTTTTAGTTGGGAGAGAATATAATGTAGCCTCTGATATCCCTTACCTATGAGAGAGACAACCATCTAACTATAGTCTTGAAATGGCCACACCTGGCCCTGTTTGTCATGCTTTGTTTACCACAGGCATGGTTTCACTTCTTTTTCTTTCTTTCCTTTTATGTTTCTGAGTTCTTGTTTCAGCTAACACAGACTAACTTTAGTTTGGGGATTCCCAAGGTGGTCAACTGAAGTCAGGGTGAGCAAAGCTGGGGAAATAAACTAGATCCATACCCACTCACACAATACAATCCTTAGTCTATCTCTTGTTTTATACCCAAGTTAGGCATTTATATCTTCCTGTGTCTAGAACCTATATCTCCATGACCAATTCTATAAGAATTCTATAATTTCCAAGATAGGTGACAACTGGAGAGCCTTATTCACCTTCTCATTGGGAACAGTGAAGGATGATCCCAAAGAAAGGAAGTTAATTGTCACAAGTCACAAAGCCAAAGGCTAGGTCTAAGCAGGAGCATAGTTGATTAAAGTGGTGGCTATGGTTAGTAAGGGGCCCCATATGCCAAGCAAACTGTTCATAAAATCTCAATTTTCAAATATATCTTATGTGATTTATTGTTAATTACAGCCTCATATAAAAAAGAAAACTGAAATATAAAGAAGAAGAGTGAATTAAGAGTCATTAAGCAGGTGCTAGTTATCCCTATATGTACAACAACATCCTCTACATAAATAACTTCTGACCTCTCCTGGGCTCTTTGCTGCTGTCTCTCCATACCTTTGGCCATTTATTTAGCTTATTACAAGTCATAGCATCTGGAGCTCTGGGTGGCTCACTAAATTAGGAGTGTCCGTTGGAGATCCATCAGGAAAGAGAGATGGGCCCTCCATGGGTAGGCAACAGTCGACTGGCATGAGCAGTGTATGGAGCCTTGAGGTGTGGGATCAGACTGTGTTACTGTGTGGGGGCTGGCATTTTGAAGCCCATTCCCTGCAGAGGAACACCTATCTCAGCCTTGACTTTGGGATGAGTGGATCAGACTTGCCTGGAGTGGATGTCTCATGCTGAGTTGACCCACCTTGGGACTATTGCCCTTTGGGGGGAGGAAATGGGTGGGTGGGGTGGCAAGGTTGAGGCTGACTGGGAGAGATTGTGAGTAAGGAAGGGAGAGGGAGAAGGGGAATGCATAGATAAAAATGACATTTTTTAATTTAATTAATTAGTTAAAAACACACACATAAAGTAAGTTCCAAGAGGTGATGAAAATGTGTATTCTTCTAAGTTTAAGCTCTGTAAATATCTGTTAGGTCCATTTGGTTCATAAATTCAGCTAACTCCAGCCTTTCTCTGTTTAGTTTTGCTTAGTTAGTTTTCTGTTTCCTTGACTGTAATCAACACAAGACTTTTCAATTTAGATTCTAAAAGCTAAAATATTTTGAAGCATATTTACCCAAGCAAATGAAAGGTTTGTATGACAGGAACTTGAAGCTGTTGAAGAAAAAAAGTGAAGATGATATCAGAAGATAGAAATATCTTTTATGAACATGAATCAGAAGAATTAGCATAATAAAATTGGCCATCCTACTAAAAATAATCTAAATATTCAATGCAATATTCAGCAAAATTCCAACACAATTTTTCACAGATTTTGAAAGGATAATTTTAAACTTCACATGGAAATAAATACACACACACACACACACACACACACACACACACAAACCCCAGGAATAGCTTTAAAAAAAAACACTGAATAATAAAAGAATTGCTAGAGGTTTCAACATCCCTGATTTCAAGTTGTACTACAAAGATAGTTATAGAAATAATAAACAAGGTCTTGACACAAAAGCATAAATATTTATCAATGAAAATTAGTTAAAACACAAATATAAATCTATTCTCCTATAGATATATAATGTTTTACAAAGAGGCTAGAAATATACATTGGGGAAAAAGACAGAACTTTTGACAAATGGTGATGGTCAACCTGACAGCTGCATTTAATGAATTCAAACTGATCTACACGTAGTACCTTGCATAAAACTCAAGTCTAAAGGAACCAGAGGCCTCAAAAGAAATCTAGACACAATGAACCTGATAGAAGAGAAAGTGAGAAATGGCCTTGAACTCATTCACACAGGAAAAACTTTCTGAGTGGAACACCATTAGCACAGGTTCTAAGACCAACAACTCATAAACAAGTCCTCGAGAAACTGGCAAGCTTCTGTATGCCAAAGAACATTGTCATTTGGAAAAACTGGCAGCCTACAAATTGGAAAATATTTTTACCAATTACACATTTTTTTCCTTTTTTAACTTAAAAAGTTTTTTCCCCATATCTACCACTGTTCCTCCTCACTTTCCTCTTTCCAATCCCTCCAAATACTTCCTCAGCTTTCCCTAACTTATGCCCCACCCATTCCCCAAGGAGGGCAGGGAGTCCCAAGTTGGGTCAGTAAAGTTGATATATCAAGTTGAGGTAGGTAGGTCCAAGTCCCTCATTCCAGTATTGGGCTGAGAGTTAGGTGTTCCTCTGTAGGAAATAGGCTCCAAGAAGTCAGTTCAGGCACCGGGAACATACTCTGATCCTACTGAATGAGGTTCCACAAACTGCCTACACCACTTGACAGTCATCTGCCTTTAGAGGGTTTAATTCCTTTCCATAAAGATTCCTTAGCAATTATTTCAGAGTCAGTGAGCTCCCAATAGCTCCGGACAGCCTTCTCTGCGGGTCTCCTCCTCATGATCTGGATTTCTTTGCTCATATAATTTATCCCCCCCCCTCTCTCTCTCTCCTTACCCCCTCCCCCCCAGCTAAACTGAGAGCTTGACCTGTTGCTTAGCTATGGATCTCTGCTTCTGCTTCTCTTCATTGCTGAATGAATGTTTTATAATAACAATTAGGGTGGCATTCATTTGATTATTGGGGAAGTCCTGTTGAGGCACTCTTGTTACTATTGCTTGGAGTCCTAGCCAGAGACATCATGTGGGTTCCTAAAAGTTTCTTTAACTCCAGGTTTCCTTCTAACACCACAGTGGCTCCCTCTGTCAAGATATATTCATTTCTTTATTCTCACTCTCTGTAGCTCCTCTCACTCAACCATGTCTTTCTTTCATAACTTGATTCTGACTCCCCTTGTTTGCTTCCTATCATGATCCCAATTTACTCAAGAGATCTTATCTATTTCCCAATTAAAGAGGGATCCCTGGATGTCTCTCTTAAGTTCCTCTTGTTACCTAGCTGTTTGGGAGTTGTGGTTTGCAGCCTGGATATTCTTTGCTTTATGTCTAAAATCTCCTTATGAGTGAGTACATAACATGTCTATTTTTCTGAGCCTGTGTTGCCTCACTCAGAAAGATATTATCCAAATCCACCCATTTACCTGCAAATTTTAGGATGTCATTTTTTTTACTGCTGAGTAGTACTCCATTATGTAAATGTATAACAATTTGTTAAGTCATTCATCAGTTGAGGGGCAACTAGGCTGTTTCCAGGTTCATACTATTACAAATAATGCTGCCATGAACATAGTTGAGCAAATGCCTTTGAGGTAAGAATGTGCATCCTTTGGGTATATAGCCTACAGTGGTGTTGCTGAATCATTGGGGAGATTGATTCTCAGTTATCTGGGGAACTACCATACTGATTTTCAAAGTGGCTATACAAGTTTACACTTCCTCCAGCAATAGAGTGTTCCCCTTGCTCCACATTCCCTCCACCATAGGCTGTCATCTGTGTTTTTAATCTTAGCCATTCTGACAGGTGTAAGATGATATCTTAGGGTTTTTTAATTTGCATTTTTTGATGGCTAAGGATGTTCAGCAATTTTTAAGTGTCTTTCAGCCATTTGAAATTCTTCTGTTGATAATTTCCTTTTTAGTTCTGAATCCCATTTTTAAAATTAGATTATTTGAATGTTTGGCTTCTAGTTTCTTGAGTTCTCCATATATTTTAGAGATCAGTCCTCTGTCAGATGTAGGGTTAGTGAAGATCTATTCCAATTCTGTAGGCTGTCCTTTTGTCTTATTGACCATGTTCTTTACCTTATAAACGCTTCTCGATTTCAGAAGGTCCCATTGATTAATTTTTGGTTTTAATGTCTGTGCTAGTGGTGTGATATTTAGGAAGGGGTCACATGTGCCAATGCATTGAAGTGTATTTCCTACTTTCTTTCCTATCAAGTTCAGTTTAACTGGGTTTATGTTGAGGTCTTTAATTCACTTGGATTTGAGTTTTGTGCAAGCTGATAGATATGGATCTATTTGCTTTCTTCTACATACTACCATCCAGTTAGGTCAGGACAATTTGTTGAAGATACTATCTTTTCCCATTGAATATTTTTGGCCTCTTTGTCAAAAACCAGGTGTTCATAGGTGTGTGGGTTAATGTCGGGGTCGTTTATTCAATCCCATTGATCCACAAGCCTGTTTTTATGCCAGTATCAGCACTACAGTATGTTTTTATTACTGTAGATCTATAGTATAGCTTCAAGTCAAGGATAGCAATGCCTCCTGAAGTTCTATTATTGAACAGTATTGTTTTGTAGTCCTGGGTTTCTTGTTATTCCATGTAAAGTTGAGTATTGTTCTTTCAAGCTCAGTAAAAATTTGTCTTGGGATTTTGATGGGGATTGCACTGAATCTGTAGATTATTTTTGGTAATATTGCTATTTTTACATGCTGATCCTACCTATCCAGGAGCAAGGGAGATCTTTCAGTTTTCTGATATCCTCTTCAATGACTTAAAGTTCTAGTCTTACAGGTCTGTCACTCCTTTGGTTCAAGTTAGGCCAAGATATCTAATGTTATTTGAAGCTATTATAAAGGATGATAATCCCTTGATTTCTTTTTCAGCTTTTTTTATCATTTGCGCATAGGAGTTCTGTTGAATTTTTTGAGTTAATCTTGTACCCTGCTACATTGCTTAAGATGTTTATCAGTTATTGAAGTTCCCTAGTAGAATTTGGAAGGGGGTCAGTTATGTATACAATCATATCACCTACAAATAGAGGTAATTTGACTTCTTCCTTTCCAATTTGTATACCATTAATCTCCTTTTGCTCACTTATTGCTTTAGCTTAAACATTGAGAACTATATTGAATATATAAGTGGAGAGAGGACAGCCTTGTCTTATTTATGATTTTAATAGGATTGATTTCACTTTCTCTCCATTTAGTTTGATATTGGCTGTTGGCTTGCTGTATATTACCTTTATTAGGTTTAGGTACTTTTCCTGTATTCCTGATCTCTCCAGGACTGTTTTCATGAAGGAGTGTTGGATTTTGTCAGTGGCTTTTTCAGCATCTAAGGAGATGATGATGATTCTTTTTTTTTCCTTTCAGGTTGTTTATATGGTGGATGACATTAACAATTTTTCATATGTTGAACCATTTCTGCATTTCTGGGATTAAGCCTACTTGATCATGGTGGATGATTTTTTTTATATATTCTGGAATTCAGTTTACCAGAATTTTATTGAGTGTTTTTCTATCAATGTTCATGACAGAAATTTGTTTGTAATTATCTTTTTTGTTGCAACTTTGGGTGGATTGGGTATCAGGATCTCTGTAGCCTCATAAAAATACTTTGTATTGTATTTTTCTATTGTATGGAACAGTTTGAGGAGTATTGATATTAGTTCTTCTTAGAATATCCGGTAGAATTCTGCACTGAAACCATTTGGTCCTGGGCTTTTGCTGCTTGGGGGAATTTTAATAACAGTTTCAATAACCTTGGGGTTTATAGGTTTATTTAGGTCATTTATCTGGTGTTCACTTAATTATTGGCAAGTGGCATCTGTCTAGAAAGATGTCCATTTCTTTTAGGTTTTCCAATTTAGTAAAGTTTAAGTTTTGAAAGTATGACCTAATTATTCTCTAGATTTCCTGAGTGTCTTTTGTTATATCTCTCTTTTCATTTCTGATTCTGTTCATTTGAATTCTCAATCTCTCTCTCTCTCTCTCTGCCTTTTGGTTAATTTGGATAAGGGTTTTTTTTTTATCTTGAAACGTTGTTTCTTGTATTCAGCAGAAGGATGGCTTCTGGTTTTGTATCCATCATATTAGGGTGTGTCTTTTTATAGGTGAATTGAGTCTATTGATATTAAGGGATACCAATGACCAATGATTGTTACTTCCTGTTATTTTTTTGTGGTAGTGTGTGTGTGTGTGTGTGTGTGTGTGTGTGTGTGTGTGTGTGTGCATGCGCACGTGCATGTGTTTATGTGTTTATTCTTTGGGCTTTTCTTCTGTGGGGTTATTTATTGCTTGTGGTTTTTGGATGTATCTAGCTTCCTTATGTTGGAGTTTTCCCTCTAGTGCTTTCTGTAGGGCTGGATTTGTGAATAGGTATTGTTTAAAACTGTTTTTTTTTTTTTCATGAAATATCTTGTTTATACAGTGGATGATAGTTTTGCTGGGTACAGTAGTCTGGGCTGAAAACCATGATCTTTTAGTGTCTATATGACATCTGACTAGGACCTTCTTGCTTTCATTTTTCTCATTGAGTAATGTGGTATTATTCTGATGGATTTGCCTTTATAGGAAACTTGGCCTTTTTCCTTTATAGTTCTTTGTGTTCTTTCTTTATTCTGTAAGTTTTGTGGCTTGAGTATTATGTGATGAACAGACTTTTGGGGAAGAAATTTATTCTATTTGTTGCTTTGAAAGCTTCTTGTATCTTCATAGGTATTTTTCTTCTTTATGTTGTGAAAGTTTTCTTCTATGATTACATTGAATATATTTTCTGTGTGTTTGAGCTGGTATTCACCTACTTCAATTCCAATTATTCTTAGGTTTGTTTTTTTTATGGTGTCCCATATATCCTGGACACTTTTTAATGACATTTTTGTTTTTAGTGTTTTCTTTGACTGAGGTATCTATTTCCAAGATTGAATCTTCCACACTAGGGATTCTCTCTTGCATTCTGTTGGTTATGTTTGCATCTATAGTTCCACTCATTTCTTTAGATTTTCTGTTTTCACTTTGTGTCTTCTTTATTGTTTCTAATTCAATATTTAAATCTTGAAATGTTTCCTTTACCTGTTTGATTGCCTTTTCTTTGGTTTCTTGAATTTCTTTATTTTCTTTCAGGTATTTATTGATTTCTTCTGATTTTTATTTGTTCTTTCTTCTATTTCTTTAAGGGATTTTTTTCATATCCTCTTTTAAGGCTTCTATTACCTCCAAAAAGTTGTTTTAAGGTTTTTTCCTTCTGCTTCCTCTGCATAGCCATGATCAGGTTTTGTTGTTGTAGAAGCATCAGATTCTGGTGATGACATGTTGTTCTTTATGGTGTCCTATGTATTTTTGCACTGTCATCTGCCCATTGCTTCCTTGAATCACTGAAGGATTTGTCTGTATCTCAGGGAGCTGATTTTGGTGCAATCTGTTCTTGTCGTGTCTGTGTCTCTTGTTCCAATCTCAGTTCTTGGTCCACTTTAAGGTAGGGTATTCTGTGTCATAGTAACCCCTCTTAATCTAGTAGGTTCTGACATACTGTGGGTCTTGGGTGGCTGCTTTTGATCCAGTATGTGCTGAGGAACTGATGGTCTTATACAGCTGTTCTTGATACAATAGAAACCGAGAAACTCTTCATCCAATGGATGCAAAGAATATGTGGGTCTCAGGTTACCATTGATTTTTCCCAGTGATAGGGTAGGTTGGGATGTGGCAGGGTTTTGTAGCTGGGGTGTCCAGCAAACTGGGTTTTCCTGGGTCTTCTGATCTGCAGCAGTTTTCTCTGCTGGCCTTTTAGTCTAATGGGTGAAGATCCCAACTACACATCTTATCATAGGCTAAGATCCAAAATATAATAAGAATTCAAGAAACTAAATACCCAAAAAAACCAATTAGTACAAATTAAAACTAGAGTATAGATCTAAACAGAAAATATTCAGTAGAGAAGACTCAAATAACTAAGAAACATTTTAAAAGAATATTTTATATCCTCAGTTATCTGGGAAATAGAAATCATAACTACTTTGAGATTTCATCTTACACCAAGCACAATGGGTAAGATCATCAAAACAGCTGATGGCTCATGTTGGTGAGAATGTGGAGTAAGAGAAGATCTCATAAATTCCTGGTCATAATTCAAACTCATGCATCAACTATTGAAGTCAATATGGTGGTTCCTCTGATGTGATAATGATAGAAATTGATCTACATCAAGATGTACCAATACTACTCCAAGGCATATACTTATAGAATGCTAAATTCTATCCAAAGACACTTTTGAACCATGTTGATTTTTCTATATTCATAATAACCAGATACTAGAAACAACCTAGATGTCCCTCAACATAAAAATAGATTGATAGAATAGGGTACATTTACATAATGCAATATTAGCTGTTTTAAAAGGTGAATTAGGAAATTTGCAGCAGATAAATGAGTTGAACTGGAAAATAATTATACTGGCTTAGATATCCCAGACTCAGAAAAAAGAATATTGTATATATTCATTTACATATATAGATACTATCTTTAAGTCATTGATAACCAAGACATAATCCATAGAACCACAGAGGCTAGGTATAGTGTAAAAGGCCAGAGGAAACAGACAGGTCTCTTTATGAAAGAGAGAAGAACTGAGAGTAGAAGGAAAGGGAGAGGGAGTTGTGGGGGATACAAGAAAAGTCAGTTAAAATTAAGAGGAATTTGAGGGGTATTGTGGTAATTCTCACTTGCAATATACCATACAATGTATTAATATTTATTGAAAGGTATTTTAACACTCATGGATACAAATTGAACCTTAATACAATTCTTAAAGTTAGGATTGTCCCATGACAGGGTTGCTGATCCAGTCTCTAAGAAAGCAGAAACAAAACAGGGGCAGCTCAAAGTCCCAGCAGCCTTTTCAACAGGGCTGGCCATGCCCCATTCAAGCCCCCAGAACTCCAGAGACACACCTCCCAGCCTTTTCAGCTAAGTCTTGAATTCTACCACACCCCCCATTGTCTAATTAATAAAATTCTAAACTGAGACTAAATACAATAAGAATCATTATAAGGTAATGTCTTGGGGAGGAAAAGGCAAAATATAATCAGGGGCAAGTTATAACTAAAAACCAACAAATATGAAGTATCCTACATTTCTAGAATATTGATAAATGGTGAGGTATATGAATTACTTCAAAACTGTTTATCTTGAATAGTAAAAATTCAACACCTGAATGTTTCTTGATAAGAGATGAGAGGATAGTAACCTTAACTACCTACTCTTCAACACCATCAAGACTTGAGAAGGAAAAAATATATATTATTACCTGAAAGTTGGAAGCACAAGAGAGTAGCTTCCACGATTTTGGAGAGGACAGTGACATTCAGCTATCTGGACAATCACCTATGTTTTTCCCCACCATTGGAGTATCCATCATTTTGGCTACAGGTCTAGGATATTTGACTGATCTTTTCAGAAGCAGGGCATTTTTGGAGGGATAGTCTTATCCTGTCAATGCAGATTTCATCAGTCTCCATCCATTATCATGTTCATCCAGATTGGATAGCATGTGTACTGTCAGCAGTGGAGGCAAGAGCAGTTCTTTGCCCAACCAGCCATTCTATGCCAAGAGGACAGACTCCATAAGGAGTATCCTTGATGCTCAACAGCATTTCGGGAAAGAACACTAGGAGTCATCTCGTCTCTCACAGCCAAAATCTGAAAAGCAAAGCATTAAATGCCTTATGAAGTGGCTGAAGACTCCTGTCTATCTGATATATTTTAGCATATGTCTGGGAATCCTAAACAACATGATTTTTACATGGCAAACCTAAGTAATGTTGACCTGCAGTTCTTATCATCCTAAGGACTGAAGCTTACCTTGTAAAATTAGGCTACCTATAAAGGGGATACAATCTCTGAATAATGATTTCCAGTATGACTATCATACAAACATTAGCCAGAGGTACATGTACTATGCAAAATGATAACGGTATATCATGTACAAATTATCTAAACAGAGGTATACAAAACATCTTGTGTATATATTATGACTAGTATAATATAGTTAAATGGAGGTAGCAATTGCATAGTGGAAATGACAATAGTGTGAAAATATTTTAAATAGAGGTAAAACTTATGTAAAATATGGCAATTACAGATTCAATTTTGTATCAATATACAAGTTACCTTCAACATATAAAACAATTTCCAACTTAAATTTGTTATCAATATACAAATTATCTCAATCAAACATATAAAATTATTTCATATTTGTATCAATATACAAATATCCATACCAGTGAAAATTATCTTTGGTTTATCTAATATATTTGGCTAATAATTATTTATAGGTAGGAACAATCTAACTATATTTATTTTATCTATTCCCCTTTCTCTTCTTTAAAGGGATCCCTGAGACTATATTGTTGTTCTATCATCAACCCAATTTTAGCTTATAACTATCTTGTCATAATAATAATTATCCATAACCCTCAGAGGATAAAACTTATTGAGAAAGGGGTGTAGTTTTTCATAAGGTTGCTTCCTGATAACTTATGGGTGGTAGCATCTCTTTGAAATCCTGTAAAAGCTAAGACAATGGTTATATCCTAATGGACTGACTATAAAAATCTATAACCATTCTCAGAGTACTGGGTAAGTCCATCTGGAATTCTTATTATAGATGTGACATGAAGTATAATCATAGAGAGCTATCTTGCAACCATTTTGAATAATCTGTATTCTAAAAGCACTCATTGAGTGGTGTATACCAGGTTCTCTCTCTCTCTCTCTCTCTCTCTCTCTCTCTCTCTCTCTCTCTCTCTCTCTCTCTCTCTCTCTCTCTCTCTCTCTCTCTCTCTCTCTCTCTCTCTCTCTCTCTACCAGATAGAATCATTGTAGTAGTGGCCCCATCTTCATTCCAGATGCTTTGTAGATTGCTGGTAGGAGAAATTGTTGTTTACCATGGAAAGCTTAAGCATTATTGATACCAAATGAACATATTTACATCCTTTATGACTTCAGAAGACTATATGCAGAGAAGATTTTGAGGTTAGGAAGGAGTAGATATACAGAGAAATAGGATAAATGATAAAATTACAATAATACTGGTCCCTATATATTCTGGATGCCTTCTGTCCCACACCAGATGGCTTTTCTAATATGAGACAGAATCTCTCAAATTTTCTTTACTAATATGCTTGGGTTTAGAGAAGGAGAAAGCCACTTACTCCAACTCCAAATCCAGATTTATTTATAGCCAAACCAGGACCACATTTTTTGAGAGGTATAGATGTAAGATGTAAAGCACTGAAAATTGAGAAATTACCCACTATTGCATATTGGTACCAGTTGTTCTCATAGTCTTTTGTTTGTAATCCTTTATAATTGATCTCCCTTCCATTGTAGGTGTCCAACTGTTCAACATCCAGTCAATGTCTTAAAGATGATTGTATCCATTCTTCCATAAAGACAAAAATTAGACCCTGCCCTAGTCTTGTTAAATGTGTTTTCCTTACCATGTATCCAATTGTCATATTGGGGATGAGCAAATACTTTCCCTCAGGAGGGGTCTCCTTTTTGAAGTTGACCTTTATTAATTTTATCAGTACCCATATCTTTTCTTCTCCTGTGGAAACAAAAGCAAAACCCCTACCCCACCAAATCACATATCCTGACCTCCATTCTGAAGTCAGAACATCCGTGAAGTAGATGGATCATCTTATGTTAGAAGATTTCTCTATTACCCATTGCCTCTCAGCAGCTCTTATTCCTTTCTTATCAGCATTAAGAAAACTCAAGGTCAGTAAAGCATTATGCAATCTCTCCCTGGGTTTTCTCATTTTTCCTTTCTGTTTATGAAGCATCTATTTCAAGATGTGGTGGGATCTCTCTACAATTGCCTGTCCTGTAGGATTGTGTGGTATCCCTCTAATATGCTTTATATTATAATATCCAAAAATCAGCTTCATTTTTGGGGAAACATGAGCTGGAACACTGTCAGCCCTAATCTGAATGGGGATTCCCATTATGCCCATGATTTCCAAAAAGTGAGGAAGTACAGCATCAGCTTTTTCAGAACTCAGGGCAGTCACCCATTGCATTTCTCAGTAAGTGTTAATGGTATGATGTAAATATTTTATCTTTTCAAATTCTGGAAAGTGAAACACATTTATTTGCCAGATCTCAATTCTCTGTGTACCTTTAGGATTACTTCCAGTGTGTAAAGATGGTTGGTTTTGAAGGAGGAAGTAGTATAATTCCATAGAATTTCTTTGGTCTGATGCCAAGTCATGGGAAAATTCTTCTTTAGTCCTTTACTAATAACATGATGTCTCTTATGAAATTCTGTGGTCTCCAGCACATTTTCTATTAACAACTGGTCAATTTCAATATCACCGTGTCCAAAGAGCCCGGGAGATCTGTGTGTGACCTGTTATGTGTAATATACATGGGATGAATTCTGTTTCTGATGATATTCTGTAGTTGTATAAACAGTGAGGTTAAGTCTGTAGCATCAGAAATGAAATCAGCAGTTCCAATACATAAAACAACTCCTTTGCATTACTGAGAGTCAGTTATTACATTAAGAGGCTCTGTAAAAATCCATCAACAGCATAATAATTGTGTATAGTTCTGACTTCTCACCAGAGTTATAAGGGCTTTGAGCCACCTTAATTAAGTTTTCTGATTTGTAACAAGCTTTTCCTAATTTGGTCACATGAGTATAAAATGTAGGAGCTCCCAAAATGGGTTTATCCTATACCACATTAGGGAAGATCCAATTAGTTTCCTTTATAAATTGAATTCTTTTACTTCAGGGATATTTGTTATTAATCTCTCCTGAAAAGTTACTACAGGCTTTTAGCTCACTGTCTGCCCATAATCGATCAATTTCTTCATTAGTCAAATGTACAGCAATTTCTGCAGGGTCCTTTCCAGTCATTTGACGAAGTCTGAATTTACCTTTAAAAATCAGATCAGAAATCTTTTCGATATATGTGGCAGAAATATCCATTCTAATATAATATTTTCTCTTTGCATTATAATTCCTGTAGGAGAATGTTTAGAGGATAAAATAACCAGAATGCAATCAAGGTCTGGATCCACACAATTTATATGTGCTTCTTGTAGTTTCATTTCCACCAAAGCTAATTCTTTCTCATCAGAGAATCCTCTGGGACTATTTAAGTCCTTATCACCATATAAAGTTTTGAATAAATTAACTAGTACATGGTTTTTTAAACCCATGATGGGTCATAGATGAACAATATCCTCTAGCAGATTTTGTAAATCATTAAGAAATCTCAATCTATCTCTATTTAGTTTCACCTTTTGGAGTCCAATTTTCTGTAAATTTATTTTATATCTTAAATAATTGATAGAATCCCCTCTTTGTATATTTTCAGGGGCAATTTGTAGTCCTCAATAAGGCAATATTTTCTTCAGTTCTTCAAACATTCTTTCTAATGCATCTATATTTGGGTCTGCCAACAAGATATCTCCCATATAATGTTAAATGATGGATTGTGGGAATTGTTTGTGTGTCACTTCTAGTGGCTATTGTGCAAAATATTGACAAAAGGTGGGACTATTCAACATTCCTTGTGAAATTATCCTCCAATGAAACCTCTTAACTGGCTATGAATTATTAAAAGTAGGCACTGTGAAAGTAAATTTTTCATCATCCTGTTCTTGTAGAGGTATGGTTAAAAAAAAACAGTCCTTCAAATTGTTAATTAGTTCCATCCCTTAGGTAACAGGGAAGACAGGAGAATACCAGACTGCAAAGAGTCCATGAATCACTTTATTAATCACTCTCAGATCTGTCAGCATCCTCCACTTTCCATATTTCTTCTTGACAATGAATACAGGAGAATTCCATGGACTGGTTGATTCTTCAATATGCTGAGCTTGTAACTGCTCCTGTACAGCTGTTATAAAGCCTGCAGTTTCTCCTTCATAAAAGTCCATTGCTGAACCAAAATAGGCTTTTCTCTCAACCATCTCAAAGGTAGCTCTGTGAGTGTCTTTACAGGTTCAGTGGCTATTGGGCTATTTTCTTACACAACCTGAATGGCTGGTTATTTTTTTCATAACACTTTAAAACATTGCTTTCATAAACATAATTGAGTCTCTCGTTGATATCTGAAACTGGAGGGATTTTAATCTGGATATTACATTGCTGTAGAAGGTCCCAACCCCATAGATTCACTGCTAAATAAGCAATATATGGCTTCGGCCTTCCTTTCTGACCTTCTGTTCCTATGCATTCAAGCCATCTTACACTCTGTTTCACCTCAGATATTGTTCCTATACCCAGAAGTTGAATACCCACCACCTGTAAAAGCCATCTTGAATGATTGTGGAGTTATGGTCAAAACTTCAGCTCCTGTGTCAACTAAGCCATATATAAATATTATCTACATATACTTCCAATTTTGGTGTTTGTTCATTTATAGAATTCTGCCAAAATATTCATTTTGTGGTTTTTCTTAGAACTGTCAATTTTTCCCTTAAATTTATTATACCAGCCAATGCCTTATGGTATTCTAGATTAGGCATTGGATTTCCTACTCATCTGAGAAGGCTGTTCATCCACTGTGATTAGATATGATTAGATGGTCTTTGGCTTTGAAATATGATTTCTGGGGGCTTCCCAGGAGAAGCCCTGAAAGGCATTTCCCAATGGTAAAGGGTTACCTTCCTTGTCCCTGGTAGATCTTCATTCATTGGTCTAATGTCAGCCTTTGCCACATCTTCTTCATAATCCAGAAAGCTATGGCCTTCTGTTTGAATCATTCCTAAGATGACCAATATTTCCAGAAGTACCTTGTGTACAATTTCTTTTTATATGGTTTGGTTTATGACAGTTAAAACAAGTGATGCTTTGATTCCTTGCCCTCATATTGGTAACAGCTTGGTCTATCCAATTCTCTTCATTGCAATGGAGAGATTCAGTATTGATTGCATACTGAATCCATTCCTCTATGGGTGCAGATCTGATCTTTAGAGGCATAAGGATTCTCTTATATTCCAGATGCTTCCTAAGTTCTGGATCTAATAATGCTCTATGTATAGCCTTGGTATGCCTCTGCAGAAAACCAGTAAAAGGTTCATTTAAGCCTTATTTGAATTTGGTATATGAGTCAATTATTTTTTGTTCTGGGTCTAAATCTTATATCAAGTATTCAATGTGGCAGTATGGCACAGCAACTGTGTATGTTTTATAAGTAGTCTGAGCCTTTACATTAGCAAACAAGCCTTTACAAAGGATTTGTGATGTGGAAATGCCTTTCTGTATGCTATGAATCTCAATCTTTAAATAAAAGGAGCTGTTTTGGCCCATGACAGGCACCATAGAAAAAGTAGGAGGAGAAATCAGAGGATAGGTAGGAGAAGTAGGGCAGAGTCAGACAGACCGAGCAGCCACCCAAGAAGAAACATGTGAGGAACACAGGTGAACCATGAGCTATGTGGCAGACAGATTAATAGAAATGGGTTGCTTTAAGATGTCAAAGCAAGCTAGCAATGTGCTTGAGCCATAGACCAAACAGTATGAAGTTAATATAAGCATCTGAATCATTTTTGGGGCCTGAGCAGTGGCAGGTGGCTAAGGGGTCTGTGGGTCTGGGCCTTTGGCCTCCTGGGACCAAGAAACCTAACTACGACAGATGGTGTTCAACATGGATCGAATATCCACTTAATGCCTGAGAAAGTTTAAAAAAGGTTTTAGCAGAAACTGAGCAAAAGTAGCTTCCAAATTGTGTGTACGAAGCGGGTCATTGTACAAAGAAAGCATGGCTTCCGGGTCACATTCAAAATGGTGCCGACAGACTGGTGGCAGGCAGTGTAAGCTGCAACCAGGCCGGGTCCTGAAATCTCACAGAAGACTCAGTAACGTGATTGATTTAAAGTTTC
Source organism: Phyllotis vaccarum (assembly GCA_033318265.1). Classification (NCBI taxonomy): domain Eukaryota; kingdom Metazoa; phylum Chordata; class Mammalia; order Rodentia; family Cricetidae; genus Phyllotis; species Phyllotis vaccarum. Next base: position 185,833,525 of record JARWLC010000002.1, read on the forward strand.
TGTTTACTTTGAACAAAAATGAAACAAAGATGGTTTCTTACGAGCAGCATTTTCTTGGGTCTGCTCTGTTTGCTGGCCACAAACAGACACGGTCCCTTTAAGAGAACTTACTGGTTCAGCTTTACCTGAAAAAACTATGTGGCTCTTTAAGAGAGTGTGAGTATTTTAAAAGCTCTATGGTTAGAAGATGATTAAGGATTCACAATAAAACAGATTCAGATTAAAAGAAAAACTTGTAAACGGGTTACAATGTGTGTCAAAAGTACATAGGCTTCAGAGAGAAAAAGAGGATAAAGCCTTTAAAAAGAGAAATAGAGTATTAAAAATATAATAAGCCACGTAAAGATGGAAAATAGACACAAAATCTGGATTTGGGTTGTTATTGTGTTTTCTTTTAATCTTTTAACTGTTAATGAGCAAACTGCAGGAAGACAATGGATTGCAAATGCAAAGACTACTAAGTTAAACAAGAATATATATTTTAAAGGTATTTTGATTTTGAAATTTGTGTCTAAGGATTTATTGCTTCGGAAGAGCTCTGCTTTTGTTTCCACAGAAGATGAGAACCTGTGGATTGCTTCCAGGCTCTTATGGTTTCATCAACCAAGACCCCTTGAAAAAACCTCTGATGGGAAGAGATGGCCATATCAGCTTCAGGGCTACAGACTAAGATGATCCAGTCTCTAGAACCCATGAGATTTTTAACACTCCATAATCATCAGGAAGTAATAATGGAAAACTATGCCCAAATTCTCCAAATATTGTTATAAATGTTTGTTTTCATTATAAATGATTAATGGTCATAGTTAATCTCTTTGTAAGATGAAAAAGGGGATATGGTATATAATGACTTTTTAAAAAATTATTGAATTTACTTAGATCAGGAAATCAGCTGTTAATCTCAAAATGTTTTACACTGGCATGAATTTTGGTTTATTGATATGAATTTAAGGTCAATTCTCTTATGCTGTATGTATTTTTCTACTTCTGTTTAAGATATGATGTCTATGTAACTAATTTAGAATTGTAATGTATAATTAAGAAATGCATGTTAGTTAGATTTTTAGGTATACAAAGATATATTTCAATTAGGTAGGTAATCTTCAAATACTTCTAAGACCTACAGAATATGACATTTAAAATGTTTTAAGAATTTAAATGTATTTGGACAGTGAGACAGGCCTGCTCCTGGCAGTAACAATTTACTTCAAGAGAAAAATGGGCATCAAAGAAACTCCATATGGAGATTAGTTTCTTTGTGGCAATGGTTAGCCACTGGACATGAACCTGTTCTTATATTGACTGCTTGACAGCATGCTATTTAAACTGGACATCCAGGTTCCATAGGAAAGTGACCTCTGAACTTTGGCAGAACAAGCCGAAAGGGTCCTTAAAGTTCCTGCTTTGCAGAGAAAATTCTCAGACATTCTTCAGGACTTGAGGAGAAGCAACTGATGAATGGGCAGAGCAGATTTCCTGCTTCACTGAAATGAAAGAGACTCTGGGCCTGTAGGCTGAAAATGGATGCCCCAACTTTATAAAGGAACTTTGGGTGACTGTCCTGGCAGATAGGTGTCATCTCTGTCATTTCCAGATTTTGGAAGTTGCTTGCACTTCTGGTTTACTTGGGTAAATATATCCTTCTGTGGTCTTTAATGTAGTTGAAGATTAGATAGTTATAGGCATAGTTTTTCTTAGTCATCTGAAAGGTATATTGGATATAAAACTTCAGATTCATAAGGATAAGGTAGATCATAGAGTATTTTCTTTAATTTTTCTAAATACAAATAGACTAGATATTGTAACTGTAATTCTTGCTTGATGACTATTTTGTTATGTTAAAATTGAAACCTTCCTTTTTGATTAGACAGAAAGGGGGAGGTGATGTGGAAATGCCTTTCTGTATGCTGTGAATATCAGTCTTTAAGTAAAGGAGCTGTTTTGGCCCATGACAGGCACCATATAAAAAGTAGGAGGAGAAATCAGAGCATAGGTAGGAAAAGTAGGGCAGAGCCAGACAGACCAAGCCAGCCACCCATGAAGAAACATGTGAGGAACATGGGTGAGTCACGGGCTATGTAGCAGAAAGTTTAATAGAAATGGGTTGATTTAAGGTGTAAGAACAAGCTAGCAATGTGCCTGAGCCATAGACCAAACAGCATGAAGTTAATATATGCATCTGAATCATTTTTGGGGCCTCTGCAGTAGCAGGGGGCTAAGAGGTCTGTGTGTCTGGGCCTTTGGCCTCCCAGGACTAAGAAACCTAACTACTACAGATTTGGTCCTGAGAAATGCAAAATCCTCTAATCTTTCCCTGGAGCTCTATGCCCCTAGCCCCCTCCCTAAACCAATTTCTTCATTGTAAATGTTGGCTATCACCCAATCCAGTAACTGTCAATCAGCTGCATCTAGTCATTAGGAATTATCTGATTTTTGTTGACCATGCATTTAGCATTTTTTTTACATAAGTGAGTGTACTCCATGAAGCAATATGTCTTCCTTGAAATCCTTGATATCTTTGCTATGTATTGGCTCATAATTATACTCCACAAATTCTGAGAACTCCCCATGTGTGTTCTTTGTCTGAAGGGTAACTAGAAACAGTACTGATGGGGAAGGTGGTATCCCTTTCATGTTTACCACCTTAGGAAGAGTGTCTTCATTACCATAATATGTCATTGGAGGTTGACCTGAATTGGTCTGAGCAGAAAATGCCTGAACACCCTTTTCCAGTATTGAAACACAATCCTTCCATTCCTGAAGCTTAGATATTATTGATTTTTCTAGAGCCTGATTTTTCCTGATGAAACAGTCCTTCTAGTGACCTCATAGAATCAGTAATTTTCCTATTCTCATCATTAACATAAGTAACAAGTGTATTGTTCTCATCATTAATGTAATTAACAAGTTTCTGGTTCTCACCATTAACATAAAGTCTGCATTTTTCTTGCACAATTTTAATATTCATGTCTGATGAGAAAGCACTACCTGAAAGTTTAACATAACCAATTTCTATAAAATTAAACTTATTTGCAAATTTATTGTTTGAAATTTCTGTATCATACATTCTAGACAGCAATTGCTCATTCCCTGCTTTCAAATCTTCCATCACACTTATCATGACCTTAGAATGTGTGTCAGGTAATTTATTTTGAAACATAAAATATTGAATTAAGCCAAAAATAGCAGAAGTGAGGGTTTGAAGCCCTCAAAAATATACTCATGCAATAAATTCTCAATCACCATGGAAAAGTATGCCTTGAAGTCATGAAGAGAGGAATTATCAGCCATTGTGGAGAAAGAAGAATCAATTACCTCAATCCAGATGTAACGACAACATTTGGCTAGCAGGTGTTGCAGTAGCATTCAATATCCTGTTCCCCAGCAATATTGAGTTCTCATAATATGCTGAAAACAGTGGATCTCAGTGACACCTGTTTGGTCTTAGGAAGTCCCAGCAGGCAGACAGCGTGAGTAACCTTAACAAAGGTAAATTCTCACACCCTGCAATGTATCATGCACATGCACACACCCAAGCCATTCAGATAATGCAGTTGCCTGTGCAGCATTCTCACAAGACACTCACCACTTATTGGCAGTGCTCAGATACTGATTGAACAGGCCTGCCCAAATGCTGGTGGACAACTGGCTAGCGCAGAACCCATGTGGTCACCAACTATTGTAGTAATTCATACTTACCATACAAAGTTTTAATATTTATTGAAACATATTTTAATAATATACAAATTGAACCTTAGTGCAATTCTTGAAGTTAGGATTGTTCCACAGTGGGGTTGCTTATCTGGTCTCCAAGAAAGCAGGACCAAAACGGGGGCAGCACAAGATCCTAGCAGCCTTTCAATGGGGCAGACTATGTCATGTTTAAGCTCCCAGAACTCCAGAGATATGCCTCCCAGCTTTGTCAGATAACACCTGAATTGCACCACAGAGGGGTAGTATAGAAATGTAATACAGTAGAAACTTCCTAAAATATATTCATATATGAAGTTGATCTAAACCAAATCACAAACAGAGTTCCAAGTAGACATGGCTTGTCACCAAATTAAAGTTCCGATAATTGGGTTTTAACTAGAGATGCTGGATAGAGTAGCCCAAGGAGAACCATCAAACAACTCACACTGTAGCTGATATGATAGGTTGTCCTATAGAAAATGGCAGCAAGGTTTAATTGCTAAGGATAACACCCACATGACCCATTAAATATGGGCATGTCAAATTGATGCCTACATTGAGTGTTCACTTTTACATTCCAGCATCTTTGGTACAGGAACTTACTCTGTGTTCTTTCAAAAAAAAATGTAAACATCAAGCCAGCTACAAAACTATTATCTACAATGGTATAATGTCTGCAAGATACACTAGGGCAACGGTGGTACAAAGTTTGTGGAAATAACCAAAAATTTACTGATATTTGAGTTAATCCCACTCCATGAGATGGAACCATACCTAGCACTGCTTGGATGACAAGAACCTGACACTAGATAGCCCAGGGACCTGGGGTAAAATAATGTAATACTGATCTAGAAAAAATGGGGAGAGTAGTAATAAACCAACTCCTAATGATATTCTGCTATACCAAAGGTCTTTTTTAGCCATCACCAGAGAAACTTCCTCCTGTAGCATATTGGAGCAAATACAGAGACACATAGCAAGACATTACACAGGAGTGAGAGACCTTGGAACACTCTGCCTTAAATGAGATGTCTCCCTCACATTCTTCCCCTTAGAACTCATGAATCAGTGACTTAAAAGTGTTTCTTTCTGGTAGAGAGTAGGAAAAAAGAGTGTAAAGTCCAGAGAGAATGGAAGGCACCAAGAAAACAAGGCCATCTAAGACATAAACAAACCTCATGTTAACTCATCAAACTGAAGCAACATACACGGGACCTGATTGGGTCTGCACCATGTCCTCTGCATATATGTTAGGGCTTCATGACTACGTTTTTACAGGATTCCTAAGAGTGTAAACTAGCAAGTCACTGATTCTTGTACCATATCTTGGGTTTCTTTCCTTCTGTTTGTTTGGATTATACAACTTCTATATGATAACTTTTTGTTTTATCTTATATTTTACTTTGTTATTTGTTTTAATGAATGAATGAAAACCTAGTCTTTGGACTAAAGGTTAACAGCTGAACTGTTACTTGCACCTGATAGGCAAGCAAACATCATTTTTACCAATTAAATGACACTGAGTAAACCAATCACTCCAGGAGAGGACTCGTGATTAGAGGTAGCTGACCAACATAAAATAAATTCTACCGGTTTTTTTGTATGCGTTTATTTGATTTCAGTTTGGTGTTTTGTTTTGCTTTTTTTTTCTTTTTGAGGATGATTTTATTATGTTTTGTTGCTTCTGAGAAGGATTGTTGTTGTATTAGGTTTGTGTACCCTTGAGAAAGTACCTTATGTCGAATAGATAGAAAGGGAAGAGGATTTTGAATGATTTGGAAGAGGAGAAGGATATAATCAAATGTATTTAAACTTGAAAATTGTTTTAAATAATAAAATACATAATAAATCTAAGATGGTGAGTGATAGAGGAAGATATGCTTTGTCACCCTATGGTCCCCAATGGTAACATGAGCTCATACCACTTTACTCACAAATGTGTGTACACACAGAGACAAACACACACACACCATGCATATACATATGCCCCAAATTGTACTCATATAATTTTGGTATCTCTTTATTTTTCTTCTGTGACCTGCCCACTTCAGACTTTGTCTCTATTATATCTCATAAATACACCTTTATTATGCTATTATTTACATTCTAAGCAATAGCTGTAGAGTCCAACTAATTTTGTAATGTTGATTCCCCTTGTAATCAGCATTGTACCTTTATTAATCCTGTAAATGCTGAATGTGTGTGTGTGTGTGTGTGTGTGTGTGTGTGTGTGTGTGTGTGTGTGTGTGTTAATTGATTTAAAAGAATTACTTAGTCAAAAAGACAAGAGAAAAGCTGGATGTTATCTAATGGGCCTGCCTTTATGTACAATTTGTCTTTTTCCCTTCCAGGTTTTAATATCCTTGATTATGTCTGATGGTGGCTTTCTTGGCCCTGTTTATTTGGTATCCTGTGTGCCTCTTCTACTCTAATAGACATTTCTTTCTTCAGATTAGCTAACAGGGTTTTTTCTATGATATAGTTAAGAATATTTTCAGTGGCTTTAGCCTGGGCTTCATCTTCTTTGTACCTATTAATTATAGATTTTTGTCTTTTTGTAGTGTCCCAGACTTACTGGAAGTTTTGTGCCAGAATTTTTTTAAGAATTTCATTTTTTAAATTGAATTTCCATTTCTTCTATCTTGTTGCATACCTGAAATCCTCTCTTAAGTGTTGTTTAATGCTAATGAAGTTTACCTCTCAGATGTTTATTTTACATCCTAATTTTTTCATTTCCAATTTTATTTCAGTTTGATTTTTTATTCCATTTTTTTTGTTAAATTTCACTTTTAGGTCCTGAATTGTTCTCATTATTTCTGTGTTTTCATAGTCTTCATAAAGACATTTATAAATATTATTTTAATATACATGAACGTGCACAATTGCTATTTTGAAGACTGTATTTTTGTGCTTCAGCTAAATTGCTTTTTTCATGGCCTATTGCAATGTGACTGCTAGTATTTAGTGGAGGCACACTAATCTTGTTATTCATAGTTGTGCTTTTGCACTGAGATATAAACATCTGGTTTATGATGTTTGAAGTGTGTCTTAGCATGAATATCTGATATCTCCTTTGATCATTTCATGTTCCTTTCTTTGGTTGCTGTTGTCCACTCTAGGTCTTAGTTAATTTGGCAGTTCTTATGTCCCTGGTAGAGAGTTTCAAAGCTAGAGCTTTGAAAAAATAATAGAATCAGGTCAGAAGGAAAGGATAAAGGGGTTGTGAGAAAGAACTTGGAGGCTGGGCTGGGTGTAGACCAAGAGACAGAGTCCTCAGAAATTAAGATTGGTCTTGAAGAAGAGACTTCAAGGGCAAGCTACAGTAGTAGTAAGGCAAATCCAGAGAGACTAGAATGGAGTACAGGCAGAATTAAAAAGTTTACTGACCTGAGTCCTGGCCAGTGAGGGTCCATAGAAGAAAGCTAGTTACCAGGCAGCACAGAAGATAGGCTGGAAATAAGAGCTTAATGGGGTGGGAGAAAGACTTAGGGAGATGCTGGGTCAGTACCACATAGTGAAGCCCCCAAGAGATAAAACTTTGCTGTAATGAAGAAATTATATGGAAAGGTTAAAGCAGGACTGATAGTAAGTCTGGAGAAGCTAGAATGAAGGACCAAGATATAATTACTTTTGGTGTGAAAAACCTAAATATATATAAATAAGCAAACTCAGAAAATTCACACTAGGCCTGAGAAATGTCTCAGTGCTTAAGAGAATATACTATTCTTGAAGAAGAGCCAAATTTGACTCTTAGAACCTGCATGAAGCAGCTCACAACTGCCTGTAACTTTAGATCCAGGAGATATAGTGCCTTTCTAGCCCTTCAACACACGTGGGTGTTATTACACACAAGTAAAAAGTAAAAATTAAATTTTAAAAATTCACCTCTAGGTAGTGGGTCCTACCAAAAAGCTATGACCATACACACAAACACATAAATACCTTCCAAAATTGTTTTGTGTAATAGTTACATATAATTACACTAGAATATAATGTACTTATTATATAAAACAGGAATATAGTTCAGAATGACAACAAAGATGATTAAGTTCTTAAGACATGATTTGTGGCATATTGATAATAGAAAATCCTAAATGGTGTGAGAATCTAAATATTCACTGTCAGTTTAATAAAATAACAGAAGTATATTTAAAATAATATACAAAACCATCGGTATATATGTTATATACCTGATTACATACCAGCATTTGCCAAACTTCATAAGTAATATGGGTATACTAGTTTTACTAAACTTGATTTCAAAACATAATAATATTTTAATTCTTTCTTTTAATATTTTATTTATTTATTTATTTATTTATTTATTTATTTATTTATTGAAAGTGTTATATATGTGTCTGGAGAGATGGCAGAGTGCTATAACCATGCACTGATCTTGTAAATAACCTGAGTTTGGTTCATACACCTTGCATTAAGCAACTGACAACTCCCTGTATTTCCAGGCCCATGGTGGAGTTCCTACACCTCTAATCTTCAACGACATCAGGAATCATATTCACAGATCTCAACACAGATATACACACATAGACATAATTTTAAAATTAATAAAATTAAAAATTTAAAAATAATTTTGTACATGCATGCATTGTGTCTTGACCATATCTACTCCTACTTCTTTAGCAACTCCTATTAGGGCTGCAAGCATATCTTACATCCAATTTCAAATTCTTTCTAATTTTAAACTAACCTACTGAGTTAAATTAAATCTTACAAAATGTTATTGTGGGAGTTTTTCCACTATGGCAAGGGCAGTATACTAGTAGTCACCTCCCAAATAAAAATAACTCCCTTCTACAGTAACTATCAATGTCCTTTCTGCTAGGGCAGGAGCCTCAGGACCCACTCCTAGGATTATGTTGGAAGTATTAACTGTTCAGGTCTTATCAGCTGCTGTGAGTTCATGTGTGGGATAGCTGAATTATATCAAAAGGACACCATCTCATAACAATGCCATCCTATGGTTCTCACAGGTTTTTTCTTCTTTATTTTCCAAAATATCTCCTGAGACTTAGACAGCCAGGGCTTGGACAGTGTCTTATAAATCCCCTAATAGAGAACAATTGCAATTTTCATAATGATATTATCAGTCACATAATTTAAAAATATGGAGCTAGTTCATAAAAAGAAATGTGGCTAGAAAAATAAAAAAGGGATGCAAAGCCCTTGGGTTCGGTTCCTGGTCTCATGTGATATATAGTCTGTTACTAAGAAAATGTCTGGATTTGATATTGGATCAGTGAGTAGACACACAAGAAAGCCCTGATTAATTGCAGGAAAATCTACAAGGGGCTCTTCCTATGAAGGATAAACCACCTTTACTAAAGAACAATAAAGTAGACAGAGTAGAAAACTCGAAGTTAAAATGAGAAGGAATTGGCTTACAGGGAGTGGGTGTGGACAACAGTGATGGAGCAGACAAATTTCAGAACAGCTATGGTTTTGAGAGGTAGCGTTTGGTGTGAACACACAAATAGGCCCCCATCCTGTTACCAGCCTTCAACATAATAGTGATAACAGCAGTATGCAGTAGTTATGGCTTCATACAAAATGACATGTGCCCTTAGATTCAATGATCATATCTCTCCATTCCTTCCTGGAAATCTCTATATTGTATTTTTTGTTATAGAAAAATATTTTTCCTTATTTACAGACTTTTTACACTACTATATATTGTCTGTTTGGAAGTTTATCAGCTCAGGGTGGTCAAAAATCACTGGGTATGTGAACCTAAGACTTTTCTTCACATTTTTCTTTTCATTAACTAAATCTAAAACTTGACCTGTTAGCATGACAGATAGTTCAGTAATGATCACCAGATTGGGTGACAGACACTGCAAAGGATGCACATCCAGGGCCTCTGAGTCAGCACAGCTTTGCAGAGGGACCTTGCCAACAGTGTGAGAATAAATTCAGTAAACAGGAGAGTAGATATTTCCATGGATTGCCGGCCAGGATGGACAAGGTTGAATAGGAATTGAGATCTGCTGATGCACGTTCCTACCTGAGACTTGAGAGAAGAGCATGAGGAAGGGAATAGTCTACAGCATGAGGGATACAACTTCTGACAGCCTCGTGTCTCATTATATCCCCTCCTCATGCTGGACACAGAGCCTTGCCTGCAAATATGTATCCATCTATGATTGCCTCTTTTTCCTCCCTCAGATTTAGTTCTGATATTCAGCTCACGTATACTTAAGGAGAATAGATATTTGTTTATGCACCTGGGACACCTCAGGAGGCAAAGCCTGATGAGCAATGTGAAAGTCTCCTTCTAGGGTAGAGATGATGCAGCTGCTGATTCCTAATTAGTGAGCAAATGACATCTTTCCTATGGCAAGGTTTCTTTTATTTTCTTATTATTTCTTTATTTTTTTAAAAATGTCATTTTTATCTATGTATCCCCTGCTCCCCCTTCTTTCCCTCCTCCCAATCCCTCCCAGTCAGCCTTCAGCCTCACCCCTCCCCATCCACTCATCCCCTCTCCCAAAAGGGCAAGAAGTCCCAAGGTGGGTCAGCTCAGTATGGCACATCCACTCCAGGGAAGTCAGATTTACTCATTTGTGAGTTTACTATGACCACACACTGTCTCACATTGCCCCCTGCTGGTTACAAGGCATATAGTTAACATGGCCAAGAGATCAATGCGGCTAGTTCATTTCACACTTAATCACTGCTCAAACATCCAAAGTCTAATTCCTAAGTGAAGGGTATAATTCTGTAATTTCTCACAACCAGAATTTCTCTTCTATGTGAGCTCTTTCTGCGATGAACCATGTAACCATAACCTATTACTGCTCACCTCCTACTACCCAGTACTTAGCTCTGAGGACAGTTTTATTGTCAGAAACTTCCATCATACTGTGCAATGGTTTTACAACATGGGAGGAAGCATTTGCTCTGTGATTGTAAAGGGCCACTGAGCAATGTGTAAGTACCAAGTAATTTGACATCTCCTAAGACTCCTGAGATGGATTACAGCACCCTCTAGTGGCTTCATTATCCTTAGGTGTATCTTTTCATTCATTTAACAAATGATCAACACTGTATTTCTCAGTCTGACACAAATTCAACAGCTTTCTCTTCCTTGGTTCATTTTATGAGTATTTGTCTAGTTTTTAGTAAAATAATCCTGAATGTCTTCTTCAAACTTATGAAGAGGATTGTTTTATCACTAAAAAAGAGTTTTTTTTTTAATTTTGAACCTCATATGGGATGTACAAGTTGCTTAATTGAAAATATATATAAAAAATTAAAAGAAACGCATGAAAATACCCAAAGGTTTATGACTAAAGTTTTAACTACCATTTCACTAGGCAACACAGTTAATCATGTCCAAATGTCCAAGTCCTTTAAATATACTGGGCATCAAGTTAAAATAAATTCCTGTTTGATAGTATTCCATACACAATATTCAGCATTTTTTCCAGAGGTCAGCATTGTGTGAGAGTAGAAGACAACAACTCATCTGAGATTAAAAGTTTGAGGAACCCCTGCTCTCATACTTGATTGGACTTGTTTGTGGTCTAGCAAGTGATCTACCCTAGAGGATAACTCACGTTTAATCAGAAGGGGCAGTATCATATGTAAAGTGGGATGGCAGTCTCAGAAATGCCATACATCAGAGATGATAATAGTCTCTCATGCTCTTGATCAGAATAAACAGTGTCCTGGTCCACCTCTAAGACAACACTGTTAAAGTACTATGAAGTAATGGAGGCCTTTACACTAGGAAACATTTTGGCATGGCTGGTCACTGGAGAACACTTACAGATATCACTGATATAGTTCTATAAATCGTAAACATTTTTATATCCTTAAATAACTTTCATTTTCCATTCAGTTGTTCCCAATTTCAAGTCTTCAGAATTGCATCTGTTTGTTTCCTGTTGTGTTTTTCATTTATAATTGTCATCTCAAGTTCATTGTCTGTATGTCTTCTAATTAGCTTTCTTTATAGGACATTACTATGTTAGTAGTTTTTGGATAAGGCATGTTGATTTTTGTGTATATTTTGGAAAGTTAATTCATCTTGATTTAAGTGGATAGTTGTACTTTTTAGTATGATAAATTCTGACCTTTGTTAAATAACCATTCAAATTCCTATTTGCTATTATATCTTGGAATATTTTGGATAAGCTGGATAGTGCTTGATTTCAGTGTTGGGGCTATTCAGTAGTGATGTAATATTGTTCTATCAGAAGAAATTCTAGCTCAGCTACAGGGAAGTTTTACTTCTAACCATATGATGGAACCCTCTGTACAGATAAAAGTTTTTCATTGTGATTCCTCATAAGTCAAAAGTCAGATTGGCAGAAAGCTGGAGGTAATGGTTATCAGTAAGACACATAAGCTCTCAGCATAGGGTCTTCCATTAAATTTCACTGAGGAGGAGCAGTGGAAGGCTCACTTGGACCACACCAGAGGCTCAGGCACAGTGCTATTTGAGTTGTACAAAAGCTCACTCCATGGATCTTCAGGTGGTGGGATTGGGTCTACGCAGAATGGGGTGGTATTACCCAATAGATATAAAAATGGCTCAAAATGCAGAACCTCAGATGAGGAGCTTGAACTCATGGAGGCTCAGGGTGATGGTGGTACTACTTGGGAGAAGCATGAATAGCTTTGAGCGCAGATCCTCAGGTATCAAGAGGGGGACTAGGGATGGCAGGAGGTGAAGCAGTGCTATCTGAGAGGCATACAAAAGATCTGCACAGAGATCTTGGGGGTGATGGCTTGGGGTTCTACTTTTATATTTTTGAGACAGTGTCTCGCTTTCTATCCCAAACTGAACTGAAAATTACTATATAGCATAGGTTCATCTATTCAGTCCCAATCTCATGAGTAGTCCTTCTGTGTTTGACCCCCCAAGTTCTGGGAGTCCCAAGTGCTATGTCATAGGCTACCACATGAACCTTGAATCTTATTTTTAAAGGTAATTGAAGAGTCCTGGAGAAATGTAAAATGTTTAATCAATCTACATGTTATACTTCAATGCATTAAAACAAAGCATTGAGGATTTAAAAAACTTTTTAGATGACTGAATGGAGTCAGTCATTTGGAATTTACAATATTTGATCACATTTGAGCCAGTTGAAGTTAAAAGTTGCTCTATTTTTAACTGTTTTGTGGATGTGGCTATGTAAGATTCCTTCTCCATCTGGAAATAACACTGAAGTGTTCTTCCATAAACTACACTTAGTAGTGTTACTTCCATAGCTAACTTTACACAAAACATAATAAATTGACTTTGTGGAATAAGTTAAAATAAAAATTTGGTTTACCTCAACTGATCAAAATATAGATGTATTTTCATCCAGAATGGACCTAGCTAATCTTCAGGCTTTAAATGAACACTAAAGCATTCTCTGGGAAGGTCACTATTCTAAACACAAAAAGTCATTTAGACACATAGAAATTGAGTTATTTTAAAAACCATGTATGTTTAGACAACTCTGAACATCACTTGAGACTTCAGCCTTAACAAAGGTATAGATTTCAGCTTCCTTAGACTACAATGGACAGCATCAGACTCCTCTGGATAGCAGCAGACACTGCCAGACAGAATTTGATGGAATATAAATAAATTATATTCATATTAGTTTGTATCAATTTTTTATTAAAACAGAAAGAAGAATTTCTTTAATTACATTTACTTAAATAAAACATTTATAGAATATGCAGACTTTACAAAACAAACACTTCTATTAAAATTCATTTTCCTATGTATAATATTAATGCCTTCATAAGAAAAATATAAATGAGAACTCCTCGTTCTCAAGTATTCCAGAGAAAAATGTTCATTAAAAATATACATGGTGTGGCTAAGACTCGATATGTTACATCTCTCTAGTTTGCTGACTGTTGTTTCCATTTATTTTTATTATTAGACCTGAAAACACATGTAAAAATTAGTAGAAAATTTGTAGTTTTATCTCAAAAAATTTTAAGTCCAAAGTAGGCTGGTTTCAATAGAAGAAATTATCAAAGTTGTGTATGATCAAGCACTGTAAAGGAATATTTCTTGCTTGTTAATTGTTAATCTTGATGATAATACTGGCCACAAAACAAAGACATATTTGAAAATAATAAATATGTCAACTTTTTATAGCTTTAATTTTATGTGGTAGCTATAAATCTACAATAATGAAAATATCAGTTGTTAGAATATATTGTTGCATCATAAAAAATTTCACATAAAGTATGCTTATTAAGATATGGTCTTGAACTCAATTTGTTCCTCACACTGGACTTGAATTTATGGCACTCCTTCAGTAATTATGCTAAACTACTTTAAGCACAACTAATAATAGAGCATGACAATCAGCTATCTCACATTACATGCTTGTCCATCCCAGATATTTTCATGAATGCTGTCACAATGTCTCTGTTGCAAAGGATTTAAATTAGAGGGTTCACCATAGAAGGATGGTATAGAAAGCTGACACAATTTTGTCCTGGTTGAAAGAGCAACCAGAAGTTGGTCTTCTGAATATGAGCATGGCTGCCCCATAGTACATGAGGAATAGGTTCCAAAAGGTTTGTGGTAACTCTCAGCAGCTGTCACAAATGACAGCCAGAATCTCATGAGTGTAAGAAGCAATAATGATTGCTATGGGAAAGATAAGCATAATTACACAGCAGAAAAATATCTTTTCATATGTCAAGGTATCACTACATGAAAGAACAGGGCTGGAACCTCACAGAAAAAGTGGGGTATTTCTCTGGCACCACACTATGAGAAAGATAATGTAGCAGCAACTTCTATTATACCATCAAGGGAGCCAAGAATCCATGAAGATACAGCCATGAGAGCACAGATTTTATGACTCATAAGAATAGAATATCTTAATGGGTGTCAGATACCCACATAATGGTCATAGGCCATTGAGGCCAACAGAAAATACTCCACCCCAAGTAGAGATACACAGAAGAATATCTGGCTTCTACAGCCAGTCAGAGAGACAGACTTGTTGCCAGAGAGGAAATTGAAAGCCATCTGAAGCATTGTGGTGAAGATGAGTATTGCACAAATAAATGAGACTCAGGGATAGATCTCTGAGAAAGGTGGAGATATTAGAGAGAATAAACATCACAGTCAGATCTTACCCAGCTGTCTTCCAGTTTCCTCAACCTGGCTTCCCTTGGCTTCCTCCTCTATGCCTACCTTAAACCTTAAATACTCTCTTGGAAAGTTAAGGCGTGGCCCCACCACTGCCTGCTTGGAAGCCTGGAATTCCTTCTGTAATCTAAAATGACCTCTACTCAGTTGGAATTAAGGGTGTAGGTCACCACTCCCAGGATACTCCCTGTGCTTGGATTAAAGGTGTGAATCGCCACTCTCTGATTCTCCTAGACTGACTGTGAACCTTCTGGGGCTTTTATTAAATCCCCACATAGACTGTGGGTAGATTCCCTATGATATCTCCAAAACTTCTGAAGCTTTTATTGAATCCCCACAGATGAGCATTAGATCCATGAAAGAAAGTTGGATAAGTAGGATGTACATGGGGATATGGAGGCATCTATCCAGTTAGATGAGAAGCACTATGGTAGAATTCCCCCTGAGGGCCATAAAGAAGATACCTAGAATGATGGCAAAGAAAAAGTATGAAGAGGGCTATAATCAAAAATTCTCAGCAGGATGAAGTCAGAGTTGAAGGTCCAATTGTTGCATTGCATCATGAATATCTTCACTGTGGCAACAGAATATATAATAAAGGTCATATTGTATCATGGAAATACCTAAAAAATATTCTCAGGTAGATATAAATGCCGTTTTATGTAAGCATGAGAAAATTATTTCTTTGGGTATCTGCTATTTTATTTGATGATGAGGTGATTAAAATTTATTTTTGAGATCCATTCTCCCAATGTCAGTAGCTTTCTGAGACAGACTCCTATTGCTTCATTACAAGAGGTGAGTGACCTCCCTACCAGACAACCAGTCATTCTAGCCTCTAGACCTGGAAAATGAGACACAACCTGTGTCCCCCATCCCAAGGCTGCTCCAGTTGCAGGCCAGCAAGCAGGATCCTGTGGGAAGGCATGCCAACCATCACTCCTCATTTGACCTTGTAGCCTATAAGCCCCATTCTGTTCCCTAAACCAATCTATTCCCTGGAGACATCAACTTATCCCTGAGACACAGAAACCACTGGTTCCAATTTCACCAAGAGCTCCATGGCACCAGGAGCACCTATTGAACCAAAAACAGCTCCCTGAAACACAGACAACCCTTACACCAATTGGAAGAAGAGATGGGTAGACACAGTGCAAAAATGCGTTCAACAACATAAAGAACAATATGACACCACAAGAATCTATCAAACCTGCCTGAACATACCAATAAAGAAAAGCAAAAAAAATCCTTAAAAACAAATTTGAGAAGATGATTGGAGCCTTAAAAGAGGTTATGAATATCTCAGTTAAAGAAATAGAGAGAAAAGACAAACAAAAATAGAAATATATCAGTAAACTCCTTAAATAAAACAGGTGAAAAATGGTTCTAGATTGAAAATTGAAATAAAAGACATAAAGAAGACACAAGCAGAATTAATACTGGAAATGAAAAGCCTGAGTGAAGGAACAAGAATGACAAATGCAAACATAACCAATAGAATATAAGAGATGGAAGAGAGAACGTCTGGAGAGGAAGATATGATAGAGAAAATAGATTTATCAGCCAAAGAAAACACTAAAGCCAAAAAAGGCATAAAACAAAATGTCCAGGAAATCAAAAAATATGAAAATATTAAATTTAAGAATAATAGGAATAGAAGGAGACAAATACAAAGGCACTGAAAATATATTCAACAAAATTATAGAAAAAAAATCATTCTCAACCTAAAATGCCAATGAAGATACATGAAGTTTACAAATTAAAAAATAGAATAGACTCCTCAAAAATTTTTATCACAACATAATAATCAAACCACTAAACATACAGAATACAGGAATAATATTGAGAGCTACAATGGAAAAGGGCCAAGTACCTTATAAAGGCAGAATAACACTGGACTTCTCAGTGGAGACCATAAAAGCCAGAAGATCTTGGACAGATGTTATAAGGACACTAAGAGACTACAAACTTCAGCCCAGACTACTTTACCAAGCAAAAATCTCAATCACGATATATGAGTAATCAAGATATTCCATGAAAAAACAAGATTTAAACAACTATCCAAAAATTCATCCCTAGAAAGAGCACTAGAAGAAAAACTCCAACCTGAGGAAGTTAGATGTGCCCATGAAACCAAACACAACAGATAATCCCACAGAAGGAAATCCCAAATAAAGGTAACACACACACCACCAAAAAATAACAGGATATAACAGCAACCAGTCATTAATATCCCTTGATATCAATGAAATCAATTTTCTATAAAGATACATGGACTAAAAGAATGGGTATAAAAACAAACTCCATCCTTCTGATGCATACAAAAAAAAATACCTCAACTTCAAAGAAGGACACTGCCTAGAGCCTTTCCAAAACAACTGGATTTAAGAAGCAAGCTGCTGTAGTTTTTATATTATCTAAAAAATAAACTTTAAATTAAAATCAATCAAAAAAGGATATTACATATTCATCTCAGGATAAATCCATCAAGATGAAATCTCAATCCTGAACATTTATACTCAAAATATAATGGTACCCACATATGAAAGAGACACATTAATAAAGCTTAAATTGCACATCAAACTCCATACACTAATAATAATGGAACATTTCCATACCAAATGTTCACTGAACAGGACTACCAGAAAGGAACTGAACAGAGGAATAAGGAATCTAACAGATGTTATTACTCAAATGCACTTAATAGATATATACAAAACTTTCTACCCAAACATAAAAGAATATACCCTTTTCTCAGCACCTCACATAACCTTCACAAAAACTGAACACATAGTCATAAAGCAAATATGTACAAAATTAAAATAACCCATTATTTCCTATTGCGCCATAATGACTTAGAGTTCAACAACAACAAACTACAAAAAGCCTGTGAGCTCATAAAAACTAATCAACTTTCCAATGAACCACATCTGGTTCAAGAAAAAATAAAGAAAATTAAAGACTTCCTAGAATTTAATAATAACTAATCCACAAAATATCCAAAATAATGGGACACAATAAAAGCACTACTAAGAGAAAAGTTCACAGCACTAAGTGCCAGCATAACAAATTTGGAAAAATCTCATACAACTGACTTAATGGCACATCTGAAAACTCTGGAACAAAAAGAAGCAAACACATGAAGAAAAAGTAGATGGCAGAAAAAAAAATCAAACTCAAGGCTGAAATCAATAAAATTTGAAAAAGGGGAACAATACAAAGAATCAGTGAAATAAAGAGTTGCTTCTTTGAAAAAATCAAATAGACAAGATAGACAAACCCTTATCCAAGCTAACCAAAAGGCAAGAAAAGGATATCCAAATTAATAAAATCAGAAATGAAAAGGGGGACATAACAACAGACAATGAAATCCAGAGAATCATTAGGTCATACTTCAAAAAATCTGTACTCCACAAAATTTGAAAACCTAAAAAAGGGACAATTTTCTGGATAGGGACCCCTTAACAAAATTAAATCAAGACCAGATCAATCACTTAAATAGATCTATATCCCCTACAGTTTCCTCAGAAACCAGTCACACAGAGTCTCATTTATCATTGTCCTATCACAGAAACTTAAAATCAACATTACTTTATTACTGAACTCTAATTAGGGTTCCCAGAACAACCTACGGAAACAATGTTTAAGTGAAATCCAGTTATGTTCTACTAGAGAAGTATGATAGTCTAGAGGGTAGTATAATAATAGAGCATCTTCTCCAAAATATATAAGAACCTAACATAAATTTCTGATACTTAAGTCGAAAAAAGTTCAGGAGGAAAAACAGAAATAAGAAGAAAAGAAAGAATAGAGCAAGGAAACATGTTTAATTTAAAAAAAATAAAATGTTAGTGTAGAAGTTAGTTATTTGTGTAAATATAATACAGTATTTTATAAATTCTGCAATAGCCAATAGTTTATTAGTATTATAATTTTTATGTTTATTTATCTTTTTGAAATATAAGTTTATTTTAATTATACCAGTGTGTGTGTGTGTGTGTGTGTGTGTGTGTGTGTGTGTGTGTGTGTGTGTGTGTGTGTGTGTGTAATTACAGATTAGGAAATCAATACTCAAAGAATTTTTTGAAAAAGTCAACCTTGTATTTCTTCTCTCCTACCTTTAAAACCAGACTTTCAAAACATTATTAAAGTAACCTTGGGATAATGTTACAATGTGGTTTCTTGGTCTCAGGCAGCCAGAGGCCCAGACCTCTTAGCTGCCCACTGCTGCTCAGGCCCCCAGAAATGACTCAAATGCTTATCTTATGTTCATGCTGTTTGGCCTATGGCTTAGGCACATTGCTAGCTAGTTCTTACATCTTAAATCAACCCATTCTCATTCATCTTTCCTGCCACATGGCCTGTGGCTCACCTGTGTTCCTTACATGGTGCTTCTTTTGGCTTCCAGCTGGTCTGTCTCTGACTCCACCCTGCTCCTCCTACCTATTCTGATTCCTCCTACTACTTTTCTATGATGCCTGTCATGGGCCAAAACAGCTCCTTTATATAAAGATTGCTATTCACAGCATACAGAAAGACATTCCCACATCACCTCCCCCTTTCTGTCAAATCAAAAAGGAAGGTTTTAATTTTAACATAGCAAATTTGCATGTAACAAAATAGCTATCAAGCAAGAATTAAAGTTACAACATATAGTCCATTTGTATTTAGCAAACTTAAAGAAAATATTCTTATCATCTATCTTATCTTTATGAATCTAAAGTTTCATATCAATATAACTTTCAAATTACTAAGAAAAACTATACCTATAACTATCAAATCTTTAACTACATCAAAGACCACGGAAGGATATATTTACCCAAGTAAACCAGAAGTGCAAGTGACTTCCAAAATCTAGAAAGGACAGAGATGACATCTGTCTGCCTGGAGAGTCACCCATAGTTCCTTTATAAAGTTGGGGCATCCATCTTCAGCCTACAGACCCAGAGTCTTTTCATTTCAGTGAAGGAGGAAATCTGCTCTGCCCATTCTGGCACAGTTTATCAGTTGCTTCTCTTTGAGTCCTGAATAATGTCTGACAGTTTTCTCTTCAAGTCAGGAACCTGAAGGACCATCTTGGTGTGTTCTGCCAAAATTCAGAGGTCACCTTCCTATGGAACCTGCATGTCCAGTTTTAACAGCATACTGTCAAGCTATCAATATAAGAACAGGTTCATATCCAGTGGCTAACAGATGCCACAAAAAAACTAATCTGCATATGGAGTTTCTTCGATGCCCATTTTTCTCTTGAAGTAAATTGGTGCTACCAGGAGCAGATCTGTCTCACTGTCCAGAAAAGTCTAAGTTCTTAAAACATTTTAAATGTCATATTCTGTAGGTCTTAGAAGTGTTTGAAGATAACCCATATAATTGAATTACATCTTTGTATACCTAAAAATCTAACTAACATGCATTTCTTAATTATACATTACAATTTTAAATCAGTTACATAAACATATCTTAAACATGAGTAGAAAAATATATACAGCATAAGAGAGAGAATTAACCTTAAATTTGTATCAATAAACCAAAATCCATGCCAGTGTAAAACATTTTGAGATTAACAGCTGATTTCCTGATCTAAGTAAATTCAATAATCTAATTTTTAAAATCACTCATATACCATATCCCCTTTTTCTTCTTAGAAAGAGATTAACTATGATCATTAACCATTTATAATGAATACAAACATTTGGAAACAGTATTTTGGGAATTTGGACGTAGTTTTCTATTACTACTTCCTGCTGATTAAGAGGCATTGAAAATCTCATGGGTTCTTGAGACTGGATCATAGTCTACAGCCCTGAAGCTGATACCGACATCTCTTCCCATCAGAGATTTTTTCAGGGGGTCTTGGTTGATGAAACCATATTTGCCTGGAAGCAATCCACAGGTTCTCATCTTCTGTGGAAACAAAAGCAGAACTCTTCCAAAGCAATAAATCCTTAGACACAAATTTCAAAATCAAAATACCTTTACAATATATTCTTGTTTAACTTAGTAGCCTTTGCATTTGCAATCCATTGTCTTTCTGCAGTTAGCTCATTAAAGTTAAAAAATTAAAAGAAAACACAATAACAACCCAAATCCTGATTTTGTGTCTATTTTCCATCTTTACATGGCTTATTATATTTTTATTACTCTATTTCTCTTTTTAAAGACTTTCTCTATCCTCTTTCTTTTCTCTCTGAAGCCTATGTACTTTTGACACACATTGTAATCCATTTACAAGTTTTTCTTTTCATCTGAATCTGTTTTATTGTGAATCCTTAATCATCTTCTAACCATAAGAGCTTTTAAAATACTCACACTCTCTTAAAGAACCACATAGATTTTGCAAAACTCATTCAGTAAGTTCTCTTAAAGGGTCCGCATCTGTTTGTGGCTAGCAAACAGAGCAGACCCAAGAAAATGCTGCTACTAAGTATCTGTCTCTGCTTCCTTTTTGTTCAAAATAAACAGAAACCTTAAGGCAATCTCATGTTACTGAGTCTTCTGTGAGATTTCAGGAACTGGCCTAGTTGCAGCTTACACTGCCAGCCTCCAGTCCACTAATGCCATTTTGAATGTGATCTGGATGCCGTGCTTTCTCTGTACAATGACCTGCTTCAGATACACAATTTGGAAGCTGCTTTGGCTCAGTTTTTGTGATCTAGAACTCTTTTTAAACTTTCTCAGGCCTTAAGTGGATATTTGGCCCACCCAGGGACGCCATCTGTTACACTGTGGTTTCTTGGTCCCGGGTGGCCAGAGGCCCAGACCCACAGACCTGCAGCCCCAGACCCCTTAGCTGCCCCGCAGCTACTTAGGCTCCCCAAAATGACTCAGAGAATTATATTAACTTCATGCTGTTTGGCCTATGGCTCAGGCACATTGCTAGCTATCTCTTACATCTTAAATCAACCCATTCTCATTAATCTTTCCTGCCACATGCCCCGTGGCTCACCTGTGTTCCTTACATGGTGCTTCTTTTGGCTTCCAGCTGGTCTGTCTCTGACTCCACCCTGCTCCTCCTACCTATTCTGATTCCTCCTCCTACTTTTTCTATGGTGCCTGTCATGGGCCAAAACAGCTCCTTTATTTAAAGATTGCTATTCACAGCATACAGAAAGACATTCACACATCAGGATGATTTTACAAAAAATTACCAGCAATGAAGAAATGCTAAGATGGAAATAAAAGTATTCCCCAGGAACTAGCATGCCAACTGGTTATCCAATACCAAATTCTCAGCCTTAAAACATATATCTAAGTAACATTATGTAGACTTAGAAGGTTATGCTTAGAAATATAGATGTGTATCTGGTTGGATTCTTTATCACTATGTAAGTATGACCTCTATTTCTTAATATTTTGAATTAGAAGCATTAAGCAGGTCTGTAATTAATCTCAACAAACACTTTATGTTCTTTATACATGTCAGTTTGGATACAGAAAAAAAAATATAGCCAAATTGCCACCAGACATGAACATGAGGATTTTTTTGCCTTAAATCATTGAACACAGTGCATTCAAGTGCCTAACTCTTAGTATATATCACTGTCTGTTAGCATATTACTGTATGCAAGCATATAGTTTTTCTTTGTCCTATAATGTGGAAAAGTCGATACTTCTATTTTCTTAGTAAATTCTTAGTTTCCCTCTGAAGATGTGAGCAGTGCTCTCTTCATCAGTTGGAACACAATCTGGAATTTGAAACAAGTTAAAGCTTGGCAATTTTGGCAATTCAAATCATCTGTTAAAGAAGGCAGGCTGCTAGCAAATAAACATCCACATGCAAGGGAAATAAAATGGAATTAAATAAATAAATAAATAAATGGAATTCCAAGGGTGAAAAAAGTGCCGTGTAAGAAACATTGATTACAAATGAAAGGGAGCTATATGATGACTCTGCCATCAACTCCAGGTCACAAGCCAAACTACATGCCCCTGTGAATTTCTTTTATATTTAATGTAGAAAGCACAGATAAGCACTAGGGGAACCAGAAAT
This sequence comes from Phyllotis vaccarum, assembly GCA_033318265.1. Classification (NCBI taxonomy): domain Eukaryota; kingdom Metazoa; phylum Chordata; class Mammalia; order Rodentia; family Cricetidae; genus Phyllotis; species Phyllotis vaccarum. The sequence continues at coordinate 185,856,348 of JARWLC010000002.1, forward strand.
GTTTTTTCAAGGGAAGATATGTTCATTATGTTTTCTACACAGGAGGCTGGGAGTATACTTGATCTAATAGACCTTATGACCTTTCTGTATCTGTGTGGACAGAGACCACACAGGAGCCTCCCTGAACCCTTGTCTTGAGTTAGTTCTCACAGTTAATCTACAGGCCCCATCTTTATGGAAGGTGTCCCGTGTACTTTACAAAGTGTTTTGATGTAACCAAATATTAAGTTTCACTGTGCACATGGGGTTGAGTTGATTATAATCAGGTATTTTTTCACAAAACTGTGTTATACTGAAATATACTTAAAATGAATTCTTCAGGATCAAACTCTCAAAGTTTGAACCCCCACTGGCTATGAATTATATTAAACTTAACGCCTTCTTGTTCTCCTGGATCGTCATCCCGAAGGCTGTCATGTTTAGAGAGGCCATGCGACTTTACTCACCCATTACAGGTTTCTCTATGAACAAAGTAAGTGTCTTTTAAAACCTACTCCTCCAAGAACATGAATTGCTTGTCATCTCTAAATTTGCTCTCGTTTAAGTTCTAATAAATTTGTAATGAACTCAGTTTTACTAATATTTTATAATGCTGTCTTCTTAATAGACTTCCTTGATTGACAACTTACATGATTTTTTCTTGTGTGATATTATTCAAAGAAGGTCATTTTATGTATGTAGTAGCCGTAAGTCGGCAGCAGGACTGAAAGGATGAGTAGCTTTATCAGATCTACTGAAAGGCCTTACAATGACTCAAGTCACATTCAGCTGTAGGCAAAATATAACATTCATTTAACACCTCATAATTATTATTTAGTGGTAAAATTTTAAGAGATATAAGAATAATTATTCTAACTTTACAAAGACTATAAATTAATATATAAAAGAATACAGAGGCAGATTGGCATAACAGCATTCAAACATTTGAAAGAGTTTAATATCTACTGACTGACTATTAAGCAATGTGAGGGTCTGTCCATCCCAGCATGACTCCCTAATAGCATGGAGATTGGAAAATTCCTCTGACTTAGTCTTATCTTTCATTTCTCCTTAACAAGAATTGCTCTTCATAGGGTAATGAAAAATATTTAAACTTCCAAAGAAGAACACATACACCATGTTGTCCAGTCATCTATAACTGATTTTTATGGTTTTTCCAGGAAGTAATTCCCTTGCTTCAATTATGACACTATATGTTGCCAGATGCTTTTCTTCTTAGGATTTCATATAAGTTAGGCTTAAAATTAAAAAAAATATAAACTGTTTAGGAAAAAATAAAATATTTCATTTTATTAATGAATGTCATAAAACTCTTCCATTGTTTCCTTTGTCTATTTGTCATTTACATATTAAAGACTTCATTTTGACTATTCTTACTTTATATGTCATATTTTCCAACTCTCTATTAAGTCCCTAAGAATAATGCAGCAATTTAAGATCTTCTTTTAATCAGATAAAATCCTTAAGTGTTTTATCTTATTTACCTATAAATAGAAATTTGTTCAAGCTCATAATCACTTTAAACATTTAGGTCAAGTAGAGTCACTGTGGTAGAATTAGACTGACTTTCAAAATAGTAGTAGACTTCCAGTGTTTCTATGATAACTAAGTATTTTTTTATTCCAGCTATTATCATTTGCTTTTATCTTTTGCTTATTTTCAAGATTCCTCTATTTCTTTCTTTCCTTTATCCTTTCCTCATATTCCTCTCAATTCTCCTTTAAATTTATGGTCTCTTTTTTCATCAATTGTTATTATGTGTATAAAAATATATTCATATATATACAAGTGCATTCCTAAATATAACTTGTGGAGTTCATGTAATGCTACTTATATGTCTGTTATCAGGGCTGACAGTCCAGCACTGGACAACCAATTGGTGTGATTTTTCAGAAGAGTCGTCTGTCCCTCTCCCAGTTCACTCAGTTCCCTGTAGTCTTTGTGTGGGACTCTGGCCTCACAAGCATTTCCCCATCCAGTTTGGCATGTTCCTTGGAGTCATTCTTCATTAGCTCACATTTTTAGTTCTCTTCTAAGATTCCATTTCTTCTTCCTTAAACACTATGTTTGTATAGAGTTAAGTCTGAAATCTCATTATTGGTCAATTGTTTCTTTATATTTATCATGATTTTACAAATAAATAACCCAAATAGAAAGAAATATAAATATATATATAGGCCTATTTTAGGAAAATGTTTGTCCGATATAGAAAGACAAAAGTGATGAAGTATGATGTTCAAATCATTTTCATAAAAGTAATGTTTTATTAACAATATTTGTTTTTAGATATTTCAACAACTCTTTAAATTGTGAAGTTCTCCAATTGCATATGCTGTTTTTTAAGTGAGTGCTGATAATTTTCTTTGTTATACAGACAGGTTTTAAATCTATATATTTTCATTCATTGATTTTTGGTACTGCTTGCAGTATTCTTGGAGATTTATTCAGAAAGCTCTGTTTCTTCTGGCTTCTCTCTGGCATCTCTGCTCTGTTCTGCCTGTTCCCAGAGTCTTCTTAGTCTGGTAGCCCCACCCACACTTCCTGTCTGCCTTTAGCCAATCAGAGCTTTTTATTAAACTCATAGGCGGGGACAATTATATACAATAGAACAATATAATCCTCCTACACATAATAGAATTTTGGGATGCATTTATCTGCAGATAATGACACTTTGACTTCTTCTGTTGTGATTTGAATCCCTTTGATTTCCTCAAAGAGTCTATTTCTGTGAGTGCACTGTAGATGGTTGGAGATAAAAACATGCTCAAGCAGGTTGTGGGGGTGATGATGAAAGAGGAGAGTACTGAAAATGACCATTGCAGAGTTAAGAACATTTCAGGGTCAGGTGAAAACCTGGCACAAGGGTATCACCCAGGATCCAACAAGAAAAACCCCAACTAAGACATATAACTACAACAGATAGGCATCCTGAATTAGCCATCTCCTGTGGCCAGGCAAGATTTCTAATGGAAAGACTGAGATACCAACAAGGCCACAAAAACTTTGATCCACAGGAGTCCTGCCTATGGATTACATGGGGGTCGGGGATTAGGAGTGTAAAGGTGGTGCAGATTGTCAGAGTAGCCAATCAATGACAAGTCTAGACTCAACCCCATACCATGATAGTGAGTCCTCAACTGATACTATCTGGAGTGTCAGGACACAGAGGCTGGATATCTCAGAGACCTAGAATAGAACCAATAGTGATTGGATAAAATGTCAACATAATGATGCCTAAAGATATAGATTAGTGCTATAACTGTTATATTCATAGTTTGGTGAATACCCCAGTTGTTATAAGAAAGCATTCATCGAGTAACTTATGAGAAAAGATACATAGACCCTTAGCCAACAATAAGCCTACCTTGGGGAAATATCACTGAAGAGGGGGAGGAGAGACTATTAAAACCAGAGGAATCAATATCACAAGGGAATTCACAGAAACAACTAACCTGGACTTAAAGGAGTTCACAGAATCTCAACCAACAACCAGGGAGTCTACATGGGACTGACATTAACACTCTATATATAGGTGACAGTTGTATAGCTTGGTTTAATTATGGAAGTCCTAAAAGTAGGAGCAGGGACTATCCCTGATAGTTTGTGTGGCTTTTGGAAACATACTTTTCATACTGGGTTGCCTTGGATAGCCTTAATGCAAGTGGAGAAGCTTAGTTCCACAGAAATTGTATATACCATGCTTTGTTGATATGCATAGGAGGCATAAAAAGAGGAAAAGTGGACTGGTAAGGGAGAGGTAGGGAAGAAAGGGGATTGGAGAAGAGGAGAGAAGATAAACTGAAGAAGGGATATAAAATGGGTAATTGAAATAATAAAGAATAAACATAAGATTCTCTTCAATTACATTTACTTTCATAGTAGTATCATTGCATTATGCCATGCTGATTAAAGAATATGTAGACTTTGGAAAACATAGACTGCTCTAATAAGATTAACTCTCCTATATACAAATATACATACATATATTATATGTATATATTAATGCCTGCACAAAAATGAAGAACTTCTCATTCTCCACTATTCTGTAGAAAATGTTCAGATATACATGGTATATCAAAAATCAATATGTTGTATCTCTTTTGTCTGTCGATGGTTTTGCAATTTCATTTATTATTAGATGTATATATATATATACATATAAATGTATAAATTATCAGCTTTATTTTAGCAAAATTGTAAATCCAATATAGGCTGGACTCCACTGAAGAAACTGCCAAAGGTTTTGTGTGAGCGAACACTGTGAGGAAAATTTTTCTTGTCAAATGTTATTACACATTAGAACAAATAAATTCTAAAATTTTTCATGGATTTAATTTTATGTGATGGCTATAAATCTATAATGATTAAATTATTAGTTGTTTTAATATATTGCTTCATATAGATTTGCATGTAATATATGCCTTTGTGGATACTGCTTTGCTATGTAGCCTAGACAAGTCTTGAATTCAAGTCAATATGCTCCTCACATTAGACTTGAATTTATGACACATATTACACAGTAAATATGCCCAACTACTTAAAACACAGCTAACAATAGAATATAATCATCAGCTAACTCATTCTGTAGACTTGTCCATCCCTAATACTTTCATGAATGCTCTGGCAACTTCTCTGTTGCGAAGGCTGTAAATGAGGGGGTTCAACATAGGAGTAAGGATGGTATAGAAAGCTGACACCATTTTATCCTGGTTAGGAGAGCGACCAGAAGAAGGCCTCATGTATATGAACATGGCTGCCCCATAATACATTCCTACCACCACAAGGTGTGAGGAGCAGGTGGCAAAAGCTTTGTGGCGACTCTCAGCAGAGCTCATACGAATTACAGCCAGAATCACACGAGTGTAGGAAGCAATAATGATTGTTACAGGGAAGATAAGCATAATTACACAGCAGAAAAATATCAACTTTTCATATGTCAATGTATCACTACATGAAAGAGTGAGCAGGGCTGGAACCTCACAGAAAAAGTGAGGGATTTCTCTGGCACCACAATATGAGAAAGACAACGCAGCTGCAACTTCTATTATACCATCAAGGGAGCCAAGAACCCATGAAGATAGAGCCATGAGACCACAGATTTTATGACTCATAAGAATAGGATATCTTAATGGGTGACAGATAGCCACATAACGGTCATAGGCCATTGAGGCCAACAGAAAACACTCAGCCCCAAGCAGAGATACATAGAAGAATATCTGGCTTCCACAGCCAGCCAGGGAGATGGACTTGTTGCCAGAGATGAAGTTGAAAGCCATCTGGGGTACTGTGGTACAGATGAGCATTAGATCCATAAGAGAAAGTTGGCTGAGAAGGAAGTACATGGGAGTGTGGAGTCGGGCATCCAGATAGATGAGAAGCACCATGGTGGAATTCCCCATGAGGGCCATGAAGAAGATACTCAGGATGATGGAGAAGAAAAAAGTATGAAGAGGGCTGTGATCAAAAATGCCCAGCAGGATGAAGTCAGAGTTGGAGGTCCAATTGTTCCATTGCATCATGAACATCTTCACTGTAAAGACAGAATATACAATGAAGGTCATATTGTATCATAAAAATACCAAGTTTTCCTTCCAAGAAAAACATATAAAAATATTATGCAAACATGAGAAAATTGTTCCTTTGAGTATCAGCTATTTTATTTACTGATAGCAAAGATTAAAACTTATAGCTCGTTGAACTCTCTTATACACATGAACACACATGCACACACATGTACACTCATATAGGCACACATATATACATAAGTAAATGTGCACACACATATCACACACACACACAGAGAGAGAGAGAGAGAGAGAGAGAGAGAGAGAGAGAGAGAGAGAGAGAGAGAGAGAGAGATTTATTCTATATCCAAGCTTGACTTTGAAATCATGATTATCCTGTCTTAACCTCTAAAGTACACACACTACAACATCTTGTTTCATACAACTTTAAACTCAAACAACTTAGTAAATAGACATAGAAAATTCCATCAACATACATATCAAAAACTATGCAATCAACCTTGAGGAATAAGTCAATATACACATTTATTGTCAATAATTATTTGATGTAGTATTAGGTTTGTGGCCTGGCCTTTCTGGTCTACCCCTGAGCTTCTGGCACACTGTTCCACAGAAACACACAGATACTTGTATTAACTTTATGCTGATCAGCCTGTGGCTCTGGCATATTGCTAGCTAGCTCTTGCTCTTAAACTAACATATAGGCACCTTTTCTCAGTAGCATTTCAACTTCTTTCCTCTGTGTCTCTCTGGAGTCTCTGTGGCATCTCTCCTCTGCTCTTCCTGTTCCCAGAGTTTTCTTAGTCAGGTAGCCCTGCTCACACTTCCTATCTGCCTTTGGCCAGTCAGCATTTTTATTAAACCAGTAGACAGGACAGTAACATAATCTCACTACACATCCCCTTTTTTTTTCCTTTTAAAACAAGAATCCCAAATATAATTTCATTTTTATAGATTGCTTTTTTCACCATTATTTATAACAGCTTGTAACCAACAGTGTAAACAAAGAGAAACATCCATAATCCAATTTTGGGGAATGTAGATGTAGTTCTCTAGGCTATTTCCTGCTGAATGGGTGTGGGGGAGAAGCTGGCAATCCTATGGGGACCCAAAGAAAAGTTTAGGATTATGGACTTCTTAAGTGGAATAGTCTTTAAGGCTGGGTCACTTCAGCCAGTCTTCTTAGAGTAGTTTTGGATTCAGAGCTCAGAGAAAACTGCAACAGAGATGCTCTGAAGTGCTGAATCATCCAGGCCATCCATTTTCATTGGAGACTTATCAAAGGATCTACCTTGATCCAACTTTATTTTCTTTAGCCAGGAACAAATCCACAGGCTCTCATTTTCTGTGGAAATAAAAGGAAAACCTCTTCTCCAAAGTAGCATATCTTTTGATTTCAGTTTTAAAGTCAACTCATTTACAAAATATATAGCTTGGATTTATCTATCAGCATTTGTAATCAAATGTCTTTTAGCAGCTTTAACCACTTCATTTTCAGTCAGAAAACTTAAAGACAAGACAATAACATACAGTATCCAGACACTCTTTGTAATTTCCATCTTTACATGGCTTATTACTATTCTTTGTACTCTATTTCATTTTTAAGAAATTTCTCTATCCTTTTGCCTACATATTTTTAAAACATACTCTAAAACTTTTGAAGGTTTATAAATCTGTCTCTATTGTATACCTTTTTTTTCTATTTTTTTTTCTATTTCTGACCACACCTTTGGTTGGATAGTGTGGTTGACTCCACCCAGATCCCTCTATTTCTTTCTATTTCTGACCATACCTTTGAATGTGGCTAAGGATTATAGGCTTGGTTAGGATGAATGGCTGGCTCCACCTAGCTTCTAGTCTAGTGGGATTTAGCTTTTTAGCAGATGTACTGCTAGGACCCACAGTTACCTCTCTGAGGAATTTTAGGGTCCATATAATCACCAAGTAAAACTCTGCCATTGGTTCCTCATGAACTCCGTTTAAGTATTTGGCAGCAGGGCCTCTTAAAAAGACTCACAAGTATTTTACCTCTAAGGCTAAATCAGGAAGCTTCACTTTAAAAAGCCACACCTCTGCTTGCCTCCAGCAAATCCAGATGACCCAAGAAAACACTGCTGCTACTAAGAATCAGTCTTTCACTGCTTCCTTTCTTTTTGTCTATATAAACAGAAAGCTTAAATTTACATTTACATTTACAGCTTGTTGGTTACATCTAGGCTTCTGTGAGACTTCAGGAACTGGTCTTGTTACAGTTTAAATGGCATGCAGAAAACCCAACATTCGATCCCATACACCACTCCTATTTACCACAGCCTACTTGATAGCTACAACTTGGAAGCTACATTTGGCTCCAGTTCTGTGCTCTAGACCATTTTTTAAGCTTCCTTTGGCTTTACATGGGTATATTTTACCCATGTTGGGTGACATTTTAGTATGAGGTTTCTAGCCTGACCAGCCTACCCCTGAGGTTCTGACCTGCTGTCCCACAGAAACACACAGATACTTGTATTAACTTTATGCTGATCAGCCTATGGCTCTGACATATGGATACCTAGCTCTTGCTCTCAAACTAACCCATAGGTACCTTTTCTCAGCAGTGTTTCAACTTCTTTCCTCTGTGTCTCTCTGGCATCTCTCCTTTGCTCTTCCTGTTCCCAGAGTTTTCTTAATCTGGTAGCCCTGCCCACACTTCCTGTCTGCCCTTGGCCAATCAGAATTTTTGTTAAACCAGTAGGCATAACAGTTATTTACAAGGTAAGATAATCCCACTACAATTTCATAATCACTAACATTATGAAAAGATTTCTGAGTCCATGGAATTTTATGATATTTATTATATTTTTTCATACAAGATACCATGTCATATTCTGCCAAAAAAATCTATGTAGAAAAATGTACTCAATTGACATTATTAAATTCAATTCATTTACTAATTTGCTAAAATGAATCCAGTTTAGTTGATTCCAGTTTGGTATAACATAACATCAGATAAATAAATACATTTAGATGCCTAACGTAGAGGTGAAATGTGGTACTAAAATAGAAGGTAATCATGGAAGTATAGACAAATTGATGTTTTTTATTTTATAATTTAAAAGTCAATCCACAAATTTAATGAAATCCCTATTAAAACCCCAACACAATTCATTACAGACCTCAAAAGAACAACACTCAACTTCATGTGGACAATCAAAAAACTCAGGGTATCAAAAACACTCCTGTACAATAAATATTTTTTTAAGCATGATTTTCCATATCTCCAGGTCAAGCTTAGTGGTTGAGGGTGAGCTTAACATGTCAAAACTTAAATCTCCAATACCAAAAGATAATGAAAAACTAACATCAAATTTTCTTTAACCTAGCTTGTTTCCTTTTATGTAGCTCTTTTGTAGAACCAAGACCTTGGTTCTGTGTGTTTCTGTCCTACTACCAAAGGAACAAAATTTTGTCTACATTTACTATTTTCTCCTTTATCAGCTACTTGTGCATTTTTTAGAAGATTTGTAAGTTTATCACTGTTCCTGTTGATTAAAATTTTATTATAACCTAAATTTCTAATCAACTCAAAATAATCTATAAAATTTTTATTATACTTTTTCCTGTTGTATACAAAAATAACTATAATCCATTATGCTTACTATATTTTCAAATCTTTTTATTATTTTTAAAAAAATTATTAAGTACATTTTTATTTTTACTTTAAAATTTTAGGTTACTAATTTATTTTATGTATATGATTACTTTTTGCATGTATGGTTATGTACTACATAACTCTGATGTCCCTGAAGGCTCAAAAAGTGCCTCAGATTCTCTGTAACTGAGTTCCAAATAATTGTGAGCTCCCATGTGTGTGCTGGGAATTGGACCTGAGTCCTCTAAACCCTCTTTCTAGCTCCTGTTTTATTAATATTTTAATTAATTCTTTCAGATTTTTAATGCAATATATTTTGAGCTCATACTACCCTGTACCTACCTATTATAATAATCACCTTCTCTAATCTTCCTCCCTTCCATTTCCCACCCAACTTTGTCTTCTTTTTCTCTTTTACATTCATTAAGTCCAATTTTTGTCCAATTAATCATAGGAATGGGACTTGACCTGGCATATCTTGGTCACGTTGTCACAGAAAACTGATTTCTCATATAATAGTGAGATGGTTTTCTGTGCATATCCCCCATTCTGTTCTAAAGTTTTTGGATAACTTGACCTTGCACAAGTCTTGTGTAAGCTATCAAATCTACGGTGAGTTCATATGTGTAACTGCTCTTTTATTTCTATAAAACAGTTCTTTGATGTTCTACATCATCTTTAATTTTTAGAAGCTTATTAAACTCCTTTTTCTATAAATATTTCTGAGCTTTTGGAATAGAAATATTATATCTGCATCCTATTTATGATCAAGCTCTCAAATATTTCTTATTCTATGCATTTTGAACAACTGAAAGTCTCTGGTTTAATTGCCATCTACTAAAAGAAAATACTTCTCCAATGATATTTGAATTGTTTTGATATATGAGTGCTGTGAGAAGTCCTTAAGAGTCATTTTAATAACATATTCATTTAGAAAAATGACAGTATTGGATTCTCCCATGGAGCAATAACCTACCTAGCCAGAGGAAAATAGTTCATAGAATGAAATGAAAATTAAAACACACTACGTTAAATATATGGAACACAATAATGACTCTCTAAACAGAAAAGTTTATAGAACTAAGTGACTATTTAATATCCAAAAAATTATATTAACAGTTAATGATGTAGCATAAGGTCTTCCTAAAATAAGAATAGAAAACATAAAAGAGTAGATGGACATAAACCAACAATAAAATTAATGAAAATGGAATTTATAAAACAATACAAAGTCAGTGAAATAAATGATTCTTTGAAAATATTGACAAACCACTCCCACATAAATAAAAAGAAACAGAAAGTATACACAAAATATGGAAACATTATAACACAATTGAATCAATTTAGAGTCATATAAGTATCTAACTTAAACGTCTATACACTGTACACTTTGGGAAACTTGTCCAAAAATTGCTGAACTATAACTAATCTGAGTTCTCCTTCACTGAGGTCATAGTCAGAAGGGACTCTGCAAGTTTCCAGAAGAGGAAAGAAATCTGCAATTCTATCTAACTATAATGCCTTTGAACCATACTAATGACTAGCATGAAATAATAGCCCTGCTGGTGTATTAGTGGCACACATACCTTGGAAGTAACCAATGCCTCTATAATTGGACTTAAGACCTATTCAACAAGAAGGAAACAGTGCCTGGTACTAAAAGCCTTCCTACTTAACTATTCAATTCTAGAAAAGTCATAATTATTGGATGGTAATTTACTAATCCAATATAAATTCTAACAACAATCATAAACATTTTTAATATCCCCTGACAAGTTTAGTATTTAACCTTTATTAAGGAGATTACTTTTGAAACCAGTTGGGCCATACATAAAACCCTAATCAATTAAAATTCAGAGTTGTAGAGTGCACTCCAAATGGCTACATCTCCAAACTCTCCTGCCCCTAAAGCTCAGGGAACATTGCAAAAGAGAAAGAAAAATGATAGCAAGAGTCAAACAACAAGGGAATTTTTCATGAGATGTTCTCTCCTGTGAATAGCAGATGCTATACTCATAAACTCTCACCAGTATGATGCCAAATGTCAGCTGAACAAGGACAACCTCAATCAACATGCCATAGTAGACAGCTAAAACCAACAAAGCCTCAATCCTACAGAATGAACTATAAAAAAAAAAAGAAAAAAAAGCTGGGAGCAGAGGAGATAGTCTTCCCCAGTGTATTGCCATTAAAATCAGACACACTAGTCATTGTAATAAACTTGAGAACTCAGATATAAATCAATATACTCATGGTGACTTGACTTTGTAATGTCTTCTTTTTAATTGGTTGGTTGTTTACTTTAATCTGTTTAATTTTTACCTGACAACATACATATACACAGACATTCTCACATACAGTGCACACAAATACATACACAAACACATGATTTTGTCTTTTGGTATAGGGTAATCTATCCATCTCCTCAAACACTGGTTTTTAATTTTTGAGACCAAATCTGTATTTAGCCCTGTCTCGGGGACAGACTCCATCAGAGAGAAATTGATGGAGTTGGTACATGTTGGGCATTTTTGTCTGAGGCGCTTGAGGAAAAAGACACTCATACACTCCCTTGATGGTTTCCTTCTGACCATAAAGAATTATTTTGCATTTTCTTTTCTTTGTTTTCATGGTGAGTTCCTTCTCTCATTCTCGATGGTTTCCTTCTTACTCTCTCATGTCTGTTGTTTTCTTTCTAACTCTCCTATTTCTGATGGTTTCCTTCTCATTTTAGCTCTCTCCTTTATGTTTCCTCCTAGCCCATTTCAACTCTATCTTTATTTTTTCTTACAGCTTATATGCTCCAACAGAATCTTTCATCCAATATAAGTATTACAATATGTTTACATCCTATTTTTGAGTACTATGAGTACAAAACAGTCAAACAGCATTGTTTATATTTCTTAAACTTGATTATACACTTTATGTATTACAGGTGAAAGCAAGTTATTCCAAGAATACACATGCATTTTGCCCAGCAAGCTGTTAGAGATTAACCATGCAGGCAGCAAAAGGTGTTCTCAGCCGCATTATTTTTTGGTTTTTTTTTTTTTTTCTGGAAGGCTGAAGTATTGCAGTTACAAAGAGTCAATTAATTAATTATCTTGAAAGTTAATCTTATAAGAAATCACAAACCTAAACTTTTATGTCAGCTGTGCTTTAAATTTTCAGGATACAAACCCACTCACTCATTGGTAGTTTTATATCAGGAGACTGAGGGCAAACATGTACAAGAAATTAATCATCACCTTGGTCCTCAATTAATTCTAGAAAGAAGAGCGCATCAGCTAGTACTAATTACACTGCTTTGTTTTTATTCCCTGAGTTTAAAGAGTTCTAATTCAGCTCTGTTCCATTATAAAGCTTTGGATTATCTTATTGGGTTTTTCACCTCAAAACTATTTGGCTAAAACATCTTATTCTAATTTCAAGTTATTTTCTAAGCTTAGTTTCATCTGTTAAGTACTACAAAACCTGTGAACACATCTTTCAACATTAAAGTTATTGGAATTTAAGTTAGTTGTGAGTTTGAGTCTAGCCTGGTCTACAGAGCAAGTTCAAGGACAGCAAGGACTATAGAAAGAAACCACGTCTCACAAAACAAATTAGAAAACATTCCAAAGAATAGGAGCTTTGTTTCTAAAAATAGAGCAAAGACGTGGGAGAATATTTTACCCTGACATTAATGAAATTGAAAATATAATAGTATTTCATATCCAAAGTCAACAAGATAATCACACACAGAATAACTCATAATAAAATGTTATGCCCTATCAACATTGTTTTAAATTGTAAATTTCAAAAAATACCTGAAATTGGACCAGTGCCTATATGACTTTTAAATCAATAGTTTGGGGTGTAATATTAGTAACAAAGTATTTCTAAAATTTTCACTGTGGCATTACCTAAACCATATTGTAAGAAGTAAGTATTCTGTTAATGTTAACAAATCCTACTTCAAAACCTTAAGAAAACCAATGTATATAAAAAGAGCACTTGAAAACTTATTTTAGTTTGCTCAGTAATACTAAACAGTATTTAAGCAAAATGAGCTACATCCCTGAAAGATCCTAGAGCTCTTGGCTTTCAGGTCAACTTGCTATGTAATTAAATGAACAATAAATTAAAAGACCAAGAACACTAAGTTATCTGTGGACTATTCAAACAAGAAAACCCATGGGTAATTTACTTTATAAAGCTTCATTTAATTGTCTTCTCTTTTACCTAATCAGAGGCATAAATTTGACTTACTCTACATTTTACACACAAAGCTGGAAGGGTTGTGGGAACTGATATATTGCTGGCATAGTACAATGCATTACGCTCCTAAGCCTCCAAATCACATTCTCTTGCAGCAGCTTAAAGCCACATTCCCATTTCTGATTTACTTAATGGGGAGGTACACACTGCTTGCTACTATTATGAAGTATTGTGATGAGGTGGTGTCCATTTACTTGCAGTTCCCTTTTGTATTTCCTATTAACAACAAACTCTAGTATAACTTGCATTTATACCTGCTCACATTCAATGTTCATAAGTAAAATTATATATTCATTTACACCAGAGTAGAACCTGCCTGAAACACAGCAGTGTGGGCAGTGGAACTGATCAAGTCATGCCATTTTCCCTAACCCTTATTTAGTGGTACTTTGATCACTTTGAGTTAAAAAATTATTTAACAATCACAAAACTTAGCTGTTAGTTATCAAAACAAATATATAAAACTCAAGTTGATCAACTAATAACTTTCATAAAATTCTGTTTTTCTTAATATTGTTTGCATTTGAATGATAACCTATGCACTACTTTCTTATGCAATCTTTGTCAAACAAGGTCATTTTATGCAGTGAAGAGAACCATAAGTCTTCAGCAGGACTGAAAGAATGAGTTCATCATATCTACCGAAAGGCCTTATGATGACCCAAGTCACAATGCATATGGCTGTAAGCAAATATAACATTCATTTATCACCTTCACAGTCACTATTTAGTGTTAAAATGTCAATAAATATTAAAATTATTCTACTTTGACACATAAATTAAAGGGACAAGTAGAAGTTCAGCATGAAGAGCATCCCAATATTTTAATATCTATCACATGAACTTTAAGAAGTGTATAGCTATTTCCATCATAGATTTCCCTAATATTGTGAAACTTGAAACATACCCCCTTTTCAGTCTTACCGTCCATGTGTCAACAACAAGAATTATTGTTCACGAGGTACCTGGGAACATTTAAACTTCCAGAGTTTAAACTTCCAAAACCCATAAAACATATTTTGCTAGGTTATCTATGATAGATTTTTACAGTTTCTCTGGGGGAATTAAATCCCTTGCCTTTAATTATAACGGTATTTTCTGCCAGCCTTTTTTTTCTTAGACAGCCACATAATTTTGGTTTAAACCTGAAATAAATATAAGGCATAATTTAGGGAAAAGTGAAAGTTATTTCACTGTATTATTTAATACCATACAATTTGCATGGTTTCCTTTGTCTCTTTGTTATTTACATATTAAAGACTCCATTTTGACAAATATTATTACTTTATATGTTATATTTTCAAACCCTCTATTAAGTCCATAAGATTAAGAAAGAAAGCAATTTAAGTTCTCATTTTAAATAGGTAAAACCTTTGAATGCTTTTATCTGATTTGCCTATAAACAGAACTTTGTTCAAGCCCATCCATCACTTTCAAACTTTTAAGTCGAGTAGAGTCACTGTGTTACAACTGGACTGACTTTTCATATATTAGTAAGCTTTTAATTTTTCTATGTGATGACTAAATGTTTTTCTGCTATAGCTAATATCATTTGCTTCAATTTTTGTTTACTTTTGAGATTTCTCCATTCTCCTTCTTCCCTCTATCATTCTCATAACTCTCCTTTAAATTCATGGCCTTTTCTTATCAACTGTTACATATAATATATATATATATATATATATACACACAAATATATTCTTAAATACAACTTCTTAAGTTCATGTAATATAACTTGTGTATTTGTTATCGGGGCTGACTGTTCAGCACTGGATAACCAGTTGGTGTGATCTTTCGGAAAGAGGGTCACTCTCTCTCTCTGCTTTACTCAGTTCCCTGTAGTTCTTTGTGTAAGACTGAGGTCTCACAGGATTTGCCCCATTTGGCATGGCATGTTCATTGGTGTCAACCTTGTACAGTTAACATTTTTATTTCCCTTTTTAGATTCAATTTCTTCTTTCTTAAACCCTGTGTTTGTATAGAATGCAGTCTGAGTTTTGAAATCTGAGTATTGCTGAATTACTCCTTTATATTTTTCATGATTTTTCTAAGAAAACTTTATAAAATAAATGACCAAAATAATAAATAAATACATAAAAAGACATATGCACACTTTGAGAAAATGTTTGATTAATACAACATGACAGAAGTGTTGAAATATGATATCCAAAGCATTTTCATAAATACTATGGAGGTTTAGAAATATTCATTTTGAGCTATTTCAACAACTCCAGGAATTGTGAGATGTTCCCATTATATAAAATAATACTGTGTGCTGATGGTTTCCTTTGTTGAACAGAAAGTTGTCTTAGTCTTTTACATTGATCTATATGGTTGTTTTTTAAAAATAAGTATCACGCTGTTTTATTACTACAGTTGGGTGATGCAAATTGAGATATGGAATAATAATAACTCCAGCATTGATTTTTTTTTCTCTGGCAATTGCTTTGACTATTTTGGTCAATTTTTACTCCGTTATGAATGTTAAGATCATTTCTTCTATTTCCAAAATGAATATCTTAAATATTTTAATTAGAGTCTTATGGGATCTGTAAATATCCCTTTTATATGATGATTATTTCAGAATATTAATTTTACCATTATACAAATCTTTTGAATTTTTGATATTTCTGATGTACTGCTTTTTATTTCCCCGTGGCTCTTTTACAGCTAATATTATCATTCTTCCTCTTCATGCTTGTTAATATAGAAAGTTGATTTTATATTCTCCTACTTTGATTAGGAAGGTGTGTTGAACTTCATCAGAGTTTTTTTTAGTCAAAAATATAATCATGTGGTTTTGTTTTTAAATCCATTGATATGATTCATTGCATTTGGGACTTGTTTTGTTTTGTTTGTGTGTGTACTTTAGAGATTGGGTTTTTCTGTGTAACAGCCTTGGCTGACCTGGAGCTCACACTGTTGACCAGGCTGACCCTGAACTCACACAAATTTGCCAGCTTCTTTCTTCTGAGTTCCTGGATCAAAGGCAGTGCCAGCATACCTGCTTAGTTATTTGCATTTTTGATTTATGTATAATAAACCATCTCTATATTTTAGGATATAGCTAATTTGATCATGGTAGATGATATTTTTGATACATTTGGTTTTTGAAATTTTCTATATTTTAATTATGGATATTGGTTGAAAGTTTCTCATTGCTGTTTTATTTATCTACTTTTGCTAATTCAGTAATATTGGTATTGCTGCAAGAGTTTGTAATTGCTGCTTCTATTAATCTTGGATTTTGTTTGTTTGTTTGTTTGTTTTGAGTATTTGAAAAATATTGTTTGTAGTTCTTTGAAAGTTTAATGATAGAACTCTGCTCTAAATCAATCTGGATCTATACCTTCTAGAGTCAGAAGGCCTTTTCATTACTATTTCAGTTTTCTTGTACTTTACAGGTCTGTTTTAGATGAAAACTTTGATGTTTCAGAATAATCTATAAACTTGATAATTTTTCTTAGTATTTTTATCTTAAAGGAGTGAATAATTTTGAAGAACTCATGTATTCTGACTTTGTTTGGTATGTATAGCAGTGTTTTCTTCTTCACCTCTAATTTTATTAATATTATGTCATTGTTCTTATTTTTGATGAATTTGACTGAGTGTATTTTGATGTTATATATTTTTGCACGTATTTATTAATTTTTTACATTTTTTGTCCCCACATTATTAAATTCTGTTCTGTTTTAATTTCTATTATTTTCTTCATCTGCTTGGTTTGGGTTTAGTTTTCTGTTCCTTTAATTCCACTATTAAATTGATTATTTGTACTCCTTCTGCTAATTTAATGTAAGATCTGAGAGTTATAAATTGCTCTCTTGGGTACCTAAACAGGCCTTCCCCTATAACCAAATGAATGACCACCCTAATTGCCATTATACACCTTTTATCCAGCAAACTGATGGTGGCAGAAGTAGACATACATAAATTAGCACTGGATCGAGCTCCAGGTTCAGGTGAAGAAATAAAGGAACAATTATATGAGCAAAGGGATCAGGATCGTGAGAGGAGAGCCAGAGAGATGGCTGACCTGAGATGTTGGAAGCTCACTGACTCTGAAATGACAGCTGAAAACCCTTTACAGAAAGTATCTAAGCCCTCCAAATGCAGACATGTGCAATTTGTGGAACCTCTTGGCAGTAGGAACAAGGTTTATTTCTGGTGCATGAACTGGCTTCTTAGAGTTCATTCCCTACAAAGAAACATCTTACTCAGCCTTGGTATTAAAGTGAGGGACTCTATTCAACCTCAACTGGATATGCCAGACATAACTGACTCACCCTGGAAATCCTTGCCTTCCCTGGGGAATGGATGAGGAGATGGGGTGTGGGGAGAAAGAGTGAGAATAGGAGAGAAGAGAGGGGGGGATGGGGAGCAGTGGTTGTTCTGGGGAAAAAAACTTTCTAAATAAAAAAGAAATCTCTTGTGACTGCTTCTATTGCTCCTAGATGACTTGGTCTGTTTTCATTTAGTTTCAGGATTTTTAATTTTTTTCCTTCTTGTGTTTTCTTTGATGAATTCATCATTCAATAGTGTGCACTTAATCTCTATTAGTTTATATACTTGCAAGAGATTCTTTTGCTGTTGATTTTAAGTTTTATTGCAATGTGGTCAGATAGATTACAATTAATTGTTTTGTATTTTGGGAGACTTGTGCTTTGCTCTGTATATGGTCTACTTCAGAAAATTTTTCAGGATCTGCTGAGTAGAATAAATATTCTTTGGTATTTTTGTGAATTGTTCTTTAAATATCTGTTATTATCACATTTGATGCCATTTTATTCTAATATTTCTCTTTTTATTTTTGTTCTTTCTGTAAAGATGACCTGTTTTTTGGGGGGGAAAGGGTACATTGAAATCACCAACTGAGTTTGTGGTCTTTAAGCCTAGTAGTGTGCTTTTTATGAAACTGTGTCTGCCAGAAGTGGATAAGTATATAATTAGTATTAGAATGCATTCATTGTCTATTTTTCTCTTTATTTTTATCTCACCTGATTAATTTTAATATGAACTCTATTTTCGCATATTAGAATAGTAAGGTCTGCTTGTGTTCTGGTCCCTCTTGCTTGTAATTCTCTTTCCTATCTTTTCATTCTAAGATTGTCCTTATCTTTTAAGTTAAGATGAGTTGCCTAGAGACAATAGAAAGATGGAATTTGATTAATTCATCAACTCACCTGTGTCTTCTGGTTAGAAATTTGAGATTTTTAATATGTAAAGTTATTAGAAGTTAAGAGATTCTCATATGTTTAGGGTGACTGATTGTTCTTTTAAAGGACCCAGAATCAACTCCTAGTACCCATATTGCAAATAACAATCTCTGTAACTTCTGGAAATGACAAAGACATATAGATACCTGGGCAGTCACCCAAAGCTCCTCTGCAATGTCGGGGCACCCATCTTGAGCCTACAGACTTAGAGTTTCTGGCATACCTTTCAATGAAGTAGAAAGTTTGAAGGACTGCTCTGATCATTCTGGCATAGTTCATCACTTTTTTCCCCTATGTCCTTCAGAATGTCTGCCAGTTTTCTCTGGAAAGCAGGAAGCTGAAGAACCCACTTGGATTTTCCTGCTAAAGTTCAGAGGTCACTTTCCTATGAATCCTGCATGTCCAGTTTATGTAGCATACTGTGAGGCAGCCGATGCAAGAACAGTTTCTTTTCAATGGCTAACTTTTGCCACAAAGAAAGTAAATGTCAAAGGATTTCTTCAATGCCCATCATTCTCTTGAGGTCGATTTTCTGCCAGGAGCAGACATGTCTCACTGTACAGAAAAGTTTAAGTCCTTGACATATATGAAAACCTATATTTTTAGGTCATTTAAGTGCTTGAAAATTACATCCATAATTAAAATATACCTTTGTATATATAAAAAATCTAACATGAATATAAGTTTGGTTATCATAAATAATTAACAATTAATCTGTATTTCTTAATTACACATTACAATTTTAAATGAGTCGCATAAATATAATATCTTAAACAAGAGTTGAAATATATACATACAGTTTAACAAAATTAACCTTAAATTTGTATCAATAAACCAGAATCAATATGAATGTAAAATACTTAGAGATTAACAGTTATTTATTAGATCAAAGTAGATTAAATAATCTTTCTTTTATCATTTCTATATCCCATTTCCCCTTTTGTGCCTGAAAGAGATTGACTATGACCATTAACCATTTATAATAAAAACAAACATTTTTAAGCAATATTTTAGGAATTTGGGTGTTGCTTTCCATAAACTAATTTCTGCTGATTCAGGGTGCTGGCAATCTTATGGGGGTCCTCAGCCTGGATGAGGACAGGATGAGGGCACCACTAGGTATGAATATCTAATATTTTGAGAACATGAAGACTTTGAAAAATAAGTAATAGCCAATGAGCATGATAAGATAAATAGAACTCATTTAAATATTTTTGGAAAGAATATTGAAGTATCACATAAGTAAAAATTTTATGTTGTTTGAGGGAACTGGCTTAATGGTAGGTAAAGAGATACTCTCTGCTTTAGCAGAAGGCTTGAGTTCAATTCTTAGCATTTACCTGACAGATTACCATTTTCCAAAAGTCCAGTTACAAGGAATCCAAAGCTTTCTTCTAGACTCCACAGGTACTACATTGTTGCATGTGGTGCACAGACAGACAAATAGGCACATACATATACATACATAAAAACATTTTAATGAAAAAAAATGGTTGAATGTATTATCAAGAAGGTATGTTGAACTTTGTCAATGACATTTTTTAAATCCATCTATTAACATAGTCATGTGTGGGCTTGGTTTATATATCCATTTATATGATATATTTTGTGTTTTTGTTTTGTTTTGCTTGGGTTTTGTTTTTGGAGACAGTCTTTTTCTGTCTTGGAGCTCATGTTGCAGACCAGAGTGTACTTGAACTCATAGATATCTGCCATCCTTTTACTTCTGAGTGCCTGTATTAAAGGCAGTGCCAGCACACCAGCTTGATTTCTTGCATTTTTCATTTATGTACATTAAATCATTCCTACATTTTATAATACATCTAATTTAATTGTGGTAGATGGTCTTTTGATGTATGAATACATTTGGCTTGCAAGTATATTATTGAAAATTTCTGCATCTATTTTCATTATGGATATTGGGCTGTGATTTTCTCATTGTTTTGTCTTTATCTGCTTTTGTTGTGGGAGTAATACTAGTTTTGCTAAAAGCATTTATAAGTGCTGCTGCTATTAATCTTGGATATTGATTATTTTTAGATGAGAAATATGTGTTATATTTCCTTAAAATCTGATAGAATTCTGGCCTGGATGAGTCTGGACCTGTGCCTCTTATAATCAGAAGGTCTTTACAGTTTCAGATTTCTTATATTTTACAGGTCTGTTTTAGTCATTAGTTATTTCTTGCTTTAACTCTTATGTTTTGGAAGAAAATAGGAATCTGTCAATTTTTCTTAGTGTTTTAAACTGAATAGAGTAAAGATTTTTGAAGAACTCACTTAAATATTCTAAAACTGTTTGGTATCTATTGCAGGGTTTTCTTACCAACTGTATGGATCTCATTTTCATTTTTTAAATTTTTTTGCTGGGGAAGGGGCAGAATTTGGCTCAGTATCTGTCAATCTTGTTTATCTTCGCAAGGATTTATTGACTTTATTTTGGGGGATATCTGCATTATTAATTTCTTGTTGCACGAAAGAATGAGACTCAGGGATAGATCTCTGAAGAAGTTGGAAATACTAGAGGGAATAAACACCACAGTCAGATCTTACATATGTCGTGCAGCATTGGGCAGTGAGACAGAAGAGAGGGGAAGAAGTATGGAGAGAAGAGATATGTTTGTGCATGCTGAGTGAGGATTATGGCGGAAAGAGCAGAGGAAAAGAGGTGTGTGTGTGTGTGTGTGTGTGTGTGTGTGTGTGTGTGTGTGTGTGTGTGTGTGTGTGTGTGTGTGTGCCTGTAGGAGAGAGTTGCTGTGCCAGGGTGCTTTGTAGAGCTATGTAGTAAAAATGGAAAATGTAGATGATGTAAAGAGATGTAACTGTATGAGGACAGAAATATTTTCAGCAAGAGGAGACTTTTAATCATCAGAAAGTATGTATGTTTCTTTAATTTCCTACCTCTCAAATAAACTTTAGCCCTGGTCACATTCACGGATTTTCTTGCTTACACTGGGTATGGTCTAGGAGCCAAATCTCCAAAAGGTCGCTGACAGTCAAGCAATCTGCATTGGCATATGTGATCTTTCAGAATTGAATTACATTTCTCAAGACTCTTAGAGATTTTAATTTTACCTTTAAGAAGTCATCTGTTATTCTGGTGAGTTTCTCTTTATATATGAGTAATTGTTTATCTTTTGTAGCTTTCAATGCTCTCATTTTGCTATGTATACTGTTTTTAACTCTAATATGCTGTGGGTAATTTCTCTCCTGGTCCTACTTGGTATACTGTGAGCTTTGTGTATTGATAGTTTTTTTCCTAATTAGAGGAAGTTTTATTTCATGTAATATTTTCCTACTTCCCTGCCTATAATCAATACATACAGACTTTTGATAGTGTGCTAAACTGTCTCAATATTCCCTCTGTGTGTGTTTTTAAGATTTTTATATTCCTTTTTTGAATGGCCCAATTCCTCTATTTTATCCTGATATTCTCTCCTCCACTTGATGCATTGTACTTGTGAAATTTCCTCCTGTGTTTCATACTGGGTTCCTAGTTTTCAGTTCTATCTTCATTATGGTTTGAAGTTTTTATCTCAATGTCTGTATCTGTTTAATCAATTAAGCTTTCAAGTACTGAATTTTTAAATAAGATGTTGGAATTTTAAATTGAATTGCTTTAAATATTGAGATTGCTTTGTAAAGATGGCCATCTTTGCTATGTTAATTCTATTGCTAAATTAATCCCATGAGTATGGAAGATCATTCCATCTTCTGGTATTTTCTCCATTTTTTTTCTTTATAGATTTGTCTTGTTATATAGGTCCTTCCCTTTCTTGGTTAGAATTAAACAAAGATATTTTCTATTATTGGAGGCTCTGTGAAGTGTGTTGTTGCCCTGATTTCTTTCCCAGACTATTTATACCTGAATGTATGCAGGTGACTGGTTTTTGAGTTGCTCTTGTATCCAGCTACTTGTGACTAAACATGTTTATTGACTTTAGGAGTTCCATAATAGAATTTTGTCATTTACTTATCACTGATAATGACACTTTGACTTCTTCTGTTGTGATTTGAATCCCTTTGATTTCCTCAAAGAGTCTATTTCTGTGAGTGCACTGTAGATGGTTGGATATAAAAACATTCTCAAGCAGGTTGTGGGGGTGATGATGAAAGAGGAGAGTACTGAAAAAGACTATTGCAGAGTTAAGAGCATTTCAGGGTCAGGTGAAAACCTGGCATAAGGGTATCACCCAGGAACCAACAAGGAAAACTCCAACTAAGACTCATAACAACACAGAGGTAGATCCTCAGCCAACATTAGGCCTACCTTGGGAAATCTCATTGAAGAGGGGATGGAGACTATTAAATCCAGAGGAATCGATATCACAAGGGAATTCACAGAAACAACTAACTTGGACTTAAAGGAGTTCATAGAATCTCAACCAACAACCAGGGAGTCTACATGGGACTGACATTAACACTCTACATAGAAGAGACAGTTGTGCAGCTTGGTTTACTTATAGGAGTACTAACAGTAGAAGCAGAGACTATCCCTGATAGCTTGTGTGGCTTTTGGAAACATACTTTTCATACTCAGTTGCCTTGGCTAGCCTTAATGCAAGTGGAGAAGCTTAGTTCCACTGAAAGTGTATATACCACGCTTTGTTGATAGGAACAGGAGGCAAAAACATGGGAGAAGTGGACTGGTAAGGGAAGGTGGGGAAGAAAGGGGATTGGAGAAGAGGAGAGAAGATAAACTGCAGAAGGGATGTAAAATAAATGAAAAAATTAAGAAATTTAAGATTCTCTTTAATTACATTTACTTTCAATATAGTATCGTTGCGTTATGCCATGCTGATTAAAGAATATGCAGACTTTGGAAAACATAGATTTCTCTAATAAGATTAACTCTCCTATATTCAAGTATACATTAGTATATACATTAATTCCTCCATAAAATGAAGAACTCCTCATTCTCCAGGATTCTGTAGAAAATGTTCATTAGAGATATACATGGTGTGTCTAAGAATCAATGTGTTATCTCCTTTGACTGTTGATGGTTTTTGCAATTATATTTATTATTAGATGTATATATATATACATATATATGTATATATATATATATATATATATGAATTGGACGCTTTATTTTAGTGAAATTGTAAGTCCAATATAGGCTTGACTCTATAGAAGAAACTGTCAAAGGTTTTGTATAAGCAAACACTATGAGGGAAAATTTTCTTGTCAAATGTTATTACATATTTGAACAAATAAATTCCAACATTTTTCATGGCTTTAATTTAATATGGTGGCTATAAATTTACAAGAATAAAATTATTAGTTGTTGTAATATATTGCTTCATATATTACATATAAATTTGCACATAATGTATGCTTTTGTGGATACTGCTTTGCTATGTAGCTAAGATAAATCTTGAATTCAATTCAATATGCTCCTCACATTGGACTTGAATTTCTGGCACATCTTACATGGTAAATATGACAAACTACTTAAAACACAACTAACAATAGAGTATAATCATCAGCTAACTCATGCTGTAGACTTGTCCATCCCTAATACTTTCATGAATGCTCTAGCAACTTCTCTGTTGCGAAGGCTATAAATGAGGGGGTTCAACATAGGAGTAAGGATGGTATAGAAAGCTGACACCATTTTATCCTGGTTGGGAGAGCGACCAGAAGAAGGCCTCATGTATATGAACATGGCTGCCCCATAATACATTCCTACTACCACAAGGTGTGAAGAACAAGTTGCAAAAGCTTTGTGGCGACTCTCAGCAGAGCTCATACGAATGACAGCCAGAATCACACGAGTGTAGGAAGCAACAATGACTGCTACAGGGAAGATAAGCATAATTACACAGCAGAAAAATATCATCTTTTCAAATGTCAATGTATTACTACATGAAAGAGTGAGCAGGGCAGGAACATCACAGAAAAAGTGAGGGATTTCTCTGGCACCACAATATGAGAAAGACAATGCAGCTGCAACTTCTATTATACCATCAAGGGAGCCAAGAACCCATGAAGATAGAGCCATGAGACCACAGATTTTATGACTCATAAGAATAGGATATCTTAATGGGTGACAGATAGCCACATAACGGTCATAGGCCATTGAGGCCAAAAGAAAACACTCAGCCCCAAGCAGAGATACATAGAAGAATATCTGGCTTCCACAGCCAGCCAGGGAGATGGACTTGTTGCCAGAGATGAAGTTGAAAGCCATCTGGGGTACTGTGGTACAGATGAGCATTAGATCCATAAGAGAAAGTTGGCTGAGAAGGAAGTACATGGGAGTGTGGAGTCGGGCATCCAGATAGATGAGAAGCACCATGGTGGAATTCCCCATGAGGGCCATGAAGAAGATACTCAGGATGATGGAGAAGAAAAAAGTATGAAGAGGGCTGTGATCAAAAATGCCCAGCAGGATGAAGTCAGAGTTGGAGGTCCAATTGTTCCATTGCATCATGAACATCTTCACTGTAAAGACAGAATATACAATAAAGGTCATATTGTATCATAAAGATACCAAGTTTTCCTTCCAAGATAAATAAAAGTATTATGCAAACATGAGAAAAGTGTTTCTTTGAGTATCAGCTATTTTATTTACTGATAGGGAAGATTAAAATGTATAGCTCTTTTACCTCTCTTATACACATACACACATATACACACAAACATGCACACCTACTCATATAGGCACACTTATATACATAAATAAATGTGCATACACACACACAGAGAAAGAGAGAGAGAGAGAGAGAGAGAGAGATTTATTCTATATCCTAGCTTGACTTTGAAATCATGATTATCCTGTCTTAACCTCTAAAGTACACACACTACAACATCTTGTTTCATACAACTTTAAACTCAAACAACTTAGTAAATAGACATAGAAAATTCCATCAACATAGATATCAAAAACTATGCAATCAAGCTTGAGGAATAAGTCAATATACACATTTATTGTCAATAATTATTTGATGTAGTATTAGGTTTGTGGCCTGGCCTTTCTGGTCTACCCCTGAGGTTCTGGCACACTGTCCCACAGAAACACACAGATACTTGTATTAACTTTATGCTGATCAGCCTGTGGCTCTGGCATATTGCTAGCTAGCTCTTGCTCTTAAACTAACCTATAGGCACCTTTTCTCAGTAGCATTTCAACTTCTTTCCTCTGTGTCTCTCTGGAGTCTCTGTGGCATCTCTCCTCTGCTCTTCCTGTTCCCAGAGTTTCTTAGTTGGGTAGCCCTGCCCACACTTCCTATCTGCCTTTGGCTAGTCAGCATTTTTATTAAACCAGTAGACAGGACAGTTATTTACAAGGTAACATAATCTCACTACACATCCCCTTTTTTTCCTTTTAAAATAAGAATCCCAAATCTAGTTTCATTTGTATAGTTTGCTTTTTTCACCATTATTTATAACAGCTTGTAACCAACAGTGTAAACAAAGACAAACATCCATAATCCAATTTTGGGGAATGTAGATGTAGTTCTCTAGGCTATTTCCTGCTGAATGGGTGTGGGGGAGAAGCTGGCAATCCTATGGGGACCCAAAGAAAAGTTTAGGATTATGGACTTCTTAAGTGGAATAGTCTTTAAGGCTGGGTCACTTCAGCCAGTCTTCTTAGAGTAGTTTTGGATTCAGAGCTCAGAGAAAACTGCAACAGAGGTGCTCTGAAGTGCTGAATCATCCAGGCCATCCATTTTCATTGGAGACTTATCAAAGGATCTACCTTGATCCAACTTTATTTCCTTTAGCCAGGAACAAATCCACAGGCTCTCATTTTCTGTGGAAATAAAAGGAAAACCTCTTCTCCAAAGTAGCATATCTTTTGATTTCAGTTTTAAAGTCAATTCATTTACAAAATATATAGCTTGGATTTATATATCAGCATTTGTAATCAAATGTCTTTTAGTAGCTTTAACCACTTCATTTTCAGTCAGAAAACTTAAAGACAAGACAATAACATACAGCATCCAGAAACTCTTTGTAATTTCCATCTTTACATGGCTTATTACTATTCTTTGTACTCTATTTCATTTTTAAGGAATTTCTCTATCCTTTTGCCTACATATTTTTAAAACATACTCTAAAACTTTTGAAGGTTTATAAATCTGTCTCTACTGTATACCTCTTTTTTTTCTATTTCTGACCACACCTTTGGTTGGATAGTGTGGCTGACTCCACCCAGATCCCTCTATTTCTTTCTATTTCTGACCATACCTTTGAATGTGGCTAAAGATTATAGGCTTGGTTAGGATGAATGGCTGGCTCCACCTAGCTTCTAGTCTAGTGGGATTTAGCTTTTTAGCAGATGTACTGCTAGGACCCACAGTTACCTCTCTGAGGAATTTTAGGGTCCATATAATCACCAAGTAAAACACTGCCATCAGTTCCTCATGAACTCTGTTTAAGTATTTGGCAGCAGGGCCTCTTAAAAAGACTCACAAGTATTTTACCTCTAAGGCTAAATCGGGAAGCTTCACTTTAAAAAGCCACACCTCTGCTTGCCTCCAGCAAATCCAGATGACCCAAGAAAACACTGCTGCTGCTACTAAGAATCAGTCTTTCACTGCTTCCTTTCTTTTTGTCTATATAAACAGAAAGCTTAAATTTACATTTACATTTACAGCTTGTTGGTTACATCTAGGCTTCTGTGAGACTTCAGGAACTGGTCTTGTTACAGTTTAAATGGCATGCAGAAAACCCAACATTCGATCCCATACACCACTCCTATTTACCACAGCCTACTTGCTAGTTACAACTTGGAAGCTACATTTGGCTCCAGTTCTGTGCTCTAGACCATTTTTTAAGCTTCCTTTGGCTTTACCTGGGTATATTTTACCCATGTTGGGTGACATTTTAGTATGAGGTTTCTAGCCTGACCAGCCTAGCCTTGAGGTTCTGACCTGCTGTCCCACAGAAACACACAGATACTTGTATTAACTTTATGCTGATCAGCCTATGGCTCTGACATATGGCTACCTAGCTCTTGCTCTCAAACTAACCCATAAGTACCTTTTCTCAGCAGTGTTTCAACTTATTTCCTCTGTGTCTCTCTGGCATCTCTCCTTTGCTCTTCCTGTTCCCAGAGTTTTCTTAGTCTGGTAGCCCTGCCCACACTTCCTGTCTGCCCTTGGCCAATCAGAATTTTTGTTAAACCAGTAGGCATAACAGTTATTTACAAGGTAAGATAATCCCACTACAATTTCATAA
Organism: Phyllotis vaccarum; assembly: GCA_033318265.1. Lineage (NCBI taxonomy): Eukaryota > Metazoa > Chordata > Mammalia > Rodentia > Cricetidae > Phyllotis > Phyllotis vaccarum. Next base: position 185,884,167 of record JARWLC010000002.1, read on the forward strand.
TTACTAACATTATGAAAAGATTTCTGAGTCCATGGAATTTTATGATATTTATTATATTTTTTCATACAAGATACCATGTCATATTCTGCCAAAAAAAATTCTATGTAGAAAAATGTACTCAATTGACATTATTAAATTCAATTCATTTACTAATTTGCTAAAATGAATCCAGTTTAGTTGATTCCAGTTTGGTATAACATAACATCAGATAAATAAATACATTTAGATGCCTAACGTAGAGGTACATTAATTGAAATGTGGTACTAAAATAGAAGGTAATCATGGAAGTATAGACAAATTGATGTTTTTTATTTTATAATTTAAATGTCAATCCACAAATTTAATGAAATCCCTATTAAAACCCCAACACAATTCATTACAGACCTCAAAAGAACAACACTCAACTTCATGTGGACAATCAAAAAACTCGGGGTATCAAAAACACTCCTGTACAATAAATATTTTTTAAGCATGATTTTCCATATCTCCAGGTCAAGCTTAGTGGCTGAGGGTGAGCTTAACATGTCAAAACTTAAATCTCCAATACCAAAAGATAATGAAAAACTAACATCAAATTTTCTTTAACCTAGCTTGTTTCCTTTTATGTAGCTCTTTTGTAGAACCAAGACATTGGTTCTGTGTGTTTCTGTCCTACTACCAAAGGAACAAAATTTTGTCTACATTTACTATTTTCTCCTTTATCAGCTACTTGTGCATTTTTTAGAAGATTTGTAAGTTTATCACTATTCCTGTTGATTAAAATTTTATTATAACCTAAATTTCTAATCAACTCAAAATAATCTATAAAATTTTTATTATACTTTTCCCTGTTGTATACAAAAATAACTATAATCCATTATGCTTACTATATTTTCAAATCTTTTTATTATTTTAAAAAAATTATTAAGTACATTTTAATTTTTACTTTAAAATTTTAGGTTATTAAAGTATTTTATGTATATGATTATTTTTTGCATGTATGGTTATGTACTACATAACTCTGATGTCCCTGAAGGCTGGAAAAAGTGCCTCAGATTCTCTGTAACTGAGTTCCAAATAATTGTGAGCTCCCATGTGTGTGCTGGGAATTGGATCTGAGTCCTCTAAGCCCTCTTTCTAGCTCCTCTTTTTTTAATATTTTAATTAATTCTTTCAGATTTTTAATGCAATATATTTTGAGCTCATTCTACCCTGTACCTACCTATTATAATAACCACCTTCTCTAATCTTCCTCCCTTCCATTTCCCACCCAACTTTGTCTTCTTTTTCCCTTTTACATTCATTAAGTCCAATTTTTGTCCAATTAATCATAGGAATGGGACTTGACCTGGCATATCTTGGTCATGTTGTCACAGAAAACTGATTTCTCATGTAATAGTGAGATGGTTTTCTGTGCATATCCCCCATTCTGTTCTAAAGTTTTTGGATAACTTGACCTTGCACAAGTCTTGTGTAAGCTATCAAATCTATGGTGAGTTCATATATGTAACTGCTCTTTTATTTCTATAAAACAGTTCTTTGATGTTCTACATCATCTTTAATTTTTAGAAGCTTATTAAACTCCTTTTTCTATAAATATTTCTGAGCTTTTGGAATAGAAATATTATATCTGCATCCTATTTATGATCAAGCTCTCAAATATTTCTTATTCTATGCATTTTGAACAACTGAAAGTCTCTGGTTTAATTGCCATCTACTAAAAGAAAACACTTCTCCAATGATATTTGAATTGTTTTGATATATGAGTGCTGTGAGAAGTCCTTAAGAGTCATTTTAATAGCATATTCATTTAGAAAAATGACAGTATTGGATTCTCCCATGGAGCAATAACCTACCTAGCCAGAGGAAAATAGTTCATAGAATGAAATGAAAATTAAAACACACTATGTTAAATATATGGAACACAATAATGACTCTCTAAACAGAAAAGTTTATAGAACTAAGTGACTATTTAATATCCAAAAAATTATATTAACAGTTAATGATGTAGCATAAGGTCTTCCTAAAACAAGAATAGAAAACATAAAAGAGTAGATGGACATAAACCAACAATAAAATTAATGAAAATAGAATTTAGAATACAATACAAAGTCAGCGAAATAAATGATTCTTTGAAAATATTGACAAACCACTCCCACATAAATAAAAAGAAACAGAAAGTATACACAAAATATGGAAACATCATAACACAATTGAATCAATTTAGAGTCGTATAAGTATCTAACTTAAACGTCTATACACCGTACACTTTGGGAAACTTGTCCAAAATTTGCTGAGCTATAACTAATCTGAGTTCTCCTTCACTGAGGTCATAGTCAGAAGGGACTCTGCAAGTTTCCAGAGGAGGAAAGAAATCTGCAATTCTATCTAACTATAATGCCTTTGAACCATACTAATGACTAGCATGAAATAATAGCCCTGCAGGTGTAATAGTGGCACACATACCTTGGAAGTAACCAATGCCTTTATAATTGGACTTAAGACCTATTCAACAAGAAGGAAACAGTGCCTGGTACTAAAAGCCTTCCTACCTAACTATTCAATTCTAGAAAAGTCATAATTATTGGATGGTAATTTACTAATCCAATATAAATTCTAACAACAATCATAAACATTTTTAATATCCCCTGACAAGTTTAGTATTTAACCTTTATTAAGGAGATTACTTTTGAAACCAGTTGGGCCGTACATAAAACCCTAATCAATTAAAATTCAGAGTTGTAGAGTGCACTCCAAATGGCTACATCTCCAAACTCTCCTGCCCTTAAAGCTCAGGGAACATTGCAAAAGAGAAAGAAAAATGATAGTAAGAGTCAAACAACAAGGGAATTTTTCATGAGATGTTCTCTCCTGTGAATAGCAGATGCTATACTCATAAACTCTCACCAGTATGATGCCAAATGTCAGCTGAACAAGGACAACCTCAATCAACATGCCATAGTAGACAGCTAAAACCAACAAAGCCTCAATCCTACAGAATGAACTATAAAAAAAAGAAAAAGAAAAAAAAGCTGGGAGCAGAGTAGATAGTCTTCCCCAGTGAATTGCCATTAAAATTAGACACACTAGTCATTGTAATAAACTTGAGAACTCAGATATAAATCCATATACTCATGGTGACTTGACTTTGTAATGTCTTCTTTTTAATTGGTTGGTTGTTTACTTTAATCTGTTTAATTTTTACCTGACAACATACATATACAGAGACATTCTCACATACAGAGCACACAAATACATACACAAACACATGATTTTGTCTTTTGGTAAAGGGTAATCTATCCATCTCCTCAAACACTGGTTTTTAATTTTTGAGACCAAATCTGTATTTAGCCCTGTCTCGGGGACAGACTCCATCAGAGAGAAATTGATGGAGTTGGTACATGTTAGGCATTTTTGTCTGAGGGGCTTGAGGAAAAAGACACTCATACACTCCCTTGATGGTTTCCTTCTGACCATAAAGAATTATTTTGCATTTTCTTTTCTTTGTTTTCATGGTGAGTTCCTTCTCTCATTCTCGATATTGTCCTTCTTACTCTCTCATGTCTGTTGTTTTCTTTCTAACTCTCCTGTTTCTGATGGTTTCCTTCTCATTTTAGCTCTCTTCTCCTTTATGTTTTCCTCCTAGCCCATTTCAACTCTATCTTATTTTTTCTTACAGCTTATATGCTCCAACAGAATCTTTCATCCAATATAAGTATTACAATATGTTTACATCCTATTTTTGAGTACTATGAGTACAAAACAGTCAAACAGCATTGTTTATATTTCTTTTACTTGATTATACACTTTATGTATTACAGGTGAAAGCAAGTTATTCCAAGAATACACATGCATTTATGCCCAGCAAGCTGTTAGAGATTAACCATGCAGGCAAGCAAAAGGTGTTCTCAGCCGCATTATTTTTTGTTTTTTCTGGAAGGCTGAAGTATTGCAGTTACAAAGAGTCAATTAATTAATTATCTTGAAAGTTAATCTTATAAGAAATCACAAACCTAAACTTTTATGTCAGCTGTGCTTTAAATTTTCAGGATACAAACCCACTCACTCATTGGTAGTTTTACATCAGGAGACTGAGGGCAAAACATGTACAAGAAATTAATCATCACCTTGGTCCTCAATTAATTCTAGAAAGAAGAGCGCATCAGCTAGTACTAATTACACTGCTTTGTTTTTATTCCCTGAGTTTAAAGAGTTCTAATTCAGCTCTGTTCCATTATAAAGCTTTGGATTATCTTATTGGGTTTTTCACCTCAAAACTATTTGGCTAAAACATCTTATTCTAATTTCAAGTTATTTTCTAAGCTTAGTTTCATCTGTTAAGTACTACAAAACCTGTGAACACATCTTTCAACATTAAAGTTATTGGAATTTAAGTTAGTTGTGAGTTTGAGTCTAGCCTGGTCTACAGAGCAAGTTCAAGGACAGCAAGGACTATAGAAAGAAACCACGTCTCACAAAACAAATTAGAAAACATTCCAAAGAATAGGAGCTTTGTTTCTAAAAATAGAGCAAAGACGTGGGAGAATATTTTACCCTGACATTAATGAAATTGAAAATATAATAGTATTTCATATCCAAAGTCAACAAGATAATCACACACAGAATAACTCATAATAAAATGTTATGCCCTATCAACATTGTTTTAAATTGTAAATTTCAAAAAATACCTGAAATTGGACCAGTGCCTATATGACTTTTAAATCAATAGTTTGGGGTGTAATATTAGTAACAAAGTATTTCTAAAATTTTCACTGTGGCATTACCTAAACCATATTGTAAGAAGTAAGTATTCTGTTAATGTTAACAAATCCTACTTCAAAACCTTAAGAAAACCAATGTATATAAAAAGAGCACTTGAAAACTTATTTTAGTTTGCTCAGTAATACTAAACAGTATTTAAGCAAAATGAGCTACATCCCTGAAAGATCCTAGAGCTCTTGGCTTTCAGGTCAACTTGCTATGTAATTAAATGAACAATAAATTAAAAGACCAAGAACACTAAGTTATCTGTGGACTATTCAAACAAGAAAACCCATGGGTAATTTACTTTATAAAGCTTCATTTAATTGTCTTCTCTTTTACCTAATCAGAGGCATAAATTTGACTTACTCTACATTTTACACACAAAGCTGGAAGGGTTGTGGGAAATGATATATTGCTGGCATAGTACAGTGCATTATGCTCCTAAGCCTCCAAATCAAATTCTCTTGCAGCAGCTTAAAGCCACATTCCCATTTCTGATTTACTTAATGGGGAAATACCCACTACTTGCTACTATTACGAAGTATTGTGATGAGGTGGTGTCCACTTACTTGCAGTTCCCTTTTGTATTTCCTATTAACAACAAACTCTAGTATAACTTGCATTTATACCTGCTCACACTCAATGTTCATAAGTAAAATTATATATTCATTTACACCAGAGTAGAACCTGCCTGAAACACATCAGTGTGGGCAGTGGAACTGATCAAGTCATGCCATTTTCCCTAACCCTTATTTAGTGGTACCTTGACCATTTTGAGTTAAAAAATTATTTAACAATCACAAAACTTAGCTGTTAGTTATCACAACAAATACACAAAGTCTATAGTGCTTTGAGGAACAAAGTTCAATCTATATTTTTTTTTCCTGTTTCCCATATTCTTCAAAGTGGGCAAATACAAAATCCTTCTGTTATACTGCAGAGTTCATCCTAAACCAGTCCCTCGAAGTCTCATTTATCATTTTTGTTCACATTACAGAAAGTTAAAGTCAATACCACTTCATCGTAATTAAGGAAATTATCACTGACCTCTTTCCAGTCTCCTGGGTTCAAATCCATGTAAGAAACACTGATTACAGATGAAAGGGAGCTACATGATTACTCTGCCATCAACTCTGTGTCAAAGCCAAACTACATGCCCCTTGAATTTCCTTTAATTTTAATGCAGGAAGCACAGAGGTTTTTGTGCTCACAGATAAGCACTAGGGGAACCAGAAATGTTTTTGTTTCAAGAGAAGAGGTTATAATGAGGTTTTTTGGCCTCGGGTGGCCAGCGGTCCAGACTCGTAGACTTGTAGCTTTAGACTCTTTAGTTGTTTGTTGTTGATTAGACTTTAGAAATGACATAGATGTTTATATTATGTTTATGCTGTTTTGCCTGTGGCTTAGGCATATTGTTATTTATTTTATCTTAACAATTTATTTTTATTAATTTGTTTGTTATATGGCCTGTGGTTTATTTGGGTTTTTATTTTATTTTATTTATTTATTTATTTTTTAAGGGCAGCTGGCTCGTGCATTATGTTTTCTACCCAGGAGGCTGGGAGCAGACATGATCTAATAGCCCTTATGACCTTTCTGTATCTGTGTGGACAGAGACCACACAGGAGCCTCCCTGAACCTTGTCTTGAGTTAGTTCTCACAGTTAATCTACAGGCCCCATCTTTATGGAAGGTGTCCCATGTACTTTACAAAGTGTTTTGATGTAACCAAATATTAAGTTTCACTGTGCACATGGGATTGAGTTGATTATAATCAGGTATTTTTTCACAAAATTGTGTTGTGCTTAAATATATTCAAAATAAACTCTTTGGGGTCCACTTCTCACTGTCTATGAGTCTTGTTGAAACAGGCTGCCTTCTTGTCTCCCTCAGATCATCATTTTGTAGACTATTTTGTTCATAGAGGACCTGCAATTTTATACACCTAGTACAGGTTTTTTAAAACCAAATAAATTTCTTTTAGAAACTCACTCACTCATCAAAGTACATGACTTATTTGTCACTTTTAACATCGCCATCCTTATATGTTCTAGTAAGTTTGAAATAAACTCAACTTGATCAACTAATATTTTTGATAATATTCTGTTTTTTCTTAATAGATTGTTTGCTTTTGAATGATAACCTATGTGCTACTTTCTTGTGCCATCTTTTTCAAACAAGGTCATTTTATGCAGTAAAGAGAGCCATAAGTCTGCAGCAGGACTGGAAGAATGAGTTCATCATATCTACTGAAAGGCCTTATGATGACTCAAATCACAATTCATACAGTTGTAAGCAAAAGATAACATTCATATTGCACCTTCCTTGTTACTATTTAATGATAAAATATTAGTAAATGTAAAAAATTATTCTACGTTTACAAATAAAATAAAGGGACACGTAGTAGATCAGCATGAAGAGCATCCCAATATTTCAAGTAGTTTAACATAATATCTATTGCACGACTTTTAAGAAATGAATAAATCTTTCTATCATAGAAGGTTTCCCTAATATTGTGAAACTTAAAATGTACCCCCTGTTCAGCCTTACCTTCCATTTGCCGACAACAAGAATTAATGTTCAGGAGGTACCTGAGAACACTTAAACTAGCACAGTTTAAACTTCCAAAACCCATAAAACATATTTTGCCAGGTTATCTGTAATAGATTTTTACAGTTGCTCTGGGGAAATTAAATCCCTTGCCTTCAATTATAGCAAAGTATGTTGCCATCCATTTTTTTCCTTAGGGCTTACACAATTTTTGTTTAAACTTGAAAGAAAAATAATGTACATTTTAGGAAAAAGAAAAAGTCATTTCATCGTATTATGTAATAACAAAAACTTGCATGGTTTCCTTTGTCTCTTGTTCTTTACATATTAAAGACTCCATTATGACAAATATTATTATTTTATATATCATGTTTTCAAACCCTCTATTAAGTCCATATGATTAAGTAAAAGAACAATTTAAATTCTCATTTTAATTAGCTAAAACCCTTGAATGCTTTTACCTGACTTGCCTATAAACAGAACTTTGTTCAAGCCCATCCATCACTTTCAAACTTTTAAGTCAAGTAGAGTCACTGTGTTACAACTGGACTGACTTTCCATATATTAGTAAGCTTTTAATTTTTCTATGTGATGACTAAATATTTTTCTGCTACAGATAGTATCATTTCCCTCAATTTTTGTTTATTTTTGATATTTCTCCATTCTTCTTCCCCCTATCATTCTCATAACTCTTCTTTAAATCCTCTTTTTCATCAATTGCTATTGCTTGTATGTATGTTAAATATAGATATACATATACGCAAATATATTCTTAAATACAACTTCTTGAGTTCATGTAATATTACTTGTGTGTTTGTTATCGGGGCTGACACTGGACAACCAGTGTTCAGCACTGGACAACCAATTGGTGTGATCTTTCAGGAAGAGGGTCACCTCTATCTTTCCCAACTTGACTCAGTTCCCTGTAGTTCTTCGTGTAAGACTGAGGTCTCACAGGCCTTCCCCCATTTGGTTAGTGATGTGGGAATGTCTTTCTGTGTACTGTGAATATCATTCTTTAAATAAACAGCTATTTAGGCCCTTTGTGAACAATGTAGCCAGAGACAGAACCATATTTAGGAGAAGGAGGGCAGAGTCAGAGAGAGATCGAGCCAGATGCCCAAAGAAGCAACATGTAAGGAACACAGGTAAGCTACGGGCCACGTGGCAGGACAGATTAATGGAAATGGGTTGAGTTAAGATGAAGGAGCTAGCTAGAGATGTGCCCGAGCCATAGGCCAACAGCATGAAATTAATGTAAGTGTCTGAGTCATGGGGGGGGTGTGCTAAACAGTGGTAGGTGGCTAGGTGCCTGGGATTGCCGGTCTGTGGTTCTGGACCTCCCACGTAAAACCTGAGAAAGATTAGAAAGGGCTCTAGAGCACAGGAACTGAGCCAAAGCAGCTTCCAAATTGTATATCTGAAGAGGGGCATTGTACAGAGATAGAGCAGCCACATTCAAAATGGTGATGGACTGGAGGCAGGTCATTAAACTGCAACCAGACTGGTTCCTGAAGTCTCACAGAAGACTCAGTAGCATGTGACTGATTTAAGGTTTCTGTTTATTTTGAATAAAAAGGAAACAGGGTCAAATAGATTTTCTTATTGGCAGCATCTTCTTTGGTCTGCTCTGTTTACTGGTGGCAAACAGAGACACTACCCCTTTAAGAGAACTTCCTGAGGGACACCAGATATTGCAGTAAATCTCACTTGCAATATACTATATATAGGATTAATTTTTGTTAGAGGGTATTTTAATACTCACGGATACAAATTAAACTGTAGGGCAATTCTTGAAGATAGGATGATCCAGGCAATAGATGCTGATCCAATCTCCAAGAAGGCAGGAACCAACAGGCAGCTCAATATCCCAGAAGCCCTTTTCAATGGGGCTGACCACACCCTGTTCAAGCTCCCAGGACTCCAGAGACAGGCCTTCCAACCTTATCAGCTAAAACCTGAATTCCACCACAGGTATGGCGAGTCCTTTGGTGTCATTCTTGTACAGTTAACATTTTTACTCCCCTTTTTAGATTCAATTTCTTCTTTCTTAAACCATACATTTGTATAGAATGCAGTTTTGAAATATGAATATTGCTGAATTGCTTCTTTATATTTTTCATGATTTTTCTAAGAAAACTTTATAAAATAAATGACCAAAATAAAAAATATATAAAGAGACATGTGCACATTTTGAGAAAATATTTGAGCAGCACAACAAGATGGAAGTGATGAACTATGATATCCAAATCATTTTCAAGAATATTATGGTTTTTTAGAAATATTCATTTTGAGTTATTTCAACAACTCCAGGAATTGTGAAACGTTCCCATTATATAAACTGATTTTGTGTCTGTGTGTGTGCTGATGGTTTCCTTTGTTGAACAGAAAGTTGTCTTAGTCTGTTCCATTGATCTACATGTTTGTTTATTTTAAATCAGTATAATGCTGTTTTATTACTACAGCTGTGATGTAGATTGAAATATGGTTGTAATAATAACTCCAGCATTGCTTTTTTTTTTCTCTCTGACCATAACTTTGACTATTTGGGTCAATTTTTACTCTGTTATGATTGTTAGGATCATGTCTTCTACTTTCAAATGAATATCTTAAACATTTTAATTAGAATTTTATGGGATCTATAAATATATTTTTTAATTGATGATTATTTCTGAGTATTGATTTTACCATTATACAGCTTTTTGAATTTTTTATTGGGTTTATTTATAGATATTTCTGATATACGATTTTTATTACCCTGTGGCTTTTTAAAAGCCAATGTTATCATTCTTCCTCTGCATAATTGTTAATATAAAAAGTTGGTTTTATATTCTGCAACTTTGATTAGGATCTTATTGAACTTTGTCAGAAATTTTTTCAAATATATAGTCATGTGGGTTTGTTTATAGATCCATTTATATGATTCATTGCTTTTGGGACTTGTTTTGCATTGTTTGTGTGTGTACTTTAGAGATGGGGTTTTTCTGTGTAACGGCCTTGGCTGACCTGGAGCTCACACTGTTGACCAGGTCAACCTTGAATTCACACAAATCTGCCAGCTTCTTTCTTCTGAGTTCCTGGATCAAAGACTTGTGCCAGCACATCAGCTTGATTTTTTGCATTTTTGATTTGTATATAATGAACCATCTCTGTATTTTAGGATATAGCTAATTTAATCAGGATAGATGATCCTTTTGATATATGAATACACTTGGCTTGCAAGTATCTTATTGAAAATTCCTGCATCTGTTTTCATTATGGATATTGGGCTGTGATTTTCTGATTGCTGTTGTCTTTTCCTGCTTTTGCTGTTAAATTAATACTAGTGTCACTAAAAGAGTGTTTAAGTGCTGCTGCTGCTAATCATGGATATTGATTGTTTGTTAGATGAGAAATATTTGTTATACTTCCTTAAAATCTGATGATAGAATTTTGGTCTGGATCAATCTAGAACTGTGCCTTTTATAAGCAGAGGGCTTTTCATTACTGTTTCAGTTATTTATATTTATCAGGTCTGTTTTAGACTAAAACTTTGATGTTTTAGAATAATCTACAAACTTCTCAATTTTTCCTAAAGGAGTAAAGAATTTTGAAGAGCTCACATATTCTGAATTTGTTTGGTATCTAAGCACTGTTTCTCATTCACCTCTAACTTTATTAATATGCATCTCGTTGTTCTTACTTTTGATAAACTTGACTCGGTGTCTGTTGATCTTGTATACCATTTCAAAGATTTGTTGGTTTTTTTAAATTGTTTTTTGTCCCTACATTATTAACTTTTGTTCTAATTTCTATTATTTTCTTCATCTGCTTGGTTTGGATTTAGTTTTTTTCCTTAATTTCACTATTCAATTGTTTATTTATACACTTTCTGCTAATTTAATGTAAAATCTGAGAGTTATAAATTGCTCTCTTGGGTACCTAAACAGGCCTTCCCCTATAATCAAATGAATGACCACCCTTATTGCCAATATAGACCATTTATCCAGCAAACTGATGGTGGCAGAAGTAGACATACATAAATTAGCACTGGATCGAGCTCCAGGTTCAGGTGAAAAAATAAAGGAACAATTATATGAGCAAAGGGATCAGGATCATGAGAGGAGAGCCAGAGAGATGGCTGACCTGAGATGTTGGAAGCTCACTGACTCTGAAATGACAGCTGAAAACCCTTTACAGAAAGTATCTAAGCCCTCCAAATGTAGACATGTGCAATTTGTGGAGCCTCTTGGCAGTAGGAACAGAGTTTATTTCTGGTGCATGAACTGGCTTCTTAGAGTCCATTCCCTACAAAGAAACATCTTACTCAGCCTTGGTATTAAAGTGAGGGACTCTATTCTACCTCAACTGGATATGCCAGACATAACTGACTCACCCTGGAAATCCTTGCCTTCCCTGTGGAATGGATGAGGAGATGCGGTGTGGGGAGAAAGAGTGAGAATAGGAGAGAGGAGAGGGGGGGATGCGGAGAAGTGATTGTTCTGGGGAAAAAAATAAAAAACTTTCTAAGTAAAAAACAAATCTCTTGTGATTGCTTCTATTGCTCCTAGATGACTTGGTCTGTTTTCATTTAGTTTCAGGATTTTTAATTTTTTTCCTTCTTGTTTTTTCTTTGATGAATTCATCATTCAATAGTGTGCACTTAATCTCTATTAGTTTATATACTCGCAAGAGATTCTTTTGCTGTTGATTTTAAGTTTTATTGCAATGTGGTCAGATAGATTACAATTAATTGTTTTGTATTTTGGGAGACTTGTGTTTTGCTCTGTATATGGTCTACTTCAGAAAATTTTTCAGGATCTGCTGAGTAGAATAAATATTCTTTGGTATTTTGGTGAATTGTTCTTTAAATATCTGTTATTATCACATTTGATGCCATTTTATTCTAATATTTCTCTTTTTATTTTTGTTCTTTCTGTAAAGATGACCTGTTTTGGGGAGGAAAGAGTACATTGAAATCACCAACTGAGCTTGTGGTCTTTAAGCCTAGTAGTGTACTTTTTATGAAACTGTGTCTGCCAGAAGTGGATAAACATATAATTAACATTATAATGCATTCCATGCCTATTTTTCTCTTGATTGTATTTCACCTGATTAATTTTAATATAAGCTCTATTTTCACATATTAGAATAGTAATGCCTGCTTGTGTTCTGGTCCCTCTTGCTTGTAATTCTCTTTCCTATCCTTTCATTCTAAGGTTATGCTTATCTTTTCATTTAAGATAAGTTTCCTAGAGACAATAGAAAGATGGAATTTGATTCTTAAGTCATCAACTCACCTGTGTCTTCTGGTTAGAGATCTGAGATCTTAATATTTAAAGTTATTAGGAGTGAAGAGATTCTCATAGGTTTAGGGTATCTGATTGTTCTTTTAGAGGACCCAGATTCAACTCCTAGTACCCATATTGCAAATAACAATCTCTGTAACTTCTGGAAATGACAAAGACATATAGATACCTGGACAGTCACCCAAAGCTCCTCTGCAATGTTTGGGCATCCATCTTGAGCCTACAGACTTAGAGTTACTGGCATACCTTTCAATGAAGCAGAAAATTTGAAGGACTGCTCTGATTATTCTGGCATAATTCATCAGTTTCTTCTCCCTGTGTCTTTCACACTGTCTGCCAGTTTTCTTTACAAAGCAGGAAGCTGAAGAACCCACTTGGTTGGTCCTGCTAAAGTTCAGAGGTCACTTTCCTATGGATCCTGCATGTCCAGTGTACGTAGCATACTGTGAGGCATTTGAGGCAAGAACAGTTCCTTTTCAGTGGCTAACTTCTGCCATAAAGAAAGTAAACTTCACAGGGTTTCTTTAAGGCCCATCATCCTCTTGATGTAGATTTTCTGTCAGGAGCAGACATGTCTCACTGTACAGAAAAGTATAAGTCCTTAACATATATGAAACCTATAGTTTTAGGTCATTGAAGTGTTTGAAGATTACATATCTAATTGAAATATACCTTTGTATATATTTAAAAAATCTAACATGAACATAAGTTTGGTTATCATAATTAACAATTAATCTGTATTTCTTGATTATACATTATAATTTTAATGGTCATAGTCAATCTCTTTTTAAACAAAAAAAGGGAGATGGGCTATATAAATGATAAAAGAAAGATTATTGAATCTACTTTGATCCAATAAATAACTGGTAATCTCTAAATACTTGATATTGGCATGGATTTTTGTTTATTGATACAAATTTAAGGTTAATTATTTTAAACTGTATGTATATTTCAACTCTTGTTTAAGATATTATATTTTTGTGACTCATTTACAAAGTGTTGTACCAAGTCATGAGATCTCCCAAAGATCACCAAGGAGCTGGTTTCCAATGCAAGCATACAAGGGTCTTTTTAATGCTGATCCTGCTGGCTCTCTCAGCTGCCAGAGGCACTCAAGGCTCTGGGGGTTCCCACGCAGGCTACAGCCCAAGGCACCACACCAGCTCCCCCTCCTTCCCTCCCCCACTGATTCTCCAAGCCTGCTCCCTGGCATGGCCAGTACCGAACCATGGCCATTAACAGACACAGGTCCTTAAGTAGTACAGTCTTGCGGTGCCATAGCAGAAACTGTCTGTAAACAAACTTCTAAGCACTGCATCTGCACCGAAGCTACCCACTACCACCGCTGGCAACACCATGGCGGGTGCGGAACTTGTCTTAACCATCATGTCTTAATCTTGTGAGATTCTGCCTTTCCTGAGGTTTATATGCAGCCTGTGCATGTCTGCTGTGACTTTTTAAGACCACAAAGGGCCTGTGGGTAGCCTCCTGCTGCTGAGAGCCCCTGCATCCACCAGACTGCTGTTGAAGGGAGCATTGAACGCTACTGTGACACCTGCTGACCAAAAGTCATCATTACAACTGAATTGAGGTAATGGCTGAAAATTATTCTATTAGTGACTTCAGATCATATTTTTCCATGGTACTTGAGAAATTCTCGAATGAATGTCTTGAGGGCTTCAATGCCCCAGTCCTATTATATTTCTATATTTTATGTTTCAAGGCATAATGAAAGAGATGAAATCTGGAAATCAACAACTGATGTCTAGGGTGTGTGATATGGAAATTTCAAACACTAAATGGCAGATAAGGTTAATTCTCTGGAAATTGGTTACAACAAGCTTTCAGATAAGGCTTCCTCTTTGGATATGGATAAAACTGTACAAGAAAATATAGGCTTTATGTAAATTATGAGAACAAGAAACTTGTTAACTGCATTAATGACAAGGACAAGAAAATAATTATGTTAATGATGTGGATCAAAAAATTGCTGGTTCTATGAGGTCCTTGGAAGAACTGCTTCATCAGGAAAATCAAGCTCTAGAAAAATCAGTAGTATCCAAAATCCAGGAATGGGAGTCAGTAGTATCCAAGCTTCAGGAATATATTGCAATACTGGAAAAGGGTAGTAGTGCATTTTCTGCTCAGAACAATTCAGGTCAACACCCAATGAGATATTATGGCAATGAAGACACTATACCTAAGGTGGTAAACATGGCAGTACTACCCTCTTCTCCACCAGTATTGTTTCCAGGTACTGTTCAGTCAAAGAAAGCATTTGGGGTTCCCTGGAACTTGGAGAGTATAATTGTGAGCTGATACATATGAGAGATATCAAAGATTTTAAGGAGGCAATAGCGCTTCATGGTATACACTCTACTTATGTAAAACGGCTGCTAAACCAGTGGTCAACAAAAAATCAAAATTTGCCACATGACTCAATGCAGCTAACAGCTGCCATCTTGGACCAAAGTCAAAATTTACAGTGGAGAAGCTGGCTTAGGAGGAGGCTAGGGCCTTAGAACAACAAGGAAAAATTAGGGTGTTTTTTTTTTTTTTTTTTTTTTTTGCTTCTCAAGACCAAATCCTTGGTGAAGGCATGTTTGCTGATGTGAAGGCTCCAACTACTTATGATGAACATACACTATTGCTATGCCGTACTGCTACACTGAATGCTTGGGAAAAGATTTTGGACCCTGGTCAGAAAATTGAGCCTTATACTAAGGTCAAACAAGGCTTAAAAGAACCTTATACCAACTTTCTACAGAGGCTTACCACGGCTGTACATAGAGTAGTATCAGATCCAGAAGTTAGGAGGCAGTTAATACTTTCTCTGGCCTTTGATCATGCTAATCTTGAAAGTAAAAGAATGCTTATGCCTTTAAAGATTAGATCTGCACCAATAGAGGAATGGATTCAGTATGCGATCAATGCTGAATCTCTCCATTGTGCTGAAGAGAATTGGATAGGCCAAGCCATTGCTAATGTTAGGGTAAGGAACCAAGGCATCACTTTCTTTAACTGTGGTAAAACAGGCCATATAAGATGTAATTATACACAAGGTACTTCTGGAAATAATATCCATTTTAGGTTTGATTCAAACAGAAGACCATTGCTTTCTGGGTTATGCAGAAAGTGTGGCAAAGGACAACATTGGACCAACGAATGTAG
This sequence comes from Phyllotis vaccarum, assembly GCA_033318265.1. Lineage (NCBI taxonomy): Eukaryota > Metazoa > Chordata > Mammalia > Rodentia > Cricetidae > Phyllotis > Phyllotis vaccarum. Next base: position 185,899,918 of record JARWLC010000002.1, read on the forward strand.
ATTTACCAGGGACAAAGAAGGCAACCCTCTACCATTGGGAAATGTCTCTCAGGACTTCCACTGGGAAGCTCCCAAAAATCAGACTTCAAAGTCAAGGAAGGTCAGATCATATCCAGTCACAGTAGAAGACCAGCATCCTCAGGACAAGTAGGACATCCAATGCCTGATCTAGAAGATCATATGGCATTGGATAGTGGGATAAATTCAAGAGAGAAATTGCAAGTTCCAAGAAAAAAAAATCACAAAGCGAATATTTTGGCAGACTTTAATAAAAGAACAAAGGCCAAAATTGTAAATACGGGTAGATAATATTTATAACCAGGGCTTAGTCAACACAGGGGCTGATGTTTCGATCATAACCCCACAATCATGGCATCCAAGATGGCCTTTACATGCAATGGATATCCAATTTCTGGGTATTGGAACAATATCTCAAGTGAAACAGAGTGTAAATTGGTTCTAATGCATGAGACCAGAAAGTCAGAAAGAATGGTTGAAGCCATATATGGCTGACATAGCGGTGAATCTGTGGGATCTGTGCTTCTACAGCAAGGGAATACCCAGATTAAAATCCCTTCATGTTCTGATATCAACCAGAGACTCAATTATGTTTCTAAAAGTGATGTTTTAAGGTGGTATGAAGAAAATTCACCAGCCGTTCAAGTGGTACAAAAGAACTGCCCAAAATCCCAATTTGTACTGCCATAGATATTTGTATATTGATACAAATGTGAATGTGAAACCATTTTATATGTTTGATTGACATAATTTGTATAGTGGTACAAATTTAAATCTAAAATTGTTTTATGTGTCTAAAGCAACTGGTGCATTGATATAAAATTGAATCTGTAACTGTTATGTAAAATTGAATCTGTAACTGTTATATTTTACATATGCTTCTACCTCTGTTTAAAATATTTGCACATTATTGTCATGTCCACTATACAATTGCTACCTCCATTTAACTATATTAGACATAATATATGATTGCACTAGTTATGATATATGCACAAGATGTTTTATATACCTCTGTTTGGATGATATATATTTATATACATGTCTTAAATACTGTTACCATTTTGTATAGCATATATACCTCTGACTAATATTTGATAGTCAAACTAAAAGTCATTGCTCAGAGTTTGTACACCCCTTTATAGGTAACCTAATTTTACAGCACAGGTTTCAGTCCTCAGGATGATAAAAACTGCAGTCAACATTACTTAAGTTGCCAGGTCACAGTCATCTCAGATACAGGTTAGAATACCGTAGACAGGAGTCTTCAACCATTTCATAGACCCAGAGAATATGGCATTTAACATTTGTTATTCAGAATTCAGCTGTGAGAGACGTGACAACTCCTGGTGTCACTGTTTCTTTCCTGAGATGGTGTTGAGCATCAAGGACACTCCTTTGGAGTTTGTCCTTTTGGCAGAGAATGGTCAGTTGGGTAAAGAACTGCCCTTACTTCAACTGCTGACAGTACACACATAATGTCCAAGCTGGATGAACAAGATGACGGATGGAGACTGATGAAACCTGACTGGACAGGATAAGACAGTCCCTCCAAAAATGTCCTGCTTGTGAAGAGATCTGTCAGATAGTATAGGCCTGTAGTCAAAATGATGGATGCTCCAACAGTGCACAAAACCATAGGTGATTGTCCAGGTAGCTATGTCGCTGTCCTTTCCCAAATTTTGGAAGCTACTACTCCCATGTGCTTCTGATTTTCAGATGATATATTTTCCTTCTCAGGTCTTTAAGGGGCTAAAGAATATGTATTTAAGGTTACTACCATATTATCCATTAGCAAGAAACATTCAGGTGTTGGATTTTCACTTTCCCAGATGTACAGTTTTGAAGTAATTTATGCACCCTACTATCTACCAATATTCTAGAAATGTATGATGTACTTTATACATGTTAGGTTTTGGTTGTTGTTTGTGCCTTATCCTCTCCTAGATACTACCTCATAATTATTTCTATTGTATATAGTCTTAGTTTAGAACCTTCTTAGTTAGACAAAAGGGGGAGATGTGGTGGGATTCAGGTATCAGGTGATAAGGTCGGAAGACACTTATCCAGGGTTGGGCTCCTGAAGAGGGAGTAGCCAACCCCATTCAAGAGGGGCTGCTGGGATCTTGGGGAACCCCATTTGTTCCTGCCTACTTGAGAGACTGGATCAATGTCCATCACTTGTCCATCCAATTGTTCAAGTGTATTCTTAAGCTGTAGCCTGTTATCGTGAGTGTTGATTTGTTTGCCAATATTTATCTTGTATTGGTATATTTTAAGTGAGATTTACTACCACACATCTGGATCCAGTTTCCACATGTAAGCAACATCTTGTCCTCTGATTCTCCCCTAGTGGGAGGCCTCCTGGGATACTATGACTTCCCCCAAGTGGAACATAAATGAGATGAACTTGCCTGTGATTTGGGGGAAAATCGTGTAAAACAGAAAAATTAAAGGGAAGTTAATCCAAAACCTCTATAAGTAGTCTTTAAATTTAGCACTAATGAAAACTAAATAAATAACTAATTAATACCAAAAATTATAATTTAAAGGGATCTATTTGTCAGACACTGAAATCTGTCCTTCTTCCCAGGTCATCTTGGTAAGTGACAGTAAAGACTAAGTGTCCTCAGAATATCTACAATGTCTTGGCACTCTAATGTCTGTTACTGAAAGTAAAAATACACACTTATAATGTATAAAGCACTTAGAGATCAATAATATCTCAGAGGTAAAGTGTATCTCTCATGCTTCTTAATACAAATATAAAAATAAGCTATAATTATTGCCCAAAAGATTATCTAATGATCACTATTTTCTTTTCTTACATGATTACATATTGCTTAGGAAAGAAACAATAAAGTTACTTTGCTTAAGAAGCAAAATAACATTGTCTTTCTAAATCATCTAAAACATCTTTCTAAATTCAGGAATTTGTTACAGTCTCAGGCTGAGGTCTTACGGTATCCTTCAGGTATGTACTTTTAAAATTATATGCATCCTCAAATGTGATGTTTTTCTGTTTGTTGCTCAGGAGGCGGACCTTAGTAAAGTTGGTAAATAGTAGCTAAAATATATATCTCACCATCTGGAAACACAGATAACCAGAAACCTTAATTTACTCCTTTTTACCTCATACTATGAGGATGAAATTGTTCAATAACAAAGACACTTTGGAATTAATTCAAGACAAAGGACTATCCCTGACTGGTTCATAAAAAGTAAATATCTTAATTGGAAGAGTAGCATTCAGGGGTTCATTAAATCATACTTTGGGGATTGTGTTGCAAAGGTTTTCATTTGTTTGGCAAAGGTGATCAGAGAGTTTTGTTTAATTACCTTTTAATAGGAGTTGCAAACTTCACTTTATTCCCCTTGCAACTTGTTAATTTGAGCCTTAATAAATTGGTGGTGGAATTAAAGTAAATTCACTGTCACTGAGTGATATGAGCCCTTTGTTGTGTGAATCAAAGTTGTATGATTGTTGTGTTAATAGCATAAAAATGAATTTTATAACAATAATTTACCTTTTTGTAAAACATTCCAAACTAATTACCAGACATTTTAGCCTCTGCTTCATATTTATTAATTACCAACTACATAACAAGTTTGAAACATTTAAATTATTCCAAATCCCCAAGATACATATATGACTTGTCTAACTGATACTGGTAACATGCTATCCAAGTGAGGATCATTATTTGTTTTGATTCTTTGTCTCAAAGAATTTCATCAAAATACTTATTGACCAAAAAATAGATTAAATGACAAATTATAACCAGACCCAAAATTATGTAAAATATTTTCACTTTAAAATTTCATTTCTCTATTATTTAGTCTGAAGTACATATTGCTAAAAATAGTATGATTCCTATAATATATTTAAAGAATCAATGATTTTATTTCATATGAATCATTGTGCATTTAGATAAAGACCTCTTTCACATATTTTTAGAATAAAAACTATGTCTTAATTTATTTTAAAATACGTAAAATACACAGATAAGTTTTCACATCTTCATTCAAATAATCACAAGTTGTATAATCACTGCTGAACTCACCAGTCTCCAAATGAAAACTCAAAGGCAGCTGTGGCTCTCTGAAGTAACCTCTGTCTGGTGTAAAAAGAAGCTTCTTTTTATGAGGGGTATGTGGTAATGTGAAAGAGAGATGCCCACCATTGGTTTCAATATTTTAAGGCTTGGTCCCCAGTGAGTAGTGCTGATGTTAAGCCCCTACTATCTCTACCAGTTTTTTCTTTGTTTGAAAAACAAATGATGTTTGTATCCAATTACAGGGTTTTCAGGTAAAGACTTCTGTCTCTCTTTGTGTCATCTCTACTTTCTCCCTTTGTGTTTCTGCAAGCTAATTAATCAAGCTTGTTCTTTGTCACTGGATGCCTGTAATTTTGACAAATGTTGAAATCTGACATCCACACTCTCAGATTTTTTTGAAATAAATAAAAAATATATAAGGGCTTTAAGAAGCCCAGGAAACACTAAGTATGCTTAGGACTTCTAGAGACAAAACTATAGATTAATAATCAAGTTGTAGAAAAATAATATTGATTTGTTACACTGTTACAAATGTAATCTGGATTCAACTCTGTTTTTAATAAGTTGAAAACTTTATTTATGTTGTTATGTCTCATTATATTGAAAAAAATTGGAGAGGATCCAGTAAGAAGGAGAGATTAAAAATGATGAAACATATATAAGTATTAATGATATGAATTTGGCAAAAGACTTAAAGAAAAGCTTTTATGATATTTAGAATATGAAGGACTTTAGATTGTAAATTAATTGTGTCCTAAGGTAAAGGGCACTTCTAATGTAAGAAATAAAATATAAGGAGAAAACTAAAAGACTGAAATATATTAGCATTTTTGTAAAACATAAAACAAAAGAAATAGCATTAGGTTAATTAAGTGGAAAATAAAAGTTACTAAGATTCAGAAGATCAAAATTTAGTACCTTTGGCTACAGACCTAGGATCTCTTTCTATTTCCATCAGTAAAGGCCTCTTAAATTAATTTATTTTAGTAACATTAACAAAAGTATCCTTTTATTTAAACTTATATGATAAAAATTGTATTGTTATATAATTTTGTATGTGACATTAATTTATACTATAAATAATACATTTTTGTATATATAACATTATGCATTTAGATGTTTTAATGACTAATATGGTGTGTCTGTTAAGTTTCAGTGAGATAATTATTTGTTTTGTGCTGACTTAGTCAGTGGGCTGGGATAAGATCTTAAAGGCACCAAAGTCCCGAACACAAGGCTGGCTAAAGTGGAAAAATAAAAGAAAAATCTAGAATGATGACCTCATAAGATGTTCTTTTTGATGGAGTTACTATTTAACATCCAGTTGGGAAATACTTGCTAAGAAGAATCTCCGCTCTCTTAAGAAATGAAGACTATTCGTCTCCTAAACTGAACACACATCCGGTTTGTAGTCACCATCCTCCTAAAGGTAGATTGAAGAACCTAAAATAAAACTAAAATTGTAGGGCCAGCTTTGACTTCTTTGACAGGCACTGAGATTAATTATTTGACCATAAAATGAGCCCTCATCAAATCTGACTTGATGATGTAAATACATGAAACTTTTATACATCCCATTAATTATAAGATTATGACTGTCATGTTGTTCTGAAACTATTAAAGCAAAAGCAGTGCCACTGGAGAATTCTCCACAGAAGATTGAATTCTTCACACCGACTCCAAGACCTTGAACTATCAGGGGAGATATGAGCCAGAATTTGTATGGACTCTATATACTGAGTTTTATTTTTGAATGCCCATAATTCTATTTGGAAAGAAAATTGACCCCTCAGAGCCAACTAATATGAATAAATTAAATGTGGTGCAAAAAATTTTAAGCATCTAGGAGCTATGCAAACTACTAATAAGATGACATTCATACACTATTTGATACACTAGGAAGAAGATGCTGAGGATCTGACAGTGGGATAGCTGATAAAACTTTAGAATGGACAGCTATTAAACTGTACCAAGAGACACAGCTCTACTGTAACCAAGCCTTGCATTTGACTAGCTAGGGATTTGACTCCTTACAAAATTATCAATGGACAACTGCTACAGTCCATGCTTAAACTGTGTGATCTTATAAATAGGTTAGGAAATGAGAAAAATTATATTATCTAAATCATATTCAAATTTTATCTACAATGGATATACATATTAAAATTTCTACCCTTGCAGGTTCTGTGCATTTGTTAATGCCAGATGTCTGAATTTAAAAGCTGCAAACCAGGAAACACTCAAGATTTATACAACTTAATTTGAACAAGATTTTAATCTTACTAATTACAAATTCTCTTACATTACAACACTTGACTCTTTAATGTCATCAGGCTACACTAAAGAGAACACAGGAGCCAGAAGACCCCAGTGATTTTGGAACCACAAGGGCTCAAACTAAAAGAAGTAGTCAAAGAATGAAAACTCTCTGACATCAAGTGAATCTGTTAACCATGCCGTCCTGGTTTATTTGTTTCTTCATATAATTCAGTATATTTTTGTTTGAGATTTCTTCCTTCCCCATCCTAACTCCAAACATGTCCTCTTTTCACGAATTGTTATTACATTACTAGTATAACTTGTTCAATCTATAAAATTACTTGCATTTCTAAGGCAATTCTTTTTTTCAAAATTCTCAAGCAAGAATCCACACCTCAATAGCAACACACAAAGGATTCCTTCTCTTACTTCAATAGTGACAGTGTCCTATCATATTGGTGAAAAATCTACTCCACAGTTAGACATAATTGGTTGAAGGTTAAGGAATAGGAGTCCTTCTTGGTCTAACTACTTTTAGTTTAAAACAAAAAAAAAGTTTCTCAAAAGTTCCCCTGTTATACTTTTTTATAAACTTGCATGTATTGGCCTTTTGAAGTGTCAAATAAAAGTTAATTTTGTAACAAGTGATAATTTAAACATGGCTTAAGGTAAGCCACCTTCCTAGTGGTGGTTATTTGACCAGTGATTGACCGAGCTCAACCAAAATGTAATGTTTTTGCTATGGCCAGAAATTCTACTCTCTTGACTAAAAATATCTTTGATTTATCAGCTCTTTACTCATATACAGTATCCCTGTTCTACAAATTATTTAGAAATTAGTTCTGAGAATATTTAGAAACCAGATCAGAGTTCCCAAAATACTTTTAGCCTATCTAGTTTTTAGCAAAGATAGCTACAGAGTATTCCAAGGATATGTTTAACTTTTAGCAGAAAAAGAAACTGATTGCTTTCTTTTGGGGTTGGGCTCATTTTATTCCAAAGAACCTAACCAATTTCAACTTCATGTTCTTTTCAGCCTCCTTTGAAGAATCAATGTTAATTTCTGTTATGAAATTGGAATGATTACTAAACTATTGTCTTACAGGTAAATTTAGGGTATCTGGTATGGTAATTTTGAAGTATACTTCCAAAGGTCTTTCTTAAAAGGCACCAACTGTCTGATTTGATTGGTGTCTGGGAAGAGATGTGAAGATAAAGTAAAATCAAAAGTTATTAGCCTAGGCAAGTGTCATGATTTCAAAGAAAATGGCTCCCGAAGGAAGTGTTACTATTAGGAGCTATGGCTTTGTTGGAGTATATGTGTTCCTATTGAAGGAAATGAGTCACTGTAGTAGCAGTGGCTTTGAGTTCTCTTCTGCTCAAGCTTCTCTCAGTGTAACTTTTAGACCATTCCCTGTTGCCTGCATGATGTAGAGTTCTCAAGGATTCTCAGTTATTTACCAGCACCATATCTGCCTGCACATCACCATGCTTCCCATCATAATGATAATGTAATAGACTGAACCTCTGAAACTATAAACAAGCCACTCCAATTAAAAGTTTTTGTTTTGTTTTTTAAAGAGTTGCTCTGATCATATTATATTTTCACAGCAATAGAAATCCCAACTAAGACAACAGGGAACCAAAAGAAGCCAGAACAAAAATATGTCAAATAGAAGTTTATTAGAATCTCTTTATGGGCTTACAAGAGCATCCACAGTAACAGAACATTTGAGTGCTATCCCAGTTCCCTGGGATATAATTGGCCTTATAGGGCAAGAGAAAAATATTATCTCTATTCATCCCTCTGGTAACATTAGTAAAGCTGCTAAGTAAGGTTATAGAACATCCAGATTAGTTACACCAGTCTAATACTTTTAATTAAAGTCTAATATTTAAATAAAATCTGGGCAACAAAAAAAAAAAACTTACTTAGTTAGGGCCTTTATTTCTGTGAAGAGACACCATGTCCATGGCATCTCATATAAAGGAAAATACTTGATTGGATGGCTTAAAATTTCAGGGATGTAGTACATTATCATAATTGTGGGACATGATAGTATGCAGGAGGACATAGTGCTGGAGAAGGAGCTAAGAATAAAGAAAGATCTATATCCTGATCCTGAAGATAATAGGAAGTGATCTGAGACATTGGGCACAGCTTGAGCATATATAAGACCTCAAATCTCACTTCTACAATGACATATTTCCTCCATACCTACTCAAATTAAGCCGCACCTCTTAATACTGCCTCTACCTATGAACTTACGAGTGACAATTGCATTAAAACTACCACAACATCAAAAACACTTCTAAATAAACTTCGATTAGTCTTCCTTTTTTGGCTAATGCTTGTAATTGTTATAAAAAGCTAGTCCAGTCATACCTTGTTTTTTGGGATACTGAATCGAATCTTCCAGACTCTGCCCCTTTCCTGTATTTCTGTTTGGATTTCCTGCCTGGCTGCAAACTTTTTTGCCATAGGCCAAAAAAATCTTATTTATTAACCAGTGGTAGCAACACATTCACAGTGTATTGATATGGGAATGTCTTTCTGTATGCTGAAAAATAAAGAGACTATTTTGGACTATGAAAGGCACCTTAGAAGTAGTGGGAAATCAGAGCATAGACAGGGGAAGGAGGGTGGAGTTTAAAAGAGACATGATCCAACCACCCAAGAATCAATATGTTAGGTAACACATGTGAACCATGGGCAATGTAGCAGGACAGATTAACAAAAATGGGTTGGATTAAGATGAAAGAGCTTGCTATCAATATGCCTGAGCCATAGGCCAAACAGCATGAAATTAATATAAGCATCTCTGTATTTCTTTGGGACTTTGGGATTGTTGGTCCAGATAAGCAGCAGCAGGCAGGCCCAAACTGGAGAACTAATCTGGGCCAGAAACCTCTTTCTACAATGTACAGAAATACCATCCCATAGTACTTCTCCTTTTCTGTCCAATCAAAAAGGAAGATTTCAAGTTTAACATAATAAAAGTACAAACAATAAAAAAGTTATCAAGCAAGAATTACAGTTGCAATATCTAGTCCATTTTTATTTGACAAACTTGAAGAAAATATTCTATTATCTCTCTTATTTTTGTGAGTCTAAAGTTTTATATCTAATTTATCTTTTATCATGACTAAGAAAAACTATAATTGTAACTATCTAGTTTTCAACGCCATCAAAGACCCCAGAAGGACATAACATTACCTAAGTATACAGGAAGTACATTGAAAACAACTTCCAAAATTCTAGAAATGACAGTTATCTGGCTTCCTGGAAAGTCATCCAAAGGGATGGCAATGTTGGCCTATCTCTCTTCAGCCAACAGGCCTAGAGTCTCTAGCAGACTTTCTAGTAAAGCAGGAAATGTTTAGATCTGACTTACTTGTGCCCTGTAGAAGGTCTGTCAGTTTCTTCTGTGAAGCAGAAATCTGTAGGACTTTTTTGCCCTCTTTTAGCAAAGTTCAGTGGTGACTTTTCTGTGGGTCCTGTGGGTCCAGTTTATACAACATATTGTTAATCTCTCAAGGCAAGGACACTTTTTTGCCACAAAAAAGTAAACTTCATGTAGAGTTTCTTTGATGCCCATAATCCTCTTGAAGTAATTAGTACTGCCAGGAGCAGATGTGTCTCCCTGTCCAGGAAAGTCTAAGTTCTTAAAGCATTTCTAAATCCCCTATTTTTACCGATTGGAAGTATTTGAGGATTATCTACCTAATTGAAATGTATTTTTATATACCTAAAAAATGTATCATGACAATAAGTTTGATTATTATAGGTGGTTAACTACTAAATTGTATTATTAAATATACATTACAATTTTAAGTGAGTTTCACACACATATATTTAAAAAGTAGATATATACATGCAGTATAACAAAATTAACCTAAAATTTACATCAACAAACCAAAATCCAAGTCAGTGTAAAGTATTTTGATATTAACAGTTTTTTTTTGTATTAAAGTAGATTCAATAATCTATCATTTTATCATTTTCTTTAGAAAGAGATTGACTATGACTATTACACATATGTTCCTTATAAATAAAAGAAAACATTCATAAGCAATATTTTAGAAATTTAAAAATAGATTTTTATACTACTTCCTGCTGATTGGGGGTGCTGATAATCTTATGAGGCTCCTAAGAAAATTTATAGCTACAGTTAAATGTTGGCTATAGTAATCTGTGAGGTTTCATCATCTCAGCCAGTTGCTTTCAGGGTGCTTTGATTGTTCAAATATATTAGCCTGATAGCAATCCATTGGTTCTTCTGTGAAAACAAAAGCAGAACCTATTTTCCAAAGCAACATATCCTTAGACCCAAATTTTGGGGTGAAGTCATCCTTAAAATACCTATGTTGGTCTAACCTAGCAGCCCTCACAAGCAAATGTCTCTCTGAAGTTAAATTTTAAGCACAACACAATAATATACAGTATCCAGAATTCTTTTTGTGGCTTATTATATTCTTTATTACTATTTTATAAGGACTTTCTCCACCCTTTATCCCAAGCCTACATATATATAAAAATACACTATAACTAATGTAGAGTGTTTTTCTATCTGAATTTGTTATGTGTATCTAGAATTCTTTCTTTTCTGAACAGAAGAGTTTTTGAATTGCTAATCTGAGCAAAGTGTTGGCTTTGGCTACTGGCTCTATCCTGCTTAGCTTTCCAACATGGAATTGGTTAGCTTTCCAACATGGAATTGGTAACAATGAGTCATGCTTACTTTGCAAATTCTGGGAAGCAACATTAAGAAGCATGGATCTGCATTTCTAAGATGGGAGCTGGGATCTCAATCTCACAGGTAATGCTGGAATAACCTTATTATTCCTCAGCCTGAGAGACACTTTGCGAGTTTGTCATGTTGCTACAGAAGCCTGCTGCAGCCAAGGGATGCATCTTTGTACCACAGGGCCATAATGAGTGAAATGAACTAGAAAACTGTTCTTGGCCCAATTTTAAAATATTTTTAACCCTTTATCAGGTCTATGAAGATTAATGATTCATGTTGTCTGTCTGCATCTATGGTCAAGTATAATCATCAAGCTAGCTAATAGAAGTATCTGCGTTTAGTGATGTCTAACATTAAACACTCCCTGGATAGACGTAGGATCTACTCAGAAACCTATAATTAGTCTAGTTGCCTGAAAATGGAGGCAGTCAACACATACGCATCATTCACACACACACACACACACACACATACACACACACACACACACACACACACACACACACAAAACAACCTCAATAAGTACCCTCTCTCCTCTAAGGAGATCAAATTGTAGAATCATATAATACTTATATGAAGCAGGTAGATCTTGGCTGTTAAACACACCATTTTTACCATTTTACTAGAATTTATAATTTGAAGGTTCATATATATCCATCAGTCTTCTCAGGAGGTAAGCACAATAGCATTCAGGGTAAGTTTTCCTTAATGCAAGCAGTCATAAATCAAATACTTGAAATCTAAAGAACACAGAAACCAGTAAAGCTTGAAAAACAACAAAAAAAAAGATTGATTCTCTTTGCCTCAAACTGGACAATGACCCCTTATTTGCATTTAAGCATTGTCTGGCTGGCCCCTTGGTCCTTGGCTCACTCAGGGTCCTGACAATGTCATCCTATGTAGTCTGTTTGCACAGCTCAGTTGTGCATGCAGCGTATCTCCTTATAAAAGCCAGGCCCAGTCTGCCTTCAGTCTCTTCTTCTTCCTCAGTGCCCCCCCACACAAATTCTCTATGTGAGCACTGTCGCATGGTATAGGTAACTTTATCAGGCCCCTTGGTTCTAACCCACTAAAGTTGCCACCCGCCATTTATAACATTGATACCATGTCTTGGAGAGGCCCTCCTGGCACCCCAAGGCATACTAAAACCCTGGCCCTGATATATCTACTATAGCCCATTTGCAAGCTAATTGACTGATGGACCCTTCGTGTAACTCATGCTACTTTAATTGAAACCCAAAATTGTTCTGATTCTATAAGTTCTAGGGGGCACTAAGATCAACTGCTTTGTCTCCCAATTCCAGAAGAATGAGGCTTCACCCCACAATTACTGACCCCTCTTCTCATTCTCCTGTCTCTACTAATCATAACCCACTTCACCAATTTCCTCCCTATGCATCTCCAGTCACATATTCAAAGTATCTATTTAAGCTAATTGTCTATCTTTATAGGACTACCAACTATTAGTTACAGAACTGAAGGCATACAGACTATCAAATGTGTCTGGGTGGGGAAAAAGATAGATATCCACACCCTAGGCTCAACAGGGAGACTCACAGAACAGATTTTAATATAACTATTTATTATTGACTACCCTTAGCAATCAATGACCTGAGTCTCCTGAGGGGTAAGGTGACATTATGATGATGGAAAATTAACTTAAACACTAACAAATAGAATTATGATTATTAATCTAGCTCTAGCAGATTACTAAGCATTATACTCTACCACTATATTATCATAACTACAAGCTCAAGATTTTAAATTCCCTTTGGTTGCTTTTTAACGTGTCTAAAACTTATCACTTTCTATAAACTTAAAATTCTTGTAAGCTCCAGAGTCAATTTGGATTCACTGGGAATAGCATCTTGTCATGGCCAGGCAATGTCAGTTCTAAAATTCCTAAACAGCAAACTGAAATGGACAGCTACCCTAGGGTGTGGCCAAATGAGCTATGGACCCCAAGTCAGCAAGAAGCAGTTTTGAAGCATCCTCATTTTCCACCTACCTGTTACCCCTAACTCATTACTTCTTTAATAATAAACAAAGGGGAGGGATGTTAGCATTTCTGGTATTCTCTAATCACCCTGAAGGCCCTGTGACTGCACGTGCATTGTCAGTATTCAGGCAAATGTTTAGACATCCCAGGGTTTTACGGAAGTACATTAAGTAATCTATTTTCATCACTGTGTGGCTGTGTAAGCCTCTATATGCATGTACTAAAATCCCCTTTAAATGCAAGCTCCATATGTCCCTTGTTTCTCTCTGCTGTCACTTCTCTTTCAGAGGCAGACTTTTACACCCCTTCTCTTCACTCTACTAGTAAATGTCAAATGTTTGTTCTGTTGTACATTGTGGTTTGTTCTTGCTATCACTACCACTAACTGTAACATTAAGGTAGCTTCTTCAGCCTATACTCTCCTCAGCTTTTCTCCCTCCTCCTCAATAAATTCTCCATATGAATGCCATCAAATCTAGAGCCCCTTGGCTCCAATCTGGCAAGGTCATTGATTGCCATTTGTAACACCTGCTTCTCTGCAAAAAAAAAAAAAAAAAAAAAAAAAAAAAAAAAAAAAAAAAAAAAAAAAAAAAAAAAAAAAAAAAAAAAAAAAAAGATGCCTGAGCTGTTAGTGTATAAATCCTAAAAAATAAAAAGCAAATAAAACAGAAAGAAATTTTGTGTTTTCCATGCAGGAAAGACAAATTGCTATGTCTTACCACACAAATTTTTGCTTGGGGAACTAAACAATGCCACCTAGATCTTACTGTTCACCTCTTCTCAGCTTCTAGATAGAGCTGCTATAAGAGAAATCCGTGGCACCCTTGTGTACTGTTCAAGCATGGTGTTAGCTGAGAGTAAAAAAATTCATAGCTCTCCATGTTGACTAGAGTTTATGACCCTTGAGAACCAAGTGTTAAAATTGTTCATTCCATTTTCCAGTCTTAGTGTTAGCTTTCTGGGGTACTTTCTCCCAGTTGGGAATAGAAACTGGGAGAAAGATTAAAAAGTTAAACTTATTTTGTAGGAACCTCTTGCAATGTTCAGTCTCTCCCTAGTCGGGGCAGGGAGAATATATGCAACGGGATTTTGGTGTTTCTGAGACAGCCAGAGGAGTTTGTCTACCTGTTTTGGGAAAAATCTCTCCCACCACTGCCCCACCCCTTTGGTTTATCTTTTTTAAAGCTCTTTCTGCCTCTTATTTTTCATGAGCTCACTAATTCCCCTTCTTCATAGAGATTTAATTCACTCCAAGTGGTTATTTCCCATTCCAGTTCTTCACGATTTCAATCCAACTGACCACTTACTTTTAGGGAACTTTTTTACACTTTCTGGCCTCACATGAAAGTCTAAACTTCCAGGGTGACCAAATAACAAAAATAATGTGTTACTTTTCCCTAAAAGAATTTCTTACCTTTGCCTCGTGCACAGACTTCTGACTCATAACACTTCTGCGAAGATTCCTGATCTTTTAGGAGTATAATACTTAGAATTGAGCGATATACAATTTCATAATTCTCTGTGATAAATCAAGGGCATCTGCATGGTTTCCCATCTACTACAAGAAGCAGCTTCTATGAAGACATTTGAGAGATGCACTGATCTGTAGGTATAACAATAAGTCAATAAGAATTATTTTGATACTATGTCCATTTAGCTGAATAATAATAGTAGTAGGTTTTCTCCTAGAGCCTATGACCTATCTGGCCACTTTCTTGGGTCATATAACCAAGCCAGGTATGTGTTCCATTTTATGAAATGTATTTTATTATAAAATAGTTTGTTTATTTCATAAAACTCATGGCTCTATTATAACAGTGGGCATATGTTATTAGGCCATTAATTATTATAACTTGCAGAACTCACAGACAAGTAAAATTGATTACATTTTTCTTCCACTGGGATAAGTAACATATTACTGTGTGATAAAAGCTAGCCAATAAGAATGAAGCTTCCATACAAATACTATCTTGATTTCTCCATATTCTATGGCCTAAGTACATGGTATCTACAACAATGTGGTTATATTATCAAATTCTGAAAGAAAACCAAAACCATTTTCAGTAGACTATTATGTTTGAGGTTGATGGGACTGCATTGGTCATGAGCTTAGACTGGAAACCCATGCTTTGAGTTGGGGTATTTATATCATAATATGTGGTGTCTGCTTGGACTATTATTCTTTCATTACAGGATAATTCCATTTAAAATATTTTATATGTATAAAAATATGTATTTTTGAACCTTTTATAGTAGTAGATTACTATATGTAATGGAAATCAGGTACTATTACATCTTGACCTTAAGGTGTGGTCTCTTACACAGAGTAAGTCAAACTCAATCACAGAGTTCCTGGAAGGCTGTAGACCTATCCATGCCACTCATGTAGATGTCTGACCTGGTCTTCCTCACCACCAAAGAGCATGGGAAAGAGAGGACAGAATATATGTACCCTGACTCTTAAACTGTATCCTTCTTTAGTCTATGATGGGCTGAAGGTTAGATATGTATAGTTATAGTTTTATGTATCTGTAGTGGAAAATAAATCAGGTATAAAATTTTGTACTCACCCAGATAGGATAGATAATAGAGTATTTTCTTTGAATTTGCCAAATACTAAGAACTGGACATTGTTAATGCATTTCTTTCTTGATAATTACTCTTATCATATATAGTTTTACTATGTTAGAGCAAAACCTTTTTTATTTAGACAAAATAATGGACATTTTGAAGAACTGTTAACATTTCTGTGCTGCTGTGCCAATAAAATTTGCCCTGACTCAGTGTGTGGCATTAACTGCTAGAGAACCAAAATTTCCTGTAAAGATTTTGGAGGATCAAGAACATATAGAGCGACACGGGAAGAAATAGAGAGGGGCTGAGAAAGACACGGTCTCTCGGATTGAGGAAGGAAACAGAAAGGGGGTCAAGAGCGACACGGGAAGAAGTAGAGAGGGGCTGAGAAAGACACGGTCTCTCGGATAGAGGAAGGAAACAGAAAGGAGGTCACTGTTCACTTTCCCATTGCTTCTCTGCTCAATCATATTTTAACATCATGCCCGACTTTCAAGTTTTTATCAATAATAGAATAATTTATATAATTATTACATTCTCCTCTATCAGATCCAGTGTATCAAGCCTTATATCAAAGCTGAAGGAGAATAAAAACTTCCCACTGAGAAAAATCTGATTTACATAATGTGTTTATTAAGCTAGATTTATAAATTATACTGGAAGAAATAATTTATTCTAAAAAATTAAACATATTAAAGAGGTCATAAAAATATATAATTCCAGTATAATTAACTAAAATAGTTCTAAGAAACAACATAACAATGAAATTATAGGAATTGATGATTACTTAATTATTAATAACTCTCAAATTAATCATCTCAATTCACCAACAATAAAAACATACTAAAAGACTGAATCAAATATCAAACCCATCTTCTCACTGCCTCCAAGAAACATTCTCAATGATCAATGATAGTACAACTTCACCATAAACGAATGAGAAAGGCTTTCTAATCCGTCTTATTTTTCTATTGTCGTAAAGAGATACCATGACCAAGTCAATTTATAAAAGAAAGCATTTAATTGGAGGTTTGCTTTAAATTTCAGATGGTGAGGCCATGGCTATCATGGAGGGAAGCATGAAAACAGGAATGTTTCTGAAGCAGTAGCTGAAAGTTACATCTGATTCACAAATTGAAACTTCAAAGCCCAATCTCACTGTTACTCTACCTTTAACAATGTCATACTTGTAAATCTTCCTCAAAATAGTTTTATCATCTAGGGACCAAGTATTCAGCTACATGGGGGCCATTTTCATTCAATCCATTGTACAAGCAAATGGAACAAAGTAGTGATCTAATCTAATATATGACAAAATAAATTTTAAAGCAAAATTAATCAAAAAAGAACACGACATTTTATACTAATTTTAAAAATCATCATATAATATATATATAATTCATATATTTATGAAAACCAGATACACCATGTTTTATAAAAGAAACACTAAATTAAAAATCACAGATTGACCCCAACACAGTAATAGCAGGTCATTTCAATGCCTCCCTCTCATCAATAGACAAATTATCCAAACAAAAGTTAATAGGAAATCAATGGATTTGAATACATCTTAAATATGATGAATCTAACAGAAATTTACAGAACATTTTACCCAAACACTGGAAAATGAACTTCTTTCTCAGAAGTCATAAAACTTTCTCCCAAAATTGACAACATGTCAGGACACAACAATTTATGATCATTACAATAACATCCTATATATTATCTGACCATAAAGAAATATACCTAGTTATCAAAAATAGAAAAAGCAGAAAGTATATAAACTGACCAACACACTATTAAATAGAAATTGAGTGGAAAGAGAAATCAAGAAGAAAATATAAAACTGAATAGAAAAAAATGAATAAAAATGAAACATAGCTTACCAAAATCTATGGAGCACAATGAAGGGAATCCAAAGAGGAAAGTTTATATCACTAAATGTTCATAACAAGAAAAAGTATAAATCTCATATTAATAATAATATTACCTGTGAAGACTTTTGGAGAACAAGAGGAGTAGATGGAGTTAATAAAAATTAGGGCTGAAATTTATGAAATAAAAATAAAAATTATAAAGAATCAATGAAATAAATAATTGATTCTTTGATGCTATTAACAAAGTTAAAGTAAGAGCGAAGGATGCAAATGAGAAGATATTTTGGCAATACAACAGATACTGAAGGAATTCAGAGAATAAGGACATAGTTTTAGAAACCTATACTCTAACCAACAGTAAATAAGAGACTCCAAAAATATACAGCTTATTGTTCTTGGCTATCACTCAGAGGTGGAAGAGAAGTCTCTATTGTTAAAGATACCATCTACTTCAAAAAGAGGGCTCAGAGACCCCTGAGTTGTAACTGGCTTGAATGCATTTTCCTTGAGGACTACCTTTCAAGATATCAGAAGGTATCAAGTAAGCTTCCAAAGCAAAGAAGAATCCATAGACCCACCCAGCTATAACTACATCAATGACCAGCATGATATAAAAATTCTAAGTGTGTAGTAGTGGAATGCATACTATAGTTGTAAACAGAAGCTCAGTCATTAGATTTAAGACCTCAACACAGGATAATTATGCCCAGCACTGGAAAGGTAGCTAACTACTCCATGATAATGAAGTCTAAAAACTAGGCAAGTATCTACAATCACTAATTTATCAAAGCAGCACAAATCCCTGACAGCATTCTGTAAACATCAGTTGTTATACCCATAGGTAAGTATATTGTTCACTATGTATCAAGTAAACTCTTTACAACATATACAACATTACAGAAAACTAAAACTAATCAAAATGCAGCTGTCACACTTATTGCCGATGGAGACATCTCTAAAATACTCCCAAGGCTCAGGAAATATTGCAGAAGAAAAGTAAGAAAGACTGCCAAATCCAGAAGACTGGAAAGTTTGCTTTGAGACTCTATCTTCTAGCAATGTCAGAAAGGTACACATGTGCAATCTTGTGAGTATTACTCCCTACTCATGAGGAGAACAAGGGCACTATGGACATGTCAAAGTTGATAGTGTAAATCCCACAAGGTTTTTTCCCAAACCTAGCTTGCATACATATCATATATTCTGCCATAACCATCTCTGTCCATATCAGACACAAAACTAACAATATACCAAAAAAACATACACAATATTTAAAGCACAAAAGAAAAACTATCATGATAGAAATAGCCTTTAAATTATATCCAATAAACCAAATCTAAATAAAATATAGAAATAAGTATTTTGAGCAGAAGTTAGAAATGAATAGCCAAGAGACTAGAAATGAAAATAAATACATAATTAATGAAACCCAACGTACCACTGGGAGCATGAACAACAAAAGTTATGACTGCTTGAAGGACTATCTGGAACAACAAAACAAGAGAAGGGTAGTAAAGTGATTCAAAAATATAAAAACAAATCAAACCATTTACATTTGAATATTAAATTATATTAATTTTAGTGGATAAAAAATTTTACTAGAAAGCTTTTAGAAATGATCAACAACTTTAGCAATAAGGCAGGATACATTATTATTAACTTGCAATGGTCAATAGCATTTTATATACTGAGAACAAACATACAGAGAAAAAGACCAGAGACATAATTTAATTCATAATAACATGGAAAAATAAAATGTCTAGAATAAAAAGTGAAAGAAGGAGATAAAGTGAAAGATACAGAAAGACACTAATGTATGGAAAGACAGTCAATGGTATGGTAGGTTGATATTGTAAAAATGACCATTTTACTACAAGCTATACTTTGGTGGAAATTATTTTTAAAAATCAAGTGGCTATAGTTGTGTTGACTTATATATAGATGTATTTAGCTGATCTATGTATCTGGATCTCTACCAGTGCCATGGTGTGCTTATTACTACTGATTTACAGTACAGTTGGAACCAGGAATGGTGATATCTACAATAATATCCTTTTTCTGCCAGAATCTTCAGGAATAATTGGATTGTGTGTGTGTGTGTGTGTGTGTGTGTGTGTGTGTGTGTGTGTTAGTGTGAGTGTGCATGTATTGTGTATGTTTGTATGTGTGCATTTGTAGCCATTTCTTTTGAGATTGTATTATAGTTACACCATTTCCCCCTTCTCTGACCTCACTTCAACCTCTCCATATACATTTTAAAATTATTTCAATATCTGTGAAAATGATTCTGAACATTTGATTTGGACTGCATGGAATTTGCAAAACTTTTTGGTAAGAAGACCATTTTTACAATGTCCATGTTTATAATCCATGACCATAGGAAGTCTTTTTATTTTCTGCTGTCTTAATCAATTTCCTTCTTCGATGTCTATAAGTTTGCATTGAAGAGGTCTTTAATTCCTTATTATGTTATATGGTGGTTTGGATAGGGATGGCCATCATATATTCATGTGTCTGAATAGTTCACCAATAGGATATAACACTATTAGGTGTTTCCTTGTTGGAGTATGTGTATCCTTTTAGGAAGAAGTGTGTCACTGTGGGGGTGAGCTTTGAGATCTCAGATGCTCAAGTTAGGACTAAGTGTGGCATTTACTTCTGCTGCCTATGGATCAAGATAGTTCCTTCTCCAGCATTATGTCTGTCTGTGTGTCCATCATGCTTCCTGCCATGATGGCAATGAACTAAACCTCTAGACTGCAAGCCATCCCCAATGCCATTTATAATTTTATTAACCCTCTTCTCTCTGTTATTCAGACAAGGGTGTGGTAATCTTGTTTATTTTTTTTACCTGGTTTTTGTTTTATTGTCTCTTTGTATTGTTGTTTACACAATTTCTGCCCTGGTTTTGGTTACATTTTTTGTAGCATGTTTTGTGGCTTGGTTTATTCTTGTTTGGACAAGGACTTAGGTGAATCATTGATATACTAATCTAATATTTCTCAAATTGTTTAGACGTAAACATTTAAAGTTATATACTTCCTTTAGGATTGCCTTTATTCTATCCCATACATCAAAACATCCATGAATGAAAGTATATGGAGAAAATTAATTTCTTGTGAGAAAATTTCAAAAGAACAAGACAAAAATCCTATGACCTTAGACATGAAAGCACAAAATTATTCTTAGAGTATGCTTTTGTGCCTCCCCAATGGAATTACTGAATATTATCTTACTACTCAAATGATGTTCGCAAGCACAGGTTGTACTTGTGACTATATATATATTGTATACTATACAGCCTAACTCATTTAGACACATCTGTAACAGCATGAACTCTTGAACTTTGGTCATACGACCCTGTTTAGTTCTCAGAATATAGATAGTGTAATGCCTGTAATAAAATTGGTTATTCCATGAGACTGTAGTCTGCTTTAAGATTCCAGTCTCTGAGACTCATGCTGCAAACTAGAGCAGTAACTCTGTAGATTTTGGACTGTGTATTTATTTTTATTCAGTTCTGGGATTTCTTGTTACTTTTGGCACTTTCCATTATTTTATATTCACTCAATAGTTTGTTCTTTGGACTTCAGGAGTTTTTATTTATTCATTTTATATACCAACCACAGATCGCCCTCTCATCCCTCCTCCCATCACTATCACCACCCCCACCTTCCTGCGCTACCCAGTCTCCATTACCTTTTCTGAAAAGTTAAAGCCTCCTATGGGGAGTCAGCAAGGCCTGGTACATTCAGTTGAAGAACTAAGCCCCTTCCCCATATCAAGAGTGTGCAAGGTATCGCTCCATAGGTAATAGGTCACTGAAAAGCCAGCTTATGCATTAGGAATAGATTCTGATTCCACTACCAGGGGCTGCTTAAACAGACCAAGCTATATAACTATTTTCCATATGCAGAGGGCTTAGTTTGGTTTATGAGTTCACACTGGATTGGTTGAGTTTTCTCTGTCTATTTCCCCATCATGATCTTGACCACCCCACTTGCTCAAATGTTGCCTCCTCCCTCTCTTCAATTGGACTCCTGCAGTTTGGCTTCGGCTTTGGTGCTTGGCTATGGATCTCTGCATCTTCTTTCATCAGTTACTATATGAAGGCTCTATGATGACAGAGTATTCATCAATCTTATTGTGGGGATTGGCCAGTTCAGGCATCCTCTCCACTATTTCTAGTAGTCTAAGATGGGCCTATCCTGTGTAGGATTAGGTGTATTCTAACACCAGGCTTATCCCTAACTCCATGATGTTTCCCTCTATCAAGATATCTCTTTCATGGCTCTCCCACAATGACCATGTTTTAGATTGATCATCCTGTTTCTTCATGTTCTTATCCCCCATCTCCTCCTCTGTATTGCCCCCTCTACTACAATGTACTCAGGAGATCTCATCTATTTCTCCTGGCCAGGACGATCCATGCATTCCTCTTTGGGTTCTCTTGTTAGCTAGATTCTTTGGAGATATAGATTGCATTTATTATACACTGATGTCTTTCTGAGTCTCAGTTACCTCACTCCAGATATTTTCTAGTTCCATTCATTTGCCTGAAAATTTCAGGATGTCATTGGTTTTGGCTGCTGGGTAATACTCCATTGTATATATGTATCACGTTTTTCAGTTGAGGGACATCTAGGTTGTTTCCCAGTTCTGAATATTATAAATAATGTTGCTATGAAAATAGCTGAGCAAGTGTCCTTGTGGTATGATTGAGCACCCTTTGGGTATAGGCCCAAAAAAGATATCATTGGATCTTGATATATATTGATTCCCAGTGTTTGGAGAAGTTGCCATAGTGATGTCTAAAGTGGTTGTATAAGTTTGTACTCCAACCAACAATAGAGTTACCCTTGCTCCACATCCTCTCCAACATAAGCTGTCTTTAGTGTTTTTATTCTTAGCCATCCTGACAAGAGAAAGATGGTATCTCAGAGTCATTTTGATTTGCATTTTCCTGATAACTAAGGATGTTGAGCAGTTCCTTAGATGTCTTTTAGACATCTTAGATTCTTCTGTTGAGAATTCGGTTTAGATCTCAAGCCTATTTTTTAATTGGATTGTCTGGTATTTTAATGTCTAGTTTCTTGAAGTCTTTATATATTTTGGAGATCAGCCCTCTGCCAAATGCAGGGTTAGTGAAGATTTATTTCCAATTCTGTATGCTGTTGTTTTGTCTTATTTACTGCATACTTTGTCTTTCCAGAGCTTATCAGTTTCAGGGGATCCCACTTGTTAATTGTATCCCTCAATGTCTGTGCTACTGGTATTATATTTAGGAAGTGTTCTGTTGTGCCAATGAATTCAAGGTTACTTCCTACTTTCTTTTCTATCAGGTTCAGTGCAACTGGATTTATGTTGAGGTCTTTGATCTACTTGGACTTGAGTTTTGCTCAAAATTTTTTTATCTTTTCTGTGGTCCCTAGTATTTATTTTTTCATGTCTAGCTTTATTCCACTCTGGTCAAATAGAATACTGTAAAGGTTGTTTCAAATTTTCAGTATTTGTTAAGACTTGTTTTATATCCTAATATGTGTCCTGTTTCACAAACAGTTCCTTGGGGAATTGAGAATTTATATTCTTTAGTCTTTGGGTAGAATGTTCTGTAGATTTCTATTCAACTTATTTGGTCTATGATTTAATTTAATCCTAATGTTCTTTTGTTTATTCTTAATTAATGCTCTTTCTTTTAGTGAGTGTAGGGCATTGAATTCAATCACTATTAAAGTGTTGGGATTATTCTTTGGTTCTGTCTCTAGTAGTAGTTCTTGAATGAAATCGCTATATTTGGGTGTGTGTGTGTGTTAGCAATATTCTATTGGTAGTGTAGTGTGTTCCTTTGAGGACTATAATGTGACCTTTTCATTTCTTTTTACTAGTTTCAATTTAAAGTCTATTTTGTCAAATATTGCCTGTGCTTGTTTGTGTCCCAGTTCCATTTCTTGGAGTACATTTTCCTAACCTTTTTCCCAAAGGTGATATCTAATCTATCATTGATGTTGAGATGTGTTTTTTAAAGGTAGGACAAATAAAGAGTGATATTATATTCACATCTAGTCTGATGGTTTGTAGGGTGATGTGAAATGTCTTTCTGTACATGGTGATATACTTTATTACTATCTGTTAATAAAGATGCTGTTTTGGCCTATGTCAAGGCAGCTTGGTGTCAGGTAGAAACTCCAAACAGAAATAAAGGAGGTTGGTGGAGTCAGAGACACGATCTAGCTACCCAAGAGCAAGATGTGAATGCACCAGTAAGCTTCTAGACACGTGACAAGACATAGATTAATAAGAATGCATTGAGTTAAGTTGTAAGCTAGTTGGTAATAAGCCTGAGCCATAAGCCAAACAATTTTTAATTAGTATGACCTTTATGTGATTATTTTGGACTAAGAAGCTGCAGGTATGCAGGTATGACCTTGGGGCTTGGACAGGCCATAAATTTCTGACTAGTAAGGTATTTGAAACATCAATATTCCATTATGATAAAAGATGTTTGTTTATTATTTCATTACATTAATTTTCATACTGTTTCCTTATAACTCATTTGATTAACTGTCCTAGGATTGCTAATTTTACTTTATGAGCTACTGAATGTGTTTATCCACTCTAGAATGATGTATTTCTTCTAGAATTTTATATACAGCTGGCTGTTGTATTTTCCCTTCAACTTTAGTATTTTTGTTAAGAATAACCATATAGATTGATAATTAAGATGTTCATAACTTGGAGTACATTTTCCCAGGCCTTGAAAATCTGTTATTCTGATAGGCCAATATAAATGACTTAATTTTTCTCTTACTGTTTTCAGTCCCCTTTACTACTCTGTGTTTTAATATTTTATTTGTAATATTTTTGTTAAACTTCTTTTCAAGCCTACTCTATTTGATATTCTGTGATCCTCTTATAAATATCCTCTTTATGTTTGTGAATCCTCTATGATTTTTACTAAAACCTTTTTATGTCTTTATGCCCACAACTAGAAGAGTGGGTCTTTTTAAGGTTTCCATTATGCCTCTTATGTCCCATTCATTAAAAATAAATACCATTGCCTTTGTTGAATCATCCAATTCTCTATTTTGCCTTTAAGTTTTGGCATTTTGTTTGCAAATGATACATTCTATTTAATCAGTGTTCGGTTTTTCACTGCATTTTTGATTTGGCTTATTAGAATTTATATCTTCAACATTTCATTTGAGGTGTTCTTCAGGAATCTTCTCCGCTGAACTTAAATTTTTATCTTGTATAACTTTATTTCATGCGGATTTTTCCACTTTGTAGTATTCATTCCACCTTTTAAAATGTTTGAAGATAGTTATAATCATTCTTTTTAATTTTTTCTTTATAATTTCTTTTATGCTCTTCCCATTAGGGGCTAGTATTAAGGGCTTAGTAACTTTTGGAAGAGATGTTCTCAAGTTTTCATGTCATTTTTGTTTTTCTCCAAGACTTTCAATTTGCTAATTTTTCTTCCTTCTCTCCTTCCTTCCTTACTACCTTCATTCCCTCCTTCCTTCCACCTGTCCACCATTTTTTATTCTTCCTTACTTCTTTTTTCTTTTGTTAAAGTAATTTTCATGTTTCTATAGAGATACAAGTTTTAGATGGACACTGCCTTAGGAGGGTTGCAATGTCTTTTTCTTCTGTATATAAGTGCAAGAAGAAAGAGTATCTCTTTCTAGTATTTCTCAGAGTATCAGCTACTGCCTGGTGCCTGGAGGGAGGTTTCTGGGGAAGTATATAGATCCCTATAAAGGGGACTGTACAGGTCCATCACCTCATGTGAAGTTCTTCAACATTATAAGCAAGCCTAAAAAGGGAATTCATGATTCTTCACTTGGTGCAGAAAGTCAGGACTTGTCCCCTGGATTAAATTTATGAATGATGCCAACTAATCTGGTATAAGACATTGTATAAGTCAAAAACCTGAAACAAGATTATCAGGTACCATAGTTGAATCTCAGGGAGGAAAAACTTGGTATAAAATGTCCCATAGGCCAAGGAACTAAAGCAAAATTCTAGGTCAACATAATTGTTGATCTAGAGAGTATTCTGTACCAACACTTGTAGTGAAGTTATCAGGTGGGCCAGTCAGGACAAGCAGGGGCCTCACTGCTGGTATAAGATATTTGTCAGCAGCATATTTCAGCTTGATGCATAAGATCACATGGTCTGGGCATTTGAGCTCCTATATTAAATATAGGTAAGAGACATGAATAAACTTTATTACTTCCACCTTAGACTAATTTTACTTATCGGCAATAGCATATTTTTATATAGTATTTTATTTTTTATGAGAGGAATTTGTGATATTTTATCCCTCATTTGACTATGGAAGACTTTTTTTTCATTTTCAAAATTTATGTTTAAATGGGACACACATCAGGTCTGATTTTTAAATAAAAAGATAGAGCAAGTCTCTACTCTATAAATTTATCTGTCACAACATTAAGTTTTTATAGAAGGAATGAAAAGTTTAGTTTTGAAGAAAGGCATTGAAACAAAATCTCTGTTTACATAAAAGCTTTAATGCAGCAAGCAGAAATATCAGAAGTCTAAAGAAAGAGAATTCATTTAGCTAGGCAAACCAAGGTGTCACTCTTAAACGAGGTATAGTATTTTCTATGGAGTACAAAGAAGCAAACTTAACATGGGACCTTGTTGTAAAGTGTAGCCAGAAGTTTGTATCCAGTCTGGCTCAGGGTCCAGACCTATAGTTCCATAGCTTCTTAGCTCCAAATAATCATACAAAGTCTTATATTAATTACAAACTATTTGGCTTATAGCTCAGGCTCATTACTTGCTAGTTCTTTAAACTTAACTCAACACATTTTCATTAATCTGTGTACTACCATGTGGTTCTGTGGCATTACCTGTGTTCCTTTACATTTTGCTTTCTTGGTGGCAGCTCACAGCGTCTCTTTAACTCTTCCCTTCTCCATTTTTTTAATGCTTGGATTTCCTGCCTGTCTCCACGCTGCTGTGCCATAGATCAAAAATAGTCCCTTTATTAACCAATGGTATTAACAGCATTCAGAAAGACATTCCACATTAGTGAAGTACTCACTATGTGGCATGGACCACAAATACATTACATAAAAAAGTAAGACTGATAAATATGTGGCCACAGTCAAGTTACCTTACACACTTTTAAGCAATGAAGTAAAGGGGCCTAAATACTGAAGAGTGCCACCCTCTGGACCATAGATTAGGCACAGACCACACTCAGACACCCAATTTCCAATTTCCAAATCAAAGAGATTCTTTATTAAGCAAGGCAAAGAGACAAGATGGCTGAATCTAAATTAGGCAGAAACAGCAGCAAATAGCTTTAGTTTTAATTCTAAGAGAAAAGGGGTGAGGTCTATGTTAGAATGGGCTGCAATAGCTTGGTAAGTTCTTACAGGGTGTTTTAATCAATATGGTCAAATGGAGATTTTTTTGGCAGGGGTAATTGCATTGCTGGACCTTGATATTTTGATAGTTGGGCCTTAGTGATCAGCCTCAGAATTAAGTCTGGCATAATAAAATTGTCAAATAAGGTAATAAATCTTGGTTTTTATCTTTAGGAATGTAATCTAATGGTTTACCAAGGGAGAAGGAAGTTGAAAGGCCAACTTTCTAGAGCACTTTGGGAAGTTTGCTTTGTTTCTCATCTGGATGACTGTGGCAGGGTTTGGACTGTTCATAAAATTTTCTGCTCAGGTCCTTGTTATCTGGTTATGTAACATTTTCATTTTTAATTTTTATGGAAAAATAACCAGAGGGATGATTTTATATACAATAAAATAAAGGAAGCCTCTTAGATGAATATAATTAAAATAAATTTGTCTTTTTATTGCTGAGTTGAAATGTCAGTAAGATAGGGTGGCAACTCAACATCTTATAGTGTATAGTCTGTTGGTGTTCACATGAGAAGTTTGAATTTGGGTTTAAACATTAAGATGTTGCATATGTTTTATAAACATATGTTTATATATTGAAGATGTTTTGTAAAAAAGCATCTGGAATTGGATTTGTTGAATGATATGAGATTCATGAGCTTCCTACATTCATAAGGAGTCTTGGGGGAAAGTAGCATGGTTAACATATCAGGCCAGGGCTAAAGAAATGGCTCAGTGGTTAAAAGCACTTGCTTCTATTCAGAAGTCCAGGGCTCTAGTTCTAAATCCTTCAAGGTGACTTGCAATCCTCTGTAGCTGTATTGACATTGTGCTTTCTTCAGGAGACAGGCATGATCATGGTGCACAGATATACATGCAGAAAAATACCCCCACACATATAATTATTTAAGGAAAATAAATAACAGGAATCATCAGAGTATGTCATCAGATCCAAGGTTATCTTTTGAGTTTTGGTTTTTTACTTTTGTTGTTTTTATACATAGCATCAGGTCTCTAAATGGTGCTTTTGATAACTAAACCATTTACTAAAAAGTTTAGACTAGATTAAACTTTGAATATAAAATGTCTCCATTGATGAAAGTTTTGAACACTTGGTCCCTTACTGACATTGTTGGGCAGAGAGTATGGTTCTAAGGGGAAGTCTAGAGACTTTCTTGCCTGGTCTCACTCCCTGTTCATTTTCTGCTTCCTAATTGCTGATGTAATGCAACAAACCAGACTCTTACTCTTACCACATTGCATACTGTGAGTGGATGATTCAAAATAAACCCATTCTTCTTTAAGTTACTATGGCCATGATAATTTATCACAGAAACAAGATAAAACAACATTATAGAGTAAAATAATTTGTCTAATAGAATTGTTATGGATGTCAAGATTTATCTCAGCTAAATAATAAGTGGTTTAGGAATTCCCACCAGAAATATAGAATGACGTGGATTAGCACACTAGGCTTTTACCAGGCAGTCAGAGCACTTCTATTGTATACACAGAAAGTAAACGTGTTGATTGTATCCAAAAATTAAATAAATAATCATTCACTAGGTTGGAATTCAAAAATGTTCACTTGAGCTAATTTTTCTTTGATTCTCTTTTCTTTTCATTCTTTCTATTTTTATTTTATTTTTTGAGTCAAGATCTAACTATGTAGTCCTGGTTAGCCTGAAACTTGCTTTGTAGACCAAGATGGCTTCAAACTCACAGAAATCATTTTTATGTTCTGCATGCTAGGACTAAAGCCTGCCAGGAATTATGTCACATTAAATCTATAAGTCACCATGATGCAGGCATAACTTTTCTCTCATTACCTCTGTATTTGTTGTAACATTTACATGTGACAGATAATAGGATAATTAAACCTAAAACAGAAGCATAGTATGGCCTAAAGTGTAAAGACAACATATGAAGGACACAGAGATTTTAATCAACATTAAATGTTACTCAGAGAGCAGTTTTAAATCAATAAAATTTTACATTTTCTA
This sequence comes from Phyllotis vaccarum, assembly GCA_033318265.1. Classification (NCBI taxonomy): domain Eukaryota; kingdom Metazoa; phylum Chordata; class Mammalia; order Rodentia; family Cricetidae; genus Phyllotis; species Phyllotis vaccarum. The sequence goes on from JARWLC010000002.1 coordinate 185,928,837, forward strand.
TTAATGTATATGTGTATGTGGAGAGAGAGAGAGAGAGAGAGAGAGAGAGAGAGAGAGAGAGAGAGAGAGAGAGAGAGGGATGTGGGGGAAAACACCACTCTGCATGTGAAAGGTCAGAGGAAAGCTTGAATATCCAATAATCTTCTTCGACCTTTACGTGGGTTCTAGTATTCCAACTCATGTTGGCCAGTACTGCAAGGGCTTTTATCCACTAAGCTATCGCAATAATCCCTTGGGATAGTAAATTTATTGTGTTGTGCCCTGGTAGCAAGATCCCCTGACGAGACCACCAGAGACATAAACTCTCCCAAATGCAAAAGCAAGATTTATTGAAAAGAGATACAAGGACCCTGTCCAGTGCACTGACATGGCAGTGGCCAGAGGAGGTACATGCCCCTCTGCAAGTTGGATTTTAAAGGCAAAAACCACAAGGTTGCACGTCAATTAGGGGTCTTAGATACAACAGTGATTATCTCATTTTTAGGGACTTTCCAGAATTCCTCTCTTATCTTAGTTTTCAGGTTGTCTGGTTGCTTGTCAAACCCTTTTTGTATAGGCTATCTCTGGTTCTGGGACATTCTGTGGTTAATTTGTATAGACAGTCCTATGCTATCTCTACTATCTCCTGTACGAGAACATTCTGACTTTGTCCTTTTAAAGTCCTGGAACCTATGTCAGTGAAACCCAGGCCTGTTTTGAGATGGGTTTGGGGACTTTGTTCAAAATGGTGATATTTCTCTGGTTATTCATTTCTCCCTTCTCATGGGCCTAATGGAACCCAATCATGGGTTTTAGACAGTTATTTCCAGCTCATAAGTGTCCCTCTCTATGTCCCTTTTGGTTACAGGCATATAGCCTTATGTTCTCTGTACCATAAATTGGATTGTACCTAATTGTTCCCTCATTTATTGGAGTAGTCTGTTTATGACACAGGACCCAAAGGTTGTGTCCAGGAAAAAGAGCATTAAGGGTCCCATGAGGGATGAGATCAAAGTAGCAAACCAGGAGGACTTAGGATACTAATTTTGAACCACTTCTTGCTGGCTTCATGCTTTCTCTTTTTTTTAGTTAGTCCTTCCCATACCTTGGCCATTGATTCCTTTACAACACCTGAATGGTCCACAAAGAAACAGCACTTCTCACCTAGTACAGGACATAACCCTTTGTTTTTCATAAAAATTAAGTCTAGTCCTCTTCTCTTCTGCAGGACCACCTCCACTAGGGAAGACAAGGAGTCCTGGAGATATGAAATGGAGTTTTCTAACTTTTCTATATCTTCATGAATGGACAGACAGAGGCTGGAATAGTGCAGTTATTCAGTGATTAGAGATGTGGCTTCTGTCCCTAATCCTGCTAGGCTACCCCCTAGAAGTACCGATACAGTGAAGGCTATAACTGGCTCTCTTACAGTGGCAGGGATTTACATGTTCAATTAGGTTGTCCCGGTCTTCTCTGGTGTGATGTATCAGCCAAGGTACTAGCCTGACTAATATACAATATCCTTGAGTCTTATTGAGGACTGTGACATGTGCACATGGGGTCAGCCCAGAGGAATATGCACACCATGTGTCATTCAAGGGTAATAGATAGCCAGTTTGGTCCCTACGTGGCTGAGTATGGCTGGCAGTGGACCTGGTATTGGTGGGACCTGTCCTATGCACAACCCTTGGTTCTCCACCTGTTGGAATGTTAGCAAAACTTTGGTCTGCCAGTGGCAGTGATGGTGGTCAGTGGTGGTTCCATATTTACCCATTACTGCCACCCCCTCATAGAAAGGGGGTTCTGTATTATAACAGAGCCAGCAGGAAGCTGTAAAACTAGGCCTGGTGGCATTGTGGAGCAAGTAGAACTTCTGGAGCAGAGATAACAATGGGTCTCTGTCCATCGAACTGGGGAAGAATAGTGTCCCATGGAGAAGTAACATGATTTGTCTCCAGTGTGGCATAATGGGACTCATTTGTAGTGCAGGGCTTCGTGGGTTCAAACTGTTCTAACTGGGGAGGGTTGAGTACTGCGTTGGGCTCCAGTGTGGCTTTTATTGGGGACAGGGTGAACTGGATGGTAAAAATCAGGCCAGGATCATATTCAGTGATACAGCCATAACCCCCAGGTCTTACCAGTGGTCCAGCTTGCTTTCTTTGCTTGGTCAGTAAATGATATGACCATAGAATTTCAGCACCCTCCTGGTGTGGCACTGGGTTTGTTGGGGTAAAATTCCCTTTCATGACATTCAAGGCTCTGTGGTATCTGCCTTACTATAATCAGATCTGCTTTGATAGGGGGATTCTACCATATGCATCCTGTTGACTCACAACCCTAGATAGCACAATGGGCATCTTTCTGCCCCTTCTCTCTCTCTCTCTCTCTCTCTCTCTCTCTCTCTCTCTCTCTCTCTCTCTCTCTCTCTCTCTCTCTCTCTCTCTCTCACACACACACACACACACACACACACACACACACACACACACACACACACATTTACATACCCAGTCTCTACTTCTCGAGTGAGGCAGACACACATAGTACCTGAATCCCTGAATCTTGGTCTTGGCCCATGGAGTGTGACATCCATACCCTGTTGGCATCCTGACTGAGTCCAAGACCCATGTTTCTGCTGCCAGGTCACAGAGCTCTCCATATAGGTCCGGGAACAAGGTGTCCTTTGGGTCCATAGCAGAAGAGGTGATGTTCACTACGATTCCAACCTTCACATTGACAATATGCCAGGTCTGGTTCATGTGGGTCGTTCAGGTGGCTTATTCTACCAGGGGCTGTCAGGACCAAAAGCAGAAGAAGCAGGGCAGGTTTCATTTCTTTTGGTAGTGGAGCTTGAGTTTTAGTGGGTTGGAGGGATGTCTGATGTCTGCTGGAAAGGTGAATGGGTCCATGGGACCAGCATGAAAGTGGTGAACCCAGGTAACAATGCCGTCTACCCTGAGAGCAGTGGCTGTGGTTAGGATGACAACATAGGGTCCTTTCCACCTCAATTCCAAGGTTCAGTGCTGGTGTCTATAGATCAGGACCCAGTGTCCTGGTTTGAACCTATGTGTGTTGGGGGTAGAGGCAGCCTCATAAATGGCATGAAGTTTTGGCCATATGTCCTTGTAGGTGAGTTGGTGCCTCCGAATAGTATTCAAAGGTCCTGGTTGTCCAGGGAGGCAACTAGCTTGGTCTGCAAGCTTGGTATCATAGTAGGGAGTTCCTATACATGATTTCAAAGAAGGTAAGCCCAGTCTGATAGGGCAAATTTTGCACCCTAAATAAGGCAAAGGGGAGAAGAGTTATCTAGTCTGTGCTAGGTTCTATTGTTAATTTAATCAAGATCTCTTTTAAAGTCTATTCATCCTTTCTACCTGTCTTGAGCTGTGGGGGACTATAAGTACAATGAAGATTCCAATGGGTCCCCAGTGCAGTGGCTACTCCCTGGCTTACTTGAGAGATGAAGGCAGGGCAATTGTTCAACCCAGTCATGGCTGGAAAACCATACCTGGGTAGGATCTCCTCTATCAGTTTCTTTGCCAACACATTTGTGGTCTCATGCTTGGCTGGGTATACCTCAATCCACCTGGAGAAGGTGTCTATAAGCACTAATGTATATTTGTATCCACATTTTCCTGACTTGATTTTAGTAAATTCTATCTCCCATCTAGTCTCTCTTTGTCTGGCACCAGGGTTGGAAGGGGTTGGCAAAGCATTAGTCACCTGCAGGCATGGAATTTATATATTATTTCAATAGCTTGGTGACAATTTTGTATTTTTATGCTGGCCTGTCTTAATAAATTTTGCGTCCTTCAGATGCCCAGATGAGATGATGAGTGAATCTTTCTGAATATCACCAGTCCTGTATCTCCTGGCAGGATGATCCATCATCTTCTCTTTTCCATGAGCCTTCTATTATGTAAGCTATTGGCAGGGTAGGGATCCAAGATAAGTCCACTGGAGTATATTGGGGGTGGTCTGTGGCAGACTTCTAAGTCCAGGATCTACCAAGACTGGAGATAGTTTCAGAGTGGGTGTCACCTCTTTGACTGTCTGATCTGCCAGGTTCTGTCTGAATCAGTCCAATGCCTTTGGGTGGCCTGGACAATGGATAATAGCCACTTTCATGGGTTCCCATATAGCCTGCAGGAGTGCCAGAATCTCCTGTTTATTTTTGATTGCCCTCGCTTCTGCTGTCAGCAAGCCTCTTTCCCTATAGATGGCCCCATGGATATGTGCAGTGGCAAAGATATATCTGCTATCTGTATAGATATTCAGTTTCTTCCCTTTCCCTGGTCTCAAAGCCTTGGTTAAGATGATTAATTATGCTTTTTTGGTGGAGGTCCCTGCTGGTAGGAGTTCTGCCCAGATGATGCCTAAAGTAGTGGTCACTGATGCCCCTGTGCACCTCTGTCCATCACGCAAGTAACTGCTGTCATCCATAAACCAGGTTTCCTCTGCATCTGGCAATGGTGAGTCTAGCAGGTCTGGGCAAATGCAGTGGGCTTGAGCCAGTATCTCCATGAAGTCATGAAGCAGTGTCTCGAGGTCAGGATCTGGCAGCAGCATGGCTGGGTTAAGGACCTTGGTACCTGGAATGTTATTCTGGTGGGGTTGAGAAGTAAGGCTTGATAATGAATCATTCTTGCATTGCTCAGACAGTGGTTGGATGACTGTTTAAGGACCTCCTCCAGGGCATGTAGGGTGGCAATGGTTGAGATTTGCCCCAGAGTTAGTTTGTCAGCATCCTTGACCAGCTTTGCCACTGCAGCTGTGATACACAAGCAGGGGGTCCATTCTGTAGCCACAGTGTCCAATTCCTTGGTTAGATATGCCACAAGTCTCTTCAGGGCCCTATGGTCTGGGTGAGTACCTCTTTTGCTACCTCTTTATTCTCATCTATAAACAGGTAAAAGGGTTTGTTTATATCAGGCAGTTCAAGAGCCAGGGCCTCTAAGAGTTTCTGCTTCAGGCCATCAAATGCCCTCTGTCTTTCTTCCATTCATATGAAGTTGGACCCTGCTGTGCCCAAGAACTCCTTCTTCTGGTTGACAGTCCTAGGAGCAAGTATTTTTAACAGTCTCTTTGCACTCTTTGTAGGCATCTGAGAGTTGTCTGGCCCCTTTCAAGACCATACCTCAGGTATATTACCTGTGATCTGCAGATCTGGGCTTTCTTGGCAGATAACCCAAGTCTCCTAGGGCCCCATAGTAAGTCCTCAGCTCCTCTCCTGCGGGTCTTTATTGGCAGCTACAACTAAAAGTTCATCTACATATTGTAACAAGCTTATATCAGGGTTTGGGGTTCTGCACCCACCCAGATCGTCATGGAGGGCTTCATCAAAGATGGCGGAGGAGTTCTTTAACCCTTGGGGTAGTCTAGTCCAAGTCAATTGACTGATGATTTTAATTTCTGGATTGTGCCACTTAAAGGCAAAATATTGCTGGTTCTTGGGGGCCAGGGTCAGGCTGAAGAAGGCATCTTTTAGGTCCAGGACTGAATACCATTGCCAGTCCAGAGGCAATGTACTCAGTGGGGCATAAAGGTTTGGCACAGTAGGGTGTATGTCTACCACCCTTTAATTTACTTCTCTTAGGTCTTGCACTGGTCAGTAGTCATTAGCATAGGACTTTTTGACCCATAACAGTAGGGTGTTCCAGGCAGGCTGAACTGGCTTCAGTAACCCAAGGGTTAATAACATCCATATGTGGTGGGTTATTCCTTTCTTTGCTTCTTGAGAGATGTGGTACGAACGGCTTTGACTGAATCTGTATCTCTTCAGACTTCCACATATATCAGGGGTCTGTGCTTTGCTAGTCCCATGCCCTCAGTATCAGGTCATACTAGGAGAAACCTCTATAACCATTTCTCAATTTCTGATGGAGTCTATATTCCTCAGTCAGGATAGCCATACCTGTACTGGTTTCCCATTTTGATGTGCCCCTTCACCCAAGAAATGGATCTGAGCTTTCATTTTTGACAAAAGGTCCCAGCCTAAGAGTGCACAGGGGCACTCTGGAATAACTAGGAATGAATGGGCTACCTGTCCCATTCCCAAGTCCACCATTCTTTGGGTAGTCCATGAACAAGATTTGGTGCCTGTGGCCCTTGTACCTAGGTTTTTCAGGTGGACATGGGTCCATCTTGTGTCAATAGGATGGAATTCTCTGCTCCTGTGTCCACCATGAATCTTACTGGTTTCCATCCACTCTCAATGTTACCCTTGGCTCGGGGAGGGGATCTGAGCCCCATCCTCCCTGTCACTATCTTCTTCCATGGATGCAGAGAGCACATGGGCAGTTAGGGATATCCTCCCCTTTTCCTTGGGATAGTTTCTTGCCTATTGCCCTTCTTCCTTGTTATATACACATTGATTCTTCCCTACCTTAGGCTTGGGTTGAGGTCTGATTACCATGTTGGTGTGGTCTGATTGGTCCATCTCCCACAACCAGGAGGATCTCTTTTAATTCCTCCTTATGTTGAGCCTCCTGTTGCTCTAGTATCCTGGCTAAACTTTTCTCTTGCCTATTTCCTCTTTTTTTTCTTCCTGAATCCTCTCTTTCTCTCACCTCTCTTTTTTATGTTCATCTGTCTCTCTCTTATGACAAAACTTTTCCACCACTGCCACTAATTCCCTAAGAGATTTCTTGCCTAAACTTTCTAATGACTGCAACTTCCTCTTAACATCTGGAGCTACCTGATTAATGTAGGCAAACATCACCACCTGAGTTCACTCTTCAGTTTCAAGATCATATGGTTTTTAGTGCCAGAAGGCCTCTAGCAGGTGCTCCAAATAGGCAGCCAGACTCTCATTCATCTCCTGCCTGACATCAGAAACCTTTTTGGGCAGCCTCTTTGAGACCCACCAATAGCCCTGGTGATAGACTTGGAGCCTCTCCTTATCTTGAGCTGTTATGATCCCAGCTAGGATCAGGTGGAAGGGAAGTAGACATTGATAGTCACAGGGTAAATGCTGAGAGCTCCTGTAGGGTCTGGAATCAACTTCTGGATGGCTTCCAGGATCCTATTCTACTTCTCTGTGGTCTGAATGTGGGGTGGCTCTCCTGTGGCTCCAGGTTGCCTGAGATGGCCCCTGTAATGGCAGTTTTAGTTGGGGCTGTGGGTTGGGTAGAGGATTAGCTGGCTGAGGGGGAATGTAGAGCAGTAGGCATAGCTCCAACTCCTCTGTCCCTCCTTGGATGACTCGAGGCTTTGAGTCTCCCTTGGGCCTCAGGGAGAGCACCTGTGAGGAGGAAGATGTTAATGGGAGATGTAGTAGATTTGGGGACAGGACCCATGGACAGCTGAGGCAGAAATGGTCTGACCCAGGAGAGGGGTCCCTCCATTCTGTCAATGAGCCCCCTCCATGTAACTATGTAGGGGACTTGATCTGGATGGCCCATTTACAGTTTAAACATGACTTCCTTGACTCTGTGGATGATTCTGGAGTCAAAGGCCCCTTCTGGTGGCCAGTCAATACCAAGAGTAGGCCATTCTGAGGAACAAAAAAAGTTATCCATTTATTTTTCTTAACATGTACGCTGTTGTTGTGAGCAACCTCCTTTACATCCTTCCAGTGAGCTAAGGTCCAGTCTAGAGGGGAGGAGGGAGTGCTCCCCATAGTCTAATCTGATATGAGAACAAATGAGAGACAAACAGAAATGTACTAACAAGGCACTCAGACAAGACAGAAAAACACGGACCCATAATAGGATGTGGTGGTTCAAAGGAGGCCTTGATGATCAGAACCCAGGAAAGAGACCTAGTACTGCAAAACATACAGATGAGATGGGGTTGACCCAGTAGGGTCTCCTTGTCTCCAGAATTCAGAGGACACCCTCTTGGATCACAAATAGTAGAGTCTTGAGCTTGAGACCTCTGCTCAGGAGTAGGGACATCTCCCACTCCCTTCAGGTACACTTTGCATGTGCCTCCACCAAAGTGAAACCTGAAACTTTGCAGATTCAGATACAGACATTACCAGAAACCTAACCTTTCAGATGGTAAAAGAGGAACAGAGCCAAGACAACAAACAAACAACCAGGGTAAACTTACCCCATCTGCTGGCATAAACCTTCAGGGTTCAGGGTCTCTGGGGTCATGGGGGATCCTGGACAAGCCTCCAAATGTTGTGCCCTAGTCCCCAAAGAGACCACCAGATGAGAACTCTCCAAAATGCAAAAGCAAGGTTTATTGAAAAGAGATACAAGCCACGACAAGGACCCCATCCAGCACACTGACATGGAAGTAGCTGTCAGAGGTACCTGCCCCTTTGACACTGGGTTTTAAAGGCAAAAAACATAAGGTTACACAACAATTAGGGATCTTAGTATGGATACAATTCTGATTCTCACATGTCTAGGGACTTTCAAGAATTCCTCTCTTATCTTAGTTTTCAGGTAGTCTGGTTGCTTGTCAAACCCTTTATGTATAGGCTATCTCTGGTGCTAGAACATTCTGTGGTTAATTAGTGCAGATGGCCCTAGGCTATCTCCACTATCTTCTGTACTAGGACATTTTGACTTCATCTTTTTGAAGTCCTCAGAACCTATGTCAGTGAAACTCAGGCCTGTTTCAAGTTGGGATCAGAGACTTTGCTCAAAATGGAGATGCTTCTCTATTTACTCAATTGGATTCTTGATCATTTTTAATTTTACTTAACTGAGTTATACTCACATTATATTTTCTTATACTTCAACTCTCAAAACTGTGGGAGCCCCAAACATTCAGTTTGTGGGTTCCTTCTATTTTGACTCAAGGTCAGAGATTCCAAGCTTGTTTTTGTTTTCAAGGCAGTATTGGCAAGATGTTTGGCCAAAGGCATGGTCAGCAGGTGTCTTGCTCCCCAAGGCTGAATGGTGGAATGCTTTTCTGTAAGGCAAGGTTACTAGATGTTTTGTGAATTAAGGAAGTATTTATGCTTGTCTGCACTTTGAACCATAGTGTCCTAAAGGGAGGGAGGTCTTTTACTGTGCCCTGCTTTGAGTATAAAAAGAACCTGAGAAATAAACTCAGGGCTACTCCAGTATTGACTGAAAGCCCTCTCAACAATGACTTGTCTGTCTCTATCTTAATACTTTTATCTCTGATATTTCTCAATCCACATTCTCCAAAGATCAGATGGGACCCAACACAAAATTCTTTTGCAATATATGTTAATCTTCTAGTTTGTTTTCTTTTATGTATTTCCATGTAAAAATTTCTTTACATTAGCACAAATTCTGGTGAATTCAATTTTATAAAGAAGTATACTACTGTAATTAAAGACTAAGAAATGTCCTTCCCGATCTCTTTTGATGGAATGTAGTTTGAATTCTACTTTGTAGATATTAGGAGAGCTGCACCAGCTTGTTTCTTGAAGCCATTTGCTTGGGAAGTCTTTTCCCAACCTTTTGGTCTGAGGCATCATCTGTCTTTGAAGTAGAGGTATGTTTCTTGTATGCAGCAAAGGATACACCTTGTTTTTGTATCCATTATGTTAGGATGTGTCTTTTTATAGGTAAATTGAGTCCATTAATATTAAGGGACATTAATATATAGTGAATGTTAATTTTGTGGTTGTGTGTGTGTGTGTGTGTGTGTGTGTGTGTGTGTGTGTGTGTGTGTGTTTCCTTTGTTCAGGGTTTTCTTCTGTGGAATTTTCTATTGACTGATGAATCTATTTCCTCTATTGTATCTTCCACACGAGAGATTCTCTCTTCTATCACTTACATTTCATTAGTTATGCTTGCATCTGTTGTTCCTATTTGTTTACTCAGATTTTCCATTTTCACCATTCCCTCAGTTTGTGTCTTCCTTGTTGCTTTATTTAAGTTTCTAAGTCTCGAACTGTTTCCTTCACCTGCTTGATTTCAGGTTCTTGGTTTTCTTGATTCTCTAGTCTTTCTTTAAGAAATTTATTGGTTTTTTCAATTTTTTAATTGTCTTTTTCTCTATTTCTTTAAGGGAGTTTTTAATTTTTTCTTTAATTTTCTCTTTAAAGGTTTCTATTTTCTCTATAAATTTTTAAGGTCATTTTCCATTGCTTCTTCTATTTTGAAATGTATAGGTCTTGCAGTTATGGACCACTAGGACTGTAACTAGGACTGTTCTAAAGCCTCATATGTGCATATGTGTAGGATCATCCACTGGACATTGGACAAAGTACTGTGGCCTATGTTCACACAGGGACAGTGATTCTCTGGCAGCAAGCAAGTACCACTACTTCCTTTGCCAGTGTTGGGTATGTTAGTAACTTTTCTATTGCTATAACAGGACACCATTACCAGAAACAACCTGAAAGGGAAAGAGTTTAATTAATCTCATTATAAATGAAAGTCCATGCAGGAAGCCAAGAATCTGAAGTTCAAAGCTAATGCAAAGTCCATGGAGGAGTGTTGTTTACTGGCTTTCTCTCTATGGCTTGCTCAGCCTGCTTTCTTATACACCCCAGGACAACTTGATCAGGAACTGCACCATCCACAATGACTGGGTGGCCCTCCCATACTAATTGCTAATTAAGACAAGGTTTCACAGGATTGTTCACAGGCTGATCTTGTGGGATATTTTCTCAATTAAGATTCCCTCCTTTCAAATGACCGTAGCTTGTGTCAGGTTTACAAAATCTAGTCAGAACAGTGGAGCATTGGTGAATCTTCCTGAAGTACAATAGAACTTTTGTATCCTTGACCTCACACTGGTCTTGTATCTTGTACAGGTAAACTCAAGTGGTGTGAGTTGATGTGTACAACTGTCATGACTTTCTCAGCATTTCATAGTTCTCATCATCAATTGCCACTTCTTACACAATAATCTCTGACCTGGGATGGGTGAAGTTGATAATGATGGAGTATTCTCAGCTGAGTACTCATAGCCATACTTTGTATTTTGACCAATAGTGATTCTCGCCATTAACTACATACTGCAAAGGAGAAATTTACAGACCAGGTAGAAACACTTTGGAAATCACTGGTAAGAGAATTTTCTGTTTATGGTGGAAAGCTTAAACATTATTAATATCAAATGGAGAATTTATGGCTTTAGGAGAGAATCATATTCAAATAAGTTTTATAAGGTCAATAAAGAATACGTATAGAGAGAAATAGGATTAGAAATAAAATTAAATTTAAAATAATCCCTATTTATCTTGTCTATCTTCTGTCCCACACCAGGTGGCTTTTCTGATATAAGACAGAATGTTTTAAATTTTCCCTTACCAATGTGCTTGCATTTAGAGAAGGAGAATACCACTTACTCCAACTCCAATGCTAGCTTGATTTGTAATTAAATCAGCACCACAATTTTTTAAAGAGATATAGATGTTAAGCAGTGATAATTGTGATCCTATATTGCTTATTGGTTCCAGTAATAGGCCTTTTATTCCTTTGTTTGTAATCCTTTCAGAACTGACCTCCTTTTAGCCTCAGGAGTCTAGGTGTCCACCATCTTTTTAACTTGTTAAAGATGGTTATGTATATCTTTCTGTAAAGACAAAAGTGAAACCCTGCCCCAACCTTTGTTAAGTGAGTTTTTCTTACCTTTTAACAAATTGTCATATTGATGAATGACACATTATTTCTTCCTCTTCAATAGATGTCTCCTTTTCAAATCAGATCTTTAGTAATTCCTTTGGAACCCATAGTTTTTCTTCTCCTGGGGAAACAATGGCAAAACCCATTCCCCAACAAAGCACATATGCTGGCTTCCATTCTGGGATCATCACATCCTTAGACAGGTTGTTTTATCTCAGAAGTTTTTTTTTTTTTTTCTATTACCCAATGTCTTTCCCTGGCCATTGTTTCTTTCTCATCTGCATTAAGAAAATTCAAGTTTAGTATGGCATTATGAAATCTCTCCCTGAGTATCTTTGTTCTTTTCTGTTTATGAAGCATCTGTTTTAAGGTTCAATGAGGTATTTCCACAACTGCTTGTCCTGTAGGATTGTGTGGTATACCCATAATGTGCTTTATATTATAATATCCAAAAATCTGCTTCATCCTTTTGGAAACACATGCTGGTGCATTGTCAGTCTTAATTTGAGCAAGAATTCCCATAATGGCCATGACTTCCAACAGGTATGCAATTCTAGAATCAGGTGTTTCAGAGCTCAGGGAAGTTGCCCATTAAATTCCAAAGAAAGTGTCAATGGTATGGTGTACATATTTCATCTTTCCAAATTCTTTAAAATGAAACACATCCATCTGCCAAATTTTATTTCTTTGCATACATTTAAAATTATTTCCTCTAGGGAATGGTGATTGATTATAGAAGGAGCAAGTTGTAAATTTCTCTACAATTTCTGTGGCCTGTTGCCAAGTAATGGAAAAGTTCCTTTTTAATCTTTTGCTATTAACATGGTGTCTCTTATCAAATTCTGAGGCCTCCAACAAGTTTCCTATTAATTATCAATCAATTTCATCATTACCTTGTGCTAGAGGATATGACAGACTCATGTGGGATCTGATATGTGTTAAATATATATATATATATATATATATATATATATATATATATATATAGGATAAATTCTATCTCTAATATTATCCTGTTGTATAAATAATGTTAATTCTGTATTATCAGGAATAAAATCAGAGTCTTAATATGTAAAACAACTCTTTCTGCATACTATGAGAGCCATAGTACTATGACTCAGTTACTATGAGTCAGTTACTATGTTAAGAAGTTCTGTAAGGTCCATTAATACCATCATAATAGTGTATAATTCTGACATCTGAACAGAATAATAAGGAATTTGAGACACCTTTCTTAAATTTTCATTTATGATCTGTTTTTTCTAGTTTGTTTGTATCAGTATAAAATATAGGGGCTTCAGAAATTGGTTTATCCCATACAACATGAGGGAGAATCCAGTTAGTTTCCTTTATAAATTGAATTGTCTTGCTTTGTCAATATCTGGTATTAGTCTCATGCAAAAATTACTGCAGGTTCTTTGCCAAGGTTCACTGTCTGCCAATAATCAATCAATTTATTCATTGGTTAAAGGAACGAAAATTTTTGTTGGGCCCTTTCCTGTAAACTAGTAAAGTTTTAATTTTCCTTTAAAAATCAAATCAGAATTCTTTTCCACATATGTTTTCAATTTTTTACTCAGCCTGTGTTGCAGAAATATCCATTCTAATATGATATTTTTTCTTTGCATTATAACTCCTGTAGGAGACTGCTTAGAGGGTAAAATAACTAGAATACAATCAAGATCTGAATCTACATGATTCACATGTGCATATTGTAATTTTTTTCCACTAAAGCCATTTCTTAACTTCATCAGAAATCTTTCTTGGACTAATTAAGTTCTTCTCAGCATCTGAGATTTTGGATAAATTAACTAGTTCACTATTTATTATCCCAATAATGAGCCATATATGAGAAATATCTCCTTGCAGTCTTTGGAAATTGTTCATAGTTCGCAATCTATATCTCCCAAGTTGCACCTTTTAGGGTATAATTTTTTTGTAGACCTATTTTATATTCTAAATAATTAATAGAATCTTCTCTTTGTATTTTTAGGATCAATTTATAAACCCCAACCAGGCAAATTTTTCTTTACTGCTTCAAACATTCTCTCTAATATATCTATATTTGAGTTTGCCAACAAGATATCATCTATGTAGCAGAAAATGACAGATTGTGGAAATTGTTTGTATATTACTTCTAATGGCTGTTGTTCATAATATTTGTACAAGATGGGGCTATTTAACATTCCTTGTGGAACAACTCTCTATTGATATATCTTTATAGGCTGAGAATGATTATAAGTGGGTACTGTAAAGGCAATTTTTTTCTTTTCCTATTCTTGTAGAGGTATGGTATAGAAATAGTCATTTAAGTCAATAACTATAATATGCCATCCTTTAGGTAACAGAGAAGGCAAAGGAATTCCAGATTGTAAAGAGCCCATTGGCTGAATCACCTTATTTATTGCTCTTAGATATGTCACCATTCTCCATTTTTCAGATTTCTTTTTGAGAAAAAAAATACAAGAGAGTTCCCAGGGCTGGTTTACTTTTCAATATGCTGAGCATGTAACTGCTCCTGTACCAGCTGTTCTAAGGCCTTCAATTTATATTGCATTAGAGGCCATTGCTGAAGCCATATAGACATATCTGTCAACCTTTTTAAAGGTAGCGCTGTAGGTGTCTTTACAGGGTCAGCAGCTGTCATGCATTTTTTGTACAACCTGAATGGCTGGTGACTATTTTTTATAATACATTAAAATATTATTCTCAGGAACATAATTGATTCTATGGTTCATATCTGAGCCTGGATGGATTTTAATCTGGATATTCCATTGTTGTAGAAGGTCATGACCCCATAGATTCACTGCTATATAAACCACATGTGGCTTCAGTCTTTCTCTGTGTCCTTCTAGTCCTTTGAATGTGAGCCATCTATGCTTTGTTTTACCTGAGAAATAGTTCTAATCCCTAGAAACTGAACATCTATACCCTAAGATATATGTCCTTAGACTCATTTTAAATCTCATAATTATGGGGTTATGATTGAAAAATCCACCCCCATGTTGACTAAACCTTGGATAAAAATATTATCTATTTGCATTCTTAATTTTTGCCTTTGTCCATTTATGGAAGTTTGTCATTATATTCATGTGCACTTTTTTTTGGAAATTTTGATTCCTCCTATAAAGGTGTTTTATTTTCCAGTGTTGTATAGTTTTTGATATTAGGCACTAGATTTTCTAGGTATCCTAAGAAAGTTGTTCCTCTACTATGACTGGATATGATTGAACTACCTTTAATTTTGAGACCTGTGTTGGGGGGCCTCCCATAAAATGCCCCAACAGGTGTTTCCCAATGGTAAAATGTTGCCTTGTTTGTCCCTTGTTGATCTACACTTATTGGTTCAATGTCAGATTTTGCCACAGCTTCTGCTTAACCCAGAAGGTAGGGACCTTCTGTTTGGGTCATTGTGAGGAGAGACATTAGTTCTAGGAATGCCATGCATACAATTCATTTTTATATGGCATGGTTTATCAAAATTAAAGCATTTGATAACTTGACTTTTTGCCCTAAGTTAGAAACGACTTAACCTACCCAATTCTCATTATAATA
Organism: Phyllotis vaccarum; assembly: GCA_033318265.1. Lineage (NCBI taxonomy): Eukaryota > Metazoa > Chordata > Mammalia > Rodentia > Cricetidae > Phyllotis > Phyllotis vaccarum. The sequence goes on from JARWLC010000002.1 coordinate 185,943,881, forward strand.
ACTGGAAGACTCAACATTGATTGCATACTGAATCCATTCTCTTGGGGGGCATTAGTCTTTAGTGGCAAAAGCATCCTTTTATATTCCAAATTAGCATGGTCAAAAGCCAAAGAGAGAATTAGTTACTTTCTAACTTCTGGATATGACACTTTTCTCTATGTATTGCCCTGGTTAATCTCTGCAGGAACGCAGTATAAGGTACTTTTAAGTCTTTCCTGACTTTAGTATATGGCTCAATTTTCTGTCCTGGGTCTAGAATCTTTTCCAAAGCATTCAGGTAACATTATAGCATAGCAGGAATGTCTGTTCATCAAAAGTAGTCTGAATATTTACAATTGCAAACTGACCCTTATTGTTCAACTGTTTTTGCCTCTTCTCTCAGCCCATTTCCCCATTGTAAATGTTGACTATAGTCTAATACAGCCACTATTAGCTGCATCCAGTCATTAGGTGAGATTCTATATTTTGTAGAGCATAAATTTAATATTTGTTTTATATATGTAGAATGAATTTCATAAGGCAAATATCTTTCATAATGTCCTTAGTATCTCCCATATGTATAAGTTCCCAATTATATTTTACAAATTCTGTAGATTTTTTGAAAGATAACTTGATAGATCATAGGAGGGGAGAAAGGAATACCCTTCATGTACACAACTTTAGGCAAATCATCCCCATCTCCATAAGATATCAGTGAAGTGTTCTGAATTGATCATGTCTTAATATCTTTCTCAATTACAATAACACAATCTTCCTATTATTGAAATTTTAAAACCATCAACTTCTCTAGTATCTTGATCTCTTGAATAATCAATATTTCTAGTGATTCCATAGAAGTAATGTTTCCTATTTTCATCATTAACATAGAGTTCTACAGATCTACAATTCTGTACAGACCTAATATTTGTGTTCACAGAAGTTCTATCTGAAACTTTGTCATAACCAATTTCCACAAAATTAACTTTGCATGCAAATTTATCATAGGTAGATTCCATATTATGCATTTTTAAAAGTAATTTATTAATCTTGGACTTCAAGTCTTTCATCAGTCCAATTAATATTTAGTATAGGTATCAGACCTCTTTTTAGATATAAAATGTAGCATCAAGCTTAGAATTAACTCAATTGTAAACACAAAGCTCTCAAATATATAATTATGCAAGATGTTCTCAATTGTAGCAGCAAAAAGATTTAAATTCTTGGGAAATTATATTGTCTGCCATTTTGAAGAAATTAAGATTAAGGTTATATATTGTATATTAAGAATTATTACTACCTCAGACTGGATGTTTTAGCAATGTTTGGCCAGTAGACATCACAGGTGTTGCTCCAATTAGTTTGTGATGTGCTGATTCAGGTTTTCATGTTTGGCTAACAAAAAGCAAATTCTCACAAAATCAGAACAAATTACTACAAATACACATTGAATAACATGCTGAGATCAGCTGCTTTCCCTTACTGTAGTGGCAGGCATTTCAACTAGTATCAGCTGTGGAAAGAGCCACTGTTGAGTGTGGTGAGAATGTGCACACCAAGAGATAAGCTGTGGAATTATGGGTATCCTGTTCTGCAGGGTAGAAAATATCCCCTTTTAAAAGCAGCTGGTGATTATATTTTAATCTGCTGTGGAATCTATAGGCTCTAAGACCAAAGGCACTAAGGCCCACATGAGGGGTCCTTGGCCTCTGATGAGGGCCTTAGAGTGGTTGGAAAGGCAGCCCATAATCAGACCATGTGGTGGCCTTTGGTCTCTGCCAAGGGTATTGGGAAGACTATTCTACTAACTACCTTCTGCTGGGTCAGGCCAGAAGCCATGTTGGTGCCAGGTGAAGTGGGAATTATTCAAAGCAACTGATCATATAAAAGAATAAATATTTATCAAGGAGTTATGAAACACTCATTGATACAAAGATTGAACCTTAGGGCAATTCCTGGAAAGTTGAACTATTCCATGCAGTGGTGGCAGTGATGCTTCTGATCCCCTGACCAAGAGCACAAAAGAATAAATGGTATGGAAATTTGTCATGCCCCTGGTTTTAGATTGACCTGGCCATGCCTTGTACATGGGTCTTCAGAGCCTAAAAGCCACACCTCTAGATCAAGGTATAGCATCTGATCCCACTACAGAAAAAACTCTTGGGATTTTTTATTGATATTGCACTGAATATATAGATTGATTTTGGTATGTAGCCATAAGTACAAGATTAAATCTCCAAATCCATGAGTATGGGAAGTCTTTCCACTTTCTGGTAGCTCCCTGTTTTTTTACTTACTATTTTAAATTTTTTACATTCAGAGCTTCTTTATTTCCTTTGTTGAGAGTACTCTGATAAATTAAAATTTTTTGTAAACATGCTATTACATCAATAGGACTGTTTTCCTAATTCTTTTCTGGTAATTTTGTTATTGGTTAATAAGAACACTACTGTGCTGGTTTTATTTTGCTATACTTTGACAAAAATGTTTACTGTCTGTATCAGGTTTTGGTGGAGTCTCTAGGATGACTTACATTGTCTGCTATTTTTTTTTTTACTTCTTTTCCTTTATCTAGAACTTTATGTACTATGTTGAATAAGATAAGTTTAGTGGGAATACTTTAAGTTATATAGCATTTACCCCTCTAAGGATAAAAGTATCTTCACTGGATTGTTGATGACTATCATAAATAATTTCAACATTAGCCTAGGTGAAAATCTAAATTGAGGACCTATAGGGGTATTGTGTTGCTTCATTGTAAATAATTGTCCCACCCACTGGTTTAATAAAAAACGCTGATTGGCCAAAGGCAGGCAGGAAGTGTGGGTGGAGCTACCAGACTAAGAAAACTCTTGAGAACAGGAAGCACAGGCAGAATGCCAGAGAGAAGCCTAGAAGAAGCAGAGGACAACCATGCTGCTCTAAGAAAAGGTACCGAGCTGCAAGGCTGAACAGGAAGAGACATGGGTTAGATGAAGGGTAGAGAGCTAGCAAGTGATATGCCTGGGCCTTAGATCGATCAGCCTACAACTATTGAAAGCATCTGTGTGTCTCTGCATGTCTGCGGGTCTGTGTCTCTGCGTGTCTGGGGGTCTGTGGGTCCTAAACCTTGAGGTTAGGCCTGAAAGTCCGGGCCAGAAACCTCACACTACAAGGACCTCAGCAATTAAGGAAAGAAACAAGAAGACACTGATTCAAGTCTAACCTGGATTACTTAAAAGCAGGAAACCCTTCACCTGAATTCATTACCAGACAAGTATACACAGAAAAAATTAAATATCAATATAGAAAAATTATTTTACATTGAAGTAAAAATATGGAGCAAAATATCACATCCCAAAATGAGTTCAATTATATTTGCTTATTTCAAACATCACTGTCATTAATACTATTTTTTCTGACCATCCACAAACCCTGTAGTCACTTCAAAATAAGTATCTTGTACATACATATATGCAGCATCAGCTCCTTTCTCCCCTCCTCCATCAGTTTTGTCTCTCAACCAGGATCCGGCATGTGGAGACTCCTTGTACTGATAGAGTCCTCTCAGAAGAACCACTTTACTCTGAACATCAAGAATTAGTTGTTCCTAAGACACTGTAAAGGCTTCTGTCTCATTCCAAGTATAGTCATTTCTTTTCTCTCATTATCATGTTGACCAAAGCTCTCAAATATCTTGACTCATATTCCTCCAGCAATCATTACAATTTACCATGATAGCTTCTGCCTCTGTACACACACAAAAAAAGATGCACGGACACAAGCCAGGTACTCTGTCTTTCATGCCACAATTATAGTTAACAAAAAATGTTCATACGTTGCGGGGATGATCTAACATCAGAGAGGACAGGAAAAGGCAGAGGTGAGAAGAGAGGAGCACCGTGCAAAGTAAAGTGGGTGAATTTAGCCACATTGGATAGTATTATGTACTGTTACTACATGTAGAACTAAGCGTGCAAAACAGACAGAAGAAGAACAAATGTCTGCATGCATTTATAACTTTTCTACTAGTACCTACAAAGATGTGGGACCAATTAGTAAGAGTTTACACATTGTACTTTGCTCATATTGGTTATACTTATTAATTATATTTCTATGAGATATTTCTTCATGTTTCAGTAATATATCAACATAAACATAAATATCTCACAGAGGATTAAGTGTTCACTAATTTATTTTATCAATATGTAGATTGAGAAAGATAAAAAAATCCTCAGTTCTGCTCTGTTCTCATTATGTATACACACTATGCAAGCAGGTAGCGGATGTTCTCCCAATTTGTTCCTAGGATGGTCCTCAAACTATAGAAAATTTAAATATCTGGCCACAGGTTTTCATTTGCCTAACTTGGAATCTTAATTACTAGTGGATCTGTAGCCCGAATCAAGTCTGAATATCCACTTTGTGACAAGATGCCCACATCAACCTGTGACATTTATCATAGAATCTCCTTCTAGAACAATGTTCCATTATATCAATTTTAGAGTCCATCAGTGTCCAAATATTTAAAATGAAGGACTTTAATACATAAAGCCTCACAAGCCTTATTCTGAATAATTCTGTACACACACCTCTCCTAAGTCTATTTTCTTGTGATTGAAGGAGAAATTATTGTCACCTATTTCTCTAAGTCCAGAACTCAGCTACCTCAGAGTATCCAAGCCAAGAGAAGAGGCCAAGGTTCTGTCTCTGTAGATTTAGACATGAGGGATTAATTAGAAGAAAAGGAGGAATGTTTAAAGCTTGGTGATCCAAAGTGGAGCATATAAAATATAGTATTTGCTATTCTGTCTTTCACCACTATGTGAGAAACAAGAGTGAAATGTTCCTTGAGTTTCACTCATACAAATAACTAGTAAATAAAAATTGTTTGAACAAACAATGAAACTATTTTAGGAAAGAAAATGAAAGTTTTTCTGATCTCATTACAAATAAGATGAATATTAAGCAATTCTTAAAATTTGTTTCCAGAGATTTTGGTACACAAGAAGGAGCTAAGTGAGTTTAGGACTGAAGTAGAACTGTTATTCTGGAAGATAATCTTGTGGTGTGTGTGGTGACCTGTGTAAGCAGACAGGTGTGTTGAAGCTTTCCCAGGAACAACAGAGTGTCATCAGAAAACAATTTCATTATAAATGTACTTTCTCTAACAAATACAAGACTTTTGGATAAGGTAAGTCAATAAGACAGGGGAGGTGTTCTAGAAATATAATTTTCTTGTCATGATGAATTTTTTTCTCCTGAATGGAGAATTTGAATTTGCATAACCAATTAGAAAAACTAGTGAGCTCAAAATGCAAGTGGAACAATGTAAATGTGTTTGAATTCTACAATGTATTGTTTTTGAAGGTTGTGACCATAAATAAGCTAAGCAACTGAGTTTTTCTATTATTGAGGTTTCTCAAATGTTAAGATGTGGAATGTAGCAAGAACAAGAGCTAGACACTCCTTGAAGATCTAATGTATGCTGATTACAGTTAGTTCATTGAGTGAGCTGTCTTGATGTGTCCCCAAGAGTTTTAAATCTAAGTAGTCTGATGGTCAAGTCCCTCTTTGGTCCTGTGCTCTGTAAATTTCTTGCTAAATATGTGTTCCTGGGGTGTGTGTGTGTGTGTGTGTGTGTGTGTGTGTGTGTGTGTGTGTGTGTGTGTGTGTGTATTTGTAACTGTGGCAAAATTAATCTATCATTTATTATTTGTAGCACTCCTATATAATAGGATTCTTTATGACAGTTTTAGATGATGCTACACATTTCATGTTTTTTTTGTAATAATCCAGAAGCACACTAACATTACATATTCTTTGAGTGACTGGAAGATTTTAAACTTATAGTTTAACCAAGAATATGATTCTTCCTGTGACTCTGGTGGGTTAAATAAGGTCCAGGACAAATAAAGAAGTTGTTTGGAAATAAGTGAAAAATATTTGTCTCTCACTCAATGTCTGAAATCCTAAACCTTCAAGTCTGAGGTATCTGTCTGACTAAAAATAGCTGTTTCTTAATATTATCTGCCACAATGACAGTTTCTAACATTGGAAAGAAGATAATTGTTACTGTAACTGTTCTCAATGTATGTTTACTAAGTACAGAGAAGTGATCTGAGAATACACACCTGTGTATTTCTTTTATATAAGTAGAACATGTGGGACTGAAGAGGTGGCACTGACTGCTCTAACCGAGAACCTGGGTTCAATTCCCAGCACTCACAAAGCAGCTCACAACAGTCTATAACTCCAATATCTGACACTCTCACAAGACATACATGCAGAGAAAACAACAATGCACATATAATTTAAAAAGAAAGGAATTCAACATGTTAAATGTTAGTTTAGTGCAGAATCTGTCCAAAACCAGATATTGGAAACACCCCCTGAATGGACAGCTGTAATGAACATTACAGCCAAACCTATGTTTAGGGAAATAAAAGAAAGTTCCTCTTTTTTCACAAGGCATCATGTAGAAGATTAGATTTTAAACTTGATGTCAGCTTTCCAGTATGAAGATAATAACCTATCAGCTGTAAGAATAATGTTTTATTCCTTTCAACACTGGTTGAAAGTCTGCTATAGGTGTATGCTATGCCAGGGAGTAGATAAATCACCGACCAGGAACTTATACCCAGGGAGGCAACCCGCTGTCCTAATACACCCAAGAATTGGTAGCTTTGTAAAATGTGTGACTCTGGTTTTCAAATACAGATATTCTTATTCCTTCTAACTAGTCTTTTCTGCATGGCCCTACAGCAGCTCTCTTCTGAACAAGAGGTCTAGAAGTGCACCAAGAGCATATCACTCTCACTGTTGTGCCATCTTATCCATATCAGAATCTAAGTTTATATGTTTTACACAATTGATCTCATTCTTGCCCCCTTTTAACCTCATTTCTGCTTGTTCTCATTGACTACCCTGCCATGTCCCTTGGTCACAATTTTGAGTAAGATACTTCACAGAGACTTGATATAACATATATATATGCAAATACATATTGTATATTCTTCAAGTATATAGTGTATATACTTCACAGAGACTTGTTACATAATACCTATACAAAAATCTAAAAACAGGAAATATTTTGAAGACATGAATTTATCATGGTGTTGATAATTTTTATTTATGCTTTATATTTATCTGTCAATTCATAAGTATTTAAGAAATAGTAAGAGGACATGGGATGCTTGGCATCTAATTTTTCTTTTGTGTCCAGTAGTCCTGTGCACCCCTATGTTCATGCCAAGGTATTTCTAATTGACAGTATTTCTTCTTTAGTTAAATATAAAAGTATATTCCCATTTTTCTGTACCAAGATGTCCTTTTCAATTATATTCATGTTTACCACAGACACATGAAATTCCAGATGACTTGTTACTATATGTGATTAACTGACACAAACTTCTCTTTGCTACTTTTCACTTTTTATCCCTGTGATACATTAGGTATGGGACCAGTTGAGGAAGGGTAGCTGGAAATGACCGTCTTGCAGAGGACAGGGTAACAGAAGATGTGGGGAAACACAGGGTCTACACTTAATTATACTAAACTACAGACTCACGTGGAGTTACTATTAAAAAATGTGTTACCACCTTACTCATATTGCCATACCTTTTAATTGAAAATGTGGCCAGAAGTAATTGGGAAGGAATATTCAGTTCATATTGCATAATAAGTTCAACAGAAGGATGGTGCTGGAGGAAGAGCAATTTAGTGCAAGCATTCATTATAAACCAGTTTCTCTTTACTCTCCTCTCCTGTTCCATATGGTAATGTATTTTACTTTCAGGTCCCTTTTCAAGAAAGGTAAAGCAATACTTGTTCATGGAGAAATGGAATCAGAGCTCAAGTGATTTTGTCTTGTTAGGGTTGTTTCCGCAAAACCAAACAGGCTTACTGCTTTTGCTGCTCATCATCCTTGTCTTCTCTCTGGCATTATTTGGCAACTCAGCAATGATCCACCTCATTCGTGTGGATCCCAGGCTCCACACCCCCATGTACATTCTCCTCAGTCAGCTCTCTCTCATGGATCTGATGTATATTTCTACCACTGTTCCCAAAATGGCATTTAACTTCTTCTCTGGTCAAAAAAGCATTACCTTCCTGGGCTGTGGAGTTCAATCATTCTTTTTCCTGACCATGGCATGTTCCGAGGGCTTGCTCCTGGCTTCCATGGCCTATGACCGTTTTGTGGCCATCTGCCACCCCCTTCATTATCCTACTCGCATGAGCAAAATGATGTGTCTGAAGATGATCATAGGATCCTGGATATTGGGCTCAATCAACTCTTTATCACACACAGTCTATGCTCTTCATATTCCTTACTGTCATTCTAGGTCCATTAATCATTTCTTCTGTGATGTCCCAGCCATGTTGCCCCTGGCCTGTATGGACACTTGGGTTTATGAGTACATGGTGTTTGTGAGCACAAGCCTGTTTCTCCTACTTCCTTTCCTTGGCATCACAGCTTCCTATGGACGGGTTCTTTTTGCTGTCTTCCATATGCGCTCAAAAGAGGGAAAGAAAAAAGCCTTCACCACGTGTTCCACTCACTTAACTGTGGTGACATTTTACTATGCACCTTTTGTCTACACTTATCTTCGACCCAGGAGTCTCCGTTCCCCCACAGAAGATAAGATTCTGGCTGTCTTCTACACTATCCTCACCCCCATGCTAAACCCTATTATTTACAGCCTGAGGAATAAAGAGGTCCTGGGGGCCATGGCAAGAGTCTTTGAAACATTCTCTTTCAGGAAAACATGATCATATTTTCTCTGCTCATCTTTCAATTTCCCTGTAGAATGTCACACAGTAGTCCTATGTATTGCACATGTAATGTGTGCCACACACACGTCATACCATTCTGGTAATTAATTACTTGCGAAAATTAAATAATATGCTCATTACTTATATATTCAATTCTTAACATTATAATCAATAATATAAAGCAATAAATATTAATAATAAATTGCTATACCATTAATAAATGGTGCATACATATTAGTACAAATACTTTTATAATTGTGATGTTATTTATGTCAATGTTGACAAACTATTTCTAAAAAATGGTATTAAATTATTTCTTTGCTCATACATTTTGCTTTCCCTTTTCAAAACCTTTTGTGTGTTGCGTACTTACAACTCATTGCAGTTTTGACTATACACACTTCTAGTAACCAATACCCACATGAGACATAGATTGAAAATGGAGCAACATAGAATTTATAAAATGTTATAAGAACATTAAGACTCACCACTAGAAAGTACTACTTCTTCCAGGTAGAATCCTCATTAATAAAATTACAATGCTATTCAAATGCTGCTTAATTAAAAAGGATGAAAAACTACTATACACGGCTGATCAAAGCACAAAATAATACAGTCCTTATAGAAGACAAATGTGGGATATGACTATTGAAATGTGCCTAAATTTAGAGAGAGAAAAGTCAAAGATTTTAACTTTTTCCATTTCAGTTCTTGTTAACTAAAATAGGTCATGTTGTGCTGTACCATTGTAGTATAAATATAGTTAAACAGTGTCTTATAGCTTAAAGCAGAAAATGTGGAAGGAATTCATCTTATGAAAGTCAAAATATCAAGTGATAAATTGGCTGATTACCCTAATTCTATCATTATACAATGTATGTATGTATGTATTAAATATAGCATTATTCCTCATAAGTAAATAAAGTTATACCTTACTTGAAACGATGTTATCATATAGATGTGATATTTTAGCATGTACCTGTGATATACTGAATTTTGTTGAAACAAGAAGCAATAAAAATGATAGCACGGAATTGATGATTTGGAGAAATTTTATTTCTTCCTTTTATTTGTACCATGACCCTTTGAAGTATAGCTTACATATGTAGGCCATCTCATAATTCTTCCAAACTTCTATCAAATACTTTTTTATAATTATAAATATCAACCTAGTGTTGCTCACATGTACATGTGTTTCAGACTGACAAATTACAGCTGAACAACCTATTCTTGGTTTGTTACTAGAGAAAACTCATTCTTTCTTTCTCAATATCCATTGCTTCTCTCCAGCTCATCAATTTAGGATGGAGCCTTGTTTCAGATATAATGTTTCCATGCCAATTGATGCGATCACAAAATAGATTTTTTTAGGCAATCCTATTTTTTGAGATTTCATGGATTTATCCTTACAGCACTCCTCCTGCTCTTATGGCTCTTTATACTCATATTTCCAAAAAGTTTCTAAGCCTTGGGGATAGCAGGTGTGTTATAAATATGCCAATTATAGCTGAGAACCACAGTGTCACTTACACTCCTCATTCTGACCAGTTGTGCATTTCTGTAGTGGCCTCCATCTGCTATTTAAAAGAGCACTTTTATTTTTTGATTAATTTTTGTAAGATATTGTGCAGATTCTATTTGGTAATATAAGAGCCAGATATTGGGGGAAAGCTGAAATATCAGATAGATAGAGAAACAAGATACAAGCAACTCTCGCCTATCTCCTGCAGCTAATTCTCAGCCTGTCTTCACCAATCCCCCAACTCCACCTCCATCTTCTGAGCTCACCAAGGAAGTGGCAGGGAAAGCTAACCCTCTCCCCTTCCCTCTGCCCAGCTCTCTTACTCCCTCACTCAACACTCCTAGAGCGAAGATTAAAGGAGCACGGGTCACCACTCCCTGACCCTCATTGCTTAGCTCTGTCTTCTGATATCTCAGGCTATTTTTAATTAAATATATATTACCACAGTAAGATTATAATATAAATTATTTTCCATTCTCTTTTCCTCCCAAATCTCTCACATATCCCCTCCCTTGCTCTTGGAGGGATCGTTGTCATTTCAGGTGAGAAATTTGCATCTAAACTATATATGTATACTAATATACTGACTTACATGTCTTATAATTAGAGCTATCCAATAGTATAGTTCCTCATGATTCTCCCAAACACCTTAGCGTTGTTTTACACTGTCCTCCTCTTCTCTATTTATCTTACTCCTTCTCCCTCGTTAGAATTCCCCATTTTTCTCATTTTCCGGTAACTTTTGCCCTGCTTTTCCCCGATCTAGATCTTCCTAAATGTTCCTAAATCTTCCCCATCTCTGAGGAGGTCCTTTTTCACTTTCTTGTTCATGCAGATACTCCGTGTTATGTACTCATATCTGAGGACTTCAACCCAAGGGCCTCAGATGGGAAAGAGCATGCTCTATTTGTCTTCTGGATGTGGGTTATCTCACTCAATATAATCTGTTCTAGTCCCATGCATTTACTTGCAAAGTTTATGATTTAATTTTTCTTTGCAAATTAGTAGTGTTCTATGGTATAAATATACAGTATTTTCATTAATAATTATCATTGAAAAGCATTTAGGTTGTTTGCATTTCCAAGCTACTGTGAATAGAGTATCACTCAGACATTTCTTGATTCAAGTTAAGTTCTTTGAGATGTTTATGTTTTCTTTAAATACCTTGAATTCTTTGAATAAATTTATGATTTTTTAAATGATTTTTCTTCACGAGTTTTTAATCTAGGCAATTCTCTCATTGGAGAAAATGTCTAGAGGACTTATGAATTTACAGGGAGATATCATCTTGGCCTTTCCTGTTTTTGAATCATTTGTGGTAAGAACTGGGTATATATTCTTCTTTGTTTGTTAAAAATTTGGTGAAATCTAGGCTGCCTCAAGACAGGCCAGTGTATGGGCAATGTATCCAAGGCAGGGGTTAGGCAGGGAGATTCTGAGATGTGAGTAGGTCGGATCTGTGTACAAATGGGCATCTGGATGGTGGTTGGATGTGGTATAAATAGGCTATGTTCTGGGGGATCCATAATACTGAGTGGGTGCATAGGATATACAGCTATGGAAAAGCCTAGCTGTTAAGAATGAAGCAGGTGGAATTATATATAGGGTTGGTAAGTCCAAGTAGTAGAGAAGATACATGTATGTAAGCTACAGTTCAGAGAACTCACCAGAATAGATATGATCACACCATTGGGATCCAGTCAAGGCTTGGAATTTGGATGTGATATTGGCTACTGGAATAGGGGAAGAGGGTAAGCAAGTAGCCTATGTGGTGCTTACAGATTCCATAAGAAGTGGAGTTTGTATCTGATGTGTAAGTTTTTTATAAACAAGTTAACTAATCAAAAATATAGAAAGTACATGTGCTAGCTAATTTCATGTCAACTTGACACAAGCTAACTTGACACACCTTAAAGGAAGAAACTCAATTGAGAAACGGGCCTTCAGAACAACTGTGTACGAAGGCATTTTTCTTATTAGTGAATGATATGGAGGGCCCAGCACATTGTAGGTGGTGCCATATCTGGACTGGTGGTAATAAGTTCTAAAGAAACAGACTAAGAAAGCCACAAGAAGCAAATCAGAAAACAGTATCCTCCATGGCCTCTGCATCAACTCCTTCCCCAAGGTTTCTGCCATATTTGAGTTCCTATCCTGACCTCTTTTGATGATAAATAGCAATATGGATGTATAAGCCAAATAATTCCTTTCACCTCACCTTGCTTTTTGCTTATAGTGTTCTATTTCAGTAATAAAACCCTATCAAACACACTAAGTTAAATTTAGTTAAATTTTGATATTTTAAGCTGACAGAGAGGACTGTTTCATAAATAAATGATTATGGTACAACTAGTCATCCACCAGTAAAAATATTTATAACAAAATAAACTGAAAATAAATTAAATGTAAATCAATAGAAAATATTTTGAACAGTTTACAAAGCTAAGTAAACAAAATGCACTTTGATGCAAAGTTCATGAACTTGTAAAATAGATATGATGACAAATTTCATCATTTTATTTTTACATTACTTAATTTTTACATTATTTAATTTTTTATATTATTTAATGTGTATAGTTGTTTTATCTGCATATATATTTGTTTATAACCTTTATGCAATGTCCTCAGAAGGATGTCAGACACTATAGGACTGGAATTGTTAATATTTATGGTCCATCATGTAGAGTTGCAAATAGAACCCAGGTCCTCTGGAAAAGCAGCCAATGTCCATTTTCTGAGCCATCTCTCCATCCTAAATTTGATCATTTTCAATAATTTCAATAGATTCCAATGATCCTTATAAAGAATGTAAAATAAATACAGTTTAAATTGGAGTGATACTGTAAAAAAAAAGCATAGTATTAGAAATATGCTTAGTTTCAAGTGCATTGAAAAAGATAAAAACACACATCAGGTTAAATATGGGTGGTGGTTACCACAAAATAAGATACAAACTTCCTAAAGACTTGTATTCTTTTATTGTGATTTTAAGCCTTCAATAACCTGAGTAATCATAGTGTTTAAGTATAGAGTAAGGAGCTACGAAAGAAGGGAAGGATATCCTAAAAAGGAGAAATAGAAGAATAGATAGCTAAAGAGGAACAGGGAAGAAACTGAAATGGAGGGACTAAATATAGAGGGAGTGTAAAGTAGGAGTAAGGGAATATGGGTAAGGATATATAACACGGAGGGCCATGTGAAGGTCATATGGAAATTTAATATAGTAGAAGCTTCTTAAGATATATACATATATGAAAAACAAAAAAAATGGAATCAAGAGTGAGAATCCCTAACTAGACATTTTTCTTCTTCAAATGAAACCTCCACAGCCATGAATGGGTTACATCTAACTGGGTGAGTTGTTGGCCACAAAGACCTCATGGAAAATCCCAGACAATTCAGGTTATTGCCTAAGCTATTAGTTGCTGTCCATCAGTTGACAGTATAACCTTATTGCTAAAGAAAACACTTGTATATCATATTAAACACGGAGAAGTTGAGCTGGTAAACAACTAGCCTTCAATGACTACTGTTTATGGTACTGGGAGGTACTCTGAATACTGTCAAGGAAGAAGAGTAACACCAATCCAGTGACAAAACTTGATGTACTGTGGTAAAGTGCCTACATAATACCCTGGAAAGAGTGACACAAACATTGTAGAAATAACCAACCACTATTTGTTTGGATTTAGGGTCTATTCTGTGATATGAAACACATGCCTAGCACTGTTCATGTGGTCAGGAATCTAAAGCTTGATAGCCCTAGAGGAAAACCATATACTATTGTATAATGTATATGTTGTATGTGTATTGTAATGCTAGGGGACATAGATATAAAATGACTCCTAATGATAGTCTGCCAGATTCATAGATCAGTATCTTTCTCAGGAATCATCAAAGAAACTTCTTCCTCCAGTAGATGGTAATTAATACAGAAATCAACAACTGGACAATGTGCAAGCAGTGGGAGATTTTGGAACATTTTTAATGGGATTGGTACAAATATGAACTTACATAGACTGTAGCATTATGCATAAAGCTTACAAAATCCAAACCAAATATGGTTCTAGCACTGAGCTAGGGAAGTAGACACAACTCCATCCCCAACTAAGAAGCTATTTCCAATTAACAAATACAGAAATAGATAAACAAATAAAATAACAAAAGGGATTTCTGAAAAGACACAAGAAATCATACAATTAACTATTTACCTAAAGAAAAACTATAACTCATGTAACTCCTGTGTGCAAATATTCATACATAGTTTGAATAAACTTTTCATCTGGGCTGGTGGCACACCCTCCAAGATCCAAAGGTCACCTAACAAAAATTCAAATACTCAACACAAAGAGCCATCTTTTCAGTTGTTAGTCAGGGCTGTCCAAAAACTAACACAACATACAGCTTATTCTTTTTGCCCCTGGTTTTTCGGCCTCACAGAGGTGGAAGCTAAGTGTTTATTGCTAAAGATAGCATGAACATCAGAAACAGGTCCCAGAGACTTAAGGTGGAGCTATCCTGAATGCCCCCTACCTGAGGATTACTTTTCATGGTACCATAAGACATCATGAAAGTTTCCAAAAGAAGGAGGTAACCAACAATCCTATCCAGCTATAATGCCTATGAACAACATCAAAGCTCCACATGGCATTATAACCCTAAGGGTGTAGTAGTGGTATAGATTCTTTGGTGATAACCAAATGCTCTCTAATTTGACTTAAGACACACTTAACAAGAGGGAAACCATGGTTGACACTAGAAACATAGTTAACTACTCAGTGCTAATAAAATCATGGTTACTGGAAGAGAATTGACAAGTACAAGTTTACTAAACCAGCACAAGCCCTAACAATCTATAAGCATTTGTTATTAAACACACACACACACACACATACATATATAAAATCTTCACCCTCATTGAGGAACTCTTTTTTCAACTGATGGAGACCAATCAAAATGAAAAGCTGTGAAGGCTTATCTTCAATGTATATACCTATGATACACTCTCATGCCTAAGGTTCAATGTTGTAAAAGAGAGAGGTGTAAAAACTGTAAGAGCCAGAGGGCCAGGGACTTTGTTGTGAGGTTATAACTCCTAATAACATCAGAAGTTATACCCATAAAGTCTCACCAATATGACTGCCCAAATTCAGCTAAACATAAATACTAATAAATATGAAAATGAACAAGTAAAAGACGATGAAGTTTCAACCCTACACTAAGAACTACGGGCCACTGAGGAAAGCAAAGCTGGAAGCTAAAAAGGTGGCTTTCCCCAAGGAAGAGCACATGTCTTGATTTTCCAGTGCCAAATAATCACTCCTGAAAATACATGCAAGTAACATTATACCAAATGAGTAGGTTATATGTACACATACATTCACGCAAAAGAAACTACAGAAAAAAGAGGCCATGAATTCGAAGAAAAGTGAGAAGGGCCATAAGAGGGGGTGAGAGGGGGAAAAGTATGAGAGAAATGTAATTATATCATAATCTCAAAATAAAATTAAAGAAAAACGTTGAGAGGCAAAGACAAAACAATGACATTTTATTCCTGTTTTTCACATATGAGACTCAGCCCATTATTTAATGCTTTATTAGCCTTAATCTTTTTGTGATATTTTGGCTCTTATTCTTATACCAGTGCTGAGTATATTTGCATCTAAGTTCAAATTCAGGTAGGCAGTGTGTCTATATTTTTAAAAAACAAATTCTGTGAATTATCCTTCTCAATGCTTCCATAACTTCTTTGTTTCTCAGGCTGTAGATGATGGGATTGAGCATTGGGGTAAGGACTGTATAAAAGACTGCAAGAATCTTGTCCTCTTCTGGGGATCGGAGGGATCTTGGGCGTAGATAAGTGTAAGCAAATGGTGCATAGTAGAAAGTTACCACAGTGAGGTGAGTGCTACAGGTATAATAGGCCTTCTTCTTCCCTGCCCCAGAATGCATGCGGTAGACAGCAAGGAAAACACGACCATAAGAACACACTATACCAACAAATGGAAACACAAGAAAGAGGATTGTGCTCACAAATACTGTGTACTCATAGACCCACGTGTCCATGCAGGCCAGAGTCAACATGGCAGGGACATCACAGAAGAAATGGTTGATGACCCTGGATCGGCAGTAAGGAATGTGAAGTGCATATCCAGTGTGAGCACAGGAGTTAATGGAGCCTAACACCCAAGATCCTATTATCATCAATATGCAGACTCTTTTATTCAAACGTGCGGCATAGTGAAGGGGAAAGCAAATGGCCACATAACGGTCATAGGCCATAGAAGCCAGCAAAAGCGTTTCTGCACCTCCAAAAGTCAAGAAGAGGAATATTTGAAACCCACACCCAACAAAGGAGATGTACTTCTTACCCAACATGAAGTCAGAAACCATTTTAGGAACAATGGTGGAGATGTAATTTAAGTCAATGAGAGAAAGCTGACTGAGAAAGAAATACATGGGTGTGTGAAGATGGGAATCCAGGAGGATGAGGAGAATCATGGACAGGTTGCCAATCCAAGCTGTCAGGAAAATGACAACAATGAGAATAAAGAGAAACATACCTGTTTGTGATGATGGGAACAATCCCAGTAAAATGAAACCGGTAAATGTTTGGTTATAACTATCCATCAGGTGTTCATTTAGATTTACTAAGAGGCATATGTAACAATAAATTACATAAGATACAATAAAATAATCTAATGATTTTCACCAGACATTGCTTTTAACTGCTCAGCAAATAGTGTACTTTGACTCATCTACTATCTCATATAAAGAAGTAAAATAAAACGATATACATGAACAAAATATCTTACTAAATCCTGAGAGCTTTAAGTAATATAGTTCCACAATAACCTTAATAGAAAATGGATATTTTTGTTCCTAACAAAATGAGATGTCATGAACATTAGACTTCATAGTGCATTTTTGGAACAAATATAAATATCTAAAATACAGGCCCATGAATGAATACATTTTCTTTCTAATCAAGATGACTCTTTTTTGTCATACATTGGTCCTAAGATACACACAAAAATGCAACAGTTAATAAGATCAATCAAAACTACATTTATTTTGTTCAAAACTATATTATGTTCATATTTCTTATAAACATCCTTCCTATTAGTAAAAACCAGTATCTTTTAAATATCGGGTGTTGTTTTTCCTTTAAAATCTATAAATAATGCTTATTGACAAGTGTTAGCCACACAAAGGCATTTTGTTCATTCAAATTTGGAACACTCTGACTAAGCACTGTCTGTGGACCTCCACACATCACATTCACGCTACAAACGGAACAAGTATTGTGTTCGCACCTTCTCACAACCTCCCAGATCACTTTGCTTTTTCTTCACTCCTTCCCATTTTCCTGTCTTTTACGTAGAACATAAGCTAGAAACTTAACCACATACTTTGGCTTTTCCATCTTATAACTAACAAGGAAATGAGTGGTATACATTTAAAAGTATGTAACGCAAAGCAGAGGGATAATGAAAACGAGGACTCGGGACCTTTCAGAGTTTGTTTCAGGCTTGGTAAAGGAGTAGAGTCAGGCTTCTAAATTCAAGGAGAGAAAAAGGCTCGTGAATCTTCAGAATGAGCAATAGCATGGGAATTATCCTCCACAAGGAATGAAGTCTGCAGAAGGAGTAGCATACTGGGCCCAGAAAACGCATGTCTGTCTGTGCTAGGGCCAAAGAATATCAGCCTGGAAATCTGCAAACTGAAGAGACAGAGATGGCGCTTAGGAATATACACATATAGACATATAAACGCATGCATATGATTTAGAAATGATTGGGGATATGGAGATCTTTATGAGAAAAACTGGCATCTTCAGAGGCACATGGGAAGGTATTTAGTTCACAGCATAGATATCACTTATTTTAAGAGAATGGCAGATGCTGGTAAAGAATTCCTGAAACCATGAGCAGAGCTGATCAAATACACTCAATGGAAGTTCTGAAGCAAATCTGAAGGCATTATAAGGAAAAATAAACACAAAAGATTAAAGTTGATGAAAGAGCTATCAAGATTAGATACTCATGCATATGTATAGTACCGGCATTTCTAAAAATGCATAATACAGAATAATTAAGGGTTAAGATTATTAAGTTAAAAACAGTTTAACAGAACTAAAATATATGGTTCTATCATATTAATACCATACATATTATGAAGAAAAATAAATGGAAATTATTAATTTTTGAACATTATTTATTGAGCAAAACAGTTTCTTGAGATTTCAGAAAGTTTCCTTAAAAATTATTTTAACTTTCTGAGTAGATGCTAGGATGAGAACCTATAAGGCTATATCTTAAGGAAAAAATTACAAGCCATGAGGAGAAATGAAGTAACTACACCCAAACATCTACAAGTTTTGCAGTGATGCTGCGTATTGTACACACTACCAATGTATTTTAATGCAGGAAACACAGATACATTTTAGAAGATGGAACAAAGATGTCAGTCTCCATCAAACACAAAGTTGTGTCTAGTCTGGAGAGAGGGAGAAGACAAAGAAGGGTGTGATGTGCAGAAATTCTTTCTGTCTAACCATTCTTTACAAACAAGTGTATTACTTAAAATATTACAGAAGTAAAAAAGAGTAAAATATTCACCTGAGCAGCAATCAGTAGCTATGGAACTGTCTTACCTTTAGAGATGTAGCTGCTGTAACATAAGAAATTCTGGACTTAATAATTTCAAAATATTAAAATTACTGCATGCATAAAGCTTGAAGTGAATTGTGAGGAAGCAAGGTGGAACTTGAGGCTATGCTTAGCAAAGGTGTCTCAACTGGCTACTGGAAACAGATGAAAATCTTGGAAAGCAGATTATTTCACATAGCTATAGTTGTATTCATTATGAGACTAACATCCTAGACTAACATTATAATATGTCATTTATACTGATATTATAAGTGACTGATTGAAATGTAACATTAATGATTACCGATAGGACTAACATGCTGATGACTTCCACCATTTGTGTTTTATACAGAGTGATCAATACTTTCCCGAGTCACTTTAATGCTAAGGTCAGAATCACAAAGAGAAATAATGGCTGATATATCAGTTCTTGGAAGGGACACCTCCCAACTGTCAAAGAAATTATTTTAATCTACTGTGTTTTGCTGTTTCTGTGTGGCAATAGTGTATAATGTGAAAGTGGTACCTGGCAGAAAGTGAATTTAGCCACTGATTATTTGTTTCAAAGTTGAAAGACAAAGAACATTTTTTGTTTACATGTCAAAACAAACCGGATACCCTTCTTTCTGTTTTTCTTAAGGTGAAATACTAATATTTTGTCTATTTACAAGTCATTCTAATAGATTTTTAACTTGTTGTCAGGGTACTACACGTGGGAAATAAATCAATCAGAAAAAGGTGAGAAGGACTTCCTAGTGAGCCAAAATGACAACCCTGTATGTAGACAGAAAGATAAATAGCCCAAGCTTTCAAGCATCCAGATTCCTGCCCGAATTAAATTGTCTAAATACATTCATTTATATTAGAAACTACATTTTATAATCTCCTCCATACTGTATTTTTGTTTAATCTTGATCATTTAAACTGTAAAATAAAGTAAGCACTAGTACTTTTATGGAGATACAGTGTTGCTATGTACCCTTGGCTAGCCTAGAATTTTACTGTGTAGATCAGGATGGACTACATACAACTCACAGAGATACCTCTGCCATTGCTTTCTAAATGCTGGAATTGGAGGCATGTGCAATCTTTCCTGGTAACCACTAGCAAAGGAAATAGAATCAGGTTAAGAAATTTTAGGCAAATTTACTTTTATCTCTTTGGGGGAACTTGGGACAAATCAGACATAATAATAGATATTATGTATCAGTTTATCTTTGACTAGTAACCTGTCTTATTGCTCACACATTTTGAGAAAATATTTCTGAAGCAATGAAATGATTGATAGCACATACAGGTGAGTATATGGAGAAAGATAAATACATATCCCTTGTCAGTGGCAGTGCAAACAAGCACAGCATCTATAAAAATTAGTGTGGAGCTTCTTCAAAAGGCTGAAAATCAATCTACTGCAAGAATTAGCTGCACTATTCTTGGGCATATCCCCAAGGACTCTATATCTTACTATATCTCATCCATGTTCATTCCTGCTCAAATATTAATAGCCAAACCATATAAACATTATAGATGTCCATCAAAAGTTAAATGGATAATGAAAATATGATACATTTACCCAATGAAATATTATTCAGCTACTAAGAAAATGAAATTTGCAGGAGCATGGATGGATCTACAGAAAAAAAAAAATATCCAAACACCATTGTCGCATGCTTTCTCTGATGTGGGTATTAAGTTTTAAGCTTTAGATACTAGTTGATACTTTTTAAATACCCAAAACTTTATTAATTTAGACAAAGTTCAGTAAAATCCAAAACAATGCTACAGTTTTATGAATTGAGTGAGCAGAAAATACACATTTTTCCATATTTGTGTTTGCTTAAAAAATTTGACAAAAAAAGCTTTTCCTTAATTTTCCAGATAATTATAGAAAACATGCATTTTTAGATATGCTTTCCTATTTTAAAGAATAAAGCCTGATTTGTGCAGTTTTTAGTGAAACTGCCTTGTACTCATGGGTCTTTTGGAGGGGCCTCTGGAATTAACTTCTTAGAGAGCTTCCTTCTTAGCATATTTTTTTTATCTAGGACTCTTCATTACTTTAATGCTGATCACTATGTAAGCTGTTTTTACTGAATTTGGACTCATTGTGGGTTTTTTTTAATTTGATGAAAGAAGATAAATTTGATCTGTTAGAGGCTTTGCAAGAAATCAAGGATGATACATTTAAACACACAAAAACCTCAAAATTATTTTTACCATCTTGCACACAAGCTTGAGCCACTGTCTTTCATCTTGTCTCCAAGATATCCCAAAGAACTGAAAATTTGCAAATATGAGTTTTTAACCATATATCGTACAGGAGCCTGTAAGGTGGGACACCTAGTCTTCCACAGAACACAGCCTATTTATTTTCTCCCATAAGATCTGCATTACTATAATTCTTTAGTCGCTGTGTTTTCTGGGACAGGATCTCATTCACTCCAGCCTGGATTCAAACTTGCTAGGTGTCTGAGTATGCATTAAAGATGGGGCTACCCCTTCTATCATCACTGAAATGGACTTTTAAATTTATTTTTCATGCCTGGCCTTTTTTTAAATTTTCAAGTATATGAACTTTTAAGTTAAGAAATAGTTTTCACAGAATCCAAATCAAATAACTTGGAAGAGCAATCCCTGGAGTATAGACAAACATTGTACCCAAGCGTATCCTCCCATTGAAATGTGCATAAGATCCCTCATTCATTCAATATTTTCACAACACATTTCACAGAAGAAAATAATGAGGAATTGCTTGTGTTATCCTAGTATCTCTTGTGTTATATTAGTATTTCTTTACTACTATTATTCAAAAAAGTTGTAAGTTATGATTACTTAGAAGGATACATACAATGAGAACTATAACTCTTTTCATTAAAAGTCTTAAAATGTGAAACATTTGTACCTACACATGTGCTTCCAAATCATATTTCTCTACTTACTACTTCATTTTTCTACTTACTAACTTGAAATTCTATCAAAATGAATTAGTAGTTATAGATACTTAAATACTACATAGTTATACAGTAGTTTGAGGAATAAACAGATAATACATCCTTGGAATTTTAGACAGGTTGGAGGATGGTTTATAGAGCTGCATCTTCACATCAGACATAGAGAGTTCAGAAGAAAAACTTGACAGATTTCTACTTTGTTGTAAGCCTGGATTTTTGGATACTAATTTTGGGCCACTATAAATTATCAGTAGAATTTAAAGAAATAAGCTACTGGAAGATTTTATAAAATAATCCACAGAGAATTATGCAGAGAATCTGACATTTTCCCCTTGCTAGCTACCAACACTTGCAGCAGAATGGCCACCAGCCATTGATCATCATCCACATATTTATCACCTCTATATTGTTCAGTGACTTGTTATCAATGATTTTGTTCCCACTTAATTTTCTAAAGATGTTAAAGATTGTTAATGGATCTTTATTATTTAACTGCAACTTTAATACTTACACAGAAATTAAAAGAAATAAAATGAAATAGTAAAATTTATGAATCAATTTTAGGTTGAAAGAATGAATAATTATGTTGTGTAATTTGCAATATTCCTATGAATTTCTTGTATATTTATAATAATGTTTTAAGTTTAAAAACTACAAAATTGCTCCATACATGATAAATTTTAGGCAATATCCTGTTATTCTAATACAGTAGATTTTATGTAAAGTACATTTGCATTTTATAGAAGTATGAATATCTTATATAGATGAGGATGTCTTAAAATTTACAGTTTATATAAATAAAATGATGTCAAGGAAATAATAAATTTACCCATAGAAACCTATAATCCTGCATTCATTGACAAATATTTTGTATGATTCCAAGAAAGGAATCAGAAATTTAAGTTACAATTGTTACCAAATTGTTCCTCTTAAATGTGACTTCCTCCCCTGAGTTTCACTGAAATCTGCGAGCATTTCTTGTACAAATATACCTCTTTTCCCATCCTATAAATGTTAGGAATTCTTTCCAAAACTCCTTTTTGTTATGAAATCACTGCCACCGCAACCTCAGACTCCACTTAAACCTGTTTGAAGCTCACTATACCTGAATGCATTATTTAACACATTTCCTAAAATGTGAAACTTAACTAGAGATCTATTTCAATCCATACAAATCCTCACTGCCAAAAGAGATGATATAGGAAGCCAGCATGAATGTGATGACCATCTACACTTGTCTAGAAACATTCTTCCTTGTGAAAAATATAGCTGATGTTAGCTGTTCTTATTTTTTATAATAAATAGTGCTGATCCTGGCAATAGAATATTTTTCAGTAAAAATCATTATTTATTTAAAACCAGAAGAGTGTCAAATTTGGAAGTTGTATATGAATTCACACAAATGTTAACATACTTTGTTAACCACTATAGTATATTTATAATGGACATAATTTCAGTAACTTGGTATCATTTGTAATAAAAAAATTATAATAATGATACTGTTTTAACCATAAATATGGGAAATTGTAGAAAATATATTGACTATATTTTTAACTTTGGTATTAATTCATATTATATATCATTTATTACAACAGTTCTCTTACAAATTATGTTATAGTTTTAAAATAGCATCACATTTCTCTTTCCATATTTCATATATCTGTATATATATTATTTTGTTTAATATGTTATTTTAAACTTATTCTAATATTTAAAAAAATCACTGTTCCTGTTCCCCCAGTGAGGGAAATCTTAAATATACTAAGTGCTGACACTTTGTAAATGGAAAATTTTAATCAATTCTAAAAAAAAAATTACCTTAGAATTTTATAGAATCTAAACATAAATATAATAAATAAATGTAAAAACTAACATAGGGTACACACCATTTGTATTTCTCCAGGATCACAATTTCCCTTTCGTCAGGACTTCACAGTAGTTTTAAAGTGACTGCATAAACAAAATCACTTCTGTAAACTTCAAGCTAGTGAACATACTTTTCTCCTATTCTGTGCTTGGCAACTCTTTCCTTTTATGCAAACAGTGGAAATTATGATTTTAAGCAAACTCTATTAGGTTTAAGTGCTCTCTCTCTCTCTCTCTCTCTCTCTCTCTCTCTCTCTCTCTCTCTCTCTCTCTCTCTCTCTCTCTCTCTCTCCTCTGTGTATATGAGTGTGGGTGTGGGTGTGTTCTCTTTACAAAGTCCATAGAGACACCATGTGGTTGGCTAAAATACTAATAAATCAGGCATTAAGCCAAGATCAAGAGAGGAGTTTCAGCAATTTCTTTAAATGTTTCTGGAGCTGATAACTAAATTCAACATATTTATTGATATTATCCTAGTAGCAAAATGTCTCAGAGTTTCAAAAAGTATGTGGCTTTTAAAAATGTTTTGTTTAAACTTTTTCTTTTAATTAAAATATGATTACATTATTTTCACATTTACCCTTTGTCTTCAACTTCTGCCAAGTCTCCCTACCCCCACCTCTCCCACTCCAATGCATGAAATTTTTAAATGACTATTAATACATATAAATACACACACGTATATAATACACACATATATGCTTACTTGTATAAATATAACCAGTTGAGTAAATCCACTGCTGTTTGGATGTACATGATTTAAAAGCTGACCACTTGTTATTAGATAATAAATTAGAGGCTTAATCTTTAGGTTTCCCTGAAGTCTTGGTTCCCTGTAGTTCTTTGTCTTGGAGTAGTACCCTATAAGATTGTAGTACCCTATGAGAATGCCTTCTTTCATAATACTATGTCTACTGCTGTCATTGTTCTCGTGTTGTTTAGGCAGCCATGTTGGAGAAATAACATAGCAACACCTTAATTTTGAGGAGACACAATATCACAGCAGGCTTGCTTGTTCTTCTAGATTAAAAATCTTTATGCCCCTCTGCCATATGTTCCCCTAGCCTTAGGTACAAGAGCTGTACTGTAGATGTGCCCAGTGGCTATAGGTGTCCAGTGCCACAGTCATAGATGCTCTGCATTTCGATCAGTTGTAGTTTTCTGTAATGGTCTCAAACTGCTGTGGAGAGAAGCTTGTTTGATAAGTGGTAAGAGTTACACTTGCTTTAAGTATAAGTATTTATAATGAGATTAAAAATTATTCTGGTTTAGTAAAGTAGGACTAATAGGCTCCCCTCTAATATCAATGCCTCACAGACTTAAGTCTAACTAGAGAGCCTTTAGTTGTTATCCAGATAAGAATGGCACAAATGAACGTTTTGGAATAGTTCCCATGCTGGTCATTGTTGTGATTCATAAGGTCAAGCTAGGTGACACTATTGGTTGCTGCCCTCCATTTTAAGCTTACATAATACCTTTCAATCCTGTGAAAACTAATCCTATGGAAGGAAACTTTCAGGTGGATCCATTTACAGTCCTGTGTTTTGAAGTGAACAACATCTTCACTATAAAATAAAGACATACATTCAACATCTGAGAGGCATCTAACGGCATCTAAACAATGGCCTATATTATTTGGATGGTCTCTACTTCCCTTGATCAGAAACTCTAAAGGTTTCTCATTACTGCTGCTGGAAAATATTTAATGTTATTTTTGAAATTATAATATAATTACAGCATGTATTGCTTTCCTTTCCTTCCTCAAATTCTCTAATATACCCCTTGCTGTTCTCCTGCAAATTCATTACCCTCCTTTTTCACTAATTGTTATTGTCTATAGATATATAGATAGATAGATAGATAGATAGATAGATAGATAGATAGATAGATAGATAGATAGATAGATAGATGATAGATAGATAGATAGATAGGTAGATGGTAGATAGATAGATAGATAGGTAGATGGTAGATAGATAGATAGATAGATAGATAGATAGATAGATAGATAGATAGATGTATATACATTTATATTTCTAAGTATAAACCACTCAGTCCATACTTGTATGTATATATGGTTTCAGGAATCACCATTTGACATTAGAAAATCAATTGTTCTGCTCTTCCCCAAGGAAAATCACCCCTCTGGTTCCCAGCTATCCTCAGTTGCCTATTATCACAATGAGGTTTTTGACCTGGCTGCCAGAGGTCCAGCCCCACAGACCTACCATCCCAGAGCACTTAGCCACCCACTGCTGCTTAGGCTCCCCCCAAAATAACTCAGTTACTTATATTAAGTTAATGCCGTGTGGCCTACAGCTTAGGCACATTGCTAGCTTGCTTTCTCATCTTAACCCATTTCCATTAATCTGTTCTACCAAATGTCCCATAGCTCACCTGTGATCCTCACATGTTTCTTTGGGCACCTGGCTTGATCTGCCTCTGACTCTGCCCTTCTTTTCCTACATATTCCAATTCCCCACCCACTTCTTCTACGGTGCTCACCCAGGGCCAAAATAGCTCCTTTATTTAAAGATTGATATTCACAGCATACAGAAAGACATTCCCATATCACCTCCTCATTTCTGTCTAATCTAAAAGAAAGGTTTCAATTTTAACATAGCAAAATTACATATAACAAAACAGCTATCAAGCAAGAATTACAGTTACAATATCTAGTCTATTTATATTTAAGAAAATTAAAGAAAATACTCTATCATCTACCTTATCCTGTGAATCCAAAGTTTCATATCCAATATACCTTTTAAAATAACCAAGAAAAACCATACCTATAACTATCTAATCATAAACTACATCAAAGATCAGAGAAGCATATAATATTTACCCAAGTAAATAGGAAGTACAAGCAACTTCCAACATCTTGAAGTGACAGAGATGACACCTGTCTACCTGAAAGTCACCCAAAGTTCCTTTATAAAGTTGGGGCATCCATCTTCAGCCTACAGGCCCAGAGTCTCTTTTCATTTCAGTGAAGCAGGAAGTCTGCTCTGCCCATTCTGGTATAGTTTATAGCACTTCTCCCTGAGTCCTGAAGAATGTCTGACAGTTTTATCTGCAAAGCCGGA
Source organism: Phyllotis vaccarum (assembly GCA_033318265.1). Classification (NCBI taxonomy): domain Eukaryota; kingdom Metazoa; phylum Chordata; class Mammalia; order Rodentia; family Cricetidae; genus Phyllotis; species Phyllotis vaccarum. The sequence goes on from JARWLC010000002.1 coordinate 185,970,684, forward strand.
GCCTGAAGGATGATCTTGGCTTTTTCTGCCAAAGTTCAGAGGTCACCTTCTGATGGAACCTGCATGTCCAGTTTAAACAGCATACTGTCAAGCAGTCAATACAAGAACAGATTTCTTGCCACAAAGAAAGTAGACTCCATATGAAGTTTCTTCAATGACCATTTTTCTCTTGAAGTAGATTGGTGCTGCCAGGATCAGATCTGTCTCACTGTCCAGAAAAGTCTAAGTTCTTAAAATAATTTTAAACACTATATTCCATAGGTCTCAGAAGTGTTTGAAGGTTACCTATCTAATTGAAATATATCTTTGTATACCTAAAAATATAACTAACATAACTATAAGTTTGTTAATCACAGATGACCATTAATCTACATTTCTTAATTATACATTACAATTTTAAATGAGTTATATAAATATTATATCTTAAATAAGAGCAGAAAAATACATACTGAATAACAAAAACTGACCTTAAATTTATATCAATAAACCAAAGTCCATACTACTGTAAAATATTTTGAGATTAACAGCTGGTTTTTAAAGTAAATTCAATAATCTAATTTTTAAAAATCATTCATCCTCTTTTTCTTCTTAGAAAGAGATTAACTAGAACCATTAACCATTTATAATGAAAACAAATATTTATGAACAATATTTTGAGAATTTGAGCATAGCTTTTCATTACTACTTCCTGCTAATTGAAGGGTGCTGATAACCTTACAGGTTCTTGAGACTAGATCATCATAGTCTGCAGCCCTGAAGCTGATGTGACCATCTCTTCCCATCAGAGAATTTTCAGGTGGTCTTGTTTGAAGAAACCATAAGAGACTGGAAGCAATTCACAAGTTCTCATCTTCTGTGGAAACAAAAGCAGAACTCTTCCAAAGCAATAAATCCTTAGACACAAATTTCAAAATCAAGATACCTTTAAAATATATATTCTTGTTTAACTTAGCAGCCTTTGCAATCCATTGTCTTTCTGCAGTTAGCTCATTAACAGTTAAAAAGTTTAAAAAAACACAATAATAACCATAATCCAGATTCTGTTTCTATTTTCTATCTTTACATAGTTTATCATATTTTTATTACTCTATTTCTCTTTTTTAAAAACTTTACCTTATTTCTTCTCACTCTGAAGCCTATGTACATTTTACATACACTGTAACCCATTTATAGGTTTTTTTTCCCCATCTGAATCTGTTTTAATGTGAATCCTTAATCATTTTTCAACCAGAAGAGCTTTTAAAATACTAGCACTCGCTTAAAGAGCCACACAGTTTTTGTAGATAAAGCTAAATCAGTAATTTCTCTTAAAGGGGCCGCATCTCTGTTCACTGCCAGCAAAAAAAGCAGACCCAAGAAATGCCGCTACTAAGAAACCATCTTTGACTCTGTTTCATTCTTGTTCAATATAAATGTAAACCTTAAATCAGTCCTATGCTAGGAACTAGCTTGGTTGCAGCTTACTCTCCCTGCTCCAAGTCGGCTTCTGCCATTTTGAATGTGGCCCGAATGCCATGTTACCTCTGTACAATGACCCGCTTCAGATACACAATTTGAAAGCTGCTTTGGCCCAGTTTCTGTGTTTTAGAACCCTTTCTAATCTTTCTTAGACTTTATGTGGGTATTCTGTTACAATGTGGTTTCTGGCTAATTTGGCCAGAGGTCCAGACCACAGACCTACTGTCCCGAACCACTTAGCTGCCTGCCTTTGCTTAGGTCCCCAAAAATGACTTAGATGCTTATATTAAGTTCTTATATTAAATTACAATGTGGTTTCTGACACCATTTGTCTAGAGGTCCAGACCACAGACCTACTGTCCCAGACCACTTAGCCGCCTGCCTTTGCTTAGGCCCCCAGAAATGACTTAGATGCTTATATTAAGTTCATGCTGATTGGCCTATGGCTCAGGCATATTGCTAGCTAGCTCTCTCATCTTAACCCATTTTCATTAATGTGTCCTGCCATGTGGCCCATGGCTGATCTGTGTTCCTTACATGTTGCTCCTTTGGGCATCTGGCTTGATCTATCTAGACTCTGCCCTTCTCTTACCTATGCTCTGATTTCTTTCCCCCACCTACTTTTTCTATGGTGCTTGGAATGGCCAAAACAGTCTTTTATTTAAAGATTGAAATTCACAGCATACAGAAAGACATTCCCACATCAGCCTATAGTTCTTTATGTAGGGTTGATACCTCATAGACTTTTTCCTGTCCACCTTTCATGTCCATTAGTGTTGTTCTTGTTCAGTTACACTTAGGTTCATGTTGATAAGGCTTTATGTGTGGAGCTTCTGTTGTCACTGGGAGATAAAACCTCAAAGCAAAGTCCCTGATGTTTCAACTCTTACAGTCATTTTGCTCATCTTCTGTAATGTTCCTTAAGCATTAGGTGTATAGATGTTTTATAACTGAATCTATTACAACTATGACCCACAACTCTTCATATTTTTCTTTCATTGAAAATTGTTTCTTTCTGACATAATTAAGATTACAGCATCCCCTATACTTCTCTACTCTTCCCAGTTCTCCCAACCACTCCTCCAATCCAGATCTCCTCTCATTCTGTCTCTCAATTAAAAAAAAATAGCTGTAGGAGTTCCCTGGTAGAGTTTTGTGGGTCACTTATGTATGCTATCATATCAACTTCAAATAGCCATAGTTTAACTTCTTCCTTTCCACTTTGTATCTCCCTTGATCTTTTGAGCCAATTTGTATCTCCCTTTGTTGTCTTATTGCTATGGATAGAATTTTGAGAGCTATATTGAATAGTTATGGAGAGAGTAGACGGTCTTGTCTTGTTTCTGATTTTAGTGGGATCTCTTTGAGTTTCTCTCCATTTAGTTTGATGCTGGCTGTTGGCGTGCTGTATATTGCCTTTATCATGTTTAGGAATGTTCTCTGTATCGCTAATCTCTCCAAGACCTTTATCATGAAGGAGTGTTGGATTTTTATCTAAGGCTTTTTCAGCATCTGAGATGATCATATGATTCTTTTCTTTTAGGTTGTTTATATGGTGGATGGCAGTGACATATTTTTTATGTTGAACTTTCCCTGCATATCCAGGATGAAGTCTACTTGATCATAATGAATAATGTTTTTAATATGTTATTGAATTCTGTTTGCCAATATTTTTATTGAGTATTTTCACATCAAAGTTTATGAGGGAGATTAGTCTACAAGTTCTTTATTGCATCTTTATGTGGTTTCAGTATCGGGGTGACTATAACCTCATAAGAAGGGTTTGGCAGTGTTTCTTCTATTTCTGTGGAACAATTTAAGGAGTATTGGTCCTAGTTCTTCTTTGAAATTCAGATAGAATTTCATCTGGCCCTGAGCTTTTTTTGCTTGGGATAATTCTAGCAACTGCTTCTATTTCCTTGGGGGTTATAGGTCTATTTAAGTCATTTATATGGTCTTGATTTAATTTTGGTAAGTGGTGCCAGTTCACAAAGCTTTCCATTCCTTTTAAGTTTTTCAATTTTGGGGAGTACAGATTTTTGAAGTATGACCTAATGATTCTCTAGATATCTTTGGCATCTGTTGTGATGTCTCCATTTTCATTTCAGATTTTGTTGGTTAGGATATTTCTCCTCTGCCTTTCAGTTTGGATAAAGGTTTGTCTCTCTTGTTGACTTTCTCAAAGAACCAATTTTTGATTCATTGATTCTTTGTACTGTTCTCTTTGTTACAATTGTATTGAATTCAGCCCCTTGTTTAATTATTTCCTGCCATCTACCTCTAGATGATTTTGCTTCTAATTTTTCTAAAGCCTTCAGCAGTGCTGTTAAGTCTCTTATGTGAGATTTTTCCAAATTTTTAATGCTATGATCTTTCCTCTGAGCACTGCTTTCATTGTATTTCATAAGTTTGGGTATGTTATGGGTTTGTTTTCATTGAACTCTAGGAAGTTTTTAATTTCTTTACTTCATCCTTGACTCAAAGGTTGTTCACTTGAGAGATATTTAGTTTCTGTGATTTTGTAGGTTTTCTGTAATTTGTGTTGTTGTTGAACTCTAACTTTAGTCCATGATAGTATGATAGAATATAAGGGGTTATTTAAATAGTTTTATCTATTCATACATACTCTTTATGACCAAGTATGTGGTCAGTTTTAGAGAAAGATCCATGCAGTGCTGAGAAGAAGGTATGTTCTTTTGTGTTTTGATTGAAAGTTCTGTGTATATCTGTTAAGATCATTTGAGTGACACCATCTGTTAGATCCCTTATTTCTCTGTTAAGTTTCTGTCTTGTTGACCTATGCTTTGGCGAGAATAGGGTATTGAAGTCTCTCACTATTAGTGTATGGGGTATGATGCGTGATTTAACCTTAAATAATGTTTCTTTTACAAATGTGGGTACCCTATGGGAAGGGCATAAATGTTCAGGATTGAGACTTCATCGTGATAGATTTTTCTGAGATAAATGTGTAATATCTGTCATCTGTCCTGATCTCTTTTGATCAATTTTAGTTTGAATTTTGTTAGACATTAGGATAGCTATATCATCTTGATTAGTAAATAAAACTTAGGTTGGGATGATAATATAAGATAATATAATAAATGTAGCATTATAAAACAAAACCTAATACTTTAGAGTTGGACAAGATAAAAAGAAGGGGGTAAAGGACAATAGCAGGCACAAAATTCAAAAACCTACATGCTCCCACACTCAAGAATTCCATTAAAATACTAAACTGGAAGCCAAAATATATACACAAAGGACTGAATGCAGATCCATAGAGGCCGTGTTCATGTAGCCTCAGTCTCAGTGAGTTATTTGAGCTTAGATCATATTGGTTTAGAGGGTCTTGTTCTCTTGATTCCTTCTTTCTCTCTGGATCTTTTGCTATTTCTGCCTCCTCTTTTACTGGGTTCCCTGAGCTCTGAGAGGAAAGACTTGATAGAAACACCCCAGTGAGGATTTAATGTTCCAGTCTTTTATAATCTGTATAATGTCTGGCTGTTGCTCTTTGTATTTGTTCCCATCTACTATATGGAGGAGCTTCTTTGATGAGAACCGAGAAAGGCACAGATCTGGGAGTGTAGCAGAATGTCATTAGGAGTCATTTTATTTCGATTAGTACTCTTTGTTCTTAGAGCAGTAGTGTTTGATTTTACTCCACATTTGTGGGCTAGCAAGTCTTAGGTTCTTGGTCACACAAGCAGTGTTACGTATGGGTTTCAATTTATAAAGTAGGCCTTAAGTCAAATCAGATATTATTTGGTTACTCCCACAAACTTTGTGCTACCATTGTCCTAGCAGGGTAGTTCTCAATCTGTGGGTCATGACCCCTTTTGGCATTGGATGACCTTTTCACAGGCATCACCTAAGACTGTTGGAAAACACAAATAAACCAAGACACAATTTCTTTATTCATTTACAAATGGGTCTGCCCACATGTAGATACACCCACATACAAGTACCTGGAATAATACACATATATCACTGATGGAAGTCAGAGTGGGGACTAAAACATGGCAAGACCCTGAAGGCAGGAGAAGCTGAAGAGGCCATGGAGGGGTGCTGCTAACTGGATTTCATTCTATGGTTTACTCAGCATACCTTCTTACAGAACCCAGGACCAGAAACCCAGATAGGGCACCACCCACCATGGGCTGGGCCTTCCTCCATTAATCATAAGTTTAAAAAATGCATGACAACTGAATCTCACTGAGGCATTTCTTCAACTGAGACTTTTTCCTATAGTGATTCCAGTTTAAATCAAGTTAACACATAAAAATTGGTAAATTCAAGGAAAGGTAAACTTTGGCTTTTTATATTTTTTGTCTTTCGGTGATGAGTTGAGGGAATAAGTCCCTTTTTTGGTTGTGGTTGTGTAACTGATGTGGACTCAGTATACTTGACTGGAGCAAAGACATGATCCTGGACAAAACCAGCTTGTGAAGATATAGGTCAAGATTCTCAGACTAGACTAAGAAGAGTGACTGGATATTGGGACCAAGCTAAATTTGGGGGTTAAGGAGGATAGACTGGATTTGAGTTAAAAGGACAAAGTCACCAAGCATGCCCTGAGCACAGGAGGCATTGACCAGACTGAATCAGAAGATACATTGGACATATGAAGTAATGGGATAAAATATGATGGGCAAAGGGGACTGAATTGAGGCAGAATTTACAACCTGATTTAAGCCTGGGGCTAAGTCATCCTTTTAATCTTTTAATAAGGGTTTTAGAAGATTTTTTTCCAGATTAAAGCAACAATTCATTGGGGGAAGTTGCACCCTAGAGTTACCATCTATTAAAGCCCATTCTTTTTACTCAAGTAGTGAAATCCCTGGAGAGTATTTGAGGAACTTCTTGAACCAACTTATAGATGGAGATTGAGACAAGGATTGACGTGATAACACACGGATATTTGTCTTAAGAGTCCAGTTTAAACTTAAAGTTCTAGTCAGTTCCCAAAACACAGAAGGAGGCTTATCAGATTCTTACGTTCTTTTCCTGAGTGTGATAACACTATGAAATATTTATTCTGTCCTGCATCGTTATATTGTGTTTTTGTTTGACAGTGATCTAAACCCATCTATTTGGGGTTGTTGGAACTGAGATCTTTTTCCATTAAAACTCAAGTTACAATTTGAACTGAAATAAATTCAGGCTAAATCTAGTGATTATAATTTATATAACTACTTACTTCTAAAATCATTTGTTGCCAGATAGATAATATAAAATACAAGTACATTCAAACAATACTGATATACACATACAAATATGAGTGCTTATGGTGTGAGAACATAGATTTAGGTTAGCTCAAATTCTATTTTCCAATGAGAACAATTTCATGAAGTTTTTATAGCAACAGAACAAAGAAAGTCATTAGTCAGCTGCTTTTCAGGTACATAAGTGAACATGGAGGCAAAACTAGAGATGACCCAAGAGAATTTTGAATTAGACTTTGGTCCTACAACATTTAAATCTCAGTAAAAATCATTGAAATTCTGGCCAATCATCCTCTTTAGGATAATTTTCTTTCTGGAAATTTTCATTTACAAGGGATACTACATACAAACATTTGAATTTTGTTTGTTTTGATTTTGGTTTGGGGTTTTTTTTAAGAGAACATGAAGAGGAGTTGGAAGGTGAAGAGAGTCTGGGAGCAGTTAGAGAGAAAAATGTGATCAACATATGTGGTATGATTTATTTTTAATTACAAAGAGAAAAAATTATGGGTGCATATATTCCAGAATAGTCTTTCTAAATACTTTATCTATGCATAAAACATTGCAATAAAATTTACAAGTATATATTATATACACGTGTGTGTGTGTGTGTGTGTGTGTGTGTGTGTGTGTGTGTGTGTGTGTGTGTGTGTACACCCTTTAGGACTTGTATTTGACCTTTAATTTATACTAGCAATGGTATATATTTATTGTTTTGCTAGAAGTTTTACATGTTTCCTATTGAAATATACTGTTTAGTATAAGGACAGAAAGTTACAAGAAAAAAGTTTTAAAACCTTTTGTTGAGATTATAAAATTTTATTAAAAAGCATAATTGCTTCTTTTATGTCTATATCATCAAGCTTTTAAAGTTCAGTTATTAGAAGATAATTTTAGATTGCATTTAATGCTTAAGTATATTTTTCAAAATATTTTTTAAATATTTTGTGATGTTTTCTATCTATATACAATACATCAATGTCAAATTCCTGTTTTAAATTTTAACATTTTTATTTTTAGATTATAATATAACTATGTCATTTTCCCATTCCCTTTCCTCCTTTCAAATTTTCTTATATACTCCTCCTTCCTTTCTTTCAAATTTCTGGTTCTTTTTGTATTAATTGTTGTTACATGCTAAAATGTTTCGCTTCATTGTTTTGATTTTCCAAACAAATTTTTACTAATAAAAACAAACTATTTCCCAGTGAAGTTGCAAATAAACCAACTTATTTATGATCACATTCCCTGTGATCAAATTGACAATAGTTTCACTGTAACAAATGTGCTTCCATAAACATTCTGGATACTGAGAATCTTCATATAGAAAAAGTGTTCAGTTATAAAATTCTGACAAAAATGTATTAAAAAAGAGCAGCAAATTTTTTATTAACTAAAATCAATAGCATAAATTATAATAGTTTATCATATCTGCAAAACATATTGTACTCCAATCAGAGTGCATAAGCTGAAAGTTATACAGAGTGAAAAAGTAATCAAAATGAGATGGTAAGCAATTTGAAATAAATATAACCATGAGCTCAAAATTCTATGACTATGATACAGAGGGGGAATGTGCAGCATCCATTAATAGGGACCACTCCTAACCTGCCGTAGAATTATGACATACTAAAATATATTATGATCATTGTAGAAGATGCTACCTCAAAAGACAAATTAGGGCATTTCCAGAAATTATAACTTTACATAATGCCTTCTTTTGGATTGCTTATAGTATGTTATTCATGAAACAATGATTCTAAATATTGAATGTGATATGATTAAAATTTTCCCCAATTAAAATATTGCTTTCTTCTTTGTTGCTACTAGCAAACAATATAAATCAGTTTTAATTTGTTCCTTTGCACTGTTTTGGAAAATTGCCAGAATAATTTATAGACATACTTCTACAATCTGTATAGAACATATACATACATTAACAATGATTCAGAATCTTCTTAGACAACATTTTTGTCGCCTTAGCACAGCATAACATGACTTTCCATGGGGCATCTAAATATGGAAATAGATATTTATCTGTGTACAGTGACATATTATCCTCTAGTAAATGTGTGAACCAAGCTAAGAAAGTGGGCTTAGAGAACACAAAAAAGCAGGCATTTTTCTATTCATTTCTTACTCAGAAAATTACTTTGGATGATGTTTTTCACAGCCGTCAGAACATCTTTATTCCTGAAACTGTAGATAATGGGGTTGAGGGTGGGTGTCAGGATGGTGTAGAATATCGCCAGGAACTTGTCCTGGCCTGGAGTGTGATATGAGCGAGGTCTCATATACGTGAAAATAAATGGCCCGTAGTACATTATGACCACAACCATGTGGAAGGAGCAGGTGGACAAAGACTTCTGCTTGGCCACTGATGATTGCATTTGAAAGACAGTGAGGAGAATTTGCACATAAGATATAGAGATCATGGAAAATGGGATCAGGAGGAAAATGATGCCACTTACATAAACTCCTCGCTCATAGCGTGATGTGTCTACGCAGGACAACTTCAGCATGGCAGGGACTTCACAGAAAAAGTGATCAATGGCCCTCGAGTGACAGAAAGGGAAGTGGAGTGCAAAAGAAGTGTGGACTATGGAGTTAAGGATTCCCACAAGCCAGGATCCTGCAGCCATGAACCCACTGGTGTTGTCCTTCATCAGCACAGGGTAACGAAGTGGGTGGCAGATGGCCACATATCGATCATAGGACATGGCTGCTAGGAGAAGGCATTCACCACCTAGCAAGGTGAGGGACAGAAATATCTGGAAGCCACATCCTGCAAAGGAAATTGTTTTGCTGCCTGACAAATAGTCAGAAATCATTTTAGGCACAATATTGGAAATGTGCAATATATCCATGAAGGAGAGATGGCTGAGCAGGAAATACATTGGAGTGTGAAGTCGAGAATCCATGTTGATTAGGAGGATCATGAGGGCATTTTCTGTTATAGTCACCATAAAAATAAAAAATATAAATGAGAAAAACACCTGGCTTGTTTGGGAAGAAGAAAACAATCCCAAAAGGATGAAGTCACTGCTGGAAGTGTGGTTTTCATGTCCCATCATACCTCCTCCTATTTTCCCTACAAAAGCATGGTTATTAGGGAAAAGGTAGTAAAATCTTATACTCATTTATATGTGTTTACATAATGAAATGAGTTAATATGTAATTTTTGTTCACCAATAAGTTGTAGTAAGATTCAGGTGTCAGATGATAAGGTCCTAAGATGCTTATCCAGGGTCCCGAACTCCTGAAGGGGAGTGGCCAACCCCATTCATAAAAGACTACAAAATCCTAAAAAGCCTCGTTTCCTAGTTCCTGACTGCTGGAGAGACCGGTTCAACATTCATATCCACCACTTAAATAATCCAGTCTATCAAACACCTATATAAAATATTACCTGTATCATAAGTGTTAGTTTATATTTTAATAAATATTAATCTTAAATTAACATTTTTTTTAAAAAACCTCCACCTTCATCTGGTGCCCAATGTCCTCATAGAGGGCCTCAAAGTAAGTATATTATACAAGGTATAAATTTACTTGTTCTAACAAATTATGCTTAGTCCAGAATGGACATTCTTATATTTTAAATCTCATATACAATTATTTGTATATCCTTTACTTAAGTCCAGTTTTACTCAAATATATCTGTTACATCTGCTTATCATATGTAAAGTCCACTAGAGATTCCTGTGGGTGTCTGCAGAAGCTCTCCCTAGAACATAAATATTTTAAACCATCAATTAATTAATAACCAAAAACCAGAGTTTCCTCCTCTTTATCCACCTTGGCATTTTGGGCTCCAGTTATGATAGAAATTAACAATAAATAGATTGGTGTGGATTGTGGAGGTGACGACATGGTGAGTTTAATACAATGAAGGATTATGCACAATTAGATTTCAAAAATTTAAAATTCTTTTCAAATAACTCTGTGATTAAACATGAGTGTGTGTGTGTGTGTGTGAGAGAGAGAGAGAGAGAGAGAGAGAGAGAGAGAGAGAGAGAGAGAGAAAGAGAGAGAGAAGGGAGAGAGAAAGAGAAACAGAGAAAGAAATGTAGACAAGATTTTCTGTATCTAAAACATTCTTTTCCATGAAAAGTTCCTTGGGATATTTAACTTATATAGTTCATTATCAGCACAGCTAGCCTGTGCAAGTGGCATCGCTTGTTTTTACATGGGAAGCCACATATGATTCATTGTTCGTATGCATGTGGTAATTAAGACTGTACATAGCTCATTACTGAGCAGTGTGCCACTAAGTTCACTTTGAGAAAACAGTAAAGAGTGGGAAAGTTTTGAAGACTATAGATGAAAATAACAAGATGAAATGCTAACAAGATAACTTAAACAATATTATCACTCCCTGTCTAGTTAAGGAGGGTATGCCTTAGAGAAAAAAGAATTCAACATAACTGATGGGGAATATCCAGGCAGATTTTCACTAAGAGAGACCCATGATGGTATACTTGGGAAAGCAAAATGGTACTTCTGAGCCAGCCAATGAGCTGCTCAAAAATATGTTTTGCAAAAACTGTTTTGTGTATGTGTATGTCTGTGCCTGTGTGTGTGTCGTTTTAATACTCTAGTAGTTAGAGTCTAGCTATATGCAATCACTGTAAAGTAACCGTGTAACACTTTTTATTGTCAGACAGATTTAATGGAATCATACATTTCACAGTATCATCAAATTCATAATCCCAGACACTGAGATTTTATACTAAATGCCTTCTAATAGCCTCCCCCAGTAATACCATGAATGGGCATTTATAACTTGAAAGCTCTTGGATTCATATTGGTGCCCTTTTGTGCAGTTGGCAAAGCTCCAAATCTTCTTCCCATTCTCTTTTAAACAACTCCACACAAAGAATCCTTCTACTCTGTAAACAGTGTCCATAGGTCCTCTCAGGCCCTGTGTGTGACCTATGTGTGGAAATGGTGTCTCTAATGTGCCTTCTTCCCCTGTCTTTCACTTCAAGGTTTCCACAGTTCAGCACCACATGTAAAAGCCTATGCCTCGGATTCTTCCTAATCCCAGTAGCTTGTGCCTAATGAAGCTGTTCTCCACTTACAGTCCAGGAGGATGCTAACTAAAACAGCCTGCCTTTATCTCTGTCCTTCTACCAGGTTTCAGCATCTTATTATGAACAGATTAAAATGGAAGAAATAAAGGAGCAGAAATATGTGAGTCCACTCGCATCAAATGAGTAGTCACAGGACCTGCTCCGGGTTGCCAGCATCACCTCTTTTTTGGAAAAATAAAAGTTTTATTTCATATTAACTGCTTGCCTATCTCACTGATGACAGAACCTACTTCTGCTGCATTGTATGCCTGATAACTCCAAGTTGCAGTATCTTTGAAGTATTTCCCCATACAGTAATATTGGCTGAAGGATAAAGAAGAAAGATTCTGAGAATCTAGAGAAATCACTTCATAGTTTGTTGGCTTCATTTATCTACTTTACTGCAAAAAAAGACTGCAGCAAGTAATATTTTGTTGCTATTTCAATATGAGAAAAGTGCAAAATACTGATCATGTATTTGGATTATTAAATTTGAGCAAGTGTGACATGAAGTCAATTTAAAGTTAGCAAAGGTGAAGAATTAAGTTTTGGTGACAAATGTACATGTGTTTCACAAATGGAAGAATATTACACGAGTCTTGTGACTAAGGTCTAGGGAAGGGAAGGATTAAAATCTTAGATCTATGCCTACATAACATAACACATAAGGACCAAATGCATAGGGTCTGCATTATTAGCTAAGCCCCATTTCCTACCTTCCCAAGAACTGTGCCTTCAGCACTCTCTTGCAGAGAAAACTTTACTGAAAGGTATCAAGCTAATTTTCTTACTCCTAAAACTTATTGTCATAACATACTATCAATATAGATCACATTTTACTAATATTTCATTATCGAGAGATTAAAATCTCTACCTTGACAGCCCATTAGATTGACATCATGTTGCTTTAAGATGGAGAAAGTGAAAAGTCCACACTGAAACAAAACTGCCAGGAATCAAGTCTGCCTGTCACCACTCTTAACTCTAAATGGTAAATACTCCCTTAAAATAGCATTAGCAGAAAAGTGGCCACATAGTCTGTGAATAATATAGTCTCCAAAGGTCAGATGGATAGCAAGGAGAATACACAAAGAGAAGGAACTCAAAGTCAAGGGCAATAGCAAAGTAAATCATCATATGGACACCAGAGTTTCTTATAAGGTCAGGAAGGGCTACACAGTTTGATTACGGAAACCAAGAACTTCACTGTGACTGTCCATCAAGAATCTGTAAATAATTCCTTTTAAGTGTAACAGTTTTGGACTAGAATTACAGTTTCATTAACCATTGATTTATAGTTCAGTTTACTTTAGTTCTCAGATAACATAGTGAGTAAAATTATGTCTTTCTAGACTTAAAGTAAATATTTTTATACTTCATATGTTCATATTTCTTCTAAGTTATTCAAATAATTTTATTGAGCTTTGCATTTTTCTAAATGAAATAGTTTCATCTAATAAATTTCAGAACATCCAGATGATTTGGAAGAATATCATAAATTAGTTTTAAAATAGATATAGTATACTATAAAGATAATCATGGCAGAATGGTATATATTTGTGAAAAATTAAAAATCACAAAATATTAATAACAAAAACCAATAACTTAAATTTAAAATGTATAGTAGGAGAACAGCTATCAGCACCTATTATAATTTCTTACTCCTAAGAACACTTGCTTTAGTGGGTTTACTTCGGTAGTCTTCAGCCTGCTGACCATCTAGTCTATTGTATTTAAACTATGTAATTCTCATTCATGAAATCTCCCATTTTTATTTACTATTTCAAGTTAGTTATTTATATTTACATACCTTAATCTACTTTCTGTTTTTCCAAATATTTTGTTACTTCCACAGAAACTGTTTACCCTAATAACACCAAAGATTTCAAGGTTCTCCTTTTGGTTAGATATATATTTGAGATCTCTTCTCATAGGTTTTCATGCTTTCTGCAGAGAAGACAACTGTGTTCCATTCAGCAGCAGCCAATTTCCTCAGTACACAATAGATGTAGTAGATGAGGTGTTTACATGACTTATTTACTACTGCAATCCAGGACTGGGGCTTAACACAGTAAATTCTACCAAATGGCAAATTGACCCATGCATTTCTGTATGACCCAGTCTTCCCTCAGTACTCACCATATCAAACCACACCTGATTTACCCCACACAGCACACTTTACTCTAAGATTCAACATTATAATGTACATCCTCACTTAGGATGCTGAGCACTTTTTTATATTATTAATAATACCTCTAAATCCATAGTGGGAAATGCCTCACTTCCAGTAATGCCTTCACATTAGCTCAAACTGAAAAGCACCTTTTGGTTAAAAAGTAGAAAAATTTGGAAGACATCTAGTGTCATGAAGTTTCTGGTGTTTAACTTAATGAAGAGAAAGAAGCCATCTTTGTATTAGGGAGCATTGGGATTTGGATTGCCTGAGAATAGATTGGCCATGTAGAAGTGGCTTATGTGGGGGAAATGGGTGCATTGTAGCATTCCCTATGATAAAACTAAGGGGTCTGAGCATCACATCATCACAAAATAAACTAATATATAACTGAATGTATAACTTGGATAATAACATTGATTAAATCATAATAGTTATGACCAACATTTCTTCAGCATATTAAAATTTCCAATAAGATTTTAAACAGCTCTTGTTTATAAAACAGCATTTGTGGTTGTGAGTAAGGTAACCCACGGTTACCTAGAACATACTATATAACCCAGGAAAATCTCCTGCTTTGCCGTTACAAGTACTAGAATTGCAGGCATGTCCATGCAGAATCTTAAAATCATCATTTAATTTTTCAACTACAACATGAGGCCCACAGAAATAAGGCAACATTGATTTTCTAGGCTGTCTGGCTTGTCTCCTGTGTAAGCTGTTCCTGCTGCCTGGAGTCATAGTCTAAATGAAACATTATATCTCCACAAACTTCACTAGATCATTCAACAAAGGCACCCATTTAGTAACCCTGTTCTTTGGAACACAGGAATAGTCTGTTCTACTCAGGTATCTATTGCATGGATTCTTCTGCATGTTGCACAAATAGGTGGTGCTCAGGCTATTACAATTGGTCCTTTTTAAAAGGAAAACATTTTAGTTTCAGCCCTAACAAGCTGCTCTCCATTTTAATGATGACAGTTGACAACCTGTATGCCACTACAGCCTGCTGAGTCTGCCAAGCATGAGCTTTTCTGTGCAGTCCTAATACTTTAAGATTTTCCAAGGTCAAATGTGCTGTGAGTTGGACCAGTATAGAGAGGCCACAGGACACTAAACAGTCTGTTTCATGTCCAAACAAAAAGACTCATTTGAGATACATATCTGTGATTTGTCCCAGAGAGGTGTATTTCTAGTTTTCAGGCACAGCCTCATGCACAGCATGTATGCCCACCTAGATAGGTGAGATCCCAAGTACCTAGCCTCTTCATGTCTTCCTTACACTCCCAGGCAAAGGTCAGATAGCATAGTTTGCACATCAGCCCAGGCACATTTACCTATTATCACATACTTCCAATCCAAACTCAATGCCAGGCATCTGAAGAATGGAACAGCCAACTCTTCAAGTATGATATGAAATTAATCACACTTATTTAACAACAAAAAGGGCAAAGTTCCACTCAACACAAAAAGCCTATGCCCACATCAGGTACAGAACCAAGGAAATAAATTCATATGAGCAGGTATCATTACATAAACACATAAATAAGATAAAAGGAAAATATGTTTCCTACAAAATCCAGCAGTTCTGTAGAAAGTCTTACAAAAAGGACTTACTACATCAGATCATAATGACATACATTAGAACTTCTGTCAGTGAAAAATAAACATGGTGTGTCCTCACTCATATGTGGATACTGGATGCAAAGCAAAAGATAACCAGACTACAACCCACAGCTCCAGAGAAGCTAGGTAACAAAGAAGACCCTAAGAGAGATGCATGGATGGGAAGGGAAATAGATGAGATCTTCTGGATGAACTGAGAGTGGGGGATAAATAAAGGGGGGCAGTGAGAATAAGAGGAAAAAGGATGGTTGAGCTGGGGGGAGTGATAAAATGGGAGAGAAATCAAAGTATCTGGACAGAGAAAGGAATCCATAAGGTTGACCCTAGCTTGGACTACTGGCAATAGTGGAGATCTTCCTCTATAATCAAATTAATGAATACCCTGTCATCATGGAGCCTTTAATCAGTAACTGATGGAAGCAAATGCTAAGACCCATAGCCAAGCATCAAGCCCAGTAGGAGTTCAGTCAAAGAGAATCAGAAGGGATTAGATGAGTAAGAGGAGGTCAAGATCATGACAGGGAAAACTACAGAGACAACTGAGCCAAGCCCATGGAAACTCATGAACTCTAGACCAATAGCTGTGGAGCCTACATGAGACCCAAGTAGGCCCTCTGCTTGTGGGAGACACTTGTGTAGCTTGGCCTATTTGAGGGGATTCTGGCAATGGGACCAGGATCCATCCCTTGTGCATAAGTTGGCTTTTTACAGCCCATTCCCTATTGTGGAATGCTTTATTCAGCCTTGATGTAGAGGGAAGAGCTTAGTCCTGACTCAACTGAGTGGACTAGCATTGCTGACACCCCAAGGGAGGTCTTATTCTCTTGGAGGAGTGGATGCGGTGAGAGATGGAGGAAGGAGGGGGAGAAAGAGGAGAAGGACTAGGAGGGGAAACTGGTTGGTATATAAAATCAATTTCAAAAATTAATAAAAAATGCTGTTAGCAGCAGAGCTAATCCAGGGTGCACAGAGCATGTAGGTGACCTCTAAAAGTACTGGTGACAATGCATAAATAAAGGCTGATGAAGCTTAAAAGATTGCTCACATTTTTCCCTGTATCTAAGCATGCATTAAGAGAACAGAATAGTCACTGGGTATAAAAGAATTATCAGGTAATCAGTTTGCTCAATGGCTGCTTTTGTTTGGTTAACTAAAACACTTCTGATAGGAATTTGGGCTTAACATGGCATAAGTATACATGCCATTTGGCTTAATTTCTCATGGCAACTGCTAACAGTGAAGACACAAATTAAAATGTCATTATCTTGCCACCCTTAAATGGAATTAAGACATAGACACCAATCTTTGGCATTCTGAATTCTATAAAAAGAACAGTAATAAACTTCAAGATACAGATTAACTTCAACTCAGTAATAGAAGTTGACATTAATATTTACTGTTGTGAATTGAATAAATATCTCTCATAGACTCATGTGTTTAAAATGATTGGCTATCAGGAGTGGCATCATTAGGACATTGGAGAAGGTATGTTCTTGTTGGAAGGAGTGTGTCACTGTGGTGGTGGCATTGAGGTCTCATATACCCAAACTATGCCCAATACAGGAAACAGTTCAGTTCTTGTTGTTTGCAGATCAAAATGTAGAACTCTCAGCCACTTCTACATCACCATGTCTGCTTGTATGATGCCTTGCTTTTCAACATGTTAATAACAGACCTCTGAAACTGTAAACCAGTTCAAATTGCATGTTTTCCTTCATAGGGTCATGCTGGCTTTTTACAGTAAGAGAAATTCTAAGACACCCACTTTTTCCAACTGATATGTGATCTATGTAAAAAGTTAACTTAAAAACAACATAATTAAATGACAAACCATACTAAATGAAACTAATTAATGAATAAAACTTATTACATCCAAATACCAAAGAACAAACACTACTTTTTGCAGCCTGTGGAATTTTCCCTAAAATGTAAAAGCACATGCACACACACACAAAAAAAATTCATATTAACTACAGAAAATTTTAAATAACTCACTTACCACAATGCAGAAAACTGGAAATCAACAGTTAATTTTTTTAAATTACACATACTTATGGATAATAAACAAGACACCACTGACTGATAAAAGAATCAAAAAATCAAAATGGAGTTCTTAAAAATTGCTAGAAATAAATAAAAATGAAATAACAATATATCAAAGCCTCTAAGCCACATTAAAACCACCCTTAAAAGAGAAATTTAAACCTCAAAGTACACACATTAGAAAAAGTAAAAAAGTATAAGTATAAATGTCTTAATGACATAACTTAAAAGTTGTGAAAATCAAAAACAAACCAAATTGATATTTAAACACAGAAAGAACAAAAATCATAGAAACATCAACGCAATAAAAAAACAGCAAGAATAGTTCATATTATCAATGAAAAAGCTGGTTGGAGGAAAATATAAAGATGCTTGACAGACACATCACTGAGTTAACCACAGGAAAAAAGGGGGGATGACACAAATTAGTAAAATTAGAGATGAAATACTCTTCTATCCAGAGATAAAGTTGAATGCCATCTTGGAAACAGTGGTATAAATCTGCATCAGGTCCATGAGAGAGCTGACTGAGGAGAAATTACATGGGGTGTGGAGCCTGGGATCCACATGAATGAGGTGGATCATTGCTGAATTGCCAAGCAACGCCACAGAAAATATAAGGATGATAAGCATCAAAAGCCTGTTTGATTTTGTGGAAACAATCATATCAAAATGAAATAACTTTAGCTCTAATTTTATTTCTCCATAAAAATTCATTGCTTTCTTTTTCTTGAAAAAAGAGTGACCTGAAAGTAAACTACACTTTCATAAGAAGTAGAACAAGAGAATAAGGAGGAACTGACTTGCAATGAACGCCTGTACGGAAACGTTCTTCCTCCAGCACCTTCCTCCTGCTGAATTTATCTCTAAATCTGGACTGAATTTTCTTTTCATCTTACCTCTGACCAAGTTCTCAATTTAGAGACATCTATGTGGTCATTTCAAACTAAAGACGGCAACATGAGTAAGAGATCTCACATATTTCCTCCTAGACAACTCCATGCACGGTCATTACTCAAGATCATCAACCCACTTTACAAAACTAAGAAAGCCTCTATCCTCTGCATCACTTGGTTCTTGCCCATTCCCATAATTGGCTATACGACAAACAGATGCCAGGGATCTGCCCCCTCATGCTCTGCCTCTCAAATTCTCTAATGAATCTTTGTCTTTCCTGAAAATAACCTTCACTCACAATTCACTATTCTGGAGCTAAGAAGTTTGGTGTGTATTAAAATCTACGCTAATCATAAGATGCTATTTGTGTGTACTTGCTTCCAAAAGGCATGCTTTGGTTTGTGTAAATTTTGCAGATGTCAATTGAACACACAGAGAAAATATAAAATGTTTATACAATGAAACACAATAAATGATACACATTGTCTAATATGTATATTTATTATATTTTACAATTCTAAATGTTATATATATGCACAAGTAGTATATATGTAACTTGTATGCACTGACTTCTCTTAATTTGCAGCTCAGGTTTTTATACTCCACTGAAAGGAGTGAGAAGCCCTTAAAAACATGTTCATGAGGGAACAAATTGTTGATTCTGCTCACCCGTATTTTTAATTGTTATATTATTATTTATTTAATTCTAGGTATTTGGGACAGTGCATTAATACAAACTCAATGACTCCTTGTGTTTTTTAAAGTTTCATACACAAGAGGTAAGAGATAGCTGGGCTGGGACTTACCTTGAACCAATAGTTTTAGGCACCATGTAAGCAGGTCAGTGTGATGTTCCCTAATCAAAATTATGAACAAAGAACAGAGTCAGGAGGGAAACTAAATGATGACAAAGACAATGAGATGGCTGGTTGTGGAAGGAAGCTGTGAGGACAAGTGAGTCTGAAGAGGAAGACTTGAAATCTGATCCAAAGAAGATGATGAAACACTGAGAGTAATATATTCTTAGGAACATTTCTAGGCCTCAGAGAGAAGGCAGTTCAGAAAGGAACTGTTGTGGGAATCATGCAGAGAAGATTAAACAAAATAAGAATGCCTGATGACTTATCTGGAATTGAAAACAGAACCATACATCCAAAAGCATCACTCACACCTGGTCACATGAGGACAGTAGGACACCTACCTGGACATAGGCTTCTATCTGATGAGCCATTGATGTCTACTTCCTTGCACAGCACTTATTTACAGCAGGCTATCAATCTGTGCCCCTGTTGAAATGAACAAAGCATCATCCTTAGAGATGGTATGTGATCATAATCTAACATCATGCTTAAAATAGTCTTTTCCACCAGCCTTTTGAATAAAGAACCTCTTATAGATGCTTTCTTTTACTTCCTTGAACACTTGTTTAGCCATAGAGGAAGGAAAATCTCGGCTGCACTTTCAGAACATTTTGAAAAATAGTCATCTTTGGACAGAGTCTGCACTAAACGTATATTTCATTTTTTATTTCTAAAAGAAATTCATAGGTGTGTGTTCTTATATCTCTTCTCAGTAGTTAAAAAACATGCATTGATGACAGTTACTGTGGTACTTATTTTGTTTCCAATATTTATAAACTGTCATATTGGAAGGTAATATTGGAGTACAGCTATTTTTAAGGGTAAAGATACTTGGAACTTAAGGCTTAAAATCTACAGCTTTGGGTCAGAGCTAAATATCTTTACACTGATGACAAGATAATTTCAATATTTGAATTTGTGGGCTTCTTTTTTCTTTTTCTTTTTTTAAAAAAATTTCCAATCAGGGTTTCTCTGTGTATCCCTGACTCTCCTGGAACTTGTTTGGTAGACAAGGCTGTCCTTGAACTCAGAGATCCATCTACCTTTGCCTCCCAAGTCTTGTGATTAAAAGCATTCACCATCACCACCCTGGTGAATATAGACTTCATTTAACACAGACTTACATAAAGAATTGTATTATTAATTACAATTTAGCTTTCAAAACTTCCATTGGCTACAAGAAGATGTAATGCTAGTGTGCCCTTTGAGCATTCCAGAAGGCATAAAAACATAGAGCTGTTTAAAGTTCTTTGTTGAAGTCCTACTGTATAAGAGAGCTACAGACACAGGATGCTAGATTAATTTGGTTAAAGTTGCAGGTATATAAACACAACAAGAACGCACAGTTTGCAAAAATGCTACAGAGCATAAGACCAAACATGAACTTGAGCATACAAGTCTCTGCTTAGTCCTAAAACCTCCATAGAACTCTGGAGAACATAAATCTGAATGAGCTGCCTGAATTTAGCATATATGAGATCCTCAAGAAGTAGCCATCTCTTTCCTCTATGCCACATCTTGGGTTTTTTTAGAAACCACACCACCATAAAAATATAGCCTCTTATTTATGGTCACAACTTTCCAAAGCAGCATATCATAGAATTCAAACATGTTTAGATTTTTCCCCTTTGCAGTTTAAGCTCACATTTGCCTTTCTAATTTGTTATCGAAATCCAAAAAAGGGCTTCCTCAGTACAAAAAATACCTCCAGAATCCCCTCCAGTTATCCTAACAAAAAAGATCCAGGGCTCTTACTTGTGCTTGTGAGAAAAGATAACTTTACAATATAGCCATTCCATGAAGACAGTCCCTAGATCTTGTGAAGTCTTCAGCTCCCTTATTTGTTCAGATCTCCTACCAGGTAATCCACAAAACATCTCCCTGTGCAGCAGCCCAGATTGAAATCAAAATGTTTGCTTCTAACATAAGATCCCCTTCTCCCACCAAAATATCAGAATGAAAACTTCAATAATCTGCTAGTCACCTTATGCGTGATGAAACCAAGACAACTTCATTAAAACCTCCTGAAATATGTGCAATATCATTGCTCAGATAAAACATTTCTTACTAACTGGTTTTAAATAAAACATAGATATTTTGGATTGTATTGCAGACTGTATTGGTGAAAGATTGACAAATGTTTTATTTTATATGTACAGCCTTGGATAGCAAAACTTAAATGTTTCTTGTTTGTCTCTAATTGATCCCTCATGTCTAAATCTACAGAGACAAAGCCTTGGTCATTTTTCCTGAGTTTGCTGCTCTAATATAGCTCGTGTTTGTACTTAGAGAAATAAAAACACAAGATAGTCACCACTCCTGAAATCATAGAATTCCTGGAAATAGGCTAAAAAGAGTGACTGCATTTTTTTTTTCAAAATGTGGCTTGAGAGATGGAAAGAATATTGGGATATATATTTTTAAGCCCTAAATTTTAAGTTAGAGAAAGGAGTATTGAAATAGCCTAATATTAATGAGTTTATGCCTGTGTCTTTAATTTTAGTAGTATACTTTTTATGAAATTAAATGCACCAGAATTTGGGAAATATATGGTTTAAGGTTGTAAAGTCTCTTATTTCTTTTATTAGAATAAAATGACCTTTTCATCTTTTATGATAAGTTTCAGTTTGACATGTATCTTGTCAGAAATTTGGATATGTATGCCTACTTGATTCCTTGTTCCATTTGCAGGGAATACTTTTATCCATTCCTTCACTTTAAGACAGTTCCTGTCTTTAAAGTTGAGTTTCTACTATAAAACAAAAAGATGGCTTTTATTCCCTCATCCATATGTCTAGTCTATGTCTTTTGACTGAATCCAGGGTTAGAGAAAATAATTTTAAAGTTTTTTCTAAAACTGTCAGTAGGCTCCCAGACAGGCAGTGGTAGTGCCAGGACTTTAATCCCATAACTCCAGAGACAGAGGAGATCTTTATGTGTTTCTGTGGGCTCAATGCTAACTACCAAATAGTGGTAGCCCATGCCTTTAATCTTAACCTGGATGTGAGACAACTGGGAAATGACGGTATTTAAGGTAGGTATATGAGACAAATGAAGGCCGTAGAAGCCACAAGGAGTGAGGCTGAGGAAGCTGGAAGACAGCTGGGTGAGATCTGACTGTGGTGTTTCCTCTCTTTGGTATCTCAGCCTTTCCCTGATATTTGGCTCTGAATTTTCTTTAGTATAACCAGAATTCATGAAACACTTGGCATCAAACTTTGGGTCATAAATCCCCCTCCAAAAAAGCCACTTGCCAGCCAGAGCAACACATGGCCAGATAGGGAACTGGCAGCAGCCTAGGCTTTCTGTTCTGAGTTAACCTCCAGTCTTAGGCAGATGGGCCACACGTGTTTCCATTTCACTTTCACTTGGATAAGTTTTTCAGACAATGGCGTCTTTCTCCTGGTATGCTGTGGGTTGTGTTTTTTTTTTCTGGGCCCCTCCTTAGGCTGCTATCACACTAGGTACTTGCCCCATTTCAGAGTCATTTGAATTATCACTGACAACTAGATTGGTGAGTAAATTGGATTTTTTTTAAAGGGGGGAATTTGCTTAAGGCAAAGTAGAGTGTGTAGTATTTCTGTAATCTTTCTCTGGATGATTTGATATTGGAACCAGTAAAGGAAAAGATAAATAAAGTAGATGGGACTATCATAATATTTATCATATTGTTTATTATGAAAATTTTTTGTTTGGTTTCTGTATTATCATTTAAAAAGTCAATTAATGTAAATGCTAAGAAAAAAGCCTTAGAAAAGCCTGTTAAGAGAGAACACAAAGATATTCAAACCCAAACAAAGGATTATAAAGAACCAATTTTAGCAAAGTCATCTAAGATTACACAAAAACAACCAGCATTAATATATCCACTAACCTTTAGAAAATTGTAAAATAATAAAGATAATACAGAAACTAGTTGGGATACTGTACAAATGCTAGAATTAAGGAGAGTAAAAGTAGTGAGTGCATATGGGATACACTCACCATTTGTAAAACAAATAATAAATAGCTGGTCATCATGTAACTGGATCACCCCTAAATATTGGTTAGCTATGATTACTGCTGTTTTAAAGGCTGAACCACTTTTACTGTGGAAAACATGGTGGAAGGAGGAGGCTAAAACAATAGAATAAAGAAACACAGCCAGAGGCATAGAAGTTGGGAGCAAGATCAACTTCTTGGGGAAAGGGATTATGCTGATATTGAAAGGCAATTCTTGTACAATGAACATACTCTGGCTTCATGCTGCATGGCAGCATTAAATGCCTGGAATCAGACTGAAGAAATAGGAAAGAATGCTGAACCTTCACAAAAGTAATTCAAAACCCCAAAGAAATGTTTACAGACTTTTGCACAGAATAACTGCAGCAGTAAACAGAACAGTACCGGATTCAGAAACTAGTTGAATAATAATTGAATCTCTTGCTTTTGAGAATGCTAATACACAGTATAGAGGAATATTTAGACCATAAAAGCAAGGTCATCACCCTTGGAGTATTGGATTCATGAGACAATTAATCTAGAGTCTTATGATAGTGATGATAACTGGGTAGGAGAGCTTATTTCTAGAGGTATAAGATAAAGTCAAAATGTCAAATATTATAATTGTGGAAGGTAAGGTCACATAAAAAGAGATCTAGGAACAAGGCCTTCCCAAAAACAGTGTTTTTGTTAGGAATAATGTCAAGAGAATTCCCCTCCCTTCTGGAATATGCAGAAGGTGCAAAAAAAAAAAAAAACAGACATTGGACAAATGAATGCAGGTCAACAAGGAGCAAACAAGGTAACTTTCTGCCTTCAGAAAGTACCCTAAGGAGGGGGGTCTTTCAAGAGCCCCTATATCAAATCCAGTTCAATCTTGCCCTGCCATTGTGGAGGAAACACCTTCCAAGAACATTTAAAGAAATCAAAACCTATTTTTAAAATACATACTACACTGAATTATAGAAAATATATAGAAAAAGAAAAAACTCAGGAAAAATTATATGAATATTTTGGCAAGCTTCTATCAATGAACAAAGGCCAAACTTAAAAGTACAAATAAATGATCTTATTTATTGAAGGTTTATTAGACACAGGGGCAGATGTATCAATAATTTCACCAGAGTCATGGCATCCAAGTTGGCCCCTTCAGGAAGTAAATGTTCAGTTATTGAGAATTACTTCATCATCTAGGTAAAACAGAGTACAAGGTGGCTTGAGTGTATAGGACCAGAAGGACAAAGGGGAATATTAAAGCCATATGTGGCTAACATTGCTATAAATTTATGGGGATGAGATTTACTACAACAGTGGAACACAGATTAATATTCCTCCCAACACAGAAATAAACTATAAGCTAGCACTTTTCCCAAAAAAAACATTAGAAGGTACTATGAGAAATAGTCACAGACCAATCAGATTATACAGAAACAAGGCATAACAGCTGCTCATCTTTCAAAGATATCCAGAGAACTACCTCTAAAATGGCAAACAGAGAAGCCTATATGAGTTAATCAATGGCATTTAACCAAAGAGAAATTTCAGGCCTTAGAGTACCTGGTATAGATGCAGTTAAATGCTCAGCATAAAGAAGAATCAATCAGCCCTTGGAATTCTCCTGTATTTGTTATTTAAAAAAAAACTGAAAAATAGAGAATGGTAACAGACCTAAGGGCAATAAACAAGGTGATCCAGCCAATGGGCTCTCTACATTCTGGGATTCCTTTTCCTTCTCTGTTACCTAAAGAATATCCTCTTATAATAAGTTACTGATTTAAAAGACTGTTTCTTTACAATACCTTTACCAAAACAAGACAAAGTAAAATTCACCTTTACAGTACTCACTTATAATAATTCTATGCCTGTAAAGAGATACCAGTGGAGGGTACTCCTTCAAGGAATGCTGAATAGCCCTACTCTGTTCCAGTATTTTGTAAAAAAGTCAGTAAAACAAATACATAACAAATTCCCACAATCTATAATTTATCATTACATGGACAACATCTTACTGGCTGATTTAAATACTGATACCTTAGAAAAAAGGTTTGAAGAAGTGAAAAAAATGCTTTTGGGAAGATTGAAAATTACCCCTGGAAAAATATAAAGAGGAGATTCCATTAATTATTTAGGTTACAAAGTAGGCCAACAAAAATTAGACTCCAAAGGGTACAAATTAGGAGAAATAGATTGGAGACATTCAATGATTTCCAAAGATTACTAGAAGACATTGCCAATTTTCAATCCACTATTGGAATAAAAAAAATGATGAACTGCATAACTTGTTCAAAATTTTAAATGGTGACAAGGTCTTAAGTAGTCCAAGAGCATTGTCACCTGAAGCTGAGAAAGAATTGGCTTTGGTGGAAAAGAAATTACAGGATGCATATGTAGATCGTGTGATTTCAGACCTTAATTGCATTCTAGTTATCTTGCCCTCTAAGCATTCTCCAATAGAAATTTTAATGCAAAGGGAAAATGTTATATTGGAATGAATATTTCTACCACATGAACCAAGTAAGAAATTAAAGACATATGTGGAAAAGATTTCTGAACTTATTTTTAAAGGAAAATTAAGACTTCATCAATTGACAGGAATGGACCCAGCAGAAATTGTTTTATCTTTAATTAATGAAGAAATTGACAAATTATGGGCATAAAGTAAACCTTGGCAAAGAGCCTGTGGTAATTTTTGGAAGATATTAACAACAAATATCCTCAAAGTAAAAGAATTGAATTTCTAAAGAAAACTAATTGGATTATTTTGTCTACTTTAAAGAGGTATTGATCTCAGAATGGAAGGTAGAATATGTGCTATGTTTGGGAAGGGGTTTTCCTTTTGTTTCCACAGGTGAAGAAAAGTTATGGATACTATCAAAATTAATAAAGACTCAATTTGAAGCAGAGAAACTTCATGAAAATATGAATTGATGGTTCATCCAACCATATTATAATTCTTTAAGTTATAAGAAAAAAAAGGGTTGGGGTAGACTTATGTTCTTGTCTTTATAGAAAACTAGAAATACCCATCTTCAAGAAGTTAAAATACCTTGGATATCTAGACATACAAATCAGAAGGGTGGCTATCCAGAATAATTTATAAGCAAAAGAATGTTGGACCTGTTGATACCAATATACTCTATAGGGTAAACATTCATTGCTTAACCTCTAAATATCTTTATTTGTAAGTTGAAGTCCCAGTTTAATTATAATTTAAAGCTGGCTTTAGAGTTTGAGTGTGTCTCTCTCCTTCTCTAAACTCAAGCATACTTGTTAAAGAAAAAAATCTCTGTATCATATCAGAAGAGCCACCTGATATTGGGCATAAGAATAACCAAAAATAAGGGACTATTCTATTGTTATTAATCATCTGCTGAATAAATACTTATATATTTAGCTTCCTGTACATTGTGTTGGGTTTTAGTCTCTTATAAGTTTTCTGCAGTGATCCATGACAATGTTTAATTGAGAACCTGAAGTATCTAAAAGGAAGATGGGGCCCCACAACGATGATTTCACATGGAGTATGACAGATCTACTAGGCTGACAAACACCAACCAAAAATGAGATTTGGACTACAAACTGCTCAGGACAATTTCAAGGTGGCTTGCTGAGGTGAACCAGCTTCACAGACTACTATAGCCAAGATGTGAGACAAGCTGTATACTTTCCTGTTATATAGAGACTGGTCAACAAATGATACAGCTACTTATTTCAGGACTTGAAAATTAACAAAACTTCTCTTTTCAGGATCCCCTTAAGATATCATTGCCCCCAGATATCAGGAAATAAATGTAAGAACATGGCATCCACATTTCCAAGAGGTTGGGTGGGTCCTTTTTGGTTTTCAATGATGCTTGTCATTGTTTAGGGTAATTGGTTAAAAATTGTTATTGGTTATGGTTAGGAAAAAATCTAAGGAAAAGAGATTATATTTAAGGTTCTTGTTTAAAAAGAAGAAAAAAGTGGATACAGATGTAATAGGATATATGGGTAGATTATTGAATCTTCTTTTTTAAAGGATTTACTAGCATTAAATATTTTACATTGGATTCGATTTTTTGTATGTTGTATACAAATTGTGTGTATTTATACAAAATTGAGATTAATTTTGTTACTGTAATATATTTCTATGCTTATTCCAGGTATTATACATATACAGTTCATCTAAAAAATGTAATATACATTGCTAGTTCTTGAAAGTTATTATCAACTAATTAGGATATAAAGAAAATCAAGTTAGATATTACAAAGTTATCATGATATTAGGTATGTTTTCAAGATCAAACAGATATATTTTATATGGATAGGTCTTCTTCAGACAATTCAAAGATCTTAAATATGGTATTTAAGATATTTTAATAACATGAGTTTTATGAAAATGAGACATCTGTTTCTGGCAGCACCAATCTACTTCACAGAAGAAAATTTGAATCGAAGAAACTCCATGTGAAGTTGACCTTCTTTGTGGCAAAAGTTAGCCAGTAGGCAAGAAAGTGCTTTTGCTTTGACTGCTGACAGTATTATGTCCAAAATGGGGAAGCAAAACACACAAAAAAGAACTGCCAAGCCTTTCCAGGATAGGGTAGGAAGGTCTTTAAGAATATCCAGCTTCACAAAGAAGTCTGTCAGGTATGCTAGGCCTAAAAGCTGAAGATAGATGCTCAACATTGCAGGGAAACCTTGGGTCCAGACAGCCAGCTTTTTCATTTTTCACATTTTTTGGAAGTTGATTGCTTGCCCATGCTGTTTACTTAGTTAATATTATTTTGCTCTTGGTTCTCTGAGAAAGTTGAGGATGAGATAGTTGTATAGTTTTCTAGTGACAGTTTTAGAAAAAAAAATCACTTAAAAGTTAAAATGTATAAGCTTTAAAGACATCAAAGATAGTTTTCAGCTAGTAATATAAATTAGATAGATAGTGAATTGGGTACAATTCTTTGGACTTACCAAAACAGAATAAGTAATGCAATATTTTCTTTGAATTTGTTAATTTTTAGTGGACTGGACACTACTCATCTAATTATTGCTTGTATGTATTATATATAGTTACTGTACCTATTATATAATGGTTTTCTTATGTTAGTTATAACCTTGTTTTTATTTTTCACACAAAAGGGATATGTGGTGATATATATTTAACAATATATTAGTGTTGAGAGCTGCACTAATTCTGGGTATAACGACAAATATTTACAATGCAGTTAGGAATTATACTGGTTTTACAAGTGGCTGTAGTAAAGATCTCCTAAGATCCATGACTTCACTATCACTAGCTTCAGGAAGCTTGGCAGGTTTACAGAATCAGGAATGATTTCCCTCCTGTTGAGCTTCTGTTAAAGGCAATTAAACAGTTAGTTTTCACAAAGATGAGTGCCACTACTCCACATTTAGGGATTCTTTCCACATGGGTTGTTGCTGTAGTTCATAGACTTAACATAAGGATGTGGCTACTGGCTGCTTCCCATCCTTACGTGCTTGCACAGCATCTTCTGATTCTTTGAAATGCTGCTCAGAGAGAAGGCTTTCAGGTCAGTACAACTCAAATCCTGAGAGTCCAGCGTCTTAAATGCATGGTGTATTCAGAAATAATAACTTATCTTCTACATCTAGAAGGCCACAAAGAGTAATAGCAATAGCCTGTACTATTTTAGCAATCTTCTGCACTCCCCTGACCAACAACTCAAAAGACAATTTCTCGGGTCTGATACTACAATTTTAATTGAATAGTATGTGGCTCTTTTGAGGAGCATTTTCAGCCCAAATGACGACCTAACTTCATTTAAAATTTGAATGTATATCATATTACATATAGTATTATTATCTGTAGCTTTGAATAAATTGAAAATATGATTCCTTATAGCTTTTAAAAATATCTTTAATGTTGCTTTGCCCTCTCCCTTCCTTCTCTTTCTGTACTGACTTCATCTTCTCCTCAATTAAAGACTACTCTAAATTTTCCTATCTTCTACTTCACTGCATTTGTATTGTGCCTTCTTCAGCCTCTCCCACCTGGGACCTTTTTACTTTCCTTTGTGTGATTATCTTGTTTCTTCAGATTGCATATTCACATTTGAAGATGCAGAGCTAGCTATATTGATAAGAGAAAATATGAGATGTTTGTTCTAGGTCTGGGTTGACTCATTCAGTGTAATCTTTTCTAGTTCATTCATTTACATACAAATTTCATTATTTCAATTTTCTTTATACCCATGCGTTATTCTACAGTATATATGTAACACATTTTTATTTTCCATTCATCAGTGGAAGGACATTTAAGTTGTTTCAATTTCCTATCTATTGTGACTAGAGCAGCAATGAACATGAATGAGCCAGTAACTGTGGAGTAGATATCAGGTTCTTGAGGCAGAGGCCAAAGAGTATTATACATGGACCAAATAATAGATGTTTTTAGTCTTTTAAGAATTCTCCACACTGATTTCCAGAATGGCTACAACAGTTTGGAATTCTACCAGCAGTTAATGAGGTGTCTCCTTTCCCAACACTTCTTCAAGAATTCTCTGTCTTGTTGATAATTGCTATTTTGAATAGGTTAGGTTAAAATATCAAATACTAGAAGGGTTATTGTGTATTTTTGAGTGGTTTTGGTTTGTTTGTTTTGCTTAAAAACACCAATATGTTGGATGAAAACTTTTTTATTTAAAAGTTACTTTTTACATACCAATCACAGTTCCCCTTCCCTCTCCTCCCATTTATCTCCTAGCTTTCCCCCACCCCACCTTACCATTTGCTTCTTAAAGAGGATAAAGCCTCACATGAGGAGTCAACAAAGTCTAGGATATCAGGTTCAGGCAGGACCCAAACACTCCTTCCTGTATCAAGACTGAACAAGATATACTTCTATAGGGAATGAGTTCTGAAAAGCCAATTCATGCACTAGGGATAAATCTTGGTCCCACTGCCAGAGGTCCAACCAATTTCTCAAGCCACAACACTGTCATCCATTTTAGAGAGCCCAATTTGGTTCTATACAGGTTCCCCAGTGGTTAGTTTGGAGTCAGTGAGTTTACAATAGCTTGGGAAAGATATCTTTGTGACTATCCCCGTCATGATCTTGACCCCTTTGCTCATATAATCCCTCCTCTCTCTCTTTGACTGGACTCCAGGACTTGTCTTAGAGCTTAGCTGTGGATCTCTGCATCTATATCTACTTCCATTAGTAGCTGAATGAAGGTTCTATGATAATGATTAGATGGTCATTGATCTGATCACAGGAGAAGGCTAGTTCAGTCCCCTTCTCCACTATTGCTTGGAGTCTTAGCTGGGGTCATCCTTGTGGATTCCTGGGAGTTTCCCTAGCACCTAGTTTCTCCCTAGCCTCAAAATGATTTCCTCTGCCAAGATATCTATTTAACTGGAGAATTTTTATATATATTTATTTTTATATTTCTTAGATAGTTTTATATCAACCTTTGAAAATTCTCAGTTCATATCCATAGACCACTTATAAATCTGTGACTTGTTTTTCAGACTTTATTTTTCTTTCTTTTACTTTTTAGTTCTTCATGTATTCTGTATGTTAATCCTCTATTAGACGTCTAACATTAGAAGATCCTCTTCCACCCTGTGGGCTTCCACTTCACTTGGTTATTTCCTTAGTTATGCAGGCTTTTAGTTTTATAAGGTCCCATTTGTCAATTGTTGGGCTGAGTTCTTAGGCAAATGGAGTCCTCTTCAAGAATTCCTATGCATATAAATAATACGTGAATATCTAAGAATATAGAAATATATACATATATATTCAAGGTGATAAATATGTGTCTAATTTTATTCATCTGAATGTAGACAACCAGTTTTCCAAGAAAATTGGTGAAAAATTTTGTCTTTTTTACAGTGCACATTTTTAGCATTTTTACTGCATATCAGAGGGCTTTATTGTTCATAATTTAAATGAGATTACTTCAGTACTTCAATTGATTTAAGATAATCTTGGCTGTAGGACTGCCATGCATAGGCTTTTATATGCCATGGCATGTTTGCTCTAGTCTTACACTATGACTTTCATTATTAACACATGATGAATTTTGTCAAAGGTTCTTTCTGTATGCATTGAAATTGTAATGTAATTTATTTTTCTTTTAAGTCTAATTATGTGCTGTGTTACATTCATTGATTTGAGAATATTGATGTAGTCCCTCATTTTCTGAAATATAGAAGTAGTCTTGGCACAAGTAACCAAAATAGGAAAATATCACCTAAATAACAAAATTGGTACTGTACTAGGGAAGCATCACAAAATATACCATGGTAATTCAATATACTATGAGAAATATTTGAAAAACCTATAGCCTGTTGAGCTGAAAATACATAAAAGAAGTAGAAAAAAATTTTAAGTACATACAATGTACCAAAAAATTAAACTAAGAATCTGCCAACATTTACCAGACCCATAACAAATGAGAATATTCAAATAGCGATAAAATCCTCCCAACCAAAAAAACGAGTCCAGAATCAAACGGATGCAAAGAAAAATTATATGAAAATTTCATTGAAGGTCTCCAGGCAGATACTTCTAAAATTATTTTTTAAAAAGAAGCCTTTCTAAACACCTTCTACACTGTATTACTCCACTACCAAAGGAAGGTAAAGACACAACAACAAAGAGGCGAATAGTCTAATAAATATCCATTTAAAAATATCCAACTAAATACATGCACACAAAATATGAGCACATGTTAAAGAGATTATCCAAATGGACAAAACAAGCTGAACTTAAATTTAAAAGGTAGACAAATTTAACATACTCTTGACTGTCGTTCATGTTAGGATTTTATAGAAATAAGAAAATTTCTAAATTGAGTTATGTTCTTCCAGAATAGTATTATAAAAATACATTGGAATAAGATGTCCAGCATATATGTCAGATAAATGTCTCAGTTATGGAGTACAATGCAAAATTTCATACATGTAAACATTGTATAATGCCGGAATAAGAATAATTAGCCAATTTATACTTGAAATATTTCATATCTTTGGAAAGAATACATTCAATACCTTACCTTTGGGCTTATATGAGTCCTTATGCTTGACTATATTACTTCAGCCACAGAACAACATCCCAGAACTTCTTCTTGTTTGTTTGTTTGTTTGTTTTGCTTAAAAACACCAAAGTGTTGGATGAAAACATTTTTTTATTTAAAAGTTGTTTATTACATACATCATATAAATGAACAATCTCTTAAGCACTTGAATTCTTTTCTATCTCAATTTGACCCAGGAGGGAGATTAATAGATCCCATAATCTCTCTATTTTTAAGTTATTGACTAAACATGCTCATCCAAAAAGATGGCATTAATTTATATTTCAGATGTCTATGATAGTTTCCCATACCTCCACTCAAAACATCTTTGATAATCATTGTACTTTTGATAACTATTCTACCTTTGTTTTGGTAAAACTGGATATTCTTAACACATTCCAAGACATTGATATTTTTATATTTTCCCAAATAGTAGTCACTGGTTCCATGTAAGTGTTGGTCACTTTAATTGCAAAAGTCCAAAGTGTAATATTTTACAAATATTCAATAAATGTAGGCTTTTAATAATGAAAAGAAAGAAGGAAAATTACTTGAGTAAAGCTTTTAATTTGTATTAATTTTGTTAAAACATGTCAATATCAGCACAAGTAGTATCCGTATTACAATATACATATATCTCAGCTTGTATTAGTATAGTAATTCATTATCTAATCTGTCATTAAAATCATTGACTGTAATATTATGAATTAAACATATGAATAATTCTAGTATGCAATAAAGAAGATATTGCTTAATCTTAACTATTAATAAATTACCAGAAAGTTGACATGTGTGTGGTTCACATTACATTTCTAACACATATCACTGCCCTATGACATTCCCCAGAAGAAGTAAAAGAGGAAAAAAGAAATGATCAAGTTTTCCTGAAAGAAAAGGTCCCAAAGACTCTTGACATGGCCCCCAGGACCTCTTTATTCCTCAGGCTGTAGACGATGGGGTTGAGCATGGGGGTGAGGATAGTGTAGAAGACAGCCAGAATCTTATCTTCTGTGGGGGAACGGAGACTCCTGGGTCGAAGATAAGTGTAGACAAAAGGTGCATAGTAAAATGTCACCACAGTTAAGTGAGTGGAACACGTGGTAAAGGCTTTTTTCTTTCCCTCTTTTGAGCGCATATGGAAGACAGCGAAAAGAACCCGTCCATAGGAAGCTGTGATGCCAAGGAAAGGAAGTAGGAGAAACAGGCTTGTGCTCACAAACACCATGTACTCATAAACCCAAGTGTCCATACAGGCCAGGGGCAACATGGCTGGGACATCACAGAAGAAATGATTAATGGACCTAGAATGGCAGTATGGAAAATGAAGAGCATAGACTGTGTGTGCTAAAGAGTTAATGGACCCCAGTGTCCAGGACCCTGTAATCATCTTCAGACAGATCATTTTGCTCATGCGAATAGGATAATGAAGAGGGTGGCAGATGGCCACAAAACGGTCATAGGCCATGGAAGCCAGGAGCAAGCCCTCAGAACCCGCCATGGTCAGAAAGAAAAAAGACTGAATTCCACAGCCCATGAAAGAGATGTTTTTCTGACCAGAGAAGAAGTTGAATGCCATCTTAGGAACAATGGTAGAAACATCCATCAGATCCATGAGGGAGAGCTGACTGAGGAGAAAGTACATGGGGGTGTGGAGCCTGGGATCCGCAGGAATGAGGTGGATCATTGCTGAGTTGCCAAGCAACGCCAGGGAAAAGACAAAAATGATGAGCAGTAAAAGCAGAAGTCCTGTTTGGTTTTGTGGAAACAACCCTATCAAAATAAAATCACTTGAGTTCTGATTCCATTTCTCCATGAAATCATATTGTTTTATCCTTCTTAAAAAAGGAACCTAAAAGCAAAATGTACTTTTCATATGAAATAAAACAAGAGAAGAAAGAGGAACTGGCTTGTAATGAATGTTTGCACTGAGTTATTTGGTTTTTTCCTCTAGCACCGTCCTTCTGTTGAACTTATTTTGAAATCTAGTTGAATGTTCCTTCCATCTTGCTGCTGGCCAAGTTCTCAATTCGGAGACACCTGCATGGTTATTCTAAAATCAAGTATGGCAACATGATAACACACACATTTTCTCCTAGACAACTCCCTGCAAGACCATTACTCAAGATCATCAAACCAACTTACAAAACTAATAAAGCCCTTCTTACACACCACTTGCTTCCTAGGCCTCTTCCTATAACTGGCCGTAGTGCAAATATATCATAGTATGGCATGTGAGTGGATGCAAATATACCCTCGTACTTGTACAGGAGATATAGTACCACTGGGAGAGTCAGTTTTCTTCCTCCTTCCTATCAAATTCAGATCATCGTGCTGGTCAAGTGCCTTTATGTGCTGAGCCCTCTCAGTAGCCCAAATAATAAAGTAATGCCTTGCTCTAATTTATTAATTTTTCATGTCACATATATTTTACTTGCACACTTTAGACTTATTCAACTGGGAAAAATAAAAAAATTATTAGCCACATTTAGAATAAATAAATTAAAACAAGAAAATAAATTAATAATTGATGTTGCATATATGCATGGGTATATATATTCCTAAATATATAAATATAACATCTTTAATCTGTATAGTTACAGGTATGTAAATATTTTCAAGAATGATTATTTGGCATTGGATAACTGATGGAAATTGAAAGAGCAATGAGAGTACATGATAGAGCCTGGGTATATAAAATGAAAAAAATGGATCTAATATGACTGTATTATAATTCCAAAATTAAAAATATTGTCTAAAATGAGTAAAATTAATGAATTTTTTGCAGGATAATGTTTCCTAATTTTCTTTGGCCAGTCTTCAGTATGGGCTTGCTTCAGTAATAGTGTCTCCTACTGCTCAGTTCTATTTCATCTGATTCTTTTCCATTAACTCTCAAGTATGAAAAATCCGTAATTATGATTTATTATCTCTCCAACACACATTTTCTTTCTTCTTAACTGTCCTCTGTATAGTAGTTCATGCTTTACGTGTGTGCTCTTGTGTCTTGGAATAATACTGAAGATATTGTCTGAGGTTATTGACCTTAGTACTAATATTAGATAACTGATAACTTACAGCACTAAAGAACAGCACATGGTACTTGTGAAAATAATTCACATGTGGTAATAAGTTACTTAGCATTTTATGTCTGTGGTAATCACAAAAAAACATTGTGAAGCAGAGTTTGTCACAAAAATGGGGATACCATTTTATAGTTATCTGGTAAAGAGGTACTGACAATCAAGAAAGCATATGAAAGAACATGCCTAGTGCACAAGACCTCTTGGCAATAGAGTAACTGTGAGACCAGAAGAACCCTGTGCTTCCTTATTACCTTTTAAATGTAAATGCTTATAAACTGACCAATAAACATGAAGTATAAATAAAGGCTACAATCACCAACTTTATTGTATACCTTCAAAAATATCTTTCATGTTCCTACATACTTGCATGCTCTGTTCATTAGCTCAAGCAGAATCATGTGATCTGCAGCACAAATTAAGGTGACTATAAGACTATACCAATAAATTTAAGCACATGACATGATGCCATTTAATAAGTCCTCCCATGAGAGAAACATGGTACGTAAACTAAAAGATACAGCTGGACTGCAGCCTGCCCTAAGCTCCATGTAAATAGACCTTTGTGAATTCCACTATTCCAAGTGATGAACAAGGAACAGAATTGGGAGGTAAAGTCAATGAGGATAAAAACAGAGAGATGGTTGTAAAGGGCTGGTGTGAGGGCAATTGTATATGGAGAAAATGACTTGGAATGTGATCTGGATAAGATGTTAGAACAGTACGAGTCATGTGCTGTAGATTTCTGGACCTCATACCAGATGCTCTTGCTCAGAAGAGAGTTGCCATGAGCACAATGTAGAAAAGACGAGTTAGAGGGAATATGAAATCTGGTGAGTTATCTGGATTTGAAAACAGAGCTACACATCCCACAAAGCCACTGATGCCTGGGTACATTAGGACAATAGGATGCTTACCTGAACATAGTCTCCTGTCTGATGATTCATTGACGTCCACACCCTGGCACAACACTTACTTACAACATATTCTACCTGCATGCCTGTTGAAGCTAATAAAACATCATCCTTAGAGATGATAAATTATAATTGGTCATAAAGACCACATCATTTTTCTAAATCAGCCTTCTGCATCATAACTTGTGATAAAGAAGAACCTCCTGGGACACTTTCTTTTACATTCTTTATCACAGGTTTAGCTAGAGAGGAAGAAACATTTCAGCCATTCCATGAGATTATTTTTAGCATCTAGCTTTAGTCACAGAGTCAGCACTAAACTTACATTTCACATGTTCAATTTCTTAAAAGAAACATACAAGTGTTGCTCTCATATCACTTCTCAGTGGTTCATAAACATTCCTTCAGTACAGTTACAGCACTAATTATTTTGTATTCAATGTTTAGAAACTATCATTTTGGCAGAAAATATTACAGTACACCTATTTCCAGGAGGCCAGATACCTGGAAATTAAGGTTTATGCTCCAAGGTATTGAATCAGAGCTAAAGCTATTTACATTGGTGACCAGATAATTTCAGTATTGGGGTGTCGCCTTTATTTTATACAGAGTCACAGAAAGAATTTTATTATTGATTTCATTGTAATTTTAAAATTATCCAGTGGATGCTAGGCAGATATAACATTAGTGTGCCCCTTGATCATTTCAAGAGATATTAAAATCATAGGGCTATTTAAAGCTCTGCCATGAAGAGTTATATTATGCAGGAGTGAGTGATAAAAGTCCAGAGTGCTTAATTAATTTTGCCAAATTTATAGGTATATAAACACAATAGAGACACACACAATAGAGAAACATCAGAATCTCTACTTAGTCCTAAAATCTCCCTGGAACTCTGGAGAATGTGAACCTCAATGAGCTGTCTGCATTCAGCACATATTAAGTCCTCCAGAAGTGTCCATCTCTTTCTTCTATTCTATGTCTTGACTTTTGAGAAACTTCAAGACAGGAAAAATTTTGCCTCTTATTTGTGGTCACAACCTTTAAAATCAGTACATTGTAAAATTTAAGCATGTTTACATTGATTCTATTTATTTTAAACTAATATGAAAGTCACACCCCCAAAATCTCCCTTAGTTATTCTAACCTAAACCAACTATGCTTGTAACATTTTCCGGACACAGTTTACCCAAGTATCCTATGTTTGTGTTTGTATTTGTAAGCAAATGTACCTTTTCAATGCAGCTATTCCCTGTGGACTCTGTGGGTCTTGAGAAGTCTTCAGCTTCCCCTCTTTGTTCACATACCCTGCCAGGTACACCACAAGATCATCTCCCTGTACAGCAGCCTCAATTGGAGGCTGAACATAAGAGCTCCTCTTCCACCAAAACATCAGAAAAGAAACTTTAAAAAATTACCTATGATTATCTTATTCATGTTGAAACCAAGAGAACATCATTAATCCTCCTAAAATACAAGCTCATTGTTCCAATAAAACATTTCTTACTAATTATGTTTAAATAAAACATAAGAGGCATTTTAGATTCATTTCCCACAGACTATATTGGTGAAAGGCAGAATGGCAAATGCCGCATTTTATATGCACAGCCTTGGATCGCCAAGCCTTAGATATTCCTTTTTTCTCTAATTGATCCCTCATGTCTAACTCTCCAGAGACAAGGCTTTGGCCATTTCTCCTGACTTGGCTGCTCTGAGGTAGCTCAGTTCTGAACTGAGAGAAATAAATACAAGATGGCGGCCACTCCTACAAT
This sequence comes from Phyllotis vaccarum, assembly GCA_033318265.1. NCBI lineage: Eukaryota > Metazoa > Chordata > Mammalia > Rodentia > Cricetidae > Phyllotis > Phyllotis vaccarum. The sequence goes on from JARWLC010000002.1 coordinate 186,008,823, forward strand.
CGCAAAAAGCCTGAAAATAGACAAAGGAAGATGGCTGCATGATTTTAGAATATGACTTCAAAGCTGTAAGTGATGTTAATCAATCAACTTTATTAATGCTCCTCATTTTTAAAGTCTGAGCCCCAGATGCATGCACAGATACTGAAAAACTTATCTAGAGAGAAATTCTACTTCAGTAGTTTGACACAGAGGTCTTTTGGTAAAGTGGATATTCAGACTCAGGGTCATGCAGGCTGACAGATCCACAAATGATTAGAAAAATAAATCGATTAAGTGTCAAAATAAATTAAAGATTATTCAATAATCTTTAAATTTACTACAATTTGGGGGGGTGCTCCAGGAATTATTAGAGAGGATGTATGCTACTTGCACGTGGAGTGTCTATGTAGCAGGAAAGACATAGCCTTACTATCCTATTCAATGGACAGTAAGTAGATTAATGAACATTTATGGTATTTAACATGATAATGTATGTTATAGGTCTAACTATAGAAATATATGAGAGTTTATTATATTTTAAACTTCCTTTTTATTTATTTTTGTGTCATTCGCATCATGTATCTCGATCCCATTCATTTCCTGTCCCTATGTATCCACCCTCTGCCCTTGCAATCTCTCCCCACACAAAATATAAAATAAAATTTAAAAGAGAAAGAAGGAAAATTCTTATCATAAAAGTTGTAGTGGGACATAAGTCATGCAGAAACAGTTTTATTCATATCTTTATTTGCAAGTGTTCATTGCAAAGAGTCATTGGTCTGATTTGAGGCTACACTATTGATGGTGAGCCCTTACTGGGGTTCCTCTTTGCTATCCTGTTGTTATTCTGTGTCAAGGAGATTCTGCAGCTTTGAGTCTGCAGGATGGATCCCTTAACATGCCCCAGCAGGTCACACATTAGGTAGATGTAGGGGTGGACCAACTCATAACCCTAGTTTTGGGTCTGGGTAGTTGCAGAGTTGGTCAACCCACCTGCTTCCTCTGTATTCAGCACCAGGGTGAGCCCTCCACCATTGTCCTGGCTAGTTCACCCCTTGCCATGATAAGGATGAGCAGGGGTGAGGCCAGTTCTCCTGCTTTCATACCCCTAGAGTCAGGTCTTTTACACCTGCACCTTCGGGGCCAGCTCTACTGTGTTGCCCAGGAGAAGGGGTCACTCTCCAGAGTTCTGTAGCTGGTGAGGTGTTGCAATAGAGTTTCTGGTCCTGGGCAGCCAGAGGTCCAGACCCACAGACCTGCAATCCCAGACCGCTTAGCCGCCCGCTGCTTAGGCCACCCAAAAATGACTCAGATGCTTATATTAAGTTCATGTTGTTCGGCCTATGGCTCAGGCACATTGCTAGCTAGCTCTTTCATCTTAACCCATTTTTATTACTCTGTCTGCCATGTGGCCTGTGGTTCACCTGTGTTATTACATGTTTCTTCTTTGGTTGCCTGGCTCAATCTAATCTAACTCCATCCTTCTCCTACCTATGCTCTGATTTTCCCCTTCTACTTTTTCTGTGGTGCCTGTCAGGGGCCAAAACAGCTCCTTTATTTAAAGATTGATATTCACAGCATACAGAAAAACATTCCCACATCAGTGAGGGGCAGGGAGAATGCTCTTGCTCTTATGAACTTAGGGCCAGCTCTCCTACCTGCCATAAGCATGGGAGGGTATCTCTCCCCACACCACTCTATCGCAGATGAAGGGCAGAGTCAGATCTCCCATGCTCATATTCTTAGGGCTGGTTCACCTGCATCTCTGCCAACGTGGTCCGCTCTATGTGGTCATGTGCTGCCCAGGTGAGGATCGGGGCCTGCTTTCCTCTGTGCTGCAGCTAGTAAAGAAGAGGGTCCCTTGTCTGTCACAGGCAATGGGTGGCAAAGGGTAAGGGGGAATCTTCCCCCCCCCCCAGCCACATGACAGATGAGTAGTGGGTACAGCTCTCCTGTGTCAAAACATTGGGGCTGGTTCACCTACACCTCCACCAAAAAGGTTGGCTCTATTATGCTGCCTATGCAAGATGTAGATCCTGTTCTCCCAAGTGCTGCAACTGGTAAGGTGGAGGGTCAGCTCCCTTGCCAGCTGGAGGTGGTAGAGTAAGAGACTATGGCATCTTTCTTTCACCCCCATGACCACACTGCAGGCTTTGGAGGTGGTACCAACTATCTCACTGTCATGCCCTCACCTTTGTCTACATGATCAATTCTAATGAACTACTGTGGCAACACACAGGGCCCTTTCTCCCAAGAATTGCAGCTAGTGAATGGTTGGGTCGGATGCTATAGATATCAAGGGGTATGGAGAGGCGGGCTTCTTTCCCTCACCCACACTACCACATGGCAGACAAGAAGGACTCTCCTTACTTTCCCATTCTCACACCATCAGGGCCAGCTTTCCCATGCTCCTGTGAATAGAGGTAGCTCTACTGTGCTGCCCAAGTGAAGGGCAGGACCAATTCTGTACATCCCTATTCTCTCAGCCTTCGATGGTATTAGGAGCCATGGACATAAACATAGAAAGTGGCTGTATCAGGACCATGAGCACAAACATTGGCCCTGGCAGTAGCCCAGGCCCAGATATCACCATGCCCAGGGTGGCAATTAAGCCACTCACTCAATCCTCCCACTTCTTACCACTTTTACTTCTTTAAATTTGCATCTGTCCACAGGAAAGGTCTTCTCTCTCTCTCTCTCTCTCTCTCTCTCTCTCTCTCTCTCTCTCTCTCTCTCTCTCTCTCTCTCTCTCTCTCTCTCGTACATGCTTCTACCTCTGTTTAAAATATTTTGCACATTAATGCATATTAAGCATATCATTGTCATTCCCACTATGTAATTTCTACCACTATTTAATTATACTAGTCATAATATAGACTTATATTAGTCATAATATACGCATATTTATATAATATATACATATTTATATAATACATACACATTAGGTTTTGTATACCTCTTTTTAGATATTTTGTATAACAATATATGTTTAGGATATTGTTGTCATTTTGTAGGATATGTGTACCTTTGGTTAATGTTTATATGATCATCATACTTGAAGTCATTATTTAGAAACTGTACACCAATTTATAGGCTGCCTATCTTTACAATGTAAGCTTTAGCCTTTAAGATGATAAAAAATTGTAGATCATCATTTCTTCAGTTTGCCATGTGATAGTCATGCTGCCTAGGCTTCCCAGATACACGCTAGAATATATAATATAGACAGGAGTCTTCAATCATTACATAGACCTAGAGAATATGGCATTTAACATTTTGTTATTCAGAATTCAGCCATGAGAAACACAACTCATGGAATCACTGTTCCTTTCCTGAGATGGTGTTGGGCATCAAAAACACTCCACTAGGAGTTTGTCTTCCTTGGCAGACAATGGCCTGTTGGGCAAAGAACTGCCCTTACCTCGACTTGCTGTCAGTTTGCATGATGTCCAATCCAGATGAGAGGGATGAGGATAGAGACTGCCAAAACCTGCCTTGACAGGATAAGACAGTTTCTTCGAAACTGTCCTGCTTCTGAAGAGATCTGTCAGCTATTATAGGCCTATAGTCAAAACGGTAGATACTCCAACTGTACAGAAAAACCGTGAGTGACTGACTGTCCAGGTAGCTGACTGTTGCTGTCCTCTCCTAAATCTTGGAAGCTACTCTCTTGTGTTTCCAACTTTCAGGTAACATATTTTCCTTCTCTTTGATGAGGTTGAAGATTAGACAGTTAAGGTTACTACTATCTCATACCTTAGCAAAGAGAATTCAGGTGTTGGATTCCTATTATCCAAGATAAACAGCTTTGAAGTAATCCCTGTACAATAGCACTTCCAGACATTTAAGATATACCTTATATTCATTGTTTGTCAGTTGTAGTAGACCTTGCTTATGTTACTGTCTTTCCCTCCCGCAGGCATTGCCTTATGATGATTCACATTGTATATGCTCTTATCCTTAGTTTAGAACATTCTAGTTAGACAAAAAAGAGGAAATATAGTGGGATTCAAGCATTATTTAGGGAAAACTTAGTAGTTACCAAAAATCAGGACCCCTTGTGGGGCATGGCCAGAGTAGATTGGCAACCAGGGAAAAATGAATTCCAGCCCTTTTTTGTTCCTGCATTCTGGGGAGTGGATCAGAGTCTGGCATGGGACACTTCTCTCCAAGAATTGTCTTAAGGTTCAGTTTGTATTGTGAATGTTAATATACCCTTCAATAAATACTAATCATGTATACAATATGTTGCAAGAAAATATTATTGCAGTACTTGGTATATCAAGTAAAACTAGGTGCTTAACCCTGTATTAAAGCTGGCCAAAGTGACCTAGTATGAGGAATAGCATCCCAAAATCCAGCAAAAAAGTCAGAGAAAGCCCCTGGTCCCACTGCTAGGAGTCCCACAAGAAGACCAAGATATAAAACTGTCACACATATGCAGAGGGCCTAGGTCAGTCCTATGGAGGCTCCCTGGTTGTTGGTTCATTCTCTGTGGGTTTTTATGAAACCATGTTAGTTGAGGCTGTGGGTCTTCTTAGTTCCTTTATCCCTCTGGCTCCTTCATCTCTATTCAACAGCAGTTCCTGAGCTGAGCCTAATATTTGACTAGAGCATGAGAACGCCAATGTTTGCACCGCGACAGGCATTTTTACTTCGTTTTTTGATCCTATCTAGTGTGAAAAAGTCTTTCTGTACAGCAAACTTTTTTTTAAAGGATTTGTGTGGTTTTTTAAAGCTTTCTCAGGCCATGCAGAAATTCAAAAGCCCCACATTGGTTATGTTGTTTTTCTTTTTTAACTCTATTCCTACCTTGGAACTCCCAAAAGTTGGGGTCATTTTGCTTTTTCTCATTTGGGAGGGTGCCATCCAGACCCCAAATAAATCACGTATGAAGGCTTAATCTTACATAAAAGTGCCCACCCACAGCTTGGCTTGTATCTAGCTATCTTTTCTTAACTTTAAATTAATCCATCACCCTTATGCCTCTGGACTTCTACTTCTTCCTATTTCTGTATACCTTTCTTCTTACTCCATAGCTGGACAGGTGGCTGAATGGCTGGCCCCTAGCTTCTTCCTCTACTTTTACTCGTCCACCTTTCTCTTTCTGTTTATTCTCTCTACCTTCCAGCCCTGCCTGTTCTTCTTGATGCATAAATGTTGGCTGCTCAGCTTTTTATTAGACCCATCAGTTGTTTTAGAGAGGCCAAGTAACATAGTTTCACACAGTTAAACAAATTCAGTGTAAAAAGGCAGTACAACTTTGCATTATTAAACTAATGTTCCTCAGAACAAATGTAACAAATCTTAAGATAATATTCTACAATGATTCCCCATTTATATCCATATTTTATGTTTGAATTAGTCATTTCTATTTCTGAATTTGCTTTATTCTTTTTAGCTCTTTATATTTGGATATTAATTCTCTATTAGATATATAATAGGAAGCAATATTCTCCCACTTTGTGGCCTTCCTCTTCATTTACTATTTTCTTAACTAAGCAGAAGGTTTTTAGATTTATATGTTCCTACTTGTTAGGTGTTGATCTGAATTCTTGGGCAAATGTAGACATATTCAAGAAGTTGTTCCCTATGCACATATGTGTGTGTGTGTGTGTGTGTGTGTGTGTGTGTGTATGAGTGTGTGTGTGTGTTTGTGTGTGTGTGGTGTGTGTGGTGTGTATGAGTGTGTGTGTGTGTTTGTGTGTGTATGGGTGTGTGTGTGTGTGGTGTGTGTGTATGAGTGTGTGTGTGGTGTGTGTGTATGAGTGTGTGTGTGTGGTGTGTGTGTATGAGTGTGTGTGTGTGGTGTGTGTGTGAGTGTGTGTGTGTGTGTGTGTGTGTGGTGTGTGTGTATGAGTGTGTGTGGTGTGTGTGTATGAGTGTGTGTGTGTGGTGTGTGTGTATGAGTGTGTGTGTGTGGTGTGTGTGGTGTGTATGAGTGTGTGTGTGTGTTTGTGTGTGTATGGGTGTGTGTGTGTGTGGTGTGTGTGTATGAGTGTGTGTGTGGTGTGTGTGTATGAGTGTGTGTGTGTGGTGTGTGTGTATGAGTGTGTGTGTGTGGTGTGTGTGTGTGTGTGAGTGTGTGTGTGTGTGTGTGTGTGTGTGTGTGTGTGTGTGTGTGTGTGTGTGTGTGTGTATGGTGTGTGTATGGGTACTACATATGTTTTCTTCTACCAGTTTTAATGTGTCATGTTTCACAATGAGGTTTTTGATGCACTTAGAGTTAGTTTATGTTCAAAGTGATAAAAAGTATCTAATTTCATTCTTCTGCATGTAGACAACCAGTTTTCTCAGCACAATCTGTGGAATATTCTGTCTTTTCTACTTCACAAGCTTTTTGGTATCTTCATCACATATCAGATGGCTGTCTTGTTCATGATTTCAATGAGATAATTTCAAGATTTTAATTAACTTAAAATGATACTGGCTGTGGGACTGCCATTCATGGCCTTTTCTATGTCAAAGTATGTTTGCTCTAATCTTACTCTATGTCTTTAATTTTGTTCAATTTTTTGTAAAAGGTTCTTTCTACAGTATTGAAATGATCATGTGACTTTTGCTTTTTGGTCTAATTATGTGCTTTATTACATTCATTTATTTGGGACTGTTGATGCAGTCTGCCACTTTTCTTAATAAATAAAGAGCCTTAGCACAAGTAACCAAAAGAATAAAAGATGTCACTCAAATAACAGAATTATTACTGTACTGGGAAACATCACAAAATATACCATGACAATTCAAAATATTATAAAATATTTGAATAACCTATATCTCATTTAGTTGAAAATATATAAAATAAATAGATAAACTTCTAGATGCATGCAATGAACCAGAAGTTAAACTAAGAATTCACCAAAATTTAAAAAGACTCATAACACATGAGGAAATTCAAATAGCAATCAAAACCCTCCCAACAAAAAACCAGTCCAGGACCAGATATATGCACAGAATAATTCCACGAGAATTTTATTGAAGATTTCAAGCCAGATACTTTTAAAATTATTCAAAAAATAAAAATAAGCATTTATAAATATCTTCTACAATTCTGGTATTAATCTCCTACTGAAAGAAGGTAAAAATATAACAACAAAAAAGAAAACAACAGGCCAACGGCCTTATAAATACACATGTAAAAATATTCAACCAAATACATGGAAACTGTACATAAACATATATCAAAAAGATTATCTACAATGAACAAAACAAGCTTTAAGTAAGTAAAAATGTAGATAAATAGCATATACTCTTAGGCATCACTTTAGTTCAGTATTTTATGGAAAAAACTTAAACCAATTAAGTTCCTCTAGAATAGTTTTATACAAGCACATTAGGACAATATAGCCATAATATTTGCTCTATATGGTAAATGTTTCAGTTGAATATGATTGTACTTATTTATGAGGTACAATGTGATTTTTTATACAAATTAACATTGTATATGGATGGAAGCAGAGTAACTAGACCAGTTGTAGCAAAAACATTTTACTTCTTTGACAGGATTGTACTCAATATCCTCTCTTTTGATATTTATGAGGCATATGTTTAACTATATTTATTCAGTGGCATTGATTACCAGAACTTCTGACTAACAGAAAGAGTACTTCAATAAGTGGTGTAAGAAAATGTCTCTGAAACATTTCAACTTATTCTTTTCCAATTTTAGCCAAGTTGGGGAGTTGACAAATTTCTCTACTTTTATGTTATTGACTAAAAATTCTCTTCTTAACAAACAGTATTAATTTACATTTCAATGGACTGTGTATAATAGTTCCCCATACTTTCACCTGCAACAGATTTGATAACATTGTCTTTTTGATAACTATTCTACCTGAGGAAAAGTAGAATTTGGTGTTCTTAAAATATTTCAAAACTTTTAGATCACTCTATTTTCCTACATAGTAGACATTGGCCCTGTATGAATATTTATAACATGAAATACCAAAGTCCATATGCAATGTATTGCAAATATTCAATATACACAGCCTGTTAATAGTAAAAATAATGAAAGAAAATTCTTGATCAAATCACTTAATCCATATTAATTTTGTAGAAACATGTCAATATAAGCACAAGTAGTATCCATATTACAAAATACATAAATCATATATACATATACACGTATTCATAATACAAAATACATATATCAGATTATGTTAAATAATAATTTATAGTCTAATATATGTCATTAAAATCATTGACTTAATATTGTGAATAAAACATATGAATAATTATGCTAGTATACAATAAAGAAGATATTGCTTAATCTTAACTATTAACGCATCACCAAACAGTTATGACATGTGTGTGGTACACGTTAAATTTCTAACACATATCACTGCCCTATGACATTCCCCAGAAGAAGTAAAAGAGGAGAAAAGAAATGATCATGTTTTCCTGAAAGAAAAGGTCCCAAAGACTCTTGACATGGCCCCCAGGACCTCTTTATTCCTCAGGCTGTAAATAATAGGGTTGAGCATGGGGGTGAGGATAGTGTAGAAGACAGCCAGAATCTTATCTTCTGTGGGGGAACGGAGACTCCTGGGTCGAAGATAAGTGTAGACAAAAGGTGCATAGTAAAATGTCACCACAGTTAAGTGAGTGGAACACGTGGTGAAGGCTTTTTTCTTTCCCTCTTTTGAGCGCATATGGAAAACAGCGAAAAGAACCCGTCCATAGGAAGCTGTGATGCCAAGGAAAGGAAGTAGGAGAAACAGGCTTGTGCTCACAAACACCATGTACTCATAAACCCAAGTGTCCATACAGGCCAGGGGCAACATGGCTGGGACATCACAGAAGAAATGATTAATGGACCTAGAATGGCAGTAAGGAATATAAATAGCATAGATTGTGTGTGCTAAAGAGTTAATGGACCCCAGTGTCCAGGATCCTATGATCATCTTCAGACAGATCATCTTGCTCATGCGAGTAGGATAATGAAGAGGGTGGCAGATGGCCACAAAACGATCATAGGCCATGGAAGCCAGGAGCAAGCCCTCAGAACCTGCCATGGTCAGAAAGAAAAAAGATTGAACTCCACAGCTCAGTAAGGTAATGCTTTTCTGGCCAGAAAGGAAGTTGAATGCCATCTTAGGAACAATGGTAGAGACGTTCATCAGGTCCATGAGAGAGAGCTGACTGAGGAGAAAGTACATGGGGGTGTGGAGCCTGGGATCCACACGAATGAGGTGGATCATTGCTGAGTTGCCAAGCAAGGCCACGGAGAAAATGGAAATGATGAGCAGCAAAAGCAGTAGGCCTACTTGGTTTTGCGGGAACAACCCTATCAAAATGAAATCACTTGAGCTCTGATTCCATTTCTCCATTAAAATATATTGCTTTATCCTTCTTCAAAAGAGAGCTTAAAAGCAGAATATACTTATCAGGTGAAAGAGAAGAAGAAAATAAAGAGGAACTGTTTGTAATGAATGCTTGCAGTTAATTTTTCTTCTGCAGCACCATCCTTCTGTTGAACTTACTTTTGAAATCTGAGCTAAATGTTTCTTCCCTCTTGCCTCTGGCCAAGTTCTCAATTCAGAGATACCTGCAAGGTCAATATGATCAAGCAATATGATCAAGATAGCTCACACATTTCCTTATAGATAACTCAATACAAGACTATTACTGAAGATCATCAACCCATCTTACAGTACTAAGAACATCTCTATCTTCTGCATTACTTGCATCCTGGCCCTCTTCCCATAACTGGCCACATTATAGACAGATCCTCGGGATCTGCCTCTTGACATTCTGCCTCAGATTCTCTAATGAATCTTTGTCTTTCCTAAAAATAACATCAACTCCAAATTCACTGTTCTGGAACTAAAAGATTTGTTATGTGCTCAGATCTATACTAATCCTAAGAAGCTATTTGCATGTACTTGCTTCTTTGGTGGATGCTTTGGTTTGTGTGAGTTTTAAAAATGTCACCTGAATACATACTCACAACAAAAGTCTTTTTATGCAACAAAACATAATAAATCTCACACATTACATAATATTTACTTTTGATATATTTTACTATTGTGAATAATGTATAAATATGTCCAAACAGTTGCTTATATGCATTGTTTCCTCCTCTTACTCTGAAACTCTGGTTTTATACTCTGTAGACAGGAGTTCTTCAAAACCTGTTCATTGGGGAACAAAATGCAGTAGTAAATCTTGACTTTCTGCTTACCAATATTTTAAAACTGTTACATTTTTATTCATTTATTAATGCCTTTGTGTGGTATATTCATACCATGGCACTTGTATGGAAAATAGAATACTATTAGAAAAATCAGTTTCCTTCCTCCATCCTGAATATCAAACTCAGATCATAGAATTAGAGCATCTTCATTTGCTGAGCCATCTCAGGAGCCCAAATAACAAAGAAATGCCTTGTTCTATTTTAGTAATTGTTAGTTTCACATATATTTTACTTACACATATTAGACTTATTCAACCAAGAAAATAAAAATATTAGCCATATTTAGAATAAATAACTAAAACAAGAAGAAAATTAATAATTGTTTGGTTCATATATGTATGTGTATATTTATATAATCTTAAGTATATAAATAAAACATCTTCACTTTGTATAATGATACAGGTATGTATGTGTTTGGAAGAATAATCATTTCATCTTGAATAACAATCTGAATTTATGAGAGATAAAAAAAGAGTACATGATAGAGCCTGGATAGAGGAAACAAAGGAAACAAAAAAAGGATCAGATATGACTATATTATAACCTGAAATATAAAAAGGTTACCTAAAAAATGAAATGAATGAATGCTCCTAACAGGATGATTCCTACTTTTCTATATCCAGAATTGGTGTAGGCCTTGCCTCAGTAACGGTGTCTCTTACTGCTGTTCTGTGTAAACTGATTCTTCTCCACTCACTCTCAAGCATTTAAAATCCATAATTTATTATCTTTCCAACACACATTTTTTTTCTCTTATCTGTCTTCAGTATCAGAGTGTGTGCTTTACATGTGTGTGCCCTTATGTCTGGGAGAAATACTGAAGAAAGAGCCTTAAAAGGTTACTTGCCTGAGTACTAATGTTAGATAACTGATCATTTACAACACTAGAGAACAGCACATGGTACTTTATGAAAATTATTCATATATGGTAATAAGTTACTTAGCATTCCATATGTCTGTGGTGAGCACAAAACATTGTGAAACAGAGATTGTCGCAGAAATGACAATATCATTTCATAGTTACCTGGTAAAGGGATACTGACAATGAAGAGGGCATATGAAAGAACATGCCTGTGCACAGTACCACTTGGCATAGAGTAAATATGAGACCAGAAAAAAACCCTATGCTTTCTTATTACCTTTTAAATATAAGTGCTTATAAATTGACCAATATACATGAAGTATAAATAAAGGCCACAATCCCCAACTTTATTGTATACCTTCAAAACACCTTCCCTGCCCCTAGATGCCTGCATGCTCTGTTCAGTAAGTCAAGAAATATAATGTAATCTGTAGCACAAATTAAAATGTGATGCTAATAATAGACAAGCAAATTATATATGACCTGTGTTACATAAATCCTCATATGAGAAAAGTATGGTACACAAAGGAAAAGATACTGCTGGACTGGAGACTCCCCTAAGCCATTAGATGTAGGTTCTAAATAAGCAGGTCATTGTGAAGTTCATCACCTCTCTAAGTGATGAACAAGGAACAGTGCTTGGAATAAAAGTCAATGCAGACAAAAGCAATGAGAATATTGCTTGTGAAGGGCAGATGCCAGGGCAATTGTATAGTGGGGGAAAGGCTTGGATTCTGATCTGTATAAGATGCTAGAACAGGGCTAGTGATGTGCTCTTAGGTATATTTCTCAACCCTATCTGATATGCTCTTATTCAGAAGGGAGATGAGGTGCATAACATAGAGAGAATACTAATTATATGGAATAATAATATCTAGTGAGTGATCTGGATTTAAAAATAGACCCACACGTCCCAGAACCACTGACGTGAGCACACTAAAACAGAGGGTTGCCTACCTGGACATAGGTTCCTGCCTGATGATTCACTGATGTCTACTCCCTGGCCTAGCCCTTACTTACATCAGACTTTCAACCTGTGTGCCTGTTGAAATGAATGAAATATTTTCCTTAGAGATGATAGGTTATCATGATCATACTGACAAAGCTGACATCATCATTTTTAAAAATCAGTCTTCTATATCATGTCTTGTGAATAAAGAGGAACTTTTATTCACTGAACAAAGATTTATCTGTAGAGGAAGGAGCACTGCATATACCCTGTCAGGGAGTTTTTCTAATAGCCATCTTTGAACGTGAAGTCTGCACTGAATTTACATTTCATACATTTGAATTCTATAAAAAGAACATGCATATGTATGCTCTCAGATCACTTCTTGCTAGTTCATAAATATGCTTTGGGAACAGTTACAGCAGAAATTCTTTGCTTTGAATGTTTAGAAACTCTCATTTTGGCAGAGTTTTAGGAAACAGCTATATTCAAGAAGCCAAATATCTAGAACTTAAAATTTAAGATCTTAAAACATTGAATCAGAGCCAACAATCTCCACAGTGATAACCCCAGACAATTTCAGTATTTGATGTGGGCTTTATTTAATAAAGAGTCACAAAAAATGTATTTTGATTACATTTTAGCCTTAGATTCTCCAGTGGCTGCAACACAAATATAATGTCAGTGTGCAACTGATCATTTCAAAAAACATGAAAAACTCAAGTTGTTTAATGCTCTGTCATGAAGAGTCCTATTATACAGAAGTGCTACAAATATAGGATATTAGATAAATTTTTTTCAAATTTATGGGTGTGTAAATACAACAGAGACACATGGCTAGCAAGAAATCTGCAGAGCATGAGATCAAACATTGAACATTGAGTTTCTGCTTAGTCTTAAACTGAACATCAGAGTCTCTGCTTAGTCTTAAAAACTCCATGGGATTCTGGAGAACATGAACACAATGAGCTGTCTGCATTCAATATATATTAAGTCCTCCAGAAGTGTCCATCTCTTTCCTCCATCCTACATCTTGGCTTTTGGGAAAGCTCAAGACTAGAAAAAATCAGCCTCTTATTTACGGTCACAACCTTCAAAAAGCACCACATTGTAAAATTCAAGGGTGTTTACATCGATTCTCTTTGTTTTATACTAACATGAAAATCATACCTCCAGAATCCTTCCTAGTTATTCTAACATAAACCAACTATGCTTGATAGCATCTTCTGGATACGGTTTATCCAAGTATCTTATATTTGTAAGAAAATGTACCTTTACAATACAGTCATTCCCTGTGGACTCTGTGGGTCTTGAGAAGTCTTCAGATCCCCTGTTGGTTCACATCCCCTGCCAAGTACCCCAGAAGATTGTCTTCCTGTGTGGCAGCCTCAATTGAAGACTGAATATCTGCTTCTTAAACAAGAGCCCCTTCTTCCACCAAAACAGAAAAAAAATACTTTCAAGAATTATCTATGAGTCATCTTATTCATGATGAAACCAAGAGAACAACATTAACCCTCCTGAAATGTACAAACTCATTGCTCAGATAAAATTTCATTTATTTATTATTTTTAAATGAAACAGAAGACATTTTAGATTCATTTCCCACAGACTATTTTGGTGAAAGACAGAAAGGCAAATATTGTATTTTATATGTACAACCTTGGATCATCAAGTCTTAGACTCCTCTTTTTCCTCTAATTGATCCCTCATGCCTAAATCTACAGAGACAAAGCTTCTGCCATTTCTCCTGACTTAGCTACTCTGTGGTAGCTCAGTTCTAAACTTAGAGAAATAATACATGTCAGTCATCACTCCTTCAATCACAGGATTCCTGAAAAGGAGTCTGTATTAATCCAGAGATAAAATTCCAGAAAAATATAGTGCATTATTCCAGAATATGAACTGAAAACTCTAAGGGGTGGTATTAAATATGTATTAATGCCCCTCATTTTTAAAAGCTAGGTCCCAGGGGTTACACATATACTGAAGCACTGATCTAGACAGAAATTCTACATTAGTCACAGTTTGATACAGAGGTTTTGTGATAAATGGGTATTATGACTTAGAGTTAACCAGGCTGATAGATCCACCACTGATTAGAAAAACAAGTTTATCAAATTTCAAAACAAATGAAATATTGTGACTTAATCTTTAAACTTCCTACAATTTGAGGGACATTCCAGGACCTAGCAGGGAGAATGTATATTAGTTGCATGTGGAATGTCTATGCAGAAGCAGGAATGAGAAGACTTATCTTAACTGTCCAACTCAATCCACAGTAAGTATATTAATGAACATTTATGGTATTAAAGATATTTGTGTTCTGGGTGTTACTATAGAAAAAGATGAGAATTTGTCACTGAATCAGATTGTGCTCAATATATGTTAGTCCTGGGAGTGGTGAGGTTTAATCTTTGACCAGCTAAGCTCACCTCTTTAATGTTACTAGTGTAGAATTAATAAATGCATATAGCTGCACATTATTGTTTTTATGGATAACTACTCTGCCGAGTGGTACCTATTGCATTACCTAGAAAGTCTACATGGTCCAATAACCCTCTTACATTCTTACTATATATGCGTGATTCATATGTAACACTATAATATGCCTGAAGACCAAACCATGATGACAGAATGTCCTTCAAGTTTGTGATCTGAGGTAGTTTTTGACATGTCAACATTTCTTTAGTCTCTGCTTTTCTGTAAATTCTTGTAATTTACACATCAATGAACTTCCTTATTGTTCACTTAGAAAGGAGTAAATGTGGTAAGCAAACAAAAAAATGGCCAGTTTTTAATCTTCATTGTGCTGTACTAAGTGCATCAGCCTGCCTTGTTCTACACTGCATATTAGGCATTGCACGTACTAACAGTACAAAATACCACCCTACTGGAGGTCGGAATCCATCCCCCACACTTTTGAGTCAGGCTCATCTCTTCTCACCTTTGGCTTTTCCTATCTTCTTCTGTGAAATTGGGCCAGCTTCATCGGACATGAACATTAGATGTTTTAGGTGAAATCAGTGTGTTGAAGTTGAGTCACTGAGGAATGACAGTGCACTTTTTCTCTATAGAGGTTGAAACTGCAATGGTAAAATGGAATGGCATGAAGATTATTCAAGAAACTCAATCCATGAAAGAATCAAAGAGAGATAACAAATTATTTTGAGTTACGATTTACATAATCTCATAGGCTTAATGAGACAGAAATCCTCTGCAATGTCTTAAGGACAACTGGGTTTTGGTGTTCAGGACAAGTGGTCCATCTAAAAAGACATTACCAGCACAGGAGTCTCCACATGCCAGATTTGGTTAAGAGATTATACTAATGATCTTGAAGCCTTGCAGGGCAGAGTAGAGACTAAGTGATGCTATAAACATACGTGATTTAAATATCAATTTAGAATAGTTTAATAGATGATTAGTTGAGAATTTGAGAGAAAAATATTAAAATAGTGACATCTTTCAATGAGCATACAAATTTGACTTTAACTACTCATTTTATTAACAAAATTTTTATGCTTGATAGTTTTCTTAATGTATCCTATTATGGCATTTTATTCAACGTATTCCTACCTCCAGATGTGTGGAATTAGAAGTTTAAATTCATGTATTTTATAGTGCAATATAATGTTTGATGGTTGTCAGCAATGCAGTGCAAATAATTTGAAAGCTATTTTGGCTTTTTTTCATGTATACAATCTTATAAATAGTGATATAAATGTTTATATAGCATAAGATTAGTAACAATGGAATATCCCCTTATTTTTAGTTATTTTTCTGTCCCATATCAGGTGGCTCTTCTGATATGATAAAGAGATTTTGCATTTTTCTTTAATAAGCATGCTTGGGATTAATAAAGGAGAGAGCCGCACGTCAACTCCAAAGATAGTTTTAATTTATAATCAAACTGAGACCTTAACTTTTTGTATAAATAAAATTATATAGATGGTAAGTAGTAATATTTTACCCTGTAGAGTATATTTGTACCAATAGGCCCAATAGTCCTTTTCTTTTAAATTTTTTCTGGATAGCCTTCCTTTCTGCTTTAGACTTCAAACCTGTCCCAACACTTGAGTTTTTCTTACAACTTCAAGAACTATCACATGATCTGATTCAAATCAAGTCTTTATTAATTTTGGTGGTATCCATAGCTTTTCTTCACCTGCAGAAACAAAAGTGAAATCCCTTCCCCAATGTAGTACGTATCCTGGCTTCCATTCTGAAGACAGTGGGGGAAAGGTGGAGTATCAGAGAGCTGAACAGATCACAATCAAGTCTCACTCAACCAACTTTTCAGGCTGAACAGGGCAAATATCTTCCAGAGTCCTCCACCTGGCTGGTCACTCCTACAGAATGTCTGAATGTCTGCCTCATCCATCCTGCCTTAAATATCTTCCCCACCCAGTTGTTTTACTTCTAGGTTTAATTCTGCATCATAATTCTAGAGTTAATATTAAAGATGTGAACTACTACTGTTTGGATGTGAGGCTTTGAACTCACAGAAATACAGAAAGAGCTCTGTCTCATGAGTGATGGGATTAAAGGTGTGGGTCCCCACTTTGTCATTCCAAGTGATGGGATTAAAGGCATGAGTCACCACTCTCTGACCCTCTTGACTGTGGGTGATTCTGTTCTCTGATATTCCAGGCTGATTTTATTAAATATAAAATATATCACCACTGGTTTAGTCTATTATTATCATGGTGTGACATGATGGCGTGCAGGCAGACATGCTTCTGGATAAGTAGCTGAGTGTCATACATCTTGACTTGCAGGCAACAGGAAGTGGTCTAAAACACTAGGTGGTATCTTGAGCATATATGAAGACCTCAAAGCCAGCCTCCATGTGACACACTTACTCCAAAAGATCATACCTTCTAATAGTGCCCCTCCCTTTGGGGGTTATTTTCTTTCAAATCACCATCCTTTGTTTCATTGATTCTTCAAATTGCTTGTCTGTAGTAAGAGGTTTCTGTTCCAGACTTTCAGACTTTTGGGCCTAACCTCAAGGTTTAGATCCACAGACCTGCAGAGACATACAGACGCTTTCAATAGTTTTTAAGCTGATTGGCCTAAGGCCCAGGCATATAATTTGCTAGCTCTCTACCCTTCACCTAATCCTTTACTCTTATCCTGTTCAGCCATGCGGCTCAGTACCTTTTCTCACAGCAGCATAGTTGTCCTCTGCTTCTTCCAGCTTCTCTCTGGCATTCTGCTCTGTGCTTCCTGTTCTCAGAGTTTTCTTAGTCTGGTAGCTCCACCCATACTTCCTGCCTGCCTTTGGCCAATCCATGTTTTTTATTAAACCAGTGGGTGGGACAATTATTTATAATGTAACAACATAATCTCCCACATATCCCCTTTTCTCTTTAAAAAAAAAAAAACTTCAAATCTAATATTCTTTCCCCCTCTTATCTATAACAACTTATAAACAACACTGTAAATAAACACAAACATCTATAATCCATGTTCTGGGAATGTGGGCGTCGTTCTCTAGGCTACTTCCTGCTGAATGGGGGTGCTGGCAATCCCATAGGAATCCAAAGAAAAATGTAGGATTATGGACAAGTCTTTAGTGGAGTAATCTGTAAGTCTGGGTCATCACAGCCAGTCTCCTTGAAATTTTTCTGGATACAGAGCTCAGGAAACTTCAACAGAGGTGCTCTGAAATGCTGAATCATTTGGGCCATCCATTTCTATTGGATTTTTCAGGGGGTCTTCCTCTATCAAACTTTATGTTCTTTATCCAGGAATAAATCCACAGTCTCTCATTTTCTGTGGAAATAAAAAGAAAACCTCTTCTCCAAAGTAGCATATCTTTAGATTTCAGTTTTAAAATAAACTCATTTACAAAATATATAGGTTGAATTAAACCAACAACATTTATAATCAAATGTCTTTTAGCAGCTTTTACTAAGTCATTTTTAGTCAAGAGGCTTAAAGATAAGGCAATAGCATACAGTATCTAGATATTCTTTGTTTTTCCATCTTTATGTGGCTTATTTATTTATTTTACTTTATTTCTTTTTTAAAGACTTTCTCTACCTTTTCTTTTCTTTCTCTAAGCCTATGTATCTATATTTTCAACACACTCTAAACCACTTAGACTTTTTTCAAAAACTGTCTTTACTGTATATTTATTTCTTAACCTTTTCTGTCTCTGACCACACTTTTGATTGTCTAGGGCGATTGACTCCACCCAGATTCTTCTATTTCTTTTTGTTTCTGAACACACCTTTAATCTGCCAGGATTCAAGGTTGGTAGGATGGGTGGATGGCACCACCCAGCTCCTAGTCTAATTTCATAGAACTTAGCTTTTTTAGCCCAGATACTCCGGGGAATTTTAGGGTTTATATAATTACCAAGTAAAGCTTTGCCATCTGCTGCTCATTAACTCCATTTAAGTATTAGGCAGCAGGGCCTCTTAAAAAGACTCATAAGTGTTTTGCCTCTAAGGCTGAATCAGGAGGTTTCTTTTTAAAAAGCCAAGCCTCTGCTTGCCTCCAGCAAACAGAGCTGATCCAAGAAAACATCGACACTAAGAAGCCATCTTTGATTCTATTCTCTTTTTGTCCTTATTAACAGAAACTTTAAATATATCATTTACAACTTTTTCTTATATTGAAGGACTTGTGAGACTTGAGGAACAAGCCATTTTATACCTTAAGCTACACTCCAAAAGCCTGCCATTGTAGCTCAAGCCCACACCTCCTCACCAGGGTGTCTCTGTACCACAGCTCACATGGGAGACACAACTCAGAAGCTGCTTTGGGCTCTAGACCATTTTTTAAGCTTCCTATGCCTTTATGTGGGTATATTTGACCCACGTTGGGCTGCCATTTGTAGTAAGAGGTTTCTGTTCTGGACTTTCAGGCCTAACCTCAAGGTTTAGATCCACAGACCTGCAGAGACATACAGACGCTTTCAATAGTTTTTAGGCTCATTGGCCTAAGGCCCAGGCATATAATTTGCTAGCTCTCTACCCTTCACCTAATCCTTTACTCTTATCCTGTTTAGCCATGCAGCTCGGTACCTTTTCTCACAGCAGCATGGTTGTCCTCTGCTTTTTCCAGCTTCTCTTTGGTATTCTGCTCTGTGCTTCCTGTTCTCAGAGTTTTCTTAGTCTGGTAGCTCCGCCCACACTTCCTGCCTGCCTTTGGCCAATCCATGTTTTTTATTAAACCAGTGGGTGGGACAATTATTTACAATGTAACAACATAATCTCCCACACTTGTCTCTTCTTCTTGCTGTTTCTATTTTATTTCACCCCTGAGTTTGCATATTTCTTGCTGTTTACTGCTTTTGAGTTTCATATCTTCCTTTTGCTTCAGAGCATTCAAGTTGCTAGTATATATATAGGTGTGCTACATATTCTCTATTCTATAGGCACTTAATGTTAGAAACTTCCCTCTGACAGCATCATTGTGTTCTATAAATTTGTGTATGCTGTGTGTTCATTTTCAAATTATAGAAAGACTTTGCTTTTTTATTTATGTTCTGCCTTGAGTCATTTTTCATATACTCTCTATGGGCTTATAGACTTTTTCTCATTATGTCAATATGCAGGGTTTTACTTCAGTTTTCTTGTATCTGTTGCGACTTCCTTTGTCTCTGAGTATGCCATCAATTTTACAGGAAGTTCCAGGAAGTGCTGAGATGGTATATTCTTTAATGATTGCATGAAATATTCTGTTATTATCTGTTAGGCCCATTTGTTTTATAATTTCATGTAAATCTCTGATTTCTGTTTAAGTTTTTGTGTAGATGACCTGTTTATGGGTGAGAGTGGGGTACTGAAGTATCCAGCTATGCATGTGTGAGGATCAACATGTGATTGAAGCTGGAGTAGTGTTTCTTTTTTTACAGAAATGGGTGTATTTGTGCTTAAAGCTTAAATGTCGGGAATTGGAATAGCAACCAGGTAGTAGTGGCACAGGCCTTCAATTCCAGCACTTAGAAAGCAGAGGTAGGTGGATCCCTGTGAGTCTGAGGTCAGCCTGATCTACACAGTGAGTTCCAGAATAGCTAGAGGTATATAGAAAAACTCTGTTTTGAATAAAAAAATTGAAATGTCCTCTTGATGGATTTTCCTTTGATGAGTATAAAAAGTCCATCCCTATCACCTCTGCTTAGTTTTAGTTTGAAGTTGATTTGTCAGATATTAGAGTAGCTACACTATCTTGTCTCTTAGATCCATTTGCTGGGAATATATTTTTTTCAACTTTTACCATGAGTTGATGTCTATCCATGATGTTAAGGTGTACTTCTTGGATACAGCAGAAGGTTAGAGTCAGTTTCCTTCTCTATTCTATTAGTGTTGATTTTTATTAGGAAATTGAGACCATTTATGTTGAGAGATATTAATGTCCAACATTATTATCTATTGTTGGCATCCATTATTTTGTTGTTGTTATTTTGTGTATGAGGGAGGAAGAGAGAGAGGAGAGGGGGTTACATACCTCCTACCTTTTGAATTCTCTGTTCTGAGATTATTTATTCCCTGTGTTTTCTTGGGTGTAATTAACCTCTTTACATAGGAATTTACTTTCTAACAACTTCCGCAGGGTTTGATTTTCTGTGTGTAGTAGTCTGCGTTGGCATCTGTTGTCTCTTAGAATTTATAACACATCTGCTCTGGCCCTTCTGGGTTTTGGTTTTCACTGAGCAATTATGTGTTATTCATAAAGGTGTGCCTTTATGTGTTACCATGATATTTTCCTCTTGAAACTTTCAATATTCTTTGTCTTGTACATTTAGTGTTTTTGCTACAATGCGCTGTATATATTTTCTTTTCTTGTTCAGTATATTTGGCATTGCATATGCTTCCTGTACTTTTGTTGGCGTTCCATTTAAGTTAGAGAAATTTTCTTCTATGATTTTGTTGAAAATATTTTCTGTGCCTTTGACCATGGTTTCTTCTCTTTTCTCCATTCTAATTATTCTTAGATTTGGTATTTTCATAGTGTCCTAAATTTCCTGGGTGTTTTGTGAAGAATGTTTTAGATTTCACATTTTTTGACTACTGTATCCGTTTCTTTTATCATCTTCAGTGCCTGCAAGTTTTTTTTTTCTATCTCTTATATTCCATTTGTGAAGTTTGCCTCTGAAGTTCCTATTAATGTTCCTAAATTTTTTATTCCCAGACTTCTTTCAATTTGGTTTTTTTTAATTAATTTTATTTATACTTTCAAGTCTTGGAAGATTTTATTCATTTCTTTGCACTGTTTCTTTGTATTTTTATAAATTTTGAAAAATATTTATTTATTTCCTCTTTAAGAATTTCTAGCATATCTATTAACTGTTTAAGATCTTTTAGTTATGTTTCAAATATGCTGGACTATTCAGGACCTGCTGTGGTAGGGTTTTTGAGCTCTAGTGGAGATATATTGCCCTGGATGTTATTGATTGTGTTTTTATAATGGGATCTAGGAATCTGAGATAGGGAGGAGTGTACGTCTAGGATCTGGTATCTGGTCTTATCTTTGTTAGGTGGTTGTTTTGTTTCTTGGTTTCTGTGCTGAAGAAATGTCTGTGTCACTAAAAGCTATATGAACAGCCAAAAGTATTAGACTCCTTTTTCAATTAAAGAAAAAAATATAATTATCTTCTAAATGACAATTAATAAATCAATATTTGAAAAATAGAAAATAAATATATTGTATATTAAACATATGGCAGTTATAAATACAGGTAATACATATTAGTGATATTATGTTTTTAAAATAAATGTCAAAATTTAATAGGAATTTTAAAATTGCCTTGAAGAGAAGGGGTCTTTTCATTTTAAACAAGACAGAATAAAATTCAGGTATTTCCATTTTCCATTTTGCTTTTTAATTATTTTGAGTCATCTGTTTCCCTGTGTAGTTGAGGTTTTAATCACTTAACAAATATTATGTCAAAATAATTTTATCTTTATTTAATGGTAAAATATTAATAAGAGCTATTGTTTCAAATGCACTGTAAAGGATAAATTTTATAAATAGTTTTAAAAAGAACTTGTAGTTGTTCTTTAAAACAAGACAGAATTATACAGTAAATCCATCTGGGCCTATTTTATTGTTTGGGCTTTTTTGTTTTGTCTTGTCTTGGTTTTGGTTTTTGCTCTGGCAGAAGTATTCTGATTACTGTTTCAATAACTTTATTGGCTATGGATCTGTTTAGGCAATTGAATTCTTCTTGGTTTAACTTTAGTAAATAGACTAAATCTTTAAATTGGGACACTGCATTTAGATTTTCCAACCAATAGAATATAATTTTTAAAGCATTCCCCTTAATATTCAGATATTTTTGCTGTTCATTGTAACTTTTTTGTTCATTTCTAATTCTGTTAAGCTGGGTCATCTCTTTACTTCTGATTAGGTAAGCCAAGGATTTGTGAATTATGTTTGTCTTCTTCAAGAAAAAGCTCTTAGATTCATTGATTTTTTTGTACTGTTTTCTTTGTTTCTAGTTCATTAATTTCTGCTCTGATTTTTATTATTTCTTACCATTACTGAGTTTGGGCTTAGTTCTTTCTTCCTCTAAATTCATGAGTTGCATCACTAAGTCATGTATTTATATATTTATTTATTTATTTTTGTTCTTTCTAAATTTGAAATTTAAGCACTTAGAGCCATAAATTTCCCTTATATGAAAGCTTTTAATGCTTTCAAGAGGTTCTGTTGTGACTAATTTCTATTTGTAGAAGTATCACTCAGTAATGAGTTGTTCAATCTTGATGAGTCTATGTAATTACTAGAGATTCATTTGATATCAATTTTAAATTTTATCACATTGTGAGCAGACATACTACATAGAGTTATTTCAATTTTCTGAATTTGTGAGATTCATTTTGTTTTCAAGGATGTTGTCTATTTTAGAGAAGCTTCACATGTATATATTCTTCAGTATTTGAGTAGAATATTCTGTGGATGTTTGTTAAGTTCATTGCATATAGGATGTCATTTCATTCTTAAGTTTTCTTGTTTGATCCATATGACTTGCCCATTAAAGAAGTGAAGGACTGAAACAGCCTAATATGGTTGAGTTATTGTTATTCTTGGTCTTTAATCTCATTAGTATACTTTTTAGAAAACTAAGTACATAAAAGTTTGGGGCACATATGGTTTAGGGTTGTAATGTCTTCTTAATTATTTCTTCTATTAGAATAAAGTAACTTCTTCATCTCATATGATCAGTTTCCATTTGACATACATTTTGCCAGATATCTGGATATGAATGCTTACTTGATTCCTTGTTTCATTTGCTTAGGATACTTTTATCTATTCATTGACTTTAAGGCAGTATCTGTCTTTAAAGTTAAGATGAGTTTCTTGTATCTAACAAAATGATGGCTTTTGTTTCCTAATTCATTTGCCCAGCCTATGTCTCTTGATTTCATCTAGGGTTAAGGCAAATAATATTAAAAATTAATATTGAAAACTGTGGATTTCCATCATTTTGTTGCATTTGTCTTTTTATTTATACTCTGAGTTTTGGTAATTTTACCTTCATTTATTTTCTTTCTAAAGTATCTCAGCTATACAGAGTGCTTTCTCTGCCCTATCGCATTGCTTCCAGTGTTCTCCATGGGCTGTTTTTATAAAATAAATTATTTTATCCTGTTCATATTATGGAAAGTTTTTCTTTTTCCCATAACGATGGCAAATAGTTTTACTGATACAGTAGTTCAGGCTGGCATCTGTGGTCTTGTAACATGTGAAGACATTGTTGACCCTTCTGGTCTTTAAATCATCATTGAGAAAGATGTTATCCTGATGGCTTTTCTTTATATGTGACTTATGATTTTCTTTCAGCTTTCAATACTCTTTCTCTGTTCTTTATAATTAATCTTTAACTATAATATGCCATGGGAAGGTTTTTTCTTCATCTTGTTTATTTGGTGTTCTGTGTACTTTTTGTATCTGTATTGGCATATCTTTTCTTAATTTGGGAAAGTCTTCTTCTACAACCTTGCTGAGGACCTGCTCTATGCTATTGATCTGGGAGTCTTTATTTTTTTCAGCTACTCCTACATATTTAAAGATTTGATCTTTCCACAGTCTCCTGAATATTCCTTCCCTGTATGTAAGTTTGTGAGCCTCTTTTAATTTTCATATTCTTTGCTTCTGTGGTCTAATGATACTTTATCCTTAAGACTTGATTGTCTACCCAATGCATTCAACATATATGAATTTCCACTGAGTTTTTAATTAGGTTACTGAGCTTTAAAATTCCTTCTTCAATCAGCTTTAATTTTCTACAAGTTTCTTATCTCAATCTTTAATTCTGGATCATCTTCATCTTTTAATTCAGTTTTGTGTTTTTGTGGGTGTCATTCAGGCATTTATTGTTATTCTCTACAAGTTCATTGATATATTTGTTTCTGTCTCCTTTAAACATTTTGAAATCTTAAGTGCAGCTTACGATTGTTAAGAACTTGTATGAACTCAACTATATGATTCTCATTGGAAGCTTTATATAAGTTTGGTGGATTTATGGGGGGAACATACTATTTGACATTTTATATTATTTGTCTTTTGGTGATGAGACCTGGGCATATAGACTTTTTAATTGATATGGAGTCAACAGACTGTGCTGTATAGGAAGGCTGTACATTCTGGACAATCCTGAAGTTTGTGAAAGTATAATTGAAATCCTCAGGCTGGGCCAGGGACTGTATGTAGGACTCAGGATCAGTCTGAGGATTAAGGTGAGTACAAATAGGTTAGAATTAAAATGGCAGAGTCAGGACATGGCCTTAGCAAGAATATGCTGGCCAGGCTGGATCAAAGGACAGATTTAGCTTTGGGTGTGACTGGATTAAGTATGATTCACAGAGGGGAATAAGTTGAGGCAGAAATAACTTTATTGAAAGTATCAAGCTAAGTTCTTACTCTTCAAACTTACATCTTCAATGCAACTCACATTTTACTAATTTTTTGAACACCAAGTGATTAAAATCTATACCTTGGCAGTACATTAAAATGATGATTTAAGGTGGAAAAAGTGAAGGACCCAGAGTGTTTGAAGCACAACTACTTGGAGGTAGTTCTGGCTCTTGCCACCCTAAACTCTAAATAGTAACTATTCCCTTACAGTAGCATTGGCAGAAATGTGGCCACACAGTCTGTGAACAAGAGAGTCTCTTTAGGTCAGATGGGCAGTAAGAAGCATACACAAGGAAAAGGAACTCAAAGTCAAGGGCAACATGAAAGTAATATCATCATATGACACCAAACTTTTTCAAAGGTCAAGAAGAGGTGCACCACAGCAACCAAGACCTGCACTATGACTGCCCATCAAAAATCTGTAAATTATTACTTAAGTGTAGCAGTTTTTGAGTAGAATAATAAGTTTTGTTAACTTTTGATTTCTAGTTCTGTTTACTTTTCTTCTCACTTATTATTAATAAATTAACACAGTGGGCAATACTGCATCTCATCTTTCTAGAGCTAAAACAAAGCAAATATTTTTATTCTTCACATGTTTCTATTTCTAAGTTATCTCAAATAATTTTATTGGGCTTTGCATTTATCCCAATAAAAAAATTGCATTTAGTCAATTTCAGAAAGTCCAGATGATTTATGAGCATATCATAAATTTGTTTAAAAATGGATGCAGTATACTATACATATATCATTATTATAGGTTGTTTACATTTGTGAATAGAATTAATAGTAATAAAATATTAATTTAAAAAATCACTGAATTAGGTTCAGAAAATCTAATAGGAAGATAGCTATCAGCACCTATTACAATTGCTTACTCCACTGAATATTTGCATTAGTGTGCATACTTGGGTAGTCTTCAGTCTGACAGCATTCTGATCTGTTGTATTCAAACTATGTAATTCTCATTTTGCATAGCATAGAAGTTGAAAATATTGTATTATACTCATGAATTTTCTACCTCTAGATCCTCCACATACAAATACATGTTTAGATCCAGAAAAGTCAACACTGTTTTCTGGAATAGAATTTTGAATGTGCAAATGTGTCCTTGTCACTTTCCCTTAATTTTATACATAAGCAAAGGACAACCACCCAAGCAGCTAGGTAACAAGAGGAACTTAAGAGAGAGATCTATGGATGCCCCTGGGAAGGGGAATTAGAGAAGATCTCCTGAGTAAATTGGGATCATATGGAGGATGGAGCAAGGAGAGGTGGGAAGGAATCATGAGAGAATGGAATGGTTGAGTGGGGGGAGGGGGAGCAACAGAGAGGGGGGACAAAGACGTAGATACCTTGATAGAGGGAGACCTTGAGGGATTAGAAAGAAGCCTGGTGTTAGGGAAGCACCCAAGAATCCACAAGTTATTCACAGCTAGGACTCCAAGCAATAGTGGAGAGGGAGCCTAAACAGGACCTCCCCTATAATCAAATGAATGATCACCCTAATTGCCACTAAAGAACCTTCATCCAGCACCTGAAGGAGGCAGAAGTGATCCATAGCTAAGCACCGGGTTGATCCATCTGAAGAGGGGGGGGAGAGATTATATGAGCAAAGGGATCAGAACCTTGAGGAAGAGACCCACAGAGACGCCTGAACAGAGCTATTGGGAGCTCACAGACTCTAAAATCATAGTTGAGGAACCTTTCTAGGAAGGAACTAAATCCTCTGAATGTAGATGACTGACTGTTTTTTGACAATGGCGTGGGCAGTTTGTGGAGCCTCTTGCAGTCAGCCAGAGTTTATTCCTGGTCCACAAACTGGTTTCTGGGAGCCCATTCCCTACAGAGGAACACCTTACTCAGCCTTGATACTGAGGGGAAGGGACTCAGTCTTACCTCAACTGGATATGCAAGACCAAACTAACTCACTTTGGGAGTTCTTACCCTCCCTGGGGAATGGATAAGGGGTGAGGAGAAGGCTGAGGGAGGACTTGAAGGAGGCAATGAAGGGGAAATAGTGGTGGGTATGGTAAATAAAAAATTTTTAAATAAAACATAAACTTTCCTATCTTTATTTACTATTTCCAGTGAATTATTTGTATTTACACAATTTAATATATTTCCTATCTTTCCCATACTTTGGTTATTTTCACAGAAACTGTCTACCCTAATAATTCTAAATATTTCAAGTCTTTCCATTCTTCAAGTGTACATTTTAAATCTTTCTTCCCATGGGGCTCCATGCTTTCTGCAGAGTAGATTACTCTGTTTCATTCAGCAACAGCCAGCTTCCTCAGCACATGATAGTCAGGCTGTAGCTGAGGTGTTTACATGAGTTCATTTACTGCTGCAGTCCAGGACTAGGGCTTAACACAGTGAATTCTACCACATGGTAAATTGACCCATGCATTCCTGCAAGACCCAGTCTTCCCTCCTGTCTGCACTACTCACCACATCAGACCAAACTTGATTTACCCCACACAGCATTCCTGTAGGGTTAACAAAATAAGGGTCATCCTCACTCAGAAAGCTGAGCACTTGTTTATATTAGTAATGATACTTCTACAGACAAGATGGAAGATGTTTCCTTTCCAGAACCCTTTCATGATGTATAGCTTAGCAATCAATTATTTGGATGAAGTTTTTAAAAAGTGTAAGACATCTAGTCACCTTGAAGTATTTAGTGTATGGTTTCTGAAAAAGAAAGCAGTCATCTTTTGGTAGAGGAACATAAGGACTGGCTCTTCAGAGATTCGGTGGGACATGCGAGAAGTAACTTGTTTGGAAAAAATAAATGTACTGTCAGCATTCCCTGTGATGAAACAGAGGAATCTGAGCATCACATCATCACCAAATAAAATAAATACATATAATTTAAATATGGATTAATTTAAATACATATTTAATTAATATAGCATTCTAATAATTTCATCGATTTAGCCATAATAGTAACAACCAAACTTTTCTCAATATTTTAAAATTTCAAGCAAGACTTTAAAGATATCTTATGTATTAACACCTTACAGAATTTGTTCTTGTTTTAAGACAGAAAGCTCAAGGTCACCTAGAACTCACTATGTAGACCAGGCTGGACTCAACTTGTGACAATCTCCTGCTTCAGCATTACAGGTACTAGAATTATGAGCATGCTCACACAAATCCTATAACTATTATTTTATTTTTCAAAGTGTAACATAAGGCCCACAGAGATTAGGCAACATTCATTTCCAAGGCTATCTAGCTTAGCTCCAGTGTAAGCTTGTTCTGTTTTCAGGACTCATAGTCTATGTGAAACCTCATGTCCCCACAAACTTCAATGTTTCATTCAACATAGGAATCTATTCTGTAACATTTTATGTTTTGGCCCAGTCTGGTCTGTCCCTGAAAACTTACCTGACTATATATCCCTAACCCTCAGTTACACAGCTTGCGTGTCAGGATAGCTAGGTGAGTCCCCAGGAACCTAGCCTACTTATGCCATCCTTACACTCCCAGGCAATGCTCAGATAGCACAGCTTGCACACCAGCCCAAGCAGATCCAGCCATTTCTCCCATTGTTTAAGAGTGTTCCTGCAAGGAAGCACAGAGAATCTATTATGTGAAGCTGTGATGGTACAGTCTAGATTGCCCTGGAGACCCCAAAATGTCGGAGGTACCTTAGGCATAGTTTACATTTCAAGGAATGCTATTAACAGGAAGTGAGTGAATCCAGTCCAAGAGAATAAAGTATGTTTCAGTCAACAAAACTAAATGGAGTTGGAGATCTGAAGAGCATTTTGACATCAGACATGGAGAAGCAGAATTTGGCTTTTGCTCACTTGATTTTTGGTCTTACTTTGGTCTGCTATTTTCTCACTATGCTTCTTTCCATTTTGGAATGCTGATATAAATATATATATATATATTCTGTGCCATTTTATGTTGGAAGTATGTGATATACTTTTTTATTTTGATTTTAGAAGATATTACAGTTAAGAGATTGCATGAATCTTAGATGAGATTTTGAATTTTGAACTTTTAAACACTGTTGAGACTGTTATAGACTATGGAGACTTTTGAAATTAGACTAAATGCATTTTGCATTATGATATGCCTACAAGCCTTTGGAGCCCAAGGAGTGAAATATGGTGGTTTGAATAGAAATGCCCCCCATAAACCCACAGACCATGGCACTATTAGGAGGTATAACCTTGTTGGAGTAGTTACGGCTTTGTTGAATGAAGTATGTCACTAGGAGCAATCTTTGAGACCTCAAATTCAAGTCTAGTGTGACAGTCATTTTTATGGTGCCTGCCAAGTGCCATAACAAATTTTCCACTGAACTAGAAACTCAATCACCCCATCTCGTCATTTTCAGTTTCTGCTGCTCTTAAGCTAAAAGGCTAAGAAAGGAGTAATAGTGTTAAGAGAGGTGATTTATGTGAACTACTAGGGAAAATGGGTTGCCTCTACAGAACAAAAGCATAAAAGATTATATCTGGGGTGCAGGATATTCTTTATGGTATCTCTTGGTGCTTCCATGTAATTTAAGTCAGTGGGAAACTATGAAGGCTTAATCCAAGAAGAATGACAAAGGACAAAGACCCCACAATAATAAGAGTATGGGTCATTTCTCCAGGAAAAGTCAAGACCTGCTGTTGGATAATGCTCTTGCACAGTGAAAAGATTTGTTACTCGTATTGGTTTAATAAAACACTGATTGTTCGGTATCTAGGCACAGGGAAGAGATGGGTGGGACTACCAGACTAGGAGAATTCTGGGAAGAGAAAAAGCAAAGTCATAGATGATAATGATGCACTGAAGAAATGGTACCAAACCACATGGCTAAACATAAATAAGAATTACAGGTTAATTTAAGTGTAAGAGATAAAAAAAAAAATCTGAACTACTGACCCAGAAGTTACTATAATATTAACCCTCCAAGATATTTATTTATAAGTCAGCTGTGGGACTGGCCAGGTGGGACAGAGAATTGACTACAACCTGCTGAAGTACTTGTTGAGGGGAGAAGAAATACAGCATGGGTTATAGAGGAAGGCAGTTATAAATATCAGCTAACACCATGAAATTAGTCACAAAAATGAGGATTATAAGTGCCATGAGTGTTTATGTCCCATTTTTTTTAGAATGTGTTTGTGCATCCATACACATATACTAAGCAGCTATTTATATTTTCTTTTCTCTACTTCTTTATCATGAAACACAACACTGATTGAGATAATATCAGGGGTAAATTGCTATAAATCTATATTATTATATTTGAAAGCAAGACTGAGCATTCCTCAGTGAACTTTGCTAGCTATTCTAAAATATGTAATGCATTAACACCTGTACTCGGTTTATATCACATTAGGAAGAATTATGACCTGTGTTTTCATTTTAAAACTGTTTCATTTTGAAGTTGTTATGAAGAGACATAACTGGGTGTCATGTTGACAAGGGGGAGGCTTGTGATGGCTGATCTTGGTTATCTATCTGACAATGTCTGGAATCACCTAAATACCCAGCTGGGCATACCTATGAGTGATTTCCTTGATTGTATCATGTTAAGTGGGCAAAACTGCCCCCCATCTGGCCACACCTTCTTGTGGCAGCCTATATAAAAGTACATGGAAAAAGGAAGGTTTTGCTTTTTGCCTGCTTGCCCTCGCACTTGCTGGAAAGTTCACCTGTCCAGCAGCTGAGGCATCCCTTCAGTGGTATTAGAGCCTACTTCTTCAGGATTTCAACGCATATTGAAGACTAGCTGCTTTCTGGGAATCCTTTAGGACTCTGCCAACAGACTGGGACTGTTGGAGATATCTATCCTACTAAAGTGAACAGTTACCAGATTCTTGGCCTCTCAGCTGCCTATAGACCACTCTAATATGTAGAACCATGACTAATACTCTGTGAGAAAAAATAATAATAAAAAGTACCATGATAAGTCTTTCTCTTCAGAGCACGTTTATTGAAGTGAGGAACTAACCCGCGTCTGGTAAGGCCCCCACAGTCTAAGGGAATCAGAGATTTAACAAAAGCTCTTGCTATCTGCGGTCCTCCTTTTATCTTCTGATTATTCTGGATAAATACATCCCTGGTAGAAATGGAAACGACACGGGTAGAGAACTTTTAGACAGATCTGTCATTCTTGTTGTTGACCGTATGCACCAAAAAGATCACAGCAGGCCTACGAGAATTCCAGTTCTCATTTTGCTTTCTGCTGAATGGATAAGGAGGGGAAAAGGAGTCCAGTGCAAGTGACTGGTAGCAGATTTTATTTTCTGTAAATTATGATGATTAAAGAAAATCAAATTTCTTAGGTTAATACATATGTTATATAACTAAGGGCTGTGATTACTAGTGCTTGTTTGTTATTATTATATTGTCTATAGACAGTTCTTAGTCTTTATTAATTCTGAAGCAAGAATCATGAAGAAAAATATTTCATGTAAAAATCTAAACAATATAAGCTATGTTGTTTATTTTGATAGCTAAAAACATTTCAATGAAAATAGAGGCTAAGTACCATGTCAGACACACATTACATCAAATAAACACAGGTGATAAGAAAATCAAGAAAAATATTTTAAATGAAAATATTAATTCTAAAGTGAATTTCTCTAGGCAAACACAGGTTGGACTAATTAAAACCAAATATTTTGGTTTATAATTTGTTTATGACCTGCCACTTTGTACATTATGTTAATTCAATGTTTCTCTAATATTCATTTCAATATTCAAACTTTCCAACAAAAGCTAGAAAACACTCTTAAATATTTTCCTTAGTCTTTTGTGAAATAAGCAAAGTTATTCAGAATTGATATGCTGTTTCAATTTTAATCACAAATCACTCATTGGTTTTAGTAGATGGTAGCGAATAAGAGAAACCTCCAACATTCTGGAAATAATGGAAATTCTTTTTTGATACTCCATTATTGACATTTTCTTTGCTTATAAATTAGATGCTCTGGTATCCAGATGACTGGCGCCTTTGGTGGATTTTATAGACACCGAGACCCACGACACAGAGGATGACCACAATGGCCCCGACCACAGGAAGCACAACTGTGTAGTCAGATAAGCACTCATCCACTACAAGAGAAAACAAATACAATAGAGCTAGTAAGATGGGGAGGGAGGGGATTATGGCCAAGATGTAAAATAAATAGATGAATGAAAACTATTTTATAGATAGTACTGGGGATAAAATTCCTCTGGTACTATTGTCATAATTCTAAATATTAAATATAGTCTCCTCCAAGATCTTTTGTAAATAACAGTAATTCATTGAACATGTCTTTAAAATATGCTTTCAATTGATGTACCCTTGGATCTTTTCCCACATTTTTTTATATTTTGATTATTTTTATATTAAATGAACAGCCATGTGCAAATATAATCTCATTTATGACAAGCTGTATTTATATCTTCAACTACTACTCATTGATTATATTTTATATTTATTTGAATAAAACATTCACCAAGATTGGTCTATTTTTACTGTGGCTCTTTGATTCCTGGGGGTTGTTTTCCTACTCCCTTGTTTATACCTAAGCATATACCTTATAGCACCACGTTTATTATTAGAAAGAAATAATTGTAGCTGAATCTTCTAAACCATCTCCTGTCTGTATATTTAGCGTCA
This sequence comes from Phyllotis vaccarum, assembly GCA_033318265.1. Classification (NCBI taxonomy): domain Eukaryota; kingdom Metazoa; phylum Chordata; class Mammalia; order Rodentia; family Cricetidae; genus Phyllotis; species Phyllotis vaccarum. The sequence continues at coordinate 186,041,314 of JARWLC010000002.1, forward strand.
ATTTTGGATCATGATTTCTTTCTCTGAGAACATTGTATACACTGGTGTACTGCTTGCTAGGTGTAGCCATGCTTACAGAGAAATCTGAAGCCAATATAAATTCTTTCTGTAGTAGGACTTTTGAGCTTTATTTTCCTTACATCTACACATAACACTTACAAAGTTCTATTTCTTTATTTCATATATTTCTCAGGGCCAACCCTCCTATATAATTCTTTTCTATAACTGTATACTTTCAATCCAAATTAATAATTTATCCCAATGAAATTCTCTTCAGATCTTATCTTGATTTTATTTCTGAGCTCCCTACTTCAGAATCGCCAACCTTCATGTTGGAAAATATGAATAACTTCTGTATCTAGTAGGATTATTTAATGCTTTAATTGTAATGTTTGTATCTTTTGTGACTGGTTCAATTGTTCTATCTATAAAAGTAACATGATTTCATCTCTATTTTGTTCCTCAAAGAGGAAATAACAAATCTTTTAAAGAAATCTATAAAAACACAGTGGAAGGTGTAGTACAAGGTTTTTGGCCCAGACTTTCAGGCCTAGCCTCAAGGTTTAGGCCCACAGTCCCGCTGTCCCACAGTCCCACAGAGACATACAGATGCTTTCATTAATTTGAGGCTGATCGGCCTAAGGCCCAGGCATATCACTTGCTAGCTCTCTACCCTTCATCTAACCCATGATTCTTCCTGTTCAGCCGTGCGGCTCAGTACCTTTCTTTAGAGCAGCATAGTTGTCCTCTGCTTCTTCCGGCTTCTCTCTGGCATTCTGCTCTGTGCTTCCTGTTCTCAGAGTTTTTCTTAGTCTGGTAGCCCCGCCCATACTTCCTGCCTGCCTTTGGCCAATCAGCACTTTTTATTAAACCAGTGGGTAGGACAATTATTTACAATGAAGCAACACAATCCCCCTTTAGGAAGGAAATTAATAAAACCATTCAAGACCTGAACATGGAAATAGAATCAATACAGAAAATCCAAACTGAGTGTTTCAGTTAGGGTTTCTATTGATGTGAAGAGACCGCATGCAACTCTTTTAAAGAAAAACATTTAATTGTGGTGATCTGGTTACAGTTCAGAGGTTCAGTTCATTGTCATCATGGTGGGACACGGCAGTGTGCAGGCAGACATAATGATACAAAGATAGATGAGAGTTCAGCATCTTGTTCAGTCAACAGGAAGTGGTCTATCTCACTAGGCCATATCTTGAGTATACATATAGATGAGACCTCAAAGCCAACCTCCACCATGACACACTTCCTCCAAGACCACACCTCCTCCAACAAGGACACACCTCCTAATAGTGTCACTCTCTTGAGGGGTCATTTTCTTTCAAACCACCACGCTGAAGGAAACTGGAAAATGAAACATTCAGGAAATCAAAGAGGAACCTCAGAGGCTTCATCAATACAATACAAGAGATGGAAGAGATCATTTCAAGCTCTAAAGATACATTAGAAGAAATGGATACATCTGTCAAAGAAAGTGTTAATTGTATACATCTGTCAAAGAAAGTGTTAAATCAAATCAAAGAAAACTCATAACCCCCTCCAAAAAAACTATTCAGGAAATCTGGGAGACTAGTAAAATACCAAATGTAATAATAGGAATAAAAGAAGAAAAAACCTAGCCCAAAGGCCCAGAAAATATTTTCAGCAAAAACTGAAAGAAGAATATTTACCTAGCCTAATGAAGGAGATGTCTGTAAAGGTGCCAGAAGCATACAGAACAGTAAATAGACTGGAGAAGAAAAGAAAGTCCCCTCAGAACATAATAAAATGCTAAATTTATAGAACAAAAGAAAAAGAATATTAAAAGCTACAAGGGGAAAAGACCAAGTAATATACAAAGGCAGAACTATTAGAATTACACCTGACATTTCATTGGAGACTCTAAATCCCAGAAGGGCCTAGAGAAATGTGCTACAGACTTTAAGAGACCACAGATGCCAGACTACTATACTAGTAAAACTTTACATCACAACAGATGGAGAAAATAAGAAATTCCATTATAAAAACCATCTTTAAATTAAGGGGGAAAAAAATCTCTTAAAGTTTTCCCTTTGTTTTGGGATTTTTATTCCAATGTAGTCAAGTTGGCAGCCAAAAATAGCCGTCACACAGACATTATGCAGGAAGTGAAAAGTCTTGCAGCACTTAGCCCTAAATCTGGATGTCTTCATCTAACCCTCCCCTCAGGGATCAGGGAAACCAAGGAAGAGTAGGCAGAAAGAGTGTTATATTAGTTATATTTTATTACTATTTCTTAGAAGCCTGATCTTTTCTAATGACAGACAGAAAGGGAGTAGGTTCGGATTGGAGGGAGATATGGAGGAACTGGGAGAAACAGAGGAAAGAGAAACTTATGAGGATATAGTACATGAGGAAAAGGTGTTTCAATAAGAATATAAAGATAAAAAAGAAATGAAATCTTTTTATTTATCCTTTATTTAACACCTCAACTTGAAATTTCAGCTACATGGAACCATATTTTTATTAAATGATTTTCAGAATAAAGTAATTATCATGGATTTCTTTCTCCTTTAATCTTTCTTCTTGCTTCTTATCAAATGTATTCATTTCTAAATTTCTACTATTCACTAGTTATATCTCCTACCTCCCTTCGTAGATGGACGTCATAACCACCAAAGATCACAGAATGTGACTATATGAGGTTACAGGGTTTCTAGCAAATAAAATTAAAATTTGGTCAGAATGTGAATTTGAATGTAAATGTGATTAAAACTTTTAAATAAAAGAACATTTGAGTACAGAAAGAACAGAGAAAAGATCATACAAAGACATAAATTATTTACAAGCCAGGGTATGCATTGAAGGATTCTAGCAGTATCTACACACAAGTGGAACTTCATCCTGCTATAGGCATTTGCTCAACATGCTGATACTTGCCCACTTCATAACATCCAGAAATTGGAAACAACCTTGTTTGTTAAAAAAAAAAAAAAGAGGAGATTGTTTTTATACTGTGCATTTACAAAATAAAATGTGACAGCCATTTAAAATTAAATCATAAAATTTGACAGTAATATATCTAGAAAAAAAAATATCCTGAGTGAATTAACTCAGATCCATAAAGACAAATATGATGTGTATCCACTTATATATAGATGCTCACTGTTAAGTCACTGATAAGTAAGCTACAAGCCAGATAATAACATAGGTTAGCGAGAGAATAAGAGACCATGTGAGAGGAGGGCATTTTCTAAGGAAGAGGAAATAGAGTAGATAATTATGGAACAATGAGGGATGCCAAAGAGGAGGATCAAGTGGGAGAAGAAAAGAGGGAGTTAAGGAAGAAAACCTGGGAAGGCCAGCTAAAATTAAGGGTCAACTGAGGAGTTATATGGAAGTACAAGCTTCCTATTATGTGTGTATGTGTGTGTGTGTGTGTGTGTGTGAGAGAGAGAGAGAGAGAGAGAGAGAGAGAGAGAGCAATGGAAATGAAGTCTCCAAATAACAAAGAAGACAGAGCCCCAACTAGACATCTCAAGTTACTGAATAAAGAAGCTTCCAGTATCAGGAATGGAATACATTTAATCGAGTTCTTGGCTAAAGGGGTCCCATGGAAACTCCAAAACAACCCAACCTATTATTGCTGTGGTTGTTTGCATAAGAATGGCCCCTATTGGCTCATATATTTGAATGCTTAGTCACCAAAGAGTGGTACTATTTGAAAGGATTAGAAAGATTAGGAAGTGTGGCTTTATAGAAATAGGTATGGCCTTGTTGGCAGAAGTATGACATTTAGGAGTAGCTTTGAGGTTTCGAATGCCTATGCCAAACCCAGGTGCTCGTGCTCCCTCTCCTTCTCCCTCTCCCTCTCGCTCTCCCTCTCCCTCTCCCTCTCCCTCTGTCTCTCCCTCTCCCTCTGTCTCTCTCCCTCTGTCTCTCTCCCTCTCCCTCTCCCTCTCCCTCTCCCCCCCTCTCTCCTTCTGTCTCTCTCTCTCTCTCTCTTTCTGTCTCTGTCTATCTGCTTGCAGATCAGGATGTAGCTCTCAGCTACTTCTCTAGTACCATGCCTATCTATCATCATGATCTCTGTCATGATTATAATTAACTAAGCTTCTGAAACTGTAAGTCCCTCATTAAATGTTTTCTTTTATAAGAAATGCCTTGGTCACAGTGTCTCTTCATAGCAAGAGAACAATGCACATAACACAGTCACTATCCACAAACTGTGAGCAATGGAATCACCAAAAAGACAGGGAAGACAAAGCCCCAAATAGACATCTCTTTCCACCAAGTGAAACATCCAGTGCCAAGAATAGATTACATGTAATTGAACCCCCATATCACTCAGGTTATTGTCAAAACTATTGGCATTAACTGATGATGTGGCCATATTGCTGAAGACAATACCTACTCAGCTCATTGAACACAGAGAAGTCAAGCTGGTACCTACCTAATGGAAGGTACTCTGAATGCTACAAATGAGAAAGGTAAACACCAGCCCAGTTACAAATCATTCTGTCTACAAAAGCAACCTAACTGCAAAATACGCCAGTGCAATGGTGGCACAAAACTTGTGGAAGTAGCCAAACACTATCTGATTTGAGTTAAGGCACACTTTATGAGATGGAACTCATACTCAGTGCCACTTTGCCCAAGACCCTGAGACTAGACAGCCCAAGAATCTATCAGAAAACCAAATACTACTATTCTGCCAAAATAACATAAGAATAAAATGACTCCTAATGATATTCTTCTATATTCATAGATGCATGCCGTGCTTAGCCATCATTAGAGATGCTTCCTCCTGTAGCAGATGAAAACAAACACAGAGACCCAGAGTCAGACAATGTGCAAAGGATGAGAGTCCTGGGAAAACCTTTCCCTAAAAGAGATGTCTCCATCAAATCCCTCCCCACCAGGGCTCAGAGAACTCTGCAAAAGAGGAGGCAGAAGGAATGTAAGAGCCATAAGGGATGGAAACAAGGCCTTATAAATAGAGCATGACTGAGGCACTTGATGAACTCACAGAAGCTGAGGCAACATGCACACGGACTGCATGGGTCTGCAGCAGACGGGGTCCTAGAGCTGAAAGGAGAAGTGGACATACTCCCATTCCTAAACCAGAAGCTCGTTCCAATTGATAGCCACTTGCAAATGAAAATTTACACTTTTCACCGGGGAGACAAATCACTCTTAATGGTGGGTCCCATACCTAGGAGTAGATGGTCAACAGAAAAAGAACCAGCATCATCTCTGGGGGTTCTTTCCCTGGCACTAGATTTCTCCTTAACTCAGAAATGGCTTCTCCTATCAAGTTATCTCTTTCGTTACTCTCCCCACCTCTATCTCGCCCCCAGCTGACCTTCAGATCCCAGCCTGCCTGCCAAACCTGCTCCCTCAAGTCTCCATAGCCCTACACTTGCCCGCAGTTTACCCTGGAGATCTCTTCTCAAAGAAATCCATGCCTGCCTCTTTGGGCTCTTTGGTAGCAGCATTATTTTAATAGCCAGAACCTAGAAACAACCTTGATGCCCCTCAACCAAAGAATGGATAAAGAAAATACGGTACATTTACACAATGAAGTATTACTCAGCTGCTAAAAAAGAATAAGGAAGAGAGAGAGACAGAGAGAGAGAGAATGACTGCAGCATGAAATTTGCAGGCAAATGGATGGAACTAGAAAAATATCATCCTGAGTGAGGGAACCCAGACCCAGAAAGACAGACATGGTATTTACTCACTCGTAAGTGGATACTAGATGAATGTGTAGGATACCCAACCTACAATGCACAGCCCCAGAGAGGCTAGATAACAAAAATATATTTTAATAAAATTTTAAAATTTTAATTAATCTAATGCTACCAACATATTGATCTTCATTTTTAGCCCTGAGAACTGTGAGAACATAAATTTTTATTGTTTAAAGCATTCAGCCTACAGCACTTTGCTATGGTGTGCCTAACAAAGTAATAACCCTAATACTTCATCCCCTTGGTTTCAAAGTATTCTTATATTTTCTACAGTGTTTCTGCCAGCAGATAGCATTTTATTTTCGTCTTGCTCATACTTGCTCATGTTAGTCTGGAAATTCAATTTTCTTGGATATTGTGTGGATGACTTAACATTTGCTAGTCCTATTGTACTGGAACTCTGTCAAAAAGTTCCTTAAGGTTTTGGAATCTATTCTTTAGTTATATAGTCTGTGAACTAGCTATGAGCTGGAGTTATCCTGTTGTTTGGTATGGTCTCAGCTCACTTCCTTCAGTCCCTGTGTTCATTCTTTCTATTTTTCATCCTTGGTTTGAAGAGGAAGACAATGAAGCACCTGTTCTTATTTATTCCAGAGGAGGCACTTACAGAATTTTGTTCACTTGTTGAAAGTTTGAGGTACCATGTGTGTGGTAGATGGGAAGAGAGAGACAGAGTGAGGAGCTTGCTTCAGCTGACTCTCCAGTCTGTACTGGAGAAAGCAAGCAAAGCTGTGAGAAATGAGCATATCCCCCAAGTGCTAACAATTCCAGTGAAACCCCTGCTCTTTATGGTTGCTGGAATGTTCATCCAAGCTAAAATAGAGAGCAATTTATGTTGGTGGGGATAGATAACGGAATGCCAGCTGAAAGAATTCTCTGAAGATGGTAAAAATGAAAATTAAAATTTTATAAACATCTTATTGCTCTATCCTTCATGTTAAGCTCTGCTTTTTGTTCCCATCTGGTGTGAAAGCCTCTTCCACAAAATAGATTAAACTTTAATGTCATTATTCTTCAAGATGGCTAGGGGCAAAGTGAATCATCACTTCCCATTCTGCTTTGTAGAATTTCACAAGGGCCCTTGACATTGTATACCTGAGAGCCTAAGGAGAAAGTGTTTGACAGAGGACAAAAAAGACCACATCTCTCCAAGCCAAGTGGGTGCTATTACCTGAATGACTTAGAAGAAACCCAGGCCCTCACTTGAGGTTGTCAATCAACACCACCTGTTTTAAGAGGAAATGGGTGTTCCTGAGTACTCTGGGTATGTTTTGGGGCTCCCGAAGCTCTCTTGAGTCTTCCAGAGGCTTCCCCCACCCCCACAGGAATGTCGAAAGACTTAAGACACTTCCAAGAAGGACAAATGCATTTCATAAGTGGGTAGTAACCATAGAGTAGTTGCCAAATTGCACGAACTTCCTGTTAAAAATGAGTGGAAATGTGAAAAATATAGAAAACTCTTTGGTCCATCCTCCACCATCAGGACTGCGCTGTTCTTGCTCTCTATAAGCACCCATGGCCTTTGCACATACATTCTTAAATTCCTTTCACATAATAGCTTTCTCCTTTTAAAACGACTGTTTCTGATTTTTTTTAAAAAAATGTATGTTTACAGAATGACATTTATCTTTCCACTTGAGCACCATTCTTTTAAAAATTGAATTACAAAACCTAGGAATGCGGACTTGAGCTAAAGCAGTAACCAAAAGAGAGGTCTTTTGGTGATGGAACGTAGGGGATTGCGAGAGTTTGGTGAGAAGAGAAAGTAGGGAGAAGAATGCGGGGACATTGGTCTCTTGCTCAGGGTCCTTATAATTGCTAATGTGATGTTTCCTCCTCTTTGACGCGTTTTTTTCTTTTCTTTTATACATCTGCCTCTGAGTATTCATAATGGTAACCAGACATGGGAAAGGTTCAGTTCACCAGACCTACACCTTCACTGTTTCACAGAGATCCTTCACAAGCATATGTAAACCTTATTTTGAAACTATATGATTAATGTTAGAGGTTTTGCAAATTTCCATGGTGAATTTGCAAAGAAATAAGAATTTGCTAAAAGTTAGACAGTCTAGGATGAGCTTTTGACAGCTTAGCTGTAGTGACACCTACTCACATGAACCCTGTGGCAAAGGCACAAAGCAAGAGCAGAAGCTAAGACTCAGAAAAACTGTCAAAAGCGCAGGATCCATCACAAACACCTGAATTCTTTGTTTGCCAAATGAGAAGTTTGTTTCTAGACACATCTTTAGTTGGAGAATGGAACCCAAAGTAAAATCAGATTTATATTAGAAGTTCACAGGATAAATAAATAAATAAATAAATAAATAAATAAATAAATAACTAGAAGTTCACATAAAGCCTACTTCATGATGATTGAAAAGTACTTTACAATATTGGGCTCTTCCAAGAAACATATTTTAGGTGAAGTTTATGACCCTTCTGGTCAAATCTAGAAATTCTAGTAACATTGTTTTTAGACATGGAAAAGGGTTGTGATTTAAACAAGAATGGCTCCCATAGGCTCATATATTGAATGTTTAGTCACCAGCACAGAGCTTTGTCTTTGTCTTCTGGTTTGTTTGGTTTTTTTTTTCTTTTTCTTAAAGAAGAATTAAAAGGATTAGGAGATGTGGCCTTATTGGTGAAGATGTGACCTTTTTGGGGTAGGTGTGGCCTCATTGGCAAAAATACACCACTGGGGGTGGACTTTGAGGTTTAAAAGCCCATGTAGACTCAGGTCTCTCTCTCTCTCTCTCTCTCTCTCTCTCTCTCTCTCTCTCTCTCTCTCTCTCTCTCTCTCTCTCTCTCTCCACGGACTGTGAATCAGGATATAAAGGCATCAAGGCCATTCCTGCCTATGTGCCACCATGCTCCACATTACAATGATAATGGATCAACCCTCTGAAACTCTAAAAAGCCTTCTTTCATGAGTTGCTGTGGCTATGGTATCTCTTCACAGCAAAAGAAAAGTAACTAAGACAGGGCCTTTCTAAAAAGTGCCTTGCCTGCCCTGGCCTTCATCTAAGGGTTAGTTTTCACCTTGGAAAATAAATTGGAAGTACCAGGCAAGCTCTATGTAGTGGGTCAATTGCAAAAAAAAAAAAAAAAAAAAAAAAAAAAAAGTACATCCTGTTTTTTCCTCTCTGTGGGTGTGAAAAGTCTATTATGAAATCTTAAAAATCAAAATTCTCATACTAAAGACATTTGAAGTATCCTCTAAACATACTGGAGATATTAGCCTTCTTTTAATAGCATTTATAAGAGGTGTCCACAATGTCCCCCTTCCTGGTGTGTGTGTGTGTGTGTGTGTGTGTGTGTGTAGTAAGATATTTATGTCTCAGTCAGTTAAAGAATCATCCTGCTGGAATAAGGCAGTGGACATGCATGTAGTTATTATATATTTACATATGTATATATATATGTATATATATATATATATATATATATATATATATATATATATATATATAGTTTTCACATTTAAGTGTAGGGAGAGCACAGCCCTTAGAACTTCACTGGGTTCTTCTAAGTCATTTAAGTAAGTCATGTGCTTTAGCCCCTTAACAGCTTCAGAATAAGCACACCTTGTTTTAGTTAACTTACCATTTCCAAAGCAGTCTCTTTCAAAATAGAAGGCTTGGAGATGGACGTTCATTGTTTTCATTTGAAGATGAGCTGACAGCTGGATTCTCTGCTCACTCACACACTTGAAGGAATGACCAACTACTGTCTCAAACATCCTCATATTATGCTTCATTCCTTGGTAGGTCTCCTCTAAAGAGAAAAATTTAAATGTGACATGCAAGAATCCTAACAATACAATTAAGTTCCAGGTGCTGCTGTGCTGATGGACAGCCAGCCACCTTCATCCAGACGCTGTGTCTTTGGAGGTCTCCATCTTTTCTTCATGAGAACATACTCTAGGTGGAAAACTTTATCTTGGGCTCTGCATGTTTCACATAGTTTCCCATGTGGGAACAGTGAACTGAATGTTTTTCCTCTGGATTCTTTCACATCATTAGAGATAGAGTTTTTGATTGCTGGGTCTACAGAGTTTCCCAAAAACTTTAGGAAGAGGAGTAAGAGTGTTCTAACACTTCAGTGCATAGTAATGAATCAGAACAGAAACAGACAAGTAAGTCCACAAATGGTACATGTGGATGCTATAAGACTGAATCAGTATAGCAGGAGGAAGAACTCTTCAGGAAGGAAGTTGCATCCATCCTTGGAAATGTATCCCATCCCTTCTGTTTGCTGTCCAGGAAAATAACCTACTCATTATGTCAGGTATACTCTTTCAAAGGAGAGATTACTAAGACAAATGGGGTTAAACATATGACAAATTTCACTTTCTCCAATTCAACAATCACCAAGTACTCTTCCAATCATACTTTGTCCTCATGAATAACAAAAGAAAAAAAAATGTCATGGGCCAGAGCCAAATTGTCTTGTCAGTTACAGTAAGGAACAATCTCAAAAATAAAAGTTGATTTGAAATGATGTACTAAATTATCTGTTTACATTATTGGATCATGTGATATACATCTGAAGCTTTCTTTAAATATTCTCTAGCTATATATTCATCATCTGTACGTCTGTCCTGGATGTCCTATTGCTGTCATCCACATTAACATTAAGCCTGTCATCAGTACTGTAGTAATAAAGAATTGCTGTTACTAATACCAGCACCAGCACCACACTGACATGAAAACCATCATGACTATCTATTGTTCCTCCTGCTAATAATGCTTAGCCCTTCATCATATGAACCTAGAGCTTATTCCTTCTCCATATGTCAGCCTTTAAGTTTATTTCTAGTCCAATATTCCTTTCCCACATTTCTTGAGAATTGACAACCCTGCTACTGCCTGAAATCTGGTCCGTTCTTAGTGATAAAGCAATTCCTATCAGCATTTATAACACTTATTCTCTAGCCTAGATAACAGGTTTAAGCTAACACATATGAAAATTAGTTGTTAGTTGTGACTTTTTTTATATTGAACCAGCATCACTAGAAAAATCCTCTTGAATAGCATCAACAGAATATAGCAAATATTTTATTTTATATAGACTTTGCCCCACTGTTTGATTTCTTAGCAAATTTTATTAGCAATCACTAATTAATAATGTTCAAGCCAATCAAACAATAACACTTTGAAAAGAAGAAAATAGAAAAGTCTAAAATCAGTAACTGATATAGTAGATGGTCTCAATAAAATTGTGTTATTTAGGGTTAGGTTTTATGGGAAAATATCTGCGGCCTTCCATAGACTTGTTAGATTTATTTAAGAGCACTATGTTTATAAATGTGAATATTTATAATTTAAAACAACAAAAAAATGCCCCATTTTGGGCAATTTTTAATGAAGGAACCAAAGTGAAATTTCATAAGTGAAAATTTTGATGTACCATTTCCTTAACTCAAATCTTCCTAAAGTATATTTATATACTTTAGAATAAAATCTCAGGTCTTTAGCTTACCTACCTGTAGGCCCTACAGCCTTTGAACGGCCATCCCTGGGACCTCATCTGTTGTGTGTTTTCTCTCTAGGGCACATTAGTACCATCTGCTCCTTGGCTGTTTTGCTGGCTTGATCAAGAATGTCCCCCATAGGCTCAGATATCTGAATATTTTGTCTTTAGTTTGTTGCATTGCTTATGGGTGTGGCCTTGTCGGAGGAAATATATCATTCTGGTTGGGCTTTGAGTTTTCGTAATTTCAGTGCTCTCTCTCTCTCTCTCTCTCTCTCTCTCTCTCTCTCTCTCTCTCTCTCTCTCTCTCTCTCTCTCGTTCTGCCTCCACACATGATGCTGATGAACGATTGCCATCTGAAATAGTTACCTCAAACCAGATGTTCATAAATGGAGATACTGTGATCAAACTTCAAATCTTCAAAGCAGTCTTTCTTTTTAAAGTTTCCCAAAGGACACATGCAAGAGCTCTCTATTCTCTGACACTGTGGTGTGGGTTTTCTCATAGAACTCATTACCACTTTATAATATAACTTAACAAGCTGTGTACAGTGTACTTCTCTTCTAGAATGCAAGTTCCACTATTATAGAATCTTACCAGTTTGGATATTTATGGCTCCTCGGTATCTAACACAGAGCTTGGTACTTAGCTGTATCATATTTTTGTAGATACAAATATAGATATAGATTATTCAAAGTACAGAATAAATTACACTCCAACAACAAATCAGCTAAGAGGGTACTAAAATTGCAATTTCTAAGGATAATGATTACCAATATAATCTAGACCATCATCCTCTATGATCAGATAAACTTAAGTGTGTGTGTGTGTGTGTGTGTGTGTGTGTGTGTGTGTTGTGAATTCCCCCAAAGTTTTATTATACACTACTTCCTTCCTGTTTAAAAAAAAATCAAAGAGTATCAGAATCAATGATAGGAAAATGAGCAAACCAGAAAACAGAGGTATAACAGCTGTTGTCTTACTAACCTGCATTTGAGACAGTCAAATAAGCTCCCACTTCACTGATATAATATGAGTTTTTTTCCTGTAAAACAGCAATGGGTTAATTGCTGGGCAATCTTCATTTTTATATTTATCATTTCTGCTATCAAGTTCTTGATATGATGGCTAGGGTATTCATGCTAGTCATAATTATATTTTAAAAATTCAACAAAACTAAACATATCACACAATAAATAAAAAATAGGTAATGAATGACTTCTGGATCCAGATTTTTTTATTTCTTATTTGTTGCTAGAGCCTGAAACTAAAATTTCATCAGAAGAGTTTCAATTATGCCATTTCCAAAATGCAATTTCATCTGAAAGGCAAAGAGGAACAGATAACAGGATGGAGGGTATTAACTCAAGAACACATTGGTTGGAGTTTCAGAGTTTTATTAACCCTCTGGAGGAAATAAAATAAAATAATGTATATGCATTTTTCTAGGTAAAGGATCAATTGGTCTAGAAAACCAAATAGATTTAGGTTTTCAGATTGGTTAAATGGGCCACCAAAAATGGCAAGACTCCATCTTTCTTGGAATCCATATCTTACCCCATATTTTATGTAGAAGTTTTCATTTTGGAAATCAAAAGAAACTACTCAATAACCTTTCAACACCTTGAAAGATTGGAGACACAGAATGCTTAAGAGAATTTAATTTGGGTTGGGTAAGGAGTCAATTTAAAAGGAAAATTTGTGTATCTATTTGGTGATAAAAATTGAATTTAGGGTCTAATGCATAATAAGCATATAATACTCTTTATTATATTATATTATAGTTATTATATATATACTATATATTGTTATCACCAGAAAGGTGTAAAAAGAATGATAATATAACCAAAATCAGAATAGAAAATCAAATTACTTTTAAAAGCTTCACATATAATCATGAAAGAAATTCAATAATTATGATCACATTATAGTCCATATCCCTGTTATTCATAGATGGAATGTTGATTCATTTCACAGTACAACCTACTTAATAAAACCACTGATATGGTACAGGAATTCTAGCTCCTGCAATTTACTAACTGGCTTACCAGGAGCCTTCTTAGTTTGAACCAGACACTGTAGCAAACACTTCCATGCATTGTCCTGATTAATCCATTCTCTCTCTCCTCCCTTCAAATGTATTCATGTCCTCTTACCATGCTCCCTCTCACGTTCATGGCCTTTGTTTTTTGGGTTTTTTTTTTAATTATTATTGAGATGATGATTGCTGAATTGCTCGCATAAATGTGTGTTTAGGACCGATCACCTGAGGTTGGATAATCTATCAGTGGATTCTCTGTGGAAACATTGAGTCCTCCTCCCTTAATTGCCTGTAGCTCTTCATCAAAGAGATAGCCTTATGAGTTTCCCTTATCTATGTTGGTGTATCAACTGATATTGTCATTATTCAGGTCTCTTTTAGACTAACATACTTTTGGGATTTTACTAGTTCAGCCTGTCATATACAAAAGACACAATCTCACAACAGATGTGTTCTTAAAGTCTTCCCTCTCCATTTTCTATGCTTCCTGAGCCTTAGATGGGCGGGATGTCAGAAGTGTATTAATTGGGGATAGGAACCTCGTTGTCGATTGTTCTCCGTGTTTTTACCAATTGTGGTTGGGTAGTGGTCTTTGCTGCAGAAAGAATCTTTTTTGATGATGATTGGAGAGATATGCATTTAGAACTAGAAACCATAGTGATTTGGGAAATTGGCAGTAAGTTCCATGGCCTCGCTAGTACGTGTAGCTATCTAGGTTTGTAATATCATACATGAATTTTCTATTGATAAAGACTTAAACCTAACTAAGTAGCTATTAGTTACCCAAAGATATAAGTGCAACTATTGCCTCTTTGGAGATATCTTGCTATGCTGTTTATTGGGTGGTTTTCAGGCATCACAGCCTAGTAGGACTGATTGCTTTTCTCGTCTGGTTGCTTACATAGCACCTTCTGGGACTATGAGAGCTAGTCCTCAAGGAAGATACTTCCAGGTTAGAGCCAGCTCAAGTTCTCCAAGTCCTAGGAAAGGTCAGTTTTAATCTTCATCAAAACATTTAAGGTGTCTTTAAGTTAAAAATATCAAAGGCAAAAAGAATGTTTTCAATAGTCTAGATATGGTGTAAAATACAGTATTTATATACGAGCTAAAAGAAAGTCATACCCCCACCAAACTGAACTTTCTTAAATATTTGAATACAAATAGATTTCCTTTCCACCTTTAAACTGATTTTTTTTTTAATTAAGGTGAGACTAAAATGATAAGGAGCAAGTGACAGAGCTGATGTCTTGACCCGAGTATTTCTATTGTATTTTGTCTTTTTTCAGTATTGGAGATTGAACCAAGAGCTCCATAGGCTAGGCACATGCTCTACCACCAAATATTTGTTTTATTAATTTGCAACAGGGCCTCACTAAAATTATCCAGGTGGATTATTTTGTAGTCCTTCATGGCTTTGATTGCTATTCCTTTTGCTCAGCCCCCAAGTATCTAGAATTAAAAGTATATATAGCCAGGTCATTCATCATTCTTTCCCATAGACAGTTCATCCAGAAAGATTAAATGCACATTATGAGCACCTGCTAAGTATTCCAGTGGTTAAATAGTTTTCATACAGGTGAAAACATGATAGTCAGTTTTAAAAAAAGAATTAGAAACACAGGCTTTTAATAAAAATGTAACTTTAAATGTTCCAATACATTTTTTAAAACATTTTAATACTATGTCAACCAAACAAGACAAATTTAGGCCAGATTTTACCTGGTACTGTGTTTTTGATGTAACAGATCTGCTTTGTGAAATACACGTTGGCAGTAAAAGTTTATAGATTTTTCCAAAACTGTAATGAACTCTACACTTTAGTCTGACCCTTTTTAAATGTTGTTTCTGACTGAACTGAACCATAGCATCAATATATGGAGCTAGAGAAACTGTTGGTGTGGGATAGATTCTATGTCTTGTAGGACATTTAACAATATCTCTATCATCTTTCAGAAGATTTTATGTGTATTTAGAAGCTGGTCACACTCAATTTGAATCCAAAATATCGCCATTTGTATTATAAGGAATGTACCACTATATACAGAAAAGACAAACCCTAGAATAACAAGGAGTTTACATTCCTTCCAATATAACACATGTTATAGGTAAGAACCAAGGGTGGAGTGATAAGAGGATAATGATTGACAGGACTCTTGTTGATGAGAATTGCTAAATTGGAGTCTTTCCCTGGAGATTGCTTCTGGGGAAGAAATATAATTTATTTCTATGACCACAGGTTCCTGTAGCAAAAAGAACAGAATAACAAACAGGTTTCTACCTTGTCGTAAAGCCCAGGTGTTCACATGCTGCATTCTGTCGCTGCAGCTTTCTACTAAGATTTCAGTTTGGTTTAAACAGTTCCTATGAGATGTAGAAACTCTGCAAGAAGACAAAGGCTCTGAGCCTCTTTGCTTCTCTCCTGTCCTGGAGCCTCAGCAGATGCTTGAGGAACTTATGCTGTGGAGTTGAGTGACTGAAGATTGTTAGCTTGTGATACTCCAACAAAGCCAAATCCACACTTCAGACCAAGAGTGGCCTTGGGATGTTGGGTAGAGAGAGGAAGGTCTTCTATCACCATTTGAATCCTGATTACTTGTCTCCTCATCTAGAATGAGCAGAATTTGGAAACATGTAGTTTTCAGAATGATGGGAATGCAAGACTTAGGTGGAATCTGGTCAAATTGTCCACCTGAAAGGCATCAGAAAAAAGAGATAAGGAACATCAGGAAACAGATGGAGAGGAAAAAAGAGACAGAAAAACACACACATGAGGGAAAGGGAGAGAGAGAGAGAGAGAGAGAGAGAGTGTGTGTGTGTGTGTGTGTGTGTGTAAGAGAGGGAAGGAGAGAGAAAGAGAGAGACAGACAGAAAGAGACCAGAAGAGCACTAAGAGATGCAGGCCATCTGTTCTCCCTGAGGTCTGGTGGCAGCAGCATCACATTTCACAAAAGCTATTGCCCACATGTTTCCCACTGGCACTTATTCTTACAGGCATCTTAGACAAGTTCCAAGAATTGAGTCCATAACAAGAAATTGCTGACTAGTTTGCATATTTCATTTTTCTAAGGTGACTTTTAAAAGATTTCCCAACAGTTGTATGGTTTTATGTCAGTTATCTGTGGATAGAGTCCTTATTTGTCCTAATCAGCTTGAGGGGAGGGGAAAGATTAATTTCATTGTAGTATGAAAAGAAAAATAATCACTCGTAAATGCATCTCCATTTTATAGAGCAAAATAAATATGAAGCCCTTGAGACTAAGTTAACAACAACAGTATAGCCGCCAAATTTTATCGAACAAATTAACATTGTTAAGCATAATGCATAGGAGGGAGGCTAATAGCTTGTCCTGTTGGAGCTTGGTTTATCTGACTTGCCCAGAAATCAAAAAAGAGATAATTGTCAAATCTTTATATAGCCACTTTTCTCGAAAATAATATGAAAATCCCTCCTGCATAATATAGGAAAATTACTTTTAAATGTAGAATCCACTGTATGTTTTATTTCTGCTTTCCCCCAGAAACTTCCTTTTCTATCAAGTTAGCTTTTAATTCCGAGCTCCTTACAACACCTCATCTCATAAAATGAAGTTTTAATCAATCCAAAATCACAACACAACTAAGAGCCAATTAAGATCTTTAGTTTTGTCCTTAACAATTACACCCCATGCCAAGTCATTCCCATGAATACACAAATGTGTTAAATAGTTTACATGCACACTTCTCATTGTCCCGAAGGTCAGAGTAACTTGTCTCATAATTTACATTTTACAGATTAAGAAACATCCCCAAGTAGTTTGAGCACAAGCAGCACCAGCTCCTCTCAGCATCACAGAGGGCTAAGTTCCTTTCTGGACAGTGGGATGACCATGTTCACTTGCTGGCCCTGCCCCTGGATATCTGCCCATTGTAGCTAGCTCTTGAATATTCATCACTTTCTCTACAATGTATATGCTTTTATAGAAATAATCCCTTTTCTTATTTTTAAGTTTTAGAAATTCTAATTTTAGAAATTAAACAGATTAAGGTTGCATGCTTGCTGCCACAAAATGAATCAGTGATAGAGTCAAATTTACAACTGACTCTGACTTCAATTCCCAAGCCTTTTTTACTCTACTTTCTTAGGAAAACTCAGAGCCTTCCTAGTCTGTGATTTTGCCTTTAGGTATTGTACCCATTTGGTATTTGATGTTGGTTTTAGCATAATTCCATTTATCTGATGTCCACCGGGAATTTTCACAAATTTTTTCAACCTTGCTACTTCCTTATTGAGTCATCCAAAAAGGGTACCAGTAATTAGACCCTCCACAAACCTAAGGCTCTCCTTAGAGGTACTGAAGTCTTTCTTGAACTGGTCAGAGGAGGCTGAAGGGGAAGGTAAACATGCCATCAATACTTCCTTCCTTTCCCTCCCAAGCTCCTTATTCTTACCTGAAAAGATCTCAAGAGGTTCTTAAACACTTCGGTCAGGCCTTATCTTGAAATTTAGCATTGAAATACCGGCACTAGATTGAGGAGAGACCAAGCTATGCTAGAACCAGTCAGCATGATGAAATTCATGCCTCACCTTGATAAATGTGACATTCACAGATCCACCCTTGAAATCCAAGAAGAGGTTGGATTTTTGGGAGCCACATTTCCCAGATGCGTGGGTTAAGCTGGGATCGATGTTGAAGTGTCTCTGAGTTGCAAAATCCTAAACCAAATAAAATAGATCCATTCAGTAGAAGAGCAGAGGAATCTTAAGCCAAAGACCTAGAAGTACAAGCTATTAAATGAGTAATAAATAAATGGATGTTCAATTGAAAACCACAAACTCCCCTGATAGATGGCACCCTCTTACTTCCAAGTGCGTGCTTAAAGGCTGTTTTAGGAGGAATCCCCTTATGATAGGGACTTCTTAATGAGTCACTAATGGGAAGCAAACTGCATGGAATTGAATTTTTGTTCAGTTCAATGTAACCGAAAGGTAAAAGAGAAAGGAGTTTATATTAAAAGGTACTTTTGCCTCAGATACAGATAAGTGAATTCTTTTTTGAAAAAAGAAAGAAAAAGAAAATAATTATGATGGCTCCTTCATAAGTGAAATGGTTTATGTAACCCCTTTCCCTAATGTTCCTGTTAACTTGAAGTTTTGTATTAACTTCACAGTGGAAGGGAACCGTGGGGAACATCAGGTTCCAATGTTTCATGTCAAAGAGGAACTGAGACTGGGAAGTCATGCAAAGAGACAAGGCCAGGCTGTAGCCATCATTCAGCATCCCTAATATTGACGGCGCTGGCTCCAAGTGATATGTATACATACTGAAGTTCTCCTTGCCTTCTCTAATTTAACTTTTCTTCTGGAATGCATTCCTTTATGATAAAGAACACTGGAAAGATGAACTCACCGCTAGCTATCTGTCTTATCTACAGACAGTTTGTAGAGAATTGTTCTTTATTGCCTCATGAGTTCTGAGATCAAAAGTATGTGCCACCACCCAGTAAGAATTGCTCAATCTTAGCGAACCAACCCCAGTCTTTGAAGATACAGCACTATCACCCTATGACCCCCAAACTTACCGAATCCTTTTCTTGAACAATCAGTTCTATCCCCATCTCTGCTTTTATACACAGACTGCTTCCATTTAGGACTTCATAAGTTCCAGTCTTGGCTGGTGGTGACTGGGTTGCAAGTGTGGGCCCAAGAACTATGTGGGCATGAGAAGTTGTTGAGCTGTCCTTGTGTACCGATGTTCCTGGGGCATATGTGGGCAGAGTTGGCTTCTGATTGGTTGTGAATTTGTGTGATGCTGTGAAAAATGTTTTGGGGAGGGTAGTCTGACCACCAAGTTGGGGAGTTCTTCCAGCTGTATGGTTTACAGTGGATAGACCAGCTCCAGTTGTGTGAATTGGTAACTGTGCAATTGAACCAGCATCAATGGTACCTTTAGTAGATGAAGGAGTCACATGTGAGTTACTAGGTGTAACAAAGGTGTAGCTAACTGGGCCGCTGGGAGGAAGGATTTTGGTAGTTACTGGGATTTTTGGTCTGATTGTTATGTGAGCTATGTTTTCAGAGGTGGAGGTTTCAGTAGCCACTTGAATGTGATCGTCCCTTGATCTTGCTGCTAAAGTTACATGACCTGTTTGATTAGTCAGCTGTCGGAGAGGTTTTGTTGTGGTCTGGCCTGTTGATGTTGAGGTATGTTGAAGATAGTCTCTGGTTTGGGAAAATGCTTTTCCTCTTATTTGATGGCCTTGTAAAATTACTGAAAGTTAAGAAAGCACAAATGTTACAAATCACTGACCAAAAGTTTTAAAGGTCCCTCCTGTGTCCCCACTTTAATGTACTGCTCATAAGTAAACCAGTGTGCACAGTTTCATGTTTGGAAAAAAGTTTCCAAAGTTTCCAATGAAGTGAAGATCACCAAAGACTCTAATACCGGGTCATCACTGTAATGTTTTGGTTTGCACATGTGTTCTTTACATGTTTATGACCGTATGCCAGTCATTCTGCATGTAACCCCATCGGCTGCATAGGTTTTGGTACCAATGTACACCAAAATGATCATGTTCAACTGTGAAACCAAAAGGACGTCATAAAATGCCATGCAATTATTTTATAAATTGAGGTAGAATTAGAAATGTATACGGTTTTATTTTTTTCATGGAATCATATAATCCCAAGTTAAAATAAGTCTCACAAGCTATTTAGTTTAATCCATAATCTGATGGATAAATTGTGCCTAATTGATATATATCCATGCAATCGATGCTTAGTTGTTCCCAATGATGAGAGACTATTTTTCTCAAAATAGTCCCTTCCATATTATTTTTTCTAAATATAGACCAACTCCTATTATTTTCTTAGCCTTTGGAGCAAACCAGTCTTTATAAACTAAGAAAAAAAAAGTTAAGGTACAATTGCTCTTGTCCTGCATGTTTTGGGTTAAATGCTAGCTCTTCAGAGTGTCTTTCTTTATCCTCCTTATAGAAAATGGCCCCATCACCATGGTTCTCTATCTCAGTGATGCATTCACTCATTGTTTTGTCTTTACCTATCACATCTTGTACTCACATGTGGGGAAAGTATTGAAATACTTACTGATTACCTTGCCAATAGGCATGAGTAGAGTTCTATCCTTAAAAAATTTACTTTGCCGGTTTACTTGTTGACAATGTACTTCACTCACTAGACTAAAAAGCCCTAAAGTTAAGAACTATGTGCATAATTTTCACCACAAGTGACTGTGCATGGAAAGTGTTCAGTGACTATCAGTCAGATAAGTGATAAAAGGGGAGAAATAACTTAGAGACGTTCTAGGGTTACTGTAAAGCTCAAACAAGTTGGTCTTTGAAAATCTTCAGGACTCTTTAGTGCACAGTGTCTATTATCACAAGTTCTCTCAAGGATGTCCTTAAAGGACCTAAACCTCTGTCTCTTTTTCATCCAGATTCTATCCTTGCCTCTTTCTAAGCACATAAATTCAGAAAAGTAGACAAAGTTTTTAAACTAGCCCTTCAAAACTCTTTGATGGGATGTACTGGGAAACATCTCTGTCCATTCAAACTTCTTTGGTTCTATTGCAGTTACTCAGACACTTAGAGGAGCTGTAATTGTTGGATCTGGGCTGAGACTCAATAAATATGCAGAGAGAAAAAAAGGCAGGGTTTTATCCTAGTATTTATGAAATCCTCAGGTTCATAACCCTCAGTATAGTCTACAAGTATCTTCAAGTTCCTTCCATACAATATATTATGGGAGGTAAATTTTTCTGTATTAATAGTTAACAACAAAATTCTTGGTGTGTGTGCTGCTGAAGATCAAATTTAAGGTTTTGTATGTTGTAGGCAAGCACTATACCACTGAGCTATATTCACTACCCTTAAAACTTCCCAATTAGTGGACACTTACTACATGGTGGCTTCAAGCAAACAGTATTTCTCCTTCATCCTACCAGAGAGAGTTTCTCAGCCATGTTTGTGGCTGCTCTCATCTTAATAGAAACTGGAAACAACCTATATGTCCCTCAACAGAAGAATGTATAAAGAAAATGTGATATATTTACACAAGAGACTGTTACTCAGCAGTTTTTAAAAAATGAAATCATGAAATTCACAGGTCAGTGGATATAACTAGAAAAAAATATCCTGAGTGAGGTACTCCAGACACAGGAAGACAAATGTTATATGTATTAACTTGTATGTCCATAGTTGCTGTTAAGTCAGGGATAGCAAAGCTACAATCCACAGAACCACAGGTGATAGGTATAGAACAAGGGGCTAAATAGGGCAGAAAGATCTCATTAAGAAAAGCAAATAGAATAGTTACAGATGGTTGGCTGTATGGATGGATGGATAGATAGATAGATAGATAGATAGATAGATAGATAGATAGATAGATAAGGGCTGGAACAGAAACATCAATTGGGGAAAGGGAGGGGAGAAAGGGAGAAGGGGGAGTTTGTGGAAAGACAGTCAAATTAAGCACAATTTGAGACGTAGGATGGAAACCTAATACAGTAGAAGCTTCCTAAAACATACATATGTCTGAAGGCAATCTAAATGAAATCACCCATACTGCAAAAGATAGAGCCCCCACTGGACATTGTCACAAAATGAAGTTCCCAGGACTGGCATTGCTATACATTTAATTGAGCTGTTGGCTAAAAGGGTCCCATGGGAAGTTCCAAACAATCAGAACTATTGTCTAGACTAGAGCTTTCTCTCTACAAACTGATGGCAAGGCTGCATTGCTGAAGACAAAACCTACACGGCTCACTGAACATGGAGAAGTCAAGCCGGTGCATATATGAAGCCTTTACCCTATGGGCTAGCATCCTTGGTACAGGACAATACTCTGCACACTAAACTTAAAAAGACATAAACAACAAGCCAACCACAAAACCTTGGAGCAACACTGTTGTCCTTCCTGAAATATACGTGGGGCAAATGGTGGCAAAAGCTTCTATTGGAGAATAATTAACCAACATCTTATCTGACTTAAAACCCACTCCAGGAAACAGGACTCATACTCAACACTGTTTGGGTGAATAAGAACCAGATACTAGGCAGCATAGGGACCTGGGATGCAATCAAATAATACTGTTTTTAAAAGTAGAAATTAAAAAATGACTCCTAATGACAGCTCTACTATACTCTTAGAGCTGTTCCTTGCTCAACCATCATCAGAGAAGCTTCTTCCTGTAGCAGATAGAAACAAATGCAGAAACACAGGCAGACTATGTGCAAAGACTGGGAGACCCTGGAATACCTCCATCAAACCCCTTCCCTCCAGGCACTGATCACCCTGTGAAAAGGGGGGCAGAAAGAACATGAGAGCCAGAAGGCATTAAGGACAACAGGAAAACAAGGCCCTTTAAGTCAACACAAACAAAGGTCATAGGAACTCAGAAACTGAAGCAGCATGGCCTTCATGGATCTGCACAAGCAGGCCCTTTGCATTTGTTCAATGGCTTCCAGTTTAGTGGTTTAATTGGATTCCTGATTGTGCAAACAAGTGAATCTCTGGTTCTTGTGTCTTCTCCTGGGCTTTTCCCCTTCTGCTGATTTATCTTGTCCAACTTTGCTGTGGTAGTTTTTGTTTTTTTCTAATTATATTATATTTGTATTTTTTAATGAATGAGCGAATTAGTTAATTAATAAAAACCTAGCCACTAGAGTAAAGATTAAGAACTGAACTGTTGCTTATACCTGCTGGAAAAGGGAGGGGGAGTTTTCTTTTCTAGAGTGATGCTGGTTATATGAACGGGCCTCATGTTTTAGTCATGGATTGCACAGTTTTTAAGTGTGCTTATATTTAGTTATAGTTTAGAGAGTTGGTGTTATTTTATTTTTTTGCTTTGCTTTCGGGGGGAGTTGATGTTGTATTGGGTTTTTGTTTTCTAAGAAAGTATTTAAAGTTGTGTGACTAGAAAGGGGAAGATAATCTAGAATAACGTGGAAGAGGGGATGAATATGATCAAAGTATGTTTAAATCTAAAAATGACTTTAAATAATAAAAAAAGAAGAAAGTGATGACACCCAATCTCAGAAGGGAAAAAAATCCATCCCTGTTATGTGAGTACTAACCAATAATGTATACGTGTAAGCAAACAAATGTATGTGTGTATTCATTGTAATACTTAGAAAGGAGAACGTGAAATGGTAATTTAAAAGACAAAATGTTTACTAATGTGTTCACAAAACAAAATTGGGAATGCGATACCTTCAAAACCCAGCCTCTTCTTCCTCAGCAATGAAATCTTGACTGTCAGCTGAGCCCGTGTTTGGGAGCTGGGGTCTCTTTATTCTGCTTTCACTTCTAACTAACTGGGTGAGAGTATGCACATAGGCAGCAATTTTTACTTTTTATATTTGCATAAAATGATAAGCTGGGAGGGTTCCCCATGGTGCTAGCGAGTGGACCTGATGCTAAGTCAACACTACCATCTCACACATTCCCAAATCATTTTTTTCTGTACTTCTGAGAACATGGAATTATAATCCTGAAAGAAAGGCACAAATAAAAACTACCTGGATTAAGGCAGCTGTCATGAGCCTTCACACAGCTTCCATAAGATTCATGTAATAACTAAGGCCCCTGTGTCCTCCGCTTAAGGATTTCAATGATACAGTGAAGACTGGGCCAATGGTCTTTCAAGCTAAATTCAGTGGTTGTAGAAGGAATTGGAAATTAACTCGTGTACTTGCTAGCAGAACAGAACAACAACCCAATAGAACTCAATATCTTGTATATAAAATATTCAAATGAGAGTATGCAGTTAAGATAACTAGGAATTATCCTAAGCTTGGGCTCCCAGGCAAGCTTTCTGAGCCAATCATGGAACAGCAATGTTTTAATAACCTTTCAGATGCTTCAATTTGTACCTTTGTGAAACGGTTTAACTGGCCAGATGACAGCTGATGTATCTATGAATGTCACTGTTTACATAAAATAAACAGCACTCACATTTTAAAAAGAGAGAGAGAGAATGCAATATGTGACTAGATAACAATGCTGATTCCTAGGCTTTGGCCTAGTTCTCATAGACTAGGGTGATCTGCATAAACTCTAATATGAATATGGATATATGATATTCAGAACGTGGGTGCCAGAGGAAATACCTTCTGGGGTTGATACCCATTCTAACTCACTGAAATTGCACTCTATTCAAATCATAAAGGAACTTGGTATAAATAGAAAGTGGTCCCCATCAATGTAAGCTAACAGGTTTTAAATGCCCTCACACTAAATACCTACAGTAACTGAAGCCATATCGATAGCCCCCCTGCCTCATGTTAAATCCAGGGCACAATGAGCATTTAGATTTAGTAGAACTAGACAAAGCCTGGCCACCACTGAAAATGGGCTGTTGTCACTTACCAGCCAGGGACAGGAAGAACATGGCCACTGCAGAGAGATGCCCAGGCATGACTGGTGAGGTTGGTCTGCCGCTCTTGAGTGCTTAGCTGGGCACAAGCAGGCCTTCTGAACTGCAAGAATGGAGTCAGTTTCAGAGCAAGTTTACAGAACATCAGGAGCATCAAACTCCTGTCCTTCATCCACTTGTGGCAGAGAAGCTGATCTCACATGAAGGGAAGTAGCAAACAGAGCCTGAGGATCCTGCTGCTCTGTGAGGGAAACCACAGGGAGTTCACAGTGGGAAAGTAAACACTTGCCTCTTCCTGAAGTGTTTGTGGGAGAAGGTGGGGGGCTGGCTCAGGTGAAAAGCAACAGAAATCATTTCTCCAAAAAGGCTAGCAGATCCATGGAAACTCCTTCTCTCAGAACCTGAGTATCCTCTTTATGTAACAGCTTGAGGCCATTTCTGTAAACCTTTGTCAGCCAGTCCTTCAGGCATGAGGTTGAGCAGTAGTTCTAAGAACACTGTCTCTGAGTATGTGGCATGCCAATGTGATGTTCACAATTTGTGGGAACTAGGGAGATGAGAGTTGAATCTAGCTCTGGCCGTTTACCAGATGAGTTAGAACTTTTTGTTGTGAGTATACTAATGTAAAGAGATAGACATACACATTAGTGTTTTCTCACAACGTTAGGATATATTGGATAACAGTAAATTCACAAGGAGGTTCAATGGTAGCTACTGAGGTACCAAGATAGATTTTGTATTAATATATTTTATTTATCAGTTCTTTTATCCTTTAATGCTTTCATATATGGATATAATGAAATTAGATCATACCAACCTTCCACCCCATTTCCCCTTCAGCTCCCCATGGAGCCCTCAGACACAATCCCTCCAAACTCCATGTCATTTTAAAAACTACATTCTTCCCCAGGAATCTAGTGGCTACCATACTCATAGCTGTTAGATGATCTGCTGGAGGATGGGCAACCTATCACTGGTCATAATCTCAAAAAAAAAAAAAAAATTATTATCCCTACCTCAGCCACAATCAACTACTAGTAGACGTTCAAATAGCCGTGGTGTCTCATAAACCCCATTCACATCTATGCCGAAATAATGACTGCTTTGATCTTCAGGTCTTGTGTAGGTCATTAAAGGTATTTGGTTTATGAGTACAATAGCCATGGCATGTTCCAAAGCTAGCACTTCATGGCACTCATCCCCCTCCCTGTCCCCCAGCTCTCTCATTCTTTCTACCTCATCTTTCACAATGCTCCTTCAGCCTTGAGGGGGATTTGGTGATGCTCGATGTAGATATGACATTAGAGCTTAGAACTCATTTATTCTCAGTGCTTTGAATGGACATGAGTCTCTGCACTGAATGCTGTCCACTGCAGAAGAAATCTTTTGGCTGAGTTGAGATCTAAGTAAGTATTTAGAAGGCAGTTTGGTAATGTGGCAGTAAGTTCCTAAGGCCTATGACCTCCTTTGGCTTTCATGACGCCATGGCCTTCAGGATTTAAAACTTATCTTTATAGGTTTTCAGGAACTAGCAACTGTCTTGCTGGCAAATAGGTGGAGTGGAATATACTAAAATGAAGTTTCACCTGCTTCTAAAATACAGAAATGTGATATCACTTCCAAATCAAAGACGAAAGCCACGACACAAAGCCTTAAGACCGTGATCTTAGGCACCTTCTGAGGATCCTGTATCCAGAGAACATCTGGTAAACACTGGAAGAGTAGTGGTTGAGCTTTTTCTCAAAACCACCCAGCAGAACTTCTCTCTTTCTTCAGTGTCTCAAATGTGACTCCGTTTGCTTTCTGTTCTGTGGATGAACTTACTTTTCAATCATATTCACCACTGCTCCTCAGAAACTTCTAGTTAAGCCTATCATTACTTCTAAGATTTTGATCCTGTGGACAATCAGAAAATACACAGGCTTCAGAACTACATAGGCTACAACTCAAATCTTAGTCTGTGGTATGATGTTGGGTAGTCCATTTTCACATCATTAATACAGGAATTTTTGTTTTACATTAAAGTGTTGCTATTTGTATTACACATCAGTCAGATTGGAGAGATTCCTTATGTAGAAATTATTATCATTACGATACCACTACTTCTACTACAGCTGTTCTCCAATGAATTCAGATTCTCTGCCCTTCAAAGACTTTCCAACAGCCACCCATCATGAACTTATCTATGACTACTGCATGTTGTGAGATAATCTTTGTGTATGCTGTAAAGATGTATCTTTGCCAAGAAACCTTCTGATTGATTTAATAAAGAGCTGAATGGCCAATAGCTAGGCCGGAGAGAATTGGCAGGAGTTTGAACTCAGAGTTATAATCTCATACAGGAAATTAACTAGGAAGACATGGGGGGAGTTGACATTACAGTATGGAAGAAAGGTAATGAGCAATGCAGCAGAACATAGGTTAATAATGGGTTAACAAATTATAAGCACTAGTTGGAAACAAACCTAAGCTAAGACCAAGCCTTCCTAATTTATAAGAAATCTCCATGTCATTATTTTGGAGCTGGCTGGACAGAGACAGTCTGACTGTAACGGCTTTCTTTAGGTACTATGACTCCAGCAGAAAACTGTTCCATCATTCTGTCTGTTGCATATCATACATAGATCCTGTTTCTTAACTAAGCACCATACAGCTTGAAACCAGGTACCACCACATGTTAGGCTTGAACTCCTCTTCAGCAATAGAACAGTCTAGACTCTCAATCTTGGATTCATTGCTCAGCATTTTTATTTTTGTTTAAATGATCCTGGACAACTCCGTTACTTCTCTACAAAAATAATAGCAATAATAAAAGTAGTGTCCATGTGGCGTACTTGTGGGACTTATATGGAACGGGAGTAGCAACTGGAACATATTGTTCATTGTCTCTTGAAAAAACTGACCCACGGAACAGAAAGCAGATAGTTACCGAGGTTCAACTGGTGGGCACCAAATTATATTTTCAAACCTAGTACAAATTTTAGGACATATAATTAACTGAGCATTTTGACCAACAGGGTAAGAGGGTAAAATAGTTGTGACAAAAGTTGTAGGCAGAGACTAACTTGCAATTTGGGTTAAAAGCTGAACACCAAGTCATCAGAAGAGTGAGGATACTCTTCATCCATCTCTTGGTGCACAGACTGCTGGCATCTTTTCTAACTAGTAGAGAAAGGAAAGATGTTGGGAAAAGATTGCCTTTCAAAGACTGCGGGAATTTTCTTGTGTCCTCAGTATGACTTTTGTAAAACTGCATGTGAAAGCTTATCTTTGTCATAAGACACAAGAAACCAAGGCTTAGAGAGTTGAGATCAGGCTTTGCCCTGCTTGCTCTAAGGTAATGATTCTGTAACCTAATTGTATAAAACCGTGGTATTTCAAACTGTGCCTTGCCCCTGAGAGACTCCCTTTAATAAGCAGCTTTTGACTCTATTTTCAGGGCAGATAGTAATGACACCACCCATGTGGCATAGATAAATGACTTATTCCTGGTAATAGAGGAGGGGCACTCTATATATTGGGGGGGGGGGGGTGAACTGAGATGTTAGAGGAACATGGGTGTATTAAAATCATATCAGGGAAATAATACTCAAGAGCTTATTTTGCACACCAGACTGAGGGGAGAGTTTAACTTCCTTTACCTTTCCACACTCCATGAAAAGGTAAACTTAGAGCTCTGAAACAGCACTACTGTGTCCACCTGCCACATGGCACTGCCCACCCACCTTCTAGCTGACAGTCTGCTGTGTGTGTGAAGGTTTGGCAGACAGAAAACTCCCCCATGTCCCAGGGCTTCAGCTTACCTCAGTCTCCATTGTTGAGAGGGCTTTTTCAAGCTATGTCTGTCCCTCTGTTCACTCATCTGGCTGTGCTTTCCATCCATCTCCTCACTCATCATCTGGATTCGGTCCTGTCCTTTCCCTTCTGTAGCTGCACTCAACTTCCCATCTTCTCTTCTACACCCGTGGTACTCGCAGCCGCCATAACTTCTCCATCTTCTCCCCTATGTCTCAGTTATGTCCCTGTCTTACCAATAGGGACTCTGTTCACATTCCTAAAATCTACATTTAGATCTTGTCTCTCTTCTGCCTGATGCATTTTAGGACTTTAGTCTCTTCCAGGACTAAGCATGTATTTGGATGTAGCTTTTGAGGGTTCTGCCCATCATCATGGAGCCATCACAGATGTTTAACCCAACCATGAACTCAGGATCTCTTTAAGTGTCCTGCGAACAAAATTCCTTCAAAGATTCAGAAGGCCCATAGCTAGAAATGTTAGCAAAGACCCTGTGAAAGTTTTCTTCCCCTCTACCAGAACAGTACCAGACCCGGATCAAGTGACAGAATTCCATGAGGCTAAAGATGCCTCACCCAGGAACAAGGTCCGAACATTACTATCAGCGCAAAAGGATCCTATACCAAGTTGAAAAAATGTATGTGGGTGAACAGTAACCAAGGAAGTACTGGCCTTAAAAGAGACCACAATGAAGAAAAAAGAGTTCTGCTCTGATGTAGCTGTGCTTTTACCTGTACCGTGGACGGGATCCTTCTGAGAATGCAAAATAAGGAAAAAAGACAGAATCAATTTAGACCTAAATCTCACACTGTCTTTTACTGTTGCTGATCCCATGCAGCAGATGTGAAAGTTGTTTTTGTAGATCAAACTGTACAATTCCCAACCTCAGAGAGTATATGCAGTTAAAGAACACTGATTGGTAAGGACTAAGATATTGAAATTTTGAGTAGAGTTGTGTGGGAGGACCTTAACAGAAGACTTTGAGCCCTTAGTTCCAGAATGGTTTATCTTACCTGAGGAAGAAGTCTTTCCACCCTTAACAGATCATGTGTACTCAATTTCACCTCCTATAATATGAACCTTCCCACAATTACTCCCTTGGGGATTGCTCTTTCTTTGTCTACTGAACCAGCAGAGACCTTTTCTGAAGGAGATATCGGGCACGGCAACCCTGCTGTCTGTCGGTTCCCACCAAGTTGCTTCTAGACCCATAATAAAATGGAAGACTGTGAAGACCCCTAGAGGTGAAACAGGAGTGTAGAAGAAGTCCAGGATGACGTATTCTACACCTCTAAAGAGCAGTGAATTTGCTAATTTGTTCAAACAGAATTTGGAGGAATGTATGTGAGAATGGATTTTAAGTATGTGAAAAAGATAGAAGGAGCATAAAACTGGAAAAGGCTGGGTATCAATATGGGCCCACTCAGTGGAGATCCTAAGTTTCATATGGACGCTCATATGTGGTATTAAAAGTTGTATTGGTTGACTGAACCATTTCTAAGATGAACTATTAAAAGGAAATAGAGATGCCTAACCTCTCTTGGCTTAATGTTGATGAAGGGATTTTAAGGGTCAGGAAATTGCAATGCTAGGAAAATTATTCAATGTAAAACTTAATCTTCCTATACTGTTTTGAACAACAATGGCCGCCATAGGCTCATATATTTGAATATTTATTTACTGGGGCATGGCCCTACTTGGGAATGATTAGATGCTGTGGCTTTGTTGGAAAAAATGTCCTACTGGGGTGGGGCTTTGAAGTTTCAAAAGCCCATCCAAGCCCAGTGTTCCTCCCCTCTTCTCTCTCTCTCTCTCTTCCCACCCCCCTCCACTGGGGGAGATTGTGTTGTTTCATTGTAAATATTTGTCCCACCCACTGGTTTAATAAAAAGCACTGATTGGCCAAAGGCAGGCAGGAAGTATAGGCAGAGCTACCAGACTAAGAAAACTCTGAGAACAGGAAGCACAGAGCAGAATGCCAGAGAGAAGCCGGAAGAAGCAGAGGACAACCATGCTGCTCTAAAGAAAGGTACCGAGACACATGGCTGAACGGGTTAAGAACCATGGGTTAGATTAAGAGCAAGAGCTAGCAAGTGATATGCCTGGGCCTTAGGTCGATCAGCCTAAAACTATCGTATGCATCTGTGTGTCTCTGCCAGTCTGTGGGTCTGCGGGTCTGTGGGTCTGTGTGCCTAAACCTTGAGGTTAGGCCCGAAAGTGTGGGCCAGAAACCTCGTACTACATTCCACCACTCCCCCACCCCACCCCCACCACCCCCATGGATCAGATCATAACTTTCAGCTACTGCTCATGCACCATGAGTGACAGTATATCTCCCTACACACACACACATACCATCATAGTGAGGATAGTCAAAGAAATCTATCCTGGTCCTGAAACCAGAGCTAGTAAAAGAAATATGGCCTGGATCTGAGATCCGAGCCAATGAAAGACTCTTTATCTCCGAAACCACAACCAAAGAAACATACTTTGACTCTAAAACCAGTGTCAAAAAAAAAAACCACAGTTTGCTCTTTAATTCAAAACCAGTAAAAGAAATCTGCCCTGGCCTTAAAATTAGAGTCAAAAAGCTTTTTTAAAAATCCAGTGAAAGAAACACAATTTGGCCCTGAAATCAGTGTCATCTCTGCCCTTGACCAATGAAACAAACCAATCCCTGAACAACAAAAAAAAAAAGCTAGCCAATCCCTGGGTCTCCCTGGAGAAGTCCCACCCCTAAGAGGACCTATATAAACCCTCTACCTGTTCAGTAATTGTTTGTTATTTCCCATCCTGGTAGAGGCAGCCACTCTCCTGGACTTCTCCTTCCCAAATAAATCTCTTTCTCAAAAGAGTTTTGGATAAAGATCTTCATTCGCTCGTACAGAGAACCCTGCTGAGACATCTCTTAGTGGGCTGAGCAGAAAAACTTTGCAGAAACATTCCCTTAGGGAAGCTGAGTCAGGCATTACAGAACAGAAGAACCTCGCTGAGATGTCCCTTAGGGACCTTAACAACCCAGTTCTGAGGCCTATGAACCACAACATCCAGTGTGGCATAACTTAAGCATGCAACAGTGGTATAAATATCTTGGAATTAATCAATAGCTTTCTAACTTGACTGAAAATCTACTCTATAAGAGGGAAATCTAAGTAACTGCCCAAAGCCATTGAAGGCGCAGATCTCGGTGAAGAACCTATAACTACCACTTTATTAAACCAGCACAATATGTAAGTATATTCTGTCCTTATGCCCACAAGAGTATAGTTTTTACTCTCTTTGCAACAAATGAAGACTTACAGAAAACTGTTGTACCAATTCTGATTGTGATAAAGGAAACTAAGGCTGGAATATCAGAGAGAGGAAACCCCACAGTCAAATCTCACCCAGCTGTCTTCCAGCTTCCTCAGCCTCGCTCCTTGTGGCTTCTACTGCCTTCATCTGTCTTCCTATGCCTGCCTTAAATACCTTCTTCACCCAGTTGTTTCACATCCAGGTTAAGATTAAAGGTGTGGACTACAACTATTTGGTAGTTAGCCTTGAACTCACAGAAACACAGAAAGATCTCCTCTGTTTCTGGAGTTATGGGATTAAAGGCCTGACACCACTGCCTGCCTGGGGGCCTGGAACTCCCTCTATAAACCAAGCTGGCCTCAAACTCAGATCTGCTGGGAATAAGGTCATAGGTCACCACTCCCGGATATTCCCTGTGCTGGGATTAAAGGTGTGAGTTACCACTCTCTGATCCTCCCGGTTTGACTGTGAGTAGATCTCTTCTCTGATATTTCAGACTGGTTTTTTTTATTAAATATGTAACATATCACCCCACACAACCAATCAAAATGCAGAGATGTAAAGCCCAGTCCCAATGGATATATCTACAAAATAACTCCTGCATGAGGATCGTTGTGGAAGAAGAGAACAAAGCTTTTTTTTTTTTTTTTTTTTTGGTTTTTTTGGCATATAAAGTTTTGCATAATTGGTTCCCTATTAAACTATTTATGTAGTCCCTTTTCCGTCAAAAACAGAAAAGGCAGAATAATTTTATTCCTTACTGTTATAATAATTAAGTGTGCAAATAGAATATTAATGGGGTATGATTTGTTTACATTTAAAAGAAAATTGTGTTAGATTAGCAAGACTATTTCCATATTCACAGAGTAATATGCAGACATAATAGCAATTTACAGTGTAGTTAAAGAATATTATTAATAAAATAATATAGAATAATTGTTTTTTCTAACATATTTCACAGTGTCCTTAATTACAACTAATTCCATCAAGACTAATTTGAGTGTTATTAGGCAGTAGACATGGGAACCTTAAATACAGCCTTTGCTAATAATTAAGAAGTAACCATAGAAGCTGATATTTTTGTAACGTTTTTTATTTAAAAACAACCACTGTTCCCCTCCCTCCCCTCTCCCCAGTCCTCCCCCAGCTTCTGCCCACTCCATCCCCTCATCCATTCCTGGGAGGGTAGACTCTAGGGTGAGTCAATGCAGTCTGGCATAACCAGTTGAGGTAGGACCAAGCCCCTCCCCCAGTGTTGAAGCTGAGCAAGTTTTTCCTCTGTAGGGAATTGGCTCCCAGAAGCCAGTTCATGCACCAGGAATAAATTCTGGTCCCACTGCCAGAGGTCATTAGACTGTCATCCACATTCAGAGGGCTTCATTTAGTCCCAGTAGATTCCCCCGCTGTCATTTCAGAGTTAGTGATCTCTCAATATTTCTTCATTATGATCTAATGAAAGAAAAAATCTTAAAGAAGAAAAATCTGAAGCGCTTTCTGTACCCTGGGCTGAGTAGAAGCTGAGGGAACCTGGGAGCTAAAGGACAAGTTCCAACAGCTCTGCAGAATAAATTGCACCTCAACATCAATGATGTTCTGAGACATGCAACACTTGCTGCTAGCTCTCTTGGATTCCAGTAAGACAGCCAGAACTACTTAGCTGGCAACAGATCACTGACTATTTGTTCTAGCTTTAAGTTACTCAGGTTTGGGAATTATGTTATGGCTATACATAGCCAATCCATACGTGGGAAATGGGTGAGAGAATATGGCAGAGGAACCTAGCTCGGGGATGTTTGCCATTTATAGGGAGTGTCACGTGAGACTTTTTAAAGTGCATGGTCCTACACTGGTGTCTACTAATACCAGGCGCACCAGTGATGATCTTCCTGAAAGATCTTCAAGGGACCTTGACCCCTTTTTACCACCCTCAGTGACCTAGAAATTTGTGATTTCCCAGACAATGTTGTGTAGCCAGGGACTACACAGCCACCTGCTGGCAGACTGAGTGCAAGTCCATCTTTGTGATTTTCATCCCAGGGAGAAAAGGCTTGGGAAGAATGCAGACTTGAGGGACTCCAGCTGCTTAGAAGGCTGAGCCCTAAGAACAGAGATACTCTGGAGCTGAGGGATGGTTCTGCTCTCTTACTGACTCCCTGCAGGGAAGAGCTAGGAAAGTGGCTCTCTGCCACTTAGTTCAACTATTCCAGGAGTTACCTAGGCCATTTCCCGTCTAAAAAAAAAAAAAAAAAAAAAAACCTGAGCATATAGAGAAGACAGATCCAAAGCTGTTCCAAGACCAGGGTCCATCTCCCTGAAGGTGGTCTATCTGTGCCACCAATGACAAGGCACTTGGGCAGTAAGGAGGCCACTGGCTTCCACTGCTCCTCCACTCACAGTACCTCAGTGAATGTGTGGATAAATGGGACACCATAGGAGTAGTCTAAAAATAGTCTTTCATAGAGAGGTACACATTTTATATCCCAAAATAAACACACATAAAAAACATTTAAAAAAAATGAAACCTTATGGGGCAGTATCTCCTCTTATGTCGGGTGATATCCTCATCCACCTCATCCTGTTCTAACTGGCCCACAATGTGTTCTGTTCTACTCTACAGACTAGAGGTAGAAGATGGGAAGAGGGAGGTCACACCATGGCCTTCCAGTGCCAGTCTCAACAGGCAAATGTTCTGCACCTCAGTCTCCCCCATGGGCCCATGCTTCTGTCTACCTGGTCTCCCTGCGGCTCTCAAAAGATATAGAAATCTCAGAATCTGTAAGTCTTAGAGAGCACCCTACAAGGTGGCAGAATACATAGAGATACGTACAGCTCACAGGCATCGGCTGCCCTGACCCCTGCAAGTTCCGGGACTGCCGTTGCTGTCTTAAGTCACCTGCAGGCTCACTTCTCTTGGCCTCACCGCCATAGGTCTACTGCTCTGATTCTTGGGCATGAAGGAGTTGACATCACCAAAGGCACACTGTCTCAGATCTGTCCAGTCACAGGAATGTATACAGGGGACCACAGAGGCAGCCACTAGCCAATGCTGGGTGTTGTGTAATGTTCCTTTACGCTGTGTAAAGATGCACCCTTGTTCTTGGTCTGATACAGAGCTGAGTGGCCAATAGCTAGACGGAAGGAGGTTAGTTGGGACTTCTGGGCCCAGAGAGGACCTAGAGAAGAAGAAGAAAGACAGTCTCCACCCAGACACAGAGGAACAAGTTTGGGCAGTACAAGGTACAGGTAACCTAGCCACATAAAAGGATAAAGATTGAAAATATGGGTTAATTTAAGCTACAAAAGTTAGTTAGCAACAAGCCTAAGCTAAGGTCAATATTTTATATTTAATAAGTCTGCGTGTCATCATTTGTGGACTGGCAGCCTGAAGAAAAATCCATCTACGGCTAGTAGTCAAAAGATCTGGACTTGATTCTCGCTGCCTCTCAGTGTCTGTGTGATTGTGGAGAAGGCAATTGCTCTCTCCGAGTATCCATTTTCTTTTTGAAAAGAAATCCCTAAAATGAACATTAATCTTATTTTACAATGTTAGTTTTTAAAAAAAGTTTAGCTACAATTTATAAAAATGAGATTCCTGGTCATTATAGGAATTCCATAAATAACATGTGATGACTGTTACGAATACCAACTACAATGGTACTGAAGCAGGCTTTCGGGGCATCTCTAGGCATTCTACTACCCTAGCAATATGTTTTATGCACAGATGGTGCATTATTTGCCTACATGTATGGTTATGTGAGGGTGCCAGATCTCCTGGAACTGGAGTTATAATAAACAGTTGTGAGCTGACATGTGGGTGCTGGTATTTGAACCTGGGTCTTCTGGAAGAGCTGCCAGTGCTCTTGAGTGGTATTTATTTGGCATGCCTCATCCTTATACACACTTAGAATAAGAATCAGGTTATAAGAGTGTGAAAACTAAAGTCCCTCCACCTTGAGGCCTGGAGGCTACTTTGGGAGCTAAGAAGTTTCTTATCCCCCATCCTGAGAAGTTTCTAAACCCCCAAGGCCAAGCACCTAAGGTCCTGGGTAATCAGAAAGCATTCCAACCCTTACAAAGTTTCTTCTTCCCAACCTAAGACAACCAATCAGCTAGCATCCTGCACTTCCCCAGTAGCTTCCAGTAAAGAAACTTCCTCTGGGCCCTGCAGCCCAGCATTTCCCAGCCTGACAAGGGCATTTCTGTGGTCTTTGTTTTAAAAAGCCCTGCTGTGAGTATGGAGGGAGGTCTTCTCCATTGGCAGTGCTGTGTGACAGTCAGGAGCTGAGCTCAGCTATAATAAACCTTGCTTTGCATTTGCATTCAGAGAATGTGTGATTCTAGAGATCTTTCTGGTGGGTTGCTGAGACCGGGCAGAACAAGAGTAACTGTGGAGATATATTGTATATTTAATAAAGAAAATCTGAGGACAGAGCCAAGCCACAAAAACCAGGGAGTGGTGACCCGTGTACTTCTAATCCTAACACAGAGATCCTCTGCATCTCTGTTAGCTCAAGGCCAAACAGAGCCAGGCGGTGGTGGCACCCCTAGCTCTAGGAAAGCTGAACCAGAAAGTGAGATAGCTGGGTGAAGAAAGAGGAGGCAAGAGCTCAGCCTTTGGCCTGTAACACTGGTTTTTCAGCTGAGGACTCAGAGCATCAGTCTAAGGATTGGTGAGGAGCCTGGGTGAGAAGTGGCTGTGGCTGGTTTCTCTGTCTCTCTGATCTTTCAGATTTTCCCCAATATCTGGCTCTGGGTTTTTATTAATAACACAAAATAGAATTTGTGCAATAAGTAACAAATGGTTTAAGACAGAGCATGCGTGCACACACACACACACACACACACACACACACACACACACACTATATGAGAGGTTTCACAGATGTTTTACTTTGATAATAGCAAACTTTTAAATATTAGGTACATTCTTACAAAATATGGAGAATGACTGGTTGTAGCATCCAACAGCTGGCAGAGAAGATGTTGCCTGAGCCTTGGGGATGCTTGCAGGCTCCGTGGTAGAATAAGTAGACTGCTGTTTGTGGACGGGATGAGGCTTCACGGGCGGATTCTAAAGCTCACACCACATGAGCCCCTATTAAAGGAGAAAAACTTGTCAACTATTACTGTTACTGAATTTAAAGTGGCCTTAACAAGTGTTTTTTGACAAAATATTTTGAAGATAAAAGGGTGTCTTTTCTCTTTTTCTCCACTGGGTGGCAGAGCATCCCCAGCGTAGATCTCGCCGGTCCCATTACAGCTCCTTCTATCGGGACAGAAACTAAATGAGTGAACTATTTTCTTTTAAAATCATATTTTTTTTCTTAAAACTAAGTACAATTTCTAGTGTTCAGCTCCAGAATGTCGACTAGAATTCATTATTTCTCCTGGCGGCAGTGGGGTTTCTCTAAAGCAATGCTAACAGGGCATGATACCCGCCTAAGAGCTTCACCACGTTTATCCTCACAGGGCCATGCACTATTTACTCCTTTTTGTTAAATAAATTATAAAAGGATTGAAGCACAAAGAAGCTAATGTGCTCGTCTAAAGAGATGAAACTGGACTTCAGTTGAACCCTTTCTTTTGTTGTGAGGAGAAAAAAAGAAAGGGGCGTGGACAAGCTGTGAGACTGGAGAGATGACTCAGCCATTGAGAGCAGTGGCCGCCCTTCCAGAGGACTCATATTCAGTTCTTATCATTCACAAGGTGGCTCACAACTGCCTGTGTCTCCAGTTCCAGCCTCCTCGGGCACTCCCTGTATGTGGT
Organism: Phyllotis vaccarum; assembly: GCA_033318265.1. Lineage (NCBI taxonomy): Eukaryota > Metazoa > Chordata > Mammalia > Rodentia > Cricetidae > Phyllotis > Phyllotis vaccarum. Next base: position 186,078,781 of record JARWLC010000002.1, read on the forward strand.
GTACAAACATATATGCACACACACGCACATATGCATGAAATGCAAATAGATAAATCTAAAAGGAAATAAAAGTCTAGCCCCAGTTTCTCTCTAGAATTCCCACAGGTCAAAAAACCGAACACTCCCAGGAGAACAAAGCCGAATTAGGATATGTTACTCGATGGCCCCGGGTGTAAAGGTGGGTACAGAAGCTAGTCTATGGTGGAAGCATCTGTTTTGTTGCATCTGTCTTTGGCGCAGAAGAAACAAATCACTTCAGCTTTTCATTAACCTCTTTCAGGTCCCACATATTCCCTTTTCTCTCTCTTCCTTCTTCGCCTTTCTTTTCTTTTCTCGTGACGGTCTGAACTCAACTGGCTGCCTTGTACTTTGAGAGTTGGTGTGAGCTCAGGTCAAGCAAACTTCTCAATTGACAGCTAACTCCTGGCTCAGCAGACACTTCCTTCTGTTGTTCTGGGCTGGAATAGGCCAAACTTGAGGGGTCTCGGTGAAGAACAACCTGATCCATTCTGCTGACTCCTGTTTAAATCATGTTGGCTTCATCGGATTTGAAGGTTATTTTATAGTTAGACTAAAATGTAGACTCGCCCGCACTGGACTATGATTGCATTTATCCTAAAGGGCAGCCTGTCTTAACATGCGATGTTCTACAGCCTCTATAGTATAGAGTCTATGGTGTCATATAGCAGCACCAGCCTATAGTATCACATTTTCACTGCCCTAAAAATCCCGGTGCTTCACTGATTTCCGTTCCTCCCCTGAACTCCTGCAAATATTTCCCACTATCCATAGTTCTGCTTCTCCAAACTATGCTGTGTAGCCTTTTCAGACTGGTCACTTACCCTCCGTTGAACATGTCTTCATGCCTTTGTGGTTCAATAACTCAATTTTACATCATTGAATGATACCAGATGTTACACAGTTTGCAATCATTAAATACCAAGGAATGTGATTGCTAGGTTGCCTGGCAAGACTACCCCAACTTTATAAGCAACTGTCAAATTGTCTTGTTAAAAGCAATTACGCCATTTTACATTCCCACCAACAAGCACTTCCTCACTACCATGATTTGGGGAGGGGGGGGTAATTGTTTTTTAGTTGTATTTCAGTGTATGTGTGAGAGAGAGAGAGAGAGCGAGAGAGAGAGAAATTGTATATTGTATTACTTTAAAGTATCTATCAATTTTCTCAAAAAATAATTGATTTCCAAGTTGAAGAGCTGTCTATAGACAGAAGAACCTGCCAACAGCTGAGAGCAGGTGAGGAGTGTCTGTATGAACAAGGGGTTAGGAATTATGAGGAAGATTCCCATGGTGATGGCTGGCTGGAGCTCTGGGGAGCTCACTGAATTGGGAATTGCCGTTGGAAACCCATTGGGAGGGGGAGCTGGGCCCTCTGGGGGTGGGCAGCTTTTCACTGCCATGAGTGTGTGGAGCCAGGAGGGGTGGGATCAGACTCTGTTCCTGTTTATGTGCTGGCGCCTTGGAGCCCATTCCCTATAGAGGAACACCCAGCCCAGCATTGACTTTGGGATGAGTAAATGAGATATGCCTGGAGTGGCCCACCTTGGGACTTCCTGCCCTTTGGGGGGAAGGGATGAGTGGATAGGGAAGAGTGAGGCTGAGGGCTGGCTAGGAGGGATTGGGAGAGGGAAAAGGAGAGGAAGCAGTGGGATACATTGACCGAGATGACTTTTTAAAATATATATAGTATGTTTCAATCAACAAAGATGAAAGGAGTTGGAGATCTGAAAAGCACTTTAACATCAAGCATGGAGATGCAGAATCTGGAGATGTTCAGCTGGTTTTTCACTTTACTTTGGTCCAGTATTTCCTCATTATATTCCTTTTTCTCCTATTCTCAGTGGTAATGTACATCCTCTACCACTGTGTGTTGGAAGCATGTGATCTCATTTTTTACATTGATTTTAGAGGCAGTTACAATTAAGAGATTGCCTTGAGTCTCAGAAAAGACGTTGATCTTTGGGCTTTTAACCAATGTTGAGACGAAAGGCTGAGAGATGGCTTAGTGATTAAGAGCACTGGCTGTTCTTTCAGAGGTCCTTGACTGTGAATTACCATTGGGTAATAATGGAACTGTTTTGGCCTATGGCAAAACAGCTTGAAGGTGGGCGGAAAATCCAAGCATAGATAAAGGGAAGGAGGATAGAGTGAGGAGAGATGCTATGAGCTGTTGCCCAAGGAAGCAAGGTGTAAAGAAACACGGGTAAAGCCACTAGCATGTGGCAAGACACAGATTAATGAGAATGGGTTCAGTTGAAAAAGCTAGCAAGTGATGAGCCTGAGCCATAAGTCAAACAGTTTGTAATTACTATAGTCCTCTGTGTGATTATGTGGGGCTAAGCAGCTACCGGATTCCAGGTCTGGACCTAGGGGCTAGACTGGCCAGAAATTTCAGGCTACAGGTCCTGAGTTCAATTCCCAGCAACCACATGGGGCTCACAACCATCTATAATGGGATCTGATACCCTTTTCTGTCTGAATGCCCTCTTCTGTCATGCAGGTATACATGTAAATAAAGCACTCATATACATACACTTAAAATCATTTAAAGAAATTGTAAGAAAATAATATTGAGATTGTTGTAGACTACAGGAACTTCTGAGGTTGAACTGAATGCCTGTTTTGCATTATGATATGGCTATAAGCCTATGAGGGAGTGGAATGTGGTGGTTTCAGTAAAAATGTCCCATAGGGAGTGGTGCTTTTAGAAGGTGTGTTTTTGTTGGGGTAGGTGTGGCCTTGTTGGAGAAAGTGTGTCACTGTGAGAATTGGCCTTGAGGTTTCAAATGCTCAAGACAGGCCCAGTGTCACTCTCTTCCGGCTGCCTGCCAATCTGGTTGTAGACGTCTCAGCTATATTCATTCTAGGTTTTATCAAAATAATTGCTTATACATTCTACTAAATGTGTCAGGTTTCTAATTAAGAAGCAAAGTTTTACATTAGGTTTATTTTTTAAAATCTCTATTGTGCTTCATCTAGTGTCATGCAACAGAATGTGGTTACTGCTTTAAATGCTTCCATAGTCATACAATTGACATCTTGGGTGCTCAATAACTATACGTAGAGGCCTACCCTACCTAATACACACATAGATTTCAAGAGCCCCAGTAGTTTGGCGCATACTTCTAAGTCAATTAGGTCCCAGAGGCCTATGAGATATCATCTGACTCATGAACAAAGAGGCCGTGAAGATCTCAGAGGATAGATTCTGAACAGTGTAAAATCTGGAAATGGGGGATAGTCATCACAGACATTTTCCCTATGCCTCTTAAGCAAATTTCATGATCAAAAACAAAACAAACAAAAAAAAAACCTTTGACTCATCATTGGTAGATGATACAATGATAAAAGGCTAAAAGGAGTCAAAGGTTTCTCAAAAATCCCAAGTGATTCCTGAAGATCAAATTCTCAACTAGCCTTGGGTTAGAAAGGAAACTGACTAAGCAGATACTCTTCCGCAGGCCTCCTTCCTAACCCTATCTCTTTGTCTCACATACCAACATCCCTGGCAGTCTCTCTGGAAACCCTCTAGCCATGGTGGCCATGGAAACAGAAAGGTGATCTTCATTCTCCCTCCCATCCTTCAATTCCAGTTCCCCAGTTTTATCTTCCACTCTGTAATAGACCACTGTGGCCTCTCATTCCTCTCTGCCCCCATTCCCAAGGAACTAAGAGTTTCTACCACAGCCTTCCTTCCTAACCCCATATGCCAGCTTCAGTCACCAACAACATGGGCACTCTCTCCATAGATATGCACTGACCATGCCAGCCATGGAATCAGAGAGGTAACCTTCATTCTTCTTCCTGTCCTTCAATTCCAATTTCCAGTCTCATCCCGAGCTCTGTAGATCGGGATGAGAATCTACATTCTGAATGGGACCTGTTTCCCTTCTCTTCTTCCATTCCCTGTGAACTCCACGGATATTCCTGGCAGACCCGACTTTCCTCCCTCCTGTAGACTCTCTTATCCCCACCCCTCTAGCACATCTCAATCCTGCTTATCACCTCCCAAGACCTGGAAAGAGTTTTATTTGTAATCCCCAGTGATCAAAGCTGGCAGGGACTCAGAATCACTCCCTACCAAGCATTCCACAGCTATCACACACTCCTAAGATCCAGAGAACTCAGAGAATAAAAGAACAACCAAAGACAAGACCAGAAATACAATCATCCCAAACCCAGATGCCTAGATACCAGCATAAAAGCACAATCAATATCATGTAGGACAATATGTCTCCATTAGAACCCAGCAGCCCTACTACGGTAGGCCCTAAGGACAATATGTCTCCATTAGAACCCAGCAGCCCTACTACGGTAGGCCCTAAGGACAATATGTCTCCATTAGAACCCAGCAGCCCTACTACAGTAGGCCCTAAGGAATGCAGTTCAGCTGAAGCACAGGACAAAGACCTCAAAGTCACTATTATGTGTATGTTTAGAACCTTAATAAGGACATAAATAAATCTATTTCTAGAAATATAACAAAGAAACAGTGGAAAAATGAAAAAAACAGTTAAAATATGAAAGTGAAAATAGAATTAACAAAAAAAGATCAAAACTGAGAGAAAACTGTAAAGGAAAGTTTTAGGGACTTGAACAGGAAACTCAGAAGCAGACCTCACTGACAGACTATAGGAAATGGAAGAGAAAATCCTCAGGCATTAAAGACAAGAAAGAAAATAAATAACTCTGCCTTTAAAAAATGTTAAATACAAAAGTTCAGGCATAGAACATCCAAGAAATATGGGACACAGGTAAAGAACAAGTCTATAAATCATAGGAACAGAAGAAAAGCAGGAGGAAGCACAGCTCAAAGGCACAGAAAACATTTTCAATGAAATCACAAAAGAAAATTTCCCTACCTAAAGAAAGAGATGCCTATTAAGGTATGAGAAGTATACAGAACCCCAAATAGATTGGATCCAAAAAAAAAGCAAATTCTTCATGACACATAACAATAAAAACAATAAACTTATACAACAAAGAAAGAATATGAAAAGCTGAAAGTGAAAAAACAAATTAACATATAACAACAGACTATCTTAGAACAATATTTGACTTTTCAATGGAGACACTAAAAGCCAGAAGAGCCTGGTGGATGTTCTACAAACTCTAAAAGACCACAGATACTAGCCCAGACTGCTATTGTTATGATTTATATGCATGGGAGAGGGTACCTGTACCTGTCAAATGAAAGCCCCACGCAGGCATACATGACATGCAGGGTGTGCTGGTGGTTATGGGTGTGGGTGCCATGGAAGGAGACACACAGGAGGCCCTCGTGTGGAGAATTTATTAGAGTAAGGGAGGGGAGAGGGAGGAAAGAGGAATGAAAAATAGGAAAGAAAGAGATAAAAAAGAGAGAAAGAGGGGGTAAGAGATGTGCATGACCTCTGACAGGAGGAAAGAGTGAAGGAATAAAAGAGAGGGGGAGGGATCTTCTTAAATGGAGCTTGATGTCAGGACACTGGGCAGGCCAGGTTATTACTTCCTGGCCGGGACACCAGGAAGTGAGTCAGAAAACTAACAGCTATACCCAACAACAACTTCTAATAACAATAAGAGGAAAGAGGCATTTCATTTTAGCCACATTTAAGTAATACCTATCTACAAATTAGCACTACAGAAGGCACAAGAAAAAACGTTTCAACTTGAAAGGTTAACAACACCCAAGAAAACACAAGAAATTAATAATCTCAGACTAGTAGATCAAAAGAGGCAAGAAAAAAATACCCTTCAATGGCAAAATAATCAATAAACACAGCTCTTTAATAATTCGCAGCATCAATGGTTTTACTTGCCCAAAATAAAGACACATACTAATAAATTGTGTGTGAAAATAGAACCAATTCTTCTGCTGCATCCAAGAAACACACCTTACACCAAATTCAAGAACACTCAAAAAGACCGTTCACCGTCATTAAGTAGGCTTCATACCAAAGATGCAGGAATGGTTTCACATAAACAAACAATTCTACCAAAAAAAATGAAGGTTGACAACCTCATGATTATCTCATTAGATTGAGAAAAGGCTTTTGACCTAATCCAACATCCTTTCATGATAAAAATCCTGAAGAGACTAGAAACACAAGGAATATACCTAAACATAATAGAGGTAATTAGCAGAAATCCCATAGCCAACATGAACTTGAATAAAAAGAAACTCAAGGCATTCTCTAGCAAAGGCAAGAACAAGACAAGGTTGTCCACTCTCTCCATACCTAGTCCATATATTACCTTAAGTCTTAGATACACAAATAAGACAACTGAAGGAAATCACATATTCAAATACAAAGCAAGTCTCAACAGATACAAGAAAACTCCAATAACTCTCTGCATTCTATCAGACCACCATGGATTATCAACTGCAGCAGAGGCAACAGGAAGCCCACAAACTCATAGAAACTGAATAACTCTCTACTGGATGAAAAAATGGGTCAAGACAGGAACAGAGAAAGAAATTAAAGACTTCCTAGAATTCATCAAAAATGAGTACACAACATGCCCAAACTTATGAGACACAATCAAAGCAGTCCTCAGTTCACAGCACTAAGTGCCTCCATTGAAAGAGAGAGAATCTCATGTTAGTTAAGATCACACCTGAAAGCTCTAGAATAAAAAGATGTAATCACACCCAAGAGGAGTGGTTGGCACAAAACAAAACAAGAAACAAAGACGCAAAGAGAACAATTCAAAGAATCCATGAAACGAAGAGTTGGTTCTTTGAGAAAGTCAACAAGATAGACAAACCCTTATGCAAACTAACCGAAAGGCAGGAAGAGAATATCCAAATTATCAAAATCACAAATGAAAAGGGGCATATAACAACAGACCCTGAGGAAATTCAGGGATCATAAGGACATACTTTAAAACTCCACAAAATTGGAAAATATAAAAGAAAAGGATGATTTTCTTGATAGATAACACTGAACTAAATCAAGATCAGATAAATGATTTAAGAAGGCCTGTAACCCCTAGTGAAATAGAAGCAGTCATTAAAATCTCCCAACCAAAAAAAAAAAAAATGCCCAGTGCCAAGTGGTTTTAGCACAGAATTCAACCAGACTTCCAAAGAAGACTTAATGCCAGTACTTCTCAAATTATTCCACAAATTAGAAACAAAAGAAATCTTGACCAGTTTATTTTACAATGTCACAATTACCCCGATACCCAAACCACATAAAGATTCAACAAGAAAGAGAATTACAAACCAATTATGAACACAGATGCGAAAATACTAAATAAAATATTTGCAAACTAAATCCAAGAGCACATAGGAAGATCATTCACCATGATCAAGTAAGTATGCTTCATCCCAGAGATTCAGGAATGATTAAAAATACAAATATCTCATTAAAGTAAATGACAACCAAGCTACAATCTATAGACCCAGAGAGGCAAAGGGTTTAGGAAAAGAGGGGGGAACTGGGGAAAAGCATAGATCTTCCTGGGAGCAGGAATAGAATAGATTTTACAGGTGGCTAGGGGTGGGGGAGACAGGTGGGACAAGAGGGAAGTGGATGGAGGGGGGGAGGTAGAGTGAGAGAGTGCCAAGAGAGAAGCCTGGGATTGGGGGGGGGGGGGACACGACCTGTAAACCTAGTGTAATGGAAACTTCTGGGACTCTATATAGGTCCTAATAAGGACTCCTAGTAATGGAAGATAGAACATTGCTACTGTTTGTCTTTTGTAACCAGGTGAGGCTTACAGTGACAGGACTGGGTTACATGCAACTGAGCTGTTGGCTGGGGGTAGGGGGGACAGTGGAAATTCCCAAACAACTCAATCTGGTTGCTAAGACAGAGGGCTGCTCTCTGCAAACTGACAGGAGAGCCCTATTACCAAGGACAAAACCACACAACTCACTGAATGTGGAGAAGTTATGGTGTTACCTACTTGTAGCCTTTACTCTTACATTCAAGTCTCTCTTGTGTGGTAAGATACTCTGCAGGCTACTGAAAGAAAGATGTGGACCCAATCCAGCCACAGAACTTTGGACCTACAGTCTGTCCAGCTGACAAAATAGGCTAGGGCAATGGAGGCACATAACTTGAGAGAGTAGCCAACCAATGTCTGATTTGATTTAAGGCCAACTTCACAAGAAAGAACCCATATCTAGTACCACGTGGTATCCAGATACTAACCAGCCCAGAGACATAGGGTAAATATCGCTTGACTAAACACTGTTGGCCAAAATAAAAGTCAATGAAATGATTCCTCATGATGCTCTGCTATACTCCTAGATGGGTACCATATCCAGTCATCAGAGAGGCTTTCTCCAGCAGCAGATGGAAACAGAGATCCACAGCCAGACATTACACGGAGAGAAAGTCTAAATGGGAAGTCTCCATGAAATCCCTCTTATATCCTCTGAGTATATATTACAGCTATTAGCTTCGTATTTTTATGTGAGAACAAACGGGTCTCTGATTCTGACTCCTTTCTTCCTTTGTACAACTTTCATTATGGCAGTTTTTGCTTCGTCTTATTCTCTCCTATTTTGTAACACGTGGTTGTTTCTCTTAGAAGCCTGTTCTTTTCTGGTGAGAGACAGAAAGTGGATCTAGAGGTGAGGTGAAGTGGGGAGGACTGGGAGCAGAAGCAGAGGGAGGGAAAACTATCACCAGGACATGTTGTATGAGAAAAGAACCTATTTTCAATATAAATCAATAATTTTTTTCAAAGAAAGAAAGTAGGGTGAGCAAACCGTGGAGAGAAAACAAGTAAGCATCGCTCCTTCGTGGTCTCTGCATCTGCTTCTGCCTCCAGAGTACCTGCCCCGACTTCCTTTGATGATGAATAGTCATGTGAAAATGTAAGCTGAATAATGCCTCTTTTCCCAAGTAGCTTTTGATCATATGGTATTTCATCACAAATAGCTACACCAAGACAAACACAAAAGACAAATAAATTCTTCTAAAAGTATTAGTAGCCATTAAAACATCTTTGTGATTCCATATCCACTCATTTTGAAAAGGAAAACTCAAGAAAAGAAATGAGAGCAAATGCTGATGAGGATTTCGGGAAAGTAGAACACATGATCGCTTCTTGGGAATATAAACTGGGTATTATGGAAACCGGAATGGAGGTTCCTCAAAAATCTGAAAATAGAACTACCATATGTTAAGTCTCAAACCCTGAGACAAATGACTGAGGTGCCTCTTTAGCATATAAAGTGGACCTGGCCACCAGACATCCCTCAGTCCTTACCTGTTCTAGGGTATGGCTTCTATACCCAGTCCTCTACCCTAAGGGAGGGAGGGAGGGAGGGAGGGAGGGAGGGAGGGAGGGAGGGAGGGAGGGAGGGAGGGAGGGAGGAAGGAAGGAAGGAAGGAAGGAAGGAAGGAAGGAAGGAAGGAAGGAAGGAAGGAAGGAAGGAAGGAAGGAAGGAAAAGGAAAGTCCCCCAAGTCAATTCATGCTTGAAGGTTCCAAAGGATCAACAAAGTTGAGAGGAAACATTACACCTTCTGTCCCATAATACTGTTGTAAAAATATATCCTATTACTCTGTTGATTTCTTTATTTCCTGAAGATTATTAACTCGCTTATTTAATATGATCCAAACATTTCTCACAAAGATTTTTCTTTGTAGACTTCTTAACTCTAAATTCACATGGCCTGGTAGGTATTACTATCAGGCTCACAATAGACTCCAAGCTTCTTTAAATATGAGTTGCCATGCCAGAGGGGATCACATGACTAAATGTGAGGGTCAGAACTTGGTAAAAGAAAAGGGCTTCTGAAAAATAACAGCCAGAAATTAATTTTAAAATCATAATGTGCCCAAAATGTTCTGAGCAAGGCTTGTTCCTGTGTGTCCTGTGACCTCAGAGAGCCTTGGTTCTGAACACACAATATGATGAATGCTGCCTAATCATCTTGGCTAAGATTTTAGACTATTGTGTATTTTGAATATAGTATTTTTCTGTATATACAGTTTTCTGTTCTTACAGGAACACAGTGGCTCAATTATGGAAAACAAAGATTAATCCTATTTTCTTGCCATCATTTTTCAGCATGCTCATATCAAATTAGTATATCTCTGGACTGTATCATGTCCAGATGTTCTATTTTTAACAATTCATGTTTGGTGCTGGGGATGTTACTAGTTGGTATGGTATTTACCTGGCACTGCATGAACCAGATACATTAGCATTGACCTATGAGCCCCACGCTCAGGAGCTAGAATTTCAAGGTCATTCTTGTCTATAAAATGAGTTTGACATCAGTTGGAGCTATATGAGACTTTGTTTGAAAGTTAGATAAATATAAATAAATAAAATGAACTAGTTGGTTACTTAAAAATACTGTTGGTTTGCTAAATTGAGTTTTATTAAAAGACATTCAATGACCTTTGGCTTGAAATCAGGACAGATTTCCAACAATTTCTAAAATAACCCTACATTGGCCATTTTGTACTAGGCATTTATTCAAAGCAGTTTCTTAACACTAATTATTATAAAAATCAAAATATTAATCAGCTCTGGAAAATGGCAAAGGTGCTCTATGTCTTTTACTTTCAAATATTTAGTCAATATTTCTTAAAAATAAATAAGCAAATCCATATTATCAATATGTGAATTTGTTTTCACCTATATTAAGTAGTAAACATACATAGACAAAAGAATTTCTTTCAGGATTTATCATCAGGAAGTGTGTGCTTTGTGTATATATTTATATAAAATAAAATATATTTGGGTAATATACACATTTATCTGGTGGAAAGGAGGAGTCTGAAGGGGAAAATTTTTAGATGGTTTTCTTTGGAACACCAAACCAACTAAGACTTATGCAGGGATTTATACACTTTCAGATTAATTCAAGGGCTTCAGATGTGCTATTGTAAGATATTCTTAGCTAGGAAGCAAGTCCTAGACATTGCTGCTCTACTTATGGCAAATAACACTAGAGTTTGAAGACAGCTTACCTACTACTTCTTAGAACTGAGAGGTTCTGGTGGGACAAGCCACATGCACTCAATAAAGCGCGTTTATGAGAATGTAAAATAAATATTAAAGAAAGAGGCTGGTGATTTTCTTAGCCCAAGGTTCTTGGTTTCATTCCCAGCACCTCGAAATAAAGAGGATAGGCAATTACATTGCAGTTGTCTATTAAATATTATCCCCCCAAACTTAATACAAAGCGCACAACACAAAATGCCTATCTCTAGACTTGTCCCAACCTGCGGGACTTCAACAGGGTTCCTGTCACCTGTAGAGAGAGAATGAGATAGGGGGCAGAGGCGCAGAAGAAATGACCACAAGATGTAAACCTCTGTTCAAGTGGTCGATCTTTATTATTTCCAGGCTGCTTATATATGTTTTTGCAGGTGCGGGGAGAAGGGAGGGTTAATGAGGGGACAAAACTTGGCTTAGTGTTAGGCAGTTAGGAGCCAAGGACAGTGTGTTCCCTAGTAATTTCCTCCAAGGACTGTCTTGATCTAAAGAATGCTGTCCTAATGTAAAGAACGGCAAAGGAAGGAATTCTTTAGTTGACTCTTGGCTAGTGAGCCAGCTCCTGACATAGACTGGTACCACCATGTACTCAATATTCTTCCTTTCTTTTATTTCGTCACAAACTCAAATCGTTTTGCTCAGGTTGTGGCACAGCTGAGCGTCAAACGCCTCTAAAAATATAAATTCCAATCAGGTAGCATTCAGGACTGCACATACTGTCGCTTGTCCATTCAGGTTGAACGTGCTCTTTTGAGTGGGATAGAGGTGAATAGAGGGAGCCCTGGAAAGCCTTCTCAGGACCCTACATGCCACTAGAAGTGTGAAATGCCTGATCTGCCACCAGGGAAAGGAGAAGAAACCGAGAGCTACCATCAAAACTGTTACTCTGTCATTGTCGTGGGGGCTGTCTGAGTATTTCCAGTATTGAAAGAGACTGTAAACATCTCTCCATTCCTGGCTGAGGCTGATCCTATTAGCAGAACACTTCTACTGGACAAAGAAGGATCATCGTCCTATTCCCAAGGGGCCCTCCTGAGGCTTTCCACAAGAAAAGTGCCTTGTTTGGTCACATTGATGGAGATGATCAATCCAGGATGCCCCAACCAGGCCAAGAAGAATATAGAAGAGAGTGGACACTTAGAATGGCCTGAGGTGAGAGCCTCTGTGGCAGTTCCCTGTATGTCCCTGATTAACATGATTTCACTGACTTTCATATTCTTGACATTGAGGGGGTGGGGGAGATAGCAATGTTACCAAACCACAGGAGTGATAACAAGAGCTGCAGGTGAGAGTTCTTCAGCTTTGAGGCCCTATACTATGCCAGAAGCTTCTCGTAAGAAAAATGTAACATTTGGTTTATGTGTAGGCACTTGGCAAAAGTTCAAGTCATCTAGCGATTGATGTGGCATGTATGTACACAATGCAAGGCATTGTGGGGAAGCTTGTGGGGAAATTCAGTCTTCACTTTCATAGTCAGAATGTGGAGATTCTCAACCTCAAAAGGATCATCAGATTGTTTTGACATAAAAATGCCACAGACTGTTATATATAGACAGTCACAGTGGGTAAAAGTAGATTCTCACCTTTGCAACATCAAAATCCCATGCATTTTCTACTTCTCAAAATACTCTTGACATTCCAGTTTACACATGCTATCCCAGAGACTCGTTATATAGGATAGCAATATAGATGACGTTGGGGATGAATGGTAATGGAAGAGGCAACCATGGGAGAAGCAACCACCCCAGAAAGGTACCTGAGTAAGAGGGGCTGGTGGGAAGTGAAAGAGAATGCAGCAAACAATGGGCATTATTTTAAGGGATAATGCTCTTTTGATCTTCTCCTGGCAGTGATGCTGGTGAACAGCCTGAAGCCATCTTTGACTTTTTTCAAAGTGGCAGCAAGAACTTTCTATAGCCTGTGGTGAGGGAGAGGATGGCAATCATTCACCCCACTCATCATGATGGCTCCAAGGGCTATGCTCCACTCATCACTGATTAAGTCTTACTCACCAAGCAGACAGACAGGTAAGACTCAGGGTGAGTGAGACAAGTTGGGTAGCCTTCCTGAAATCTCACAGAGAAGATGGTTCAGGATTTCACCTTGCATGAATGCTGGTCAGCTTCAGAACACCAAGCCTGAAATATTTCTGGATTCCTAACAGTGTCTATGGAGGACGGTATCTGAAAGAGAGAGCAAACTAAGCTGAACAAACCAAGTCTGTCACCATGGTAACATAATTCAACTGTGTTAGGCAGAATTTCAGCATCACTGGCCATTTCTCTGCTGAGCAGCATATAAGTTCTCTTACACTCCAGGTTTAGTGTTCCTTCTACTCTCTGGTCCTTGCATAGCCTTCCTGTGTATCCCACCCCCACCCCGACAATGTCTTATCTGTCCTTCTTAATTCTAACATGCAAATCTAAGAAGTTAGTACTAGTTTTGTTTTTCAGGTATTTTCTACAGTTCTCTAGTGCTCTGCAAAGCACATTCCTAACAGTACGGTTAGTCTTTTGTGGACAGGAGAATACACCGGCCTCTTTCCCCCTATTGCTACTGTCTAATTTTATTCTCAATTCATCGCAAAAGCTTCATGCAATCTTAGTCACTGGATCTCTGCCAGTGAAACCATGTGTTTCTCTGGAATGCTATGAATGAGGAGCCGGTTGCTCTAGGAAATCTTTCTAGATGAAAGGCCCTCCTTTACCTGTCTACTGCCCCCCTCCCGCCCCCGTGTATGTGTGTGTGTGTGTGTGTGTGTGTGTGTGTGTGTGTGTGTGTGTGTGTAGCATCATACATGTGTCCGGGTCCAGACAGGGTATTCTGGTCCACTTTGCCCTTCTCCATCTCTTAGCTCCAAGTTCTCTATCACCAACACCCTTCCCACTTCACATCTCACCAATTTCTGGACTTTGGGTTTTTATTATGCTATGTAATTCTAGCTGGCCTGATACTTTGTTTACAAGGCCAGCCCTTAACTCTCGGAAATTATCCTGAGTGCTGATATTATAGGCATATGACATTGTGCCCAGCTGGGTTTACTGTTAAGACCATTTATGAGCATGTCTATCTGTATATAGGTTGGGGTGAAAGGTGTATATTATCATCAGTTCCTATTTCCTCTACGCCTACTCTTGTATATTGGAGTGTGTGTGTGTGTGTGTGTGTGTGTGTGTGTGTGTGTGTGTGTGTGTAAAATGTATATAAGCTGACACATGGAACTAGCTCAAAATGACTAGAAAGGCATAAAGTCCCAACTAAATATGTATATATGAATACAGCATATATATGTGTCTTAAGGAGGACTGTGTGAGGGACTGCAGTAGGGATTTGAGAAGTGGGTCATTAACTCTTTAGGAACAATAATGAGTCTCTTATAAATTACTGTCAGATTCTGCCACAAGCCTCGTTACATGACTATTTCTGTTTGTGATGTTCTGGGCACATTGATATGTTGAACCATGCCTTGTGTGAAATACATGAATACATGACTTTCATGACTGGAAATATGCTGAAGGGCTTTTAAAATGCAATTACAAAATGTCCTAAAACTAGAGTTTGAAACAAGTCTGTTGAATGTATAGTTTTAAACTGATTGAGCACCTACTTCGAACGTGTTACCTTTTACATTAACGAACCCGCATTCGAACTTGAAAATTTTGCATTAATTTTTTTTAAAAAAATTGAATTCTTTTTTTGGTTGGTTTTTAAAGTATGTTTAACTACAAAAAGCGCTCAACATAGGACCTCCGTTGAATTATTTTATAAGGAAGGGTCTAGAGTACCATTTGTCAAACTAGACACATAAAAGATTTATTTGCTTGCTCCTTCCTCCGGTCTTTCACACTTTCCGGATAATGTCCAGTTACAGGCTGCGCTAGTACGTTCCTGCAGGCTCAGCTTCGCATTTGGTTCTCTAAATCCTCGAAGCCAGACTTCCTGGAGTCCACTACCTACAGCACTTTAGGAAGGGTAGGGCGGGGCGCATCACCTTCCCAAACCTGGTTAGTGGCAGGCTGCCAGGCGGGGCTGAGCTTTGATGAGTCCGGAGTGCAGCCGCACCGAGTAGGAGGCAGCTGCGCCCCTGCCCGAGCCTGGACTCTGGATCGGGTCCGCCCACCTCGGCCGGCTCCAACCGGCTCCAGCGGGGTCTTCAGCGGAGCCCCGCCCAGCTGCCCGTCCCACACCGAAATTTAGTCGTTTAAGTTTTGTTCTTCAGACTTTCTTCAGCTTCTGGGAGGAGAGGCAGCCTCGGACTGGGATGTTCAGGGGCTATTGTGCGTACTTGGTGAATCTTGCTGTGTGCTCCGCTTGAAAGTACCCGGGCTCGAAGGTAAAAATCGATGGGGAAGCCGGGTAGAGGGAAAGGGTTTGCTTTTTTAAGAGAACTGTTGTTGCTCAGCCGTCCCTTCGAGTAAATTCGTGTCTCCTCCCTTTGTTATTTGGGCTTACAGAAGCTCCGGTCCCAAGTGCGTTGACGAAAGACCCCTCCCCCTCGCCAGCCCTTAAGATACTAGGATGATCAGAAAGCTGCTGCTGCCCATTCAAAACCCACAGCTCGTAAATGTTTAAGTGATGTGCGTCTTGGATGAGTGGATCGTGGGTCACTATCAGCGCTGCTCCCGGATCATCGAGGTCAGTCATTGCTCCAGCCCGCCACATCCTACGGTGTGAGCCAGGGCCCCTGAGGGGAACGTGCCCTGACCCACTGCTTTAGATTGGGACCCTCTCCCAGACTAGGCTCTGGAAGGCGGGAAAGAGAGGACAGCTGAGTTCACAGGGATGAGGTCACCGGGGCAGAAAGCATCGGGAGGATGGACGGCTGGCTCTTGGGTCCTGAAGCGCGGAGAGGAAGGAAGCGGGCGGCCAAGCGCCTTTGTTCACTGCGGCCTGTGGGCGCGAGCATCAGGCGGCGACCACCCGGCTCAACCACCGCCTTTGTGCGGCAGGCCGGATAATGGCCGGCGAGGTCCGGTGCTGCGGGTTTCCCTTGTCTTCCTGTCCCGAGCTTTGTCGGTGCCGGAATGAATTCCTGCCTAACGCCCGCGGCGGTTTGCACAAGGGGAAGCTGGCCGGTGCCTTTGGACTAGTTAGTTACTGCCTGGGAAAAAAAAAAAGGAAACAGGAGGGTAGGGAAAACTGGGGAAAGTTCTTCTGAATGAGAAACCCCCTGGCTACTCCTATTTCCTATTTCCTTTTTAGCAATGGCAGATCTTATTTTGCATGCTAGTGGATTGATTGCTCAAATTCCCCCAAATAAATGTAACTAACAGCTTCGATTAACAATCTTTGCAGCAGTATTGGTTTTTCTTGTTACAGGGACACAGCTGCCACCGCTTGGATGGCTGTAATGGTAGAGCTAATATTTAGGGTAACTTTCTGATGAAAGTACATTCATTAGAATTGGATTTGTTCCTTTGTATCTTTATTTTGGGTAACAGTCTGGTCCCAAGGTGCAGGGATGCCAGGGAGAGGGATATGAGAAATCTGAAACTGACCTAGAAAAGGGTGATTGGTGAGCAGCTGGTAAGGTTTGAACTTTATCAAAAGAGTGCTGGGGATACAGGCTTGCAAGTGTAAGACCCTGTGTTCAATCTCTAGCACAGGGGAAAAGTTTGTCAAAAGAAACATGTGGGAGATGGTGGGGGGGCGTGTTTTTAATGCAAGATAAATTTAGTTCCTGAGGGCCCTTCCATCATACACTTAAAACCTCTCTCCCTCTCTCCCTCTTCCTCTCTCTCTCTCTCTCCCTTTCTCCCTCTCTCCCTCCCCCCCTCTCTCCCTCTCTCCCTCTTCCTCTCTCTCTCTCTCTCTCTCTCTCTCTCTCTCTCTCTCTCTCTCTCTCTCTCTCTCTCTCTCTCTCTCTCTCTCTCTCTCCCTCTCTCTCCCTTTCTCCCTCTCTCCCTCCCCCTCTCTCCCCCTCTCTCCCCCTCTCTCCCCTCTCTCTCTCCTCTCATTTCCCTTCTCCCCTTTCACCTCCTGCCCCTTCCTCCCACTCCACCCTCACATATCCTTACCAAGCACTCACCAAATATGAGGCTGACTTCGTGTACCTATCAGTCATCCACTTCTGATACTTAAGATTTCCAGGAGTGTTAAGCCAGGTAAGTTCTCTAACTCTCGGGAGCCCGGAGCCCCTCCTGGGAACTGGGAGGTGAAGGATGAGTAAGCAGTATAGATGCTTATAATTGCTTTGCTTATAAAGAAATTTCAGAAGATGGGAAAGGACTTTCAACATGAAATCTAGACCTTATTGAGTTTTTTTTTTTTTTTTTTTTGAGGGGACCTACATATTTCATTAAAATCTGAATCAAATCTCTCTTTATAAAAACAATATATTCAAACAGATTTGTAGTAAAAGTACATACATTTCTAATTCTCAGATATAGAACACCTTGGATACTAACTCAGATTTCTAAATAGGTCATCTTTTAAAATGGGTCACTTTGGATAGAATCATTATACTTGCTGACTTACAAATTGTGAAGGGTTGAGCTTTGTCTGCAGCCCAAGTGCATTTAAGTTTGGATGGATTTCAGAGCATATATTGAAAGAAACTGGGAGAGAAGACAGTCCTTTCCCCAAGTTACAAGATAGACACTGATGTGCTAGGGATTTTTATATGTGCTTTGTTGAGCAGATCCAAGCAAATTATCCAAAGAGTTCCTCCACTGAACATCAGATCTGTACCAGCAGAGATGTAGAATAGTGTGAATCTAGAATTACTTACAGTAAACGTATGCATCACAGTACAACATATACATTACTTTTTATATTTCCATATATATGGAATATAATATATATAATATGGAAATATATATATACTCATATACTCTGTGTTTAAGAATCTCTATATTTGAGGATAAGAAACTTGGTCAGGTAAGATATGAACTTTGAATAAATAAAATGACTTTTTAACATTTAATGCCATGAATTTAAATGCTGCCTTTGGATTAGTCTTGTACCAAGATTTATCTTCTATAGTGAATTATTTAAGACTAGAAATCAAGTTTACTATACAAAAAAAAAAAAAAAAAAAAAAAACCAGCTTGCTACCAAGTGTAGGCAATAAAATTCCAAAAGGCAAATCTCAAGATTTTGTGATCAATCATGATAAAAATCTACCTATAATTTTATATTTTATAACTTTTCCTACTTTCCCATAACTATCTGATAGTGTTACAAGCAAAATAAACTAACAAGTTGACTCCACTAGGGTTTCAATCTCCCCAACTGACAAGCCTTATCTGGCCTCTGCGCCATTGTCTCTGAAAGACATCTTCAATGCCTGGATGGTCTTTGGCATGTTTTTCTGGTTGAGGATAATGGATACCACGCTTGGTCAGTTATGATCTGTTAGGTGGCTGTTAGCAATCAATATTTTAGTAAACTACTATCTGGATCAGTTTTGAAAGGTTGATACCTGCCTAAAAACTTTAGCCACTTACCAATCTGTGGTAAAGATCCATTGTTTCTAGAGAAGGAAAATTAGTACGGAAAGTAGCTAATGTGACCCACGTTTTCAAGTTATGCCAGATGATCCTCAGAGTACACTGGTACATGGTTCAAAAGCAGGTCAAGCCACATGATGAGTGAAATAGACAGGCCAAATAAATGCACCTTTTTTTTTGCATTCTAAAATTCTGAGCTTTTCTGTTCTCATATCAATCCAGTCCTGATTTCAGGTTGCAGTATTATACCTACTGATTCTTTGGTAGAATATCAAACCCTGAAACATCTCTGAAGTCACTCCCAGCAACCTGACTGTGACCTTATCAGGTATGTGACTATTAATATCTGTTACATTCATTAAATGTAGGCATTACTTACTTTCCATGGTTGCCCAGAGTAAGGCATGTGCTTCAGTGAAGACAATTCTATACTCTTTCTTGTCCTCTGTGTGGAAAGCTCTCAATTCCATGGTGCTTCTAGAGGCCCATAGCAGAGGGATACCTGGCATAAGATACTCAGCATCTGTTTTGTTGCATCTGTCTTTGGCGCAGAAGAAACAAATCACTCTTCAGCTTTTCATTAACCTCTTTCAGGTCCCACATATTCCCTTTTCTCTCTCTTCCTTCTTCGCCTTTCTTTTCTTTTCTCGTGACGGTCTGAACTCAACTGGCTGCCTTGTACTTTGAGAGCTGGTGTGAGCTCAGGTCAAGCAAACTTCTCAATTGAGAAATAACTGGCTCAGCAGACACTTCCTGATCTCGCTGGGATTAAACCCACGTTCTCCTTTCTCATCTACTTCGACATCTTTTCCCTTGCGCTAGCCCTTGGTAGCTTATCTCACCTGCCTCACTCCAGCTACATTGTTTCTTTTTCTGTGCTTTAAAATTGCTCTGCTTTCTCTTGCTATAAATCGCCTTGCTTCCTGCGCTTCAGCCCCACCCAGAAAGCAAATCAAGGGCGCTCCAGGATCTTTCTTGGCTCTGGGGCTGCTTCTCTGCTCCTCCTCGTGTATGAACTCCAGCTCTTAGGGTCTTGCTCATTGGCCACCTGTTATCATTCTCTACCTTCTCCCCATCTTCCTCCTTCCAGAGGGGAGCCCTTCCTTACAGGACTCTTGATTTAGCAAATGTTTGATGATACCAGATTCACTGCCTCCCACGTCCCTTCCCTGCTAAATTTAACATTCCAGTTGTAGTAGCTTGGTGAGTATTTTTCCTGGATTCTAAGAAATCTCAAGAATGTTTGAAAAAATAAATCCCAAATTTTTGAAATCCCAGGTTCAGATAAAGCAGTCATTATGTGTGACACGTCCTAGTGAAGTTGGAAGTGGTGGCAGTTTTTACTGTGTTTTGTATCCCATTAAAGGGATGGACATTCAGCACTGACATGTGAACTTGAGCTTTTGCCTCATCTTTTGGCTATCAGCCCTATGATAGCTAACTGATTTATACCTCCGAATTATGCTCACTTTCTGCCTACCATTTTATAAGCCAATTTCGATTATATCTTTAAGTTTTAATTGCCCTTATTCTGGAAAAAATTTTGATACAGCTTTTTTTTTTTTTAAGGAATAATTTGTGAGGCTATGGTATGACTTCTAGTGTGGTATGACTACTTAGTCTTCAATTTACCCAGTATTTGTTGACCAAATTTTTCCTTCAGATATCCTTTGAATTACCTCTCCTCTTCTCTCCTCCTCCCTACTTCTTCCCTCAGCCCTCCTCTTCCATGTTGAGTGGCCATCCCTAGACCCTCTGGTATTAGGACTATGCAAATTGAGGCCACAGGCTCATCAGATCACTTTGTCCAGTTGTTCCCTGATTTGGGGACCAAGTTAAAGAGGAGGGGTTTGGAGCAGGAGATCTGGGCTCTTGCAAAGTAGGGGAAGGGTTTCTTAGTAAGGAAAAAGAAAAAAATGATTTTTTTAAAAAAAGATGCTAGAAAGTCATGTGACTTCAAATCCCACATGGTGTGACAGTTTTCTTTGCTTCTCTTGGCCTTGCCCAACCTGCTTCCCTGCTCTGTCACCTTTGTGGGAAGAGCAAAACTGGGAGAAAGGGCAGTAAACAGTTGGGACACTGATTTGGACATTTTGAAAGTTGAATGGTTATCCTGGTACCTCAATGCCCCAGTTTGTTCCTCTACAAACATGAGGAGATCTTTTTTTTTCCCCCATGTGTTGTTGTTAGGCTTAAAGAGTTAACAGTCATATGAAGCACCTAGAATAATGCCTGTTGTGTATAAAACATACTCATAGGTGTAACTACTAATAGAGGGGTAAAGATGTCTGTTTCATACCGAAAACCAAACAAAAACTGGTCTCAGTGAAAGATTTCATTTAGAATAACCAAGCATCCCTGTCTGTATTGATTCTTTCTGTCATTGATTATGAAAGCTCAGCCTATAGCTTAGGCTTGTTTCACTAGCTCTTATAACTTAAACTAACCTGCTTTTATTAATCTACGTTTTGCCATGTGGCGTTTCCCTTTCTTTCTTTCATTCTGTATGTGCAATTCCCTGCACTTCTCATTAGTGTCTCCTTTATGCTTTGATCATCTCTTCCTACTTTTTCTCTCTTCCTGGAAGTGCCACCTATACCCCCTGCCTAGCTATTAATTAATTAAGCTAATCTTTATTGAGCTAATCACAGTAATGTATCTTCACACAACACAGAGAACAAGTATCCCACAGTACATGTCAGCCCAAGCAATTGTGTTGCAAAGATGAGTTTAGAAGGCCAAATTTAAGACAGTAAGTGTTCAACCTGAAACTTTCTTCCTATGTTTTAATCTCAAATTCCGCATGCTCAGTCTAGTGACAAGGAAATTTTAGTGATAATATAAGCCTTCATGCTTCTCTCTAATCCCATGCTATCAGTTCCTATCAAAAACCTTAGCACCCATCTTCTCCTGTCTCTTCATTTGGTATGGCTCTGTCACTACTTCTCCTATGACCGACGAATAGATCTAGTCCATGCTTAACAAATAGAAACATGACTTACTTTACCTAGGTGGAGGTCTTACGATTGGATCACCATATAGGTTGTATAATGCAAACCCCTGTGTCCCTCATATCCACTCTTGCTAAATCAGAATTTATAGTCTCTGGGCTAACATTTAAGAGATAACTATGAATGCATTCCTTATAAAGGTTAATGACTTTAAATGGCTTGAGCTAAAGCTTTATGACCAAGTTACAGCCACAAAACAACTGAAGACAAATGTGGGATAATTTTACCCTCTTTGTATCACTTGCATTAGAAATATTTAAACTCAAATTAAAGAATAATATAATGATTGAAAGGATATCAGATGTTTCACACTTGAAATGTAAAACACCAGGTTGTCTGCTTCCTTGGCGAGCAGAGTAATGGTGTGCCGGTAATGGTTTGCTTGGCTACAGAAAACTTTGTATTTCTTTTGAGTGATGCCAGAACAAAATACAAAAGTTATCTCTTCCATGGGACTTTGTGTAATTTAAGTTCAAATGCACATGATAGAATGTATTAAAGCTTAAAAATGTTAACTTGGAGGAGTCTTTACAAGTGTATATTAATTTTTCATAAGCATGCTTTCTTTAAAGAAATTGTTCATGCATAGCTGACTCCCAAGGATATTCTATGTCTTATACTGATTTCAAAAATGAAGGTAACCATCAATTTTATGACGTGTTCTATAAAACTATTCTGAAGCAAGTTTTCTCTTTTAAAAAAAATTTTATTTCACATGCATGAGCGTTTTGCCTGCTTGTCTGTATTTGTACCACATGTGTGTCTGGTGCCCACTGGCATGACAAGAGGGTATCAGATCTTCTGAAACTGGAGTTACGCGTGGTTGTGAGCCATCAAATGGGTGCTGGGACCCAGACCCTGGTCCTCTGTGGGGAACAAGTGCTCTTAGCCTCTCAGCATGTCTCAAACCCCTTTGAGGCAACTTTCACTACAATGGTTTCTTCTTCTCATGAAGAAAAAAACTGAACCTAGGACAGAATGGCTAAATGGTTTGATTGTCTTCTTCTAGTCTATTAATCTAACCCATTTCCTTCAAATAACACTGACTACGTAGAATACCAAGATTTCTTTCTGTTTTTACCATTCACCCTCTACTCACAGGTTGACCACATCGTAGTTGGCTAACGCAGCACCTTTTAAAATACCTCCATTGTTCATCACCTTGTCCTCCCTACCTCAGAGTTTGCTCCCACCTCCAATCTTTCTGTTTTTCTTGCTCATGAAGAACTCACCGCCATTTGGAAAGTCAGTCATCTTCCTGTTCTGCTGGCCTACCTTGTCAGTACCTTGTTATCTAGCAAACGTGACCCTGCTTCACTCCTACCTCAGCCAATTTTCCTCCAGTCAGTAATACTTGAAATCCCATTTCACACCTTCCCCTTTCTTCCCCATCCCGAGCATTTATCAGCTGTATGGGATTTTGCTTTTGCCAACAAGGTCTCCTTTATTCTTTCGTTAACCAAAGGTCTGTGTGCTGTAGGTTCAGTCTCTCAGTTGGCTATAGGGAGAGATGACGGAGCTTTTAAAGGGTGAAGTCTAGACCAGAGAGATTAGATCATTAGAGGCTGGCCTTCCAAAAATGCTGTTCTCATAGTTAGTTCTCTTGAGGGTCAGTTGTTATCAGTTAAGGCCACAACACTTATGTGGCCCCTTCTGAATGTACCTGTTTCTCTTTTATTCCATGTTATCACATGCTCAAATGACTTATTACCAAGGAACAAAAATATATAGAACTGTTTGATAGTGAATTTCCAGCTTCTCAGACTGGGAACAAAGGCAACCTCTTTTCTTCATGAGTATCCAACTTCTAGTACTTTGTTATGGCAATAGAAAACAGACAGATTCACATCCTCCCATCTATGCTGTCTTCGTGCTAGATCATACCATCCTTACAGCAATCCACATTGATAGAAGACCTAGATCAGCTGGTCTCCAGCTAAACTAACACATTGATGTGCTGTTCTCAAGGGATTGTGAGCTCTACAACAATAATGTGAGATTAATCTTGTTTGCTTAAACTAAATACATACTGAGCAAGAGAGCTATTGTTACAAAAGAGGGGGAGGGAGGGAGGGAGGGAGGGAGGGAGGGAGGAGGGAGGGAGGGAGGGAGGGAGGGAGGGAGGAAGGAAGGAAGGAAGGAAGGAAGGAAGGAAGGAAGGAAGGAAGGAAGGAAGGAAGAAAAATGCATGCCAGTGTGCTGGTTAGTTTCTGTTGTCAACTTGACACAACCTAGAGCTGTCTGGGAAAGAAGCTCAGCAGCAGAACTGCCTGTATCAGATTGGCCTGTGGCCAGATCTGTCAACAACTATCTTAATTAATGATTATTACAGGAAGGGCCCAACCACTGTGGTGGCACCATCCATAGGTGTTTTATACAGTCTGAAATACGAACAACAACAAAAAGTATCAGAAAATAAGACAGTGTAGTCTGAAGTTTCTCTGTCCCACCTAGCCCAGAGGTCCAGACAAATCTCTTTCACCTGCAGACCTAAAGCCATTTATAAATTAATTAACTCAGAAGGTAATATTATAGTAGCTGCTGGGTCAGTAGTTCAGGCTTATTACTGTCTAGCTCTTACACTTAAATTAACTCATAATTCTTACCTGTGTTTAGCCCCGTGGCTCGGTACCTTTGCTCATCTTGCTTCCTCTGCTCCTGGCTGGTGACTACTGCTTTGCCTTTCCTCTTTCCAGAATTCTCCTAGTCTGCTTGTCCCGCCTCTATTCCCTGCTTGGCTTATGGCCAATCAGTGTTTTATTAAACCAATAAGAGTGACAAATATTTACAGTACAAGAGTCTAGTCCCACGGTGACAGAGGGTGATCTAGTAAACACTGTTCTTCCTATTCCAAATTGTTTTTAATTATGGTATTTATCACAAAAAAAAAAACCCAAAAAAACTGGGACTGATTGCCTGCTGCTCTCTGTCCTCACTGAAATGTTCCCCTTGATTTCAAGGTTCTCCATAAGCAGCTACCCACTTCCCTGCTTTTAGATATATTTTCATTTCTCAAATTTCTGCCACAAGTAGTTCTTTCCTTTCTGCCTAAAAACAAAAATCACCATTTTTCCAACATGGACCTAGCAGGTAGGTCATCCTTAGACTCTCACGGAACTCCTAAGAAATCTTCTCCCAGCTCACTGTCTTTTATACCTGCAATTGACTTACTCCAAAGTAATAAGAGAACACCTCACCATTGTGTACACAGAAATTATACTTTATGGGAGAGTAATGAGTCTTATTGCCAGAAGACCAAATGCTTTGACATTAAAGTCCAGAAATTATTATAGCATGTTCACCTACCTGGCCTGACTTGAACATATGTATGTCACACACCCCCACCATGCCTAGCTTGCACATAGCTTTGCCATGTCCTACCATTCAAGGCTTACACATGTCCATGCCATGTCCTTTTACCATTTGTGGCATAGTGCAATTCACATCCTTGCAGGGTTAATTGGAACACTAAAGGCTGTTGTTTACTTTGAACTTAAACTGAGAACATAACTATCTTGGTTAAAATTTCTAATTTTTATCAAGTTTTGCGTATTGTAAAAGTAAACTCAACAAGAAAGTAAGTTGGTAAGACAAAATATTTTAAAAGATCAGGTGTTATTCTTAAAAAATCTTGTAGCTTCTTGACACATTAACTGTAGTTTGTTTGTTTGTTTTTTTTTTTTTTTTAAGAAGTTAAAAGAGCTCTATTTTTCCGAATAATTATTCCTTTGAGTAATTGAGGGGTGCAGCTCCCTGACTAGGAAATTTTTTAGGAGATGTCTGTCACCTTATTTAAAGATTTTATTTTTATTTGTATGTATGTGTGCCCCCATCTTGATCATTCAGAGAGAGAGAGAGTGGTGAGTGTGGTATTAGGGATTGAAAAACTCTTGAAAAGGTAAAGTTCCTTTCTTCAAGATGGAAACAAACTGGAGTTGTGGTGCCAATCCTCGCCTGCTTTCCTCTAGGCTCTCGTTTCTAGCACTCTCCTCCGCATTTCCTGTAAGCTCTAAGTGATCTGTAACTTTGATAGTCACCTGTAATGTATAGACTAATACTAAAGCCAGTGAAGTGAAGACTCCTTCACTGGATATACAATAAGTGTAGCCGGGAACAGAGGTGACCCTTGTTCCCAGTTTGTTAGTAGGCACTGTATTGCAAGTGAGTGCTGAACTTCACACTTGGTTTGTGCTTTCTGCAAGGCCCCACAGTTTCTTCCACCCAATGAACCAAGTTGTAGGCTTCTTTCTTCAGTGATCTTGCCTGTGCTCCTAAACTAAACGGTAAACTTGAAAGAAGATTTCAGGTGCTGTGACGTACAAGAAGAGTGGAATCTATTTTGAAGGGCTGAGCAGCATTGCTCACTCCTGTTCACAGGCCTACATGGAGGCGAGTGCTTCTGCTCTCCTTTGAGCTGGGAGGCGCTTCCCATGGCTGCTCCACTTGGAGGACTTAGAGAAAAGGTATGAAATAAAAAAGTAGTTCACTTTTCCTAAATCTACCTCTAATCACACCAATACTTTCAGTGAGGTTTGGTTATAATATATATAAATAGTGAATCAACCTTTGACTCTGTTGATAAATAGGAGAAATCTTATTCTCAAACCTCATATGATATGCTAAATGCAGTGGTCTAGGTTGCTGGTTTTGTCATTTTTTAGAAATGTTTTTTGACTAATTAAGGTCTACTAAGAGTATTTGAAAAAAAAATGTAGAAACATAAGGTAAATACATAGACACCATGAAGGAATAAAATGATTTTTTTATAGGCCAGTTGTTGTTACTAGCAGCAACAGAACGGCATGCTGAGTCAAGGCTCTGATTCACTGTAGGGATCTAGTATCTTTGGGGAGTCAGGCAAGCATTTGAATTGGAAAAGTGGGCTCACATGCTGATAGTCTCCTAAACTCAGACTTGCAAATGAACTTGGTAAGAATGCACAAGCAAGATAAGCTGGCATTGGAGCTGACTGAGCATAGCTCCAAGGTAGGAAGTTGGTTGTGTCTGTATTTTGTGGATGTGCCTGTGTAGATGTTTTACCTACATTCGTGCCTGTGCACCACATGTATGCAGTGCCTTTAGAGTCCAGAAGAAGACATTAGGTCCTGTGGAAATGGAGTTAGAGGCAGTTGTGAGCTTCAGTGTGAGTGCTGGGAATCTGGAAGCGCTCTTAACTCTCCACTCCAATGTCCTTACCTTCCAAAAGTTAGTGTATTGTTACTTTCCTTGTTGCTATGACCAAATACACCATAACATCAACTTAAAGAAGGAAAGGTTTGTTTTGATTGACAGTTTGAGGGTGCAAAGTCATGGCGGCAAAAGGAGACATGGGTGACAGCGCTCACTGTCAGGGAGCAGACCAAAGCGAATGCTGGTCTTCTGCTTGTTTCTCCTTGTTTATTCAGTGAAGGACTCCATCCATTGGACATGCCTGAAGGTTTGTCTCTGAGGTGCTTCAGGATTCTGAAGAGCTGGCAATCAGATTAATGATCATTGTCACCCACCTTTGTTCTCTTCCTAGGTCTGTTGGAGTAGAAACTGTAGATCTGTTCCAGCCGAGAGTGTTCCTAGACTTCTTAAATGTTGATTGATGCTGTGTTAAAGGATCCGTCCACCAAGGATTATCTATTACCTCAATCTAAATTTCCAGGTCCTTTATGATATACTGCGAAAAAGGTAAAACATCCTTTCTTTTAGCCTTTACAGACATTCCTGTACCTGAATGATCACAATGATATTGCCCCTGAATGAAAGTTATTTCGCAAACTTTAGGCATCAGAAGCTAGGGTTTCTTGTTGTTTTCTTCACCAGTCAGAGCATTAAATCCAGACATGATAAGTGTTTGGAGGGGTAGAAAGGTATTGCCATACTGATCTGTTCTTTGGAGAAGAACATTCAGCCTTTTCATAATCAAGCCCACTAATGCATTAACATTGCAACCATGAACGCATACAATATAAGACTCACTGCTTTCTGTATACTCTGCTCTTCCAGTTGTGGCTTACTAATCAGTTTTTGCAATTTTAAAATCTATATCCTACCATATTGTGCTAGCCATCTTGATTAGCTGTGAACAAGATCTCAGTGGGCCCGGCTTTCTCATGACCAGCCCTTGTAGTTACTACCCTGACAGGAACAATAGTTGGGAAAGGGAAATAGAGCAGAATCTGAAAACTCAGAGGTCTGGAAAGCAGTGTCACAAGTGGAGTTACTTTCCTTCTTTGGGTTTCTTAGTGTGTGCAGATGTTTTTATAACCTACATCAAGGATGGAGGTTTAACAAAAACCTTGGGGTACCAGCCCCAACAAGATTTTCTCTCAAGGTTCAAGAGGTGGCACTTTTTGCCGGTGAGGGAATCTATAGGATCAAAGATATTCTCACACTCTTAGTCTCTACGTATTTCATCTTTATTGGCATGACAGCTAGAACAGTGAGGCACAGGCTGATACGCTCATGCAGGCAGTTATTCTCTGGCAAGGCAATGTGGGGCTTGGATTCCTTAGAGTCACAGAGAGATTCACACAGGGGGCAGCAACTGTCAGCTTTAGTTTATAATAATACAAGTTTGGGTTGGCTTGTCAAAGTTTTTCTGAAGGGGGTCAACTAAGGATTAGAGCAACAAAGCAATCTAAAGAGAGAAAATCATGTGTCCTGACTATGTTCCTAAGTGTAGCGAGGCATAAAGTTAAAAGTTTATTTGCTCCATCCTCGGGTAAAGTCAGTGGAGACCCTGGAGGGGAGGAGTGAGAATGGGTGGAGACAAGAGACAGGAGAAACAGAGAGATAAGTCAAGAAATCTGATCAAATCTCCGTTTATTAAGGAATGAGCTGAGTGTGTGTGTGTGTGTGTGTGTGTGTGTGTATGTGTGTGTATATATGGTAAAGGGGGTTGTTTATCACTCTTGTGTGGAGAAACAAGGACACTCAGAGAAGAAACATTCCATTCCCAGCAAGAAGTTGTAAATAAGATCTGCTATTAACCTCATCCTGTTAATTGTCAGTGAATCATGAGGTGTGACCTTGGGTCAGAGCCAGGCAGGACTTTGCTCCCCACATTTATTAATCAGCAAAAAAAAAAAAAAAAAAAAAAAAAAACAACCCATGAGCAAAGTAAAGTCCTGTGCTGTTTCTATAAGGTCTTCTCGAAGCTGCTTTTCTGACAGGAGGGGTGAATGCTCTTGGTTGCTAGGTGACCTGAGTAACAATGCAGGAAAGCCTGCAACTTTTGCTCTGCTATAGCACTTTCTCTAAGAGGAGGTCTTTTACTACTAAGGTTCAATTTTCACAAGAAACAGGACCTGTCACCTTTTAGCTGCTCTGTTCTTATGGTGTAGCACTTCAGAATAAATGTTTGCTTTAACATCTGCAACTAGGAGTTGGTTAATTATCTTTTTTCTTATATCACAAACAGCAAATCTTTAGGATCTTGTGTTAATGAGTCCAGGTGCAAGTAAGTATAGGGAGCTAAGGGCCTTAGTGGTGTTAGCTCCGGATGTTCTCTTATCCGTAGAGATGGTAAACTTAGGGCATATCAGTGTGTCATCTGTCTGTACTTGTCCTTAGATGTCTGAGAAGTGTTTCAACTGAAATACTTTGTCCAAGGGCTGACTCTGTCCAGACGTTTACTGGTAAAGATAGTTGCAGGGAAGGCAGATACTGATTTTGCTCTGAGCAAAGGAACAGATACCTGATTTGTGAGAAAAGAGATCTTGTCTGTGTGACTGTATTCACACACAGCTATAAGAAGTTATTCATATGCCCCCATATGCATGGGGAAAATTATGCCGAATAAATGATCAATCACACTGCTAAAAGTTCCTGAGAAATGAATTCCAAGGAAATATCAAATGGGAAAGTTATAATCACACACAAGAAATCCTCTGCAGGAAACAGCTAACACATTAAAAGGCATTTAACACCAAAACTCCTTGAGTTTTGGCTTTACCTCCACTAGGGCTCTTGGCTATGTTGGGTCAGCCTTGTCAGTGCCAACTGAGTTTTTATCCTGTTTCCGCTGCTTCCAGCAGAGGCACATGATTACAAGTCTATGGCATACGGGGCTTATGCTGTGGGCTTGCAATCACCCTTCTCTTATTCTCCCTCTTAATTCTAGCCAGTGGCCAGGAACTGTATCTGCCACCCCTGGGAGGGAGCAATTGCTTTTCAGGTACAAATGAGGAGCATCTGTCACAAAGTGGATGAACTATAATCCAAACATCTAGCCAAAGGATACCTGTAGAACTCGGAATTTGAGCACGCCATGCTATGGGAGTGGGAGCGTGCCAGTCCACTCTACCACTGATAGAAAGAGCAGGCGGGGTGATTTGATATTGTCTAACAGTGTGATAGAAGAACTGGAGAGATAGATTCAAAGGGATCTTAGATATCATGCTAACTCATTACATAGACTTCGGCTTGTCACTAGCTGGTGGGCAGGTTTGGGGGGCTTTGATGAGTTCATTTGATGTCATTCTTATGTCAGAGTTTTGGAAAGCTCACTCTGACTAGAGTGGCTGGTAAGGGCTAAAAGCAAAGGAAGTCTCTGGTGTAGATGGATAAAGTACAGTTAGGTACACACACACACAAAAAAAATAGAAACAACAGTTGTAATCAGAAGTTTCTCTGTCCCTCCTGGCAGGTCCCACAGCCATTTAGTTCCAAATAATTACACAAAGGCTTATATTAATTACAAACCATTTGGCCTATGGCTGGGGCTTATCACTTTCTAACTCTCACTCTTAAACTAACCCATTGTCTGTGTTTAGCCACGTGGCTTGGTACCTTTGCTTCAATGCAGCACTTTCATCTGTGACTTACTGATGTATGATGTGCTCAGCTCTTCCTCTTCCCAGAATTCTCCTTGTCTGGTCGCCCCTCCTATACTTCTCGTCTGCCTAGCTTCTAGCCAATCAGCATTTTATTAAACCAATATTTAGAGTGACAAATATTTACAGTATACAAGAGCATAGTCCCTCAGAAAGTTGTTAAGGAAGACCAAATAATATGTTCAAATTAGAAGACCTCTTTGTAACTGGGTAAATTATCTGACTTCCACTTATTCCCTAAATATTTATGCATACTCACATTTGCTCTGATGAAGGCTGAGTTTACTGGTACCTTTTTAGTTTCTTGGGGTTCATAGTAAAATGAATGATACAATAAAGCAGACAGTAAGTGGCTAGCAATCCATTAGTTCACAGTCCTTGGCCACAAAGATAGGTTGGGTAGTTCCAGCTTCCTCATTTAGAACACCACGTTAAATATGAAGTGCCTGTTGAGATTATAAATAATAAAGTACATATAAATAAACTGTCTGTACAGATTTGGGGCTCATAAGGTAATCTGAGAGTTTGGAAACTTTGAAAAGCAAATCTTGCCTCTTTGACTGTGAACCTTGATATTTTTAAAAGAAAGTTTATTCTTATTCCTTCTCTTCCTAGTATGGGGGAGTTTTAATGGAACTTATTGAAGAATTTAATTTTCAGCTAATGATTTGCTTTTATCTATAAAACTATATAGAGGTTGACTACATATGTACACTTATAGCAATTAAATTGTAAATATACAAGGAGATAGGTGTTGTTGGGGGGTCTTTTTTAAGGCTAGGAAGAGACAAAGTTGTCAAAATTCCAAATAGAAAGACAGTATCAAGTATTTTTCCCCTGTTCCGTTTTTTTTGTTTTGCTTTGTTTTGTTTTTAATTTCTCTTATTAAGTGTGATGCCACAGACATTTTTCTGATAACCAGTCAGGTCACTTTTGATGTAAGAGACAAGGAGTAATCTTTTTCTTTGTGGTAACTCAGTGACCTATTCACATCTTGTTCTTTTGGTAGGGTCATAATACATGTTCATAGGAAGAGCCACATGGAGCAACACAGAATTTAATGAGGAATGCCAGAGCAGACAAACTTGGATGTGTCAGTGTCATTCATTCTATAGTGGCCCATTCGTTTGCCATCCCAGGGAAATGTTGCTAGAAGATAATATTATGTGGAATGAGACCTTTTCCCATATTGTGTGACCAATATGTATTAAGAGCACATCTACCCGACAAGTACGAAGTATTACAGTCTTAAAGAAGCAAGCAGTCATTTACAATAGGCCTGAGAACATGAGAATGTTTGCTAGTGGCAGAAGAATCAAAAGATGGAAATTTTTTCAGCTATTTGCCACTTGTTTTATATTAAGCTTCATGCTTTTTTGGGGCCCAATCAATAATCACATTGTGACCCATATGAAGTCCTACTCTTACAGATACCTTGTGAATAGTTATGACTTTGTGAATGATTCCTTGTCTCTCAAGCACAGCTCAGAGCAACCTCATTTCCCATACTTGATTAACCACAAAGAGAAGTGCCATGCTCAAGAAGTCCTCCTCTTACTGTTTATAAAGACTGCTCCAGCAAACTACGACCGACGTTCTGCAATCAGAAAAACATGGGGCAATGAGAAATATGTTCAGTCTCAACATAATGCCAACATCAAAATTCTCTTTGCCTTAGGAACCCCTCTTCCCCTGAAGAGAGAACTCCAAAAAAAGCTGATTTGGGAAGATCAAGTGTACAAGGACATAATTCAGCAAGATTTTGTTGACTCTTTCTACAATCTTACTTTAAAATTACTTCTTCAGTTCAGCTGGACAAATACCTTTTGCCCACATGCCAAATTCCTGATGACTGCTGATGATGATATATTTATCCACATGCCAAACCTCATTGAATACCTTCAAGGGCTAGAACAGATGGGTGTTCGAGACTTTTGGATCGGTCACGTTCATCATGGTAGCCCTCCTGTTAGGGATAGAAGAAGCAAATACTATGTTCCCTATGAAATGTACCAGTGGCCAGCTTACCCTGACTATACAGCTGGTGCTGCCTATATCATCTCCAGTGATGTTGCTGCCAAAGTTTATGAGGCATCACAGATGCTGAATTCTAGTCTGTACATAGATGATGTGTTCATGGGCCTCTGTGCCAATAAAGTGGGGATAGTGCCACAGGACCATATGTTTTTTTCTGGGGAAGGTAAGGTTCCTTATCATCCTTGCGTCTATGAAAAGATGGTGACATCTCATGGACACATACAAGATCTTCAGGACCTCTGGATGGAGGCTACGGACCCTAAAGTAAAGAATATTTCAGAAGGTTTTTTTGGTCAAATATACTGTAGGTTAATTAAGATAGTTCTCTTCTGCAGATTAATTTATAGGAGTACATATCCTTGTAGGGCTGCATTTGCTTAATAGCACATGAGTGTTGCATTCATTGTGACTGAGCTAAAATTAGGAGGGAAAAAAAAATCTGTAAATGTTTCTCTATATCCTAAGTAAAATGAACTAAAGGCCAGGAGATTATTTCAAATCCCAGGGTTAAAATATTTCTTTATTACAGAAATGAATCGACCTAATGCTTAATTTGTGGCTTAAGTTCATTTCAAGGATTTAAAATTTTAAAAGATTTAGATCATGAGCAAAGGCAAAAATAAAGCAAAATTCAAGTTCTCACTTGATGCCACATGTGTCTCTGAAGTATGAAGAGCTTTTAAGATGCCTTGGTATCAGAATAATGGCTTGGGAGAAATAACTAACAAATTTATAATCCAGTATTTCTAAGAAATAATGTATCTTTAGAACAAGTTTTTCAATGTATTTTTATTAAAGAGTACTTGGTAGGGGCGGGCAGGTGGTATGGAAGAAAAGCATACCAGCCAATCTAAAGCAAGTTTCTATCTAATGAAGACAGAGAGGAAAATGTCTACCATCTTGTTATAGTTAAACCAATTAACATTGATATTCCTATAGCTATTTATCTAGAGAGTTCCAGCAGCATTTAAAATATACTTATATCATTTTCTCAAATTTAATTTTTAATGGAAAATTTGAGAAAGTCATCAGCTCTGTCCTTACCGGGACATTATACAGGCTTTCTCTAAAATTATCAAACAGGAGTCGTCCCTTGCCCCTGAGGGCCTTCTCTAAAAAGAAATTACTGTCAATTCCAATGAGCTAGTTTTAATTTAATGAATTATTTATTGGGTCCTAAAGCATTAAATGTTGGCCTTTAATGCTGTTTGAGTACTGCCTACATAGAGGAACAGGGCTACAGATGTAACTCAGCACTCAAAAAGAAAAGACAGAAGGTACTGTAAAGGCCCTTTTCTTTGTAACTTTTAATGTTAGCTTAGAGTCCAAATCACAGGATGACAAAAATTAGTCCACCACTTACCATCAAGGTCTTGTAAGACACAGATTTTGTTGCAAGTACAGACTTGTAACTTGAAAGTTTTTAATATGTTAACCATGTCTCAATAAGGCTAAGTACCATTACAGGCTAAGTAGCTATCAGTGATTATCTTTTAAATATTTCAGACATGTAAGCAGAGCAAGAGTAACAGAGAAACTGACCAAATGTGGCTGAATGAAGGTTTTGGTAAAGCTGCCTGCTCTTTGTCACCAATGGTTTGGCACCTCAAAAAGTAAATCACACTGATTTTACAAAGTGGGATTAAAAAAAAAATGTGGCTGTTAGAAAGGACTAAGCAACATCCCTCAATGGGTACATGCAATGCAGGCCAACACAATGAACACAGTGAGTTCAGCAAAAGCCAATAACCCATTTAACAAACCTCAGACAGGGTGGGGGGTGGGGGGGGGCACATATTAGGGAAAGTAAGATGAATTGAAAAATGTAATAACAAAAAAATCTAAAAATTTCCCAAAATATACAACTAAATGATAACTTGTGTATTTGCAAGTAGCCTTTTTTTTTTCTTTTTTAATGTTTACAGAAATCATTATGGTATTTTTTTCTACTATGAGACTTGAGACTTGTTTACACTACCTGGGTAATTTCTTACTAACCTCAACATTCTAAGATAGTTATTTTTAGGGTATATTCAGGGTTTTAGATTATTACAGTTCAGATTTTTCTGATTGATTTAAAAAAAAAAACTAAAAAATAAAAGCATATTTTCATAGTCAATCCTCACCAGCTGGGCCATTGATAGCTGCTGACTTTGGGTTCTACATACCCAGGCCTCAACTACGAGCTGATAAAAGTTGCCACTGGCTGGGAACCATCTTTCTGTGGCCATTGAGGTGGCCTTGTTTACACGTGGTACTTTACGAATCAGTTATCTGCTTGATTGAGCTCTCTTGACTGTGCTTGTCTTTTTAACTTTTGCTTAGAATAGAATGGAACCGGTGTGAAGTTAAAGGAAATATGAAGGTACATTGTGTCTTTTGGAGTTGTTAGATGATTCCCCACACAAAGGCCTGAAAAGTGCTTATAAACAGAACCGTTCTAGCCTTTTAAAAAGGAAAAAGAAAAAAACCCTGGTGCTGAAATGCAGGGAAGTTTTCAAAATGAAAAATAAAATTGCAAAGGAAAACAAACTATTTCGGTCCAGGTGGTTGCTTAAATAAAAAAATGTCTATAACAGTATTATTGCTAAAAACTTCTTGATTGGTTCACACTTCTTTTCAGCTGTTAGTTTTATACCAAAATGTTAAATATTTATATTGCTTGAGTTTTAATCTTGTATGGCAAGATAATTAGGAGGTCTAAAAAGTCTACGCTTTCTAATAAATAACTTAAAAAAACCATCAGTAGTGCATTTAGACTCTTGTGTGGGCATCATTTTGTATATAATGAACTTCTTTGTCATTGTCCCATTTCTGTTTGCACTGCTGCTCTGCTCAGGTTAGAGGATTGCCAGGCCTTTATTATGGGGCTACCTAACCTAACACGGTCTGCTTCTGTGTTTGTGGGGGATGCTCTTTCTTAATCATTTATTCGGAATGGTATGAAATAAAAACATGCAGCTTTTGTGCATTAAGATGCCATTAAAGAAGAGGTTGGACTTTATTCATTAGCTGAGTAAAAGAACGTGGACGTATCTGTGTTACTCAAGTGGAGCACAATTTTGTACGTACGTGGCATGCCTAGGATGTCTGTAGTTTTAACCATCACTTGGAAGAGCTCACTAATTGTATTTTTACAGTTTACCTGGACATCATAGCTACAATGATAATAGGTCCTGTGATGTCTGAACGTGCCAATTCTCCATTCTTCCATGATAATAAAAGGGCTTTCGATGTCCCCCTCACTGTTTTTTCCAGTCAGCTATGTTTCTATACCAGAACAAGATTTAATTATCTTTCCTCACACTGTTCCTTTGATCTGCACCTCAAATACTGTTTTCTGTGTAGAAAGAATCTAAACTCTTCCACCTGGGTTTAGAAGCCTGGTTTACGTCATCACAAATTTCTTCACTTTCTGTCCCTGGTGGTGCTGGCTTATTTGGTCAAGAGCGCTATCTCTGTTTCATGTAGCCAAACCCCTTTGCTTGAAAATGCTCTGAAAATCCCTAGTTGTAAGAATCCAGAAGAGGCAAGTCTACATTAACAAGCCATATATGACCACTGCAGACCTCGTACACAACACCAACACCAGGCCACAGGGGAGGCATGGCACACTTCCAGTCCTCTCTGTGTGTCTCTCTTAACGAATCCCTATTTCCTGTAATTATCCACATGTCTCTATACAGGTCAATGTATAGAGAATTTGGCTAATTTTGCCTTAACAGTGTTTCACAACAGCGTTTTTCATTAACTGCCTTGTGTTTTTCCTTTGAATTTCTCATGACAAATATGATTTAGTAGTCTATTACAAATTAATACAATAATTCATCAACTAGCCTAAACACACATGTCTTGGTCAGGGTCAATGTGCTGTGATGGAGCATATGAGAAAAGGGTTTACACACTTCCACAGCTTTGTTCATTACTGAGAGACATCAGGACAGGAACTTACACAGGTCAGGAACCCAGAGGGAGGAGGCTGGCTGTTGCTTACTGACTTGCTCATCTCATGATTTGTTCAACCTGGTTTTTTTTATAGAACCCAGCATCACCAGCCCAGGGATGGTCTCGTTCACAATAGGTCGGGTCCTCGACATTGATCACCAATAAAATGCTCTACAGGCACCTACAGCCTGGTCTTATGAAGGCTTTTCCTCAGTTGAGGTTCCTTCCTCTCAGGTGACATTAGCTGGTGTCCAGCTGATGTAAAACTATCCAGCATAACATGTAACTAAAAGGCATATGTAGGTATATGTTTCCAGATAGAAAAAAATCCCAAAAGATAAATTCGTTTATAGAAAACAACAGACTATCACTGCCAAGTGGTGCTTTTTGGAGGACATACCACTATTTTTATGTTCAAAAATTCTTAAATTGGACTATTCACTATAACTCGAGGGATATGTTTTATTTACTTGTTTTGATTTACTATTTTTATGTGTGAATGTATAATGTCTCTAGTGTGTATATAAGTGTGGATGTGTGTGTCTGTGCGTGCTGGCATGCACCCCAGGGAACAGAGTTATGTACTGACTGTCTATGGCTCAAATTTTTTTTTTTTTTACTTCCTTTCATGAAGTCTCCATTGGAAGAGCATTTTTACTAAAGCAGCAGCAGGAGTAGGTGCTGCTGGGACTGACCTGATCATACTGTTTCTGGAGAAGGCTTGGAAACTTGAATGCTGTATGCACAGCTTACTGGGCTATCTTGGTAGGAACTTGGAAAACAGTGCTGATAGCAATGTAGACTATGTAAGCCCACTAAAAAAGTTTGAGAAGACACAATACATAGCATCTGAATGAAAGACTATTCTGTGATTCTTTGGCAAAGGATATGGCTGTATTCTGCCCTTGTTCTAGGAATTTGTCTAAGGATAAATTTTAAAGTAATGGTCTTAGGAGAATTCAGGCCAGCTTAAATTGACTGATACAGGCTTATAGGTTATAACCTCTATGCAGGTCTGTAACAACAACAGCAAAGAGCAAATGAGATGGAAAAAATACAAAATGTACAGTTTAAAGAGACAGGACACTGTTGCAGCCAAGGTTTGCAAAATATAAAGAGATTAAGGGAGGTCTAATCTGTGGTGAAATACAGAGACAGACAGACTCCCTCAGGAAAGACCCCAGGCAGTCAACATTCCAACTTTTTCTGCTCTGAGCAAACAGCAGCTGCTGCAAATGTGTCTCAGAGGATCGGGGCTATCTCAAGATGGCAGCCAAACATGGCAGCATCATCTACATAGTACTGGCTTTAGAGTCACAATGAATACGTGAGTAAACAGTTTGTGAAACATTCACCCGTGATTTCAGAAATCTGTTGAGACCACAAGTGTGACAGGGGCACCCTGCCTAGAGTCCCTGAGAGGTCATATCTATAGATGTAAAGTCTGGTTAGAAATGGAAGCCCCAAGATGTAGTGGACACCAGAGCTCTGGAGTGGGCAGTTCGTGGAGCCTCTTGGAATAGGATCAGATTATGTCCCAATTCTTGAGCTTCACTGAACTATGAAATGATATTGCCTCAAAGAACAGTATGCACACTTTCTTGTGTAACCCTATGTATGCCTTTGAAGTCATCTGATTTAGAAGTGCCTCTGAAGTACACTGAAGGAGAACAGTTTGTTCTTGGAAAACAGTTCATAAACAACCTTGTCTAGAAGACCAACTAGATAAGATGGGAGCCTTTGTGATCATTTTAGGAAAAGAATAGTGATGAAGGCAAGTGAGCCAGCTCTGGACAGCCATTTCTCTCAACCCTGACTATGCTGCAGGTTCTCTCCTGCTTCAGAGTGGTACCAGCCAAGGCACAGCTTCAGCAGCATGCCAAATATTGCCCCCTGGGTCTTCTCTTATTAAATTTGAATGGTCTTTCTCCTTATATTATGAGGAAATACATGATTTAAAATAAAAACAATTTTTAAAAAGTGAGCTCTTTGCCGGCCTTAAGGAATTTTAGAAAATCTTTTTATTTTAATTTATCTGAAGAAATCATCAATCTTTTTTTTAAAGATTTATTTCTGTATTTTATGTATATGAGTGTTCTGATATGTTTGCATACCAGAAATAAGGCATCAGATCCCATGATAGATGACTGTTAGCCACCACATGGGTGTTGGGAATTAAACTCAGGATCTCTGAAAGAGCAGCTAGTGCTCTTAACTCTTTTTTTAAAGTTATTTAAAAAGTTTTTCCCATATCTACCTCTGCTCTCCCTCCCTCCCCTCCTTCCAGCCCTCCTAATCCCCAGCCTCCCACCATCCCATCGCTCCATCCATTCCCCAAGGAGGGAAAGGAGTCCCAAGGTCAGTTCAGTTTGGTGTGTCCAGTTGAGGTAGGTCCGAGTCCCTCATCCAGTATTAAGGCTGGGTTATGTGTTCCTATGTGGGAAATGGGCTCCAAGATGCCAGTTTATGCACCACAAACGTAGTATAACCCTACTGAAAGAGGCTCTACAAACTGCCCACACCATTTTGATCGGGGTACCCATCTAGAAAGCTGTCCGTTTCCTTTAGATTTTCTAATTTAGTGGAATATAAGTTTTAGAAGTATGATCTAATGATTCTCTAAATTTCCTGGGTGTCTGTTGTTATGCCGCCCTTTTCATTTCTGATTCTGTTAATTTAGATACTTTCTCTCTGCCTTTTGGTGAGTTTGGATAAGGGTTTGTCTATCTTGTTAACTTTCTCAAAGAACCAACTCTTTGATTCATTTATCTTTGTTTCAATTTTATTGAATTAAACCCATAGCTTTATTATTTCCTGCCTTCTACTCCTAGGTGAGTTTGCTTCTAATTGTTCTAAAGCTTTCAGCTGTGCTGTTAGGTCTCTTGTGTGAGATTTCTCTAGGTTTTCATGTAGGCAACTAGTGCTATGAATTTTTCTCTTCGCACTGCTTTCATTGTGTCCCATGAATTTGGGTTTGTTGTGGATTCCTTTTCATTGAATTCTAGGAAGTCCTTGGTTTTTTTCTTAACTTCTTCCTTGACCTGGAGTTGGTTCAATCGAGAGATGTTCAGTTTCCATGAGTTTGTAGGCTTTGTGTGATTTGTGGTTGTTGAACTCTAGCTTTAGACCATGGTGGTCTGATATGATACAGGGAGTTATTCCCATTTTTTGTATCTATTGATATTTTCTTTATGACCGATTATGTGGTCAATACTAGAGACAGTTCCATGGGATGCTGAGAAATAAGTATATTCCTTTGTGTTTGGGTGGAAAGTTCTATATAAATTGATTAAGTCCATTTGGGTCATAACATCTGTTAGATCCCTTATTTCCCTGTTGAGTTTCTGTCTGGTTGACCTATCCAAGGATGAAAGTGGGGTATTGAAGTTTCCCACTATTAGTGTGTGGTGTTTGATGTGAGGTTTAAGCTTTAGTAGTATTACTTTTGCATATGTAGGTGCCCATGTGTTGGGGCATAAATATTCAGGATTGAGACTTCAACTTGGTGGCTTTTTCCCGAGATGAATAAGTAATGGACATCCTGGCCTCTTTAGATTGATTTTAGTTTGAAGTCTATTTTGTTAGATATTAGGATGGCTACACCAGCTTGTTTCTTAGGACCATAAGACTGGAAAATCTATTCCCAACCCTTTACTCTGAGCCTGTGTCTGTCTTTGAAGTTGAGGTGTGTTTCTTGTATGCAGCAGAAGGATGAATTCTATTTTTGTATCCATCCTGTTAGGGTGTGTCTTTTTATAGGTGAATTGAATCCATTGATATTAAGGGATATTAATGACCAATGATTGTTATTTTCTGTTATTTTTGGTGGTAGCATGTGTGTGTTTCCCTTCTTTGAGTTTTTCTTCTGTGGGATTATTGATGCTTGTAGTTTCAGAAATATATCTAACTTTCTTAGGTTGGAGTTTTCCTCTAGTGCTTTCTTTAGGGCCAGACTTGTGGATAGGTATTGTTTAATTCTGGTTTTGTCATGAAATATCTTGTTTACTCCAGCTATGTGTGATTGATAGTTTTGCTGGGTATAGTATTCTGGGCTGACAACTATGGTCTCTTAGTGTCTATATAACATCTGACTAGGACTTTCTGACTTTCATTGTTCTCTTTGAGTAATCTGGTGTTAATCTGATGGCTCTGCCTTTATATATTACTTGACTTTTTTCTTTTGCAGCTCTTAATATTCTTTCTTTATTCTGTACATTTAATAGCTTAGAGACTTTTGTGGTATCAATACATTAGAGAACCAGCCCTAAACTGGGATCCCAGATAATGAAAAACTATCACCCAATGAAATGATACATGATATGACCACTTATGACTTTATAAGTGGCCCCTAGAATCAAACTGCCTTGCTTGAGAGTGGCCTCTGTATGTTGCTCCAGTTTCAGTGACCATGGAACTTTCAGTACCATGGCTGAGCTCACACATGTCAGTCTGTCAGTGTTAGCCACTGGTCAGTGCTCTCAAGGACCCTCTGAACCTCTAACAGCGCCATCCTCCTGGCTTGCCACAGTTGAAGGACTTTGCAGCAAATGTGGGGGTCAAACCTGCAAGCTTCCAAAGCATCCAGACATGGAGGAAGCAGGACATGTAGAAAATGAGGTAGCAAGTCATAACCCACATGACAAAGCATAGATATGAAATTTGAGTACATTTAAATGTAAGAGGTAGTAACAAGCCTGAGCTATCAGCTGAGCATTTGTAATGAATATTAAGCCTCTATGTCAGGTTATTTGGAAAAGTCTGGGGAAACACAGGAAAAACTCCACCTACAAGTAGTCACATTCTTGATTGGTGGGATTAGCAGTATAAGGAATGTTTGTGTGAATAAATCAAACTATTAGAAGACAAAACGTGTGTGGTCAGTCCTAATTTCCAAGTGCCTCACAAACCAGCCGTGCCCTCCCCACCTCTAAACAGAAGAAAATCCTATCTCATTGTCCTGAAGAAACAGGCTCTTAATGTTCCTAAAATTTCACTAGTTCTAGTTTTTAATCCAGAAGCTAACGTAAAACATGTGAACTGCTATGACAGCTAAGAAAATTAGTTTTTTAGAAAATGCAGCATTCCTGTCTTAAAAAATTATAGACACTAGTCCAAGGAGGATCAGGTCAGTGATGTGGGAATGCCTTTCTGTATGCTGTGAATAACAATTTTTAAATAAAGGAGCTGTTTTGGGCCATGACAGGCACCATAGAAGAAGTAGGAGGAGAAATCAGAGCATAGGTAGAAGAAGCAGGACGGAGTCAGGCAGATCGAGCTGAAGCCGTCCAAGGAGCAACATGTAAGGAACACAGGTGAGCCACAGGCCACGTGGCAGACAGATTAATAGAAATGGGTTGATTTAAGATGTAAGAGCTAGCTAGCAATGTGCCTGAGCCATAGGCCAAACAGCATAAAGTTAATATAAGCGTCTGGGTCATTTCTAAGGGCCTAAGTGGCGGGCAGCTGGACAGCTAAGGGGTCTGACGCGATAGGTCTGTGGGTCTGGGCCTCTGGCCGCCTGCGACCAAGAAACCCCATTACTATAGGTCAGTTATAATATTTTGTCATATTTTAAAGTGCATGCATTCTGGAAAATGAATACTTTATCTTCAACGTCCATGGGAAATTTTTCCTCCTATTGCCATCTGCATCTTCTACTCCTCCATACAAAAGCTCTTTTTTATGTACTTGTGTTTGCTAAAATGGTCTTTTTGGGGGTGACAATAGCCACTCTCATCTTCTAGGATACCAGCCCTTGAATAAATCTGATGTCTTTCCCATCAACTCTATCTCTTTGGTATTAGCTTTCAAGTTAATATATGTAGTCTGGTGGCATTTCAGTTCTAGAGGCTAAGACAGTCTGAGCATGGAAGGTTCCCCTCTTCAGAACACTTATCTTGTAACACACTTCTGTGTAATGATTTTGTTAGTGTCCAAATAAACTATAAAGTCTATGAATGATGTCAAAATATGTCCATTTCTGCTCACTGTTTTATCCTTACCATCAGTACAGTGCATGGCATAACAAGGATACTCATAAGTATTTTAAGAGATGAATTCCTTATACTTGGATCAGACCAGGAAGGTGAGTTTACGAAGACATTTGGGCCAGGTGTCTAAAAGTCCACCTGAGAGCACTGAGCTTCTTATATTGTTCATCCATCCATCCTGGTTGTGGTTGTTTGAATAAAAATGGTCCCCACAGCTCTTGTATTTGAATACTTAATCACCAGAAGTGGTGCTGTTTGAGAAGGATTATAACAATGAGTAGATGTGGACCTGTTGAAACAGGTGTGGCCTTGTTGGAGGAAGTAGGCTTTGAGATTTCAAAAGTCCATACCAAGTCACAGCATATTCTCTCTCTCTCTCTCTCTCTCTCTCTCTCTCTCTCTCTCTCTCTCTCTCTCTCTCTCTCTCTCTCTCTCTCTCTCTCCCTCCCTCCCTCCCTCCCTCCCTCTCTTCAGATCAGGATGTAGAACTTTCATCTACTTCTCTATAACCATGTCTGCCTGTGTCATGCCTCCCCACAAGATGATAGTGGACCAACCTCTAAAACTGTAAACAAGTCCCAGCTAGATGGTTTTCCTTTTTATAAGAACTGCCTTGGTCATAGTGTCTCTTCACAGTAACTAAAACACTGATCAATACATCCTATAGGGACCTATCTGGGCAACAGGTAAATTCCCTCCCCTTTATCCTTTCCTCGCCAAAAATATGATCTTTTTACATCAGCAAGTTTCAACTCAAACTGGTTGCAGAATTTCTTGGCACTGAGCAACTGGTACTCCTTGGCAGTATCCAGGAATGTCACAGTGTCATTTAAGACAATAGCAGCCTACTCTTGGAACGGGTACATGTCTTAAGCTTAGGAAGCCAGGAGGAGAGTCTTGTTTCACACCACATTCTGGTCTTTTAAAAGAAACACAGTGTCTCATGCACTTAGTGTGACGACAGCTTAAGGCCCTCGGAGCTCAGGGATCCCATAGGGTCTATATGTACTCCATACA
This sequence comes from Phyllotis vaccarum, assembly GCA_033318265.1. Lineage (NCBI taxonomy): Eukaryota > Metazoa > Chordata > Mammalia > Rodentia > Cricetidae > Phyllotis > Phyllotis vaccarum. Next base: position 186,122,035 of record JARWLC010000002.1, read on the forward strand.
AGAATGGGCGACTTAATGGAATTGTCAATAATAATAATACAAAAAACACTAGACCTGTATCTCAGTGATAGAGAGAGCACTTACCTATCATGTACAAGGCCCTGAGTTCAATACCCAGTAACACACACATGAAAAGGGAGGAAGAAGAACAGGAAGAGGACAGGAGAAAGTGGGAGCAAAGAAAGAATATCTACATTTATCCTGTGACCTGAAAAGCATTGTAAAAGAAGTCCAAAGAGAAAAAAAATAAAGTATTTTTTTAATTGTATGTGTATGGGTGTTTTGCCTGCATATATGTGTGCCGTGTACATATGATATCTTTGAAGGACAGAAGAAGGTGTCAGATCCCTGGAGACTGGAGTTATACACAGTGTGAGCCACAGACATGGGTAATGAGTCCTCTGCCAGAGAAACAAGTTCTTTTAAGCACTGAGCCATCATCCCCGCCCCACAAAAAAGAATCAAAAAAGAAAAAATATATAACTCTAAAATTATTATTTCTAACTGGGAAAACTACAAGCAAATTAGATATTTATGCTTATTTTTCCTAAACTATGTACAATGAATTTTTACTGCACGTAAAATAGTGAAAGTATATATATTTTAGATTTAATGGTTGTCACAGTGTGGGACAGAAGGGGGTGGATATGTAGTCTCTGCAATTAACCCTTTTCTTCCCTTTCTAACTCTCCTCTTTGGTTCAAGTGTTTCAGTAGGGTTCAAAAACACCTTTTTTGAAATAGGACGTCATGCTTCAGTACATACAATAAAAAATAAATTAAAAAAAAACATTCTCTTACCACATGGTACCTAGATCTGCAGGAAAGAGTCAACTGGAATCCTCTTAGTGACCATAGAGGAGAATGAAGTGAGGAAAATGATCCTCCAGCAAGCTCAGCATGCCCGCTGGCAGCCAGCCACTTCTAATCCATTTGTTTCCAGGTCAACTGTATTTCATTGACATTGAAATCTCTTTGACAATGGAATGATGCAAACAGCCTAGGTCTATGCCCCAGCCCTGGTGCAGATACAGTTGTGAGAATAAAGCATGCTGACTCAGTAACATGTTCCAGAAGCCAGCCATTGCATATGATAGGAACGCTCCCTAGAGATTGCCTTCCAAAATACCCCAGGAAATCCCAGGTGTTCTCGGTGTTTGATGCACCGCCTGCAACATTAGCCCCCAAATTAGAGACAACTGATTTAAAAAAACGAATTTCTCCACATCATCTGAGGCCTGCTGAATCTAATTCCCTGAGGTTGTACAATGGGGAATCTGCAGTTGTAACCAGTCAACGGGTGCTTTTCACACATTAAAGTTTAAAACCAAATAGCTTCACAAATGCTGAGTACGTTTCTGTCTCTGTGTCATGAATCCATGAACACTTTCCCTGTCTTAGGAATTAAATTGATGACATAATTTTACTCTCAGGAGGCACAGCATAGGTCTTTGGTGGACAGTAAGGTAACATAGTTGTCATTATTTGTTATGTTTGTCCCAAAGGATTCATACCTGTGGTGATATAAAATTAGTCTGGAATATCAGAGAACAGATCCACCCTCAGTCAAGCCATGAGGGTCAGAGACTAGTAACTCATGCCTTCAATCCCAGCACAGGAAAAACAAAGTGGTCACCTGTGCCTTTAATGATTCCAGAGACCAAGCTTTCTGTGTTTCTGTGAGTTCAAGACCTAACAACTAAACAGTAAGTAGCTCACACCTTTAATCCTAACTCTAGGATTGTGATGCACAGTTGAACCTGGAAGTGAAACAACTGGGCAAAGAAGAAATTTAAGGCAGGAGGAGTCAGACAGTGTGATATTCTGTAGAAGTGACAAGCCAGGCTGGGACTCTGGGAAGATTGCTTTCACCCTGAGAAGTTGGCTGGGTGAGAATTGACTGTGGTCTGCTTTTCTCTGATACCTGGCTTTGAGTTTTCATTTAATAACAACTAGAATTTGTGTTTCACTTGGCAACCAACATGGGACACCTACCCCCCCCCCAAAAAAAAAAAACACTTGCTAGCAACATGTGGCTAGAGGAATAATTACTGGTTGGCTAGGCTTTCTGTTCTGAGTTAGCCTCCAGGCTTAGGCAGAGATGGCCACACATGTTTCTTCACTTTCACCTAGATATGTTTTTCAGACAGTGGTCTCCTTTTCCTGGTAGGTTGTGGGGTTTTTTTTTCTCTTTTTGAACTTCTCGGGCTGCTACCACACTATGTAGCTGCCCTGTAACCAAGAGGTTTCCAGCAAGGACTAATCTCACCGTCCAGATCTGCCCATTGCCACTTTTCCCCACAAAAATGACTCAGACACTTATACTAATTTCATGGTGTTCGGCCTATGGCTCAGGCACATTGCTATCTAGCTCTTTCATCTTAATTCAACCCATATCCATTAATTGGTCCTGACACATAACCTGTGACTCACCTGTATTTCTTACATGTTGCTTCCTTGAGAAGCTGGGTAGATCTCTCTCTCTCTCTCTCTGACTCCATTCTCCTTCTCCTACCTATGCTCTCATTTTCCTGCCTACTTTTTGTATGGCGCTGGTCATGGCCAAAACACTCCTTTATTTACAACATATAGAAAGACATTCCCACATCACTTCCCCTTTTCTGTCTAATCAAAAAGAAAGTTTTCATTTTTAACACAGAAAATTACATATAACAAAACAGCTATCAAGCAAGAATTAGAGTTACAATGTCTAGTCTATTTGTATTTAACAAAATTAAAGAAAATATTCTATTATATACTTTATCCTTGTCAGTCTAAAGTTTCATACCTAATATACCTTTTATAATAACTAAGGAAACTACATATAATTATCTAATTTTTAACTACATCAAAGACCACAGAAAGGATATAATATTACCCAAGTAAACAGGAAGGGTAATCAATTTCTAAAATCTAGAAATGAAAGAGATAACACCCATCTGCCTGGACAGTTACCCAAAGTTCCTTTGTAACACTGGGGATCCATCTTTAGCCTACAGGCCTAGAATCTCTGGCTAGACTCTATACCATTCCAGTATAGTTCATTATTTGTTTCTCCTTGAGTCCTGAAGAATATATGACAGTTTTCTCTGCAAAGCAGGAAACTGAAGGACCATCTTGACTTGTTCTGCCAAAGTTCAAAGGTCACATTCCTATGGGTTTTGCATGTCCAGTTTATAGAGTATACTGTCAAGCAGTCAATACAAGAAGAGTTTATTGTCCAAAGGCTAACTTGCCATAAAGAAAGTAAATTCCACTTGGAGTTTCTTTTCTTCAATTCCCATCATTCTTTTGAAGTAGATTCATGCTGCCAGGAGCAGACCTGCCTCACTGTCCAGAAAAGTCTAAGTTCTTAAAATATTTTAAATGCCATATTCTGAAGATCTTTGAAGTGTTTGAAGATTACCTATCTAATGGAAATATATCTTTGTATACTTTAAAAAATCTAACTAAAATTACTATAAATTTATCACAGATGACTATTAATCTGCGTTTCTTAACTATACATTACAATTTTAAAGAAATTTCATAAACATAATATCTTAAACAAGAATAGAAATATACATACAGTATAACAAAACTGACCTTAAATTTGAATCATTAAACCAAATTTCAAACCAATGTAAAATATTTTGAGATTAACAGCTGATTTTTTGATTAAAGTAAATTCAATAATATAATCTTTAAAAATCATTCATATATCATATCCCCTTTTTCTCCTTAGAAAAAGATTGACTATGACCATTAAAATGAAAACAAATATTTATAAGCATTATTTTGGAGATTTGGACATAGTTTCTCATTACTACTTCCTACTGATTAAGGGGTGTTGGCAATCTTTTGAGGGTCCTGAGGCTGGATCATCTTAGTCTATAGCCTTAAAGCTGATGTGACCATCTTTTCCCATCAGAGAATTTTCAGGTTGATAAAATCATAAGAGCCTGGAAGCAATCCACAGGTTCTCATTTTCTGTGGAAACAAAAGCAGAACATCTCTTCCAAAGCAACATATCCTTAGACCCAAATTTCAAAGTCAAGATACCTTATATATATATATGTATGTATGTATGTATGTATGTATGTATGTATGTATATGTATGTATGTATGTATATACACATATATATGTGTGTGTGTTTGTTTAACTTAGCAGCCTTTGCAATCAATTGTCTTTCTGCAGTCAGCTGATTAACAATTAAAAAATAAAAAGAAAATACAATAGTAACCATGATCCAGACTCTGTGTATTTCCCATCTTTATGTAACTTATATTTTATTACTATATTTCTCTTTTTTAAAGAAATTTCTCTACCCTTTTTTCCTCCCAGCTTATATATTTTTTATACACCCATTTAGAGTTTTTTTTCATCTGAATCTGTTTTGTTGCTTATCCTTAATCATTTTCTAACCAGAAGAGCTTTAAAATTCTAGACTATACAACTCTGCTTTGCCTGCTGACTCTGCCCCGCTCTGTGGCTTTTCAACATGGTGGAGGTGCCAGAGCCATGCTTACCTTTCCAGTTCTTGGAAGCAATATTAAATATTGTGAAACTTTTTATCACCCCAACTCTGGGGAATCTTAAAGTACACGCTATCATCAAGTAGAGTCTGCCCACTCATTCCACTTAAGAGTTTGGCAACAGAGTCTCTTGGAGAGCCGTGTAGTTTTTGCCAATAAAGCCGAAGTCAGGAAGCTTATCTCTTAAAGCTGCCATATCTACTCACTGCCAGCAAACAGAGCAGTCCCAGAAAATGCTGCTACCAAGAAACCATCTTTGACTCTGTTTCCTTTCTGTTCAATATAAACAGAAACCTTAAATTAATCATATGCAGCTTGTTGCTTATACGAGTCTTCTGTGAGACTTCAGGAACCTGGCTTTGGGTTAAGCTGTCTGCAGCAGACCCACCATTTTGAAATTCAAACCCGAACACCATGGCATCTCTGTACCATGGACCACTTCAGACACATAACTCTGAAGCTACTTTTGGCTTCGATTTTATGCTCTAGAACCCTTTTAAAGCTTTCTCGGGCTATATGTAGGTGTTCAGCCTGTGTTGGGATGCCATCTGTAACAGTGAGGTTTCTGGCCTGACTAGCCCCATGGTTTGGACCTGCCTGCTGCTGCTTTTCCCCAAAAAAATGAGCCAGCCTGTATTGGGATACCATCTGTAACAGTGAGGTTTCTGGCTCTACTAGCCCCATTGTTTGGACCCACCTGTTGCCACTTTCCCCCAAAAATGAGCCAGGCACTTATATTAATTTCATGGTGTTCAGCCTATGGCTCAGGCACATTGCTATCTAGCTCTTTCATCTTAATTCAACCCATATCCATTATTCAATCCTGCCACGTGGCCCAAGGCTCACCTGTGTTCCTTACATGTTGCTTCCTTGGGCAGCTGGGTCAATCTCTTTCTCTGACTCTGCCTTCCTACCTATGCTCTGATAGGTAAGCCTCTCAGCTCTGGGTTCACTGGCCTAGATTTCCAACTCCAGGCAGCAGGGGCACATACCTGGCCCCATGCCCACATTTATCCCAATACCAAAGATCTAGCAGTACCCTCCCCTGCACTTCTTCTAACATCCCGGAGGCACCAGAGTCCATCTGAAGACACACACCTCAACTGCAGCAATTGGGAGGGACAGTCAAGAACCACAGAATTCAGGACAACAATGATCCAGAAGGATACATTGAAAGAAGTGAGACCCCTAGAGACCCAGGCTCCAACTGTACAATTCTGAAAAAAAAAAAAAAATGGGTATAAGGCAGAGTTCAAATATATTTAACGACATGAAGAACAATATAGCACATCCAGAAACCACAATTTCTACAACAAGATCTGAACATTGCAATACAGGTGAAGCAAAAGACAATAACCATAAAAATAACTTTATGAAGATGTTAGAAGCCCTTAAAAGAAAATTAAAAATTACTTTAAGGAAATGGAGGAAAAAACAAACCGAAAATTCGAAGAAATCAATAAATCTCTTAAAAAAAAAAACCCAAGAAATCCAACAAAGGAAAAACATTTAAAAAGGTGAAGAAAACAATCTAAGTCTTAAAAACTGAAATAGAAGGAATAATGAAAACACAGACTGGAAAAGGGAAATCTGAGTAAATGAGTATGAAACATAGAGGCAAGCATTACTAACTGAATAAAAGAGATGAAAGAGAGATATAGGGGAAATAGACTCATTGGTCAAAGAAAATGTTAAATACAGAAAATTTTTAACATTAGACATATAGGAAATCTGGGACACTATGAAAAGGCCAAACCTAAGACTAATAAGAATAGGAGAAGAACTCCAGCTCAAAGGCACAGAAAATATGTTCAACGAAATCATAGAGGAAAACTTTCCCAACCTAAAGAAAGACATGTGTAAGAAGGTACAAGAAGCTTAGAGAACACCAAATAGGTTAGATCAAAAAAAAGGGGGGCCCTTGCCACATAATAATCAAAACATTAAATATACAAAATAAAGAAAGAATATTAATAATAGCAAAGGAAAAAGACCAAGTAACATATAAAGGCAGGACCTATCAAAATAACACCCAACTTCTCAATGGAGACTCTGAAAGCCAGAAGGTCCTGGTCAGACATTCTGTAGACACTATGAGACCATGGATGCCAAACTACTTTACCCGGCAAAGCTTTCAATTACCATAAATGGAGAAAACAAGATATTCCATGCAAAACCAGATTTAGACAATACATATCCACAAACCCAGCCCTAAAGAAAGTACTAGAAGGGAAACTCCAACCCAAGGAGGTTAGCTATACCCATAAAAACAAAGGAAATAGAACACCTCACACCAGCAAACTCAAAAGAAAGAAATACACACACACACACACATTAGTAACAACAACAAAATCAAAAATAACTACTAAGAATCACTGTTCTTTAATAACTCTTAGTATGAATAGACTCAATTTGCCTATAAAAGGATACAGGCTAAGAGAATGGATTAAAAAACAGGATTCAGACTTCTGATGCATGAAGAAACGCACCTCAACCTCAAAAATAGACATCACCTCAGAGTAAAGGGTTGGGGAAAATGTACCAATCAAAGGGCCCAAAAAAACAAGCTGATATAGCTATCCTAATATCCAACAAAATAAATTTCAAACCAAAATGAATCAAAAGATACGGAAAAGAACATTTTATATTCATGACAGGGAAAATTCATCAAGAAGTCATCTCGATTCTAAATATCTATGCCCCAAATACTAGAGCACCTACATTCATAAAACATGACTAAAGTTTAAACCACATATCAAAACCCGCACACTAATAGCGGGCACCCCATTCTCACCACTGGACAAGTCTGTCAGACAGAAACTTAACAGTGAAATAAGGAAATTAACAGATGTTATGATTCAAATGGATCTAACAGACATCTATAGAACATTTCACCCAGACATAAGAGAATATATCTGCTTCTCAGCACCTCACGGAACATTCTCCAAAACTGACCATATAATCAGTAACAAAGTAAATCTCAACAGATTCAAAAAAAAAAAAAATGAAGTAATACCCTCTACCTTCTGGGAAGACCATGGCTCAAAGTTAGAATTCAACAGAAACACAAACTGCCAGAAGCCTACAAACTGATGGAAACTGAACAATGCTCATTTGGATCACCATTGGGTCAAGGAACAAATAAGGGGAAAAATTAAATAATTCCTAAATGAGTGCACAACATATGGGACAACATGAAAGCATGCTAAGAGGAAAGTCCATAGCACTAAGCACCTACATAAAGGAAGTGAAGAAATCTCACACTAGTAATTTAACAGCACAATTGAAAGCTCTAGAACAAACAAACAAACAAACAAAAGCAAACTCATCCAGGAGGAATAAATGCAAGGAAATAAACAGATTGAGAACTGAAATCAATAAAATAGAAACAAAGAGAACAGCACAAAGAATCAATTAACCGAACAGTCGGGACTTTGAGAAAATCAACAGGACAAACAAATCCTTATTCAGACTAAACAGAAGGCAGAGGGAGGGAGAGAATCCATATTAACAAAATCAGAAATAAAAAAGGGGGATATAATGACACTGAAGAAATCTGAGGATTCATTAAGTCATTCTTTGAAAACTTGTACTCCACAAAATTGGAAAACCTAAAAGAAATGGATGATTTTCTGGACAGCTACTGCTATATACTGAAATTAAATCAATATCAGATAAACAATTTAAACAGACCTATAACCACAAAAGAAATAGAAGCAGTCATCAAAAGTCTCCCAACCAAAATAAGCCCTGGAAGAGATGGTTTCAGCACAGAATTCTAACAGAATTTCAATAAAAAGCTAATACCAATACTCCTCAAATTGTTCCACATGATATAAACAGAAGGAACAATGCTAAATTCTTTTTATGAGGTTGCAGTCACCCTGATACCCAAACCACTAAGAAACTAAGAAAGAGAATTTCAGACCAATCTTTCTCATGAACATTGATGCAAAAATACTCAATAAAATACTGGCAAACTAAATCCAGGAACATATCAAAAAATTTATCTGAATTCATCAAGTAGGCTTCATTCCAGAAATGCATGGATGGTTCAACATATGAAAATCTGTCAATGCAATCTACCATATAAACAAACTGAAAGAAAAAAAACCACATGATCATCACACTGGACGCAGTAAAGCCTTTGACGAAATCCAACAGCCCTTCATGATAAGGTATTAGAGAGATCAGGGATCCAGGGACCATTCTTAAACATAATAAAGGCTATATACAGCAAACCAAAGCCAACATCAAACTAAACAGAGAGAAACTCAAAGTGATTCCACGAAAATCAGAAACAAGACAAGGCTGTCTACTCTCCCCATATCTATTTATTATAGTACTTGAAGTTCTAGCTAGAGCAATAAGACAGCATAAGGAAATCAAAGGGATACAAACTGGAAAGGAAGAAGTCAAGCTTTTGCTATTTGCAGATGATAAGATAGTATACATAGGTGATCCCAAAACTCTGCTAGGGAATTCCCATAGCTGATAAACACCTTCAGTAATGTGGCAGAATATAAGTTTATCTCAAAAATCAGTAGCCCTTCTATATATAAATGATAAACAGGCAGAGAAAGAAATCAGGAAAATGTCAGCTTTTACAATAGTCACGAATAACATAAAATATTTTGTAGTAACTCTATCCAAAGAAGTGAAAAACCTATATGACAAGAAATTTAAGTCCTGGAAGAAAGAAATTGAAGAAGATATTAGAAAATGGAGAGATCTCAGATAGTAAACAGGACAATCTTACCAAAAGTAATCTACATAATTAATGCAATCCCCAGCAAAATCCCAATACAATTTTTCATAGACCTCAAAAAATACTCAATTTCATATGGGAAAAAAAACAGGATTATTGTACAAATTCTGGTTATTATAGAATGAAAACTAAGGGCCAGATACTGGGAGAAAGCTGGAATATCAGAGAGAGGAAACAGACTACAGCCAATTCTCTCCAGGCAACTTCTCAGGCCAAACAGGGTAAATGCTATCTTCAAGGGTCTTCTGACTGGCTGGTTGCTCCTACAGGATACATGAATCTCTGCTCCTCCTGCCTTAAATATCTTCCCTGCCCAGCTTTACTTCTGGGTTCAACTCTGCATCATAATCCTAGAGTTAGGATTAAAGGTGTGAGATACTACTGTTTGTTTGTTAGGACGTGAACTCACAGAAATACAGAAAGATCTCTGTCTCCTGAGTGATTAAAGGCATGGGTCACCACTTGGTCATTCCCTGTGATGGAATTAAACGTGTGAGTCACCACTCTTTAACTCTCAAGGCTTGACTGTGGGTTATTTTATTCTCAGATATTCCAGGCTGATTTTATTAAATATAAAATATATCACCATACATGATAGCCAAACCAATACTATACAGTAACAGAACTTCTGGAGGCATCAGCATCCCTGGCTTCAAACTTTACTATAGAGCTATAGTAATAAAACAGCTTTGTATTGACACAAAACCTAGATGTTGACCAATGGAATTGAATTGAAGATTCTGACATTAATTAACACACCTATGAACACCTGAGTTTTGACAAAGCAGCTAAAACTGTGCAGTAGAAAAAGGCAAGCACCTTCAACAAGTGGTGCTGGCATAACTGGATGTCAGCATGTAAAAAGAATGTAAATGGATCAATATTTATTACCCTGCACAAAACTCAAGTCCAAATGGATCAAAGACCTCAGCATAAATCCAGTTCCATTGAACCTGATAGGAGAGAAAGTGGGAAATAGCCTTGAACACATTGGCACGGAAGATCAACCACTTCCTAAATATAACACAAGTAGACACTGAGAGCAACAATTAATAAATCAGACCACCTGAAACTGAGGAGCTTCTGTAAGGCAAATAACCTAGTCAATAAGACAAAATAGCAGTCAACAGAATGGGAAAATGTCTTTACCAACCCTTTCCGACAGAGTATATAAAGAACTCAAGAAATTAGACATCACAAAACCTAAATAACCCAATTTTTAAAATGAAGTACAGATTTAAACAGAGAATTCTCAACAGAAGAAATGGCTGAAAGACATTTAAGGAAGTGTTCAGAAGCAGGCAGGAAATCCAAGCATAGATACTGGTGAAGGAGGGGAGAGTCACAGAGACATGATCCAGCTGCCCAAGAAGGAAGATGTAAAGAAACAGGTAAGCCACATGGAAAGACAAATTAATAAAAATGGGTTGAGTTAATATACAAGAGCAACTAGCTAGCAATATGCCTGATCCATAGGCCAAGCAGAATGTAATTAATATAAGACTTTGTGTGGTTATTTGAGACTGCTGGTCCAGATCTTGGGGCTAGATCAGACCAAAAATCTTTCCTACAAATGTCGCCCAACGTGGAGCACATACACCCACTAATGCCTAAGAAAGCTAAAAAAGGGTTCTCGATCACCAATACAGAGAGAGCCAAAACAGCTTCTGACTTGTATCCCTCAGGTGTGTCATGGTACAGATATGGCATGGTGTGCAGGTTTGAATTACAAAATGGCGGGCTTACAGTGGGCTTAAGCTGTGGCAAAGTGGGCTCAACCCCCAAAATCTCACAGGAACATTGATGTAAGCACATGATGCATATGATGGATTTAAGTTACTGCTCTTAAAGAGGACAGAGTCAAAGATGGCTTCTTAGTAGCAGCATTTTCTTGGGTCAGCTCTATTTGCTGGCAGTGAGCAGAGGCTCAGCTCCCTTAAGACAGTCTTTTTGACTCAGCCTTAGCAGCAAAAAACTATGTAGCTCTTTAAGAGGTCCTGCTGCCAAATACTTAAAAGGAGTTCATGAGCAGCAGTACACTACTTGTGGCAGTCTGGACCTTAAGATTCCCCAGAGTTGGAATGGTAAATAGCTCCACAATATCTACAAGGTAAACACTGTTCTGGTACCTCTGCCATGTTGAAAATCCAAGCAGGGCAGAGTCAGCAGTCAAAGCAGTGCTTTACAGTCCAGCATTTTAAAAGCTTTTCTGGTTAGAAAATGATTAAGGATACACGATAAACAGATTCAGGTGGAGAAAACCTCTAAATCGGTTACAATGTGTATGAAAAAGAATACATAGGCTGGAAGAGAAAAGAAAAAGGATAGAGAAAGTCCTTTAAAAAGATATATATATTACATGCCATGTAAAGATGGAAAATACACAGAGTCTGGACTATGGTTATTATTGTTTTTTCTTTTTAATTTTTAAACTGTAAATGAGCTAACTGCAGAAAACCATTTGATTGCAAAGACTACTAAGTTAAACTATATTTTAAAGGTATCTTGACTTTGAAATTTGGGTCTAAGGATATGTTTCTCTGGAAAAGAAGTTCTGTTGCCACAGAAGATGAGAACCTGTGGATTGCTTCCAGGCGAATATAGTTTGCTCAAGGAAGACCCCCTGAAAAATCTATGATGGGAGGAGATGGCCACACCTGCTTCAAGTCTGCCATCTAAAATGATCTAGCCTCAGGACCCTCATAAGATTGCCAGCGCCCCTTAATTAGCAGGAAGTAGTAATGGAAAGCTACACCCAAATTCCCAAAATAATGTTTATAAATGTTTGTTTACATTATAAATGGTTAATGGTCATACTCAATATAGGGGAAAAGGGGATATGATATAGGAATGATTAAAAAGATAGATTACTGAGTCTACCTTAATTGAAAAAATGGATGTTAATCTTAAAATATTTTTATATTGGTAAGAATTTTGGTTTATTTCTACTCTTGTTTAAGGTATTATATTTATGTAACTCCTTTAAAATTATAATATATAATTAAAAATCCAGATTAACAGTTATCTATGATAACCAAACTTAAAGTCATGTTATTTTGGTTTTTTTTTTTATTTCAGTTAGATAGGTAATCTTCAAACACTTCAAAGACCAACAGGATATGGCATTTAAAATATCTTAAGAACTTAGACTTTTCTGGACAGTGAGACAGGTCTGCTCTTGGCAGCATGAATCTACTTCAAAATAATGATGGGAATTGAAGAAATTCCATATGGAATTTACTCTCTTTGTGGCAAAAATTAGCCATTGGACAAGAAACTGTTCTTGGCTAAACTTCCTGACAGTATGCTGTAAAAACTGCAGGACCCATAGGAAAGTGACTTCTGAACTTTGGCAGAACAAGCCTAGATGGTCCTTAAGTTTCCTGATTTGAAGAGGAAACTGCCAGACATCCTTCAGGATACAAGAAGAAGTGACTGACAAACTATGCCAGAATGGGCAGAGCAGTCTTTCAAATTTCCTGCTTTACTGAATGGTACGCCAGAGACTCTGCACCTGTAGGCTGAATATGGATGACTCCATATTACAAAGGAACTTAGGGTGACTGTCCAGGCAGCTAGATGTCATCTCTGTCATTTCTAGATTTTCCAAGTTGCTTGTAGCTCCTGTTTACTCAGATAATATCATATCCTTCTGTGGTGTTTAATGAAGTTGAAGATTAGATAGTTATAATTATAGTTTTCTTTAAAAGGTAAATTAGATGTGAAACTTTAGACTCAAAGAATAAGGTAGATGATAGAATGTTTTGTTAAATACAAATAAATTAGATATTGTAACTATAATATTTGCCTGATAGCTGTTTTGTTATATGTAATTTTACTATGTTAAAATTGAACCTTCCTTTTGGTTAGACAGAAAGGGGAAGTGATGTGGAATGTCTTTCTGTATGCTGTGAATATCATTGGTTAATAAAGGGACTGTTTTGACTGTGGCAGGGCATCTTAGAAGCAGGTGGGAAATCCAAGCATAGATACAGAGGAAGGAGGGTGAAGCCACAGAAAACATGGTCCAGCATCCCAAGAAGCAAGATGTTAAAAAAAAAAAAAAACAAGTAAGCCACAAGTCGTGTGGCAAGACAGATTAATGTAAATGAGTTGAGTTAAGATTCAAGAGCTAGCTAGCAATATGCCTGAGCCATAGGCCAAGCAGCATGTAATTAATATAAGAATTAGCGTGATTACTTGGGACTGCTGGTCTGGCTCTCCAGGCTAGGCTGGGCCAGCAACCCCTCCTACATAGCAGCATTATTCATAATAGTCAGTACCTGAAAACAACCTAGATGCCCTCCAACCAAAGAATGAACAAAGAAAATATGGTACATTCACACAATGGAATATTACTGAATAGTTAAAAAATGGCATCATGAAATTTGTAAGCAAATGGATTGAACTAGAAAAAAATTATCTTGAGTGAGGTAACCCAGACCCAGAAAGCTAAACATGGTATGTACTCACTCATAAGTGGATATTACATGAAAAGCAAAGGATAACTAGGCTACCATCCAGAACCCAGAAACCAGATGGAGAGGAGGACCCTAAAAGGGATACACATGGATTGCCCCAGGAAGGGGAAATGGTTAAGATCTCCTGGGTAAACTTGGAGGAGGGAGTAGAGGGAAGAGGAAAGGGGGTGGTGACATAGGGTTCAAGAACACCAAATTGGGGGAGACAAAGAGGGTGAACAATGAAAGATATTCTGACAGAGTGATCTATCTGCAGGTAGCAGAAAAAGACTTGGTGTACCCCACTATATGAGACCTTAAAGCCCAGCCCCCCGCCACCCCCAGTGACTCACTTTTTCCAATAAGGCCATAATTCCTAACAGTGCAACTCTCTATGGGCCAAGCATTCAAACACAGGAGTCTATGGGGGAAATCTCTATTCAGTTGAACACAAATACTGATTCCATGGTAGGAGAAGAGATGTTCTATTTCTAACGTGGTTGCACCTGTATGACATCTATGCTGCAGGCTAGAAAATCACACATTAGTAAGAAAATCTCTAGTACTAGAAACCTCTCATGTAGAAAGCTGCCTCAGAATAATTCATAAAAGAGACTTGGTCCTTAGGAGACAAAAATGTTAGAGAAACTCATTAAGAAAAAGTAAGAATGGACTGGTTTGTTGGAAAGAGATGACTTCATGTTTCTGAATTTGTAGTAATCCAAATCCATAAGGATTTAGAATCTGAATACTGACTCATACTAGGAAGACAGAATTCTGCTTAATTCTATTATTCAAACTGTAAAAATTTATTATTCTACAAATTTTCTGTTTCTTCTCTTGGGGCATGTGAAAGGACAAAGCTTTTGTCAGCTCTGTGTGGCAATGGATCTAACATTAGCCAATTTCCCCAACCTACAGTATATAGTTACTCTTGGTTTTTCTGATTTCTCCCATCCGTGTATGTTGTTCTCAGGAACAAAACCTAAAGTGACTGATGCTCCTGGATTTGGTGAATGTTTCATCCATTATGACTTTTTCTATTTGGCAGCTGACCCCATCAGAGCAGCCCAAGAGTCCTAGATGCCTCCTCTCTCACCTTATGCTTTAGCAACTTCCACAGGACTCTATGCTTCTGATATTATTCTTCTAGTTGTGAATATGCACACCTCCTTGGGATGGAATTGAAGTATTGCTGTGTCCAGCAACAATAACTGAACAATCTGTGCTTATCTGTTACCATACCATACACAACAGCATCAAAATAAACCTGTTCCTGTCCTCCAGTTGTTTGAGAAATGCCGATTTAGAGTAACAACTTGTTATTCTCTAGAAGAACTAGAAAGCCCAAAAGGATCAAGAATTGTGTATATTTCTCTCTCTCTCTCTCTCTCTCTCTCTCTCTCTCTCTCTCTCTCTCTCTCTCTCTCTCTCTGTGTGTGTGTGTGTGTGTGTGTGTGTGTGTGTGTGTGTGTGTGTGTGTGTTACTTTTGAGATTAATCTGGGGTTCAGGATCTTTGTACATAGACTATTAGAATTATATGCAACAGATTATCTATCAAAACCAAGGGTGAACATCACTGAAATGCCATGGGTAACAAAAGTAATCTGGGATTCTAAAATTCTGCTGTATCACTGAAAAGGCAAAAAGAAAGGGGTGTGAAGAAGCAAGGATGAGGGAAAAGAGGAAAACCCAGTTCCCACGCTTCTACAAGGGAAGTGAGAACTAGAGACTTCTACCAGAAAGAAAGTCTATTTAAAAAATTATAAAACTTGCAAGTTGTTGGACTCATAGATATAGACTAAGTTTCAGGTGATGTATGTGCCAAACTGGCTAATGGTATTTTTTGTGTTTTACCAATTTTGAGCAAATAGTCTTTCAAGAAGAAAGTGAAAACATGGTTCCACATTAAGTATCATCTGTATGTGTATCCATGTAGGTCTATATTTCCTTCTTCTTCTTCTTTTTTTTTTTTTTTTTTGAGACAAAGCCTTGCTTTGTAGTTTCAGCCTCAAGCTCAATATGCAACCCAGCAGAAATAGCATAATTGCTAATTGTGCATGCAAACACTTATGCAGACATCCCAATGGTTACTTCCTCTCTTTGCACTTGCCCTAACTCATAACTGTGGCCATGTCTAATTACTGAGATGGGTAGCAATTTGCTTGGCAAATGAGTTAACTCTATTGTCTTTTAACATGGGGAGTTGTGGCTCTGTAACAAAGAAAGGCTGCTCTTAAATAAAGGCAACACTTGGGTTCTTTCCTTGGAGATGGGTTAGATATAATTTCCCTGAGTCAGAACACCCAGGATGCAAATCAAATGAACACAACCTAGGCTAGATGTCTATTTTGAGAACTTTGGGTTTGGTTCCTGGTCCACAGGTGACAGTGTGTCATGCACTGAAGAATAATCCCATGGTTCTATGAATCAAGTCAAATGGTTCTCTTCGTGCAAATAAACACCGAACATCTTTTTCTAGTCCTACATTTTGGCATTCACATAATCTACAGCTCATTGCCTGTGGGAGGAGTTATGTACTTCCTATTAAGATTTAGGGAATATATGGTTCCTCTCAACCTCACATCTTTGGTCCTTGTCTTCCATAGCCTCATAGGTGGAGACCATATATAGCCTATATATCTCTAGCCTACATACTTTATCATCAGGATTCTCTATCCCCTTCCAAAATCATCTGCAGCTAAATCAGAGTTGCATACAACGGGTGGTAGAGAGCAGGTAGGTACTCAGGTGAAGTGCCATCAACAGTCAACAAGATCTTTTACAAACTGGCATAGCTAAATGCCCAAAGTGGCATTTGTTTGGCTTGGAGAGTAGTATTAAACAACACACATGCATTCCATTGCCTCCCTATTTCACACTTCCCAAACAATACTTCCCATCTGGTGATCCTCTTTCTAACACCATGACAAACTATTACAAACATACGCA
Organism: Phyllotis vaccarum; assembly: GCA_033318265.1. Lineage (NCBI taxonomy): Eukaryota > Metazoa > Chordata > Mammalia > Rodentia > Cricetidae > Phyllotis > Phyllotis vaccarum. The sequence continues at coordinate 186,138,730 of JARWLC010000002.1, forward strand.
TACACACCCATACACACACACATAATTTTAAATCCAGGTTTCATATAAAGAGAAAACATAGTATACATCTTTCAGAGTCCAGTTTATTTTGTTTACAATCATTTCCAGATGTATCTATTTCCCTACAAAGACATCATTTCGTTTTGCTTTATGGCTACATGAATGTGTCTGCATATTATATTTTCTCTACACTCGTCTATGGTGGTCTATGGCTTGCCAGTTGTGATAGGTGCAGTAATATATATTGATGTGCAAGTGTTTCCATGCTGTGTCCAGGAGTGATCAATTTGGATCATGGTTATATTTTCAGGTTTTGAGGAGCCTCCATATTGATTATCATAGCGTCTATACAGTTGTACATTCTCACCAGTTGTGAACAAGTATTTCTCTTTCCCCACGTCCTTGTCAGAATTTTCTATCATTATTTTCTGACTAAAGTGAGGTGGGGTCTTTTTAAAATAATTTTTCATGTTCTGAGATTATGATTAATTGTCATTTCCTCTTCCTTTTCTTTCCTCCAAGCCCCCTACTCTACACTCAAACCCTTACTCTCTTTCATACTTATGGCTTCTTTTTCTTCAATTGTTGTGACATATATGTGTGTTCCTAAATACAAAAATACAACCTATTCAGTCTTTACAGTGTTACCCGTATGTATGTTTGCATGGCTGACCATTCAATATTGGATGACCAACTGGACGACCTAGAGAAGGCTCCTCCCACTCTTGGCATTCCTTACTTGCCTAGACTTTGTCCTTTGTCTAGACTTGAGACCCCCTGAGCTTTCTTTGCCTGCCTATTGATGTCATCTTTCTTTGGATGATGCTTAGGCATCCATGTTGGTGCAATTCTTGGTGAAATTTCATGGAGCTCTATTCACTACTCCAAGAACCACTGACATTAAGTCTGGCTCAGGATTTACAGTGTCAGAACCTTCATTGAGAAACATCACTGTCTTATCACCATGGCAAATCTCTAAAAAATAACTTAAAGAAGGCAGAGGAAGTGGTGGAATTTTTGCTAATGATACAAACCGGTGTTAAGGAAGAGGGAGAATCAGTTGAAGAATTGTCTCCATCAGATGGGCTTATGGGGATGCCTTTGGGGAGTTTTCTTGATTAATGATTGATGGGAGGGTACAGCCAACTGAGATCTGTACCACCTGAAGGGAAGGTGGTCCTGGGGTGTATGAAAAAGCAAGGGAGCAAACCCTGAGAGTTGGGAAGCAGCAGCCTTCTGCACTTCTGTTCCAGTTCCTGTCTTCAGCTCCCAACCTTGAGTTCCTGCCTCTACTTCCCTCAGCAACTGACAATAGCCTGTAAAGTAAAGTAAAGCCTTTCCTCTCCGAGTTGCTTCTGGCCATAGTGTTTATTACAGCAACAGAGAAGTAACTGGAACAGAAAGCTTATTTGGGCTCACAGTTTGAAAACATGGTGTATCCGAGTGGAAAAGTCAGAATTGTGAGGTGCTGAGGCAATTGCTTCATATGTCTGAGGAGAGGAAGCAGAGAGAGAGTATTGAGTGCCCCGTTCTAGCTTTCCTTTTTATTCATGGGCTAGAACCCAGCCCGTGTCTTCTACCTCATTAGCCTGGTCAAAACAATTCCTCACATGCACACAAAGTGGGTCTTCCCAGGTTCTAGGTCCTGCAAAGATAGGGATCAGTAAAAACTATTACAACTGCCTTCTGTTCCAAACCTCACCGTGTCCTTGAACCCCTGCCTCTCCTCTCTCTCACACACATACACTGCTGCCACATACATTTAAGAATAAGCATGTTACATGTTGCCAGAAGGTTATAACAATTGTAGGGAAAGATAAGTATGGTGAATTAAGTCTCCTGTGATGTTCAAAAAGTAATTTCTCACATTTTTGGGAAGGTATTAGGGACTTTGCTACAACTCTCCAACAAAATGTCCCAAGATGATTATGTGGAACTTGACTACGGGCTCTCTCTTTGGATGCTAGTGAATGAGAGTCAGAATTAGAAATAATAGACTATCTCAAAGACAGAATTAGAGTAATAGCTTTGGTAATCCATGAAGAAAATGGAAAGATGCCAAGGGAAAAAAAGCATACACAGAGTAAAAAATGAGAAGTAAGCTGAGCAAGTTCTAGCTATGGAGTTCACTGATAGAGGGAAAACATACAGAAGCCATTTCCAAAACAATAACCCAGACAAAAGGCAAGTCCTACACTCAGGACTAGCTGACAGGAATAGCTTCAAACCAAGGTGCCAGTTTTGGAAAGACAGCGATTCTTGTGAAAGATAGGTCAGTGTTAGAGAGAAACCCCATTATGACTTGGAAGACAGAGCCACCATGAGAATTATTTAGAGCTTAGCTGCCCTAGGGGTCTGAGGTCAGGGAACAGCCACAGGTTAGGAAAACTTACTTTAATCTCTCACAGCTATAGATAAGGGAAGGTCTAGAGAGGCATCCTGCAAAGGGTGTAGGGAAGCAGGAAGTTGTCCCAAGGCCTCCCTTGGTGGCCAGGAACGAAGCTCATCAGCCAAGAATTTGCTATCAGAGGTTTGATAGCTCTGAGGCAGAGGACAAAAGACACATGAAGTTCTGGAGTCACTGTCTTCCATTAGTGGCTAAAGGAGCCGAAAACTCTATGTGCCTGGGATATTGTTGATACCCACATCTACCTCCCTTCAACGGTGTGACTAATACTGAACATGTTTTCAAAGTATAAAGACATGTTCTTCTTGTGTTCCAGTATAAGTACTGTAATTGCTTGACAAATTCTTAACACATCTGGAAGATAGCCGCCAGCTAAAACAGCCACCCCAGAGATACAATCTGAGGGGTCTCAGAAGCTGTAGGAGAGCCAGCCCAGCTCACAGAACACAAAACTGAAAACAGCCACAGTAAAGGCAGCTCTGACAGACGATTGACATTTGTCTAAAGCAGGCTCTCAGTGTCACACACCACCACTGAAAGACGAAAATTTGCAAATTCAACTCTCCTCATTGCATACAACTGTCAGTGTCCAATTTTCAAAGACTCCCCAGAGGGAAAGAAAAGTTCTACAAATCATCTTTTTTTTCTTTTTCCTATGCCCCTTCTACTTGTGCTTTAATAAGATTGCTAATTTTATTTTAAATATTTCTGTTTTTGTTATCTTTATGCATCCACCTAATTTTACTTACACATTTTCTTTCCATTTAGAAAAAAAATGTTTTATTTCTCTTACTTTCTAATTTTCCTTAATTTATTTTTCCTTCCACACACCATGCTACCTTCTTTCCACTCTCCTCTCTATAATTAGTTGTTTTTATTTTGCCTTCTTGTTTTCTAATGCTAATGTTTTTGTCTTTATTAGTTTTAAGTGCCTTGAATCTTGTTTTCAAACATTTATCACGAAAACCTGGTTTATTTTTCCTGTAGTTGTTTTTCCCATTGCTCCCAATGCTCCCATATTTTCTCTTACTGCTTTTTCTGACCCCTTGCTCTTTTCTCTACTAAGATCTTCGCCTCTGTTCTTTCTCCTTTAATCTGTTGCTCTTGTGTCTCCCCTTTTCCTGATTCTTCTGTCTCGCTCATCCCCTAATTTCATAATTATTAACTTCAGAGCAAACTTCTGCTCTACATTCACTGGTGGCCGGTCAGTCAGTTGTGACTGACTTAAGTGTGTTTCTGTACCTTGTATGTTTGACGTTGTTGTCAAGACCTCAGTTTGTCCCCTCTTTGCTGAGTGGTTCTAGGGACTAGAAACCTTCAAGAGTAGTTGCTTAGTAAGAAGAACTCTCCCAGATCTCGGAGGAGACATCCAGATCAACAAGTACACAAATTACAAGGCATACATCCAACATAAAAAAGCAAGACAACATGATTTTAACAAAATTGTATTTCCTATTGACCTCAACAGAACCAAAACAGGTTAAATGTCAAAATTTCAAACATTTTTGTTAAAAAAAAAAAAAATGACTAGTGACCTAAAAGATAATACATACCAGAAAATGAATTCAGTTCAAGAAGTGGAGAAGAAAGTCTGCAACCAAACTAGTGTGATGTTTTCAAGGAGAAATGTCCTCCCAAAGGCTCAGGCAGATAAACACTTTTTTCCCAGTTGCTGATGCTGTTGTTGGGGAAATACATCACCAGGGGACAGGCTTTGAGATTTTCTAGCCTTGCTCTCCTAGATGGCTCTATGTGTTTTCTGGTTTTTGAAGACATGATCCCTTGGTTTCCTGCTTCCATTTCCTGCTGTCATGCCATCCCAGTCATTATAGACTTTTCCTCAATAAACTCTTTCTTACATTTGAGGAAAAGATATACTTTCCCGGAATCCAATGGATCACAAAGAAATACAGAGTTTAAATGTTTAGCTTTTAAATGAATGGATTTATTACAGGAAATAAGCTTTTCTTTAATTCCTAAATTTTCTTATTTAAAAATCATTCACAGAAAGTCACCATCAAAAACACTGTGAGGAGTGGGGCAGGTAGTTCAAAAATTTGAGTGTTTGCTCCATAAGCATGAGGACCGGAGTTCAGGTCCCAGTACCCATGTGAAAACTAAGTTGTTCTTTCATAGACAGACACCCAACACTGAACAAAGTAGAGACAGGAGGATTGATAGGGCTTGCTGGCTGCAGGCCTAGCCAAAGAATGGAAACTCCATGCTCAGAAAGAGGCCAGGCCTAAAAAAAAAACAAGGGGAATGGTAGTATATAGGAACATCTGATGCCCTCCTCTGGGGCCAGGCACCAGAGGTTCACACAAACAATGAGTATATCACACACACACACACACACACACACACACACACACACACACACACCCCACACACACCCCACATACACACCTCTCTACCTCTCTGTCTGACTCTGCCCCACACACAGGCAAGACAAATAAACAGGTGAATTCTTATACCCATTTAATGTATTCCAAGTGTTCATTACTGAATGCAAAGTTTTCCACGAACACAAAGTGCAGAGAAAAGCAATGAGAATACAATTTATCATTTTGGAGATGGAGAGATTTTGCTTAGAAAACCAAGATGAACTACCAAGGGTGAGGCTAGTATAATGGGAAAATGGATAAAACTTCACATACAACAGTTATTATCTGGCATTTTAATCCATTAGACTGTCATAACTGTCAAGACACTTTAGAATACATGTATGTGTGTATATATACGTATATATACATATATGTGTGCGTATATATATGTATATATATACATATATATAGCAAAAAATTATTTCTCATAGTTCTGGAGGCTGAGCAATCCAAAATCAAGGTTTTTTCACGCTGTCTGGTAAGGAATGCTTTCTGGAAGTTTCCTTTAGCCTCTTTTATGAGGGCACAAATTCCATTCAAGAGAGTAGATGTTCATTTCCTAAAAGTCTCTGCTTCTTAAAACTATCACGAGTTCCAACACAGGGAGCTTCCGGATGCCAACCCTAGACCAAAGCCCTGAGTCTCATTCCCTTTTTGTCGTCAATATTACTGAATTTTGTAGTTTGTATAACAAATAATAAGTAGGGAAACATAATGTTCTGTATGTCAGGAGCTTCAATAGATCACATTCTGCCCACACTAAACTTCCACAAAGCTTTGGTATTCCTGGGTTTCCTGGCAGGGGTACCATTCATACTTGGGCTGCAACTTGTTTGCTGTGGGATGGGTTACATTGTAAAGTGTTTATCAGGTTTAGCAGATTCTTGTTTCTCAGCCATCAGATACCCCTAAAAAAAAAAAATCTACCAAGTTATAGGGGCAAAAGAAAATGTATAAAGGCTTTGGAAAGCTTCTGACAGAGAATTGAAGGACACAAGCTCAGCAAGGCTGGCAAATCCTCAAAGTCAGACAGTAAAAAAATTAGGCAACACTATCCAAAACACAGCTCCTGCTGACTTCCTGGATCCCAGTTCCTCTGTGTACTGGAATGATCTGGTGAGTTTTATGAGATGCAAATGTCTATGATCCATTCAAGATCAAAGAATGTCCCTGAATCACAGGGAGAGATCTCACAGCAAGTCTTCAGACACCTACACCAAAAGATGTCGAGTGGTTTGGTGGTCATCTGGAGCAAGCAGAACTTTACCCTACTCTGTCCCAGCCTGTAGCTGATAAATCCAAACTTTTTCAAGGTTGGGCATTCAGCCCCACAAATCTTTCCACTGTTGATTTTGAACTCTCTTGTCTTTTGGGAAATAAGAAAATACACATACACACAAACATACATGCATGCATGCATACATACATGCACACACACACATGCACACACACACATGCACACACGCATGCACATACACACACACACATGCACACACACCCCACCCATAAGATAATACAGTATGATGATTTAATCTCTAAGTATGAAAATATTCCAAAGTTTCCCTAATTCCTGTGTCAGCTGGCATTTTTTTCAGTGTATTCTTGAAAGTCAGAAATAGAGTTTAATGTGACAACTTATAAGGGAAAGAAAACTTATCTAAACTCTACCATTATTAAATCATATTTCAACTTTTGTCTATCAAACATTTGTATTTTTAAAAACTGGTCACTCTACTGAGAAGATATTTTAAAGTCTTTTTTCCAGTTTTTATTTTGTATGTGGAATAGCAGTATCCTATAGGCTGTGACAAATAGTGACAAAGAAAGCCCAGTTCCAGACTAATTAAAGTCTGTCATAGGTCAATTTTTCCAGTGTTCCCAATCATGAAGGTATTTACTTCAGCCATAATAACAGGTGTTGTGGTGAAGTCTAAAACTATGCAATAAGAAGCTTTATTAAGGGTAGTCTGGAAAATATCAAAATAAAAAGATGATACCTACAGACATACAGAATACCTGTTGAAAAGGTCTGCTACACTGATGCATCCCTGTGAAGGATGCTAATGTATCCCAAACTCACTGTGCATAGAGATATGGAGGTAGGAGTATATCTCTATCACTCTTCATCTTACTCACTGAGGCAGAATCTCTCAGCTTAGCCAAGAATTCACTAGTACAACTAGTCTAATTAGGCAGCTTACTCCTGGGATCCCAGTCTCCATCCACTCTCAATACTAGAATTACGAGTGGGTTGATAAGATCACTGTTGTTTACATAGGTGTTATGTGTAAAGATATGTTTATATAATAATATGTAAGTATATAACAAACTCCAGTGTTCATACTTATTATTGGTATGGCACTAACAATCCTGCTGATGCATCCCAAACTCAGTTTTCATAGAGATGTGAAGGTAACAGAAAGTGGGTTTTTATTTACCTACAATCCTGATGATGCACAAACATCCACATGTCCAGAGAGAATTGACATATTCCAAATTACACTTTCTGTACTCTTCCATTACAGTTCTGATCTGGGTGCAATGTGGGTTTCCTCACTCAGAGATGTTCATATCTTGTGCTCACTCCAGACCAGAGACAATGAGTTCCCTTCTAACTCCAACCACAAATACAATGGATATGTAGAACGCGGATGAAGAATTATTCTTGTGCCACTCCTTCCCCGACTCCTTCAACATACACACTCCATTCCAGATCTGTGAGACATACTAACCTGACTTTTGATGAAGGCACAAAGCCAATGCAATGGAGAAATAATTTCATTTATAACAAAGAGTAATGGAGCAACTGGTATTCATATCCAGAAAACAGAACCTTAACAAACTTCTCTCACTTTATACAAATAGTAAATCAAACACATCACCAGTTAAAGGAAAACTAGAAAACCCTTTGTCCCAAGTTCCTGGCAAAGAGCCTCCTGAACTAAGACTTTCTTGAATGATAAGCATCTTTTGTTATTTACTGTCAACTCATTGTTGTCATACCAGAGTTTCTGCTCCTGGGGTAATTTAGAGAAGGTCCCTAATAGCCCCAGGGTGGGTATTATAACCTCAGCCCATCTACCAGCTCTAAAAGCTGTGGATTAAAACTCTTGCATAACCTCTTGCAAAAACAGACTTGAAAGACTTTTCAGTTGTTGTGAAATGGGAGGTGGATTGCCTGGAAGCTCCATGCCTTACCTGTACACCTTGTCTTTTACATCTCTCCCATCTGGGAAAACTGGAGATAGGTCCTGTTAGGGATAGATAGGGTTTCTTGGTCCTGGGCAGCCAAAGGTCCAGACCCACAAACCTGCAGTGAAAGACCCCTTAGCTGCCCTCTGCTGCTCAGGCCCCCAGAAATAACTCAGATGCTTATATTAAGTTCATGCTGTTTGGCCTATGGCTCAGGTACGTTGTTAGCTAGCTCTTTCATCTTAACCCATTCTCATTAATCTTTCTGCCATGTGGCCCATGGCTCACCTGTGTTCCTTACATGTTGCTCCTTTGGGCTTCTGGCTCAGTCTGTCTGACTTCACCCCGCTTCTCCCACCTATGCTCTGATTTCTCCCTCTACTTTTTCTATGGTGCCTGTCATGGGCCAAAACAGCTCCTTTATTTAAAGATTGATATTCACAGCACACAGAAAGACATTCCCACATCAAGGTCCTTTATAAGAAACTAAAATATGCTAAGGAAACTATCTCTCAGAGCTTTATGAGTTTTCTACCAAGTTATAGAATCCAAAGCTGGAGGGTTTAAGAACCCACAATCTATAGCCTACAGTAGGTCACACAGTAGGAAATACAGGACATACTGGTCTGTAACTGACTCTGCAGTGGAAGTTTATACAGTGGAAGATGGTGTCAGAATTTAACTGAAAGACGTTTAGCTGTTGTTCAGAGAGACAGAAAGTTTCTTGATGGGAAAAATTCTCAAATTAGCTGTCAGAAGTGTTGGGTAATGTCAGGGAAGATCTGTGGAGTGAGAAAAAAGATCTTGGGGCATAGTCTCTGCAGTAGCTAAATGACGTTCTGAGGCATGTACTTCCCACAAAATAACTGAACTAGGCACCATCTAAATTTAAAATATTTATTATGCAAAAGCTACAGCTAAGAGAATGAACACAGGCAGAACTGGGAGAATTCATGTGGCCTATCTGATGATGTCGTGCACCTAGAACATATAAAGAAGAGCTCTCAAAACTCAACAATAACAAAAATCAACAGTACAATCAATGGGGAAAAAAAAGATTTGAACAGAAACTTCACCAAAAAAGATAAACAAATGGCTTAAGTACACAAATGAGATTCAACATCACTAGTTATTAGGGAACTTTTAATTATAACCATAATACCTCGGTCAATCTTGTTGCTTTTATTTACTTAAGATTCTTCAAGACAGGATTTCTCTTTATAGCCCTGGAATACACCTTGTAGACCAGGCTGGCCTCAAACTCACAAAAATCTACCTACCTCTGCCTCCCGAGTGCTGGGATTAAAGGGGCAAGTCACCACTACCCTGCATCGGAATCGAATGAGAATGTTAAGCAGCCACAATTCTCACACACCATAGTTGGAATGAAAAATAGTAGAGAGTAGAGCTATTTTGAAAAGCAGTGTCTTACTGTGTTAAACATACACTTCTTTATGTCCTGCTCAAGTCCTGCATGTGATTAGGTGCAGCGGCTTTGCTTTTAATTGCCAAAAAGTAGGAGAAACTAAAATGACCTCTTCTGACAAGGACATAAACTGAAACCCCTATAGCCTGGCGTAATATTCAGCAATGTAAATAAATAGCTATTAACACAAACATTTAAGAACAAAAGCCAGGCTCTAAGGCTGCTTGCTATAGGGTCCACGAACTGGCTGTGGAGAAGGCCACACATGCTATGCCTGGTGCAGGCCCACTCTGTGTCTTCATCTCGGTAGTAATTAGATAATTCCAGGTACTTTCTCAGATTATGAACCAGAAAGAGTTTTTTAAAAAACACTTTTAAGAAAGAGTAACAATGTATATACACACCACACACACACACACACACACACACACTACACACACACACACTCACACACATACTCACACACACACTCACACACACATACTCACACACACACTCACACACCACACACACACACTCACACACACATACTCACACACACACACTCACACACCACACACACACACATACTCACACACACACATACTCACATACATACTTGCACACATTAACTCATGCACACAGTTGCACACACATGTACACACACACCCACACACTCACACGTTTCCTTCACCCTAAGTCAACCTAAAGCAAGGTATCAAATGACCGGAGAACACTAATATGCCCCAAAAGTTCAGAGGAATTCTTCAAACTAGCCAGCCCTAAATTTCTTCTTGTGATCTCACTCAACTTTCTTTAGAAATCCAAAGTCTCTGGTTCAGCTGGTCCTCTCTGCTTCTGCATTTGCCTTCTGCTTCAAACTAGGACCTCCCTGTGTAGTATGGAGTGAGCCCTTTCTGCAACTCATGAGTGAAATGAATATCTGTCTTCTCTGAGGCACTAGGAGCTCCCACCTCAGTCCACATTCTCAGGAGAGTCAGCAAAGCCTTCCTTTTCTGTCTTTTGATTGACTGACTGACTGACTGACTGACTGACTGACTGACTGATGGTTTGGTTTGGTTTGGTTTGGCTGGTTAGTTTTTGAAAAACGGGCTTATTCTTAGCCTAGGGTGGTCCTCAAACTTGCATCCTCTTGGTCTAGCCTCCAAGTTTTGAGACTGCAAGTGTGCATCACCACACCTGGTTACATGCTAGGTTTATTATTATTATGAGAGAAAAATTATTAAAAAGTCCACAGACTTCCTAGAGATTTTTTTAAGAACCTCCCTGACTTCACAGAAGTTTTTCCAGGCATCTATGAGTGCTGTTTTTCCAAAGTGTCTGTTTTTCCAAAGCATTAAACGCCCACACAGTCATCTGCTGCATCCTGAGAATGAGTTGAATTGGCTGACCCCTGACTACTGACTCATGTGACATCGAATTCTGTGTCCTACATGCATTAACATAACAAGGGTATACAACCTTGTGTATAGATGAGATACAGTCTTCATATTACAGAATACCAAGGTTAGAAACTCCATGCTGTACTTCCTAACTCTGAAATACTGGATAGACTGCCTAACTTTTCTAAAACGTAGTTTTCATTTCTGTAAAATTAGAATAATTACACCAGTAGAGAAGTAGTTAAAAGAGTAAATTCTTTTTTGAACAACTTCACTAGACTTGAATATTGATTTTTTTTCATTTATATATTATATATTGGGTTATATTTGCCTTTGGAAGGAGAGTTTTACAAAATCCCGATATCTTTGAAATATCTTTATTTGTAAGTTGAGAACAATAGAATAGTACCTATCTAAAATACTGTTGGGAGCCATGAATGTACATATATACAGATATAATACAACATATTGTATTAGTTCTTATGTGCTTGCCATAGTGATTAAAAGACACACTGTAAATGTCTTTAGTCCTTCTCTAATAACAGCAAAGCATGATCTTTACCCTTACAAGATGTATCTGTGGTAAATAGGACAGAAGATATAAGCAAAGCCTCAAGAAAAGTGTAAACAGTAGATTTGAATAACCAGTATTAATCACCCCCAATTCTAGACATACGAAAGAGTGACTAGTAATCAAGAGAATAAAAATAGTCAACAAATTTACATCTAGGGATATTCCCACTGTTTCCAAACAACAACTTCAAGACTAATTTGATGAACATGCTAAAGAACAGAGGAAAAGGTACACAAAATACATTAAAAGATACGAATATGTAGGGGTATTGTGTTGTTTCATGGTAAATAATTGTCCCACCCACTGGTTTAATTAATCAAAAGCGCTGATGGACCAAAGGCAGGCAGGAAGTGTGGGCAGGACTACCAGACTAAGAAAACTCTGAGAACAGGAAGCGCAGAGCAGAATGCCAGAGAGACGCCAGAAGGAGCAGAGGACAACCATGCACCTCTAAAGAAAGGTACTGAGCCACATAGCTGAACAGGAAGAGTCATGGGTTAGATGGGTAGAGAGCTAGCAAGTTATATGCCTGGGCCTGAGGCAAATCAGCCTAAAACTATTGGAAGCATCTGTGTGTCTCTGTGGGACTGCAGGTCTGTGGGTCTGCAGGTCTGTGGGCCTACACCTTGAGGTTAGGTCCGAAAGTCCGGGCCAGAAACCTCGTACTACACGAATATTTTAAGAGTAGAAAATACTAATATCTAAAATTAAGAGCTCACTGAACTTTTTTTAAACAGCAGATTCAACACAACACAAGATAGGACCAGTGACGTGAAAACAGAGAAAGAGAATGGAGGAATGGGAAAACAGAATGTGGGGTGATGGGAGATGTGAGTGGAAGTCCCAGAAGAAGAAGGAGCATGTTAGGGAAATCAGGTTTTCAAAACTGATTAAGGACTTTTGAAAGCTGGTAAAGATGCCAACTCACAAATTCAAACAGGGAGGAAACAAGGAAAGCATTGCCAAGCATATGAGAGCCAAATAAAATAAAAGATAAGAAGAAAATCTTTTTATTAATTTATTTAGTTTTAAGAAATTTCTATGCCCATCACTGCTCTCCCTCTTTCCCCTTCTTCCCGTCCTCCCCTAGGCTCCGCCCACCCCAGCCCCCATCCCGTCCTCCCCTAGGCTCCGCCCACCTCAGCCCCCATCCTGTCCTCCCCTAGGCTCCGCCCACCCCAGCCCCCATCCATTCCCTAAAGAGGACAAGATGAGTCACTTCAGTCTGGCTATCTCCTGAAGTAGAACCGAGCCCCTCCCCCAACAATCAAGTCTGAGAAAGGTGTTTCCCCCACAGGGTGTGGGGTCTGAGAAACAAGTTCATGGTTTAAACCAGGAATAAACTCTGGTCCAGCTGTAACAGATGCCACAATCTGCCCACACCATTGATTGCCATCTACACTGGGATTCCATGAAGGATCCTCAGCTGTCATTTCAGAGTCAGTGAGTTCCCAAAAGCAAAAGACAGCCTGCTCTGTGGCCTCCTCCTGATCCTGATCCCTTTGCTCATATAATCTCTCATCCTTCTCTTTAGCTGGACCAGTAGCTCCACCTGGTGTTTAGCTATGGATCTCTGCTTCTGCCTCCATTAGTTGCTGGATTAAGAACTCACTGGATTTTTCTCTAATGGCAGTTAGTGTGGTCATTCATAAGGTAACAGGGAAAGGCTAGTTCAGGTTCCCTCTCCACTATTGCCTGGAGTCCTAGCTGGGCTCATCCTGTGGGTCTTGGGTGTTTCCCGAGCACCAGGTTTCTCTCTAACCCCACAATGGCTCCTCTATCAGGATACCCACTTCTTTGTTCTCCCACTCTGATGCTCCCCTGACCATCCCTTTCTCTCATGTTCTCTTCTTACCTCCCCTTGCTCTCCACCATGATCCCAATTTACTCAGGAGATCAAGAAGAGAATCTTAAAAGCAACCAGTTTAAAAAGTGCAGTGACTCCAAATAAAGTAAAAAATAGGCATTAGTTTTAGTAGAAAGCACAAAAACCAAGTCCAATGAAATATGAGCAGTGGATCTGAACTAATATATTCAGAACTCACTTTAAAAGTGAAGATAAAGACATTTCCAGACAACTGGGTGAAGAGATACTATTATCATTAGACATGCTTCAGGAAATACTGAGATATTCTCAAAGCTGGGACGCATGGTAAAATTTGAAGATAATGTTTTAAGAAAAATAGTCAGCCAGCAAAGGATAAGCTAGAGGATAGAATTTAGCTAGTTAGCCTGACTTTGATTTCTTTCAAAATCCACCAGTGGGCTGGCACAATGCTCAAGTGCTAAAGGCGGTTGCTGAGCAAACCTAGCAACCCAATTCCATCTCTAGAAGCCATATAAAGGTGGAAAGAAAGAACCGACTCCACATTTCCCTCTCACCTACACACACACATACACACCACAGCATGCAAGCATGAGTGCACAGGCATGTATGCACTACATCTGAGACAATACACAATATTAAATTTAAATTTTACTTTAAAACCCAACCGTAGTTATTAAAAACTTCTTCCCAAGTTAATTGAAATTTTACTGAATTGCCATGAACTGTGAGCCGAAAATAGCAGCAAACATGCTGTCCACCAAGTCTGACTTTCCTAGAACGCAGCGAGAGCTAAGCATAGCAGACTCAGGTAAACAACCATGACTGAGATTCTAATTTAGATGCTGTCCCTGGCACCTTGCCTATAAGGCTTCAGGATACAGGAAACAAAACTACTCTGCAGGACTTACACGTGCTTGCTGACAATTATTCTGAAATTACAAACAGATGGAAGAGTTCCCTTCTGAAAAGAAAAATTCTGGTTGTTCCTAGGTTCCCATGGGTTCTTTAATGTTATCATCCCAATTAAGAATTAAAGTATTTGGCTAGGTGGTGTAGGCACCACCTAGAGACAGAAGCAGATGAATCTCTGTGAGTTCATGGCCAGTCTGATCTACAGAGTGAGTTTCAGGGCTATGCAGAGAAACACTCTCTCAAAAAACCAAAAGAAAGTAATGTAGCATTTTCTTGGCATCTTTATGTGAACAAAACTGGTACAGTATCACATTCATCTCAGACATTCCGTAACTCACTATTCTGTACAGTCCACAGAATGGTCTATGATAGTCATACTTTGGGGTTTGGATGAGTGAGTTTTTGAACTACATAGCAACCCAAAGTAAATGAATAAATATCAAATAATAGCTAGATGATAGACAGATAGATAGATAGATAGATAGATAGATAGATAGATAGATAGATAGACAGACAGACAGACAGGCACTAAAACATCAAGTCAGATACTCAAAACATCTAGCAGAAACAGGCTGGGAAGCCCCTATAAGCATTCAGCTGGAGTTCTGAATAGGTAGAGTCCCAGATGGAGCAGAAGGACTCCTTAAGGTGAGGCATCCAAGTAAAAGAATAACAACAGAGATAAGACACCCCCACCCCTCCCACCCCCACCCCATATTCAGGAGTTCACATCTCAAACAGCAGCACAAAGCAGAAAGAGTGAGGTGGAAGTGTTGTACTTACTCCAACAAGCCGAACAATCTAAGACTCCCCTGTTGCACAAATGAAGGAAACTCAGAGCCAGATCTCAGGGAAAGGTGGAGATATCAGAGAGGAAACACCACAGTCAGATCTCACCCAGCTGTCTTCCAGCTTCCTCAGCCTCCCTCCTCCTGGCTTCTACTGCCTGCTCTGTCTTTCTATGCCTGCCTTAAATACCCTCTTCACCCAGTTGTTTCACATCCAGGTTAAGATTAAAGGTGTGACACCACCACTGCCTGCCTGGGAGCCTGGAACGCCCTCTGTAAACTAAACTAGCCTCAAACTCAGATTTGCTGGGATTAAAGGTGTGAGTTACCACTGTCTGATCCTCCTAGACTGACTGTGGGTAGATCCCTCTGATACCTCAGACTGGTTTTATTAAATTTGAAACATATCCCCACAATTCCCCAAAGAGTGCTACCAATTGGAGACCAAGTATTCAAATGCCTGAGACTATAGGAGACATTTTGTCTTAATGCTACCACATCTAAAATCAGACAGACTGTTTCACATATTATTCTGATACTTAGTTGCTATATATGCTAAACTCAGCAGGAGATTCTTCATCTATCTGCCTGCCTACTGATAAAAATACTACACAAGTTTGTATAAGAATAGTAATTGTGTCTTCTAGAAAGTTCTCATGAGTATTAAGAATAAACACATAGAAAGCATTTAGCAGATCTCACTGCAGATCAGTGCTCAATGGACAGTGACTATGATTATAATTATTAAGACAAAGAGACCAAATTGCCTCACTGTGGTATCTGAATAGGATCTCATCACTCCATATTCTTCCTGAGAGTTTCACAACTGTAGTAAGTTTTAGAGAGATGCAAAGTAAGAAAATGTTTATCTAAAGAAAGGAAGGCTTAGGTGGGTTACATACAGTGCTAGTTATATAACAAATATAATTTGTGAATTATATAACAAATTATATAACAAAAAAATAATATAACAAATATGATGAGTGAATGACCAAAACATTTTAAGAAACCAAACACCCTCCGTATTCACTAGAATGTGGTTATGTTGTATAATATTTATTTATTTATTTATTTATTTATTTATTTATGTTGTATAATATTTGTTTGTTGTTTGTTTGTTTGTTTATTATTTTCAGAGCTGTACATAGACCCAGCACCTCAATCAAGGTAAGCAAGTGTTCTACCACTGAGCTGCATCCTGAGCCCTTGGGCTTTTATTTACGTTTTTGAGAACTTTGTACTTAAGTACAGTATTTACATGGTTTCCCCACCCTCTCCTTACTATAGATCCCATGTCACCTCTCACCCTCACTCCCTCTTAGATTCATGGCCTCTTTTTCTCTAATTATTGCTTCATATAGTTATATGAATTTATAAATGCAAACTACTAAGTGCATTTAGTGTTGCTTCATGTATATGTTTTTAAGGATAGCCATTTGATACTGAATAACCAACTGAACAGCTCATCTCTAGGGAAGACCGCTTCTCCCTTTCTCAGCAATAATTAATTGCCTGTAGCTCTTAATCTAGGGGAAGACTCTTGTGAGATTTCTCCTATCCACATTATCATGTCAACAAGTATTGTTCAGGTCTTGTTTGGGCAACCATACTGTTGAGATTTCATGGGTGCAGATTCTATGTCATTTGTAGAAAACAAAATCTTGTGACAGATCTTCTGGTCCTCTGGCTCTTCTAATCTTCCACCCCCTCTTCCACAAGATCCCTGAGTCTTATGGGTAGAAGATGTAGTATCAATTGGAGCTGTACACTCAATGATTGTTGTTCTCTGCGTTTTGACCAGTTGTGAATTTCAGTAACGGCTTCGCTCACTCAGGAAAAAAAAAAAGCTTCTTTGATGAGGGATGAGAGCTACACTTCTCTGTGGGTATGAATATTTAGAATGTGCTTAAAAATTCCAACAGCTGGTGAAACTGGAAGTGGTACTTTCTCCCTCTAAGCTCTATGGTCTCATCAGCCATGAGTAATTGGTTCGGTTTATAATATCAAGCACAAATCCCCTCATGTGAGTAGGCCAAAGTTCAGTTAGATAGCTGTTGGCCCAAGATGTAAGCACTTCTATTGGACCTTTGAGTATATCTTGTCGTACCAGTCACAGTTCACAGGTGTCACACCTGGGGAGGACTATATTGATGGTTTTTCTCCCTTGCTTGTTTGCATAGCATCTTCCAATACTCTATGAGCTATTCCTGAGAGAGGAGGCTTTTGGGTTAAATACAGTTTAATTCTCCAAACCCTGGGTCAGAAGTGTGAAGTGCCTTTCTTAAGAGGTACTTCCTTCAAATTCTATGAAATGACCAAGGGCAACAGCAATAACCTATATCATTTGAGAGAGTTCCTGTATTCTCCTGAATAACAATTCAAAAAAGAGATTTTTCATACCTGGCATTATAATATTTTTAGTCTTATGGCTCTTAGAGGGAGCATTATAACCATAAGTGATGTAACTTGATTTTAAAGGAACTATACGTATATATGTATCACACATAGACACTATATATAATTTTAGGGAAACATAAAATAATAGAATTCTTGTGGATCTTTAAAGCATCCTTAGTGGCTGAACAAGATGAGAATCATAGGTTAGTTTAAGAGTAAAGAGTTAGCAAGTTATATGCTCGGGCCATAGGTTAATCAGCAGAAAATTAATGTAAGCATCTGTGTGTTTCTGTGGAACTGCTGGTACAAACCTCAGGACTTGGCCAGAAACATAATAATACATGTATGTTCATCCAAATATATCTAAGTCAAAAGTCTTGATGGTTTCATGCAACATGCGTTCATATTTCCAAAGCAAGCCTTGAATTTGTAAACACCATTTATTAATTACTTCTCTGCACTGTGATAAAATACCATGTCAAAGGCAACTTGAGGAAGAAAGAATTGCCTCAGATCTTCAGGAAGATAAGACTCTATAGTTGCTGGAACAGTGTGACAATAGGCAACAGAAGCCAGAAGCTGAGGGAACACATCTACAACCACAAGGAACAAAGCAAAGAGAGCAAACTGGAAACAGGGTGTGAGGGGGAACTCTCAAAGCTGACCCTAAGTGGCTCACATCCTCCAGCAAGACTGAACTAGAACCAAACATTCACATACCTGAGTCCAACGGGGGAGGGGGGGCTCATTTAAACATCACATTTCCCTAGCTCACCAGTAGCATGTGGATTGAATTGCAAGCAGTGATTAGAACAGTAGGATGAGGTGTCATTCTGACTGTGAAAGGCACTCAGTAAAGCTGTCAAGGAAATTTCACTCAATCAGTCAGATGAGAAGTCTGAGGCAGATGAAATATGGTTTAGAACGGGAAAGAAATGTGATTTTTGTTACATTTTCTGTAATAGAGTAAATTGATAGAAACTACATTTTCTCTGTGACGTAACTATTAATAAGATGGCTTTGAAGCTTCTGTACAGCAAAAGAAACAGTCAACCCACTTACAAGGAAGTAGCAGAGAATCTTTGCCATCTATACATCTGACAGATGACTGATCTCCAAACTAAATCATACTTAGCTGTTAGGGAAATGTAAATTAAAACAAATTTGAGATTTTATCATATCCCAATCAAGATGACCAAGATCAAGAAACAGTTGGAAAGTGTTGTGTCCTTGTCTCGAGACCCCTGAAGAGACCACCAGAGACATGAACTCTCCAAATTGCAAAAACAAGGTTTATGGAAAAGAAATACAAGTCGTGGCAAGGACCCTGTCAAACACACCACCATAGTGGAGGCCAGAGGAGGTTCCCGCCCCTCTGCAAGCTGAGTTTTTAAAGGCAAAAACCACAAAGTTACATATCAATTAGGGGTCTCAGTACAGATACAATTCTGATTAGCTCGCTTTTGGGGGGGGGGGGTTCCAGAATTCCTCTGTTATCTTAACCTTCAGTTTGTCCGGTTGTTTGTCAAACCCTTTATATATTTATACAGACTATCTCCTGTGCTGGGACATTCTGTGGTTAATCAGTTGCTATCAGATGGCCCTAGGCTCTCTCAGTAGTTCTGAGAATTCAGAACTCAGGCCTGTTTCAAGCTGGGGTTAGGGGCTTGCTGAAAATGGAGGTGCTTCCCTGGTTCTCCAGTGAGGATGGAGAGAAAGGGAGACCCTCACACAGCCTCTCCGGCAATCAGTGGGGAATTCTCAAAAAGCTAAAGAGAGATCTACAACAGACCCAGCTATACCACCCCTTGGCATATACACACCCAGACTACTCCACAATGAATGTTGCTTTTCTGTTACCCGTAGTTAAGGACAGAAACAACATAAATGTTCCTCAGCGGACAATAAATAGTGAAAATGTGTTATCCTCACTGCGGAATACTATTCA
This sequence comes from Phyllotis vaccarum, assembly GCA_033318265.1. Classification (NCBI taxonomy): domain Eukaryota; kingdom Metazoa; phylum Chordata; class Mammalia; order Rodentia; family Cricetidae; genus Phyllotis; species Phyllotis vaccarum. The sequence goes on from JARWLC010000002.1 coordinate 186,157,968, forward strand.
GCTATAAAATGAAACCATGACATTTTCAGGTTAATTTGATGCAACTAGGAAATATTTTATTGTGGTAACCCAGACCCAGAAAGACAAACAGCACATATTATTGTCTCTCAAATGCAGCTTCTAACTCCAAATCTTCATATATATAACCTGATTATATAACCTGGAGCAACCACAGAAACCAGAGAAATAAAAAGGACCATGAGGTGGGGGAGAAGGATGCTCTAGAGAGGGACCAGCAGGATCCAGGTGATGTGAAGGGGGATTGGGGAAAATGTTTTTCCTCCATTGGGAGCAGAGAACAACGCAGAAGGAAAGGGGCAGAGGAGGAATGAAAAACAATAAGGATGCTTCAAAAAGACGTAAGGAATCATTATTTTCTATTTGTCTAGATTATGTATAATACATACTCGTGTGTGTGTGTGTGTGTGTGTGTGTGTGTGTGTGTGTGTGTGTGTGTGTGTGTGTGTGTGTGTTTGTAACAAATTATACCTCTTGGGATGATAATACTCCCTGTAAGGACTCAGTAATAGGTATGAAAAATCTCATTTTGAGTTGTTGGTCAGGAAAGTCTAAAAGATTTTTCCCAAACAATATGTCTACTGTTATTGACCTTGATGCCTTCCAGAAACTGAAGGTAAATCCCTATTGCTAAAGACATCACATACTTTGGACATAGGATTCAGAGGATTTGAACTGAGATTGTGTTGTGGAATATTTGTTTATACTGTGAAGATATTTGCCACAGCATCTTCTGGTTGGTTTAATAAAGAGCCGAATGGCCAATAGCTAGGCAAGAAAAGGTTAGGTAGGACTTCTGGAGGCAGAGAGGACTCTGGGAAGAAGAAAGGCAGAGTTACCAGCCAGACTTGGAGAGAAGACAGGAGGAACTAGATGGAAGAGAGGTAATGCCACATGCCAGGACATAGATCAAAACATACAGGTTAAAGTTGTAAGAACTAACTAGGGACCCCCTTGCCAACTACACTAGTGAGGCCACAGGTCTTGGAGGAGGACCTATAACCACCACTTTCTTAAACTACTCTAATTCCTATCCACATTATAGATACTTATCTTTTACCTACAGATAAAGGAGACTTCTGTGATGAAGCAAGAGACTATTACAGAAAGCCACAACTAGTCAAAATGTAGAGAACAACAGACCACATGGAACCCAGCCTGTACAGACACACCTACAGCTGCACCAAAGGGACAAAAAGATTTTAAGAGCCAGAAGATCGGGAAGTTATCTGGGAGGTTGGTCGTCTAGCTATGCCGGGGAAGCGACACCCATAAAATCTTAACAACACAATTGCCTAAACAAGAGCTAACCAATTCCAACAACAATGGGAGGCATCCCAGCACAGGTGGGGGAGATTTCATGGTGTAAAGCCACATGTAATTGACAGCTGCTAAGGTAATGAATAGTCCAGTCTTCCCCAAGATTGAAAATCCCATACCAAGTTGTAAATCAAGAAACATACAGATAGGCAGTACTAAATGGACTCAGCAGGTTGTATTTTTTTATTTATATTTATATGTGACAACAGTGGTAGAAGAAGAGGATGTAAACTTGGGAGTTAGGGGTGTGGATGTGAGAATAGTAGGAGGGGATGAGGGGGAAATATTATGTCATTTAAACTAAAAATTTAAAGATAGCTTTGTTATTGTTTTTCCAGACAGATGGAAAGGTTGAAGAGTAATTTACCACCTTGGTTTTTTGGGGGTTTTTTTGTGATATGAATGGAGGGCCACTAATGTGACTATTGCTTGTTTCCAGCTTTGGTCTACATATTGCGGAAGGCATCCTTGCACATTGAGTAAGAGGGAGCACTCAAGTGACAGCGAGGTTTCTGGATAAAACCCAGACTCACAAGACTTTTAACCTCCTAACAAAATCAGTCTCTCTTAAGTCCCAACCCCTTGATGGAAACCTCCTTAGGAGAGCTGAAAACAAAGGAGAAGTTTCTCACAGTAGCTATAGCAAATGTCCTTCTTCAGACAAGGCTCTTCAGGAGCCAGGCATAGTGGCATGTGCTGTTAATCCCAGCACTTGGGAGGCAGAGGCAGGCAGGTCTCTGTGAGTTCAACACCAGCCTGGACTACCTACAAGTAAGGTACAGAACAGCCAGAACTACTTAGTGAGACCCTGATTCAAAATGGGGGGCAGGGGCTTTCTTTAGGTGAGCAATGGTGAAGCCCATAATGATGACTACTGGAAATGGCAATACTCTCTGTTCTTCAGGAAAACCTTTTCAGCTCTGTTTTTATTTTCTCCCAGGAAGACATTAGATTCCCTCCTATAGAAAAGCAAAAATCATCCATTGAGCCTTACCTTCCTCCATAAGGACGTCTTTACTCCATTCCAGTATCAGATAAGACTTAAGAATTGAACTTCAATATAATATTGATAAGGTTCAAGGTCTTGGGACCTTCCATTAAGAACCTCTAAAAATGTGGAAATGCAAACGAAGCTACCCCTGACCTAAAGGATGACAAACTGTTGACAAGTTCTACTACCTCCACTGCTACCAAGGGCCTCACTACCAACTGCACAATTTTACCTGTACAAATGAAAACCGACATTGTGTTAAATACTTGCAAGTTTAAGTGAGAAATGAAAAAGCATGCTCAAGTTCTAGGGAAAGCTGGCACTTGTTAAGTTACAGCTTGAGGTGCATTGTTCCCTTAGAACTGTATTCCTCCGCTGCAGAAAGGTCTGAGTGTGGCTCCTTTACTGGTCCCCAGATGCTGCTGCTGTTGGGAAGGTTGTTGAACCTTTAGGAGGTGGTATGTCACTGGAGGAAGTGGGTCACTGAGGACAGGCCTTGAGGCTCTAAAAGCTGGCCATTCTTTATTCTTTCTGTCTTCTATATAAATGCAATGTGATAAGCAGCCTTCTGCTTCTGCCACCATGCCTTCCCTGCCTGCTGATAAACACACACACAGAGAGACAGAGAGAGACAGAGACAGACAGACACACATACACAGAGAGAGAGACACAAGCACATGCACATACACGCACACACACATGCACACAGAGAGAGACAGACAGACAGATACACACACATGCACACACATGCACGCACATGCACATACACACACACACACACACACACACAGACACACACACACACACGCACGCACACATGCACACACACACATGCACACATACACACACACAGTGTGCTATGATGGACTGTTCCTTTCTGGAACCGTAAGTGAAACAAACTGTTTTTCTTTAAGTTGCTTGTGTCAGAATATTTTATCACAAAAATAACTAAGGCAGACAATATAAAGCTTTCACAGATGAGCCTAGAGATACAGTCGGGGATCCCTTCCCAAGGTTTTGGGTGAGACCAATAAAGAAAGAAACACTGGAGTTTAAGCCTGTTACTTTTGAAGTTCTGCTTCTAGATGACCTCATTGCCCTAGTGGCTGAGGCCTCTTCCTCAGACCTACATATGACGTTTTAGAGACAAATGCAAACATCCTGTACTCTGGCCCCTTCACAGTAGGTCATAAAATCAAGATGGAATGGAGGAGAGACTCTTAAGGTGAATGTCCTTCCCGCTCCTCTCACTTCCCGTTGTATCTGCTTATCACTTCCTCTCTTTCCCTGCTTCCAGAACAAGAGGTACATTTTTCCTTCAAAATGCTGTGCTGTCCTATGTTGCATATTGTCTTTGTTCTGATTGGTTTTGAGACAAGGTATCAGTATGTAACTTGTGCTAACCTCAAACTGGTGATCCTCCTGCCTCAGCCTCCTGAGTGCTGAGAGTACAGGCTTGTATCTCATGCTTGACCTCCAAGCATGTTTAAGGAGGCTTCACCATGTTGCTGTTTGCAGATTCCCAAGGCGAAATGCAAACTTTTAGAGGATAAAATTACAAATGTCTCTGAGTAAAACAAATGACCTTTAAGCCCCAAGATTTGTATTTCCAGATGCTCTTCAATGTAGCATGGAGTGACAGTCAGATCACTACATCCAAAATACAGTAAGTTGAATATGCATTGAATATGCTACTGAACACCGTGATGAGGCAACACCTATAGAGAATAGCTTAACTGCACGCAACAGTAGTGACCAAAAACTACAGGCACGGACAGCATCAAGGTATCACAATTATATGTTGCTAACCTGGAAAAGATCCATATTCAAAACACTGAGTAAATACAGTATCATTGTAAAGTATGAAACTGTGCTGAGTCAAGGTCTGTCTCTATGTCATCTGGGGAGAAAATATTAGAATAGGAGACTCCTCTACTCTGGGCTGGGGAGAGGAAAGTAATTCTGTCTTATTTCTCTCTCATTTTCTAATATTCTATCCTCATTTAATTGTTTCAATAGACTCTGAAAGAAAATGATTATTATGTCCTAAGGCATTAAACCCCCAGTTAGATTAAGGTACACACTACACACACAACTTTGCTTACTGATCCATGGCAATTTCTTGATATTTTTCCATTGACCACAAAGAATATTTGGGAAGTCTGAAAGAGCCTCGGTTTGTACTCTCAGCTTTAGTGTGGTCATAGATGATCTTCATGTGCATGTACGTATGTTTATATGCTCAATAAACATATGGACTCCCTCCATATTTCTAAAAGTTTTGTAAGGGGCAGGCTAAGTATATAAGTATACTTATACTGATATAAGTCTCAAGATCTTCCCAATGATTTTATACCTTTTTCTTTTCCTGGAAGAAAAAGGTCCACTCAAAGCAGAGTTCCTTCATCTCAGTAATCCACTCAACCTTCATTCTCTACACTTCGGAGAATTCCTTCCTCATCACAATTCATCTGGTTAGCAAAATAATAGCACTGAAGCCATATTTCACATGTTTGTCTCTGTTAGATATGCAAGATAAAGTATATGGTGCTAAAATGGTAGGGCAACTTGAGATTGCATAAAAACACACCCACACCACTGCCATAGTTCTTGAGGGATCAAGCAGATGAAACAGATTATTAAAATGGGAAGAACCATTGAAGCTGATTATGAGATCACAGGGATTCACTACACAATAGGATATCAAATACAAATGAACAACAGAAATTCAGCAAGAACAGAAGATTCATAATGGAAAATTCTCTCCAAATGTCACTTCCTCAAACACCAAGGAAGTGACACACTAAAAAAAAAAAAAAAAAAAAAAGAGCTTAATTACTATTTTTTATGAATTAAATGACTGCAAAGAAAAACAAAAAGAATAAGGTACAATGTTTTATTATTACATCTTAATGTTTGATGTATGCTTTTAAATTAAATTAGCATCTTAAAAATGTAAGATCCAAAAGAGACGACAGAAATTAACTAAGCCAATCATCTCTCAGACTTGCTCATTTTTCCCTTTTTCATTGAAAATATGTTTTTATACAATATGTCCTGATTATAATTTCCCCTCCATCTAGTTCTTCCGGTTCTTCTCCATTATCTCCATCCCCATAAAATCCATTTCCTTTCTGCCTCTCATTAGGAAAAAGAAAACATGTTTCTAAAGAGATAACAGCCAAACATAACAAAATAAAACATAATAAGATGAAGAAAAAAACTATTATGTCAAAGCTGGACACAACCCAACAGAAGGAAAGGAGCCTTAAGAACAGGCCCAAGAGTCAGAGACCCAGCTGGGAGATAGTGTACACACCTTTAGTCCCAGCACTCTAGAGGCAGAGGCAGGCAGATCTCTGTGAATTCAAAGATAGCCTGGTCTTCAGAGGGAGTTCCAGGGAGCCAGGGCTGCACAGAAAATCCCTGTCTTTAAAAGCAAAGAGAGAGTGTGTGGTGGAATATTTTATATTTAATAAAATCAGTCTGGAATATCTGAGGACAGAATCACCCACATTCAAGCATTGAGGGTCAGAGAGTGGTAACTCACGCCTTTAATCCCAGCACAGGAACAACAGTTGGTAACTCACACCTTTAATCCCAGAATGGTAATGACCAGTGGTGACCTAGGCCTTTAATCCTGTAACTCAGGAGACAGAGATCTTTTTGTGTTTCTGTGTGCTCAAGGCCTAACAACCAAGCAGTAGTAGCTCACACCTTTAATCTTAACTCCAGGATTATGATGCAAAGTTGAAACCGGAAGTGAAACCACTGGACAAAGATAGTTAAGGCAGGTGCAGGCAAACATTGAAGTATTCTGTAGAAGCGACTAGCCAGGCTTAGGACTCTTGAAGACAGCTTTTACCCTGAGAAGTTGGCTGGGTGAGAATTGACTGTGGTCTGTTTCCTCTCTTTGATATTCCAGCTTTTCCCCAATATCTGTCTCTGAGTTTTCACTAAATACCAACTAGAATTCTCACAATCAGGTATCCCATGAAAATACTAAGCTAATAACCGTAATGTATACTCAGAGGAACTTGTGCAAGCCCATGTAGGCTCTGTGCTTTCCCCTTCAGTCTTTGTGAGCTCATATGTGACTAGTTTAGTTGATTTGGAGGACCTTCTCCTCATTACTGTCCTTCATTCCTTCTGGCTCTTACAATCGGTCTACCTCCTCTTCTGAGGAATTCCCTTAGCTGTGAAGAGAGATATTTAACAGAGACATCCCATTTAGGTTCTCTTTCCACACAATATCTGGCTGTTCTAGAACTCTCTCTGTAGACCAGGCTATAGGTCTCTGTATCTGTTTCATTCAGCTGTTGAAGAAAGCCTCTCTGATGATGACCAGATAAGACATCGACCTGTAAGTATAGCAGAATGTCGTTAGGGATCATTTTCTTAATACTTTTTAAAGAAAAAACACCAATAATGATCAGTTTTACCCTATGCCTCTGGACTATCTTGTCTCTGGTTCTTGGTTACCCAAGCAGTGTCAGGTATGGTTCCTTCTTAAGGAGTAGACCTAAGTAAGATCAGACATTGGTTGCCTAGTCCCACAAGTTGTGTGCTACCATTGCCCTAGTATATTTTTCAGGAAGGATAGATTGTAGGTAAAAGGTTTTGTGGCTTGGTTGGTTTCTCATTCAGTAGTTTGCAGAATACCTTCCTGCACAAAAGAGACTGAAATGTAGGGGTGAAAGCTATAGGTAGGTGCCAGCTCCACTTCTCCATGTCCAGTGAGTTGTGTGAATTTTGTCCTTGGAATAGGACAATGCTATCCGTTTGCAGAAAGGAATCATTTGTCTGAGCGACAATCCGGGTTGTTTGGAAATCTAGGCTACAGAAGAGGAAGAATGAGAGAGAAAGAGAGGGAGATGCCTGGGGCAGGAAGGTAGGCAGATCTAGCCATCCAGTCATTAAGCAGCAGAAGTAGGATATACAGAAGAAAGGAAATAATCCCTGAGGTAGATAAGAAGAAACAAGTTAATTTAAGTTAAAAGACCTAGCCAGAAATGTGCCTTAGCTAGGCTGGGCATTAATAACTAATAAGAAGTCTCTGTTTTTTCATTTGGGAGCTTGTTGGTAGACCAAAAGAAAAAGCCTGGCACACTTGAGATTGCTCAGCTCAGTGGGTAATGTATTTGCCACACTCAGATCCCCAGAATCAATGTAAAAGCTCAGCACAACAGCCATGTCTCTATATTCTAGTGAAGAATGCCAGAATTTTTGGGTTCACTGAGCAGCCAATCTAGGTGAGTTTTGGGTTCAGTGAGGGAGGGACATGTTCATAATTTGACAATCTAAGCTTAACCCCTGGATCCCACCATGTGGAAAGAGAGAACCGACTCCTGAATACACAGTCATACCACACACACACACACACAACCACACACACATATACACATCACACACACACTCACAATACACATACACACACATTCACACACTCACACACATACTATACTATATGCATAAATACAGTAATAAAAAATTTTGACTTTTTTTAAAGTTTTTTTCCATAACAGCCAGCTTCCCTTCCCTCCTCTCACCCCAGAAGCTTCCCCTTACCCCACCATACCATCCACTCCTCAAAAAAAATAAGGCCTCCCTGGAGAGTCAACAAAGTCTGGGATACCAGGTTGAGGCAGGATCTAGCGCTTACCCTCTGTATCAAGACTAAGCAAAGGATCCCTCTCTAAGAAATGGGCTCCAAAAGCCAATTCATGCGCTAGGGATAAATCTTGGTCCCACTGCCAGAGGCCCCACAAACTGCTCAAGCCACACAACTGTTATCCATATTCAGAGGGCCGTAGTTCGGTGCCATGCAGGTCCCACAGTTGTCAATCCAGAGCCAGTGAGCTTCCAATAGCTCAGGCCAGCTGTCCCTATGGATTTCCACATCATGGTCTTGACCCCTTTTGCCATATAATCCCTCCTCTCTCTCTTGGACTGAACTCCAGAACCTCATCTCAGAACTTGGGCACGGATCTCTGCATCTGCTTCCATCAGTTGCTGGATGAAGGTTCCATGATAACTAGTAGTATGGTCATCGATTTGATCAATGAGGAAGGCCACCTCAGGTACTCTCCCCACTACTGCTTAGAGTCTTAGCTGGGGTCATCCTTCTGCCTAGCCTCAAAATGGTTTCCTTTGTCAAAATATCTATTTCATTATTGTCCCTCTCTGCCCCTCCCCCAACTCTACCATCCAGTTCTCTCATGTTCTCTTCCTAGCTCCCCTTACCACCACCATGATCAATTTACTAGATCTTATCTAATTCCACTTCCTGAGGGGGATCCATGAATGTCTCTCTTAGGGTCCTCCTTGTTACCTAGCTTCTCTGTGGTTGTGGACTATAGCCTGGTTATTTTTTGCTTTGCTTAGGTACTACTATGTACTACTTGTGAGTCAGTACATACCAAATTTGTCTTACTGTGTCTGGGTTACCTCAATCAGGATCATATTTCTAGTTTCATTCATTTGCTTGCAAGTTTAAAGATCTCAATTTTTTTACTGCTGCGTAATACTCCATTGTGTAAATATACCACATATTTTTTAGACATTATTCAGTGAACAGCGTCTAAGTTGTTTCAAGATTCTGGCTATTACAAATAACGCTGCTATGAACATAGTTGAGCAAATGTCCTTGTGGTTTGAATGTGCATCCTTTGGGTATATGCCCAAGAGTGGTAATTTCGGAATCATGAGGTAGATTGACTCCCAGTTTTCTGAGGAATTGCCATACTGATTTCCAAAGTGGCTCTACAAATTTACATTCCCACCAGCAATGGAAGAGTGTTCCCCTTGCTCCACAGTCCCTCCAATATAAGCTTTCATAAGTGTTTTCTATCTTAGTCATTCAGCCAGGTGTAAGATGGTATCTCAGTCATTTTGATCTGCATTTCCCTGATACTGAAGGGTGTTGAGCACTTCATTAAGTGTGTTTTGGCCATTTGAGATTCTTCTGTGGAGAATTCTCTGTTTAGATCTGTACTCCATTTTTTTTAAATTGGGTTCTTTGGCATTTTGATGTCTAGTTTTTTTTTTTTTTTTCATTCTTTGTATATTTTAGAGATCAGTCCTCTGTCAGATGTAGATTTGGTGAAGATCTTTTCTCATTTTGTAGGCTGTCCTTTTGTCTTGTTGGCTGTGTCCTTTGCCTTACAGAAGCTTCTCAGTTTCAGGAGATCCCCCTTATTTATTATTGTTCTTAGTGTCTGTGCTCCTGGTATTACATTTAGGGTGTGGTCTCATGTGCCAAAAGTTCAAGGTTTTTTCCCACTTTTTTTCTATCAAGTTCAGAGTAACTGGATTTATGTTAAGGTCTTTGATCCCTTTGGGCTTGAGTTTTGTGCAAAGTGACGAATATTGATCTGTTTGCACTTTTCTGCATGTGATCACCAGTTATACCAGCACCATTTGTTAAAGATGATTTTTTTCCATTGTATATTTTTGGCTATTTTGTCAAAAAACAGGTGTTCATAGGTGTGTGTATTAATGTTAGGATCTTCAGTTTCATTCCATTGATCCATGTGTCTGGTTTTATGCCAATACCAAGCTGATTTTATTACTGTGGCATTATGGTAAAGCTTCTAGTCAAAGATGTTGATGACTCCAGAAGTTTCCTTATTGTATAGGATTGTTTTGGCAATCTTGAGTTTTTTATTTTTCCATGAAGTTGAGTATTGTTCTTTCCAGGTCTGTGAAAAAAAATGTGTGGGGTTTCAATAGGGATTGCATTGAATCTGTAGACTGTTTTTTGGTAAGATTGCCATTTTTACTCTGTTGATCCTACCTATGCAGGAGCATAGGAGATCTTTCCATTTTTTGATATCTTCAATTTCTTTCTTCAATGACTTAATATTCTTTCCATATAGGTCTTTCACTTGCTTGATTAGAATTACCCAAAATATTTTAAGTTATTTGTGGTTATTATAAAGAAAGGGTGATGTTTCCTCGATTTCTTTTTCAGCTCATTTATTATTTGTGTATAGTAGGGCTATTGATTTTTTTTAGTTAATCTTGTACCCTGCCACATTGCTAAAAAGGTATTTATCAGCTGGAGAAGTTCCATGGTAGAATTTTAGGGGTCACTTATGTATACTATCATAGCATCTGCAAATCACAAAAGTTTGAGTTCTTCCTTTCCAATTTGTATCTACTTAATCTTCTTTTTTTACCTTATTGCTCTAGCCAGATTGACTAGGTATAGAAAGAGTGGACAGCCTTGTCTTATTCCTGATTTTAGATGGATGGCTTTGAGTTTCTCTCCATTTAGCTTGATGTTGGCTGTGGGTTTGCTGTATACTGCCTTAGTTATGTTTAAATACGTTCCTTGTATCCCTGATTTCTCCAAACCTTTATCATGAAGGGGAATTGAATTTCATCATAAGATTTTCCAGCATCTAATGAGATGATCATGTGTTTTATTTCCTTTCAGTTTGTTTACATGGTGGATGACGTTGACAGGTTTCCGTATGTTGAACCATCCTTGCATCTCTCGGATGAAGCCTACTTGGACATAGTAGATGATTGTTTTTTATGCGTTCTTGGATCCTGTTTGCCAGTATTTTATTGAGTATATTTGCATCAATGTTCATGGGGGAGATTGGTCTGTAATTCTCTTTCTTTGTTCCATCTTTGTGTGGTTTGAGTATCAGCATGACTGTAGCCTCATAAAAAGAGTTTGGCAACGTTCCTTCTGTTTCTATTGCGTGGAACAATTCAAGGAGTATTGGTATTAGTTCTCCTCTGAAACTCTGGTAGAATTCTGTGCTAAAGCCATCTGGCCCTGGGCTTTTTCTGGTTGAGAGACTTTTAATGACTGCTTTAATTTTCTTAGGGGTTATAGGTCTATTTCAGTGGTTTATCTGGTCTTGATTTAATTTTGGTAAGGGGTAGCTATCCAAAAAATTGTCTATTTATTTTAGGTTTTCCAATTTTATAATAATTAATAAACATTTTAATTTAAAAAATAATGAGTTTAAGTGATTAAGAAAGACATTTTGATATCAGCCTCTACTCTCCATACATGCCCACATGGGTGAGTGCATCTGTATACATCACACATACATATACACACACTCACACACTAATGGAAACATGAAACTCCCTTAGATTATAGAGTGAATAATGTTCTCTGTAGCCTTTATTTTCAACTAACAAAACTTGGTTGAATATAAGCAGAATGAGCAAATGTTAAATATATAATTATTAAATGTGAACAAACACATAACTGTCATAATCATGATATGACACAATACATATCAAGACTGAAACATTGCCACCCTCCCACAAAGTTCCCTTATGATACTCCGTCCCAAGCTCTATACTTTCGAGCGCTCCACAGAACAACTTCCTTCTCACAAACATATACATAAAATACCCAGGAGCCTCAGCACCTTGTTCCAGAGCACAGCACTGACAAAGCACAAGGAAACCCTTCACATTAACTCTTCTTATATTTTCCAGGCCCAGGAAGAGAAGTCTCCATGAGGATCTCTTAGTTGGTGTCCTGGAAAGACAAGGCAGCTGTTGGAATTCTATGATGCACCATGACAGATATCAGGAGCTCGTCCAGCTTCACAGAGCAGGGAGGAACTGATGACTGGAAGCACTTAGGTAAGAGAAAAAAACAAGTTAGTCAGCTTCTCGTACAGTATAAATCCTGTGATTTTACATAATTAAGTATTATGTCTAGTAATACCAGACATCAAACATCCTCCCTTTTCTTCTGGTTCATAATGCAAATATACTCAGATTTTGACCTAATTTAAACACAACTGCATTCCACTTAAGTCACAGCTACTGTAGATCACTGTTATCACCAGAGATCAAATTATGATGAAATTTCAATTATAACTGTATAGTGATTTTCTGCTGACATGAAAAAAAAGAAAGAAAATACTTCTTGGACTGACTAATAACTTATGGGGTATCTCTATACCTATTATCCATTCAAGTAAACAGACCTGTTTAGTTATTGTTAATATTTTATGATTTTCAGTTCTATAAAAATGAAATTTATTTTCGACTAATATTACATTTATTTATTTGGGGTGTTGTAGTGGGATTATGTGTTGTTACATTGTAAATAATTGTCCTGCCTTCTAGTTTAATAAAAATGCTGATTGACTGAAGGCAGACAGGAAGTATGGGCAGGGATACCAGACTAAGAAAACTCTGGGAACAGGAAGAATAGAGTAGAGATGCCATAGAGTCACCAGAGAAGCCAGAAGAAGCAGAGGACAACTATGCTGCTCTGAGAAAAGGTACCGAGCTGCATGACTGAACAGGATAAGAATCATGGGTTAGATTAAGGGTAAAGAGTTAGCAAGTTATATGCCCAGATCAATCAGTGCACAATTAATATGTGTCTGTGTGTTTCAATGGGACTATGAGACTGTGGGTCTGTGGGTCCAGGCCATGAGGCTAGGCCAGAAAGTCCAGAGCATGAGGTAAGGCCTGAAAGTCTGGGCCAAAAACCACATACAACAAATGGCAGCCCAACATGGGTGATATACACTCACATAAAGCTGGAAAGAGATTAAGAAGAGTTCTAGAACATAGAATCAGAGCCAAAAACAGCTTCCAAGTTGTGTCTCTCAAGTGAGCCTTGGTTAAGAGATGCCCTGGAGTGGCATGTAGATTTAGATTTAAAATGGCAGGCTTTTGGAAGGCATCTTAAGCTCCAAAATAACTGGTTCCTAAAGTCTCACAGGAGCCTAGATATAAACAAAAAATGGCAAGTGATGTATTTAAAGTTTCTATTAATAAGGAACAAAAGGGAACAGAGTCAAAGATGGCTTCCTAGTGGCAGTGTTTTCTTAGATAAGCTCTGTTTGCGGGAGGCAAGCAGAGGCACAGCTTTTTTTAAGAGAAGCTTCCTGATTCAGCCTTAGAAGCAAAATACTTGTGAGTCTTTTAAGAGGCCCTGCTGCCAACTACTTAAATAGAGTTCATGAGCAGCAGACAGCAGTGCTTTACTTGATGATTGTATGGACCTTAAAATTCCCCAGAGTGGTAATTGATGGTTCTAGTTCTACCAGTACCTGGACTAAAAAGCTAAATTCTATGAAGCTAGACTAGGAGCTGGGTAGAGTCAGCCACCCTAGGCAAGCCTATAATCCTTAGTCACACCTAGACAAATTAAAAGTGTAGACAGAAACAGAAAGAAATAGAAGGAGCTGGGTGGAGTCAGCCACCCTAGGCAAGCCTATAATCCTTAGTCACACCTTGACAAATTAAAGGTGTGGTCAGAAACAGAAAAAGATAAGAAATGAGAAATATACAGTAAAGACAGACTCGAATAATAAATTCCAAATGGTTTAGCATGTGTGAAAAAAATATATGTAGGCTTGAGAGAGAAAGAAAAGGGGGAAAGAATAGAGTAAAAAGAAATAGTAATAAGCCACATAAAAATGGAAAACACAAAGACTGTCTGGACATTGTATGTTATTGTCTTGTCTTGCAATAAGGTTTCCAGCCTGGCTTGCTCTACAGGTCAGTCCTGCTGACCTGCCGTCCCAGACCACTTAGCTGCCCGCCACTGCTTAGGCCCCCAAAATGACTCAGATGCTCGTATCAATTTCATGCTGTTTGGCGTATGTCTCAAGCACATTGCTAGCTAGCTCCCTCATCTTAACTCAATCCATTTTCATTAATCTGTCTGCCACATGGTCCGTGGCTCACCTGTGTTCCTTACATGTTTCTTCTTTAGCAGCTGGCTAGATCTGTCTCTGTGACTCCGCCCTTCTTTTCCTATTCTGATTCCCCACCTACTTCTTCTATGGTGCTCACCAAGGGCCAAAACAGCTCCTTTATTTAAAGATTGATATTCACAGCATACAGAAAGACATTCCCACATCACAAATACAAAGTCTGTCTGGATGTTGGATGCTATTATCTTGCCTTTAAGTTTTCGGACTGAAAATGAAGTAGCAAAACCTGCTAAAGGCCATTTGATTATAATTGCTGTTGTATTAATTGAACCTATATATTTTGTAAATGAGTTGACTTTAAAATTGAAATCAAAAGTTATGCTACTTTGGAGAAGAGATTTTCTTTTTATTTCCACAGAAAATGAGAGGCTGTGGATTTATTATTCCTGGCTAAAAAACATAAAGTTTGATAGAGGAAGACCCCCTGAAAAATCTCAAATGGAAATGGATGGCCCAGATGATCCAGCTTTTCAGAGCACCTCTGTTGAAGTTTCCTGAGCTCTGTATCCAAAACTATTTCAAGGAGACTGCTGAGCTGACCCAGCCATACAGACTACTTCACTAAGGACTTGTCCATAATCCTAAAATTTTCTTTGGATCCCCATGGATTGCCAGCACTCCCATTTAGCAGGAAGTAGTCTAGAGAATGACGCCCACATTCCCCCCTAAAATGGATTATGGATGTTTGTGTTTGTTTATAGTGTTGTTTATAAGTTGTCAGTGGGGGAAAAGGATATTAAATCTGGGGTTCTTCTTGTTTTAAAAAGAGAAAAGGGGAATTGTAGTGGGATTATGTGTTGTTACATTGTAAATAATTGTCCCACCTACTAGTTTAATAAAAAATGCTGATTGGCTGAAAGCAGACAGGAAGTATGGGTGGAGCTACCAGTCTGACAAAACTCTGGAAACAGGAAAAACAGAGTGGAAATGCCACAGATAAACTGGAAGAAGCAGAGGACAACTATGCTGCTCTGAGAAAAGATACTGAGCTGCAAGGCTGAACAGGATAAGGATCATGGGTTAGTTTAAGGGTAAAGATTAGCAAGTTATATGCCTGGGCCCCAGGTCAATCAGCATACAATTAATATAAGTGTCTGTGTGTTTCAATGGGACTGTATGTCTGTGGATCCAGGCCACAAGGCTAGGCCCGAAAGTCTGGGACAGAAACCATATACAACAGAGTGTGGTACACATGTCATCAGCAAGTGAAATGAGGAGGTCAAGGGACAGTTTGCAGGAGTTAGTTCTCTCCTGCTGCCGTGTTATCATCCTTAGAAGCCAGAGCCCTACTCACTGAGTCATCTTTCTGGCCCCAAACCATAACCTTATATATATAGTTCTAATATAGGTTTTATTATTCAACATATGAAAACTAGAATATATTAAAATATGCAAATAAGATAGGAAAATATAAAATAAACAGCCTCTCATTTTCTGTGGAAATAAAAATAAAAAATAAATAGACTGAGTATATTTTTTAACAGGGGAATGCATACCTTCAGTGGTACTCTTGTACCAGGCTTCCCAAATCTTGAAGGAGACCCTATTAAAAAGTGCTATGAGGGGCCAGAGAGATAACTCCGTGGGTAGAGTATACAACGGTGAAACCCTGTTTGAGTCCTAGCAGCCACAAATCAGCCCACAGTGAAAGCATACCTGTCTACAACCCTAGAATTTGGATGCAGGCAGACAGATTCCTCAGAACTCGCTGGCTTTTCGACCTCGTTGCATCTGGCAATGAGGTAAACAACTCAGTTCACTGCATCCTCCTTATAAACTGCTTGTCTCCAGCACATTGTCATAGAGCTCACTAACACACTTTACAGAGTTCGCTTAGCAAAGGAAACTGGAAATGGCATTCTGAACATTTCTATAACCTTTTATAACTTTAATATTGGGAGCAGGTATCCATCACCTGGGTTATTCTAAAAAAAAAAAAAAAATCAAAGACTTAGAGAATATTAATAAAATCTGTAACAGCCAATCTCTCTAAAAAGGCTTTTCTGTTTTAGTAATAGTTTTTGGAGTACTCCACCTGCATTTTTATTAACTCTCCCCAACATATTCCCAAGTCCCTAAAACTTTTAACAGTTTCTTTTAAAACATTTACTTTATTTGAGAGACAGAGAAAGTACATGAGCACAGGTGTCTACAGAAGCCAGAGGTGTTGGTGTTCCCTGGCACAACTGTTACAGTTAGTTGTAAGCCATTGGATGCGGGTGCTGACCCCAGCTCCCATCTCAGATTGGTGTGCACTCTTAACTCTGAGCCATTCTTCAGCACAAAATTGCCTGAACTTTAAAATAAAGACTATGCGGTGAGTCCATTTACATTTCTTTCATGTATGTTTTAGGAAGCTTCTACATTGTAGGTTTCTGTGTGGTTTCCCGAAAAGCCTTTGGTGTTAGTTAATCCCCTCCCCATTTCCTCCTGTTCCGTGCTCTCCCACTGCCCTCAATATTAATCCTCCTGTTCTAGTTTCCCCCTTGTTTCTTCATAACACCACATTCTATTTCTCCTTCCTCCAGAAGCCTCCTTCTTCCCCCTTGTCCTTCAGTAGGGACTGTCCTAGCAACGTGACTCAAGCTAACATCATCTAAGAAGAAAGAACCTCGAATGGACAACAAATGCTTCAAGATTGGGCTGTCGGCAGGCAAATTTGTAGAGCATTTTCTTAACTACTGATTGATGAGAGGGCCCACCCCTGGACTGGTGGTCCTAGGTTCTATCAGAAAGCAGGCTGAGCAAGCCATGAGAAGCAAGCCAATAAGCAGCACCCCTCCATGACTTCTGCATCAGTTTCTAGGTTCCTGCCTGGTTTGAAGTTCTGCCTTGGCTTCCCCTGACATATGTGATTCAGGATATGCAAGCCAAACAAACCCTCTCCTCCCCAGGTCCCCAGGTTGTTTTTGGTCATGGTGTTTCTTCAAAGCAATAGTAACCCTAACTAAGAGATAGCATCTATCCTCTGGTTCTTCAGATTACAGCACACACAATGAAAACTTAAAAAGCTAATATCCACATATAAGAGTTGCATCTGGAAGGATGGGTTAGCTAACCCAGAATTTTATTTTTCTTAGCTTCGTCCATTTGTCTGCAATTTTCATTTTTCTTAACAGCTGAAAAATATTCCATTATGTAAATGTACCACACTTTCATTATCTGTTCAACAGCTGATGAACATCTAGGATGGTTCCATTTTCTGGCTATTATGAATAAAGCAGCAATAAATATTAATAAGAAATATCTCTACAGTAAGATGTAGAATCCTTTGCATATGCCCAACTAGGTATCTAATGCCACTAAGTAAAATTGGTTACATCTTGTTAAATCATTGTCCCAAGGGGTCCCATGGAGTCGCTCATTCAAACAACTTGCAAGGTTATTGGTTGCTCTCCACAACCTGATGGTAAGGCCCTACTGGTGAGGAGAACATTGACTTATGCCAGTGAACACAAAGTCAGTCCGGTGCCCAACTAGAAGCTTCATCCATACTGACTAGAATTTCATGGTCCTGGGAGATATCCTACATTCTACAGGATAAGAAAAATAATCATGGATATCACCCAGCTGCAAACCCTGAAGCCTACAACAATGACCTGCCTACAAGATATACTAGTGTCATGGCATAAGTGTTAGATGATTGATCAGCCACTTTTTGTTTAGACTTAAGGCCCAGTCTACGAGATGGAACACATACCTGACACTGATAAAGCGGCCAAGAGCCCGAGGTGAGATAGATCATGGGCCTAAGGGAAAAACTACCACTATTATTCTGTTAGAGGAACATAGCAATGAAATTATTGCCAATGACATATTGCTATACCCATCGACCCATGTCTTGCTCAACCCTCATCATAGGAGCTTCTACTTGCAAAAGATAGGAATTAAAAGAAATAGACAACCGGACAATGTGCAGAGAATGAAAGACTTCTGAGCACTCCGTCGTAAATGGAATCTCTATCAAACCCCTTCTCTCTGTATTCAGAGATCTACGTGGAAGAAGAGATGGAAAGAGTGTAAGAGCCAGAGGTGGGTGACTCTACAGAAACTGTCTTCCAGTCACAACAGAACTAACGGGGTTAAGCCAGTTGGGACTCCAGCACTGAAGGGGAAAGTGGTTCCCACTCTGAACCAGAAGCTATTTACAACTGATTGATGACTTCTAGGAGAGGGAAAACCAGTTTTTGCCAATGAAGTGTTATAGAGATATGAGCCACACTCCAGCGTCGTCTCTATACCTAAAAGTAACTAGTTGGCCAACACAAAGCCAGCTCCATGTGAACTTTTTTGTTGGATTTTTGTTTCATTTTATTTTGTTTAGGAAATTTTTATTTTGTTGGATTTTGTTTGTTTTGATTCTTAATTTTAGTTGTTTATTTTTTGTTGTACAAATTCTAGTTAAATTAAATTAAATGAAAACTCAGAGCCAGATATTGAGGAAAAGCTGTAATATCAGGGAGAGGAAACAGACCACAGTCAGATCTCACCCAGCTATCTTCCAGCTGAACTAGCTAGATTACATTAAATATTCACTACAGTACTATTTAACCATCATATATCAATATCCCCCAAACTCCCATTTCTTCCACAAACTCTTAAGGAAATTCACGTGTTTTGAGAAGACCATGGCATTTCACAAGAATAGCTGACATCTAGATGCAAACAACAGTGTTATTTGCCAAGGTAATAAATAAAAGGGTAAGGTGCAAGAAAAAGTGGAAATATTCAGTGTTTTGCTTGGAAAGGCGTTTGGGAAAAAATCCACTAGTGTCAATGACATGTGACATCCAATCCAGTAGCTTCCACAGTTGAAATCGAATGTTCGGTGGAGGAAAAGGGGGGAACAATGTCATAAACACAGGAGGGAGAGATCCCAAAACAGTAATGTGAAAAGGGAGAATGTTACATAGATATGAGACTCTTCAGTGAAGATACTCTAATTCTTTGAATATCAGCAAGTCAGGAAACTCCCAAAGAAATATGGAAGTTAATTTTTACTGTTTATCTAACCATAAAACTATTAGAAGCAACTTTTCTTTTTTCCAGAAGCCAAAACCTATCTATTGTTAGGTGATTCTGCTACACTACGCTGAGCCCTTCCCCCTGAACTGTAAAAACTGGAAATGGCCCGCTGAAAAGTCAAAGATTGTTGCAGATACCTGTAATCCCAGCATTCAAGAAGATGAGGCAAGTGGATCCTGCATTCATGTCTAAGCGACACACACACACAGAGAGAGAGAGACAGAGAGAGAGACAGAGACAGAGACAGAGAGAGACACAGAGAGTGAGAGACAGAGACAGAGAGAGAGAGACGTGAACAAAAAAGAAAAAGCAGCCGCACTGAAACGATTAATTCCAAGAGAAATAATAATAATAATAATAATAATAATAATAATAATGTTTCAATTAAGGAAATGTCAACTCCTAACCAAGAAACCCACCATAGAGATGATAGATGTTACTTAATTCTTTCTGACGTAAGAATCTTGAACGATACGATATACCTAAGTGAAAATTCCAAAAAGCCTCTCTCTCAAAGTTTCCTTGAAAGGCAGCCCAAACTACGAAGTATTTATAAATGGAGTCTACTACAGCTTTGGCAATTCATGACTTCCTTCCAGTGCTCGGGGCAATAAAGTTTTCTACAGGCCTTGCCCTAGTTGGCCAGGTTCTCTCTACCAGAAAACACAAACTCAACATCCATGACCTCCTCTAGGTATAAAATCCTAGGATAGTCCAAAAGCTCCAGGAGTTCAAGCCACTTCCCCAGCACCCCAGCACCCCCAGCGCCCCCAGCGCCCCCAGCGCCCCCAGCGCCCCCAGCGCCCCCAGCGCCCCCAGCGCCCCCAGCATCCCCAGCCCACCCACAGCCAGGGAGAGGAGGAGGGGCCTGGTCCTGAGTGCGCAGGACCTCGCACACGCCACCTGGCTGTTGCTGCCCCCCCCCCCCCGCAGGATTGCCCTCGGGGCTCCAGGGGCTCCTCAAGTCAGCCTCTGAGTCCACTACAGCGGAGCCTGCTTCCAGCGCTCGCACGTTGGGATGGCTGTCCTGAGGAGGTGCGCGTCTTCCCCTTGCACTTCTCGCGGAGGACATTGCTCTGGCCTTACCCATCGCTGCCGGCCCGCTGCCAGCGTTGCCGTGGCGAGCATCTCCTGCAGGTCCACCCAGCCATAGAGGTGATGGAGCACCCCGAGCCCCGGCAGGAAGAAGACCACCACCCTAGCGGGGACAGGGGAATATCCGTGGGGGTCGTGGTGCGGGCGCTTCAGGCCCACAGCTCAGTCCGCTGCAATGGAGCCGGCTTCCACCGGGGGAAAGCTGCCCCGCTGCACTGACCGTGCCTGGCAGTAAGGGATCTGGCCTTCAGTGTTTATCCGGGTTTCACAATCAGAGGGGAAGAGGGGGAGGCTCTTCTACCGTGTGGGTTTCAGATTGGTGATATTAATATATCTAAAGCATTCATAGCTATTTGTAAACATATATATGTATCTCTCTCTCTCTCTCTCTCTCTCTCTCTCTCTCTCTCTCTCTCTCTCTCTCTCTCTCTCACACACACACACACACACACACACACACACACAAAATAATAATGGACTAAGCCTCTCTAATATTTTTCCTTCAAAAGGGTTGCCATGGTCATGATGGCTCTCTTCACAGCAATAAAAACCCCAACTACGACAAAGATTTTCCTTTACACTTCTAAATTTTAACTTCTGTCCATACTCTGTATCTGTCTCAACAGCTTTACACTGTGCTGACTGACAACATCTTCACATCGGCTGCTGACTGCAATCTGCTCCATACAACTGTGAACCCTGGACTTCCTGAAGGCTGGTGTGGATCGGTCCAGCCTATGTTCGTGCTCCTTGTCTCTTGGTTTGGGTCAGTGAACCAGAAGCTTCTGATGAATGCCCATTGCCTGAATTCCCTCCCAGCCTTTGACCAGCATTCCAGTTCTCCTGGGCCCTGATGATGATGTCCTAGTTTCAACAGGATGTAGTTACAGAAGAGAGTACAAGGTCCCTTGTCTCCCAACTGGCTGGAATATTAGATCACAGGACTCAAAATATCTACCAATACATCTATTGGCATGTTGGGAAAGGCATCTATTAAATCCAAATAGACCCAGATCTATCAACAGTTAAATAAATTAGTTGAAATACTTTTACAATATTATAAGATATTCAACCTGGTGTGTATAAAACAGTGGCTACTGTATAGCTTTAAGGGAAAGTTGTTTCTATATAAACCACTCAGAAATTATTAGAGATAATGTGGCAGTGATCAACAAAAATAGCAAAAAGGGGAACACGAAATGAAATAAGTAATTGGTTCCTGTTCTCATTTCTAGATACTAAGTCGAATGTCAGCCATCACAAGGCCTTTGGCCCTTATGTGTCTGCTAATAGCTGTTGGCTCTTGTATTATTGGTGTTATAAATAAGTGATAATTCCTGTCTGGGTATCATTAAGCTTATGGTTATTAGATCCTAATATATACAGGTGCTCTGATATATTAGAGCCTAAAATATACGGAGTGAAGGCTTTGATTCAGGCTGTAACTGAAGGAGGGGGATGGGAAAGCCAGAGTTAAATTTTAAGTTTAAATTACTGTCTCTAAGAGGCCCATGAAACCAAAACATCCCTGATCTACAATCCCCTTGTCCAAGGACAGATAGTTCCTGAAATGCTAGAGGCTATTATTTATGAGAGATAACAATCCACATATATCCACTCACCTAAAGATGTTTGTGTAGAACAAATTCTGGTTGTTAATAAATGAAACTCAGAGCCAGATATCAGGGAAAAACTGGAATATCAGAGAGAGGAAACTGAGCACAGTCAGATCTCACCCAGCTGTCTTCCATCTTCCTAGCCTCCCTCCTTGTGCTTCTACAGAGTAGTATTCTGTCTTCCTACACCTGCCTTAAATACCTCCCTTCTTCGCCCAGTTGTTTCACATCCAGGTTAAGATTAAAGGCGTGGGCTACTACTATTTGGTAGTTAGCCTTGAACTCACAGAAGCACAGAGAAATCTCTGTCTCTGGAGTTATGGGATTAAAGGCCTGGCACCACCACTGCCTAGGAGTCTGGAACTCCCTCTGTAAACCAAGCTGGCCTCAAACTCAGATCTGCTGGGATTAAAGGTGTAGGTCACCACTCCTGGATATTCCCTGTGCTGGGATTAAAGGTATGAGTTACCACTCTTAGACCCTCCTGAATTGACTGTAGGTGGATCTCTTCCCTGATATTCCAGACTGATTTTATTAAAAGTATAACATATCACCACGTTTGTTTGACCCATTCACACTCAATGTGCTTGATCACATATGTGTGGGAGGTATGTGGGCGGGAAATATGTCAGGATTTACCTTTCCCCTGATTGGATATAGGTAGGAAGGATGCAGGCAAAATGTAGGGCAGGGTGTATGGTTCCACCTGACTGCACCTGATGAGAAATGTGGTAAACTGGGAGTTTGCCCTTTTATTCCCCTGTATAATGTGATCTGGGGGCATTTCCTGGGAACCCGGGTATGGACCTGTGCAGACTAAGCACTATAAAATTAATGCTTGCTTTAAATTTTTCTTGAAACTATGGCAGTGGTCTTGTTCTGGGAAGAGGAGAGGCCTGTAAGTGTGGTCTTCCTTGGGAACAGCAGAGGCCCCTGTGTGAGGTCTCCATAGAAATAACAGAGGTCAATACAAGTGACATCCTTAGGAACATTACAGTCCCATAATTGAGGTCTCTATAGGAACAGCAAAGGCCCATAAGTGAGGTCCTCCAGGGAAGCAGAAGGAGCCCATAAGTGTGGCCTTCCTATGGAACAATAGAGGTCCATATGTGAGACCTCCATAGGAACAGCAGAGTCTTATATGTGAGGCCTCCATAGGCACGGTGTAGGCTCCTATATGGTCTCTATAGGAACAAGGAAGTCCCATAATTAGGCCTCCATAGGAACCACAAAGTCCCATAATCAGGTCTCCATAGGAATTGCAGAGGCCAGTTATGTGAGACCTCCACAGGAATAGCAGGCGCCCATAATTGAGGCCCCCGAAGCAATAGCAGAGGCCCATAATCGAGTCCCTTTTTAGGAACTGCAGAGGTTCATAAGTGAGACCTTCAGTTACATCAGCAGATGTCTATAAGTGAGGTCCTTCTTGGTAACAGTAGTGGCCCACAGAGAGGCCCTCTATGAGAGCAGAGAGGCTCAGCGGTAAGGCCCTCCATGATAGAAGCAGCCTAAGAAACAAGCAAGTGCTTCCGTTAAGAGCATTTGCATTGCTGGCTTCCAAGTCTATGGCAGACTTGCAGAGAGAAGACACTCCTTCTCCAAGCCCACTCACCCACCAAGAGTCCTTTTAGACTCAATGCTTTCCTTAAGCCCATGAAGTTAATCATCTAGATTCTTGATTTCATTGTATAAAAGCAATGCAATTCATTTCCTTTTTAAATAGAAAATACACCTAAACAAAAAGTTTCAATATCATTCCTGTACTTATGATGAACCAATTATCTATCACATTGGTAGGTTATTTTTTAAACACATATAGATATACACGCACTTGTCTTGGTTTTGAAAGCAAGCCCTGATTAACCTTATAACCTGGTTCTTTCAACTGATCGTCTGTTTTTATTGTGAATCTATCTCAATAAATGACCATTTACAGCATTATAATGGCTAATTGGTACTTCTTTTAAAAACTCCTTGACAAAAAACACAATTATAAAACAATTCTTTTCATCTAAAATGTTTTAGTTAAGCCATACTCTACTCGCAATGAGGATAAATGACAAGAAACCCAAGCCACCGTTACCTTTGTTTGCTCTGTATTCCAGGCTGATGCAGCTTCCTAAGAAGCGGTGATAGGCTCTCATCTCTGCCTCTGTTATCCTAACCACAGTGTAAGGGGAGTATCTGGGGTCTGGCTCCTCATATTGCCTGCACTGCACAAGCACGGAGTTCCAGGACAGGAGACCACTTCCTTTCCTCTCCATGCTGTCCTACGCACTGCATTCACAGCAAAGCTAAACCTCCTCCACTTAATCTCCCTGAAGATCAGACAAGGTCTTTTCCTTGCTGAGAGTTGATCCTAAGGATTAGTGAGTGCTGACAGGGTTACTGCTTCTTCTACAGACTACCAGAAGGGAGGCTGAAGGGTGAAGACATCAGTAACAAAGTAAAATGCTAGAGCTGCTGATAATGAGGATGTTTCCCTAAAAGCCCCACGTGAGGAAACATCAGGCCATTGCTTAAATGACAATTACAATTATTAAATTAAATTTTAAAACAAGGATAAAAAAAATTGAAAAGATTTTCTTTGGAAGATTATTGCTGCCAGGTCAGTTCACTCACTTTCTTTTCCAAGCTCTCCAGGCTGCCAAAGCATAAGCCCAACACTTAACATTGCTCCGAGGGAATTTGCCATGTAAGGAAACACCAGGCTGACACAGCTGATGATAAGGTTCAAAAGCTCCAACTGCTTCCAGGGAACAGCTGCAGTACAACATCACAATTCCCAAGTGAAGGATGCTCTTTCCTGCTATGATATACAAGAACCTACCTAGAACCACACACACACACACAGACTTCATATTGCAAAGTTAAGCTGTACAAAGACACGGGAAGAGGCTGCCTTCTCCTAATACATTTCATTCTGGTTTTATGTCACTAATGTTGCTACGCTCTCTGATTTAAAGAGTATACTGTTAAACAGCCGATAGATGAAAAGTATATGAATTCTAAAGGTTTCTGTCTTTGTGAGCATCTGCAGTGGTCCCCAGGCTTTGTCTATGTGCTGGATCTCCAAAGGAAAGTCTATATTGCATCTTAAGCACATTTTCAAACCCCAATATGTGTAACCATCAGGTCATCTATCTTCATAACAATGGTGTTTTATACTTTAACTGGACAATTTGTCAACTCTTTCTTAGGATAGCTTAGTAAATGTTTGCTTTTTCAAGATAAGGTGAAGGGGATTCAGCTCAAACAGGCAGGAGGAAGATTCAGTAAACTTTAACCCATCCTGTATCTGTCTCGCACCGGTATTATGAAGCTGGATCAGTGCAAGGCAGCAGCTAGACTACATCTGGTTCATATTAAGATAATGCATGTTGTGTGATGTTTTGGGGTTTTTTTTTTTTTTGCAAGTTTTTAAGAATAACGTTTATAAAATAAGAAAATAAAAATACTTAAATGTTGAACATGTGTTTTTCTTTCCTTCTTGATTAGTAGACTTCAGCCGTAGAGATGCATTTCATGATAAGGTTGGTATTCAGGCTCTTCTTACTTTATTGTCTGATATTCAGGTCAAGTTTGTCAAGCTTGCTGATTTTCTGAAGGAACCAACTCTTCCCTTCTTTGAGGCTGTATTTGGTTTTTAGTTGTTCTCTCTATGGACTTCAGCCCTGGTTTATTTCTTTCTGCTATTGTTTTTGAGTGTTACCTCTTCTTAGTTTCCTAGAGCTTTGAAATACATCATTAATCAGTTAATATGAGATGTCTCTGGTTTCTATGTAAGCACTTCATGTTTTCCATAGGTTTTGGCCAGTTGCCTTTCATCTTTGCTAAATTCTAAAAAGGTTTTAATTTCCTTTTTGATATCTGTCCTGACTCAGTTTTCGTTCACTGGTGATTTGCTTTGCTTCAGAGAGTTTGTGTACTTTCTGTCATTCCTTTTCCTGATGCCACCCCGAGACATGTGGTAAGACAGGATGAAGGGTATTATTTCAAAGACTTTGTGTCCCAATAGTGGTCAGTTTTGGAGATGTCTTACTTAGGGTTTCTATTGAAGAGACACCATGACCACAGCAAGCCTTATAAATGGAAACAGTTTGGGGATTGTTTACAGTTTCAGAGGTTTAGTCCATCATCCTCATGATGGAACACGGCAGTGTGCAGGCAGTCGTGGTGATGGAGAAGGAGCTGCGAGTTCTGCATTTTGATCTGCAGGCAACAGGAAATGAACTGTGTCACTGGACATAGTCTGAGCATAGGAGACCTCAAAGTCCACTCCCACAGTGACACACTTTCTCCAACAAGGCCACATCTACTCCAGTACCTCCTAATAGTACCAGTCCCTACGAAGGCCATTTCTTTCAAACCACCACAGGGGAGTTCAATGGGTTCCTTGAGAATGACCTGTTTTCTTTGGTGCTTGGGTATAATGTTCTGTAGCTGTTTATCCACTTAGTTTTTGTTTGGATGGCCTGTCTGCTAGAGAGAGTGGTACACTGAAGTTACCAGCTACCACAGTGTGAGAGTTAGTGTATGATTTTAGTTGTCATAGTGTCTCTTTTTCTAAATTTAGTGTCCTTATGTTTGTTAAATAAATGATTAGTATTATCCATTTGATGGATTTTTTTTTCTTTATGAGTATGCAGAGTCCTTCCCTATTAACCAAATTTAATCTGAAAATTAATAAGATTAATTGTAGTTTGAAGTCTATTTTGTCAGATATTAAAGTAACCGTACATGCTTGCTTCTTAGGTTTATTTCTTTGGAATACCCTCTTCCATCATCTTACCCTCAGGTGATATCTTTCCGTGGTGATAAGATGTGCTTCTTGGATGCAGGAAAGATGGACCCTGTTTTCTAATTCTTGTTTTCTAATCTGATACTCTTTGTCTTGTTATGGGGGAATCCAGACCATTAATGTTAATCATTATTATTGAGCATTGTTTAATGATTCTTGTTACTTTGTTATATTGATTTTTCTTCTTTTGATTAACTGTTCTGGAATTATTGATTCTTTTTGTCTGTTGAGATATAATTAACCTCTTCAGACTGAAGCTTTCCCTCTTGTGACTTCTGTGCAACTGGATTTGTGGACAGAAATTGTTCAAACTGGTTTTTGACCATGAACTTTCCTTGGGATTTGGAGATAAAATGGGGGAAGTAGAGTAGAAGGAGAAAAACTGGAATCTTCCCTATCAGGGCCTCCACTGGCAATGACCTTGGTGAGACTGGGCTAGTTAAGAAGAAAGAGGCTGTGCATGCAAAGGCTGATGGATGGATTAAAATTTTATTGGTGGAGAGGCTGAAAAGCCCTAACGTCAGACAGTATTTACAGTTCATCTTGGGTGATCTTCAGCCTACCAGACAGCCATTCCTGGCCCTCCTTTGTGTCAGACCTAACATCCTGAAAATAGCAGATAAAGCTGTACCTATCATGACAAAGATAAAAACCCCATTCCCCACCAATGGAAGTAAAGGCTAAGATTCCTCTGCTGTGATTGCCCACTTAATGTTTCTACCAATGTATTTTTAAAATGCCTTAATTTATAACTTTCATTGTTCTGTTACTATAAAAACTCCATGGAACTGTTTTCACATTGGATTTGGAGAAACCTAATATATGTTCCCCAGCCATAGTCACTCAAGTTTGGTCCCTAAATAAAACAGTATCTCATTCCCTTTGAGATGAGAGCTGTATTTTTTTTTTTTTTTTTTGCACTAAGGTTAATAAAAATTGCAGCTCTGTGATGCAGTTTTTTATGAAGCAACCAGGTTAGCAAAGTTTTCCTGTCTCGGGAGCTGCTTCCAAATTACCAATAAAGGCTTATATTAATTGTAAATGTTCTGTCAGGAGCCGGTTCACTAGCCAAGAGTCAACTAAAGAATCCCCTTCTTCATCATTCTTCAGATAGGGCAGCATTCTTTAGATTAAGACAGTCCTTGGAAAAGCCACAAGGGAACACACTGACCATTGACTCACAATGGCCTAACACACTGGCCTTGGCTCACAGCTTCATCCCCTCACCAGCCCTCCCTTCTCCCTGCAACCTACAGCCCTGCAAAAGAATATATAAGCAGCCTAGAAATAATAAAGACCACTTGATCAGATAGACTTGTGGTCCTTCTTCTGCTCCTCCTCCCCCCATTCTCTCCCTACAGGTGACCAGGACCCATTGAAGTCCCGTGGGTCGGGATAATGTTCAGCAGATAGCTCAGGCTTATTATTAACTAGCTCTTATATTTAAGTTAACCATTTATATTAACCTATGTTCAGCCAGGTGACTCATGGCTTTACCTGTCCTCTAGTACATCTGTCCCCTAGTGACTGGCTGGCATCTTCCTCGTCCTGGATTCCTTCTCCCAGCATCCTCAGTCTGATTCCTCACATGTACTTTTTGCCTGGCTATCAGCCAATCAGCGCTTATTAACAATGGACATAACCCACAGCATAATTGTCCATGGGACTTTACAGGGATGTGTAGGGGATTCTGTTGTTTCATGGCAAATAATTGTCCCACCCACTGGTTTAATAAAAAGCGCTGATTGGCCAAAGGCAGGCAGGAAGTGTGGGCGGGGCTACCAGACTAATTTAAGCAAGCTTGATTTGTGTATGTATGTGGGCAGTCTTCCTCTAAGGCAGGGTTCAAGAGATCAGAACTGGACATGAGGAAGATGAGGTTTTTATACTTCAGGAGTAGGGGGTTTCCAAATGGAGGATTTGTTGTCATCACTAATAGCTTTTCCACCCACAAACTGCTTTGTGTGAGAGTCATGTTCCCAGGAGCCTTGAATTTCCTTCTTCACCATCTGTGAACACCCTCACTAACTACAGAAGAATAAGCAGGGGAATGGCAGTAAAGTGTTAGCAGAATAGGTTGTTCTACATTCGCTCAAGGCAGCCTTTTGTAATGACCGCAGCTAGATGGAGGCTTGGATCCAGGGACCTTTTCAAACTCGCCACCACCCTTGTCTAACGCAGCCCATGCTGGCTCCCCTCATTCCTCCTACAGGCAATTAAACCATCCTGTTTTCATCCTGTTCCCCTAAGGGGCCAAGCTTATATTGCTCATTTAGCAGCTTCTAGGGGGGAACAAACACCCTTGAGGACTACTGGTGCGGGGCCTTCTCTTGCCCGGATTAAGAAAGTCCTTGGAATGCTTGTGCTAGCTCATAAAGCAAAAGCTAAAGCGATTTTCATATTCGGAGTCCTCTTTGGTATAGTTATGAAATAATTTATTCTGAACAGTTTCAAGTATATAAGATTACTCCAATTTGAGACTAAGCAAAGAAAATTAAAGTGGAAAATGGAAATTAAAGTCAAAAATACAGTGGAGGAAATTATCACTCTACTTTGCATAAAGAAAGCTGGAGACTCAAGGCAGCTGCATGACACTAAACACGTGCCTCTTGATCCGGTTCTGAGTGCCTAATGTAACCTGCAGGGCCACAAAGCACTATCAGCCGTAATTTCTACCTCTAAGTAATTGTTGTTAGGAAAGAATTATTCAGTATGTGTTTAGCCAGCAACCAAAACATGGATTATTATATGAAACAAGAAATAATCTGAAGCCAGATTGCACCTAACTGCTGATTTAAAAAAACAAATAGAAATATGACACTACAGATATTCAGAACAGAATGGAGGACATGTCTGCTGGAGGGCCATCCTGCTAAGGCATTCCAGGGAGGATTTGGACAAGCAATCCAGGAAATTAGCCAAAAGAGAGTCCCAGTGAGCCTGGGTAGACTCAGGCCCACTAACCTAGCATAGACAGGAAGATAAAGAGCCTTCTCATGAAGACACAGGATACTGAGCTGCACAGATTAGGGATCTCAGGAGGCACCACTGCCCCTCCCCTTGGGAGTAACGCAGTAATCTTCCCTCAGCATTAATTAGTATAAACACTGTATTAAAAATATTTATGGATATCATAAAAGCCTTCACTCTGATATTGTGACTAGAACAAAAGGCTTTGAAATAAGTTCTCAGTTCAAATCCTTCCTCTACTTCTTGGGAAATTTACTCTTAATTTTGTCATTTGTCAGGATGCTATTCAGAATTGTAGAAACAAAAAGACATATGTAGAAGGACCTGACACTCAATAAATATTACTTTCCCTATTTGTTTGTTTATTTATAAATAAGCTCTTACCCCATAGCCTGGCTGGCCTGGAATTCTCTATGTAGAATTCACAGTAATATGACTGCCTCTGCCTCCTGAGTGCTGGAACTAAAGATGTACACCGCCATGGCCATCATCCTTCCTTTTATTAAATATTCATCTACCCAAAGCCTTCAGTGCAAAGCCAAATGACAATAGTGACACTGATCTCACTTCTTCTGGTCTGCTGTCTAATGTCTATTTTTTATTTTACTTCTAAAAATTTATTAGTTCCCCTATTAATAATAAGTAAATAATTTATTTATTATTCTAGATACAATGGAAGAAGCAACCAGAGATCTTCTCTCCATTGAACATTTTTATGAGGGACAGGGTTTCATGTACCCCAGAAGCTAGCCGTATACTGCCCAAGGGGCAGAGCATGACCTTGAGCTTCTGATACTCAGGCTTCCAATTGTTGAGTGCTGGAATTACAGGTGTGTACCAGGGCATCCAGTTAGTGTGACAGCAGGGGTTCTTAGCAGTGGGCAGCTCTCCACCATGTCATCTCTTCTATTTTCTCTCTCTTCTCTAAGCATGCTTTCCTTAATGCATTTAGTCTTTATTGCTCTTTATGAAGCCTCCTCCCCAGATGTCTGACTGCTGGTATGTGTCTGACCAACATATCCATTTACACGGCATGGTCCTTTTTCCTTCTATCTTTCATGTTCCTCTTTCAGGAAGCTCCTGAAGTTTACAACTGGCTCTTCCTTGGGGTCTTTTAAACACTAATTAAGTTGATCTTTGGTTTCTATTTGAGTATCTTTTTCGTAAGCTAATTATGAATGAGACTAAGAATCTCAAGAAGGATTGCATATTTCCCCTGTATCTTCTGGCAGCCCAAAGGGGATTCCAAAATTCCAGTAACACTGGCCAAGAGACCATGATGGTGACTTGAAGGCCAAAGAAGATGTAGCAATTGTATTGATTTGCTTTCTGTTTCAGTAATAAATCATTGACAAGAAGCAATCTGGGAAGGAAAGGGTTTATCTAAGCTGAC
Organism: Phyllotis vaccarum; assembly: GCA_033318265.1. NCBI lineage: Eukaryota > Metazoa > Chordata > Mammalia > Rodentia > Cricetidae > Phyllotis > Phyllotis vaccarum. Next base: position 186,188,917 of record JARWLC010000002.1, read on the forward strand.
AGGTTTAGTCTATCATCCAGTGAACTAGGGCAGGACATCAAAGCAGGAACTGAAACCGAGACTGAACGAATTCTACTGACTGGCTTGCTTTCCAGGGCGTTATCAGCTTCCTTTCTTATTCTTCCCAGGACCACCTGCCAGGGGTAGCACTACCCACAGTGAGTTTCACATTCCCGCATCAATTATTAATTAAGAAAATGTCCCCACACAGATGTCTACAGGCCAATCTGGTGGAGGAAGTTTCCTCTTCCCAGGTTACTTTAGTTTGTATGATAAAAACTAGCACCCGCAGTGATGGATTCCTTGTAAAGAAATCATATGCCCAGTATAACTTTTCTCTCACCGAAGCCATTGGATTTCTGCTGGGATTTCCTAACAGAGCTGTGAGGTATAGACGTGGAAGAGCAGGGGTTGGGAAGCAGTACAGACAATGCCTATGAATCCAAGGGCAAAGGGCAAAACTGGGACGGTACTGTCCTTGCATCCTGAATCAGCCACTCTCCCTGCCCTTCCAATCCAGCCCTCCATAGGCATCATGGAGACACCCCTCTCCTGTCAGCTCTCAAGTGGGAATCATTACCCTGTTTCTCTGAAGCCTCACTACACTTCTCTTACTAAATCTATCTCCATTGTTTATCCTGGACGTTAATGTATGTCTTAGGCTTTCTACTGCTGTGAAGAGGCACCATAGCCACAGCAACTTTTATAAGGAAAAGAAATTGAGTGAATTACAGTTTCAGAGGTTTTGTCCATTATCATTATGGTGGGACGTGGCAGCATGCAGCAGACATGGTGCTGGAGAAGGAGCTGAGAGTCCTGCATCTTGACCAACAAATGAACTGTCTCACTGGGTAGAGCTTGAGCAAAGGAGACCTCAAAACCCATCCCCACAGTGACAGTGACACACTTCCTCTCCATACCCGCTCCAACAAAGTCACACTCCCTAATGGTGCCACTCCCTTTGAATTTATGGGGGCACAATCATATTCAAAATACCACACTGTGAATCAAATTGTTTCATTGTTGTTCGTTGCTAACGTTTATAAAAAGGTGATGTATAGAATATAGATCTTGTTCTGGCAATCTCAGTTTTAAAGGCTTCTGGGGGCTTTTAGGACTTTCTATACTGTTCATAGAAAATACACAGATCAGGCCATTTCCAAAGACAAACAGATACTTTAAGTTCTTCCTATCTAATGTAGATCCTTTTACTTCATGCTCTGCCCTAATTGCTCTGTATAGGTGGTTAATCTGCATCTTTCTATTGCCCCTATCTTAAGGGGAAAATATTCCACTTTTCGGAGCATTAATTATGATGTTTTCATACATATTCCACCTGACTGAAGAGACTCTTCTACCTTCAGTTCACTTTGTAATGTTTCTTTTGCTTTGGGCCCCATAAGGAGGTTTTTAAAGAAAAGCCTACATAAGTGGGGTGCTACACATCTTGACATTCCAGGGTTGGACAAAGGGGTATGGGCTACATCAACCATTGGCTACTCTTTCAGTGTGAACCCAAGCCCTGATTCTGCTGGCTGAACTTTAGGCGAGACCCTAACTTTTGATTCTGCCAGGCCCATTCCTGAGATTCTTTCCAGACTCAGACCTGGGCCTTCAGGCATTAAATGTTCTTTTCCTGAAATAATTTTGTAATGATATATCCATGCCTTCACATTTCTCACAACAGCAATTCAAGGTGGAAAGGATTTGTGCTGAGTTACCAGTCTAGAAGGGGATATAATCCATCATGGAAAGGATGGCATGGTAGCAGAAGCATGAGGCCAGGCTGCCATGTTTCTTTAGCAGTCTGGAAACAGAGAAAAGGAAGAAGGATCTGTCTACAAAACCTCAAAACCTGACCTCAGTGACATACTTCTCCAATAAGACCTCACCCCGTAAGATTCCATAAACTTCTCAAACATACAACTCTCTGGGTATCAAGTATTCAAACACATGAGCCTATAATGGACATTTCACATTCAAACAACATTCCTTCCGTGGTCCCCACAGGCTCATGTTCAGCTCATAGTACAAAACGCATTTAGTACAACTTCAAAAGTCTCCGTAGTTTTTAACAATTCGAATACTGTTCAAAGGTCTAAAAACCAATGGGTCTTCTATCACTAACGACAAGCTCTTAACTGTGGCACTGTAAACTCCAAAACAAATTACATACTTCCAACACATAATAACAAAGTATACATTTCCATTCCCAAAAAGAGGAGTGAGGCATAGCTTAAAAAAAAAAAAAAAAAAAAAAAAAAAGACTGGACCACAAGATCAAAACCCTCAAGGCAAATCCTGATCAGTTCGGGCATCTCCAACATGATGGTGTCCACAGCAACCCAGGCTTCACCTTCACAGCTTCACACAACGGGCTCTCAGGTCCTCTGTGCAGGGACTCAGACCCCACCACACACTGCATGACCTCAGCACATCTCTGAAACCATGAAGGAAGACTCCAGGACCCCTCTCAATCTTGCAACTTTCTTATTTTCAAAACCAGAACCAAGAACCACGTGAGTGACACTGCCAAGCTCTGCTGACAACTTTGGGTGAAGCCAGCCCCCTTGGATAACAGTATCAGCAGCTTCTGCATGCTGAAGCTAATAATTCCTTTCTGGGCGCAATTCAGTTCTCTCCTTAGTAGATGGGAGCTTTAGTGGATGAGATCTTGCCTTCAGAGCACCTTTCCTGTTTTTCCAGTGCAGCACAAGAAGCTTTTCTTTAAAGTAGATATTGCTCTGATGATTACAGCCCCACCCCCACTTTTAGGACACGCCTTGGCTTCGATCTTAAATTTCTTATTGCTCCTTTAATCTACAAGCTTTTTGTTTGTTTATTTATATTTAATTTTTAGAGATAGAATTTCATTGAGTAGTCCTGGCTGCCCTACGACTAGCTCTGTCAACCACGCTGGCCTCGAACACACAGAAATTCGTCGCCTTTGCCTCCCAAGTGCTGGGAGTAAAGGTGTGCACCACCAGCTGGCTTCTCTACAGACTTCTTTGGTTGTTTACTCCTTTCTGGCCCCTCATTGCTCTTTCCACCTAGGCCTATGTAAGAGTAATAGGCATAACAATCCCACACTCAATGTTGTGATGTCCCAAAATTTCACCCACCAAAGAAATTAGTCCATTACTATAAAATTTAGCTTCATGCAAATTCTCTAGTCATGGGCACAATGCCGCTGAATCATAGCTAGATTATAATTAGAACAGACCCTAGCCCAGTTTCTGTTAGAGTTCTTGCTCTGAAACCTCATGAGCCAGGTCACCACTGTTCACATTTTTGTTAAGCCTTCGAGTCTATGCTGGGCATTTCTGGCTCCCATAAGTATGGTCAAATAAGCCCTATTCCTACCTCTCAAGAATTTTTTTTTTTCAAGCCTAGAGTTCCAAACTATTCCACATCCCAAAAATCAGTTCCAAAGTCAGGTTTATCACCACAATGACCCCAATTCTGGTACCAATTTCTGTGTTATTTTCTTTTCTGTTGTTATGATAAAATACCCTGACAAAATAAACTTATTTTGTTGTACAGTTCTAGAGGGAATAGAAACCTTCATGAAAAACAAGATATGGTAGGCACAGGATGAGCCTAGTCTGTCAAGTGACATTATCAGGAAGTGGAGTCAGCTCATAAAAGCCACCCTCAGTGGCTTTACTTTCTCAGCAAAACCCATCTTCTAAGTCTTCTACAACTTTCTCTAAGCCAAGGTTGTTGTGCACATGTGAGTTACTTAGCAAAAAAAAAAAGTTTAAACTAAAATTTTAAAACGGAAAAAATGCTTATAGAATGAGTGTATTATGAAAGTTATATAACTATGTGTTTGTATTTTTAAGCTAGGTATTATTGCAAGAGTCTAAACATTTTTTTTAATTCAAAGTTTTTAAAATAAGAATTTTTAGTGTGCAAATGTTAATTATTACCAAAGTTGGGAAATATATAAAAATAATCTAGTATGGTCACATGTACAGTGTCTCCAGTTCTGCACAAGCAGCTCTAGGTATCCACATTCACCCCCTACTTACTCACTGATTGCCCAGAGCAGTCAACCTGTCAGCACCTTGCTTCTTAAGTACCTTTACAAATATGCTCCCTTAAATCATGTGTACCTTATTTACACTATATTCTTTCCATGGTTAGCTTGTATCTTCTCTATGCATAATTTTGAATTTCAGTTGCCTACAGTACTCAGTGTACACATTCTTATTGTAGGTATAGTAGACTATACCATTTACCTAGATGTGTAGCAGACTATATGCCATCTAAGTTGTATAATTAATTTCCTTATTTTGAGTATTACTTTAACATACATCATAGATATTAAAAATGCAATGTTTTCTCTCCTTTCAAAATTATGATGTTTAGCATCTTTGATCTGAGGCTTATTAAGAGCAAAATTTTTAATTCATTTTTTATGCTTTTGAAAATGGCCTCTCTACTCTCCACAGGAGCTATTTTGCTACTAGAAAGAAGAATTCTGCTTTTGCCTATTTACTCATCCATTATCTTTTATTTATGGGTGAGATTCCTTTGGTACTTCTCTGTCTTTCAGCCATTGCTGTTTGGCCAGTGAGTTTCATCAGCCTGGCCCCGGTAACTTTTCTACATCTCTCCTCAGCTGCTAATCTTTGGTAGGGCATGTTTCAAGCTTTCCTTATTCTTTCTCTGCTTCTTCTCAAAGTCACTCACTGCTTCAAAACATTCTCCATTTTAATATATTCCCAGGCATGTCTTCGTATCTATCCACAGACAGACAGACAGACGGTGAAGAGAAAAAACAAAACATTTCCCTTCCAAATCAGCCTATTAAGATTTTCTTAGGCCTTTCATTGTGTCTGACTTCTCTGATCCCAAGAAAGATGACTCTCTCTTTCCATGATATATTCATAAATATCTTATACATATAAATATGTCTCAAAATTGCTAACCCATATAACTGTAAAAAGCCAATTGAACAGAGTTTAATATTGATCTATAGATATTTTGTCCTTGGCTTCTATAATAGAACTATATTATAAATGTTGTATAACTTTTATGGCTATATAGGCTATAAATTTTCTATAAAAACCAAATTAATGTGTGAACATATAAGAACACATGTAGAAAAAACCATAAAATGATTAATAGCCCCAAGTAGACAACAGCTATTAAAATGGAATCACCCATTTATGGGGACAGAACATTATTTTGTAAGAAGTGGGTATGGCTCTATAGTATGATTAATTGGAATGAGATTAAATTAGAATAGGCCAGACATGGTAGTGTGTCTGTTTCTCAACTGTCAGAAAGAATGAGGCAAGTGGTTATTTTGAACCTAGAAGTTCAAAGCCATCCTCAGCAACCTACAGGAGGGGGCAATAAATTGTACAAGGGATCCAACAGTGGTTCTCAACCTGTGGGTCATTACCTCTTTGACAAACATCTATCTACAAAAATATTTATGTTATGATTTATAACAGTAGCAAAATTACAATTGAGAAGTAGCAACAAAAATCATTTTAAGATTGGAGGTCACCGCAACACTAAAGGGTTTAATTAAAACATTTAGAAGGTTGAAAATCACTGCTCTAAAAATTCAAACTCCCCAGGCAATAAGAGAAAAACATTAATAAAGTTGACTATCCTAAACTGCATGATTAAAACATCATTAATAATGTTAAAAGATAACCAATAAGCCAGATGTGGTAGTGCATGCCTTTAATCCCAGAACTCAACAGGCAGAGGCAGGCAAATCTTTGTTGAGTTTGAGGCTAGCCTGAACTACAGCTGGGCCTCAGATATTGGGCCCCATCTGGACCTGAGGCCTAATGTAAGTTCCTGAGCCTAACTTGAGTTTGGTGACCTGTCTCTGACCATGACTTCTGCATATGAGTGACTCAGCATAGCCCGACCCAAAACCACCTCTGTCTAGTCACTACTGCCGTGGTTTATGTGGTGTAATATCATTGGCTCCAAACTCTTATCCCAGCTCACTCCACCCAAGACTTCCACCTCCTCCTTACCTCAGCCTATATAAGCCCCTGCTGATGCAATAAAGCGAGATCCTGCTGTGACAAGACTCGGGATTCAGTGTGCTTCTCTCCAGGGGAGACAGGAGGTCTGGGCAGCGGACACTCACCATCCTGCTCAGCCCCAGGGAGTGACTGGTAGGACTGGTCTTACCTCAATCCTAAATGCTCGCTATCCCAACAGACTAACCACAAAGTGAGTCCCAGTTCTGACAGCCAGAGCTGTTACACAGAGAAACCGTGTCTCAAAAAGACAACCATCAAACTTGGCTGGGAGAAAATATTTGGAACTGGTATCCAAGTAAATGAATATCTTTGATACTTAAATTTGAATTTTAAAACATTCTCAGATCTACTTTCTACATTTGCATTAGTAATGACCAAAGAGCTTTACTTTTGCGTCAGAAATTTGTCAACAATACTAATCTCTACTTCTTTCAAAGTAGTCTATTTTATGGACCCATAAGTCATCCCAGAGGCAGAGATTTATGTGAAAGTCATTTATTAGATGTGAAAATGCATAATGATAAAAATATGTCTTGCATTCTAAGAGACTGGAATTTTTGCTGGACCTCACAACCAAAGTTAATAATACACCTTGAGGTGTACTAATCTAAGATTGCTTTCCTACCGTGAACTCCGTCCTTATAGCCTGCCTTCTCCATAAGAATGTAACAACTGACCTTACTTATTTTGGGTTTCCCATATAATCAGCCTTTACAACCTAAGCTAATGCATAGTCACAATCTAAGTTATATATTTTACCATGCCCCTGATCAAAGAGTGTTTATATGTATGTGATAATGATCATTTTCTGGAAACATCAAATTGGCTAAAAACAGCCTTCTGAAATGAAAATCTACCATAAGCATTGGATGGAACATATGGCTATTCCCTGATAAACCATAACATTTACAATACCATTTGTTATCTGGGTCAGATGGAATCAGTGACTCAATTCTTTCTCAAATTCTGTTAAAGAGTTTTATAACGAAGCCCTCATTTCTTCCCCCATGTGATGCTTTCTGTACTGTTCAACAAAAGAAAGAGAAAAACCCTTTGTGAGATGTTGCATGAATAAATGAGATTCAGGGATAGATCTCTGAGAAAGTTGGAGATATTAGAGAGAATAAGCACCACAGTCAGATTTTACCCAGCTGTCTTCCAGCTTCCTCAGCCTGGCTTCTGTTGGCTTCTCCTCAGCTTTCTATCCTCGCCTTAAATACTCTCTTGGTAAATTAAGGCGTGGCCCCACCACTGCCTGCTTGGGAGCCTGGAATTCCTTCTATAATCTAAAATGACCTCGACTCAGTTGGGATTAAGGTCGTAGGTCACCACTCCCAGGATATTCCCTGTGCTGTGAATCACCACTCTCTGATCCTCCTAGACTGACTGTGGTTAGATCTCCGGAACTTCTGGAGCTTTTATTAAATCCCCACATAGACTATGGGTAGATTCCCTCTGATATCTCTGAAACTTCTGAAGCTTTTATCGAATCCCCACAGTGAGACACACACACAAGAGACAGACAGAGACTGGTACTGTCTAAATTCAAAAGATAACATTTAGCCCTCACACAACAGACAGAAATGACAGAAGACAGAGAAAAGCAGAGAATTCAGATCTAGACTTATTCTTAAATTCCATCAAGGGGAAGGGCTTCTTCATTTATTTCTTTAATCCAACAGTAATGAATTCTTGGTGGCTCTGAGTTTATCCTTAATGAGTTCAAACTAATGCAACTAGGAATTCTCCATAACAGGTCTGGTGGTAGGTGATGTAACTCCAGCTATCGGGTGCTGGAGGTGTGGGGAACGCTGGGGCAGGAAGATTACAAGATTAAAACCTTCAGGTCTAAAGAGCGAGTTCATGCCCAGGCTTGAAGACCCCTGTCTTTGAATAAGTATAATGGTCAAGAATTTATCTCACTGGCACAGTTTTTCCTTAGCTTTGGCAAGGCCTTACGTTCAATGCTCGGCACCACCAATAAGCAAGCTGCTCCTCCACTCTCCCCGGACATGGCTCAGCACCATGGAACTCTGAAGCCAACATGGTCCAGTTCTTGGAGTTGTCTTCACCAGAGAGCCAGCAGGCTGGTTTATTTCATCTCCAATCTAGGGAAGCCTAAATTCCCAGATTATTAAAGTTTTATAATGATGAAAAGTGGAGTCTCTGTCTCCCTCTTCTGGCATCCACAGACCCTGCACACATGCGGTACACAGTCATGCAAGCAAAGCATTCATACATACAAAAGAAAAATAAAGTTACAAAAAAAATAAAGATGAAGAATAGCATAGGCCTTATAAAATGGTCTCTTCAGAATCGTTTAAATTGTTGTCCCTACAGCATTTGGAGTTTCTATTTCTAATGAAATGAGAACTAGGTGTGCAGATGCTGCTTATACGTCTGAATCCCAATAGCTGAGAATCAGAAGCTTTATTTCTGTCAGGGTACATCAGGAAGATCAGTGCCTTTGTGTTGACCACTGTCAGGTTCAAATGCTGTGTGAAAACCAGGAGGGCTGTGGTGTGGTATTAGCTTCAGGGTGTTTGTGTTGCATATACTGCATGCTCACTGGTATAAACTCATTATGATGTTATGGTGGTTTGAAATAAAATAGCCCTCACAGGCTCATAGGTGTAGAATGTATGGGGCCTGGAGACCAGAACAGCCTCAGCCAGCACAAACTGGTTATAATTAGTGCCTTAAAACATGTGCTTTTAAGTAAGTATTTCTGCATAAGCCAACCTGGGGTCTGAGCCTGCGGGCCTTGATGAGGGTGGAGTCTAGATACAACATTCCTGGACTAGCAAAAGGCCATTGCCCGCAGCTGCAGAGTAAATCAAAGCCCTTTCTGATAGCTGGGGGAGGAGGGCTGGGAAAAAGTATTTAAGGTCTTCCCCTCCATAATAAAAGTGAACCTGCTTGTTTCAACTCATTCCCAGAGACTGTGTCATTGCTTCCATGCCATCCCCTTCCACCCCAAGGGGGAAAGCAGGACCCTGAGCCTAGAGGAAACCCCAGTTCCTGGCCCCAAAGCAAGCTGCCCCCCAACACATAGCAGTGGCGCTATCAGGAGTTGTGCCTCTTTGAAGTGACGGCACAAGCCATAGCACAAGGGATGGCTCAAGTCCTGAGGTGGGGGACACTGACAACTTAGAGCAAAGCTTCTCCCTAAGTGCTGTTCTTTTGCGTTGTTTGCAGAATGGGAAGTTTCCTACTAATGCAGGCCCTGGGGAAAGATATTCAAGTTCTCCAGAGAAAACATTTTCTCAAGAGTCCTTTTGTGCTCCAATGACTGTCGTACCAACGGGGTGAATTCTGAGAACTTGTTTTGTTCAGCTCTGGATACAAGATGTCACAAGTGTATCCATTGCCCTGATAGAGGGAATAAGGATGGTGTGAGTTGATGAAAAAAAAATGGGAAACCAGAATCTTCCTTTTTAGGCACACATGAAAAGGACAGGCCCCTGTCATTCAACTGAGGAGCAGAAAAGCTCTGTAATCATCAAGTTAAATGATTAGTATGAGATATTTTGTAAAGCTTGCATTTTAGAAAACATCAAAGGATTCTACACATAAGCTAGTCAAGGTAAAAATAATTTCAGACTGTCTAACATAACTGCAGAAGTAGCTAGCCCAGACACAGGCTGTAAAAATAGAAGGTCCTGTGCTTTGCAGACCCTGAGACCCTGTTTTGACAGGAGTTAATCTGTCAGAAGATGTTGTTTCAGAGGAGACTGTCTGATTTGTGCTTTGCTTTTTACCCTGGACATTTCACGAGAAATTGAAAGAGAGATCTGGGGCTCTGATGCCTGCCAAATGACTTATATAGTCAATATGCTATACAAATAGAGTCTCTCTGACTGAAAGAGAGAAACGCTGACCCCTCAGATATGTGTTTGTCCTTTCTTCCCTCCACTGACTCCATACCTTCATACCTAACAGAGAAAAGGGTTTGAGCTCTCAAATGCTCAAGCCGGGACTAGTGAGACATTCACTTCCTGCTGCCTGCCAATCTGGACGTCCAACTCTCAGCTGCTTCTCCAGCACCATGTCTGCCTGCATGCTGCCAAGATTCCCACTATGGTAATAAACTTAAAGCTCTGAAGCTGTGAAAGAGCTCTAATTAAGTGTTTTTCTTTATAAGAGTTGCTGTGGTCAGGCTGTCTCTTCACAGCAACAGAAATCCTAGGACAGAAGTTGGTATCAAGTACTGGGGCACTACTGTGTATGTGATGGGTGTGTCCATGCTTGTTTGGAGAAATGTGGACTTTAGAATTTTGGATTAGAAGTTGAACACGTTAAGTGGGGCTTAATGGGTAATGCTAAAAGAAACACAGAAAGCAGTGATACTGAGGCTGATTTGAACTGTGAGGGCCCTGGCTCAAAGGGTTTCCGAGAAGAATGATTTTAGTATGTGGGCTAGAGACTGTTCTTGTGATAATTTGGTCAAGAATGTGGCTGCTTTTCGCCCTTGTCTAAAAAGTCAGCCTGCGGCTAAAGTGAAGAGTTTTGGATTAATTGTGTTGGCAGAGTCTAGAATAGACTCTGACTTGTGTTCACTAGTGTTCACTATTATTCAGATTTATAATGAAAAGAAACAAACTGACCAAGAAAAAGTACAAAGTGTACATTTTGAGGAGAAATGGGCACCAAGAAATGGAATGGAGTTAAGTCCTCTGTTCAAGGAGATTAAAAAAAATTTTAAAGAAAGCCCTATGCAAAATAGAATAAAGAACAGTGACCCCATACAGAGTAAGACCCCATACAGCCAAGCTTGAAACTGTAAAAAGGAATTAAAGAAAAATGAAAATAAATTAAAGAGGAGCTGGGGCCATGCATAGTAGTGCACATATTTTTCCTAGCACTTGGAAGGCAAAGGCTGGTGTATCTCTAAGTGTGAGGCCACCCTGGTCTACAAAACAAGTTCCAGGAAATCCAAACTTAGGCAGTGAAGGAAAACATCGAAAGCAGAAAGCTGGTGAAGATGTCATTGAATTCCAGCTCTGTGAAACAGCAGACTTGGCAGCTTTCGCCACATGATTCTGGCTTTAGAGTCAAGAATAAAAGAAAGGGGGTTACTGCTGAGGCCCTGAGTGGAGGCCCAGGGAGGCAGACCATTATGTGAAGTTGTGAAAGTGAATTCTGGATTGCCTCAGTGACCCCAAAATGTTGAAGGCTTTAGAGTTGTGCTATACCTCTGAGAAAAGATGCCAACAGAGAGTAAAGCCAACCCAAGAGAAACAAGGGTGTTACAGTCAACAAAGTTGAAAGGAGTTGGAGATCTGAAGAACATTTTGTCAGCAGACATGAAGAGTTTGGAATTTGCCCAGCTGGTTTTTGGTCTTGCTTTGTTTCTAGCATGTTCTAACTATTTTCCCCTTCTTCCAATTTGGAATAGTAGTAAATATCTTGTGCCGTCATTTATTAGAAGTGTATGATCTGGTTTTTATTTTAATTTTATAGAGGATTACAGTTAAGATATTGCCATGAGTGTCGTAAAAGACTTTGGATTTTTATAGACTCTGAGTACTTTTAAAGTTGGACTGAATGAATTTCTGCATTATGACACAGCTACAAGCCTATGGGGCCAAGAAATGGAATGTAATGGTTTGAAAGAAAAATGCCTCCATAGACTCACAAGGAATGGCACTATTAGGAAGTGTGGCCCTGTTAAAGGAGGGGTGAACTTGTTGGATGAAATGTGTCACTGAGAGTGGACTTTGAGGTCTCCAATGCTCAAGCCAGGCCAGTGGGTCACCAGTGTCTTTCTGTGACCTGTAAAATCAGATGTAGAACTCTAAGCTACCTCTCCAGTACCATGTCTGCCTACCTGCCACCATGCTTCCCACCATAACGGTAATGAACTAAACTTCTAAACTATAATCCAGCCCTAATTAAATATTTTTCTTTATAAGAGTTGCTGTGGTCATGGTGTCTCTTTATAGAAACAGCAGTCCTAAGATATATCTTAATCTTGTCAGTTTTAGAGTCTTTCTGAGACTTCTGAGTTGTTTACTTCCTCAGTCTTAAAGATACTCCCTTTGGAATTTCCTTGCCCCAGTGTCCATGTGGGAGTCAGGGGACAATGCTCTAAGAGTTGTTTCTCTCCTTTATACCTTGTTTTGAGGTAGGTTCTCTCTACCTTTTGCTGCTGTATTGCATAAGCAAGCTTTTAACCAGTTATCCTGTCTCTGTCTTCTATCTCATCAGAGAAATTCTGGGATCACCGATCAAAACCACTGCATCTTGCATTTTTGTTGGTTCAGGTCACAAAGCTTGTGACTTATGTGACAATCCCTTTTACCCATTGAGACACCTCTGGCCAACCCCTGTCTTCCAACTAATGGTGCTGACACCTGTATCATAGATTTCATAACTACTAATATCCAAATTACTTCCAATAAACAACCTCTCATTATACCTCTCCTAAAATATCCTTCAACCTAAGAGATCTGTCCAACTGATGCCCCTCTTAGTGAGACTAGACATTGTGGCAGGTACGGGTTCTTGAATAAATGGACCCAGATTAGCTTTTTATGCTTAGCATATGTACTGCCTGGTTTTGTATTAACTTAACACAAGCTAGAGTCATCAGAGAGAAAGGAGCCTTAGTTAAGGAAATGCCTCCTTGAGATCCAGCTATAGGTAATTTTCTTAATTAGTGATCAGTGGGCATGGGCCCAGCCTATTGTGGGTGGTGGCTTCCCTGGGCTGGTGGTCCTGAGTTCTATAAGAAAGCAGACTAAGTAGCCAGTAAGCAGAACTCTTCCATGGCTTCTGCGTCAGCCCCTACCTCCAGGAGCCTGCCCTGTTTGAGTTTCTGTCTTGATGTCCTTAAATAATAAACAGCAATATGGAAGTGCAAATAAAATAGACCCTTGCCTCCCCAACTTGCTTTTTGGTCTTGGTGTTTCAATTCAGAAATAGAAACCCTCACTAAGACACCATTCTTGTTAGCCAAATTAGCTATGAGGCAAGGACCACCCTCAACTGCTTGATCATGGGACAAAATAGTGTTTCTATGCCAGTCTACTGATGATAGTATGAAATGAAACTAAAAATACTGACATCTGGTTTAAAGGAGACAGTCTGGGGTAACGGTTCCACAGAAGGGTATATGGGAATTGTTTTCCTGGATGAAATACCTGTGTTGGTCTACTCTCATGTATATTTCTCCTTTTTTAAAGTCTTTGCTTTCTTTCTCTTCTGGAATGATGACTATCTTACAGAATACAGGTCATTAAGTTCCAGTTGGTTTAATTCAGGAATACTAAACATTACCCTCAACATCTGTATTTCTCTTCCTTTGGTGCCTAAGGAACTCCTCTCCTACAAGTAATGTCTCTGGCTTTCAGCTTATACAGTAACTACTCCATAAGCTTCAAAACAGCAACCAAGCCCTTTATGGTTTACAGTATTAGGACCCTATGAGAGTCCAGCAATCTAGCCAGGGTCCCTCAACACCCCCAATCAGCTCTGAATAGGATCCAAAAGAAATAAAGTTCCTTATTAGTGATTTGACCTTTCCGATATATCAGGGAAGGTGTTCAGAGACAGAAAGAGAAGCAAGATTTCTTCTACCTTAACCATCAGAACCTGACTATAGAGACTATAGCCTGGCCCATGATTTGTGATGTTTTATGCAAATGTTTAAAACTTAACTCCTGGTACCATAGTGCCTTGTCCCAAATGGTCAATCTCAAGAAGAAGAAAAAAAAAAACATCTAATGCTGTAAGAATTAATGCATAACAAGATATGGAGATGCTGGAGATGCCCAGTTACCTATTTAGAAGTGGGTTCCACACAACTGGCATATGATCCAAAGTAAATAATACCCATGACTACTAAAAAGAACTAACCCTGCCCTTCAGGTGGTCAATTATCCCAATGAATCTCTATCTCTTCTGCAGATTATCTTAAACAATCTTTTTGTTTCTGTACTGATCTGGTAAACACTTTCTATCCTCTCACTTTGGGCTCATCCCTGCACAACTGTTTTGAGAAGAAAATGAGGTCTAGGTCACAGGGACGTTTTCCAGTCTGTAGTTGGTACCCAACAGAAACTAAAAATAAAGTTCCTGCCCTGGGCTGTTTGGAGAGCTGGCCATCAAGTCAGGAAAGAAAGAACTTTTTGCTCTGGTTGCTGTAATCATGGGCTCCTACATTGCAGACTTTCATTTCTGAATCAGATCAGACTCTATGTTGGTGCATTTATCCCGATGTCTCTTATTTCTTTGTTCAAGAAGCACAGAATTCTGACAATTAGCTCTTATTACCAGAACTGAAATCTTGGACATCTGAAAGAGTCCTCTCTGAGTCTTTAGCCTGTACTGTTCAGAATGTCTCTGGGGCTCCTCAACCTGTTACCTCTTGGGGTAGTAATCTGTGCATAGCATTGGGATTTTTATTTAGTAACCCATGCTTTCTAGGGGAAGAATCACTCATCTATCTGGGGTATCTCTGTTCAAACTCCTTTAATTTATTAAAAGTAAATTATTTTTTATACAGTGTAACCTGATCATGGTTTCCCCTCTGTAGGGGTATTATGTTGTTTCATGGAAAATAACTGTCTCACCCACTGGTTTAATAAAAAGCTGATTGGCCAAAGGCAGGCAGGAAGTGTGGGTGGGGCTACCAGACTAAGAAAATCTCTGAGAGCAGAGTGCCAGAGGAGCACCAGAGAGAAGCCAGAGGAAGCCGAGAACAACTATGCTGCTCTAAAGAAAGGTACCGAGCCGCATGGCTGAACAAGAGACATGGGTTAGATGAAGGGTAGAGAGTTAGCAAGTGATATGCCTGGGCCTGAGGCTGATCAGCCAAAAACTAATGAAAGCCTCTGTGTGTCTCTGTGGGTCTGCAGGACTGCGGGTCTGGGGGTCTGTGGTCCGAAACCTTGAGGATAGGCCCGAAAGTCCGGGTCAGAAACCTCTTACTACACCCCTCTGTCAACTCTTCCCAGATTCTTCAAACCTCCCCACCCACTCAACTTCTCTCTTTCTTTCTATACATCTTCAGAAAACATTCCAGCAAATAAACCAGATTTTTAAAAAGAAGAAAAAGGAGAGAAAAGTCAAAAAAAAAAAAAAAACACAGAGAGAAAGACACAAACATACACACGCAAAACAAACAAGTAAGGAATAAACCCACAAAACTAGAAACCATGATGCATAAGCAAAGGACCAGTAAACAAAAAATGCCCAAAGTAAGATGAGACAAGAGTCTACAAAAACACTATTGAGTTTTCTTTGTGTTTGCCATCTACTGCTGAGCATGAAGCCAACCCTACAGTGCTGTTAATAAGCCTATTGAGAATCTACTTGGGAAAAATCATTTTTCCTTCCTAGGTGAATGTTAATTGGAAATATCTTCTTTGTTAGAGACAGAAGCTCATGCCC
Source organism: Phyllotis vaccarum (assembly GCA_033318265.1). Lineage (NCBI taxonomy): Eukaryota > Metazoa > Chordata > Mammalia > Rodentia > Cricetidae > Phyllotis > Phyllotis vaccarum. The sequence goes on from JARWLC010000002.1 coordinate 186,204,336, forward strand.
TCTTTCCCTTCTCAGTATGGGATTCATCTGGTTTCAGCCTCTGCAGGCCATGCGCCTGCTGCCACAGTCTCTGAGTTCATGTGTGTGTCAGTCTGTTGTGTCTAGAAGACTGTTTCCCTGGAGTCATCCATCCCCTATGGCTCTAACAATCTTTCTGATTTCTTATTCTCCCTGAGCTCTGATGAAGGCATCCCATTTAATTTCAAAGTCTCTCACCCTTTGCACATTGTCCAGTGTGGATCTCTTTATTAGCTCCGATGTACTATAAGAAGCTTCTCTGATGATGGCTTCGTGAAGCACTGATCTGTAGCAGAATGTCTTTAGGAGTAATTTTATTGCTACATTCCTTTAGCAGCCTCTGGCTTTCCTCTAAGCCATGGCCTATCCAGTCTCAAGTTGTTGGCCATCTGACAGTGGCAGGTATGGGTTCCATCTTATGAAGTGGACCTTATATCCAACCAGAGAATGGTTGGTTCCTCCCACAATGCTTGTGACACACTTACACTAGTGTATTGCATAGGCAAGTCAATGTTGTAGAATTCTGGGTTTGTAGTTGGGTTGATATTTAATTTTCTCCTCAAGTAGCATGCAGAGATCTTTCCAATACAATGAACACTAGTCAGAGGGTGAAGGCTCCAGTTAGGCACTGGCTTGACTTCTCCGTGTTTAATAAGGTGTGTAAGTGTTGTCTTCAGCGACAGAACCTTAGCATCAGTCAAACTCATTTTAAGTGTAGTTTTAATTAGCTTACAAATTGTGGGTTTTCATAAGGCGTCTTCATTCATCATTTTACTTTTGGTAAAAACTATTCCCTATCCCTCTTTTCTTCCAGCCTCACTTAAACATTTACCCCACCCCATTATTCCCCCCATTTGTTCACACCACATGTATTTTATTAGTCCTGTTTATTAAAATTTTTACTTGGGTAGCAAGTTTATAAGTTTCCAAATAGATTTTACAATTCATTTGGTTAATTCTTTGCCTGCTTTCTTTTTTTCCATCCCCACCACTTCACTACCTGCTCAAACACCCCTCCCTATTCATGTCGCCTGTATTCTACGGCCTTCCCTCCTTGAGTGACATGTCCGCTGTGGACCAGTTCTAGGTTTTCTGGCTTCCACATATATTCCAGGATAAATACAAAGTAAAAGATGTGAATCTAGGATTCATATTTGAGGTAGAACATGTGGTGTTGTCCTTTAGAAAAGTAGATAACCTTCCATGGTATGAATTTTTTTCTGCTCTCAAGTTTTGTACTATTTCCCTATAGTCAGATTGCTTCTGTAGAGAGTCACAATTTTCTTAAGGACCTGGCCCTTTTCCAGAGACTTATCTAATAAACATTCTGGGGGTTTGGGGCTGCCCCTCTAATTGTGAGCTCAGCCATGTGGAAACTGGCTGCAATTCCCCAACTCTCAGAATTCTGAGACGAGGAGTAGTTAGCCACTGGCTGAGTGAGATGTGGGCTGAATGCTGCCTTATTGCCTGGGACTCTGTGAAGCTCACAGCAGAAACAGATCAGACAATCTATCTCTTACACTGAGTAACATTTCCTTGTTTTATGTATGAAGGAGGATAAGAAATTTTAAAGCAAAAAAATAGTGGGTGTGACTGACTTATGTGGGATGCCATTCTTCCTTCCTCAGAACCACCTGGAAAACCATGTATGACTTACAGTTGGTGGCACTACCCCAAGAGAGAGCAGGCCACAGTAACAGAACTCACTCTGGAAGGAGAGACCTGGCCCAAGAACCGCAGAAACACAACAGTATTCTAGGACTGGTTCAGACAAGAAGGTTATCCCACAGAGAGAAGGAGGGAAAATTCACCAAACAAGTTACAGTCCTTCACCCCACCTATCACAAGAACTCTCCCTGAGGAGCTGTTGGCCCTCTGGCGGACATGTTTAAAAGTGTAACCTACTTTCTGCCTGAAAATCTTAAGGCTGAATGTGTGATTTGAAATCATCTGCAGCCCTTGTTTTACAATTTGCACAGGTCCTTGTTTTGCAGATATCTCACAGTTATCAATAAGTCTTGGTGGTCAGGACATGATCTCCATGCCTGTGTCCAGAGGAAGTCATTCAACCTCTTTGAGTGTCAGGTTTCTCTATCCAGGCAGCATCAATTCACACAGAGTTCATACAAGGATACAAAAGTTGGTATTTGTCAGAACTACTGTCTGAATCAAGGCATACAGCAGACCAGGCTTATATAGAGAACATTCCTTATCCTTTCTGGACATATTAGTTAGAAATAGGACTCTGTGTTGCCAATTTATAAAACATTACATAGTCTGGAAATAAATTTTTCTGATTGCTGAAAGTATCCATAATAATGAAGTGACAACCAGGGCATCGATTTCATAGGACTTGTCCATAACTCACTGCTCCCAACAGGTGCTGATCCAACATTCACTGAATGTTTAGTTTCGATCCAGCTAGAGCTAGGAAGTTTAGACACAAAAATGAGCAAGAAAGGATCCTCGGGCCTGTGTGGTTTTAGTCAAATAAGGACAAATTGTAGTACCTGATATGTTTGGAGGATTTTAAACATTGTGCAATAAGCTAAATGTCTCTTGAGTATGAGCTCATCTAGTTTTCATTCAAGCTGTATGGTGTACACACTAGTACCCAGAATCTTTATTGTTTTGTTATGTTGTGTATTATAAGACAGAGTCTCACATAGCCCAGGTTAGGCTCCAGCTCATTCTCTGCAACCAAGTTTCCTATGTTTCCACCTCCACCTTCAAGTGCTAGAGTTACAGGTGTACACTTTCACAGTCATGCACTGGCTTCTTAAACTGTCAGTTATGAATTCACATGTAACTGAATGTGAGGGTTGTGGAAATTTTGGCATAAGTAAAAGGTTTCTGGGTACGAGATAACCAAGATAAAACACATCATGGCTCCGAGGTATTCTGGCACTCCTGGTCCTGCAGCCTCACTACAATCCTATTTCGAAACACAAAGCTTCTAAACACAAAGTGTGTGCACTTTATAACACATGGGCCGCATACCATCACACCACACAGCACCGGAAAATGCTGCCCAAGATATCTCAGCTTTAGTTGGAGACTGTGCGTTCTGAATTGCAGTGTTTTTTACTTTCAGACAGATGCAAACACAGTGGCTTAACCATGGCAAAGAAATACTTTTAGTGTTTTCCTCCCATCATCCTTAGCGTCAGACTGGCATTACCTGAACAGCCAGTCCTAGACTGGTATTTTACTGCATTAGAACACTTCATTTTTTAAATTGCTGTTGGAGTTGTTGACTTGTTTCACAAAAAAAAAAAAAAAAAATCTAGATAAGACAGTCATATGCTTGTATGCTTGCAATCCCAGCACTTAGGAGGCAAAGGTAGGCTGTTCTCTGGAGTTCAAGGCCACTATGGTCTATATGCTGAGTTCTAGACCAGTCATGGTTATAGTGAGACTCTCTCAAAATAAACAGCTCTCTAAATGAATTTTAATTTGTGATTAGGAAAAAAAATCCAATTATTTCTGAAATGGCCTGAAAAACACTTCTGCCACTTTTGTTCTGCATACTTACGTGAAAAAGCATCCTCAGAATTTTCAATTACAAAATAACAAAAGTATCGGCCAACTCTAAATATGTCAAAGATGCCCTGTGCCCCACTGTACTAAATATTCTGCCAAGGTTTGTTTCTTCATGTAAAAGTAAACAAGTATATCTCATCAGTACACGACCTTGCTTTCATCTTTAAGAGAGTAAAATATGCATGCTAGATAGTTGTTTTAAAATAAACTTTGTTTTCTATTGGTAAATGTTTGATTTTTAGACATATCGTGTATATGTACATTCTTGCAATCATCTAAAGAGTTTTCAGGCAAATGGGATCATGAGTAGAAACACTGAAGAAACTCTCGTGTTACCCTGTTTTCAGTATGTGGCCCCTGAAATTAGGAACTGTGCAATGGCCTTCAAGGATAGCACTTTCACAGCATACAACTCCATCCATGGTCCCCACGGAGGATTACAACCCACCTCCAAGAAGATACATTTTCTAAAATAACATTTTTATCTCTAAATCCTATGCTGTATCAGAGCTGCCATATTGTATCCAAGCTTTTAAAATGGATTGGTGCTTAACACCTAAAGATATTTATTATTGCTGAACTTCAATACCCATGGGAGTTGGATCAGACTCCTACAGAGCCATAATAAAAGAACTATAGTCAGAAGTTTCTGGCCCAGCCTAGCTCTGAGAGATATAGACCAGCAGTCCCAAATAATCACACAAAGGCTTATATAAAGTTCAAGCTGATTGGTCTATGGTCCAGGCTTATATTTGTCCCCCTTACTGGTTTAATAAAGTACTGATTGGCCAGAAGACAGACAGGAAGTGTGGGTGGGGCTACGAGACTAAGAAAACTCTGGGAAGAGGAAGAACAGAATAGAGATGTCAGGCAGATGCAGAGAAAGACGACAAAATTGCTCTGAGAAAAGGTACTAAGCCACGTGGCTAATCATAGGTTAGTTTAAGAGTAAGAGTTAGTAAGTAATATGCCTGAGCCATAGGCCAAACACTTAGTAATTAATTAAGCCTCAGCGTGATTATTTGGGACTAAGCAGTTGTGAGACTGCAGATCTGGACCTGGGGCTAGGCCAGGTCAGAAATTTCTGGCTACAAAGGTGTACCATTGGAGAAATGAAAAGCACATAAACAAAAATACCAAATGCTAACTAAGGCCATCCAAATGGCTTCAGTGACTGCCTGGGATCCCTTTCTCCCTGGGGCTTGAGGACTACCAGGTCCTTACTTCAAATGTGGTCATGAGGGTCACTGGGTCTGGACTTGCCCTAATCTCCATAGACCACCTGGGCCATGTCCAAAGTGCCACCAAGAACAACATTGGGCTGTTAACTGCTCCTGTGTACCTTGTAACATGGGGACATCAGATGCAGATCACCCTTCAGCTAAACTTTTAGGACTGGCCATGGAGGACTAAAGGGGCCTGAGCTGTCTTGACCTGACCACTTTCATCTCTGACAAGGGAGTTCTGGATAGTCATCGTGATATCAGGGTGGTCCCCTTCCTCCAGGACACTGGGGCCACTTACCTGGTCCTGAGGGAGTTTTGATGACCTACCTCTCCTTGTTTCCCTACTGTTTGGTGGAGGACAGCCTAACCTACCTCACCAGACCCCACTACTCAATTGTACTTTCAAGGGAATTCCACTCACTCATTCTCTCCTGGTGGTTCCAGCTTGTCCTGTACCCTCACTGGGAAGGGATCTTTTACCCATTTTGCTCCTCCCACTCACCTGACCCCAAGCTCAGCAGCCCTTCCTCTCCTCCTCATCCTAGCCACCTATTCTAATGTTTCCAACACATCATTTTTCTCTGCCAGCCTCCCTGGAGGACCCCTAAGTCCAGAACACCTATAACCCCTCTGTTGTTAGACATCATTCAGTTATTGTCCAGTTACAGGACCCTACCTGGTACATGACCCAAGCTCAGTACCACTCTCACTCTAGAGCATTATAATCTCTGACCTCCTAAGGGAACAAAGCCTACTTTACACATATCTTCTTCTAACACCCCTGTATCTGTGGTTAACTTTACAGGACCTACCACTTGTTTATGGTCTCAGTTCATTAATTCTGAAGTGGTCCTTCTCTATCCTGCGGTGCTCTAGCCCTTAAATACTCCTCTCTACTATTCCCTCAGGAACCTCCCATTTCTAAGTTCTGGATCTTATGGATACTGTCTTTCCTATCCTTCTCACCACTTAGTTTCAAAATTTCTTTCATCTGGACTGACCCTGACACTCCCCAATTCAAACAGCTCAGGAGGGAATCAGGGAAAAACCACATCTATTTGGTCAGACCCTAGCTTCTGACTGACTCTCTGTCTCTACCCAAATCTAAACCCATGCTATATAGATGCTTCTCCTCTGCAGTCCATCTCTACAAATTAACCAGACTAACACCTCTGCTCTTCTAAATTTCTTGTCCAGCTGGGACTATAGAGTCTCAACTTTCAAAGTCCAACTGTCCGCTCCTCAGGACCTACTTGGGACTAACCATTACCCCAACCCAGAAAGCCATTACTTTGGGTTAAAAAAAAAAAATACACCTAATTCAGTCTCTTACACCCTCCTCTACTAAAGAGGAGATTTTGTAATTCCTAGGAATAGCTAGCTTCTAATGCTCCTGGATCCCTTCTTTTTCCCTCCTTGCCTACCCCTTATATGATGCAGCCCATGGCCCCACATGAAGTCCTTCACACTCCCATCATTAATACCTTTCAGAATCTCCAACAGGCTCTCTCCAGGCCCTAGTACTCTACCTCCCAGACCTAACTCGTCCCTTCTCCCTCTGTGTAACATAAAGAAAGGAATATGCCCTTGGTGTCCTAGGCTACCAACCAGGACCTTGCTTTGCACCCATAAAACAACAATAGCAAAACCCAAACAAACAAACAAAAAAAAAACCCCTAGACTTTATGACCCAGGGATGGGCACCCTACATATGTGCTTTAGCAGCTGCTGAACTCTTCATTCAAGAATCAACAAAACCAAACAAAACAACCTTTGAGTCACCCACCATTTATTTATCTACTCTCCTCACAACTAGTCCTATCTCTAAACCAATAAAGGTTTATGAATTCTGCCTTGAAGAATGTATGGACTTTTAAGAGGCCTGGAGATCAGTCTAGACTCAGCCAGTGCAAACTGGTAGTAACTAGCATCTTAAAACATGTACTCTTAAGCACTTAAGCTTACCTGGGGTCTGCCCAGGGCCTTAAAAAAGACAAAGTCTAGATATAACATTCCCAAACCAGTGAGAGACCAGAAGCTGCAGATATTAACAAATCAAAGCCCTCCCCTGGCTGGAGGGAAGATCTGGGAAAAAGTATTTAAGGTCTCCCTCTCCATGATAGAATTAAGCTTGCTTGATTCAACAACCTATTCCCAGGAGCTGAGTCAACTTGGCCCCCTTTCCCAAGGGGAAAATCAGGACACTGAGCATAGAGGCAACTCTGATTCCTAACCCCAAACCAGGAACCCCCAACATTTTTGGCACCCAGTGTGGGTCTTTTTGGCTTTGCCATTGACCCTCATTATGGGTCATTTTTGTTTACCACAAATCAGGTACCCCCAGCACTACCTCATTCCTGGGTTCTTTCTGTCCAGGTGGCACTAGCAGAAGATGGCACACGTGCTTTCCAATCTTGCACACCTTTCAATATCTTAGATCTTTTCCCTTGACTCAATACTGAATGTTCCCTACCTCATTCTTACATTGAAGCCCCGGAGGAACTACTGCCCCATCCCTCACACATACAGGAGGACACACTGCTTCAGTCCACTCACCTGGTACTCAGATGCCAGCTCCTTTTTATATGAGGGGACCCAAAAAGCAGGCTATGCTATAGTGTCAGATACTGGGATGGTTGAGGCAAAGGCTCTCCCTGACCACACTACCAGCCAACAGCTAAAAGCTCTCACACATGCCTTCCAATTAGTACAAGGACAATCCCTAAATGTTTACACGGACTCCAAATATGCTTTACATATCCTCCTGTCCCAGGATGCCTTCTGAAAGGAGCATCAACTACTTACAGCAAAAGGAAGGTTCTTAACTAACCCAGCTCAAATTATGTCCATGCTGAAAGCCTCTGATCTAACTCCCCAAAGCTAGTGAAATTATCCACCAGACAGCTCTCTCATCTCCAAAGCAAATAACCAAGTTGATGAAGCAACTAGAGCTGCACCCTCCCTAGGCTCAAACTCATTCACCCACCATAGGGAATCCATGCACTGCCCCTCCCCAATCCATCCCCACTGTCACCCCCACACACACTCCACAAGTTCTGTCCTAGTTATACCAGCTCTTTTCATCCTGATAGCCTTTGTCAAGCCCACCTGAAGCACACCCCTGAGGACTTGCATTTCTTAAGAACTATTACTGCCTCTTATAAAATCTGTCAAACGTTAAACACAACTCCAGATACTACAGCCCCCCCTTTTCCTAGCCACCAGGCCAAAGGCTCCTTCCTCCTGAGGACTGGTTGGCAACTTGACTTTACTCACATGCCCACAGTCAGACAAGTTAAGTACCTCCTGGTCCTAGTAGACATATTCTCAGGCTGGGTGGGGGCATTTCTAACAACTAACAAAAGGACTTAGACAGTCTCCAATCCCCATCACTTGGAGATCATCCTCTGATTTGGAATTTCTGCCTCTCTCCAGTCAGACATTGTCCTGAATTTACCTACTATATTCCCCAAACCCTATATAAAGCCCTCAGCATATGACATTTTTATATCTCATGCCACCTCGATTGGGTATAGCTCTTGTCTTTGTCTCTTCTCAGGCTCTTGGCTGTCTCCAAGTGACCCCTTTCCATCTCGCCATTTGAACTCATGCATGGGAGGCTTGGTCTCCCATCCAAACTCTCACCTCTCCATGTCATCTACTTACCCCCTTACTCTATCATCTCTGCTCTCTTCTATTGGAACTTTATTGACCAATCCCTACCCCAACCATGTGCCAACCCCTGTCCATCCCCAGTCAACACTGGGGATCAGGTCCTTTTCTTTCCTCCAGACCAACTCACCTTGCCCTTTTCCCCTAAGTGTCAGGGTCTCTTGAAGGTAATTCTTTTAACCCTCCACAGTCACTAAGCTTTAGAGTGCCCTTCACTGGATTCACTTATCCCACCTCAAGCCCTTTGCTTCCCCACCTCAAGATAATTTGTCTTCATACACATCAACCCCAACAGGACCCCAAGACACTGAAATCAGCTGCCTTTCCCTGATTCCAGAAGAATGAGGCTTCACCCCACAGCCATACTCAACTTTCAAAGCAGATTAGAAACCCTATATGGAAATGTTAACTTCTTCCTGACCCCTCTCTGTGTTCTCCTGTCCCTCCTATTCACACCCTGCTTCAACAATTTCTTCTCTGTATGTCCAATAACATATTCAAAAATCTCTAATCAAACAACTAATCGGCTGTTGTTACAGAACTACCAGCCTTTAGCCACGGAGCTGGAGGTGTAAAGACTATCACTTACCATTGCCCCCCCCCCCAACTCAAAAAAAGGGGACTCACCAAACAGATTTCGATCCAACTTTTTATTTTTGACTTCCACCAGTAATCAACTACCTGTGTCTCCTGAGTGTGAGGTGATGCTGTAGTGCTGGGAAAGAAGCAAGAGCTTTAAGGTTTGTTTATGTGAAGATAAGAAAGATTAAGTGCTGATAAGGAGAAAGTGATGTGAGATATATTTAAAAAAATGAAACGTTTCAGATTCTTCTCTCTCATTATGAACAGTAGTTCATAACTGTAACACTAACCAATAGAATTCTGATATGCTTTTAATCTAACTCTAACAGAGTACTAAAGGCAATACTCTTATCATAGCCACAAATGCCCTTTGGTTGTTTTTAAATGTGTCTAAAACTAAAAATTCTTGTAAACTCCAGGAAGTCAACTTGGATGCACCATGAACAAGTCAGATATATTCTGGATAAGGACTATTTACATCTTTCCCATGGCCTTGGGATTCCCTTCCATCAACTACCAAGCCTAAAAACAAACAAACAAAATTCCCTAAATTTAGCCTTGCCAGGTCCAAACAGCACCGGATGGTTCTACAGAGCCTGGAGAGCAGTGAAGCAAGGAGCTGCCCCAGGATGTGGCTAGCACCCCAGCTTTCTCAAGTCCCCCCAAAGATTACCAACACTCCCAGGTCAGCAGGAAGCAGTCTCAAGAACTCAAGGGCCTCATCCCATCACCTGCTACACCTTTCTAACTCGCCTTTTAAAATAAACAAAAGGGAAGAATGTTAGCTAAGGCATTAAGCTGGCCTGCCCTTAAGGGCCTAGCAAAATGTGTCATCAATCACAGTCATTTCCTGCATGCATGTACTTGTAAAATTCAGGCATCATGCTGGCCTGTTCAGGGTCCTCAGCTACAGCCACTAAGAACAGTATTCAGGTAGGTACACTGGCCAGCTCAGGGTCCTAAGGCTGCTACACAGATCTGTGCACATGCACTTGTCACCTTTAGAAGTAAGCTCTGCCCACCTCCTACCCCCTTTCTGCTGCTTCTTCCTCAGAGGAGGACTCTGTATCCCCTTCTCTCCCCCACCCTTCCAATAAATCTCCAATGTGAGTTGGTTGTGTGGTAATATTTTTTCTTGCTGTTGCTAAACTACACTTTTGGCTTCTGTAGCAACGGTTCTTCTTAACTGATGTAGGTCAATCCAGAATATGGTTTTCATGCTTAAGAGCTCATTCTGAGGAAGGATCCATGCTACACTGGGATCCCACTCCCCCCCCAACCCCCTCCCACACCCCATGTAGTCACCAGCCAGCTAATAAAGATTTTCTATTAGTTTAAATCCATGTCTGAGTAGTCTGGCGGATAATACTCACCACAATACCCTCATAATAATACCCATAATGCTCTCCATAACAAGAAAAAAGAGTAACCCCTAAGGAAACCGATCCTTGGGGATTAAACAAAACTAAACTAAAACACACAAACAAAATGACTACTCTGAATTTAAAAATAGCAATTTAAAGTCAAAAGATCAAATTTAGACATTGCTTCTTAGGTTTTGTTTGTTTACCCCCCCCCCATAACCCTTCTCATAAGCATCTTCAAAAAGATTTCAAGAAAGCAAACACAAACAAACCAACCTATCAGAGGTGCAGTGCTCTTAGCAAGAACTTTCAACCAAAATTTTGGAATTTAATCCAGAGAGAGAGAACATATAAGACTGCTGTGTAAACCCTGGCTGGGGAGAGAGCAGAAGCTCCAGAATACGCAGATCCAAACCAGTGTTTCCCAGTTCTTTTGGGCTGTGATCAGAAATCTTTCTCAAGGACACCTGAAGTAATGGAAGGCATACTAACCATCGGTTAACCCAGACTTGGCACTGAAAGATTATTATGAATAATTTTAATGCCAAGTTGGTATAAATTAGAATCACCTGTGCAGGGAATCTCACCCTGAAAAACTATCCCAGTTGAGGAGGCAACGATGAAAACAGCACAGCAGAAGGAGGATTTTCTCACCTTTAGCTAACATGGCCTTCCACATAGCACCAAATCGATTTGCTGTTGATGCCTTCCCAGACGCCAGAACCAGCATTTCCAAGATTTCCTTGCAGAAAACCCCTCCTGCTCTCCGGGAAGCATCCCTGCTTTTGTCTTCAGAGTGAGACTCCTGACTGCCCAATCTTCCCCACCCCCACATCTTATAATAAAATGCCCTGGTGAGACTGTTGAGCCTCAGGGCTGTGAGTCTGCTGTGGTTACTGTTTTAAAGCTAATGGGTTTAGTTCCTCCTATTGGAACCCTGACCGAGGGCTTTCCTAGGACACTGCCAAAGCTCCACTGCTCTTTGTCCTTAGTATTATTGTCACCATATATGCTTAGTCTTGTGGCTATGGTGCCCTCAAGAGCTAGGATAAGTCAGATCCTGAGAAACTTAAAAAGAAAAGGTTAACATTTGAGTACAATATTCTCTAGCCTCGTACAGGCTACATGATGGAAAAGTTTGGGCAAAGGAAATATTAACCTATAATACTGTCCAACTGGACTTACTTTGTAGAAACCAAGGGAAATGACCTAATATAATATATGACTTAATGCCCTATATACAGGCTTTCATGGCTCTCTCGCAGGAGAGGGGGGAAATCCAAGCTCTATAGAGTATACTGGCCACGAAGCTCATGTATCCATCTACTGCTGTTCCCAGCACCCTCTCCAGAGAAACACCTAACTTCTCGGGTAATAGTGTTTAAACAAGGACCCTCACAGTGCAAGATGCCACCAGAAGGCTGTTGTCGGATTCTCCCAAGCTGCACAGGACAGAGAGTATCCATCACCTGTTGTTGTGCCCTGGTCACGAGACCCCCGAAGAAACCACCAGAGACACAAACTCTCCAAAATGCAAAAGCAAGGTTTATTATTATTATTATTATTATTATTATTATTATTATTATTATTATCATTATTTGAAAAAGACAAGTCATGACAAGGACCTCTTCCAGCGCACAGGCATGGCAGTGGCCAGAGGAAGTACCTGCCCCTCTGCAAGCTGGGTTTTAAAGGCAAAAATCACAAGGTTATATATCAATTAGGGGTCTTAGCATGGATACAATTCTGATTAGCTCATTTTGGGGGGACCCTCCATACTTCTTCTGGTATCTTAGTTGGCTGGCTGTTCATCAAATCTTCTTCTGTAGACTGTCTACTGGGTTGGGACATTCTGAGTCTGTGGCTATCAAATGGCCCTAGGCTATCTCCAGTGCTAGGACATTCCATGGTTAATTAGCTGCTATCAGATAACCCCTAGGCTGTCTCCTGTTTGTACTTTGGTCTAAGCAGAACTCAGGCCTGTTTCAAGCTGGGGTTCAGGGACTTTTGCTCAAAATGGAGGCGCTTCTCTGGTTCTTAACTGTTTATCTTCATTCTGTTTTCTTGTGCACTGCCATTCTGAGGGCTGATTCAGAAATGCATAATTAGTTCCTTTTCACCTATTCCTACTTTTTCTTTCAAATGTTAACCAGTGCTCAAGCCTTTTTTTTTAAAACTCTGTAACTAATGCTTTGTGCTCTCTGTCTGTCTCTGTCTCTGTCTCTGTCTCTGTCTCTGTCTCTGTCTCTCTCTCTCTCTCTCTCTCTCTCTCTCTCTCTCTCTCTCTCTCTCCTTATGGAGACTTCCCAAACCCCAATCCTCTGTCTCATTTCATAACAGGCTTCTGTCTTATTCCTGTTATATGTAGGAAAGTTTTTGACTCTGAACTGTTTTTCTTTTTACTGCTCTAAGTCTGTTATTAACATTTTAATAACCAGGCAGGTGGTGGTGGTGCTCACCTTTAATCCTAGAGGCAGTGGGATCTCTGAGTTCAAGGTCAGCCTGGTCTACAGAGAGTCAGTTCCAGGACAAGGCTACACAGAGAAACCTTGTTTTGAAAAAGCCAAAACTAAACCAAGCCAAAGCCAAGCAAGCCAAACAAACAAACAGAAACAAACAAAAAAAAAAAATCTTAATACCCTAAACGACTACATCTATACAAGCTCTTTCAATAATACAGGAACTTCACACTCCACACGCTTGACTGTTGAACTTTGACTTCTCAATGTTAAACAGCAGAGGCCTGAAGATGACAGCCCTGATATGACCATTTTACAGAGCTAAAGGCACTTGAGACACAGACTGGCAAAAGGCTGCCTCAGAGTAGCAGGCAGACTCTGCTCAACCTCAGCTTCTAGAGCTGCCCCAGTAGGAAGGACTGTTCTGGGAGGTGGGGCCCTGCAAAGAAAAAGCACTTTGTCTCAAGTGAGCCTGCCTTCCTGAGAGTAGCTACTAGAGGATCCCAGGCCTGCCCATTGGACTAACCCTTAAGGGAGTAGGCAGGTTGTGTCTCCACCTAGTGGTAATTTATATTACGTACACGATTTTGTTATGTACTCCAAGATGGACTCCAATTTGTAATCCATCTGGTTCCTTAGTGGAGGGGTATACATGACCTTATAAATTCTTTGACTGCCTTGACATATTCCAGGCAACAATTGAACAGAGGGGTGGGTAATTCTTGGGGTGTGGCCTTGAACTCCTAAAAGATAACCTAAGTGGTGCCCATCAGGATGAAGGATTTGAATGGGGGAGACATGCTGAGTATTTTGCAATGCACAGTAGCATTTGACTAATGAAGTAAATAAAGTCAAAGGAGCAGCAAGCTGGCCACTTGCACTGATGTTGAAATTACTAGTATGAAAACTTTGACCCATCTATCCCACAGAGGCACTTTCACACTTTAAAACCAGGTATAAAAATAAAATACATTTTTTTAAATTTACCATTTCTAATGTGTTATTCATAATCTACTACAATCCATATATATCAAAATAAACTGCATATTTCTGCTACTCACTAAGTGCTATTCATAATTTACCACAACCCACAATATCCTTGAGAGTCACAACTTACATCTGAAAAACAAGGCTGGAGGGTGTTGACCGTGTAAAGAAAATGAGAAGAAAGTTGGTGGGCCATGATCTGATCCCAGCAGCAGTAACTCATAAAAGACAGAGAAACATATCTGACTGCAGAGGAGAACATAAATGTAATGAGGTCTGGGGGTGAAATTCTATTTTCTCATAATGAAAATGTAGTAATAGGCATTATCTGTTGAGTAATTTTCCAGAAGCACAAGACCAAGTGACAAACAGTAGAAGGGCTTAGGCCAGAGGCAAATTCGGGGCCCGGGATGTGGCTGTAAATTGTTCCATGTGGTCCCGCCTCTAGGTGCTGTGTTTGAGCTCCTTCAGCTTGCCAAAGTGCACCCTGGCAGAATATTGCTCGTATTTGGGGTTTCTCTTCCTGTGATGAAACCAAAACCAACATGACTAGGGAAGGGTTTACTTGGCTCATACTTCCATGTTTATCACTGAAAGAAGTCAGAGCAGGAACTCAAACAGGGCGGGAACGTGGAGTCAAGAGCAGATGCAGAGGCCATGGAGGGGTGCTGTTTAGAGCAATTGTTTTTAATTATTAACTAATTTCCAGCACAATCATGGTTTTTCCTCCCTCCTGTCTTCCCAGTTCCTGCCCCACCCTTCATTGGCTATTCCTCCTTTAGTCTCTCATGTATATCAGCCATACGGCATATCAAGTTGCAGTAAGACTAGGCACTTCCTCTCCTATTAAGGCTGGATGAGGTAACACAGGAGGAGGAAAGGGTCCCAGAAGCAGGTAACAGAGTCAGCGACAGCCTCTTTAGCCTGCTTTCTTAAAAACCCAGAACCACCATCCCAAGGATTGCACCACCCACAATAGGCTGAACCCTCCCCCATCAATCACTAATTTAGAAAATGCCCTATCAGCTTGCCTACAGCCCAATTTTATGCAGATTTTTAAAATTGAGTCTCCTTCCTCTCAGATGACCCTGTCTTGTATCAAGTTGACATAAAGCTAGCTATCAGAGTTGTATTCTCGGAAAGATTCATCGATTGTGGAAACCCAGAGAAAAAGCAATGCCTTACACTTTGTCCCACCTCCTAAATGGTGGCGTAGGAACAAATTGGGTGAGTCTCTCTGAAGTAGTACACAGATAGTTACTGAGCACTTGCTATGTGCCAGAGACTAAGCACTAAGGTTTTGCAAGAATGTAGTGTAGGAAATCCAGCTGCTGCTAAGACTCAGTATCTGCAGCAGCCTTCTCCTCTGTCAGGCATCCTCCAGAGGTATCATATGGATCATAGTTATCAGGCTTCTAAATCAAAGGGGTCATTGGTTACCCAAAGTCTTGTTCACACTCTCTTCCCTGGAAACCGGGCCAAAGGCTTTTGCTGTGAAATCACCCACCCTCAAAACAGTATGAGACTCTCACTTCTCCCACATGGGCCATGACTTCTTTGCAGAAATATATTGTTCTGTCTGACTCTGGTCCTGGGTCCTGAATGTTCCTCGGAGTTTGCAAACATGCTGCTGTTTAGTTTGTCTGTTTGTCTGTCTATAGCACCAATACTTTCTCTTCTTCTTTTTTCTCCTCCTCTTCCTTATTTTTCTTGAGACAGGGTTTCTCTGTGTAGCCTTGACTGTCCTGAAACTCACTCTGTAGACCAGACTGGCTTTGAACTCACAGTGATCTGCCTGCTTCTGTCTCTTGAGTGCTGGGGTTAAAGATGTGAGCCACCATTGCCTGGCTTAACCCTTATAACAAAGTCTTGACCCCAAAAATTTGTCTGAGTTTCCCTTTTGAACTCACTTCTGAGAACTTTCAGGTTCTACCTGTGAACAAAGAAAATCCTTGCTCTCTAGTTTGGGATAACCAAGTAAGTGTTTAATGCCAAGCCGTGACAAATGCTATGGTTTAGCAGGAGAAGGTTGTGCATGTCACTTGAGGTAGTATAAATAGAGACTTGAGAGCAAGAAAGGTTGAGGCCTTCAGTTCACAAATCCAACTGGGCTAGATTAATAGGGGGCTACAAGAAATTGCCATCACAAACCCAGTTTTGTGAACCCATCAAACTCTGAACTCTTATATGATTGATCTTACTGATCCTGCTCTGGGTGTCCACATCCAGCTGGGCTGTGATTGGCTCTGCAGATTGTCTGTCAACCTGTTCTAGGGCATCTTGGGTAAACTCAGATTACAGAGACATGCTGCTCACTGCCTGAAGAAATGGGAATAGTAGCACTTGAACCACATGCATCTATTCTGTCAGTTTCCTACTGGAATAGGAACCAAATCCCCAAACTTCTGTAGCCAGCCAAGAAGCCTTAAAATACAAACTACGGTTGGGCCATTTCAATACATATATGTAGTCAATCATTGCCAAAAAATATTTGATGAACACATTGACTCTTATCATTATTCCCTTAATAACATGGAATAACAACCATAGCATTTGCAACATATCAGGTATTATAAGTAATTTAGACAGAATTAAAAATATTTGAGATATATATAGGTAATAGGCAAATACCAAATCATTTTGTATAAGGGATTTGAGTGTTCTTTTTAGTCAGAAGTTTCTGATCCAGCCTAGCCCCAGGATCTGGACCCACAGTCTCAAATAATCACACAAAGGCTTATAATAATTTCAAGTTGACTGGTCTATGGCTCAGGCTTGTTATTTGTTAACTCTTATATTTCTATTTATGCTTAGCCACCTGATTTGGTACCTTTTTGCTCAGTGCGTGTAGTATTCTCATCCCACTTCCTTGGGATCTTGCTGTCATCTCTTCCTCTGCTCTTCTGCTTCCTAGAATTCTCTTAGTCTCCTTGCCCTGCCACTTCTTTCTCTCTAGCTACTTGACCAATCAGTGTTTTATTAAACCAATATTTACAATACAAATGCATATTTCCACAGCATTTCCTTCTCCCCTTTTTTTTCTTTTTAAAACTGAGAATACTGGCATTTCAATATCGAGCATGTACACCAACATAAAGCCTGAGAAAACTTAAAAAGGTTCTAGATTACACAAACAGAGCCAAAAACAGCTTCTTAGTATTGTACCCATGTCATGAGTACACACACCCCCACACACAGAGCTACATATCTGATGCAAGTACAAAGGCTAGGCTTGAGCTGACTCTCAGCACTCCAATGCAGTGGGTAGATAAGATCAGCCCTGAGCCCTCACAGTGAAGGGTTTTTAAAGTTTAGATCTAAGAGAATTTGGAGAATTTCCATAAGCAGTTTCAAGGACATTTGGGACCCCACAGACTTTGTTTACCAAAACTTTCTGTGCATTGATATGTCTGGGTGGGGTTGCCCTGATGAGGTCCTGAGCTGTTTAGAATCATTTGTGGTTATTTTTAAAACTTTATGGAACTAAGTGGAGCTAGATTCAGCCCTTGGCCAAGTTCTGTGTAAAATGGAGTTTGTCCTGTTCACTTCACTAGGTGTGTATGTCAAGTGGGCCAAGGTACAGAGTGGCATGCAGGCTTAAGCTACAAAATGTCTAGTTTGTGGCAGCATGCATTTTAATCTGCAAACCAAGGCTGGTTCCTGAAGTCTCAGAGATGCCTTGGTTCAAGCACAAGCTGCATATGAAAAATTTAAGGTTTTTGTTCTTATAGAAAAAAAAGTTGAGAACAAATTCAAAGACAGTTTCTTAGTAGCAGCATTTTAATGGATGGGCTCTATTTGCCGACTCAGCATTAGTGGCAAAACCCTCAAGTGTCTTTTAAGAGGCCCTCCTGCCAAACACTTAAATGATACTTATGAGTAGTGGGTTGGTCTGCTTTACCTGGTAGCAGTGTGGAGCCTAAAATTTCCCAGAGTTGGGGTGGTAAACATGGTTTGTAAAGATAAGCTCTGACAGATGAAGGATCTGGGTAGAGCAAGCCTCCAAAGCCTAGGGTTTGATTCTAGCTACACCTTAGTAGATTAAAGGTGTGGTCAGAAAAAGAGAGAAATACAGTAAAGACAGATTCATACAAAAAATTCTCTGAACACAGTGTGTTTAAAAATATATGTAGGCTTGGGAGAGAAAAGGAAAAGAAAAAAGGATAGAGAAAGTTCTTAAAAATAACGAAGTAATATATATATATCATATATATATATATATGCTATGGAAATTAGATTCAGAGTTCTTGTTATAAAAATAAAAAAGGGGGGAAATGTTGTGGGATTATGCTCTTGTACCTCGTAAATATTTACCCCTCCTAGTGGTTTAAAAAATGAAGGCAGACAGAAAGTATGGGCAGGGCTAAGAAAACTCTGGGAAGAAGAAGAGAAAGAGCAGAGCAGAGAAGCCAGAGAGATGCAGAGGAAGCAGGACAAGAAAGCTGCTCTGAGAAAAGGTACTAAGCTATGTGGCGAATCATGGGTTAACTTAAGAGTAAGAGTTAGCAAGTAATAAGCCTGCTGGCCCATAGGATGTCCCTCCAACTGGGTTTTGCTGGGGATTTGGCTTGCGGGGGGGGGGGGGGGGGGGGGGGGGGGGGGGGGGGGGGCGGCTCCCAGCTTTCTTTGGTTTAGGATGGAGCTGTGTGTGGTTTGGGGGGGAGCAGTGTCCCCAGGCTGGGATTTGGAGATCACAATCTCTTTTGGCCTGAGGGTCGGAGTGCCACTCACTTCTTGGTCAGCTGTGGTCCAGGAGGGAGGTTTCCAAGTTTCCAAATTTTAAAAAATATAAAAATAATATTATCTAGGCAAAATGTTACAAGATTAATGGTTGTTAAAACTGTTGCCTTTAGCCTGTTAGCTGCTGCCACTATGGTTCTTATAGCCTTGTCTCAATCTGTTCACACTGCTAAATATGTTAATCAATTATCAAAAAGTATATATCTTTGACCTTAAAAACTCAAAAATATTTCTTTAAAAATAGAACAAATGCCTTATATGAGAGAATACGATTTTTAAAAATGAGCTCCAAAGTTTAAAAATCAAAACACATCTAAAATTTCATGCTAATGATGAATACATCTATGTTACATCTTCTATATATAATGAGTGTTGTTAGTTAAAAAAATTAAAACACATCTCTAAAATTTTGACATTATTTTAATATATCCTTAAGTGGTTAAGCAACACCAAAAAGTGACAAATATGAAACAAGTTAGTTTAAATTTTAACATAGCCAAAACAACTAAAAATATCTTTTAAAAAATGGTTTAGAAAACCATTCCAGAAATCATCATTTACTTTGCTCCTAAATAGTGTTGCTGTTATTAAAACATTTGTTCTGCTAAACATAATCTGTTGGCCTATAGCTCTCAACTGATTATAAAAACTGAACTCAAAACTTCACAAAGTAAAACTCTGCACATTTCCGTACTAATGACACCAAAAGCTAGTCAACAACAAATAAACTTTCTTTGCCTCCTTTCAGCCTAAGACAAATCATAAATTATAAAATTCATGCTCCCATGACAGATAAGACTAAAATACAATTAAAAAAAAAAACCCTAAAACAGACACAGTCATCTAGAAAGCTCCATAATAATCTTAAAAAAATAAATAAGGGGAAATTCTTGGAACCCGTACAGTGACTCAGTTTCCCATACTGACTCACAAAGTAAAAGAGTCACAGTGAGTCAGCTATTCTAGAGTTCAAGTAAGTTCAACTTACTCCTTTCTTTAGCCTTGATGGCCCTGGGATTAGTGTGATTAGGCCCTGAGGAAAAATTCATTATCTTGCTACTCAAGCTAGCAAAAGGCACATGATATGATAGTAAATTTGTCCATTGTCTGATGCAAAGACAACACAAAGTTTTCTCAAGATAATGTTTAAATGTTTATGCTGGGATTTATTTAAATCCTGCTTTAAAATTTATATATTTATTTCAAAAATAAACTCAAGGTCTTAGTGGTTTCAAATTATGGGTCTCCCGGTTTTCTTTCCTAACTCCTGCCTGCCTGCCCCTTTTGATCCTGATGATTCCTTGACTAGATTGGATGGGATGGGGGTATGTGGACTTTTGAAACCCCAAAGCTCTTCCCCAGTGATATACTTCTTCTGACAAGGCCAGGACCTCTTTATCCTGCTCAAACATTTAAATAATTAAGTCTTTGGGGATCACTCTTATTCAAACCACCAGTCACAGGGCAACAACGAGACTGTCTAGGAAGGTAGAGGTAGAGAAGGAAGCATAGAAGGGAGAGACACAAAGAGGCCATTGAAAGAAGGTGGGAATCTGTAGATAGGGCTCACACAGAGTGTCAGGGAAGGATTTCAAGGGATAGGGGGTGTTCGGCAGGAGTGAGTTGGGATCTGACTGGGAAGGATGTTGGTGGAGTTAACAAGTAGAGATTAATAGTTCACAGTTAGGGATGGAGAGGAACCACCAACAAAAACAGAGTGATCTTGGAGGTCTGTTATAGGTGTAGAGCCATAGGATGAAGTGGTCATTGTGTAAAGATGTAGCTTGAGAGCGAGTGGACCCACAGTGATAAGGAGCCAAGGGCAGCCTGAGCATGCTGGACTTTAGTGGGCAGAGAGCCTAACAGTTGGATGAGTAAGTGAACTTGGCCCCCTTTAAAAACTGATGAGTTTGGTTTAAGAGGAGAATCCATCCCTTTCTTGCAAGCGATTAAGGGGAGAAGTAAGAGTGGAGTCCATACAAGGATCCTAAGAGGGGAAAATGGGGGTGGGGGTGGGGAAAGAGATATTTTAAATTGGATAATCAGAGATCATAGTTGGATCTTGAGAGCAATCAGGCTGAACACCAACTGCAAGGGGAGCAGACACCTGCCTCACCCTTGCCTCTAGGTGCTCTGTCTGCCCTAAGCGAGTGTCTCAAAGCATTAACTGTGAAAAAATAGAAATAAAGGGGCACCCAGCAGGGGTGAGGTAAGGGCAACGGAATATGCAGCCAAGAGCTGTACCTTGGAAATTTTTTCCTTCATGTCCAGTTATTCCGGGTGACAGTGGCTAGCCTCACTGCTGCACCAAAGTAAATGAGCAGAATCAACAAAGGGCTACAGAGCACTTCAGGAAGATGACAGGAGGAAATAGATGACAAATGATTACTTACAGAAGTCAAGATCAGATTAGCAATTTAAACAGATTCCTAATCCCTGGAGAAACAAAAGCAAAAGCAGTCATGAAAAGTCTCCTAGCCAGAGAGAGAAAGGAAGGGAGAGGGAGGAGGGAGAGGAAAGAGGGAGAGGGAGGAGGGAGAGGGAGGAGGGAGGAGGGAGAGGGAGAGGGGTGCCTAGGGCCAGATGGTTTTAGCACAGAATTTTACGAGAACTTCAGAAAAGATCTAGAACCAATACTCCTCAAATTATTTTACAAAATAGAAACAGAAAACATTGCCAAATCATTTTATGAAACCACAGTACCCCAGTACTTAATCTACACAGAGACTCAGCAAATAAAGAATTATAGATCAATTTTCCTCATAGATGCTAAAACTCCCACAGGTGAGAAACACTTTCACCAAAGTACCTGGACACAAAATTAACTACATATATATGTATATATGTGTGTGTGTGTGTGTGTGTGTGTGTGTGTGTGTGTGTGTGTGTGAGTGTGTGTGTGTGTGTGTGTGTGTGTGTGTCCTATATACAAATGACAAACTGAAGAAATCACTGAAACAACATCTCTCACAATAACCTCAAATATTGTAAAATATCTTGGAGTAATTCTAACCAAGCAAGTAAAAGGCCTGTATGGAAAAAAACAAAAAAACAAACAAACAAAAAAAACCTTAAAGTCTTTGAGTTGTTAGTCAAAGGGACCCCATGAAAATCCCAGACAACCCAGGCTGTTCCCAAGACAACAGACTGCTTTCCACAAGCTTACAGCAAAGTCCCATTGCTAAAGACAACACCCATACAACTCATTGAGCACGGAAAGGCTGAGCTGGGGCCTACATAGAGCCTTCATCCTCCTGTTCTAGTGTCTGTGGCACAGGAAGGCACTCTGTATGCTACTAAAAGAGGAAAGTAAACACAAACCCAACAACAAAGCCTTTGGTATATGATCTGTCTGCAAACTATGCTCGGGCAAAGTAGCACAAACCGCTGGGAGTAATCAATGATGTCCAGTTATGGACCACTCCATAGATGAAACTCACACTGGACATTGCTTGGGTGACTATGAACCAGTCTAGATAGCCCAGAGACCTAGGGTAAAACCAAATATGACTAGTCTAAAACAAACAATAAAATGACTCCTACCTTCTCTAATCAAAGATTGGTGCCTTATTCAGTAATTATCAGAGAGGCTTCTTACTGCAGCTGATGAGAACAGAGCTACCCACAACCAGACATGACATAGAGAAAAGGAAAGCTCAGAACAGACAGCTCTAATGGGGATATCCTCATCAGACTCTTCCCCTCACACCACAGGGAACTCCTCAGACGGAGGGGAGGACTCTAAGAGCAAGGCCTCTGAAATAACTAACCTAAGCTTATGCGATCTCACGGAGACAGAAGCAGCATGCACAGGACCTACGCAGGTCTGCACCAGGTCCTCTGCATGTATGCATATGAGAGCTTTCAGTTTAGAATTTTAATGGGACTCCTGAATGGGTAGATGTGTGGGTCTCCAATTTTTGTGACTTCTCTTGGGAATCTTTTATTTTCTATTGGCTTGTCTAATTTCAATATAGTAGTTTTTGTTCTATATCATTTTATCTAACTTTATGTTTTGTTATCTCCTAGAAGCCTGTTCTTTTCTAATGAAAGACAAAGATGGAGTAGATCTAGATGAGAGTGGAGGGAGGGAGCAATTGAAAGAAATTAAGGACAGGAAATTGTATTTAGATAAGTAAATACAATTTATATAAGTAAATAATAATAATAATAATAATAATAATAATAATAATAAAGAATTGGACCTAATTTGGTGTGAAAAGATGAAGGTTCCTTGCAGCCTTAGTTTCCCCACAGTGTCCAGAAGATCCTTAAAGTTGGTGATTGGCAGTGGGGTCAGCCGAGAGTTTCCTCATAGGTGTCTCAAGAATGAATGGAGCTGTTGCAGATTGAGAGCCGTTAGAAGACCTCATGTCAGAGCATCCCTGTTCAGGTGCCGGTGGGAGTCTAGTTATTTTAAAAGAGGCGAGTCCAGTAAGTATTTCAAACCTTTTGGAGGCAGCATAGGTGAATCCATGAGGAGAGGCCATCAAGCTCAGAGAAAATTTGGGTAAAAAGCATTATACTACCAGATCCAGTCCTTTTCAGGGACAGGCCCTGATTAAGATTAGATAATGTGCTGCCTGGCTTTATGTCAATTTGACAAAAGCTATAGTCATGTGAGAAGACGAAGAATCAATTGGAAAATAATGCCCAATCTCTAGGGTACGAGGGGGCACCCATCAGATGAGATGGTAGGAGTGCATCCCTTTGTGCCCAGAGCTGAGTCCTTTGGAAAGAATTGATACTGTCAGCAAAGGAAGGAGGAATCAGAGAGGGATGGGGGAACAATCCAGGGAAGATCAGAGGGGCTGAGGTGGAAGGGCTTCTGGGGGAAAGCCCTAAGTTTAGATGTGCAAGGCAATGGAGTCTGGGCTAGTTTTGTTTTAATCTAGAGTTAGTTTAATGAGTTTCCTTAAGGGTTCAGCTAGTCATTTCTACTTTCTCTGACAATTGGAATGATATAGAGTATGAAATCTTCAGGGAATCTGTAGATTCATGGATGTAGACCTGAAGCCATTGTCTGATTGGAAAGAAGTTAGGAAACAGAATCAGGGAATAAGTTCAGAGACTAAGCTATGAGCCGCAGTGAAGACCCTTTCGTTAGTAGTTGGGAAAGCCTCCACCTTTCCTGAAAATGTATCTACCATTAATAAAAGGTACTTATGGCTTTTTTCTACAGGAGGCATATGGCAGTCCAGTCGTCAGTCATGGCAGG
Source organism: Phyllotis vaccarum (assembly GCA_033318265.1). Taxonomy (NCBI): domain Eukaryota; kingdom Metazoa; phylum Chordata; class Mammalia; order Rodentia; family Cricetidae; genus Phyllotis; species Phyllotis vaccarum. The sequence continues at coordinate 186,228,145 of JARWLC010000002.1, forward strand.
CATCTGGTGTATAGGAAATGGTATCATCTAAGGTATGAATTGGAGTGAGTTCTTGTGCAGGTATTGCAGGAGTTAGATAAGTTCCTTTTGGAGTAGTTTGTCTGAAGGTTATAGGGGAGAGTGTTGTTGGAGAAAACAGGCTAGAACTTGATTAGAGAGCTGGAACAAAGAGTGTGGGTGAGGATGTCTTTGGTCAAAGGAACACTCGGAGAATGGAGTGGCTTCAGGATGAGGTCTGATAGGTGTGAATAATGAGGCTTTGTGATCAGAGGTGGGATCAGTAAGGTAGACATGAATGAGGAGAATTTCCTTGGTGAGATTATCAGCAATTATTATTATCCTGTGGCAATGAACAATAGAGGCAGTCTCAGAAAGCAAAACAGCATTTAAGATCTGGCCCAAATTAAAGAAAGGAGTTCCCCTTTGTGTGAGACATGCATTCTGTCTCCATACTAGGATGCTGGGATGGATAATCTTAGAGATGTGTTTTGAGTCTACGTTGATGGTGACTTGTTATCTGTAGCTAAAGACAGGTTTCCCATCGGAGGTGTGAGTGCTGATTCTTACCAGGTGGTGTGATAGAGGAAGGATACAGCCTCAGCAAGAGTGTGAAGTGAAGGAGCCCCAGATGACTAGATAACCAGCCACAAAATGTGGGTGTCGTTCAGTGAGCTCCTATTTATGAATGGGTTGAGGATGACGCCTAGAACTTTGATGTGGCAATGAAGAGGGAGCAAAGAAGAGGGTCTTGGAGGAAGTGTTGGGTAGTAAGGGTTTGGGGAGGGTTTGAGGGTTGGTTGGGGTCCGAGAGAGGCATGGAGAACCCTACTTTGCAAAGGTGATGGGGTTAGGAGTGTGGCTAATGGGATATTTAATTGAATGTGTGAAAAGAACAGTGAAGGGTTATGGAAGACATTTTGTTGGCCTCAGGGATGAGAATGGTGGTAGAAGCTGTGTTCTATAGACAAGGAAGCCACCCTTTAACAACCAAGTCTAGTTGTTTGGATTCAGTTGGGGTTTAAGTGGCCCATGCTCACTGTTCACTGACAGCGGACAGCAAGGGCATGACCTGACTAATGTGAAAGGAGATCCTTAAAGCATGGAGTAGTTAATGAGTTCCTATAGTCACCTAAGTTGGATGAACCAAGAATGTTGAGAAAGGGAGACCTCAGTAGGCCACAGGCAGGACTGAAGTCTAAAGCAAAGGAAGTCTGGGCACAGGGGGCCTCAGGCCATTTGCTATTTGCCTGATAAAGTAACTTAAGTCTATGAGGATTTAGAAACCAAAAAATTCCTAATTCAGGCCAAGTGTGGCCATTATCTAATTTATATTGGAGCCAGATGTGGAAGGGGATCAACTTAAGTCATGTCGTGAGTCTGATGTCAATGAGATCTAAGACTCTGAGGTTTGATTTTAGGCATGCCAAAAGATTGTCCCTTGGCACCAACAATTTGGAGCCCATCTCAGAAGGCAAGTGAATCCACAGTTAATCCACAGGCACCACCTAGGTTCAGTCAGCAGCTGGAAGAATGAGCCTGATTTGCAAAAGAGAGAAGCCCCTACTTGTTGACATCAGGTGGCCAAAGCCAAGGAACTCCTGGGGTTCCAGAGAAAGCCTAGGTCCAGACACCTCTATACAGTGGCTGAGCCTTATTTACCCAGTGAGTTTGTGGTGGATGGAGTCTGGGAAACAAACAATAAATGGTCTCTCTTCTGGATTGGTAAGTACTGAGAGAGGGGGAATAGGAGAGGGCAAGGGAGAGGAGAGGAAGGGAGGTGGGGGGGGGGGATAGATTAGAAGAATATCAACTTTCACATCTTAGGTAGAGAAAGGCCACAAGTCCAGAAGTTTCCGTTTGGGCCTTTTTGACTCAGTCCCCAGTAAGCTGGTGACCAGCCACACTGTTGACTGGATGGGTGTCAGAAAAGAAAGTGATGATCAGAGGGAAGGGCTGGGGTGCAGGTCTCCAAAATACACGCCAGGTTTTGGAATCAAACATTAGATTGGGATTCTTCAAGGTAACAAGAACACAGACGAAGACAGTGACCTCTGCAGAAGTAGATTGTCCTCCAGTAGGACACGAGGGGCAGTGGCCTCTCTACAGATGGAGACTGTACAGGGACCTGAGGTTTTATAGGGTAAAGAGGAAAGACTTTGGGAGAAGATTTCATCTGAAGATCTGTTCCTACTGCCCCATGTTGTATATGTCAACAGAGATTGGTTTGTTGACCCTGCAGATGTTATCAGTCTATCAACTTTCCTGTCTGGAGTGTTCCCAGATTCCTTGAGCATTTTAGGACATTAAGCTTTAGATGCTGCCAAACTGACATTGTATCATCACTATGAACAAGAATTCCTGAAAAGAGACTGATTGATTAAAATTGCAGCACCATAGATCAGTTAGAATGATGCTGGTCCTGAGCACCTTATCTTGGGCTAGCTTCAGGCCCTGGGTCAGTCATCCTTTGCTCATTAATAATAATAATAATAATAATAATAATAATAATAATAATAATAATAATAATAAATAATGTCCTATGACTAATAGATTAAAAACTTAAATTAAACTTAAAATCTGTTAATTTAGCAGACCAGTAGTTTCTACCAACTTAAAATCTAAGGACATCAGCAGAGCATCTGAGATTTATAGGAAAATCTCATGTCTTTCTGTAACCACCCTCTCTGATTTACCCACCAATGTATCTTAAATTTGTCTTGACTTACAAAATTTCTTTGTTCTGTTAAATGAGAAAACTTCTTTCACATTGGAACATAGAATTTGGAGTATCCTGGCCAGAAGGGCTGGGGTGAGGTCTCCACCACCATTTTACGAGTCATCAGCATAGTACTCTAAGTTCTATTGATACAGGATTTTTCAGAGGATGCTTGGTTGAATGAAGATGTGATGAAGGGCTGCCAGGTTTGTGTAATTTCCTCCTTCACTGTTTTCCTTTCTCATCAGGGCGTGTAGAAAGAGCAAAGCTGTGCTTACTCTGATGGTTTCATTTCCCTTATAGCAAGCAGATAGCAAGTTTGCTTCGAGTCCAAGGACAGAGAATGCATGCTTGTTTCCTGAAGCCACTAAGACCAGAGTAAATGCTAAAAAGAGAACACGTTGAAGTTTTGGTGAATTTAGCTCATCCCTTAACTTTATCTATAGAAACTACTGTAGGTTTTTGTTTTGTCTTGTTTTTTACTCTTTGGGGGCCGCCTCTCAGCTCCCACATAAATGCCTGTCCTTAGCTTGGCTTGTTTCTAGACAGCTTTTCTAATTTTCTATTTAACTACAATTTGCCTCTGGCTTTTTACCTTTCTTTATTCTATGTATCTTTATTTTTACTCCGTGGCTGGCTGTGTGGCTCCTGGTTCTCTCCTCTCCTCTCCCCACTCCTCCCTCTTCTGTATCTCTCCTACTTGTTCTCTCTGCCTGCCAGCCCCACCTGTCCTTTCTCCTTCCCAGCTATTGGCTTCTCAGTTCTTTATTAGACCAATTCCGTGTTTTAGACAGGCAAAGTAGCACAGCTTTAGAGTTAAACAAATCCAACATAAAGCAATACACCTCTGCATCGTTAAACAAATATTGCGCAGTATAAACAAGTTTAACACATCTGAAACTAATATTCTACAGCATTCTAATCCATCAGAGAATTGGGCCTTACGCTCTGGTTCATTGGGATGGACGATACAACCAGACAGACCGCCTTCTTGTTGGTCTTGCTCAGACTCATGCCTCAGGTATCAACGCTGGGTCTCTTCCTTGTTCTCTTACTTGGAATCCTATTCTTTATTCTCTTTTCTTCTTGAAAGGATGCTCATAAAACTCCAGAACCCGTGTTTTCCATACCCTCATCCTCAGCTGCCAAGGATGCTCGGCCACTCAGGGAATCTGCTTCAACATGTAGCCTGCCGTATCTGAATGTTCTTTGGCATCTTGCTTGAGTCCAAGGGCACCCAGGCTCTGAGGAAGTCCCCAGACCTCACCATAGTGGTGATAGGGGTCAGAATAACTAATGTGGTGATGATTTTGGTAGAGTTCTGGTTGTTCTTTGGTTTGAGTTTTGCCTTATGTACAGTTTCCCTCCCCATAAGTTGGGGTATTTGAACACTTGGTCCCCAAGCTGGTGGCAGTATTTGAAGAGGTGGTTCAGCCTAGCTGGAGGAAGCATACCAGTAAGTAGGCTTTGTGAGTTCAAAACCCTACCTCACTCTCAGTTCACTCTCTTTTCCTTGTATTTGTGGTTAAAGATGTGACTCCTAGATTCTGGCTCTGGCTACCTGCGCCATGCCTCTTCACCGTTAAAGACTCTTCCTTTGGGACTGTAAGCTAAAAGAAGTTGATTTAGGTTGTAGTATTTTTATCACAATGTGCTATATTATCACTTCAGAAAAATCATGAAAACCTCTTAGAAAAGAACCACAGCTTAGTACATATGTGGTACAAAACAGTCAAAGAGAAAATTCCCAAGATTAACATACAAAGGGTTAGCCAAGCAAGCATGTGGGGGGGGGGGACCGTGTGTGTGTGTGTGTGTGTGTGTGTGTGTGTGTGTGTGTGTGTGTAAACAAATGGGTGACATGGGTACCATAGTAACAATTCACTGGAGCCCTCACTGGAGCCCTTCTCCATTCAAGCCTTCTTGGAGCCAGGTCACTGGGCACACTCCAGGCCTTTCTGTATCTCCTCTTAACAAATCATCTCTTTTACAACAACCATTATGTGTCTCTGTACAATTCATTGTAAGGAGGTATAAGAACCTGAAAACTTTAGCTTGCCCTTGAGACCTCTGACATCTGGACACCCAAACCCTGATCACTCTACAGATTATACTCAGAATGGCAATTTTTTTTTCTTTGTGCTACATTTGGGCAGCTTCAAATGTAAGAAGGCTCAATCTTTTTACAAGAACATGTGTCCCTACTCCTATGCATTCCTGAGGATCTCTGTTTCTTGAGTACATGTACCTCTAATTTTGCTACAATTCACATGCTTATCTGGTATTATAAAAATCATACAGACCTTCCTGATGAACTCTTACGCATTCTGAACTAGTCCTGAAACTCAAGACCTCCACTTTAAGATCTGTAAGTTAGATTCAAAGTTCTTTTCTCATCTTCCCACAAACTGAGAGCTGATTACTGCTCAATCTCATCTAAAGATAGACATGAGCTCTCTCCAGGACGGAGTGAGAATTCTGTGTGTGTGTGTGTGTGTGTGTGTGTGTGTGTGTGTGTGTGTGTGTGTGTGCCATGACATTTGCTCTTTCCTGGATTAGCCTTTGGACCAGACTGACTTTCCTGTTCTCACACCCTCAACTGGACTAGCTAACCTCAGTGGCTGGATTTCAGAAGAGACCCATGGAAGGCAGCCAAAATATGGATGCAGCCTCATTAGTTCATGTGCCTGTCACTTTTAGTTAACTCAAGGAAAGGGTGAATTAGAATACTGCCTGGTGAGCCTTTTACTTATTTCTTGAGTGTCTCTATGGGAGGGATTTGTCTTTCACTGTCAGACCTAAGTCTCAAGAAGCATGAAAGACTCCGTGAATATTTGCTAAGTTTAACTGAACAGTTTCGGTTGAGAATGTTGTGAACGTGGTTAGTGACAGTGTGTTCTAAATGTATGAACAAGGATAGAGAATATGCAAAGGTGTTGTCCCATCTTAAATGCCACATCCAGGAGCAGAACGGTCATGCTTGATGAGAAGACTTAGCAATGCACAAACCACGGTGCATTTGTTTAGCCTCAAAAATCTGGATACAAGTAGAAATAACCAGAATTCCTAGAGTTTTAAAATCTAGTTCAAACAGTATCTTCCAGACATAACTTTTAGTGAAAATAAAGTTCACTATCAACTCTAATTCCACTAACTTCTCAAACTACTGAAGTATGTAAGTACAGTATGACCCTCTGACGCACAGTGCAGCTCTACAAAGAGAATCAAGAACTTAGACAATGAGAATAAGGCATCTCGAACGATGTAGCCACGGTTGGGAAGGCATCCCCAAGAGGTGGGGAAAGAGAATAGGAGCCACACAGAGCCCAGGACACCAGACCACCGAGAACGTGAGGTAATACTTCAAAAACGTCTTTCAAGTTTTAGTTCAATTTTATTTTTTAATATGTATGCATGTTCACAAGTGTGGAGGCCCAAAGTTGATGTCAAAAAGATTTACTCGGTCAGTCTCCACCTTTCACTGTTCCCTCTTCCGGGCACTCATTCTCCACTGTCAGTTACAGCGTCTCTAGATGAACCGGAGTCACCAACTCTGACTGATAAACTTCCCAGCTTGCACTGGGGAGCTCCTATCTCTGCTTCCACAGCACTGGGATCGAAGGCTGCCACCATGCCTGCTCAGATTTCCTGTGGACTCTAGGGCTCCTAACCCTGATCTTCAGGCTTGTACAGCAAATGCTTTATCCACTAAGCCACCCCCAGCCACTAACTGGCAGTAAAAATTCTAGTCTCAAATGGTATGTCCTGTAATTAAAAACAACAGTTACAGCAATGTGGAGGAAAACAGAGCATGCCATCACCATTTTCAAAAAAAAGGGGGGGGGGACACCTTCCCAGACTAGTCCCAATAGACATGTCCAGTGAGAGATCATCAGAGATGCTCTTCACAAGTGACCTAAAGGCTCCAAGACCAGTGGTTTCATACCTTCAAGGAATAAAAGGAAGACGGTGCAGAAAGATCACCTTTATTCTGTTGTCTTCAGCAAAGTTGCTAGAAAGAGCCACCAGCCATGTTTGGGGTTGGCTTTTGGTTTTCCTATCAGAGTTAAGCAGTGTGGTAAGAGTGATGCTGATTGACACAGAAAGACCCGGGATTATTCTGGCTTAGCTACTGAGTGACCTGCTGAAGGCTGGCCTGTCTGAAATTCCTTTTCTCCACTTCTAAGACAGGCATGATACTATCCAGCAGCAGGTCATTACCACAGTTAAGTAAATCGCCATGGATAAGTGCCTGACACAGGCCAGGGTAAGTAGGCATGTATGGAATGTTAAGCATTACCCTCATCCTGAGGTAGGTCACAAAAGCATTCCTGGATGGTCTCATTAGATGTTCCACTATGAGGCTTAAACCTAAGCCAAACCTAAGACTCACAAGGGACCTGAGCAAGCTAGGGTGCAGAATCAGTGCTCAGAGACTCCATGGTCACCTTCTTTATTCCTTTTGAAGTCACACAGACACTGCTCCAGGCACAACCCGCCGGATGTGAGTATATGACTTCCTGATGGTGACACTGCCGTGGTGTGACACTCCTCGTGGCAAAACACATTCCTCCGTCAGCTTCTGAGCCTCAGGGTCCCAGCAGAGCACAGTGGCAATGACCTCATTCTTCTCGTCCCTCCCACCGGTGATATACAGTTTGTTGTTACAGGGTGCAATGCCACAGCTGGCTCGCTCATGACTGAACTGTGTCACGAGACACCAGCTGTCTTCCAGAGGGCTATAGGCATACAGCGCTCTCATGGCACCACCTACAAAAAAAGAATACTCATGCTGGGTGTCTTTCTGAGTCTTTTCTCATTAATCACGAGACTTCTGCTTCCACTTCAGCCAGATCTACCATCTTACCAGAGAAGCAGTAGAAAGCCAGAATGGATCCAACCCAGGTTACTACTGTGGAGAAACTTCATCTCTTTTAAATTTTGACCAGGTGGGAATCTGGTTCAAAAAGACATCTGACTTAACACAGCTGTAAAACACACCTTAAGGCTGGCTCCCTGGAAGAATCCCAGCTGATGCCTCTGGTACCTCAGCTGGCTTCGTTCTGATATGTGACCCTAAGCACTAGAATCTCAGTGGTTATAAAATAACAAATGGACCAGCACAGAGGGAGCTGGTTCATAAAAGTCCTAGGAACAGCATCTCTTTGGAGATCAAGGGTGATCAAAGGCATCAATCTAGGAGGCCCATCTTGATACTGGACTTTTGAAATCTTTGAGAGCCTGACCACAAACAAAACTTCAAGAGACTTGAAGCAAGGGAGAGCTTCGTTTTCTGTAATGTATTCCAGTGTTAAACTTCCTAATGCCTTCTCTGATTAGCTCTGATTAAACACTAGCCAAAGCTACATGAATTCTGGCATCTCCCTAACCTGCTGATCTCCATTGTGGCTACACATTAAAATCAGCTGGAGTTTTAAAGAACACAGTTGTACTTTTCCCAGACACCCTTCTTCTCCTGTCACTCCACATGCCTGACATAAGGCCTGGCTATTGTAATTTTATAAAGCACTGCTTGGTAATCGTAAGGAATGCTCAGGACTGAGAATCACCAATCTCTAAAAATCACATGCCAACTGTGGTCTGGCTGGCCAAGGCTTCCACTCAACTAAGTAGATTGTTTCAGGTTCCTAAAACCAAGCAGGATAAGTACATTCCTATGATCACAAAGTAAAACATACAAATATTTATTTGTTGAGCACTTGTTACATTGCATGTTTCAATTTTTGTATATTTGCTGTGTGTGCAATACAACTTTAGGCCTGCAGTGACTTCTGGCCTCCATTAGACTACAGCTTCCATGCCTCATGTGACTGTTTCTACCTCAGGGACTTCACAGGTAATTCCAACAAGGCCTGGACCAAAATCACCCTCTCTGCCTTTTCAGCCTTATTCACATCACCCAGGCATTCTCAAAACAATCTGGTCTCCCAGGTAGCCATGGGGCAGGAGGCTACAGATGTGGAGAAGTCGTCACTGACTCACCAACAACATAGATGTGATCCTGGAAACTCACTGCATTGATGCATTTAGCCTCCACTGGCATGGCCGACTTCAAAATCCACTTATTGGTTGAAGGATCGTAACACTGAGTCTTATCTGTGGCCAGCTTCCCATTGGGCCCACCTCCAATGACATACAGCTTCTTTTTGTGGCTAGCAGCTGCAAAGGAACTGACATGGACAAGAAGGGGCGCGGCCTGCAGAGACAGAAAACACAAGAAGTCAGTGTGCTCCTGGGATTGCTGGAAAACCTCACAGAATACATACTTGGGGAAGCTTTAACTGAAATAGCAAAGCCTATGGTTCCCAATAAGATTCGGAGAGAGACAAAGTCCACTATCTCTACAGGCTCTAGTTATCCCAGAGTCCAGTTCTCAGGGAAGAAGGGATACAGGTAAGAGGACTAAATGTCTATGTACATGAAGCCAGAATCATCACCTTCATTCAATGGACAATTACTAGGTGCTAATGTTGGTTTAAGGTTATTTGCATATGCCAGTGAACCTGTGGGGGATGTCATGGCAATATGACGTCAGCCTTTCTTGGGCTTACAGTGACCAGTTTCACACTTTCTGAAGCTGGAACATGCTCTGACAATAAGAAAGAAAATCTGCACTTAAGAATGATCTGGAAATGCTGGCAATAAGGGGTTGCTTTCTGATCCTGGGGCAGTTTTAACCAGAGGTGGCTTTGCTAGAGACTTACACGAAGGACCTGTAAACAGCTCATCATTAATAAGAAAATAAATACAGCCTGACTTCTAATCATAGCCAAATGGCCCTGGGTTCGCAAATGGCAGAAGAAATGGATCCTCAGGTTTCTGGTATGAAGAGCTGCAGGACAGAAGGCATCTGAGGGAGACCGATTGGGTCAGGGCCTGTAACCAATAGAGTTAACCATCTTAGGTTAGGCTCAGCCTCCCATCCATAACTGGGGCTCTGGCCAGCACAGGACCATGTCACGTGGGAAGAATGTTATTGCTGGAACTGGATCCGTAATGTTGATTCATGGCTCCCAGGAAGAGAGAAGTTCAAAGCCAAGAAGATGTCTATGGGAGTGAAGTGATCAACCACCAGCCACCACCATAGGCAGGGTTGTTTTATTGTCATTGTTTAAACTTTGAAATTACTCACGGAAACAGTCTCCCATACCTCTGACCAGCAGTTGTGGAACGGGTCATAAGTCTCCACATTGTTGATCCTTTGTAAGCCATCAAATCCCCCAATTACATAGACTCTGCCACCCAATACGACCATCTTATGCCTCCAGCGACCTATGTTTAAATATTCTATCTGAATCCATTTATTGATTGAAGAATTATATTTCCAAACATCATGCTGTGTTTCTTTGCCACCTACAAGAGATACAAAGCATTTAAAAGCACCAAACAGATGTTTCCCCCCAGAATTCTGTGCTAAGTCTTCAGCTGAGTTCCAGATCTGGGGTGATAAGAGAGATCCTTAAGGTCTGACGGGAGGGTGGGGGGACAAAACAAACTCAGGAGCTAGGAGGTGGGCTGTGGGCTGTGCCACAGGAGCTGGGATGGTGGGCTGTGGGCCGTGGGCTGTGCCACAGGAGCTGGGATGGTGGGCTGTGGGCTGTGGGCCGTGCCACAGGAGCTGGGATGGTGGGCTGTGGGCTGTGGGCTGTGCCACAGGAGCTGGGAAGCGGGGGACAAGTGAAAGGATCCAAAGTCCACAGTAAGGTCAGTCTGGAGTGGGGGGATAGGGAATCCAAGAGAGTCTGATCCAATGTTTGTGCCCCCAGGAAGCAGGAGCAAAGCTGAGCAAATGTGGTAGGGCCTTGACAGCCAGGAAGTTAGAAGATAGTTTACAGTCTAACAGCAAGAACAAAAATAGAAGCAGGAACCGTGTGAGAGAAATTACCAAGAGCTCTTACAACGTTACTTGTGCCTGCGTCTTATCTATGTAAGAGTCCCGAGTGTAAGGCCTGGAATCCACCTCTAGGTGGAGACCTCTCAAGGGTTAATACAGTGGGACAGGCCAGGCCTGGGGATCCTCCCCGGAAGACAGGTCCCCTTTAAGACTAGGTGCCTTTTCCTTCCCAGAATTCCCACCCTGGTGCTCTCCCTGAGCGTCCCCACCCCCACCCCCAGCCTCAGCCTGGGAGTGGCGTGCCCAGCTGGCTGGCCTCTTATCTAGAGCCCTGTGACCTGTTTGTGCTCTCTTCAATTCCCCTCCTCCCTTCCAAGCCGCTGTGAGAGATACAACCTCCCTCTCCTGCGGTTTTTGTTTTCTCTAACTAATAAATTTCCCTTGAGCTTCATTTGAGTCTGTTCTTACTAATAAGACCAAGTCCAAAGGAAGAACAGACTCCCTGGGTGCTATCTGGCGGATCTTCCAGAGGCTCCCCTTTCCTGCCTTTCACTTTTTTAGCGGGCACAGCAAAGGAACGCATGCCTGCACCCCTAGATGGCAGTGCACCTCGTCCTATTTTTAAATTATTTTTTATTATGAGAACATGAAATGGTTACAACTGGTCATTCGAGAGTAAAATGGCCAGTGTTTCCTTTACAGCAACTCCCTTAGGACACAAAATTATGATGTCTAGGTCAAAGGTGCATTTTTATAGATGCTTGTGAACTTTTATAGATGCTTCTAATAGTCCTCCAAGATTGCCCCACCTCCCTCTGTGAAATAAAGAACAAAGGCATAATGACGGAATGAAGACATTCGGTAGAGACAATTGAGTCTCTCTACCTATCTTACCACTGATAATAAAAATATGGACCCCAAGAAATGAGAATTTCTCCAGGAATCTCATATGAGAAGATGAAAAGAGATGAGAGCAAAGCTCTAGCCACGGGGAGAACTCACCTGCCACAAGATTTCATAGAGTTCTAAAAACTTTACAGACAACCTTGTCAGGTAAGACACAGGCCCAGCCAAGGATGGGTTACTGATGGGCAGAACCATACCCTAGTGGGCCTTAGGACTGCTTGCTCAGTACTGCATGTTAACCTCACTAGGTATGGTGGGAACACCTCTTATTGCCAGCACTCCCGAGGCAGAGATGGTTCAGAATCTCTATGAATTTGAGGACAACTTGGTCTACACAGAGAGTTCTAAGGCTGCCAGGACTACGCAGTGAGACCCTGACTCAACAAAATAAATCAAATCAAAAGCCTGTAACTTTATTTGGGGGCTGAAAAATATGAACTTGAGCAGGGTCACTGGATTATCTTTGTCCCTCTTTCCAATGTGGCCTCAATGAATATTTAAATCTCCTCCTTCTGCTTTTTTCTATTAATTTGGCTGTTTTGATTGGCTTTTACTATTAACTACTAATTGGCTTTAATTGGCTTCCTGGGTATAGATGCAGCCAAGCCTGCTCCTTGGTGTTCAGACTGTGTCTCTGAGTTTGGCAGGGTGTCACTGTTTGGTTCCGTGACTATGGAGGGGTTGCCCTTTCTTTCCCAGTGCTGTGCTCAGAGGTCTGTATTCAAGACACTGTGTTATTAACTCCATTTGGGTGCCATTAGAAACTAGAACACACCATAAAAACTTTCAGTGAGCTCTTTGCTAAGAAAGAGCAAATGCTGTTTTCTTTAGTGACTTCACCTTGTTAGGGTGGAAGGCACAGGGATGAGGAAAGCTCTCCCCATGTCTCTGTGTCCTCTGTTCCAAGAGTGTTTATGGGATGACTCAACTAAGATTCACCAGGAAAAGCTCCCTCTGGGGCAGGTGAGGGAGCACACACCAGGCAGGTGCTCCACCAGCTCGGGAAGGATTTTGGGAAAGGAGAATGAAGGAAGAAGCTACCTTTATCAAATATAAAAACGCACTGCAAACATAATAAAATGAAAACAGTGTGGGTATAAGATTAGATAAATTGACTAATTAAAATTGAATAAGAAATCAATTCAAATATATAAAAATTGTTAAATGTTATTTTGAAGTTGGTTTTTGGAGACAAGTTAGATACCTGTGTCACTTCACATTTAAACAACTTCCAAATGTGACCTGGAGAAGTGCTAGAGGATGTAAGAGACAAACACAGTGATCTGGAGAATATGACATGAAATTAGAACCACACAGAAAAGAAACAGTTGTGAAAATATAAAGTTAAAAGACAACCATCTAGAGAGAGAGAGTATTTATAGCACAAACCCAAGAATATTTAACAAGGAATGCAAAAAATTAGTAAGAAAAGGACAAACACAAAACACTAGAAAAACAGCCAAAGGGCAGACATATTTTAAATAAATACAATTAGCCAATAATTCTATGAAAAGCTACTCAGCATCACTAAAGATGTATAAAGTGTGAATTACATAATTAGTCTAGTACATCAGAAATGATTGGTAGTCACAATTGGTATTAAGGATGCAGAAAATGGGCACTGGTTAAACTATAAGATGTGTAATCTTTGTGACAGACAATTCAGCAACTGATAATTTTCCAGCTCACTCATCTAAAGTCCACCTCGAGGCGTCTTTCCACAAGCTATTGTGTGCGAAGGTCTGCTGGAGTATTGTTTTTCAAGTAGATCACAAACAGCAAATATGTACACAGTAGCACAGAGCAATTCTTATTTCCAAACCTGTTCTTCCTTCCTAGATGCATAACTAGACTATACTGCCCATGCCACATCTATTCTGGGAAAGAAGGGCGAACTGCTGGCTCTTGCCAGGAGACTATTTGTGGCCTTGTAGGCTGAGGCTTTGTGGAATAGATGTGTCTTCTCATTCAGGCCATGTGTGGGAGATGGCAGGATCACAACTCAGAAGGAACCTGAGTCCCTGAATACTTAAGTTAAGTGATGGGCTCTTGACCCCACTACCCCTACATACCCTTGTCTACATTCAGTAAGTAGGACTTGTTAAAATAGCTAATATTACCTATCCTAACAAAATATAGAAATATTTTATAAAAAATATTAAAATGTGGGGAATTATCATGGAACTGAAAACTACCATATTTTACTTTCTATTCTCTGTCTTGTTCAAATCATACAGTATTTCTACTAACTAAGTTACCCTAAGAGCCCTGGATTATGGTCCTGTCCAACACCAGGATGTAGCCTACATTATTACCTTCTAGAACTTCTCTGATCCCCATTTTCTCCTACTTCATAATTTGGTCTTTTTTTCTGTGACTGATAATTGAATGTCGCTGAAGTACAGGTTTGCCTACTACACTGTGAAGATGACAGAGACTGTGTCATTCAAAAATATCTATTGAGCATTTCCATTTCTAGGTGTGGGAGAAATGGTGTCAACGGCCATGAAACTTCAAATCTAAGGAGAAGGCAAGCACAAATAATTGTTGATGATTAAGCCACAACTTAGCAATGAAAATGTATACATAGTCGTATTAGTTCAGTAGATGTCTATCACAGAATATCTAAGAAATTTGGGGAAGTCGGGTTTGTGGGAAGATAAGACATTTCATCGCACTAGTCCTGTCCCAGGTCAGGTCCCTGTGCCTCTAACAGACTGAATACGCTCTACCATTGCTTTTACTCCTCCATAAGGGCTGGGACTGTCTGCACCGCTCACATATCAGTTATTAAGGGATGATGTGTTCTCCAGGACAAGCCCACCTAAGCTCCTTGGCTTTTTATCCTGACCCACAGAGCTAGACCACTGTGAACTCATGGACCTTCTTACAGGTTTTCACTTAGGGACGTGTACAATGCTGTTGGGAAACCGCTTTGATCTCCTCCAGCTTACCTGAGATGTAGACTTCATTTTTTAATGTCACACAGGCAAACTCAACCCACTTCTTGTTGTCACTCTCCAGCTCATGCTCTGTCAGTGGGAGCTTGGCCACCTCCAGGCGGCTGCGTCTCAGGGGGTCCAGGCAGGTTACTTCGGCCACAAATCGTTCATCTTTTGTACAGCCACCAATGATCATGAACACCTCAGACTGGAACTCATGCATCCTGGGCTTGGTGCGCTCTGAAATAATCTAGAAATCAATGAGATGGTGTGTGGGCAGAGGGAACACAGCATGGTGGTGCAGGGCTTGGGCCGTAGAAACACAAAAGGCAAAGTCGCAGTTTCTATATCCACCATTGTTGGCCTTGTGACTTCTTGAGCATGATTTCATTGTCTATATAATGGTTATTTGGTCATTACAAACCCAGAAGGTTTGTTGTATTAAATGGCATAATACATGGAATGTGTTGACCCAGGGTCTGCTGTGTAACAGGTACTGAGTAAATAGTTACCTGTCATTTTTGTTGCTATTTTAAGACAAAAGTCTATTTGCCATCAAATGCACTTCCTGTGTCTTCTCTCCTACCTGCTCTGAAACCTGAACTTCGGTGAATGAAAGTCAAAGTTAACATTTATTCGATATCTATTGTCATAATGTAGAAAAGAAAAACTAGGGTGGCAGGTCCACAAGGAGGAGCTGACACACATCACTCTTCAGAAGGGGTGTGTGTGTGTGTGCTGGTGTGCGTGTGCATGCGCGCGTGTGTGTGTGTGTGTGTGTGTGTGTGTGTGTGTGTGTGTGTGTGTGTGTGTGTGTGTGTAGGGGAGAGGCAGAGAGCCTTTGCTTCGAATCCCAAGAGGAAAGGGTGTTTCTAACTCATGAGGTTTTAGGAGATAGACAAGATACACACAGGTAATTCAGTCAGTCCTAGCCTATCTGCCAAGTGGTATGGAGCAGGCAGTACAAAGAACCGGAAGCTTGTCTTACTGGTACAAGAAAGAGGAGCTATGAGGCTGTAGCATAGCATGTTTCCTTTCCATACCAACTGTTTGTCCTGAGAAATAGCTGGAGGTGGGGGCTCATTTGGGGGGAAATAAATACTAAGAAGGTCCGTGTTCTAATACTTATACCACAAGCTCTGGGCCAAGCATACCGTATTAATATCACAGTGATGAGTTTGTGGTAATGA
Organism: Phyllotis vaccarum; assembly: GCA_033318265.1. Lineage (NCBI taxonomy): Eukaryota > Metazoa > Chordata > Mammalia > Rodentia > Cricetidae > Phyllotis > Phyllotis vaccarum. The sequence goes on from JARWLC010000002.1 coordinate 186,243,754, forward strand.
TCACTGATGCCGTTGACATTCCCTTGTAGGAGGAAGAGGAGCCTTTTATCTGGGTGTCTAACCATTAGTTGTCCCCTGTTCTCCTTGAACTGCAAGCAATCTTGGGAAATATTACAGATAATAAGAAGTCAGTGGTTAAGTAAAAATGGGACCCCATTTGCATAATGTCATCATCCATACTGAGGCAATACTTTTCAGTGACACGGCTGTTTGGGGACCATCCCTCACTCATGCTCTATATGTAAGTACAATAAACTATTCAGCTCTGCGAGATGAACTTCTGTGGAAACTTTATTTTGGTTTGTCCTTAGTGCCCTGTCTAGAGTGAATTTGGTAGTTTGTGTGTGTGCGTCCGCACAGAAAGCTAACAGAAGATGAGCCAACACCTCACCTTTTGACTGTTACTTGTTTTTCTGTGATAAAGAGCCAGATCCTGTAAACTTTGCATATCCATTTTTTTTCATAAAGAGAGTTTTATTAGGGGGGCCTGAGGAGAGAAGAGGAAAGAGACAGTAAAGGGGGGGGGGTGAGATGAGCTGCAGGCCTGACCTTGTGGGAAGAGAGACGCGTCTCCAGTTTTTGAGTTTGGACTGTGACCATAACATCTGGAGCAGGCCTGTTGGTTGAGAGTTCAAAGAAAGAGTGGGAGACAGGATAAATCCTCATTAACAGACTGAGCCTGAGAGCATAGATGGTAGAAAGTCTGTGGCCTAAGAACGTGAGCAGCACTTGAAGGTAGTATGCCAGTAGGGAGAATTTAAGCAATGAGCTGGCACCAAAGGCAAAGTCCGCTTCTCTGCACCTTTCTTCCCAACATCATCCTGGTTTCTGTCCCCAAACCTCCTTTCCCCTCAGATGAAGCACAACCTCCAAAACAAGCTGGTCATCTCTGTTCAGTGAGGATTTTGATGTTTCAAGGGCACTCTTGTAATTTACTGTAAGAACAGCTCTTTTTCTGTAATGGATTCTCAACATCAGGAACAGTATTTGGGTCCTGTGGGTTTCCATGAGGGAGGGAAGAGAGGAAAGGAGGGAGGGAGAGAGGAGGGGGAGGGAGGGAGGGGGAGGAGGGAGAGTGGGAGGGAAGGATAAGACAGGTAACCAAGGTCCCTGGAATGAGCTACTTTTTATAATATAAATCACTGTGGTAACCAGTCTTAACAATGGTCTCATGTAATGTCTTCTTCCCAGAGCTCAGAGCCCATGTAGTTCCTGCCATACTGTTCCAGAATCAGACTCTCTAACCAAGAGATTACAGCAGAAGCCAGACTAATAAAGTCACTAACTAAAGCTTCCATATTGACTACTTCCTTAGTCTCCTTAGAAAATTTGCTCTGGAAGAATATGATATCCTATATAGATGCCCACATGGTAAGAACCACAGCCTCAAGCCAAAAGTCAATAAGAAACTGATGCCTGCTCAAAATACTGTATCATGCAAATGTTCTGCTCTTGTAAATGTTGAGATTGCTGACTCCAAGCCAATAGATAACAGATAGATCAACACCTGGTATGAGACTTTAAGTCAGAGCTACTCAACTAAGTTAACGTATTTTACTTTCTTCTATTTTCTTTGCAGTGTAAAACTGAACATAGGGCATCATGCATGCTAGGCAAGAACTCTACAGTGGATTTGCATCCCTGTCTGCTGCTTTAAACTGTGAAGTTGTAGGGTAGTTCAACCCTATAAGGTAATAATGGTAGGAGAAAGAAAGGTCTCAAATCAATGTCTTCAATTTCTTCTTTGAGAAATTAGAGGGGGGAAGTAAATTCAGAAAGTAAATAGTAAAAAGAATTCTATCAGTATCAAAATAGAAAGAAAATTAAACAGAAAACAAAAAAAAACACAGAGAAAACAAAATGAAATCAGAAGCTAGTTTATTTTTAAAAGTCAACAAAATTTATAATACAGATAGAAAGACAGGGGGAGGGGAGACACAAGAGCCACTATGTGGAATCCAAGATGATACATCACTGCAGGCTCTACAGATAGTACAGATCCACATCACTGCAGGCTCTATAGATAGTACAGATCCACATCACTGCAGGCTCTATAGATAGTACAGATCCACATCACTGCAGTCCCTATAGATAGTACAGATCCACATCACTGCAGGCTCTATAGATAGTCAGATCCACATCACTGCAGGCTCTATAGATAGTACAGATCCACATCACTGCAGGCTCTATAGATAGTCAGATCCACATCACTGCAGTCCCTATAGATAGTACAGATCCACATAACTGCAGGCTCTATAGATAGTACAGATCCGTATCACTGCAGTCCCTATAGATAGTACAGATCCACATCACTGCAGGCTCTATAGATAGTCAGATCCACATCACTGCAGGCTCTATAGATAGTACAGATCCACATCACTGCAGGCTCTATAGATAGTCAGATCCACATCACTTCAGGCTCTACAGATAGTACAGATCCACATCACTGCAGGCTCCATAGACAATACAGATCCACATCACTGCAGGCTCTATAGATAGTACAGATTCACATCACTGCAGGCTCTATAGATAGTACAGATCCACATCACTGCAGGCTCTATAGATAGTACAGATCCACATCACTGCATAGTCTATACTGATGATGAAAGGAAATTATGAATAGCTTTAAGTCTATAAATCTGCTATTTGTATGGACGGAGAAATCTCTGCATCTCTCTTTGAGAGCAAACAGACAACCCAAGCAACATAGTGTCTGTTAGCAAGATGTGATCTGAAGTGAAAATTTCCTTTCTCAAAGAAACTCCCCCTAGTTGTCCAAACCCTATAATACCAAGCACTCAGGATACCTATGAAAAATAGACAAGTAGAAAGCAGTTCAAAAAACAAGAAGTACAGAGATCAACACAGATAAAGGAACATCCTCCAGAGGAATCCCAGATATAAATGATTCCTGAACAGCTTTGGGATTTGATTTCTACCACACTGCAGATGAGATCTGGAATTTTTGCACAGTGATAGGTACAGATGAGATTCCATGTGCACAAACCAACAGCACACTTCCCTATACTACAGCTTCCTCCTCCACTAAATCCAGCCTTGTCTTTACAAGTTTCTGAGTAAAAAAACATTTTCAAACATTGCAAAGGAGAAGAGGTGGAAGCAAATGCTTTCTCAGTGCCCATTCAGCCATTCACAACACACCATGGATGTCTCCTAGGATCTAGAGACGAAATTTTCAGTAGGACTCGGTTCTTAGCATAACAAGTTGCAACTTTAGAAGATTACAAGATGATTAATTCAATGGTTCCCGTGTGGCACTTAGTGTCACGACCAAAGATTGAACCAGTGGTCGTAGAAAACAAAGAGTTCTCTGGAGAAGGTGACCTTGGACTGGATTTTGGAGAAACAGAAGTTAGAGGGAGAAGAAGGAAGCATTTAGATAGCATCTGCCTTGTCCTGAAGTGTCAGGAGCTGGTTCACTAGCCAAGAGTCAACTAAAGAATTCCCTCCTTTGACATTCTTTACATGAGGACAGCATTCATTATTCTTGGGAAAAAAACTACTAAGGAACACACTGACCTTGGCTCTCAACTGCCTAACACTAAGCCAAGTTTCGCCCCCTCACTAACCCTCCCTTCTCCTTGCACCTGCAGCCCCGCAAAAGCATATATACGCAGCCTGGAAATAATAGAGATTGACCACTAGTTCAGATTCTTAGACTGGTGGTCGTTCTTCACATCTCCTGCCCCTCCCATTCTTTCCCTACGGGTGACAGGGACCCCCACTGAAGTCCTGCAGGTCTGGACACTGAAGGCTGGAAAAACATATCCATTGGGAAAGCTGGGCATCATACTTCCAAACCACTGCAGAATGTATACATCAACAATTAAGGAAATAGAGACCACAAATTTGAGCATAAGGGGGGTATAGGAGAAGAGTTAGAGGGGGAAAATGGAAAAGAGAAAGTGTGTGATTGTATTTTAGTTTAAAAATTGATTTTAATTTTTAAAAGTAAAATACAAACACACACAGTAGAAGTGGTAGTAAATGATGCCAGAGCCCTGGGCAGGAGGTATTTTAATGGAGCAGAGCTCAGGGAACATTAAAAGAAAGAATAAGATGTCTTCCTGAAAGTAATGGGGAGCCAGTAAAAAGGTCAGGATAGTCAGAAGGATGAAAGTTCATACCTTCAATCTTCCATCATCCCATAAGTAGGGATGAGTTGGTGGGAGACCAAATTGGAAGCACAGTATTAAGGTCTAAAGAATTTGCATAAATTCAGAAAAGAAATGATGAGACTCTGGATCTAGGCAATGACAGAATAAAACAACAGATACAAATTCTCACAAGAGTAAGGAAAATCTAAGGAAGTTGAAACCCCTGCAGAATGGTGATTGGAAAGGACCACACACAACTGGGCAGAGAAAGGATGTGACAGGCACAGTGCCAGAAGGTTTCCATTGCTCACAAAATCCTCCCAACATCTGTGTGAAACTGTGGTATCATTCCCTTTCACACAGATCATCCCCAGCTTCTGGAAAGACTTGACTCCTCTACTTGCTGTCCTGAGAATTTGTGAGCAAGGATCACTTGCATTTCTGAGAGCCCTGGCTAACTCCATACACTGCTAATGAAATGCAGCACCCCTCACATGCAACCTACCTCATTGCCAGAAAGGTGGTACATCCTGGCTTCCTGAAGCAGTGGGAAGACTTCAGGACACTGTCTAATGAGGGGATCTGCTTCAACCATCTCCACGAAGTACCACGGGTCCAGAAGCGGTAAGCGCACATTCTCCAGAACACAAGGGAGAAGGCAGAGTCGTTCTGACTGTTTGTGCCGGACCCAGCTCATAACAGTCTCAAACACTTGAGCCTCCTCAGTCACACAAAGGTCGTCACTCTTCAAGATGTGATACAAGGTATCCATCGGAAGTTCAAGGAACTCCTCAGTGTTCAGAATCTGAACGAAGTTTTGAATGATGTAACTTTGAACTTGCGTCTTTAAACTGTCCAAGGAGTGTGTGTCTGCCAGCCTCAGTATTCCAATACAATTTTCCGGGTTCAAGGCTTCTGTGAGGAAGCTGGCACAGGCATCGACCAGCTGCAGAAACTAACAGAAGGGTAGAGAGTCAGGCCAGGAAATGATTAGTCCATAAGAACATTGATCAGTGAGTTGTGTGTGCCAGAAAAAACATAGAAACAGCCTAAATGTCCATCTCTATGAATGATCTAAAAAACTTTTTTAAATTACTTGGAATCATGTGGAAAAGGTAATTTGGCGGATTTTCAAATCTGTTCATTAAATCTGTTCAGATGTCTAGATTTATTTCTGTTTATTTTGTAGTGTTTGGGGCAGAGCACACAAGATTGCATGTGCTAAGGAAGTGGATGCTATCAAGCTATTTTTCCTAAATGTAAGCTCCCAGGTTTAACCACCAATAGAGAACATATGATACCATGAATACAGTGGGCCACATCTAGATGGTGGGAAATTTCATGGAACAACTGAATTAATTACTCCTGAAAATTTTTTACAAGTGCAAAAAGAAGAAAAGGAGAAAATGTAAAAACAAGAGCTCTGCCTACATCCATGAGTCTGTGGGCAGCACACATTTAAGAGGGGCAATTACGGAGTTAGGAAGAGGGATAAAGGGCCAGGGTGAGCTGAAGGAGTTAGAGGAAAAGTGAGATGTAAATATGACCAATATCATTATAGGCATGTATAACTTATCAAAGAATAAAAATATTAAGAATGAGATATATCAACTTGCTACCAAGTATGGACCATACTGGGATGATTGATATAAGCAGTGAATTAGGTCAGAGAAATGTTTTACAAGCACTAGTACTTGGAGACATAAAAATTATTATTAATTTAAGGGGTAATAATGGTCTTAAAGTTATTTTTAATAAGAATCTTTATCTTTTGAGCAAGGTAGGGCAACAGTTCATCAGATTAAAAAAAGTGCTTGTTAATAAAGCCTGATGACCTAAGTTCTGATCCCCACAACGCACATAAAAAGGCAGGCTTGGTGGTGTAAGCACCCGTTATCCAGCACTCCTTATGAGGAGACTGACACAGGAGTATGGATTGCAGTATCAGCCACCAGCCTGGTTTATGTATTAGGAAGTACACCCTGTCTCAAACAGAGTGAAAGGTGAGGACCACATCCTAAAGGTTGTCCTCTGACTCCACTCTCAGGTTATGTGCCCACACACAGAACATGTACTCATACCTCACCGCCCTTCTCCCTCTTCCCTTCCTTCTCCCCCTTCCTGTTCCTTCCTCTGATTCTCTCTCTATATCTCTTTCTCCCTGTCTCTCTCCCTCTTTGCCTTTTAAATATACACCAGAAATATTTTCAAACTGAAATGAGAAAATAGCCTACTGTGTGCAAAGAAAGCTATCACATGAGTGTAGTGGATTTATGATGTTCCATTGTAAATAATTGTCCTGCCTATGAGTTTAATAAAAAGTGCTGAGTGGCCAAAGGCAGACAGGAAGTGTGGGCGGGGCTACCAGACTAAGACAACTCTGGGAACAGGCAGAACAGAGCAGAAATGCCAGAGAGAAGCCAGAAGAAGCAGAGGACAACTATGCTGCTCTGAGGTACTGAGCCACATGGCTGAACAGGATAAGTCATGGATTAGTTTAAGGGTAAAGAGTTAGCAAGTTATATGCCTGGGCCTTAGGCTGATCAGCCTAAAATTAATGTAAGTGGCTGTGTGTCTCTGTGCAACTGTGGGACTGTGGGTCTGCAGGTCTAAACCTTGAGGGTAGGTCCGAAAGTCTGGGCCAGAAACCTCTTACTACACATGAGCATAGAAAAAGACTAAAAAGTTATGGGTTAAAATAGTAAGTGCTTAAATTATGTATCAAAGGAGTCATTTGGGGGTTAGAGAAAAGCCTAGTGCTGGGGAAATATCCCCAAACATGACCCCAGCTAAGTCTCCAAGCAATAGTGTAGAGTGTGCCTGGACTTGCCTTCCTCTGTAATAAAATTGATGGCCATCCTAATTGTCATCATAGAACCTTCATCCAGTAACTTATGGGAAGCAGATGCAAAGATCCACAGCTAAGTACTGGGCCAAGCTCCCAGTCCAGTCGGAAAGAGGGAGGAGATATTATATGAGCAAAAGAGTGATATAGAAATGACTGTTTAAAAGATTATTTAGCCTACTTTGATCCAAAAACAATTGTTAATCTCAAAATATTTTACACTGGTATGAATTTTTGTTTACTGATACAAATTTAAGGTCAATTTTGTTATAGTGTATGTATATTTCTACTCTTGCTTAAGGTACTATGCTTATGTGACTCATTTACAAATGTAATGTATAATTAAGAAATACAGATTAATAACCATCTATGATAGTCAGCTTACAGTCATGCCAGTTAAGTTTTATAGATAGACAAAGATATATTTCAATTAGATAAGTAATCTTCAAATGCTTCAAAGACCTACAGAATATGACATTTAAAATATTTTAAGAACTTAGGCTTTTCTGGACAGTGGGACAAGCCTGCTCCTGGCAGCACCAATCTACTTCAAAAGGGTGATGGGCATCAAAGAAACTCCATGTGGAGTTTACTTTGTGGCAAAGGCTGGCCGTTAGGCAAGAAACTGCTCTTGCCTTGATTCCTTATCATTATGCTATATAAACTGAACATGCAAGACCCATAAGAAAATGACCTCTGGAACTTTGCCAGAAGAAGCAGAGATGATCCTTCAACTTTCTGCTTCACAGAGACTGCCAGGTATTCTGCAGGACACAGGAGAAGTGACTGACGAACCAGGCCAGACTGGGCAGAGCAGTCTGTGGTGGGACAGCCCCTTTTGAATGGGGTTTGCCACTCTCTCTCTAGGAGCCTGGGACCTTTAAATTTCCTGCTTCACTGAAAGGTATGCCAGAGACCCTAGCCTGGAGGTTGAAGATGGTTGCCCTGACATTATAGAGGAACGTTGGGTGTCTGTCCAGGCAGACAGGTGTCATTTCTTGTCATTTCCAGAGCTTGGAAGGTGCTTCCAATGCACTTCCTGTTTACTCAGGTAATGCTATAACCTTCTGTGGTCTTTGATGAAGTTGAAGATTAGATAGTTATAATTACAGTTTTCTTTAGTTATAATAAAAGGTAAATTATATGTGAAACTTTTACTCACAAGGATAAGGTAGATGATAGAATATTTTCTTTAATTTTGTTAACTACAAATAGACTAGATACTGTAACTGCAATTCCTGCTTGATAGCTGTTTTGTTATATGTAATTTTACTATATTGAAATTGAAACCTTTCTTTTTGGTTAGACAGAAAAGGGGAAGTGATGTGTGATGTCTTTCTGTATGCTGTTACTTACCATTGGATAATAAAGAAACTATTTTGGCCTATGGCAAGCCAGCTTATAGGCAGGTAAGAAATCTAAGCATAGTTAAAGGGAAGGAGGGCAGAGTCACAGAGACCCTGAGAGCTGCCACCCAGAGAACAAGATGTAATGAAACACAGGTAAAGCCACAAGCCACATGACAAGACATAGATTAATAGAAATGAGTTAAGTTGCCAGAGCTAGCAAGTAACGGCCCTACGCTATAAACCAAAAAGTTTGTAATTAATATAATAATGTAACAGCATTATTATTTGGGACTGCTGGTCTGGCTAGGCCGGGCCAGAAACTTCTTACTACAAAGGGGTCAAGATCATGATAGGAAAAACCACAGAGACAGTTAACCTGAGCTGCTTGGAGCTCATTGACAGCTGGGGAACCTGCATGGGACCAAACTAGGCCCTCTGAATATGGATGACAGTTGTGTGGCTTATGAAGTTAGCGGAGCCTCTGGAAGTAAGACCAGGATTTATCCCTAGTGCATGAACTGGCCTATGGGAGCCCATTCCCTGTAGAGAGATACCTTGCTCAGGCTTGATATTGGGGGAAAGGGCTTGATCCTTCCTTAACATGATATGCCAGACTACACTGACTCCCCAGGAGTCCTTACTCTCTGAGGAGTGAATGGTCAGTGGAGTGGGGGGAAGCTGGGGGATGATGAGTGACAGGAGGGGAGGGAAGGGGAACTGTGCTTGGTATATTAAAAAAAAAAACAACTTTCAACTAAAAAAGTTGCTTTCAAAACAAAGATAAATAAATCTTGTGTATCACATAACTAGTGGCAAATTAAGCTGAAAAACAAAAACCAAATAAAACAAAACAAAATCACAGCACCAAACCCCAAGAGCTTAGTGTCTGCCTGTGGTGATGTATTATAAATTTAATAAAATTAGTCTGAAATATCAGAGGACAGAGTCACCTCTCCAGTCTTTGTTTTGTTCTGTTGTGTTGTATTTTTCTGTTTAACAGCCCTGGCTGTCCTGGAACTTGCTTTGTAGACAAGGCTGGCCTTGAACTCATAGAGTGCTGGAACTGATGGTGTGCATCTCCACTGCCTGGATGTTAGGCCTTGAACTCACAGAAATCCAATAAGATATCTGTCTCCTGAGTGATGGGATTAAAGGCGTGGGTCACAACTGGGTCATCCTGTGTGATGAGATTAAATATACAAGGTATCACCACATCTGTCTCCTGTGACGTTCACAGGGCTCTTCATTCCAGGACCCAGGGAGGTGGGAAAGCCTTGACTGAAATCTACTGACCCCAGAGGAGGAAACATGGCATCCTAAAGGTTCATAGGGAGGCCATGCATGTATCATTCAAACTCAGCTGACCAGAGTAAATTCTGATGCAAACTCTGCCACCTGAGGACAGTAAGTCTCCGCAGAAACTGACCCCACAAGGGAATGCTGTATATTTACTACCATTTAAGACATCACACTCACTAATCAAGCTGTGGGAAGCTTTTCCCCTTTGCTAATGTGTTATTTACCCTTCCCCCAATGAATTACCATCACTTTTGTAACTGAAAAAAAAATAGTTTGTAAAAAGTACTGGCTGGCTCCCGTATTCCAATTTATCCCTTTATCTTCCTCAACAGAACATGAGCTTAAACATGTGTTTTACAAATTACAAAGCACTGTCCCAGCCACTTAGTTCAATGCTCATTTCACAGATCACACCTCACACTTGTCCTCTGGGGCTCTGGTCCAAACAAGTCGGCTCTCTTTGTCCTCTCTGGTCCACTGGGTTGATAAGGTCTCACTCTCAGTGTGCTGGAGTTGATCATATAAGGGGAAGAGGAAGAAAATCACAGGGAAGGGCCAGATGAGAAAGGCCTATCTAAAGGCAGATACTGGGGACAGACCTGACAAAGGGGAAGTGTTGTATACAAAGGACAGGTTCTGGTGACAAGGAAGACCAGAGCTGTGGGATAAAAGGACTGGACGGGACAGCAGTGGTCTCGGGACAGGTTTTGAACTGGTGGGCTGAGTTGAGCGGAGTTCAGTCTTTATACTAGAGTACCCTGTGGCACATATCCCCTACTTCCAGGGTCATTTTAAATCACAAAATATGACTTTTCCCTACCAGACTATGTCTTCCAACTGATAACAGAGAAAATGTTTCTTTAGTAGCCAACACAAAGCTGGAGAAAGATGGAGTTGGCATCCTTCTGCTCTGTCTGTGGGCCCAGGGCCTACTGCTCAGCTCCTTGCTTGAGGAACTATAAAGTGACTGAGCTGAGAATCCTAAACAGAACTGTTTGTTGAATTTTTGTATGGTTTTAAATTTTTTATTTATATTTTAGAAGCACAAAGTGGCCTCAGACTCTTAATCCTTCTGCCTCAGCCTTCCAAACGCTGGGATTACAGGTTTGTGCCAGTTTGTATTACAGGAATTCTAGTTTGTATTTAATGAAAACTCAGAGCCAGATATTGGGGGAAAGCTGGAATATTCAAGAGAGGAAACAGATCACAGTCAATTCTCACCCAGCCAACTTCTCAGGCCGAACAAGGTAAAAGTTATTTTCAGGAGTCTTCAGCCTGGCTGGTAGCTTCTACAAAATGCCTAAATCTCTGCTCCTCCTGCCTTAAATATTTTTTCTGACCAGGTGTTTCACTTCCGGGTTCAACTCAACATCACAATCCTAGAGTTAGGATTAAAGGTGAAATACAGAAAGATCTCACTTCTGAGTGACAGGATTAAGAATGTTGGTCACCACTTTGTCAGTCCAAGTTCTGGGATTAAAGGTGTGAGTCACCACTCTCTGACCTTCCTGGCTTGACTGTGGGTGATTCTGTTCTCTGATATTCCAGCTGATTTTATTAAATATACAAAATATCACCATAACTATGGCTAGCTCTGAGAAACTATGAGCTACTTACTGTCATAGCAATATAATAAAGTATCTACTTAATCCTAGGCATTTTAGTTTTGGGTAAGTAACGATATAAATAAAAAGTAGAACGGGAAAGAGAGAAACCCCACCTCTCCACAAAGCTCTTTCTTAAAGGCCAATCCTCCCCAGTGGCCTCTCTAATTCTCTGATGTGGAACCAATTTTTTCCCTTCCTCGGCCTCACTGTGGAGGTGCCTAAAACTGTTCAGCCAGATCTAGCAGCTCCAAGGTTCTAAGTCATGATTTTGTTTTTATTTCTAGTAATAACTGCACAAATGTCTGACAGCAGACAAGTTGGAAAGTCCAAACAGAGGAAGAAAACATTTATTAGACATCTGGAATGCACTAAGACCACGCCTTTCTTCATCCATCATTGCACTTAACAAACAAACTGTTTTTAATAAATTTCTTTAATTAGTAAAAAGAGGATATTCTCATTACATTTATCCAGAGAAGGAAATGGAGAAATTCAGAGTAAAAGTCATTGTCTGGGGTCACATAGCAGGTGGCAAGATGACCCTTTAGTGTTTGCTAACTACAGTGGTAGGCTTGCACTGTTGAGCTCACAAAACGTCAAGAGACTCCCAAGAGTCCTTATGACCATGGGGGGGGTGCTTTCTCTGAATGCCTAAGTTCTCCCAAAATATGTGTCAACAAGCATTTCAGAGTGATCCAACAAGTAGCGAGGAATTTGCTGGCATGCAAGGCAGTCATGAGAACGAGACATTGTTTTTTTATATATTTGCCTGTGGATACATTTTCAGCATTCTGTTCCTCAAACTTGGTTTTTAGAGCTGAGAGATGACAAATAATGGTAACAGGCATCCAATTTCCTGTTTAGAGGGATAAGTGAATAAAGATTACAGTAAACACCTGACTCTTTGACAGGAACTCCTAAAATACCACCAAAGAGACACGGCCACAGTTCCCCTATGAAATGTCTGCCTTAAAGAAACCATTTGTAGGTCTTCTTTGGAGAAGCACCTATTCATATTCTTTACTCATTTTTAAAACTTTTTATTACACTTGTGTGTAGTACATTTACATATTATGTCAAACATCAAAAATGTCAACGTGATTGTTCTCACAATATCCTACTCCAAGAGTAATATATAGTTGACAGCGGGCCTTCTGAGATACTGAACTATGAAACTATTTTCTGAACACTTGATTCTACCACACCTAAGTCTTATGTGAACATTGCAAATACAAAAAATAAATTAAGCAAAGAAATATCACTAGGTATACATAGTCTAATGAAGTAACATATGAAAAGCAAAGATAACATTAATTCCTCCAAAAATTACTGATTCCACAGTATGAAATCTAATGAGAGTGAATTAAATGAAACCCAGACAGAGAACTCAAACAAGTGATTATAAGTATATTTAAAGAAGAAAAGAAGCACCTGGGTTAGGGTACAAGCAACTACACCAAGTAGCAACAGTCTCTTGCTGCTGAGTACACTCCCTGACCCAGGAAGTGGGAAGGTGTGTGTGCTCTGCCAATAGTTGGAGCACATGCTACTTCTTAGATGCCCCAGGCAGTGAGTTACAGGCTGCAGGATGCCCACTCCAATGCATGCTTATCCAGCACACTTCTACAAACCCCAGCTCTGAAGATCAGAAGACATACAAAGCAGTTACTCCAATGCAACTCCCCCAACACACGCCAAAAGGGGGGGGGCTAGAAAGTTAGCTCATCAGGAGGACCCAAGTTTAGTTTCCAGCATCCTCATCAGTCAGCTCACAACTGCTAGTAACTCTAGCTGCAGAGAATCTGATGCCAACAGAGACCAGAGGAACACACGAACACACACACACCACTAAAAATAAAAATACTAAAAACTACATGTAGTAGGTTGTTGTGTGTGTGTGTGTGTGTGTCTGTGCTAGAGACCTGCACAGAGACAGCAAATCAGGAGACTTGATGACTACTCCAAACTTCATCACGCATAAAAATAAAACTTGAATTTATTGAGCTGTCTACTTTTGTGCCATAGCTACGGCCATTTCCAGCTTCCATCTTTAGACAAACCTCCCCACGTCCCAATAAAGGAAATTAACATGAAAATAATAGGGACTGCTTAGGCTTCCCTGACTAAGGTCATTCTGCTCAAGGTTGTAGGCACATAAGTTCAGAAGACCCCTGACACCGAAGGATTGCTCTGAGGGTATATTGTTGGATATTGGGAAGGAGGGGGTGAACTAAACACTGAGCACTAAGTTGGTGAGTCCGTACTGTTTCCTGTCAATCAAAGGGACAGATAGTGAGCACAGAGTCAGGGCAGTGAATGTTAACTAATTTGGGGACATCACCAGAAAATCAGGCAGCCAGAAATAATTGTCCTGGCAACTTCAGGATGCCCTGGAGAACTGAGCCAATGAAATTAACAATTGGCAGCAACCTGTTACTCAAAAATTCATCAGGGCTGCTTGGTAGTGGATTTCTATTTTTTTTTCCACACTCCTGTCTTTTGACAGACCTCACAAATCTCTTCCTGATTCTAGCCTCAACAGAGCTAATCACACAACCAACAGTCTTAGACCCTGAACCCCTCAAGGATGCTTACTCTCAGACTTTGGGTTCTGTTCCTTTTAATTACCAAGCTAATTATGAACAAGCAGACACCACCTCCATAAGAGCCAAGCCATGCAAAAGATTTGATACTTATTCCTGGTCCCTGGAAGTGACCTGGACTACATCTGCACTCTGTTTCTTACATATCTAGGCAATCAGACAATGTGAATGCAATGTAGTCAAGTTAAATAGTATGATCCTAGATCTAAGAAAAGATAATAACTTTGATAGGATAATTTGTTATAATTATTGATGCAACTGATATCTATCATGTAATTATTTTATGAAGCTAGTGTAATTGTTAGACCCATATGAAGCAGATATTATTGAACAGAAACAATATATTACTTTAAAATAAAGCGTAGTTCTGACGCCCTCCATGTTGTCCCACTTCTTACTTCTCAGTACTATTCCCTCAGAGCCACACAAAGTGCTTGTCACACAATGTCTTGATTCCACAAACCTGAAAGCCGCATGTGTGATAGAAAGCAGTTGTTTCTTCAATCAGAAAATTCAGTTTCAAACCACAGTACTTTCAGTCATCCTGTGTCACCTCAGTTTTGTGTCCAACTTATGATAAGATCGGATGTTGTGTGTAGGAGGCCCTGGCTGTACCACTGCCTCTAACTAGGCTGAACACTTCCCCCAGCTTCATGTGATTCTATGGTAGAGCAGGCAACACCTCATCGCATTGCCTGTCACTAAGTGTCCAAATGAGCATCTTCTGACCTTCAGGTAACTGTAGTAGATGTTACATGGTAATAATTGCCCTGCCTATGACTTTAATAAAAAGCGCTGGTTGGCCAAAAGCAGACAGGAATGTGGGCGGGGCTACCAGATTAAGAAACCTCTAGGAACAAGAAGAACAGAGCAGAAACACCACAGAGACTCCAGAGTTGCCAGATAAGACCGAAATATCCGAGGACAGATACACCTCTTCCAGTATTTGTTTGTTTGTTTGTTTGTTTTTTCAAGACAGCTTTCTGTGTAACAGCCCTGGCTGTCCTGGAACTTGCTTTGAAGACCAGGCTGGCTTTGAACTCACAGAAATTCTTTTGCCTCTGCTTCCCAAGTGCTGGGATGAACAGTGTGAGCCAGGGAAGTTCTCTCCCTCTCTCTGTCTCTCCCTTTCCCTCTCTCTTCCTCCCTCCTTCCATGTGTGTGTATATGTGTGTGTGTGTGTACATGTGTATGCATGTCTGTCTGTCTATCTGTGTGTATCTCTGTGACTCTGCCTTTCTATGTATGTCTGTCTTTGTGTATTTGTCCATTTCTGTGTTTATCTCTGTCTCTATCTCTGAATCTCTCTCTGTATCTGTCTGTCTTTCTCTCTCTCCCATGTGTGTTTTTGTGTGTAAGTTACAGATATAGGTCTAGAAGCTGGTCTAAACAGGTCTCTGGGGTCTCCCTGCTTTCATTCACTTTAAAGAGCACAGAAATATTTTGTTCACACACCTGGAAAAGATTGGCAGCCTCCAGAACCCGCTGGACATTCTGCTTGGTGATCAGAGCCTTGCTTGTGTATGTGTAATTCAGCAGAGTGCGCATGGTCTCGGCATCCACCCCTTTAATGATGATTCTCTTCTCATACTTTTCCTTTAAGTCATTGCAGAACATGGCCCTAGAAGAGAGACCTGTGATGTGAATCCTTTCAGGACTCTGGGTTCCAGACCTGACCAGACCCCCTTTTAGAATCACCTGTCCTCCTTCAACAGTCAAGTTCCAAATCTGAGCTGATTGTCAACACAGAAATAGAGTCATTTGACACGCTTATCTCTTGAGATTGCCCCTTGGTTCTTCAGTTCTCCATATAAATGCTAATTTATCATCTAGCATGAGGAAGAGCCCTTGAATGAAGCCAACGTATTTCAAGGTGGTACATCATTAGCCTGTCAGGGATCACCTGCACTCTGAACTGAACTATCATTCCTAGATGTCACTTCTGAACACTCTTAAAATTACACACAGTGGATAATGTCCTACTCCAGATTAGTTCATACCCATATTCCCCAGGAAAATCAAGGGAATTAGAGAAGCAGGGAGCCGTGCATGATAGGACAAACAAGCTAGAGACCGTGTCCATAGAGAAAGCCACTTCAGCCCAATCATGTAGGGACTGGAGGGTACACTCCACAACTGTCCCAGCAAGAGATAAAGATGCTGTGTTGGCTCCAGGAACAGGTAATTCTCAAGCATCCTGTTTTTTTGTTCAGGATCCCAGAAGAAAGTGAAAAAAGCATGCTGCCTGTTGGCTGTGGGAAGTGGAAGAGGGTTGGAGTCCAGACAATGCTTGAACTCACTCCACAGTATAAATGCAAAAATACAAATAAATGAGTCTGTTTAAAGGTTATTGGTAAAGCCCCACCTTACTGATATATTTGAAGAATAAGTAGGGATACTATACATCAATAAAAGCTCAAACAAGCAAGATATTCCAGAACAAATCATGGGAATTTTAGCTAGTAGGAGTGGGTAGATGGTAGTAACTTTTCTTGATACTATCACTTAATAAGTGATATCAACTGTCAACTATATACTTAATAAGAAGAAACTTAAGGCAAGATAAATCTTCCAACCCCGGGTTTGAGGGCACCGGCTGGTGATATGGGAATGTCTTTCTGTATGCTGTGAATATCAATCTTTGATATTCCTTTGATGCTGGACTGTTTTGGCCCATGACAGGCACTGCAGAAAAAGTAGGCAGGGAAATCAGAATAGATAGTAGGAGAGCAGAGACACAGAGAGATTGTGCCAGACACCCAAAGAAGAAACATGTAACTAACACAGCTGAGCCACGACCCACGTGGCAGACAGATTAATGAGAACAAGTTGAGTTAAGATGAAAGAGCTAGCTAGCGATGTGCCTGAGCCATTAGTCAAACAGCATGAACTTAATATAAGCGCCTGAGTCATTTGGGGGGCCTGAGCAGCAGCGGGCGGCTAAGCGGTCTGGGATTGCGACGGGGTCTGAAACCTTACTGTAAAAACCACTGCCTCAGAGAGAAGGCACTGCAGCAAGAACAGAAGCTGCAGGAGTGTGAGCAGCTTCCTTGCATTTTGAGACCAGAAATTACAAATAGGACAAGAAGTAAGCATCAAGGCCTGCTCCCTGAGACCCACTTCCTCCAACTAACTCCCACATCCTCCCTAAACATGACCACCAGCTAGGAACTAAGCATTCAGACACACCAACATGCTGGGAATGCTTTACACCCAAATTCTGAGAGTGGGTCATACAGCACTTTGGCCTTAGGCTTGCCAGCATGTGTCCTGGTTTCTATCAGGTCCCTGGTGTCAGGGTCACTGCATGCTGTCCATCCTTCATCTACAGCAAGGGCAGAGCCTGGGTTCCACTCTAAGGACACTAACTCTATAAGTTGTTTATGGAAGAGGAAACAAAGAAGCCTAAGAGAAGTGTCTTTCTCTCTGATGGGCGGAGGGCTGCATAAAAATAAAGTATAATGTCACAGATGTATGAAAATGTCTGGTTGGCATGGTGGCACATGCCTGTCATCCCAGCACACAGAAGGTAAAGGCAAGTTGATGAGCTCATGGCCAACCAACCTCCACTGTATAGCAACAGCTAGATGAGGCTATGTCAAAAAATCCAAACTGGAGGGGAATGGAAAAGCCATGATGAAACCCACTCTTTGTATGTAAACTTAAAGCAGTGAGAACAATAATTATTAAGAATTATAGGTTGTGACTGTACATGCCAGTAGGATGTGCCAAAGGAGCAGGGGTAGGAGGATGAAGGAGTTCGAATCTAGCCTGGGATACATAGATTTCTAGAGATTCAGCAATGGTGTGGCAGTCCATGCTTTTAGTCTTAGAACCTGAGAGGCAGAGGCAGGCAGATCTCTGAATTCAAGACTTGCCTGTCTCAAAAAAAGAAAAAGAAGGGAGGGAGAGAGGGAGGGAGGAGGGAGGGAGGGAGGGAGGGAGGGAGGGAGGGAGGGAGGGAGGGAGGGAGAAAGGACAAGCGCTCACTCCTCACTCACCTCTCTGTCATGTGCATTTTAACTCCTTCCTGTCACGCCTTAGTTTCCTGTTCTTCCCTTCCCCATCCTCTTCATGCCAAGAATCAACTTCTCTGCATCACTAAGATATCCTTAGTGGTCCTAATGCTGACTGCAATGTGAGTAAAATTCAACTCAGGAGTACAGCTGTGTGTGGATGGCACACACCTCTACCTCCTCCAGAACGCAGAAATTGAAGCAGGAGGATTTTAAGATCAACCTGAGATCAAAAACCTGTTTTAAAATGTGTGTGTGTGGGGGGGGGATAACCACATATATGCAACTGAGTGTATGAAAATACATTCTTTTCAATGTTATCACGTGAAACCCAATGAGCAGTTCTGTTAAGAAAGGGTCATTGTTCCAATGTAGTCAAAGAGGTTTCCATTGCAAAAAAATTAGGGAATCACCAGATCCAACTGTGATGGATGATAGCATGGTCTCGCTGGCTATGACAGCTTGAAATTTTGAGTTGCAGGCATCAAAATCTCCCATTTTCCATTTCCCAAGCCAATTCTTATGTTTTATTTTGGTTTATTAATTCATTCATTTTAATGTGTGTGGGTATTTTGCCTGTGTTATTTAAACTGTGTACATGCAATGCCTGTTGAGGCCAGAAGTAACCTGGAACTAAAGTTAGAAATGGTTGTGAGCTGCCATGTGAATACTGGAAACTGAACGGGTTATCTGGAAAGAGCGGCCAGTGATCTTAGCTGCTGGGCCATCTCTCCAGTCCTTTTCCCAAGCCAGTTCTAACAACAACAACAACAAAAAAGCCTGCAGACATTCAGTTTCTGATCTAGTGATTCTCTAATGCCTATGTCACCTCTCACATAACTGGAGTCCAGCTTACAACCTTAGCCTCAGGTACCACAGCCTCACTGGGGTGGGGGTCACAATGTAAGCTCCAAGAGCAGCCACATCTAAATATTGTGTGTGCCTGCTAAGAGCACACAATCTTGAATTTTAGCAACCCTAAATCAAGTGAATTAAAATCTTTGGTAATGGGTTCAGCTAGATGCATTTAACTAGACCCTATGCTGTCTCTCATAATTCCTTAGCAAAACAAAATTTTAAAACCGCTGCCCTCATCTGAGTATAATAGCACGTCTCTAACCCAAGCATGAGGGACTAAGCTGGGGGAGCATTCATTAATGGCAAGCCAAAGCTACTGTCCTGGTTACTTTTCTATTGCTGTGGTAAGACACCATGACACAGTAGCTTACAGTAAAAAAAAAAAAAAAAAGTTTACAGGGGTGTGGTGGGTTTCAGGTGTCAGCTGATAAGATCCGAGGATGCTTATTCAGGGTCCAGGGCTCCTGAAGGGGGAGTGGCCAACCCCATTGATAAGGGGCTGCTGGGACCCTGGGAAGCCTGTTTCCTGGTTCCTGACTGCAGGAGAGACCCATTTGGCATCCATCATCCATCAATTGGATACTCCAGTCCCTGTCCAGGCGCCACTATAAGCTGTTACCTGTATCGTGAGTGTTGGTTTATATTTTAATAAATGTTAATCTTGGATTGGAGCATTTTAAGAGAAACTCCGCCTACACAGGGAGCTTACAGTTTCAGAAGATGAGTCCATAACCATCATGGTAGGGAGCATGGCAGCTGACAGGCAGGCACAGCCCTGGGGCAGTAATACTGAAGACTTATATCCTGCTCCACAAGCAGGAAGCTGAGAGAGAAAAATAACTAGAAATGCCGTGGGCTTTTTGAAACCTCAAAGCCCATCCCCAGTGACCCAAATTATCCAACAAGGCCACATACACACACACACACACACACACACACACACACACACACACACACACACACAACCTCTCAATTCTTTCCAAACATTTTCACCAAATGGATATCAAGCATTCCAATATTTGAGCTACAACATGAGAACCTGTAAAGAACAATTTTTTAAAATCCCTTAACACGGGTCTCTGTGGGTCCCACATAAGAGCTATAATAAAGACTAGGACTAAGACAGGGATGCACCTGAAAATTCCTTTTTTGCTAGAGGGGTTCCCTTTTAATCTTTTTCGATCCAGTGCTCCCAGGATCCACTTAGGTCTGGGGATACTCACAAAGAAAAGGTACTAGTAACAGTCTCTTCCTGGCCTGAAATGTTCTCAGTACCGGGCCTTGTCATGCCTCCTATGTCTCTAGCTAATACACTCAGAAAAGGTGCTGCACAGTTCATTGGAGCTCAGAGTTTCCATAGACAGCCTGACATTAAGCCTTATTAGTAATAAATAACATACAATTTTGTTTTTGGCTGTTGTGAGCATGCAAATCTCTCACACCTGGAAGAGCGCCTTCTACTGTGGTTTATTCCCCAAGGGTTTATATGCTCAAAGCTTGGTCTTTTCAAACACCAATCACTTAATAGTAGGTGACTGTGATGTTAGCGCACCCCCACCAGAAGTTCCAATGGGGTTCTCATGGGACACTGCTCAGTTGTCAAATGATGGTTATTTGGAAGAAGAAGATGGGCCCACCCCATGCTCTCTGGCTTCCTGTCTCATCATGGGACCTTGCTTTCCCATGTATTCCCACCATAATATCGCCTATTAAGTAAGTGATATTGGCTCTGTCAATGCCAGAGCCAGGGCAGTGCTAGCATCATGCCCTTGACTTCCAGAACTACATAATCCTTTCTTTTTTAAAATTCTCAGTCTCTGATATTTTTATAGTAATAAAAACATTTACAAACTAATGTATATTCAGAGTAGCATTTGGAAGTATCCAGACAACCTTTTTTCTGCTGCAGACACAAATCTGACAGATAGCATCTACACTTCTCTCCTGAGCTTGAAGTCAGGTGCTTACCACCTCCAGCCATTGAACAAGCTAAAGTGATGGAATCCTAAAGCTGAGAGTTCTCTCCACTGACTTTAAATAGCATCAGGCCTTAAAAGTGCTCCCAACCTTCTGGCTCATGTTTACCACTCCTCAGGTCCTACACATTGGCTTTGGGGAAGCAGAAGCTGAGTTGCTTACTGTGTAGACAGAACCCTCAAAACCCCACTAGGGCATTACTGGTGATTCAGCAAGCCATGGAACTCTGATCATCCAAATATGTGACAGAAAGGCTTGTTCTGTCCTACAAGGTCAGATCCAATATAAAACAACAAATCCTTGTATCCAGGCTCCAGTGATGATCCAGACACAGATGTGATAGTGACTCTTGTTTTCTTACTCAATACCGTTCTTACTCTGTTTAGTAGAAGCACCCAGGCCTCCCATAGTGAGCTACCCCTCCTTCTACACTGCTCTGAATGTCTGTGTGGAACGAGCCTCACTTCTTGGGCCAGTGCTGAACATGGTCCAAGTTATATGGTCCATTCTCCCAAGCCATAGTAATTAGTCACGGCTGAGCACAGGTCAAAGTTGGTCCAAGCAGAGCCAGTTTCAGAACTTTCTCTGGAACTACTAATATAAGAATTTTTCTTCCCTCTGATATTGTTGAGCTGACAGAAATGAAAATCCAAAGATATTTGTGACCTCCTTGTCTCTCTCCAAGAGGGGAGGGGATGGAAGGGAAGGGAAGGCACAGAGACACAAAGAGAGACACACCAAGAGATTAACTTGAACACAGGGATCCATCTGTACCTAAAAGCAATACAGCCAGACTATTAAAACAAATATGATTGAATGTACTTTATTCTTTTAAAAATGCCACAACAAACATTTTTAACAATAGCCAGATGCAGAGGTGGATGGACAGAGGGATAAAAAGACACCCATATAGACAGACAGTCTAGGCCAAGAAGATCTAACTATTCCACCCTACACTCCCATCCATACTCTGCTACCATGAGCATACAGGACAGTGAACTCCCAAATGACTTTGCACAGATAAAAGATGAGAACTGTATAGTCTGATGATTCCTGAAATCAGACCCAATACCCCAATCCTGACCTCTCCTGCCTGAGCTCCTATGTTTCACACATGATAGTTATTACTTGACTCAATATGCCTTTGAGTTTGTACCTCACACTCCTCACTGGAAATGAAATCTGGCTGCCCCAAACCCAGTGGTTCCCAATCTGTGGGTCAAGACTCTTTCGGAAGTTGTGGGGGAGGGGGGGTTGAACAACCCTTTCACAGGGGCCACGTAAGACTGTTGGAAAACACATATTTACATCATGATTTATAACAGTAGCAAAATTACAGTTAGAAATGAAAATAATTTCATGGTTGGGATCACCACAACATGAGGAACTGTATTCAAGGGTCTCAGCGTTAGGAAGGCTGAGGACCACTGTTCTAACCAAATATCACTTGCCCTCCCTGACCACTTCATAAGGTCTGCTTCGAGTATCACTTCCTTATGAAATTAGAAGCAGTGTGGACAATGGTGTTTACTGCCCACAGCCATACTCTGACCCTAGGCATTCCATGCCATTTTCCTTCTCTTCTAAACATGTCCCATCCCAACTAACCCAGGACCCTGTGATGGCTTGCCATGATGGACAAGGTCATTGTCTAGACGTTCTAAATGAGCTTCTGACCTCACTGAGCATTCCCTGGTTCTAATCACTTAGAATCCTGCACGCATACTTCGGTCTTCATCTTCATCCCAAGATATTGACATGTAGAGGATCTGCCAGTTGCAGATCATCCCTACTGTGGAGCACAGTGTTGGACCTATGCATGTTCCAAAGTACTCCTTTCCTTCCAGAGCTCGTAACTGAATTTCTCACTTCGTTAAAGATCCACTAATCCAACATACCCTCCCTCCATGTGTTCAACAAGTATGTTGATCCTTTACTTTTACATGAAGTTTCTGTAGAAGCTTCATGAAATCGCTACCTCATTGGGACATGGTGTTCAGGAAGAACCAGAATCCATGTTCCTGGGGCATGGTCTCTCATAGTCACCTCCAGAATAGACGATACCTTTCGTACCTCGAGGTGAGGACTGTCTGTTCTTTTTGTCAACACCTAGAACTTATCCTAAACAATTTCAAAACATCTAATTTTATAGAAAAAAAAACATTACAATTATGACTCCTGGGTAATTTTTCTGTGAATTTATAGCTCATATACATCTTTAATATTTCTTCTTTTCCCCAGATTTGCCTTATCTACTTATGTAATAGGAAATAAACACTAAAAATAACAGTAGACTTACTTACTATAGCAGGAATAAAAAAACATAAAACCAGGCTTCTGTAAAGGAGGATCTGGGTAACTGATAGCTGAACTACTAAGGGGTAACATTGTAGAAAAGGGGAGAAGACAGAGCAGAAAAACGACACTAAAGTGAACACAGCATTTTCTTAACCACAATAGTTGTCCTGATGTCAGTGTGTCTTTCCTGACACTGAAACAACATTGATATTTAAAGACAATAGAAAAAGAAAGAAGTTGTTTACAGGGAAGAAGTGTCTAGATCTGCTAAGTCGTTATTTAAATCACAAACAGAGTTGAGAACCAGCCAAGCACAGCCGTTGAGGGGAATGATGGCATTCACCCTGTTTCTGTGAACAAAGCTTCAGCAATGTCCATTAATTTATGTGTTGAGCAACTGGCACAGAGACCACAGGGCCCCAAAGCTTAAAACAGGTAGTTTACAGCCCCTTACAGAACAACTATGTAAATCCTTAAGCTAGACTAAGAAATTATAAATTTGAATAATCCACAGTTTATAATTCTTTTACAATTAATACATCTATATAATATATTTGGGTCATTTTCACACATACCCCTCCTCTACCTCAACCCTTTCCTTCACATGCTGAAACCTTATTCCCAAGCCCACTCCTAGTTTTAAGGGTCCTTCCTTTCTGTGTGTGAACACTGAGTTAACTAGAGTTGCTTTCACAAGCGTGTGTACGGGGGAGTTGTACTTACTGGAGGATGGGCAATTCATCAGTGGTTACACCATTAAAGAGTACCTTCTCCTCCAGCAACCATTAACCGTCAACAGACCTCAGGGAAGACTGGGCCTCAAGCAGCTCCCACTTCCCACATCTTTGAAACACTGTTGAACCCGCTCCTGCGCACACATCCAGAGCTTGAGTGAGTTGCTGAACGCCAGGACTACACTGTGTCTGAGGGATCCTGTGCTGCACATCTCCCCTTCTTCTGGCTCTTAGAATCTTGCCACCTCCTTTTCTGTGACATGAATAGTGAGATCCTAGGTCCTGAGGAAAACTACAACTATTGTTTGGCTAAATGGTCATGTCAAATGACTTTCGAAATTCTCGTGTTTAGAGCCACAGACTAGTGCGGCTCTCAGAAGCTTACTGTTTTGCTGGTGGTTAATGCAGTAACTACTACCTAACCAAAATGCTAGGAACAACCTATGTTTTCTTTTATTTAACTTCATTAAGATTTATTGATTTTTCTTTTATATGTATGTCTATTTCCTGAACGTATGTGCACGTATCATGTGTGTACCTGGTGCCTGGGAAGGTCAGAGAAGGGGTCAAATATGGTCATGAGCTATCATGTGGGTTCTGAGAATTGAGCCTGAATCCTCTGTAATAGCAAAAAAGTGGCCTTAATCACTGAGCCAATCCTGAATAATACGTGGTTTTAGCTAAATTGGGAGGCGGGGTTTCAGGTTCAGAAGAGAGTTACTCTGAAATTGTTTTGCACCTGTCCTTGTTTCTAAATGAGACAGGTGGGCAGGTAAAGGACTGGCAAGGGCACTCTCTGGTATCTGTCCCTTCAGAATCTGTAAAATCAGTTGGTCTTCAGGAAAGCATTCCATCAGCTTAGTTACCTTCCCACACTCCCAGCTATGTGTGGTACTTCTCCTGGACAGTGGTAGCTGCTCCAGGACTATCAGAGAGAAATAAACGCTCTTGAGATCGCCTCCTACTGCCTCTGCTTTCATCCTTCATTTCAACAGACATCGCTCTCACTGTAACTTTTTTCTTAAGATAGGAGGCTCAGAATAGCCCAAATACCTATGTCACTATGCCCAACTACACTGTAACTTTTACAGGCTAACTTCTAGAGGTTTTCTCTAATAGGACTCTCTCTCCTTACAGCCTAATAAGGTATTTTTACAGAGATGTCAAACCATGCCTTTTTTTAATTCTCCAATACTCCTCCATAGTTTCCCATGCTGGTAAGGTATACTCCACACCTTAGCCAGTCCTAACCAAACCTTTCGTGCCCAGACCCTAGTGGTGTCTCAGCCATACTGAACTGCACATCTCTTCTACTTCTTCTCTCAGCAATTTGTATGTGTGTGTGCTGGTTCCTCTCCAGGTGATTCTTCCCTCCAGCTGCAGATCCACCGCAGGTCTGCCAACCTAATATGCCATCCTGAATCTTAGGGTGCTGCTGGCAAATTAACACTACCCTTCTCTCATCTTCTTTGTTTGTGCGTGCTGATGTGTATGTCTGTATGTGTGTCTGTGTGTCCATGTCTGTGTGTGTGTCTCTCTCTCTCTTTCTGTGTGTGTGTGTGTGTGTGTGTGTGTGTGTGTGTGTGTGTGTGTCCCCTTGTCTACAAATCCCTCTTTCTAGAATAGTCCCTGGGCTCTGACCCTCTCCAGATTCCTCCCAAACCAAAATGTTCCAGATAATCAAACTTACTCTGTAGAATCAAGAATCCCAAGGATCTGGTAAGTTTTTATTTGATCCAACTATGGATCATTATACCTATTATTTTACAGATCCCTCATGGAATCTATTAGTTTTCAGTTTGTCATGTTTTAAAGTCATAGCAGTAATAATCACTGATGTAACTGGTATGGT
The DNA here is from genome assembly GCA_033318265.1 of Phyllotis vaccarum. Classification (NCBI taxonomy): domain Eukaryota; kingdom Metazoa; phylum Chordata; class Mammalia; order Rodentia; family Cricetidae; genus Phyllotis; species Phyllotis vaccarum. Next base: position 186,269,310 of record JARWLC010000002.1, read on the forward strand.
CTTTACATTAAAACTGAGTGTAAGGTAATTAATGTATGAGCTTCCAAACAGCCAAAGCATATGCAGAGTTATAGCAAAATGGACAATAAAAGGCAGTAAAGCAGAACTTATCTTTAATGCACATTTATTTTTTTCCCCTTTTGCTGAATGTCTCCCCATTTTCTGGGACCTTGTCTCTCCTACTCAGGATTCATTCGGATGACACTGTTCAAGTGGTATGTGGAGGCTCTCACTTTTTGAAACTCTGTTTCTCTGTCTCTCTTTCTTTCACACACATGCACACACACGCGTGCACACACACACACACACCTCTTCTGATAAATTCCTAAATTAGGCTGGTAACTGTACCCTAACTCCTTGACACAGTGATTAGTCTAAGGAAAATAAATGAGTGGATCTAGACCAATCCTAATCTTTTCATACTAAAAGCAGAAAAAAATCTCTTAGGTTCCCTCTGGAGTCAAAGCTGTAAGAAGTCTCAGATCTACAAAAAGCAAATGTCAACCACATGGCAGAAGTTAAAGCTGGAAAGTCCAAAAGAATGTACAGCCTGGGAGAAGCGGAGAGTGAGAGGGCGAGCAGGCAAACGAGGATCCTGACTTCACTGAAGGCCAACCCCTGGTCTGTGCTGTGCTGCAATCTTTTTATGATATAGAAATGTGCTAAGGCCAGTCTTGTCTGAGTTTCTATCCCTTGGAACCAAAATCAAACAAGACAAAGAAACATCTGCTAACCCATACACCAAAACACAGAAAAACCAATGCTGATTAATATGGAGCATAATGGACGGAGCTACAGGCCCATCCATGAAAAGCTCAGATACTGCATGCAGCCAGCTCTTCTCAGGAACTAGCTATTCACCATCACACTACCCAGTCCTCACACAGTGTTCATACAAAGGACTGACTGCACACCCATAGGAAACACTTCCCTATGTACTTTAATTGAAAACTGCATGGAAAATATTTAAAACTAAGGAAATAGACTTCTTGTTCTTTTAAAAAAAAATTGCCATATTTATTTGTTGCGTATGTGTACGTTTATAGACATGTGTTCATGTCATGGCCATGTGGGAGGTCAGAGGAATTCCCTCTTTCTACAATGTGAACTTGGGCTTGGAGGCAAGCATCTATGAAGAGTCCTCATGCCAGAACTCTGACTCTTGATTGAAAGACGACTCATATGCCCAAGATGGTAGGAGAGAGAGAGACTTATGGATGCATGTATAGAGACTAGGCCTTACTTTGTTGTTTCCCCATAGAATATTTTGAGTCAGAAACTCTGACTGAATGTGGAGCTCACTGAGTGGCTGGGCTATCTATACTTCCCAGGATGGCATTCCAGGTTTGTACGGCTATGCCCAGCTTTTAACATGAATGCTGGGGAATCCTTCTGCTTGCACAATACACACTTGACCCACTGAGCCTGAATTTTGAATTTTAAGTTGGAAAAAGTTTCCAATTTTTCCTAGGATGACCAAACTTTATCACCCTTTCCTTGTCTAAAGCATACGATGGCCTCCCAACCTCCTGAGGACATCTAGTCTCAAACTGTAGAAGGATTATCCAGGAATTACTAACTTTGATGACATATGGGGCACTTGTTAAATACCAATATTGTAAATGGCACCAAGGACAACGTAATGAATAAGGAAATCACTGCCTTCACATAGCTCACTATGTATTCCTGGCTGGCTTGGAACTCCCAACATAGACCAGGCTGGCCTCAATTCACAGAGATCTGCCGGCTTCTGCCTCCCAAGTGCTGAGATGAGGAGTATAGGCCACCACAGGCAGTTCAGTCTGTTCTGAGTCCACGCCTCTAGATGCTTTCAGGCCACAGATTTGCAGAAGACAGGAAGGGGAGGAGTGATAATGTGAATTTGCCCTTTTGCCTGCTGGGACCTGTAGTTACACACCCAATGCCTATGAGACAAGCATCACAGTGTCTTCTAACTGTGGAGGTGATGATACCTAAGAATAATACCTATTCTTCATCTAATCTGGGCATAACCCACATAAGTCATTTGGGGTTCTCTAGCATTTTGACTCCTTTATAAGTATGGTGAATTCTCCCTTTTGAGCGGGACATGTGGCAGGATCCAGTAGGTTCAGAAGCTTGATGCCCCTTCCCAGCTCCTGCCCCAGCCAGGCATCAACAGGTCATCAGAGCTATGAACTTTGTCTTGGGGAGACAGATAAGCAAGGACACATGAGAGCCTGTTTGTGTAGCAGAAACAGAAGCTCCAGTGACTTCCAGTTCCAAGGAATGGCCATAGAACAATGAGGGAGCTTAAGCTCTGTACTGTCCCCTTCAGGACTCCATCCGTAGCAGCTGGGTTTCTGGCTGGCTCAGTGGCTGAGATCTTGACTACTGCCTGACCTCTCTTGCACCTGTCTCTTTTCTGAGATTACTTCTCTATACTTCTTGGGAGGGGATTTTCCAAGTTCATACTATCTCACACATAAATTTCTCAGAGTAAGCCAGAGACCATTTCTGATCACAGAAAGTAAGACATCTGACTTATTGCCACACATAATGTGTTTTTAGGCCAGCAGATTACTAGACTATTGAATTATCTGCATTCCATGAAAATGCACTGGTAAATGTAGACCTGCAAATCTCTAACTGTAGATATGGATGCTGAGCCTTTGAGCTCAAGAAATTCCTACCAGATTTCACAGAGCCAAGGAGCTAAGTTTTAAGGTTTGCTATCCTTTGTTCATGTTTCAGTCTCAACAAAGCCTATTTTTCTTCAACTTCCTCATTCTTCCCCCCAACTTTAAAATAGATCCACAAAGGGAAATTCACTGTCTGAGTGACTAATAATGTCCCCGTTTGGCTGCCACATTATTCTATCATTCTTCTGGGACACAATTAAATTCTTCAACTGCCTTTCTGTGTGTATGATAAACAGGACCAGCAGGTTGCTATGGTAAAATAGCCCTGATATATAGACAAGGCAAAGGGCCGAGTGTGAGGGAAGTGATGCCTATTCTTCTACAAGCAGAGGCTACTGACTTAAACCTGCTGTGGTGTGGCAATGATGACAGATGTCTCACTTCTTTCAAAACTTTAGAAACAAAGCAAAGAGTCAGTGAGTCACTGACAAACCTAATGTTGGTCCTTGGTCTTAGGATACAAGATGGCTGCTTTTTTTTTTTTTTTTAATTAACTGGCATCCCAGACTTCATCCTGTCATCTGTAAGATGAGCACAATATTCTGCCTCATGAGGTTGTTGTGCACATTATGGGCTATATGCATGTGACACCAGGCCTATCTCCAGAACTGTACCCATTATATGAATAAAACAATGCTGGAAATACCTAGATGTAAATCTAAAGAAATAATTTAAAGAACAGGCAATTTGGCAAGAAAGTCTACATCTACATCTACAGGCAGACATGCTTACACACGTGTGTGTTTCAGCTTCTCACCAATACACCTACCCCGAGGACCAACACTGTGTTTTCTACATCAGCAAGGATAGACGATCTGAGCTGAAGCACCTCTGTTTATGAGGAGAAACCCAGAATTTAATACAAAGCACTGTCTCAAGGACAGAGGCCCAGTAAGCCTGTCACATGAGCAGGAAAACGCACTTATAAAATTAACAACTAATGACAGCAGTTTTTCAGGGACTCAGAACAAAAAGAATAAACTAAGAACAGTTACTGAGGCAAACTGGTCTTCTGTCACTCCTAAGTGAGAAAGCTAGTGGCCAGTACAGAGGCAGGTGAAGCTGTGTGTCATGTCACGCCGTTTGTATGACGGAGCTTGCATTATCCCTAAGCATGCTGCCCATACCTAGGTCGTGATGCTCCTAGAATGATGCTCCAAACTCGGTGGTAGCTTAGACTGCAGTCAAAATAAGGACCTTTAGAATGTGTGGAATCTCTGCTCCAGCAACAACCAGGTACATAATGTGTGGCTTCCATTTCCTCATCTGAAAAGGGGGTGTCTCTCACCTTCTTTGTGCCACGGCAGAGTGAAACCAGAGACCGTTGTTTGTGGTACAGAGCAGGCATGACTTCCCTAAAATCCACACAGCCCCTTGCCTCTTGCCTTGTCAATCAATGTATGAGAGCTATTTACCCACAACAACCTGTTGATCCTGCTCTTTAAATTCCAAAGAGTTTTCTCTAAACACCCCAAATAAAATACAGTTACATATATAAATATACTTTCTATGATATTTTCTTAAAATCCTCAGCCAGAACTGAAAGGTATGAATATCTTAGTAAGAATAAACCAAGTGATTTTTCCCTCTATTTTCCAAACTACTTCCCTCATCTACACCATCCTTACACAGTGGTTTCCTCTCATGTCCACACAGATGTGGGCAATGCTGGTCCATCTGTATTCATAGGGGATTTCAACAAAGATGCTTTATGCCAATGTGTCTACCAAGCACAGTGTAAGGCCTTTTCACTAGAAAGACCCTTCCAACAATGACGAGAGATAACTGTTACTGTCACCGTCTTCCAGCTCACAAAACAGAAAACCAGGAGCACTGGAGAAATCTTCCTAAAAATCTCACAGCCAGGAAGGTCCCAAAAGAAATGGAGGCAGGCCTTCTGGCCCCAGGTCCCCCACTCTGACACCCCAGCAGACTTTCGCAGCCAGAGCCTTCTTGTGTTTTTTATTTTCCCACCTCCTCTTGCACAGTAGAAACACCTAGTTTGCAGCAAGTCATCTGAGAACTCCAGGAGTGAGGCCACATCCTTTTTCTCTACCTCTACTAATGAGCAAAGACAACATCACGCATCTAACACATCGGTCAAACTGAGAAAGGAGAAGGAAAACTCCACTAACGTAAGTAACTTACATCCTTAAAATCAAGGACATACTTTCATCTGTAAAGTTTATCCTAATAAATAAAGGGACCCAGTTTCTCTTATAATGTGGCCTAAATCCAAAATCTAAGTTTGATAGTTTCCTTTCTTATATTCTAAGCACACAAATCTTAGTAAATACACATCCGTATTTCTATTGTATGTAATATGATATGATATATAACATATCATATAATAATATATGACCATAAATGTAACAGTAGGCAAAGGTTGCGCTCTCACATCGATAGATATTTTTCTTGCAGCATGCATGCAGTCTGACTCATTCAAGGCAGGCTGACCTGAAATAGTTGCTGGCCGCAGCAAGCACCACACGATGGCAAGAAAACTCCTGAATGTCCACACACAAGATGACGTCTGTCAAAGCATTTTCCTCTCGGAGGGTCTCCAGGCCGTTCTGAAGAATGAAGGAGAGTCTGGTGTCATCAAATTTCACCTTCTCCCCATTCAGTATTTCTATCAAGTCTCCCCGTTTCTGGGTTGACTTGTCTGTAGTGAGTGCCGAAGGTCCTTCCAAGCTCCTTTCTACTGCTTCTTCGCTCATGGTGCAGGTGCCTCTTTGTCTTGCCATCAACATCCAGACTAAAGGAGCTGCCAAGTTTCGGGGAGGTCACAGTGCAGAAGCTGAGCGGATTTCCTGCGCGGGCCCCTCCACTTATCACCAGCTGTCACACATACATAACAGGAAGTCTCAAACGTTCTCATCCTGTTACTACAAACATCAGCAACTGCTCCTCCTCCTCTTCTTTCTGTGGATTGTCATAGAGTTAAGAATCTCTTCCAGTGGGTGTGTGGGACAAGGGAGAAAGGGCAGCTTCTCAGACTCTCCTGGGAGCACATCTAGTCATCTTCTGCCTCACACCCACAGACAGCAAGCCCTGGTTCTGGTTATTACCTCTTTCCTGGTGCTTCCATAACCCACAATGTCAGTGAGAGAATGGGCAGGTGGTCTTCTCTGTCTCCCACTGCCCGAGACCCCCTTGAAGCCTAGCACTCTCCCTTCGGTCGGCACTGCACATCTGTCATCACCCCAGTTCAGGGAGAAGACGTTATCATGACAGCCATCAATACGTCCCACACAAAACAAGCGTCTCCTGATTTGAAGATCCTCTACACAAGAAAAAGGAGCACTAGTGTCCAGAAGTCCCATCCTCAGGGTCTCATTTCTTACCTTAGGGTATGTCAACAACTGATTGCCCTAGCAAGTCTCAGTTTGGTCTGTTCTTACTTAGCATTGACCAACCATGTATTTAATAGTAGATCATCAAGTGTTTTCTTCGTTACCTTTGCAGGTCTGAATTGCTTAGTCATAATTCTAGTTGATTGGATCTCACTACCTGAGGGTTTTATGTGACTCGATGCACCCTAATTTTCACTGAAATGCAATGGCATTAGGAAGGAACTTCTTATTCCACAGTGAAGAAAATTCAAAGGAGTGCTAGGGCCCATTCTGCCTGCCTCTAAAACTCATTCCCTCCAAGAGAACTGACTCCTACAACCTGATCTCTGACCTCCACAAGGACACTGTGGCACAGATGTGCACTCATAAATAAAATAAGGGGTATTGCAGTAATATTCACCTGCATCATGTATAAAGGATTAATATTTATTGAGGGGTATAAGGACACTCACCAAACAAACTGAACCTTAAGACGATTCTTGGAGAGAGGAACCGTCCCACACGGTTGAGAGGGGGCTGCTGGTCCCCTCTCAGAAATGCAAGAACAGAACATGGTGGGACTCCGTGTTCCCTGGATCCCAGTCGATTCTCGCCATGCCCTGTAGGGGTCCTGATTCTCAGGAGCTACTAAGGCTCCCTAAGTAACTCCTGAATGCCACCACATCTGCCCCTTTTGTCTAAGTAAGAACGTTCTAAACTAAGTATAAGACTATATACAATAGGAATCATCATTGTAAGGTAATGTCTGGGGGAGGGAAAGGCAATAACATAAGCAAGGTCTACTACAACTGACGAACAACAAATATAAAGTATATCTTAGTCTAGAATATTTGCAAGTGGCAATGTACAGGGATTACTTCAAAGCTGTTTATCTTGGATAATAAAAATCCAACACCTGAATGCTCTTTGCTAAGAAAGGTAGTAACCTTAACTGTCTAGTCTTCAACTCCATCAGGACGTGAGAAGGAAAATATATTACCTGAAGGTTGGAAGCACAAGAGAGTAGCTTCCAAGATTTAGGACAGGAGAGAGATAGTCAGCTATCTGGACTGTCACTTATGGCTTTTCTGCGCAGTTGGAGCATCTACCATTTTGAGTACAGGCCTATAATAGCTGACAGATCTCTTGAGATGCAGGGCATTTTTGGAGAAACTCCTGTCTAGGCAGGTTTCGGCAGTCTCTATCCTCATCCCACTCATCTGGATTGGACAGCATGCAAATTGACAGCAGTCAAGGCTAGGCCACTGTCCGCCAAGGAAGACAAAATCCTAGTGGAGTGTCCTTGATGCCCAATGCCATCTCGGGAAAGAACAGTGATGCCAGGAGTCATCGTGTCTCTCATGGCTGAATTCTGAGTAACAAAACATTAAATGCCATATTCTCCAGGTCTATGAAATGATTGAAGACTCCTATCTATCTAATATATCCTAGCATGTATCTTGGAACCCTACACAACATGATATTACATGGTAAACCTAAGTAACAGGTTTATTTATCGTCCTAAATACTGAAGTTTACATTGTGAAGATAGGCAATCTATAAATGGGTGTACAGTTTCTGAATAATGACTTCAAGTATGACAATCATATAAACATTAACCAAAGGTACATGTATCATGCAAAATGACAACAGTGTCCTAAATATATATCATTATACAAAATATCTAAATAGAGGTATACAAAACATCTTATGTATCTATTATTACTAATACATAAAATTCATATATATGATGAATTCTATTTATAATGCTATCCTGTAGTTGTATAAACACTGAGGTTAATTATGTATCATCAAAAATGAAATCAGCAGTTTCAATATGTAACACAACTCCTTCTGTATACTGAGAGTCAGTTACTATGTTCAGAGGTTCTGTAAAGTCCATTAGTACCATAATAATAGCATATAGTTCTGACTTCTGAACAGAATTATAAGGGTATTGAGCCACTTTACTTAAATTTTCTGATTTGTAACCAGCTTTTCCTGATTTGTTTCCATCAATATAAAATGTAGGAGCTCCAGAAATTGGTTTATCCTGCACCACACAAGGGAGAATCCAGTTAGTTTCCTTTATAAATTCAATTCTTTTGCTTCAGAGATATTTGTTATTAATCTCTCCCAAAAAATTACTACAGGATTTTTGCCAAGATTCACTGCCTGCCCATAATCAATCAATTTCTTCATTAGTTAAAAGTACAACAATTTCTTCCAGGTCCTTTCCTGTCAATTAATGAAGTCTAAATTTTCCTTTAAAAATCAAATCATAAATCTTTTCCAAATGTATTTTCAACTTTTTACTCAGCCTATGCAGCAGAAATATCCATTCTAATATAATATTTTCTCTTTGCATTATGACTCCTGTAGGAGAATGCTTAGAGAGTAAAATAACCAGTATGCAGTCAAGGTCTGGATCCACACAATTCACCTGTACCTCTTGTAATTTATTTTCCACCAAAACTAATTCTCTCTCAGCTTCATCAGAAAATTCTCTGGGACTATTTAAGTCCTTATCACCATCTAAGGATTTGAATAAATGAACCAGTTTAGGGGTTTTTTAATACCAATAATGGGTTGTATATGAGAAATACCTCCTACCAGATTTTAGAAATAATTAAGAGTCCACAATCTATCTCTCCTGAGTTGTACCTTTCGGTGTCTAATTTTCTGTAAGCCTATTTTATATCCCAAATAATTAATAGAATCTCCTCTTTGTATTTTTGGGGGAGCAATTTATAGTCCCCAGTCAGACAAAATTTTCCTCATTTCTTCAAACATTCTTTCTAATGTATCCACTTTTGGGTCTGCCATTAAAATACCATCCATATAATGGTAAATGAGTTTCAACGTGGGCCACAATCACTCACACAAAAGCCTAAGAAAGCTTCCAAAAGTGTTCTAGAGCACATAAATGGAGCTAAAAGCAGCTTCCAAATTGTGTCTCTCGAGGGCCTGTGGTGCAAAGACTGAGTGGTGTACTTGCTTGAATTACAAAATGGCGGGTTTGCAGCCAGTAGTCTTAAACTGCAACAAGACTGTTCCAAAAGTCTCACAGAAGACTCCGTATGAAAAACATGCTGCATATGATGGATTTAAGGTTTCTGTTTATATTGAACAAAAAGGGAACAGAGTCAAAGATCATTTCTCCGTAGCAGCGTTTTCTGGGACTGCTCCGTTTTTGATGGTGGCAAGCAGAGCAAGGCTCCTTTAAGAGAGGCTTCCTGACTCAGCTTTGGCTTCTTTAAGAGGCCCTGCTGCCAAATACTTAAAGGGAGGTCACGAGCAGCAGGTAGTAATGCTCTACTTGATGACAGTGTGGATTCTAAGATTCCCCAGAGTTGGGGTGGTAAAAGGTTTCACAACATGTAATGCTGCCTCCTAGGATCGGGAAGGTAAGCATGGCTCTGGCACCTCCGCCATGTTAAAAAGCTGAGTAAGACAGAGTCAGCAGACAAAGCAGTGCTTTACCGTCTAACATTTTAAAAGCTTTTCTGGTTGGAAAATGATTAAGGATAAATAAACAAGACAGATTCAGATGGAGAAAACCTCTAAATGGTTTACAGTATGTGTGAAAAAGAACATAGAGGCTGGGAGAAGAAAGAAAGAAGGTAGAGAAAATCCTTTAAATAGAAAAATAGAGTAACAAAAATATAAAAAAGCCACATAAAGATGAGAAATACACAGAGTCTGGATTATGGTTTTTATTGTGTTTTCTTTTATTTTTAACTGTTAATGAGCTAACTGCAGAAAGACATTTGATTGTTAAGGCTGCTAAGTTAAATGAACATTTATACTTTAAAGGTATCTGACTTTGAAATTTGGGTCTAAGGATGTGTTGCTTTGGAAAAGAGGGTCTGCTTTTGTTTCCAAAAAAGATAAGAACCCGTGAATTGCTTCCAGGTTAGTATGGTTTGCTCAAAAAAGACCCCCTGAAAAATCTCTGGTGGGAAGAAATGGTCACATTAACTTCAAGGCTCCCAACTAAGATGATCCAGCCTCAGGATCCCTGTAAGATTGCCAGCAACCCTCAATCAGCAGAAAATAGTAATGAAAAACTATGCCTGAATTCCCAAAATATTGTTTACAAATGTTTGTTTTCTTTATAAATGGTTAATGGGTGTACTCAATCTCTTTCTAAAAAAGGGGGGGGGATATGACATAGGAATGATTTAAAAAGGTTATTGAACTTACATTATCGAAAAATCACCTGTTAATCTCAAAATATTTTATATTCATATGGATTTTTCTGACTGATACAAATTTAAGGTCAGTTTTGTTATGCTATATGCATATTTCTACTCTTGCTTAAGATATTATGTTTATGAAATTTCTTTAAAATTGTAGTATATAATTAAGAAATGCAGATTAATAGTCATCTGTGATAGCCAAACTTATAGTCATGTTAGATAGGGTTTTTTAGAAATACAAAGATATATTTCAATTAGATAAGTAATCTTCAAATATTTCAAAGGCCTACAGAATATGTCAATTAAAATATTTTAAGAACTTAGATTTTTCTAGACAGTAAGATAGGTTGCTGTCAGTACAAATCTACTTCAAGAGAATGATGGGCATTGAAGAAACTCCATATGGAATTTATTTTCTTTGTGTCCAAGGTTAGCCACTAGACAAGAAACTGTTCTTGCCTCACCTGTCTAACAGTATGCTGTATAAACTGGACACTCGGGACCCTAGGAAAGTGACTTCTGAACTTTGGCAGAATAAGCCAAGATGGTCCTTCAGGTTCCTGCTTCACAGAGACTGCCAGACATTCTACAGGACACAGGAGAAGTGACTGACAAACTAGACCAGACTGGCAGAGCAATCCTTCAAATTTTCTGCTTTACTGAAAGGTATGCCAGAGACTCTAGGCCTGGAGGCTGAAGATGGATGCCCCAACGTTACAAAGGACTTTGGATGACCTTCCAGGAAGACAGGTGTCGTCTCTGTCATTTCTAGATTTTGGAAGTTGCTTGTACTTCATGTTTACTCAGTTAACATTATATCCTTCTGTGGTCTTTGATGTAGTTGAAGATTAGATAGTTACAATTAAATTTTTCTTAGTTATTATAAATGGTATATTAGATATGAAACTTTGAACTCACAAAGATAAGTAGGTAGAATATTTTCTTTAATTTTGTTAAATACAAATAGAATAGATATTGTAACTATAATTTTTGTTTGATAGCTTTTTTGTTATATGTAATTTTTCTATGTTGAAATTAAAACTTCCTTTTTGGATTAGACAGAAAAGGGGAAGTGATGTGTGATGTCTTTCTGCATGCTGTGAATGAAGGAACTGTCTTGGCCTATCACAGGCATCTTAGAAGAACGTGGGGAAATTGGAGCATGGATAGGGGAAGGAGGGCGGAGTCAAAGGAATACCATCCAACTGCCCAAGAACCAACATGTAAAAGTAACACAGGTAAGCCACGGGCCACGTAGCAAGACAGATGAATGGAAATGGGTTGAATTAAGATGCAAGATCTAGCTAGGAATATGCCTGAGCCATAGGCCAAGCAGAATGTAATTAATACAAGTTTCTGAGTCATTTGGGGGGGGGGGGGAAACCTAAGCAGCAGCAGGCATGCCTGGACCTTGGGACTAGACCAGACCAGAACCCCATTCTACAAGAGGGTTTTATGCAAAACAAGAATATCAGTATCAACAAGAAAATTTGCTTTAATCTTCAAAAATAGTAAAATTATGTGTATTCTGAAGAACTGTTTTGAAATAAATTTCTTTGTAACTAAAATAAAGTTAGAATGTTTCCTCCAACATAAAAGACTACGAGGGCTGAAATGCTATGCTGACCTTAAGTCTATCTCCCACGGAGAGAACCACAGGGATTGCCTTCCAAAGTTGTAGTGGTCCTGTGCCCCTGACCAAAATAGCTTCGATGCTGTCCTCTGCCCTGGTGCACAGTACTTGGAGCCCTCTGCAGAAGTTCCCATTCTGCTGAGCTATCTTAGTCTGTTTTTGGACCACTGCTCCTAACAGGAAGTTCTTTGATAATCCTCCAAGGCTGGCTCTTTACCTGGAGCTCTTACAGCAATGACCATGATTTAAAATCTAAATGAAGGACAGCAGCATGGAGCCTCACACTTGCTGTGACTATTGTTGAGCTTAACTGTTCAAGTTAATCTTTTAAAAATTTCATGCCTAAGTACTTTATTTATCATTTCCATTCTTCCCTCTACATATACCAACTCTCCCCATGTCTCTCCCCACCTCAAATTTATGACCTCTTCTTTAATTATTACTGCTATATATATATGTGTGTGTGTGTGTGTGTGTGTGTGTGTGTGTGTGTGTGTGTGTGTGTGTGTGTGTGTATATGTTCCTATATGAACAAGTATAGACTACTGAGTGCATTAATTGATGTTTATATGTAAATGTGTTTAGGGCTGATGGTTTGGGATTGGGTAACCTATCAAAGGCCCTGTCCCTAAGCCCTGAATTATTTTTAGCACTTCTTAATGAGAATGGGCCCCATAGGCTATGTATTTGAATTCTCGGTCCCAGGTGGTGGAAGCGCTCTGGAACGATTAGGAGGTATGACCTTGTTGGAGGAGGTGTGTCACTGGGGAAAGGATTTTAGATTTCTAAAGTCCATGCCATTCCCAGTTCTCTCTCTCTCTCTCTCTCTCTCTCTCTCTCTCTCTCTCTCTCTCTCTCTCTCTCTCTCTCTCTCTCTCTCCCTCCCTCCCTCCCTTTCTCCCTCCCTCTCCTGCTCCTGCTTTGTGCTTGTGGTAAATAAGCTTCCCGCTACTGCTCCAGTGTCATGTCATGCTCCCACCATGATGATCATGAACTCTAACCCTATGAAACTCTGAGTCCCCAATAAACTGGGTTTTTTTTTTTTTCTGTAAATTCTTTGGTCATGGTGTCATTACAGAAATCGAAAAGTAACTAAGACCTAAGTCTTGTAAGACTTACACATTCACATTGACATGTCAATGGATGTTGTCACTTTGCTGGGGTTTTTTTTAGGAAACCATATTGCTAAGATTTCATAGATGTATCTTTCCTAGCACTCTCTCAGCAGATGATCTGCACCTCTGGCTCTTATATTTCTACCTCCCTCTTCCAAGATGTTCCCCATCTGAGTATAAGGGTTGTGCTGAAGATTATATTGGCATATCCAGCTGACGGCTGTTTCCTGCATTTTGACCAGTCATGGATTTCTGTGATGGGCCATTTCTGCTGGGGTGGGGGAAGCCTTTTTTAATTAAGGGTGAGAGTTACACTTACCTGTGGGTATAAGGCTAAGTATTTTTAGATTTAAGACAGTGGTGGCAATAAGTTCTCCTAGGGGATATAATGTCACTGACTATGAATAGCTGACTGGAGTTATATACCGGGCATGAATTTTCCTCCTATAGGTCTCAAGTCCAATTATATGCCCATTGGTTACTTTTAAGATGTGTCACTTTGCACCTTTGAAGATATCTTGCTATGCTGGTCACTGTTGCGGTGCAGGCTTTAGATCTGGATAGGACTGGTTGCTTTCCCCCATTGGCAGCTTTCATAGCACTTAAGAGTCCTATAAACTTAGTCTTCAAGGAGAAAGTTAATTCTGGCTCTCTTCTTCCAAGTCTCATGTCTGAAGTCTGTTTTGTGTTTAGTGATACAATCTTACATTCAAGTTCGAGGGGGAGGGGCAACCAGAGCCATAGCAACAACCCTTTAGCAACAATCACTTTAGGGTCTCTTCGACCCTCTATAGGCTATGGCTTTTAAATTGAAGGTGTATTTTTTTTATTTTTATGTGAATGGGTGTTACCACATGTATGCAATGCCCGGAGAAGCATCAGTTAAACATTACAGGTAATCGTAAGCCTCCACGTGAGTGCTGGGAAATGAACCCAAGTCCTCTGTAAGAGCAATAGGTTTTCTTTACTATTGAATCATCTCTTCAGCTATCACTCTGCACCAAGCTGGCCTGGAACTTACTACATACTGTAGACTGTCCTTGAATTACTGCTTCTCCTGCCTCTGCCTTCCAAGAAGCAGGGCTGCAGAAGTGAGACACCATAGTCAGATGGAACCTACACGTCACGGAGGAGCTCAGTGGTACCATAAGGGCCCATTGTCCCCATCTTACCTTCAGTGGTGTCCCAAGGAGCTTCAACAGCTTCAACATTGTAACTGCTCACGCCCCCAGTTCCAAATAAAAGAAAATACTCAGGAAAACGTTGTTTTCTTCACCTGTCTTTTTACTGTAAAGAAAATATTTCATAATATCTTTAGCAGAATCCTTCTGATTATTGTGACCATCCCAGACCAGCCAGTAAAATATAAATATATGAATGAATTGCCAGAACTGGCTTAAACAAATTTGGATTCCTTCCTGTCAGCAACCTATTTTCCCCCAAATAAAGAAAAATCCATCTGATATCTGAACAAAACCAAATCCTAATAACACACAGGAAGTGAGAGGTCTGCTGTACTCACCAAAGGGTGCCCACCATTCTCACATTCCCTGAAGGAACTTCTGAGAGGCTTGGCTTCTGCCTACTGCAATTATCAGTTCCCTCTGCATCACTCTGATCATAATACCCGGCAGGAACAACTGTTATGGAACATTTAACTATGTAAATACGTGTTACATTTGTTTATGTGGCAGAATATCGCTTTAATATAACCTTTGTCTTGCATTCCTTTCTGATGTGTTTAATGTTTGATTTGTTTATGCTGCATTTTTTTTTAATTTATGGAAAGATGTGTTGCATTTGTTTCACCTTGCCTGCCTAAGGCACACGATTAATCTAATAGTAATAATTTTTTAAAAAGCTGAATGGCCAAGAGCTAGCCAGGAGAGGACGGGCAGGGCCGACAGCCAGAAAGAATGAGTGGGAGGAGAAATCTAGGCTCAAGAGAAAAGAAGAAAAAGATGAATAAAGAGAGTGCCGTGCTCGGTGCCCAAATCCAGGAAGTCACCAGCTGACATGGAGGCAGCAGGAAAGACGTACAGAAGGGAAGAAAGGTAAAAAGTCATGAGGCAAGATGCAGATAAAGAGAAGTAGGTTAAAATAAGAGCTAAGCTAAGGCTAGGCATTCACAACTGAGAATAGGTCTCTGTATCGTGATTTGGGAGCCACTGGGAGGCCCAAAAGAAAGCCTCGTACAAACAACTTAACAAAAATTTACATTGAGTCTATGGAGGTGGAAACACTTGGCAATGGACCAGGAAGCACTGAATGAGTTCAAAGGCTTCCCATAAGACCTCCTTCTGCCAGCTGGGTCTCATGTTCTAAAGGTCCCACAGACTCTTAAAATAGTGCACCACGAGGGAATGAGTCCACGGAGTATGCTGGTTTTACCTCTGGTCCCCAAAGGCCCATGGCCATTTCTTAATGTGAAATGCATTGAGTCCAACTTCAAGAGTCCTCCTTAGTCTAAGTAGTGCTATACTGTTCAAAAGTCCAGGTCTTCTGAGGCTCAAGACAATCACTTAGCTTTGAGCCCCTGTAAATTGAAAAGGAAAAGTTACCTACTTTCAAAATAAAATGGCACAGAGCAAGAATTTTGTCTCAAAGGGGAGGAGCCAGAAAGCAAGGAAAGGAAATAAAATCAAAGCCAAAAAAAAAAAAAATCAGATTCAATATGGTATTGAACCCTACCCTTGGGCGAGCTGCAGCTTTTGCTGCAAGTTTCCCTTTCACATGTCCCATATTCTTGGCATTTCCAACCTCCTGCCGTCTACATCGCAGCTTTGGCTCACCATTTCAAGAATCAGTCTTTCTTCTGTTTTCTGCAGGAAATCTAACTCTGCTGCATGGTTTCTGACTGCAGGCTTTCCTTAAAAATCTACGTATTAAACAAGCTCCATGACACTAACTCATGCTGCAAAACCAGCACCTCAGGAATGACAAGTCTGCTGCCAGCTCAGCCCCTCTGAGCTGCAGCTCAGCTACTTGACTTCTTGGAAGCTGAGCCTGGAAAAGTCCTGTACCAAGTGGTCCTGTTCCATCAGGAAATGAGATGCTCTTCTCAAAGGCAAGTCTATAGAGTGGTTTTAGTGTTTTACACCTCAGAGCCTGGCCAAATCCAAAAGTGCTCTCAACACTTCCTGTTGTCTCAGAGCTAGTCATTTGGCTTCTATATTTGTTGCTTTTGAGGATGTGATAAATACTTTTAAGGAAAAGCCACTTAGGAAAAAGGCTTATACATCCAGATCACGGTCCATCATTGGGGGGAAATTGAGGCAGGATCTAAAGCAGAGGCCATGGAAGAGTGTTACTTACAGTTTGCTCTCCATGTCTTGGCCAGCCTGCTTTCTTGCTGAGAAGTGTTCCAGCCTCCTCGTGGGATGGACACTCCCATATCAATTGATAACCACAAAAATGCCCCACAGACATATCCACAGGCCAGTCTGATGGGAGTGTCTCCTCAGTTGAGGTTCCTTCTTCTCAGGTGACCCTTGTGTCACCTTTAATGTGTAGGGCTTCTCTGCCCAGCACCTTAAACATTCTGTACAAATTGTACACGTCTGGTGTCTTTCCGCTCCACCCTTTGCTCCCGATTCTCACTGTAAAATGGGCTCAAAAGAGCCAGCAGTGGTCGTATGGGCAGTCAAATGCTAGCTCCTTCACCAAGCTGGTCAGTTCATTCCTTTCAGACTTACGCATATTCAGGAGATAGTCAACATGCAGACACACTCCATCTCGAAAACTGTCATGAAGAAGTCGATCCAATTTCCACTGAATTCTTATTTTAATCTGGAACTATAATTATGAATTTTATTGTCCATATTGCTGCTAGCATTTCCATCTTCCAAATTCCCACCAGAATCACCCTGTAAACTTTCTTCCTGCATTTTAGGACTTCTCCAACGCACATCTTCAGACTTTCTTTCTTCTACAAATAAGTTCCAAGGGCTTAAGAAACACATGCCCAGATTTAGTCAACTGATGATCCGACTCCTCGTATAATTTCTGTATTGGCTTCAAGAACCAGGGAAGCATCTCCATTTTAAGCAAGCCTCTAACCCCAGCTTGAAACAGGCCTGAGTTCTGCTGAGCACAAAGTACGAGATAGCCTAGGGCTATCTGATAGCAACTGTCCTAACACAAGAGATAGTTTAGAGTCATCTGATAGCCAAGGAAAGTCCCAGCACAGGAGTAGTCCACAGAAGGTTTGTAAAGCTTGCAGAAGGATGGATACTTCCTCCAGCCATCACTATGACAATGCATTCGGACAGAGTCCCTGCCAAGGCTTGTACTTTTCAATAAACCTTCCTTTTACATTTCAAAGAGTTCACATCTCTTGTAGTATCTTCAGGGAGTCTCACCAGGGCACAACAGGTATCTGCATCATTCTGATCATAGTATCTGACAGAAAAATAATTAAGGAAGAAGACATTTTGGTTCAGGATTTCCCCATTATTGTGGCAGAAACTGCATGGGATAGTAGGTCACTCTACAAGTCTGTTTTAGTCAGTGTCTCATTACAGCAATAAAAACCTTGTTGTACCCAGAGTCCAGACCCCCAAAAAGACCACCAAGAGGCCGGTCTGATGCAACAGCAAAGAGTCTCTTTATTGACAAGCTAGCTTGGGTCATTCTGTCCATCCAATACAGCGGTGGAGTTGGAGCGACTCCGAACAGCACAAGGCAAGGGTTTTGTTTTTTTTTTTTTTGGTTTTTTTTAATTGGGGAGAGGGCTCTAGGGGTTTCAGAGCTGGATTACAGTGCTGGGATTGGACCAAACTCTGGCTAGGGGTACCTGTTGTGAATGCATTGGCTGCTTTGAATTCTAGAGATGTTTCAACATTTAGCAGTGGTCCCTTCCACTGCTAAATCAACAGCTCAGCCAGTATACATGGAGACTGTCCCCTTCCTAGGAAGGGAATGTTTGGAATGTCAGGTATTTCCCCTTAGGTGCTGGCTACTCCCTGGGAAATACCTGACATGGGCCCCACAACCTAAGACAGTTGCCTGTTAGATGGGGAGACCCTAATCCTAAAAGACCCCGCACGGTAGGGTTACAAGGCAGAGAAATCAATATGAGCTTATTTAAAAACTTCCTCCCTGCTGGCTAGGTTTCCTGGTGTCAGAAGGAAATATGCACATTCATGGTGTAATGGGTGGGCGCTGTGAAAATAGAAAAATCCTGTAACTCTCGACCCCTTCTTGAGGTCTCTGAAACTAGCCAAGGTCGAGATGGCTGCTTGAGACACACCCAGCAGCCTGAGCCTGATACTTCCTGAGTTCCTGAGACCCACCTAGTGAGCAGCTTGACCTTCCAAGATCTAGCAACCTGGGCGGGGTCACCCAAGAAAGTCCTACCACAAGAATCATTAACTGTTAACTGTTTGAAGCTTGCACAATGTGTCCTGCTGCAGGAAATGAATGTCTTCAGGTGGTCCTTATTGTTTCACAGGAAATAGCTTGCCTGCCTGCATTCCTAAACTCTGTCCTAAGCTGACCGTTGGCCCTGCCTATTATCACGCCGAGCCCGCCCTTACCCCCTCCCCTACTCAGAGTGGAGTATAAGAATTCTGCCCCGAAAATATTCAGGGCTCCAGGCTTTTCTATACAGTGCCTAGAGTCCACACATGTGTGTGTACCGGTATTCATACTCATATTCATTAAACTCTCTTTTTCTTTAATGTTAATGGTGGTCATTAGCCATGGTCTTGGGATGTCTTGGGGTGCCCTAGGGGTGCCGCCTATTACAGGCGCCCCTAACTTTAGCTCCCCTAGATGCCCCAAGACCATGGCTAATGACCATTGTTAACTTTAAAGAAAAGGAGAGTTTAATGATAGAAATACTGATACACACATGTGCCGGCTCAAGGCACTGTGGAAGCCAAGAGCCCCAAATGCTTTCAGAGTAGAATTCTTATACCGCACTCTGGGTAGGGGAGGGGTACATCCGGCTCGTGACATAAAAGTTGTAACAGTTCTCACAGTAGGGCTTTCCTGGGTGGCCCCACCCAGGTTGCTACATCAGGAATGCAGGCACAGGGCCTTATCTTGGGTGGTCCTAATCGAGTGAAGTCCAGAAGGTCAAGCTGACCAAGTGGGTCCCAAAAACTTAAGAAGCACATCCTGTGTGTAGTTGAGCAAGCTGCCATAAATCCTACGAACAAAGCTTTTCCGAGAATCTGAGCCCTGAGCAAACTGCCATCTAATTTAGTGATACAATGGAGCCGAAACTCTGATCTGAGCAAGCTGCCATTAGTGTGTTTGATACAATGGAACCGAAACTCTGTCAACCTTGGCTAGTTTCAGGGACCTCAGGAAGGGGGTCGAGGGGAAAGAATCAAACAGGATTTTTCCATTCTTACAGAGAAGGAGTCAAAAAGGATTTTTCTGTCTTCACAGTGGTGTGACCCAGTGCAGAACCCTGCACTCTACAGCACTGCCAGAATAATGTGCTCACTGTGCAGCAGTGTCATGATGGTTAGGTGAGTAACCAACTGCTTCCTGATTAGATGTGAGACCTACTCCACAAATGGGAACGTATGCCTGATACTGTAAGCCTGGTCAGAAGCCCATGGCTGATTAAAAGTCATGGGCCACAGGGTGGAGTTACCTAAACATGTTACAATGCCTCCTAAATATTTATGCTTATAGCCATAGATGAGTGACGCTCTCAACCTTGATCAGAAGATTCCTTCTGCAGTGGACAGCAGTTTATGCAGAGACTTCTAACGGGGGAGAATGGTAAGAATGAGACTAACTGTGGTAACAGGCTCCCGGACCTGAGCACAACTAACTCCCTGATGAAAGTACTATTTGGGCCATAAAACGTGAATGTAGACAGCACCACCAGCCAAAATGAAAACATAGACCTAATCTATCAAAGTCCATAGTTCTGGGAAAGTCCCTAAATGTGCTAACCTTGCTTTTTGGCTTCTGTAGTTCTGCTTCTAGGTAACTGTTCTTGTTGAAGTATGTCAACCCAGAATATGGTTTTTGTGCTTAAAAGCTCATCCTGAGACAGGCTCAGCTACACTGGGATCCTGAACATCCAGTGTAGTCCCTGACCAGCTCATAGAATTTCTATTGGCTTAAGCCCAAGTCTGAGCAGTCTTCTCTGGTAAATACCACACAACACTGTGAGTGTTTAAAACTAAATGCTACATCTATGTGGGAGGTTGTGTTGTTTCATTTTAAATAATTGTCCCAACCACTGGTTTAATAAAAAGAGCTGATTGGCCAAAGACAGGCAGGAAGTGTAGGCAGGACTACCAGACTAAGAAAAACTCTGAGAGCAGAATGCCAGAGGAGCACCAGAGAGAAGCCAGAGGAAGCCGAGGACAACTATGCTGCTCTATAGAAAGGTACCGAGCCGCATGGCTAAAGAAGAGACATGGGTTAGATGAAGGGTAGAGAGCTAGCAAGTGATATGCCTGGGCCTGAGGCTAATCAGCCAAAAACTAATGAAAGTGTCTGTGTGTCTCTGTAGGACTGTAGGACTGCAGGCCAGAAACCTCATACTACACATCTATACCAACCTTTCTGCCAAACCTCAGAGAGAATAGGGTAAACCCACTGTAAGAGGGTAGGAAGGAGTGCCTCCGCCCCACTTTGGTTTTGGTTTGGTCTTTGGAGACAGGGTTTCTCTGTATAACAACTAGATGTCATGGAACTCACTCTGTAGGCCAAGCTGGCCTCAAATTCAAGAATGCACTCGCATCTGCCTCCAAGTGACGGATTAAAGGCAAGTATCACCATTGCCCAGTGTTGCTAAGTCTCTGGACACAGCTGTTGTACTAACGAACTCACAACAACTGACATACATCATGAACAAGTGTTCAAGATGAGGCTGGAGGGGTGGCTCAGTGCTTAATAGAAACCCCAGGCTTGTTTCCCATAACCGTCACGGCGGCTCACAACCTCTCTAACTTCAGTTCCAGATCCCTATGAGAATCCACCTTCCACTAACAGCTATGGGAGGGAGAATCATCAGGTGGCCCTGTTTAAACTGTCAGACACACACACCAAAGACATGAAAGCAACAAGGGGATTGGTTGAGAAGTAAGGTTCCAGCAGGAGAAGTGAGGTAATAAGATAAGGAAACAGAGGTTAGGTGATAAAAACTAAAATTCATTATGTACAAATACAAAATTATCAAAGAATAAATAAGTTTTAAAAAGGTGAATATGCTGATTTGCATAAAAATGGCCCCCAGAGGTTCATGTATTTGAAGGTTTAGTCTCCAGCTGATAAACTGTTTAAGAAGAATTAGGAAGTGTGACCTTGAGGGAGGTGGTGTGTCGCTGGAAGTGGCCCTGAGGTTTCACAAGCCTGTGTCAGGTCCAGTGTATCTCTGTCTCTGCATAGGAATCAGGATGTAGCTCTTAACTATCTCTCTCCAGCACCAAGCCAGCCTATTTGTCAGCGCCATGCACCACCATACCAATGATGACAACAACTATGACTGTAAGCAAGCCCCATCACAACCCCCTCCATAGAGTTAAAAGAGACTATGAAAGAGAAAGCATCACTATACTCTCCGTATGAATAAAAAAATTAACATATAAAAGGGAAAGCAGAAGCAACAAGAACTTCTTTAAGGGCCTCAAGTCCATTATTGAGTAAGGCAAGACTATCTCCCCTGGTAAAGGATGGCAATTTTGTAGATTTCATTTTGTTTTCTTTAATTCTTCTTAGTCTACTATATTTAATAATTTTTTTTCCTTTTTTGGTCAGAAGAATAAGATCTGAATTGTACCTCTTTCTGCCTATTATGAGATGTTTTCTGTACACTGTGAATATGTGTTGCTACTATTTGTTAATAAAGAAGCTGTTTTGGCCTGTGGCAAGACAGGATACAACCAGGCAGGAAATCCAAGAGAGAGACAGGGAGAAGAAAGGTGGAGTCAGCGGAGAGGCTAAGAGCTTCCAGAGGAGCAAGACGCACAGGCATGGAGATATGTTTCAAATTTAATAAAAACAGTCTGAGATATCAGAGGACAGATCCACCTCCTCCAGTCTTTGTTTGTTTGTTCTGTTTTGCTTTATCCAGACACAGTTTTCTGTGTAACAGCCCTGTCTGTCCTGGAACTTGCTTTGAACTCACAGAGATTCTCTTGCCTCTGCTTCCCAAGTGCTGGGACTAACAGTGTGAGCCATGGCTTCTTATGCCTCCTCTGTCTTTCTATGCCTGCCTTAAATACTTTCTTACAGGTAAAGCCAGGAGACACATGGACACATGGCAATACATAGATTATATGTGAAAAACCAAAACCAACGTTTTGTGTCTAGTCTCACACTTGAAACCAACAATAAGCCAAAAGTATGGAAAGCTATGCTCAAATTACAGAATATTATTTATGAACATTTGTTTTTATTTAAAGGGGGTGATATATAGAAATGATTTTAAAAGGGTAGATTATTTAATCTACTTTGATCCAAAAACCAATTATTAATCTCAAAATACTTTACATTTTTATGGATTTTGGTTTATTAATACAAATTTAAAAAGGTAAATTTTGTTATGCTGTATGTATATCTCTACTCTTGTTTAGTTTATGCAGCAGCCCATTTAAATATGTAATATATAATGAAGGAATACAGACTAATAGTCATCTATAATAGTCAAACTTAGTCATGCTAGTTAGGTTTTCTATATATTCAGAAATATATGTCAGATGAATAGGTAATCTTCAGACACTTCAAAGACTCATAGAATATAGCATTTCAAGTGTTTTAAAAACATCTGCTGCAGGAAGCACCAATCTACTTCAGAGAAGATGATGGGCACTGAAGAAACTCCATAGGAAATGTGTTTCCTTTGTGACAAAAGTTAGCCACTGGATAAAAAAGTGCTCTTGCCTCAACTGCTTGACAATATTGGCATAATGTCATAAAGTTGGCATGCAGGACCCATAAGAAAATGGCCGCTGAACATTGCCAAAACAAGGTGAGATGGTCCTTCAGGTTTGTATTTCACAGAAGAAACTGCCAGAAATTCTGAAGGACATGGAGGAAGTGACTGATGAATTTTGCCAAAATAGGCAGAACAGTCCTTGAAATTTCTTGTTTCACTGAAAAATATGCCATAGACTCTCGGTCTATAGGCTTAAGTGGGTGCTCCAATGTTGCAGAGAAACACTGGGTAACTGTCCATGCAGTCAGATGTCTCTGTTATTTCTTGTAATTCTCAGAATTTGCTTACTTATACTTCCTGCTCACTCAGGTAATATTATTTCCCTTCTCAGGTCTTTAATGGAGTTAAAGACTAGATAGTTATAATTATAGTTTTCCTCAGTCATGATAAAAGATAAACTAGATATGAAACATTAGACTCACAAAAATATACAGACTAAATACTGTAACTGTAATTCTTGCTTGATAACTGTTATATGTAATTTTATGTTAAAGTTAAAACATTCCTTTTTGATTAGACAGAAAAGGGGAAGTGCTGTGGGGTGGTCTTTCTGTACACTGTGAATATGTTGATACCACTGGTTAATAAAGAAAATGTTGGCCTATGGCAAGACAGGATATAGCCAGGCAGGAAATCCAAGACAGATATAGGGAGATTCAGAGGAGATGCTGAAAGTTGCCAGGGAAGCAAAATGTAATGGAACACAGGATGAGACATAGATTAATAATTATGGGTTAGTTTAAAATGTAATAGCCAGCTAGTGAGAAGCTTGTGCCATAGTCTAAACAGTTTGTAATTAATATTAGGCCTCTAAGTGATGATTTTATAAGTGACTGCGGAACCAAGAAACTCCTGTCTATATATGCCCCTGAGCAGAGGCATGACCTTCAGTACTACCAGGAAGATTGTAAAATTACTACCCAGCAAGAGATTTTCTAGTAAGGAACAAAACTTTACCATTGTCCCCTTCTTTAAGAGTTAATCCAGTGGTTGCAGGGATGGTTTAGTGGATAATGTGCTTACAATGCAAACATGAAGACTTGAGTCCAGATCCACATGGAAGCTGCATAGAGTAGCATGCACCTGTAACTCCAGTGCTGCGGCACAGGCAAGAGTGATAAAAAGAGAAAACAAAAACCCGCCAGGCACTTTTGGGACAGGGAACTCACTCAAAGGCCCCAACCATACACAGAAAACCACAGGCAACTAAGGAATGCTAAGAGTGGCAGGCATGGGAAGTGTCTTACGGGAGTGTGGGTTCAAGGAACAGAAATAACTCAAAGATAGCTGTACCCGCCAAGTCCACCCAGCATGGGAAGAGCACACTTATTGGTTATTCAATGCCAGTGATCAGCTTGGAAAAGACATACACAAGTAACATTGTACAGATGGAGCAGTTGTATTTACATTTTGGGGAACATATGTATACGTACATATGAATATGTGTATGTAGCAATTTTTTTAAAATGTGGCTATGGATTTGAAAGAGGATAAAGAAGGATATATAAGAGCATTTGGAAAGAAAAAATGTAAAAAAAGAAGTGATGTAATTGTGTTAAAAATCTCAAAAAGAAAAAAAGCAAAAATTAATCATTTAAAAATGTGTTAAGATAAAAATTCAAAGGATCTGAGGACAAAATAATTTAGTGATAGAGTCAAAATTGTATAATCATTACATTATTAGATTAGCCTTCTCCTGGTTTTGGTATCACTAAACTACATCAGGCCCTTGTCTCCACCCTAGTCTTAAAACTGCAAAGCAGATGACACATTACAATAGTCAGCTCTACTATTAAGCAATTTCCTCTGAGATAAGGAGTCTACCTTGGAAGGAAGATTCCTAAAAAAAAGGATCTTCTAAATGGGCATAAAACATTTTATTCTTTGGGGAAGCTGCTTAAGCTCAAAAATAAACAACTCAAAGGCTTTAGAAAACCCCTAAAGGTGACTAGATATGCCAGATCCCTCTGTCTCCAAGTCTATACAGGTATTAAAGACTACTGAGATACACTCTCAAATTGGCCAAGTTTCTCAGAAGACTCACCAGCCAAGTGGACCGGAAAAGATACTCTGGGGTCTGTTGAACAGACTGAAAGTTGGGCAGTACACTCTGGCCTTCTGTGAGCTGCTACCCATGCTGGGTGGGCTTTGGGTGGTGCAGCTATCTTTGAGTCATTTCTGCCTTGAACCCACACTCTTTTAAGTACCCCAATAAAGCCCCCTGGCTTACCAATGATACCTTAGTGCTGTCCCTATTTTGGTCTGTCATTGGTTCCCTATCTCAGTGAGCAGACATCTGTTCATGTTTTCCCAGGAACAGCATCTCACGACAGTTCCCAAGGGAAGGGGTTGGACCCAAACCTATACTTTCTGTTTTCTCACACACCCTTCTCCCTGAAGCAGAATGAAGGAGGAATACAAGAATGCAGAAGGACAGAAATGTAAGGTGGAGACGCATTAGAGACAGGAGGCAGCATTTGTGCTCAGCACTGCCTGCTCCTAGTTAACATATTTTGTGCTCTTACCCAGACTCAACCATGGACAGACTGCAATGCTGTACTGGGAATTTTTAGGGTAGTGCCGAGTCTCCAGGAAGTAGCAAAATTCTTCACCAACAGACTTTTATCATAAACAATGTTTATAAACAGACCATCTGATGTACAATTCTTATTTAGACCCTAAATTTTAAAAGGAAAATCGTAAAACAACACTCATGTTCATAGCAATATTATTTACAATTGCCAGAAGCAAACAGGTGTTGATCAATAAATGCATGTACAAATAAAATCAGCATGTATGTGGAATGGAATATTGTTCTCCCTTTTCAAGAACAAAATGTTGACACATGCTATGATATAATAAATCCTAAAGACATGCTAGGAAAAATAATTACATCACAAAAAGATAAATCTCATTCTCTTCATATGAGGTATCTGAAATGGAACATTTTAAAAACAGAAGTTGTGGAGATATTTTGTAATATAATAAAAACATTCAGAGATATCAGAGAAATCTATCCACAGTCAGTCTAGGAAGACCAGACAGTGATAACTCACACCTTTAATCCCAGCACAGGGAATATCCTGGGAGTGGTGACCTACGCCCTTAATCCAAGTTCAAGGTCATTTTAGTTTACAGAAGGAGTTCCAGGCTCCCAAGCAGGCAGTGGTGGTGCCACGCCTTAACTGAGCAAAGAAAGTATTTAAGGCAGGCACAGAAAGACAGAGCAGGCAGTAGAAGCCAGGAGGAGCGAGGCTGAGGAAGCTGGAAGACAGCTGGGTGAGATCTGACTGTGGGGTTTCTTCTGTAATATCTCCGACTTTTCCAGAGACCTGGCCCTGAGTTTCCTTTATTCGTGCAACAGAAGTAGTGGTGGTTGCCAGATGCTGAGAAAAGGGAGACATGGGAATTCTCACTTAATGCATATAGAGTTTAAGTTTTGCAAGATGTACAGCATTCAGAAGATTGGCTATTTTACAACGTGAAAGTAATTAGCACTACTAAAATATGAACTTCATAATGTTAATATTTTAACAACAAAATAAAGCACCCAAAGAAAAGATCTTTCTTCCTAGGTTGAATATATTTACAATATTAAATACAGTATTCCGAAATTCTAAAAGTATTAATATCAAATGTGGTATCATTGACAATATCTGGTCATGAGAACCGGAGAGCTGACTTGCAACTCACCTTGGCAACAGAGTAGAGCTGACTCCATTGGCAGGAGGGTGAGTGAGCTGACTATGAGAGTGAAGAGCTGACCCCCACCTCCCCTTGTCTGCCATGTAGTAGCTTGGACAAGGGAAAGTCGCCCAACCCCGACCCCTGCCCAGACCACCTATGGCAGGAAGGAGAGCTACCCTCAGGGCCATGAGAGCAGGAGAACTTGCCCCACCCCTTGCTGCCTCAGTTGCACTGAGTAAGCTAGCATGATCATTGCTGAAGAGCATATCACCCTGGTGGTGAGGATGAGGGAAAACTGGTGGGCTGACCAACCCAGCTATCACCCAGGCCCAGAATCAGGTCTGTGAGCTGGCCCACCCTAACTTCCATTTCATCTATGAACTGTCAGAGCAGGTGAAGGGATCAGACCTACAGAATCAAAACTGTAGGATTTTCATGACACGGGGCATCAATAGGACATTCAAGAGGAGTCCCAGTGAAGGCCCATTATCAATAATGTAGCCAAAGCCAGAGGCCTCCAGTCAGACCAATGACTCACTGCAATTGCAAAAACTGAAGATTTGCAATAAAGATGTACGAACAAAAGGCTTTACTATGTCAGTGTCACACTACAGCTTCCACAATGATAGTTTTTTACCTTTTAAATTGTATTTTGGGAGGGAGGTTTCAAGGGCATATATGAATATAAGCAGGTATGAATGGGATCAAGATACATGATATAAAATTCACAAAGAATCACTAAGACATTAAAAAGAAAAAGAAAATATCCTTAGATAATGTTAAACTTATATTTGAAATAGAAAGTTGGTGGGAGTTGAATCTTGGGACATCTAAAATTGCCAAAAATGATTTTATTCAGGAGAGTGGTCATAAATGTTTAATTACATTGCTTAAAATGTAGCTCATAAGAACGTTTGTAAATAAAGGAAACTTAGTGTGAACTATATTTTATGATATTAACCAGTGTTGCATTACCTACATGTGGTGATGGCATAAACTATGCCTGTGCCCTTCTCCTTGGGAGATCTATGTCCTTTTTTTGTTTGTTTGGTTTTATTTTATTTTTGTTTCTTTTTTCAAATAATTTTTCCCATACCCACCACTCCTCCCCCTCCCTCCCCTTCACTCCGTCCCTCCCTCAGCTTCCCCCTCTTCTCCCCACCCTCCCTCAGCTTGCCCCCACCCCTAACCCATTCTTTAAGGAGAGCAAGGAATTTCAAGATAAGTCAGTTCTTTCTGGCATATCCACTTGAGGTAGGGCCAAGTCCCTCCCCACAGTATCAAGGCTGAGTAAGGTGTTCCTCTGTAGAGAATGGGCTCTGAGAAGCCAGTTCATGTACCAGGAATAAACTCTGACCCTACTGCAAGAGGCTCCAGGAGCTGCTCAAGCCATTCAACCAGCATCTACATTCAGAGAGTTTAGTTCCTTTCTCTGAAGGTTTCTCAGCTGTTATTTCAGAGTCAGTGAGCTTCCAGTAGCTTCAGTCAGCCATCTCTGTGAGTCCCCTCCTCATGTTCCTGATCCCTTTGCTCATACAGTCTCTCCTCTCTCTTCAGCTGGATCAGGAGCTCGACCTGATGCTTAGCTATGGATCTCTGCATCTGCCTCCATCAGCTGTTGGATGAAGGTTCTATAATGACAATTAGGGTGGTCATTCATTTGGTTATGGGGGGGCCAGTTTAGGAACCCTCTCTACTACTGCTTGGAGTTTTAGCCAGGGACATCTTGTAGGTTTCTCTCTAACCCCACAATGACTCCTTCTATCAAGATATCTATTTCTTTGTCCTCCCTCCGTTACTCCTCTCACTCAACCATATCATTCTCTCATGATCTCTTCCCACTTCCCCGGTTCACCACCCCATATGATCTCAATTTACTTGGGAGATCTTCTCTATTTCACCTTCTCGGGAGGATCCATGTCTCTCTTAAGTTCCTGTTACACAGCTGCTCAGGATTTGTGGATTATAGCCTGGTTATTCTTTGTTTTATGTCTAAAATCCACTGATGAGTGAACAAATACCATGTCTATCTTTCTGGACCTGTGTTACCTCAGTCAGTCTCCAGAGCCATCCATTTGCCTGCAAATTTCAGTATGTCATTTTTTTTCTTTTACTGCTGAGTAGTACTCCATTGTGTAAATGTAACACAGTGTTTTAATTCATTCTTCAGTTGAGAGGCATCTAGATTATTTCCAGATCCTGGCAATTACAAATAATGCTGCTATGAACACAGTTGAACTAATATTCTTGAGCTGAGAATGTGCACCCCTTGGGTATATGCCCAATATTGGTATTGCTAGATCACTGTGGAGATTAATTATCAGTTTTCTGAGGAACCGCCATACTGATTTCCAGAGTAGCTGTACAAGTTTATACTTCTACCAGCAATGGAGGAGTGTTCCCCTTGCTCCACATCCTCTCCAGCATAGGTTGTCTTCTGTGTTTTTGATTTTAGCCATTCTGACAGGTGTAAGATGGTATCTCAGAGTTGTTTTGATTTGCATTTCTCTGATGGCTAAAGATGTTGAGCAATTCTTTGTCATTTAACTATTTGAAATTCTTCTGTGAGAATACTCTACTTAGCTCTGAACCCTATTTTTAAATTGAATTATTTATTAGGTTTTTGACCTCTAGTTTCTTAAGTTCTCTATATATTTTAAAGATCAGTTCTCTGTCAGATATAGGGTTGGTGAAGTTTTTTTTTCCCATTCTATAGGTTGTGGTTTTGTCTTATTGACAGTGTCCTTTGCCTTACAGAAGCTCCTCAGTTTCAGGAGATCCCATGTATTAATTGTTGTTGTTAGAGTCTGTGCTACTGCTGTTATATTTAGAAAGTGGTCACCTGTGACAGTATGTTCAAGGATATTTCCACTTTCTTTTCTACTAAGTTCAGTGTAACTGGGTTTATTTGAGGTCTTTAATCCACTTGGACTTGAGTTTTGTGCAGGGTGATAGATATGGATCTATTTGCATTCTTCTACATACCACCATTCAGTTATGCCAACACCATTTATTGAAGATGCTTTCTTTTCTCCATTGTCTATTTTGGGCCTCATTGTCAAAAATCAGGTGTTCATGGATGTGTGAATTAAGGTCGGGGTCTTCAATTCAACTTCATTGATCCACAAGTTTGTTTGAATTCCAGTACCAAGTTGTTTTTATTACTGTAGCTCTATAGAAAAGCTTGAAGTCAGGGATGGTGATGCCTCCCGAAGTCCTATTATTGGACAGGACTGTTTTGGCAATTCTGTGTTGTTTGTTTTTCCATATGAGGTTGAGTATTGTTCTTTCAAGCTCTGTGAGGAATTGTGTTTGGATTTTGATGGAGATTGCATTCAATCTGTAGCTTGCTCTTGGTAAGACTGACATTTCTACTATGTTGATCCTACCCATCCAAGAGCATAAGACATCTTTTCATTTTCTGATATTAATAACTTAAGGTTTGTGTCATACAGGTTTTCACTGTTTTGGTTAGAGTTACCCCCAAGATATTTGATGTTATTTGTAGAAATTGTAAAAGGTAATGTTTCTCAGCCCTTTTATCATTTGTGTATAGTGTTTTTTTTTTTAAGTTAATCTGTATCCTGTTACATTGCTGAAGGTGTTTATCAGCTGTAGAAGTTTACAGGTGGAATTTTAGGGGCTACTTATGTTTACTATCATATCATCTGCAAATAATGATAATTTAACATCTTCCTTTCCAATTAGTATGCCCTTGATCTCCTTTCATTGTCTTATTGCTCTAGCTAAAACTTCAAGAACTACATTGAATAAATGTGGAGAGAGTAGATGGCCTTGTCTTGGTCCTCGTTTTAGTGGGATTGCTTTGAGATTCTCTCCATTTAGTTTGATGTTGGCTGGTTGCTTGCTATATATTGGCTTTATTATGCTTAGATATTTTCCCTGCATTCCTGATCTACAGGACTTTTATCATGAAAGGGTGTTGTATTTTGTCAAAGGCCTTTTTAACATCTAATGGCCAGTGATTGCTAATTCTTGTTATTTTTGGTGGTAGTGTGTGTGTTTCCTTTCTTTGGGGTTTGCTTCTGTGGTATTATCCATTACTTGTGGCTTCCTGGGTGTTTCTAGCTTCATTAAGTTGGAGTTTTCCTTCTAGTACTTTCTGTAGGCCTGTGTAGATAGGTATTGTTTATATCTGGTTTTGTCATGGAATATCATCTTTATTCCATATATGGTAATTGATAGTTTTGCTGGGTATAATCGTCTGGGCTGGCATCCATGGTCTCTTAGTGTCCTTATAACATCTGTCCAGGACCTTCTGGCTTTCATAGTCTTCATTGAGAAGTTGGGTCTTATTCTGTTGGGTCTGCCTTCATAGGTTACTTAGCTTTTTTCCTTTGCAGCTCTTAAAGTTCATTTTTTATTCTGTATGTTCAGTGTTTTGATTATTATGTGCTAAGAAGGGTTTGGGGGGGGCTACTGTAGTTGGTGCTTCTGTAAGCTTCATGTATCTTCATAGGCATTTCCTTTTTTATGTTGGGAAAGTTTGCTTCTATGATTTTGTTGAATATATTTGCTGTGCCTTTGAGCTGGTATCCTTTTCTTTCTATTCCTATTATTCTTAGGTTTGGTCTTTTCATGGTGTCCCAGATTTCCTGGACATTTTGTGTTGTCGCTTTTTTTTAACCTTAGAATTTTCTTTGACTGACAAATCTATTTCTTCTATTGTATATTCCATGCCAGAGATTTTATCTTCTGTCTCTTCATCTGTAGTCCTTGTTCATTGACTCAGATTTTTCATTTCCTCAGTTTGTGTCTTCTTTTCAATTGTTCTTCAGATTTTTTGCTTGTCTTCTCCTCTATTTTCTTAAGGGAGTTTATTCTTTGATTTCCTCTTTAAAGGCTTCTATCATCTTTCTAAAGGCCTTCTTAAGGTCATTTTCCTCTGCTACTATATTAGAATGCTCAGGTCTTGCTGTTATAGAATCACTAGGTTCTAGTGGTGCCATATTGTTCTTCATGTTGTTGAATAAACCTTTGCACTGGCGTCTTCTCATTTCTTCCACGGATTGGTACAAGTGTTGTCTGTGTTTCAGATAGCTGGTTCTGGTCTACTAGGTTGGAGGAGCTCCTGGAGAACTCAGAGGCAGTGGAGTCTTTGTCTCAGGTAGCAGTTGCGATCTGCAGCTGTAGTTCTTGTGAAGGAGCTCTCCAGAGTCTGTGCCTCAAGAAGCTATTCTTATGATGAGCCTCTCCCAAGGCTGTGTCTAAGGGAGCAGCAAGCTCTTGTGTTGGAACTCTCCAGAGGCTGTGTCTTAGGAAGCAGCTGTAGCTGAAGTTCTGCAGGGGCTCTCCAGAGGCTTTATCTCAGGAGGCAGCTGAGGCTGAAGTGATGGGTGGTTTGGGGAAATAGTTTGAGGCTTATGAGGTAGAGGGTTCAATGAGGAATGTAGATAGTCAGACTTACATACAGGAGTCCTGCCTGCTTGCCCACAGCTGGAGCTGAGATGGGTTAGGGGACACGTTTCGTGCCCTGTTGCTCAGAGCTGGGGGCTCTCCTAGATGGCCAGGCCGGTTGGCTGGGAGGAGGGTTACACACCTCTTCTTCTGGAGTTTTCCAGAGGTTGTGTCTCAGGAAGCAGATGAAGTTGGGGCTATGTGACTTGGGGAAATGAATTGAGGCTTATGAGGTAGAAGGTCCACTGGAGGTGTAGTCAGGCTTTGCAGTCAGGGGTCCTGGAGCTGAGGTGGTTAGGGGGCAGGTTTTGTGCCCTGCTGCCCAGACCTAGGGTCTTCCCTAGCTGGCCTAGCTGGCCTGTCTGGCTGACTGGGAGGAGGGTAGCTCATCTCTTCTTGATATATGTTTTTATAAAGGTAAAGCACCTTTAAGACATCTGCTACTTCTTTCCAAATGATTCAGCAAAGAATTAAAACCTTTTATATAGATCTCAAAAGCAAAATACACTCATTATACTCCTCTATAATATTTTAAACTTAAAATGTCTGGGGAGCTGCAAAGAGATCACAGGAAACCTCCAGCATGGACAGTAACATGGCTTATAATTTGTCCCCAAAACATGCAAAATGAACATTGGCCACAGCATGGCAATATTGAGAGCTAAGGGACCCTTTAAGAGGTATATCTTTATATGTGCAGATTAAGTCTTTGTGAAAGATTATTTTTCTTGCAGGAATGCATTCTTGTTCTCTCAGGATGTCCCACAGACCAAGTTGTTCTGAGTCTGTCACTGGCCCTAATCTTTCCCAGATGTACTGCTCACCACAATTGCTTGTACTCTCCCCTGAGTGATGTCACCTGCATGTGGTCTTGATGCCACATGCAAATGCCAGCATCATCCCCTTGAACTTCTAGAACTATGAACCAAAAAAATGATTGTTTCTTTACAAATTACCTAAAGTATTCCAGTACTTTGATAAGAGCATAAGACTGACCAGAAGAGATGCAGGCGCCCATACAGAATGCTTGGTGGCTCTATAACCCATGCTTCTGTCACACTGCCTTCCCAATAAGTCAGTCTTACCAAAAGGTCCAACTGAGTACAAAGTCCCCAGAAACGGTCACCTCTGGGCATATCATCAGCTGAAGATTAACACAGGAGGGAGTTAGGAACTAGGGACTGGGGACTTCCACTCAGTCTCATTGTGAAACAGGCAGCTGGCCTTTTACCCTTAAAATACATCAACCAAGGGAAAGAGAGGTGATCAAGTCCGTTGAATCTCAAGCTAGAGAATGTCAACACACCTCCAGTTAAGAGGTAAGAAATGAGGCAAACGTTATGTAAATAAGATCTGTTTTTCTACTCCTCCATGTCATCCGCATATATGGGCTATGATACTGAGAGATACCAGAATTTGAATTAACTAATGTTTTTCTAGACTCAGTACCTTACTAACACAATAAATATGATTTAGTATTTCTAATTGTGTAAGGTTCTTTAAAAACAGAGAAATAGTTAACATATTCCAGATACAGTTAAGGTCTTTTAGATAGCTCCAAGTTGTTGAATAAAACTGCTCAGCATTGTGGATGCGCACAAATAAAAGGAGGAAGTATTATTGAACACTACTCACTAGTCAGCCCCCATTCATCACCACATCGATGTTTCCAGTACAAACGAGGCAAGAAAAGTTAAGGGTGGTGAGATTTAAATGTTAAACACACCACGGACATTTTACAAATTCTTCCTTGGGTGTAGGGACATGAAGGTGTATTTTCTAATTCTAATTGGGATAAAAAAAAATAGCCATCATCTTTACAGAGGGATAACTGAGATTTTTGAATGTTTGTATCTCAGGTAAGAATCTTATCTAGCATGGAGAGAGAGTTTGAAATCCTCCCTTTAGCAGAGCTTTAGCAGAGGCCTATGGACACAGAAAAGCAAAGACTATCAGAAAGGGTTAGAACGCTAGAGTCACATAAACATGAATTTAACTCCTAATTATTGCACTTACCAGACTGTGGCCTTGGATTATTTGCTCAAAGTTTTTAATGCTTGGGGTTTTTTTGGTCTGTGTGACTTTCTGTAAAGATTATTTTAAGAAATTTAAAAATGATTTACATGTCAATCAGCCAGTACCAAAAATGGTTTTCAGTATATCTAGGGGGAATTTCTGTCTCTGATTTTCTTTGCAAAGGATTCATAAATTTCTTTAACACTAATTGCTATTTATTATTACAATGCCAGGTGCCAAGGACACTCTGTAACTGTGTCTCACGTAATAGCCCCCACGAGAATATCATTATAGAAAGTCATTTCTGTGTCTAAATTGGTCAATACACCTTTTCACCACACTGCTCCCCTCCTTTTTCAATCTTTGGGGTCTTTTCTGGGTTAATGTCATGTCCAAAGAGATACTAATAAAAGAAAGTTTCAAGTTGGTCTTTTTCCAGAATTTAAACTTAATTGATAGTTACAAAATGTCCAGGAGTACTTTCTTCAAAGCAGACACAAAAGCGAATCAATTTTTCCCCAAAGCTTCGCACTAAAGGAGGCTTCCAATCTCATAAGACAAATGTGAACAAAAAAAATCTCTACATGTGGAAAGTGCAGACAGCTATGGGGGGAAGGGGGGATAAAGTCCAAAATTCTCGGGCTCCTTTTAGACACAATCTTTAATGATGTGTTTTGAACACTTTATACTGTTCTTCCATTTAGCTGTTTTCCAGAACAATAGAAACTCACCAGGTGGGCACTCAGACAGTCTGCAGAGCGGTATTGGGTTGGCCTGCAAGAAGATCCTCATGGCGGATCATATAAGGAAGCTGGGTCACAGAAGTGAACAGAAGTCTTTTCCGAGGGCATCTCTAATCCTGTGAGTGGGTTCAATTATCCACAGAAGCTCTCCCGTATGTCAATTCCTATGAGATGTGATAAAGTACAATGGGTCAGAGAAGCATTTGGGAGACAGAATGCTTGAGTTTGAAAAACCCGTTTTTATCAGTTGTTAGTATAACCTTCAACAAGAACCTTGAGGAAGCAGCAGACGCAGAGGCCATGGAGGGGCGCTGCTTACTGACTTGCTCCTCGTGGCTTCCTCAGCTTGCTTTCTTACAGAACCCAGGATGACCAGGGATGACACCACCCACAAAGGGCTGGGCCCACTCCCATCAATAACTAAAAGGATGCTTTACAGGCTTGCCTTTTATGCAAGCATCTCCTTAACTGAGTTCTCTCCTCTCAGGCGACTTTAGCTTTTGACAAGTTCACACAAAACCATCCGGCATACTGCCTCATCCAGTAGGTAGAAACAAATGCCAAGACTCACAGCTGGACAGTGTGTAGAGAGTGAGACCTTGGACCACTCAGTCTTAAATGGGACGATTGCATCGGACTCCTCCCTTTACAGCACAGGAAGCTGTGGGGAAGAGGAGGCAGAAAAAGGGTAAGAGCCAGGAGGGATGGATGATTCCCAGAAACTGTCAGGTCAGGACACAGCAGGGCTGATGCCCACATGTGCTCACAGAGACTGTGACAGCAGGCACAGGGCTTGCACAGGTCTGAGCCTGATGGCTGCCAGCACCAAGAAGGGAAATAGACACAAGCCCTCGTCCCTAACATAAAAGCAATCTCCAGCTGATAACTGTATTCAAAGGAAAATTTAGTTCCCTCTAACACAGCCTCACTGGGTATACGAGCCACACTTAAGAGCAAGACCCAAGTCCAGCCATAAATGGCTGACACAAAATGAACTCAGTATTCTTTGAAGGCTTTTCGTCTCATACTGTTTAGTGTGGGCATTTTTACTTTTATAGGCCTTTTGCTTATATATTATAGTTTCTGGGTTTGTGGTTTTATGGGATTTCTATGTGTGCCAATGTGTATTTCTCTGAGTCTGTGTTTCTTGTGTTTTTTCTTTCACTCTTTTTGTTCATTTGTTTTCTACTTAGGTGTGTTTGTTTTTATTACATCTGATTTTATTTCTTTTTTAGATGCCTGTTAGTTTTTTTTAATGATAGAGAGAAAGGTTATATAGATTTGGGTGGTGGGAAGGTAGAGATGATCTGGAAAGAGTTGAAGGAAGGAAAACCACAATCAGAACACAATATATGGAAAAAATCTATTTTTATTTTAAAAAGAAGGGATTTTTGGAATGCCAGCATAGGTGGGAAGGAGCATGGAAATACCAGTGGCCTTCCTCATCTTCTGAGAGTTGGGGACAGTGAAGTTCCTGTACCCCAGACATCTTTCTGAAGATGATAACACTGTTGTGCTTTATATAAGCTTGAAAGTGCCGCCTGTGAAGCAGGTTTCCCTGCTGCTCTGTAAGCTCATAACTCTGTTTCAAAGGAGCTGTGATGTAACAGTGAGCCTTGTGCAAAGCACATGTGAAGGCTCTGCTCTTTGAGTCCACTGGTTTCCACCTGTTCTCCCAGCATTAATCGGGTGAAACAACTTGGCCAATGTCTCTCAATTACATTACATTACATTCCAAGTCTCCTAAGTTATTTTCATCTTTGTCTTAATTACATCCCAGTCTCACAGAATTGGGAATTCTTATTGAACCCAGAGATTAAGAACACCTAATGCATAGTGACTAAGTTCTGTCACCACCTAGCCACACAAATGCAACAAGCTGCTTAAATTCACCCCTCAACTTTCTATCTACAAAAAGATCAAAGAACTTAGAATTTAAAAACAAATAGCAGATAAAAGGTGCTTGTTAGATTATTATTCATTTCTTAGAATTATTACTAGTTGAATGTGTTGGTTAATGACAGTAAAAAATAACCAGGGTACATAGTAGGTAATAAAAAAAAAATCATGGTAACATCTCTTCTCAGCAACCCTAAAAGCACTGAAAACATAAAAGGAACTGTGAACCAAGATTGCCAGACCCAGCAGAGCTATGCCTTAAAATTGATGGTAGACTATGAGCTATGCCACCCCAGAAAGAATTAAGATTTCAGGACAAGCAAAAATTAAAGCAACTCAAGCCATCGCTATAGAAAATTATTTTAAGAAATACTACACATAAAACAACACATTTTGTGAGATGACATTTGATAAGATTCAATAACTCTTCATGATAAAAGTTCTGAAATCAGGAATAAGTGGAATCTACTTCAAAATAATGGCTGTGTGGGGCAAATCTATAGCCAAGATCACATTAAATGTAGAAATTGTGGAGAGATACTAAGAGATTTCCTCTAAATTTTAGAATGAGACCAAGTTTCCCTGGTGGTATGAACAGAAATGATTCCCATAGACTCATGCGTTTGAGTCCTTTTCCATAGGGAGTGGCACTATTAGGAGGGAGGACCTTGTTGGAGTAGGTGTGGCCTTGTTGAAGAAAGCGTGTTACTCGGGAATGGGCTTTGAGGTCTCAAAATCTCAAGTGGTTCACTTTCTGTGGCCTGTGGAGCTAGATGTACAACTCTCAGCTCCTTCTCCAGCACCATGTCTGCCTGCACACCGCCATGCTTCCTGCAATGATCATAATGGACTAAATCTCTGAAATGTAAGCCAGCCCAACTAAATACTTTCCTTTATAAGAGTTTCTGTGGTCGTGATGTCTCTTCACAGCAATAACGCCTGGACTAAGACAATTTCCAAGGCTAACTATTCATACTCAGTACGGTGTTTGAAGTTTTCATTTACAGTAGTAAGATAGAAGAAAGGCTTAAGAAGTACAAATAGTGAAAAGGAAGATATCAAAGCATCCCTGGCCACAGACATCACAATGTCTTAAAAGGCTTATAAACCCAAGTGGGAAATGTGTATGTAGATCTGATCAATGCTTTCAGAAAAATTGTATGACATAAAAATCAACATACGAAATTCAACAACTTTCCTATATAATAAGAATGAATTCATTGAAACAAATTAGGAAAAAAATAATTCAATCACGTAGCATATAAATTTCTTCAAAATAAACCTGAATCATCAGCACACTTATTTCACCTTCATGGTCTGTTTCTCAGAGGGATATTAAGTATCATGAATGGTAGTTAGTCTGTACTTTGGATTATGCTCTCAGCTATTTATATTCAGGAGAGCAGAGACCAGATCTACTAGGTTGGTGTCTAAGGGCAGCAGGCTGGTAGCTGCTCTTAAGGAGTTATGAAGCCAGAAGCAATCCTGGTTTGGTTTCCTCTACCTGTATAATCTCATTAGAAGAGGAAAAAAAATCCTACTAAAAGGTAGTTTTTGCTGTCTTACATGTGAGATTTCATCTGAGGAGAGATCCTGCTACCACAAATTAATTTTAAAATGATAATAGAAGTAAATCAGATCTTCATTATATATTCATAGAACTGCAAGACAGGATAGTTTAAATGTTTTCAATGTTTTTAAAAACTTGAAAATAAGGCTATTTCATGCTTGCACAAAAATTATATAGGAATTAAATTTCATTGTACATAAATAAAGTATTGTTGAATTACAAATAAAGAAAGTAAAGAACTTAACAATGAAAACCTTAAAATACTGAAGGAAGAAATCAAAGAAGACAATACATCACCTCAAATTTCACTACATAACCACAGTAACAAAGACCGCATGGTACTCTACATGAAAACAAATATGTAGACCAATGGAACAAAATAAAAGATCCATAAATAAACCCACACAGCTATGGAGACTCAGCATTTGACAAATGTATCAAAATACACACTGAAGAAAAAGAAATAATGCAGGCATTTTATTCAGTAAAAGATACAAAGAGAACAGGAATACTCAATTGCAGAACAGTAAAATTTGATGTGTTTCTCTTATGCAATACAAAAAAATTCAAATTGATAAGACATCAGTTTCAAACCTGAATTGTTGAAACTTCCAGAGTAAAACCCAAGGAAGCACTCTAAAATATAGAGATACACAAGAACCTTCTAAACAGCATGCCAGTAGCACAGAAAATAGCCTCAAGCGTTGACAAATGAGAATAAATTGAATTTAGAAGCTCAGCACAACAAAGGAGAAACATCAGGAGACCAAGTGGGCAAACAGAATGGGAGAAAGTCTTTGCCGGCCATACTTCAGAGGTGGGTGACTACCTAGACTATATAGAGAACTGGAAAAATTAAAAACACACACACAAACTTCCAGTCAATAAATGGGCTAATGAAATGATGAAACAGTTCTCAAAAGAAGGAGCACAATTTCCCAGTAAATATCTTTTAAAGTGTTGAACATCTGGGCTAGCAGGATGACTTAGTAGGTAAAGGCTTGTGACTAAGCCTGATGACCTGAGTTGATCTCCAGAACCCAAACTATAAAAGGAGAGAGCCAACTCTCACAAATTGACTTCTTACCCTTACTTGTGAGTTCAAACAGGAAAATACAAACTAAAATTACCTCAAGATTCCCTCTCACTATAGTCAGAATGACAAATGACAAACACCTATGAGCAAATGGGGAAAGAGAAACCCTTATCCACTGTTGGTAGGCATATACCTGGGGCAGTCACCATAGAAACTGGTGTGAGGTTCTTCTCAAAAAGTTAAGAATAGAATGACTATGAGACCCAGCTCTGGTACTTTTGTGCACATGCCCAGAGGACTCTACATCACACAACAGACATGCACCTTCATACTTAATGCTTCTCTGCTGACAACAGCTAAAAACCAGGATCCGCTTCACCTCAGTGTACAGCAATAGAAGATGGATCATGAAAACGTTGTACTTATTGTTGAAGACCAGACTGATCAATCAAGAGTTTACCCGAGGTCCTGAGGTATAGATAAAGGACAAAGTTCTTTCTCAAAGGCAGGAATATACTTAGCAGAGTCTGTGATGGCTGGGCCAGGGCCTTGAGGCAGCTGTGGCTTCAGATCCTGAGAACTTAACTCTTCCCTCCCTAAGGGGCTGTGATTATCAGTCTCAGGGCCTCTGAGTGCTGGGTCTGATCCTCTTCGGATACTGTGTTCTCCTTGTGCTACAATGTTGGATGAGCTTCTCCCTGACTAAGTCCTACAGCATAACAGTTTCTGCTGACTTTGCCCTGGAAATCGCATACTCAGCCACCTGTTCTATTTTCTTTATCTCTGACTCCCAGGACCTTCTTTCTCAAGGTCCAGATCACAAACAAACAATGGAATTTTATACTAAGCCATAAAGAAAACTGAAATTATGAAATGTGAAGGAAAATGAATGATTATTGAAATTATATTAAATAAAGTAACCCTGATACAAAAAGAAAAATGCTACATGTCCTCTCTTACATGTGGATACTACCTCAGAATGTGTGTGCATGCAATATGAATGAGTGTGTGTGTGTGTGTGTGTGTGTGTGTGTGTGTGTGTGCGCGCGCGCACGTGCTCGCGTCTATGTGTGATGGGGTGTGTGTGTCTGTGTGTGATGGTGTGTGTCTGTGTGTGATGGTGTGTGTGTTTGTGTGTGTGTCTGTGTGTAATGGTGTGTATCTGTGCGTCTGTGTCTGTGTGTGATGGTGTGTATCTGTGCGTCTGTGTCTGTGTGTGATGGTGTGTATCTGTGCGTCTGTGTCTGTGTGTGATGGTGTGTGTGTGTGTGTGTGTGTGTGTCTGTCTGTCTGTCTTTGGTACAGGTAGTTAAACTAGAAGGGGAGATCCTGGGATGTTAAGGAACAGGGGAAGGGAACAGAGCACACGTGACTGAAAGCAGCAGAAAGAGCTGCTGGGAGTGGAGGGGTACAAGGTGGATCATGGGAGTGTGGGAGGAGAGGACTGGGAAACAAAGACAAACTGTGTTTGAAAATGACACAACTAGTATCATTTATTCACAATTGTGATATTTAACCTTGTAAACCTGATAGGATTTAAACTCACCAGAGAAACAAATTTCTGGCCATATTTGTAAGGATTAACTAGACGAGGTTAATCGATGTGGGAAGACAGATCCTAAATGTGGCAATGCAGTCCATGCCCTGAAGTCACAGTCTCCACAGAAGAGAAAGCAAACTGAACACAGACATCTGTTCCTCAGTTCCCCACCATGGTCAACTGTGGACCCACCCGCAAACTGCGAATAAACATAAATAAACATAACATAAACCCTTGCTTCCCTAAAAGATGTCACATGTTTTACCACAGCTAGGAGACAAGTAACAAATACTTCAAGTTTTTAAAAGTAAAAGTATGAATTAAAAATATTAAAAATTTAGGAGTCAAGGGATTGTAAGCAAATTCCCTTTGGATAGCTCAGGAAAGAAAAATTCAAGTTATTTGCCTATCTCATGCAGCTGGAACTGTCAAGAGCAGAAACTTGACCTGAGGCCTGATTCCCTCAGAACGATTTCCTCACTGACCATGATAACCTCCTCCTGCAGAGCTGTTGTGAAGACTTTAATGTCTGTAACCTGCTTACAAAGCAACCTGACACACAGCAATGGCTCAGCACATAGCCACCGTTAAGATGCTAAGGCTGGAACTCTGTGCATCATACCAAGTATCCAACCATATATACTCAGTCTGAAAACACAGCAATGGGCAAGAAAAGGTATAAAAACAAGAATACGACTCTGGGGATACTTTCCAAATGTTTGCCATGGCACAGTCACTCGCAGAAGACAGCTATCCATCTTTGCACTCAGCAAACTCTAGGATGCACTGTTTGATCATCAGCCATGTGGTGGTTGCTGGATATTGGCACGGAGCCCCTCATCAGGGATGCTCAGTTACATAGGACATACTAGGATAAGGGCACACCATATACCTCAAGAGCCTGTGATGGGCCTAAACTTAAGGAAGTCAGAGATAAGTCACAATGAAAGAAGGCCTGCAAGAGATTAGGCAAAGATCCTAAGCAACAGGGGCCACGTGAAAAATATTACAGAGGTGAGAGGCAACAAGGACTGTTCAAAGAACTGAGGGAAGCTGACAAGGGCATCATAGTTGGGGTGGCCCTAGTTAAGTCCATGCCTAGAGAAACAGGTGATCCCTGCACCCTGGACACTAATTAGACGGCAGTGGAGCACCAGAAGTCTTGTTAAAGGCCAGTGACAGTCAGGATGTGAGCTAAAGGTCAGCTTGGAATATGGCAGGAAGTGAGACTACCAGTCTTCCAGCCAACCAGCATTTGAAAGATAACGGCAGTCTAAATGAAGAAGATAGCCAATGATCAATGGAGACTGACTACACTCATTGTGAGTGTGGCCACTTCTGGGCTTGGTGGTCTTCAGTTCCATAAGAAAACAGGCTGAGAAACACATGAGGAGCAAGCCAGTAAGCAACGTTCCTCCATGGCCTCGGCATCAGCGCCCACCTCCAGGTTCCTCCCTTCCTCGAGTTCCTGTCATTAATAGACCATGATGTGGAAGTGTCAGCCAGATAAACCCTCTCCTCCCCAGCTTGCTGTGGTCATGGTGTTCCATCACAGGTATAGTAACCCTAAGACATTTGTGTTCTGTCCCAGTATGTGACACCCTGTACCACCTTATAGTCTTTAGAATTCCCACAAGACATGTGACCCTTTGTTTTTGGATTTCCCAGCCTCAGGAGCTATGAGAAATACATTTCTTTTCTCTGTGTGGCTGGTGGTTTTTGTTTGGTTTAGTTTGGTTTGGTTTTGGGAAACAGAGATTCTCAATGTAGCCCTGGCTGTCCTGAAATTCACTCTGAAGATCAGGCTGGCCTCAAATT
Organism: Phyllotis vaccarum; assembly: GCA_033318265.1. Taxonomy (NCBI): domain Eukaryota; kingdom Metazoa; phylum Chordata; class Mammalia; order Rodentia; family Cricetidae; genus Phyllotis; species Phyllotis vaccarum. Next base: position 186,311,916 of record JARWLC010000002.1, read on the forward strand.
CAGAGATCTGCCTGGCTGTCCCTCCTGAGTGGTGGGACTAAAAGTGTGTGTCACCATTGCCTGGCTACACTTCTTTAAAATTTTCCTGTATAAGGCAGTCTGTTGTAATAACTCAAAGCACAGTAAGGTAACACTATGTGTTATTACTTTCCAACTTCAACTGATATCACAGCCCTACCTCTCTAAGCTTCTCAGGAATCAACCAGTAAATGCTTTGAATATCACCTTCCATCTAGACTATTCTTAGCCTCATGTTTTATTGACTGATAAATTTAAATTTGCTCTCCTGCAAAATCCATTCTAGGTGAGAACTGAATGCGGATGTACCAACATATATTTCCTCTCAACTCTACTTAAAACAAGCCATTGGTGCCCAATTGATATTCAATTCAAACTGAATTTTTATTTTGTTTTGCTTTGTTTTTAGTGGTTTTTTAAACTAATTTTTACACCAAGGGTGTCTTGGTGTGCTAAGGGGTTAGAAGAGGGTGTTGGCTTCCCTGGAACTGAGATACAGGCAGCTATCAGCTGTCACATGGACACTGGGAACTGAACCAGAATCCTCTGAAAGAGCAGATGACAGTGTTCTTAAGCACTGAGCCATCTCCAGCTCCATTTTTTATTCTTTAAAATGCTCCCAACTAGCCAGGACAGAGATTGTTTTTTTAATGTCCTCCTGTCTTTTTGCTCCACATATAATTAAATAGTATCAAATGAAACAAACATCATTTGAATTTTTTTTCTTTAAAGGAAAAATTCCAAGTTCTACGTCATAAAATCAGTTTTCTTGAGCACAGTTTGGGGCTGTAGTTCAGTGAAAGAACCTTTGCCTAAATTTCCTAATCAGAGAATATTAGTTGAGCCATCTCAATACATGGTTATTTTTGATTCAGACATATCCACACAGAAAGATAAGAGTACACCACGTCTGTGAGGCACGAGGTATTCACAGGGCTTTTTGAGATGAAGGTGGCCAGTATGGGAAAGTGCAGACATCAGTGAAGCACCTTTGCCTTCAGTACTGAGTCATTAGGGGAAGGAAGTAGCAACACCTTTTCAGGCAGATGCTTTCCACGGTCTTGATCCTGAGAAGAAACTAAAGCGGCCCATATGGTGGACGGCTCACCCAGTGCAAAAGGGTCTATTGAGACCCAAGCAACCACTTCCCCCTGGCTCAGGCTGTTGGACCTGCCTTCTATTAGCATCCCCTAATACTTGTAGTTTCTTTATCATAACATTCGACACTCTATACTGAAAATATCTGTTCAGGTGACCATTTACCTGCTACACCTATGTGAGGGCAAGAACTGTGTCTTGATATTGCGGGGGGGGGGGGGGGGGGGGGGGAAGCCTGGTATCAGACACAGTGCCTGACATATATGTTAATATATAAAATGGTAAGTGTCTTAGACATGTTTCTTTGGCCATCAAAAGATTAATGAAGGCACACTGAAACTATAGGCACATCAATGTTCAAGTTTACAAAGTCTTGATTCTTAGCTTTACTCTAACACAAGACAAGGCTCTGAAAGTCCTGGTAAAGAAGAATTTTTATACATACCCCAAATAAATGTGGTTTTATCTCTGTTCAGCCATGTCAATTGCTTTCTCTTCTCTTGTCTAGGTCCATGGGACTCCCATTCATTTGTATTTCAACTCTAAAACTAGACTTATGCATGCATACTTCTGGAAAGTACTCACTCAGATATACAGCACTGACTAGAATAGACTCAGGCCTAGGCCTCCTGTGATCTTAAACTCTAAATGTCTGCTGATACTTTCTGCCTCCAAAACACCTGAGACCATGAAGCTACAGCATGGACATAGGATACTTCTATCTTTAAAATTATAATACATTGATAAAGCAAGCCCTTGCCAATTTAGAAACATCAGGAAGGTGTTTAACTTAAGTAACTCCTACTAAAGTATTTGAATTTTCCAGAATTGGTCAAACCATAGAGATCTGTAACAAGAGACATCAAACTTTTGCCTTGCCTTCTTGTATTTCCATATCCACACAGAGCAGTAGTTCTCACCCTGTGAGTCATGATCCCTTCCAGGGTGGAATGACCCTTTCACGGGGTCACATATCAGATATCGTGCATATTAGAAATTTACATTACAAGATAATAAAAATTACAGTTATAAAGTAGCAACAAAATAATGTGGTTGGGGGTCACCGCAACAGGAGGAACTGCATGAAAGGGTTGCAGCATTAGGAAGGTTGAGAACCACTGCATTAGAACATTCTACTCTTACTAGCATTTGTGGTAGCTAAGGAGGGACAATATACCCTAACCTCATGTGGCATCTCTTACTGAGGTCCTGCCAGCTTACATGCTACTTTGCGTAAATTTAGGAGCAGTGACTGGTTTGGGCAGGTTCATCACAAAAAGGCACCTTTCTCAGCAGAGTCACACTCAGAGGTGTGCAGCCTAGGCAGGATTTCAGCCTCAAAGGTTCTGTGTCCTTTTCAGCACTGCCCCAGGCTGAGGTCCATATACAACTCTGTAGGCCACATATTGGGTGCAAAAACACATTGATGCATTTATATTACAGATGTTTTAAAATAACACTTCTGAATAAGGAAAACAGGCCTTCCATGGGATTTACTAAACTAAATGGAAATCATTTCCCAAAACTCAAATAACAGCCACATGTACCAAATTCCTCAAATGTCTTCTGAGACTGCAATTTATTTCTTTGTAGCTTTTCACAACCTATGACTTCACCAAACTCTCAGCAAAGTCCCTCCTTGCACAGTTTGAGGTGAAGACTCTGCCCCTCCCTAGGCCAGTGTCAAGGTCAATGGCCACAGCTTGCCAAAGTAAGATCATTAAATGCTGTCACAGAGCTGAAGTTTCCAGGAAGTCATTTTCCTCAAGAATTGGGATTACAAATCTCATCCTAGCCTCTCACTGTATTTTAATAAGCCGCTCTCTATATGCTTTAACATCAACTTCTTTTTCTAAAATTTTTAGATTTGTTTTATGTGTATGAGTGTCAATTTGACTGGCAGGCACCTGTGAAGGCCGGAAGACACTGGATTCCCTAAACTCTATGGCTGTTAGTAGGTGTTGGGAGTTGAACCCAGATCCTCTGGAAGAGTAGCCAGTGCCCTTAACCATTGATCCATCTCAACTGCTTTGTTTTTAACATTTCTCTTTTTTAATTTAATTTTTTAAATTTTACATATCAACCACAGTTCCCCCTTCCTCCTCTCTTCCTGCCCCCCCCCCACCTCCTCCCCATCCACTCCTCAGAAAGGATAAGGTCTCCCTTAGGGAGTCAACAAAGTCTGGCATACCAAATTGAGGTAGGACCGAGATCCCCCACACACACATCAAGGTTGGGTAGTGTACCCTACCATAGGAAATGGACTCCAAAAAGGTTCGACATACAAAAGTCTGTCAGTGTAATCCACCATATAAACAGAAATTAAAAACAAAAAAGAAAAAAATACATGATCATCTTATTAAATGCTCAAAAAGCTTCAACAAAATCCAACACTCCTTCATTATAAAAGTCTTGGAGAGATCAGGAATACAGGGAACATAACTAAACACAGCAAAGGCAGTATACAGGAAGCCAACAGCTAACATCAAGTTAATGAGAGAAATTCAAAGCAATTCCACTAAAGTCAGGAATAAGACGAGACTGTCCACTCTCCTCTTATCTACTCAATATAGTTCTCGAAGTTCTATAAGAGCAGTAAGACAACAATAGGAGATCAAGGGGAGACAAATCGGAAAATAGGAAGTCAAACTTTCACTATTTGCAGATGATATAATAGTATACGTAGTGACACCAAAAAATTCTACCAGGAAACTCCTACAGTTGATCAATTACTTAATGCCTGCATGGTGGTAACAAAACACAGACATAATATTTGCAGACATTTTCTCCACTGTATCATTCAATAAGTGTGAACTGCATCTCCAACGTCAAGTGTGGTAGCCTAAGCCTTGGTCCTTTAGACAGATTTGACAGGTGCCAATGCCAGTTCTGTATCCTGTGAAAAGTCCCAGGTTCTCCCTGAGCTTTCCTTCAAGGGGAAGAACAGGAAGGTATGGGCTCACACTCCTTCAGTTACCCCTAAGGAAGTCTTATTTGTTGTTGTTGATGATACTGGTACTATACATGTGGTGCAGATCTTTCCCTGGTGACCCTGGAAGTAACTTAGCCACCAGAGATGCTTTCCTGAAACTGCTCAGATACTTGTGTAGGCTACCTGTTCTCCAAGTACCTTTGACACTGTTATGTGATGACACTATTCCTACAGAGATGAGAACAATCATCTACTGAGCCCAGATACAGAACTGATGGCTGATCGAAATAAGGACCCATCAAAGTCCAACTTAGTGAACCAATAAGTTGGGGGGGGGGGGTACTTACAGTAATATGGGTAAAGGGTTACTTACCAGGGCAGAAGTGATTTGGCTATATCACCAAAGCCAAAATGAGTAATAGTTCACAAAAGCTGGGAACCTGGAGCTCACTGCACAACTTGCAGGCAGCTCAGTAGGTTGGGGAGTGTCTCTTCCAGAATGCTCTGTTGGCCTGAGCCTCTTCCAGGTCACTTGACAGGTCTTTGCTTCTTCCAGGTTGCTCAGTCCAAGCCTCCTCTAAACAGCTCCCCTTGTCTGTGAGTGGCTCTCAACAGTCTTTACTGCTTAGATTCTCTTTGAGGAGGGAGTGACCTAAGGGAATCTGGTCAGTTTCAGGAACTTCCTGAGGCTATTTTTTGTTTACTTCCTGTCTTAATAAGCTTCCCTGCATAGTGGAATGTTTCACCTTTTTTGAACATCCATTTTTTGAACATCTCTGTAAACATCCTGTCCTGAAATATACTATTGTTTCACCTCCCTTCTCAACATCCCATGTCTTAAAAATCTTCCCCCAAAAAAGTGACTATTTTAACCTCAGAAGAAACTGCTATATAACAGAAACCTAGGGAATCTGAGCAGGTCTCACTACCCACACCAAGTCCACAGCATACTGACCTTGCTACTGGCTCTCATCTCCTCCCATTTCCCACCTTCCCAGTCATCACCAACCTCAAGATTCAAATTTTTCTCATGACTTTAGATAAGCCAACTAACTTCTCTTCAAGCCACCAAGGCTCAACTTCCAGTCAGTCCTTTCAGGTTCTTACTGAACAAATGAGTCATTTGTTCCTTTAACAAAAGCCTTGATGCCATAGTTGACTTCCTTTACCAGCGCTCACCCTCCTTGCGGATAGACACTGTTTCGTGGACCATTTATTCGTTGCTGTTCTGATAAATGAACAGTGGCAATCAGACGCAAGAACCCTTTTCTACAGCTTCACTAAACAGAAAACACTGTCTTCTTATTGCACATACGGATGATAGAGTGCTTGGCTTTTCAAGCTTAGGAAGTCCTGCAGGTATCATTACCAGCTAGTTTGGACTTAATGGTTTACGGTGCTAAGAACTTAGGCTTCAAAGCAGAAAGATTTCAGTTTAAAATACCGATCAGGCTGTAGCATGAGTTCTGATAGGACTCATCTGTGTATTGAGTACCCTGTCTCAGGAACACTGCAATGTAGAAGACCATGTCACCCTCTCTGCCCCTACACTCCCCCTAACCCATCCACACATACACATATTAGAAGTTGAAATGGAGGAAACTCATTTTTAACACGTATTGACCCACCCTTTGTGTATTTATTATTTATACACATGCATGCAAGTACAAATGCGGATATGTGCATAGGCTTATGCATTCATACCTTTTCATAGACTCCTAAAGCCCTATATAGTACTATTTACCCTTGGCAGTCTATTAAGATCATCTAAAGACCTTTCTTAGAAGGATCTATATCCAGGACCTCTCCAAACCGGCTGGGTTCTCCTCCATGAGGTAGGATCTGAGTTCTATATTTCATAACGTTCACACTGTAAAGTGTCAATGCAGTTCTGACATGCATACAGGTTTAAGCTCCTTGTTAGACCTAGCAAATAAATAGATATTCAAGAAATAAGTATCATGTTTTCCACAGCTTTCTATAGCTTGTTCTGTTTGAAATATATCAAATTTCAAAAACATGTAAGATATTGAAAGTTCATTTTCTTCTAGTAGAGAACACAATGATCAAATGTGGGAATGCATTTGTGTGTGCTATATCTTTAAATAAAGGAGCTGGTTTGGGCCATGGCAGGTACCGTAGAATAGGTGGGAGGAGAGTCAGAGCTTAGGTGGGAGAAGCAGGGTGGAGTGAGGCAGATCGAGCGAGCCGCGGAAAGAACAACATGTAAAGAACACGGGTGAGCTACGGGCCGGGCCCACGTGGGCCACAGATTAATAGAGATGGGTTGATTTAAGATGTAAGAGCTAGCTAGCAATGTGCCTGAGCCATAGGCCAAACAGCATAAAGTAAATAGAAGCGTCTGAGTCGTTTCTGGGGACCCGGACAGCGGCGGGCGGATAAGCAGTTCCGGCGGCAGGTCTGTGGGGCCGGGACCTCTGGGGCATGGGACCCGCGAACCAACTACTACAATCAAATATCATAACAACTGGAGCATCTGCAGAGAAAAGATGGAAAGCATCCGACCAAACAATTGTCATTTCCCTTGTTGGCCACAGACAATAGTAACTGAGACTAATGTTGGACATGAGGTGGACAGAGACTGACTCCAACTCACAATTCAGTGTTGTGGTGGTTTGACAGGAAATGGCCCCAAAGGGAGTGGCACTACTAGGAGGTGTGGCCTTGTTGGAGGAATTATGTCACTGTGGGGTTGGCTTTCAGTTCTTCTAGGCTCAAGCTACTTCCAGTATTACAGGCTAATTCCTGTTGCCTTCTCATCAAGACGTAGTCAGCACCATGTCTGCCTGTACACAGCCATGTCCCACCATAATGAACTGTGTAAGCAACACCCCCCCCCCATTAAATTTTTTCATTTATAAGAGTTGTCATGGTCATAGTGTCTCTTCACACCAATAGAAACCATCTGACAAGCATAGACCAGACCTGTAGGAGAACGTTCAATCTGCAGGAATATTGTTTATAGGCTTTATAGCCCCTGGTAGGTATATTCTCACGAGGATATTTTGATTTCATTACCATAGATAATGAGAATGAAAAATAAATTCCACAGATCCATATAAGACATGGGTTGTATCAGTGTATGAGTTATCCAATGCTTCTGTAGCTCAAAATCTTTGCGAGAGTCTCCACCAGTTTCTAGGCTCAGCCTTCCACCCAGTTACTTTTGGCTTTTACATACATCCTTAGCTCCACAGAGCAGAAAGCTTTCTCAAAAACCGGATGTTCATAGCCTTCATTTTGAGATAGTCTATTGACCAACTCCCTATGCTTTATCCCATTCTTCCCACACTCCTCACACTTAGGGCAGACTTTATTTCTCTGTCTTAACCACATTGCTACTTCAATCAAACATCCTTCCCCAGTTTACCTGGCTATAATCCTCCTGCTCTGGCTTCCTCTGTGCAGCAGAACTATCTCCAGTTCTGAGAATGTCATCTGAACACCAGAAATCTACAATCCTGCTGTGAGGAACACACACTGTCCCTGGATCCTTTGCTCGACCCCCTTGAAACTACTGGAGCACCTCAGAATTACTGTAGTCCCCAAGCTTCTGCAGCGTCCTCAGGAAATAGGCCTCGATCTGGGTCCTAAGCATTGATTCCAGAGCAATAACCAGGCCCCTCATGGCCTTTGTGCTTTTCGCAGCCCTCCCCTGGCAGCTGTGTAGCCTCCTTGTGCAACTGAATTTCATGCCTATAGCTCTCAAAAAAGGCAGAACGGATAGTATTCTTGGTTTCCTGCCAGATGAAAATGATCTACATCCAAAAATGCATTCCTAATGTGAGATGCTCCACTCCTCTAGGTGTCTCTTGTCATGTTGAACTCAAATATACAAAGCTATATATATATTCTACTACCAGCAAAGATTCCAGAGGCCATACAGCCGGAGAAAATGCCCCCCTCCTTAATGGCCTGCAGAAACTATCTCATGGGCCTTTGACTGCTAATCTCATGAAGCCAGCTGGAAGTCAGCCCCAGGCTGGGGTTGTACCAGGAAAAAGAGGCAGCTGCTGTTACAGGGTAAAGTCAGGCAAAGCACAGCCAGGCCAGCAGACTGCTACAAATAAATCCGGGTCAGAGAGGACACAAAGGCTTAAAGCAGCTGTACTAGTCAGGGTTTGTTTTGTTTTTGTTTTTTTAAGGAACAGATACGATAGGGTGTGTGTGTGTGTGTGTGTGTGTGTGTGTGTGTGTGTGTGTGTGTGTGTGTGTGTGTGATTTATTACAGTGGCTGTGGCCTGGATATTCCCACAGTGGCTATCTCACAAAGGAAAGGCCAAGAATCTCTGAATTGTTCAGCCAGGAAACTGGATGTCTCAACAGTCCCAGTGTAGTGCTGTAGTCTCTGAAAATTCCTTGAGAGTTGCTAGTCTTCAAATGTTGGAATCCTGAAGGAGCAGATTCTAACATCAATAAAGAATGCCTCACAAACAGGACAAATGAACTTGCCAGTAAGAGCAAGGCCAAGGAGATAAAACCAAAATGTTTCTTTCTTCAACGTCCTTTTATACAGATTGTCTAGATTTAGGATGGGTCTTCCCCCTCTGATGACCAAGTCAAGATAATCCCTCCTAGGCATTCCTAGACACGTTAGTTTTAATTGGTAGTCAGATTGACAAGATTAACCATCACAAGTTCACCCTTTGTCAACGTGATAGTCACATCTCTTTACATTAGGTTTAATTCCCAGATGAAAACAATAACCAGGTCATCATTCTGTCTAAAATGATATAACTGTTCCACATACAACTAAAAATGCAGTATATATTTTTAAATAAGCAACAATGTTGTTTGTGGTCTTTTATTTTCTCATGGTTTATATATGATAGTAACCACTGACATCTCAGTATTTGAGTATGTATTTAAGATACGTATATATGCACAAACATCTTAACAAAATGGGACAGAAACACTCCTGTATGTTACGAATTTTATTTTTGCGTCTGGTCATATGACTTTGGCTAGTATTTATAATGACCTTCCTCTACATTCTGTGTGTCCTCCACCCACAACACTTCAGCAAGACTTGATTCTCTCCTGGAGGAATGACCCATACCTTCATTTCTGAAGGGTCTGTGCCCTTTTCCATCCTGCCCAGTTTAGGTTGTTGCATTTTACCTCTGATTGACTTTGACCAGAGGACACCATAACAGAGAGATGCCCTAAAAGATTGCTCAAAGTGGTCACGGGGAAATCTGAGGTTCGAGTTCAATCCAGTGTCTGCTGTGTCCTCAACAGATGTGTTCCTGACCCAGAACCAAAATTTCTAAGTCAACAGAATTGAAAGTCCTGCAGGAACAAGAAGCAAACTTTTCCTAGTAGATCACTATGGGTTATAGTGGGTGAAGAGAACATTCGCATTTCCACCCCTTGATACCTGGACCCATGAATCCTAGCTATGGGATAAATCATACCACATATTGTACACTGATTCAAAGCATATACCTCTTTCTAGAGAGCCCTACCCCAGCCCTCCAGGGTGCTCCCACCTAATTGGTACTGTAACTGCCTTCAAGAGACAATTCCCTTTGCTCTATCAGGCCAGCTGCTTCAGGGTCTGGAGGACGTGGTAAGACCAATAGATTCCATGTGCATTGCCTCCCTTCTCTAGGAACATGAGTTAGTTGGTCTAAAGCAATGCTGTGTGGAGTATAATGGCAGTAGATATGGCATCTGTCAGTCCACGGATGGTAGTTTTGGCAAAAGCATTATGTGCAATAAGGGAAAATTTATAACCATAATAAATATCTACTCTAGTAAGAACAAAACATTGCCCTTTCTGCAAAGAAAGTGTCAAATGTAGTTAACCTGCCACCAAGTCACATGACAGTCACCCCAAGAAATGATGCCATACCTGGGGCTCATAATTGGTCTCTGCGGTTGGCAGATCTGTCACTCAGCAGCAGCTATAGCCAGGTCAGCCTTCATAAGTGGAAGTCCGTGTTGTTAAGCCCCCATCTCTGCCACCACTGCACTCTGTTCATAGGCCTATTGGGCAGTGACAGGGATGGCTGGGAAAGAGGCTGACTGTTCAGAAAACATAAGGTTATCTTATCTACTTTATTTTTTAACTCCTCTGCTGGTCACTTTTTGATGAACATTTGCATAGGACACAAGTATCTTTGCATCCTTTACCAGTTTGGAGAGATCTGTCCACACACCAGGCATCTTCTTACTTCTCCTGTCATGATATTTGCAAGTCCCTGACCATCAGCCAGTCCACTGACCACAGCCCAGGAATTAGTGAATAATCACACACCTAACCACATGGACTTCGCAAAGTTCTGCCCACTGTGAAGATCTCCCTTCACCAGTATCTTTCAGGGTTGTCCCAGAAAGGGCTTGTAGTAATGCGGCTGTCTAGGTCTGGTTTGTACCTGCATAATGTGCAGAACTATCAGTAAACGAGGCCCCCGTCATCTCTTCCTCAGTCAGCCAATCACAAGGCATATCCCATGAGGCTATAGGGGCATGCTTGGCAGGAGAAGGCATTGTGACATGAGTAAAAACCATAGGCATTTGGGAAACTTCTTCATGTAACTTTCCTGTGTGTTCAGGATCTGCTCAGGCCTGATCACATATATACCACTTCTGTTTGGTGGTGGATTGCTGCTGTACATGTCATGCTTTATGGCTTGATAGATCAAATAATGATCTAGTTCATGGGGGGGGAACCTCAGGTCACATGGTAACTTGGTGGCTCACTGTCAAATGTTCACTTTCTACTAAGGCCAAGACCTGTCTTCCAAAGGAAGAATAATTGTCTGCAGATGATGGCAGTCTTGCTCCAAAATCTCAGTGGTTGTTTCACTGATCTATAGGGACCTACCAAAAGGATCCAAACAGCATCCCTGTCTGCCACTGACACCTCAAGTACCATCAGTTATGCTGGATCTAGTGGTATGAGTAGTAGAGCAGCCTGCACAGAAGCCTGGACCTGTTGACAAGCCTCATTCTATTCCAGGGCCCACTCAAAGCTAGTGGCTTTCTGAGTCACTTGGTATGTGGACTGGAATAACATACTCAAGTGAGGAATGTTTTGCCTCCAGAGGATATGACCCTGGTTTAGGATTTGTCTTTGTGGCTCAGGTTTAGGGTTCATCTTCCCACCTCAAATGATCCAGTCAAGAAAATCCCTAGGAGTTTAGACTTAGTGAAGTTGACAACTGAGATTAACCATTGCAGGTGACGATTGCCAAAAGATGCATGCTTGATATTTGTCTTGGGTTTTTACTCATTTGATAAAACATCGTGAGCAAAAGGCAACTCCGGAGGAAAGGATGCATTTGGCTTGCACGTCCTGATCACAGTCAATCACTGGGGGAAGCTGAAGCAGAAACTGAAGCAAGGCAGAAACCTGGAGACAGAAACTGATGAGAGACCATGGCAGAACATTGCTTGCTGGCTCGCTTCCTGTAGTTTACTCAGTCTGCTTTCTTATATACCCCAGGATCACCTTCCCAGGGATGACACTGCCTACAGTGGTCTGGGCACATCCTTCAAGACAATGTTCCACAGACTTGCCTACAGGTAATCAGATGGAGGAACTTTGTCAGGCAGCTCAGCTCAGGAGAGACTCTTCTCTCCAAGAACAGTTTCATAATCCTGGGAAGGTGTCTTATAAGGCTCATAATTTGTGACTTTCTAACCTCCTGAGTCATGTAAGCCTTGTTTGATTCTTGAGTCTTATATGCTTTCCTCTGATTCTTACAGTCTTCCCGATGCCCTCTTCTAGGATGGTCCCTGAGCCTTGAGGGTGTACTGTAGATGTCTGATTATTTTCCTCAGCCTGCAGCTAAGCATCAGGCCACTGTGCCATAGCAGTAATAATTTAATCTTGGGATCTTGACAAGTTACATATCTGTGCAACTACCACCTTCCACTGAAGGTAAATGAAGATAATTAGAATGACATCAGAAGGAATGCAGTGTCTTTGAATAAGCTCCTTAACTACTGTCTTTACTCTCCTTCCAGACACTACATGCTTTGCAAGTCTCTAAGACATTCGGGGTTAGAATTCAGTAATACCTAGTTTTTTTTTGGTTTTTTGGGGGGTTTTTTTCTTGTCACCTTGACACAAATTAGGGTCATCTGGGAAGCAGAAATCTTAACTGAGAAAATGCTTCATAGGATTGACTGGAGGGCATTTTCTTGATTAGTGTGGGTGGGCCCAGATCACTGGGCAGATGATCCTGAATGATATGAGAAAGCAGCAGAAAGATGTGAGCCAGCAAACCGAGAAGCAGCACTCCTCCGTGTCCTCGGCATCAGTTCTCGCCTCCAAGTCTCTGCCTTGCATTCTTTCCCTGACTTTACTGGGTGACACACTCATCAGCTGTAAGGTGAACTAAACCCTCTGTTCCCCAGTTGTTTTTTGTTGTGGTGTTTTATTGCAGCAATAGAAACCCTAACAAAGACAAATTATATAAAGAAACCTTTTACCGGAGGTAGGGATTATCTCTGGAGGCCTGTTATAACATCCACTCCAAGCGATTTCAATTGGTCTTGGAAATCTAAGAGAAAACTCAGCAAAGCCCAACAAAGAGCAAAGCAGAGTCTTTTGCTTGTGTGGGTTGCTCCATCAAAGAGTTAGGTGGAAGGGGAAAGGTGATAGAGAACATCCAAGTACAGCCTGACAGAGTCTCCAAGGACTGTTGGGGGAAAGGGACTAAGAGATAGTAGGAGAAACAGAATGCCTCAATTTTGCAAAGCAGGAGAGAAAATCCAGTCTTTTTCAAAAGGTTTGTCTCAGTTTGCGGGCTCCTGGTTTACAGAGCAAAGGACACTACTTAGATATCATTATGAAACAGAGCTCAGGATTAATTTTTTTTAAAATGCTTTAAAAAAGAAGGGGACTTGGTGGTGGCTATTTTAAAGAGCACAGAAAGAATACTGACATGGGGCAGGTGAACAAATGAAGATGCTGGATTTGTATTTGCTATGACAAGCTGTAGGACTCCAAACAGCCCTGCTAAGCGGCTGTCACATGTGGGGAGTGGGTCCTTGTCAATGAGCAAGACAATAGTGTCAAGTGGAGGCAGGACACTGTGGCACAAAATAGACATGAGAACAGGTTTGACTTGGAACAGCTCCAAGATGCTATTCTCGAAGGTACCTCTGTTGAGTTGGTAGCTCCACTGACCATACTATGCCACTGTTGTCTGACTCCCAGAGAACACAGGCTGGCCAAGTTTGTGAGTTCCTAATTGTAGCCTGCCAAGATCTGGGAAGGATGTGCTTCACATCCCATTTTTAAAAAATGGAGTTAAGTCTTTTAGTATCTCCTGTGTGTGCATGGGTGTAGGGTAGTCATTAGAGCCTAGGAAACCTACCAGAGGCCACATCCTCAAAAAAGAATACAGGACTAGTAGTCAGACAACTGCCCGGCAAGAGATAAACAGGGAAAGGTACTCTAGTAATATTCAAGTTTTCCCACTAAAACATTCAAGATGCCATCCTCCTGATTCTTTTGGAGGACTGTTGGAAGACCGTCATATCTCTAATGGAGTGGGAAATAGGGAATGCCATGGTTTGGATCAGAATCCCCCCCCCCCAGGCTCATATATTTGAATGCTTGGTAACAGATGGTAAAACTGTTTGGGAAGGACTAGGGGGTGTGGCCTTGGAGGAAGAGTATCACTGGGGTTGGGCTTTGAGGTGGTTCAAGATCCCACACTGGTCTCTCTCTTCTTCTCCCCCTCCTCCTCCTCTTCCTCCTTCTCTTCCTTCCTTCCTTCCTTTCTCTCTCTCTCTCTCTCTCTCTCTCTCTCTCTCTCTCTCTCTCTCTCTCTCTCTCTCTCTCTCTGCAACTTGCTCTCAGCTACTGCTCCAGCACCATACCTGCCAGCCAATGTGTTCCATACTATGATGATCATGGACTAATCCTCTAAAACTGTAAACAAGCTCCATTTAAATGCTTCCTTAATACATTGCCTTGGTCATGGTGTCCTCTCTCAGCATAGAGCAGTAACTAAGGAAATTCCTGTCTTGATTCAATCTGTTTCTCTTTCTTTGTCTGGATTATCCAAACCCCTAATAATTCAAAGCAGCCAATTCTGAGAGAGAAAGAAAACTTATAATACCCCAAATTTACAGAACTTGAGGCTCTGCCAGACAAACTGGGATTCCAGGTCTAGATTCCCTTCCCAAAGAGGAAGCTGTCTCTTTGATCTCTTTGTGTGCTTTGTCTGGGTGTTATTGGGTGTTATGTCGGTCTCTCTGTCTCTGTCTCTGTGTGTGTGTGTGTGTGTGTGTGTGTGTGTGTGTGTGTGTGTATGTGTTTCTGCTCTCAATAAAATTTGGATGAGTGCTGAGACTATTTTCTTCCTGCCTTTAAATTCTTTAAATCATCCAAGTAAAAGAATCCACTCCTGCAATTCTGGCTGATTTGGCTATGGTGGCATCATTTGAGGGGCCGCCTTCAGGATTCAGCCAAGATCCGTACCTGCCAAGTCAAGCTGTGAAGAGATTGGGGCAGCGACTGTAGACTTCCAGGAATCTTCAGAATCCTGGGATGGGTAAGAGTAGCTGAGTCCTCAGGCCGGTGTTATTATTCTCCTTTCTTTGAAAGACTAGCAAGGGAAGGCCCTAGACTCCTTTCCTAACACCAACATCTGTGTTTAGAGGACAAAAGAATTCTCTCAGTTCTCACGGAGGACTCTACCGGGAACCAGTCTCGGGGACTGAAGCCAGTAACTGCCTCGATTTGATCACTTGCAGCTGGCTTTTTGGAGACCTCCTGAATCTTACCCTAGATGAGACTGAGTGTCATAATTTTGTTCTTGCAATCTGGATCACTAAGAGAGGTCTCTACTCTGACTTCCTGTTCTATTTTCACCTTGCCTGTCTGAACAAATAAAGGCGGCCATGGATAAGGGGTTAGCAATATGCAGGACTCTTTGAGCACATCAAGCCTTTGGCAATACTGATGGAAATCAAAACCCTTACCAAAGACTTGGAACCATGGTGCAATCTTACATTGGTCACAGGGAAACCTGATCCAGGGGCTGGAAAGAGGAAAGCCCTGCAGACCAAGGGCTAAAAGTTGGAGGGCTGGGAAGGTACCCTATACTGTGAAGGGTCTCAATATACAAGAAATGAGTCAGGAAAAAATCCCTTAGAAAATGAGTAGAACATGTTGCCTACGACAGTTCTGGGCATCTTTGGGGACATATGAGAGAGACAGACTTGTATAATCTTTGGTCCTTTAAACTAAATCTCCCCTACTTTCCCTACCCTGTCTGTAATCCTGAAAGAAGTGGCAGGACATCAAGAGGACCCTAATGCAAAAGGTAGAGTGGAGCACTTTCTCATCAGCTAGTCACTTCTTGAGACTACTATTTGAGGTATGCTGAGGTCTCACCCCTTTCTCCACAAGAGAGGGGTGCATGTTTGCTTCATTCCAAAGAAGAGGGCTCTATCAACATGAAAACACAAGTCTCACCTCAAAGAAGATTAAAAAATAGTTTGTTCTGAAGCCAAATGTGAGTATTCATGATCTGAGAACACAGTTAGGTTACCCCAAATTGGAAGCAGTTTTAAGATGGTTTTATAGAACAAAATGAAGTCATAAATCAGGCACTTTGCAGAAACACTGGTGGAAATATTAAGCATGTGATTCCAGCAAAGCTGCCAAGTTTCAGCTACTAGCTTCTGTACTCATGACACTTGGTCTTATGGTTAGTGATTTTTGTGTTAGTCAGGGAGTACACACAGATGTGAGTGTCTTAGTTAGGGTTTCAATTGCTGTGAAGAAACACCATGAACACAGCAATTCTTATAAAGAAAAACATTTAATTGGGACTGGCTTACAGTTTCTAAGGTTTAGTCCATTATCATCGTGATGAGAAGCATGGCAGCATGCAGGAAGACATGGTGCTAGAGAAGGAGCTGAGAATTCTACATCATAATCTGTAAGCATCTGAAAGTGAATTCTGTGCCACACTGGGTGTAGCTTGAACATGGGAGACCTCAAGGCTATATGGCTATTTAGGAGAGGGAAGATAGCTTGGGATAAATTGTTAGACTCCGGACCTGCAGCATGCCAAACTCCCCACAATCACAAACATTTTAATAATCATTCAGCATTTGTGAAGGCAAATCTCTTTCCAGAAATTCTGTATCAGAGCCTTAAGTCACTGTGCATTCTTAGAGAAAAGAAAAATACATATTTCTCAAGCATCAGGCTCCACTTATTCTGGTCCATCCTTTCATGGAAAGAAGTTAACATACATTCAGAAATAGAGGCATCAGAGTTCACAAGTAAAAACATTAGGGACTGGGTCTATGTGGGCTTGGGTAAGTATGATTGATTCCCAGGGACATTCAACCTTCTCCCCCCACCCTTTGTAAGTCAGTGCCACAACTCTGTACAGAAGACCGAAAGATCACAGCCAGGACAGATGCCCTCCCTTCCATTAATCTTTCCCATTTGTTGGGATTAGAGATAGTTGGGGGTATAAGCAAAACTATCAGAGACCAGAACTACAGACCATGGGTAAGCATAGACCACTCCCTCAGCCTAATCCCAAGTCCCAGGAGGGTAAGATCCCATCCAGCCGTGCCAAGATCTCTTTTCTGATAGGTCAGAAGTTCCCTTTCATACAATAGGCTAAGGATGAGGAACAGAAGGGGCACTCCAGTTGAATTCTCACCCTTGTTTTCACAGACAGAAGGCAGCATTTCACGATGTTCCTAACTCCCTCCTAGCCTTCCTCTTGTAAAACAAAAAAAAAGTATATCTTCAGGGCTCAAGTGAGGGGTTCTGTTTCTTTTTTTTTTTTTTTAATAGGAGGTAAAATACTTAAGGTTTTCAAAAAGATTGTCGGTCTCCTTCATTTGAAAGACACATAAACTGTGGCTACACCACAAATCAAGTCACTCCAACCCTAGCCCAGGAGGAGCTCAGATTAGACACTTGTAAAGACAAATACTTCGGTTGGCTTGATTGTAGGGGCTGGCTACTCACTCATGACCTTATAATATTTAGAAATATAAGGTGGTCCCTCAAAATTGAATGTTGTATCTCAGACAACATTTGTTTTTTAAAAAAGTGTTTTCTGCCTCTTGTCAACCTCAGCTCCCAGTGTGTGCCACAGCAGGTGATAAGACTCATTTGGGCAGATCAATACAAATTATTAGGAAGCCAGTTGGGTCTAGCCTGTCACCACTGGATTCTACCACAATTCTACACCAAGTACCTGGAATACACTAGAGAAGAAAACTGCCTTTCTATATACCTTCTATTGGTATATTTTCCTGCACAATTTAAGCTCACTGACTAAAAGTCTCTAAACCAGTAACTTTATATAGTAGTTTTCTCAAAGATTCTTCAGTTGATTACTAGGGTATGTTGTGAACACAGATTTGAGCAAAGTTTCACTACGTATCTCTGATTATGTCTGCTACTTGTTATACTCATTCAAAATCACAGTTGTGGTAGATCATTCTCCATACTGTATAAAGCGCACACACACACACACAAACACACACACACAGATTGACTTGTCCCATAGTTTTAGAATATGTACACAGGTAACATTAATTTACTATATTGTGTTATGTACGTAGTTTGGATTCAACTTTCTTCTAATAAAATAATAAAAATTTAAGCAGATGTGGATCTTGGCACCACAGAGGCAGAGCCTTGTGGATATTTGTAAATCTGAGGCCAGCCTGATCTATATACTGTCTACCAACAGAATATCCAAGGATTCAGCAGTTGTTCAGTTCACAAACTGGATGTGTCAGCTCATCTTCTGCATACACCAGAATCCTGAAGACATAGGCTATAAATGTCAGTGAGGGCATGGACTTCTCAGAGAGAATAAGAACAAGCAGGCCAAATGCAAGTTTGCTTCCTCCATATCCTTTATGGAGGATGCCAGCCGAAGGTGTGGCCCAAATAAAAGGTGGATCTTCCCATCCCAAAAGATCCAGGTTAAAAGTGGGTCTTCCTACTTCAGATGATTCAGTTAAGAAAATTATCCCTCACAGGTGTATCCAGCTGCTTGGGTTTTAGTTGACTCCCGATGTAGTCCAGTTGACCACACAAACCAAGAATAGCCATCACATCATCCAAGGTCAGTTAGGGCCCAGTGAACAGTAAAACATCTTTCAAAATAGCCTGAAGCTCTGGTGAGTCATCTTTCCTCTTGTTCAAAAAGGCCCTTGAGACCCCACTGAGCACACTCTAACAGTTAGTCTAACCAGTGTCCATTTTATAAATAGGAAGGTCTCTTTGTGTGCTCTGTCTGTTCATATGAGTCCTAAAGAGATCCCCCATCTATGCCAGGATTGTGACTATCGGCTTGGTCATGCTCAGGTCACGTGCAGGTAGTCCCAGCTTCTGTGAGATCATGAGTACATTAGCCATGTCATGTCTAGAAGACAGCGTTTCACGGTACACATCTTCCAGGTACTTTCCACATCCTTTTCTACAATGTCCCCTGAGCCATCGTGGGGTGGGAAGGGCTCAGCACTCAGTCTCTCAGTCTCAACACTGTGAATAATTACACATCTCAAACTGACTGATGGCCACTGCAAAAGCAAGTTTCTTTGATCAAGTCTGAGAAAAGTTCCGGTGTAGGGGTATAAACAGAAATACTTGAAAGCAATTTGACAACCCCCAAACAAAACACGATTTAAAAGAAAAACTAAATAAAAGACTAAATATAACAAACAAAAAAGAGAAGAATCTCGTGGAAGCTGCCGTGTGGCCCATGGAGGCACACACTTGACCCTTTAGTCCACTCATCTTTACTTGCAAGTGTTCATTGCCATGAGTCAATGAAGCCATATAAAAACATTTTTTAATATTAAGAAATAATAAATCAAAGGCTTTGGCTCTAAGACATACTTGACTACCTTCAGGTTACTTTAACTCTCTTGATTCTGACATACACACATTGTTATTAACATGTTTATCTAAATTATTCAAAAGACAGCACTCTCTAATTACAATATTCTTGGTATTTTGTACCTGAAGAGCCTATACATATTTTAGCCGGGCTTGGTTGCACAAGCCTTTAGTCCCAGCACTTGGGATGCAGAGGCAGGTGAATCAAGGCCAGTCTGGTAGTTACAGGACAGCCAGAACTACACAGAGAAACCCTGTCTCAAAAAACCTAAAAGAACAGAAAGAAAAAGAAAAGAAAGAAAAGAAAAAACCCAAAGAGCCCATATTTCATGATTAACTATTAAGGTTTTTAATGGTATAGTTAACTGGGATTTGCAAAATTCAATATTTATATTTTGTCAATGAAAAGTAGGCATGCAATGTTGGACTCTCATTTCTATTTCTGATTATAAAATAAGAGATGACATTTGGCTATGCCTATCAAATCTACAAAACCCTTATATCTCATGACTCTGTTACTGAACTTGTTAGTTACAGCCAGTGCCTCAGGCTAGGTTGGGAATCCCATTCTCAACAAACCAATTAAGTGTCAAATTAATAGCGGAAGCTAAAAAGCGAGATTTATCCCATGTGGCCCCATTGGAAGGGGAATAAAGAAATCTAGCGACTTCCCCACTTGTTTCTAAAAAATATTCTCTGATGGTATTGCTGCTTAACTATCTGTGTTGTGTTCTCCACTGTTGCATGATTCCAGGGAAAGATTCATTCTGGTTGGTCTAATTGGATTCCACACTTAGAAACAAGTGACAGATGTCAAGGAGTTAGTGTCAATAAACTCTTTAGGTCCAACTTAAGCAACTAATGCACACACACACACACACACACACACACACACACACATATACAAAGAGAGAGAGAGAGAGAGAGAGAGAGAGAGAGAGAGAGAGAGAGAGAGAGAGAGAGAGAGAGAGAGAAATAGCTTTTAAGTCAAATATACATTCTGGTTATCCTATGGGTAGGGTTCTACATCTCAAAAATGCTGTTCAGGTTCCTCTGTCAGAAGCTGCACCTCTGTAGAATGTTAATTCCCTAGTTTTAAGGCTTTACAGAAACACAACTATCAAATAATAGACAAGCATTAAACTATGATGCTTTACAAAACACAACCTACATAAATAAAACTATTTTGAAAATTAAAAAAAAAAAAACTGTGGACAGATTTACAAACATCTAGTAGCTACCAAATCTTTAGACTAGCTTAAGGGTCATCTATTCATATAGGCTGCAATAATTAGCATCACTGAGCAGAAGTATACAGAAACTACTTATAAAGCAAATTTAGAATCTTTGCAAAGAAAAATTTAGATATAATCTTTGCTTTTTAAAATAATTCTAATTTAAGCCTGTTGCCACACCAATCAAAATTTTAACTCACTTACAAATTTAGAGAACAGTTCTTGTTATTACAAAAAGATTATGCACAAGAATTTCTCATATATACAAGAGCTAAAATGTTTATTTTGACAAAGTAAGCAGATTTATACTCAGGTTTTAATTCGCAAGATTATCAGACATGGCAATTTTATGCCTTTTAAAATCTGTAAGACACTAAGAGATAAGCATTTTAACATATGTAATGAAACCTTTTTACTGAAGGTCAGAGGGTCTCTGAAGACACATTACAATTCATCTAAGCAAGTGCCACTTGGTTCCAGGAGTCAGTAGCTAAGTAAGCTAAAAGAAAATAGCAGCCAGTTCAGTACAACATAAAAAGATTCCATCATTTGTTTAAGAAATTCTTTAAACCAGTAAAATTAGATACATCTGTCTCGATGAGAATTTCCTTGGTTGTCCTCATAACCCACAATATAGGAGTTGTCTCTATCTCATCCAGGGTAGCATTATGGAGTTCGTTGTCACAAAAACAGAAATCTTACCTCAAAGGAGATAATAGTTTATTCTGGAGCTAGAAATATTGGAGAAGCAAGGACCATTTGTCTGTCAATAGTGGTGGCAACTGTGAAGTGGTATCGAGCTAAAACTCTGAGAGATGCTGCATGTGCTACACATGGCAAATCCAGAGGGATCCAAGCCTTTTGGATCCCAGAAAATCATGAGTGAGTCTTGGATTTTGAACCCTGTTTGTTTTATTTTTTATTGAAAATTGCATTTTTTTTCATACAATATATACTCACTACAGTTTCCTGGCCCCAACTCCTCCCAGATATACCTCAACTTCTTACCCACCTAAATCCATACCTCCCTCCCCTCATTAAAATCAAACAGGCATCTAAAAATAATAAAATAAAACAAACCAAAATAGAATGAAGCAAACAAACCAAAATAAAGATAGAAGCCAAAGGAAAAAGCACAAGAAACATATAGAGACACACAGAGATACAAGCACTCACATACAGAAAAATCTCATTAAAAAAAACACACCAGAGACCATAATATGTAACTTTGCTCTTGTACATCCCTCTTTGTGGTGGTTTGAATAGGAATGGCCCCTATTGGTTCATATATGTGAATACTTGGCATTTAGGGAGTGGCATCACTTGATGGGAGGGGAGGGGGATTAGAAGGTGTGGCCTTGTTGGAGGAAGTGTGTCATTAGGGGTGGGCTTTGGGGTTTCAAATGGTCAGACAGGCCTAGTGTCTTTCTTTCTACTTATTGCCAATCCAGCTACCTTTCCAGCACCACGTCTGTCTGCATGTTGCCATGCTTCCCGTCATGATGACAATGAACTAAACCTCTGGATCTGTAAGTAAGCCCCAATTTTTTTAATGAGTTTTTTGGGGGTTTTTTTTGTTTTTTGGTTTTTTTTGTTTTGTTTTGTTTTTTGCTGCTTTATAAGAGTTGCTGTGCTGTCTTTTCACACTGACTAAGAAAGGAGTTGGTACCAGGAGTGGGATATTGCTATAATAGACCTGACCATGTTTCTTGGTGGAATATGTACTTTGGGATTTAGGATTAGGAAAGCAGTTAAATTGTTTTAAGTGAGGCTTAAAAGGCCATACTATTTGGGGCATGAAAAACAGGGGTGCTGAGTGCAATGTAGATTATGAAGGTCCAACTCAAGAGGTTCACAGGAGAATAATATTAGTAAGTGGTATAGAGATCAGTCTTGTGATACTTTGCTAAGTAAAAAATACAATAAAAGCAATAGAACAGTAACCCAGACACTTCGAGTAAGAGTATTTAGCTTACTTTTTATTTTATAGGTACCCACAGTTAAGAGACTTAGGAATCTTAAAGAGATCCTGGATCTTTAAGTGTTGGAATGTTTAAAGACTGTGGAACTTTTAAAGGTTGAGCTGTGTTTTATATTATAATATTAATATTAATGTGAGATCTTGGAGACAAATAAGAATGAAAATGTTATGGTTCGATTGCAATGTGTTTGTAACGTCAAGTAGACAACTGTGCTGGTTAGGTTTTTGTCAATTTGATGCTAGCTAGGGTCATCTGAGAAGAAGGAATGTCAGTTTAAGAATTGCCTCCATTAGGCTGACGTATAGGCAGATCTGTCAGTTGAGAAACTGCCTCCATCCAACAAATGGAATTTAAGAAATACCATATTGTTCTCTCATTTATTCTATAATATGGCTTTCCAACTGGAAACTAGCATAATGCCATAAAAATAATAAAATTATTAGTCATTGTGATTGCGAATCTTTGTTATCAGCTTGATTACATCTGTAATTAACTAAAACCCAAACATCCGGGTACACTTGTGAGGGATTTTTCTTACTGAATAATTTGAAGCAGGAAGACCTACCCTAAATAAATCCTTATCTTCTGAGGAGAGAAGACCCACCCTACATCTGAGCCACAACTCATGGTGGCAGCCTATATAAAGGACCTGGAAGAAGTAAGTGTCTGCTCTCTGCCTGCTTGCCCTACCCTCACTGACAGTCAACTCCTTCACTGGGATTACAGCCTACTTCTGGATTCCAGCATACACTGAAGACCATCCAGCCTCATGGGCCAAACTACTAGATTCTTGTACTTGCTCTTGGGAGACAGCCATTGTTGGAATAGTTGGACCATAACATATAAGCCACTCTAATAAATCCCATTCACTCACATACATACATATACAACACACACACACACAACCCACATTCATTCTATCAACTGTTTCTCTAGAGAACCCAAACTAATAAAGTAGCAAATAAGATTAGATATTAGAGATCAGTCTTTCCTAAAATTAAAGAGAACTTCTTCCCATGAAGTTATAATTACAGAATTGAACTGACTAGAAGAAAATTTAAAATGAGAATATAATCCATTATTTCAAATATTCCAAATATAAAATATTTCATAAGAAACAAATAACTGTATGCACAGAGAAGCATATAATCAGACTAGCTGAACAACATGATTTGTGGTTGTTTAAAATGCCAATTTCCCTTATCTACTGCCTTTACTTCCTTAGCCATACTGTGATCTGGATTATTTATTTATTGTTAATGTTGTGTCAGATATATAAGGTACAAAATAAAAATCATACTCAGATCATGATGGTTGATAAGTTTAATATCATCAAGAACTTACTCACAATGCTCCCTCTCAGAAGACTTCCCCCTGCACACTCAGCCTCAATTCTACAGATCCGAGGATCCTAATCCTTTCTAAAACCTTGGATCATATAACAAAGCTTGACCTCTATTTTCAGAAAATGTGAAGCTGGGATAACAAGGGAATCTATTAACTGAGCTTCCTTCCTCCAAAAGTCCATCCCTGCTAAATAGTCTACAATCTAATGAACTGATTAGAACTACCAGGATGTGCCTTTAATCCCAGCACTCGGGTGGTATAGGCAGGCAGATCAAAGCCACCCTGGTCTACATAGTTAAGTCCTAGGATAGCCAGAGGCTGCATAATAGACAAGAAGTGGAAGAGGAGGAGGAGAGATGAGAAAGAAGAAGAAGCAGTAGCAGCAGCAGCACCCCAATGGTGGAGAGTGAAATATTATCTGTACCAAAATTATCTTTTTCAAAAAAGAATTATTTGGTTTAATTTTACGCATATGAGTGTTTTGTTGACATGTATATATGTGTACCCCATAAGCCCAGCAGAGACCAGAGAGAACACTGGACCCCAGAACTAGAGCTATATATGACTGTGAACCATATAGGTTCTAGGAACCAAACCCAGGTCCTCTGCTCTTAAATACTAAACCAGTTCTCCAGATCCTTAAGATATAATGATATCTTAAGCTATCATTAGTCCCTTTAACAGCCATTTGTTGCTGACCTCTGTAGAGGACATGAAGTCCTTGCTCACAGATAAGAACAAGGTAAACTAGTAATGTTTCTTGTTTCACAGGGTTGTCTCTTCAAAAGGAGAGTTATATAACCCAGTTTCTACCTAGAAGGCTAGTAAGAGATGTGGTTAATAATCTGGTGATCTCTGTGCTATATGGCCAGGACACATCTAACTCCCCCAGACCCTCATGTTTATCAGTCATTGTCTTAGTTAGGGTTTCTATTGCTGTGAAAAGACACTATGACCATGGCAACCCTTCTAGAGGAAAGCATTTAATTGGGGAGCTGGATTACAGTTCAGGGGTTTAGTCCATTGTCATGGCAGGAAGCATGGTGGCATGTAAGTAGACATGGTGCTAGAGAAGTAGCTGAGAGTTTAGAAAGCATGACATTGGGCCTGGCTTGAGCATCTGAAACCTCAAAGCCCACCCCCCATGACGCACTTCCTTCAGCAGAACACACTCCCTATGAGGCCAGGGAAGCTATTTTCCTTCTTCAAATCAGCAGTCATCCTCCCTAGACCCTTGAGCATTGTTTCTCAATCTATAGAAAGCAGCATATGGAAGAGGTCACATGTACTTTTCAAAGAGTTTCAACGTAATCATGTCTTAAGCTTGTTATACACACAGGATTTGAGTTAATTATCACCAGGAAAGGTTTTTCCAAATTGTGCTGTGCTTAATTTTGCCTAAAATAAATTGCTTAGTGTCAGACTCTTGAAGTTTGAACTAACATCAGCTACTGAGTTGTGTTTAACTGGACTCCCTTCTTGCCTTATGTGGATCTACTAGCCGTGGTATTTGCGGAGATCTCCATAGACCTCTGTGTCTCACCAAATAACCTTATCACAATCGATAATTAGCAATATTCTGACAATCAGGATATTCTGGGGCCATATTAACTTAACAGACCACTGTCTTCCATCAGACCCTAATTTAAAATATCAGATACAGATTTACTCACTTTGTGGTAATCCACTGACTTAGTGTTCTGTTGCTGTAAAGAGACACCATGATCTAGGCCACTCTTATAAAAGGCAGCACTTAACTGGGGACTTGCTTACAGTTTCAGAGTGTTAGTCCATTATCATCATGATGGGGAGCAGACAGACCCTGGTGCAGTAGCTGAGAGCTTTACATTTTGATCCACAAATGCAAGAGAGAGTGTGTGGGCCTAGTGTGGGCTTTTGAAACCTCAAAGCCCACCCACAATGACACACTTCCTCCAACAAGGCCACACTTACTCCAAAAAAATCCTACCTCTTATTCTTAATTCTTCTCAAGCAGTTCATTAACTGGGGGCCAAGCATTCAAATGTTCCCACTCAAACCCCACACCTATTTACACACCTGATGTTCCCACTTACATATTTGAAAAGTATCTTCACTTACGACTTTCTTTTCTGCTGTAATTATGAACACTTCATGAACTGGTTATCATGTTGGAGTGTAGTGTTTGAATCTATCTCCAGACCAGCTCCAGAATAAACTATTTCTTACTCCTTTGAGGTGAGAGCTTTGTTTTTGCATTGGCATAATACGTTCATGTGACATGTGTTCCTAATTTCCTTAATTTTATAGCTGGGATACTGGGAGGCAAAAATTATTGCTGGATATGTGGTTGTGTGTATGTGCACAAATGAAATGCAGTCATTCTGCCTCATATTTGTCCTCAGTAAACACCCAGGACAAGGAACAGACTCAAAATCACTGTTTCACACAAGTTAGAGCCGAGCAGTGACTCAGAGTAGGTAGGGCACAACCTCATGCCCTCACCACCCACTTTGCAATTATTGGCTTATCCTCCAAGCTGTGTCCATATCAGCACCCACTTCAACCAGAGCTATGCACTTTCTGAAACTCAGGAACGTTGTTACTTAACCCTTCTTCAACATTCTACCTCACAATTACACAATTGCACTCGAAAAACAGTCACTCTCAGGGAGAGAAGCCTGGCCCTTGCTGGAACTTGAGCTGCATCGGCGATGATTTGCTGAAAAACTAAGTGGTAGACCAAAGAGCATTTCCCTAAAGCATGTAAAGTCTGCATTGTAAAAACATAATAATAATGCAAAGGACCAAGTCGAGAACAATGTTGATTTGACTTTCTATCGCTTCCTGCCCATAGTAATCATCTGTTCCGCATTCTACTTCCCCATTCATTTACCAGTAACACAAGAACACATTTAACTAAAATGCTGACCAGCCTTGCCAGACAGTATAATCATCTACAGCCACATACAAACACCTGGTAAAGGCCAGACTACCAACTTTCATTTCCTTATGATATTTCAACGTCTCATTAATCAAAACATTACAGGGCCCAAAATACCTTAAGGCCTTAAAGTAGCTCCCTCCATTGTTTAACTTTAAACTGGTGTACTAATTTTTACCTTACAATATTTTCATACCAATAGAGATTTGGCTGAAATAGAGACTACAAATAGTAAAGAAACAAGCCAAACTCTTTGCTAGATTGGATAAGAAGCGTGGTGTGGTGGTATATGCCTTTAATCCCAGCAGTTGAGACACAGAGGCAGGCACATCTCTTTGCGTTCCAGGCCAGCCAAGGCTACATAGGTGAGGCCCTGTATCAAAAAAAAAAAATCTATATTTTATGTAATGAACTTTTGTTCAGTGCTACAGAAAATAAAATTAGTAGAACTAGAAAATTTTATACTGAGATAGGTAACTTAGGCCCAGAAAGACAAACCTTGTGTTCTCGCTTTTGTGCATCTTAGCTTCCAATCTCTTTCTGTGTTTCAAAGAGATCACTGTAAAAACCAGGAAAGTAGAAAGGGGCTAACAAGGGAGTTGGATACCCAGAGACAGGAGGGACAAATTGAACATGGTGTTGAGAGGGAACATGGCATAGGAGGGCTTAACGGGGATGGGTGTGTGAGATAAAAAGAGGATGTAAGTTAACCAAGACAAAGAGTATATGAAAAAGCACCACAGAAACCTATTACCCTGTAAGCTGAGCCCTTCCAGGGGACCTGAGTTCCATTCCCATCATGCAAACTTCCTGTAACTCCAGCTCCAAGGGATCCAACAACCTCTTCTGGTCTCTCTGGGTCCAAGCACGTATGTGACATAGATTCACACAAACATGCACACACACATATATAAGTAAAAGGAATGTACTAGATTTAACTGTTGGAGATGGGAGATAGCCTGTATGGCTTAGAAGCCATGATTTAATGAACAAAAGCCCTGGTACCAGGTGTGAAATACCTCCTCATGAGTTTAGCCATGGAAGCCCCAGAAGCCACCAAGCAATATAGGCACTGCCATTCTTCTTGGCTACCCAACAGAATTTGATGTTAGGTGGTGTTGAAGACACCACACAGCTTGGATATAAGATAGAGAAATCAAGATGGAAGTGAGCTAGAGGTTTCCTCCCTGCTGGCTAGATCATAGTGCTGGAATGTGTTGCACAGACTGCTAGAGAAATAACATTAATCTTCCCCAGATGTGAACTCATGGAGTACAGTTCCAACCCACTTGGCAAGATATGCCCAGTAGTGTGATAGTATAGCAGGACTATTACAGGGATAACCAACCATTCTCTGACTGCATTTGAGGCTTGCTCCACCGAAGGGAATACATGCCTGGTATTGTATACCTGCAATGCTGGGTACATCAGGGGAGGAGGAACCTACTACCTGTTGCTTAGTTCATCTCACATGGCAGCAAACTGCCTTCTAAATGGGGCTATCTGTAGACAAGTGCCACTCTGAGCCTTGGAGAAGCTGCTCTACAATGAAGAGCTCCTTTAGTGAATGCAGACTCGCCACTGCTCAAGGCACTGAGAATAAGCGATGGTTGAGTACTCAGACCTAAACAGGACATTAGGGCTACTTCTTCTAAGGCTGAGGTGGCTTCGAAGAATGAGAGAGCCAGGGATGGGGAAGGGCTGTGAACTGCTGTCATCTAAGAATGACATAAACACTGCAATCATGATCTCACTACAGTTGTGCATTGGGCCTCCACAAGAGGGTGTGACAACAGTCCAGCATGAATTAGGAAAGAGCAATGAGGCATTGCCCCTCCCTGATGAATTACTAAATATTAATACATTACAGGGAATGGGGAGGGGTCGGTGTATTCAGTTATGCAATCACTGGTGAGCCTACCAGGTTCCAGTGCATCATTAGAAATCCAAGGTCATACAGCTGACCCTGGCTGAAGGCAGTGGGTCACAAAACAAAAATAAAGAGAAAGGGGTGCTGCCAGGACTGCGACATGAAAGGGTGAGCGGTGACAATAAGCAGAATGTGTTATAAACATGGACAAGATTGTTAAAGAACAAATGTAATGATAAAATAATTGGGAAGAGGAAGAATGTGACATGTGATTGAGCTCCTGCAGTGCAGAAAGGTCTGAGGATGGTGTCAGCACCAACGTGAGCCCCTCACACTGATTGCAAGTTCACAGTCATTGTCAGGTGCCTCAGTAGGTTCCATGCATGCTCTCAAACTTTGCACCAGATTACTGTGGATCTGCAGGGCACAGAGGGCTTCCAAGGTTTGCATGAATTTGGCTAATGCTCATACAGTGGAGACCGTTTTGGGGCACTGGATATGGGACACCATAAGCTGAGGGAAGGGAAAGAGAAATTGAATCAAGCCTCTCGTGGAAATTCGCACACTCATTTCCAACTGCTCCAGAAAAGAAGACTACATGAGCGCTGCCAAGAAGCAAGATAGTCTAAGCATATAGCCCTGGCCGTTGGCAGTCAACACACACTGCATTCTGCACCTAAGCCCAACTAACTTCCCATGCAACAGGAGAAAAAGTTCAGGCATACTGTGGGTTCCCAGTCTGGGACAACATGTACACAGCTACAAGGAAATATGAAATGGAGAGAAAGGGAGGCATTTCCCCTACACTAATATAAAAGTTCCTAATGGCTCTGGGGAAAGAAAAGCACAAATTAGAGACCATTGGCCACCTCCTATTGGACTGTCCAGATGTTCTAGGTGGAGATCTGATTTGCGAGAGAGCCTGCAGGAGTGTCCCAGGGACATCTGCTGAAGCATCCTGGTACTTCTCTCTAGGTGTGACGAAATGGACCAGGGACTCATAGTTAGAAATAGAAAGAGATGGCTGCAGAGATGGCTCAGCGGTTAGAGAAATCACTGCTCTCTGACAGCACTCACATCAAGTAGTCCACAACCACTTGGATCTCCAACCCCAGGTGATCCAACACACTCTTATGTCATCTGTGGGCACATATGCTCACATGCACATAGCCACACAAAATCACGGACACATATATATAATTAAAAATTAAAACAGACCTTTTAAAAAAGCAGAGGGAATAGTAGAGAAAGAAAGATTTAAATAGAATTAGGGGATAGGAGAGGTTGGAAAGAGACTCATCCAAAACAAAAATTATGGGAGAGCCATATGGAAGCCCACTACTTTATAAACTAACTAAAATATATAATTTTCTTTAAAGAGTCTAAACAGGGGGCTGGAAAGATGATTCAGAGGACCATAGGTCAGTTCCAAGTGCCCACATGGCAACCTACAACTATCTATAGCTATACTTCCAAGATATCCAATGGCCTCCTTTGGCCTCTTTTGGGGCGCTGTATGCATGGGGTGTACAGACATACATGCAGGCAAAACATCCATACACATAAAATAAAAATAAATCTTGAGAGCGAGCCAAAGAGAGAGAGAGAGAGGTTAAACAGAGGTTCCCTGCATGGACAGATAATTCTGCTGAGAAGCCACAGGGTCATGTTCTATAACAATGGTTGACCTTGAACTTGAGATCATTCTGCCTCTGTTTCTCAAACACTAGGATTACAGGTGTTGAGAGCTTTTAGTTGCGAAGTTGTCTTTTCTCTAATTAAAATGAAAAGAAGTATTGAGACATTATATTAAAACTAAGTTATGTTAATTTCACATAGTTCTATAAGGTTATAGGGAAAAAAAGAAAAGTTTACCAGGGATTTACATCCAGGGGCTGAAAAGCCAGCTCCACAGGTAAAGTCTTATGAGCAGGAGCCTAAGGGCCCACACTTAGACTCCAAAGCATGTCAGAAGGCAGACATAGAAGCAAGCATCCATAATCCCAGTCCTTCCACAGCAAAATAGGAGGCAGAGCTAGGAGCCATCCAGATGCTTGTGGGCCAGCTGGCAGAGCAACAGGAACAGAGGCCCTTCCTGACCAAGTGGAAAGTGAAAACTATCTCCAGACGTAATTAAGTGCAAGGTAAGATTCTACTGCAAAATAGGAAGCAGAAATCCTAGATATTATTTCATTTTCCAATAATATAGTGATCTTCAAGTCTTGGTTTATAAGTACCAATTTTTCCACCTACATTCACAAATAAAAAGCAAGGTGCCTTCTAATGCAAACTGATCTTTGTGACAAAGGTCACACAAAGTTCACCCTAAAAAGCATCTAAATTTAGAGATTTGCCACTGGAGCAAAACTTCATGCACTAGTAATAGAACAAGACAGGCTTTCCAAAGTATGCCAGGCATGTGTTAGCAATGCTGTCACAGCAGGGCCAGGCTCTGTGCCTGTGTGCTGGTGACCTGGGAGAGCTCAGCCTTTTCTAGGCCAGTTACAGAGTGAGCTAGAACTGGAAGCAAATAGACACAGCATTTAAAATACTTTTAAAAGGAATATTCTGGGGCTTGAGACGTGAGCCAGGGCCAGAAGACAGGTCTAACATGGGTGGTGCCCTAGATTCCATCATCCAGCACTCAGCACTATCAATGACTAAATAAAACTATTATCTTAGTACTTCATACATGTAAATAATAGGTCTTTTTATGTCAAATGATTACTAGAAACTGTGGCTCTTCAACCTCTGACTCTTAGACCTGTGTTCTACAGCTCATTGTCAACCACGGTTTAAGCTGTCCTGCCACTTTTGTGTGAAGATTTTCTAGAGGCAGAGACGCTTTCACATACATTTTGAGGACAGGACTTTGGGTGGGTGTTCAGGGGGCTAGTTTTTCTTTTTGTTTGTTTTAATTAGTTTTAATCTACCAATATTTATAGATCACTCATGTTTTTTCATTGTAGCTTCCCAAAACATATTAAATTGTAGTTGTCAGATGGGATATTAAGATTTCCATGGCACTAGTATATCAAATTACCTTTCCTCTAGCTGTTTATGGTCTTTCTTAACATTTTTAAATGCAGTATAGTTTTACAACAAAGTATATTTCCCCATCACAAAGAACAAACAGTCTTTCCTGATAAAGTCCTTTGTGCAAAATGTAGACTATAAAATAGCAAGTCTAAAGAGAAGCCTGGTGGAGTGGTACATGTCTACAGACCAGCACTTGGGAGACTGAGGCATGAGGATCAGCTTGAGCTACATAACAAGAGGCAATAAATAAAAAGCCAGGCAAGGTGGCTGTGTAACCCTAGCACTTGAGAAGCTGAGGCAGGAGAATTGTCACAAGTTCAGTGCCAGCCTGGTTTCATAGTAAGTTCAAAGTTAGCCTGGACTATAGAGAAAGATTCTCTATCGTCAAAAGCCAACAAAGCCAAAAGCCAACACAACAGGCAAACTTCATAAAATCTTTTTCTGTAGCCATGTGAAGCTTACATTTACCTTGAGTTATGACTATAGTTAACATATGCTTATTTCCGTGACTTAGCTTTAATTTCTGAGTTCCTTTATTAAAACTTGTTTTTCTAAGTCAAAATAAGTGATAGCACATATCCTTCGACTCTCCGTTTATTTCCTTCTTAGGGACAAAGCACACAAGGAAGGACAGCACAAGCGGGATTAGTGCTCAAGGTCCTGTAGTGTCTTTGCAGAGAACCAGAGTCTGCTCTAGCGTTCACCGTGGAACCACCTGTATTTTCAGCTCCAGCACATCCATCACCTTCTTCCTGGCCTCTGTGGACACATGCTCAGGCGCATAAACATATACACAGAATAAAATAAATAAATCTTTAGAACTGGTGAGGTAAAGGATGGTGACAGCTCTTGGTTGTTAAGTATTCACTATATCCCAAGCACTGTACATATGCTTTTTTTTTTTTTTTTTACTTAATCCTCATACTTACATAAGTATCTTTATTTTATTTTTATTTTTAAATTTATTTTTGGTTTCATGAGACATAGTCTTGTTATGTAATCTAGGCCGGCCTCAAACTCCTGGTCTTCTGTCTAAAGCTCCTAAGTACTGAGATTACAGGGGGGTAACAGTTTCTCCTCCACCCCAGCCGGAAGCTTATTTGGAAGATGAGAAACACAGCTGAGATTAGTGTGCTCAAGTATGTGGATACTAGGAAGCAAAGCAAAATTTTGAGCCAAGCCTCTAACAATAAAGCACTATTTCAAACAAGATAGAAGATAGAGTTGCCAAAGTGTTAAGCTTATGGAATGGAATCCAAAAGCAATGAAACAGGGTGATCCTTGGGCTGGCTATCCAGGTGTGGAGACTGCTCTGAGATTTCTGTGAGAGCTTCTTGGAGGTGCTGTTACTTGGCAGATGCTTCTGATGAGCACAGCATCAGGTGATATGCCGAAATGAGGATTCTTGGTTTGAAACTGTAGCTCCAGCTTTGATGAACACAATTTCTTAAGAAAACTAACGAGATTTTTCAAAGACAGAAAGTTAAGTCATTCTTGGCTAGGTTTAGGCCCTTCCCTTCATGAGCACTGCAGGATTCGTGGGATGACTGTCCAGAAAGCAATCAAAGGATCAAAAGTGGACAAGATAAATTCTTAGAAGCTGTTGACATCTTCAAGGAGAATAGTGTCAGGCATGGTAGCTCAAGATGAGATTGATACATACCTTTACATGTCACTGGAGCAAGAAACTGGGGCCAGGGACACGAACTCTATATAGATTCTGTGGTGGTTGGATTCAGAATGTCCACTATAGACTCCCATTTGGGTCCCAATTAGTGGAACTGTTTGAAAAGGATTGGGAGGTGTGGCCTTGGAAGAGGTGAGTGGGCTTTAAGGTTTCAAAAGCTCATTCCAGAGCCATTCAGTCTCTCTCTCTCTCTCTCTCTCTCTCTCTCTCTCTCTCTCTCTCTCTCTCTCTCTCTCCCCTCTCTCTCTCTCTCTCCTCTCTCTCTCTCTCTCTCTCTCTCTCTCTCTCTCTCTCTCTCTCTCTCTCTCTCTCTCTCTCTCTCTCTCTCTCTCTCTCTCCCTCCCCCCCCCAGATCAGATATCAGCTGTTAGCTACTTCTCCAGTGCCATACCTTGCTTGCCTGCTGGTGTGTTCCTTGCCATAATGACCCTGAATCAACCCTCTGAAACTGTAAGCAAGTCTTCAGTTAAATGGAAGCTCACAACTGTCTATAACTGTCTATGTAGCCTCATGGGATCTGATGCCCTCTTCTCATGTGCAAACATACATGCAGAGGAAATACTCTTATACATAAAAATATAAATATTTTTAAAAATAAGAATGAATAGCATCCAACAGAGATAACATCATCAAATTGGGCACTCACAATGTTCATAAGAAACAGCTGAGAAAGATTATCATACTCTAGAAGTTGAGGCAGTCTGCTGGAGTTCCTGACTGAACTTTCTCTCCATTCATGAACTTCCTATGGTTGAACTTCCAACACCCCCTGATGTGTGATGTCTTTCTGTATTTTGTGAATATCATTGGCTAATAAAGAGACTATTTTGGGCTATAGGAAGGCATCTTAGAAGTGGTAGGAAATCTGAGCATAGATACAGGAGGAGGGCAGAGTCAAGAAAGACACAATCCAGCCACCCATGAGTCACTTGGCAAGACAGATTAATGGAAATGTGTTAAGAGAGAGAGCTATCTAGCAATAAGCCTGAGCCATAGGTCAAAGAGCATGTAATTAATATAAGCATCTGAGTCATTTTTGAGGGGACAAGCAGCGGCAGGCAGGTCCAGACCACAGAGCTAGGCTGCACCAGAAACTGATTGTACAATACTCACCTCCATTTGCCCTGTAGCCTCTTTTAGTTCAAGGACACAGTGTTTTATTTATGTTTCACTCTTGGGCTGATTTACTGTTCTCTTTCCTCTCTCATCCCCAGACAAGGAACCTTGGAGAACACTTTGAGACGAACATGCTTCTTCCAAGCCAGCTTCTTAGTAAGCTCAAATAGCACACAATGATTTTCCAGTGCAATGTATACTAACATGCAGGAGATGCTGGTTTCTCCACAGC
Source organism: Phyllotis vaccarum (assembly GCA_033318265.1). NCBI lineage: Eukaryota > Metazoa > Chordata > Mammalia > Rodentia > Cricetidae > Phyllotis > Phyllotis vaccarum. The sequence continues at coordinate 186,346,276 of JARWLC010000002.1, forward strand.
ACTGCATAAGCTGGGCATGGTGGCATACACCCATGGTCCTAGTAGTCAGGGGGTGGAGGCATAAAGGTCAGAAGTTCAGTGTTATCCTCAGCTACACTGCTATTAGAGAACTCACACCTTCTAAGTACCAGACCCCAAACTGCAATAAAGGTAGAACACATCCTGCCCCACCCCCATCATCTGTACTGGCACATTTCATGGGTCACATATGAGCCAAGCTCTATCCCCCTACCCAGAGAAAGAGTGACCAAGACCTTATGCAGTCCAGGTCGCATAAGCCACATTCTTCTGCCTTGTTCATATAGCACAGGTCGCATATTAACTCATCCTGCTTCCTCACAACATAAGATCTCTCTTCCCTCAGAAATATTTAAGAGTAGACACCTTGTTTCTTAGTAGGAGTAGAGCCCATGCTTTTTACTCCGGTCCCTGCTGTACCGATTGCTGTAACATTAATAAATTGGTTGACTGAAAAACAACTGGCCTCAGCCTTCCTCTCCCAAATCTCTCTCCATAAAAATCTCCCTCCATAATAGTGAAGATCAGCCTGAGAAACATTAAGACCTTGCTTTGGAAACTACATAAAAGAGCTGGAGAGATAGCTCCATTGCTAAGCACACTGGCTGCTTTTCCAATCTAAGGTTAGAGTCCTGGCACCCACACGAGATAGCCCACAACCATCTATAATTTGAGTTCTGGATAATCTGATGCCCTCTTCTGGTCTCCAGGGGCAACACATACATGCACAGATGCTGGCAAAACACTAGTACACAGAAAATAAAACCTTTAAAAGCTGGTGGTGGCCACACCATTAATCCTGGCATTTGGGAGAAAGAAACAGGTGGATTTCTGAGTTGGAGGCCAGCCTGGTCTACAGAGTGAGTTTCAGGACAGTTAGAGCTGTTACACAGAGAAACCTAGTCTCAAAAAACCAAAAATAAACAAACACAATATAAATAAATAAACACAATCCTTAGAAAAGCAAATTTAAATAAACAGAGCTAGAGTTATGATTAGAGGCCAAGAATACTTACTGCTCTACCTGGAGTTCCACACCCAGAACCCACATCAGGCAGCTAGCTCACAGCTGCAGCTCCAGGGGATCAAATGCCTCTGACCTCCACTAGCTTTGCACTTAGATACGTATACCCAATACAGACATTCACAGAACAAAGAATATAAAAAAAAAAATAATTTAAAAAATGAATCCTAGCTAGTTTTCCTTCAAGTAAGGGGGGGGGGGGAGAAAATCTGACAAGAGTCAGTCAAAGGTAAGGATTCTCAAAGCTGATAGTGATAATGCATCAAGCCAAAGAGGCAAGCAGTTTTATTGCAGGCCTAGACATAAGCCATTGGGCAGCCAGAGTTGTTTCCTCTTCCCCGGGAAGTACTCGATATAATAGGCGCTTTTTAAAATATATAAATCTAAAAGCCTGTTAAATGCCCTGGATGCCAGCTCCCTCCATTATCTCCACCTCCTGCAACCCATCTCTTTCTTTTTAAAGGAGGCTTGGCTGTATTAACGAAGTGCAGATGAGAGAAGTACATGACAACTTTGATATCGGAAACTAGAACTAACCAAACGGTTTCCAGATAGAAACAAAACAGTGTCTGGAAAGAAGTCCTTTGTGCCTTGGAAAACCGAGGTTTGTTACAGCTTTACGACTCACGCGTCTGATTAAAACAAAAAGGCAACGAAAGATCGGAGACAGTCGACCTTAACAGATTTTACAAAGACAGCTTCCTGTTAGCAATATATTCTACATCTCAGATTTCCCAAGTGTGTTAGCAAGTGTTAATTAAAACAAACAAGCCTTAGTCCAAGCTCTAAGGTCGGCTAAGTCCTGGTCTTGTGCTTTAGCTTTGGGATGTGAAGGGCTCTTTGAAGACAATCAACATACCAGTCGCCTTGCCCAAGATGCATTCCTGTAACCTGATTCTACCTTAAATAAATGTTTCGAATTAGCAGCCCAGGATGCGTTTCGCCCTCTAGCGGAACCCAGGCGGCCCTGGAGCCCACCGGGAGCGGGAACTACATCTCCCAGGATGCTCCGGGAAGGGGATGCCTCCCCCCGGATTGGCCAAGGGTGGGTGACGCTGAGTGTTTTGGCTCAACGGTCACATGTTTCCTTTGTTGTGAGCAGTGGCAGAGAGACTGGTGGCTCTAGGAGACGCCGGCGCAGCAGAGACCGCGGGGTCGCAGCTTCCAGCCTACGCCGAGAGGTACCGGGGTGGCCGCTCCAGGCAGCCCGCAGCCGCGGCGTTGACCACCGGCCCCTGCGGGAGGGAGACGAGGCCCCCGGCAGCCAGAAGTCTGCCACGGCCTCGGGCGTGGGGACCCGGAGAGGTCGAGCCCCGCGGCGGCGGTGCGCTTCGGATGGAAGCGTCCGCAGTGCTAGGGCCTCGGATCTGGCGTTTCAGTGGGGGTGAGGGCGACCGTGGGTGCTGTCACCGAGCACAGACTGGATCGGGGTGCTGGGGCCACTGCCGGCCGCCGCGCGGTTGCGAAACGTGCGAGGCGTGGTCACGACCGTTACCCGCCCCCGCTGAGCCTTTGTTTACCGGGAGCGCGGCCGCGGGCCGTCCCCGGGGAGCCCCCGCCCGACCGCCGGCTTCCTTCTCTGCCGGGCTCTGCTTCTTAATTTAGTTGCCAATGTCCCCGCCCCCAAGTCCCGGACACTCGAGGCGAAGACAGCTCGGGCGGCGGGGATTGGCCGCTGCGGGCCAGCGAGTTCCGAGTTTTCATTGGCGGGGATGGTGGCTGGGTGGCCCGTGCCGCGAGGTCCCGCCCTCGCCTGAAGGTGACCTGGAGGACGCGGGCGCAGCGGGAGGGGGCGGCGGGGGGGGGGGGACAACGGTGGGGGGCGTGCCCCGCGGAGACCCGGGAGGACCCCGGGCGGATGGGCTTCGGGCGCAGGGACAGGGCACCGCTGGGCACCGCCGGGCTTAGATAGGAAGGGTGAACCCTAAGGCCACGTTTGGGAAAGCCTGAGTGTCGTCAGCTCTAGCGGATTTTAATGATTCGTTTTGTTCCAAGTAGCATGCTAGTGTGTGTTTGCAGCAGACACCCGGCAATTCCGCCAAGTGGTTGGTTGATAGGCGTTTGATCTTTCGGGTTTTCTTTATTAGGATTTAAAACCTACCCATTGCCACTTAAGAATTAAAAGATGAATTTTACTTTTAAAAAAAAGATAACGTTAAGTTGTTCGCCTAAAAGTTAAAAGTTTTGCTTGTTTTTTAGTGCGCTTTCTTAGTTTTCCTTGTTGAGGGACTTTTCAACACACACACTTTCCTGTATTAATTTTCCAGGAATTCAGAAGTTTCTGAGAAGTGAGTTGAAGGCATATCTTGAGAAACTAAATATCACTGGAAGGCCAGTCCTTTTTAACCAGAGGATATTAAAGGTGGTCTTCCCAAGCTTTTAAGCTTAGGGGAGGTCTCAAGTTTTGTCATTTTTATAGCAGAAAATAAGAGAAGCATCCTCACTGTTGCAGGTCTTACTGGCTATATCTTAATAGATTTTTTTTTTTTTTTAAGATGTATGTATCCTGTGTATGGTTATTTTGTCTTCTTATAGCCATCACCTTCGTTCAGTGCCAAAGAAGGCCAGAAGAGGGCGTCAGATCTCCTGGAAGTGGAGTTACAAATGGCTAGGGGTGTCATCTGCCTTGTTGGGTGTAGAGGACCAAACCTGGATGGATTCTCTGCATGAGCAACAAGTGCTTTTCACTGCTGAACCATAGTTCCAGCCATGCTTAATATTAAAAATTCAAGTAGTTATGACTCTATCAGAATAAGCAGCTGTCTGATCAGAACACATAATTACTAGAATACAGAGGGTATTTAATAGGCCTCAATATATACAAGTGCTATCTGCTATACTTTAATGAAAAGTACCATTTGGTAAGACCAAACCTGTGGCTTAGTCTCTAAACAGGAAGAAGAAAATAATATTTTAAGAGTTATCAGTTCCATCTTAAACTTTGCTGGCTTTTGTCCAAGTTGCTAAAGACTTAATGGTTTTTCAGTGTGCTTTTTAACTTCCTTGTTTTCCTGCCATTTTATTAAGATTCAAAGGTCAAATCTTTCAAAATAAATACTTAGCAAATATATTGCAGCATTTATTCTTGTATGTACTTTATACTCTTACCTTGAAAACTTAAGGCAGGCAGCTCTTGAATGTCTTAACATCTCAGTTCTTCAGGCTGTAAAGCCCCGAAAGCTCACCAGAGTGAGTCCCCTGTGGGTAATTCAAGTTATTTGGGAGGCTGAGGCAAGAGAATTGCTCAGTAGACCCAGGAGTTCAAGACTAGTCTGGACAACATAGACTCTGAGGGTAGGGACAACAACAGATAGCTAATTAATTAACATCAAGAGTTGTGATTCCTCTATCACATCCTTCCCACTCCCCTTTGAGACTAAGGATTAAACCCAGGGCCTTTGGCATGCTACCACTGTTTTTCTCTAGTTGACTGATCATCTTGGTGATCCAAAACATCTAAACTAAATACAAGAGTACTAAAACATTTTAAGAGTGGAAATCATGCCTGTAGCTCCAGCAAGGGAATCTATAGTTTGTGCTAAACCTGGAATACACAACTAGACCGTCTCAAAACAAAGACATTAGGGGTTTTATTTTTTTGGAATTTCTAAAATTATTTCTGAAAAAATTGTGCAGTACTAAGTTAAATAAACATCACTGACTTCTGAGTGTTCTTGTATATTGAAAAGTCACTAAGGATCCAAGGTAACACCACAGCAGGTCTATATGATCCCAAACTGATTTTGGTAGCAAGAAAAGCAAGTGTCAAAATTTTATTTCTCTTTATCACTCATAAAAGGATCTTGTTTTGTAGCCATAACTGGCTTGATACTTGATGTATAATTCATAATAGCCTCTAATTCACAGTGTTCCTTCTGCCTCAGCTTCTGAAGTACAGGGGTTACAAGTGTTTACTCTCTTGCGTTGCTAGGCCTTTTGTTTTTAAATAAAAATGCAGTATGAATACTGGAGTGGATGACTGACAGAGCATTGTTTCCCTGTCAGGTCTAGTGAGGGGGATAAGTTTGGCAAAGCTTTTTAGACAGTGAAAACTGATGTGGGAATGCCTTTTTGTATGCTGTGACTATCAGTCTTCAAATAAAGGAGCTGTTTTGGGCCATGACAGGCACCATAGAAGAAGTAGGAGGAGAAATCATAGCATAGGTAGGAGAAGCAGGGCGGAGTCAGGCAGACCAAGCTGAAGCCCAAAGGAGTAACATGTAAGGAACACAGGTGAGCCATGGGCCACGTGGCAGACAGATTAATAGAAATAGGTTGATTTAAGATATAAGAGCTAGCTAGCAATGTGCCTGAGCCATAGACCAAACAGCATGAAGTTAATATAAGCGTCTGAGCCATTTCTAGGGGCCTGAGCGGCGGGCGGTGGGCAGCTAAGTGGTCTCGGGCAGCAGGTCTGTGGGTCTTGGACCTCTGGCTGCCTGGGACCAAGAAACAAACCCCATTGCTACAGAAAACACCTGAGATCTATATATTTTTGTAAAATTTATTTTTACATAAGATTTATATGTGCTTCTGAAATTGATATAAATATATAAAAGCCTGCTTGGTTTAGCATAGTTCTTTGTAAAAGATTTAGTTTGTTGGAAGCATTTGCTAACATCCTTTACATTACCATTAGATCTTTAAAGCTATCTCTCAATTGCTCTTTCTTGTTTCTACTTTATCCATGGTTTAGTTGAGAAAATGTAATGTGGAACATGATGGGATGGAAAAGATGGTTGGCAAACCGTAGGGACCATACTGGTAGAGTGCCACAGGTTCCTTGTTCTCCAGTCTCTGGAGCTACACTATAGAATATAGTTGCTCCATGCTGTCTATCTGTAAAAGATTCTTTTAGAGGAAAACCAAGGTTTTGTGTGTGTGTGTGTGTTGCCACACTGTAATCACACCTTACACAACTCCTCAGACTTTATGGCTTGATGACCCTGTCGCCTTGTCCTTTCCTTAGTCGGATCTTCAGAGTCTGGGTATTGTGGCACCTTTACTCCCAGAGGCAGGTAAATCTAAGTTTTAGGTCAGCCCGGTTTACACAGTTCCAGGACAGCTGGGCCTACATAGAGAAACCCTGTCTCAGACAGCAACAAAAATATCAATTTTAAAAAGCCCTGCAGAAGTTGCTGGATGAAGTTTTCTCCTTCAGATGATATAATTCTATCTGAAACAAGTCAGGAGAGGCTCTGTTCCAGTTTGTGCTTGAGTTCTGCTAGAGAAACTGAGAATTTGGATTCATATTAGTGTTAGCCAACCTCACAGTATTTAAAATTAAATTGAGTCTGAATCTAGCATTTGCGGCCCTGGTGTCAAACACAAACAGACCTACTTACATGGGTAAGACTACCCATGCTCTAACTTGATCAGAATGCAATATTCTTATCAAGTGTACACACAAATCAGACTGCCTACACACAAGATGGTATTCACGTCCTAATCATAGGTAGTCTGGGTATAAAGATGGATTGTGTATTTTTAAAGGTGGTTTTGATATCAAATCTGCCTAAACTTAAGAATTTACAAGTTCTCATTATGGATGACTGGATCAGAAACCAGAACCAACCCCTAGTATTTAAATACAGTTGCTATTCTGTACATGGCTCTAAATTCTGATAGTTTCTCTTAAGCATTCTTCAACATCTCCTCCCCTACACACACACACACACACACACACACACACACACACACACACACACACACACACACACACACAAATGGGGGGGCTGAATTAGTTATTGCATAGACATTAACTCTGCCAGGTTCAATAAAGCAGAAGAAATAGAAATATATATTAAAGCTTAGAGATTCTACATAAATGTATATTAACAAGAGCTTAAAAGTGAATGGGGTTTTTTTTTTCTTTATTACATAGTGAACAATCTCTTTACTTTGGTCAGGTTGATACCCTTAATTCTTAGAGTAACTTAAATTCCATCAAGTCTGAATGAAATGTAGGTTTTTAGACATTCTTCAAATATTCAAACAGGAATTATCACGTTTCTTCATCCCCCTGTCAAATTTAGCTTTTTACTGTTACAATGAATAATAAAGAAATTTGAATGTAACAAATGTAAGTGAATATAAAATTATTTGCTTTTAGAAAGTGTTACTATTAATGATCTATATAAAAATGAACTTGCAGTTAGGAACTGGAATTTACAAAGAACTGTTTTCAACATATTACTGTTGTACTTTAACTGATAGTGTCTAATTTATACGTCACTGTTCTCTATTTTAGGTGTGGAAATTTAAACAGCTCAAGTATTTCGTCTGGGACTTTGGTCAAGCAAATGCTGAGAAGGTATGTGTATGTTTGTTAGCTATTTATTATACACTGTTATTAGAGGGTTTAAATTAAACTGTTCTATTACTTTAACCTGGGATCATTTGGTGCCAGTCAGAATAATAGTAAACAACAGAGACCAGTTCTTTTCTATTTTTTCCTTTTCCTTTATTGAGACAAAGTTTCTCAGTGTATCCTGGCCGCCCTGAAGTTCACTCTGTAGACCAGGCTGGCCTCACACCCACAGAGAACTCACGGGGATCCTCCCTTCTACTTCTACCTCCCGAGTGCTGGGATTAAAGGCATACACCACCACCACCATCACCAGGCCAATCCAGTTCTATTTTAAGACAGAATTGGGCTGAGTGTGGTCAGACACACTTGTGATCTTAACACTCAGGAAGTGTCATTACATTTTTTTTAACAATTGCTAGTTTATTTGTAAGAAACAAATAAGCCGATAGTGGTGACACAGGCCTTCAGTCACAGTACTTGGGAGGAGGCTGATCTCAGTGAGGTCCCGAAGAGCCTGGTTTACAAAGCAAGTTCCAGGACAGCCAGAGCTGTTGTGCAGAGAAACCCTGTCTTGAAAAACAATAAGCAAACAAACAAACAAGTAAATATTTTTTGTAAAAAAAAAAAAAAATAGGAAAGCAAAGACTTGTTAATTATATATGGAAGATAGAAAGTTGAACTTTGAAAGAGTATCATATTTTTAGATGACTGCAAATCATTTACCGTGTGATAAATGGTAAGAGTTTGTACTTGGTTCTTTTGTGGAAGGCTGATTAATAAATATCTTAGAAAATCCAGTGATAACAAGTTTTAGTCAATCTCTATGTCTCCAGCTTTTCCTAATACTTGATACATGGCAGTAATTACAGAAAGCTGTTTTGTGTTTTCCTATAGATGTCAAGTAAATGAGCATGTATGGAGCCAGCAAGCTCTGGTAGATGAGGGGTTGTTTTTATTTAGAGCAGCGGTTCTCAACCTTCCTAATGCTGCAACCCTTTAACACAGTTCCCTCAGGTTGTGGTGACCCTCGACCATAAAATTATTCCATTGCTCCTTCATAACTATAATTTTGCTACTGTTGTGAATTGTAATGACATCTGATATGTGACCCCTGCAGAGGTCGTGACCCACAGATTGAGAGCTGCTGGCTTAGAGAAAGGCTGATTGTTGTCCTGCCGGCTCAGAGAAGGCAGTTCTATTATACTTATTAGCTGGCTGGTTGAGTTTTTAGACAGCATATCTCTTAAGTCTCAGGCCTGAAGCCATCTTCCTGCCCCCGCCTCATGAGTGCCGAGATTGTAGGCATTCATTGCCTTGTCCAGCTTAAAGGGGTTTTTATTGTCAGCACAATTGATTGTATCACTAATAAAGTCCCAGTGGTTTATGTGAAATTTCTGAGCCTGAAATATAGTAGTGATGAAGATAATGATAATAAACTAGGTGAGCTCATATGAAGAATAAATTCTTGATTTGGGAAACTGGCTTTTTTTATCTAGCTCAATCATAATAGAATAGTGAAAATTCAAATATGGATTCCTTTCCACATCATAACCATTTTGGTCTGTTTGTGTGTTTATTTTGAGGCAGGATCTCGTGTATCCAGGCTGGCCTAGAATTCTCTCTAGCTGAGGATGACTTTGAACTTGTGACTCTCCTATCTCTACCACACAAGTGCTGTGTTCCCAGGCATGTACCACCATACTTGGTATCCTTGACCCTCCTCGCCCTCCACGTTCTTAGAGCAAGTCAAAGAACATCACGTTCTTTCATTGTGTCAGAATCTTAAGTGCTAACACATTTAATATCAGTTAGAGCTGAACTGTAATTTAACATCTTGTCTATGCTACTGTATATTGTCATGCATTATCATTTTGTAATCATGCTCTGTTGAATCCTCCTAAAGACTGGATGTATTAACCAGATAGTCTGTTTTTTTAAAAAAGAAGAAAAAAGCAGATTACAATGATTAGTGTGCCTAAGGACAGAAAATAGGAGGTGTTTGCTTATTGCTTTTGTTTTTGTGCTGGTTAGTTTTTTGACAACAACACACACTAGAGTTATTTGGGAAAAGGAACCTCAGTTGAGAAAAAGCCTCCATTGGATTGCTTGTAGGTGAGTCTATAGGACAGTTTTTGATAGTTGATATGTGTGGACCCAGACCACATGGGGCACGCCGCCCGGACAGGTAGGTGGCCTGAGTGGTGTAAGAAAGTAGCCTGAGCTAAACATAGTTCCTGCCTCGAGTTCTTGCCCTGACTTCCCCAGTGATAGAGGGTGACCTGAGTTGCAAGCTGAAAGGAAGGAACCTCCTCAATTTGCCTTTGATCGTGGTGTTAATAATAGCAATAGTAAGCCTATAGTACACAGTTTCCTCCATATTTACAACATAAATACATAGCGCTATTTTAAAACGTTAAATGTGCCCATTATTTAGACACTGTTCTTTATTTTCATTCATTTATTTACTTACTATGTGGGAGAGCACAGATTGCCACAGAATGTATCTGTATGTCAGAAATGACTATTCCAGGTGGTGGTGGCACACACCTTTAGTTCCAGCATTCAGGAGGCAGAGGTAGGTGATCTCTGAGTTCAAGGCCAGCCTGGTCTACAGAGTGAGTTCCAGGACAGTCAGGGCTGCACAGAGAAACCCTGTCTCAAAGGAAAGAAAAAAGAAAATGATTTTCAGGAGCCAGTTCTCTCCTCCTAAATGCGTTCTAAGGATCCAACTCAGGTTGGCAGACATGTGGGCAAGAGCCCTTACTCAGAGTAAAGCTCCCACCTGTGATTGAGAGGTATGCCCCAGTTCCTCAAAGGTGGCTATGAGTTGTGGACCCATGTCCTCTGGAAGAGCACTTAGTGCTCTTAGCCACTGAGCCACATACAGTGTGTCACCACAATGAGTAACCAAAGGATTTAGTCACGCAGCTAAAGACAGTTTTTTTTTGTTTTCTTGAGACAGGGTTCACGTATGTAGCCTTGGCTCGTATGCTAGAGCTCTCTGTGTAGACCAGGCTAGCTTAGAACTCACTTCATAGTCAAGCATGACCTCTAACTCCTACGTTCCCTGCCTCCTCCTCCCAAGTGGTGAGATTATAAATGTGTACCATAAACCTAGTTTATGTGATACTAGATCAAACCTAAGACTTCATGCATACTTGGAAAATACTTTACCAACTGAGCTATGCCTCCACCCAAGTCCACATACTTTTTAAGAGCCGTAGTAAACTATTCCATCTTGAAGATATCCTGGGGTTTAGTTAATAGCGCCCTTAGCTTGTTTTAAGTATTTTCTGATTATATAGCACTGAACATCTATGTAAATAAATTGTTGCACAAATTCCTGATTATTTTTTTAATGAAGCTGGTTAGACAATTTACATATTTTTAAATATAGTGATAGATAAGTACTAGCACTGCTATATTAAAATAATAACTTCAAATAAAAAAAACATAATAACTGTTTGTATTAAGGTTCTGGCTTACCTGGTGGTATGTGCCTATTATCACAGCTTCAGGGGGCTGAGGCAGGAGGCATTCCGGACCATCCTGGACTGTGTAAGAGGAACATTCTAGCCCAGTTTTGCGTGCTTTCTTACCTATGCCGTGCAGGAGACTTAAGTGTCTGCAAGAGAAAGGGTGTAGAACTCTTTAGCTGAGGACTGCTGGGATATCACAAAGGAACTCTCATCTTCCAGTCCTCCAATTTCACTGATTTTATCACTTCATACTAAAGCGAATATATCTTATAGAATATATTAATCATGTTACCTTGTTATGTTCACATAAAATTGAAATTGTCTAATTATTTTTATTTTTCTTTAGCCACATAAAGAAGATCCCTAGCAGCCATTTCTCAACAATTATATAGTCGACTGATGTAACAATGGTACTAATATTGGGACGCAGACTAAACAGAGAGGATCTTGGGGTGCGTGATTCCCCAGCAACTAAGCGTAAAGTTTTTGAAATGGACCCTAAATCTCTGACAGGTCATGAGTATTTCGACTTTTCTTCAGGATCATCCCATGCTGAAAACATACTCCAGATATTTAATGAGTTCCGAGACAGCCGTTTGTTCACAGATGTTATCATCTGTGTGGAAGGAAGGGAGTTTCCTTGTCATCGAGCTGTCCTCTCAGCCTGTAGCAGCTACTTCAGAGCCATGTTCTGTAATGACCACAGGGAGAGCCGAGAAATGCTGGTTGAAATCAATGGCATTTTAGCTGAAGCTATGGAATGCTTTTTGCAGTATGTGTATACCGGAAAGGTGAAAATCACAACAGAGAATGTCCAGTACCTCTTTGAAACCTCCAGCCTCTTTCAGATTAGTGTTCTCCGTGATGCCTGTGCCAAGTTCTTAGAGGAGCAGCTTGATCCTTGTAATTGCCTAGGAATCCAGCGCTTTGCTGACACTCACTCACTCAAAACACTCTTCACAAAATGCAAGACCTTTGCATTACAGACTTTTGAGGATGTATCCCAGCATGAAGAATTTCTTGAGCTTGACAAAGATGAACTTATTGATTATATCTGTAGCGATGAACTTGTTATTGGTAAAGAGGAGATGGTTTTTGAGGCTGTTATGCGCTGGGTCTACCGAGCTGTTGATCTGCGAAGGCCGTTATTGCATGAGCTCCTGACCCATGTCAGGCTTCCTCTCTTGCATCCCAACTACTTTGTCCAGACAGTTGAGGTGGACCAGTTGATCCAGAATTCCCCTGAGTGTTATCAGTTGCTGCACGAAGCAAGACGGTACCACATACTTGGCAATGAAATGATGTCCCCAAGGACTAGGCCACGCAGGTGAGATGATGCTCTATTGATACAGCTAACAAAAGTATTGGTTTTAAACATATATTTTAAACTGCTGAACTCAATCTCAACATAGTCATTTAAATGTATAGTTTATTTGAGTCTTACACAGCTGAAGGTCTGTTTGGAGGCATAGAGCTGTAGCTTAGTTTCTACATAAACTGAGTATAGTGACACATATTTGTGATCTTAGCACACTGAGACAGACAGATGGATCAAAAGTTAAGGTTGTCTTCAGGTATGTACATAAAACTTACATTTCAGATCTGTATTTAATGTCAGTCTCAACTTTTAATGATTTTTTTTTTGGTGTTTTTGTTTTTGAGAGTACATATGTAATCCAGGCTGAACTTAAACTCTCTCTGTAGGCTGACATTGAACTCCAAGTGCTAGGATTACTGGAATATGCCCCATGCCCAGCTCAGGTGCTTTGTCTGAATTTGAAAATTACATCTACATTAAGGAATCTTTATTTAGTAAGCTTATGTTTGGAGTGAAGTGTGATATTAGTGTTATGTATGTTAGTTTATAGATACCTATAGATTTTAAGTGCCTGCTCTTACCCCGGAACTATCTTCCTGGCCCCGCTTTCCATCCTTGGGAATCAGCCCACTGGAAGCCAGCATGAAGGACTGAAGAATTCTGTTACATGTCAGGCTGCTGCTGATCCGTAGCAGGCGCCTGTCCTGAAATTCTAGAGATGATCCTTTATCTACAGTCTGCCATCAGCCCTGGGCCTTCCATCTTGTTCTACCTTATCTGAGCATTGCTTATTTTGTATAGATGTTGACCTTTCATTCTCTACTACTTAACTCCAGTACCTTCCTCTGACTTCAGCATCTGTCCTCAGACTGACTCTCCTCTAGTCAAGTCATTGGTGACCTTGTTTTCTTGGTTGGTCTCTTTTCCGACTGGAGCCAGCTTGGTGTCTCTTCAGGGTGTTATGTTGATTGTGGTTCTGGGGACAGAGTTCATGGCCTTGTAGTACCTGTTGGTGAATGCTCTACCACTAAGCCACGCCCTCAGTCCTAGGATCTGACATTAGGCGCCAAATCTACCTTGAAGGTCCATTGACTTCTGGAATACCATTGACCTCCCAGCTTCCTGTTCTGCAGCTGTTCTTTTCCAGGGTTGACGGGCCTGATTCCTGTCTGCTCTGTAATGTTACCTGTTCAGTTTGCATCTTTTCATCTGCCTTGCATACTTTTTTGGGTGCTTGGGTGACTGTATAAATGAGGACCAGGTCAGCTAGGAGTCCATAGTGAGATCTACGTGAGACAGAGAATAATGGGGGAGAGTAATACAAGTTTGGGCTTGAAGTGTTTTAAGTTTTGTGCTGTTGCTACTGCATTCTTTTTCTTTTGTGTGTGTGTGCCACGCAAGCCAGGCGTGTGTGTGGAGTTACTTCTTTCCTTCTGCCCTGCAGGTCCCAGGGGTTAAGATCAGGCCATCAAGCTTTGTGGCAAGCCCTTACTCTGCGAGCCTTGTTGACAGCTTTGAAGTCCCTTCTCTAGCTCTTGTGTTTGCTTGTTTCTGTTTCCGAGACATAGTAACACGTAACCTCTGTGATCTTGCTATGAGGCCAGAACCGGCCTTGAACTCTTGCTTCTCCTGTTTCTGCTGTCCTGCACCACTATCCCTGTTCATGCTCCTCTGGAGCTCTAGAAGAATCATCACCCTGAACAAGTCTGTTTCATCTAGTAAATATGTGCCATCCTCATTTGCTAAGTGCTGCATTTCACTTGGAAAAAGATGACTTCCCTGCGCTGGGCCTCCGCCACACCTTTGTCTCAATCCAGAAATTTGGTGGTCCTGACGTATCGTGTCCCTGGCCATTTTTTGCCGTCTAATTAGGACCCCATTGCATTTCATTTTGGTGGGTGTGTGTGTGTGTGTGTGTGTGTGTGTGTGTGTGTGTGTGTGTGTGTGTGAGTGATGTGGGGGAACACTGGCCCATAAGCACACATGTGAAAGTCAGAGCAATTGTGTGAGTTAATTTAATTCTCTCCTTCCTCATTTACTGGAGTTCCAAGTTTCAAACTCAGGTTGTCAGGCTCTATGTAGCAAGTGCTTTACCCAAAAGCCATCTCCCCAGCCTGCATTTCAATTTATCTTGGCCCAGTTCCTGACTTCTGTATTTTCCATCTTAAGAAATTTTTTTTCTCTATAGGTCTGTAGACCAAGCTGACCTTGAACTCACAGAGCTCCACTTTTCTCCGTCTTCCCAGTTCTGAGACTAAAGGGGTGCACCATCAAGCTCAGCTCTATGAATACCAGACTTTATTTTAGGTCTGAAGTTTGCATGGAGCTCCGGTTCAGCTTGTTCCTACCATAATGATTACTTGCAATTTCTCCTGGAGGATGCTGATTCTTTGGTTTTGGTAGCACTGGGCTGCTACAAAATGAGATTCTCAAGTGGCAGTGTGGAAAACACTGAACTGTACATGTTTGCTGATGTGATTGATGGCCATATGTGGCACATTGCTCATTGGGGGGCGGGGTGAACAGAAAGAATAGCTAAGACTTTGCAAGCACTCAGCAGTTAATTATATACTTGAATTCTGACTTCTAATATTTATGTGTGTTTATTTTTGTGGAAGTAAGTACAGCTACGGGTCATAAACTAAAAGGGAACCGTGGGAGGAGAACAGGGGGTTTTAAGTAAGGGGGTTGGGGAGTAGAGGCCATGAGTGGAAGGGTACTACTGGGAGAGGAGCGGGGGTGGGGGAGGACCAAACAAAACATACTTCCTGTGCTGCTTTATTTTAGGTTTTGTGTAGGTGATTTGCCTGTGTGTATGTCTGTGCACCACATGCATGCAGTGCCTTCATAGGACAGATGAGGGCACCAGATCCCCTTGGAACTGTGGCTACACACAATTATGTGATATGGGTGCTGGGAATCAAACCCAGGTCCTCTGGACTCTGGACAAGCAGCAAGTCCTCTTAGCTGCTGAGCAGTTTCTCTTGCCCAGATCTTTAATTATTTTTATTTTATGCGTATGAGTGTTGAGCCTGCATGTAAGTGCACATGTACATGGCTGGTACCTGCAGAGGTCAGAAGAGGGCATTGGATCCCCAGAACTGGACTCACAGATGGTTGTAAGCTGACATGGGTGCTGGAACTAAACTCAGGTTTTCTGGAAGAACAGCCAGTTTTCTTAACCACTGGACCCTCTCTCCAGCCCCTGTATTTTTGTAAAGAAATGATTTTTGGAGAGAAAATTATATAGTTAGTTCTCTTAATATTCTCTAACACAAACCCCCTTTTGTTAAATGAGACAGGGTCTCATTGTGTAGCGTAGGCTGTCCTTGAACTCACACAGTACCTCTGCCTCATTTCTCAATTACTGAAATTAAAGGTGTGTGCCACCATATTCAGCCTCTGTCTGTCCTCTCTTATCTGATGATGCAGTTACTTTATGATGAATATGGGGACATAGTTATAATGAGGACAAAGTTTAAGTTCCCAGGAATAAGGGAGTTGTGAATATATTTTTCCTTAAGCTTTAGGATTTTTTTGCTGGGCATTCTGTGGTCTCTATGTCTATATCCATCTGTCTGTCCATCTGTGTCGTCTCCCCAACCCCCTGTTGAGTGTGTGTGTAAGCATCTTCTCTGGTGTTCTATACAGATGGTATACTACTACACTTACACTATCTTACCTTAAGGCTTGCTGGTTCCTCCCCCCTGCCCCAATACCTTATGTTTAACCTTAACTCATGCTAGGCAGGCGCACTACCTCTGAACTATAAAACTGTTTGAAATTAATTGTTCTGTATGACCGCATACAGATATTTCCTATCTGTCTGTCTGTCTGTCTGCATGTACACTTGTGAGTATAGTACCCACAGACACCAGAAGAGGATGTCAGCTTCCTAGAGCTGGAGTTACAGGCACTTGAGTAGCCTGACGGAGGTACTGGGAACCGAACCACTGTCCTCTGCAAGGCCAGTATTCGCTCTAAAGCACTGAACCACCTCTCGGGACACCTCTGTACTTTGCTCTTCTAGGCAGCATTTGAATAATTTTCTACTTATGGATAGGCCATAATTTGGGTTTTGCTGTTGTTTTATTTTGTTGAGAAAGGATCTCATTGTGTAGCTCTGGCTGTCCTGGAATTCACTGTGTAAACCAGCTGGCTTCCAGAGGCCTGCCTATTTCTGCCTACTTAGTGCTGAAGGTAAGCACCAGACTCTTTTCCTGTTGTATTTATCATTCCTTAGTTAATGGGCATTTGATTGTTTCTGCCTTTGGCTAGTACGAGTAGGCTTCTCTGAATGTTTATCTAGAGATTTTTTATACTTCATGTATTCGTGTGTTTTCATGAGCCAGCCAGCGGTACACTATGGAAATCAGAGGACAGATGGGAGTCAGTTCTAGGAAATAAGAGTGAGTCTGTCAGGCACTTGGCAGCAAGAACCTTTACCCACTGAACTGTCTCACTAGTCCTAACCTCCCTTTTAACGATGGATGTTTAGACTGTGGGTTTTATAGGGTGTGTGGTGATATGTTACATATTTAATAAAAACAAGTCTGAAATATTAGAGAAGAGATGAACCCACAGTCAACCCAGGAGGATCAGAGAGTGGTAATTTACACCTTTAATCCCAGCATGGGGAAAGAGGGGAGTGGACCTACGCCCTTAATCCCGGCAGATCTGAGTTTGAGGCCGATTAGTTTACAGAGGGAGTTCCAGGCTCCCAGACAGGCAGTGGTGTGTCACGTTTTTTTTCTGTGTTTCTGTGAGATCAAAGCTAACTACCAAATAGTAGTATCTTATGCCTTAATCTTAACCTGGATGTGAAACAACTAGATGAAGAGGGTATTTAAGGCAGGCATAGGAAGACAGATTAAGGAAAGCTGGAAGACAGCTGGGTGAGATTCGACTGTGGAGTTTCCTCTCTTTGATATCTCAGCCTTTCCCCATACCTGGCTCTGAGTTTCCTTTAACACAACCAGAATTGGTGCAAGAAGGGTGAGTTGTTTTTGTTTTGCTCTTGCAAATAATGCTCAGTAGCTGCTATGATCCCAAGGGCTTTTGCCTACATAAAGACTAGTTGATGGTTACTAAGAGTGAAACTGCTTCGTCATACCATCTCAACAATATTAACTTGTTCATTTTGTTTTTTCAAGACAGGGTTTTTCTGTGTAGCCCTGACTGTCCTGGAACTCATTTGTAGACCAACTTGGCCTTGAACTCAGAGAGATCCACCTGTCTCTGCCTTCTGAGTGCTGGGATGAAAGGCAAGCATGTACCACCATGCCTGGCTACAGTATTAATTTTTACAGGTAATAGAAATTGCTTCTTGGGCTGAAGAGATGGCTCAGCAATTAAGAGCACTGGCTGCTCTTCCAGAGGACCAAGTTCAATTCCCAGCACTCCCATGGCAGCTCACAACTGTCTGTAACTCTAGTTCTGGGAGTCTGATGCCCTCACACAGACATACATGCAGGCCAAGCACCAATGCACATTAAAAAAAAAAAAAAAAAATAGCGAGAGGGTAGTAGCCTAGCACGTTACATGAGGCAGACATATTTCTGAGTTCAAGGCCAGTGTGGTCTATAGAGCGAGTTCCAAGAAAACTGTCTTCAAAAACCAAAAATTGCCTCTGATTTATACTTTTTATCAGAAACACAAAAATGCCACATTTCTGTACTCCTTGACAACCCAGTTTGTTTTTCTGAGGGCTGTCATATGGCCCAAGCTAGCCTCAAACTATGTTGTTGAAGAGGACTTGAACTTCTGATTCTGCCTTTACCTCATCTGCTGGGATTGCAGGTGTCTCCCACCGTGCCTAGTTTATTGGCAGTCTCTTTGCTACTCTGGAAAGAGAAAGTTATATTTCATAGTTTGAGTTTTCATTTCAAGTGTAAAGTTAAGAATCTTTACCTAGCTAGGCATATATGTCTCTAGTCCTAGCACTTGGGAGGCAGAGGGAGGTGAATCTTTGAGTTCTAGGACAGCTTGGTCTATATAGCAAGTTCTTTATTAACCACAGCTGCACAGTGAAACCCTTTCTCAAACAAAACATTTTTTTCCTGTGGGGGTAGAGAGATACTCAGCAGTGAAGAACACTTGCTGCTCTGCTCCTAACAGGTCCCAGATTCAGGTCCCGGCACTCAGGTGGTGACTAAACCATCTGTAACACCATCTCTAGGAGACCCAACACTGTCTGGCCTCCAGGCACTAGGAATGCATTAGTGCATATGATGTACATACATATATGCAGGCAAAACACTTCATACACATAAACTTTTCCCCCCTTAAGAATCTTTTCCTGAATTGAAAGCCATTTTTATTCTTTCTACAATCCATTGGACCTCTAATGTATCAGAATTCTGGCTGTAAGTTATAGAAACCAGCTCATCAACTCAGGTACAAAAGAGAAATTATTAACATGATACTGGAATCTGCATCTTGTAGAACCTAAAAGCAAAAATCGAACAGTTAATTCAAAACATTCTGAAAGGCCCTCAGAAACCCAAGAAATGCCCTCTTCTCACCTCCTGCTTCTGTTCTTCTCTGCCTGGGTACGCTGTGTGCTCTCATTACTTTCAGTGAACATGGCCACTCACTTTTGCAAGATATTTGATCACACTGTGAACTCTGAGATTTCCTTGTTTACTGGAGAAACCTGCTTTCTAGCTGTGGTGTGGCTCAGCTCCAGAACATGCCTTTAATCCAACAGCTTTTTGCTTGAATATTGTCAGCAGGTTTAAATAAAGTCTTCCAAGGGTCAGGAGATGGAGCAAACAGCCATTTGACAGAAAAAGAGCAAAGGGAGTGGTCGGAAGTCAGGATGACAGAGAAGTGCACAGGAAATACAGAGGAGGAACATCCGGTTGGGGGGGGGGGGTTGTTAAAGATGTCCTAGGGGAGAGCTCTCTTTCTGGGACAGTGGTGGAGGAAGAAGCAGCTGGGTGCTTTCTCTGCCTCTGAGACAGCATGTTTTCACCCCAGCATTATTAATAAAATAGAGTGATAGAAACGTAGGTAAAATAACAACTCACAGATTTGCATTTGAGTCATTCAGAATGAACTTCTGCTTCAGCCAGACAGCGTTAAGGCATGGGACAACATTATGGCCACATTGGAGTAGAATCACTGACCAGAAAGGTGTTAACTGAAAACTCCACCCTATGGTAGGCTGATCAAACAACCAGTGGTGGCCATTAGCAAGAGGATGTCCCTTTAAGCTCTACTGTCAGCAGAGAAACAAGCTCATGAGGCCAGAAGGGTATAGTTAGCTGGGCTGCTTCAGAGAATCTTGACCCCAAGCAGTTTATTTTTGACATATTTAAGCACAGTACAACTTAGTTATCACAACAAAGCCTAAAGTATGACAATATCACTCCTTTGCAAAGTACTTGTGAATGCTTCCTCAAGAATGGGTTCAGTTACCCTCAGGATAAGGGATTAGGGAGGAAGGTTTGTAATAAGCATAAAAGTAAAACTTCTGCAAAGTACATGGAACTTCTTTCATGAGAATGGACTCCACTATGCAGTGGTGCTAGGAGGCAGAGGCAGGAGGTTTCTGTGATTTTGAGGCCAGCTTGGTCTACAGAGAGAGCTCTGGGACAGCCAGGACTATACTAAGAAACCTTGTCTTGGGATTCTCCCCCCCAAAAAAGAATTGGTTCTTTTGACTGAGAAACAATGCTTGGGAGTGTGGAAGATCCAGGTTATAAACAGCATGCATTCCATCCATCCTTCTGGGTAAAAAACACAGGTATGAACATCCTTTCATTGAAGAGGAAAGCCTTTGTGAATAACAGTCCATTTTTCTATAATGCTTATCTTTGAGTACATGTGCCCCCTGAAAAATGTGGTTTAATATTTGGGGGGGGGGGCAGGAGTAGGGAGTGGATTTAGTACTTTATACCAGTTGGAGAAAACTTAGGAAAAGGGTGGGGGGAGCCATATTCTTACTTCCCGGGGGTTATACTCTTGAGTAAAGCATTTTACTTCTGTTTTTAATTATTGGGGAAGTGGGGGGGGGGGACTGGAGAGCTTCACATGATAGCTATTTACTCTGCCACTAATTTATTTCCATAGGCCTATTTTAGTGTTTTTATTATTTGACAGTTATATATATATATGTGAAATTATATGTAGATATATCGTGTATTATGATTCACTACCCTATTGCCCCTCTTCCATTTCTGCCTACCCTCTTTTCAACCTGCCCCTATACTTTGATGTGTGCGGGGGTTATGTACTGACATTTGGGCAACCCAGTGACTATACTACTAAAGAAAATGACTTCTCTGACAGTCATTAACTGCCAATAGCAGTTCAGGAAAGGAAGGAGCCTTATGAGCCCCTCTTCCATCCATATGGAATGTTGAAGGGGTCAGTGGTGTACAGGTAACCACATCTGCTGTGTGTTCGTTATTAGAGCCATGTGTGATCAGGAAATAGTGTTGCAGAGTATTCTTCCCCATCCTCCAGCTCTTAATTCTTTTCCTGAGCCTTGGCCAGGGGTGATGATCATCCCTTCAGAGTCCTGCACTTCGAAGTCACTTGTTCCCAGCACTTAATCAGATAAGGAGCTTTGTGTTAACCACCACCCACTGCAAAATGCTTCCTTGTAAAGGCCAAGAGCAGCATTTTGTTCCTAGGCAGTTTGACCTTATGTCTATCTATAGCTTGGCTTTTGAAACAGAGCCACACTGTAGCCCTGGCTCCCTATGAACCTTCTGCCTCTGCCTCAGAGTGCTGGGATTAGCATGTAACACCATGCCCAGACCCCATACACATTTAAGCTATCTCTGAACAACTCCTCCTCCTCCCCTTCGTCCCTTTATTGAGATGGTTTCTCTGTGTAGCTCTGGCTGTCCTGGAACTCAGTCTGTAGACATACTGACCTTGAACTCAGATATCTGCTTGCCTCTGTCTTCCGAGTGCCAGGACTGAAGTTGAGGACCAGCACTGCCTGGCTAAATTTTTAAGTGACATGAACATCATGTGGCTCAATAGTTAAGCTTATCTATTGTTACGTTCCAGTGACAAACTCTGCTTTTAACAGTAAACATTTTGAGTCTTGGTCACTCCATCTTTTTCCGTATAAAAGCCACCTGCCTAGTGTACCTGCCAATGAAAGGACTGGCACAGAGACTCAGTACTGTGTCCTTGCCAAATTTAGAGAGTCAGTAGATCAGGTCATCTATAGGGCAGATCTGATGTTAACTATGAGAAACTCATTAACTCAGTTATCTCCTAGTGTGTTTCTGAGGCCAGAGGGTCACAACCTCAAGGTCTCAAGACTAGCCTTAGCAGTAGTAGTGGGATCTTCTCTTACCCCCCCCCCCCCCCCCCCCCCCGCAAAAAAAAAAAAAAAAAAACTTAATAAGGCTGAACGTTTAGGTCAGTGGCCAAATGCTTGCCTAGCATGCACAAGGGCCTAGGTTCAAAGCCAGTAGTATACCACATAGAAGAGAGCCAGCAGTGTATTGTTAAATCAGGTCACAACAGGAAGTTGATAGAACTAATAGCTTGAGAAACTCACGCAACCCAAGAATTTTCTTACCAACAAACTATCAATGTTCAAGTCAATATTGCTAAGACAGTAACTTGAATGGATGCAGCAAATATTCACTCCTGTGATTACAATTTATTCTTTTACTTATTTTAGGGCTGGCCAATTCTGCCTTCCTTTAGCTAACACAGTGAATTGATTATGTCCAATAGTCCAAATATTACAGACCTGAGGACTGTCCTGTCTCTGTAAGGTTAAAGTTGTGTACTTCCCTTTAAAGCAGTGAATGCATGCCTGGGTGTCACAGTGGTCTGACTTACAGATATTTCTGATTTTGTTTTACCCCATTGCCCCTAACTAGACAACATGAGTCCTTGCACATAAAAGAACTTATTTCTGAAGAAATACTCTTAAATAATATTCTATATATTTTAGAATTAGAAACAATGAAATAAGGTAGAGTTCTTGTGTTGGAGCCCAACAACCTGGTTTCAGACCTTAGTACTGTAACAAAACAAAAGGCTTCAGAAGTCAAAACCCAGAATGTCAGTGTTGTGGCCTTTGCCTTTAATCTCTGCACCCCAGAGGAGAGACTGGTACATCTGTTCCAGTCCAGCCTGGGCTAAATAGTGAGACCCTGTCTCCAAATCGACAAACTAACCAAAAAAGCCAGGTTTAGTGACTGTAATCATGTCCATCACTCACTTGTCTTCTCAGGAGGAACCCTTTAAGCTAGCCTGGGCTGGACTGTCTTTAGAAAAAAAAGTGAGTTTAATGGAGAGGGCAGGTTGGAGAGATGGCTCATTGGTTAAGAACACACAATGCTCTCGTAAAGCACCTGGGTTTGGTTTCTAGCACCCACATGGTGAATCACAGCCATCCCTAACTCCAGTTCCAAGGTATCCAGTACCAATGCTGTCTCCTGACCATATGCACCAAGCACATACATACAGGAAAACATAATGTAAACCTAAAAAAAAAAAAATTGAAAAAACTTCTTGTAGATATTTTCTGTGAAATAATGATGTCACTAATAAATATTCTTGAAGTAAGTAGCTGCCTGCCTGTACTGTTGGGCACATCTGTAAGGATAAGCCTGACTGCCTGTCGTGGTTTGTTGTTTGTTGTTAGGGCTTCAAACAGTCTTGACTATATTTTAGTGTATTAAACAACGATTTTTGCATTCTAAACAATAATTATTTTAGGTCTACTGGCTATTCGGAGGTGATAGTTGTGGTTGGAGGCTGTGAACGAGTTGGAGGATTTAATCTTCCTTATACTGAGTGCTATGATCCAGTAACAGGAGAATGGAAGTCCTTGGCCAAGCTTCCAGAATTTACCAAATCAGAGTATGCCGTCTGCGCACTGAGGAATGATATCCTTGTTTCAGGTAAATTAAAAGTTTTTGTAGTAGCTACTATTTTTTATTTGGATACAGATTGACTTTTTAAAAATCCTGATAATATCTTGTTGAGTGTGAAATGAATATTTTGGGCAAAGTAGTTTATATAAAACTGAAAAGACCTTTTGCCTAGAGTGATTTATAAAATATTTACCAGAAAATGCTTTTGGTCATGATAGTTGAAATGAAATGTCTTTACATATGCTTATATAGAGAGAGAGTGTGTGTACATATGTGCGTGTGTTCAAGATTATACATGTGTGCACATGCATGAGTGTGGGAGAGCACAGAAGTATCTGCAGAGGCCAAAAGAGGTCATCAAACAAATGTGGAGCTGAAGTTAAGGTAGTTGTAAACTCCATGCGGGTGCTGGGAACACTCAGATCCTTCAGAAGAGCAGAAACTGCTCTGACCATCACTGTTAACTAAAGTCAGAAGTATTCAGAATTTTTCTATAAAATTCTTAAGTTGAACATACTTACTACTATGTGTGATGTGGTCCTAAGTCACATAAACGACATACTTTCAAAAAGTATATCTATGATCTATGCTTTGAAGCCTGTTGGTTGACAAATAACTAGCTTTGCAGATTTACTACTTATTGAACGACTCTACAACACACACCTGATTTTGTATGATTTTTAAAACATCTTTAGAATAATCTTGCTATTTGTAGTTATCTGATAGCTGATTTGTAAATCTCACAGTCTGTGTTTTATTCTTGTGGAGCTTATGGTCATTATTTCTCAAGGTAACAGCTGGCAGAATTTAATCCAGCTCTGTGTAACTGTTTCCATTAAGCTATAGAGAATTCCTTCTTTATTTGTTGAGCTAGTTCTGAACTTCTCAAATTGAATGGGTAAGTTCTGCTTGTTTGCCTGTATGTTAGTGGCATAGATCTCTTGATCATATTTAGTGACGTTGCCGAATGTGCATTGTTTTACATTTGAAGGTGGAAGAATCAACAGTCGTGATGTCTGGATTTATAACTCACAGCTAAATATCTGGATCAGAGTTGCTTCTCTAAATAAAGGCAGATGGCGCCACAAAATGGCTGTCCTTCTTGGTAAAGTAAGAGAAACGGCTTTTTATGACTACTGCTGGTACATGTCCAAAAGAAATGCCACAGCTGCATCTTGCACTTCCCCCTGGGTGTTTGGCTTCAAATGGTATTTCCTTCCATTCCTAACCAAGATAAACTAAAGGCATAAACAATATGACACTGTGCTTTTTCAATAGATATTTTGTTCTCCTGATTTCAAATTTGTGGCCAGTGCAGCACATTTCTCACACGTTGGAATTCAAATGCTTAAGTACTAGAAAGGCATCCTATCTGATACAAAACCGGGCCAGTGCCTAGTCTACAGCAATTTCTTCCCTTTTACTGACTTTGGCAGTCAAGCAAAAAAATGTTTATTGTAAGGTATTATCTAGCCTTCTTTTTTTTTCATGCAATAAGGGATAAAAATAAGATAAACTCTGCAACATGTTGTGTGTGTGTGTGTGTGTGTGTGTGTTATGCATGCTTACATTTTCAGGTGCACACATATGTGACACTGGAGGCCAGGGGTGGATGTCAAATATCCCACTCTGTAACTTCACCTTTTCCCTTTGAGATGGTGCCAGACAGCAAGCCCAGTCAACTACAACACTGCTGTTATAGGATGTTGCCTTGTTTTTATGTGGGTATTTGGGGATTTGAATTCAGATTCTTAGGCTTACACAACAAGCCTTACTTGCTGAGGCATTTCCCTTTGCCAATATGTTTTATAGGAAATCTGTTACAGCCTACAACTAACAAATATATAAAGCATATAAAATATATAGCTGCATACTACACAAATTGCTGCACCTGTAATCCTGCCTGTCAGGGCCAAGTCAGCACTGTCACAAGTTCCAGGCCAGCCTGGCCTACACAGTAATACTGTCTCAAAGTTTATATATATATATATATATATATATATATATATATATATATATATATATATAAAATTTGGGTTCTGAACTGTCAACTATCATTATTTAATCTGTAATTGGTCTGCGAGCTAATGGTTTGAGACTTTTTTTTTTTTTTTTTTTTTTTTAAGGCAACTCACTGTGTGTCCCTGGTAGGCCTGGAACTCACAGAAATCCTCCTGTCTCTACCCCCTGATTTTTGGACTCCTAAAACACTGCACTCACTTTTTAAACATGAGATAGAGATGCACTGCTTGTGCTCCTGGAGAACTTGGCAATATTAGCTGTTCCTCAATGCCCTCTTTATCACTTTGTCCAAAACACCTTAGATAAAGTGAAAAGATATTCCCTTGGCTTTTAGCACCCCTTTCTGAGAAGATGTGGTATCTTGGGCTCTACTAGGACACATCTCAGAGCCACCAATAAAAACCAGAACTCAGTCAAATCAGAAGTGGCTTCTCTCTCAGCATCTCCCTTGACCTTTCCCCATAGAAGTATCCCTTCATGTTGTGGAACATTAGAGGTCCTTGGACAGTTTCAAAAGTATGACTTAACTGGACACATTGATATATACCTGTAATCCTCCCAGCATTGCAAGGCAGAGGTAGAGAGAATCGAAAGTTAAACCAGCCTGACTAGATAGCAAATTTGGGGCAAGCTTGGACTGTACCTCAAAAAAAAAAAAAAAACCCTAAGCCCAATGTATGTTATATAAAATAAAATTTTTATAGATAATAGATTATTATCATTAAAGAATTTGAAAAGTCAACATCTTGTTTGAGATTCATGTGCAGGTGTCTGTGAGGGCAGAAGAGGGCATTGAATCCCCTGGAGTTGGAGTTACTGGCACTTGTGAGCCACCTGATGGGAGGGCTGGGATTCAGACTCCAAGCCTCTGCAAGAGTAGAAAGTGCTGGTAACTCAGTAGCCTTTTATCTAGCCTCCATATTTGATCAATCTCCTGAAGCATAGACTGACTTCCACTCTATAACTGAGGCTGACTTTAAACTCCTGATTGTCCTCTGACCAGCTCTAAAGTACTGGAATTGCAGTCATGCACCCCCACTCCGGTACCCTTTCAAAGAAACAGTCGTCTCAGCTCAGTGGAGGTAAAGCATTTGCCACACAAGTGTGAGGATTGGAGTTCAAATCCAAAGAGTCTACATAAAACCAGGAGCAGTTGTCCATGTGTAATCTCAGTGTTCCTATGGCAGAGTAGGTGGTAAAGACTGGAGAACTCCTGGAAGCTCCTGGACAACTAGTCTGGCATACACAATGGAAGACAGTGAGACCCTGTTTCTAAAAAAGTAGAGGCTCTGACTGAACCTCATGGTTGACCTCTGACCTATACGGGCACACCAGATACTACAGTGGAAAGAGATCCAACTCCATCCTGAGAGTTGTCCTTTTTCTTCCACACAAGTGCAAGACATGTGATAATACTTTTCTTTCTAATGGCAAAGCAGGCTGGCAAGATGGCCAAGCTGACACCTGAGTTTTATGTCAGAGATTCACACCGTGGAAGGACACCAACTCTCAAAAGTTTTCCTGTGACTTCACGTATAACAGTGATGGCCATGCAAACAATAAATAAAATTTAAAAAATATTTCTGGAGCAGTCAGGACTAATATAAGGAATTTCAAATGAATTATAATAAAAATAATGTTTATTTAAGCTGTACCTACAAAGCAAAGAAAAAGGATTGCTTTCTCAAAATCAATTATATGTTAGTGAACTCTTAACTTATTTGACAAGTGTTAGTATGTTTGATGCAGTGGTAACCAAAGCAAGCTGGTCATAGTGGCCCATAGAATCCTAGCACTTGGGAAGCTGAAGCAGGATGATGTCAAATTCAAGGCCATTTTGGTCTGTGTAGCAGGACTATCATTGAATGAAAAGCAAACAAACTGGTAGCACACTTCTGCTCTGCAGTCTCCACCTGGGGCAGGAGGAGGAAGAGTCTGAGAGCAGCTGAACGGTCTGAAATTCTATCTCAAACAACAACAAAATAGTTCAAAGCTTAGAAGGACTGTATTTAAAAACAACATATTTCATCCGTAGACAGCAAGTACACAACTCATGGGGACTATTATTCTGAAAATTAGAGTAAGGTTAAATTCAGACCTATGAAGTCTTATAAATACTGTTTATAGGAAGTGGAGAAATGGCTCAGCAGCCAGAAGCACTGGCCACTTTTGCAAAGGACCTGGATTCAGTTCCCAGCATACTCACGGCAGCTCCAAACTATTAATTCTAGTTCCAGGGGACCCAGTGCCCTCTTTCAGCCTCTGTGCAGCAGGCACACATATAATAACATGCTTGCATGCAAAACACTTACATATAAATCTTAATTTACAAAAAACTTGGGATGGTGTAGAATGAAACATCTTAGAGAGGGAAAGAATTATTAAGGAATATTTCATCTGAGTCTGGCTATGTGGCATATGCTATAATCCAGGCAAGAGGGTAGCAAATTTAAGATAGCTTGGGCTTCATAGTGCTGAGACCATGCAAATCAAAAAAAAAAAAAAAAAAAAAAAACCCTCAGAAACCTTACACACTTGGACAGGAAGTGATGTAGCAGGAAAAACTGGGGCTTTCTTAGCCCAGAAGCCTCTTAATGCTAATGTTCATGATGGATGGGTCTGTCATTTACATAGTGTCTGTAGGATACATCATATTTAATCTCTAAAGGTGAATTATGTATCAGTCATTGTGAGTCTGGAGAGTAATCATAGACTTGGAAGGCTGAATCAAGAGGATTGCCCCAAGTTTAAGGCCAGCCCGTGTGACCTTGTTCAAAAATCACAAAAAGGGGTTACGTGGCAGTGTTCTGTCCTATTATCTACAGTTTTAAAATTAAAGAATTATTTGTGTTTGTGTTGAGTGTTCTTTGTTGGATGTATGCATGTGTCTGTATCTTTGAAGACCAGAAAAGGGTGTCAGATTCCCTAGAGCTGAAATTACCTTGTGTGGGTGCTGGGAATAGAACCTGGGTCCTCTACAAGAGTTCTTGACTGCTGAGCCATCTCTCTAGCTCATGTTCTGTTTGTTTAACTCATGAGAAACGTGCAATTGAAGTGGTATTGGTTACTATGGATATACAGAGGCACACAGAAAGATGAATTGTAGGCAGATTTAAATTACAGGTCTGAAGTTTAGGCATTTGTTGATGGTCTATAAAGGATTGATGGTGTTTAGGAAGGTTGGACTGTGATTAAGGGAGCTATGACATGTGACCCTTGGGCAGATGGTAATGATGGAAAACAAAAGAAGGGCAGGTGCGAGATCCTATGAAAGACCTGGTTGAACTTCATAGTTAATCAGATGTGGCAAAAAGAGTTGGTGATAATTATCCGTTAAAATAAATATATGAATGAAACTAGAAAGCTTGATTAAAAGTTTCTAATATACCCTGTGATGTACAAAAGATTGTTTGCATTTAAGTCACTCACTAAATGTCTCATTTATGGCTTTGATGTCATGTAAAGATATTGCCCCACCACTATTGATGAAAAATGTCGAGAAAACTCTTTGAGCTTATTATGTCTTAGGTATTTATCAAGCTGCTTTAGGTGCTAGAAGATGGGCCTTGCCTTCAGAGAGCTTACAGTACTGACCCTTACCTGGCATTATAGGTGCATCGTTTTATTACTTTATAAATATCTCACTGTTAAGTGAACAAAACTTGAAAAACCTTATTCCTATGGGTATGATTAAGACTTCTTCTTCAAAGGGGTGGGAAAAAGGCCATTCATAGACAAAACATAAGTATACAGTAAGGTAAACAAATACACAGTATGCCTGAGTGATTAAAATGTCACTGAAGGGCACATATCAGAAAAAGTTCTGTAGTAGTGGTAGGCAGAGGATTGCTAAGAAATGAAAAAGTCTCTGAAAACTGAGCCAAATACACGTAGTCATAGCTGTCAGGGACTTGAGTGACAGGGACCCTCTGATTTTAAGTAAGCAGATAAACATTTTAGACTTGCTAATAAGATTCTTTCCCCTGCATTTTACATATTAGGTCTACGTTGTCGGAGGCTATGATGGGCAAAACAGACTTAGCAGTGTGGAGTGTTATGATTCCTTTTCAAATCGATGGACAGAAGTTGCACCACTTAAGGAAGCAGTGAGCTCTCCTGCAGTGACAAGCTGTGTAGGAAAACTGTTTGTGATTGGTGGAGGACCTGATGATAATACTTGTTCTGATAAGGTGAGTTGTGTGCCTGGAGAACTTCCCATGCTGTGTACAAATGGGAGACAGAGGGCTAGGTCAACTGTGAGAGGTGTCTGCTTCCTGTTCTGAGGAGAAAGCACGGAATCTCAAGTTGTCACGGTGACATCATAATATAGCCAGTCATTTGCTATGTGTAACAAATGTGATGATTAAACCTTTTGAAATGAGGCTAATCTCAGAGTAAAAAGTAAAGACACTAATGACACTGTGTCTGCCTCCAGCTGGGTCATTTTTTAAACCCTTGAGGGAATTTGGGGATTTTTGTTGGTTTGTATGGTTGGTTTGTTTGGCTTGGTTTTTGTTTTTAGGACCAAAGAAGAGGAAAAATTGCCTCTAAAGTATAAGAAGAGGGTGGCCCAAAGTAGCTGCAGCTCCAACTCAGGGACAGAAGAACATATGCCATCCTGCCCTTTCAGGAAAGGCCACGTTTATTCTGAGGAAGGGTTCCCAGGGGCTAATTCGTTTATGGTGATAATGGAATTTCATCCACCAGTTCATTTATTTTACTTAGTGGTAATACATCATCAGATGGGAAAGGTGCTCACTACCAAACCTACTGATCTGAGGTCAGTCCCTAGATCCTACGACAGAGAGTGCTGGCTTTGAGGATTGTTCTCTGACATCCATACAGACACTATGGCAACAGAGTTACCTATTTACAGTTCATTGAAAATTTATGCTAACTAAATATATACTAAATTGAGGTTGCCCGGTGTTCTTTTGAAGGACTACCTAAATACACAAATTATATTCAGATTTAGACATATTAGTAAACCTGGAGGCCATTCCTCTTAGAAATAATCTGTGTGTATTTTGTTATTATCTTCTGCTTGGTGATAATAAATTAGCCTTTCTTTGGTGATTTTTTTTTTTCAAACAAAGGTTTATCTTTCACCCAAAAGCAAGATTTTTCTTAATTTACAAATTTTATTAATCACACTAACCTCATTTAATTCTTTGAACTAATGATTTTAACTGTGTTTTGATATATTGACAAATTTTTAAAGCAAATTTGTTTAGACATGTTACTTACTCCATGTTTTTCTGTATTATTAGGTTCAATCTTATGATCCAGAAACCAATTCTTGGCTCCTTCGTGCGGCTATTCCGATCGCCAAGAGGTGCATAACAGCTGTGTCTCTAAACAACCTGATCTACGTGGCTGGTGGACTGACCAAGGCCGTGTACTGTTACGACCCTGTTGAAGACTACTGGATGCATGTACAGAACACATTCAGCCGGCAGGTAACAGCAAAGGGTCCCAACGGAAACGAGGAGGAAATAAGTGACATGATATATTCTTGAATTTCACTTTTCAAATATCTCATAAGTTTTTAAGCTCCCTCCCAAGGAGTTGTTTGGGTTGTTTGTTTGTTTGTTTATTTGTTTTTGTGGTGTGGGGATTGGGTTCAGGGCCTCATGAACACTAGGTAAACACTTTACACTGATCACCATGCTCTGCCCCGAGGATTCTCTAACTACCAAAGTGCTGCTTCTAATGCTGGAATTCTGTCTCTCCTCCGGTTTCATGGGGATATGGGTGCCCAGAGAGACCGGAAGAGAGGGCTACTCACCTGTAGCTCCAGTCACAGGTGCTTGTGAACCACTTGACGTAGGTGCTGGGAACCAAACTCCAGCTCTCTCCTAATGACATAGATGCCCTTAACCCCTGAGCCAGCCCGCTCCCCCAAAATGTATCCTTCAACCCAGCCTTCCTTTCTTTCTTTGATTGATTGGCTGGATTTTGTCTCTCTCTCTTTGTATTTTTAGACAGGCTCTCACTGTGTAGCCCTGACTGACTGGAAACTCACAGATGTTATTTCCTCTCCCTTCTGAGGCTGAGATTGAAGGTGTGCACATGCCCAGCCTCCTCCTTACGGTCACCAGTGCTCCTGCTCCTGTTGCTTTCACAGTCCTGGGTTTTTGTTTTGTTTTGTTTTGTTTTGTTTTGTTTTTTCCCCACTCTGTCTTTAAATATGAGTTTCTTAGCCTCTTTCCCAAAGTATCTTGAGTTTATTCCTGAATTACTTCAGTTGCTGCTCAGAACTCACCCTATTCCACCTCTTGTTCCCACCTGCTGTGTGCCATTGTCCACCGTGCTCTGAGGTTACAGACTTTACACTGGAATTTGCCTGCTGTCCTGCCATCTCTGTCCAGACATCCCAGGAATCTCACAGGTCCTTGCAGTGTCTCTTAAGGAGGCAGCTCCCTCACTGGACTATCCGCGGAGTCCTGTCCTCTAGTCCAGCTTCCCTAAACCTGTTTGTTGCCAGTTATGCTCCAACAGAACTCATTATGTCCCCTTTACTGGAACCTACGGAACAAAGTCCAGATCCCACCACTTTGTTCTAGGCTTCCTTGTCCCTGTCCCTTTTTCACTAGTCTAGTCAAAAGACCAGGAAGTGATTGCTTTGGGTTTTTGTTTCTTTTTGAGACAGGGTTTCTCTGTAGCCCTGTCTGTCCTCAAACTCAGAGATCCACCTGCCTCTGCCACCCATGTGCTGAGGCTAAAGACATGAGCCACCATGCCTAGCTGATTGCTTCTTTAAATTTCATTTTTTATAACTTTAGTCCAGTGACATTGTGTTATTTTTATTTTCAGTTTAAATCATATGTTACTCTGTATTGGTTTGTGTTAACCCTCAGCCTATGAGGCTTCTGTACTGTAATTGCACTCATCTGTCAACAGTAAGCACGGGCTACCTTGGTAGAACCGCCTTTCCCACGGTTTTTACGTCCTCACACTGAATGTAGCAGTTGCATACTCCTTAAAGTTTTTGCTTATTTTATTTTGTTAGTGGATCCATTTTGGTTTTTGACTGGGTCTCGGAGCTGGAGCTGGCCTTGAACTCTTGATCCTCCTGTCTCCACCTCTAAAGGGCTGGGATTACACATGTATACTACAGTGCCAGCATCCCTTAGGAGATGAGGGTTTTGTAAACATTTATTTGATTGTGGGCATGTATGTGTGTCACAATACATGTGGAGGTCAGACATCGTGCAGAATTCCACTCTGTGGGTACCTGAATGGAATATAAGTTGTTGGGATTGGCAAGAAACACCTTTCAGCCAGCAAACCATCTACCAAGCCCCCCCCCTTATGATTTGGGGTGTATGTGTGTGTGTTATGTATGCCATGTGTATGAGTGTCCCTAGATATGAGAAAAGAATAAATACTGGATCCCCAAAAATGACTATTGGGAACTGAACTTAGGTCCTCTGGAACAGCAATGGGTCCTCTTAGCCATTAAGCCGTCTCTTTACACTGCCCTGGATTAGTTTTGCTCTTTTCTCATTAGATTTTATTCTTATTTATGAGTCTGTGAATGTATGCCACCACATGTATGCACATGCCCTTGGAGACCAGAAGAGGGCATCAGATCTCCTGGAGCTGAGAACTGAACATGGGTCCTCTGGAAGAACAGCAAGTGCTCTTAAGCACTGAGCCATTTCCAGCTCCTGCCTTGGTTATTTAAAATATTTCCTATACTGTAATTTAGTCTTCTTTTGGATACTGTTGAATTAGCAGTTCATTTTCTATATATCTTGCACATGTTCATGTTCAGAAAGTATTTTGCTGAATTGGTGAACAAATGAAGTAAATAGCTTGACCAGTTGGCTCCCACACGGTAGGCAAGAACAGCACCCTTAAGTCTCCTCCAACATCCCACACAGGCACATACATTGGTGCACACAAAATGTAATTTTTTTTTTTTAGGAGGGGGAAGCATTTTTAAGTTTCCTTCTTCAGTACATCAAGCATTGAAACTGTTGTTAAAGTTTAGAATACTTATATGAGGAGAAACCTGAAAGCAAGTGGGTGCTTGTGGGTACTGAGACAGGAGGATTGTTGTCAGTTCAAGGCCAGCCTAGGCCACAGACTAGTAAGATTTTGTATTTTGGTTTTAAAGGCTAATAAGAATATTTCTTTAACTTAGTAATTTATACACAAATACAATTTGGCTCAGGATCTCATTATGTAGAATAAGCTAAATATATTGGTAGTATTTCTGTGTCCCAGTCAAGGGTGATGGTCATGCCCACCTTTAGTCCCAACATTTGGGAAGCAGAGGCAGGAGAATCTCAGAGTTTGAGGCTAGTTTGGTCTACAGAACAAGTTCCAGGACAGTCAAGGATACACAAAGAACCCTGTCTCAAAAACCAAACAAACATACAAAAAACAAACCTGTTTCTCATTCATTTTTTTCACTTAAGGCTCTCTAAAAGGACTGTTTTTTGATCATGTGGTAATTATAATCGCTTCCCTTCATTGCAGTTAGCTATTTAAAGCCTTATCAGTCTGCCATGCCCTTCACATCCTCACTTCATTCATGCAAATATCCAGCACTCACATGTAGAACAGGCATTGGGCAAAGAGTAGATGAGCTGATACTATATCCTGCTTTCTTGTACTGTGTTAAAGCATGTTGTTCTTCAGTTTATGGTCAAATCCTTTATCTTCCATAGTTAACTGTTGGTTTTTCTTTATGTATTTGGCTAAACAGGAAAACTGTGGGATGTCTGTGTGTAATGGGAAGATCTATATCCTGGGTGGAAGACGAGAAAATGGAGAAGCCACAGACACTATTCTCTGTTATGATCCTGCAACAAGTATCATCACAGGGGTCGCTGCAATGCCCAGACCAGTATCCTATCATGGCTGTGTAACTATTCATAGATACAATGAGAAATGCTTTAAGCTCTAAACCCGGGATACCTCACACAAGAATCCACACCAGTCCAAGAGGGAAGTTTTAAAAACTACCAAGCAAGAATGCATCTCCTTTGTGCTGTATGCAAAAAGAAATAAAGAAATAATCCTGATGTCTTTCTGTCCAAAATACCAATATTTCAAGTTGTAATAAATCCTTGACTGTAGCTGGGAATAGAGTGTTAAAATAATGGTTGTTAAAGCTAGGTATAGTAGTGCACACCTTTAATCCCAGCACGCAGAAGGCAAGGAGGCTGGTTTTCTCTGATTCTGAACCCAACTTGTTCTACATAACAAGTTCTAGGTCAGCAAGGGCTACAACACAATAAGACCTTGTCTCCAAAAGAATAATAATAATTAATTTGGCTTATGAATATACTTTTGTATCTGTGAGAAACTATGTGGGGTAGGAAATGACCCACAGTTGTAAACTTCTTGGGGATTGGTGAGCGGTCTTTGAGGAATGTTTCTTTTGTTGTCAGTTATGTAGAGAAAATTATATGACTGAAGTTTGGTTTAGATTGAATTGCCTGATGTTAAGGACATTGAGAATTCACTGTAAAGGAAAGAAGTGAGTTTTAAATATGTCACCGACTTTATCCTTACAGATGAATTTCATTGAAGGTGGGTTTTTTCCTAATTGTAAAAATGTGACAATTCAGCTATTATAAAATGCCAAATTTTATGACTTCATACACTGTTCTTTGTTATTAATATTTTGTGAGCTTATTGGGGAGATACAAAAGATGATTTATATATGAGTCCCTACGGAAAAAGTATAATAATTATCAAAGAAAAAAAAATGTGATCTGCTTTGGTTCTCAGGGCATTTAATGATTCATCTGGGAGTCCACTAAAGAAGTTCTTCCTTTAAAACTAACAGTGGAGTTGAAATCCCTTTTACAGAGCCAGGAGGTAGTACACACCTGTATCCAGGATCTGGACGGTGCATCAAAAGAAGCGAAATTGGGACTGAAGAGATGGCTGGCTCAGTGTTTAAAGACACTTAACTGCTCTTGCACAGAGCCCTGGTTTGGCTCCTAGCACCCACATCAGATGGTTCACAAAGGCCTGTAATTATAGTTCCAGGGAATCTAACACTCTCTGGCCTTCCTGGGCATCTAGAGGCATGTGCTGCACATAAATTTACACAGACACACACCTATGTACATAAAAGAAATAAATCTTTGGCAAAACAAAAATACATTTTGTAATATTGTTCTAAGAAAAATAAGACATGTTTGCTCCCTACCCAGCCCAGTAGATTTGACCTTCCTAGTGTGGTGCTTTGTCAAGTACCCCTTCCCAGCCTTTGTAAGCATCTACTATCCTAGGAATCTCTACACTGATCCCTTGATAGCCTACAGCAGGGACCACTCTTCTTAGTGGGGCCACTTGTTTGTAAGTTAGGTCTGAGCAACCCTGGCCAGCAGCAGTCCCAGTGTTCCGAGAGAAACTCTTGTGTGGGAGTCTTATAAAATACTGATTAACATTTTCAAATTTGTATTAAAATGTTTTGCTCTAGGTTTTTCACCTCCATTTTATAAAGCATACATACCAGCTTTCAAAGGGAAATATAAAAGGTTTTCTTAGACATATAAGTGGGTACAGCAGGATCTAGCATATGTAATTATTGTAACTTCTGTGTAAACAGATGATTTACAAAGCTGTAGACTGTCCCAGGTAGATTTGTTAAAATGAAGATAATCATCAAAAACATATCAGTGGTAAACTTTCTTTCCCAAATACAAAGTGCTTGATTGGAATCTAAATTCTGAGAAAAACACTAGAAAATACACTTCTAAAATTGTTTTCAAGTCATAAATTTTAAATGGCTTAACTGGTAACTGTTTTCTGAATCGAGTTATCTGTCAATTGAGAGAAAGTTGTATGTACAATTGAGGGTATTTGTACTGTAATTTTATAGTAAATACCTGCATTATACTTCTGTTAGATAATGGAAACTTTCAGAAAATTTTAACAGTAAAGTGTGTGAACAAAAGTTTTATAAATGCTTAGGATTCTACAAATGGTAATTGTTATTCTCATGTATATTTGTCAGATCATGTGTCCATTCATAAATACATCACATAAAAGACTTTCTCAAAGTAAATTTGTATTTTAGCATTTTTGTCTATGTAAGTATTAGCTACTTGTATTTTTTAATGTTTATCTTTAATATATCCTTGTGTTTGTTGTAGTAAATTGGAAAAGTCCTGAAAAATCACAATTTGTTTTAAAAAAATAATTTTTCTTTATGTAATTTAAAATCATATAAATTGAGTAGTTGCAAATTATGTTAAATTACCCGAAAGTATCTTGAATCCTAGAAAATTAACTTTTTAAAGCTGCCCAATTGATGTTTTAACTTTTTAATTATCTTTCTTGTATTTTAACTTCCTATAAATTGCTCATCTTTCTTTTTAAATTCTTGATAAATAGTGGTGGTAAGCCCTCCTGGTAAGAAAAATAATTTTAGAGTATAATTAGTGTATTAAAGGGATGTATCACCCATTTAGTGTCAGGCTGTATTCATTCTGACCTATCAATGGCAGATTTCCTTTTGGTAGATGATGCTTATATGCATCTCTAAGTTATGTGTATTTGTTTATATGTAGAGAGTATGGCTGTATAATAAATCACAAACACCCAAGGATTTTTGCAGTTTTATTATCAGAAATAGATACAAAAAATTGATTATATTCCATTCAGTTGCAGAAGTCTAAATTTGGATGTTTCTGGAGTACTCTGCTGTTGAGACAGGCTCTCTAGCCTATGTTAGCCTCCAGCTCTTAGCTGTTCTGTGCCTTCTGAGTGCCTCAGGCACAAGTGGAAGCCAGCACCAGTTTTCTGGAGTAATCATTTCATCTGAAAGTACAGATCTGGTTGTGAGGCTCTGTACCTATGTAACAGCAGGGTGAAGGGTCAGAAAGCACACTGCTGGTAGAGAAGTTCACAAGAACCTGTTGAGATCATCTCAGCTGGAAAGAACTTGAAGGTATATTTTTGTGGATCAACAGAAAATTACACTTGGTTTTTGTGCGCGTTTTTTTTTTTTCATGAACTTGGATCCTTTTCCAACTCTTCTCCCTGTGGCCTGAGTCCCTCCTTTTCTGCTGTGCCATCCCCGCTGACTTTACTGATAGTTGAATGGGATTTTCCATAGCTGTTTCCGTACAGGATTGGGATCCAGGTGTTTACTCCATTTGAATCAGGTTTAAAATACACAAATGCTCAGGGAGGACGTGAACTTGTCACTGCTGCCTGTTTGGGGTGTGTGCAAAGTGTTGTCTTAAATACTATTGAGTTGATGACTCCAGACTAAGATTCTTTCAGAAGCTTCACACATGGCTGTGGTTGAAGGATGACAGTGCTTCGTGAAGTGATACATTGTCCTGGTGAATAGGACTTGTTTATGGATCTGCTGTCAGACTCCCATTTGGAAACTCAGGAAAGACAAAGGTGGTTCTCCTACTTTTGTCCATGTCCAAACCAGGTGTGTGCTGCTTTTTCCTCATCTGACAATGGATTTTAAAAATCACTTTGAGAGCCCATGCACAAGGAGAGGAAGGGAGTTGAGCTATCTGTGCGTTCCTTTAATGTCTTCAGATATATATATGTGAAAAGGATTCATCTCCAGATAATGATAAAATGTCTAGAGGTTTCCTGTGGACCGCTTTGTTTCATAGTCAGTTCAAGCCACTACTAGTTCTCATGAATTGGCCTTGCTAGACTTAATTGTGCATAGTTGTACAGAGACTAATTCCAGTCCTCAGGAGGTGGGGACTGGAGGATCAGAGTTCAAGGACAGCCATGGCTACATAGTCAGTTTGAGTCCAGACTTTACCACATGAAATCTCATGTCAAAAATAATGGAATTGTTTGACAGTCTGTGGAAAGCTAGAATTCTTCACCCATTATCATGTTATGTAACTAAACAGTTCACTACATCTCATAGCAAGAATGAAGCAGTTTGGCTGACCTATGAGGCAATAGATTTGACTTAATATACTTACATCCACATCTAATGCTAGGCCTCAGAAGCCATTCCCAAGAGTCTAAACTGAAAATACCAGAGATGTTTTCAAAATATTTTAGACATTTTAAACTTCTGTTTGTAAGAGGTTAGAGTGATGGTTCAGCAGTTATGAGCACTAGTACTCCTGCTCTTACAAAGGATCTGGGGTGGGCCCTCAAGTGTCTGTAACTCCAGTTCCCGGGGTTCCAGGACCCTCTGGCCTCCACAGGCATCAGACACACACATGTTGCACATACATTATGTGCAAATATTCATAGTACAGGCAAAATCATATACATCAGAGTAAGTGAAAAAAATTAAATATTGTAATGAACCTTTTTACATTTTGTGATTACCTTAAGCTTACATAGTACTAAAGGCGATGCTGTTTTTCAAAAGTGAAGTCATAATTTTATATATTGTTCCAAAGAAATTTTGTTTTAGTGTTTATGCCTTAAACTCCCCAGTGCCATTATAGGCTGATTAAACTCAGCCTTCATAGACTGCAGATTTGCTCTGTGTAGTAAATGCCTTTGTTTTGTTGGTAGGTTTTTATTTTTCATTTTTGTTTTTGAAACTGAGTTGGTTTTTCTCCTTTGAGTCAGAGTTATATATAGCTCAGACTGGCCTAGAGCGGTCTTGCTAAAGATGATTTTGAACTCCACTTGTTCTTTAAGTGCTCTGATGCCATCTGGTTGTTTGGATTCTATCTGTGGGTTGGTTAGTTGTTAGGGTGGTAGGTTAATAGTCCTGGTTGACCTGGACCTCAGTAGATGGCCAGGCTGGCCTTGAGGAATGACCATCCTCCTGTCTCTGCATAAGCGCTAGGATTATAGTTTTGGGCCACCACACCCAGCTGTCCTTATGATGCTTTTGTGAGTTCCGGCTGTGCAGCTGGTTGGCACAAAGAGAGTGTTAAATGAGGTTGTTGCTTGGTTTACATTTTTAACTCTTGGTATCTAGGTGCTTTTAAAACTCAGATAAACACCCATTAGGCTCTCATAAAGGTCATTTGAAGTACCTAATAGTGAAAAGTATATGTAGTTATTTCTGTTATGTCTTTATATTAGTAATTAATTCTGCTCTAGGCTTTTTCCTTTAACTTTCTTGAGAAAGCACTTCTTCCTTATCACCCCTACAGCAGTGTGTGAATTTCCATAGCTAGCTGAGGTGAGGTTTCAGAACTGAACTACTGTGCTTGACTGTAACAGCTACACGCCTACTGCTTTCAGCTTGAATCTTCACAATGAAAGACGGATTGTTTTTAGTCCCTGTTCTGTTCTGTTGTCGTACATTAACGCTTATGTTTTTGTTTAATGGCACTTCTTCCATACTTTAAATTTTTAAAAGTTGTATGTAATGTCTTTTAAATATTACTTGACTATATGGTTGCATTAAATTTTGTTTATCAAAAGTCTGATGAGTTTTAGTTTTGTTTTAATATACCCAAGTGATTGTTTAAAAGGGGACAAGGAGAAAATCAGAGGTTTATATTTACTACAATAATCATAAAATACCTCAGGACACAAAAAATTAAAACAATGATTTGAGGAAAGAAAATGATGGCCAACAAGAATACTAAAGTTGATGTGTTTTGAGCAGGGTCCCCAGTATAGTGGTGCTGAGGAGGAACTGTTCATATGAAGCAGAGATGGGCTTAATAATAAAGGTTGTTAATAGAGCTTACATGTGAGGTTTAAGAGAAAAGCACTCAGAAAATAAACCCACCCAAGGACGTGGGTGTTGACTTAACAGCCTAATACTGTGAAGCGCAGGAAGAGTACTGGATCCCCTGGAACTTGAATTACAGTTGTGAGCCTGCACGAAACTAACTCCCAGCCCTTGAGTGGTGGAATCTTTCAGAAGTGAAGGGCTTCTAGCCTGTTCCTGGATTCCACTCCCTTGCCATCTGAAGCCATGAAGCCCATTCATGTGGGAGGGCTCCATAAGCTTGATTTGACTATTATTCTAAAGAAAATATTGTAAACTGTGCAGAATACTTCTTTCTTGTCAAAATTAAATACTACCCCAGTCTAATGGTTTGTAGAGACTGGCTGCTTTGTGGGAAGAATCCTTACAGCTTTGAGATCATTTGCCCTCTTATCTATTGTGACAACAGGACACATTTTCCATTCTTGGGGCATTCTCATTAAAAAAAAAATTAAATCTCCTGGGTTAGGGTTGTACAGGCCTTTAATCCCACTTAGGCAAAGGCAGGTGAATCTCTGTGTAAGTTCAAGATCAGGCCACACTACATTTCTAACTTCTAGTCATCCAAGGCTACACATTGAGATCTTGTGTGGTATGTGCACACACATACACCAATAATTTTTATTATCAGAAGTTGTCCCAAAATCATGCTCTGTTTGAACGTTTATAGGGGGGAAAAGGAGAAAATGATCGTTTGTGTGGGGAAACCAAGAACCACTGACAAACATCTCGTGCAGAAATGGAAGTCCAGCCAGGGTGTGAGTTGAGAATGCTTGTTCTTTCTAAGTAGAGGACAAGTTCTTCAGAAAGCAGTTTTAATAACTTGATACCAGCCATCTGAGAGTGATACTTATTTCTTAAAAACTGGATAAATGGAGGAAGGTAGTTGTAATAAGTTTCCTGCCTGGACTTTCCTGCCTATCCCTGGGGATCGGACCTACTCGCAGCCCTGCTGTGCTTTTGTCCCAAATAATGACACAAAGATATTAATTTCATGCTGATTGATCTATGGCTGAGAGATGTTGCTAGCTAGCTCATCTTAACCTATTTCTATTAATCTGTTTACCCATGTGGCTTGTTACTTTTTCTCAGAGCAGTATGGGTGTCTTCTTTCCTCTGCATCTGCTGGCATCTCTCTCTGCTCTACTTTGTCCCCAGAGTTTTCTTAGTCTGTTAGCCCCGCCCAGATATCCTGTCAGCCTTCAGCTAGTCAGCTTTTTATTAAACCAGCTGGAGGAACAAATATTTACAAAGTACTAAAACATAGTCCCACAGCATATCCCCCTTTTTTCTTTTTAAAACAAGAACCCCAAATCTACTATCCTTTCACCTCCCACCATTATCTAACACTGTATAACCAACATTGTAAACAAAGACAAACATTTATAATCCATTTTGGGGGACAGTATGGACGAGGTTCTCTAGGCTACTTCCTGCTGAATGGGGGCAATACCGTGGAAATGCAAAGAAAAAAATAGGATTATGGGCAAGTCCTTGAAACTGTAACAGAGGTGCTCTGTCAATTTTAAAGTCAACTCATTTACAAAATATATAGGTTGGGTTAATCCAGCAGCATTTATAATCAAATGTCTTTTAGAAGCTTTTACTACTTCATTTTCAGTCAGACAATAACAGTATCCAGATACATTTTGTAGTTTCCATCTTTATGTGGCTTATCATTTTTACTCTTTTTTTTTTTTTTTAAGGACTTTATCCTTTTTCCTTTCTCAGGACTACATATATTTTTAAACACACTCTAAACCATTTAGAGATTTGTTTTTTAAAAATCTATTTCCACTCTATATCTCTTATCTTTTTCTGTTTCTGGCCACACCTTGGCTTGGCTTGGGTGGCTGGCTCCACCCAGTTCCCTCTATTTCATAATGTTTCTGATCACACCTCTAATCTGCTTAAGTGTGACTAGGATTAAAGGCTGAAGATGGATGCCCCAACCTTAAAAAGGAATAGTGGGTGGGTGACTGTCCAGGCAGCCAGATGTCATCTCTGTCATTTCTAGATTTTGAAAGTTACTGTTTACTTGGGTAAATATCGTATCCTTCTATGGTCTTTGATGTAGTTGAAGATTAGATAGTTATAGTTTTCCTTAGTTATTATAAGTGGCATGTTAGATATGGAAGCTTATAAGGATAAAGTAGATGATAGAATATTTTCTTTAATTTTGCTAAATTAAAATAGACTAGATATTGTAACTATAATTCTTATCTGTAACTGATGTTTTATGTAATTTTGCTGTGTTGAAATTGAAACCTTTGATTAGAAAAGGGGAAGTAATGTGGGATGTCTTTCTGTATGCTGTGAATGTGATTGGATAATGAACTGTTTTGACCTATGGCAGGACATCTTAGAAGTTGGTGGGATATTCAAGCATAGATAAAGGGAAAGGAGGGTGGAGTCAGGGAGAGGTGTGATCCAGCCACCCAAGAAGCAAGATGTAAAGAAATTGGTAAGCCACAGGGTGCGTGGCAAGATGGATTAATGGAAATGGGTTGAATTAAGATGCAAAAGCCAGCTAGGAATATGCCTGAGCCATAGACCAAGCAGCATGTAATTAATCTAAGTGTCTGTGTTTTTGCAAGTCTGAACCACAGGCCAGACAGACCATAAACATATTATTAGAGATAGCTCTTACTTTTTTAATGTTTTTAAGTTAATTTGCACCTCTGTACATGTTTATTAACTCTTTGAGTATAGTTTTTAAAAAGTTCCCAAAATTTTTAAAAATAAAGTTTTAAATCTTTTTTTTAAATGAAGGCTAGTGAAAGGCAGACAGTTATGTACTGTTGCCCTTGTAAGGGATTAAGTAAATTAGTTCTCACAAGAACAGATTTGTTTCCCTCTTTCAACTCCATCTCTGGATTTCTGTGATTCTCAACACTCTCATGCATTCCCCACCATGATGACATCTGTGCTGTATTCAAGGCAGAGTCCCACATAAAGCTAATTTGTTGTCTTCAACCTTTAAAACTGTGAGCAGAATATGGTGTACTCTGTATGAGATACTCAACCAATTAAGTCTGAGTGTGGAGGCACACATCTTTAATCCCAGCGTCCAGATTTCTATGAGTTCCAGGCAAAAGTTAAACTTAGAACTACAGTGTGGCCCGTTTATACCACTCCTAAGCTTATACCCAAAGGGCTCTAATGTACCCTGGCACAAATCCTCATCCTTGTTCATTGCCGCTCTCTTCACAAAAGCCAAGGTTGGGGGGGTGGGTGATCAAAAATTGAACAGCAGTGAACCCCAAGTACTGACCTGCCAAACAAGAAGTGCATGGTGTGATAGCAGGATGATTGGTCCAGGAGTCTAAGGCCCACCTTAGGGGGGGGACTCTAGGCCTGGTGCTTTAAATGTGGCCAAAAGCTAGTGCCAGACATGGTAGCCCATGCCTTTAATCCTAGCGTTTGAGAGGCAGAGCTAGGCAGATCTCTGTGACTTGAAGGCCAGCTGGTTCCAAAGCAGCCAGAGTTGTGTGATGAGACCCTGTCTTTAAATAAAGTCTGTAGTGTTTTGATGGGATATTTTCTAGATAATCAAGTCTGTTATATATGTGCTTTCAATTAATTTATTTCTGGGTTTTGTTGGGGAAACATTAATTGGTGGGAATGTAGTTTTGAAGTCACTCCTGCTGTTATATTGCCGTTGTTATGTGACTTTACATTTAAAAGTACTTAGCTGAGCATGATGGCACATACCTTTCCTTCTAGCACTTGGGAGGCATGGAGACCTCTGTGAGTTTCAGCCTACATAGCAAGTCTCAGGTCAGGGCTACATAGACCCTTTCTCAAAAATGGGGTGGCAGCAATAAGGATGAGAAGAGAAAATATAGGTAAATGAGAGATAGGTTAGTAGTAAAGGATGGCTTTAGATCAAAAGACACAAAACTGAGCAGTGATGAAAAGCAAAACCTATTGTATAAATTCTACTTGATCTTAGAAGAAAAACCCAGAGCCAGTTACTGGGGGGGGGGGGGGGGACTGAAAAATCAGAGACAGAGAAACAAGCCACAGCCACTCTTCACACATCCTCAGACTGAATGCCTCTCTGATCTCAGTCAAAAGGGAAGGGACATGGTGCAGATGGAGGGAAGAACTGCCTCCTCCAGCCTCACCTTCCTCTGCCCAGCTATCTTACTTCCTGTCTCAACCTTCCTAGTGCTGGGATTAAAGGCCTATGTGTTTCCCAAGTATTGGGAGCAGAGACATGGGATCCCATGTGATGGAATTAAAGGTGTGGGTAACCACTCCCTTGACCTCTATGGTTAACTCTGTGGGTGTCTCTGTCCTCTGATCTTCAGGAAAACTTTATTAGATATACAATGCATCACCACAAAAACCCTTATGGGATAATATGCACAAAAGTGGTGATTAATAGAGAATAAGAAATGAACAGAGTTCTTATGGAGGGGATTGCTGGCACAGCTGCTCAGAATTAAAGGCTAAAGTTCTCAGATTCTTCTGTTTTTAGCAGGCTCCACTTGGTGCTGTGTAGGGAAGGGGTGAGTGGGAGTACTAGTCTGTGCAGCTCCTGTGCAGCTCCTGTGCAGCCAGTGGGGTTCTGGCTTCACTAGGGAGGTTCCATGGGCTTTGGTGGTAATTTGCTCAGCTCCTGAACTCCACTTTCCAGAGTATGTGAGGAACATTTGGTGCTTCTACTTTTTTCCAGGGCATCCTGATTAGGGTATCTAGTGTTATTTTTATTTTTTTAGTTTTTAAAGAAAATTCCATATTCATTTCCTAGAGTCTGTACCAGTTTGCATTTCCATCAATAACAAATAAAAGTCCCCCCTTCCTCTCATCCTCACCTGTACTTCTTGTCATTCTTGTTAGGGTTCTCATCCACTTCCTGAAGTCCTGGCCAATAGCAGTAACCTGGCCTGTTCTGTGCCCTGATGTCAATCAGTCCTTAGGAATGCTTCCCACCTTCACCCCTCCTCTTGTTCCTTCTCTTCCCCCTTCCCGCCAGAGGTCTAAGCCCCTGCCCCCTCCCAACACACACACACACACACACACACACACACACACACACACACACACACACACGAGGAAAGATCTGGACACATGAAAAACAGGGAATACCAAACATTAAAACAAAAACTCATCTCAGGTATTGTCTTAACCAACAAACTGGCGAATCCCCAAGTTTTAAAAAAAAAAAAAAAAAAAAAAAAAAA
This sequence comes from Phyllotis vaccarum, assembly GCA_033318265.1. Classification (NCBI taxonomy): domain Eukaryota; kingdom Metazoa; phylum Chordata; class Mammalia; order Rodentia; family Cricetidae; genus Phyllotis; species Phyllotis vaccarum. The sequence goes on from JARWLC010000002.1 coordinate 186,391,154, forward strand.
AGTAACATGAAAAGCCAAGACAGAGTATCTCCTCCAAAAATTACCTACCCCTAATTAATGGCCACCAACAAAATTAGAAGAAATTCAAAGAATTCAAAGGAACAATAAGTACATTTATAGATCTTAAAGAGGACATGAATAAATGTGTGAACAAATTCAAATAAAATAGTAATAATCTAAAATCTTAAAATTTTAAAAAGAAGGTAAATTCAACATGAAATTACAGCAAAAAGAAATATTTAACCAAACTAAAATGTAACTGGAAAACCCAAAAATTCAATAAGCCTCAATAAAAACTGAGTGGTAAGTCTAAGAGACAACAGCATGGATTATTTGGAGGACAAACTATCAGGGCTTGAGAACAAAGTACAGAAATTAAGTCATTCCAATGAAGCCATTCTTTAGATAATGAGCTGGAGAGATGCAGGAGTTAAGAGGGTTTGCTTCTCTTCCACAGGACCTGAGTTTAGTTTCCAGCACCCATGTTAGATGGCTCACAATCCAGCTACACGGGATTTGAACGCTGTGGGTACATGCACACACCCATACACATATACACACTTAAAATTAAAAATAGTGCTAGACAGTGGTGACAAATGCTTTTAATTTCAACTGCACTCAAGAGGCAGAAACAGGCAGATCTCTGTGAATTTGAGGACAACCAGGTCTACAAACTGAGCTAGAGGCCAGCCAAGGCTACACAAAGAAACCCTGTTCCCACCCCACCCCCCAAAAAACACTAAAAGTATGAATGGAGATATAAGATCTGTGGTATATTTTGAAAATACCAAAAATATAATAATAATAATAATAATAATAATAATAATAATAATAATAATAACAACAATAATAATAATTGCATAAATTCTACTCTGTATTTTAATAAAAACCCAGAGCCAGGTATTAGGGGAAAGCCGAACTATCAGAGAGACAGAGAAACAAACTGCAGCCATTTCTCACCCCCCAACTCCTCAGGCCTGTCTCGAGGAATCCATTGACTCCAAGCCTCTCCATTCTCAGCCCAAAAGGGAAGTGTCAGGCAAGTTGAACTAACTCCTCCATCCTCTCTCTGCCAAGCTATCTCACTTCTTGGTTCAACTTTCCTAATGTTAGGAGTAAAGGTATATACCACCACTTCCTAGCTCTGTTTGGCCTATGAACTCACTGAGATCCAGATCACTGAGATGGCTTCCTCCTGAGTGATTAAAGGTGTGACCTTCACAACTTGGCTTTGTGGATGGCTCTGTCCTCTGGTATTTCAGAATACTCTTATTAAATATACAATATATAACCACAAATAATAATTTTTTTAAAAAACAGTTTATTAATTATGGGACCAGCAAAAAGTAAATTCCATGCTAAAGGTATAGAAAATATTTTAAGTAAAAGTCTTAAAACTTCCTAAATCTAAGGAAAGAGATGAGCATTAAAAGAGGTGAGCAAAACACCAACTAGACTGAACCAGAAAAGAAATTCCTATGTTACATTATAATTGACACTGAATATTCAGAATATTCAGAACAATATTTAAATATTTAAAGTGGCAATAGAAGGGCCAACTCACATATAAAGGCTAGCCCATCAGAATAGCATCTGAGTTTTCTATGGAAACACCAAGGCCAGAAAGGCAAGGAGTTGGCATTTCAAGTTCTGAAACCCAAACACAGACTGTTATACATACCCAAAGTATTTTCATAACAGAAGAAAAACTTTGAAGGCCAAAAGCAGCCTGAAGTGATTTATATCTCAAAAACCCACTCTAAAGAGAATACTGGAGGGTACTTGAAATAGGATTGAATGATGAACATACAAGTCATTACTTAGAAAAATAAAGATGTTAAGATATTTGTGAAGCAAATGAAAACTAAGAAAATACCAAGCGCATACAAAATCAAAGTAACAGGACAGTAGTTCAGTAATAAGCCTGAATATCGAAGGACTCAATGTCCAGATCAAGACATAAGACTAGCTGAATGGCTCATAAAACAGGATCTTTCTTTTTTCTGCTTCTAAGAAATACACCTCACTGTTGCTGGGTCCTAACATTTTCCTCAGGGGAGGAAACAGGGAGAAGACATGGAGTCAACAATACAGAACCCAGGATTCTGTTGAAAAGCAAAGGGCTGACTTGTTTCAACAATGGGGAGAGTCTTATATACCCTCCTCCAGCACCTAGGCTGTGTCATGATCTGGTGACATTGCATAGCTGTCCCTTATTGGCTAGGTGTGATCAGGACCTCTGACAGCATCTGTTGCTAGGCCCTCAGGCAGACTCCAGGCTGTCTGATAAGGAAGTACATTATGTGCATGCCTTGGCAACTGCTTTGAGCCAATTTCCTTGGCCCTATGGGCCTGTCCTATAACATATTCATACTTTTAATTTTATTACATAGATGCTCAGAGGAAGTCAGAGTTCTTTACCCTGACCTTGTTGACCCCACCTCAGCAACTAGACTGTGCCTATCTTAGGTTGGGTTGCCAAGCAAGGTCTTATCCATCATTTACTACCAGCCCTCAAAGAGTGTCCATCTCTGGGGAGTCACCCTAGATGAGGAAAATCAAGCAGTAGCCGTTGAATTTCAGAAAACCAGGCACGCATAACCTCCTTTGGAGGGTGAGTTGATATCTAAAAGCCATTAAAACCTGAAGAGTAGCCCCTGACTGCTGCTGTTGGTTGTGCTGCAAGAAACACTTAAAAAGGAGAAAGATTAAAAGCATCACCCCACCAGTCAAGACATATGTAAGGATCCAGGAGGGCTCAAATAGCCAAAGGGTCAATTTGTTATTGTGACCAATTGAGAGTGGATTTGAAATGAGCCATTGGATGAAAGAAAAAGAGGAGGTAAGGCGAAGGACTTCCTTCAAAGACCAAGTACCCTCCAGTGTTTTGGTGGTCAGCACCAGGTCCATAAAGGAAGACTAAGGAAGAACTGGTGGTAAATATCACAGGGAAAGCAGGGGAGTTAACTGCCACTGACAATAGAATGGAATGCAAGGGAGCCAGAGCCCATAGATCCTCTGCTTTTGAGGGAATAGAGGGCAATGGTGGTGAGTATGTACATTACTCTTCCACAACTAATTCTAATTTGGTGGAAGCATGCTGATTCATGGCTAGTTGTACATCTCTTGCTGGGACCCATATTGGCATAGTGGCACTCTGAGGAAAAACACAAGCATACCCTCTCCCATGAATCAGTAGGGTACTGGTGGCTGCCATTGGAGGGAGATGGGGTCTTTCCATCTTACTAGGGGTAGAGGTGTGCCCTGGTCCTCATGGCCATGTTTGGTCTTGAGGGCACTGTATTTCTCCTCAGGAGACTGGCACAAATAAGAAGTACCACTGGAAGAACTATTGGTGCTGAGCTGTTGAGCAGAATGAACACTTCATCTGGCTCATGTGTGATACGTGTAATTGAAACCCAAATACATACATTACAATTGCACCCTTATATTTAAAATTCTGAAGATAATGGAGTTTTGAATGTAAAAGTATAGTGAATTTGCCACTTGTCCTGCTCCAGAACAGTTACTTTGAAATGAACCAACTTCATTAAAATTCAGTGGCTACAATCAATTTATTACACCTATTAAATTGAGACAAAAAATAAACATTTAAACTAGCTCTTTAGAGTTGTTTCAGGTAGAACTCCTTTATAAAAAGTTCTGAAGACAAAAAATACAAAATAGTATAAACAGCAAAAACACTTGAATTTTAAGCCAATATATATTGCCTGAAATAGCCTATTAATCAATAACCTTTACATTTTCTCTTAGCCTAGATGCTATAATTACTCATTCAGTACATAAAAACAAGGGTTTGCCAAATACCTTCTGCCAATAATGACAGAATGATAGTCTATCACTTGACATTTGCACTAAGCTAACATTTGAACAAGAGCCTTTGGGGAAAGAGATGAAGCCTTCTTTTAGGTTAAGAAACAATGTAAAAATAATGATGTCTAGCTCAAAATTATAGTGATCACTATTCTTTTTTCTTACAGTCCAGAAATAATCAAAGGCAGAAGAATTATACCAGATAAAGTCCTGTGGACTGCTGGTCTACAATTTAGGCAGATTAGTTGACTTAATTCTTTGATGCTGGTGGCTGTGGATGTGGTATAATTGTAGTCAGAAGAAGGAAGCATTGGTGCAGGGACTGTTGAGCTACACTTGAGTCTCTACAAGGCCAACTCAAACTGTGCCTAGTGTGGCCTCACCTGCTGATGGAGAAATTGTATATGCATTCTTATATGGTAAACAGGTATTTGTAGAGCATAATTATTGGTAACTAATGGTTCCTGGCAAATTTAGAGACAGGAGAAATTGGATTAACATGTATGTATCTTGAAAGTTTGTAGTGGGATTATGTTCTGTTACATTGCAAATAATTGTCCCACCTACTGGCTAATAAAAAGCTGATTGGCCAGAAGGCAGACAGGAAATGTGGGCAGGACTATCAGGCTAAGAAAACTCTGGGAACAGGAAGAGCAGAAGAGAGATGCCAGAGAGATGCCAAAGATGCCAGAGATGCCAGCAGCCACAGAAAAGAAGACAATCATGCTGCTCCAAGAAAAGGTACCAAGCCACATGGGTAAACAGATTAATGGAAACAGACCGAGTTAAGATGAAAAAGCTATCTAGCAATATGTCTGAGCCATAGGTCAATCAGCATGAAATTAATATAAGCCTTAGTGTGATTATTTGGGGCAAAGCAGCAGCAGGGTTCAGAGCAGGTCCAAACCTCTGTGCTCAGCCAGAAAGGCCAGGCCAGAAACTTTTTACTACAGAAGTTGTAGAAAATACATTCAACTTTGCTCAATACAGTAATAGAAAGAAGGTGGCAGGAAACATTTCCAAAGGAAAGCTGTTTGCCCAGCAAACCAAAATGATACTATTCAGAACCCTTAGGAAAAAAATGAGCTTTGAAATTTTATTTAAAATGTATTGTGTATTTTCTGGTGTTAAAAATGGAAAAAGAAAAAGAAGCAAGAAAACCAACCCTCACCCTACAGGCCTTTTATATGATTAACCTTTTCTTGCTTGGGATGTCTATATCCAGGTCCCATTATCTTTTTTCAATTCTTTCATTATCTCCCTCTGGGGATTTACGTTGGTTTTTTACTTTATACTTCGATCCCCATTTGTGGGAAGAAGTGGGTCACTGTGTCTATATACTCAACTGTTCCTGAACTGTACCAGAAGAAAGTAAAAGGGTTTATAGAAACTGGGCCAACCTTTTCAGGCCCTCACTTCCAAGAAACAAAACCCATCTCACTGCGACAGTAGCCCTTTCTGGGTCTTATAGTAGCCCTCTTACATTGCAGTTTTACTGTAACTGTTGATAATCTGTCATCCCAAACACTGCAGCTTAAGGCTTCCTGTGAGAATGATTCCTGCACTAGCACCACACAGCCAGCCATAGACAGGAGAAAAGTAGCAACGGTCAATCAAGATGCTTCTGTGTAGGTCATCTGCCATCAACTCTCGAGAAAACCTACTGTTTATGGAATGTGTTGGTCATCCCTTGTACGGTAATGACTGGGATATTTCAAGCTAGAGTTTTGTTGTTGTGATGGCAATCTTTCCTCAATGATCGAGGCCCTCATACCCATACCCCATGCATGCCCTGGACCCCAGTGTTGCTAGGCCTTGTGTGTGAGAGGGTTTAGGGGAAGTCCTCCTATCCCCAAGGTGTGTGTCCTGCTCTATCAATTCAATGAGTCACTGCCTTGTGTTCCTGGGATGCCATCACTGTCACCGCAATCCCTGCCCTGTCCCCAGTTTTGGTGGCAGCTTGGGCTTGGTCTAGCCACTTCCCAAGCTCTGGGAGAGCTTCATGTAACTGCCTTTGCTGGTGCCGCTGCATGAAGAGGAGAAGGAGGCCAGGTTCTGAAGCACTACTGCCAGCTTGTCTCTAAGCTCTGAGCCAGATCCCTGCCCACCAGCACCTCGGCTGTCAACACCTCTACCACCACAACTATTGTGCCAGACTGGATGACCCCCAGAAGGACCCCCAGTAACACACTGCCTCACCGAGATGCAAATGCAAGGCAAGGTTTATTTGGCTCATACCTGCAACAGGTACCCAACTCCTAACCGTCACAGCCAGGAGAGGGGTGTCCCCCCTGTGCAGGGCAGGGCTTCTAAAGGAAAGACAAAAACCACAGGAATGCTGTCATTGGGAAGTGCTAGGGAGTACTGAGGAGTGTGGTGCTGTTAACAGGCTGGTGTCTAGGGGGAATTTTCTTCACTAACATCTCTTCAGCCAGGTGGACAGTAGCTAGTTAATTGGTCATCTTAAGGGTAAAGGAATACTTGTGGTTAGGTTGGGATGTCCTCCTGATTACTCAGAAGCAGACCTGACCTTCAGGAAATAGAAATTTAACTCCTCAAAATGGCTCTGAATTACAAGAGAGAGGGACCTTGGCTCTCACAACAGTAACGCAAAAAGAACCTGCTGCTGAGAAAAGACAGTTTAACTGTTCTTGAAAAATGGAGTGAAAAAGGGTAGAAAAGGAGAATAATAATCAAAATAGGAAGTGCTGGGGAGAGCAGAGAAGAAAGACAAAAACAAGCAAGTCATCAGTGACTACAAAAAGTTCCTGTAAAGAAGAAAGAACAGACAATATAAAAGAGGGAAAGAAATGAGGGTCCCAATGCTCACCTGCCAAAGGGACTGTAAAAACATCACAGTGATGGGCTTCTCACTGAAACATACTATTCTGGGGGTTCTGGCGCTGTCCAGAGCCACAGAACCAGGAGAGGGAAACCAACAGACCCCTGTTGAGGGCACCAGATGTTGTGGGTCCTAACGGTTCCCTCAGCAGAGGGGGTGAGAAGATGTGGAGTCAATGACACAGACCTCAGGAGTCAGTTGAAAAGCAAAGGACTAACTCATTAATTCAATGCTGGGGTGAGTCTTATATACCCTCCTCCCAGCACTCAGGCTGTGTCATGATATGGTGATAATGCATGGCTGTCCCTCATTGGCGGGGCATGGCAGCATCTGTTGCTAGGCAGATTCCCAATGGTCAGGAATGTTGGACAGCACCTGTTGCTAAGTCCTCAAGCAGACTCCAGGTTGGCTCATAAGGAAGTATATATTATGTGCCTGCCTTGGCAACTGGTTTGAACCAATTTCCTTGGTCCTATGAGCCTGTCCTATTACACCTCACCACCAAAGATAGACATAATTACCTCTGGGTAAAAGGAAAAGCAAAGATTCTACAACAAATGGACAAGTGGGACCAGGATACAAGCAGTAAGTAAGTAAGTAAGTAACTTAAGGGGGTCTCTACAATCAAATGAAAATGAAAACAAGGATAGATCATCTCAATATGTGCAGAAAAGGCTTCTAACATACTCAGCATCTCTTCATGAGAAGGCTAAGGATGCATGAAACATAATGAAAGCAACTTACAAGTCTATAGGCAACATCATGGTAAGTGTTGTACCCGTGTTGAGGGACCCCTCAAAGACCACCAGGGACAGGACTTGATGCAAGCATATGAGGGTTTATTGTCAGGTTCAACAAAGGTTGAAACCTTCATTCTGATGATGCAGTGGAGGGTTACTGGCCCCGAGTCCAGAGGTGAGGGGTTTTTAAAGAAAAACCTACACAACCGGGGTGCTGCACATCTTGGCATTTCAGGATTGGGTAAAGGGGCCTGGGGTACAGAAGCTATTGGCTGAACTTTACGACACGAACCCAAGCTCTGAATCTGCTGTCTGAACTTTAGGCATGAAACTGACTTTTGAATCTATTGGCTATCAGGCACACTCCCAGACCTGGGCCCCACCCCTAGGCACCAAGCACTCCCTTCCTGAAACAAAGCTTTCCAGGCCTTCACAGTAAGTTAAAAAAAACAACCTGAAACATTTTTACTCAGATTAGGAACAAGACAAGGCTATTCACTCTCTCCATTCCTTTTCAGTATAGTACTTGAAGTCTTAGCTAGGGAAAAGAAAGAAAGAGGAAAGAAAATAGGTAAATAAATAAAGAAATCCAGGTATCTGTGTTTGCAAGTGATAGGATTCTGTACATAAGAGACACTACCAGAAAATTATTGGAAGTGATGAGCACTTCCTGTGAAGTGGCACTCTACAAAATTAGCATATGAAAATTAGTAGGTGTCGGGTATGGTGATGCACACCTTGAAACTGTAGCACTCTGGAGGCAGAGGTAGGTCAGTTTTTGTAAATTCAAGACAAGCCTTGTTTAAATAAAGAGGTCTAGGTTGTCCAGAGGTAAACAGCAAGAGCATGTCTCAGACAGACCAGTACCCCCTGTGCTGGCTAATTTTATGTGAACCTGACACAAGCTTTAGTCATCTCAGGAGAGAGAACCTCAATTGAGAAAATGCATCCAGAAGATTCAGCTATACGAGACAAGCCTGTAGGGCATTTTCTTATTTAGTGATTGATGGGAAGGGCACCGCCCAATAGTTGGGGGGCACTCCTGAGCTGGTGGTCCTGGTTTTATATGAAAGCAGGCTAAGCAAGCCACAAGAAGAAAATCAGTAAGCAGCACCACTCTGTAGGGGTATTGTGTTATTTCATGGTAAATAATTGTCCCACCCACTGGTTTAATAAAAAGCGCTGATTGGCCAAAGGCAGGCAGGAAGTGTAGGCGGGGCTACCAGACTAAGAAACACTCTGAGAACAGGAAGCACAGAGCAGAATGCCAGAGAGAAGCTGGAAGAAGCAGAGGAAAACTATGCTGCTCTAAGAAAAGATACCAAGCCAGCCTGGGCCTGAGGCTGACCAACCAAAAACTATCGTATGCATCTGTGTGTCTCTGTGTCTCTGCCGGTCTGTGGGTCTGTGGGCCTAAACCTTGAGGTTAGGCCCGAAAGTCCGGCCCAGAAACCTCAGACTACACCCCTCCATTGCCTCTGCATCAGCTCCTGCCTTCAGGTTCCTGCCCTGTTTGAGTTCCTGTCCTGACTTCTGTCAGTGATGAATAGTGATGTGGAAGTACAAGACAAATAAACCCTTTCCTCCCCAATTTGCTTTTGTTTGACCACAGCAATTGTAACCCTGACTAAGACACCTTCCTATATACTAGAGAGATGTAGTAAGAAACACATGAGAAAAATCCCACTCATAATAACCTCAAAAGTCAACTAAGCAGCAACAACAAAAATCTCATCTAACCCAGGAAGTAACCTCTGCAGTGACAATTTTAAAGTCTTGAAGAGAGGAAGAAATTAGAAAGTAGAAAGTCCTACTATACTTGTGCATCAGAAAAATTGATATTGTGATTGGGCATCTATGTTAGGATTTTATTTCTGTGACACAATGACCAAAAGGCTATGCAACTATGGCTTCCTGCTTCTTTACAAAAAGGCAAAAGCTAGATCCTGTCTCTCAGCCTCCAAAAAATTAACTCCAAATTAATTAAGGACCTTAACATACAACCTGAAATTCTGAAACAGCTCAAGGAAGAAGCATGGAGTGCAGACAAAATATTAGCATAAATAAGGACTTTCTGAATAGGACTCTGCTACTCAGGAAATAATGGCAAAGGGGACTTAGTAAGTCAAGGTTTCTGCACAGCAAGAGCTGTCATCTGAGTCAAAGGGCAGTCTACATAATGGGAGAAAGTAGAAATCTAATCAAGGATTAATATCTAGTTGTATTAAGTTTCTGGCCTAGAATTTCTGGCCTAGCTTCAAGGTGCAGACCCGCAGATCCACAGTCCCATAGAGACACACAGATGCTTACAGTAATTTTACACTGATTGACCCAGGCAAATAACTTACTAAGTCTTAACCCTTAAACCAACCCATGACTCTTATCTTGTTTAGTCTTGGCACCTTTCTCAGAGCAGCATAGTTGTCCTCTGCATCTTTTGGCTAGTCTGGAACCTCTGTGGTATTTCTGCTCTGTTCTTCCCAGAGTTTTCTTAGTCTGGTAGTCCCGCCCACACTTCCTGTCTTCCTTCAGCCAATCAGCATTTTTATTAAACTAGTAGGTGAGACAATTATTTACAATGTAACAACACGTTGTAAATTGTATTCTAGATTGTCAGTGCAATCTAGAATAAAAAAGAATTTTAAAACTTAATCATCAAAATAACAATTAAAAAGAAAATTAATCAAAACTGAATTTTGGGAATAAAATTTTGGGCTCTCAAAACAAGAAATACTAACAGCTAATAAAGACTTTAAAAGGTGTTTCACATTGTTTAACTATCAGGGAAATGCAATTAAAACAACTTTGAGGACCTATGAGATGGCCTGGTGGTAAAGGTGCTTGCTGCAAAACCTGAAGAATCAAGGCCAATTCCTGGGACAACAAATCATACAAGAACTGACTCCAGCAAGATGTTCTCTGACCTGCCTCTGTCTCATGAGTGCCCCCGGGATTAAAGGTGTGCACTACCACAACTCAGCTGGAAGTGGAGAGATTTACGTAGGAACTGGGGTGGAGGGTTTGGAGAGATGAGGGGAAAGACATGGTGGCTAGCCAAACCAGCATACATGAGACTACTACTTTGTAAGCCAATTAAAAAAGAGAAATGTGTGTGTGTGTGTGTGTGTGTGTGTGTGTGTGTGTGTGTGTGTGTGTGTGTGTGTGTTTACAAAAATAGGTAGAAAGGAGAGATCCTGCATGGCTGGATAATGCTGCCCCTAAAGGCAATTGTATATTGGACATAGATTCCAGCCATGGATATCTCCCTATATGATGTTAGTCAGGGACATCCAGAAACACCAAAAACAGTACAGGGTCTTGCAATCTTTGTTGTTGCCCACTAGAACCAGGTGATAAGACCCTATCGCTGAATACACTGTATACTTTGGATACTAGATACAGAGAAATCAAGTTTTAACTGAGATGAAATTTTCCTTCCTGCTATCAAATTTTCATGTTTCTGGAATGTGCTATGCAAGACACTGGAGGAAAAAAGGCATTAATAGCCTTACTCTTCTATGAACTTAATGAATCATAATATCAACCTGCTTACTGCTGCAATAGAGGCATGACCGTTATAGGAGTGTATAAGTCAGGGTTTGATAAAGGAACAGAACTGAGGTGTGTGTGTGTGTGTGTGTGTGTGTGTGTGTGTGTGTGTGTGTGTGTGTGTTTGTGTATGAGATTCATTAGAGTATCTTACAAACTGTGGTCTGGGTATCTCCACAATGACTGTCTCCTGACGGAAAGAATCTGGTACTTGTTTGGTCCATAGGAATAAATATTTTAGCAGTCTCAATCTGGTGCTATAGAGTTCCAGAGGATTCTTAAAGAGGGTCTTCAAACTACATTAGAATCTCAAAGAAGTAGATTTGAATACCAGTGAAGGAATACTTTGGTTATAGGACATGAGAACTTGCCAGTCAGTGAAAGTGATGGCAAGTAGCAAAAACCAAAAGCTTCATTTTTCAATGTGCTGCCCAGATTTGGGGTGGGTCTTCCCACCTCAAATAATCCAATTAAAATCCTTCATCTCAGCTGCTTAGGCTTTAGTTGGTTCCAGACATAGTCAAGTTGACAACCAAGGTTTGCAATCCCAGGGGATCTGTATGCTGTGAATATCAATCTCTAAATAAAGGAGCTGTTTTGGCCCATGACAGGCACCATAGAAAAAGTAGGAGGGGAAATCACAGCATAGGTAAAAGAAGAGACAGATTGAGCCAGTCGCCAAAGAAAACACATGTAAGGAACACAGGTGAGCCATGGGCCACGTGGCAGACAGACTAATGAAAATGGGTTGAGTTAAGATGAAAGAGGTAGCTAGCAATGTGCCTTAGCCATAGGCCAAACAGCATGAACTTAATATACATGTATGAATCATTTAGGGGAGCCTAAGCAGCGGTGGGCAGCTAAGCAGTCTGGCACTGCAGGTCTGTGGGTCTGGACCTCTGGCTGCCCGGGGCCAGGAAACCTTACTGTAACAGTCCTTAGATTGGCAGAAGGAAGCATGTGCCTGGTACTGTAAAGCCATGGCTGGGGATGATATATCCCCTAAGGCAGAACTTATTGTTGTATAGCTGAATTAACATGGTTCCAAAATGCCTTCTAAACATTTATGCTTACAATCACAATGACACAGGCTTACTCAGAGGAACTGTTCCAGTAGTGGACAGTGGAGAATAGAGAATCATAGCTGTTGAAGGTGCTAAAGTAAGTGATGATTTAGCATTCAGTCCAAAGAGGACATTACACCACTCCATCTACAAGCTCAGGTAGCATCACAGAAGAAGGCAAGAGCCAGAAGACCAGAAGAAAGGCTGTGGAATGTCCTTTTCAAAAAAATATGGATGTCTGTTGTTGCCTGAGACCTCAAACCACCATGTACCTGAGAATTATCTTGAATCCTTATCCTACTGCCTCTGCCTTCCAAGTGCTGGGATTATAGGCATGCACTACCGCATTCTACCCCAGATCTGGGTTTTTGGCTTGCCATCTGCAAGCAATCGAGAACAGGAGCTCCATCACAGACTCCCCCATCTCCCATGGCCACTTCTGGGACTTTTATACTCAGGCAGCTTTCTAACTAGACCAAAGGAAGTGGGTTTCTAGTGTCTTGGGTTCTTAGCTATTTCTATGTGCTTGCCTTGAGTTTAACTAAAGTGAATTAACTCTGACAAGCTCATCCTGACCTCCCTTTAACCTTTTTCTCCACATCTCAGTCATGTTCTATTGCTGTGAAGAGACACCATGACCACGGCAACTTTAAAAAAAAAAAAAAAAGCATTTAATTATGGGCTTACAGGGTTAAGGATTTAGCTCACTGGTACAGTGCCTGCCTAGCAAGCACAAGGCCCTGGGTTCAGTCCTCAGCTTAAAAAAAAAAAAAAAAAAAAAAGAGAGAGAGAGAAAAAAAAAAGAAAAACTATGTACTTGCTTACAGTTTCCATGACCATCATGGCAAGGAGCAAAGTAAAAGGCAGGGAAGGCATGGCAATGCAGCAATAGACGAGAGAGAGCATACATCTTATCCAAAAAGGATAAGGAAGGGACTGAACCTGGCTTGGGCTTTTTCAAACCTTAAAGCCCACACCCAGTGACACACCTCCTCCAAACATGGCCACACCTTCTAATCCTTTCCAAAACAGTTCCACCAACTAATTAGTGACCAAGCATTCCAATATGAGCCAATCTCATCCGATTTCATAAAATTAATTGATTTACAGGTACTAGGGATTCAACCCAGGGCCTCACACATGTATTGAGTTGCATACCCCCATGAGTTTAATTTTTATCCCCCAGACTCCTATTCTCTGAATTTTCTTTTCATGCTCAAGGAAGCGTTTCTTGACCTACATTTAGATTAGATCCAGTTTCCCTGTCAAATGATAATTCTGCTAAGGCTGCTGGATATGTTTATAACCCTAGCACTTGGGGGGCTAGACAGCATGAGTGTGAGCTCAAGGCCAACCTGGCTACAAAGCAAGATCCTGCCTCAAAGGACAAAATAATTAGTATTTTGGTATAAATTTTATCAGGGCTAATTCTGCTTTGTGTACTTCTGTATACTCAAAGCACAACTAACATGCTTGAAACAGTTTCAAAACAATAAAAAAAGCAATAAACATTCTTGAGAGAATTTTTTTTTTTGAGACAGGGTTTTTCAGTGTAGCCCTGGCTGTCCTGGAAGTTTCTTTGTAGACCCCATTGAACTCACAGAGATTGGCCTGCCTCTGCTTCCCAAGTGCTAGGATCAAAGGTGTACGTCACCACCGCACAGGGATCACAATTTTTGAATCTATACTATGGGTCATGAGTGACCTTTGTTTTAAGACAGGTCTCATTACTTAGCTCTGGCTTTCCTGAAATTTACTGTATAGACCAGGGTGGCCTTGAACTCAAGAAGTCCACCTGCCTCTGTTTCCAAAATTCTGAGATCGAAGGTGTAGGTTACGACCCTGGTCCATACCTGGGCTTGTTACTGGGGATATAGAAATAATTTTTAAAATATTTCATATTAAACATAAAATGCATAAAAGTTTGAAAGCATTAATGTAACCTGTAATAAAACTCAGTACCCAGCTTCTGTGGCAAATATGTACATATCAATGAGAAAGAGCTGGAGGGGGCAGAGGTACTGCCCTGAACAGCTGGGAGGCTGTAGTCTGGCAGAATAGGAAGACTTGGGTGCGTGGTACAAGAGTACAAAGCTGGTATTAAGCAATTTTAAAGGGAAAACCCAGGCTCGATGGGTTGTCACTCATTAGCTACGGTCTACATTACATTTTCAACTTTTCCAAACCTTCCCTTCTGATTTTCTTTCCTTGTTGATTTCAGCCAACCCAGTATCTGGGGAGACACAGCACCCAACTCAGATTTTGCATCTAGTAAAATGGCTTCATATCCTGCGTTTCCTTCCTTACTTTTGTTTTTTGATGTATAATGGTGCTGGAGATTAGACCCACAGAATTGTTCTGAGCAAGTCTTACTTTGTGACAGGGCCTTGAATTCACCATGTAGTTAGGCAGACTGCCCTTGTGATGCTCCTGCCTCAGCCCCCAGACGACATGTTGGGCTACTCCTATCACTTAGCACAGTTGATGCAAGATGGTGAGCGCTCAGCAGTACAGTCACCATAGTTACTATTGCCATGACTACGAGAGAACTAGTATTCTCCAACTTTCAGCGTGAAGACAGCGGACTGTGAGCTCGCGACGTGTCCATCCCCTCTCAGGGAGACGCAGCCCAGGGTCAGAGATCCAGCCAGTTGCCCATCGGGGCCGCGCCGATCCCAGCCCCGCCCCCGCCGCGCGCGCCCGCGCGGCCCCGCCCCCGAGCTGACGTATGGGGCGGAGCCTCGCGGCGGGCGGGCTGCTGTGTCGCGAGCTTCCGCGCTGGCGGGTCCCGATCCTCGCGCGGCGGCTCCACGAGCTTAGACCTTTCGCTCCTTCCCCCCCCACCCGCGCGTGGGTTCCGGGTCCCGGCGGGGTCAAGCCGCAGCCGGACGCACAGGAAGGGTGAGTGTCCGCGTGGGCGCGCGTCGCGTGCGGGGCATTGTCTGACGCGGGCACGTGCGCCCCTCCCCCACCGCGGTCGCGCGGACAACTCAGCAGCGCGGCGCGGACGGGTGGGCGCCCGGGTCCGCGAGCTCCGAGGTCCGGCGTGGGGAGGGTCCTTCCCGCCGCGCAGCCTCAGACGGGGCTCCTTGCAGCCGCGGCGGCTGAGCCTGCGCGGTGACCTGCGGGTGGTCCCGAGAGGAGGTCGCCTCGGCAAGTTTGGATTTGACCAGAGACATCTGCCGTGGTTGAGGGAGGTTGAATGGAATCGACCGGAGGGCGTGCGACGGTGCTGTGTCGCGGTGGAAGCTTCGCCAAGTGAGGACTTGACCAGGACGGCTCGGTGGGCTGTATAGCCAGATTGCAGAAGACAATAAGGTTTAGAGCTCCTCTCCATTATGCATGTATTTATGTTAAACAGAAAATAACGAAGTCCTGCGGCAGCTCGCTCACATCTTGCTAGTTTGGGTATTGCTAGTATTTTCATCTAGGCACGCTTCTTAGTTACTGAAACAACACACTTTTAAAATTCCATTTTCTCATTACCGTAGAATACAGCGGAATGCTACATATATTCAGTACTATCGGTGCCCCTAAAAAGTAGCAAGTATTCATCCTAGAAAAATTTTAACTGAAGACAAGGAAAAAAACCAAAGTTTTAATGTTCAGAAATAATTACTATGGGTGTCACTATTTGTTTACGTAGGCATTTGCAAAGGTAGGACCGAAACAGAACAGGTGATGCGTTAGTGGTTTTACTTTTTGTCGTCTGAGACAGGGTTTCTCTGTAGTTCTGCCCGTCCGGAACTCACTCTGTAGAGCAGGCTGGCCTTGAACTCTGAGGTTTTACTTGCCTCTGCCTCCTGAGTGCTGGAATTAAAGGCCTGTGCCACTACCCCAGGCTGACTTCTACTTTTTATGGGAAGCTTGTGTAAAGGTTTTGGAAAGTAGCATAATCCAACGACTACATGGAATAGGTCAGCAGAGCCATCTAGGGAGTCAAGGATGCAGCTGCGAAGTAGCCCGGACTGAGTCCACGGCAATGGAAATGGACAGGGAAAAGAAGATATTTTGGAGATAGAATTAGCAAGACTTGGAAATGGTTTGGTAAGGGAAAGGGGGAGGTCCTATGTAGCCCAGGTTGGCCTTTGAACTCTGTATCCTTTTGCCTCAGCTCTGAGTGCTGAGATTTACTAACGTATTCTGCGTTGCTTTTTAAATTCCTGTTTTGAGCAGCCCAACCGATAACCATACTGTTTACTGAGATAGGGAATCTTGAGCTCTATTTTGAATGAAATAAATTTGAGATACTTATTTCTTACAAGGTCAGTATGTTAAGAAAACACGTGACAGTATAAAACTCAGAATTAAAAGATTAATCAAAGGACAGAGAAGAAACAAAATTGTATTTCTTCTCTGGCAACCAAGAGGGCTTTTAAGTTCCTAGAGTAGAAGTTAATCCTTTTGGACTGGTGTTCTATCCCTGCATGGTAGAAAGAAATAACTGCCCCCCAAAAGTTGTTCTCTGACCTCTATGTGCATGCTGCTTACCCACACATGTCTGCAGACACACTTTCCCCTGGTGTTTATCCCTAGCCTGTTTTGGTTACTGGTATATTTTAACATTTTTTTGAGCAGTTTAAAAATATTTATTTTAGTTTTAAGTGTTTGAGTGTTTTGCCTGGATGTGTATTATTTGGCATGCTCTAGTTAGCTTATGGACTATTTTGGGTTGGTAAGTTAGTTTAGTTATCTGGAACAGGAGCCTTTGAGTTCATGTAGCCAAGGGTAGCCGTAAACTCCTGGTGCTTCTACATATGTGATGGAATTACAGGTATGTCACCATGCCCAGCTAGAATACTTATTTTATTATAGATTATTAAGAAGAGCCAGGCTTGGTGGTACAGGTCTGTAACCCCAGCTACTTGCAGGTTAAAGCAGTAGGATCATGGAGCTGGAGAGTTAGCCCAGCAATTTAATGTCACTTACTGCTCTCTATTAGAAGTCCCACGATAGTTCCCAGCACCCATGTCAGGCTACTCACAATTGTCTGTAACTCCAGCTCCAAGAGGGACCTCCAAGGGCACCTGTATGCAGATGTACATACATACAACTTCCATGTGTACACATAAAAAATCTTTAAGTCTGGAGAAATGGCTCAGTGGTTAAGAACACTTGATGCACTGGGTGCTGGTGGCACATGTGTATAATTCCAGCACTTGGGAGGCAGAGGCAGGCAAATATCTGTGAGTTTGAGGCCAGCCTGGCCTACAAATAGTTCCAGAACAGCCAAGACAGTAACACAGAGAAACCTACAACCAACCGTTAACTCTTGGTTCAAGGGACCCATTGCCCTCTTTTGGCCTCTCTGATTATGAGGCACATATGCTTTATACTTAACCTACATGTAGGCAAAACATGCATACACATTCAAAAAAAAAAAAAAAAAAAAAAAAAGAATCCCCATGTTAGCAAAACTTGTCTCAGAATATGAAGTCCAGAGTGGTGTAGGAAGGGATGGGGATGTACAGCTGTGAGGCACAGCATTTGCATAGCATGTGTGAAGTTCTAGACCAGTAGCTTGCCTAATTGTGTATGCGTGTGTAAAGAATAAAGACTGTTATGGTCTCAGAAATACCTGGACTGACTATTCTCATTCAGCCATGTATTTTTTTAAAAAAAATATTTATTTTATTTATTGTCTGTGTGCAAGTATGCATGCGGGTACATACCTGTATAGGCCAGAAGAGTACAGCAGAGCTAGAGTTACAGGCATTTGGTTATGCAGGAAATGATCCACCGATCCATCTTTCCAGCCTGCCACCTTGGGTTTTTCTTTCCTTGATTTTTGTAATTAGGGATGGTATGAGCCACCATGTGGGTTCTGGGACCCGATCCTGAGACTTCTGTAAGAGCACGTGCTCTTAACTGCTAAGCCCGCTTTTCAACTGGGTATTTTCAGTGTTCTTCCCTTGACTGTTGGTTGCTTCTTTAAATTGGTCACTGTGTCTTTAGTCCACTCCTCCTGTCAGTCTGTTTACTACTGCCTGTTGGAGGGTGGGGTGAGTGGATTTTTAAAAGAAAAACAACATGTGCGTTAGGTTGTTTCCTTGTCCTTTGGTCTGTGTGGTAAGGAAAACAGCTGGAGGTAGAGCTCAGTGACAATGCTGTGCAAGGTCCTGGGTTCCCGTTTGCAGCATTACAAGAGAAAAAGTTGGTTTTTGTCGTCATTGGTGGTGGTGGTGAGTTTGTGTGGGCTTATAAGTTGTGTTTAAGCATTTTGCGGGTTGTATCCCGGCTAGCCTAGATTTCCCTGAGTGCACAAGCAGCCTGCAAACCCTTGGCAATCCTCTTTTATATCACTGCCTCCCCAGTGCTGAGGTTGCAGTCTTGAATCACCATGTCTGGCTCTATGGGAGAGGGTGTTGGAGACAGGGTCTGGATATGCAGCTCTACCTGGCTCTGAACTCAGGATCCTCCCAGTTGTCCTGCCCTGTCCCTTCCAGTGCTACACTTAGAATCACATGTGTCAATGTAAGACCTTAAACAGCCTTTTAATCTTTTGGAATTAAATAAGTATTCACCCAGATTTTGGCTAGGCATTGCACACCTGTAATTGCAGCCATCTGGGTGTAAACAAGAGGATTCTAAGTTCAAGGTCTACCTGAGCTACAGAGGGTTTACAACGTTGGGTGAGTTGGATTTTCCTTTGTTTGTTTTTTTTTTTTTTTTTCCTTTCCTTTGAAGAGTGTTGTAGTAAAATGAAAAGGTCAGGGTAAAATCTGAATCTATTGGAAGGTGGATTGTGTGTTTAGGTGTGAGAACTTATTATGCAGAGATAGTTAGTTTTCAATAGGCAAGCCCTGTGCATTCTTTTGCTGAGAAGAGTGAATGGAGAGAGAATGGTTGATTACATGGTGTGGAAGGGTCTTTGGTTGTGGTAGGTTGTGCCTGTAATCTCGGAAGGCTGGGACATGAGCCAGGGCTTCCCCTTTGGCGGGGAGTCTCTCAATTTTGTGTTCCTTGGTATCCGGACTCACTGTGCAGACTAGGTTAGTCTTGAACTCAGAGCTCTGCCAGCCTCTGCCTCAGAAGTGCTAAGATTTAAGGCTCCCCAGCACAGGGTTTGGTTGTGTTTTTAAGATGGACTACAGTACAGGAGCTGTGAATGCTGCTGCCTGTGTTTGCTGGGGGAGCGCCTCCCCTGCCTGGTAGCTTTAGTTATCTATTTGAGCAGTTATTGAATATTTTCAGACACTTTGGAGGGAGAGTGTGGGAGAAGATATGTTGGATGAGGTGCTCAGGGAAGGTCTTACTTAGATGAGGTGGGTGCTTGAGCTTGGATCTGATAAACAGTAACCAGGCTGAAGGAACCAGAAACACAGATGTCCAGAACATTCAAGAATATTTGAAGAGCAGAGAAGGGCAACCTGAGACCAAGGATAGAAAGGGCCAGGGCATGGAACTTTGCAAATCACGTCACAGCATGTGAATTGATTGACCCGTAAATGTTATAGGAAGCCATTAGTATGAGGCCAACAGGTAGTGACATAACATTTTTTATAGTGCTTTTCTTAACATGTTTACAGAGAAACATTTTTTTGTTTTTTGTTTTTACAAGACAGGGTTTCTCTGTGTAGTCCTGGCTGTTCCAGAACTTGTTCTGTAGACCAGGCTGGCCTTGGAACTCACAGAGCTCCGCCTACCTCTGCCTCCTGAGTGCTGAGATTAAAGGCCTTAGCCACCACTGCCTGGATGAAACTGATTTTTAAGTGTACAGTTGGCTGACTTTATATAAGACATGGTCACCTTTTTTATGTCTCTGCCTCCCCAAGTCAGTCACCAGCAGTACCCTCAGTTACATTCAAGTTTCTTTGGAAACCGTGGTCTACAGAGTGAGTTCCAGGACAGCCAGAGTTATGCAGAGACAGCCTGTCTTTAAAAAAAGTAGTTCTCTGACTATGCATTTATTTGTCTGTTGAGGGATTTAAGAAATAGAATCTTTCAGTGTGTACCCCTGTGCTCCTTTCTCTTGCTAAGACTGAGATTCATCTTTGTTGCTTGGGTAGGTATTGATTAGGCACAACAATCTTCCATTCTGTGTGGATTTCAGGAGTGGGTCATAGATACTCAGTTCTGATACTTAACTATAGGAGTGCTTGGTTATTTTTTTTCACATGGCAGAAAGCATTGTCTGACTGAGGTATGGAAGGGAAGGTGAGGGAACATTGGATCTCTGTAGGAGAGTTCTTGTGTGTTGGGGGGATACTGGAATGTACCCAATCGCATCTCCACCAGTCCCTCTGAGGTTATTTTCTTCCCCCTTCTCGCCCTCAGTTTGTACAGCAAAGACATGGTTTCGCTTTATTCTTGGAGAGAGAATAGAATGGCAGTAGTTGGTTTTCAGTGAACTTTCCCGTCTTCCTCAGACATCTTTCTAAGGACGATTATTTTTGTGGTTATTTAGGAAGTGACAGGACACTATGAATTCCATAGATAGGTGAAGGTGATACCATACTTGGGCTTGTCTTTACAGAGAATACCTTGGGCTTTTGACACACTTTCCAGAAATTAGGTGGCCACTGAGGAAATGGTGTGGTTCAGGAACAGGTTTGAAGATCTGCTGGGACTTTGAGTAGATTTCTGGGTCTTGTTATTTGGTCTTATTTGTAAGAAATTAGGGACTGGAGAGATTGTTCAACATTTAAGAGTACTGGATGTTCTTCTAGGGGACCTGGGTTAAATTTCCAGCACCCATATGGCAGTCTGTTAACTCCAGAGGATCCTTTGGTCTCTGTAGACACCTGCACTCATGTGAATATATGCTCCCCCATTCATATGTAATAAAAATAAATTAGGCATCTTGATTTTTTTGTTTGTTTTATTTCTGTTTCTTTAGTTTTTTTTCCATATATCACCAAGATATTCTCAGATTGACTAAACTAATCACAAACCAAACACAAAAGTCTTTCTGTCTGCTTTTTAAGGCAGATTCTTAGGGAGTTCAGGCTGGCCTTAAACTCACAGTAACCCAGAATAGCCCTTCATCTGCCTGAGTGTTGTGATTTTTGAGTGTCTGCCATCTGCTGGTTTATTTGAATGTATGTAGTGCTGGGGATTGAACCCAGAGCCTCATGCATGCTGGGTAAACCCCTACCAACTGAGCTGCATCCCTACTTAGCTCCTCTTTTTACCAACTTAAAAAAAAAAAAAAAAAAAGGATTCCAGACCTTCCAAAAAATACTTATGTTCTAAATTAGAGCAGGTTACTCATGATTCTGAAAAAACTTTACATAGTAGGACACTCATAAGTGCTGCATGCTTTTTAGAATATTTCAAAATTTCATGTTACCCAAAAGAGCAATTCTATAAAAAACAAATTGTTTTCCATGACTTATGTATCTGTCACATAATGACTTACTCTAGTCTGAATCAGGTGACTGTCTCTGGGATAAGATAGTTAAGTGCTCTTGAGTGCCCTCTTGGTTTTCTGTTTTATTTTTATTTTATATGTGTGAGTGTTTTGTCTGCAGCACCATTTGGGTGCTGGGACTCAGGCTCAGGTGCTCTGGACCAGCAAGCAGGCCCCTTACCTGCTGGTTGATCTCTCCTGCTTCTCATGGTGTTTGAGACAAGGTCTTAAACATCTTAGATTGGCCTCCAATTTGATATGTATTGAATCCCTCTGCTCCCAAATACTGTAAATTAGAGGCACCAGCAGGCTTTCTGGGTTTGTTTTGTTCTTAGTGTAAAGACTAAAGAGCTGAGGTGCTTTTAAATTGATGTGTTTGTCTTACCTTTGAATGGACACAACATTTAAAAAATATTTTTTTGAGTGGAAAGAAGTGAACTGGGTAAATTTTACTATCTTGTATTTTAAGGCATTTTTATACAAAGTTAGTAATTTTGAGTTAACAATTTACTCTTGTTAGGTCTAAGATTGGGGAAGGACAGTTCAGGAGGACACAAGAGGGATAACTGGGGAGTAAGGAGTTTCTTTGCAAGGTTATTAGCACCATGGACAGACAGAAGGGTAAGACAGGGAATAGGGCCCTCCAACAGGAGTTCAGTTCAGTCTCTCCCACATGGTAAAGGAGGGAAACACTGGACTTTTGTGTTGTTGTTTAGGTTTATTTTTGTTTTGTGTGTGTGAGTCTTTTGCTTACATGTGTGTGGAGGCCGAAAGAGGACATTGACTCCTCTGGAGTTAGACTGCTTAGCTACCATGTAGATGCAAGTGCTGGGAATCTAACCCTGCTCTTCTGGAAGTACAGCTAGCTCTCTTAGCCACTGAGCTTCTGCTGCTTCTTACATTTGAGGGTGCATTTTGGTGAGTGGCAGACTCTGATTCTAAGGCAGGAAGCAAGGGACTGGGTGGAGAACAGAGTGGGACCCTTCTGATGTAAACTCACTTCCCAGGTGAGATGTCTGCTGGCTTGGGACTCAGCAGTGTTCCAGTTGGGTACCTGTAGGTATCTGTGGGACCTGAGCAGAGACTGGATTCTAACATCACATTCTTAAGATCATTATTTTTAAGGCCCTCCCCCCTTTTTTTGATTCAGAGTCTTATTGTGTCACCTGGGCTGGCCTTGATCTGATGATCCACTTCCTTAGTGTTAGGTATGTGGATATACTCCACTACACCTGCCTTAGTTTAAAATAAGCACCCCAAGAAATAGCTAGGGTGTATTTGGATAATTTCATCTTAGTGGTAGAACATAAGTTTGGGACTCAGGAAGTAGTCCTCTGGAGGGACTGACTTACTCAGTCAGTCCCCCTTTGCCTTGCTCTGCCACGGAGCTCCACCCCCACCCTCCACCCTGTTTTCTTATCTGCTCATTGGTGATTCAAAGACTTGGTAGAAGTACAGCAATGTAAAAACCACAATACCGACTTGTTTATATTGGTTAGATTAGTGAGGTAGTAATATTTTAGGTATGCTAGGTTAGATATGGTCAACTACTTTTACCTCTTTCTCTTAAAATGTGGCTGCTAAAATATCTAAGATCTTTATGTGGCTGCTATTATGTTTCTCTTGAACAGTACAAGATTTCTTAAGTTGGCTCATGTTTTGGAATAGTTTGGAAGAGGACCACTGTCCAGTAGATGTTATCACACTACTAGAAAAGCATCCTTGTCTGTGATGCCCACTGCAGCAGTGACCAATTTCTGGTGGCCTTGAACACAGGGAATGTCAGAAATTACACTAAATCAAAACAAGACAAAAACAAACAAGCAAAAATGGAATTTTATATTGCATTTAATTTTATTTATTCATGAATGCATTTAATTTTATTGTGTATGTCTGAGTATTTTACTTGTATGTATGTTTGTGAACCACATGCATGCCTGGCATTTGAGAAGGTCAAAGAGGGAGGGAGTCAGATCCTCTGAAATGGGAGTTACAGATAGTGGTTAGCTGCCATATGAGTGCTGGGAATCCAGCTGAGGTCCCCTGGAAGAGCCAGTGCTCTTAACCTGAGCCATCTTCAGCTCCATTTTATTTAATTTTAATAAATTTAGTTTTAAAGTTAAGTAGTCACATGTAGTTAGTGGCTAATATATGAAACCTTGTGAAATTAGGATTTGTGGGATTCAACCATTCATATGTAAGGCTAGCTTTTTACCATATTGCAAAGTTGTTCATTAGTTTGATAGAAGTACACAGTTGTGTTTATTATAAACAATACTAAAAGATCGGGATTATTTTACTGAGTAATTGCTGTAGCAAGCACTGGATAAGTACCAGAGGTAGGATTTGCATATTGGTATGAGCCCTGAACTATACTGTTGATGTTTTGAAGTATGCTTAAAGCTTTGTGAATTATGAAGCACTGTAAGCTTAACATTGCTTTTTATCAAAGTCTGGTTCACACACACACACACACACACACACACACACACACACACACTCACTCACTCACTCACTCACTCACTCACTCACTCACTCACACTGTCTCCTTCTGTGAAAGCTAGACTCTTTGAAAAGTGTCAGTAGGGCCAGGCATGGTGGCATATGCCTTTAATCCCAGCACTTGGCAGAGGCAGGAGGATCCCTGAGTTCAAGGTTAGCATGGTCTACATTGAGCTTAGGACAGCTACAGATACAGAGAGAGATCCTGTTTTGTTTTGTTCTTAAAGGAAGAGAGAAATGTGAGCAATGGAGCAATGCAAAGCTTTGCTAAAGAATTTTCTTTGAAAGGGAAATCTGAGCTTTTAACAGATAACCACGCTGATAATATTTTTGGAAACTTAATATTAGATTTAATGTTGGCTGAGTATGCACTGACATCAGGAGTTGAGCATCCCTAACCAGAAAACATAAAATTCCTAAAGTTGAAACATTTCTGGATTCAAGTTTTTCAGACCAGGCGTGTTTAGCCTGCATGTGCTACATATTTTGTATTGTTTATTACCTTTGTGTGTATGTATATAAACATTCATATATGCCAGTATTTCATAGTACTATTAATGTGTTATTGTTTTCACAGTGAAGAATTGAATGTCACCATGTCTGGAATCAAACGAACAATTAAAGAAACCGACCCTGATTATGAGGATGTGTCTTTGGCCCTTCCAAATAAGCGGCATAAAGCGATTGAGAGTTCAGGTAGATATTGAATTGCTTTAAGGTTCATCTTCACTGACGTTTGCCTCTGCCCAGGATTTGCAGTCTATATGATTATGTCATTATACACAAGCTGAAGGATATGTGAGGGGTTAGCATAGTGTTCTGTAGTATACCACGTGACACACAAGGGAGTAGTCTAGAGGGGACGGGAAAGCAAGCTATAACACTTAACTGTTGTGGAATATAACTTAAAATCAGAGTTTTGGCACCTGGAAAGATGGCTCAGTCATTTAAGAGTTTGTTTTTTTAAAAAAATTCTCCCCTTTTGGTTTTTTGAGACAAGGTCTCTATTGTGTAGCTTTGGCTGTCCTGGAACTTGCTATGTAGACCAGGTTGGCTTTGAATTCACAGAGATTAACTTGCCTTTGCTCCCAAGTGTTGGGATTAAAAGCGTGAACCATCACACCTGTCAGTGCGATACTTATTTATTTATTTAGTGACAAGGTTTTTATGTGTAGCTCTGGCTGTCCTGGAACTCACTCTCTAGACCAGGATAGTTTTGAACTGCAGTGTTGGTATAAAAGATGTTTGCCACCATCCCACCCATCCCCCCCAAGTTTGTTTGTTTTTTTTTTTTTAATTAATTTCATGTATATGGGTGTTTTGCTTGCACGTATGTCTATGCAACCTGTGCATGCATTGCATGTGTAGACCAAAAGAGGTTATTAGATTCTCTGAAACTAGAGTTACAGGAGATGGAGATTGTTAGCTGCCATGTGGGTGCTGTGGGATTTATTGTACATTGTAGATATTTGTCCTTGCTACTGATTGAGTAAAATGCTTATTGGTCAGAAGGCAGACAGGAAATATGGGCGGGGCTACCAGAGTAAGAAAAGTCTGGGAAGAGGAAGAACCGGGCAGAGACGCCAGGAAGACTCAAAGAAAAGAAGAAATGCTGTTCTGAGGAAAGATACTAAGCCACTTGGCTAATCATGGGGTAGTTTAAGATGCAAGAGCTAGCTAGCAATATGCCTGAGCTATAGGCCAAACAACATGAAATTAATATAAGAGTTTATGTGATTATTTGGGACCAAGTAGCTGTGGGTGGTCTATTTGAGACAGCTGGTCCAGATCTTGAGGATAGTCGGGGCCAGAAACTCTTACTACAAATGGTGCCCAACATGGGACACGCACGTCCACATGAGGCTAGTACAGGCCAAAAACTCTTACTGTACTTGGGTCCTCTGCAAAAGTAGTCTGTGCTCTTAACTGCTCAGCCATCATTCCAGCTCCAAGCTCTAGAGGACATAAGTTTGATTCCCAGCATCTGTGTTAAATGGCTCACAACAGCCTATAAGTCCAGCTCAGGGAAGTCTATGCCCTCTTTGGCCTCCATGGGCACCTATGGAGTCTGTTATATGGAATAACCATGTGAGGTAATTATAGGTGATATGTAGATGAAGGTTTTTTAATAGTTTCATATTATTTTCATGTATATAGAAATAAGAATGGCCGTACCAGATTATTTCATGGG
The DNA here is from genome assembly GCA_033318265.1 of Phyllotis vaccarum. NCBI lineage: Eukaryota > Metazoa > Chordata > Mammalia > Rodentia > Cricetidae > Phyllotis > Phyllotis vaccarum. Next base: position 186,417,228 of record JARWLC010000002.1, read on the forward strand.
TAAGATATACTTTAAAGTATTAATTGTGCTCATTAGTGTTTCACTTGTGTGTTAGCTGTCACGTCAGAGGGGAGGAGGTTTCTCTTGACTCATGCTTTCAGTCCTAGAGTGGCTGACTCTGTTGCTCTGGACCTGATGTGAAGCAGGGTATCGTGACATCATTCTTGTAGTAGTGGAGGCTGTTCACTGCACAATAGTCCAAAGCTGACAGAGAAAGAGTGAGCCACAGGGGCTTCGGAAGAGATGTATCGGAAAGAAGATGACTTTCTTCCTCCACAGCTAGATGTAACTAAGACCTCCCAGCATCGCAATCCGCTGGGGACCAAGCTTTGAGCACATGGACTTTTGGAAACACTTTCAGAATTGATGTAATGGCAGTGTTGAGGTCATATGTAAGTTTATGGAATTTGGAAAACACTGATCTAGTCTAACCCAGTTGGTAGATGCTAGAGGGGATTGAAGGTTCAGAAGTATTACTATGTAATATGTTGAAAAGCAAATCATCAATTCTATTAATATTTTGACTCATGATTTATCTCTCTTAACCTGACATAAAAATTGTGTCTATATTGGATACTTGAGAAATGGCTCAACAATTAAGAGCATTTGATGCTCTTGCAAGGAACAGAGTTCTGTTCCAAGCACTTATGTTTGATAGCTCACAATTTGACAACTATAAGTCCAACTCCAGGGTATCTGACATCCTCTGGCTTCCACGGAAAGAGGGGAATAAGATGGGGCGGGGGGGGGGGGGTGATCGTACACAGAAACAACAAATAAAAGTATCTTGATTAACTGTATTTAAGACCTACCATGTGATATTTTGTTATTGGTTTGCCTCTTTCTTCCCCATCCCACATAGATTTATGCAGATGAAAGAGAACATACTTTTTAAGAACAAATTATACAGCTGTGTACCTCTGTGTTTGCTAAGGATATTGTCTCATGAACCCAAAGCAGTTTCTGTTCCTTGGGTTTCTTTGGCTGCTGATTTAAATCAAGGTAGCTACTGATTAATTTGGTGTGCCTTTCTTTATATAGCTCGAGATGCAGCTGTGCAGAAAATTGAGACTATTATTAAGGAGCAGTTTGCTCTTGAAATGAAGAATAAAGAACATGAGATTGACGTCATTGATCAGGTATAATAATGATAAATTGAAAATACCAAATTCATGGAGGGAAAAGAATATGTTTGATGAGGTTTCAAAAAATTCCCCATTGCTGGGTGTGGTGGCACACATCTTTAATCCTGGCGCTCCAGAGGCACAGGCAGAGTCAGGCAGTTGTATCTCGAGTTCTAGGACAACTTAGTCTCCATAGTGAGTTCCAGGACAGCTAGGGCTACGTAGTTGAGACCCTGTCTCAAAACAAACAGAAAATTACCCAGCTGAGGGATGACCTGTAATCCCAGGATTTGGGAGGTAGAGAGGTCCAGGCATTTAAGGTCATCTTACCTTAGGTACATAGTGAGTATGAAGCCAGCTATACATGAGTCTTTTTCTCAAAAAACAAAACAACACAAAAACAAAACAAATGAAATTGGATAAAAGATAAAAAGTTCTTCTTGAATGTCGGTTCCTAAGATATTCCTTTTTGGTATTTTATTCTTAGTGAATATGTTACTAAGTGCACACGCACTGCCCCCAGCCCCAGTGTGCTGTGGGATAGAAGCAAAGATTCCAGGCTGTTGGAATACACATCCGCTCTCAGTCACTGAACTGCATCTCTAACCCTTAGTTAGGTGAAAGTAGTTATTTATGTGTTGATAGGATTCAGGAAGCTGAGTCTTGGTTGAGTTAGCGTTTGTTATGTGTATTGTAAGTAGTTGTTACTGTCAGATTTAAACAGTATTTAAACTCTCACTTGATTTTAGCGACTGATTGAAGCCAGAAGGATGATGGATAAGCTGCGTGCCTGCATTGTAGCAAACTATTATGCTTCTGCTGGTCTTCTGAAGGTTTCTGAGGTAAGTGTTTGTCATATTCCAGTCTCCATTTTCCTTGCTTGGGGAAAAGTCAGGCCAATGTGGATTCCCTAGCATTGAGACATTTCTTACATTGACCTTTAGAATTCAGTAAGCCTACTGCCTTTCTGAGGAACATAGATCATCAGGCAGTATGTTAACTGTGGTCCTTTCCCTGCTGGTGTTCCAATAGGCTGTTTCTATCCAGGAGGGAGACCTCACTGCATTTCCCCATAACTCTTCTTCCTTTGCTTGCCTTACTCAGCATTTTTCCAGATGCCACTTTGTTGTTTTTTTGTTTCTTGAGCAGGGTTTCTCTGTGTAGCTCAGGCTGTTTTGAAACTTGCTCTGTAGACCGGGCTGGCCTCAAACTCAGAGATCCTCCTGCCTTTGTCTCCTGAGTGCTGGGATTAAAGACGTGCTTTCCCCCCTTCCTCCTCTGTCCCCCAAAGCCTAGCCCAAATACTACTTGATAATGATAGTTTTCAGTAGAAAAGAAAGATAAGCGTGTTTGTTTGCACACCGTGTAGATTCATCAATTTAAAATTATATTATTTTCCTTCTAAGACATTAAAAATAAGTTCTAGACAGCATAACATTTTAACACTTAACTATAAAACATTTTTATTCCATTCCTCCCCCCTGGCAGCTGTGTATTAAGCCCAGAGTGTCATTGAAACACACAAATACACACACACACACACACACACACACACACACACACACAGAGTCGGGGCTACACAGAGAAACCTGTGGGAAAGCGGGATTGGAGAGGGGTGCTTGTCTTCCCTGGAGTTTCTATGTCTAAATTCCCTTAAGGATATTAGTCCTAGAATAGGGTTGACCTCAGTCTAGTATGGCTTCATTTCAAATTGATTTATTTGTAGCTACAAAGATACAAAAACCCTCTTTTTTGTCCACCTATTCTCTCTGTGCTTGTGCCTGTGGTTGACTCCAGGGTCTCACATATGATAGATACATATTCTACAATTCAGCAATACCCACAACCCCTAAGCCTGTTTCTGAATAAAGCCACTGATTCTGGGAGGCTTTGAATTTGTGGAAGTTGTACTATCCTGCACAAATTCTGATGTTGCTGATTAAATAGCTTAGTATTTTTTACCGTGACAGCCACTCCCAGCTTGAAAAACTGGTTAGTGTTTTGTTGATTTGCCATTCGCAGATAGAATCTGGTGTTTGGTAGTATAGAAATGTATAGGTTTTATCTCCCGATGTTCTCATTAAGATTTACTCAGGGCTGGGCTGGAGAGGTGGTTTAGTTGTTTCTTTGGGTTCAGTTCCCAGCATCTATATAGTGGCTTGCAGCTGTCAATAACTTCACCTTTAGGGGACCCAACACCCTCTTTTGTCCTCTGCAGCCACCATGGTACACCACATGGTACACATGCGTGCATGCAGAAAAACACTCATACAAATAAAATAAATACATTAAAAAAAAGCAAGCATTCAAGGACTTTTTTTTTTTTTTTTTTTTTTTTGTCTTTTAGCCATTTAATTATCATAAATTTGGAACGGACATTTACGGCTCTGGAAAGTCGTACTACTGAATTAGTCAGCTCTGTTTCTTATTTTAAAACATTAGTGTCCTCACAGACCAGTTTTTAAGAAATAATAGGGCTTTTGTTTTGATTAATAACTATATAACTGTGTGTGTGTGTGTGTCGCTGCCTGGGGACTAGCCTCCAAGCAGCAGAGGGCTCAAAGGGAAATTCAGCATTGGCATGTACTAGACTTTTTTATCTGAGGGGGTTAAGGGGAAAAGACACTCACACTCCCTTGATGGTTTCCTTCAGACCTTTTCTTTCTTTCTTTATTTATTTATTTTCATTTTCTATTCATTATATTCCTGGTGATTTCCTTCTCTCATTCTGAGGTTTCCATCCTAGCCCATTTTAACTCTTAAACTCTCTCTAGCTCTCTCTCTTCTTTCCCTTATAGCTTACACACCCCAGCAAAATCTTTCAGGCAATATAAAAATGACAGTGGTTAGTAAAAACACATGTTTTTCATATCTCTACATTGATTAAACATTTTACATATTACAGGTGAAAAACAACTTATCCCAAGAACCCACATACATTCTAGCTAAGCAGCCTGTTATAAATTAGCCGTGTAGGCAAGCAAGCTATTCTTAGGCTTCTTGGTCTGCAGTTACAAAGGAAGGGCCAGTTATTTCATACTCATCTGGAAAGGTCATCTTATAAGAAGTTTAAAGGAATCACAAACCTAAACTTTCATATATGAAAAGAACAAATCAATTTAAACCTTTAGGGTGCACACCAACTCATAGTTTCTTATATCAGGAGATTGAGGGTAAAAATGGCTGCAAGGACTTAACCATCACCTTTGGTCTTCAGTCCTAGCAAGAAATGCACATCAGCGAGCAGTAATTGGGCTGCTTTGCTCTTGTGCTCCTACCTTAAAGAGTTCCGCATTGAGCTCTCTGCTTTTCCAAAACTTTAGATCATTTTCTTGGCATTTTCACCTCAAAGATATTGACAGAAATATCTTAGTCTAATTTTAAGTTATTTTTGAAGCTTTGTTTTAGTTGTGATACACTCTGAAACTTGGGAACACATCTTTCAACATTAAAGTTAAAAGAATTTATGCTAGCTGGGCTACTGGGGCTCAATTGTTTTTCTTAATCATCAATCTTAGCCACAGTTCATACAGCTCCTCAGTAGAAACTCATGTGTTGTCACTGTGTGACATGTCCTTGTTCTGTTTTTATTCTTCAGAACTGTAAAAACTAATGTCACTATTATCATCAACCAGACAGTACGGCTTAGGAAGGAATCATCTTCCTGACAATCCACATAAAAATGCCCAGTAGAACAGGATGTATCTATGAGCTAAACACACTATATTACAGGCAGTGGGAATTTCCCCACCTCATTACACCATGCCAGATACCAGAGAAGGCAGAACAGACATGTAAAGGCACAGTGGATGCAAAAGACATTCTGGGATCTGTGGACCCCAGACTTTGCCTGTCCAAGATTGATCCATTAGAGAGTTTCCTCCTGGTAGGCTGATACCTTGAACCTCAGTTGTCACCTGCTGTTCCTCTTACACAGCCACCAGCGTGCATGTGTGCCCGTGTGAGAGAGAGATTGAAATCTTGGCTATATAGCTCAGGCTAGCAATCCTCCTGCCTCTGCCTCCCAAGTATTGAGATTATAGATAGGGGCCACCATGCCCAGCATGAGAGGTGTTTTTTGTTGTTAATTATGGTTTTGTTTTTAAGAGATTTGTTTTGTAAATTATGTGTATTTCTGTCTGGGTATGTACAGTGTGAGTGCAGGTGTGAGTGGAGGCCAGAGGTGTCTCCTCGATTGATGTCCTTGGAGCTAGAGTTGCTGGCTGCCTGACTTGAGTGCTGGAAGTGCACCCTTAATCCCACTTTAGAAACAACTGACCCTAGGCTCTGTACTAGCCTAAGGGAAAACATATGTTGCTGATTTTAAAGCTTCTAATACTATTGTGTTTACTCCTGTGTGGGTTGTGTACTTTTGTTTTTATGTTGAGCTAGAGTCTTATTATATAAACCAGACTGACCTTGATTCAAGGAGATGGCTTATCCTACTTAGATTCCCATGTTCTTGGGATTATAGATATAAGCCACAATGCCTGGCTCTTTGTACTTTTTAATTTTATTTTTAAAATTATTTTATTATTATTTCTTTGTCTTTTATTTATTTTTTGATGGGGTTTCTTTGTGTAACAGCCCTGCTGTCGTAGAACTTGTTCTGTTCAGGCTGGCCTTGAACTCACAGAAATCTGCCTGTGTGCACCACTACTGCCTGGCTTGTATTTTTTAAATTAAATCTTGCTGGGGATAGTGGCACATATTATAAACTCTTGCCCTTCTTGCTTCTGCGTTCTGGATTCCAGCATTAAAGGCATGTTCTACCATGCTGCACCCGTGTGGTACTACCATGCTGCACCTTCATGCCTGCTAGACTATATCAGCTGAGCTACATTAAAGCCCTTATTTTACTCTTTCAAGTGTGTTTTTGTCATGGAGCCCAGACTGGTCCAGAATTCAGGTTACTGCCTCAGCCCTGAGTGATGGATTCATACATATGGGCCACTACCAGAACTGGCTCATTTTTGGCTTTTGGTGCTAGAATTTTTATATAACCATCTGTCACTCTAGTTTTGTTCGCTGATGACAAACTACTTATGAGAATTTATGGATATGGAGAGACTTTTCTTCTTCCTTTTATTTATGAGTCTAGTTTTTAATGACTGAGCCATCTCTCCAGCCTGGATTTGGAGAGATTTTTGAAGAATTGTTAACATGATCTTAATCTAACTTGAAGTTTTTAGGAGTTCAGTTTTTCACCAGTTTCGGTGGGTTTGATTGACTTTGCCTCTGTCATTTTTTCTAGGGATTAAAGACAGTTGATACGATGGCTTTTAACCACCCTGCTGTCAAGAAATTTTTGGAATCGCCTTCTAGGTCGTCATCTCCTACCAATCAGAGATCAGAAACACCATCTGCCAATCATTCTGAAAGTGATTCACTATCCCAACACAATGACTTCCTATCTGACAAAGACAATAACAGCACCATGGATGTGGAGGAGAGACTTTCCAGCCACATAGAGCAGAGATCCAGCCGGAATACGGGAAGGGTATAGCACTGGATGGGAGCGGGCTGGGCTTTGGGGTGAAAAGAACCTTCTGTTTACTAAGTGTGGGCATAGTTCTCATTTTATTTTATTTTTTATGGCAGAGAAATCAGTCCATGGTCCTTTAAGACAGGGTCTTGATCTATAGCCTGTTCTGGGGCAGGCTGGTCTAAAACTTGAGGCATATTTACCTCAGCTTCCAAGTAGTAATGTTACAGGATTGAATCATTGCTTAGGTCTGACGAGGAAACTGAGACCTTTTGTGTGTGTGTTTAGAACATACCTTTCCAGAGGGCAGCAGGGTTGTGTCATTCTTCCAGATGAACAGAACCCCTAAGGATCTATCTCCCTGATGGTCTAGGTAGTAGCTGGTGCGGTTTGCCATAGAAAAAACAAAATGCACAGTTCTTTTCTTTGACAGGGGTTTGCTCTGAGGCCCTGGCTGGCTAGGTACTGATTCTGTAGACCAGGCTGGCCTGGAACTTGGAGTGATTTCCCTGCCTCTGCCTCTGAGTGCTAGAATCACAGGCATGAGAGACTGTGTCCAGCTATGCTGATATGTCTGCCTAGATTGAAGGCTTTCTGTACCTGGTTATTTGGTGTTGTATTTATGTATAGACTGTTCCATAGCCACCACGTCTGTTGTAGAGGGAACTTTCATTTGTTCTCCGTATGTTCAATCATCAGTATTTGATTTATTTTTCATAAAGTTTTTATTGTAAATTTCATTTGTCTGTCATTGAAAAAAGTAAAATAGAAAAATTAATTTTCTAAATTAACCCCTAGTTTAACACCTCATAATCAGAACTCTTAACATTTGGACCTACTTGTGTTTGGTCAGTATTCTTTCTGTTACCTCTACCATTTCAGTGCTGGGATCACAGGCATGTGCCCCACACCTGAAGACAGGACCCAAGGCTTGGTACAAGTCAGCGAAGCCCTCTGAACTGCATCCTTAGACTCACTAAATTCTTTTCCTTAAAAATGAAAAACGGGCTAGAGAGATGGCCCAGTGGTTTAGAGTACTGGCTACTCGTGCAGAGGACCTGACTTTGGTTCCCAGCATCAACATGGCGGCTCACAGCAGTCATAACTCTAGTTACCAGGGATCCTACACTCTCTTGTGGCCTCCATGGGCATCAAGCAAGCACATGGTGAATAAACACACATGGAAGCAAAAACACCCATAAACTAAAACATAAATGTAACAAACAAACATTTAAAACAACCACATTGCCAGGTGAGGTGGCTGATGCTCATATTCCCAGCACTTGGGAGAGCAGAAGAGAGCTACATAGTGCCCCCAGGCCTGCTGGGGTCTAGAAGACCTTGTTTTCCAAAAGACAAAAGGCCCTGAGTTACTGTGTTCACACCTCTTCTTGTGCCACTGACCTATTGGATGGTATCTCAAGACAAATGTTGATTGTCATCTCTTTCAGGACATTTCTAGTGTTAGTGTCTCCCACAAAAGGGAGCTTCGGAATGCTGACCTCACAGGAGATGAGACATCCCGGCTTTTTGTGAAGAAAACGATAGTAGTAGGCAATGTGTCCAAGTGAGTACCTGTGATCGCCTTCACTACTTCTGTATGGTGGTATCACCGTGGGAGGAATACTTGGGATCCTTTCTTCCAAGCTTCTGTTAAATGATGGTTCAGAGCGTTCCCAGGGTAATCATGCACATACAAGTTTTCATCTTGCAGCACTCCTGGTCTAGTGATAATTCTGTGAACTATATTCCTGACTATTCCTGCTGACAGATAAGGTGTTCACTCTTGAATGTCATTAAAGAAACAGGGTAGTGTGGTTTTTACATTAGCTTTACTTACGTTTACTTTATATATTTGAGTTGCCTTTGTTTATGTGTTCTATATGAATGCTGAGTTCCTGCTGAGACCAGAAAAAGGTGTCAGGTCCCCAAGACGAAAGTCAACAGAGTTCTGAGCTTCTGTGTGACTGCTGGGAACCAACCTGGGCTCTTTGTGAAAGCAGCCTCTGAGCTGTTATTTACTTTTGAGGCAGTGAGAAAGTCTCTTACTGTTGCCGGCCTCAAGTTCACAGTCTTCCTGTCTTAGGGCTCTCCTGTGTACCTCACATTCAGACACATCCTACCATGCTCAGTTGCTTCTTACACTTGTGAAATCTGTAAAGGTGTTATTTAGGTATCTGTTTACTTTTGTTTTTATATTTTGTTTGGCTCTTATTTATTTATTTTTGAATCAGGGTCTCATTGGCCTAGAACTCACTGTGTAGACCAGGCTGGGCCAGAACTCCAGAGACTGCTTGAGTCTGGCTCCAGAATGCTGGGGGGAAAGGGGTGTACTGCCGTTCTTTGAGAGCCAGTGAGGTAGTATGGTTTCATGACCGCCTTCTTTTGGCTTTCAAAGATGTTTTCCTCCACTTTCTTATCTCAATATTTTATATTTCTCTGTCATTGTCCCCATCAAAACTGAAACCAAATTCTTTTTTCTGAAAATCCACTTTTGTGTGTGTGTGTGTGTGTGTGTGTGTGTGTGTGAGAGAGAGAGAGAGAGAGAGAGAGAGAGAGAGAGAGAGAGAGAGAGAGAGAGAGAGAGGAGAGAGAGAGAGAGAGAGGAGAGAGATGCAATGATTTAGGGGGCCAAAGAGATGGCTCAATGGTTAGGGACACCGAATGATCTTTCAGAGGACTCAGGTCAATGCTCAGCCCCCACGTGGCCGCTCACGGCTATTTGTAACTCTAGTTCTGGGAGACACAACATCATCTTCCTTGGCAGGTACTGCACATATTTGATGCACAGACGTACTTGCAGTCAATACAGCCAAATACATAAAATAATAACATTTAAAGATTGAATGATTTAAATGTGATAGCGTTTTGTGATTTGATTTCTTTTCCCTCCAAATTCTAAAGCTCGAGCTCTCTATGAGTTCAAGGCTAGCTTGGGTTACATAATGAGACTCCTATCTCAGAACTAAACAAGCAAACCAACAAAAACAAAAAAACAGTATTAAAATTTTTAGTGACTCCGAAAGATAAAGGCTTCACTAGGGTCTCTAGCTGGCTCCACCTAGCTTCTATTTTAGCTTTATAGAGTTTAGCTCTTTAGCAGAGGTATTGGTAGGAGCCACAGTTACCACTCTGGGTAATTTTAGGGTCCATTTAACCAACAAGTAAAGCACTGCTGTCTGCTGCTCATGATCTCCATTTAAGTAGTTGGCAGCAGGACCTCTTAAAAGACTGTTTTGCTGCTAACACTGAGTCAGGAAGCTTCTCTTAAAAAAGCTAAGCCTCTGCTTGCCTCCAGCAAACAGGACTGATCCCAGAAAATGCTGCTGCTACTAACAAGCCTTCTTTGACTCTGTTCCTCTGTTCCCTTTTGCCTCTGAGAACAGAAACCTTAAATCCACCATATGCAGCTTCTTTGTTAAATTGAGGCTCAGGAACTCACCTTGTTGCAGCTTAAGCTTTATGCCAAAAGCCCACCATTTTGTAGCTCAAGCCCACATGCCTCACCAGGGTGTCTCTGTACCAAGGTTCACATGAGAGACACAATTTGGAAGCTGTTTCTGGCTCCAATTCTGTGCTCTATAATCCTTTTTAAGCTTTCTTTGGCTCTATATGGATTGATATGACCCATGTTGGTATGCCATTTGTAGTATGAGGTGTCTGGCCTGCCTGCTGCCAGTTAGGCCCCCAAAATGACTCAGACACTTATATTATATTTCGCTTGGCCTATGGCTAAGGCGTATTGCTAGCTAGCTCCTGCATCTTAATTCAACACATTTCCATTCGTCTGACTTGCCATGTGCCCACGGCTGACCTATTTCATTACATCTTGCTTCATGTGTGGCTGGATCACTTCTCCTTTGACTCTGCCCTCCTTCCCCATCTGTGCTCCGATTTCACAGCATCCAAAAAGACACCCCACATCAGGGATCACAGTTGAAAGAAGCCTCAAGGAACCTTTTTCTCAAACCTTCCAGTCATTTCAAAAGAAAATCATATTCTTAAGATTTGAGACTTTTCAATAATGTGTCTGCTAGTCTTTGATTTAGACTAAAATTGTACTTGGCAAAAGTTTCTGATATGATCCACTGCATAAATATTTATTGTCAAAATGGATAGGTTTGGGGAAACCTTTTGAAGTCTTTTGTTGTTGTTGTTTGTATGTTTTTGTTACAGAGAGGGTTTTTCTTTGTAGACTGGACTATCCTGGAACTGACTTGTAGACCAGGCTGGCCCCCACCCAAAGATGTGCCTGCCTTTGCCTCTGAAGTGCTGGAATCAAAGGCTGTGTCACCCCTGACCTGCTTCGAGAAACCCTTTTTAAGTCTGTGGATACCTTGTGCAATTACTCTCCTTCCACCTTTTCTTGGACTCCTGGTATTGAACTCAGGTCATGAAGCTTACATTGCAGGTGCTTCGCCTGTCATGCCATCTTTCAGACCCTGAAACCACATTTTAGATTATTTTTAAGATTAATGAAAGTTTAGCAAGGTTATTGAATGTGATATCATTGTACAGTTCTTATATGACAGTTTTTCTTATATGATAGAAAACATTTAGAAGTCATATTGACATTAGCAACCAATATACTTAGTAAATGAAACAAAAGACATGATAGCCCTTCAAGAAGAATTCCTATACTTTATTAAAATAAGTAAAGCAGTATGTCAAGTAACAGGAGAGGAGGCTCCATATTGTATATACCACCTAAATTAAAACTGATCTGCAGATATTCCAGTGAACATTTCAACAAGGCCCATGGAATTCAGAAACTAGTGCTTCCTTGTGGAAATGCCAAGACTGGACAGAGCACCTGTGAAGGGAAGATGTCCAGAATCTAAGGAGGGCACCCAGTCAGTGGTAGGAAAGCAAAGCCCACCAAGGAGAAAGGCTTCCTGTGCCTGGGCCATGTTGGGGGGTAGATGGTTTGGGTATTCAGGGAAAAGACAATGGATGCTATTTCTCCAGGGATTAGACACCAGAGTCCCACACTGCCCACCTGAAACCTGACTAGAAGCCTAAAGCTCCCTAAGTGCCAGTTTATTTCTACCTCTGATGCCCACTTGATAAGAAAGTAAGTGTGGCTGGGTAGTGCTGTCACATGCCTTTAAACCCACACACCTTTAATCCCTGGCAGAGGCAAGTGAATCTCAAGGCCAGCCTGAGCTACAGAGTAGGGGGGGGGGGGTCCTAGGACAGCCAGACAGCCAATAAGAGAAACCCTGCTTGGAAAACAACAACAAACCCTGATTGATCTTAGTCAGAAAAACAAAAACAAAAAAAGCTTTAAGGGAATTAAGTAGGCATGGGGCCTGGGAAGGGCTTTAGAAAAAGTTAAGATTGAGACTGGTCAGCTGTAACTGCCGTTATTACTGCTGGGACTTTAATCTCGTTTTAAGCAGGACCTCAGTAGCAGTAGTTAGGAATTTTTTTTTTTTTTTTTTTTTAATGTGAATGTGTGTTTTGCCTTCATGTATGTATGTGTACCACACTTGTGTGTGCCTGGTGCTCACAGAGGTCAGAAGAGGACTCAGAACAGAGCTCTGAGGTACTCTGTAGTTACAGGGGATCAAACCTGGATCTTCTGGAAGAGCAGCCAGGGATATTAATTGCTGAACAATTGGAGGTTGTTTGTATTATTACTATTCTGTGTGTGTGTGCCTCATTTGAGTGTGTATGAACTTGCCCACCGTGGCTCATCTGTGGTGGTCAGGACACCATTTTAAGGGATCTATCAGCACAAATGATTAAACTTTTGAAGGAAGAAATTTAACTATCTCTTTCTTCTCCAGGTACATACCTCCAGATAAGAGGGAAGAAAATGACCAGTCAACCCATAAGTGGATGGTGTATGTCCGAGGGTCCCGTAGAGAACCCAGCATTAATCACTTTGTCAAGAAAGTTTGGTTTTTCCTTCATCCGAGCTATAAACCAAATGACCTTGTGGAAGTTAGGTGAGCATGCCTAAGATACACTGAATTCAAGAAAAGTGATGAACCGTGTGACATGTCTTAGAAATGTTCATACTGTTAATCACTTGCTCAGTACCTGCTCTTGGTCCTTAAGTAGCTTTAGCTGTGGCTTCCTCTGCAGCACTGACTGGACCTGTTGTCTCCTGTCATATTGTCACTGTACTGTGTACTTTTGGAGCACTGTTGTTACCGGTAATCAAATACAGCAATTTAACATTACAGAAATTTTACTGGCTCAGATGTACTTCTGGTGGTATTTCTTCTGTATGTAGGCATACTTTGTACACTTCAGAGAGATGGAATGGTTTGTACACACATACCCTTTGTAGTGTTGGGTCTAAGAAGGAGTCAAGGAGTGTCTCTCTCTCTCTCTCTCTCTCTCTCTCTCTCTCTCTCTCTCTCTCTCACACACACACACACACACACACCCTTTGTAGTGTTGGGTCCAAGAAGGAGTCAAGGAGTGACACACACACACACACACACACACACACACACACACACACACACACACACACACACACACACACACCCTTTGTAGTGTTGGGTCCAAGAAGGAGTCAAGGAGTGTCTCTCTCTCTCTCTCACACACACACACACCCTTTGTAGTGTTGGGTCCAAGAAGGAGTCAAGGAGTGTCTCTCTCTCTCTCTCTCTCTCTCACACACACACACACACACACACACACACCCTTTGTAGTGTTGGGTCTAAGAAGGAGTCAAGGAGTGTGTCTCTCTCTCTCTCTCTCTCTCTCTCTCTCTCACACACACACACACACACACACACCCTTTGTAGTGTTGGGTCCAAGAAGGAGTCAAGGAGTGTCTCTCTCTCTCTCTCACACACACACACCCTTTGTAGTGTTGGGTCCAAGAAGGAGTCAAGGAGTGTCTCTCTCTCTCTCTCTCTCTCTCTCTCTCTCACACACACACACACACACACACACACACACACACACACCCTTTGTAGTGTTGGGTCCAAGAAGGAGTCAAGGAGTCTCCCTTTTCATATCTAGCTTCTGTAGTATCTTCTCCCTTCCTTAAAAACAGCTCAGCCCAGATGGGGGTTGCACTCTTCCAATCCTAGCACTTAGGAGGCAGAGGCAGGTGGGTCTCTGAGTTTGAGGCCTGCTGGGTGTTTGCAGTGAGTTCCAGAGTGGCGAGGGCTACACAGAGAAACCCTGTCATCAAAAACCAAAGCTTACGCCCACCACGACCACCACAGCACCTCAGGCCTGTTGCAGCCCCCTGCATGGCCTGTTTTCTCCTGTTGCGGTTTTCTCTTAATTTCCATATCAGCACATCTTTGAAATACACTTTTAGAACTTGTTTTACTGATGTTGCTCTTTACCTAAGTAGAATCTTTTCAAAATTTTTCATTTATTCTTTTCTCATATTATACATCCCAGCCACAGTTGCTACTCCCTCCACCACCACCCCTCTCTCCCAGTTCCACCCCTGTGACCATCTCACAGAAAAGAGCAGGCCTCTCAGGGATATCAACCATAAGATCAGGCACAAACCCTTATATCAAGGCTGGCTGAGGCCCCCTTTCCCTTCTATCTATGCTTGGATTTCCTGCCTGCTTCTAAGAGGGCCTGCCATAGGCCAAACAGTCCCTTTATTAACCAGTGATATTCACAGCATGCAGAAAGACATCCCACATCAAGTTCCCACTTTCCCTCCTATCAGGTTCAGTGTCTCTGGTTTTATGTTGAGTGCAAGGTTATAGATCTGTTTGCAATCTTCTTCATGCTGACATCTAGTTACAGTAACGCCATTTGTTGAAGATGTTTTCATCTTCTGCTTATTTCTAGGTTCTTTATCAAAAACCAGGTGTCCATAGGTGTATGGATTTATATCTGAGCTTTCATTCTCTTCCTTTGAACATGCTTATTTTTTTGCAGATACCATGCAGTTTTATTACTGCAGCTCTGTAGTACAGCTGTAGTCAGGGATGGTGATACATCTGGAGGTTCTATTATTGTTCAGGATTATTTCAGCTATCCTATTTTTTTTCCATATGAAGTTGGTTATTGGTCTGTAATTTTTTTTCCTTTGTTGGGTTTTGTGTGGTTTAGAAATCAGTGACTGTGACCTCATAAAATAAATTTTTCAATGTTCTTTTTGTTTCTATTTTGTGAAATCATTTGAGGTGTATTGGCATTAGTTATTCTTGAAAGTCTGGTAGAATTCTGCATTAAAACTGTCTGGCCCTGGGCTTTTTTTTTTTTTTTTTTTTGGTTTGGAGACTTTTAATAGCTACTTCTTGTAGTAGTGGGGGTTTCTTTGGTCCCGGGAGGCCAGAGGTCCGAGACCCACAGACCTGCCGCCTGAGACCGCTTAGCCACCCAGCCACCACCACCCGCTGCTCAGGCCCCCAGATATGACTCAGACGCTTATATTAAGTCCATGCTGTTTGGCCTATGGCTCAGGCACATTGCTAACTTGCTGAAATCAACCCATTTCTATTTATCTGTCTGCCACATGGCCCGTGGCTCACCTGTGTTCCTTACATGTTGCTCCTTGGGCAGCTGGCTCGATCTGTCTGACTCCGCCCTTCTTTTCCTACCTATGCTCTGATTTCTCCTCCTACTTCTTCTATGGTGCCTGCCATGGCCCAAAACAGCTCCTTTATTTAAAGATTGAGATTCACGGCATACATAAACGCATTCCCACATCAACTTCTGTTTTCTTAAGGGTTCTGTTTGTTAAAATTTTTATTGCTGTGAAGAAGACACCCTGCAGAGTTACCATGACCACAGCAAGTCATAGAAGGAAAACATTTAACCGAGGGGGCTCGCTTACAGGTTCAGAGGTTCACTCGATTATCTTGGTGGGGAGCATAGTGGCCTGCAGGCAGATGTGGTGCTAGAGGAGAAGCTGAGAGCCCTACATTTTGTCTGTAACAAGAAATTGACTGAGACACTGAGTGGTTTGTATTAAGAGGCCTAGTCTCAAGGTTGGGACCTGCAGACCCGCAGAGACACACAGACACATTAGCTGTATGGAGTTATCAGATGGTGACATGGCCTTGCTGTTGTTGATTCTTTTTTACGCTGGTTTCTAGGCGTCCGGCTTTATTATATGGCATATGGTGTGATCATAGGTCCAGGTGCCAGTTCCTGACTTTGTCTCTGTTGGATGAGGGATGTGTTGTTCGGTTTTCTGTTCTTTTCTGTTGTTCTGTTGATCAGGAGGTTCTCCCTATTTGGGGGCTTTGACAAGGTGATGAGTAGGGTGGGGGGTAGGTCTGCTGGTGGGCTATCTAACTGGATTTCTGCCCCAGTAGACTCTTGATGCAGTTTAGAATTACATTGTTAACTTGCAGATTCAAATTATTGTGAATAAATGATAATGATGCTGCTGATGATATGTGTGAGCGTGTGTGTGTAATGTATTTATCTAATATTATTTATCAATAAAAAACATTGGGAGTCATTTATGGGGTAAGAATGTGAAATATAGTAGAAGCAGAGGAACAGCCCCCAATGACTTCCTACTTCTTCCCTTCCTTGTCCAAAAAGGGTTGAGAACCCGAGTTTTCTTGTTCTGAAGCTGCTCTCATATAACCACTAAGAGGCTTAATATTATTTACAAATGCTCACACAGTAGATTAGGTTTGTTACTTGTTGCACGAATAAAGAAAACTCAGAGCCACATCTCAAGGAAAGGCTGAGATACCAAAGAGGAAACACCACAGTCAGCTCTCACCCAGCTGTCTTCCAGCTTCCTCAGCTGCGCTCCTCCTGGCTTCTACTGCCTGCTCTGTCTTTCTATGCCTGCCTTAAATACTCTCTTTGCTCAGTTAAGGCGTGGTACCACCACTGCCTGGGAGTCTGGAACTCTTCTGTAAACTAAGATGGCCTCTACTCAGATTGGATTAAGGGTGTAGGTCACCACTCCCTATGGTGGGATTAAAGGTGTGAGTTACCACTATCTGACCCTCCTAGACTGACTGTGGGTAGATCCCTCTGATATCTCTGAATGTTTTTATTATATTACAAATATCCCCACACCCAGAAGTTGGTTTTTTTTTTTTTGTTTGTTTTTTTTGTTTTTTTTCAGGGGTAGGGTTGAGACAGGGTCTTACTATGTAACAAATTGGCCTCTCATGTGAAGCAGTCAGTCCTATCTCAACCTCCCAATGTTGGGATTGTAGGTGTGTACACTTCTGACTGCTGGAAAGTAAATTCTTCTGTAATCATAATGCCACTTTAGCAGATTTCAGGTATTTGAGAGAGGACATGAGCCTCTTCCTGTGACCTCCAGGACACACTTATTTCAGAAGACATTTGTGTGACTCCGTTGTAGTCCTTGACACACTCCAGCCTAGCTGTTGTTTATGTGACTGTGTTGTGTGCCCTGTCACGAGGTTATGGTCCCTGACACACTCCAGTGTATCTGTGTCCTCTTAAAATACTTTTCTGAGACCTAACATAACATTCCAGATATAGTATTCTGTAAAGCAGGGTAACAAAAAGTTAGCTTCTCTGTCTTAGACCTAGTGTGTGTCTATGGGACTCCGAAGCTTGCTTGTGCCTGGTGTCAAGATTACCTTGATGTATAATTTGATGCATCTATGGGGAACTTCATTTTATTTTATTTTTTTAAAATCAAAGCATAAATGTATGTATCCTGGTCACTGAATCTTATCATTGTACATGACCTGATGAAGAATATGTATATTTTCTTTTATAGAAACCATCTTTTTCATACTTGGTCACTTGTCATGACTCCCCTTGGCCAACTTTCTAAGAACTGTGGTAGAAAACTCTATTGGTCAGCCAGTCACCAAGTGTGTGCTGGACACTGGACTTTGTACGGGGATTACAGGGAAAAAAATGAACACTTGGTCCCTGCCTTTGAGGAATTAAATGGACTATTAGTCTTGGTGCATATGATACTGAAGTGGGCTAGTGTGACACCAGCCTGATAGCAGCTTACTGTGTTCTTGTGCGTCTGGAGGAAGACTCAGCAGTGAGGTCTGCCACCATGGGCACCTGGACTAGCACAGTGCCGAGGGCCCTGTAGCCTAGGGATTGAGTTTGCTGGGGTGTGGCCTTGCAAGTCAGTTACGCAGTTGAACTGTGCCTCCAGATGCAGCTTAATGAGTCTGTAAACATTGTCTAAGTTAATAGATTCAAAAGATTTAAAACAGCGTCTTTGTTAAGGAAATACTCTGAACATTTGCCGCTATCTCCATGGAAATCAGAAATGTCCATCCTTGGAAGACTGTGGAGAAATGTTTGAGTTCTTTTGAAGGTCTTCCATGTAAAGGAATGATTCATTTATTCTTTGTGGTTCCATATCTAGACCTTTAATGCAACAGGTAGATCTAGCTGGCATTGAACTCATAATCCTCTGCCTCAGCCTCCCTAATGCTTCTTTTACAGTTATGACCAGCCGAAACCTTCACTAAGTTGCCTGTTTCAAGAATAACAGAAAGACTGACTGACCACTGCTTGTGCTTTTTCCCATTGATTTCAGCAGAATGGATGTAGACCTGTAGTGCCTAGTTTTAAACCCATGGAGGTGGCTGCAGTCTGAGAGAACAAACGTAAGGCAGAGACAGACCCAGACTCAGAAAGCTGTCCATGTGTGCTCCATCTTTGCCTTTAGAGATTCTGCTGGTTTTGGCAAATGCCATCCAAGCCTGGTGAATGGCTAGTTTTGCTGTAGTCTGGCTGCTCTTAAATTCAGGATATTTTCTGTTCCTGATGCTTTGTTTCTGGATCTGCTTGTTGATTCCCATGTTAGGCTCCTCTCAGGCTGTGTTCTGAGACTCTGACCTAAATGAATTCATGTCTCTGTTTTCTAAAACCATATCCCATGGAGATTGCCTTTCCTGCCCAATCTCAGAGTAATTCACAGGCATTTTAAAACTATCTTTTTTGTGCCTGTTAATTTGAGCTATTTCTGAATACTTTTGGTTAAGTATCTATGATAAGAGTGTGATAAGCTTTCCTGTACCAAAGTGACTAGTAACGGCTTGCCAGTCTCTTCCTTTCTTTTCCCCCTTTCTTTCTTCATGAATTATATTGTGACTGAATATTCTTTAGTGTTCAGATACACATTTCCTGCTCTCTGAGGTCATAGCTGCTATTTAGAGAAGGTGATATGTGAGCAGCTTGCTTTCTTTTATGAACTTCTTCTGGCAGATAGCACCAATTAAATGGCCATTCTTAGATTGAACACTGTTATGATTTAGTTTGGGATGTACATCTTACCTCCTATGCCTGTCAGGTGCCGAGCAGGGTTTTGACTCTAAAGGGAACGACTTTGGATCATACCGTCTGTACCTCTTAGCTGTAATCATTTAGTAATGTAGGCTTAGATTACAGTTTTATTATTTGGCATTTGTGTGTGTGTGTGTGTGTGTGTGTGTGTGTGTGTGTGTGAGAGAGAGAGAGAGAGAGAGAGAGAGAGAGAGAGAGAGAGAGAGAGAGAGAGAGAGAGAGAGAGGAGAGAGAGATTTTGGGGAAGACAGGAATTTCTGTTTTGTCTTTTTAAAAAGCTCTTTTAGAATGAGAGTGTAAGCATAGGTAAATGTATAAAATTTCTGCTTTTCCCTAGAGAGCCCCCTTTTCATCTGACTAGAAGAGGCTGGGGTGAGTTTCCTGTGAGAGTGCAAATCCACTTTAAGGACAGCCAGAACAAACGGATCGACATCATACACAATCTAAAGGTACTGTAGCAGAGCATTGCTCCTGGACATCATACACAATCTAAAGGTACCATAGCAGAGCATTGCTCCTGGAGTGCAGGGTCTGTCTCTTCATTACTTGCTTGGAGTGGTACTGTTTGATTTCCTGAGGGCTGTGCTTTCAGATGGTGGAAGCGGGGAAATCCCTGAGCATATGACACTGATTCCTGCAGAGTTCTCTCCTCAGAGCTGGGAGGCAGTTACTTCGTAACACATGTATACTCTTCAGAAAGGTGCACTGACTTGGAGAAAGCAAGACTTTAAACCGTCCTTCCCTTCCTCCCTTCCCTTCCTCCCTGTGTAACAGCCCTGGCCTCCCTGGAACTCTGTAGACCAGGCTGGCCTTTAACTAAGAGATCTGCATGCCTCTGTGTCCTGAGTGCTGGGATTAAAGGCATGTGCCAGCACTGTCCAGCACAACTTTAATTTTTAAGCAAACACACTGTAATGTGATGCCTGAGACCCTATTGGTTCAGTCCTTCTCATTTAACCTATTTATTTGTCTATGTGAGGCAAACATTTTGGGATGTTCGGTCCCTAACACTGCAAAAAGAAGCACCACACAAAACACATAAAGATGAAGAGGATTGACGTGTTTGGACAATAACAAATAAGCTTGTAATAGTTCTGAATTGAATATCCTTCACTGGTCCACCCATGTGTTTTATTAGATGGCCATTATAATTTATATTTGTTGGATATTTTCTGTGGAGAAAAACTACCTTTGTAGTACATGAAAAGAGCATAAAGTTGAAGACAGAAAAGCTGAATAGGTACAAGTCCTAGATTCAATCCCCAGCACAAATTAAAAATAAAAATTTTAGAGTTATAATGTAGCTTAGTAGCATGTGCAAGAAATTCTCAGCACCACATACTTAAAAAAAAAAAATCACCTATGTTTTTTAAAGGTTAAGAAAAAATAATAAAATAATGCCAGCCACGTGGTGGTGAATGCCTTTAATCCCAGCACTATGGAGGCAGAGATAGGGAGTCTCTGAGTTCGAGGCCAGCCTGGTCTACAGAGCGAGTTCCAGGATAGCGGGGATGCACAGAGAACCCTATCTCCAAAACCAAAGTGTTAACTTGCAAAAAAATCTTGTCTTTTTTGTTTTGTGTTTTGTTTCTATTTTCAAAATTTTTTTATGTAATTATTACAGTTGGAAGACAAGTCATTTTAGAAGTTCCTTTGGGCAGCTAGATGTGGCAGCACTAGGGAGGCAGAGGCAGATGGATCTCTGTATAAGCCAGCCTACTCTCTAGAACAAGTTCTGTGACAGCCAGGGCTATTAAACAGGAAAACCTGTCTCGAAAAAACCTTGAGTTCCTTAAATAAGCTAGTACACATAAATAGTAAAAGCTGCCTTGTGTCACCTTCCTCTGTGGCCCTCATCAGTGGCTCCCAGAGTGAACTAAGTGATGTTGAACGCACTTGTAGAGGTTTCTCTTTTGTTACCTCTGCGGTACACATGTACCTCTTTCAACCCTGAGATGTGTTGGAGTTCTCCTTCTGTTGATGGCAGACAGCACCACTTGTTCCTTTTGAGATTAGAGAAGAATGAAGCATCCTTACAGAGCATGAGGGGCTTTGACCAGAAAGGACAGGCACCTTCGCCACTTCTTGGGAAAGGTCTAAAATTGTTTTTGCTTTCCTTAAACATAATTTTGCATGTATGGGTGTTTTGCCTGCATGTGTGTATATATACCACATGCTTGCCTGATGTCCAGAAGAGGGCATCAGATCCCCTGAAACAGGAGTCACAGATGGAACAGGCCACCATGCAGCTGCAGGGAACCCAGGTCCTCTACAGGAGCAGCCAGTGCTCTTAACAATTGACTCATCGCTCCAGCCCCAGTTCCTGCTTTCTTTTTATCACTGCACATATTGTTTTATTTGGGAGTGGACCCAGCCCTAGTTCATCAAACAACTGCCTACCTCTGCCTCCTTAGTCTACTGTAAAAGGTTTGTACCACCATATCCAGCCATAAAACACAGTTCTTTAAAATGATAAGAAAGTATATTTTTATAAAGATGTATTATTTTTAATTATGTGTATGTTTGTGCAGAGGTACGCATCATGCAGGTATCCATGGAGACCAGAGACACTGGATTCCTCTAGAGCTGGAGTTATAAGTGGTTGGGACCTGACCAACATGGGTGCTGAAAATCAAAGTCAGGCCCTCTGCAAGAATAATCTTAACTGCAGAGACCCTTCTCTGCTTGGCAACTTGCCTTAAAGCATGATTTTATTATTTTGTTACTATTAGCCTGACCTCAGACTCAAGGAAATAGGGCAGAGCCTGGTCTTTTGTGGAAGCCCAGCACTGGGGAGTCTGGTTCACACCCACAGACCTTTACTCAGTGGGACATTTGTCAGCAGCTGTGAGAAAATGACTTGATTGGTTCTTAGCTTAAATATAACAATGCACATTATAGAGAGACTTATTTCTGTCTTTAGAAGACAGAGACATGGATGTAACCTAAAGTTGCCCATTAAAACTGTAGATGTCAGGATCCAGACTGACCAGTCTTGCTGCATAGGCCACAGAACCTGCAGCAAGCCTTCCCCTCTACAGGTGCCTCAAAACCCATGCTTACTGTTCCTTCCAGCTTCACTTATTCCTGTTTATCTTTGTTTTTCCTACCCCAATTTACTCTTTTTTCTTTTAGTCTTACTGTAAGGTGTTTGTACTGATAAGGGTTTTTTTTTTTTTTTTTTTTTATTGTGGGAATATCATTTGAAATGCTATAATAATAATTTCAATGTAATTATAAATTCTTGTAACAATGTCCCTTCAATTTATACTCCTTGACTTAAAAATAAATCTTCTGTGGAGCTAATGTATTTGAAGTGTTTAGTGTTGGCTCTGCCATTTAAATTTTCATTCATATTTTTCAGTCATTCTTTGTAACCACACACTATGAAATTGCATCATGGCATTGCATGTATATTTCTATAGCCTGGGTAAAAATCTGAAGTGTTTTTACACAACTTTTATAAATTCATATTAGTACTACATAATACCTTAAAAATTATGTGGTGTGATTTAGTGAAGATTCTTTATTGGTTTGTGATTATATAAGTTTAGAAATTTGGCTTTACTCAAATTTCCTCCAGAGCATTGAGGATCAGCTTGCAGTGAATGGGTGTTAGGTGACTGTATCCTTGGGCTCATGAGCAGAGTGGAATCTAACATCTCCCCTTTATCTTTGAATAGCTGGATAGAACCTACACCGGCTTGCAGACCCTGGGTGCGGAGACGGTAGGTACCTACTCTCAGGGGCCTTGGTGGGGGGACGTGGTGTGTGTACATGTTCGTTTACATGTGTGTGATATTCATGTGCACTGTGCTCAGCTGATGTGTGTAATAATAGGGCTCTCAGCCTGTCATCTAGGCTCACCTCAGATTCTAACCTCTACCCCAGGCTCTAGAGGGTTAGGATCACAAGTAATTGCCACCATCCCAGCTGACTTGTTTTTATTTGACAGGAGAAAAAGTGAGTGCTTTTTTTTTTTTTTAGGAATTTTCACTGCCATCCACCCATTGTGGCCTCTTTCCTCCTTCCTCCCTCCCCTCTCCCTCCCTCCCTCCCTCCTTCCTTCCTTTCTTTTTCCAATTTTGGCTTAAAACAATAAAAAAAAAAAAACAAAGGCTCTGAACCAGTTGATAAATGACGTGAAATATGTTGAGGATTATATCAGCCATCTCCTGAACTTTGCTCACCTTACAACTCCTTGCCTGTTAGGTTACCCCACTACTTGCCTTTTTGTCTCTGTGACTCTTGTCCTTCACCTGGTTAGAATCAGAGCATTTGGCTTCCCGTAACTGCCTTACTGCAGAACAGTTAGCACCCTCAGGGTTCGCCCATGTTGTAGTTCCCACCCTCCCTTTTAAGATTTATTTTTATATTTTTATATGTATGACTGTTCTACGTGTGTGTCTGTCTGTCTGTCTCTGTGTGTGTGTACATGTATATACACATATCTCCACCCCATGTGTGCCTAGTGGCCATGGGAGTCAGAAGAGGGTGTCAGGTCCCCTGGAACTGGAGTTAAAGATAGTTGTGAGCTACAACGTGGGTACTTAGAGCTGAACCCAGGTCCTCTGTAAGAGCAACAAATGCCCTTTTTATGTAAGGTTTGCTTTTAATTTTATTTATGTTTGTATCTGAGTGTGTACCACATGTATGTGGGCTCTAGCCCCAGAGATTTTATTTATATATGTGAGTGTTTTGTCTTCATGTTTATGCACCACCTGTGTTCAGTGCTCATAGAGACCAGGAGAGGGCATCAGATCCCTCGGAACTGGTCTTGTACACAGTAGTTAACCAACATGTTGAGAGCTGGGAATTGATTAGCTAGCTAAATCTTCACTGTTTAGAGAAGTGGACTTTATGATAACAGAAGGTATTTATTAAGTACCTGTGCATGCTTTCGCTGGTCCAGATGTTAGGAGTGAAGAGATGAGTAAGATAATTTATATCCTTGATGTTTTGAACGTAAGGACAATGACTTAGTCTGCTTTCTGCTGCTGTGCTAAGACCACGACCAAAAGTGACTTGGTGAGCAAAGGACTTCATCTTACAGTTCCTCAGTCACAGCCCGTCATGGAAAGTCAGGGCAGGAAGTCAAGCACAGTCCATGGAGGAATGCTGCCTATTGGCTTGTTCTCTGTTGTGTTCAGCCCGTTTTCTTATATAACCCAGAACTACTGCCCACAGTGGGCTGGACCCTCTGACCCTCTCATGCCAATTATTAAGCAAGAAAATGCTCCATAGGCCAGACTAATAGAGGCATTTTCTCAGTTTTTGCTCCTCTTCCCAAATGATTGTGTCAAGTTAACAAAAACCAACCAGCACAGACAGAAAACACTAACACAGAGGCATAAGACAAGTTCAGCTAAAATTAAGTGCTGTGAAGAAGAGTGGCTGGTGGATGGCATCTTATATTAAGCCACAGTGGGTCGGGGAGGTCTTGGTGGAAGGGCGTAGAGGAGGGATGTGAGCATAGGAACAACAAAGGGAAAGGTAGGGGCTCAACTGAAGCACCCCGCTGTTAAACCAGACTCCGAGCATCCCATGCTGTAGACTGAAATTGCCTGCCGAGGTGTGGTTAGATCACTGGTTCACCCCTTGGGCACTGTTTTCTGAAATGGAACCCGAGCTCTGCAGCAGTGATGGTGACTCATGAGCCTACTTGTTGCCCAACCGTGTAGGTAGTGGATGTTGAGCTTCATCGGCACTCTCTTGGCGAAGACTACATTTATCCACAGTCATCCGAGTCACACATAGCTGACGCCCCTCCATCTCTGACCATTCCAGCCCCAGTGAAAGCTTCCCCAGTGGCACGGTCCCCTGAGCCAGCGTCTGCTGCCCCTGTGGGAGAAGGTAATTTGGCGCTTTAGCTTGAGGGAGTCACCCCAGATTTCTGTGTGATGACCCCAGATTTCTGCTTTCAGCAGCTTCGAGACAATGGAGACTGTTTTTTATAAATAAATAGGCATACTGCCAGTAGCTCTAATGTGAAATAGCTGAACTATTCTTGGAAATAAGTTCTTCACAATTTCTACATTTTTTTTTATAAAGGTAAAAAGGCCTCCAAAATTGGATTTTTATTCTTTTTAAACATTTTATTCTTATTTTATGCTTAGAGGTGTTTTGACTGTATGTAATTCTGTGCACCATGTGCTTACCCAGTGCCCAATGGAAGGCAAATGAGGGCATCGGATCCCCTAGAGCCGGAGTTCCAGATGTGTGTAAGCTGCCATGTGGTGCAGGAAACCAAACCCAGGTCTTCTAGATAGCCAGTGCTCTTAAGAGCTGACCGGTCCCTGCGGTCCCTCCATTTTTACCCTTTGTTGAAGACTTTCCGACTCAGATTCTGATTGCGTGAATGGAAGACTTTAACATTAAATATTTAATCCTATATTTTAAAAAAAATGATATTCAAGGCTAACAAATGGATTTTTGACTAACATTTTTATCATTTAATAAGACTGTAAATGTATTAATGCTTATGTTTTAATATAAGTAGTTGATTCTAAATGTTTATTTTATATCTAAACTGGTAGTTTATTGTTAACATTTTAGTTTTTTACATAAAATGTCAACTTAATTTCTCTTTAGATTTACATTGCCGTCCCTGTGGATGTCTTTACATTAAATGAATGTGGACTTTTGCCTTTTAGTTCTTTCTCTCTTCTGTTTCTTAAATTTAAAATTTTTATTCTAAAACATGAGACAGTGAAGACCAGGAAACACAAAAAAGGGATGTGAAGCCTTTCTTCTTCTTTTTATTCAGCCCATAACCTCAGGCTATTGGATCGTGTAACTAGCCTATGGAATGGGGGAAGGAGGCTCAGGTTAAACCTTTCTGAGGAGAGAAGAAAAGCTGGCTCCTTTGGTAAAGTGCTTTCTATGCAAGCATGAGGTCCTGAATTTAGATGCAGCCGTTATAAAGACCAAATACAGCAGTGTACATCTGTAATCCTGCACTGGAGTCTAGAGATAGCAGGCTCTTTGAGCTCACTGGCCAACCAGTCTAGTCAAATTGGTGGGCTCCATGTTCTGTGAGAAACTTTCTCAAAATAAATAAATAAATAATGGTGAAAAGTAACCTAAGAAGGCACCTGTATCAACACATTCGTGTAGACAGAGACACACACACACAGACACACACACAAAACTGCCTCAAAGACTGATCAGAGGTACTTTGTCCTTGTGATTTTAAATCTTAAGTTGACAGTGAGAATCAGCCATTAGAGGTTCACTCTTGGTCAACTTGACTCCCAGATACATCAGTTTTAGATTGCCTTGTTTTATGTGTATGAGTTTATGTGTGTATGTGTATCACATGTGCCTAGTTCCCATGGCGTTCAAAAGAGATTCCCCCAGAGCTGAAGTTACAATGATTGTGAACCAGGATGTGAGTGCTGGGTTCTGAGTCTGGATTGTCTGTAAGAGCAAAGAGTGCTCATAACTGCTGAGTCACCTCTCTATCTCCAACACAGTATTTTTGAACCATAGCCTTATTTATACTCCTGATCCTTATATTCATCTCATAATTAAAATGTAAGCATCCTCAAAGTATTTTTAAAGATTATATTTATTTGTGTGTGTGTGTCTGCATGTGGGTCACATGCATGTAGGAGCCAGCTGAGGCTAGAAGACAGCTTCAAATCTTTTGGAGCTCCAGTTAACAGGAGTTGTGAGCTGCCCAGTGTGGGTGCTGAACCAAGCTTTGTCTCTCTAACCCCATAAATCTCAGATGTTTTAACAGTTCTAACATTGCTTAAAAGCCCAAATTCAGAGTCTCTTTTAAATTTAATGCTGTCTCTTACCTCGACCCTGTATAATCAAAAAGAAGTTATATATACTTCTAGTATGCAGCCATATAAAGCAAACATTCTTATTCCAAAAGGAAAGAATAAAGGCCTGGGAAGGAAAGACTGACCCATAGCGAACACCAAATCTTGCAACTTCATGTCTGTCGTCTGGATTCCAATAGCCTTGGGTCCCATCCTTATCCTGCATCCTGTTTCTGACCCTACACCTTTTGACATTTGCATGGTTGTAAATATGAATACTGCCTGCTTTTGCTACCAGTTTGTATACTGACACCCCTGGGCCATAGCTCCAGCAGCCTGTGTGGCCTTTGAACAGGATCCTTTATCCTGCAGGCTTTATCTTTTCGGGTCTTAAGTTTTGCAGTGAGATTTTCTTCTGCTCTTCATGGGTGTAATCCTATATTCAAGGCTGCATTCCTGTCATCCAGGTGCAAGAGTGAGCTTGCTCCTTCCTGGCGTCAACCTCCTTAGTAATTGCTGCAGCCTTGAGAGCACCTGTTCTGTTTGCCATGTTTACAGCTTTAACTGTTGAAGCCGTTAGTGATAGCTGTGGGACAGCCTGAACATTGTGCTGCCCTACGGTTTCCTCCACTGAACAACTCAATTTCTTGAAGCTCAACCTCACTTACACTACCAGAAAGCATCTAGGGTTTTTCATTGGTGGCAGTTTAAGCTTGGTTGTATGTCTGCGTGCTAAAGTGTAACACAAATAGCTTCCAATCAGTTCTCAAGAGTCCTTAGTTCCCTCTGAACCCCTGTGAACAGTCTTGATGCCTGTCATCATTCTGGTTCTCCGTAATTTCACTAGGATGGCCATTGAACTCCACTTACTAGAGCCTCTCTAGCCACAGATCCAAACTCTTTCACATCCCTCCGAAACACTAGTCCCAAAGGCTCATGAACCCACATGTTCAGGTTCATCAGGACAGTGACCCCACTCCTGGTGCATGATACTTCCAGAACTAATTATTTGTATTATTTGCCTATCACTGACCAAGGAATTCTACCACTCACATTCAGAGCAAGTCTTCTCCATTAAATTTATCTGAAAATTCCCACAGATATACAGCTGTATCCTTGTGACTTCAGATCTAGTCAGGTTGTCAAAAATCTCTAACATAGATGTTTTACCTAACCAGGAATCTAAGCACAGGCTTTATTTTTACCAGAAACATATAAAGGAAATGTCAGTATTTATATCAACAATTGATCTAGATAGGTTTTGAACTAATACTGAATAATGCAGTAACAGTGCTGTTCTCATCCCACAGCTGGAAGATGTTTCAGAGTAATTGATCTCATCATTTGTCATTCAAACAGGATTCCCAGAGAACCCTGAAGCTGAGAGACACAGCACATTTTATTCTTTACCATCTTCACTGGAAAGAACACCCACCAAGGTCGCAACGCCACAGAAAGTTACCTTTTGTTCACATGGCAATTCTGCCTTTCAACCAATTGCATCAAGCTGCAAAATTGTACCACAAAGCCAGGCGCCTAATCCTGAGTCACCTGGAAAGTCCTTTCAGCCTATCACCATGAGCTGCAAGATTGTCTCAGGTATGCAGAGTGTATTTTTGTTCTTGTTTTGGGATATTTTATGATAGGGTCTCAGACTGGCCTGAAACTTACTATATAGCACAGGCTGGCCTTGAACTCATGGTGTTCCTCCTGGCTCAGCCTTGCAAATGCTGAGATTACAGGTGAAAGCCATCATTCCCAGCTCTACATAGTCATGTGCATAAAGGAGAGTTAACTGTGCTGGTTGACAAACCTGTCACAAAGAAAAGCACAGCTCATTATATATATGGAAAAAAATATATATGGAAAAAATTTCTGAGTAGGGGGTGAAGAAACAGAGCCAAGGTAATTGAGTTATTCCCTGATAAATGTGTGCTGTTCTGTATGGCTTTGGTTAAGATTGGAACTGAGTTTGCAGAGTCTGTAGAAACCAGGGTAACAAGGAGTAGAAAAATAGAAGCTTTTGACTTCATTTTAAGGGTTGAGTTGGTATAGAATTGAGTTGTCTTTTACTTTCCTCTGACCATGGTAGAAAGTGGTTCATTCTGAGACTATTGAACAGACATTCTGAGGCCTCTGTGTAGTGACACTTTACCATTTACATTAACTAAAGTGCTGATGGGAACATACATTGTACTTCAGGAAAGACAGGAATGGACAATTGAAAGCGATCTAAGGAGGTGAACACATATGTATCATTTTATCTTTATTTGTATTGTGTTCTGGCTACATGTTTGTGTGCACCATGTGAGTGCCAGTGGAGGCCCAGAGAATGCATTTTTCCCCTGGAATTGGAGATGCAGACCATTATGTACATGGATAGCTAAACAAAATGTAAGTCCTTACAATCCACAGAGGGTAACAGACCTGTAATTTTATCTGCTACCAAGTATTTTAAAACTTCCTGCTTCAGAAGTGGAGTAAGCCATATAAATTGGCTTGAGCTATACAGAAATTTATAGATGACAGCTTTGACAAGATTAAGGGTTTTTAGCCATGAGTAAAATTTGAGAATATTCTTTGGGATTCTCTGACATAGTCTTGATAGACATTTCTGTTTCTGGTAAGTAAGTTTCGCATTTTCCTATTCAAAATATATTTAAAATTAAAACACAAAATTCCTCAATCTAGCTATTCAGTTACCAATTTTAGTGTCTTTGAATATTCAATATTATATCAGACCTGTGGTAATAAGAGATTTATTATACTAAAATACAGTGCAGTTCCACATTGTTAGTATAAATTATTGCTTTTTATATATTTTTTAATATGAATACTTTTACATTGTGTCTTCCCTCTCAAACCCCCCATGTGTCCATGCCCCCTTTCAAGCTCATGGCCTTTTAGTTTTTAATTATTTTTGCATGCATGTGTGCGTAAATGAATATATTAGTGTAACCTGTTGAGTCTGTTCGGTGTTGCTTATATGTATAATTTTTAGGCTGACCACTAGAGATTGGAAAACGACATCTTGGTAGTCTTTAATTGCCTATAGGTCTCCATCTAGGGCGAGACCCTATGCAGTTCTTCCCACCCATGTTGGCTATCAACTATTCTCGTTTGGTCTCATTTAAGTAGCCTGAGCTAATGAAATCTTAAGTTACATATTCTTCAGTGTCTCTGAACCAGTAATTCACATGTTTGTATTTTTGTTTTTATGTTGTTATGATCATTTACCCAAAGCAGAGTATTAGTTGAAAAGAATAATAAAATGGGTTTCCACCATAGATGGTGAACAAAATATTCAAATCTAGCTTGATAGTGTGTGTTTGTTCTCTGGGTCAGTTGGAGTCGGTGACTTAATCCCTTATAAAATTTGAAGTTTTAGTGGTACGATCCTTTAATCCTGGCTGGTGGATCGCTGAGCTCAAGGCCAGCCTGGTGTACAGAGCAAGTTCCAGGAAAGCCAAGGCTACAAGGAAATATTGTCACATAAAACAAACAAACAAAAACTTGAAGATGATTGTAAAGAATCCCTCATTCCTTCCCCACATGAAGCTTTCTGTTCAAGTAAACACAGAAAAGAAGCCCTTTCCTAGGGCCAGGCAGGGGCCGGATTCAGACTCCTGCAGCAGACAGGGCCAAGGGAAGGCTGAAAGAGAACACAGCAGAGAATCCCAGCTGGGTGCCTTTCAGTCAGTAACACAGGGGAGAATGCTTTATAGATTTCTTTCCTTCAAGGAAGTGCTCAAATTAAAAGGATATATGCTGCCACACTGGCCCACTTTTTAGACTCTCATGTGTATACCATTGTTAAAATGTAGGATTATTCTCTGTAGGGGTTACAGATATATCCAGAAAATAAATGAATGAATATATACACACACATACGCACATATATACATACACATACATATATGGTTTTTTGTTTATTTATTTTTGAGGCAGAGCTCATTATGTGTCTCTGACTGGCCTGGAACTTGATATGTTGAGCAAACTAGCTTTAAATTTAAAGATCTGTCTGCCTCTGCCTGCTGAATCCCCACATTTGACCTCAGAATCTATTTTATTTTTCTTTCTTTTTTTCTAAGTTTTTATGTGTGAGGGTGTTTAGCCTGCACGTTTGTCTATGAACTGAATATAAACAGTGCCAGTGGAAGCTAGAAGAGGGCTTTAGATCCT
This sequence comes from Phyllotis vaccarum, assembly GCA_033318265.1. Classification (NCBI taxonomy): domain Eukaryota; kingdom Metazoa; phylum Chordata; class Mammalia; order Rodentia; family Cricetidae; genus Phyllotis; species Phyllotis vaccarum. The sequence continues at coordinate 186,448,001 of JARWLC010000002.1, forward strand.
GTGGAACTGAAGCTGCAGACAGATGTGAGCTGTCACATGTGTGCTAGGCAGTGAACCCAGCTCCTCTAGAAGAGCAACAAGTGGTTTTAGTGCTAAGCTTTCTCTCCAGAATCTGTTTTTAATTGCCTGCTCATCTAATTTGCTGATTCTGGTCATGATTCCAAGTGCACCTGGCCTCTGCTACGCTGACTGAGCCCCCTTAGTACCTGAAGTGACTGTTCTCTCCTCTGACTTACTACCCTTTTGTCTTTGACAACCTCCTACTTAAATTATATGTGCACTTTGTTTCTCTCCTTTCTTTAATTAATAAAGGTTCTCCAATATCAACTCCAAGTCCATCACCATTGCCTCGCACCCCAACTTCCACTCCGGTTCATGTGAAGCAAGGCACTACCAGCTCTGGTATAAACAACCCTCATGTTATTGTGGATAAACAAGCACAGGTTATTGGAGCCTCTGCTCTGAGTGCAGGTATGTATAAGCAATATATATGCAGTCTAAAGAATCCTACCATGAACCCTCCATCTGTAAGTGTGTATAAAAGGAATCTCATACTGTTTCTCTGAGGAATATTCTCTGTGTATGAAAGTTCAATATTTAGCTCAATTAGAAACCTTTTTTGCAGCCATCACCCTGTACATGTGGTCCATCAAAGCTGCATGGAGTCCATCTACAGTCACCACCCTGACCCTGTAGTCTAGCACAGCTGTGTGGAGCCTGTCTCCAGTCACCACGCTGACGCTGTAGTTCAGCACAGCCGTGTGGAGTCCGTCTCCAGTCACCACACTGACGCTGTAGTTCAGCACAGCGGTGTGGAGTCCGTCTCCAGTCACCACACTGACGCTGTAGTTCAGCACAGCGGTGTGGAGCCTGTCTACAGTCACCACACTGACCCTGTAGTCCAGCACAGCGGTGTGGAGCCTGTCTACAGTCACCACACTGACCCTGTAGTCCAGCACAGCGGTGTGGAGTCTGTCTGGGTTTCTTGCTTTGGTTTGGTTTTAATATTCTTTTGCTAACATTGTGTCTATTTCCTTTCTTTAGTCTGTGTTTACACATGCTCTTAAAGGGCAGTCATCCCCTATTAAGGGAACTAGTGAAAAGAGAATGAAGTAAAATGAGTGATAAGGTAGTGAGGCTGGTTTCTCTGCCCCACACTGCTCCCTGTGTGTTAGAATTGGCATGTTACTGTAAATGCTGGGCCTTTCCACATACCTGTTTCGTGTTGTTTTGAAGTTCAGCAGTTTCAGAGTCGTTTGCTTGTAGAACTCATTTGAGAAGTGTTGCTTTCAGCATATTCGGGTATGTCTTTGGGGCTTCGTGTGTTAGTTTTAAGAGTCAGCCACAACTCTGAAGAGGTAAATTTGATATGTGAAATAAGTTGCTGAATATTACTGAAGGTTTTAACTTAATATTAACTGTTGATAATTGAACGCCAGTGTGCTGCTGTGGGATAACTTGTCACAGGGGTAGCATTTGGAGACAGGTGCAGTAGAACCTGACATATATTGAATGTGTCCATGCTGGCCCATTTGTTCAATGACCCTTGTATTATTATACAGTTACTTCTCCAATAGGGACACAGTATAGTTGTCACCTCTTCATTTTGTTCTTACTGCTTTCCAAACTGGATTGTGATTAGCTTGTAGGGATGAACGTGTGTGTTCAAGTGTGTGCCTGTTGTGAACGTGTGTGTTCAAGTGTGTGCCTGTATGTGTACATGTGTGTCTACATGTGGGTGAGCATGTGTGTGTGTGCACATGTGTTTAGACTTTTAGAATTTGGAATCTTTAACCCTTAGAAATAAAAGGTAAGTAATTGAAAACAGAAAGGAAGGGTGGTGAAAATGATTTTAAAATTATGTTTTATAAACTTTATTTTGTTGATACATAGTTTTTAAATCTGTCTTGCTTATTAGGAAGTCCTACAAGCAAGCTTCCAGTGGCCTCTCAGGTTTCCCAAGGAACAGGGTCTCCTGTTCCTAAAATTCACGGAAGTAGTTTCTTAACAACTACAGTCAAGGTAAACTTCCTGCTTTATTGCATTGTGCAGACTCAGAAGGCATGTGAGCTGATGACAGTGTTTGATCTTAAAGATCATTTCCTCTTTAAGTTCTTCCTGCTGTAGAAGATAGTTCTTAGCGTGTCTATTAAGTGATGATCACTATTGTCAATTTGGAAGCTCAGTGTGGGAAAGAGGTGGCTTAATCATTTTGTGGAGGGGACAGTTTCATTAAAAATACTTCTTTAGAGGCTGGAGAAGTGGCTTGGCTTTTCAGAGTGCTGGCTGTTCTTGGAGAGGACCTGAGTTCAGTTCCCAGCACCTACCTGGCAGCTCACAACTACCTTTAACCCCTAGTGCTCACTTCTAGCCTTTGACCACTGCACACAACACACACTTGGTTTTTTTGTTTTTTCCTTCTCTCTCTCTGGTCTTTCTCTACACTCCCCCCCCCCCCCCAAGCATGTCTACCAGCATGTTTCCTGTGTTCTACGGAGCGAACCTTGTCCCCTTTGCACATATTATCCTGTAGTTGGTTATTTAAAAGTAGCTCTTAATCTCTTCAAAGAAGATAGTAGTTCAGAATTTGACCTTTCTATTATGACCAAACTGATGAAAATTTGCTTAGTATTTGGCAATAACACTGCTCTATTTGGCTCTTATTTGTTCAACATGGCTGTTTTTATTTTATTCTAAGAAATTTTATTCATTTTACATACCAACCATGGATTCCCCTCTCATCCCTTCTCCCGCTCCCCTCCCCCAGTCTTTCCCCATCCACTCACCTCCCATCTCCTCCTCCTAAAGGGTGGCCTCCCATGGGGAGTCAGAAAAGCCCGGTATATTCAGTTGAGATAGGACCAAACCCCTCTCTTCCTGCATCAAGGCTGAGCCAGGCTTCACCATAGGTAATGGGCTCCAAAAAAGCCAACTCATATAACGGATAGATCCTGATCCCATTGCCAGGGGCCCCTCAAACAGACCAAGCTGCACAACTGTCTCTCGTATGCCGAGAAGCCTAGTCTGACCCCATGCAGGTTCCATAGCTGTCAGTCCAAAGTTTGTGAGTTCCTATGAGCTTGGTTCAGTTGTGTCTGTAGGTTTCCCAAGATGGCGGAAACAATTGAGGTGACATCTCTTGTCTGAAAGGCTCTGAGAGTATCTTCTGGGGTACCCACGCCCAGCAATTCTTCTTACATAGATAGTTGACAGCCATCATGGATAGTTTCCTGATCCACATGAGGTTTTCCTGTAATAACCCCTTGACGCTCTTCCTGTACATTTAATTTTTAATATTTGTTGATGACATTGCATCGCATAGTCAAGAAGTAGCCTTAAAGTTCAATTACAGAGCAGTATGTCTGAGATTTGTTTTTTGTTTTTGATAATGGAGACAAACTTTAGTGGTTCTATGTTTGGTTGTTTACCATTTTCTCTTCCTACCTTCCATTTTTAAAACATTTATTTTGTAGTAATGGCTCATTCTGTAGCCCAGGCTGGAACTCGGGATCTTTCTGCCTCAGCTCCCTCAGATCTAGGTTACCTCGCCCAGCTCATTGTTTTCTTTTCCTTTTTCTTGCTTTTGGAAAGCACATGAGAAAAAACACGCACTAAAACATCACTATTGTTTGTTAGAATCATCTATTTAGTGCCTTGTATTAGAATATAAAATACAACCCATATCCTTTAACCATCTGTCAGAAAAGCTAGATCTACAAACCAATAAAGCACCAAAATTAGGACTGTGTGTGTACATGAGTTGGTGTTGTATGACAGGTCTCTTCCTGGGGAGATGCAACACTGTGTCTGTTCACCCGAGAGAGGGAGCCAGTGACAGACCAGAGTTCAGCTTGGTGAGCCAGTGAGTGTGTTGGGATTACTTACAGGAGCAGACATGATTCAGACAGCTGTGTCAATGAAGCCCATCCTAGCATGGGTGACCGCTCACAGTAGATAAGAGCCTGGAGCACTCTGCACAGCCTGCAGGTAGCTCTTAATAGGTTGGACAGCGTGCCTTAGTTGGTCTAAACCGCTTTCAGTCAGCTGGGCTGGTTTCTGCTTCTTCCAGGCTGGTGTGTTCTCAGAGTTTGGCAGTTTTCCTTATCTGAGAGTGACTCTCTGCAGTCTGATTGCTTACTCTGAGAAGGAGGGCCCTAGTGAATCTGCTCAGTTTCAGGGACTTTTAAAGTTTGAGTTGTTTACCTTTTGTCTTATGGAGCCTCCCTGGAAAGCTGGAATGTTTTATTCTCCAGGAAACTGCTACACAACACTGATGGAATACTTGCCTAACTTGTGTGAAGCCTCGAGTTTAGTCCTCAGTGCCACATGAAACTAAATATGATGGTGAACACATGTAATCCTAGCACTCAGAAAGAGTCAGCAGAAGTTCAGAGTCAGAAGTTCAAGGTCATCTTTGACTAGATAGGGAGAACAGCCTGGGATACATGACACCCTGTCTTAATAAAATCAGTCAAACACTGAAGGTTTAGATAGGACTCGAATACTCACCAGGACATATAAGTAAGTAACCTTTTGCTAAGGTAAAATTTTTCTTTGCATTTGGTTGCCTTGTTTTTGTTTTTTTGAGGCAGGTCTTGCTATATAGTCCAGGTTAGACTTGAAATAGCAATTCTTTGTCAGCCTCCTGAGTGCTGAGCTATTACAGGTGGGAATGTACACCTCACAGTGAATGTATGGAAGCCTGGAACACCCATCAGCGTAGGGGCTTTTTCTTCTCTTTTGTCTTTGGTTGTTTTGTGTTGCTAGGTCTGAAATAATTTGTTTTGGGCTATTGTATAATAAATGTTTTTACACACAGCAGGAGGATTCTTTATTTGCATCTATGCCACCTCTTTGCCCAATCGGTAGTCACCCTAAAGTGCAAAACCCTAAAGCTGTGACTGGAGGACTTGGAGCTTTCACAAAGGTGAGTGTGTGCACAGCGTTGCCCCTGGAGCCTATGGTTGTTTCCTCTTCTGTAACAGGCCGTGAAGTATGCCTCCACTTACTTAATGCTGACCACATCCCGGGAGTACCGTAATATGGGAAGTCAGAAGCCTCATGACAAGTGACAGAAGAATGGGGTCAAACTGAGAACCTATTTGGCCCCTTTACTATCTCTTAAGGATTATATTAAAGCTGTGTTTTACCTTTCTTGTATAGCCATTCTTTAATATCAGGATTCATTAATTAATATCACTGCAGAGAGACTGGATTCAAATATTAACAGTAGGTCCTTCTTCTTACCCTCCTCTCCCAAAACTTATCCAGTGTCATTTTTTTGTTTTAAGGTGATCATCAAACAGGAACCTGGGGAAGCCCCTCATGTATCCACAACAGGAGCTGCCAACCATTCAGCATTCCCTCAGTATGTGACTGTGAAAGGGGGTCACATGATAGCTGTGTCTCCTCAAAAACAGGTCATAAGTACTGGAGAAGGGATGACTCAGTCACCAAAGATTCCACCCTCCAAGGTTTGTATGGCTTTGGGATGGGGGTGGGGTGTCAAGGTACAATTGTAGGTTATTTATATAAATAGTTGACAGCTGCCAAAATGATATAAGGTGACTGAGTTGCTGATCCCATACAAACCTGTGGATGTTAGAGCCTGGTCTGAAAAGACCCAGTCACATGTGTCCTTTGCAGTCAGTCTGTCTCTGACAAGACTGCATGTTCAAGCAGGCCCCAGAGACAGTCTAAGGGGCACAGGGACATTTAAGCCTCTCTCCAGCATAAATGTAGCAAGCCCTGTGGGCTGTGGGCCTTCTCTTTGATTCTAGTCTAAGTAAGAACACTGTTATACCTGTTTATTTCTGCTCAGAGAGTGTTCCACTTCACACCGCCAATGTCCAGGCCATGTGATTTGTGTTCTTTTGAGATGATGACTTCAGACTCAAGACAACCCTCATACCTCAGTATTACAAATGCTAGAATTATAAGTGTGTGCCATTTGGTTCCTTTTTAAAACAAAAAAACAAAAAACAAAAAAAAACTTAGAAGTACCAGAAAATAAATATACAAGGAACTATAAAGTAACACATAATCCATATTCTTCCATACCGGTTACATAATTGAATTTATTGTGTGCTTATTTGCCAGCCTCATGTTTATAGTTCTTATAGTTCTCATGCTACTGCTGCACCACAGGTGGTTTTAATTCTCATTTTACAATGTGGAAACCATGTATTGAGGGCTTGGAACCTTCCTGGAGAATATATGGGCATATAGTGTACAGCTAGTGTAGTGGGTGGCAGGAGGCTTGAAACGTGTGTCTTGTAGCTCCAACTGAACCATGTTTTCTCTCTCAACATACAGTTAACTTATCCCAGTGTTTTGGCTGGTGTGTTCTGAAGCTATTGGGAATGTTGTGTGGGTATTTATATTTCAGCTTCACAGCCTGGCCTGTCTAGGAGAGTGAACTGTTTTGAGAAGAATACTCTAAAATGGAAAATGGTATTGCATAATTTGGGTTAGTTTAGATCAGTGGGTCTCTTTGGCAATAGAGAAAAAAGTTCACCGTTACAGGTTGTTTTTAAGTCTATAAGAATCTGTAAGGCTTTCAAAACGTATCAGACAGCTCATCTGATTTAAAACATAGCAATTCTCATATGTCCCAAACTCACTGGGTCAGAATTTCTACCAAGGGCCTGGGAATCTGGTTTTCCTTAAGCTGCCTGCTGATTGAGATGCCCTGGCCAGTTAGAAGCTGCTGCAGCCCTGCTTTGGCCTTCAGTGGTCATTTGTTATTTGTAGCTATTGCTCTGTCATTGTCAGCAACAGAGGGTGAACCTGGGCCCTCACATGTGGCCTGCAGTGCCTCTGCCTTCACCTCTGGACCTGCTGGGCTGGCAGCCGCACTTCACCAGTGCTGTCTTGTGGCTTAATTTCCTGTTCACTCTTGTGTTACATGTTCTCTTTCCTTTTATGTATCTTAATATGCACAGGTCTTTTGCCTAAATTTGTGTCTGTGTATTCATAGTTATCCTGACACACACATAGCTGGGGAGCTGAAGGATGGGCATGTCCAATACAGGCTCAGAACTACAGCCACTTAAGCTCAAAATTGTTGCCAGAGTATTAGGGCATGAATGCCACATGCAGTATTCACATTACTGGTTACTCTTGCTAATTCTTATCCAGTTCTGAAAGTTTTTTTTTCTTTTTCTATAGACTTTCTATCATTCCATGTAGTGTATCTTTTTAAAATAGGTTTTAATTTCTTTAATTGTTCTGAAAAGGTGTTTCCTCCACAATCACAGGGTAAGATTGAACTGAATTTGATATGGGGGCTTTTGAAAGCCCCCTTGGGGCGTTTCCCAAGGGCAGAAAGCTACCTTGTCTGTCCCTTGTTGATCTGCACTCATTGTCCAGTGTCTTCCTTTTCCACACCTTCTGCATACTCCAGAAGGGAGGGGGTTCTCTTGGGATTATTCCTATCAAAAGCACTGTTTCTGGGAATGCCTTGTTTACAATCTCTTTTTATGTGACCTTGCCTTCCACAATTGTAACATTTAACATTTTGACTTTTTCTTATACCTCCAGAAATAAGCTCTCCTACCCAGTTATCATCACCGTTACAAGACTCTAGATTAATTGTCTCACGAATTCAATCCTCCAAGGGTTCTGACCTTGCTTTTAACAGTCTAAGTATTTTTCTATATTGTGCATTAGCATTCTCAAAAGCCAGTGATTCAATTATTATTCACCTGGCTTCTGAGTCTGGTACCATTCTGTTCACCACTGCAGTTAATCTGTGCAACAAGTCTGTGAAAGTTTTGTTGTTGTTTTTTTTTTGTTTTGTTTTTTGTTGTTGTTGTTTTTTTTTTTTTTTTTTTGAGCTTTGAATTTCTTTTGTGAAGATTCAGTTTTCTTTCCTATTTCTTCAATCCGATCCCAGGCATTTAAAGCTGCCATGTGGCATAATCCAGCTCATTGTATAAAGACTGCCTTTCAATAACAGCATAATCCCCCTCCCCAAGAAGTTGGTCTTGAGAGACTTATATGCCTCTGTCCCTGCTTCTTTGTTCTATTGTTTTAGCCTCCTCCCTCCACCATGATTTCCACCATAAAAGTGGCCCCACCTCTAAAACAGCAGTAACCAAATTTAACCAATCTTTATGGGTGATCCACTTACAGCATGACCAGCTATTTAGCATTTGTTTTACAAATGATGAGTGCATCCCATATGTCACAATTGCTTTTTTACTCTCACTAATTCTAGCATTTGTACCAGAGCCCAACTAACTACTCTATCTTTATCATTGTTCAATTTTTTAAAGGTTATGGGATATATTAATGTTGCCTGTTTTTGTGTAATTTTAGATGACCTTGCTGAAATTGGTTCTTTATATTCCTTTGTTTGAATTTGAACATTTTTGTATTCTCTCTTGACAGGCTTTTCTAAGACTTTTTTCTTGGCACTTACATTAATTGACTTTTTAAATGATAAAACATAAATAGTCAAACAGACAATATTCACAATAAACATGATTATAATCCCATCTACTTTATCTTTTTCCTTTATTGGTTCTAATATCAAATCGTCTAGAGAAAGATACGGCAATACCAAAACCCTCCATTGCCTTAAACAAATTCCCCCATTTTTTTTTAAATTCAATTTACTCACCAATGTAGTTGTCTGTGATGATTCAAATGACTGTGAAGTGGGGCAGCTACCTAGTGTGATAGCAGCCCAAGGAGGGGTCCAAAAAAAGAGAAAAAACAAACAAAACAACAACAACCCATAACCCACCAGGAGTAGAGGCCACTGTCTGAAATTCCCAGATGAAAATGAAACGGAAACCCGTGTGGCCAATCGGCCTAAGACTGGAGGCTAACTCAGAACAGAAAGCCTAGCCAGTTGGTAATTACTCCTCTGGCCAGCAAGAGCCTTTGGGGGAGGGGTGGAGATTTATGCCCCAAAGTTAGACGCCATGTTTTGCACGAATAAAGGAAACTCAGAGCCACATCTCAAAGAAAGACTGAGATATCAAAGAGAGGAAACCTCACAGTCACATCTCACCCAGCTGTCTTTCAGCTTCCTCAGCCTCGCTCCTCCTGGATTCTTTCTGTCTGCTCTGTCTTCCTATGCCTGCCTTTACCGAGTGGATCTCGGTTAGGACCTCCACTTACCGCGTCTAGTTTCTTTGTGGTCCGAGTTTTGTCTCAGGCGAGGAGCGTCAAGATTAATTAAGTCTGCACTCAGGAGTCATTTAGGTTCCATCATTCGGGCTCTCCACACACTGAGAGACCCGAGCTTTATTCAGTACATCTTATATCTTAGACCTGTCTGTCCCTTAGCCATGCTTCTCTCCTGCCACTGCATCTCGCCTAGCTTTTTCCCCTCTAGCTTCCCGCCATGCTGGATTCCTTCTGCCCCTTCCACTCACACTGACTCTAACCCATGCTTGTCCCCAGCTTCTGCCTCTTCTCCCTGTGTGTCCCTCGTGTCCCCTTTGTCTCCGCTATCACTTAACTCTCTTTCACACCCTGCCCCCTCATCCGGCACACCCAAGGTCTCCAGTCTCCCAAGAGGCTAGCACTCAGCAGGTGGCAGCGTCTATAGTGCAGGAAAACAGGTTTTTCCCTATTTCCTCTATAAACATAGGGTTTTAGTAGGATGGGCCATTAAAGGCCAGAATGGCACTTACTTGGGAGACAACATGCCTTAAATACCTTCTTCACCCAGTTGTTTCACATCTAGGTTAAGATTAAAGGTGTGACACCACCACTGCCTGCCTGGGAGCCTGGAACTCCCTCTGTAAACTAAACTGACCTCAAACTCAGTTTTGCTGGGATTAAGGGCGTAGGTCACCACTCCCAAATATTCCCTGTGCTGGGATTAAAGGTGTGAATCACCACTCACTGACCCTCCTAGACTGACTGTGGGTAGATCCCTCTGATATCTCAGACTGTTTTTATTAAATTTGAAACATATCTCCACAGCTTTTTGCCATGCTGTTAAGTCTCTTGTGTGAGACCTAGTTGAATGTATTTTCCTCTTAGCACTGCTTTCATTGTGCCCCGTAAGCTTGGATATGTTGTCGGTTCATTTTCATTAAAATATAGGAAGTCTTTAATTTCTTCCTTTACTTCTTCCTTGACCCCGAGGTGGTTCAATTTAGAGATTTCAGTTTCCATGAGTTGGAGGCTCTCTGTGGTTTGTGGTGTTGTTGAACTCTAACTGGTGATTTGATAAAACACAAGGGTTTTTTCCCTTTTTTTTTTTTTTTTTTGGTATCTGTTCATACTTGTTCTGTGATTGAGTATGTGGTCAATTTTAGAGAAAGTTTCATGGGTGTGCTGAAAAGAAGGTATATTTTTTGGTATTTGGGTGGAGTCTTCTATATATCTGTTAATTTCATTTGAGTCATAACATCTGTTAGCTCCCTTATTTCTCTTCAGTTCCTGTCTAGTAGACCTATCCATTGGTGAGAATGGGGCATTGAAATCTCCCACTATTAGTGTGTGGGGTTTGATGTGAGGTTTAAGTTTTAGTGATGTGTGGGTGCCCTTGTATTGGGGTCATAAATGTTTAGGATTGAGGTTTCTTCTTGATGGATTTTTCTGAGGTGAATAAGTAATGTCCTTCCTGATCTCTTTTGATTGAATTTAGTTTGAATTCCATTTTCTTAGGTATTAGGATAGCCACACCAGCTTGTTTCTTGATACCATTTGATTGGAAAGTTTTTTCCCAACCCTTTACTTTGAGGCAGTGTCTGTCTTGGAAGTTGAATTATGTTTCTTGTATGGAGCAGAAGGTTGGATCCTGTTTTCTTATCCATTGTGTTAGGGTGTGTTTTTTTATGTGTGAATTGAACCCATTGATATTAAGGGTTAGTAATGACCAGTGATTGTTATTTCTGTTATTTTTGGATGGTAGTGTGTTTGTTTCCCATCTATGGGGTTTGCTTCTGTGGGATTATCTATTGCTTGTGGCTTCGGGGGTGAATCTAGCTTCATTAGGTCAGAGTTTTCCTTCTAGTGCTTTCTGTAGGGCTGGATTTATAGATAGATATTTTAATCTGGTTTTGTCATGGGATATTTTACTTTATCTATGGTGATGGAGAGTTTTGCTGGGTATAATAGTCTGGGCTGCATCCGTGGTTTCTTAGTGTCCTTATAACATCCATCCAGGACCTTCTAGCTTTCATAGTCTCCATGGAGAAGTCAGGTGTTATTCTGATGTGTCTGCCTTTTTCCTTTGCAGCTCTTAGTATTCTTTTCTATTCTGTATGTTTAATGTTTTGATTATGTGGAGAGCAGACTTTTCTGGGAGTTCTAGTCAATTTAGTGTTCTGTAAGCTCCTTGTATCTTCATAGCCATTTCCTTTTTTAGGTTGAATACATTTTCTTCTGTGATTTTGTTGAATATATTTTCTGTGCCTTTGAGCTGGTACTCTTGTTCTATTTTTATTATTCTTAGGTTTGGTCTTTTCATGGTGTCCCAGATTTCCTGGGCATTTTGTGTTATGACTTTTTTAACCTTATAAATTTGTTTTTGTCTGATGAATCTATCTTCTTTGTTGTATCTTCCAGCTCTTGCATTCTGTTCGTTATGCTGCATCTGTTGTTCCATTCCCAGCATTCCCTTGGCTCCGGTCTTCTTCCTTGCTTCTGTCTCAGTTTTTAAGTCTTGCACTGACCCCATCACCTGTTTGATTCCTTTTCCTTGTTCTTCAAACTTTCTTTAAGAGAATTTTGGTTTTTTTCCCTATTCTTTGCTTGTCTTTTTCTCTATTTCCTTAAGGGAGCTTTTTATTTTTTCTTTAATATTCTCTTTAAAGGCTTCTGTCATCTTTATAAAGATGTTTTAAAGTCTTTTCCCCTGCTTCTTCTATATTGGAATGCTGAGCTCTTACTGTTATAGAACCACTAGGTTCCAGTGGTGTCGTACTGTTGTTCATGTTGTGGAATGAAGTTTTGAACTGGCGTCTCCTTATCTTTTCTGACCGGTTCAGGTGTTGTGTTTGGTCTACTAGGTTCTCTTGATGCAGTTGGAGTACTCTTCTGCTCAGCTCTCCAGAGGCTCTGTCTTGCTACTGCTCTTAATTTAAAATACATAAATAAATGAAATAAATGGAGGTTACTGGAGATGGCTCAGCAGTTATGAACACTTGCTGCTCTTCCAGAAGACCCACATTTGATTCCAAGCACATACACATCACCTCACGACTATCTGTAACTAATGCCAGCAGAGTCAGTGCCACCACATTATCTTTCTATCTTCTCTTTTCAATGATTCAAAAATCTTGATAAATATTGAAAATAATTAGTATCTCTCTCTCTCTGATATATAAGCTTTAAAATAGTCAAATACCTCTGCCCCATATTAGCATATTTACTTTAGGGTGGTCTTTAGGTGCTAGACCCTAAATCTTATGCCGAGAGCTAACACGATTTTCTTCTAGCCTATAACCTCCACATGTCTGGGCACATGCAGTGGGCACACATGCAAACACAGCAGTAAGTTAAGAAATGATTACAAGTGGCTTACATGTCTTGTAACCGTCTAAAAATACTTATTTAGTATTGCTTATTTTTAAAATTATTATTATTTGTATGTATGTGAGCACATGTGGCACAGTGTGCATGGCTATTCGGAGAGAAACTCTAGAGTTGCTTCTCTGCTTCCAGCTGTAAGGGCTTCAGGGATCAAACTCACTGGATCATCTCACAAGTTCTAATTATCTCTTCTAATTTAACATTTTACTTCCTATTCTCTTGGAAAAAGTTGCTTTTTTAATTTAAAAGAAATAACAGTTACAATTTAATTTACTTAGGTTCTCAGATTTTCTTTTTTCTTTTCAAGTATGACGGGAGATATAGCCTGAGTGACATAGTATTTGCCTACCATGCACAAATGGGTTCAATACTCAGCACCAGATAAATTAGACCTGGTGACACAACCCTTTAATTCCAGCACACAGGAAGTAGAGCAAGAGGATCAGAACTTCTGGGTCACCCTCAACTATATAATAAGTTTGAGGCCATAATGTCAAGTTTCAAATTGCCTTCCTGTCCAGTAACAGAAGATCTTATGTAGACTGTGGTAGTCCTGTACTGGTCTGTACTTGTCAGTTGAATATGGTTTGAAATATAACATTGGAAAACACTTGTGTTACTTACCTACTAATGTTGTAAGACTATGTACAGTGTGATTTTAGTTCTAATTAAAGTTGAAAAGGAATTGGAAATAAATACATTAGGAATATTTTATTTCTGGTTGAGAATTGAGTTTTGTATTTTTCTTTCCTAAGTTTGTGTATGTATACAGTTTTCCTATTCTGGTGAAGTTTTGGGACTGCCACTGAGCTTTTCTAATTTGGCAATACTCAAGCCATAAGAGATATTTTTCTCCAGTGTCCAGGTACCTGTGTTTAGGATAGTTAGGTTCTCATGTGACACCAATCACCAGCCCAGCCCCAGCCCCTGCTATTGCTTTGTTCTTGCTGGAGCAAAGTGGCTGTTTGACCCCAGAGAGCTCACCTATGTGAAGTAACACTGTTGGTCTGCCTTTTGTCTCAAATAGGTTGTTGGCGTGCCTGTTGGCTCTACTTTACCTTCCACAGTGAAGCAGGCTGTGGCAATCAGTAGTGGCCAAATCCTCGTCGCTAAGGCCAGCTCTTCTGTCACCAAAGCAGTCGGTCCAAAGCAAGTTGTGACCCAAGGAGTTGCTAAAGCAATTGTGAGTGGAGGTGGAGGGACCATTGTTGCTCAGCCAGTACAGACCTTACCCAAGACTCAGGTCACACCTGCTGCGCCACAGAAGAGTGGCTCCCAGGGCTCAGGTACCGATAGGAATTAAGAACCTTTTAATTCCATGGAATTAAAATGATTTGATTTGCTATTGGATTTTGACTAGGAAAGCCTCATAGGTGATAATATTTGTTTCTTTTCATGGAATTTTTCTTTTTGAGGGAAGGGGGCATTTCGAGACAGGGTTTCTCTGTGTAGCCTTGGCTGTCCTGAAACTCTGTATAGACTGCGCTGGCCTTGAACTCATAGAGAGAGAGTCACTGTTAGGTGAGAAGAATTGAACCCAGGCCATTAGCAAGAGCACATGGAGCTCTTAACAGTGAAGTGCTAGGATTAAAGGCATCGACTTGTTTATATAGGCATTTTTAAAGTAGTTTAAGTTTTATTTTATGTACTGTAGGTGTCTGCAAGCGAAATAAAAAACAAAGATTAAAACCCTGGCTTTTTTTTTTTTTTTTCAGCTTGAACAAATAATTGGGGATTATTTACTTTTATCTATTTATGTGTATGGGTGTTTGCCTACATGAATGTCTGTAAACTGTGTGCATGAAGTGCCCTCAGTAGCCGGAAAAGGGAGTCAAATCCCCTGGACCAGGAGTTAAAGATGGTTGCGAGCCACTTTGGGGGTGCTGAGAATCGAACCCAGGCTACGAAGACGATCAGTCTCGTAACTTCTGACAAATCTCTTCAGCTTCTAAAACAAGTGCATGAGAGCCTGGCCTGGTGGTTCATACTTATAAACCCAGCATGTGGAAGAATCATGAGTTTGAATCCAGCCTGTTCTCTGTAGTGAGAAAGCGGGGGAAGAGGCACAGGTAGATTAGAAGAAATGGTCATGGCTAGCCAGATGGGCACGTTGCCATGCAAAATTAAGGTGTAGACTCAGCCGGTTGATAGATAGCATTAATTTGTGGGAGGTTTTTCTAGTATGTAAATTATTTTTAGTTTAAGATATCTAGGAAGTGAACCATGTTTACTCTTAGAGTTTTTAAAAGTATGTATGTTACTGCTCTGTGTTAATTTTAGAATATTCCCGTATGTATGTATGTTACTGCTCTGTGTTAATTTTAGAATATTCCCGTATGTATGTATGTTACTGCTCTGTGTTAATTTTAGAATATTCCCGTATGTATGTTACTGCTCTTGTGTTAATTTTAGAATATTCCCGTATGTACGTTACTGCTCTGTGTTAATTTTAGAATATTCCCGTATGTACGTTACTGCTCTGTGTTAATTTTAGAATATTCCCGTATGTACGTTACTGCTCTGTGTTAATTTTAGAATATTCCCGTATGTACGTTACTGCTCTGTGTTAATTTTAGAATATTCCCGTAGTTGATTATCCTCTTGCTCTTCTTCTTGTCTTTTAGTAATGGCAACATTGCAGCTACCAGCCACTAATTTGGCTAACTTGGCAAACCTGCCTCCAGGCACTAAACTGTACCTTACCACGAACAGCAAGAACCCCTCAGGAAAAGGGAAGCTGCTGCTAATTCCTCAAGGAGCCATCCTGCGAGCTACCAACAATGCCAGTTAGTCCTTCTCTCCATCACTTGGTTACTGGATTTCTGCATGGTCTCTTACTTGAGCCAGGAAGCATTTCTGTAACTCTGTTTGATGGTTTAATGGAAGAGTTTGCCCAAGTGGATTTTAAAAATACACATATTTTAACTAGAAAGTGGGTTTAAATCATCATAGTCTTCGGCAATGACACTGTTATTTGGGATGTTCTAATTGGCATTTGGAATCAGATGGGTTGTGGAAAAGGGTCTGGCTACCCAGACTGTGTTGGGAAAGAGCTGAGGAAGGGCCAGTCTGCTTGCAGTGACTGGGTTGTTTTCTGAAGAAGATATACAAGGGCAGAAACCAGGTAGTTGTCTCTGTGGCTAGTTTTTAGTTGTATTGATAGGTTTGGAGGTAAAATGAGAATTCTGGGTGCAATCTTAATGTGTGTCTGAAGCCCCAAGGAAACCAGTTAGTTTATTTAGTTACATAGAACTTTACTTTGACAATGCAGTGTGTGTGGTGTTGAAAGTACATATTTCCTTCTGAATTGAATTGTAGTGTTAGAGCAGCCAGGCTCCCTTGTCTGTAACAAACTGTCGCAATTGAGCAATCTCTGTAGGCCTGGTCAGTGCTTAGATGAGAGAAATGAAAGACCCAGTCCACTGTGTAAGCCACTTGCCATTTTTGTAAGTGGGCTGTTGCAACTTATTTTGGAATATTCTCCTCACACCTAAGTAGTACAGTGTCTCGATATTCCACAATTGAAGCAGGAGGCATCTCTCATGTACATTGTCCTCGGAGTCACAGACTATTGAGAAGGTTGTGCTCGCTGTAATCAAGGTGGGAAGTATGAATGTATGCTTACAGTCCAGGGAGATCTTACCTGTTCCTCACCAGCACGGAAGGAAAAGAAAAGTCCTTCAGCTTTGGAATCAGATCTGAAAAAGAATTGGGAACTTAGAGCCAAAGACAGATGATTTGATTTAAAAACTCTGGTCTCAAAAACATTAGCATCAGGTTCTCATATACACCGTTAAGTCAAAACGCTCTCAAAGACATTTGTCGTAGCCAGAGTAGAGATGCAGTTGGCTGCCATCCTCCTGGAAGTACAAGTTAAGTGTCTATCTAGAATGCTTGGGACCAGAGTCTGTAGTTTTGGGAATATTTACATAAACCTTACAGAGTAATCACCCAGAAAAACCTGAAATCTACTGTGCTTCGTACTCCGGAGTTCTTTGAATCTAAGATATCTAGACTTCAGGTGCTCAGGGTGTAAATAGACTCAGTTTTGCCTTTAAACGGTGGGGAGTTTTCCTCGCTGGTCATAGGGCTGGTCATAGGATAAGCAGGTCATGGAGGAATGGTCATGTGGGCAAAGCAGCTACACTCATCTGTTCTCTATCAAGCTACGTCCTGTGATGTTCCTGTCACTCATTGTGCTTGCAGACCTGCAGTGTGGCTCGGCTGCTGCTGGTGGCAGTGGTGGCAGCGGCGGTGCTGCAGGAGGGGGAGGCAGTGGAGGTGGCGGTGGCAGCGGAACAGGAGGAGCCCCAAGCACCACTGGCCCAGGAGGGGTGTCCCAGCACCTGACTTACACATCCTACATCCTCAAGCAAACTCCCCAGGTCTGGGAAGTTTACCTGATCTTGTAAATTATTTAATTACCTAACAGATGCCTTTAATTATTGTTGATTTCCCTTTACAATTCTAGGATCATGGGTGTGTTAGTGTGGCTACATTATTTTGAGCTTGTTATGTTTTGAGAGGTAAAAAGATTCAGAAAGATTTAAATAATTGATATAAGACCTTCCTGCTGAGGTAATGGTAGGGTCTGGATTTGAATCCATATTTCTCTGCTCCAAAGAAAGATTCTGCTTTGCTAATTGTCCCTACCTATCTGTGATGTAATAAACAGTCTTAATGTACAATTGAAGTTCTGCTCTTAGAAAGGAAAACTGGAGACAGCATCAGGCTATGGTATTTGAGAAAAAGTTCCATCTCTTCTTTTTCCTTGTCACGGGAGTCTTTATTCTTCAAGGGTGTAGTCAGATTTGGTCCAGATATTCTTATTGAGAAGGATGGGAATAAATTCAGTTGCATTTTAAAACCCATTTTGCAATTACAGTGCTTTTGTGTAGGGTAGGCTTCCTAGTGACACTCGATTGGCTTCCATTTCAGGTACTTTGAGGTGTAGAGGGCAGCTGAGACATTGCAGACTGTAGTTGGAGGTGATCACATTCAATGTATTTCAGTTAATTCTTCTCCCCTAACTTAGGGTACATTCTTAGTTGGCCAGCCATCACCCCAGACACCTGGAAAACAACTGACTACTGCATCAGTTGTTCAAGGAACACTGGGAGTCAGCTCATCCTCTGCACAGGGACAACAGACATTGAAAGTCATCTCTGGGCAGAAAACCACTCTGTTTACGCAGGTAAATCCATGGCAATTATATTTAAACCGTTTTTCTTTACGCAAACTCTAGGAAATCTAATGAAACTAACATTACATAGGGAACTAAACAAAACAGTTTAGAAAAATGAGGCTAAACCTCAGATTTAGGAACATACAATTAGAGTGAGGGAAAATCAGGCCAAGAATTATTCAGATACATCTGTTACAATGAGGTTTCTTGGCCCCAGGCGGCCAGAGGTCCAGCAGTCCCAGATCACTTAGCCGCCCACCGCTGCTTTGGCCCCCCAAAATGACTCAGATGCTTATATTAATTTCATACTGTTTGGCCTATGACTTAGGCACATCACTAGCTAGCTCCTTTATCTTAACTCAACCCATTTCCATGAATCTGTCTGCCATGTGGCCCGTGGCTCACCTGTGTTCCTTACATGTTTCTCCTTTGGGCGCCTAGCTGGATCTGTTCTGACTCCACCCTGCTTCTCCTACCTATGCTCTGATTTCCCCTCCTACCTTTTCTATGGTGCCTGTCATGGTCCAAAACAGCAGCTTTATTTAAAGATTGATATGCACAGCATACAGAAAGACATTCCCACATTATCTCCCCATTTCTGTCTAATCAAAAAGGAAGGTTTCAATTTTAACATAGCAAAATTACATATGACAAAGCAAGAATTACAGTTACAATATCTAGTCTATTTGTTTTTAACAAAATGAAAAAAAATACTCTATCATCTACCTTATCATTGTGAATTTAAAGTTTCTTATCCAATATACCTTAAAATAACCAAGAAAAACTATACCTTTAACTATCTAATCTTCAACTACATCAGAGACCACAGAAACATATAATATTTACCCAAGTAAACAGGAAGTGCAAGCAACTTTCAAAATCTAGAAATGACAGAGATGATACCTGTCTGCCTGGACAGTCACCCAAAGTTCCTTTATAAAGTTGGAGCATCCATCTTCAGCCTACAGGCTCAGAGTCTCTTTTCATTTCAGTGAAGCAAGAAATTTGCTTTGCCCATTCTGGTATAGTTCATCAGTCACTTCTCCTTGAGTCCTGAAATGTCTGACAGTTTTCTCTGCAAAGCAGGAACCTGAAGGACCCTCTCAGCTTGTTCTGCCAAAGTTCAGAGGTCTCTTTTCTATGCAACCTTCATGCCCCATTTTAAACAGCATACTGTCAAGCAGTCAATGCAAGAACAGGTTTTTGTCCAGTGGCTAACTGTTGCCACAAAGAAAATAAACTCCATATGGAGTTTCTTCTATGCCCATTTTTCTCTTGAAGTAGATTGGTGCTGCCAGGAGCAGATCTGTACAGTGTCCAGAAAAGTCTTAAGTTCTTAAAATAATTTTAAATGCCATATTCTGTAGGTCTTAGAAGTGTTTGAAGATAGCCTACCTAATTGAAATATATCTTTGTATACATAAAAAATCCTGATTAATATAAGTTTGGTTATCATAGGTGACTATTATTCTGTATTTCTTAATTACACATTACAATTTTAAATCGGTTACATGAACATCATACCTTAAACAAGAGTAGAAACATACAGCATAACAAAATTGACCTTAAATTTGTATCAATAAACCAAAATCCATACCATTGTAAAATATTTTGAGATTAACAGCTGATTTTTGGATTAAAGTAAATTCAATAATCTAGTTTTTTTAAAATCACTCATATATCATAGCCCCCTTTTCTTCTTAGAAAGAGATTAACTATGACCATTAGCCTTTTATAGTGAAAACGAGCATTTATAAACAATATTTTAGGAGTTTGGGCATAGTTTTCCATTACTACTTCCTGCCGATGAAGGAGCATTGGTAATCTTACAGGTTCTTGAGACTGGATCATCTTAGTCTGCAGGCCTGAAGCTGATGTGACCATCTCTTCCCACCAGAGAATTTTCAGGTGGTCTTGGTTGATGAAACCATAAGAGCTTGGAAACAATCCACAGATTCTCATCTTCTGTGGAAACAAAAGCAGAACTCTTCCAAAGCAGTAAATCTTTAGACACATTTCAAAGTCAAGATACCTTTAAAATATATATTCTTCTTAAACTTAATAGCCTTTGCAATCAGTTGTCTTTTTGCCATTAGCTCATTAAAGAAAACACAATAATAACCATAATCCAGATTCTGTGTCTATTTTCCATCTTTACGTGGCTTATTATATTTTTATTACTCTATTTCTCTTTTTTTACAGACTTTCTCTACCTTCTTTTCTCTCTGAACCCTGTGTACATTTTACACACATTGTAACCCGTTTACAGTTTTTTTTATCTGAATCTGTTTTATTGTGTATCCTTAATCATCTTCCAACCA
Organism: Phyllotis vaccarum; assembly: GCA_033318265.1. Classification (NCBI taxonomy): domain Eukaryota; kingdom Metazoa; phylum Chordata; class Mammalia; order Rodentia; family Cricetidae; genus Phyllotis; species Phyllotis vaccarum. Next base: position 186,468,011 of record JARWLC010000002.1, read on the forward strand.
GAAAAGCTTTTAAAATACTCACTTTCTTAAAGAGCCACATAGTTTTTGCAGATAAAGCTGAATCAGTAACTTCTCTTAAAGGGGCTGCGTCTCTGTTCACCACCAGCAAACAGAGCAGACCACTGTGGTAGGGGCAGGGCTTGCATTAGCTCAGTTCTAGAGTACAGGCCACCTTGGTAGAAAGTCATGTAGCCACAAAGGAGGCAGCTGGTTATGTTGACTCCCTAGTCAGGAAGCAGAAAGATGAACAAATGCTGGTGTTTGGGTCATTCTCTCTTTTTTATGCAGCCTGGGCCCCAACCCATGGGATAGAACCACCCACATTTCATCATTTAAATCTGTTATAAACATCTTCAGAGGTTTGTTTTCATGGTAACTCTTAAGTCCCATCAAGTTGACAGTCAAGATTGACCACATAAATTTTTTAGGATCAAAGCAAAGATCTGCAATGAAGATTGAATATCATAAATATTTATCCATCAAACTGAATGATGGCAAAAACGTGTAAGGCACAAAGACCAATCACAAATAAGGGAATTTAAAGGGGCTGGAGAGATGGTTCAGCAGTTAAATAAACTGGCTGTTCTTCCAGAGGACGTGGGTTTTATTTCCAGCACTCATCTGTCAGCTCACAGCTGTCTAACCCCAGTTCAGGGGATCCAGTTCTCTCTTCTAGCTTCTGTGTAATGCATGCACATGGTACACATCTATACATGGTAGTCAGAACATCCAAACACATAAATAAAATAAATACTTAATAAAATAAAGGGAACTTAGAAGGGCAAACTTTCTTTGTTGAGATAAGGTCTCTCTATGTAGACTATTGTTATCTCTTTGGTTTGAACTCACAGAGATCCTCCTGCCTCTACCTCCTGAATGCTAGGATTAAAAGCATGTGCCACCATGCCTAGTTTGAAGGAGAACTTACTAAAGATGTCTCAGAGCTTAGGTAATCAATTGGATAACTCTTACTATACAAAGTTTGAGAGGTTGAGGTTATATGTGGCTCACTTGTAGAATCTTGCCTAGTATACCTGAGAATCTGAGTTCGATCCTCAGCAAACTTAAAATTAATAATAGCAGTACTTACTGAGGAGTTTAGCAGGGCCTGCTGTTACATTTCTGTAATGCTGGCTCGTGGGAGATCAAGGCAAGAGGATAGTGAGCTCAAGACTGATGATACATAATGAGCCGCTTTCTCCACAAGAGATGCTAAGTTGGAGTGGCATGTAGTAGCCTTCTTCAGTAAGAAGTTAAGGTGCTGGATGCTCAGTCACACAAAATGTGACTAAGTCAGTGGCCGTGATATTTTTGTTTTAAGAAATTCAGAAGTGAGATTTGTAGACCACAGAGGGTAAATATTAGAAGTATTTTGTTGGACTGGCCCTGATGACACATGGGTTTAATCACGGCACTTTGGAGGGAAAGGCGGGCAGATTTTTATGAGTTTGAAGCTAGTTAAGGCTACATAGAGAGAACCTGTCTCCAAAAATGGATGGATGGATGGGTGGAGATAGAGACTGATGGATGGGTAAATGAATAAATAAATGAAGGAAGGAAGGAAGGTAGGTAGGTAGGTAGGTAGGTAGGTAGGTAGGTAGGTAGGTAGGTAGATAGATAGATAGATAGATAGATAGATAGATAGATAGATAGATAGATAGATAGATAGATAGATAGATACATACTGACCCTGTATCTGTCCCAGAGTACCATTAACTTACCTGAACAAATCTTGTCCTACCCAGGTTTAATTTCTCTAAAGCTTCCATGTGGGGCCAGGGAGGTGGGTAAGAGCACACAAGTATGAGGAGCTGAATTCAAATCCCCAGCACCCATATTTTTACATGGTTCTTACTCATTTTAGAGGTAGAGGCACTTAGTGTTGCAACCTGTTTGTTCTTCATGGCCCACATAAAGGTAGAAAGAAAGATCCAACTAGCTTGTGCATAACAGTACCCACCCAAAATAATAGTAATAGTTTTTTGTTTTTACATTGAGTGTGGCCATGCAGACATAACCTCAGTGCTATGGGGGCAAACTCTGGAAAATCCCTGGGAGCTGGTCACTAGCTTAGCTCCAGGGTCAGTGAGAGTCCTGTTAGGAAATAAGCTGAGACTGATAAAGTAGAATACCTGAGGTCTGCTCCAGCCTCATCATGTGCACAAGCATGTGCACATGACCACATATATGCACATATATCAATCACATCACACACACAAATTATAAAAATACTCCATGAAATTTAAGGAAACTTTGACCCGATTATTTTGAAAACAGGCCTGATAACTAACTCTGCAGATACTAATTTCAAATAGGCATTGTCAGATGCCTTCCTTTATTTGTTCTGTTTTAGTGTAAGGGAACCTGAGAGGTCGTAGAATTCAGCTTGTTGGAAAGGTCCTGATTGACAAGACTAGCTTAAGTGTGTTTTGAATGTACAAGAAACAAGTTGTGCTGTGTGGTCACCTGGCCTTTTGATTGCTGCAGGCAGCCACTGCGGGGCAGGCCTCACTGATGAAGTTACCTGACAACACCATCAAGTCCGTGCCAGCAGCTTCACAGCTCGCCAAGCCTGGGACCACAATGCTGCGAGTGGCAGGAGGGGTGATCACAGCTGCTCCCTCCCCTGCTGTGGCCTTCTCAGCAAATGGTGCTGCACATCAGGTGATAACAGCAGCGAGCCCACTGTGACGTGAGGATGGGTACATGGCACCACTGTGGATCTTTTGAGAACTCCTGAGATGCTGGTTCTTTTAAAAATTGAAGTGTAGAATCACGTAGCATGAAGTGTGCCATTTCTAAATGTAGGTCAGTGGTTTTTATATTTACAGGGCTGGCTAACTCTCATCATCCAGTCCAAGAACATTTTTAGTGTCCCCAAAAGCTATTCTGGACCAATCTCTTCCTTCCAGCCCTGTGCAAAATACTGAGCTTTCATTTCTGTGTTTTGCTTCTATTTTAGATGTTATGTTGGGGATGGGGCAGTGAGGGCTTTAGGGAAAAGTCTGTTCTCTCTCTCCACCGTGGGATCTTGGCATCAAACTCCAATTGTCACTCATGAGCCGTCTTGACTGCCCAAATCTTTCTAAATGGATTTTCCTGTTTAGAGAATTTTATATACATGCATCAGTACACATGGCCTTTCATATCTGTCTGCTTCTGTTCTGTGTGTTTTGTTTTGTTTTGACAATCTCTGTAGCTCAGGCTGGCCTTTCCTCTACCTCGTGGAATAGAAGCATTCACATAACATTTATTAATCTTCCATCCTTTTGTATCAGAATAATATTTAGATATATGGATAACTATTTATATGATATCCTTTTTGTTCATAACTTAATAGGACATCTGTATTTCCTGTTTAGAGTGTTTCATTTTCCTTGTTCAGAGCTAGGAGTAGACTGGCAGGTGTCGTGACTCCTCATATTTTGAGGAGCTGACAAAGTGGATGGCAGTTTCTTGTTCCTGCCAGCTAATGAGAAGATTTACACATTCACATCCTCTTAAGTGTAGTGTGTGGGTGGATATGTTCTACGCTTTGCAGGTTGGTTCTCTCCCTTTGTGGGTCCCAGCGGGCTTGGCTGGCAAGCACCTTTACCCACCGGGCCATCACAGCCAACCTTGTTCTCTTGGTAGCATCTTCTGAACCACAGACAGTGTTTATTTGGATAAAGTCCTATTTACATGGTTTTCTTTCATTGTTTATTGATGTCATGCCTAAGAAACTGGGTAATCGATGGTCCTTCTCTCTTAATTTGGTCCATCTTGAGCTGACTCTAGTTTGTGGTGTCAGATTTTGGAGCCAAGCTTTGTTCCTATGTGTAAATACCTAGATGATCTGACATTATTTGTTGCTTTTCCTTTGAACTATTTCTGAGCCTGTGGCAGCTACTTCTCTGATGCCTGATCATGGTTGTGTTACTGTCGTACCTTGCAGCCCTAGTATGCTGTATTCATCCATTGCTCTTGAAGGGTCCTCCAGTGTACCATCGTGCAGGTTGAAGCTTTTTTGCAGTACCCTTTCCTTTGAGTCTCTGGGATATGGTCACCTTCCCTCTTGGGTGTTTTAATAAAACTCATTTTATTCTATTTATAACGTTCTGAAAAGTATGTCCTGTTTTTTTGGTATCAAATGACCTTTCATAAAGCTTTCATAAGACTGGTGAATTGGCTCAGCAGGTAAAGGCTAAAGTGAGCAAGTCTGGAAGCCTGAATTGCATCCCCAGGTAAAGGAGAGAGCCAGCTTGTTTTCTGCTCTTAACACGCTTGCCCTCACACACACACACACATAGAGAGAGAGAGTAATGACTTTTTAATTAAAAAAGTATATCTTACCTGGTGAACATTTGTTTTAAATTTAGTAATTACAAGAGTAACTTTCCTGGCCTGTGACATACAAAACTATTGAACTACTAAATTAGAGAAACCCTCCTCTTTCTGTGTGAGTGTGAGATTATGAGTGTCACACAATTTATACCATGTGAGCAATCAACACCAGGGCTTTGTACACAATAGGTTAGGTGTTCTACCAAGTGATCCGCATCCCCAACTACAAGAAACCATCATTTAGGGCCTGAAGAGATGTCCCAGCAGTTGAGAACACTTGCTGCTCTTCCACATAACCTGAGTTTAGTTCCCAGCACCCGTGTAAGGTGGCTCACAGCTACCAGTAACTCTGCCTCTAGGGGATCTGATGCCCTCTCTTGAATTCTGCAGGCCCCTACACAAGCATGACAACCACGATTCACACACACACAAGTAAAATTTTAAAAAATGTAAAGAAACTATTTTAAAAATAGAATAGCATGGGCTTAGCCTAAATGATGTCTTCTGGCAACCTGAGCTTAATTATCCAGACCCATGTAGTGGGGGGAGAGAACTGACCCCACATGCCCTTCCCGTGAGTGCCATGGTCCACATGCCTACATAGTAAGGAGGCATTTTTAAAAGACAAAATAGCATGACATTTAATAGTTGGTGGTCACTTGAGAGTTGCTGTTTATTAGAGCTCTGTGTGAGCCACTGCTCTGTAAGTAACTCTTCTAAATTCCACTTACTCCACTTCTGTCTCTGTGACTTAGCAGTCTGAAGGAGCAGCCCCTGTTTCATCCTCTGTTGGTTCTATAATCAAAACTCCTGGGCAGCCACAAGTGTGTGTGAGCCAGGCCACCATGGGCACCTGCAAGGGCACAGCTCCGTCTGTCAGTGCAGCATCCCTGCTGCCCACACCAAGTTCCATCTCTGGGAAAGCCACAGTGTCAGGTAAATACTGTGACATTTCTTCTGTTTGTTCGCTAGGCCAGAATGTGTTTGAAAGGTATTCATAATTTGTATTATATATTGTTAAATAATCCAGAAATAGATTCCAAATAACTACATTTAGTTATGAGGGAGTGAGAGAGTGATTGGCAATGTGAAGGAGTTGGTTCTCAGGTCGTTAGGCTTGGCAGCAGGTATCCTTACTCTCCATGTAGTCCTGGCTATCCTGAGACTCAGTATATAGATCAGGTTGGCCCAGACTCACAGACATCCTCCTGCCTCAGCCTCCTGGTGGCTGGGATTAGAGGTGAGCACCACCGCTCTCATGACTGAGACAAGTGTTTTGAGGCACTTCCTTCTCCCTACATTCCGAGTCCTGGCTCAAAACAGAAGGCTTTTTTTTTTTCTCTCTAGTGTGGGCCCCAAGAAAGTTAAAGCCAAGCCTGCAGCGTGTACATTCCCTTATATAAACACTGAAATAATGAAAAAGCAAATTGTTGAGATAATCACGAAGGGCTTCAAGCAGTGACAGTGGGCGCTGGATGAGCACAGTGCTGGCTGGAGTCAGGAACCTTGGTCTCTTCTTGCTTTCAACCGCTTACCATACAATATTCTGGCAGACTTAGGAATTTGAGAACTACAAAACAGCAGGCCATTGTTTTTCTCCAAAGGACATGTCTCAGCAGCAGTTGCTGTTTGCGGAGTGGCCCTTTGCCTCCCTCTGCACCTTTCTGTTAGGTTGCAGAATTTTGTTCTGTTCTGTTTTGTTGTGTGTGTTTGCAGAATTTTCTGTCCTGGTTTTTTGTTGTTGTTGTTTGTTTGCTTTTTTGCTTTGTTTTGTTTTAGGGCCAGGACACTTGAAAATAAATTACTATATCAAAGTTTCATTGTAAACTCTCCATTGTCTTCTGCCTCCTGCATCCCTCCCCTTAAATAAGTGTGATTATCCTGAGAACTGCAGAGAGGGCAGGAGCTTGAAGGAAGTGTCTGACCTTCACTCGACATTGTCTTCCCACTTACTGTAGGATTGTTGAAGATTCATTCTGGTCAGTCCAGTCCCCAGCAGGCTGTCCTGACAATTCCCAGTCAGCTCAAGCCACTAAGCATCAACACCTCTGGTGGCGTGCAGACTGTCCTGATGCCCGTGAATAAAGGTGCGTCCCTCCCTTGTTCCCACACAGCTCCGTTTTCCTCCTTCTGATGACTGCTTTGTACAGGCTGCCATCTAGCTTTTAAATGATCTTATTGTGCACTCAGGCCATTATGATGTGTGGTGCAAGCCCCTATGCCTCCTGAGCCATCTTGCTGGCCCTTGTGACTCATTTCTAAAGATAAATAAAAAAGAAGTACTTTGAACATTTCTGAGTGTTGGGTTTAGTTTCCTGACATGTCCCGTAACCATAGTTGGGGGATGTAGCTCAGTTAACTTGTCACTGGCAGGCCGTGGGAGTTAATCTAAGAGCGACAGATTGAGGAGTAGGGCCGTGAAACTCTGTCTTCTGAATACACCATGGCCATTACACTCAGGAACTTGCAGCCACTGTAATTACCTACACAGGGCTGGGTCTGTCAACCCTGAGTCATGGATGGGAGAGTGCCTCACAAGCCCAGCCCCTGGATGGGGCGTACCTAATTGACAGTTGAGGGCTACTGAGAGAGGGGGAGTTATGTCTATGTGCAGAGCTGGTTAAAACTCAGTAGATCTCAAAGTAAAAGATAAGACAGTAGGAGAGGCTTGTTGGGAGAGAGGGGAGCTGGTGGGGATGTAAAGTGATACGGTGGAATGGTGTGACTGGAATGTGTTAGCATGTATAAAATTGTTGAAGAATAAGTACTAATTTCTGTCACTATTCTTTGTCCCTTTTCTGTCTTAGTGGTTCAGTCATTTTCCACCAGCAAATTACCTACCGTCCTGCCCATTGGCGTCACAAATCCAGCTGCCCCAAGCTCTGCTCCAGTAACTATTACAAAAGGTATGTAAGACTTCACAGTGTCTTTGTCCCAGAAATGTATGTAGGACATCTTATAGTCTGGATGTTATGAATTTCGGCATCTGTCAGTCAGCCCCAAAACAAACAAATAAATATGTAAGTCGTAGACTAAGGGAGATGAACATTGAGGGGCATCAGTTATCATTCTGCCCTCCAGTTTACAACTGGGTCGAGGAGAGTTTCATAAATAGCAAACTGGTTGGAAAGTGTAAATTATTGACATACTGCAGTCCAGGATGTCTGGTCGTGGCTCCTGGGGACAGGACTTTGCGGGAGTTTTGTTGTTTGCTTGGTTTTTCAAGACAGGTTTCTCTGTGTTGCCCTGACAGTCCTGGAACTCACTCTGTAGATCAAGCTGGCCTCAAACTCAGAGCTGTCTCTGTCTCTTAAGTGCCAAGACTAAAGGCGTGCACCCCCATCCAACTGGGGACAGACTTTCATGGCCACGTGTACTCAAGTTTTATCTGTTGAGTGTGGACACCCCCCCACCCCCCAGTCCTCGAGCCACTTAGTCCCAAGTAATCACTCAGTTTAGTTATAAACTGTTCAGCCTATGGCTTAGGCTTATTACTTATTAACTCTTATACGTACATTAACCCGTTATTCTTACTTATGTTTAACCACGTGGCTTGATACCTTTCTTCATTTCAGCTTTCTGTCTGTGCTTCCTCTGTGTCTGGCTGGCGTCTGCTCTGCTCTTTCTCTTCCCGGAGTTCTCCTTGTCTGGTTGCCCTGCCTCTAAGTCCTGCCTGCCTTCTGGCCAGTCAGTGTTTTATTAAACAAATATAAGTGAAAAATATTTACAGCAGAATTTATAAATTGTACTTTTAAAGAATAGAAAACCCTTCCATTGTAGGGAGGTCAAGGGTGTGCCAGATTAAGGGAATAGTAGAGACAAGACTTGAAGGACTTATTTATGGGAATGGACCACTTGGGGATGCTTTGAGGCAGCATAGTTGTGAGGAAGGAGCTTTAGTAGGGAGCAGACTGAGTTAGCAGAGCATCCCTAGTAACAACTTGAAGGTGGTCAGAGCAAGCCTGTGTTGGCTATAGCATCTTTAGCAATGACAGGCTCCACATGCTCAGGCTCTGGTACCTGTTGCTGTGTGCATATAATACTGTCACTAATTGTTACCTCAGTTCTTCAGCATAGCTGTCATGCCCCGGAGGTTGTGTTTGCAGATGCACACACTTCCCAAATCCAGGATGCAGGAAAGTTGGTATTTATGCTAGGCTGCTTTTTAGGCATTCTAGGATCCCATTGTCTTGGGACATGGATTTGTAATTTGCTAAATGCTCATTTAAGGTAGAGTATAGCTGACAGGGATCAGTACCCAATTTTGTTAGTAAATATTTTTGAGTCAGGTTTGATTCCTGTAGAGACCATATGACTCACAAAGCCTCCATCCTGTGTAGGGAAGCATTTCTCTGCCCTTGAGCAAAAAGATAGCTGTGAAAGCATTGATACAATTTTAGACCAGGACAGAGCATCTTTTAGGTTGTATTACATTAAGTGTATGTGTGCACTCTGGCATACACACACTATGGTATGCAAATTGGAGTTTGGAGTTTAATGCTTCTACCATGTGAATTCCAGGGACTGAACTCAGGGTGTCAGGCTTGGCAGCAAGTGGCTTTGCCCACTGAATCATCTCACCAGTCCAGTTTGATTTTAATCAAATTAAGAGGTGCAGAGATTATAAACGTACTATCTGATGATTAATCAATGTAAAGAATGTACCAAGATATGGAAATCTCTATGGCCCTACCCTTTTTACACCTCATCCAGTTTCCAGCCTTTGTGGTCCGATTGTTTTTAACTTCTGAAATTGATAAAATGAAAGCACACTTATCTTTTTGTTTGATTTTTTTTGTTGTTGTTGTTTTTCTTGAGGTTTGTTTATATTGTTTAAGTAAACTGCTGAGCATTTACATTGGAGGCATATTGTAATTTGTGTTTTCTTCATTGAGGCTTCCAGTCAGCAGTGCTTATTATAAATCTTAAAGAACACGTTTTCATTTGTGTTGTAGAATGGTTTCTCTAACCTGGAAAGGCTTTGATTGCTTGTCAAGTGTGGTGACACACACTTGCAATCCCAACATTTGTGAGGTGGAAGCAGGCGAACCATGGAGCCAGAGAGATGGCTCAGTGGTTAAGAGTGGTTGTTCTTCCAGGGGACCCAGGCTCAGTTCCCAGCACCCATGTGGCAGCTCACAACTGCCTGTAACTCCAGTTCCACAGGATCCAATGACCTCTACAGGAACTTACACGTGACTGCACAGACTCATATACATTAGATACAAGTAAATGAGTGCATAATAAATAAGAGAGCCAAGTTCTTCTTCACTACTTAGCAAGTTTATGGCCAGCATGGGGTACATGATATTTCTACTCAAAAATAGAAAGATTTTAAAAGCTGTGCTTCTATAATTCTATAATTATTCAAATACCGGATTTGTGGGGTTGGAGAGATGGCTCAGTAGTTAAGAAACCATGCTATTCTTGCAGAGGCCTTAAGTTCAAGTCTCAACACCTACATGGTACTTTATTAGCTGTCTCAGGATGCAATGCCTTCTGCTGGCCTCTTCAGGCACTGCATGCATGTGCATGCAGGAAAAACAAACAAAATATTATTAATTTATTAAAAGTGAAAATTCTCAAGCCTATAGAGCTGGGGTGTGTGAATGCTTTCTGAGAATCTCTTTCTGTTTTGTGAAGTCTCAGAATGCTTAGGGATTGGGGAAGCATGCACTATTATCTGTGACATTGCCAAAGTCATTTAGTATGAGTAGATATACACCAAGAAATCATTTAAATTTCTATGTACTAACCATAATAATTAAAAAATTAAAGGCAAGGCCTAGAGAGCTGGCTCAGCAGTTAAGAGCACCTGTTGTTCTAGATAGAAACTGAGTTCAGTTCCAAGCACTCAACATGGTGGCCCCCAGTTATCTCCAATTCCCATTTTAGGTGATCTGAGGCCACCATACACGTACATGGCATGCATCATGCATGCAGACAAAATGTTCATACACTTGAAATAAAATAAATCTTTAAAAATAAAATTAGAACATTTTATCTGAGGCATGATAGGTCACCTTGTCAATACCAGCATTCAAAAGGTTGAGGCATGAAGATGGTGGCAAGTTCAAGGCCAGCCAGGGCTATGCAAAGCCCTTTTTCAATAAACTAGAAAGGATGAGGGAGAGAGGACTCAGACATGTGAAGTATGAGTTAATGAAGAAAGGGAGAGATGGGATAAAATACAATGGTGCGGGGTCATTGTTTGGCATAGTGGGTGAAGATACTTTCCCCCAAGGCTGAAGGACCTGAATTTGAACCCCAGGGTCCACATGGTGAAAAGAGAGAACCAGTGTCCACAGGTTGTCCTCCTACCTCCCCATACACCCACATGTATGTCCACACACATAAGTGTAAACACATACTAAGCAAGGTTAGACTAGGGCAGATGTGGCAGCCACAGAGGTAGCTTAGCAGCTAAGAGCTGGGACTGTTCTTACTGCTCACAGCAGCCTGCAGCTCTAGCTCTGGGGGATCTAAGTCTGTTGTCTTCTTCTGGCTTCAGTAGGAGCCCTCATGGTCCTGGCATACCTCCCTGTGTACACATACATAAAAATATGACTCGTAGGACTAGCCCTAAACATTGCAAGAGAAATTAAGAGGAAATAAATGGGAAAAAGCAAATCATTGTTCAGAGTGAGTACAAATACCTAAAGTAAAATAGCCAATGTCAGATGTGGTGGTGTGCCCCTATAATCTCAGCATTCTGGAAACAAAGGCTGTCCTTGACTTTTAGTGAGACAGTCATGAAGTAATTTATTAATCAGGTTTTTCTTTTTTTTTTAATTTTATTTTAAAAGAATGTCATATTTATCTGTGGTTCCCTCGTTCCCCCTCCCTCCCCTCCTCCCATTCCCTCCCAGTCAGCCCTCAGCCTCCCCCTCCCATCTACCCATCCCCTCCCACAAAAGGGCAAGAAGTCCCAAGGTGGGTCAGCTCAGCATGACACATCCAGTCCAGGCAAGTCCAGTTTCCTCATTCCAAAGTCAAGGCTGGGTTAGTTGTTCCTCTGCAGGGAATGGGCTCCAAAGTGCCAGCCCATGAACAGGAATACAGTCTGATCCCACCCCCTCGAGGCTCCACATACTACTGCCCATGACAATCGACAGTCGTCTACCCTTGGAGGCCCTAGTTCTTTTTCTCAGTGGATCTCCAGTGATTATTCTTGATTCAGTGAGCCCCCCAAAGCTCCAGCCAGCCATCTCTGTGGGAATTTTCCTCATAATCCCTATCCCCTTGCTCATACAGACTCTCCTCCCCTACTCTCAACTGGACCAGAAGCTCTGTCCAGTGCTCAGCCATGAATCGCTGCCTCCACCTCTATTTTTTATTGGATGTAGGTTCTGTGATGACACTTAGGGTGGTTACTCATTTGATTATAGGGGAAGTCCTGTTTAGGCACCCTCTCCACTATTGTTTGGAGACATGGAGACAAGCTGGTATTCTCCTTCTTTGATTCCAATCATTCCCAGGTTTGGTCTTTTCATGGTATTCCAGATTTCCTGGATATTTGTGTTATGACTCTTGGTTTTAGTGTTTTCCTATTTCCACTATTGGATCTTCCACTCCACAGACTCTCTCTTCCATCTCTTGCATTCTGTTGGTTATGCTGCATTTGTGATTCCGGTTCGTTTCTTCAGGTTTTCTATTTCCAGCTTTGCCTCTGTTCGTGTTGTCTTTATTGCTTCTATTTCAATTTTTAATTCTTGGAATGTTTCCTTCACCTGTTTGTTTTCTTTTCTTTTTTTTTTTTTTTTTTTTGGTTTTCTTTATTTTCTTTCAGGGATTTGTTCATCTCTTCCATTTTTTGTTTGTATTTTCTTCTATTTCTTTAAGGGAGTTTTTTATATCTTCTAAAGCTTCTGTTATCTTCAGAAAGTTGTTTTTAAGGTCATTTCCTTCTGTCCTGCTCAGATCTTGATGCTGTAGAACCACCAGCTTCTCCTGGTGATGGCTTATTGTTCTTTATATTGTTATTTGGATTCTTGCACTGGCTTCTGCCCATTTTTCCTTGGTTCACTCTTAGTCAGCTCTTGGTCAGCTCTTAGTCAGTTGTGAGCCTGGGACTGAGTGTGTCCACTAATTGCAGGGGCTTCTCTTATTTGGTTCTTAGTTGGCTGTCGGCCAAGGAGTTGTGTGTCTCCAGTTGTCACAGGGGGCTGTTCTGGGGGGCGGGGGTCTTAGCAGGCTCTTAGCTCTTAGTAAGCTGTGGACCCATAGGGAGGCTTTTGGGTATCCAGTTGTTTGTGGGTCATGATGCAGATTGTGGTTTGGTCGTGGTTCAGCCCATGGGATGTCCCTCCAGCTGTGTTTTGCTGGGGATTGGGCTTGAAGAGGAGGGCTCTCCCAGCTTTCTTTGGTTTAGGGTAGAGTTGGGTGTCGATGGGGTGCTGAGTGCTGTGTCCCCAGGCCGGGGTTCGGAGGCTATAATCTCAGCTTGGCCTGAGGGTCGGGGTGCCACTCACCTCTTCGTCAGCTGTAGATCCGGAGGGTAGCTTTTGGGTACTAATCAGGTTTTTCAATAGCAGAACAATCTTGAATAAAACCAGGAAAACTTAGGGTAGTATATATGAGTACTAAGGAGCCTCAGTCTTTGAAATAGTCAAAGATCAGAAAGATTCATGGAACAGAAAAGAACACTTATGGTATAGTCTGTGTGTGTGTGAGGTGTGTGTGGTTTTATCTTTGTCTAGCATGAGAAGTATACATCTCATGTCTGAAAGCAGGAAAGCCCCTGCCTTACATTCGAGGTAACAACTAATTTGAGGTAGAATATAAACCCAGATGTGAAAGGGTTAGAAACATTTTTTTCTAGAAGAAAATATGAGACACAGGATGTAGGAAAAATGAAAAAGGTTAGACTTTATTGTGGGAATCTTGTTTCATCAGAGACCATCACAAAAGCACAAAGTGCAGCCACAGACCATTTAAAACCAGTGTGAAAAACACGATGCATACTTTACAGAAAATGATATCTAGATAGTGCAAAGCCTGTGAGAATTATTCATCTTTATCAGTTATGAAGAAAATACAAATTAAAACCCTAACAACAAAGCAGAATCACCAGAAATTCAAGTTTTCACAGTACAAAGGCTGCTGGGAACATAAAGCAGTGGGGATCTAGCTTGACCACAGTGAGGCTATAAAATGATACAAGCACTTTGAAAACCAGTGAGTAGTTTTTAACAAAATTAAGCAATATTCATCCTGTGTTCTCGGGGATCCTCTTTTGGGAAAGAGTGCAAATGTCTGTCAAGAAGCATGGAAGACCCATGTTGATAATAAGTACCGTGGTGCTGACTGAAAGTATGTGGTATGACTTCAGTGAGAGCCAGGCTAGTCAAGGAGGAACTGACAAGTTTGAGGGAACCTGATAGAGACAGGCGGGCTACATAGTGATTGGGAACGACTAGGAACATTTATCAAATGATGCTTACTGGATACTGTAAGTGATATGTCAGTGAACAAGGAAAGAAAAAAATGCTGCTTTGTAAGACTGAACAGTACTGAGTAGGAAATTAGCAATAAATGCTTTTAGTGCTGGTGTCCTAGACAGACTATCATCCTAGAGAGACCGTTCAGCTGTTTAAAGGAAGCACTGTTCTTGTAGAGAACCCGAGTTTGGCTCACAGCCTCCCATAATAACCACTGCTTCTGGGGATCCAGTGCCCTCTTCTGATCTCCTCAGGCGCCTGCACTCAAGTGCACACACCACACATCTGTATTTAAATAAGTAAATAACTGTCAAAAGAGTAAAGGCAGGAAAGCTGTGCATACACAAGACCTGTGTCCGCATAGTTTTTGATTGAAAAAGACTCTAGAAAAGGCATATCCCCGAGACATTAGTGTTTACATCAGTAGAGTTAATACTGTTTGAATATCTCCTGTCCACAGAAGTATCTTGAATTTTGTAATACTTACATAGATGTGTAAGCATCCATGTAAATAAATATGTATGTAATAAATATCTTTTATTGAAACTCAAATCTAAAAAAATTAATTTATGCTTTATATACACCTTAGACATGTAACCATAATTTTATATGATATTTTAAACTAATTTTGTATACAATTGTAGTCAGTTGTAATGGTTTACACCTGTGATTCCAGTACTTCGGGGCTGAAGCAGGAGGATTTTGTAAGTTTTGGGCCAGATAGACTACAGAGGAAACTCCAGGCCAACCTGCCTAATGAGACCCTGTCTCGAAATACCAAAAATAATAGAATAGAAATAGTTTTTTGTAAATGAACAGGTTCACTCGTGCAGTAGCATGTTGGCATTTGAACAGCATTAGCTGTTCAGAGTGCAGATGCTCGGCCCATGGTACTGAAAGTCAGATAGCGTTAACTGAAAATTGTACAATAGATCTGCCTTTTGCTTTCTGTCCTATGTCTCAATACTAGATAATACCTCAGGTTGACAAGCTTAGCTGGGAAGATGACCCCAGAATAGACATGGTATGTTAACCTCAGTCTGGTGGGGGCAAGTGAGGGTGCAGAACAGTGTGGTGTGGTGTGCCCACCCGGACTTGGCTGCTCTGATTGTGCGCTGAGATGACAGGGGCCATCACCAGAGGTCTCGGTACCTCATTTGAGTAGCTGTTTCGCTGGCACAACCAGCCCTGAGAGCTCTCTTTGTTGGTCTTCCTTTTAGTTAAGACTGAACCCGAAGCTCCTGGGCCAGCCTACCTCTCACAGGCGTGCCAGACAGCTGTGAAGGCTGAGCAGAGCGCCGAGCTGGGCACCTGTGTCATTAAGTGAGTATAAACCTCTCAGCGTGGGGGCATCGCTCTTACACAGCTGAAGAGGTGTCTTGTCTGCGTGTGTGTCTGTGTACTTCTTGTGTGCCTGGCTCCCAAGGAAACCAGAAGAAGGTGTCAGACTTCCTGGGACTAGAGTCTCAGATGTTGTGAACCACCATGTCAGTGCTGGGAATTATGGGGTCTTCAGGAAGAACAGCAAGGGCTCATAATTAACCACTGAGCCACCTTTCCAGCCTCTGAGGAGTGTATTTTAGCCAGTGATGTATCTTAAGGGTAGCACTTGACCAGTGGTCATGGAGACCCCAGAACTCACTTGAGCTTGCTAATGTTCAGCCAAGTGGGGAAAGCATGCTCAAGTGTAATCACCTCTGTGTGTGAATTTTGCTCCTGGTTATTCATAAACGGCCTGTGCTTCGCTGTTGCTTCTGCATAGCCACGTGCCTCTTACTTCCTCTAACGGTGCTTCGTTAGGTTTTCTCATTTCCAAATTAGGGACCTCTCTCTGACCATGCACTTTCAATTGTCAAGAGCTTCTAGAAACAATAGAAACATGGTGCCTTTTAACATGACAGATGGAGGCGTAATCAGTAACCCTAAGAGAGGCATTTGTGTGACAGCAGTCACCTTGCTGCTGATGGTCAAATGTAGATAAAATGTCCAGGATAGTTGTATAATTTGCTAAAATCTGTTTGCTTTTGACATTTCTGTTTAAGCATAAAATACTTTATAAAGGACATCTAGAACCTAATATGGTGGTTCACACCCATAATCCTAGCATGGGGGGGAGGGGTCAGCGGGGGCTACATGATACCCTTTCTTTAAAAACAAAGGATTGGAGGAGGCCACTTATTAGCAGTGGGAGGGAAGGAGGGAATGAGGGAGGGTGAGAGAGAGAGAGAGTGTGTGTGTGTTCGACAAGCCTGTATATAATTCAGGGCCATTGTTTCCCCTTCTCAGGATAGACCATCTGGGTAGGTGTGTTCATGTATTTCTGTGTGTGTGTGTGTGTGCATGGCTGTGACAAGCACACAATTTCTTTCCTTTGTTCCCTTCTCAGGGTAGACCATTTGGAGACTATGCAGCAGCTCTTGACAGCAGTAGTCAAGAAGATCCCATTGATTACTGCAAAAAGTAAGACAGCTGTTCTCAGCCTGCGTGTGTATTTTGTTAGACTACCTGTAAGGTTGTAGTGATTGGGGCTTTTAGCCAACCACTTGCTGGGGTCTTGGATTCACAGTATCTTGGTCACATCTGGTTAGACTTAGGTGCACAATAAAGAGATGCCTCATGATCAGCTATTCCCCGTAGTCTTTAGTCACTTTTAATTTCATCTGCAGAAGGATTTTTTACATTTGTTTTCATATGTATATTATAAATACTGAACATACACAATTAAGATAAAGTGTGTCAGATCGCTATCTGCTTGGATTCTTCACATACACATTTCATTAGCCAGTCTCTTGTGTGGTGATGTTACTTCCTGCTCACAGGCAACAGCAGTGAGGCATGGTTAATTAATTCACATAGCTCTGGGTGACGAGGCTCAAACAAGCCTGGCTCTGAGACTTTTAGACCATCAAACTCTCTTAAAATTTAAGATCACATACTGTTTGGAAATACAGACTTATTGAAGACATCCAAAAGCAAAGTCCTCTATCTCAGTGGAAGGAAAAGACTTATACATTTATCTGAGTTGTTTTGACAGAATAGACAACACTTACTAAGAGGAGATGAGGTATTGATCATGGATGAGATCACCACAAGATTCAAAGGGAGGTGTGCAGCAGTTAAATAAGGTTGAACACTGATCACCTTGCTTAATTTTCCACCTACAGCACCAAAGAAATTGGTGGGGCTTGTGGTACAAGCTTGTAATCTCAGCTTAGTGGGGCCATGAAGAACAGCCTTGAGTTCAAGGCCCGCCTAGAATTTAGGAAGACCCTGTCTCAGGTTACTGAAGATAAAGGGAAGGGATTGGAATGACTGGGATGAAGCTCAGTAGTAGAACATTTATCTAGCATGTACAGGAATATTATCTCCTTTTCTCATTTGAACTTCAGAGAAGTTTGGGAATCGTCTTGAGGTAGTAAAAATGTACATTCAGTGATGGTTTTCTACCCGAGCATAAAAGATCTGAAGGTGTGAGCTTTAACTCACACATACCCACCACCACCTTTGTGTATGTGAGTGTGTGTGAGTGTGAGTGTGCACGTGCGCTGTTTTCCTTTCCCTCCCTCTGTCCACTTACATACAAATACAGAATGTTGGAGCTAGAACTGGGCAGTTCAAGACCATCTCTCATAGATTACAGGGAAGAACACTAAAGCCCAGAGGGGTGCTGTGGCTCACGCTAGCCTACTTAGTAAGCCGATGGCAAGGCCAAGGCCTCTAGTTGACATCTTTTACTCTTTGATCTGTTGCCTTCATCCATCACGGAGGTGCATTGTTCAGTAAGAAACATATGGCACATGCAGAACTGGAGGTAGCGAGATTGGCTTACTGGGTCAAAGCTCTTGAGCTGCCTGAAACTTGCATAAAAAGACAGATTGCAGGGCCAGGCATGTTGGTGCACACCTTAATAAGGAGACACAGGCAGGCAGATCTCAAAGTTTGAAGCCAGCCAGGACTGTATCAACCCTGTATCAAAAAACAAAAATATAAAAATCAATAAGTATAAGTAAGACAGAGGACAGTAGCACACATATCTGTAATGCTCGTGTAGCCTTATCGGGAGATGAAAGGCAGATGAATTGGCCAGAAACTTAGGGCCAACCAGCATGGCCTCTGTAGCTTAGCAGAAATGAAGATTAAGTCAGGGTCTTAATAAGATGGCAGAAGAGAACAGACACCGCACCCCACCCACCCACCCCCGCTAGGAGCTGTCTTCTCTCTACACAGAACACAAATACCTGCATGCATGTATCACACACACAGAGCAATAAGAACTTTCTGTTTTATAAAAGGAAATAAAGGAGCTGGCGGTAGTGGCTCACGCCCCTAATCCCAGCACTCAGGAGATACATACATGCAGATCTCTGAGCCTTACAAACAGACCAAACTACACAACTTTCAGACACATGCAGAGGACCTATGCAGGCTTCCTAACTGTTGGTCCAGAGTCCATGAGCTCAGGTCAGGTGCTTCTGTAGATTCCCTGTCATGACCGTCACCCCATGGCTCCTACAATCCTTCCTCCCTTTCTTCACAGCACTCATTTAGCCTGGCCTAATGCTTAGCTGTGGATCTCTGCATCTGCTTCCACAGTTACTGGATAAAGGCTCTCTGGTGACAGTTAGGGTGGTCACCAATCTGATCACAGGCCAGGTCAGGCACCCTCTGCACTGTTGTTAGGAGTCTTAGCTGGGATAATCCTTATGGAATCCTGGGGGTTTCCCTGGCACCAGGTTTCTCCCTAACCCTGAAATGTCCCCTAATCAAAGCATCTCTTCAATTACTCTGGCCCTCCATTTCACCCCAACCCACCTTCTGCACTCAGCCCACTCAACCTCCTCCCTCCAGTTTCCATCCCTTACCCCACCCCAGTTTACCTGGGAGATCTCGTCTACTTTCCTTCCTGCGTACATCCCTCTTTGGGCTCCTTGTTATCCAGCCCCTGTGGGGCTGGGGATTATAGTCTGTTTATCCTGTACTTTACTCCTAGTACCCACTTGTGAGTGAGGACATACTATGTTTGCTATCTGGGTCTGGGTTACCTCTCTCAGGGTGGTATTTTCTACTTTCATCCGTTTGCCTGAAAGTTTCATGCTGTCATTGTTTTTACTGCTGAATAGTACTCAATGTGTAAATGTACCACATTTTCTTTATCCATTCTAAGTTGTTTCCAGGTTCTTAGCCAGCTTTTCTTAAATTATGACTCTGGGCTTTTATCTTTCTCATGTACACCTTTCTTTCTTACTCTGTGGCCGGTGGTGTAACTAGGTGGCTGGCCCCAGGCAACCTCCTTTTCTTCTCTTGTTCCCCATTTTCTCTTCCCAGATTTCTTCTTCTATTTATTCTCTGCCTGCCAGCCCCACCTGTCCTTTCTCCTGCCTTGCTGTTGACCGTTCAGGTCTTTATTAGACCATCGGGTGCTTTAGACAGGCTTCACAGAGTTAAACCAGTGCAGCATAAACCAACGTAACGCATCTTCAACTAGTGTTCCACAGCCACCTCAAGTGAACAAAATTTGGCCTAAACCGTAACAGCCTTTCTTCAGAGTCTGGGTCTGTGTTCCAGGTGATGATGCCAGCTGTTTTTCTGCCAAGTCTGTGGAGCAGTACTATGGCTGGAACATTGGGAAACGGAGAGCTGCTGAGGTAAGGCTGTTTGCTGGCTGTATTTCAGCCCAACATGGAAAGCCAGACAGCAAAGCAGAGGTCAACATCTGTGTATTCTACCTGTAAGGAAAAATGAAATAGATTTGCAGTGTATTGCAATTACCTTAAAGGTACTTAGTAGTAGAATATTTCTCAGTCACAAATGTTATTCTCTAGATCTCAAGTATCTTTGGAAAGGCCTGCTCTCCTGTACCAGTGGAAGTATCTCATATTTTCTTTGATATATATATTCTGGGGTTGGAGAGATGGCTCAGCAGCAAGATGGGTGCTCTCCCAGGAAAGACTTGAGTTCACTTCCCAGAGTCCTCTTAGTAGCTCACAGTGTCTATAACTCCACTTCCAAGGGACCCAGTGTCCTTTTCTGGACTTTGCCAGACATCAGGCATGCAAGTGGTGCACCAGATGTGCACATGGAATTAAATTTTTAAAATTTGTAAATTTCAAAATAATAAATTCAGATTTTCTGTAGTATTTATAGTAATGTTGTTAGACATAGTTGAATCATACAAACAGAAAGTTAACAGTGTGTATACTTTGTGGCCAGGCAACAGTAGAAGGTGGGTCATTGTAGTTGGTTCATGACCCAATGAAAAGCTACTAATTAGAAATATAGGAGGTTCTATTTTATTTTGTAAACATTAAGGCCAACAGCAATTCTTTTTATGACATTTAAAAAATAGTTGTGTGTATATGTGCATGTGTGTATACATGCATGTCACTGTACACTGGTGAAGGCTGGAGGACATGTGGAGTCACTTATCTGTTTTCTGCCATTCAGGTCCTAGGGACCAAGTTCAGCTCATCTGACCTGGTGGCAGGTATCCTTCCTAAGCATCTCACTGGTCCTCCAAGAAGCTTTTTTATGTCCTCCCTTTGTTGCTACGGAGTGATAAAATCTGAGTTTTTAGACACTTGGTTTATTTTAGTGCATAGCAATTGATTTTAAAATTTAATGATTTAATTTTGGTTCAAAAATCTTTTTAAGTGGCAAAGAGCATTAACAGTACGAAAAGTTTTACAAGAAATCCTGGAGAAAAATTCAAGATTCCACCACCTGACACCCCTAAAAACCAAGCACATTGCTCACTGGTGCCGCTGCCACGGTTACACCCCACCAGACCCTGAGAGCCTGCGCCATGATAGTGACTCCATTGAGGATGTGCTGACCCAGATTGACAGTGAACCAGGTAGGTCTTAGAGGGCTGCTCTGTGTTAAGTGTGCTTGTCCCTCGTCAGCCTCTGCTTGGCTTCATAGTTCTTACCTGCAGTTAGGGGTGAGGAAGAGCTGCTCTAGATGACAAGGCCTTTCGGTTTATGCTCAAGTGTTTCAAGTGTTGCGCCCAGCCAGGAATGTGTTTACTTCATGCCATCTGTTAGGCATGTGCTGTTCCTGTGAGTTTTCTCCTCATTGTTAAAGATTCCTAACCTCCTCTCTTTCCCTCAGACATCCCCTTCCGTGTAACTTTAGGAATCCCTAGTAGGGAAGTCTGCCTAGTCCCGTGAAGAAAGGCCAGTATCTTGGCTGTTACTGCACCCCCAAACCTGGGGATGGTGTTGGAGGCCCGGGAGAACAATCAATAGTATTGTAGAAAATAATATATGTATATATACATGTATAATATATACTATATAATATATAATATATACACACATATAAACAGTATACATAGTAAAGAAACAGACAACTGCCGAAGGATCACACTAGGATCAGAGAAGCATCTAACTGAGCCTTAAAGAGTAAGAGTTGAGCCAAGTCCCTCTACCTGATCTGAGGAAACCTGGAGCACAGAGGTATTTTAGGTCCCCACTTCCATCTGGATAAGTCTTGTTCCCTGCAGAAAACTTCGTGGGGGCCTGGTGCTCAGTGGCCCTTTCTCTCATCCCCTGTGGCATATAGTGTCTGTGCTTCTAGATCTACTTCTTGGTGAGCAGAAACAATATGATAACCTCCAGGATTCACTGGTGCTCTCTCTGTATACAACACCACACATCACCAACAGTTGTAGTCAGTAAAGCAGGGAGCCAGGAGCTGGTGGCTCATTAAAGCCCACCTTGTGCCTGGCCTGAACCTCACATACTCCTTCATAAAGGAGTATTACTTGGCTTTATTGTCCTGATACTCTTTGTACACAGCCTACTGAAGGCTGTATACAGTACCATGCCAACAGTACTTCTTTCAGAGCAGTAAGACAGGGATGATTTTTAAGTCTAAATTCTCAGGTAATCTAGGCTGGCTCTGAACTCACTGTATTTCTGATCCTCCTGTCTCTACCTCCCCAGATACTGTGATGGTAGGCATGTGCCACCACACTCAGTTGGTGCAGTATTGGTAATCAGACCTGGGACTTCCTGATCCCAAGACTTCCTACATGTTGGCAGGCAACTGAGCTACATCCCCAGCTTGAATGGGAATGAGCATGTTCTTCACTGTACATTCCTTAGTTTTCCAGATTTTAAAAAATGAAGAGAATTAATTTATTGACTCAGGAAGTGAGGCAGTGGCCTGGTTTCCAATGAAGGGAATTGTGTACTGTTGGTTCTTTGGCCTTATTGGCAGGTAGAGTACATTTAGAATAGGATGCCGGTCTACATTTCTACTTCATGACACTCTGGTTCTCATGAGAGAGCCATGGAATTTGAACTGGAAGGAAGGTTGGCAGCCTGCACTGTGCCTTCCTCAGAGCCCAGACTGCTTCCTTTCCTTTAGAGTGCCTGTCGTCCTTCTCCTCCGCGGACGACCTCTGCCGGAAGCTGGAAGATCTGCAGCAGTTTCAGAAGAGAGAGCCTGAGGATGAGGAA
The DNA here is from genome assembly GCA_033318265.1 of Phyllotis vaccarum. Lineage (NCBI taxonomy): Eukaryota > Metazoa > Chordata > Mammalia > Rodentia > Cricetidae > Phyllotis > Phyllotis vaccarum. The sequence goes on from JARWLC010000002.1 coordinate 186,490,239, forward strand.
GAAGTGGATGTCCTCAACCTCTCAGAGCCGCTCAGGACAGACATCAAAAAGGAGCAGGAGGAAAGGCAGGAAGAGATGAGATTCTACCTGCCGCCAACTCCAGGCTCGGGATTTGTTGGTGAAATTACACAGAAGGTAGGTGGCTGAGGTGCAAAGAGTACAGACAGCCCACCCACCCTGTGAGCTCAGACCTAGTGCTCCCACCCTCCCATATCAGAGCATGGGGAATGGTTGTGTGTTGAACATGGCTGTGAAGCAGAGCTCTAGACATGGGCTTTGTGCTTTGTCTTTCCTCATCTGCCTCAGGAGAAGCCCTTTCTTTGTCACGGGCACGTATGCTAGTATTTCAATTCCTGCTTGAGTGAGCGCTGCGGAACACACTTCCCTTGTTACCCGGGGGAGAACTCTCAAACCCATTACACCCGGCAGCTTTAATGTTGGTGGACCAAATGGCTCTTCTGCTCTTCCAGATTGGGATCACCCTGCAGCCCGTGGCACTGCACAAGAACATGTACGCCTCGGTGGTAGAGGATATGATCTTAAAGGTGGGTGCCTGGTGGCAGCAGAGGGACCTGAGCTGTGACTGAGGCTGTCCAGGTTGGATCTAGGCCCTTGTGAGTAAGGGACAGAGGGGAGCAGAGGATAATTTTAAATCTCTTACTTAAACTTGACATTTCCTCTCTTTGCTGCCTTTCCTCCTCCTAGTTAGGTAAACTAAGTCGTTTCCCTCTAAGAGACGAGGGCCTGTGGCATTCAGGGCAACCTCCAGGTCTTGTGCATGCCAGGAAGGTGGTCTTCCTCAGACTCCCCAGGCTCCCACAGATGTCAGTGCCTTTTTAGTGCTATTTCTTAAGCTCATTGAGAAGTATCCTAGTGGCTGGAGAGGTGGCTCAGGGATTAAGAGCACTGGCTACTCTTCCAGGCGTCCTAAGTTAAATTCCTAGTACCCACATGGTGGCTCACAGCCATTTATAATGGGATCTGATGCTCCCTTTTAGCATAAAACATGCAGCTAGAGCACTATATACATAAAGGATTATAAAGGATTTAGAAGTATTCTAGTGTGAGAAGTATCTGTGTTCTTATCATTTCAGAGAGGGGAAAGCCAAAAACAGCCTTGGGATTTACCTGTCTGACAACAGAAAGGCAGCCACACTGTCCGGTCCCTAGGCAAAGGGTTAGAGAAGTGACTGCTTCCACGTCTGTCTGGTCCTGACCTCAGCAGTTCTTCTCCATTCTGTGTCCCCTCCAAAAGGGAGGCTTTGGTAGCAGCTCTCACTCAACACTCTGTTTTTCTTTAGAAAACAATGTCTGGTTAATGAAAACCACTTTATCTAAGTTAACATTTCTCTGCATCATAGCCTCTAAACAAACAAACAAAACAGTTTTTCCTGAGACATTTCTAATATTTAGTTGGCAGTTATTTCAAAAGTTTAAGGAACCGATGAAGTTGGCTGCATCCTTCCCACTAGCAGGCAGGTGGCTGTTTCTTAAACGCCAGTCTTCTGTTGTAGGCCACGGAGCAGCTGGTGAGTGACATCCTAAGACAGGCGCTGGCTGCTGGGTACCAGACAGCATCTCCCAACAGGTACGGTTGCCTAGTTATTACTCTTGAAGATGTTTTGCTTTACATATAATTTAGTATAGCAGGAGATAGAGTCGCTGTGCTTGGGGCATTAAAGTCAGACTGAGGGTCCATTCTGCACTTCTGAGAAAGCCTCTTGGTGGAAAGCCTCGCTGTGCCCTCCCAGCCATCATTTCATAGACACCCAGGTCTGTTGTGTCACAGAGTAGGTTTTTAAATTAAAGACAGTAACTTCTTACATGGCAGCCGCAAGGGTTGAATTTGATAAATGTTACCTAAAGGTGTTTGTCATTGCAGACACATATTCCTCTTAGAAGCTAGCAAACTAAGCTTTGAAAGGGAATCGTCTCCAGTGTCTCAAATCACAGGCCCCAGATTCATACTCATCTCACTGACTGAGGACCTTTGAGCTCACTGCCTCTTCTTTCCTGATACATTCATGTCTGAGTGGGATGCAGAGTTCCACATCCTCTTTTCCTTCCTGTTCCGCTGAAGGCTGTCATAAAATCCTGACATTGTAATGCAGTACCTGAGGTGAACAGGCCCCAAATGAGGATATTGGGTCAGACATATGTAGACAACATAGAGGTCTTAACTTTTAAAAAAAAAAACAAAAAAACAAAAAAAAACAAAACAAAAAACAAATAGGGATAAAAATTTCCAGACCTGCTCCCTGCTGAAAAGCAGGGGCCATGTTTTTCACATTCCTGACTGGAGATGTGGCAACCTGGGTGGTTTGAATGAGAGGGTGTAACCTCTCGTTTGGCTGGCCAGGCCTCTACCTCACATCTTCTGAGATCCTTTGAAGCAAACTTGTCTGCTAAGACTTAGGAGACTTAGGGACATTCTCTTCTTCTCTGCTACCTGGCTAATCATTGAGCCAACATGAAGTTCTCGTTCTAGAGACCAGGGTAGGACTGTGACTGGAGTTACATCAGGAAGGAGAATTCAGAAAAAGTGGAGAGAGAATGGCCCTGAGCCATTGCATAGCTTTTCTGTCACTTCCTGTAAGAGAATGGTCCCTTTAGTTAATTCATTGACTAAATTGTTACTGAATGCATTTGACAGCTTATACCTAATTATGCTCTGGGGTTTTTTTTGGACTAGGGTTCCCAAAGAAATCACAGTGAATAATATTCACCAGGCCATTTGTAGCATTCCTTTCTTGGATTTTCTGACGAACAAACACATGGGAAGACTGAATGAGGATCAGTGAACACAGTGAAGATGGTCCCCGGAAAGCAGGACGGGAAGCTGTGTCTCGAGTATGAAGCTGTGCTGACTCTTATGTTTGGGGAATGGTGGTTTCTGTGCGTTAGAATACCGTGGCTAGTGCCATTCCCTCTGTCTAATTGTATGTGTCACGAGGGCATTGAGTCCCAGGTGCAGCCCTTTAAGACTCAATTGTTGTCCAGTACTGGAGAGAAGCTGAATGGACACAACTTTGTCAGCTTGCATTTCTTTACTGCATACAGTCTTTGGGTGGGTGGGGGTGGTCTTAGCATGAGACAAGGCATATACATAAGGTGCTCTCTCTTTGGAGCGTGCTTGGGTTCACCTGGGCCCACTTTCCAGAAGGTAGAGATAAACCTGATATACTGGTATATATATTTGGTATGTTCTAAAGAACAGAGCAAGCAAGTAGCTTCTTCCTCAGTGTGGAAGGGCTGCACTCTTGGCCAGTGTGAGTCAGCTATAGAAGGGGTAATATGCCCTGTGGATAACCAGAGACCAGGGAGAACCCTGATGCCAGTGCTTCTGTGACAGGCAGTGTCAAAGCAGTGTTGGATCCCAGCAGGTATCAGAAGGCATCAGGCCTGTATCCATGTATCATTATTAGTATAAGCATCATCCACAGAGTCAGCATTTGGTCTGTAATGATCTAAGCACTGGGTCCTTACGTTGATGTGGACTGCAGACGCTCATGTGCAGGGGCTGGGGAGGCACCCCCAGGGCAAACTTCTTTGGTGTTGTCTTCTTGGTGGATTTAGGGTCCTGTCTTCTCTGCCAAAGAATTTCATGGAGATGAAAGGGGTTGAAACACCCATGAGTGCCTTATGGTGGGAGAGAGCTGCTCTAACCCAGTGTTCAGTACTCTGAGAGCAGAGCTCCCCCGTGAGAAGGAGAGATAGGAGGTGGCAGCACCAACAGACACTGGGGACCCCAGTCCTCCTAGATATTATGGGGGCAAAGAAAGACCTTGTTTTCAGTTGGAAACCTTCTCTCACTCTTCTCAAAGCAAACTTGAAATGTCTGTTGCAAAGTCAAAGAAAGTTCTGTAAGCAGCAGAAAGCCTGCTCGCCCAGGTCCCGTGGGTAGGTGTGTGAGTCAGGAGACAGAGCAGGAAGGTAACCGGATAAACTATTCCTGAGAGCTACAGGTACAGAGGAGGTCTTTCCAGCAGGAATAGGGCAAGCATGACTTAACGGTCTAGTTGGTATAAAAGGGTTAAGAATTGGGTCTGCAGACTACACAGCAGATTGATAGGCCCACACACAGACTTGTTCAGAAGAGGTGAAAACTATTCAAATGAGAGCAGACTCATTTGTTGTGATGTTTAAGAGTTTTCATGTATGTTAATGTTTCGAGTGTTTTTATATTATAATGTAACATACTTGTGTATCATTTTTGTCTACAATAAAACTTTTAGTATTTGTTACGGGCTTTCTGAGCTGGAAGCGCCATACTTAGGTCTGCTCACTGGGATGCAGCCATGGTCTCTGAGTTTAAATTATCTCTCCTTCCTTCAAAAAGAATCTGCAACCATGTAATGTCAAAGGGTCACGGTTACATTCAGGTCACATACAAAACAGAAGACACTACTTGGTGACCATGGACATAATTATTTCACACAAGCAATTTAGGGGAAAGGAAAATGCATAAATGGGTTCAGTTTCTCAAAAAAAAAAAAAAAAAGCAGAAATTTAGTTTAATAAGCTGGTTTATCTTTGATTGCCATCTGCAAAGAATCTGTGACTTTTGAAAGGAATTTCTATGACAAGGCATGGGGATATAATCCACGGAGAGTCAACAAGAAATCAGAGCCCTGAAGAGTAAGGTTAGCTGGGGCACAGGTCAGAGTGGGTGCCAGCAGCCCCTCCCTGGGCCTCACACGGGTGGCATACTCCAGCCAACAGAAGCCTGACGTCCTGGAGTTCTGTCCCATGCAGTATGGAGAGGTAAGGCCTTTCTTTTAAGTGTAAGAGGACCTTCAGAAGTTTGTTTAGTCAGCCTCCTGATGTACACACAGCAGATTGAGAGGGACAATTCCCAAATTGGTCACTGTGGTTATGGGATAATTAATACTGAACACTCTTTGCTCAAATTAACAGATTAAACTGCTCTTTATTTTTAAAAACTTACAGAATATAAAAATTATTAGATTTTATAGGCATTTTAGCAGGTATGATAAAATATTTTTAAAAATTAGGGCTGGAGAGATGGCTCAGTTGGTGAAGTGTGTGCAGTACCTGAGTTCAGGGACCAGAACCCACATAAAAAAGGCAGGCATGGTGGTGCACACTTATAGTCCGAGCACTAGAGTCAGAGAAAGAGGCAGATCCTTGAGGCCTGCTGTAGAGCCAGCCTAGCCTACTTGGTGACTTCCAGACCAATGAGAAAAGGGAAAGATACCTGAAACACTCTGGGTTGTCCTCAGCTCTCTACATGTCACCTGCACACACTGGAACACACACATATGTACCTGCACATACAGGAACACACACATATGTACCTGCACACACAGGAACACACACATATGTACCTGCACACACTGGAACACACACATATGTACCTGCACACACAGGAACACACACATATGTACCTGCACATACAGGAGCACACACATATGTACCTGCACATACAGGAGCAAACTATCCACACATACAGAAAAACACAACACACATACCTGCACACACTGGAACACACACACATTCCTCAGAGATGAGCCCCACTGGTCCTCCAGTGCATTTCTCTTGTCTTTATGTACATTGTGTGTGAGAGGTGAACTCAGGACTAAGAAAGCATGGCTGATACTGGTCTTGGGTTACGCATGGAGCTTCGTGGCCTTACTCAGATCTGGAATGAGGAGGGACTTCTTAAGAGCAGGTTTTCATCTTTAATGAGGGCTGGTGGGAAAAGCTATGTGGCACATTGCTGAGGTTGTAAACAACCTGTGGCCTAGCAGAGGTCAGCTCCACACCATGGTCACTGCAGTACTTCAGTGTCAGGAAGGGACACGTGTGTTTTATGCTGGCCAAATGCAGCAGGATCATGCGTCTCTACATCAAGAAAATGAATGCACAGGGTGGGGGAGTTGCCAAGCATATGGTATGGTCATTGGCAGAGTACATATAGCCAGAGGCTCTTCGTTTGGGCATGCCAGTGGCTAGAGCAGGACCAGGAGGCACCTGGAAGACAGTTAAGCAGGAAAGGACAATTCAGGAGCCATGCTTGGTTGACTTTACTGTGCTAAGCATTGGATGTTCCTAGCAAGCAAGGTGTAGGCGATAGCCTCACTTTCAGATGCAGAAATGGAAGCTCCCATTGTCCCTGTGAGTGCAGAAACAGCAGTGGCACAGATGGTGTCTTGTCCCACTTAATGGTGCAGGAGAGCTGAAGTAAGTGGGAAGAAGGTACCACCTGCAATGCTAGTTAACTGCAGCCCTCAGCAAGAAAGGTTTGGAGTTTGTAAGTGTCAAAGATATTAGCATATTCAAACTATATTAAAGTCATTATTGAGACCAGATGAAAAGGAAAAAATAGGCTTGAGTTTATAAGTTAAGTTTCCTAGCACATCTTTTGCATTTTAGTAAATTGTTAATCTGCTCACTGCCTACATTTAGATGCTCAGCAGGCTATCTCTTCCCTTTTAGGAACACTGAGCATGCAAAGTGACAAATCTAAAGTAACAGGACCCTTAGTATATGCATATGGCTTCAATTTTCCCTTCAGAATGACTCAACAGTATTTCCTGGGCTGGCAAGAGGGGGGCTGGGCCTGCTAGCACGTCTGAGGGATGCTGTGTGGGAGGCCTGAGTTGCTTCCCCTGCCTTGGCTTTGAAGGACACTTACAGTTCTTAGCAAACACTGCCAAGCCTCTCAGTCTTTTCTGATGTTCAGAAGTGCTTGTGCAAAGGGGAACGGGCTTTTTCCACAGCCAGGCTGGCTGCAACCCATGAAGATGAGCTTTCCAAAGACAGAATTAGTTGTCTTCACAGCAGGGAAGTGGGTACCTAACCAGCTGGGGAGCTAGCAGGTCAGAGTGTAAAGGGGCCCTGTAGGGGATGCTCTCCAGACATGCTCCAAGCTCCTCATGGGTATACATGGAAGTTCCTTCTAACCTTTGTGTTGAGGGGAGACATGAATTAGTAGCTTAGCATCTAGAAACGTGAGGGGAATGCCATTCATGCTTTCAACATTTCACTCATCCTGGAAATGTTTCCCTGAAACATGATCATCCTAGTTATAAAGAAACTACATTTGAAATTGAAAACATGTAGATGATCTCCCTGGATATATATCACTGCTCTGTGTGGGGGGAGACGGGAGAGGGAGAGTGGAGACATGTTTTCTCTGTAGCCCTAGCTGTCCTGGAACTCATTCTGTAGTCAGGCTGGCTTTAAGATTACAGAGGTCTTTCCCTGGAATTAAAGATATAGGCCACCACTGCCTGGCTAAGATGTCTTAATGTAAGCATGTGGGCCACGCAGAAAGAGATGAGAAAACTACCTTAGACTACAATAGGTTACCAAATAAAATAAACATGCATCTTGGGAAAAGCCACCCAAAGTGGGTAACTGGTCTACCAAGGACTTGACATATATGCGTATGTCTCAGTCTGGCTGAATTGATCCTTAGATTTCATTTAAAAGATCAAGTCTCCTTCCCCCACTGCTTGAGAGTGGAAGAGGCTGAGTGCAGCTGGTGGTGTTCTGCCCTCCACTCCGCTCCACACCACAGCCAGAGCCAGCAGCCTTTGCTGCTCCAGTCAGCCAAGGACCAAACCAGGCCCCCCTTCTCGTATGCCTGGAGGTGTCCCTCAGCTTTCCCAGCAGCCACGATTTCTACTGGTCTCCACTGGTCACACATTGAGAGTCTGGGGAGCTGATGTCTGAAAGATGGCTGAGGGATTGGGTGTGAATTTCCTCACCTCTGGAACCTAAAAAAGAAGTGTGACCACATTAGTGGGCTCTTTGGTCCATTTGCCCTAACCCCTGACCCTGAGAAAACAGTTCCTTGCAGGAGTCAGCAGTGGAAGTTAGCAAATTGAGCTGTATTACTACTATGGTGAACCACATAGGGAACTAACTTGCCCTGCAGTCCCGAGAGGAACCCCAAGCCTCATGTGTGGCATGCCCTTGCTGTACTATACAGCTATGCCTGTGTCACTTTAGGTTTTAATATTTTTGCAGGGAGCAGGGCTATGCTGAAGCTAGAACTCAGGGCTTTGTATATGCTGGGCATGCAGTCTATCACTGAGCTACACTCCCACCCTTGAAAGTCACTAGCCTTATTAGTAGTCAGGGGACATGCTGGGATTTAGGAGGTAGACACATGTTGCTCACCAGAGAGGGCAGTGCCAGGGAAGCTATCTAGCCAACAGCTAAGTAGCTTTTCTTTTCTTAGGTACAGTTGGTTGGGCACTGCTGTCCTTAACCATCATGTCACCAAAATCTGCCTCCTGACCCTTGACCTGGAGAATAGGTGTCTTCACATCCCCAGAAGTGCGACCCTCAAGCTGACCTGGAAGCTGGCCCCAGGGTTGGGGTCCCATCCAGAGCTGTGAGTTGTGATGACTCTGGTTGATCTTGCTTTTGTGGATCTTGAAGGCTTCACTCCAGTCCATGCTTGGAATTCTTGCCTGCAACAGAATGCAATCACAGCTCTGCACAGGGTCAGTCATGCGCTGGGCCCCAGCTTCTTAAAAGACTAAGCCCTGTTCACTGCTGGTCCTGCTTAATTTCCTAATGATCCTTTATCCTGCACGAGCAGGACCAGAGCACCAGGTGATCCAGGCAGATGGGCCAGCTCAGTAAGGTAGCTCTGAGCTAGCCTGCCCTACCATTCTGAATGCTCCACCAAGAAACCTCAGTCACATAGGCTGGGGAATGCAGTGGCAGAGAACTCTTATGCAGGAGACTATCAGGCAACATGTAGCACACACACCTGCCTTGATGACAGACAAGCCCCAATACTCACTGCCCTTCTGAGACCTGGGGCTGCCTGCTGGATGCCAGGCCACTTAGGAGGGGGGCCAGAACCAGTGGAGGCTGCCACCTTTTTCGTGCCCACTTAGGTGCCAAAGAAATATTAGACAATGAGCTTACAAATTGGAAGAGAAGGCTCAACCATACATGACCACCTGAGTTCAATTCCCTGGACCCACGTGGTGGAAGAACCAACTCTCACATGTCTTCTGATCTATGCTTTGTGATGTGTGCACGTGCAAACACAACAAATGTAAGAAAAAGGTGAATGTAAATCATGGGGTTGGATAGATGACTTAGCAATTATGTTTTTACTGTGATGGCAAAGGATGGTATAGTTCAGTGCCCAGCACCCACATCATGAGTCTCACAGCCACTAGGCACTCAAGCGCCAAGGGGACCTGTCACTTCTCTTCTGGCCTGGCGGGCACCTGCACTCATATGCACAGACACAAATACACATGATTTTTTTTAATAAAATCTTATTTTAAAAATTGTGCTTTAAAAAGAATCAATTACAGTAATAAACTCAAAAAAAAAAAAAAAAAAGCCTCCAAGTTGGCCTGTAGTCATTTCCCTGGAGGGAAAGAAGGACAGGCTAACGTAGCCTCATACATCTCACTAAAAAGGCTCAAGTCCTCTATTCCTGGAGTCAGCCAGACCTCTTAATCTTGTGTCTCAAATAAATGGTGAACTCAGGAAGGCAGCCCCCCCCCCCCCCGAGACCGAGACCATAGGCATAGGGCTCACCCAGCCAGTGCCTGCCAGTGCTAGGTTCTCCCCCCCCTGTGCTGGCCCAGCTCATGCCCTGAAAGTCAACAAAGGAGTCTTTTTTTTTTTTTTTTTTTTTTTGGCAGCATCAGAGCCTCGCCTTGCTGGGCAGGCAGATGGCATGGGCAAGAGGAGCTGTGACTGCTGTGTCCAACACTTGAGTGTAAGGAAGAGCTGAACCAGAGTCTGTCAGATAATTTTTGCTTCTGAAATGTCAAGGTTCCAAAGACCAGCTGTCTAAATCATATGCTGTTCTCTTTTTCCTAGGGAGGCAAGGGCTCCCCCGATCATGTCCTTCTGTACCCAACTATCTCCGAACTCCGTGTCTGCCAGGCAGCCTAAGTCAGCTGCCCTGAGGTGGCAGCAGGGAACCCAAAGCAGGAAGAACCTAGAAGCAGTTCCTGGGGTGGTTGCAGGAGGTGTTCTCACAGACAATGCTGTGATAGAACCCAGCTACTCATAGAGGAAAAAGGGTGAACTATGGCTTACACCAACATTAATAGTTAAAAAATACAAACCACACTATGTTCCTTCTGAAAAAGTGTTAGCCACATACATTTGTCTTTTGAAGCAAGGCCTCAATATGTAGCTTTTTTGCTGGCCTTGAACTTGCTATGCAGACCTGAGCTAGCCTTGAACTCAAGACATCCACCTGCCTCCAAAGTCCTGGGATTCAAAGTCTGTGCCACCACACATGCCCCCAACTGCTACATCTTTCTCGGAGCTGATCTACCTAGAAGGAAGTATGGAAGCAAGGCAAGGCTCTGGGAGGAGCCAGGTTGAGAGCTCCAAAGTGGCTATTTCTGGCTCCTTTGCCCATCTGGCTAGAAAAACAAGGCAAATCAGTCCTTCCAAGGATACCAGAAGCCAAGTGAGGCAGGACCTGTTAGCAGGGAGAGACAGAGACCTAGAGGGTCCATAGCATTTATGGGCAGGCGTGACAACAGACCTGGTATCTTTAGGGTCCCTGGATCTATTTTCTGAATGCCTATAGCAATTTTGTTGGAGGGAGTACATCCTACAAAAGATGGAAGACAGGGTGGGATTATTCCATCTCTGGGAGTCCCAGAGGCCAAATGATTTGATGCTGGGGAGAATCAGTAGTGATCCTAGGCTTTGGGCAGAGTGAGGACTGGCTCTTGCTATTCTAGCTCTCCAAAGAAAGAAAGGGTTCCAAAGGCAGAGTTTACACTTGGAAAGGCAAGCCCCCATCTGTTTGTGCTTTTCCACTTCTGGCTCTGAGAAACTGGCTCTACGGAGGTGGCCAAAGACCAGCTGTCTTAACCATGTTAAAGAATGAGAACCTCTGGGAACTACAAAATTGGTGCCTGTGTCCCACCCCTTCCTGTGCTGTTCAAGCCCCATGGTGGTCTTGCACCACCAGCTCAGGAACAGAGGGACAGCAATAACAGAAGCCTCAGGGAGTGGAGCCATGCATGCTGAGTGGAGAGCAATGGCTAGCACCTTGCCATCAATAGAGCTTAGAGGACCCTACAGGACCTCCAGACCTGCCATGCACTCAATGTGTGTTAGCTTTTCATAACCAGCCTTTCCTAGAATATTCCCCACGAAAAGGGGCTTGTATTAACATCCCTATGCTGCTCAGTGGTTATGAAGGATGGCTTTCTCTGCAAGCCCCCCAGAATATCAAGCCATTGCAAAGTGCTACACACCTAGGACTGTTGCAAGAACCATGAACCATTGAGATTACTCCTGCTGTAGATTCGGATTCCAAACATCAGCAGTTAGTTCTGTCCAAGACCCCAGTTAAGACTTGAGAACAAAAGGCCCAGTCTGCCCTGCCACTAGCAGTGATTCAACTTCTAACAGCTCAGCTCGAGTTAAGAGAGCACAAGGCCTGCCCTGCACCACACACATCCATTGAGTACCTTAAAGAGCTTTGCATCTTTGGCATGTATACACTTGAGATCTGTACTTGCGGAGCGTCACAGTATCCAGCCTATGACGGGCCTATAACTAGTGCATCCTCATTATTAGGAAGGGAAGTGGGGCTGTGACCATCCACCTGTGCCCTATGTGACATTTGGATTGTTTTAAATTTTATTTTTAATTATGTATATATGTGCCCATCTGTGTGTGGGTATATGCAGTAAGTGCGGATGCCTCAGATGACAGATGTCAGATCTCCTTGAAGTTGGAGTTGCAGGCCTGGAACTGGAGGTGCTTGGCTGGAGTGCTGGAAAAGAACCCCCATCCTTTGTCAGAGCAGTGTGTTCTCTTAATCGGTGAGACACTTCTCCAGCCCCCATATAGTCCCAAGTTTCCACCCCACCTTCAAGGAATCTAAACAACAAAATTCCTAAAAGTATTTAAACACCTGTAACAAAGGTTTTAAATAGTTCTAAACTAGGGATCCCAAATAAGACGAAAATAATTGGGATATATAGCCGTATGCCTAAAAAAAGGCTAACATACAGCACAGTTATTAAGATTCAGAATATCTATGGTCAAACATCACATCATGTTTTTTTTTAAAAAAAAAAAAAAAAAAAAAAAAAATGTGTCCCAGAGATGGCTCAGAGAGTGAATGCCTGGCACAAGGACAAGCTGACAGCCCTAGTTAGATCCCTGGAACCCAAGACAGAAGACTATAAAGTTGACCTCTGACCCCTCTCTCTCCACACACACACACTAATATATATTAAAGATTTTTAAGCAACATGACAGTAAGAACTTAGTGTGTATGCATTCATTGTACATTAAGAATTAGAAAAGATCCCATCTGTTTGGGAGGGGTGGTGCGATGGTGTTAAGACGGTATCTGTTATTTTTGTCATTTCTAATTTTCCCACTCTGAGCGTGCATTACTCCTCCGAGTAGGAAGAGGCGGCAGAGTGTCCTTAGTTGTCCAAAGCTGAGCTGCTAAGGGAGCAAAGGACCTTTGACAGTAGGATCTTGATCAGAGAGGGCACTGGCCCTGAGCACTGCCGGGTTGGGGGTGGGGGGAGGGGGGCTGGCCTGTGCACAGTATTCTGTGCTCACCCTACCCAAGTTAAATGGCAGCAATCTGAGAGAGTAGGAAGAGGAACCGGGGGAGGGGGGGACCTCCCTTTTGAGGTGCCATTCACCTTGGATCCCAGGATAGGGAGCAGCAGGGAAGGAAGGCAGTGTCACAAGACCAAAGAGATGTCCAGGAGGCTCCCCTGACACTTTTCAGATCCTTTGGTATTCAGGCTCTGTGCCGTCCCTTCCCCCACTCCGCTTTGGGACTCAGTTTCCTCCCACCAGCGACTGGGATCTGAAGCGTTCCCCTGCCGCAGCTAAATACCCACCTATAAGACGTGGTCGCTACCGCAGCTGCGTCCACGTCCCCGACCGGCAGCACGTAGACCTCCCGGGTGGGGGGCGCCGAAGAGTGGCCCCTGCGGCCGCCCGACCCGGGCACGCGCTCCTGCGCCGCATCCCGGGTCCCCGCACGCGCGGTCCGCACGCCGAAGTCGCGCTGGTACTGGGTGAGCGGCACGGCGGCGCGGCTGGGCTCCCGCGCGCCTGCGACAGACGGGCTCCCACGCGAGGCGGTGCAGTCCGAGCCCGGCCCCTCGCTCCCGGGGTCCGAGTAGCCGTGCAGAGTCAGCGGCACCGCCACGTCCGAGCGGTCCAGCTGGTTCCAGCGCCGGGCCAGGCAGCACAGCCGGCTGATGCAGGGCCACGCCATGCCGCTCGGCCACGCGCCCGCACCGCGCGTGCCCGCCTGTCCGCTGCCCCCGCGCAGACGGGCGCCCTGCACGGACGGCCTCCGGGCAGCCCTAAACTGTCTGCCGTCTTGGGTGGTTGAACCCCCAGACTCCCCGAATTTGACCTGATAAATCAGACCTGGGTTTAGCAGAGGCGAGGCCGCAGGGAGGTAGTTCTTAGCTGCATGCAGCTGGACGCATGTGGCGGGAGCAGAGCATTCAGCTGGGGCTTGTGGACATGGGTGGCTTCGGAACAGAGCTAAGCTGTGCCGGGTGATTCCGTGGTCACCCACGGTGGAAGTGGTGGGCAACAAGGAGGGTGATGCAGGGAAGACTTGGGGCCATGTTTTCTGAAAAACACTTTTGAGTCAGCCCTTGAATCACCTTTGTCATTTACCAGGCTGGTTCAAGTGTAGGACAACCAATCTGGTTTTCCCTAAGAATTGCCATTAGCTTCCAATCGGCCTCCCCCTGGGTTCTAAAACCCCCAAACTCTTTTTCCTGGTGTGCATGCGTGCTATATTCCGGGCTGAAGATCAGTTTAATACAGAGGCAACACCCAGCAACCATAGGAAGACTTTCTGAGTGTATCGGGTGTGCACTTAACCATACAAGCTGTGTTAGTTACAGAAAGTTTTGGCTGAACTTGGAAGGTATCCACCTTAGAGGAGCGCCCTGCCTCAGCCAGTTGGTCAGCTCATGTCCCTAAACTCATTAGCTGGAAGTTGTACCGAAATGGCATACTGCTGCCAGTTTAATAATAGCCCAAGCCTACCTATATTTCCATATTTATAAAAGTTAAGTCTGGGGCTTGGAAAGCCTTTTGCCAAAGGTGGATTCATGCGGACCCCAAAAGTATCTCTCCTCACCCAGCACACACTGACTTTGTGAGCTGAAAGTTGATCCCTGGGTTAGTCAACCTGGCAGATGAAAGCTAGTGGTTATGAAATAATCCATGACAGAAAACTACAGACCACCAGTCTTACCGCGCCAATTAAGGGTATAGTGTGTCTCTGATTAGCAGACTAATCGAGAGTCAGAAAACCACAGAAGGACTCAAGGTGTGGAAACAGGACATTTGATTTTTGTTTGTTTTGTTTTGTTTATAGAGACAGGGTTTCTCTGTGTAGCCCTGGCTGTCCTGGACCTCTGTAGACCAGGCTGACCTTGAACTCACAGAGATCCAGTTACTTCTGCCTCCTGGGTGCTGGAATTAAAGGTGTGCGCTGGCCATCACTCATGACAAGGATAGAGTTTTTTAAGCCAAAAGGGAGAAATCACATCATACCAGGGGCAGCTGAACCGTGGGGTGCTTGGGGTTGTTTTGTTTCTCTCTTACAATACACTGATTCATAGCAGGAAGGGACGCATCCTTTAATCATAGAAGGTCTGGAGGAACCTTTCTATCAACCAAGATACTTTCCCAGTTTCTCTCTCTCTTTCTCCATTCCTACCTTCCTTTCTTTTGCTCCACTTTTCCCCAGAAGACAAACTATTGTTTACGAAGTGGGTAAGAGCCCATAGAGGAAGAGGAGGGAGAAGGTGTAGTGATGGGGTGACCTAACTTCTAGGTAATTCCAGTTAAAATACTGTTTCTCGGCCAGTGAGCTGACTGGGTGAAAGAACTTCCCATCAAGCCCAGCATTCTGAGTTCAATCGGGAGGCTCCACATGATGGAAGGAACACTAACTCCCCACCTGGCCCTGTGACCTCTGGCTGGCTGAATTATGGTGCATGCACCTACATACAAAGGCAAGATAAACAGATGCAATAAAACATCTTAAAGATGTACTGATTTTGTGTGTATGAGTGCGTGTATGTATGTGCAGAGGCCAGAAGAGGGAGTCAGATCCCCCAGACTGGACTTAAGAGCTGGATGTGATGAGCTACCTACCATGTGGATGATGGGAACTAAATCAGGGTCCTCTGCCAGGGTAGCAAGTGTTCTTACCTACAGAGCCATTTTTCCAACCCTGTAAAACATTTTAAATTAAAAATCCAAATAAATAGTTTTATAGAAAATATAACGCTGGGAATTTGTGGCAGACATCTGTAGTAACTTCAGCATGTGAGAGGTGGAGATAAGGATCAGAAGAAAGTTTAAGACCAGCCTAGGATGCATAAGACACTGTCAAAACACACACACACACATACACAGAAAACAAACCTTATTTATTATGTTTTTTCAGTGCCAAAGATTGAACCCAGGACTTTGTGCATTCCTGAACTACCTCCATAGACCCCTTTACTTGTTCATTCATCAAGCTTACTTCATGTTAGGGCGGATGTTGAGTGCCTCAAGATTTCGTGTGCTGGAGAAAATCTGAGAAATTTTGATCATTGGGGGGCAGGGGGAGGTGAGAAGAGAACATGAGAGAATGGGATGGTGGGGGGGGGGCAAAGAGCAGAGAAGTATATATCCTGGTAGAGAAGCCATTGAGACCGCACAGGATGAGCTAGGACTCCAGGCAATAGTGGAGAGGGAGCCTGAACTGGCCTTTCTCTATTACCCTATGAATGACCACACTAACTGCCATTATAGAACCTTCATCCAGCAGTTGATGGAGACAGATGCAGAGATCCATAGCTAAACACTGTGTGAGCTACTGGTCCAGCTGGAGAGAAGGAGGAGAGACGGCATGAGTGGAAGAATCAGGATCATCATGGGGAGACCATCGCAGTAGGCAGTCCTGTGTTATTGGGAGTTTGCAGCATCTGAAACGGCAGCTGTGGAATGGATCTGGACCCCTGAATGTAAATGACATGGGCAGTTTCTGGAGTCTCTTGCATTTGGACCAGAGTCTATCCCGGGTCCATAAACTGGCTTCTTGAAGCCCATGGCTAGTGAGAAAACGCCTTTCTCACCCCTGATACTTGGGTGAGAAGACTCAGCCCTACCTCAACTGGATATGCCAGACAGAATTGACTCACCTTGAAATTCCTTGCCTTTTCTGGGGAGTGCACAGGAGGGAGGCTTGAGGGAGAAAGAAAGAGGCTGAAGGGGAACTGGGAAAGGGGTGGGAGAGGGAGCAGTAGTGGGTATGGGGAAATTATTTTTAATAAATAAAAGGATTTAGTGTGTTGGATGAGAGAAATGTGTGGTATAAATGGGTTGAGGGGGGGTAAGGCTAGGCTCACCTGTCCAAGGGAGGAAGACTGGGCCTGAGGAGGATTCAGGGAAGGGAGGGTAGTAGAGGGTACAGCAGAGTTTAAAGTTTTCCTAGGTGACAGTAGGGGATGGCTTGTATTTCTGGCACTCCATCAGTTCACATGGAGCCGTATGACATTTTCAGTGCCAGCTGGAGAAATAGTCTGGAGAGATTGGAGAGTGCGCTAGAGCTTTGGCACAGGAGTGGAGACGAAGGCCTGGGTTCTAGGATTAAGAAATAAGGCAGAGAAATCTGGGACAGCAAGCTGGCACTTGGATGGTAAAGGCACTTGCTATACCAAGCCTGATATAGCTTGAATTTGAGCCCCAGGTCCCATGTAGTAAAAGGAGAGAACCAACTTTTTTAAATTCTCTTCTGACCTCCACACATCTGATGTGGATTTCTCCCACAAAACAAAGTGTAATCTTTTAAGAGGTGAAATTTTTATTTATGTTATATGTATAAGTATTTTGCCAGCATGTGTGTGTCCCACTTGTATGTAGAGGAGGCCAAGAGGTTGTTGGAGCTCCTAGAACTGGAATTATAGACAGCTGTGAGCTGCCATGTGGGTGCTGGAGCCGAACAAGGTCTTCAAGAAGGACAGTCAGTGTCTTAACCACTGAGCCATCTCTCCAGCTTCCAAAGATAGAAACCCTGAATAGTTCTAAGGCTTCTGTTTCATATGACCTCACTTCTTGGCCAGAGTGCTGAAGTGCACTGCAGTGGGGACCCCAGTACCTATAGCTAGCCCTGTGCCTCAACAAACACATTGACCAGACAAGAATACAGAATGTCTGAAGTGCAGAAGACCCACACCACAGCAGAAGCCACAGGGGTTCCTGTTAGGAAATGAGTGTAGAGGGAGTTGAGACAGCATCCAGGGGACCCTTTCCTTCAGGGACAGCATAGCCAAGTAGCACCCAGGGAGAAAATGTCTTGGGAGCAGAAATCAAGCCTCAGCAGAAAAGCCAAGTTAGGGGTGCTGACTATACCCAGTGTGCAGTTAGGAGAGGAGCCATAGCTGGCCTTGTGTAGGCTTGTGTGGGCAAGATGAGATTCTGGCCTCTGGGATATATGTGACAAATATGGCCTTCCCAAGGCACTGAACTTAAAAGTATCCCATCCTGATCATCACAGAACTTACTTAAAGGTGTTTTACTCAGAGAACCAGCAATCTGGGAAGTAGGGCACAATCTACCTTCAAAGTTTAGTCAAAGACTCCCCGCACCCCACTTCCCTGTGTGTGTGTGTGTGTGTGTGTGTGTGTGTGTGTGTGTGTTTGTGTGTGTGTGTAGAAGGGACAGTGTTACTTCTAGACTGTTACCTTGGAGCAAATAGTGTGTATGTGCAAAGGTACTTCCATAGTATACATGCCACCTGCCAAAGAGCTATTAGGATCCACCCATCTTCCAGCTCTTTACCAATGCTGAGGTTACAAATGTACACAGCCATGTCCAGCTTTCTACATGGATGCTAGGGATTAGAACTCCCACCTCATGCTTTCAGAGCATGCAGTCTTTACCCACTGAGTCATCCCCTTAATCCAAAATGTGGTCTTATAGAGTACCCTCTTTACTCCCTACAAAAGTAAAACACACTCTGTGGGGATTTAATAAAGTTTCAGAAGTTTTGGAGATATCAGAGGGAATCTACCCACAGTCTATGTGGGGGGCTAGTAAAAGCTCCAGAAGTCTAACCACAGTCAGTCTAGGAAAATCAGAGTGGTGATTCAAACCTTTAATCCCAGCACAGGGAGTATCCTGGGAGTGGTGACCTACACCCTTAATCCTAACTGAGTCAAGGTCACTTCAGATTATAGAAGGAATTCCAGGCTCCCAAGCAGGTGTGGTGGGGCCACGCCTTAATTACCGAAAGAATACTTAAGTCGGGATTCAAATACAGAACCATTCCAAGGCAATCGAGGCTGAGGAAGCTAGAAGACAGCTGGGTAAAATTTGACTGTGGTGTTTATTCCCTCTAGTATCTCCAGCTTCTTCAGAGATCTATCCCTGAGTCTCATTCATTCGTGCAACAACACTCTTACAGAATATGGGGCCAGTGAGATGGCTCAGTGGGTGATAGTTCCCGCTGCCAAGTCCAACGACCCAAGTCAGATCCCTGAGACCCACATGCTGGAAAGAGAACTGATTCCCACAAGCTGTTTTCTGACCTTCCATAGTGTGTGTGCATGTTCCCCAATGATAAATAAATGCTAAAACACCCAAATCCTAATAATACAGACTATACAGGGTCCACATCATCCCCCACTGTTATTAGCCTATAGGAATTGTTTTCCATTCACATAGAGCTGACATCTTGCCCCTGGGCATCCAGATGGTTGTTCAGCTCTTAAATATAAGGGGATTTGGGGGCACAAAGCAATGAACATGAGAACACAGTATATAGAGTAACAAGATAGTTGTGCCCAGGGATGGAGGAGTTGGGAAGGTTTCCCCAAGATCAGCAATGCTTGGGGCCCAGGAGGTGACAAAGAATGGGACAGCACCAAAGAAGTATCCCTCTTCTTCATGTCTGATGCTATCTCACAGATGGTTTTAAGGCCTTTCCCAACTGGGCCTTATCTGACAAGTTAAAACAGCACTTCTCTTGCATTTTTCCATCCACAGTTAATATGATGGTAATAATATGTGGTCCTGTTTTCTGGTACTGTTTTCCTGCCTTGCCCTAGTTCCTGTCCAGTTCGCCAGAAGCCAGGGATACTGCCTATAAGGCTTTAACAGAGCAGAGGAGGCCATGAACAGAGCGTTCCACTTTGTTTGCTGGTTTGGCTTTTTGCTTTTTGTTTGTTTTTGAGAGAGGATCTTGCGATGTATCCCTGCCTGGCCTCAAACTCAGGGATTAGCCCGTCTTGACTTCCTGAGTGCCGTAGTTACGAGCATACACTGCTCACTCCGCAGCATTTCACTTAGTGTTTAGAAACCCAGCCATCAGTGGGATTACAACGATCATCATAGAGACAGGTCCACCTTGTCTTCATAGGTCAGTGGCAAGACATTGCCCTCCGTATTCTCACTCCTTAGCTCAGGCAAGCCTTTGGGGGACGTATATTGCAAGTCTTCCCAGGTCATGATTTCTGGGCTCTTCTCAGGAAGAGTCAGTCATCTCATCTGACCACACAACAGGAACTACCCATGTGGGTGCCTCACATGTCTCACAGCTGGGACTCCAGAGATCACATTCTTTCTCCCTACCAGATTTAGATAATTCTCAACAGATTCTGTGAAAACAAGGAACTTGTTAATCTCGAGGAAGACATCCCCCTTCATTTCTAGTCCTAAGACCCCAGTTAGTGATTTCAGAGTCAGCTATAAGCATTTTAAACCTTGAAATTCAGTTTCATTTTGTAGGCTGAGTGGAGCATAAACTCCCACAAGCACAGTAAAAGGGTCTGCTCAGCAGACATTTAAAACTATCTTTGCAGAGAATGAGGAGGTGGTTCTGTAGTTAGAAGCATTTGCTACTCCTGCAGAATACTGGAGTGTACTTCCCAGTGTCCATGTATGTGACATCTCAAGTCCCTATGACTCCAGTTCTAGGGGATCCAATGCCCTTCTTTGACTTCTGGGTGCTCCTTTTTGCACATAGTGGGTATGCATATACTCTGGCATGTACACATAACAAAATACAAATAAATAAATATTAAAATAGTCAAGTGTAGTGGCACATGCCTTTAATCCCAGCACTCATGATCAAAATGCAGGCCAATCTCTGTGAATTTGAGGTCAGAATATTAAAATAGTCAAGTGTAGTGGCACATGCCTTTAATCCCAGCACTCATGATCAAAATGCAGGGCAATCTCTGTGAATTTGAGGTCAGCGTGGTCTACATAATGAGTGCCAGGTCAGTCAGGGTTACATATTGAGAACTTGTCTCAAAAATATAAATATAAATAAAACACTCTTTGCCAAATATCTGCATACATTTTCATCTTGGTTAAAAGGTATGCCAAGGGCTGGAGAGATGGCTCAGCAGTTAAGAGAACCTACAGCACTTGTAGAGGAACTGAGTTCTGTAGCAGTGAGGTTTCTTGGTCCTGGGTGGCCAGAGGTCCAGACCCACAGACCTGCCGTGCCAGATCCCTTAGCCACCCGCAGCTGATCAGGCCCCCAGAAATGATTCAGACACTTATATTAAGCTCATGCTGTTTGGCCTATGGCTCAGGCACATTCCTAGCTAGCTCTTACATCTTAACTCAACTCATTCTCATTAATCTGTGGCTCACCTGTGTTTCTTACATGCTTTTTCCTGGGAGGCTGGCTCAGTCTATCTCGACTTTGCCCTTCCTTTCCTGCTCATTTTGAGTCCCCACCTACTTTTTCTATGGTGCCTGTCATGGGCCAAAACAGCTCCTTTATTTAAAGATTGATATTCACAGAATACAGAAAGACATTCCCACATCAGAGTTCAGTTTCCAGTATGCACATGACAAATCACAACTTTCTGTAACTCCAGGGATCTGGTGCTCTCTTTTGACCTCTGTGGGTTCCTGCACACATGTGGTGTAATACTCAGGAGCACATATACACTTTATACACACACAAATTTTAAAGACAGGATCTAATTATACAGCTTTGGCTGGCCTGGATCAGGCTTCCCTCAGACTCACAGAGACACACCAGTACCACCACACCGACTATAAACATTTATTTTTTAAAAAGGTATGGCATTGTCTTAGTTAAAATTTCTATTTCTGTGAAGAGACACCATAACCACAGCAACTCTTATAAAGGAAAAACATTTAATTGGAACTTGCTTACAGTTTTGAGGGTTTAGTTCGTTGTCACGATGGCATACAGGCAAAACTGTGCTGGAGAAGAAGCTGAGAATTCTATAAGCAGCAGGAAGAGAGTGTGACACTAAACCTGGCTTGAGCATCTGAGACCTAAACACCTGTCCACAGTGACACACTTCCTACATCAAAGCCACACCTATTCCAACAAGGACACACCTCCCAATAGTGCCACTTGCTATGAGTCTAAGGAAGCTATTTTCAAACAAGAACCAAAGACATTTTTCATTGATAGGGCTGTACACTATGAGTCAGCTAAGACCTGGTTGACACCTTGACATTCAAGGGCCTGTGTATATCAACACAAAATGACTAACACTGGATGTCAGAGGAACTCCAAAGTAAACAGTGATTGGTATGTGTTCTTATGTAACTAATTTTGACAGAGTACCACTTTTGTGTAGTTAGGTATAAATATGGCCTTGAGGTCAAAAGCCTGGACCTTTCCACTCTCTTCCTGTGCCCCCCTCCCATTTGCATGTGAGTGTGTATGTGTGTGTGTGTGTGTGTGTTTAGGCTTGTGTACAAGCATATATGTGCTGGATTATGCCTGAATGCCTGCTAGCAGTTGCCTGCACAGAGGTTTATGTGGCAGCATTATGTCAGAGTGAATAAAGTATTTCTTATCTACTGATGCTTTCTTGTAGTCCCTTAAACCTCCCATGATCCTCTCTCCCTCCTGACATTGGCACATGGATGGACAAAGTGCTGGTTATCAATCAGGACACAGACATCGATGCATCCTTACAGACGGCTTTTAAAGCTCTAATTACTTTGACTGTCTGTTGGTCTTAAGATGCTTTCTTTTCTACTGGTGAAAGCTGAACTCCAGCAAGCCTTACTGGTGTCATAAGAAACACTTTCTATGATGTCAGGCCATCTCTCTGTAAGTTGATCTGGGGATCTTGTGTCCAAGTTTTCAAAAGCACCCAGTCATAGTCTAGAACCTGTAAGGGCCAAATCTCACATAATCAGATATTTTACACAAGCTTAAAATCTGTCTTGATAGTGTATATAATCTTTAATTTTAAGATTTATTTTTATTTATGTGGAGGTGTGTGGACTGGTCACCTGTCTATTGCTGTGATATTGCTATGACCATGCATCTGACAAGAGGAAGGGCTTATATTCACTTGCAGTCTCAGAGAAAGGAGGCCATCACCACATGGTGGGAGGCATGACAGCAGGCAGGGTGGCTAGAGCAGCAAGCTGAGAGCCCTCTTTGACATTGAAAACAAGATGCCTGGCTCCAGGGACTTACTTCTTCCAGCAAAACCACACCCCTAAACCTCCCCAAACAGCTCCACCAACTGACAATCCGGTTCAAATTCATGAGCCTAGATGGTGTGGAGGCTCATGCCTCTCATCCCTACACTGGAAAGGCAGGTGTGGGCTGAACTCTATGAGCTCAAAGCCAGCCTGGGCTACAGAGGGATTTACAGGCCAGCAAAGGCCATGAACACATGGACCTCCTGAGAAACCTAACTACTTAACTGCACACTCTTATCCTTGCTTGTAGAAAATGAAAGCAGGTCAGTACTAGAGATCATCCCCAAAGGCTTACAAACTGGGTGATGAGATAATGGCTCTCCCCATAGAGCTTGAGGAGCACAGTTACCCGAAAGGACCTCAGTGAGACAGGCCCCTTCCTTCAACAGGGAATAAGAAGTGCTTTGCTTATGAAGTTTAAGCCTGCTGCCCCAGACCCCTTAGCCACCTACTGCTGCTTAGTCCCCCAAGATGATTCAGAAGTTATATTAACTGCATGCTGTTTGGCCTATGGCTCAGGCACCTTGCTAGCCAGCTCCTTCATCTTAACCCCTTTCCATTAATCTGCCTGCCACGTGGCCTGTGGCTCACCTGTGTTCCTTACATGTTGCTCCTTTGGGTGCCTGGCTAGATCTGTTCTGACTCCGCCTTCCTCCTAACTACTCTGATTCCCCACCTACCTCTTCTACCATGCCTGCCATGGCCAAAACAGTCCTTTATTTAAAGACTGATATGCACAGCATACAGAAAGACATTCCCACATCACCTTTTTTTTTTTGTCTAACTAAAAATTATATATAACAAAATAGTTATTAAGTAAAATTATAGTTATAATATTTAGTTTATTTTTATTTAGTAGAATTAAAGATATTTTATTATTTATTTTATTTTTGTGAATTTAAAGTTTTATATTTAATATTTTTTTAATACAACTAAAAAAACCATTTATAACTATTTAATTTTTAACTATATTAAAGACCATAGGAGGATATATTTATCTAAGTAAACAGGAAGTGTAATTAACTTTTAAAATTTAATAATGACAGAGATGGTTTTTGTCTATCTGACAGTCACTTAAAGTTTTTTTTATAAAGTTGGGGCATCTATCTTTAGCCCATAGGCCTAGGGTCTTTTTTATTTTGGTGAAGGAGGAAATTTGTTTTGACTATTTTGGTACACTTTGTTAGTAGTTATTTTTGAGTTTTGAAGAATGTGTGAAGGTTTTTTTTGTAAAGTAGGAACCTGAATGACTATTTTGTTTGTTCTCTCAAAGTTCAGAGGTTTCTTTTTAATGGAACTTGTATGTTTAGTTTAAACAGCATATTGTCAAGTAGTTAATATAAAAACATGTTTTCGTTTAGTGGATAACTGTTGTCACAAAGAAAGTAAAATTTATATGGAGTTTTTTTGGATGTTTATTTTTTTTTTAAGTAGATTGGTGTTGCTAGGAGCAGACTTGTCTCACTGTTTATAAAAGTCTAAGTTTTTAAAATATTTTAAATGTAATATTTTGGAGGTCTTAGACGTGTTTGAAGATTATTTAATTGAAATATATTTTGTATATCTAAAAAATTTTAACATATATTTTTGATTATATATTATAATTTTAAATCAGTTATATAAACATCATATCTTAAACAAGAGTAGAAAAATATATTTAGCATAAGAGAATTGACCTTAAATTTGTATCAATAAATCAAAATCCATATTAATATAAAATATTTTGAGACTAACAGCTGATTTTTGCATTAAAGTAAATTTAATAATCTAATTTTTTAAAATCACTTATATATTATAACTTTTTAAAGAAAGAGATTAAATATAACTATTAACTTTTTATAATGAAAAACATTTATAAACAATGTTTGGGGAATTTGGGTGTAGTTTTTATTATTCCTTTTTGCTGACTAAGAGGTGCTGGCAGTCTTATAGGTTC
This sequence comes from Phyllotis vaccarum, assembly GCA_033318265.1. NCBI lineage: Eukaryota > Metazoa > Chordata > Mammalia > Rodentia > Cricetidae > Phyllotis > Phyllotis vaccarum. The sequence goes on from JARWLC010000002.1 coordinate 186,514,663, forward strand.
TGGAAACTGGATCATCTTGGTCCACAGCCCTGAAGCTGATGTGACCATCTCTTTTTAGTGTGGCTCTGGCTTTCCTGGAATTTGCTATGTAGACAAGCGGGTCTTGCAATCAGACATCCTTCTGCTTCTGCATCATGTACTGGGTGCTTGCAGTCTTTCTTAACTCAATCTAGTTTTCTGAGGGAGGAGGCTCTCTATGCAGACCAGGCTAGCTTGGAGCTCTCTATGCAGACCAGGCTGGCTTGGAGCTCTCTATGCAGACCAGGCTGGCTTGGAGCTCTCTATGCAGACCAGGCTGGCTTGGAGCTCTCTATGCAGACCAGGCTGGCTTGGAGCTCTCTATGCAGACCAGGCTGGCTTGGAGCTCTCTATACAGACCAGGCTGGCTTGAACTCACAGAGACCTGCCTACCTCTACCCCTGAGTGCTGGGATTAAAACCATGTGCCACAAACACTTGGCTAAAAGATATTTTCAGACAATATATTTTGATCATACTTTATACCATTTTCTTAAATTTAATCTGGGCCATGCATCTGTGAGATTGTGTATCCAAGTTTAAGGGGTCTTTCCTCTGCTTGTTAAATCTCTGGAAACACTCATGTACCCATACTTCTCTCTCTCTCTCTCTCTCTCTCTCTCTCTCTCTCTCTCTCTCTCTCTCTCTCTCTCTCTCTCTCGTGTGTGTGTGTGTGTGTGTGTGTGTGTGTGTGTGTGTGTGCACACGCGCGCACGCGCGCTTGCTGGATCTAAATTATAGATGTCCAAGAAGACTGGAGATACAGCTCATGGTGAAGAGCACACTCTGCTGAGAAATTGAGTTTGACACCCTGTATTTCAAGTTTGGAGGCTCACATCTGCCTGTAACTTCATCTCCAGGGCATCGGATCCTCTAGTTTGGCTTCAACAGGCACATGCACTCACGTGTTCTAACAGACAGCCACACACACACACACACACACACACACACACACACACATACAATTAGCCACCACGGTTAATAATGTCAAAACTTCCTTTTGATTGAATTGCCGTCTACTTACTGTATTATTACATACATGCTCTCCATACTCTTTCTTGTAAGTGACTTAGTCTTTCCTAGGAACAATCGACATCATATGTTTTCATAGAAAATACATTTCTCTCAGAAGTTTGGTGTTTCGGGTACAATTTCTCCTTGAAAACTGTCTGAAAATATTTGGAGTAGATACCAGGATGCTATCTAAGGCTAGCTCACAGATTTGTAGTAACACTTTGAAAGCTTCAGATTCCCTGACACACTCTATTAAATTAGTGATATGGAGGCTGCCAGGCCTGATGACAGTGGCTGTCAGAGTGCAAGGAGCTGTCCCTAGGGTAGAGGTGCATCTGGTCCTTCTCACATAGAAGGGCCCACGGGTGAGAGAAGAGATTACAGTGTCATGAAAGGAAGGCAAAGATGACATCAGTTCCCAGATTTCACAAAGCCATCAACGTCTGCAGAAGAGCATGAGTAGACACATCCACTAATGACAGTGAGGGGGATCATTTCAGACAACACTGTGAATGGAAAGTACATGTATATCAAGTGTGCTCCAAAGAAAGCCTGTGTGAGGCACCCAGCACACTGCCAACTGTATTTCATTTCCTCCTCGTAATCTATTAGACAAACAGGATACCTGGATTCTAGCTTGATTGTTTGATTCCTTCAGCTGCAGCCCTTGCAGCCAAACCACTGCTGCTGGTCCCAGCAGAGATGCAGCAACTGATTGGAACACCATGGCTACAAGGGCAGCAATGTTCAAAAAGAGGGCGAGAAAACATATTAAAGATTCCCCCATTGTTTGCATTTCTTATCCCTTCCCTTCTCCCCCTCCTGTTCTGTTCGCCTCTGTTATTTACTCATTCAGATACTTATTGAGACAAAGTTTCCCTGTGTAGCCCTGGCTGTTCTGGAACTAGCTCTGCTCACTAGGCTGGCCAGCCTCAAACTCAGAGTTTTGTCTGCCTCTGCCTCCCAAGTGCTAAGATGAAAGGCATGTGCATCATGCCTGGCTATTTTTTTCTTAAAAATCATTAATACACTATTTTGTGAACACACTTTGACCTCCTCAAACTCCTACCACCCTCCCGACTCCTGTCCCAGCCAAGCCCCACCCCATGTGACTGGAATAAAATCATCCCAAAGGTCATATTATTTTACAACAGGCACCAACAGACAGTATTCTAGACGTTAGGACTGAAGAAAGGCATTTCCAGGAAAGACGAAGATAGCTGTTGTGGGTTGGCGTTTGTGTCTATAGCGGTAGAAGGAGAAATCTTTATTTTCTCCACTGTTAATTAACAATTTTGTCCCACTTTGAACATGATTAACTACCTCAAAGGCTAATGTGTTGGCAGTTAGTCCCCATGTGGCAATGTTGAGAGGTCGTTTACTTCTAAGAGATGGGTCTATATACAGTGCGGCCACCCTGGAGGTGGGACTGCTGGTCCCTGAAGGCACTAAATTGTCTAGAACCTGATCAAGTCTTGCATGAGGAGTTTTTTCACAGAGCAAGTCTAGACCCTGGTCACTCTGTCTGGCTTCCTGTCTCACCATTTCTTCTCAAACATGGCCCTGCCATGTGACATTTCCTGAGATGTGATATTGTGAAGTCAGCACTGACTAGATAAAAACAATTGATGGGTCAGTGTATTACCTCATGTCCTTTGTCCGCTAAGGGAGTGAACAGACGAGAACCATCAGGATGTATGGCTATTAGAGAGCATTAGAGAACTGGCTACAGGATACAGTACTGTGAACTTAAAACTATCTCAAAAGTAATTTGTAAAAGCTAACATATGGGTGGAAGGTAAAGTTGTGTGTGGCTTTTTTTCAGTTATGACTTAAGCCTTGAGATCTTGACATCGCAATGGTCAGTCACCCAGACTACTGAAGAATCCTCGGGTCTCAGTGGTGGGTCTGCCAACTGCTCTAGATATTTGGTGTCTAGTCCCAAAGATAAGGAGAATTTTAAGTCTATTGAAGGGCCCTCCACTCAATGCTTCACTGGGAAAGGTATCCTCTTAATAACTATTTCTGATCATTAGGATAGGCAAGTAGACCCAGGAAGGATTCTATCTTCTTTTCTCTGATGATGTGACCTTATTCTCTGCTCAGCACAGCCCTCATGAAAAGCTAATCATTTTAGTGAAGTTTAGTGCTGACCCCCTCAATAAATGAGGTTTCATGCTGTCAGGGAACAGGGGTTCTCTGATACCTTGGGGAAAAGTGTTCCTAAATGAGCATGTTTGTTCCAAGTTATGAATGATGATTCATGCTCTGTTGACCTTGGTTATTTTACCCAACATGAGCATGACGGCCAATTGAATAGTTGTTGTAATGAGGTTTCTTGGTCCTGGGCGGCCAGAGTTCCAGACCCATAGACCTGCAGCCCCAGACCCCTTAGCCACCTGCAGCTGCTTTGGCCCCCCAAAATGACTCAGACACTTATATTAACTTCATGCTGTTTGGCCAATGGCTCAGTCACATTGCTAGTTCGCTCTTACATCTTAACTCAACCTATTTCCATTAATCTGTCTGCCACATGGCCCGTGGCTCATCTGTGTTCCTTACATGCTTCTTCTTGGGTAGCTGGCTCCATCTGTCCCTGACTCTGCCCTTCCTTTCCTACCTATTCTGATTCCCCCGCCTACTTTTTCTATGGTGCCTGTCATGGGCCAAAATAGCTCCTTTACTTAAAGATTGATATTCACAGCATACAAAAAGACATTCCCATATCACCTTCCCCTTTTTGTCTAATCTAAAAGGAAGGTTTCAATTTTAACATAGCAAAATTACATGTAACAAAATAGCTATCAAGCAAGAATTATAGTTACAACATATAGTCTATTTGTATTTAACAAAATTAATGAAAATACCCTATCATCTACCTTATCCTTGTGAATCTAAAGTTTCTTATCCAATATACCTTTCAAATGACTAAGAAAAACTATACCTATAACTGTCTAATCTTCAACTACATCAAAGACCACAGAAGGATATATTTAGCCAAGTAAACTAGAAATGCAAGCAACTTCCAAAGTCTAGAAATGACAGAGATGACACCTATCTGCCTGGACAGTCACCCAAAGTTCCTTTATAAAGTTGGGGCATCCATCTTCAGCCTACAGGCCCAGAGTCTCTTTTCATTTCATTGAAGCAGGAAATCTGCTCTGCCCATTCATCAGTCACTTCTCCTTGAGTCCTGAAGAATGTCTGACAGTTTTCTCTGCAAAGCAGGAACCTGAGTGACCCTCTTGGCTTGTTCTGCCAAAGTTCAGAGGTCACTTTTCTATGCAACCTTTATGCCCCAGTTTAAACAGCATACTGTCAAGCAGTCAATGCAAGAACAGGTTTTTGTCCAGTGGCTAATTGTTGCCACAAAGAAAGTAGACTCCATATGGAGTTTCTTCTATGCCCATTTTTCTCTTAAAGTAGATTGGTGCTGCCAGGAGCAGATCTGTACAGTGTCCAGAAAAGTCTTAAGTTCTTAAAATAATTTTAAATGCCATACTGTAGGTCTTAGAAGTGTTTGAAGATAGCCTACCTAATTTAAATATATCTTTGTATACATAAAAAATCCTGACTAATATAAGTTTGGTTATCATTGGTGACTATTATTCTGTATTTCTTAATTACACATTACAATTTTAAATCGGTTACATGAACATCATACCTTAAGCAAGAGTAGAAAAATACATACAGAATAACAAAATTGACCTTAAATTTGTATCAATAAACCAAAATCCACACCAATGTAAACTATTTTGAGATTAACAGCTGATTTTTGGATTAAAGTAAATTCAATAATCTAGTTTTTTTAAAATCACTCATATATCATAGCCCCCTTTTCTTCTTAGAAAGAGATTAACTATGACCATTAGCCTTTTATAATGAAAACAAGCATTTATAAACAATATTTTAGGAGTTTGGGCATAGTTTCCCATTACTACTTCCTGCCGATGAAGGAGCATTGGTAATCTTACAGGTTCTTGAGACTGGATCATCTTAGTCTGCAGGCCTGAAGCTGATGTGACCATCTCTTCCCACCAGAGAATTTTCAGGTGGTCTTGGTTGATGAAACCATAAGAGCCTGGAAACAATCCACAGGTTCTCATCTTCTATGGAAACAAAAACAGAACTCTTCCAAAGCAGTAAATCCTTAGACACATTTCAAAGTCAAGATACCTTTAAAATATATATTCTTCTTAAATTTAATAGCCTTTGCAATCAGTTGTCTTTCTGCCGTTAACTCATTAAAGAAAACACAATAATAACCATAATCCAGATTCTGTGTCTATTTTCCATCTTTACGTGGCTTATTATATTTTTATTACTCTATTTCTCTATTTTTTACAGACTTTTTCTACCTTCTTTCTTTTCTCTCTGTTCCCAGAGTTTTCTCAGTCTAGTAGCTCCACCCACACTTCCTGTCTGCCTTTAGCCAATCAGCATTTTTTATTAAACTAGGAGGCGGGACAATTATTTACAATGGAACAACATAATTTTACTACACCCCTTCCCTGTAAAACAGTGGTCCTCAACCTTCCTAATGCTGTGACCCTTTAATATACTCCTCATGTTTGGGTGACTCCAACCATAAATTATGTTGTTGCTATTTCATAACCATAAATTTGGTACTGTTTGAATCATAATGTAAATTTCAAAAATGTGACCCCAATAGGGATGCATTTCCAAGACTGAGAACCACTACCTTAAAACATAAAAATATCAAATCAAATCTGTGTTGATCTTGTGCCCATGGGTAGGGCATACCCTGGAACACCACCACTACAACATACCACACACTTAAGGGAAAAAGAATTTAAACATTTCAGCAGCTATCAATTCCCCAAAGTGCCTCAGTTAGGCATAGGACTTTCAGCCAACCCCCCTTCTTGATAGGAACTGTCTAGGCATCAAAGCTTTTTTAGGGACTTGAACATATAACTAAAGTTTTATTGAATCTACAACAAAACTTTATGCCTTTGATCATCTTTCTGCCTTCTTTTTATGACACTTGAGCCTTACTAGGAAAGGATACAGTGTAAACACCATATTTAGGGATCTGCTTTCCAATGACATTTATCCTCTGCACACTGACCAGTTGTAGAAATATAAGTTGCTCATCATCAACTGGAGGTAAGCAGGTTAGCAACATCACTGACCACAGGATGTTTGGAGTTCTGCGAGATCTCACAGTCCATCAGTATTAAAGAGCGAACCCACTTCTGGCTTTGGACTTATTGTCAGCTTTGACTGTTTTGTAGGAACATTGTTACCAATTTATGGGATAAATCCATTCAGGCCATTTTTCTACCATATATATATAAAACAAAGCTTTTATAATGCTATGCTTCCTATCACATTTTCAGAACAATGAATAGGATTAATTATCCTCTGTATGCATGCTACTATCCTCCCTTCCCCCACTTACTCTATTTAGACATTGTGTTGCATTATTCACTTTCCGCCATGGGTTCAATAACCCTTGTTTTGAAATTTACTGCCACTGCCCTTCCTTCTTGACCTCTGTATCAATTCAAAAAAAAAAAAAAAAATACGCTTCTCTACAGCTTTTGAGTAGCCAACTGTTAGGTTCCAGAGCCAGGTTCCACTGTACTCCAATGTATGGCTGTATGCTCTGAGCTTGAGCTAGGTTTATTACATGAGTAAACACAAAATGCCAAGTGAATGGTAAAATAGTATTTAGTGGAATTACAAGTGTATTATACATAATATGCCTGTTCAGGTTTAACTATTTGACATGTGTAGCAGTTTTATGCACATGTTATGGTGCTCTACAGTGACATCATCAGTCTACTGAAATGATCTCCATTGTCCCCAGACTCAGACAAAACAGGGAGAAAACAATCTCTCCTAAGTCAGATGTTTTGGGAAAGAGCTTCCAGGTGCCATGACTACACATGACCTGACACATTAGCTCCAACTACTGGTTGCCTATTTTGTAACCTATTGGAGTCTATTTGTGGGCATGTTAATCTGCCTACTTTAATTCTGGTAATCACCAGTTCGTTTTCTTTTGTGGCAATCTTTGCATGAATGTATACGGATCATAAAACATCCTCTTTAGATTATTTCTCTAAGTGGAGGATTATTAGAAAACCTTCACTTAGCTGTGGAAGGCACTAAATATCACTATATAGAAAAAATTCTGTGTGGTTTTGACAAATTATAGCAAGTATAACAAGAAAATACATTCTAATTTCTTCAATTGTTCAGCAAGGATCCACATTGACTTTCTGTATGAGGATAATGTGCTCTAAGATGTGATGCCCTCAAACAACTCTTCCTCATGTCCAGTTTCTTCCTACATCTCTGCACTGCTATCATATACAACACAACATATACAAAGCAATGGCCATTGCTTTATAGTGTGGTTATTCTTGTAATCTAAATATATGGCATGTTTTAATTTGCATTTCAAGAGCTTAAAAATAAAAAGACTTTTCTTTGACTACATATTAATCCTATAATCTTGACAAATTCTACAAAAGATTTGAGTCTATGTCATTATAGATAAGCTGCCAAATTGTCAGTAGGAACACAGAATGGCCAACATCATCACTGTTATAATAGTTACACTGCATAGGAAGCAGTCTATCATATCTCACAAATGATATAGGACAGTAAACATTAAATAATTCATAAAAGCTGAGAGTTTATAGCACGACTCTCACAAACCATGCCTGCTAATTCAATAATTTAAAGCCTCAGTCAGATGCGTATGGTGCCCAGGAGTACATGGTAAATCACAGGAGGATAGATTGCAGTTCCCATGTCTTCCTGGCACTGCCAGCATCTTTCTATACTGACAACTGAAAGCCTAAGGCAGAGCAGAAGGAAATGAGAAGCTGATTCAAGGAAATAAAATTAGAGATAGAACCCAGGTCCACATCTGACTAAGAGATTAGTGCCACCTCGCCCAGGCCAAATGGACACCATAGTCTCTGAAACCTGGCCTGAGGATACAGTCCTTAGAAACCCACCCCCCTTCCCAACTCTTGCATAAACCCAAAACAGCAGAGAAATCCCCTGCATGCACAAATCCCCAGCAAAATCCAGCCTATGAGACAATTCAGGGCTAAAACCCTACCCCATTCCCAAGTAATGTCATCAAAGGCAAGCCCATTGATGTCTGCAACACCTGGAAACATACAGGGCCCTGGCCCACAGCTGACTAAGAGAATACACTACTTCTAAGAGAACAAAAATTGGACCACAGAGGCTTCCTGAGACACAGACGTACTCAGAAAAGATTGTACCAAAATCAGCTCTCTGAGATTCAGACAATTCCTGCAGTGAACCTAGGAAGCAATGGGCAGATACCAGTGCAAGAGTACATCACCACTAGAAGAATCTGGTGATTCTACAACATCAAGACTTTAGCATGGCAATGCAGAAGAAGCAGAAGGAAACGACCTTAAAACAGCTTTATGAAGATAATAGAAGCCTTAAAAGAGGACATAAAAAATTTGCTTAAAGAAATAGAAGAAAATTCAAACAAAAAAAATTGGAAGAGTTTAACAAATCCCTGAAAGAAAATAAAGAAAACCAAGAAAAATAAATTGAAGAAAACATGTCAAGATTTAAAAATTGAAATAGAAGCAATGAAGAAGACACAAACAGACAATTCTGGAAATAAAAGCCTTGAAGAAACAAACCAGAACTACAAATGGAAGCATAACCAACAAAATGCAAGAGACAGAAGAGAGAATCTCTGAAGTAAAAGATTCAATAGTGGAAATAGATACGTCAGTTAAAGAAAACACTAAAATCAAAAACGTCATAACACAAAATGTCCAGGAAATTTGGGACACCATGAAAAGACCAAACCTGAGAATAATTGGAATAAAAGAAGAAAACAGCTCAAAGGCACAGAAAATATATTCAACAAAATCAGAGAAGTAAACTTTCCAAGCCAAAGAAGGAAATTCCTATAATGATAAAAGAAACTTACAGAACACCAATTAGAATAGACCCTCCCCCACAAAAAAGTCTGCTCACCACATAATAATCAAGCCACTAAACCTACAGAACAAAGAAAAAAATCTAAAAGTTACAAAGGAAAAAGACCAAGTTAACTATATGGACAGACCTATCAGAACAACACCAGATTATACAATGGAAAAAATGAAAGCAAGAAGGTCCTGGTCAAATATTATACAGACACTAAAAGACCATGGCTGCCAGCCCAAACTAATATACCCAGCAGAACTATCAATCACCATACATAAACAAGATATTTTATGACAAAATCAGATTTAAACTATGCTTATCTATAAATCAGGCCCTACAGAAAGCACTAGAGGAAAACTCCAACCTACATAAACCAGATACACACATGAAACCACAAGCAATCCCACAGAAGAAAAACCTAAAGAAGAAAACACACGCACACTACCACCCAAAATAACTGGAAATAACAATCACTGGTCATTAATACACCTTAATATAATGGACTCAATTCACTTACTAAGACACACTCCAACACAATGGATATGAAAACAGAATCCACCCTTATGCTGCATACAAGAGACACATATACAAGAGACACACCTCAATTTCAAAGTCAGACAAAGGCTCAGAATAAAGGGTTGAGAAAAGACTTTCCAATCAAATGGGCCTAAGAAATGAGCTGCTGTAGCCATCCTAATATCTAACACAGTAGATTTCAAACTAAAATTTAAAAAAAGAGAGACCAGGACAGACATTACTTATTCATTCAGACCAATATGAAGTCTCAATCCTGAACAAATATGGCCACAACACAAGGACAACTAAATATGTAAAAGAAATATTACTAAAGCTTAAGCCTCAAATCAAAGTGCACACATTAATAGTGGGAGACTTCAATACCCCTAAAATCAGGAACAAGACAAGGTTGTGGTCTTTCTCCATGTACGTATATTCAATATAGTTCTCTGAGCTTTAGCTAAAGCAATAAGAGAACAAAAGGAGATTCAGGGGATACAAACTGGAAAAGAAGAAGTCAAACTATCTCTATTTGCAGATGACATAATCTTACATATGAATGGTCCCCCAAATTCTACCAGGGAACTTGTACTACCGATAAAAACCTTCAGCAATGTAGCAGGGTACAAGATTAACTTTTAAAATCAACAGCCCTCCTGTACACAAAGGATAGAAGAGCAGAAAAAGAAAAGGGGGACACCACCCTTTATAACAGCTGCAAATAGCATTAAATATTTTGGCGTAACTCTAACCAAAGAAGTTGCAGACCTGTTTGACAAAAATTTTAAGTCATTGGAGAAAGAAATTGAAGAGGATATCAGAAAAATGGAAAGACCTCCCAAGCTCCTGGATAGGTAGGACCAATATAATAAAATTGGGAATTTTACCAAGAGCAAAAAACAGATTCAATGCAATTCCCATTAAAATTGGAAAACAATTTTTATTGACTTTGGGAGAACAATACTCAACTTCATATGCAATAACAGGAAACCCAGGCTTGCCAAAAACAATTCTGTTCAATAAAACGAGAGATGGGAACAATCATGAGAGGAGATGGTTGAGTGAGAGGAGCAACAAAGAAGGGAAAAAAGAGGTGGATATCTTGATAGGGGAAGCCATTGTGGGACAGGAAAGAGTCCAGGTGCTAAGAAAACCTCTAAGAACCCACAGGATGTCCCTGGCTCAGACTCCAACCAGTAGTGGAGGGGGTCCCTAAACAGGACTTCCCCTATATTCACATGGATGACCACTGTAAGTGTCCTCATAGGACCTTCATATAGTAATGAATAGAGGCAAAAGCAGAGATCCATAGCTAAGCTCCCTGTCCATCTGAAGAGAGAGTGGGGAGAGTGTATATGCACAAAGGGATCAGGATCTTGAGGAGGGGACCCACAGAGATGGCTGACTGGAGCTATAGGGAGCTCACTGAATCAGAAACAGCCACCGGAGAATCTTTAAGAAAAGGAATTTCATCTACCCTTCAAAGGTAGATGCCTATCAAATGACATGGGCTGTATGTGGAGCATTGTAGAGTAGGATCAGATTATGTTCCTGTGCATGTACTGGCATCTTGGAGCCCATTCCATACAGAGGAACACCTAACCCAGCCCTAATATTGGGATGACGGTATTGGGCCTACCCCAACTGGATAAACATCCCATGAGCACAAGGTACAACCTTGTTTGGTACAAGGAACAGCTGGTTGAAATTCTAAAACCACACCAGAACCAAATGAGAAATATCTGGTTGGAAATTCTAACATCCAATCAGTACCAAATGATAAACATCTGGTTGAAATTCTAACACCCTACGAACACCAAACAAGTAACACCTGTTTGGAAATTCTCACACCCACCAGCACCAAAGGAGAAACACCTTGATGGAAATTCTAAAACCCCATCAGGAGCAATGAAGAAACAACTCTTCAACGTCTGTCTTGTCTGTGAGGATGGCAATCTACCGATTCTAACACCGGACCACTGTTCCTCATCTCTTCCATTCTCCCAGTCCTACCTCAGCCTTCCTTAACAGCATTCCCCAGAGAGGGCAAGAACTCCCAAGGACATGCTCTCTATTATATATCACATATGGAAAAGTCTTCAGAACTATAGCCAACAATCCTCCCAAGCCCTCAAAAAAAGGCTTGATCCTGAGGAGGAAGTAAACTGGAGTGCGGAATCTGTCCTTGTTGGGGCATTTGTCTTGAAGGAGTTGGTTTAGTGGATACAAGAAAGCTTGCTCTTTCTGACTTACATGAAAGATTGCAGGATGTCCACAATAAAGGATTTCTGAATGAAAATATTGCAGCTATCCAAAGTCTTTTATCACAGAGGCCAAAACCTAATTTAACCCTCTTGAAACACATTATCAATCTTTTATACAAGATTAAAAATCATTCTTCCATTAATCTCATGAACACTTGAGTTTTGTCAGTTTGAATAATGCCTATTCTTTTATGGAGGCCCACTTTCGGCAACTCAGGATTTAGAAATGATCTCTCAAAAAAGATTTCCACTGTAGAAATTCTTCTTGAGAACTTTAAAGAGTTGTTTGAAGAATTTAGCACTGTATTTCCGTAAGACATCAGAAATACTTGTGATGACAGAATACTCTTGAGATTTGCTGCAGAATGTGAGCAATGGACCAAGTCTGCATCTAGTACCATTGCAGGTCCCAGTGTTCTACAGAACCAACAACTGGAGGATGATGATGACTGTCAGCATCTGTATTGGCCAATTATCTTCCTGTCCAATATTTTCTCAGTAACTGGAGACTTTACTCCCCAACACTCCATTGGGCTTAACCTCTACTTTCTATATTACTCCACTGAAAACTGTTTTTGGAAACCACTTACAGCATTCAACAGATTTTTCTGGATCATCTCGTTTTGTTCAGAAATGAGAATTCCTTTCAAAGATATTGAATAGGCCACCACCAACCAATAGAGAAACCCAAAATGATGCTTTTAGAGTATGGACTTTAGCTTTGAATGAGAACTTCTCAGGTTCTAACTAACTCCATTTGAGTGTTTCCTTCTGTCTCTCACTTATCCATAGTTCAGAGAAGCGTACCATATGACGTTACTTCTGACTTCTTTTATCTTATTATATTAGTTACAAGTATTGTCTCAATTATTATGTGTATTTATGCTGTATATTATATATTCCTTGTTATAATAAATGTCATTCAATAATCTGAAAAAAAATAGAAAATGGCCCTTGTAAATATTGATTTAATCTTGTTTAAAGAGCCAGAAACATAATGGAAAATAGGAATAAGGGATAATCAGAGAGGAATTCAATAGGACATGGATGACACACATTCTTTCTCAACCATCTTCTTAGGACTGAGGGTAATCTGTCCATCCTCTATGTCTTGTCGCACTGTAAATTCACTTGTGTTCTTCTATCCTCAGAGGACTCCAAGGAGCCACCATCCACCTCTGCCCTCCTCACCAAGAAAGAGGTAAATCAGAAGATGTAGGATTTGATCAATCAGATACAGCTGATGACCAGTGAAATAAATGACTTTTGGGTTCACCTTGTCTTTGTCACAGAAAGATCTTTGAACAGTAGGCCATACCACAGGCCACGTCCAATCTATGAAAAGCTCAACTTGGAGCATAAGCAGATCATGTCAGACTTGCAGAATTTGAAGATGAGAACAGCGAGGGCTCACAGAGCCCCAGTGAGATGACCAAGGAGAAAAGATTCTATTGTGATCTGCAGAGCCGCATACAAATGGACCAGGGTCGGCTGGAGAAGAAGGTGGACATGATGATACAGGAAAAGAGAAAATTACTGAAGGATTGGGTCCCGCTGAAGTGCCCCTTGGTTGACTTGAAATGCTTGTGTAAGAACCAAGAAGAGACCAATGGTGGCATCATATTCTCCCTCTAGTCTAGTGCTGAAGCCTCTGCTACTCATGCACATGTAAAGCTGGAGTTAATGCTCTAAAGAGATGAAAACAATCCCTCACTAATTGTCTTAGCCATTCATTTCATCCATTAGGAAATCGACTACAGATTCTCCTGTTTCACAACCATGACTGAACTGAACTTTCCTAAGAATGAATTTTAAAGGAAGGTCAACATGAGCTTTTCTTCGTTTGGAAGCAGATATGCCCCATGTCCTTTGTTGGTCCTCCATAGACAAGCAGACACTAAAAAATCATATAGTGGCAAATGTAGCATAAGATTAACCTTGGCAAGTGCATACCCTACAAGGCCCCAAAGTGCCACGGCTCTATTTCTTTTGAAAATAAATTATAATCTATGGTTGCCTACCAACTGTGTTTCCACAGCAGTCTACTGGTTTTGGACAGTATCACTAAATCTGATGAAGAAAATTCTGCTAATATAATTTTTTGTTTGTTTTGTGGATCTATCATTGAGGCTTTGGCTTTCTCTGTTTTAATTTGATATTATGTTATTTTTTTCTTTGTTTATTGATTTGATATTTTGCTAAGTATACTGTATATACTGAATGCCCTGTGTAACCTCCTATTGAATCAAATGACTATATTCTCACTCTTTTCAAATAGGAAATGGGAGACACAGCCTCTGGAGAGCCCCAGGAAAAGAAGCAAGTTACCCTCCTCCCAGCAGGACAGCCAGGACAGCCCCATCTTATACCTTTCAGAATGGCTAAGAGCAAAAACGTAAATGCCAGCCTATGCTGGAGGAAATGTGGGGCAAGGGGGACATTCCTTTATTGCTGATGGGAATGTAAACTTGTAGAGCCATTTTGGAAATCAGAATGGAGGTTCCTCAGAAATGAGAAATCAGTCTACCCAATGATCCAGCAATACCTCTATTGGGCATATACTCATGTGATGCATATTCATAACCCCAAGAACATTAGTTCAACTATGTTCACAGCAGCATTATTCTTAATAGGTAGAACCTGGAAACAACCAAGATGTTCCTCAACTGAACAATGGATTAAAAAATTGTGGTATATTTGCACAATGGAATACTACTCAGCAGTAAAAAAAAAAAAAATATGACATCCTGAAATTTGTAGGCAAATGGCAGGATCTGGAGAGTGTCATTCTGAGTAAGGTAACACAGACCCAGAAAGAGAGGCATGGTATGTCCTCACACATAAGTCTTTTTAGACTTAAAGCAGATGCTAACCAGGCTACAATCCACAAACTCCAAAGAACTAGGTAACAGGAGAAACTTAGAGAGACATTCATGAATCCCCCTGCTAAGGGGAAATAGAAAGGATCTCCTGAGAAAATTAGGACCATAATGGGGAGTAAGAAAGAAGATTAGGAACAAATCGTGAGAGAAGGAGATGGTTGAGTGGGAGGAGCACCAGAGAGAGAGAGATATTTTTATAGGGGGAGCCATTGTGAAGTTAGAGAAAAACCTGGTGCTAAGCGACATCCAAGAACCCCACAAGATGTCCCCAGTTAGGACTCCAAGCAATAGTGGAGAAGGAACCTAAACAGGACTTCCCCTATAATCAAATGAATGACCACCTTGAGTGTCGTTATAGTACCTTCATCTGGCAACTGATGAAGGCAGAAGCAGAGATCTATAGCTAAGCAGCGGCTGAGCTCCTGGTCCAGCTGAAGAAGCAGGACTGAGAGTATATGAGCAAAGGGATTAAGATCATGAGAAGAAGATCCACGGAGATGGCTAACCTGAGCTATTAGAGCTCATGGTCTTTGAAATGATACTTTTATTGTATGGAACTAGACCATTCGAATGTAGACAACAGTTAAAAGGTACTGGGAAGCTTGACAAGACTCTTGGCAGTACGACCAGAATTTATTCCTGGTGCATGAACTGACATCTTGGAGCCATTTCATACAGAGGAACACCTAACTCAGCCTTGATTCTGGATGGAGGGACTCAGACCTAACTCAACTGGATATGCCAGACCAAAGGACTCATCTTAGGATCCCGTACCTTCCCTGGGGAATGGATCTGGGAATCTAGTCGGGGGAGAGCCTGAGGGAGGACTCGGGTGAAGGGGAGGTGGAGCAGTGGTGGGTATAAGCAAAAACTTTAAAAATAAAGGTAGAGATTTTAAAAGGAAAAGGGATGGCATACTGGGGAAGAGAATTTATAGAAATAATTTATAGAAAGTAAGAAAGACAATCCAAGCCTAGAGACAGATTGATTTTAGATCATCATTTACAGGAGAAGCAAATCTGCTTCAAATGTGTTCCCAGTTATCATTATGAGAACTAGAGTGATTTGGGAGAACACCTGCAGAACCATCAGATTGAATCAGCTCTCACTCTATGCAACTGCACACTGGCTAGGTCACTATTCTGTTACTGTAAAGAGAGTCACTGTGCCCATGATAACTGTGTTTGTGTGTGTGTGCTGTCATGTTTAATAGACCTTGAGTTTTTTTTAGTTCATCTATTTACTTCACCCTCCAGCCATAGTCTACCCTCATTCTCCCTTCCCATGCATCTTCCCCCCTTACTCCCTCCCAACCACCTAATCAACCCCTTCCATTTCCATCCAGGAAAGGGCAGGTGTCCCATGAGCATCAACAAAGCATGGCATATACAACTGCAGTAAGATTAAGCACATTCTCATGTTTTAAGGCTGGCACAGCCACCTAATATGAAGAGTAAGGTCCTAAAATCGAGTAAGAGTCAGATACAGCCCCTCTTCCTGCTGTTAGGAGTTCCACCAGGGGACCTAGTTATACAAGTGTAATATATACGCAGAGTACCTAGGTCAATCTCATGCAGGTTCCCTGTTTGTCTGTTCAGTCTCTGTGAGCCACTATGAGCCCAGATTTGTTTATTGGAAAACATTTAACTTGGGCTGCCTTGCAGTTTAGAGGCTTAGTATATTATCATTAGGGTTGCACGCACAGAACATGTTGCTGGAGAAAGATTTGAGAGTCCTACATCTAAATCCACAGACAGCAGGAGGAGAGAGAGAGACTTGGCTGACATGGGCTTTTGAAACCTTCAATCCCAACCTCAGCAAAACACCTCTTCCTATAAGGCCACACCTCCTAATGAATTTATGGGGACAGTTCTCATTCAAAGCCCTGCCCACCCCATTGCTCTGTTCTCAGGGAGACTCACACTGCTGCCATGCAACTGTGGGTCTATAACGGCAGGTGATTGTTTTCCCACACAGGGTATGTTGACCCTTCTTAATGAAAGTGGACCTGATGTGGAAGGAATATTTACAGTCGGTGAAAGCAGGGTCTTCGAAACACTTAAGGATAAGCTCGTTGCTGGAAAAGCAGTAGACTTGAGGGAGGAATCCATCCTTGTTGCGACGTATGTCGTAAAGGTGGAAGATTCCAGCCAGTCACCATCCTCGTCTCTCTGAAGCTCCATCAATCATATAATCCACACCCAGGGCCATGACACACATGGAGAGTCTCCATTTTCAAATTTGTTTTCATGATTCCAACTCTGACCTGTATGAAACAGACAAGGGAATTAAGTGCTCTGATATTTTAATTGATTTTTGTAAAAAGTTTGAAATGATAAAGTGAAATGATAGATTTCTATGTAAAATTATAGAAGGAATATTCTAGAAAAGGAAAGAAATCATCCCATATTCATGCATTTGAACAACTCAAACGTATTTGGTAAGATTGTAGTAATTACTGTAAAGAGATTTAAGACTTTAAAGATCTCTGTTACAAAATCACATAGCCTCATGATGTATAGTGAATGTTTAGCAATGGCTAACCAAAAAAAAAAAAAAAAAAAAAAAACTATGTTAGGTTTTCAAAGAAGTGGGGGTGCTGCTCTCTGAGGTACACGCATGAACTTTGTTGAATTTTATAGCAAGACTTCAACGGCCTATCACGATGTTTGCTAATCAATACCTTCATAACATGTCCAGTACTTAAGAGTCTGCATAATTTAAAGTCACACATCAGGACATTGAAGTTACTACTGAGACGTTTATAAGCAGTGACTCAATGGCAAGTTCACTTGAAATAATTTTCTTCAAGTTATAGAACCACTTCATGTCTCATCAATGAACCCTAGAGACATTTCCCTCAGAATCCATAGAAGAGATCTATGGTCTCAGAGCATTTATGTTCTGCCCCAACCCTCGGGTAAGTCAACAAGGACCCTAAAGAGGGTTGAGTGACCAATTCTGAGTTAGACACCTTCCTCCACCAAAAAAAAAAAAAAAAGGATGAAACTATTTTGTCTAGAGATGAATGTTCATCTTCATCCATTCTTGGATTTCTAACTTATCACTCACTGTTCTCAATACTTTTCAGCCTCTGAGAGACATTTTAATAGAGTGCCTGATCCAACAAAATTGTTTATTTTTTTTTTGAGGAATTAGGGAAAGAATAAAAAAATGAAAAGTCTTAGAGTCTCCCAGAGTGGCACCTGAATTACCATATTGTCCACCACATGTCCTTGACTCTACAATCCAAACTAATCGTGTGACCAAGCCTTCAACATATGAGTCTCCAGGGAAATACTGAACATTAAACTATGGCACATTTCATCTTTGAAAAGAAACAAAAATCCAAGTAAAAATTGTAGTATTTCTTCATAGAAGTAAAAATGCCTATTAAATCAACACGTGTTCCACTGCAGTAAGACGTTTCTCAATCCTGCCTAGCCACAATGTCCATATGAATCTCTCATATCAAATATTTTGCAGTTGCTTATAAAATAATTACCTAGAAGCTTGATATTATAGTAACTTCTGGACCTGTAGCTCAAGCATATTACAATTTAGCTCTTAGGCACAAACTAAGCCACAAATCTTATCTATGTTTAGGGTGATGGATTGGTCCCTTTTCTCAGAGCAGCGTTCTCATCTTGCCTCCTCTGCTTCTGGCTAGCTACTACTCTTTGTGTTTTCTCTTCCCCAAATTCTCCTAGTCTGGTTGCCCCACCTATACTTCCTGCCTGCACACTGGCCAATCATTGTTTTATAAAACCAATACAAGTAAGAAATATTTACAATTTCAAGAGCCTAGTCCCATAGCACTCTACCGAGCAGGAAGCCTGGCAAATATCAATGTATGAAGGCAATGATGTTGACTCCCAGGCATGATCTCTCCAGGTGCCTTCTTCCTACACAGAAGACCCAGAGAAGCTCTGTTGACCATAGTCTAGATATTTTGTGTATAACGTGAAGTTATTTTACTTCTTTTTAAATTATGATTTGTAAATCTAGATGAAAAATGCTATCTATTCACCCCATACATTCTATGTGGGCTCATTTTTCTTCTTGGAATAACAGAAAACCTGAGAAAGACAACTCAAGAAATGAGACTTCCTTAGCCTATAGTTTGAGGGGATGAGTCCATTTCATGCGAAGCAGAGTCAGGGACATGAAGTATCTGTGCATGTGCATGTGCAGTCAGAAAGTAGGGAGCAATGGAGACAAAGCTCACCTGGATTCTTCATTCATCCCCCTTTATCATTCTGAATTCACGTTCAAAGGTTGTCTTCCTTCCTTAATTAATCCTCTGTACAAACAGCTTCCCAGATACCTGCAGTTGTGTCTTCTAGGTGATTGCAAAGCCATCAAGGTTAATTAACTTCATTCAGTCTTCATACTGAATGCCTTGAACAATATTATGGTACTTTATTGATGAACAATATTATGGTACTTTATTGATTTCATGTTAATATCTGCTCCTTGACACTATTGTAAATTCAGTTTTTTCAAGAAGAAAAACTCCCATCTTTTATAGCATTTTTTAATCAGAAACTTGTATTATAAAATTTCTAACTCATCTTTCTGTGCCAAATATGATTCTTATCTATGTCATATGACATCATGCCATCTTTCTCCTCTGTAATTACCTATTTCCTTTGTATAGGTCTTTATGAGAATTTTCAAAAAGTACTTGAAGAAAATGTCCTGTCCATACACTTTCAGACAAAATATCAGTGCTGTATAATGACAATGAGGACATTTCAGATACCTTCGAATATTCCATTGGTTTTGGTGAGATGTGTGCTGCCAGGATGACCAGGGAATCTGTGCTACTGTAGGACCCATCCCAAGGGTGATGCAGGGTCTCAGCATCTGTCTGCTGCTTCTCAGGAGTGAGGGCTTCAGATAAGAGGATTCCTAAATGTTGCAAATAAAAAGCAGAGTAAAAGGATATCGAACCGCTCAGATAGTTGCTGATCCAATCAAAGCAGCATCTTAACATCCTATGTTATTACAGGATTTGACAACTTTCTCAAATAATACTATACGAAGAAGCTCATACGTGTACATGACCAATATGCCCTAGTGAAACGTAGGTGAGGGTCTACCATCCACATATAGTGTTTATCTTCTTTCTTTTCAGTGGTCCATGAGGCCACACAGATTGCTAGAGCTCTTAAGAGAAAAAAAAACTTCATTTAACATCAAACAATTGCTCTAGAGAGCAAAACCTTGTGGTAGGGAACATGACTTGAGTCGTTTAGTGTCAACATATTTCCTCAGCCTTACTTACCACATTTCAAATATAATAATATAATTACCATAATTGTTAAATAAAATATATTACACTAGGTTTGTTAAGTATAATAAAGAGGCTAGCAAAGATCCCCTGAATCAGAAGCTAGTATCCCAGGAGAGCAGATTTAAAGCTGCTAGCAGCATTTCAGTTTAGAGTGGAGATGGGAATCAGATGCTTCAGACACAGTCTTTAATCCCTTCAGGTTCCTGGAAAATCCTGGTATGATGATATTTGGTATGTTGCTACTAAAAACTATTTTAAAAGGATGGAGTCTGAAGCCAATCTGACCTGCCCAACTGACCCCTTCCCATGATTACTCACTGGAGACTATAATCTCTGTGACCACATTTTGCTTCATATCATTAGTGCTATAATATCTAACTCTCAACAATTTTTCAAAAATACTTCCATGGTTTGGTAGAACATGGTTTAAATCCTGTACTGTCTGAGAATAATTTGGTTTTTTTTTTCAACAAAAAATAAACAGACAACAAGCATTCAATCTTGATAGATTCTCTTAAACTTCCTTGACCTGAAACCTGAATAAACACTACTCTGGTATCCGCTTATTACATGTGATTCTTCCTTTTCCTCCTTCATACTCATATGGACAGAACCTTTCTCCAAAGCTCCCTGCTTATATATTTCATGTTTACCGTATTATATGAGTTATATATTGTATTTGCATTGAATTTGTTTTTTGTGCTATATATTCTTTATTGTTATAATAAATATTTTAGAATTTAGTTGCTTGGAAAATAAATTGTTCATTACTTCTAGTAACTCTTCAGAAAACACAGAGCAGGGTGCTATAACTGTTCTGAGCTGTAATGAAGACACAGTCAACTGGGAGCTTAACTGAGGTTCATGTACATGTCCGGCATCTGGAGGTGGCTTGTTACCTGGCCTGTTGTATACGACAATTTAGGACAGATTCTTCATAGTGCATAGCAAAATTATACCAGCAATGGAGGACACTGACTTTCAAGATAGTGTTCCCTTTAAGTTTATTGTTATCCCATTGGTCAAGGTTAAGTTTACTAATATCCCACCAGGCAAGGTTTACAATGAGAGAGTTCATCCCAAGTCCATGCAGATGATGAGAGGCAGTAAAAGGCCAGCTACCAAGCATGAGAAATAAGGCCTTCATTGTTATGGGGGGGGGGTCTCATTTGGAGAGTGTCTAACTTCTGAGTCAAACTCACTGTAACCTCACTACAACACAACATGTTTTATCAGCCTTAGGCATTAACTGAACGCACTGGAATCATATTCCAAAAGAACTGAGTCACATCTTTCCCTTGGGGAATAAGTTAAACTTCTCAGTGACAAAAGCATATACATATCTAATATGCTATCCTCTCCTGGATTTAACAAGTAAGTACAAATCTGTGCAGAAATCATGGCATCAGGTCCTTTGCATATAGAGAAGATCTTGCAGACATAGGAATAATGAAACTAAGACTGTTCAAATCAAGAAATATGTGCTATGAACCTGTTAACCACAAACCAAGAAATCAACATAGCCTCACCTGTGTATCCTGGTATGGCAAAATTCTCCTCTTCCAGTGGTTCAGGAAATATTTACTAAGTAAAAGAGAAAGTATGCTTAATTTTTTTCTTCAGAATAAGCAATTGAAAGCACTTCAAATTTAAATTATAAGAACTGATAGATATATTCAGTACAACATACAGGCAGAATAATACAGTACAGTAAATATAAGGCCCGAAAGCCACAGGAGTGTCCAGGTCCCTCCCTGAGGACCTCTAACTGCCAGGTTCCACCCACATAATACTCTAACTGCCCCAACTGCTGGACCCTGCCCCCGCCCTATAGTGTAAAAAGCTCAATCTCTGGGCATGAAATCTCACCATCATTCAATCTGGAAAGATCCACTCTGAAAAGTTTCACCCCTTCCCAACAAAGTCTATATAAGCCAGAGTCATGGACAAGTGGCCCTCTGAATTCAAGGGCAGCCTGGTCTGTACAGAGAAAGTCTGCCTCAAAACAAAACAAACAAAGGCCCTAAACTGATTTAGTGACCTTTACTGTGTTCCTTCTCCCTCACTTGAAACTGGCTGCCCCACTTCCGGAGATGAGCACAGAATCCCTTGTGGGGGTGGCCTTGCCCAACCCTTTGCATCATTGCTACCTGGAGGAGCTGCCAACTAACTCCAACACAGTATGTCCAGATAGTAAGAAACACAAATGTACTCAGGTTTGGCAAGAAGCAGACAGGCTGTTGATCTCACGTGGTGGCTGCGTGACTAAGAGTCCTGCGGAAACCCAGAGAAATTCATCCTCCTCCCACAACTGGAATGGAGACAAAATGTTACATTAAGATGTGAAAACAGAAACTACTGGGACAGTCTCTCAAGATGGAGGCAGAGCCCACCTGAGTGACCACCTCTTCCAGCCAAGCCCCAGCTCCTAAAGCTTCTATGAACTCCCTAAACAGCACCTCAGCTGCTGGGGCCCAAACACATGAGCCCACTCGGGACAATTTACACTCAAATCACAACACCTGGTAAAAGCCTAACAGTCTCCTCTGAAAGCTTCCGAGCAGGAGAAATACTGTTCATGGGGTTGTTTATGGAAATACCCCTACCCAAACAGACTGAAAATCCGAGATAAATGAGAAAGCATCGAACCTGGAAGCATCGGGGTCACGTCTCACACCGAAGAAGGTAGCTTCAGACTTCTCCTTCACAGACAAGAGTTCATAGAACTTCTTCCTGTGCTGAGGATGGGCTTAGTTAGTAAGGCTGCTGTGGATGCTTGGGGATCTGAGTCAAATCCTCAGTACTCATAAGAAAAGGAGGGAGGGATGGAGGCAGGGAGGGAGGGAGAGAGGGGGGGGGAAGACAGAGAGAGAGGATGCAGTTTTGCATTTCTTTAATCCCACATGGATGGATGAACACCAGCGGATTCCTCACACACACACACACACAATTCACACCTACTTTTCCGCCAAACAATTTGAGGCCTAGGAGATACTTCTTATTAAAAACAAAAACCTTCCAAAGTCAGGTATCATATTCGACACCCATAATCCCAGTACTTCTGAGTTAGTGGCAGGACAACAGGTGCAAATTCCAGGCCAGCCAGGGCTATACAGTAAGACCTTATATAAAATAATAACCATAATAATGATACATTCCAAACCTAACAAAACAAAGGCAGATACTAAAAGGAGCTTTCTACTCTGCTATTAAAAAGTACCCTTTGAAGAACAGCCAGAGTCAGAACACAGGAGCTCCAACCTAAACATCAGCTACAATGAACTGGAGTTCTTCCCCTGACACAGATTCCATCTTCAAAGACGGAACACAGTGCAGGCTCCTCACAATCTGCTCATAGCTATACCTAGAGCTAAGAAAACACACACACACTCTGAACTCAGAAAACAAATTCATTCCAAACAATCTGCTGTCTCGACATGGTTTTTCTAATACCATGACATCTGAATTCAGGACCCCAACAGGAACAGACTTCATGGAATCCCACATGAAGAACTTGGTTTCACAGTAAGAGAGCTTTGCCCACTCAGGCTTCCTGCTTCCACTCCCTGTGTGTGAGTAATACCAAGAAAGGTCTCAGACAGCTTTAAAGTCTCTAGGGCACAATTTGTTAAAAAATACACGAAACTAAATAAACATAACCCAGTCACCCACACCCTCAGAACACCAATAATCCCAGGAAAGAAAGTAGGAGAAATTGTCTAAGCCCAGGGTTTGGTTCTTGGTATTCATACGGTGGATCGCTATTGCCTGTTACTCCAGAAGATCCAATGCCTTTGTCTGACATTTACAAACTCACACATGCACGTGGTACACATATGTACACTCAAAGAAATACATGTAATATAAGTAAAACTTTAAAATTGTGGTACAAAGTTAATTGATTAGTAGTAGTCCAGGTGTTGTAAAGTTACAAACACAACTAAATAAGTTTCAGGTGACATCAGACACCTCAAAGACCGTTTCTTCAGTTTTCCTAAAATCTTCTGCCTAATCTACCGTGATATTCCCATTACTTAAAATACTTAATCCTCAAGCTGTCCCAGGTGTGTTATAATGATTCCTATACTGCTCTGTTCTTCATGACAAACCTCATCTAAGGGTGGAGGAGACTGCTAAATTATTGATCTGCCTGTGCAGCAGAGAACTGAGTGCAGATCACCAACAACCACATCGCAAGCCAGAGGTGGCTGTACACATCTTAATCCCCATCCTCGGATGTCTTAGCCGAACGACCTTGTATCTTGATGGCCAAGAATCCTAGGCAAATTAGTGAGTTTCTAGTTTCTTGTCTCAGAAACTAAGGTGGAGAGTGACCTCAGATGACACTGCATAACCTCTGACCTCCACTCACACATGCACACACGTGCACAGGCACCCGCACAAAATAAATGAATAATTAAAGCAAGTGTTGCAAGTCTGGTGAGGGAAGCTCAGCTCTAGAGGGAATGGTATCCTGTTTGGGAGAGCTGTTAGGCCAGCTCTGGTGGCTAGACAAATTTCAAGGAAAGCTGCTGGTAAAT
Organism: Phyllotis vaccarum; assembly: GCA_033318265.1. NCBI lineage: Eukaryota > Metazoa > Chordata > Mammalia > Rodentia > Cricetidae > Phyllotis > Phyllotis vaccarum. The sequence goes on from JARWLC010000002.1 coordinate 186,539,164, forward strand.
AGCTAGAGAAGTAAGTAGTCAGCTGTGCTGTTCCAGGGTCTACACCTGCAATTATGCCCTGGGCTTCTAGAGAGGATATTACTTAGATTGCTCATTTATCATCTTTTGCTGCAATGAACTTGGCAATGGGAATTGGCAAGGGTTCTTCACCAGGTATCACGCCTAGTTTAGGAAACAGGAACACCAGAGCTCAAGTCCCCCACCACCTGGAAGGTAAGCAGTTATAAACTTGAGTACCACAGAGAACAGAGGCATTATAAATGTTTGGACATATGGACTGAGTGATAGTATCAAGGGTAATGGTATGATTTTAGTCTGCAGAATGTAGGGTACCCACAAGGTGTGCTTCTGAGGAGTTAAAACACTGTAATACTGAAGAGAGGAATGTGAGAGAGATAAGGGGTTGGCATGGAGCAGTTGACAAGTGGTAAGCTAAGCAAATCTAACAGGACAATTGATGAGGCCCCAAATGGGGGTGAGAGTTTGACCCTTGGAGGGACATACAATTAGCAATCTCCCAAGAGGTCAGGATGAGCGTGATTCAATAGCTGATACACAATGGTTAGGGTCAGAAACGAGAAATGGTGTGAAGGCAGGTGGGATCAGTACCATTAAAAAGGATGGTTTTAAGGATGCACTGAATCAACGCTTAGGGATTACAGAGGAATGTGTGCCTTTGTTTATGTACACTGCCTGATGATCCATTGTGATGAATACTACTGTAAAGCTAACTCCCACTTCTCACATGTGATGCCATGGATACTTAATCAAGATGAAAAGATTTTCCATGATTTATAAAAGGTGTAGTCTTTTCCTGAATGTGCAGCATGTCTTTTACCGAACCAATAATGACACGCTCCACATGTTTCTGACCAGCATCTACAGTAATCTTTAGTTTGTTCATAGAAGAAGCAAGCATAGTAATTGAGTTTTGTGTTATAGGCATAAGTATCTCTTTTTGACAGCGTGTTGGTGAGCAGTCTCCAGACGCTACTCCATGAATGGTCTGGATGAACTTCTGGGCATATGTTTCCTGAACCTCAAACCTCCAAACATAGAGTTGACTAGTGATGGGGTGAGTAGAAAGCATAGAAGTAGGGCATGGCTTGACAGGGTTGGGCTTGAATCTTGACATGCGTGTGAGGCCTCATCCTTTTAAGATCACAGGCAGGCTGTTCAAATTTGGTGTCTTCTCAAACTTAAGAGGGCAAATTTCTGTTGCAATCAAAAGATTGTGTTGAGTTTGTGGTATAAACCGTTGGAGATGAATCCAGTGAGGGAAACCCATAGGCTTAGCAGCAGTTAATGTAGTAAGGATTGCCCTGTGTGGACCTTTCCATTTTGGAGAAATAGGAGGGGATTTGGATCTCCTGGGGGAGAGAGAATTAAGTCCCCAGTATTTATTAGAGAGGGAAGAGGATCTGGGAGGTGCTGAAGCAAGTAATGATGGGTGAATTTCCAAAGAAGAATGTGAAGAAGCTCAGGGCCTCTCACATTGGGTGCCAGGTATAAAGGCTTGAGATTTGCTAGGAGGCATCCCAAAGGGGAATGGGAGGATATGGAATGTTGAGTTCCCATGGATGAGCGGGGGGGGTGGGGGGGTGAGGTGGGGGGGTGGGGGGTGAGGAAAACGATCACTGCATCCTGTAGTTGAGGGGTCTACTGGGTGGACTGTGGCCTAATTGGGCTATTGAAATCCTAAGATCCCTGCCTGCTTCAAGCTTCATGTTCATTTCACACTAAGCGAAGGAATAAGAATCCTCCTGCTGTAGAGAATTTTCATTCATAATGTTCCATTTTATGTCCAGTTCTGAGAATGAAAAAAAACCAACCCAGCCAGGACTAATTGAATGTTTAATGAGACAATAGTCCTCTGAGTGTCCCCTCCTGGGAACTGCCTAGTTACTAACTGATGCCTATAGTCACATGTATTCTCAGTAGAATCTTGAGGAATGTCTTAGCAAATCCAATCAGATGTCAGTTAGAGAATCAGCAGTCTTATTCCACTTAGCAAACAAACCCCTCTTCACTTGAATCTCATAAGGCAAGCTCCAGAAAATAATCTTCTCCCACTGGGGAAATGCTGATCTGGGAGGCCTGCCCTGAATGACCACACAGGGTCATAGTGTCATCCAGGCCTCTGCTGCTGCTTGGGCCATGTCTTGGTCCATGGCCCAGTAGCATCTGTGGTCTGAGTTGATGTCCATGGCTCCTCTTGCCACCAGGCACTGCTTGGATGCCTGGGGTCAGAGCAGTTACTTGAGACCAGTTGGTATCTAAGGGCATTGTTACTGCAAGGACATATTCATCTGGGTTGTCTGTTCCCTCTCTGGGGCCATGGTGATATTTGTGACCTGAGGTGGTTGTGAAGGCCATATCTGGGTCTATGTTCCTGCACCAGGTGCTGTCTCTGAAGATGTTTAAGACCTGTGTCACCAAAGGCTAATAAGAACCACCTGTGTTGAGATTCATGTGCCTGTGGTGAGCCAGCCCTGCCCCTACTGGCCCTAGGATACCTGGCTCTTGCCCCTTGCACGACACTTCAGGAGGAGAGCTGTAACTTCCCCCCATGCCTGGGTTCTTGACTCTTTCTGACTTCCATCTTTCTTTAGTTTTTTGAGAGACGAGGGCCCTGTGTAGTCCTGGCTGCCCTGGAGCTCATCTAAGTCAGACTCACCTGAACTCTGCCTGTCTCTGCCTCCTGGGTGCTGGGATTAAAAATATTGCCACCACAACTTGTCTAAAACATATTTTCTGACAATATATTTTGATATTTTTCCTCTCCTTCTTTTTATACAATCTGGAATATATATCAATGTCAGGTCCCACCTGACCTGTCAGTCCCTAAGAGGCGAGTGAGGATTGAGATAAAAACAGAGACATAAACAGAGACAGAAAAATAGTAGATAGGCCTCAGTGAGAACTGCAGAAGCCCCAAATTAATTTCTTGCTGCCATTTTACATCTCGTCGCCATTTGCAAGGGGAGCAAAAAACTTCTTTACCATTGGTTCAAGGAGCAAACCAGCCTAAACACCTCCTTAATTCTGAAAACATCTGGTAACCACACCTTTGAACAAACACCCCGTTATTCATCCTTAAGAAGCAAAACAATTTTTGAACTCTTTGACTTTGAGAGTCAAGACGGAATGAATCCACATGATGGAGTCATTGAGGACTCCCCCACATCAGTGGGATTGTGGACCCAAGTTCAAAGGAACCCTTCGAGCATTTCTGAAAACATCTATAAATCTACACCTAGGCTTGTGTATATGAGTGTGAGATACAAATTATAAATGTCCAAAATGACCGGAGACACAGCTCATAGTGAAGAGCACACACTATGCAGAGGAACTTAGTTGGACACCCTGAATTTCAAGTCTGGAGGCTCACATCTGCCTGCAACTTCATCTCCAGGGCATTGAATTCCCTAGAATGACCTTAACAAGCACATGAATTCACATGTGATGGACAGAGAAACAGACAGACACACATTACTAATCACAGTGAGGATATTGAAACTGTTATTACTACTGAATTGCCTTCTACTTATCATATTATTAAATGATGATCTCTGTGCTCTTACAAATAACTTAGTCTTTCCTAGAAATAATCAGAATCATATATTTCCATAGTAAATATGTTTCTCTCAGAATTCTGGCTTTCTTATATTTCTTCATTTCAAAATTCAGATGTCATATGTGATTTTTAACTGTGCTTCATGACAAAGCTTGGCATGTGCTTGGCCTTTGATGTTTCAGATTTTTTACAATTTCTCCTTGAAAACTGTCTGAAAATATTTGGAGTAGACACCAGGATGCTATCTAAGGCTAGCTCACAGATTTGTAGTAACACTTTGAAAGCTTTAGGTTCCCTGACAAACTCTACTAAATTGGTGATATGGAGGCTGCCAGGCCTGATGACAGTGGCTGTCAGAGTGCAAGGAGCTGTCCCTAGGGTAGAGGTGCATCTGGTCCTTCTCACATAGAAGGGCCCACGGGTGAGAGAAGAGATTACAGTGTCATGAAAGGAAGGCAAAGATGACACCAGTTCCCGGATTTCACAAAGCCATCAACGTCTGCAGAAGAGCATTAGTAGACACATCCACTAATGACAGTGAGGGGATCATTTCAGACAACACTGTGAATGGAAAGTACATGTTTATGAAGTGAGCTTCAGGGAGAGCCTGTGTGAGGCGCCCAGCACACTGCCTGTTGTATTTTTCTTTCTTGAGCCTGGTTCATGGCACAAAAGGATGCTTGGGTCCTATGAAATTCTCGTTTGCTTTCGCTCCCTTACTCCCCCCCTCTTTCCCTTCCTTTCTGCCTCCCTCTCTCCTCTGTCCTTCCTTCCGAGTTCATCTTTCTTTCTTTCTTTCCTTCTTTCTTCCTTCCTTCTTTCTTCCTTCCTTTCTTTCTTTCTCTCTCTCTCTTTCTTTTTGAATTACAAAAACTTAACACCTAGGACTGGAAGAAAAACCATGACCAATTTCCCAGGATTAGATAGCATTGAGCATACGAAGAGTATGGGGAAGCCTAACTTAAACACTGTTCTCTTTAACAGTGTAAGACCCCATACAAAGTCCTGGAGGACCATCAGTCGCTTCATTGCAGGATCATGGGCATCTTTGCTTCTTTCCCTCATAAGATGGAAACAGCTGTGGGAAGCACCTGATTAGAAAGCTGTTTGCTGTTGATCTGGTTTGTTCCTGTTCTTTCTACTCTTCTCTCCTCCTGCCCTTCAGCTTCCCTCCCTCCATCCTGTGTCCTCCTGGTCCCCTCCACTCCTGTCTCCCCAACCTGCTCCTCCATCTCCCTTTAAAAAGAGCAGCCCTCCCAGGGATGTCAGCTAAACATGGCACGAAAGTTCTAGTAAGACCAGTCACAACCCCCAATCCAGGCTCAAAGAGACCTACTGGGCTCTCAGATTGACTTCAGCTCTTGTGACAATGATAATGCACCCAGATTCCTTTCCAGGTGCCACAAACAGTGCCTGAACCAGTTCCTGGTTGAGTCTCTGTTCATCATGAACTTGACCTGCAGGATCTCTCAGCATCCTCATATTTAAAACTCAAAAGAGAATGGCCAGTGAATTTCTGCTTAAAACATTCAAAGACTTTTCTTATCTAAACTCTCCACTTTCTCCTTACAACATAAAATAGTCCCAGAAACCCAAGACCCATCTTGACAGGTTTCCCATAACAACGATGTCAGTCTTGGATCAAGTGTCGGTCATAAGTGTGGTGACGTGACACTATAGCATGTTAATTACATGAGCACTTTTTGATTGACAATGTATGATGGCAGAGGACATCTTTTTGTGGGGAAGTTCTGTTGTCAGGAGTTGCTGGGGCTGATCAAGCACTCAACTCAGGTAAGAAGCATAGAACTGAATGCTGATCCCCAGTAAATTTTCTCCTTTGTATGCATTCCAGGACCATAGTGAAGCTCAGTTTGGATGTGGTGCCTCACACCTCAACTTAATCCACATATTCCTCATAGGCACGGACAGAGCTTGACCTACCTGAGATCATTCCCCATAGTTGTGCATAGGCTCTGGTCTCATAGTTGATTCCAGGTACAATTATATTAGCAATATAAAATAATGACCACACAGGTTACCATAAATACTTGAAGAAAAAGTTGAGAAAATATCCAAGGACCTGAAACCATGATTCAATGACTAAAGGACTTGAGACAGGAGCATGGTGATGTGAGTTCAGGTCACTAGAACCTCAGGACAAACAGATAACAGAAATAAGAACACTGTGTCAAGTATCTCTAAACCAGAAGCACCAAGCTGGCCATAGGAGGCAGACCCAGGAGATCAAGCTGTGAGTCAGTGAGGCTGGTGCATGATACATAGCAGAGAGTGAAAGAGACCCTGTCTCTAGTAAGATGTGATGAAAAGACCAAATGTGGAAGATGTCCTCTGAACTTCTTAGGTTCAAACTCCACATGTGACCAGGAAACCTGCCGGCCTTATTCACACATACACACATTCTTACACATCAAAGTGAAAAGTCACATGCATCTATGTGAATGCACACACATGCATGCACACACGAGCATACATGAGACATTTATTATGTCTTTATGAACTCAGGCTTTATCTCAATGAGTTGAGTGCTTTGCCTATGTTCTCATTTGTTCCCAGAAAATTGTGAAGAGAATAAATTTTAGGTATTTAATTCCTAGGGAAAAAGACAGTAATGAAAATATATTATCCTATGCTGCACCAGACCAGTGTTTCTCCTCCTCATCCTCCTCATCCTCCTTCTCTTCCTCCTCTTCCTCCTATTCTTACCCTTCCCCTCCCACATTTGTCCTTTTTTCCTTTGTTTGTTTTCCTTGACACAGATTTTCCTATGTTTCCCTGGCTGTACTGAACCCAGATCTGTAGCCTAGGCTGGCTTCAAGTCAGAGATTCACCAGCCTGTGTCTCCTAAATGCTACGATTAAAGACGTGTGATACCATTCTAGGTTATTTAATTTACAAAATTTTATTCATAAAAAAATTTGTCTTACCTCCGCCATGTCTAAGATATCCTGTCAGCTCCTGACTCAGCCAACTCCACGTCCCCATTTTGAGTAGAATAAAATAAAGACGGCCTTATGATCTGCAAATTATTCTCATCATTTTATAGCATTCATCAAAGGACAGTATTCTAAGAATGATGAGTAAAGAAAGGATTTCCAGATTTAGGATAGATAGGTGTTACAGGTTGGGAATTGTGTCTATTAGTGTAGAAGTAGAAAAGTCCTAATCTCAATTTTCTCCATTGCCCCAACCCATGGGTAAGTCAACAGAGACCCTGGGGGTGGGGGGGGTCAGAATGGAAGGGAACAAGAGAATCAAGAAATGAAGATAAGTCAAAGAAATCTGATCAAATCTCCGTTTATTAAGGGAATGAGCTGTATATATATAGGGTAAAGGGGTTGGTTATCACTCTTGCTGCTAACCTTGAAATGCTGCAGAAGGGGGAAGACAGCTAAGATTATGAGAGTGATAGTGTGGAGGAGCAAGGAGAAGAAATATTCCGTTCCCAGCAAAAGTCGTAAATAAGATCTGTTACCAGCCTCATCCTCTTAATTGCCAATGAATCATGAGATGTCAAGACCAGGCAGGACTTTGCTCTCCACACTCCACTGTTAACAAATGTATCCTACTTTGGACATGATTATTGCCATAATGGCTAATATGTTGTCAATTATCTCCATGTGGTGATGCTGAGAGATGGTTGTTCTTCTAAGAGACAGGCGTATAGTGCAGCCACTCTGGAGGAGGAAGAGATACTTCCTCAAGGTATAAGCTTGCTCTTACCTAGCACCTGCTCGAGCCTTGCATGGGGATTTTATTCAGAGAACAAGACCAGTTCCTGGTCACTCTGACTGGCTTTTTTTTCCCCTCACCATGTCTCTTTCAAACATTCCGTGCTAGGCGTCGCTTACTGTGATGTGACATAAACAGGGGGACCCTAATCAGAGTCGAGATTAATGAGACAGTGCATTATCTCTCATCCTTTGACCACTAAAACAGTGAGCAATTAAGAATTCAGGATGTATGGTCATGAGAGTGTATTAGAGTTTGGGGGTGCAAGATATAGTAGTGTGAATCTAAAAATATCTCAAAAATAATTTGTAAAAGCTACCATGTGGATGGGAGGTAAATTTGTGTGTCATTTTGTCAGTTATGACATGAGCCTTGAGATCTTGACATCACAATGGTCAGTCTCCATGACAACTGCAGAATGTTCAGCACTCAGTAGTTGGTCTGCCAACTGCTTTAGCCATTTGGTGTCTAGTGCCAAGTATAAGGAGGAGCTTAAGTCTATTGAAAAACTCTACACTCAAGGCTTCACCGGGAAAGGTATACTCCTAAGAACTATTTCTAATCTGTATAATAGGCAAATGGACCCAGGAAAGATTCTGTCTTTTTTTCCTTTAGATGAGGTGAACTTAAGCTCTACTGAACACAGCATTCATAAAATAAAAACCAAATGATTTTAATGGAACTCAGTGCTGAGACTCTCAAGGAAGAGGCCCCATGTTGTCATTGAACAGGGGCTCTGTGGTACATGGGGGAAAAAGTGGTTGTAAATGAATATGCCTGTCCAAGTTAGGAATGATGAATTCCTAACTCTTGGCCTTGGTTATTTTACCCAATATGAGCTAGAAGGTCAATTTAATACTGAATACAAACAAACATCTAAGAACTTTACATGATTTTTAGAAACCATTTAGTGTTTCAATCATTTGTTATTACTACCAATTCCAAAATATTGAACTTGGCTTTAGCTAAGGCAGTGATGTCTTTTATTTATATATTTTGTTTTATGTTCACAGTTATTTTGTGTTTATGTTAGTCTGCATGAGGGTCCATTATCCCTTGGAGCTGGTGTTACAGACAACATGGGCATTTGGGTACTGGGAATTGAACCCAGATCCTCTGCATATGTAGCCAGTGTTTTTAACCACTGAGCCCAACTCTCCAGCCCCATGAATGACCTTTGTAAATATCCTTATTTACTTGACTTTTCATGGATTTGAAGTGCATTATTTTGGCCCTCAGTAGAGTTAGACAGCTACTATTAACCGCAGTATGTGTGTACTGCTGTGGCACATTCAGAGGATATGTCTGGTTCTCTGACAGTTAAAGAACATGTAGGAGTATTTCAGGTCATATCCAGGGTCAATCTTCTGTCATGGAGTCTGAAGTTGATGGTGTTTCAGCATTATGGACTTACCCTTGACCTCTGAGAAGCAGCCAAGACTCACAGCAGTAACCTGTACAGCTTTTTTAGGTCATTTAGTTTGCACTGAACAACACATTTGATGGAGGTTTTTTTCATGCTTGGAATTGTGGGTTTGAGTGATACCTCTGACTCCTTGGGGGAAGCAGTCAACTCAATTCAACTGGTATAACAATATACGAGCACACATACACACAAATATACATATGAGTTTGGGTTAACAGAAAAAAGTTTCCTTGATGCTTAATCTAACTTGATGTAATGTGTTCCTCAATCCGTCCTCTGCTTTTGTTCTGAGCACCATACAATTAGAGACTCCCTCCTCATTTCCCCTATTTTAATATCACCCGCATTCCGCATGTCCCTTTTATATCCCTTACCCCCATGGTCCCCTTTTACTTACACACTTTGCAGCTGCTACATGTTATAGTCACAACCAAAAATTTTGTGCTCAGAACCTCAGGTAGAAAGAATATGTGCTGTTTATCTTTGTCTCTGTTACCACATGCGACAGAGTTTTTACATTTTCATCTTATACCTTCATAGTTTATGACCTTGTTTTAATTTAAGGCTGAACAGAATTTTTTGTGTATATGTACCACAATTTTGTTATCCATCCATCTTCTGAATGATTTTCTGGTTGCTGTAGTTCCCACAATTTGTGAATAGAGCAGCAGTCAAAATGGCTGAGCAAGGATTGATGGAGTACTCTAAATTCTTTGGGGCATATGAAAAGCAGTTATATACCTGGGCCGTATGATACCTTACTGAGGATTCGCCAGACTGATTGACAGAGTCGCTTCTTAAATTTTCTTTCCCTCCAACAGTGAATATGTTTTTCTCATTTACACACTTTTGCCTATGAGTTTAACTTCATGGAATTCTTCATGTTTATCATACAGTTAATTCAGTTGACCCTCAATGATTCCGTTGACCTTTTACTATCCTGTTAACCTCTGTTCCTTTAGGATTTGATCTGACACAGGAGAAGCCTCTTTACTGAGATGGAAATTCTAAATGAAAAAGTCAAAGCTGGAAAAATCAAGAATCAAACCCTGATGTTCCACGGACCAGTGGAACTCAGAAGAGGCAGTATCAGTAAGAGGTGTCACCTCTACCTATACAGAGATTTCCTAGTTGTGACAAACAGTCAGTACGTATTTACTTTGAACTCCTGATATTTAAAGACACCAATGTGTCACCTTTATTGTGAGATAACACAAGAGAGTTTTCCCATATAGGTTTTTTGTTTTTTGTTTTTTTACAAATGTCTTGATTCCTAATTTAACAATAATCTGTGCAGCTCCTATTCTGTCCAGTGCCCTGGTAGAAAATAAAATCAAGAATCTATTGCAAAAGCCATCCTTGATGGTACACATCAGTAACCCAAACATTTATGTTGTTATTAGCATAGCCACCTAGAGCTGGTTATAAAGCAGGGACAAACAAATGTCAACTTGTGGGCTTATGTTTCAGAATAGAATTCTGTGTGGTACTTTATTCATACCAACAAGGTAGCTTATAGATTTAAAGATCCCACTAGAAGTTCATGGAATTTGTCTGCACACTCCAATCCTAAAAGACCAATCTGATTGCAAAGGCTGATGGCACTAGGAAAGATGAAGACAAATGTGGATGGAAGAGAGAATCACTTCCTAGAGTTGTGCTCCCACAGAGATACTGTGGGGCTCAGATGAAAAGTTGGAAAATCCCAGCAGCTCTGAGCTGTGGCTGGCTGTTATGTTCTTTATTGCAAACCCTGCCTTTGTTGCTTTGGGCTATTAGTCATTCTAACCCATCCTCACCTAAAAAGTGGGATTAATAGAGGTTAGCTGCTGTCGTTAAAGTTGAACAAGTCATAAAATTTTTGGATTCTTAGAATATGATAGGTACCTATTTAACACTTCAGAACCAAATGCATTGCCCATGCTTTCAAAATAACTGTTGGTTTGGTTTTTAAGGAAGCATGAAAACTAAGTACTTTATTGAAATAAGTGCACATTATTAAAGTAGATGTTTTCACTTGATAAATATGAATGGATTTTAAAATATTTTGTATAATATGCACTCAATGCAGATGATAAAGGTACTGTCAGCATCTTCCAGAAGTAGGCTGCACTCGGTGCAGCCTTTATTGAGCTTCATCTGACAATTTGTTGGACTGTGCAAGGCGTGATAGAGGATAGTGTCCACCTTTGCTGCTAACATGAGCACATATGCCTTGTTTGAAAACCAAACAATGATCTTGTTTATCTCTATTTTTAGGTTTAAGACAACCTTTAAGATAAAATACATTGTCCCTCTGACTTCCCTCTGGATTGGGGACTGTGTAGGCCAAGACATTGTAGGCCGCCGTCAGGCCAAAAAATCCATCCACCTAGGCTGGCCCATGAAGAACTTCATAGCCACCTTCTGGTAAGAACCAGAAGCTGTTCCTTTGTTGGCATTGACTGTCTGTGGAAAGAAGACATCTTGTTAATATTATACAATACAAACAATTTAAACGTAATACTTTTGCGGAGCTTAAAAAAATGAATCTCTTTTACACTGATTGTATGAATATTGTCACTTTATAACCTGCTGCATTGGCACCTGCTCTCTAAGAGTTTTGCAAGAGGCATTTCAACATGATTGCACGATAGAATGAATTAAATGGGAATCACTAGTTATCACTCTAAGATAGTGTTCACTGGGTTTGTTTTTTTTTTTTTTTAATAGATTCCAATTTCTTGGTAGCAGATATGTAAGGGTGCTTGGCTTGTAGGGAAGGAACTAGAGGGCAGAAGGATGTGGTTTCCAGCATCTTAGATGATCAGGTGTTATCCTCTACATCAGTATGTTGATTATTTTTCAGTAATGTTATGTAGGCCAATTATTATAAAAGATTCCTAAATGCTCCAAATGAATAGGGTCTTACTGTACAAAATTATATGATATAATCAATGTCAAGGAACTTGACTGCCTACACATCACGTTTACATTTTAATGAGAGGGAGGACTGGTGTCATTAATCCCTAACAATCCAGGGTGACATGGGAAGCAGGCTAGGGTCCCGTTCTCAGGCTAGCATGTAGGTAGGCACTGTCTCTGTGTCCTAGGGAGCTCTCAAGTGGACCTGAACCAAAAGACCTTCAGGGATCCTGCTTCTCTGAACAGCCACACAGCAGCACTTACACCATCACCACAGGAAGGGTTCATTCAGCTCCATTCTCTTCTTTCCTAGTCTCATTCATCCTCCAGACCTCAGGCCTCACACCAGTGTTCCTTCAGCTGACACACGTGCCTTCGTACTTTGTAAGCTGACTAAATGCGGCCTCAGCTGTTGACTTAAGGGAAATATTGCTAGAGCTTTTAAGGAAGAAATCCATACTGTGTATTTTCTCAAGCTCTTCACTTTTATTCCTCATTTCCTTAAATAGTACATTCTATCATGACTATTTCCTCACATTTGCACATGGGGAAAAGCAGCTAAGTAGAGATATGGAAAATATTTGTTGAAAAATTTCCAGGGGTTCTTCTATTGTTCAATAATAAAACTGTAGATATTTCTTTATATGTTAGGTATGATGTAAAGATAAGTTTAAAACTGAGTATCAGCCATTTGAAGCAGTGCATGGCACTCAATGCATTTCTTATTTGTCATTATTTTCTTTATCTAATTTGCTACGAGGAAATAGAAATAGTACATTCGTAAATTAAGGGTCATATTGGTGGATGATTGACAGTTCAGATGTATGCATCCCCAGAATAACTGAATGGAAAGAGCAGAGCAGTTGCAGGGCAGTGAGTGGTATAAGCAAGAAATGTGCTCTGCCTTGGGAAAAAGGACAATTGAGTGAACCCATGGGGAGTTCACCAGCTATTCCATGTGACTTAGCAGCTCCAACCCTAGCTGTAGACTCTGGACTATGACAGCACACAACTACTAAACGTCTATGCATAAGTATTTGTAGTATCACAGTTCATAACTACTAGTAGTATAAGAATCTAAATACTTAACCACTAAGCAGATAACAGAAATGAAATACTCTGAGCACAGGGTTCCATTTTATATATCTCTAATAGGATTTAATGCAAGCTAAGCATCTGCATTGCAAAGTTCCTCAGTCCATAAGAGCACACCAGGCTCTACCACCTTTTATCTGTTGTAAAAATGAAGTTCAGAGCAGTAGCCTCACCTGGCAGAGGTCATTTTGCTTGGATCTCAAAGCTGCATTCAACCAAGTTGCATATTATTGTCGACTTCCTGTCACTAACAGGTCCCCTGGCAGAGGACATGTGTGTCAGATGCCCACGTCTAAAAAGGACACTCACATTGTTAACCACAGACCACAGGCTTCTAATATTTTGATTATGAAAGATACTCTTCAAATTCAAAAATAAACGTTTTATATGAATTATTTTTCTCTATCTTTATATTGCAGTTCTTCAAACCAAAAAGGACAATGGAGTTGTTTCCTTCAAAGGTATTTTGTTCTTGGGAATTTTTTGAATTCTTTAAAGAGTGATGAATATGAGTCTATCCAACACCCCAGACTGCTCCTCTTATTCTGACTAGAGCCTGTTAGACTGTCCCTCATCATCGTCATACTTAGATGGTTCCTGACCACTATGTAATTTCTCACTTCTTCATGGTTGAGGGAATGGAGACTGATACTCTGATAATTTCCTCTCCTCCCACATTTATGCTGAAGCAAAGATTAATCTAGAAGAGACTAGTAGTGCCAGAATAGGTCCCCCCAAACAACTGTTTCTTCTTGCTCATGCTATATAAACAGTCCCTCTCACTAATGCGTGCAGGAATGCTTGAGCGCTGGCACTGCTCCTGAAATGCCACAACCCAGGACAACTCTGTTTTCTAGAAGTGACATTGCTGTACCAAACCATTTTATTTCATTTTCTCTGCCATAGACTGTTTACTGAATCTATTCATTTGCATTGAGATTTTAAACAGTAACAAACTTAAGGTGGAAACAAGCAAGTATAAGGTCATTTCATATTTTTTGTCTTCTTATCAAATTTGACCAGATGCATTACACAAACCAAGGAGAAGTACCAGGGGATGAGTACTGCATTGGAGATATTCACAGAGGACTACATGGACTGCAGCAGTGTATGTGTACATTGGACTAAATTACATTGTGATACAATGACCAGTGCAAGAAAGGAAGGGGGTGGGGAGGAGTTGGTGGGTGATGGGGAGAAGTGGGATGAGAAGAGGGAGAATTAGAGATGAAATGAAAGGACCATGAAAGTTTAGTCAGCGGTGTCCTGGAATTTAGACATACTGACTGAGCCTCAGTGTGAGCTCTGAGGTGTTTATCATGCACGTACCTTACTGCTAGGACAATGAACAAGTTTGAAGGTGCCTCTCAGCCATTTTCATTCCTCCTTTTGAACGTGATCAGACGTAGAGCACACTTCTCAGATGTCTCATTCTTGACTCTGGTTTTTCTTCTTTCTATAATCTATATAGTAAGCCTCTGTGAGGAGTGCTCTTTGTATAATCTACCTAGATTATATGGTGACCCTCTGTGATGAGTGGTACTCTACGTAGTGATCGCCTGTGATAAGTGCTTTTTTATATAATCCATGTAGATTATATAGTGACCCTCTGTGAGGAGTGGTAATCTAGATAATCATCCTCTGTGACTAGTACTCCTTTATATAATCTATGTAGATTATATAGTGACCCTCTGTGATGAGTGGTAATCTAGATAGTGACCCTCTGTGAGGAGCGGCTGGCAGGGATCTTCTCTCTGTGTTCTTCTTCACCCCATTGATGGGTTCCTCAGCTGTACAGAGGTCTTGGTTTCATGAGGTCCCAAATGTCCACTGATGGCCTTAGTTCCTGAGCATGTGGAGTCCTATGCAGACAGTCCTTCCACACACCTACATTTTCAAGATTTCAGAACTCACACTGTGATCTTTTCTGTTTACATGTGAAAACGGATTTGAAAAAACATTTTTACTTAGTATGATGCATTTCCAAAAAGAAATACAGAACACAACAAAAAAGAGTTTAAATATACTAAAAAAATGAAATACAAATTTTGTGGCAAATGCTTTAATATAGGGTAAAGCTTTTCAATTAACATAATATATAAAAACTTCCTTAAAATTAAAACAGTAGTAATCAGCAACAGTAGGATAATTCACATACCCTTATATTATAAAAATATTTTTTAGTCAGTAACTTTAAGTCACTAATTTTTTTTTACCTAAAATACTACAACAGTTTTTGTCCTTTTGAAAAAGTTTTTTACCATATTTCCCAGTGCCCCCTTCCTTCTCGCCCTCCCCCATCCCATCCCACCATCCGGTCTCCAAGGGGTCCCACTGCAAATTTTTACTATCGTCCACTTTACTTTATTTTACTGTAGTCTACACCCAGAGGTTTAGTTCCTTTCCATGAAGGTTCCTCAGCTGTCATTTCAGAGTCAGTGAGTTCATAATAGCACAGGACAGCCCTCTCTGTGGGTCTCCTCATGATCCTGATCCCTTTGCTCATATAATCAGTTCTCCCTCCCTCCCTCCCTCCCTCCCCCCCCTCCCTCCCCCCCCTCTCTCGACCTGGGATTAGCTATGATCTCTGCTTTCTGCCTCCATCAGTTGCTGGATGAAGGTTCTATAATGGCAATTAAGGTGATCATTCATTTGATTGTAGAAAATTTCCTGTTTAGGCTCCCTCTCCAGGACTGCTTGGAATCCTACCCAAGGATATCTTGTGGGTTCTTGGCGTTTTCCTTAGCACTAGGTTAGTTTCTTACCCCTCCACGGCTCCCTCTATCAAGATATCTTTGTCTCCTCTCAGGATTTCTTTACACCTCTTCTTGTTTGCTCTCCATTATGATTCCAATTTACTCAGGAAATCTCTGTTTCCCCTTCCCAAGAGGATCCATGGATGTCTCTCTCAAGTTACTCCTGTTACCTAGCCAGTTGGGGGTTTGTAACCTGTTACTCTTTGCTTTGTATCTAAAATCCACTTATGAGTGAGTAAATACCATGTCTATCATTCTGGGTCTGTGTTACCTCACTCAGAATGATACTCTCCACATCCACCCATTTGTCTGCAAATTTCAGTAGGTCATTTTTTTTGCTGCTGAGTAGTACTCCATTGTGTAAATGTATCACAATTTTTTAAGCCATTCTTCAGCTGAGGGGCATCTGGATTGTTTGCAAGTTCTGGCTATTATGAATAATGCTGCTATGAACATTGATACCCTTGTGGTAAGAATGTGCTTCCTTTATGTATAAGCCCAGTGGGGGTACTGCTGCATCCTTGGGTAGATACATTTAATTAATTTGAATTCAATCCCTGTGCAGACTGACAGATTCCACTTTAGCCTCACTTCTTATGCATGTGGACACCGGGTGTTCCCAGCACCATTTTGTTGTTGTTTTGGTTGTTTGGTTTTTGAAGCAGGTTTTTCTGCGCAGCTCTAATTGTCCTGAAACACTCCACAGTGCAGGCTGGCCTCAAACTCAGGGACTCCCCTGCCTCTGCCTCCTGAGCCCAGCTCCCAGTACCATTTGTTGTAGACATTTTTGACATCCCTGTCTCATATAAAATGGCTGTAATTGTGTGTGTTTGGGGTGAGGTCTGTGCTTTTGCCCTGTGGGTCTACATGTCTGCTTTGTGACACTACTATACATTCTTAGAATGTTTCGGTAATGGTAAACCTTCCATAATTGTTCTTTTCCTGTTATGTTTGTTATCCAGGATATTTTGTGAATTCCATGAGTTTTAGTATTTCTAATGTTTCAAAAAGAACATTGTGTGACTTTGATTTGGAATATGCTGAATCAGTAAGTTGTTTTAGATGCAAAGTTCCTTCTCAGAATGATCATTTTACTAATGCATGTGCATGGGAGCTCTTCCCATTTTCTAATGCCATCCTCACTCCATTTCTTTCAGAGATTTATAGCTTTCATTTGGAGACTTTAACCTTCTTTGTTAGGTTTACCCCAAGATACTAGATGGCTTTATTTATTCTTCTTCCTCTACAATCCTGAGCTGTATTGTCTAGTCACGTATTCGTGCTCATTCTGAGTTTTTATCTACTGTATCCTGAGCTAAAAATTTCTCTCTTAGAACTGCTTTTAGCCTGTCTCAAATATTTTGTTATGCTATGTTTATTTTCCTTAAGTTTCAAGATTTGTGCTGATTTATTTCCTAATTTCTTCTTTGATCTATTCATCATTCAATTATGAGTTATTTAATCTCCATGAGGATTTGTACTTAGTAGGGATGTGTTTGCTATTCATGAAAAGTCTGACTTCATTAGGATTAGATAGTATACATTAAGGTATTTTACTTTTTCACAGTTTCTGAAGATTATTTTTTCTGTGTGTGCCCTTTATGTGATATGATCTGGAGATGCTTTGTGAGCTGCTGAGTATAATATATATTAGTTGGTATTTGGTTGAAATATACCATGTGTCTTAAGTATTTTTCAGGAAGACATATTTAAGTATTGTATAAAGTTTAATGCATTACAAAGGATCCCATGAACTCCAATATATTATTTGTTTGGGAATATTCACTTCAGTGTCTGTGACCTGTTATAAACACCATGGTTCTTCAATGTTTAACAGTCTCCCAAGTACAAGAATATCCTTCTCTATAATTACTGCTTGGCTGAGAACTTTTAAAAATGTAACATGAGTCTGGATATCTCTCACCCCCTTCATTTTGTCTCTCTCTCTCTCTCCCTCCCTCCCTCCCTCCCTCCCTCCCCCCTCTCATGTGTGTGTGTGTGTGTGTGTGTGTGTGTGTGTGTGTGTGTGTGTGTGTGTGTGTGTGTAGGTCAGAGGAAAACCAGAGTTGGATCCTTCTTTTTACTATATGGTTCCCAGGAATTTAAGTCAGGTTATCAGGTTCCAGAAAAGTACTCTATCCTGCTGAGGCATCGTCCCCACCTGTTACATTTTGAATGCACCAAGAGTTTTGGTTGATATCCATTATATGGAAAAACTTCTTTCTGGTCTCAGGCTATATGAAGAAAAGGAAAAACCTAATCTATACTTATTCTTGTCTTTCTCACGATTTTGAGTAAACGTTGGTTTAATGGTAAGGTAATAAGTGGATGAATAACTACTAAGTCAAAAGAATTCCCATTAGTAGTTGGTAATACTTTTCTCTGTGTCTTCTACAGCCTTTCACTGTAACAGCAACACATTTGGACACAGTGAATGATATAATCAGAAAGTTACAACCATTGTTGGGAACACACGTGAGTGACTCCAGAGCTTCTTGCTTAAAAATCAACTTGTTTTTGTAGTACATATTGTATATCTGTAGAAATATCATTGTCAGATACCCGATGGTTCTGTGTGTCAATTTCCTATTCTTTCATCTCCAACAAGGAAGCACAGATCTCAAACATGTCACAGTAGTCTATGTATAGGAACTATGTCTGTGTTTTTGTGTGCAACTTCATGGGAGTGAAAATCCATAGCATGGCAGCATCATGGTGCATGCCTTTGTGTCTCTGCAGACTCAGGGGGGGTGCAGAGATCTCTGAACTCACACTGTTAAATCACAGTGGCAGCCACCTCTTAGAGGAAAATTTGGCTAGCCACAGTATTTTCCAGCTTAGGGACATGGAAATGGGAAGGAAGTGTGCATTTCAAGTGTCTCCTGGGGAAAGTTCTTTGTGACTCTTGTTCTTTTGTGTCTCAGGATGCTGAGGCAGATTACCAGCTGTGCTTTTCTTCTGGCCAGGAAGAAGCACCATGCTCACTCCTAGGTAAGTGTGAGGGATCGACAGGGTTCAAAACTGTTAAAGTTTCCTTTGTTAGTCTTTGTTAGTCACATGTATATATGTGTGCCTGCCCAGTTGGTATTTGTTAACCAAGGATCATCTCTGAAAAGGGTAAAAAGTCCTGAATGTGAATCATTACTGTGGCCTTACATCACTGGGTGGCCTCAAGAGATTTCCCAGGTCCACCTTGGCGTGTCAACTGTTGCATTTTTATTTTTAGGCCGTCATGTTGCTGAGACATCTTAGCAGCACTGCAACTCACCCCAGTGTGTTCACACACTCACTGGGATGTAGGAGTGATTATTTATTACTGTTAGCATCAATCTACATTAAAATTTTTCTCTATATAGGACATGAGAATCCATATGCTATCAAAATGAGTGAACTTCGAAATGATGCATTTATGGCCCTGGGTCCAAGCAACTACTCTGCTTATCTCAACATCCAAAAGGTGATCCAGGAACTGCAGGACCCTCATGTGCCAGGAAGATTCATCCTAAAGCCTAAGGAGATACACAAAGATGTTCAGCAGAGCAGTGAGTCTCTTCCCTACATGTTTTCATGCTCCAAGGCTTTTAAAAAAATATTTCTGTTGCATTTTACCTAAGAAAACTGAGTGGTAACCAACAGATAATACTTTTTCTACTAAAAGGTGTTTTTAGTTTGAAGATATTTTCACAAGAACAGAAATTCTACTTAATTCATTTTTCCATGACCATTGTGTGTGAATGGAAAGCTAATTTGGGTTTTTCATTTCACGTCTCTCAGTTTGCACATTGGAAAGTCGGCACAATTTTTTTTCTAGAATTATATAATTACCTTATGTTTCCTGATAGAACAGCACATATTTCTTTAGTCATGGGGACTTTAATGATCACCTAATCTAAAACTTGCTCTATTATACTGGGTCATCTGAAGGTATATTTGAGGAAACACCATTGAGCTCTGTTTAGTGCAATTGAGGAACAAAGTATTCAGTTCAAAAAGCCTTCCTCTGAACAAAATTAATGGTAATGACTTAAATACACTTGAGTAGATTAGAAATAGTAAATCGGGTCAAGAAGAAAAATGAAGGTTGCTTAAGACTATTCCAATGCCCTTGCCCGTATCTAGTTCTCAAACATCTGTACCTGTCAATGTGCAGGAAAGTCCTCCAGGATGTGAGGGCAGCTGTGCTTTCCCCTTTCCTGTTGGTGGCCTGTGTAAGACAGTGGAGTGGTAGCCTGGCTTCAGGCTTCTGTAACTTCTACAGGTGGCTGTCCCAAATGGAGAATTTCAAAGAATTAAGCCATTTATCACAAAGGACTTTTTATTTATTACCTTGTGAAGTCTAATAGAAACCTTGTCAACAATTATAAGATAAACTCCATTGACACTTTTAATATAAATAATATGTATATTAGGAATATTAGATAGTAACATATTTTCATATCATATTTTCAAAACATGTTTAAGATTAATTATCTTTCTTTGTATGCATGCTACTATCTCCCTCCCCCACTTACTCTCTTAAAGCTTTGTGTTGCATCATTTGTTTTCCCCCATGTGTTCATGATTTGCTTTCCCCCATGTGTTACATGATTTGCTTTCCCCCATGTGTTCGGTAGCCCTTGTTTGTAACTTCCCTGCCATGGTCCTTACTTGCTTCCTGACTTCTGTATCAATTCCAAGTAAAATACACTACTCTACAATGTTTGAGTATCCAACGAACTGTGAGGTTCCAGAACCAGGTTCTGTGTACACAGGAATTGAGTTTGTTTTAGGAGCAAACCCCCTAAAAGCCAAGTGAACAGGTAAATAATAGTGCTTGGTGGAATTTCAACGGTCTTCTACTTAACACGTCTGTTCAGGTTTAACTACTCAACAGGTGTATAACCCTTTCCGCATACGGTATGGTGCTCCACTGAGAGATCACCAGACTACTGAAATGATGATCTCTGTTCTCCTCAGACTCTGAAAATACTGCTAGAAGGTGCTCTATCCTGAATCGGCTGTTTGGGCGAGGTGCTTCCAAGCGCCCTGAGTATGTGTGTCCTGATACTCCAGCCCCAACTACTGGGCACCTGTATTGTAATTCTCTAGATGCTGTTTTTAAGGATGACTCTCTGCGTGCTTCAATCTTGGTAAGCATTATTTCATTTTCTTCTCTGGGTTTTTGAGCAGGATTGTCCATGGAGGATAAAATATCCCTTTTAAATTCTTTCTCTAAGGGGGGGATTATTAGATAAACCTTCACTTAGCCGAGGAAGTTATGATATATCACAGTTTAGGAAAAATATCCCAATGTTGTTTTGATGAATCATAGAAAGCGTAAATAAAAATACATTCTAGTTTCTTCTACTGCTTAGCAATGATCCATGTTGACTTTTTGTATGAGTATAATCTGCTCTACATATGTGATGCTTCCAAACAACACCTCTGCCCCACATCCTGTTTCTTCTTTCACATCCACAGTAGTATCTCATATGACTTCATGGCCATTTACTTATAGCGTGATCATTCTTATAATCTAAATGTCTGGCATGCTTTGATTTGCATTTCAGGAGCTTAAATATAAAACCTTTCCCTTGGCTACTTACATATTAATCCTATAATTCTGATGGGATATATCCAAAGATTAACCCAGATCTGGTCTATTTTGGTAACTTATCTTACCAGATTGTCAGCAGAAACAGTGACTAACAACTGTCTTCACTGTAGTGCTGTTTACACTGCCTAACAAGTTTACCATGCAAGGCTGAGGAATGGTGGTACAGTAAACCTTAAAGAATTTATAAAAGCTGGCAGTAGCAATGACTCTCATATCCACCTCTGACAACTCAATAACTAAATGTCCCCATCAGACTGTGTATGATACCCAGGCTCCATAGTAATTCACAGGCATGATTTATTGCAGTTCCCATGACTTTCCAGCATGCCAGCATCACCCTATACTGAAACATGAAAGCAAGAGACAGCAGAAGTCAGTGAAGCAATGATTCAAAGTAAATACAGATAAAAAGAGCCTTTGACAACTGTCAATTAAAGCTCTGTTATCTTGAGCATGTGACATAATGGAAGTAGGAATAGGGTCATAATCAGAGAAGAATCCAATAGAAAATAAAACAAAATACTGGGAAGGGAACTCATAGGAGAGCAGGAAATAAAGAAGGACAGATTCAGACCTCGAGAAAGATTAACTTCAGATCTTCAGTTACTGAAGATGAAAATCTGCTCCAAACGTGTTTCCAGTTCTCATCAAAAAAACACAGGAGTGGTTTGGAGAGCAGAACACCTATAGAATCATCAGGTTCAATCAGCATGTGCTGCCTTCCTGCAGCTCTCACCCTACACTCTTGCACCCTGTCTTAGTCACCATGCCCAAGACAAGTGTTATAAAGAAAAGCTCTTAATTGGGGCTGCCTTACAGTTCAGAGCTTAGTTCCTTAGCATCGTGGTGGCCAATGGGCAGATATGGTAGTAAGAAACAACCAAGAGTCCTGCATCTACATCCAGAGCCAGCAGGAGGAGACAGAGACAGTTCCTCACATGTGCCTTTGAAACCTCAAATACCAAGCCAAGTGACATATTTCTTCCACGTGCCACACCTGCTAATCCTTTCTAACAGTACCATTTTCTGCTGCGGGGATTGTTGTCTTTCAAACCACCACACATCTCATGGCTCTGGTTCTCACAAAGACTCGCACTGGTACTCTTCAAATACCCATCTCTTATGGCAGGTGCTTATCTTTTCCAACACAGGATATTCTGTCACTTCTTAAGGACAAAGGACCTGAAGTGAAAGGGATCTTTAGAACATCAGCAAACTCCACATCATGCCAAACGCTGAAAGAAAAACTGGGCTCAAGGAGATCAGTAAATTTGAAAGAGGAATCTGTCCATGTTTTGGGATCTGTTTTAAAGGTATGGAAAGTTCTAGTATCATTCACAGGCATCATTTCTCCGAAGCTACATGAATCATTTTGATTATTATTACCTGAGAATGATAACAGGCAGGAAATTGCTTATTTTCCATTGCTATGATAAGGTACCATGTCCAGGGCAAATTTCAAAAGAAAGAGTTTACTTTGACTCACAGTTCCAAAGGGTAAGTGTCCATCACAGAAGGGACAAGTGTCAGCTGGAGCAGGAAGCCTGGAAACCACAGCTGTACCCTGAACCAGGAAGCAGAGTTAGAGCCCTGAATGTCAGGTGAGGCTATGGATTTTCAGGACACATTCCTCCAGCAAGGCTGTACCACCTCCACCAACAATGCCACTAGCTAGGAACAAGTGTTTGAATTTTTGAGCCTACCAGTGATGTACTAATTAAAAGCCCCACATTTGCCTGTCAAGACTCCACAGTCTTATGTCCACATTGTAATTTCAAACACTCAAATGTCATTGGTCATCACTGTTATTTATACTGTTAATCCTTGAAAATCCAGAGATTCTTTAAGATGTGGAGACATAATGAGGAAATATTAGACCAATAAAGAGCAAATCTCAGCATGGAAAACGAAAAAACTAGTAGCACCGTGTCTCCTCATGTGTGGGATTTCAGCTTCATTGGCTTAGGTGGCTCTACCCCTTCGCCTTTTCTGCTGAAACATGCTTCTCTCTCTGTCTCTCTCCTGTGACCTCACTTTTAGATGTAGTCTACTTGTCAGATGTCACATGGCTCTAGTATCTGCAACTGAGATCTCTGCTGTAACATAGCTTTCAATTTCACAACTTTTTGCAATGCCCACTCATGTGTGTGTGTGTGTGTGTGTGTGTGTGTGTGTGTGTGTGTGTGTGTAGATTAAACAAGTTTATTTTTCATGTATACCCCTGCTTACCCTCCCTTCCATCCTCCCCATCCCCCCAAGTTCTCCCTCAGCCTCACCTGGCACCCCCCCATCCATTCATCAAGAAGGGCAAAGAGTTCCAAGGTGGGTCAGTTCAGTCTGGTGAGGTAGGTCTGATTCCCTCATGCCAATATTAGGAATTTGTTAGGAGTTCCTCTGTGGGGAATGGGCTCCAAGATGCCATTTCATACACAGGAACATAGTCTGATCCTACTCTGTGAGGTTCCACAAAGTCCATGCTATTTGACAGTCATCTAACTTTGGAGGGATTAGTTCCTTTTCCAAAAAATTCCTGTGTCTCTTTTTGATTCAGTGAGCTCCCAACAGCTCCAGTCAGTTCCCAACAGCTCAGACATCTGTGGATCTCTTCCTCAGGGGTTCCAATCCCCTTGCTCATATACACTCTCCTCTCTTTTGCTTGAGCTGGAATGGAAGCATGATCTGGTGCTTAGCTATGGATCTCTGCTTCTGCCTCTATTCAACATTGGGTGAAAGTTGTACAATGACACTTAGGGTGGTGATTCATTTGATTATAGGGAAGTCCTATATTCACCCCCTCCACTATTGGTTGTACTGCTACCCAGGGACATCCTGTGGATTCCCTAGCACCAAGCCTCTTTCCAGCCCTACTGTGGCTTCATCTACCAAGATATTTTTTTTCTCCCTCTCTGTTGCTCCTTTCACTCAACCATCTTCTTCTCTCATGATTTGTTCCCACCTCTCCTTGGTCACTACCCATTATGACCCCAATTGTCTCAGACTTTCTCTATTTTCTCTTCTTTGGAGAATCCCTGGATGTCTCTCTTAAGTTCCATCTGATTCCAAACAGTTCAACGGTTGTAGTTTGCAGCCTGGGTCTTTGCTTTTTCTCTAAAATTCCCTTATGTGTGAGTACATACCTGTATTATTTCACTCAGGATGATACTCTCCAAGTCCATCCATTTGCCTGCAAATATTAGGATGTCTTTATTTATTTATTTTTTTTTACTGCTGAGTAGTACTCCATTGTGCAAATATACCACAACTTGTTAATCCATTCTTAAGTGGAGGGGTATCTAGGTTGTTTCCAAGTTCTTGTGATTACAAAGAATGTTGTATGAACATAGTTGAGCCAATGTCTTTGGGGTAAAAATGTGCATCCATTGGGTATATACCCAGTAATGGTATTGCTGAGTCATTGGGGAGATTGATTCCCGGTTTTCTGAGGATCTGCTACACTGCTTTCCAAAATAGCTGTCCAAGTTTACACTCCTACCAACAATGGAGGAGTGCTCCCCTTTCCTCCACACCCTCTCCTGCAAAGCTGTCATCTGTGCTTTTCATCTTAGCCTTTCTGACAGGTGTAAAATGGTATCTCAAAGTTGTTTTGATTTGCATTTATCTGATGGCTAAAGAAGTTGATAAAAACTGTAATTACTTTTCAGTCATTTGTAATTCTTCTGTTGGGAATTCCGTTTTTAACATTGAACTCCATTTTTTAATTGGATTATTTGGATTTTTAGCCTCT
This sequence comes from Phyllotis vaccarum, assembly GCA_033318265.1. NCBI lineage: Eukaryota > Metazoa > Chordata > Mammalia > Rodentia > Cricetidae > Phyllotis > Phyllotis vaccarum. Next base: position 186,564,016 of record JARWLC010000002.1, read on the forward strand.
AGTTTCTTGAGTTCTCTATATATTTATTTTATAGCTCAGTCCTCTGTCAGATGTAGAGTTGGTGAAGATCTTTTCCCATTGTAGGCTGTTGTTTTGTCTTAGTGACTGTGTACTTTGCATTACAGAAGCTTCTCAGTTTCAGGAGGTCCCATTTTTAATTGCTGTTGTTAGTTTCTGTGCTACTGGTGCTTTATTTAGGAAGTGGTCACCTGTGAGGATGTATGAAAGGGAATTTCTCACTTAATTTTTTATCAAGTTCAATGTAGCTGGTTTTATGTTGAGGTCTTTGATCCACTTGGACTTGAGTTTGGGGCATGGAGATATTTATGGATCTATTTGCATTCTTCTACATACTACTACCCAGTAATGCCAGCACCGTTTGTTGAAGATACTATCTTTTTTCCATTTATATTTTTGGCCTCTTTGTCAAAAATCGGTTTTCATAGGTGTAGTAAGAGGTTTCTGACCCAGACTTTTGGGGCTATCCTCAAGGTTGGGACCCGCAGTCCCACAGTCCCACAGTCCCACAGTCCCACAGTCCCACAGAGACACACAGATGCTTACATTAATTTTAGGCTGATCAGCCTAAGGCCCAGGCATATAACTTGCTAACTCTTTACCCTTAAACTAACTCATGATTCTTATCCTGTTCAGCCATGGGGCTCGATACCTTTTCTCAGAGCAGTATAGTTGTCCTCTGCATCTTATGGCTTGTCTGGCAACTCTGGAGTCTCTTTGTCATTTCTGCTCTGTTCTTCCTGTTCTCAGAGTTTTCTTAGTCTTGTAGTCCCGCCACACTTCCTGTCTGCCTTTTGGCCAATCAGCACTTTTTATTAAATTCATAGGCGATACAATTATTTACAAGGTAACATCATAAATCCATGACACATAGGGGTGTGGATTAATGTTAAAGTCTATTTTATTCTAGTGCCAGGGTGTTTTTATTACTGTAGCCCTTTAGTATAGCTTGAAGTCAGGGAAAATGATGCCTACAGAAGTTCTTTTAATGAACAAGATTGTTTTGGCAATCATGGGTTTTTCTATTATTCCACATGAAGTTGAATATTGTTGGGATTTTGATGGGGATTGCATTGAAGTTGTAGGTTGTTTTTGGTAAGAATGCCATCTTTACTATGTTGATCCAACCTATCCAGTTTCATGGGAGATCTTTCCATTTTTTCATATCCTCTTCAAATTCTTTCTTCAATGACTTAAATTTTTGTCAATCAGGTCTGATACTTCTTTGGTTAGAATTATCCCAAGATATCTAATGCTATTTGCAGCTACTATAAAGGGTTATGTTTCTCTTATTTCTGTTTCAGACCTTTTATCCTTGGCGTATAGGAGGGCTATTCATTTTTTTATTTAGTTAATCTTGTACCCTGCTACATTGCTGAAGGTGTTCATCAGATACAAGAGTTCCCCGGAAGAATTGTGGGTGTCAGTCATGTATACAATCAGATCATCTGCAAATAGAGACAGGTTGACTTCTTCTTTTCCTATTTTTCTCCTTAATCTCCTGTGTTCTCTTATCGATTTAGCCAAAACTTCGAGAACTGTATTGAATGTTTAAGGGGAGAGAGGACAGCCTTGTCTTGTTCCTGATTTTAGTGGGATTGCTTTGACTTTCTTTCCACTTTCTTTGACATTGGCTGTCACCTTGTTGTACATTGCCTTAATTGTGTTTAGGTATTTTCCCCGTATTCCTGATTTTTCCAGGACTTTTATCATGAAGGAGTTTTGGATTTTGTCAAAGGCTTTTTAAGCATCTGAGGAGACTACTATGTTTGCTTTTCCTTTCAGGTTGTTTATATGATGGATGACATTCATAATTTTTCATATGTTGAACCTTCCCTGAATCTCTGGAATGAAACCTACTTGATCATGATGGATGATTTTTCTTAATATGCTATTGAAATTAGTTTGCCAGTATTTTTTTGAGTTTTATTGCATCAATGTTTGTGGGGGAGATTGGTCTGCAATTCTCTCTTTGTTGCATCTTTTAGTGGCTGGGTATCAGTGTGATTGTAGCCTCATAAAAAGAATTTGGCAATGCTTTTTCAGTTTCTATTATATGTAACCGTTTGAGGTGTATTGGTATTAGATCTTCTTTAATGTCTGGTAGAATTCTGTATTGAAATTGTCTGGCCCTGGGCTTTTTTCCTTGGGAGACTTTTAATAACAGCTTCAATTTTGTTGGGGGTTATAGGTCTATTTAGGTCATTTATTTGGTCTTGATAAAATTTTGTTAAGTGGTACCTGTCCAAAAAGCTGTCCATTTCTTTTTAGGTTTTCCGTTTTAGTGGGATATAGATTTTCAAAGTATGACCTAATTATTCTCTGGATTTCCTGAGTGTCTGTTGTTATGTTTCCCTTTTAATTTCTGATTTTGTTAATCTGAATTCTCTCTCTCTCCTACCCCCCCCCCCCCCCGCCTTTTGGTTAGTTTGAATAAGAGTTAACCTATCTTGTTGACTTTTTTATCTTGGTGTGCTCTTTTATAGGTGATTTGAGTTCATTGTTATTAAGAGATATTAATGGCCGGTGATAGTTATTTCTCCTTTTGGAGGTTATAGGTGTGTTTTTTCATCTTTGGGATTTTCTTCTGTGGAATTATTGTTTGCTTGTGTTTTCATGGGTGTATCTATCTGGTTTCTGTAGGTTGGGGTTTTCCCTCCAGTGCTTTCTGTAGGGCCATATTTGTGGATAGATATTGTTTAAATCTGGCTTTGTCATAAAATATCTTGTTTACTCCATCTCTGATGACTGATAGTTTTGCTGGGTATAGTAGTCTGGTCTGGCAGCCATGTTCTTTTAGTGTCTGACCAGGACCCTCTCACTTTCAATGTTTCTATTAAATAATCTGATGTTATCCTGATGGATTTGCCTTTATAGGTAACTTTTTCTTTTTCCCTTGCAGCTCTTAGTATTTTTTCTTTGTTCTGTAGGTTTAGTGGCTTTATTATTATAAGTCAGCCAGATTCTTCCACAAATCATCACAAGCATGTCTTCTAACCCAGTGCTGTTATTTTTATCCTCTGATGACTTGACTGATCCATCATCCTGATCCCTCTCACGTTCCAAGCATCTAGCAAAATGACCCTTTAGGTTCAGGTAGCATTCTGATGCTTTTGTAGTTCCAAAGACTTTGAGATTCTTCTGAAAAAAACAACATAATAGGGTTTCTGAAAGCAACATCTCATTGTCTTCTACCTACATCCAAATTAGTTCCCTTTGTCAATGAGATAAATGTCCTGTACAGTTTATTCTGGCTTCAATCAGAGGGCTAAGAGTCCACCCTGGCGGGGGACATGGCTGGTGACAGCAAGCATAGAAGAGATAGGGATGTACAAGTGGGACAATGATATGAGCCCTCAGACCCTGTTCCAGGTCACATATTTGCTCCAATGGCCACACCAGCTTCCCAGACAGTGCCACCACTGAGGACCAAGTGTCCCAAGGTGTGAACCTGTCAGTGCACCACAGGCACAGCACATAAACAGTCTGAAGAGCTAAAGGATTGGCCAGGTGGTGACAGCCACAGCAATCACCCATTAACTCAGAGCCCCATATGTCAGATCTTCTACTTTTCAAGCTCATAGCACCATTTAATTTCACTCTGGAACAATTCAGTCATTATTATGTCAAAATTCATATTAATAAATATTAAGTGAAGTATAGATTGTTTTGATAAATACATAATCAGGCATCCTGTGTTTGAGTTCAAAACTTCTTTTCTCCTGAAAAGAAAACTTCCAAAACTATAAAATTTAAATTTAGAAAATATTGACAATCAATAAGATCTACTCAAAGGAACATAAAGAGTTTTGTGTTTTCCATTACTTCAGTCCCACCTAAAACACCTTTTCTTTAAAAGGGTGCTCCTTCTCTGCACTGCCTGCCCTCTGTCACCTATACAACATTTGGAGTGTTTCTTACTGTCTGCCATATCAAACCCACCCTCAGGGTCATGGCACACACATGGAGGACTTCATTCTCAAATCTATATTTATGAGTCCAAAGTCTAACCTGACTGAAATAGAAAAATTAAATTTGGAGTTCTGATACTTTAAGTATTTAAAAAAAAAAGATTAAAAGGGTAAAGTGAAATCACAGGATTCGATGTAAATTATAGAAAAGGAAATTTTGGAGCAGAAAAGGGATCAACCCATCTTCATGCTTTTTAACAAACGTCTCTAACATATGTGATAATGTGATGGTGACTTTAAAAGGGTCTGTGAAGTTAAGGTCTCTCTACATATTTATTACTCAACCTAATGGTGTGTTTAGAATACGTTCCAAATATTTAGAAATGGCTAACCACAAAAAAATGTTACCTGTGTTAGGTATTAAAGAAGTGGGGTGCTGCTCTCTCTGAGGTAAACACGTGACCTGGATTTAATTTTATTGCAAGACTTCAATTGCCTACCATCATGTTTTCTAACCATGGCCTTCATAAGATCATGTCCAGTAGTAAGGAATTTGCATAACTCACTAATGAGTATCCAACCAGCAGTGCATTGAACTTGACACTAAATATTTATAAGCAGTGGCTCAATGGCAATTTCCCTTGGAATCACTTTCTTGGGTCATGTTATAAAATCTCTCCTGTCTCAAAAATAAACTCTGGAGCCATTGCCCTAGGACTTTATAGAAGAGATCTCTGATCTAAAAGCATTTATGTTCAGGTACATGATGCAATATTACAACAGATTGCTCGAGGACTCTCAGAAGGTATCATGGCCACAGTGTGGTCTGGCTCCAAACACTGGGACCTCCAATGGGGAAAACCATGGCACAACTTTTCCTTGCACAATGGGTTTTTTGTGGCCCTATGGTAATAGGAAATGCAGTCTGATTTTGCTTCATTTTACACAAAAGTAGTAAATCATGGTATTGCTGTTACTCCTGAGGAATGCAAGTAACAAGGGAGAGAGTCTAATCCTCGGTGTATGCCCAAGACAATATGTAGATTTAAACCCTTTTTCACTAGAATATAAGAGCTTTATCCGAAATGAATAAAGAAAATATACAAGTTTCTTTTATTGAAGATGCAATAGATTTTAAACTAATAGACCAGGCTGTCTGACTTTGGACTTGATTTGGCAAACATCTTAGAGGACCTTTGACCTGAGAAGAGAGTCACCTTGAACCTCACCCACCATCACCTGGACTCTGCCCTTGGGTCTCTAATTTCAGTACAATAAATCCAAACCCCACTTCTGGCTGTGCTACTCAGCGAAATTTAGAAAAAGTACTCTCTGTGTTGTAGGCTGGAGAACATCCAAGGGATTGGCAACTAAGCATATCTCTTTCAATGAAAAAAAAATCATCAGTAAATTTCCAAAATACATTTTTCATGTAAATAATGTTTATTTTTCATCTTTGTAAGGATTTCCTTCGAAATATCCCGGGAGGTGTATTCTCATCCAGCCTCTATGATAAATGGCTGGCTGTCATTGATCGAGATACTGAAAAGGAAAGGATCTGTGCTATCCACAGGTAATGATGCCCTACTTGATTTGGAACAACAAAAATATAGACAATGTGATCTGCTGAAGATGACTATACTCTCTATTCAGTCTTTTAGAGCAACTGCCAACACCAAATGCTGTCCTCATGAGAGAGCTGTTCCAGGTCCTACACAGCATTGAGAAAAACTCATCAACTAACTATATGACATCCTATAACTTGTCTGTGTGTATAGCACCAAGTGTTATGTGCCTGCCCAGTTCAAGCAAATCGGGATTAGGAAAAGAAATCTCGAAGCAGGTAATGAGATGTGTACTTTTGTGCTATTGTCTGGCCCAAGTATAAGAAAGGAGATTTCTCTTACCCAGTTATATTCAGATAAATAGTTGAGTGACCATTTCTCAGTCAGACACCTTCCTCCTTCTACAACAAAATGGATGAACTATTCTGTCTGGAGAACCATTCTTCACCATTCTTGGAATTTCTTAATTGTCATTGATTTCTTGATTGTCCCATTACTTTTCTACCTATAGGAATATTTTGATAGTGCCTAGTCCAACAAGATTGTTTACTTTTGTGAGGAATCAGGGACAGAATAAAGGCAGGGACCTAGAGTCTCCCACAGTGGCATCTGAATTACCATATTATCCACCACTAGGCCTTGACTTTACAATCCAAACTTTCCTGGGACCAAGTCTTCAACATATGAGCCACTGAGCATAACAAACACTAAACTAGGGCTTATTTCATCTTTGAATATATGTAACAAGCAGGCAAGTCAAAGTTCTAGAATTTTCCTAATAGAAGTAAAAATGTCCAACAAATCAACAAGGCTCCACTGAGCAGGAAGCCAGGGGAATATCAGTGTATGAAGGCAATGATGTTGACTCCCAGGTCTGTTCTCTACAGGTGCCTTCTTTTTACCCAGAAGTCCAAGAGAAGCTCTGTTGACCATAGTCTAGATACTCCATGTAAAACATGAAGTTATTTTACTCGATTTTAATTTGGTGGTTTGTAAATCTGAATGACACTTATCTCTTCACCCCGTACATTCTATGCAGGATTATTCATTCCTATTCTCCTTGTAATGACAGTAAAACCTGACAAAGAAAACTCAAGGAATCACATTGCTTTAGCTACAGTTTAGCCATTACATGTGAAGCCCAGGGTCAGGGACATGGAGTATTTGTGCAATTGCATGTGTAGTTAGGAAGTAGAGAGCAACGCAGACAGAGCTCACCTGGATTCCTCATTCATCATCTCTCTCTCATTCTGATTTCACACTCAAAGTTGTACATGCTCACTCAGGATTAGTCTTCTGTCCTTAATTAATCCTCCTCACGAACACGCTCACTGTGATATCAACAGTTGTCTTTTAGGAGATTGCAAAGCCGTTCAACTTTAATGGACCTTGGTCATCATCCTCAATGCCTTGAACAATTTATTGTCTTTTCATGATTGTCTTTTAAGATCTGTTCTTGAATACTGTTGTAACCTTCACAGTTCTTAAAAATAACCTCACATACTTTATAGCAATCATTAGCAGAAATTAGTATTTCATATTCTTCTGCTTCAGTCTTGTCTTTTCTATCAGATGAGATTCATCACTATATCAAATGACAACCATGCTATCTTTCTCCTTTGTTGTTACAGATTTCTCTTGTGCAGTTTATTATTGAGAATTTTCAAAAGATATTTGAAGACAACATCAACACACTTTCAGATGAAAGTAATAATGGTGCAGAAAGTTCAGGTACCTTCAGTTATTTCATTGGGTTAGTGAAATGCATGCTCCCCAGGATGAGGAGAAATATTGTGTTTGTGAAAAGACATATTCCAAGTGGGATGAGTGTCCCAGTGTCCATCTACTGATTCTCACCAGGGTGTGCTTTCATGGAAGAGAAGCTTTTCTACACTCTGAGAACGAAAAGCAGAACAAATTATATCCAGACATTCAGATAGTAGTTAATCCAATCAAGCAGCAGCAGGACATACTAAGTTATTATTGGATTTGAAATCTTTCTCAAATAAAATTGCATGTGGAAGCTGATACCTGTAAAAGTTTGATATGCCCAGTTGCAAACCATGTGTATTGCCCAGTGTACACAGATAAGATTTATCTTCTCTCTTCCCAGTGGTCCAAGAGTTTATACAGCTAATGCTATTGAAATAATTCAAAAGAGCCAAAATCTTTGAGAAAATTTTATTTCATTTAACATCAAGCAAACATTCTAGAGAGCAAAGCCTTGTGGCACATCTTTGGACCTGTGCTGTTACACATTAAAATATTTTGTCAACTTTACTAATTCCATTTCAAATAAAGAAAATTATTATTATCTTAAAGATTAAATAGAATCTATTGTATTAATGGATTAGTTTGCTGTTGTATGGCGACTAGCAAAAGTTCCCCTGAGTCAGCAATTAGCATTATGCAAGTGCAACTCTTAAAGCTGGCTAGTAGGATTTTGCTGTCCAGAGTGGAGATGAGAGTCTGACCCTGAGGACACAGACAGGCCATGAATCCCTTCATTTTCCTGGAATTTCTAGGTTCGATGATATTGAACTTGCTGCCTTGAGGAAATATGTACACTATGCATTACACCTGCAACTGAGGTTAGTCTAGTGTCAGCAAGAAAGTTTATACCAAGATGATATACTTATGTTTTATTCAACAGAGAATGTAGAACAACCTCTGGACTTTAGACCAATAAATGTCACAGTGTCCTACAGAAGGAACAACTGCAGCATGGAGTCTGAGGCCTCATCTGGACCCGCTCACCTGGACACCTGCTTTTGAGACATCACTAGAGACTACAATCCCCAAGACCACACTTTGCTTATTTCTTTAGTGCTATATTATTATACTCAATAATTTTTCAAAAATGCTCTCAAGATTTATAAGAACATGATGTAAATCCTATTCTGTCCTAAAATAATTGATTCTTCAACCAAAATGGACAGATACCTAAAGCTAAATATCTGAAAGTTACTCTTTAACTTTCTTGTTCAGAATCTAATTAAGCACCACTCAGGTACCAGCACATTGTATATATATGATTATTCTTTTAGGTCTTTACCATTAGTATGGTTCACATCTTTCTCTAAATCTCCCTGTTTATATATTATTATGTTTACTTTGTCATATGAATTTTACTTATATTTATTTTGAATTTGTTTTGTTGTATTACATATATTCCTTATTGTTATAATAAACATTCTAGAATTTGATTTCTTATACTGTGATTTGGTGATAATTTAAATGAACTCTTCAGAACATGCTCAGAAGGGCATTATGTCTGTTCTCAGCAATAATTAAGACACAGTCATCTGGGGGCTTATCTGAGGTTCATGAACATGTCTGTCATCTGGAGCTGGCTTTTTACCTTCCCCTTAGTCTATAACTGTTTAGTTCAGACTTCTTAATATTGATAATCAAAGGCATACCAGCAAAACAGGTCACTGATATTCAAGACACTGTGCCCTTGAAGTTTATTATTCTTCCATTGGTCAAGGTCAAGTTTACTAATATCCCACCAGTCAAGGTTTACAATGAGAGAGTCAATCCCAAAGTCCATACAGATGTTGGTGAGAGGCAGTAGAGAACCGGCTACTAGGGATGAGAAATGAGGCCTTCATTGTCATGGGAGGGTCTCATTTGGCAAGAGTCAAACTGCTGAATTAAACTCACTGTAACCTCACTACAACACAACATCGTTTTCCAGCTTTAGGCATTCACTGAATGCACTGGAATTACATTCTGAAAGAACTTAGCCACTTTCTCAGTGGCAGAAGTTTAACCAAAGTTGGTTGCTTTATCTTCTGGATTTAACAAGGAAAACACAAACTTGCAGGAAAATCTTGTTTTATGTCATCTGCAGAAACAGAGGATTGTGCAGACACATGTATAATGAAACTAAATGCTGAAATCAAGAAACGTGTGCTATGCACATATTAAACACAAAATAAAGCACCATTCCCACATGTGTATCAAGTTATGGTGAAATTCTCCTCCACCACAGTTTGAAGAAATTTTCACTGTAATCCCCTGAAAGTATTTATTTGGCCCCCATAATCTCATAGGGAGTGGCAGTATTGAGAGGTGTAGATTTGTTGGGTGTTGTGGCCTTGTTAAAGGATATGTGTCACTGTGGGGCAGGCAGCATGGTTCCTTGTGCTCAGGATACAGCCTAGTGTGTCTGGCAACTTCTTGTTGACTCTCAGCCAAGATGTAGGAATCTTGACTCCAGAACCATGTGTGCCGGCACACCATCACACTCCTGTCGTGATCCCAATGGACTGAATGTCTAAAACTGCAAACAAGCCACCCTCGGTTCAATAGTTTATAAGTGTCATGTGGTCATGTTGTCTCCCCACAGCAATAGTAATTCCTTAAGACAGAAGTTGGTACCAGGACCTGGGTTATTTCTGTGATTGGCTTGACCAAGTTTCAGTTTGATGGAACTTGAATTTAGTGCTTTGAGTTATGAAAGCAGTGGACGGCTTTAAGCGCTTAATAAAGCACAATAACAGCAGCTGGAAGTCAGTAGTGATAACAGGTATTTAAACTTTCCATAACCCATGATGTGGGGATGCCTTTCTGTATGCTGTGAATATCAATCTTTAAATAAAGGAGCTGTTTTGGCCTATGGCAGGCACCATAGAAGAAGTAGGAGGAGAAATCAGAGCATAGGTAGGAGAAGCAGGGTGGAGTCAGACAGACCGAGCCCGAAGCCCAAAGGAGCAACATGTAAGGAACACAAATGAGCCACGGGCCACATGGCAGACAGATTAATGAGAATGGGTTGAGTTAAGATGTAAGAGATAGCTAGCAATGTGCCTGAGCCATAGGCCAAACAACATGAACTTAATATAAGTGTCTGAGTCATTTCTGGGGGCCTGAGGAGCGGTGGGTGGCTAAGGGGTCTGGGGCTGCAGGTCTGGGGTCTGGATCTCTGGACACCCAGGACCCAGAAACCTCATTACAACAAACCCACTCTAGAGGATTCAGAGAAGAATTCTAGTATGTTCCCTAGAAATCTTTTTTTGTATTATTTTGTGGAAGGAAGTGGTTGCAGAGAGTCTTATCTGAGGCTAAAGTGAGGTGTTTTAGATGGACTTCCTTGACAGAAGAAATTTCAAAACAGCATAGTATAGAATCTGTCATCTGGTAACACTAATGAAGATACTTAATGAAAAAGAGCAACAGAAAGTAGAATGTAGTTAAATTCTTTATTCTTAATCTGTTTATTTAAGATGATAAACAGATTAAGAAAGGGGATAAAGGTAGTGGTGACTTCAAGTCAAGATACTGTCCCCCATCCGGATGTGTGTGTGTGTAAATATCTTTAGTGTTCCTATGTTGGTCTTACAGTACTGTGTAATTCTTTTGCATTACTCCATTGTTTTACCCATCAACAAAGAACAATGTATCGTTCAAGTTTATTCTTGATCATTTAACTGCATTTGAGGAATGGATACAATCTGTAACTCAGAATTAAAATAATTTTATGTCCATGCCTGAAAGAGTGACATATGTATTTAATCCCAGCACTTGGGAGGCAAAGGATGCAGATCTCTGTGAATTTGATGCCAGCTAGATCTACACAGTAATACTTTGCCTCCAAGTAAAGAAAGAAAGAGAGAGAGAAAAAAATATCTGTGCAAGTACAACTAAATCACAGATACCTGTTATTTTGAGTTTGAGGCACATTAAGTTTCTAGTATACTTTAGCTACAGCCTACAGTTTGCTTAGTGATGGATTCAATCCAAGCCATGTGAAATCACAGGGACTGTGAGTTATGGCTGTTTTACATACAAAACACACACACATAGCTGGATCCACCATGCACAGTGTCCCCATAGTCTTTGCTTGAATTGGGCATACCTTAGAGTACAGTCAGAAATAATGCATTTTATATGAGTTGAAACCATCCTGAGTTTTGTGTAATTAAGACACATTGGGGGAGGGGAACTAGACAACACTTTCATAACTTTATGGTGACAAGAGTGTTTGACTTCTTACCTTAAGTCTGACCCCTAGTTGAGAATCTCTTGGTACACACATCTGTAATAATGGTCTGCTGGCCTTTCCTACATCACACACTAACACCCCTCACCAAATTGTTGGGCCAAAAACTTCTTGAAAGAAATTCAAATTCTGGATATTACATGAAATGATACTTCAACATATTTATTTAAAATAAACTAACAATTATATGTGTGTGCATGGTGTGTTATAATGTGTGTGTGTGTGTGTGTGTGTGTGTGTGTGTGTGTGTGTGTGTTGATGATAAAACTGAAGATCTGCATTCTAAAGATCCAACATACTAGAAAGTGGTTTCATCCTATAGACATCACGCTGACACTCTGGATACTGAATGGAATTTCTATTGTCTGAACACCAAAAGATATCAGAATCTGACCTCAAGTCATTCAGGGTCATTGCTGAGTGCAAGAGGGTGCTAGGTAAATAGGAACCATTCATTACAAAACACCTACAGAGTAGAACGTATCACCTTGCCATATGAGTATTCACATTTAACTTATTGCCCATGTTTTCTGTTTCCTGTTGAAATAATTAAAATTAATTCATTAAGCTATGTGCCCACATTGTTTATAACCAAGCGCACTACTCACTCTAGCTGGCAGCTCTGAGCCACTCAGAGCTACAGTTTTCTGATGGCACATTCCATAGACATCTCCACTGCACTGTTCCTTGTATCTGTGCCGAACAGTCTCCTGTATCATCAGCACCAACTGAATAATATCGTTACAGCGTGTGGACTCAAGCATCATGTAAACATGTTTGCAAGCACATTATGTCAGCTGTTTCAGTTCATATTGTTACTATTATATCTGTCTATAATTCTTTGTAATGATCACAATTAGCATGTTACTGTAAAATAAAAATAATTATATCACGATCACCTTTCCCTCTCCTCCCTGTAAACCCTTCTAGATACCCCTCCCCTGCTGTAGAACTGCTCTTGTACACGGCAAATATAGGTCTCTGCAAATGTTTGCTTAATAAAATGATTGTTTCAGAAGCAAGAGAGGAAGTAGATTTGGGGCAACCAGACTAGAACTCTGGAGAGGGGAAGAGCAGAGGAGCAGACACCACTGAGTTGCAGAGGAAGGAAGGCAAGAGTGCTGCACTGCAGAAAGGCACCACGCCACACGGCTAAAAATACATAAGAAGCATGAGTTAAATTACAAGAGTTAGATAGTAATACACCTGAGCCATAGGCAAATGACTTATAGGTAATGTAAGGCTCTGTGTGTTTACTTGGGACCGAACTGCTGTGGGACTGGGTGGGTGGGATAGAGACACCTCTGAGTTTTACTTCCTCTGATTTCCATCCCTTCTGGCCTTTTATACGTTAACCCTTATTACATATTTACCTTTATATTATGTTCATATCCTTGGTGCACATTCACTCATGAAGGCAAACAATCGTGCTCTAGATAAAGAGCACATACATCTTAATGTTCACAAGCTATGAGTAGACAGGGTAGAGCTGAAGAGACAGCTCAGTGGTGAAGAGCAATATGCTTCTTCATGGAAGACAATGTTTGAGTCTCAGCACCCGTATCCAGGAAACTCATGAATGCTTGTAACTTCAACTTCTCTGAATCTGGTGAGACTTATGAAGCTTAAAGTTAGCAGCAGGGTGATATCTTGTAACTGCAGGATCTCACCGATGCTAATCACCAAGCAATAGAACAATAACAGGGCCAAATAAAATTAAGAGAGAAAATTAAAATGATCTAGAATTAAATTAAATGAAAACACAATGCACACAAGTGGCATACATATCTCTAAGCAAGTGCACCCTCACACTTGCACACACACACACACACACACACAGATAAATGACTTAATGATGTAATGCAACAAGAGTTTGGAAAGACAAGAACATAGCAAACCAGAGGATATAAAAAATGAAATTAATGAACTAGAAACAAAACTAGCTACTGTTATCAACATGTTAGTATGGGAAACGGCAAAGATGAGAAAGTTCATAAATCATGAAGAAGAAAGGATACATGGGAAGGCGAGAGCAGACTATTGCAGATGTTGAAATATAGATTGTGTAGGCATAGAAAAAAGGAGTGTCATAAAAGATTTTCTGGCAGGACACAAGACAGAAAGTTAACAAAGTATAAACCTGTCAAAACTAACAAGCACAAAAATAATGAAAAGTAAACACAAGAACAAAAGGAAAATGTCTCCCACACCTGTCAATTGTCACGTGCAGGGAGTCACTTAGGAATTCTGACAAGCTGTCCATGGGTCTTAGATGGGATCCCACTAGAATTCTCTGGTCTGAGTACAACCTCAAGCCCTTCCACTACCTACTTGGCAAATAGCAGTCTTGTCATTATTTAATTAGTGGTACTTTCTTTATGAATGGTGTTCTGGGATTCAGGCACTTGAGGCACGGCAAAATCCCTTCCTGCTGCACATCTATCTTTGTGTGCCATTGAAGTACGTGGCTAGATCCCAGAGCATACTTCCAGGGGTCCTATTTAGCTTGTTCCAGGAGTGGGGGTGAGGGTGTGACATTCTCTCTGACTGGCTGTTGTCAGATGCAAAATCCCTGGCCCTCTATCTGCCACACCATCTGGTGCTAACTGCTCCAGCCAGCTAACTGTGTATTCCTAACTCTGCCTCTTGGCTGTTAAACAACTGTCTCCTCCTTTCTCTAGTTCTGCTTTTCCTGAAAGCAATTCACTGGAGCTACAACAAGTCTGTCCTGTGGATCTGAGAAGTGGGACACTGCACAAGCAGGGACAGTGACTGGGAGCATGTTCCATCATGTGCTAGTCCAGCTCCATACACACGTGATACATTCTCTACTTCTTATCCACAGCCAAGAATGACGGGAAGGTGAGGTCTCTGAGTTCAGGGAAGGTGATGTTTCACCCAAGCTGGTTGTTGGAAGCTCATGATGACACAAAAATTCCCCTCATTTGGCGACCATGAGTTCTGGCCTTCAGAATTCAAAGAATGAGATTCATAAAGCATGGGATGGTAACTTTTAGGAAGAGGTTTTATTTTAGACAGTGTGTGATAAAGAAGTCAGAACATCCCTCTAGCAAAGCAAAAGGTCTCAGGAAGCAGGTACTGCTGAGTGAGAAGCTGGTGAGTGGTCCTCTTAAACTGCTCATATCCTTACTCGGGAGATGTGGGTTGAGATGGAATTGAGACAGAACACCAGTAAAAACTCAGAAATAAAAACTCTCATATTTTTAAGAAACATATTTGAAATTTTTATAGAGAACAGTTACTTTTGAGAAACAATTGAAAGGCCAGATTGTGTGACACATGCCTTTCATACCAGCCCTCAGGAGGCATTTTGGTGGATCTCTATGAGTTCGAGACCAGCTTGGATTTAGACAGCCAGGGATAGAAAGAAACACAGAGCACATCTTTTCAAGTTAATTGATAACAAAATGGTAGGGGAGAAGAGATGACTCCCAAATCAGCAATAGGACTCCTATGTATTGATTCCAGAGAAATGAAGACTACTTAATTAATTTAAAATACCATGAGAACTATGTTGTTCAAACACTAGCTACAGATGACTATAGGAAACTAAAGTCTGCCTTCCCCCGTGGGACCAAATTTGATTTCTGCTCATGCATCCACCTGAACTGAGATCACTGTGGGCTCAGAGCTCCTGGCTGCCACTTGTCACAAACTGCATCCAGCTGAACCTGTTCTGGTGACCAGGGCCCTCTGAAGGCCAGACTTGGGGCAGGTATTGGGGCACTGTGCACTGTAGCCCGCAGCCTCTGGCCAGCAGAGTGAAGCACGACTACACGCAGAGGTTCTTCTTAATCACACTTTATTGGAGTTCTGCTTGGTTGATAGGAAAGATGGAGGGAAGGACCCCGAAAGCCTAAGAGGCGGCTATTAAATATTAAAATTGGTGGGATGTGCTGCGTCGTGATAGGCTACTGCCTGGAAAGAGCTCACAGGGCACTATAGGATTGGTGAGTATCACAAGCCCTAATAAGCATGCCAGAGCTGGCTAAGGCAAAGTCAGATGCCCAACAGCAAATCTGACATGCGCAGTGCAATGCCAGCAGAACACCAGGTCAGGATGATACAGCAAGAATCATACCGCGCCCAACAGTGCACCTCTAGGTAGAGAGCCAAGAGGGATGAAATACTGAATCTGAAGCAGCTACTGGGCCAGTCAGGACATGGTCAGGACTGGAATGACATTGGCCTCCAGCTCTGTATTGGCCTGCACACAGGATACTAGGACTCTATAGCTGGTCAGATAAGGGCAGCAGCCTCTAGGTCTCTGTCACTCTAGCACCTGTCATTGGGTTGAGGTTTTTAACCTCCACGAGTTTGTGTATTTACCAGATGTGCTGGCTGTCAATGTTAAGTTTTATTGCATTACAGTCAGATAGGATACAAGTAGAGATTTCAGTCTTTTTTAAGTGGTAGGAATTGTTTGGTGCCATAGGATGTGGTCTGTTTTAGAGTCAACTCCTTGTGCTGATGAATAGAATGTGTCTTCAGTAGTTGGCTGAAATATTCTATAGATATATAGTAAGAATGTTTAATTATATATGTTAATTAATTCTATTGATACTCTGTTGGCTTTTTGGTCAGATGAGCAACCTATTGGAGAAAGTTGACTATTCTCATTACCTAATATTTATGGACTGACAATCTGTCTTTATAGCCAGTAGTACATTTCTTAATAAATTGGGTGCACCAGGCTTTGGTGCCTATATACTCAGGATAGTAGTGTCTCTTTGATTAGCCATGTCCGTGACTAGAATGAAGAATGCATTTCTTCTGATTAGCTTCAGTTTGAAGTCTATTTAGTAGATATTAGACTAGCAATCCCTGTTGCTTCTTGATCCCATTTGATTGGAGGATGATTGTCCATCCTTTTTCTTGAAGGTGGTGCCTTTCTTAAACCCAAGTTGTATTTCTTGTAGATACATACCGATGGCTTTTATATCTTGATCTACTCAGTCAGCATGTTTTGAAGAATTGAGGCCATGAATATTAAAATGATTATAGAAGTGTGTGCATAAATCATGGTCATACTGACATTGCTTTAATGTTGTGTTCACAGTAGTAATTTGTTTTAAAAATAACTATCGCTTTATATTTCTTTCTAGTTTCTCTGCTACTCTTACTATTCTTTTCAGTACAAGATTTTACTTGCTATATTTGCTGTTAGTTTTCTGTATATACATTCACATAGGCTGTTTATATCATGGAAACTTTTTGTCCTTCAGTTATGATGGATGATTTTATTGAGCATATTAGTCTAGGCTGGCCACCATAGCATTTTAGGGCTTGGAATGCTTTGCTCCAGCATCTTCTGGCTTTCTGTTTCTAATGAGGAATCAGCGGTAAGTCTGATGGTTTTCCTTTACATGTGACTTGTGGTTTTCTCTTGTTCCTGTCAATACACTTTATTATGTGTATTAGTGCTTTAACTATGACATGCTTTGAGGAGTTCCTTTTCTGGCTTGCCTATTTGGTGCTGCACACTTCTGTATCTGTATGGATGTGTCTTACTCTAGCTTCTGTGATCTTGCTGAAGATTCGGTGGATGCCATTGACATGACATTTGTCTTTCCAACTATGTCAATACTTTGAAGGTCTGAGGTTTTCATGGTTTCTCAGTTTCCTCTTGTTCCCTCTCTGTTGTTTCAGAGCTTTTAGGTTCCTTGCTTATTTGGTCTAGAGCCTCTACTTGATTTTGAAGCCTGATATCTATCTTCTACTTGATTCATTGTACTTGTCTTTCCTTGAGTTTTCTACTTGACTTAGTTTACCTTCCATTTTCATTTCTGATAGAATCCTCTTGTGTTTCTATGTCCTTACTGAACTCTGATCTCAAGTCCTGGATTGTCTTCATCATTCCCATCAGCCTTATGTTGTGTTTTCTTTATCATCACTCTGGCATTTATTTTTAAGTCCTCTTGAATTTCATTGACTTTTTCATTGCCTTTTTTAAACTCTCTGAATTTTTTGATGTAGTTTATAACTACTCTGTTATATCTGTGACTTAGGGTTCATCTAAGTAATTCTTGGCAAACATTTCTATTGGCAAATTTTGGAGAGAAAATTCTGGCTTGATCTTTTATGTTGTATTTGGGGGATAAGATCCAGGCATGTCAACTTCCTTTGTTAGTTCAGAAACAGCAGGTTGGGGCAGCAGAGATGTGTGGGTTGGGCCTAGAGATTGGAAAGAGAGTAAGGAAGAAGTAGGCTAGAGGGACTGAGTTCGCACACAGTGTGTGTCTCTTGGTCTGAGCCTGGGTTTGGAGGTCTATCTAACTGGTTAGAAAGGTTGTATGTGGCTTGGGTATTTGGTTTGTGAGTTGTGATGCAGGCAGGGGGAAGTCATGCAAACTGGGTAAGTGACTCTGCACCTTAGCTGGTTCTGGCAGGCTGTGGAGAAGGCATGAATGGGAGGCTCGGGACACTTCCTAGGAGAGTCTGGAGAATCGTGGGAGAGCTGGATGAATGGGCAGATTGTCCTTTGTTGAAAAACATGATAAACACATACTGTATAAACAGTATATTTTTAAATTTAAAAAACTATTGACATAAAGGGAAACAAAATTTTGTAACTACAACACTAAAGGAAAATGGCTGACATGCAAACATACACACATTATATACATATATGCATTTTAAAGGGAGGTATTACTAAGCACCCTTCTCCTTACTGACTAGGAATTGTATTAAAATATGACTATTATTAAGCAGATATAAATGAACACTAAATAACAAAACAGTTCTAAAATACCTCAATTTGAAAAGCACAAAAGTTCTGCCTTGAAACATCTAAATCTGTGTTATCACTGCTGAGCTCAAGTCTCACTTAGACTCACGGAAGCAAAACCATCTATGGAGAGTTAACATGACTTCTGTTTAGATGAAGTCACATTTCTGCTGCAATTCTACAGGAAGTAAAGGTGAAGACTGAAACCAACGCTGGCTTCAGAGAATAGGGCAGAATGGGAAGACAAATGCTTGCAAGCAGTCTGCTACAGGGCTGGGGATGAGACTTCAAAGAACCATCATTTAAGTCCATCTAAAACCATAACTGTCTTTTGAAATGACATTTATGTGAGCATATGGTTGGGGACAGTGGATTGTATGTATGGACATTCCCAGAAAGCAACAATATTTGCAAAAGATTACGCTTTAATTAGAACACACACTTTTAAACATAAGGTTGAAACAAGGTTTCCTATCTACATTCACCCAAATTATTTCCTTCATGGAGGGGGGTGAGCTAATGAATTCCTGAGGGTCATGCATGTACATGTGTGTACATACGTTGAAGCAAGGTGTTTTCCTCAGTAGGTCCCATTTTATTCTGTGTGTTGGTGCTGTGGGACCATGCTCTTGTACAATGTAAACATTTGTCACTCCTATTGGTTTAATGAAATGCTGATTGGTCAAGTAGCTAGGCAGAAAATAGAGACAGGCAACCAGATTAGGAGAAATGCGGGAAGCCGAAGAGCAGAAGAAAGGCCAGAGAGATGCAGAAGAAACAAGATGAGAATGTTTCATTGAGCAACAAAGGTACCAAGCCACATGGCTAAACATAAATAGAAAGATGGGTTAACTTAAAGTATAAGAGTTAGCCAGTAATAAGCCTGAGCCATAGACCAAACAGCTTGTACTTAATATAAGCTTCTATGTGTTTCTTTGGGACTAAGTAGCTACAGGACCTGGCAGGCAAGACAGAGAAACTTCCAACCACAAATGGCACACTTCAACTTGGTGCACATATACCACATAAAGCCTGAAAAAAACTCTATAACACAAAAACAAGAGCCCTAAACAGCTTCCTAATTGTGTCCCTCAAGTGGGCCTTGGTACAAAGTGGCACACTGGCTTGACTATAGCATTGCAGGTTTGCCAAGGAGTGCAGTTTGAGCTGTAACAAGCAAGAGCTGCATAAGACTGACTTAAGGTTTCTGTTAGACAAAAGGGAAATGGAGTCAGACATGGCTTCTTATTAGCAGCATTTTCTCTGGTGGGCCCTGCTGGCAGCAAGCAGAGACATGGCTCCTTTAAGAGAGGCTTTCTGACTCATCATTAGCAGCAAAAACCATGAGGCTTCTAAGAGGCCCTGCTGCCAAACACTTAAATGAGGTCTATGATCAGCAGGTGTGGGCAGTGCTATAGTTAGTGGCAGTGTGGATCCTAAAATTCCCCAGAGTTGGGGTGGTAAACTCGGCTCCTGTTTAGAGTGTGGATTACAAGTTGTTACAGATAGTAGTCTGGAAAAAAAGCTATGCAAAGATTAGATTTGGGGTTCTTGTTTTTAAAAGAAAAAAGGGGGGGAACACTGTGGTACTATATAGCTCTGGTACACCGTAAATACTGGTTTACAAGGTGGTGTGCTTGCAGCCATGAGCATGCATTCCTATACATGTGCAGAGGGCAGAGATGAGCAGAGTCCTGCTCTACCACTTTATGCTCATCCCTGTGAGACACATTCTCTCACACATGGAGCTCATCAATTTGTTAATCCATGCAGCCAATGAGCCCCAGGGGGTCATCTGTCCTCCACCAGCCACACCTGTACACCACACTGGTGTTACAGGTGCCACCACAACAGGTTTTTATGAGTGGTAGGATCCAAACTCAACTCCTCATGTTTTCATGAAAGGCCCTCTACTGCTGAACATCTTCCCAGTCCCCTCTTCCCTTACCTTAGCTACAATTTTGATCTAGAAAGTAAATCCTAAACAAAAGTTTCTGGATGTGTCACTCACTGCCAGAAAAGTTTAGAGGAAAATATTTAGAAGTGTCGAGGCTGTTATGTCAGACTAGGTCAGAGAGAAAGTATCCTTCACTTTCTACTGTTGACCAGAGCAGGTAAGGAAGTCAGGACCAATACTAAGTAGATGCCAGGTCAACCACAAAACCAAGGCTTCTCCAAGGTCCCATCAGATCTGCTTAGGGTCCCACAAGAGGTTCCAGGCTTGAAGAATGTCACATTTAACAAACAAAGCAAGCTGCCAGAGAGTACCAGCACTCTGAAGGAGCAAACACCATTTACAAACTAGAGATATAAAGATTTATTTCACAATTTTGCCATAATTTGCTAGGGAGACATGTACTGGGGACACTTCAAACCCTGGGGCGACCAGATGCTGAGTCTTCCAGGCAGCGAGGAGCAGATATACTATACTGGCCATATTTGCTTCACTTAGAGCCACCTCCTTTCTTGGGACCATTAGTCCTTATTTCATGCCAGATTTTCACAAGAGGCTCCCTGTTCTTCCAAATGAGCTCATGACCATAAGTGATATACCATCTGGAGAGAGACAAAGAGTTCAATGTTCAAACAACTTGACAAGCAAACCCAAGTATCATCACAGCACCAAGTGAAACCAGTTTTGTTTTGGTTTTTTTGTTTGCTTTGCTTTCTCTTTGTTTTGTTTTCATTAAGAAGAATAGTTGCTTTAGGTGGGTGGGTGTTTTGCCTGCATGTTAATCTACGTACCATGTGTGTGCAGAGATACTGGAGACCAGAAAAGAGCACTGCATCCCCAGGAACTGGAGTCACCCAGTCATGAGATGCCATGTGGGTTCTGGGAACTCAGGTCCTCTATGAACAGTCAATGCTCTTAATGAACAGTGCTGAGCCATTTCTCCAGCCCCAAGTTGACAAGTTAAATAAAATAACACAATCACTCCACAAGTAATTTAATATAAAGCTTTGGTATTTTTGATGTGTAAAGGATAAAGCAGAATGGGTCTGAGTGGCTGTTTAGAACTATGCAGCAACTTTACACAGTTAAACATTTTTCTTTACTTTTTATTTGAGTCTTGTGGGAGAAGGCACAGAAACCATGGTATGAGTGTAGTGGTCTAACAACATCATGTATGTCCCTTGTAAGGCTTTGTGAAAAGTGCCTTTACCCAAAGAACCATCTCAAAGGCCCTAAACTGTAACTTTTTTACTCACTGTGAGTTAACAATCATGTTTCCTTATTTGTTTACTAATTTATTTCTGTGACAAGTTCTCCCTCTGTAGCCCCTCCCCAAAGCAGCAAACAGAGGCATAAACAGCCGTATCAATCTTAGTTTCTCATTACAGACCAGAAGAACACAAGTATATAAGAAAAGAATTTGCTTAGTGAACAGCTTTGTGTGTCAACCAAGGTACACTGGCTTTTTCTTTACTATGAATAAGAAGAAATGTCAGGTGTGGGATTTGCTAACAAGTACTATAATGGCATATATGCCTCCTACCATTTCCACCTGCCTACACACAGAGTCTGTCAAACCAAATCCTGCTTACAGGTAATGAGCAGTGAAGATGAACTCTGTAATGCTTTAATTTACTCAGCCCTCTTGCTAGGAATTACCAAATTAAGGACACAATCCATACCTGAGATCCTGTGCTCCACTGCACACAGAGCAGCAGAACCCACACCTGAGACTGTGCTAAGACTACTGCACACAGAGCAGCATGAAGAATATCTCTCAGGTGCTGAGTTATATGGCCAACTGCACAGGCATGCTGGAAGCCCTTGAAGCACAGGTAGTTGGGTTAATTTAGGGTATCTTCACCTCTTCCAGGGAAAAGGGTATATAACCTCCCTGGACAGAGGAATGATGAAGACTGGCATCCTGGGAAAGCACCTACTCTTGAAACCTTGACTCATATACTCATTTATTCAGACTTCTTGTTCCCAGAGGCAGATTCCAAACTTTATTGCCCTTATCTTTTTCTAAACACCTAATTTTAACAAATGAACATGATGGCCTTGCTCTTAATCTGGCAGAGGGACAGAAGCAAGAGGTAGAGACAGAGGCAGGTGAATCTCTCTGAGTTTGTGGTCAGCCTGGTCTACATACCAAGATCCAGGGCAGGTAGGTTTACAAAGTGAGATCCTATTTCAAAAAGAAAATAGGTATAAAAGGATAAGGGTGCTTGGTGCTCTTTAAGAAGATCTGGGGTCACCCCCCAGCATCAACATGGTGGATCACAACTGTCTGAAACTCAAGTTCCTAAGGGAGGGAGAGGAGCTGGGGGGGGGTATCTGCTGCCCTCCCATGGTCTCCAGGGGTACTGTCATGAATGTGGTACACGGACATACATGAAGGTAAAACATGAATTCAAGTCAAAATAAATACATCAAGAACAGTACTCTCTCTGATTCACACTGGAACCAAAACAGCAACATAATGTTTTAACTGTCAAAACTATCTGAATATGCGTTTTTATTGAAAACAGGCTTGACTTACACCAGAATTTTAATTCCTCTTACGAAAGCCGGACACAATGATACCCATCAGTAATACTAACACTCAGGAAGCTGAGGCAAGAGAATTGGGCTAAATATTGAATAAGAAGTCAGACAAGACCTACATAGAAAGACCTCATCTTAAATACAAAATTCAAAAACCAATTTAAATAGGCAAGTAACAAAATACTGTGGAGCTAAAGTAAGATTCTCCCACGAATGTAGAAGAGAAGAAGGACTGCCCCAAGATTCAAACGAAAAACCCTCAGTAGAGAGTCACTTATCAAGAATTCTCGATGAACAGAGGACCCTTCAAATCTTTTTAACCTTCAAATTCAAGCAGAACCAAACACTTCAGTCTGACAGGCAACTACTCAATTATACTCATGAACACAGAATAACCTGTGATATGGCCAAGCCCACATCAGGAAGATGATGTGGGAATGTCTTTCTGTATGCTGTAAATATCAATCTTTAAATAAAGGAGTTGTTTTGGCCCTTGGCAAACACTGTAACCAGAGACAGCATAGGTAGGAGAAGCAGGGCAGAGTCAGAGACAGATCGAGCCAGATGCCCAAAAAAGAAACATGTAAGGAACACAGGTGAGCCACGGGCCACATGGCAGACAGATTAATGAAAATGGGTTAAGATGAGAGTTAGCTAGTGATGTGCCTAAGCCGAAGACCAAACAGCATGAACTTAATAAAGTGTCTGAGTCATTTCGGAGGGCCCAAGCACTGGCACATAGCTAGGTGCCTGGGATGGCAGGTCTGTGTAGGGGGACTATGTTGTTCCATTGTAAATAATTGTCCCATCCACTGGTTTAGTAAAAAATGCTGATTGGTCAAAGGCAGACAGGATGTGTGGGCGGGACTACAAGACTAAGAAAACTTTGGGAACAGGAAGAACAGAGCAGAAATGCCACAGAGACTCCAGAGTTGCCAGACAAGCCAGAAGATGTAGAGGGCAACTATACTGCTCTGAGAAAAGGTACCAGAGCCCCATGGCTGAACAGGATAAGAGTCATGGGCTAGTTTAAGGGTGAAGAGTTAGCAAGTTTTATGCCTGGGCCTTAGGCTGATCAGCCTAAAACTACTGTAAGCATCTGTGTGTCTCTGTGGGTCTGTGGGTCTAAACCTTGAGGCTAGGCCCAAAAGTCCGGGCCAGAAATCTCTTACTACAGGTCTGTGGGCCTAGACCTCTGGCCAGATTGGGCTGGAAACCTCATTGTAACAGAAGACATTGTTTTCCTTCAAGGACTGAATTTAGGCCCCTACTCAATAGTCTATACATCACCACTGAGCTACACCAGTGTTTCAGGTCCTCTTTTCTGAATCAGAAGTGTAACAAGCTAGTGCTCTGCAATTACTGCTATGAGACCTAACAAATTACACTTTCTTCCTTTTAGTGGGGAGAGATGATAGTGTGTGTTTGAAACAGGGTCTCTGTAGGTCGCCTTGGCTGGCCTGAAACACACAGAGATTCACCTCACCTGTCTTCTGAGGTCACAGATTAAAAGTATACAATACAACACCTGCTTCAAACTACCCATTCTTTATGTACTTTTCTTGTCTGAAGAACGAAATATGTCAGAGGGTTTAAAGAAGTTAAATTAGCCCTTGGATCAGAGTTTGTAAGAATCAGAATTTAGCATGTCACATAGCAGGGCTCTATAGCTCTCTTATAATTCCATGGTACAGTGTAAAAATTTGCACGCATGTAGGTGTACACATGTATGTGTGCATGTGTGTGCATGTGTGCGTGCATGCGTGTGTGTGCAAGTATGTGTGTGTGTACATGTAGGGCATGTCCATCTGTGTGTATGCATGTACACATGCATGGCTATCTATGTGCATGCACCTGTGTGGGTCAAAGGATAACTTGTAGGAGCCAGCTCTTGTCTTCCACCATGTGTATTCTGAGGATTGCACTTGAGTCATTAATAGACAAGCATCCTTACTCCCTCTTGACAGCTCAGACTCTGAATTCTTGAAAAAGACAAAAAAGATGAGAGTCCTGGACATGACTGAGATCCAGTACATGAACAAAACTGAAGTTAGAACAGTGAAAAGATTCCTCTGCTTTTCAGATCCTGAGCTTTAAAGTGAATCTGACCAATTATTTTCAGATAAAAGAAAAGGCAATGTTTAGAAGAATAAAAACGCGCCAGGGAAAAGATGCTATGAGAATACGTGGAAAGTACAGATAAATTTAGAGTTCACAAAGCCTAGCTATTTTTCTAAGTCTTTGTGTCTCAAACTGTTTATAATGTGATGTTATAATTAGAACTAGCACATGTGTGTGCCACTCTTTAATCGCCACAGAATTATAAACAGCACAGCAGTGCTCAGCTCCACACAGGGCAGCACTGTTTCTCCTGGAAAGACTTCCTATTCTGGTTAAATTCAGGCCAAAACAAGTTTCCTGAAGCACAACAGTGCACATGACCATACACCTGGTGCTTTCAGTTTGGTGTGCTGCAAAAAGAGGCTGTAGATTTGTATTTAAATCTCTGCTCTATACTTCAAAGCCATCAGTCACTCCTGAAACTCACTGTCCATCATTAAGCAGTAACTAAGATAACTAGCTACCTACCATCCACACTGGGACATGGTCCATACCAGCCTCTCCCTAGACATTCCCTAATGTCTGTATCAGCTCTGTACACCAGGAAGATGGGACCAGCAAGGGGTGGGGAGAGAAAACCACTCAGTACTTGATTATGCTGAACTTACATTCCAAAGAGAGCACCCCCAAGATGTGCTGCATGATCAAAAAATTTCCATCCCAGGATCATCCCAGCTGTATCCATGGCAATGATGGCTTTTAAGGCCTAGAAGTCATAGAGAAAAGAAAGATGGTATGATTTCCATCCTCCACTTCCAATTTAAGGCAATATTTCATTCACTGTCTACACACTGCTCTGGCCAGAACTTCACCAGGTACTCACATTGCCTGCTGTGAAGGTGAACACCGGGAGGAAGATGATGGCGAGCCTCCCTTCGGGGATCTTGGTGCACACTGCTGCAAGCACAGTCATGATTGCTCCTGACTGCAATAAAATGAACAAAGCTGTGAGGACAGCAGATAACATGTGACCACAGGCTGCCTAGGCTCTGAGGTAGGCCGAGGCACTCTACATCTGGAGGGGAGCACAAATCTTAAGTACTTCCCACTGTGAATGTGCACAGTATCAGGGAAGGGATCCAGTGCTGAGAAGAACATAAATATGTCATAATGAGCACATGAATGGTTACATGAGCTCCAAGGATATACACTACACCCTAAGAAAGACTACACCTAACAGTTCTCTGACTGGTTGGAACAAACTATGGGATAGTTTTGGGTTTGGGGTTTGTTTGGTTTTTTTCAATTTAAATTTATAATAGCTGTGAGGTATTCTTCTGGATTAGACCAATTTAACATCTCTTAACGCTAATCACAATTCTAATTCTTCAGAATGGTGGACTATCTCATGAACTCCATCATAATTTACTATTTACATTAACTCGCATGATACACATTCACTCAAATATTTGAATCCTAACATAGTCGGCATGTTACATACTAGAGACACAGAGGTGAGCTAACAGTCCCACTTTATAGCATGGCAGGAGAGACAACTAAGAAAAATAAGCAATTCTGAGTTTGGAAGGGGAGGTGCTGTGTGCCAGGGCTACACACAGAAACCCAGGCTCAGGGCAATCAGCTGCACAGAGCTCTGGTCAGGTGCCCC
The DNA here is from genome assembly GCA_033318265.1 of Phyllotis vaccarum. Classification (NCBI taxonomy): domain Eukaryota; kingdom Metazoa; phylum Chordata; class Mammalia; order Rodentia; family Cricetidae; genus Phyllotis; species Phyllotis vaccarum. Next base: position 186,590,496 of record JARWLC010000002.1, read on the forward strand.
GGCAGAGGAGGAGACAGAAGGAGCATCCTAGACAGCAGCACATCTGAACCAAGGCTGGAAGTGAAGTGCAGCTTGGCAGAGCACCACAAGGATCTACATGTGCTGTGCAGAGAACAGGGTGAAAACATGGCAGGGTGGCAATGAAGCTATTCTTTTTCTAACAGAGCACAGCAGACAGAGCTGTCTATTAAAGGAATAATCGAGATCGAATTTCAGTTACTTATGAGAAAATAATAAATCTCCATAAGGGACACTCTACAAACTGCTTCCCTGTCAATCTTTCCAAGTATTAGGTCAGGAAAGACAAATAGTGACATACTGTAATAGTATGCAGTGTGACTTCCCAGCACACAAACAGGACAGCCTGTAAAACACCATCTTGCCCTAGGCCAACAGTGCTATGGCAAGTCAGGTGTGGGTACAGCAAACACTACTGTGAGGACACATGCTCCCTTTGCAGTAAGATTCACAGTGGAGACAGACTGGAGCACAACAAGATACTATTCCTAGTAGAGCAAATGCCAGGGGAGTTGATGAGCAGATTCATCATATTAAGAATTCACATAATCTGAAAACATCTTCTCACATGCTATATATTAATAAAAAAAAAAAAACGTAGTATAGAAGTTGGACAACAGCTGATATGTTCACCACAAAAATGGGCAAATAGGCATCATGTGCTTGGAGCCCTAATACCTGCAGACACCATTGATCTAACATCCTCACAAGCTGATTGAATCTTGAGGAAAAAGGCAAATCTACAGCAGCCTCCCTGTTTTGTTCAAAACTACTGGTGGCATAAAAACAAAGATGACCTTTGGAAGGAGTCCAGAAAAATGTAATCTTAGGAGAACATTTCTGGAACAACTTCCATAATTTGTATGTGGATTATGAAATTTAATGTAGCTATTTGCCAATAGTTCTTGGAATATGAAGATATTTGTGTTTCTGGGAAGTATATGCTGAAGTATATAAAACAAAGAGACAATAAAGAAAGCCCATCTTGAGGATGGAGCTGAGCACACAGAAGGGTTTGACCCTAAAGCCTGAGGACCTGAATATAGTCTCCAGAACCAAAAGTAGAACTGAGTCAACCCCCAAAATTGTCCTCTGACTTCAATATGGAAAGTACAGCAGTGTGCCCAGGTAAAATGTGTCTGTCTTTCTTACACACGCACACACAGAGAGAGAGAGAGAAAGAGAGAGAGAGAGAAGAAAGCTACTCAAATAGTTCTGGAAAGAATAACTACAGTTACAGAGGAAATGATGTATGGCCAAGTGTTAAAAGCTAGTGAATCTTTTCTAAGATTTTAGAGCTGGTTTAATGTGAAACATAAAATCAAATAAGTAAAATATAGGAATAAAATGTTGTGATTAAGTCAAGCAACTTTCCTTACTACAACACCAAAAGTGACCTCTAGTAAGTAAATTAAATTAACAAATTAAAAGCATACACTTTGAAGGCTTGAAAAAAAAAATGTTTTCTGATTAAAATTCTGATAAAAGCCAGGCAAGGTGGCACATACCCAGAACCCCAGCATTTGGGAGGTAGAGGGAATAGGATGAGAAGCTCAAGGTCAGCCTTAGCTACATGAGTCTGTCTCAAACAACAGCAATCTAACAAAGCACATGATTCCAGTATATACTGAGAATACTTAACAAATTCAATAAAAAAATGTCCGTGAGCAAAAGATGCATCAAAGATGATGCATGAGGAGCAAACAGAAAATCAACATCACTAGCTCTTGAGAAAACAAAAACTCCAACCACACCACAGCTGTGAGTGGGTGAGGAAGTGGAGATTGGGATCTCACACTCTGCTAGCAGGAGTACAGAACACTGCAGTCAATGTGCTACCACACTGTAGGTTCTTGAACATTCATATCTGTACCATAAGATCTGGTCACTGGACCCTGAAAAATGAAAGCACATGCCCAGAAGGGGCTGTTCACAAAATGTTCACAGAACTTGCTGGTTTGTTTCTGTGGCTTGAGAAAGGTCTTAGCATGTAGCCCTTGCTGACCTGGCTACCCTGGAATCTGAGATTGATTTCTTCTGTATCCCAGGTGTAGTATTAAAGGCGTGTGTCGCCATGTCTGGCCCAGTGACTACATCTAGGTAGTGTTCATCCAGAGAACCCTTAACATTGGCTCAACCAGAGGGCACAATAGTAGATTTAAATGTATCTTAGAGTGAATTATCTTATCTTAGAGTGAGCGCTCATTATTCTGACATACTCTTCCCAATATGTATTATATTCCAATAAGTACATGTAAATGACCAACAGTTCAAAGCTATAGAGACAGGCCAGGTATGAGGGTGCGCACCTTTAACCCCAGCTCTCAGGAGGCAGAGGCAGGTGGATCTCTGTGAATTCCAGGCCAGCCAGGGATATACAGTCAGACCTTTTCTCAAAAAGACAAACAACAAAGTCAAATAAAAAAAGAAAGAAAGAAAGAAAGAACTGTATCCACTAAGTTACACTCTGTCCTCCACACACACAACCAACAAGTGTGAAATAAAAAAGCTGCAGACTGAAAATTTAAGTTTTACAAATGTAGGAATTCTAAGTTTGACAAAGATGTGGCAAAGCAACTGTTTCCATGCTAATTTACTTGTTTTTTATTGATACACTGATTCTGTAAGACATAAGATAACAGCAGGCTGAATGTATATGGAAGCTGTATTCATTTGCAACTTTCTTATAAACATACTCATTTCTCAATGAAATTTAAAATTAGATCAAAATATTTGCATTAGATATCTTTAAAAATAAAGAGAAAGAAAGAGACACACTTACTGCACCAAGGGAAGGTCCGTATCTTCCTGTGGCAACTTTACACACGTAACTGACAAAATTGGAAATAACACCTATGAAATAAGCCACATTTCAACAATTTAAGTATAAAAAAGAACTTTTTTTTCCTTTTATATGTACGGGTGATTGAGCCCAGGGCCTTACACACGATAGGCTAGCCCTCTAACTCTGAACTAGGCCCCCAGCCCTAAATGTCTGTATTTCAGTCTTGACTGCACAGTTTTAGTGACTGGTTGCTTCTCTTCTTTAGATGGCATACTGTTTTGTAGCCCCGCCTGGCTTCAAACCTGCTATCCTCCCGCCTCAGCATCCTGAGTGTTCAGCTTATGCTTAGCAACAGAGTAAGGCTTCTATCTGGATCAATCCAAGGGTGCCAGTACAAACCCCACTGTACTATCATTTCAGCTCATTGATATAGAGCATTGTCCTATCAAATGTCCTGGGCCCCACACACAACTTACTGAGTAACAGAGAGTTTCCACTCTACCTCTCAGTTACATGTTTCTAATATAAAACATGAAAAATGCCATTTCCCAAGCTTATCAGCTATTTCAGATTCCTGGACTCAGCTCTAGGTATCAGGGGTCTATAGGTACTGTTGGCATTAAAGCTATTAGAACTCAAAATCATTTGTTTTATTTTATTTGGAGAAAGGGTCTCACCACATAGCCCTGAGGAGCCTGGGACTCACTACAGATCAAGATGGCTTCAAACTCATAAGCATCCTACTTCTGCCTTCTGAATGCTGAGATTAGAGGCATGTGCCACCACACCTGACTCTCAGTGTCTTTTTTTGGTGTGGAGGGGATCAGAGTTTCTCTGTGTTCCCCTAACTGTCCTGTAACATACTCTGTAGACCAAGCTGGCATGGAGCTCAGAGATTCACCTGCCTCTGTCTCCCAAGTGCTAACATTAAAGGTGTGCCTCTCCAAGTCATTTTTAACAACAACTTCTAGGGGCTGCAGATATGACCCAGTGATTAACAGCTACTCTTCCAAAGGACCCAGCCTAAGTTTCTTGCACTACATGGTGACTCACAACCATGTGTAGCTCTAGTCTTAGAGAATCTGCTCTCTTCTGGCCTCCGCAGGTGCTGCATGCATACATTGTAGGCAAAACACCCATACACATGAAATAAAACTAAAGTAAAATTTGATCAATTGTTCATACTGCAGCCCAGAATTCTATAGTACCATTTCCTAGTTGAGATATGGAAAATGCCATCCAGGACTATCATTGGTAAGTGGTGCTGTACCAACATGCCATTCTACAAAGAACAGAGAGCACACACTTACTGTCTTGTTTGGAGACAGGGTCTCACTCTGTAGTCCAGGCTGGCCTCAAACTATCATGAAACCCTGTGCCTCAGCCTCCCAAATGCTGGACTACAGGCATGAGTCACCACCACTTCAGCCACACTTAATGACTTTTTTTGGTGCTAAGGATCCAATCCTAAATCCTGTGTGTGTTAGGTAAGGGCTTTACACCACTGAGCTGTCTTTGACCCAATACAAATGACTCTTAGAGTCGCTCTGATCACTGATCTAAAGCTTTCTAGCAGCTCAGCACACTGGGGGAAATGAGCTCAGAAAACCATCAGTCTATAAAATCGCTGATCTGAACTACAAAGCCAGGGTCCAGTGAGATAAAAAAATGTTATATTTAAACAGTACACTATTCTTGAATCTCTGCTCTGCTTTTTAAAGCCAAGTGTCCACAATTATTGGGAATCTCTCAGATGAGAAGCAGAGAAGGAACAATTCTGCTTGTCTGGGATGCTCTTGTCTACACACAACTCAGTACACAAATCCATCCTGAGTACATGCTATGTATAGACCATCACTGTAAAGAAGTGAGTCTTACAATTCCAGCGTTCTCAAAGTAGAGCCATTACCTGCAGACAGGTACATTGCCACAAACTGCTCTTGACCCAGAATGTTCACGATGCTAGATGAAAAGCTCCACAAAACATACATGTTTGCTGCCATGTGGAATAAGGAGAAATGACTGAACGTTGACAGCAGCATTGGAGAACACAGAACCTCTGCCAGAAAAGAGAGAGAGAATGTGGTAACCTGTAACACCTGGTCATTACGCTTTATTCATTTTAAGCTCGTCTCATTTTTGTTATTAAATCAAACAAAACAGTCATTAAAAGTTGAATAAGATGGTGTAACAGAGCATTTTCAAAGGATACAAACTACCTTAACAAATATGTTTCTACTTAGTAAGCAGCTAGCGATTCTAAAGTTGAAAGCAACTTCTCCTTATCACTAAACAATGAGAAATTATTTCAATTACAAACACAAAATTACATAAAATATTCTCCTCAAAGAATAGTGATTATAGATCTTAAACTTTTTATTTTATATTTTTTAAATTTAAGTGTATGGGTGTTTTGCTTGCCTGCCTGTATGTCCGTGTGTGTCTGGTGCCCAATGAGGCCAGAAGAGGGAAATGGATATCCTGGAACTGAGGTTATAGGCAGTTAGTACAGAACACTGGAAAAGCAGCCAATGTTCTCCACTGCTAAGCCATCTCTCCATCCCCAGGTCTAATTTTTTTGACAGGGTCTCACTTTGTAGCCCTAGATGTCACAGAACTCCCTATGTCGACCAGACTGTCCTCAAACTCAGAGATCCTCCTGCCTCTGCTTTCCAAGTGCTAAAATTAAAGTTCCACCAAGCCTGGCTCAGATCTTACCTACTATGTAAATTATCTTTCAGGCCTCAGGAATTACAGGAGAAACAAAGTTTTTATCCTCAAGGACCTTACAGACTTTACCACTGTACTTTGTTCATAATCACTGACAACTTATTCTTGTAACATTCAGATTAATTTAATATAATGCATATTTCCTACATAATTTCTACCTCAAATTAAATTCACATAAGTTGGACTTACTTGATGCAGGATTGGATGTAAAATATTTGATCATGGTTCGATGCAGCGAAGGCACCCTCCATAGGCAGAATACTAAAGCATTTGCAGCTATGATGCCTACAAAATAGAATTGAAGGACCTTAAAATAAGAGCCAAGACAGCCAGTCCAGTCCACCTGGGGTTCCCTGCCACAGTCACCTGAGTGCACTGTGTATCTGGTAAGGGGTAGTAGGCTAATAATGCAAACAATGGCAGTGCCTTTAAAGTGTCAAAACTGCCACATGGTAGGAAATCAGAGGACTCACGAAAGCTACAAATGTAAAAAGGTATTTATTTATATATGGCTAACAACACAACTTTGGAGTCATTATGACTTCCTTTGCTGTCTATTGTCAATTGCCGCGCAATTGTGTCCAGGCAGCCCCACCTCCCAGCTTGAAGCACTTCACTCATCTCCATCCATCTTCCTGTAGAGTGATAACACATCCAGCCTTCTTACACTTCTTCCCTGGTCTCTGAGGACAGACTCAACTCAGGGGGGCTAACTGGGAGGTTAGAGTCTGTTTTTTCTCCCCATTTTCCAAGACAGCGTTTTCTCTGTTTATCTATGACTGTCCTGGAACTCACTGTGAAGACCAGGCTGGCCTCAAACTCAGAAATCCTCCTGCCTCTGCCACAAGTGTTGGGATTAAAGGTGTGTGTCTGAAGCATCTTTATACCTACTCTCCCAGCCCAGGAACGTACTTCACCCAGCTCTCTATTTTTCTCCTTCAGAACAGTCTACTCTTCTTAGTAATAATCAGATCTGCAATTATTGTTTGATAATGGCAACCCAGAAGAGGCAGGAGTATCCAAACTCACAATACTGAGGCAAAGCCCACCCCAAATGACAACTTCCTCTAACAAGGCCCCACCTCCTAAAGGTTCCATAACCTCTCCAACCACCACCTGCCTGGGACCAAACACTTGAGCCTGTGAATGACATTTCACACTTAAACCCCAACACCTGGGAAAAGCCTAACATGCACCCCTGTAAGCTGAAGAGCAGAAATACTCTTCTTGCGGTTGTGTTGCAGAATACTTGTGTAAATTGTAAAGATATGTCTCTGCTTATGACACCTTCTGATTGGTTTAATACAGAGCTGAATGGCCAGCAATTAGGTAGGAAAAGATAGGGAAAGAAGAGGAGGAGGAGGAACCTAGGCAGTATTTCACCAGAGACATATGGTTAAAACAGAGGTAACTGAGCCATGTGGCAGAACGTAAGTAGGTAGATAGGCTCAGTGCTTGTGGCTTACAGAGACTCTTGTAAGAGACTTTGCTATCAAAAACTTGAGCAGCTAACAGTGAGCTACTTGGTGGCAGGAGACTAGCTATAAATGCCTACTACAGCATGGACCCAGAAACTTCCCAGACCTGAGGGTATGTGCACATGCAGGTTCTCGTAGAGGCAAGGTTATTATTGGACTGCTATGTAGGTGGAGCTGCAGGTATAGTAAACCACTAAATGTGGGTGTTGGGATCCAAATTCAGATTATCTGAAGAGCAGTATATGTGCTGAGCCATCCCTCCAGTTCCATTTGTTCTTAATGAACTATTTACTGACATGTAAAAGTTTTGTTTTTCAAACAGAGTCTCACTATATGGACAGGAGACCTGTCTATAAAGGTGTAGACCTCCATACCTAGCTGAGAAAAAGTTTTAAAGTTTAAGCTCAGGCCTTTTCTTATATTGAATGGGAGAAACGCTTCTGGTCTTCTGTGGTGATAGATTGTATATTTAATAAAAAACAATCTGAAATATCAGAGGACAGAGCCACCCAGAAAGCCAAAAGTTCATGGAGTGGTGGTGCACATCTTTAATCCCATCACTGGGAAGAGATCCCATCCAGAGAATCTCTGTTAGCTCAAGGCCACCATTAATCCTAGTACTAGGAAAGTTGATCCAGGAATTGAAATAGCTAGGCAGGGGAAATAAAGAAAAAGAAGGAAGCAAAAGTTCTTACCCTCTGCCTGCTCACCCAGTCAGCCTGAAGAAGAGTTGGCTGGGTGAGAACTGGCTGAGCTTTGTTCCCTATCCCAGACTATTTTTATTGAATACACAATGTATCACCACAGTCCTGCAACACACAACATATCAAGCAACTGTGGAATGCAATGAGAATGCTGAAGGAGGGCTGATGAGATGGCTCCGTGCTTGCTGTTAAATCTCACAGTCTGAGTTCAATCCCTGAGTCACACACAGTTTAACAACTCCTGACAGCTGTCCTCTGACCTCCACATATCATGCTGTGTCATATGCACACTTCACATACACACAAGTAAACAGATGTAACTTCCAAAGAAAATATTGCAGGTCTGATACCCTAAGGAAATATTAATTGTGGTTGTTTTTGGAAAACAAGCAAACAAAACGCATTAATCTCAGTGGAAACAAATGTGCTTCCCTAGAGCTACTTTCGAAGTTAACTATCTATTAGGACCGCACTGCCTAATCAGTTCTACAACCATGGCTATTGCAAGCTGAAGAGCCTTACTCCATTGATTCAAGGTCCCATTTGCTCAAAAGACTTCAGCTGCACTCCTGTGTCCACAGTACTGCTAATCTCTCTGCTGACCTCAGGGTGCTACAATCACCTTCAAGACAGCTGGTGTCATTTATGAGAAAACAGCAGTGAATTCAGAAAAACAGAAGCACTTTCCAAAGAAAGCTTGTCAGTCATAAGCTTGAAGATGACACCAAGTTCTAATAAAGGAGAAATACAGACACTCTTTTATCAAGAAGGAAAGGGGAACAGGCTACTCTCTAGAAATCATGTTTACTATTCATGTAACTATACAGAACTTACAAATCCATTTCCTTGAGTTTTAAGTCCGTAAAATATTATAAAACTGTTAACATTGAAAAATCAGACGCCTTTCCATAAAAAATGTAGAGAAGAAGCATGTGGTAGTGTAAACCTATAACCTCAGGAGGCACAGACAGGCAGATCTCAAGAGTCCCAGGTCAGCCTGGTCTACAGATTCTGTCTCCATACTCCTCAAATCAGGGAGTGGCATGGGTGACTGAAGTCCCACATTTAAGGCAAACTTTTGAGCATGATTTAGGAGGCAAAAAGGTTAATTCGGGTTACTAGTTACTACTTTACTAGTAGTTTGACATCAAAAGGTTCTTTTCATACATTTTATACATGAATAAAATTCTCAATTAAAAGTGAGAGCAAAATCCTTTGTCTAGAAGCCAGTCTCCTCTCTAAACATAGAAACAATTTCCATGCAGGCAGCTCACCGACTCCTTTGGCTTCTTCCTTTTTTTCAGTTTTCCAGGCTGGCCTCAAACTTGTTATGCATCCTTAAACTTCTGCTGCACCTGCCTCCACCTCCCTAAGCACTAGGATTACAAGTATAAGCAACTTTTCTGGGTCTGTGCAGTTCTGCAGTTGAACCCAGGGTCTCTGTCAACTCTGTTCTATCCCAGCATTCCTTCATCTTCTCTAAAGAAGGAAATAACAGCTCAGTCGGTAGAGCCTGAGACTCTTAATCTCAGGGTCCTGAGTTCGTGCCCCACGTTAGGCACCATTTGTATGTTTTCTGAGCAGCAGCAGCCTACAGCTTCTGTCTGACTCCACCCCCTCTTCTTTATCTCTGCTTGGATTTCCCTGCCTGCCTCTAAGCTGCCTTGCCATAGGTCAAAACAGTTTCTTTATTAGCAAATGGTAATAAAGCACATTCACAGCATACAGAAAGACATCCCCCATCAGAACAAGCAGTACTGTTTATTTGTTCAATATAATGTTATATACAAACCAGGAAAGTAATCCAGAACATCTTGACATGTATGCCAGATGTGATTGTTGGTATTGGCAAGACCTTTTGATAATACCTTGCTATATAGCACAGACTGGCCTTGAATTCTTTGTCCTTCTATTACAGACCTGGGCTATCATGCCCAGCTCCACACTATTTTATACTATTACATGGACATGTGGTACAGAGACTCCCTGTCTTCTAAGCCACCAGTGAGCATGGTAATGAAAGCCATTGCCTGTGACATACTGTACCTTTTGTTCTGATTTCTCTTCCCTTGAATGGCTAAAACGTGTAAGCTAACACAAACCTGTCACAGTCCGCTGGCCATCACTTAGGCTATTCCACCACTTGTTAATCTAAAACAGAAGGAAAATTGCATATAACTCTATGTGAAACACGTCAGACTAAGGGGAAAAGTGGGTGATTTTTCTTAGGATTGAAACTGTTTAATAAAAAGAATTTTCTACCTAACAAAACATCTTTCTTATAATAATCTTCTTGTGGCTGTGACTAAGAAACCTATCAACCCAAATTTATCAACCACTATGATGCCTTTGGTCACAACACTGTTTCTCAAGTTTAATTTGGAGGACCAGAAACTTCTTTAACCATATTAATTTTGTGTCCCCTAAGCATCACAATCCTTTATAATCTCAGAGAAACAGTTTACTGTCCTCAATAAGTAACTCATTTCAACCAATTTCAGTATCTCCATTGTTCCCACACAATATCATTTTAAGATTCCTTCTACTGAAAAAGTCTTTTAGCAATTCCCTAATTATAAATATAAATGAGTAATTCAAGAAAAAAAGAGCTAAATACTAAGAAGACTCAAAACAATGTGTGCAGTTCAGAGAACAGAAAACATAAAACTGAGAATGTAATCAAGTTTCTACTGTCTGGTGTCTGAGACAGCAGCTGCTTCTGTGCTGTGCTCATGGGAAAAGGTCAAGTGTGCACTGCTGTCTCCATGTCCTCTCCAGAGCATGCCTTATGCTCAGACATTATCTCTAAACTGCAGATTCTGCTAGAGAGAGAGAGAGAATTACAGTGCTAGCAGTACTGTAATGAGACCTACCTACCAAGAGTGAGGCAGAGCCACACAAGATAGAGAAGGTAAGGTCCATCAAGTTTAAAATTGTTAACTAAGACCTGGCTGTGGTGGCAAAAGGCTTTAATCCCAGCACGTGGGAAGCAGAGGCAGGCAGATCTCTGAGAATTTCAGTTCAGCTTGGTCTGCAAAGTGAATTCCAGGACAGCCTGGACTACACAATGAAACCCTAACTAAAACAAAACAAAACTTAATTAAAAAAAAAAAAATTCCAGCTAAGGGAGCTGGAGAAATGGCTCAGTGGCTAAGAGTACTTGCTTCAAAATTATGAGGACTGAAGTTCATATTCCAGCAACTTTTATAAAGTTTCAAGAAATCCAACACCCACTGCTGGCCTCTGCCACCCTGTAACATACACTCTTGAACATACATTCACATGCTCTCTTCATGCATGCTTGTGCACACAGGCACAAGATATATACCTTAAAATAAAACAAAAAAAAATAAGAAAAAAGTTATAACTAGGTGCTAGGCATGGTGCCATGTGCCTGAAGTTCTCGTTATTTAAAAGGCTTAGGCAAAAGAAATGCTTGAGCCCAGGAGCTGGCAAAACCCATCTCAAAACAGAAAGGGGCTGGAGGTCTGCTCAGTGCTTGGGAGCACCAGCTGCTCTTAAAAATGACCTGGGTTCAGTTCTCTGCACCTACACAGTGGCTCACAATCACCTGTAACTCAAGTGCCAGAGGATCCAGGATCTTCTGACTTCCGTGACACCAGGCATGCACGTCGTACACATACATACATACAGGCAGGACAGACATACACATAAAATTAATCTTCAGAAAATGGAATTCAAACTATAGCTTTCACGAAAACTGTCAGGTTTTGGGTTTTTTTTGTTTTTGTTTTTGTTTTTTTTAAGAATTAGTCTCATTGTTGAGGCCTGGCTGCCAACACTCAAGAGATCGTCTGCCTCTACATGACACCTGGGCCATAGAGACATCGACTGCCTCTGCATGGCACTGGGGCCACAGTTTCAATGCAGTAATATCACTCACTACAGAAGATAAGAAAAACCTTACATTTTCAGAACACACTTTGAAATATTTGGGACGCTGATGGTGTCTTTCCAATAATCTAAGAAGGAAAGGGAAAGAATACAAAAAATAAACCTGGCCATATGCTGGGAACCACTGTTTGCACAGTAACATACTATTCTCTCTACTTCTCAATCTGAAATGTTTCCATGTTTAAAATGTTTAAGAAAAACTATTTTAGGGCTGTGATGTGCCTAGCATGCAGTCCTGGGCTCCATCCAAACACACACACACACAATCAGTGTGCTAGTTCACACCCATCAACTCAGCTCTTGGGAAATAGGGGCAGGATTAGAAAGTCAAGGTCATCCTTGTCTATGACAACATTCAAGGCCAGCCTGAGTTCATATTTAAGATCTTGTCTCAAAGGTAATTTTAGTTACGAAACTGAACCAGACTTTCATATGGAAGGAAGTCAAGCTACACACTAGCATGTATATGACACACTAGCATGTATGTGAGTCCCCACAGCTGCATGTATATGACACACTAGCGTGTGTGTGAGTCCCCACAGCTGCATGTACAGTGACACACTAGCGTGTATGTGAGAGTCCCCACAGCTGCATGTACAGTGACACACTAGCGTGTGTGTGAGTGCCCACAGCTGCATGTACAGTGACACACTAGCGTGTGTGTGAGAGTCCCCACAGCTGCATGTACAGTGACACACTAGCGTGTGTGTGAGTCCCCACAGCTGCATGTACAGTGACACACTAGCGTGTATATGAGAGTCCCCACAGCTGCATGTACAGTGACACACTAGCGTGTGTGTGAGAGTCCCCACAGCTGCATGTATAGTGACACACTAGCATGTGTGTGAGAGTCCCCACAGCTGCATGTACAGTGACACACTAGCGTGTGTGTGAGAGTGCCCACAGCTGCATGTACAGTGGTGGGAAAAGGTTCCTAAGAATCTGCTTTCTAACTAAGAGCTTGATTTGTTGTTGGGGTTTCCTCAGATTTCCAACTCAGAAATCTCCAGGTAGCATGGACAAAAAGGCTCACACTACCACGCCAGGCTAAGACTTCATCTTCCACATTATACTCAGAACTGTTTCAACTTTCCTTAATGAACATGGATTTTAAATACTATAACCATCACTTGTTTGACTACTATTAAAAAGAAAGCTATTTATGAATTAAGGTTTTACTTATACATCACATATTATTTTCAACATTTTAAAGAATCAGAGATGGTCAGCAGCTGAGTGCACTTGCTAGACCTGAGTTACTTCCTAGCACACTCCCCTGCAACTCCAGCTCCAGAGGATCCAATACCGGCTAGCCTCTGTGAGCACCAGCAAATATGTGGCATACACACACATAAATCAAAAGAAATCCTTTGGGGGTTGCAGTCAGAGAGATGATGGCTCAGCTGTCAGGAGTTGCTCTTTCAGGACTATGGTTTAATTCCCAGCACCACATGGTGGGTCACAACCATCTGCAACTCCAGTTCCACTGGGATCCAGAATCATTCTTCTGGCCTCTGAAGGCACTGAACACACATGCTGCACAGAAACACATGCAGCCAAAACAACAAGATACATTTTAAAAGAAATGCTTTTAAGAGCCCAACAAACAAACCAGAGCCAGATATGGAGGGTGGGGGATGTGGGGAGAATGCTTGAAAACAAATGGATGTGGAATTAAGTGTGAACCCATGGCTCAGTGTCCAGCATGTGCTGACAAGTAAGAACACTGTCTGGAAACCTTTTTAAGAGCTCAGTTAAGAGGAAAGAAACCATCAGTTTCACACAAAGTAAATACAGCTCTACAGGCTCTGAATTGGCATTTCTGGCTTCCCATCCCAAACAGAGTCAGGAAATAAAGCAATGGGAAAGTACCAGTCCATAAACAACAGTCAGAGCAGTGTTTTAAAACCCAACTGATAGCTGTCTGAAAGGTGCACAGGCATATGCACATGCACACATATCTTTCAATCCCTGTGATCCAGTTACAAACTGATTTAGCAGGGTGAAGAAAGTGAACATTGGCTATAGCTGGCTAGAAAAGAGCCACCAAACTTTTTTTTTTTTTTTTAACTCTCTGTGGCAACTCTTGACACATGTGGATTGAAGGACAAAGTTGGGATGGTGTCAATTATAATACTGCCATACGTATTAGTCAATACCTATTGTGCTTAAAGGACACAAAAGAAGAAGGCTATGTCATCAACTTCACAGCTATGGAGGGAACGCTGCCATTAAGTAAGGACACTTCCTAGAGCCAGGCCTCAGTAGGTAAGACACTTGCTCAACAAGTCAGACAACTAGAGTCTGAGCTCCAAACCCATTATAAAAAGCTGAGCATGACTGCACATGCCTTTATTCACAGCTCAGGACTACAGTGTGAGACCCTGTATTTAATTAAAAAAAAAAAAAAAAAAAAAAAAAAAAAAAAAAAAAAAAAAAAAAAAAAAGGTCTGTGACCCCCATTTGAATACCAGGGCTTTCTCCAACACACACAATAATAAAAGTTTAAAAAAAAAACAAACAAAACAACCTTCTAAATGATCAGACTTTTAGATTTGTGGTTGGATAGGACAAAGAAAGCAAAGGTATTCTTACCTCCTTTCTGAGGTCTCCTTCCTTTTGTGGCCGTATGCTATCCAACCAGTCAGCTTTTATACCATCAAAATAATTCTGGACCCTGGATTTCAGTGATTCATATTGCCAAATAGCAGCTGATCCAAATGCACAGCCTGTGAACTAGAAAAAATATTTAAATAATCTGAAAAGGAAATGTATTTCCCAGATAATATTTCACCTAGCACAGTAAAACCTAGCATGTTGCTTTATTAGCAGCAAGTGTCCAGAGGCCCGTTTCCAACAAAACTCTCCAGATAAAATAAAAATACCAACTAAGTGCCACTTGAAATACTATGTGAAATAGGAAGCCCATGAATGTCTTTCTTAAAGCTCATGGAATAGGGTCAAATTCTGAAAGCTATTATTGGATCCATTCTTTAATATGAATTCACTCAGGCAGTTTCCCAGTCACACTGAGCCCCACCCCTGTTCTTCCGGAAAGCTGCCCAGAGCAGTACTTGAATACACAGCTATCAGGAAGCTGGGAAAATACCAGTGGTGTGAGCTCTTACCCCAACAGTGAAGAAAAAGGGTTTCACCAGAGTTCTTATAGGGTAGGGGGAAGGGTAAAAGACTGTCTCTTCCAGAGGTGGGATCAAGGCACTTCTCTTGTAGGCTTCACCACTTGACCTTGTGTCTGATCTTCGAGGTTCAACCTTCCTTGGTGCTTTTCTAAATCCACATTTTTGCTGAAGGAGTAAGTTAACCCTGTGGAGGGTGGGTAGGTATTAGAAGCCATGAATCTCACAAGCAGTAATCCTAGGAACATGCACTTGGCCTCAGTCAGCATCAGCTCACTTGATTTTTCATGACAATCCCCAAGAGGCCAGATTCCTAATCTCAAGTAGGCATCTTTTTTTCCAACATACTATTTTTACTGATTTATCTGAGCTTCACATAACGAACCCTGATCACTTCCACTTCCCCATTTTCCCATGTCCACCCCCACTTCCTGTAACTTTCCCCAAAGAAAGGGGGGGGGCTGCCATGTTGTTTGTTTTTTACTCTTTTGAGGGGCCCATCACCCAGCTCCCAGATAAGTCACACAAGCAAAGACGCTTATTCTTAATTATCTTAATTATAAATGCATGACCTTAGCTTGGCTTGTTTCTTGTCAATGTTTCTTAAATTATCCTGTCTACTTTAGCATCTGGGCTTTTTCCTTTTCTTACTTCCATCCATCTTACTTTTACTCCATAACTGGCTGGGTGGCTGCCCCTAGCAACCTCCTCTCCTTTTCTAGCTCTTTTTCCAGCTCCTTTTCCTTTCTCCCAGACTTCTCCTATTTATTCTCTCTGCTGGCCAGCCCCTCCTATCCTTTCTCCTGCCTCAGTATTGGCCATTCAGTTATTAGACCATCAGATGTTTTAGACAGGCACAGTAAAAGCTTCACAGAGGTAAACAAATGCAGCATAAACAAAAGTAATACACCTTAAAATAATATTTTACAACAATACCAAATATAATTACCTACTGGAGCATGGTCAAACCAGTGGTCAGCCAGTTTTAAAGAAAACTGAGTCCTTCCCCATGCCAACCCCAGACAGAAGCCATCAGCTGTGAAGAGCTACAATCCTCAAGAGGCTAGATTCCTAATCTCAAGTAGGCATCTTTTTTTCCCCTCCACATACTATCTTTATTGTATCCTTAATCCTCTCAGATAAAATAAAACACAAACTACATTAGTTCAGAGTGTGCACCACTAGGCTATTACTTTGCTATCAATAAGAAAAATAATCCCTCTAGTCTCTATATGGGTTTTGTTGTCTGAGAAAAGAACTAGGAAAATTGTAAACTATTTCTGTTTCTATTTTATTTTTTGTGTGTGTTCATACCCACACCCCAGGGTTGGAGGACTCTTCTACCTAGTGGAGCCATAAACTGTCAGCTTCAATAAGCATAAAATAACTGCTTTGTTTCCAAAGGAAACATTTCAGTGTGTTATCCCTACAACCATAACTATTTCATTTGATGAGTACTGATCATTATGAAGTGATGGATCCCTCCTACCTCTCTCCTTACTTCACTGTTTTAGGGATACCAACTAAACACAATGAGAAAGGTGTGAATCCATAGAAGTAGGCCTTCTCAAAACATCTGGCACTACAAATAATGGTCCCCAGTCCCAGCCTCTGTAAGTCTATGTGCTCTACTCTTCAAACTGACCTTTCACACTGATGGTTCTGTTCTCAAACTCCTTAATAGTAATGTGCACCCAAAGGCTCTAAGTTCCTTTATCTATACAAACTCAATCCATGCGAGTTCTTCAAGTCCATTTTTCTTTTGCTGTTATTTTCATCATACTCTAAACAGGAGGCTAAGGAGAATACTGAGTTCCTTACAAGCCCAGGCTACACCTGAAGGTCCTGTTTTTGTTTTGTTTGGGGAGGGGGGCTAGGGAGGGGGGGAAAAGGAGGGAGGTAAATAAAGTGGGGCGGCTGTAGACCACTTGACTAACAAGCATGCTGGGCCTGAGCTCACACCAGGGATGGTAGCACACACCTGTAATCCCAGCTCTCAAGAGATGGCGGCAGGAGGCAGGACTGCTACATAAGGAGTTTGAGATGTCTCAAAATAAAGGAAAAAACAAAGCCTTTTGTCCCTAGTCTAGTCCCCTCCTTCATGCCTGGGTTACATTTAACAATGTGATTCAGAAGATTCACAAGATTATCCATTTGTTCAATCAATAGTAAAGTTGCCCTCAGTAGCTCTAAATCCCTTCAATGCTCCGAACTCTTCCATGGCAGTTATCAGTCTGATAAGCAAAAACCAGTGAACAGCCAACCCAGAGGATTTACACTTAAACCTTAACATTTTGAACTACAAAGCCAAAACAGCAGCTACTTCCATCCCTCAAAACTAGCATTTATCTAAAGTATCAGTTTTATAGTCAAATGCATCCCTAAGCGATGATTTCTTAAAGCTTTATTCTTGTTTTAAACTTAATTGTGTGGATGAATATTTGTCGGAATGTATGTCTCTACACAACTCATGCATACCTGGTGCCTACGGAAGCCAGAAGAGGGTAACAGATTTCTAGGACTAGTATTACAAGCAATTTGTGAATCACTGTGTAGGTGCTGGGAATTGAACCCAGGTCCTCTGTAAGAGCAGTGAGTGCTCTTAACTGCTGAGCTATCTTTCCCAAACCCAGTGATTTTAAAGAACAAAAGTAGAGCTAATAAAGTGATAAGTAATCAAAACAAGTAATGTCACTTAGGAGCAAACCAAAGGATCATTATCAGAATGCACTCATTATACAGACCAAAAGCTGTAGCCCAAAACTACTGATTCCTCTTATCAGAACAGGAATTAAGGATATGAATCCAGCAGTTTAAACTTAGCAACCATCCTTTCTCCTTTCATGATAGGGTCTCATTGTGCCTTAGGGTGGTGGCCCTTTAATTCTTGACCCTCAGACTTCTGAGTACTGGATTAGACCTCTATCACCATGCCCAGAAGAACCAGACAATTCTAATAAAAGATTACCTCTGCATCTCATCAATCATTTAAAATCCTTAAGTTTGAAAATTAAACTGAAACTCCAGAGTTAAAGCAAAGACACTTACTCTTATTCATTTAGATGAGTGCATAATGTGGAAAATTATTTACCTTAAGTAAGAGGAAAACTGGAAACAAGTTTTGTTCTTTTTATGTTTTTGTCTATGCATGAGTGTTTTGCTTACATGTGTGTCTATGTACCATGTGCATGTCTGGTGCCTGAGAAATGTCAGATCCCCTGGAACTAGAGTTACAGACAGTTGTGAACTGCCATGTAAATGCTGGGAATTGAACCTGTTTCCTCTAGAAGAGCAGCCAATGTTCTTAAACATAAACACTAAGCCATCTCTCAAGCCCCATGGTTAAGCCTCAAGGCTAAAACTTTACATAGAAAACTTATATCCATGTATTATTGGCTAAATGATGTTACAAATAATTTTAATGAACTGTTTTCAAGCATGTGAGTATAAATACAACTTAAACATACATACAGGTTGGTAATGTTATGTTTATTAACCAAAGCTGAGAAGAAATAGCCTGGTATTCAATTGGAGAGATGTATCTAAACATGGTTGATAAGAATCATTCTTCTTCAAACAAGTTTTGGAGGGCTGTGAGGGGATTCTTTGTGTTTTGTTTTTGAGACAAATTATGTAACTTTGGCTAGCCAGGGGCTTGATATGTAGACATGGGTAGCCTTGAATTTGCAGAGCTCCTCTTCCCGGATGCTGAAATCACTGTCATGAGCCACCAGGTCTGGCTCTGTGTCAACTTTTGAAGGCCAAGAGTATTTTCTTGAAACACATCTTGAGTTAACAGTGAAAAGAATAAGCCTGATATACTACTTTGTTTCTTACCCATTTAATCCCGAGAAAACTAACCCCCACCACCAAGGACCACAACCAACCATTTGCTTCCCTTGGATTTCATTCAACTGAAAAATGATGCAAGTTCCACTTTCAAACATATTAAGTGCCAAATGATTTTTTTATTTCCTAGGAAAGACCAAATAATAGGACTACTGAAATCTTCTGTCATATAATATCATAAAATCTTACAACTCTTATAAGTACTGAAATGATTTTTGGCAGGTGCCTTGGGACTTTGTATTTTTATAGGTCTTTGTATCACCACATAAAGTGTTCGTAAAATGCAAACTCCTGGGCCTCTTTAGAACCACGCCTGGGTCACTCTATTTTAGCTAATTTTAGAAGCACAACTCAAAGCACACTAGTGACTACAGAGAAAGCCATCCCATCCCCTATTAAGTTTGTACTTCAGAAGACAAGAGCACAGCCAGTACCTCAGGCTGGCCCACATCCTCATACTACATTCTGCCACACAACCACAAAAATGTCACTTTCAAAGTTTCCATATAAATCTTTAATTCCACATGTACACAAGAGGGTGTTGAGCCAGGGTCTGGCCTTACAGTCCAGATCCTACCTACAATCTCTACCTCCTGGGTGCTGGGATTACAGGCCTGAGCCATCGAGGTGTGGCCTTATTAGAGATTGTGCATGTTAGACAAGCACTTACTGATGAACTCTATCCCTGGGCTTTTTAAAGGCTCCTCACTAATAAAGTAGTCTCTCTCTACTGCCTCTTCCCAAAATCATTACAGCAAATCAATGGGATCATTGAACTCTTTATTCACCTCCAATTAACTGCCCCAGCTCCACCTGTTAATTTTTTTTTTCTCTTATTAATGGCATGGTCTTATGGCACCCAGGCTGGCCTTAAACTTCTGATCATCCTTACAAGCGTGTCGGACCACAACAAGCTGGAGAACCATGTTAGCTTGTGTTATGGAAGACTTTTTCCACAAATGCTGATAAACCTCACTCGGGGAGCTTACCAAAAAAAAAAAGAAAGAAAAAATCCAGGTTCTTTCACTTTTACCACCTTCCTGGTCTGATTTTGGGTGGAACCTGGGAAACTCACACTCTGCAAACAGTCCAGGTGACTTGTATTTATTTATTTGTCTATCTATTTATTTTTAATACAGGTCTTCCCCAGGCTCCAGTCACCATCCCTCTGCTCCCGACTACTGAGAGCTGGCATTACAGGCCGGTGAATTTAATACAGGTGGAAGCTAACCCATACGTTGATAAGATTTCGGGTTCCTTGGTGTTATGGTACCATCAAATTAGGTAAAAATCGCAAAGTTGAAATCTTTGGTTGAAATTTCAAAGTCAAAATTAGTTCTTCAACTGTTTTAAGAATTTCTTTTGCTACAGTTAATGTGAAATCGGCCGACCTGAAAGGCCATGTGTTTCCCACAAAAGTATAGGGGATGCCTTTCTTTCCAAAGCCATCAATACCTGAGTCTCAACTCTTCAAAGAAAAGGCCTCTCCCGGACCCCTTGCTGTCTTGCTCGCTGTGCTGGAACACCGGCTTTCCGATTACCAGCCACATGAAATGAAATCAGACTTCAGCTACCCTACCAGCTCGGCAACTGCTCCGCTAAAAGGCGGGCTCGGTACTTTTCCTCTCAAGAATAGGAGCCGGACACGCAACTACCCCTCGGAAGTTAGTTCCCCTGTCCAGCACGCCCCTCGCCAGGACAAGGAAAGTGTCACCGCGGGCTGAGAACCCGGCGGGGACCGGAGCGACACCCTCAGAAGCGAGAAGGGAACCAAGAGCGGAGAGGAGGCGGCTTCGGGCAGGAACTCGTCAACAATGGAGAACCGGAGCCCCGGGCGGCCGCCGCCGCCGCCGCCTCCCGAGGATGCGCGCGACCCCAGCTCAAGGGAGAACCGGGAAGCCGGAAGCGGCAGCCATTACCTGCGTCCGAGCAGCCGCGGGACCTGGGCCGCAGAGAGCTCCGGGCAGCCGCCGCCCACTGGAGGCGCCCACGCCTGACCGCAACCCCAGCCTCGCTGTGCCCAACCTCGCAACGCCATCTTCCCAACCTCTGTCCCACCATGGCCCGACCTTACCAACCCAGCCCCGGAACCACTTCCGGGGCGAAGGAAGACCACAGAGCGCGGAGGAGCAGCCTAGAGCGCCACCTGGAGGCGGAGCCGCTTCCGACTGGCTTCCTCCCCGTCCAGCGCCTGCTTGGAAGGCCCTGGGGAAAACTGGAGTTTTGGGGTAACGTTGTGTATCGGACACCGACCGGTCATTACATTTAATCACAATACACCGTTTCACAGTGCTTCCGGGGCTCCGAGAGGTGAAATGACTTAATGACTTGCGCGTATAGAGCTTGTTACTTGTCCTGCATCTTACCACTTCATGTTATTCTAATATACTCATACATGAGAGAACAGAGCTCATATCTTTAACCCGAACTGAAATGTTAGCCTGTGAGTCAGCTGTTTCCATGCCTCAGTTGCAAGCATACTCAGCCATTGGTAGTATTTCAAAGGCACTGATACGGGGAATGTTATGGTTGGAGTCTGTACACTGGCAACCCTAACAAGCGAGGCTTGGCCACCTGTCTTCAGTGTGCCGATTAAACAGTCAAACAATAAAAAGCAAGAAAAGATTTATTCAGTGGAGCTACACTGGGAAGAACCTAGAGGTCCAGCGACTCCCCAAGTTCATCTTCTAAGTCTAACATGAGGATCAGGCTTAAACAGAAGGCAAGAGATATGCAATGAGGAAATTGACCCCTTCCCTCTCACCGTTATTTCAACTCCATTCTGCAGGTTAGCCCACTTGACAAGCTGCAAATCTCCCTGTAGGAAACAAGTTCCCCCTCCCAGTATGAGATTTCTGGTTCCATTTCTTAGGGTCCATTATTTCAATCACCTGATAGCCAAGAGAGAGCCATAAATGACCCTCTCCTCACTTACGCTGGTTACGTCAAGCCAAGATAGAAAAACCATGAGAAAATTAAGGAGGCTAGGGGAGGGAGAAGAGATTCCAATACTTCAGTGGGCTTGGTCTCTAGCCAGCTGAGAGCCAAGCATCCCAACACAATTAACATTTGCTGTGAAGACAAACGTTCCTTGCACTAGGGATGTTTCAAATGAGAACGTTACAATACCAATGAATCATGCTTAATGCCTAAGCATGGGCTTTCTTCCCTTTCCTAGCTATAAATCTGCAGTTTTCTAAGACTCTTGCAATAAACTCCATTTATAGTAAAAAAAAAAAAAAAAAAAAAAAAAAAAAAAAAAAGACACCTTTTAACTCCTTTCACAACTTTATGGCCATGATTTACACTATTAGACTAATTTATCAGAAGCACCTCCAGGACTGCTCTGTCTGCAATCTCATTTATCTAAAGAAGAAAGAGCTTCAAAAGATCCATGGTTCCTGAAAGCACAGTGTGCACAGATACACACGCACAGGCACTCATACAAAAACACACAGACACAGACACATACATGGGGTGGGGCAGAGAGAGAAATCATTAAAATAATTTTAAATTTTATTCTTTGACAATTTCTCAAATGTATAAGATGTAACTTGATCATATCTTCCTACCCCACCCCACAGGAAAGTGGAATCTTTAAGAATAACGAAGTCTTTCCCTAATGCCTCAGCACCCTCGTAACTTGGGGTGCTAGGGTCTTTGGCAAACCAATGGCCACAAAAGCAACCCCTGAATAACAGCTTACAGACCTTTTGTTTCTCAGATTCAAATAAAATGTATGGACAATGAGAATTTAGGAAGGTATTTTCTATAGAATCATATATAGGAACTTAAAGAGGCTAGTAGAGCTCCTATTGAGCAGGGCCAGGGCCCAGAAAATGACATGCCACCAAGCTGTTAGCCCAGAGGCTTCCTGTAGGACTCTATGGCTGAGTGAGTAAGGAATGAGAGCTACCTGAGCTTCTGGACCTAGCAACTATTCTCTAGACTATGGATCTCAACTCTACCATACCTAAGTCCCACTTGAACATTGCAAATACCTCAACAGAAAAAATATAGCTAATTAAAAACACACAGAGAGGGGAGGAAGGGAAGAAGGGAGGGAGGGACTAGGAGGAGAAGGAAGGAAGAAGAGAGGAGAGGAAGGGAGGGGAGGGGAGGGGAGGGGAGGGGAGGGGAGGGGAGGAGAATGCAAGTCAGGCAAAATAGTGCATGTCTTTAATCCCAGTACTTGAGAGGTAGAGGCAGGCAGATCTCTGTGACTTTGAGGCTAGCCTGAGCTACATGATAAGACTTCGTCACAAAAACAAAGCCCAACATGAAATAGTAACAACAATAAACCCTTATGGAAATCCACTATTGTGGAAGGTAATTTTAATAAGAGCTTGAATACAGGTCCTCAAAGACATGTTATTAAATGGAGCTGGCTGTGGTATACCTCGGTATACCGTGGTGTACTGGTATGGACTGCATGGTGACCACTGCCATCTGACAAAGTTCCAGCATTTCAATGTCACAGACTTCAATTCTCCAGCACCTTCTTACTTTCATTTTTAGTGATCCTTACTATAGGACATGGAGTTCCCTTACGCATCTTCCTCTAGAAAATTTTGTGTGGACTTTGAAAGATGAACATAAGAGCCAGAAGATGTATGGCTGCCTTCTGGACATGTCATGGCTTTACAGTCATGAATTCACCTCAGCTATGATTACTGCCCCAGATCCTATGAGCAAGCTCAGCCAACATTGCAGCAAGCACGACTAATTAGACTCGGTGGGTTCCAAGAAACCCAAACATAAAAGAAGGGTAAGTAAGAAGGGGGTGTTTTGGAAGGCTTCTGCTGAAAATGGGAGGGAAGAGTTGGGGGTACATAGCTTTTGGTTAGAGGCTCCAGCTCCCATTTGCATGGCCTGGAAGCCCCATTCTCCCCCACCCCCACCCCGTCTCTCTCCAAACCCTTCCCATTCAGAGAGTCTCCAAAAGAAAGTGGTCAAGAGGCCCAGTTCTGAATTCTTGGTGGCTGATGCAGCTTCTTCCCCCAAAGAATTGCCACCTAAGCACTCAGCTTGTGGCAATACTTGGGCACAAACACAGCTTGTGGTGGACTGTTGTGGGATATTTGTACACTGTGGAAAAAATATATTTCTGTGATTGGTGTAATAAAAGCTGAATGGCCAATAGCTAGGCAAGAGGGACTTATGGGCAAAGAGAGAACTCTGGGAGGAAGGAGGCAGGGTTGCTAGCCAGACTCAAGGAGGCATGGACAGTATGGAGATGAGGTAATGAGCATCCAACAGACTGTAGACTAAAATAAATGAGTTAATTTAGGTTATAAGAGCTAGGGAGACAAGCCTAAGATAAGGCTGAGCTTTCATAATTAGTAAGTGTTATTTGGGTGCTAGTGGTACAGGGCAAGACTCAGTACAGCAGACATATAATTGCCTCTTGCCTAAAGTCTATAAAACATCCATGCCCTGGCCTGGGTTTATGTGTCTTCTCTGACTTCAGTCTCTGGGACTGGACAGCTTCCTGGGAGACACTTTGTTCAATATAGCTGGTGTACTATTTTAATTAGACTTGATCTGGCTTACTGCTTCAGAGGAAAAATTTATAAGGGTGGGCAGAAAACCTACTAGATAGAATTAAGATACTCTATGAAATTGTCAATGAATAAATAAAGGATTTGTAAGGAGAGGGAATACTGAAGAAAAACCAAACTGAAATATTGGGAATGAAAAATTCAATAAAAGACCGCAGAAAGCCCCACCAATAGCATGCGTCAAGAGAAGGGCAGAGCATCAGGGTTGGAAGTCAAGGTAAGCGACTGCAGCAGTGACAAAGGTAAGTAGATAGGAGTGTGAGAGCACAACATCAGAGATAGGAGATTCCAAAGAGGCAAAACTACAGATTCTAGGCACAGAAGGAGAATTCCATACCAATATGAGTAGAAAACATTTCAAAATCATAGCAGAAAGCTTTCCGAATCTATAGGAGGTTTGGCCATCGATGTGGAGGAGGCATTTACAACAATAAACACAAAACCATAAACATTGTCCTCATGTCACATTTTAGCTAAAACCCCAAATACACAAAGCAGAGGGGACATATTTAAACCTGCACAAAGGAAACATCACATGGCACATGAAGGCAAGCCTTTCAAAAATCATGGGTTTCTCAACAGAAACTTTATAAGCCAATAAACCATAAAATGATGACTTTCATTCCTTAAAGAAAATTTGCCAAGCCAGATGGCCACACCCAAAACTATCTGTGGTGGTTGAAGAAGAAGCGTCTCATGGTGGAATCAGACTGAAGGAATTCATGATGACTAATCCAGCTGTACAGAAGATAACCTGCAGACTGACAAGAAGGAAAAAAACGCATCCCAGAGACTGAAGGAAGAAACACACTAGAACCACAGGAGAGGGAAGGACCAGGAAAACATCAGCATAGCAAAATGACAGCACCTGTCAGTCACAACTGAGTATTTTTCCTTCTTTTTATTTATTCTTAGTGTCTTTCACATCGTGAATCTGTTGGTTTTCGCACATGAGCTCAGACACACTGCCAGACCCACACTAGAGTTTATTCAGGAAAGTTGCCGGGCAAGGGAGAGAAGCAGGAGACAAAAGAGAGAGACCTTTCACGTGGTGTCTCCTTTTAAGAGAACGGGTGGGCACAGATCTGCGCAGCCGTGTCTAGGGACGTGCCCTCTGTATGCAGTGTGTTTTGCCGATGCCATGTTGGGTTTACCACTACATGCCAGGAATTCTTCTCTACCCGGCGCCATGTCGGGTTATCAGACCTGCACGTTTAGCTGCTATGTGCTAGAAATCCTTACAGACTCTCCATCCCATTCATTTCCCTGTCCCTTCATATCCACCCTCTGCCCTTGCAACCTCCCTCAAAATAAAATGAAATGAAATTTTAGAGAAAAAAGGGAGAGACAAAAATCAATCTTGTTATGGAAACTGCAGTGCGACACAGTGAGTCACAGAGTTTACTTTTATCCACATATCTACTTGCAAGTGTTCATTGCAGAGTCATCGGCCTGGTTCTAGGCCTCTGGTTTCTGCTACACCATGCTGGGCCCTTCCTGGGACTCATCCTGCTGTTGTCCTGTGCACAACTGAATATTAATGGTTGAGTTTCCCGATTAAAAGACATTTTCAGATTGTGAAAATAATCAGGATCCATCCATTTGTTGCCTCCATGAAGTGTACCTCACCATCAAAGACAGATGTAACCTTGAGGTGAGAAGATGGGAAAGAACACACCAAGAAAATGGAATAGGAGACAAGCAAGTGCCCCTTCCCCAAGAGCTGAAAAACGGACTTCAAAATGAAAAGAGATAAACTGTTTCATGAATCCTAATTGGTCTTATAATAAATACACAGAGCCAGATATTGGGGTAAATGTTGAAAGATCAGAAAGACAAAGGAACCAGCCAGTCACTTCTCATCTTACAAGTCCTCAGCAGAAAGGATCCTGTCTCCACAAATCCTCAGACTGAATGCCCCTTGGATTCTGTCTCCTTCAGCCTTATATTTCCTTCTCTGCCCAACCATATCACTTCCTGTCTCAACCTCCCCAGTGGTTTGATTAAAGGCCTAAGACTCCCAAGTACTGGGATTAAAGGTGTGAGCCATCACCTTCTGACTCTATTTCTCTTTTAGACTGGATTAATCACATGTAGCCCAGGGTGGCCTTGAACTCACAGAGATCTCCTGGAGTACTAGGATTAAATGTATGTGCCACCACTGCCTGGCCTCTGTGGCTAACTAGTGCCTGGCTTTGCCCTCTGATCTTCAGGCAGGCTTTATTTGTTAGAGTATATACAGAATATTACCACAGTTAACTTCAGGTTGTTGAAGGGAGAAATTCTCTAAGAAGACATTACAATTTTATTAACTTATTGTTATTATTCTGGGGACAGGTTCTTGATGTATAGCCCTGGCTGGCCTGGTGCTAACTGTATAAACTAGACTGGCCTCTTTACAGAGATCTGCCTACCTCTGCCTCTCAAGTGCCAAAAGTAAAGGCAACTTACAGGCCTCCCTCCTCCTAAACATCCATCTGTTTCCAAGTAATGGCAAGGTTATCTCCCTTCCCTGCTATTCTCAATTATCTAGCAAATAGTCCTGGGCAAGTCCAGTCTGGTGGTTTTTTTCTCTGCTTTGAACTCTTGAAGATGCCTCTGAGTGTTCTTTCTCTTACAATAAACTCCACCACTACCACAGAGTAGCCATTTCGGAGGCATTTTACTACTCTGTTGCTTACTACGTAAAGTTGTGATCTGGTCAACCATCTGCTTAGATAAACTCTGGAGTAGGTACAAGTAATCTCATACAGATGCTGGCAGTTTGGTTCCGATGGCAGCACCTTGCAACAGTGGAAAATCTCTTATATTTTTATTTATTTATTTTTGCAGTGCTAAGGATAGAAATGAGAATCTAGAACATGCCAGACCAGTATTCTACCACTGAGCCACACCCTGACCCTTACTTCTCTGGTCAGAAAGTGTCAGGAGAGGACAGAAAACAATATGCCCCTCCTGCACCCACAGGAGGCAGATGTCTGTGTCCTGTCAATACATTTCTATTGTCCCAGAAAGTTCCTTCATTTTAAGAAATATTTTTATATTTATTTATCTTATTTATATGTTTTGCCTACATGTGTGTCTGCATACCATTTGCATGGCTGGCCCTGGAGGCCAGAAAAGGATATCAGACTCCTTGGAACTGGAGTTACAGATGTTTATGAGACACTACGTGGGTGCTGAGAATCAAACCCAGGTCCTCCAGGAAGAACAGTTGTTATGAGGAGCCCACCAGAGGTGATCATTCAGACACAGTTTAGACAACTGGAAGTCTTTATTGCAGATGTCTAGGACTACACTCAGGTACGCCTCAAGTATGGCCCTGAGTGTCTGGAGCATGAGTTATTTGAAGTAAAAACATATCAGGAGAATTTGTAGGAGCAAGAAGTTTAACAGAAACTAAGTAAGATAAGCAGTTGGCTGAAGGGGGCTTCTGCATAAACAGGCAGTTTATCAGAACGAAGATAAATTAGCTTGGGCATCTTGGACTCAGGTTCTCAGAATAGAGTTTGGTAACTTTCCAGGGCACTCTCAATCAAGGATATCAAATTCCAGCTAAATGTGAAATGGCCTCAGCAGGAATGCAAAGTGGAGGAACCTCTGCACTATCTTCCTCTGTCCGAAGGAACTACTCTTAACCACTAATTTACCCCTCCAGTTTCTACTCATGTATTTTCTAAAGTCAACTGTATTCCTAAACCTTGGAAACCACTTATCTTTTTAAATTACTAATCTGTTTTACTTTTTAAAAAATCAAACAATGTACATTCATCCAAACATATGTGTAGTTTTGCTCCATAAAAATGCTGAGGACTGAGATGGTCTGGGTTGGGGTACAATGATGTTTGTTTGTTTTTTACAGGATAGCCAAATCCTTTCCCAAAATGATTTTACCATTTGACAGGCATCTTCTCACCGGTGTGTGAGCACTCTAGCAGTCATCACCAGTGTGTGAGCAGTGCTCCAGCAGCCAATGGCAATGTGTGAGCACTCTTCCATCACCAACAGCATGTGAGAAGTCTCTAGCAGTCACCAGCAGTGTGTGTGATCACTGGAGTAGCCTCCCACAGTGGTGTGTGAGCACTGTAACTGTCCCCAGCAGTGTGTCAGCCTTCTAGTAGTCACCAGAAGTTTAATCACTCTCTCAGAAACCAGCAGTGTGGGA
Source organism: Phyllotis vaccarum (assembly GCA_033318265.1). NCBI lineage: Eukaryota > Metazoa > Chordata > Mammalia > Rodentia > Cricetidae > Phyllotis > Phyllotis vaccarum. The sequence continues at coordinate 186,618,838 of JARWLC010000002.1, forward strand.
GAGTTTTATCACTCACCAGCAGGGGGAATGCTCTATTAGTCACCAGCAGGGTGTGAGCACTCTAGCTAGCAGTCACTATCATTGTATGAGTCAGCAGCTGGGCTCTTGGTTCTTTGCTTTCTGGTTCTTAGGATTGTCAGTTTTGTTCTTACCAATTCTAGTATGTGCGGGATGGTTTCTTGTTTTTATTTTAATCATCATTTAATGCAAGCAATTCTCTTTTTAATAAGATTTTTTGGAGACAATATTTAAAAATTCTATGATTGTTTCAAGTAAAGTAGATCTGGTGTCCTTAATGAAACTGTAATGTGAACTGTATGTAGGAACCTCTTCTTTCTGGTATGAAGAAAGCAGGAAGACAGCAGAAAATGATGTGTGCTTCTGCTCCAGCCCAGCCTGCTCCTATCGGTGACCACTCCCCAGCATTGCATGCAATACTGTTTATAGCATTGTGGGAAAGTCTTTCCCTTTGAATCTTCTTGGCTATTACATTGTGACATTTGATTTCCCCCAAATAATCTATGTGAACTGATTCAATGTCAACCTACCAAATGTTATAAAATTCTCCTTTGCCAAAAAAAAAAATCCTACTCTAAGTAAGAACCAAACCACCTAAACCAAATTAGTTATTATTACTGAATCCTTGCTAAGTCCATTTTCTGGGAATACGGTCAGAGCTTGTGTGAGAACTATGGGCAGCTAAGATAGATTAAAAAACAAAGTCTTCCATTCTCTGATTTTTAGGGCTGACCAACTGTAGATCAGCCCTGCAGTTGCTCCTGGTGCAGGAAGGGGCGGGGGGGGGGGGGGGGGGGGGGGACGGGACAGGACACAGGGGACACTGGAATGGCAGGTCTGCTTACACTACAGGCCCCCCTCTCTAGGACTGAGGCTGCTTAGGCGAAGCACTGCACAGATCTTCTGGGGTTGAGGCTGCAGTGTCCCCCCAAAGACATATCCCAGCCTGAGACCCTGGCTTTCTTCTGGTAGTTGAAACCGAAAGGTCCTGAGGAGGGTGGCGAACATCAGGAAGAGCTCCATCCGAGCAAGTTGCTCCCCAGGACACACCCGATGCCCTGGAAGTGGAGGGAAAGGTCAGAGGGCAGTAGGGGACTGTGTCTGTCCCAGTTACCTTCCCACCTACCACTTGGGACCCAGCACTGTGCCTGATACCTGCGGAGAAAGGCAGGAAGGCCTCATTGGCCACAAAGTTTCCATCTTTGTCTAGGAAGTGGCCCGGGTTGAATTCTTGAGGAGTCTCCCAGCACTCGGGGTCACACAGCACAGAGGCCAGATTGGGCAAGACGATGGTACCCTGCCGAGAAGAGCTGATGGGGCAGGCGGACCCTCAGTGGCCCTCCCTTCAGGCACACACCCATTAAGGATTGAGTCTCATTCCTCTGGCTTCATGGCATCCCACGATGAGGGGAAGGAGGAACGGGGAGAATGAAAAGGTTGGGGAGGAGAAAGATCCCGTGTTGGAAAGACAGAAATGTAGAGTCAGAGATGGAAACGTGACTGGTTGGACTGGGAGAGGAGACCATGAGTATGTCCTCAGATTCACCGCGCAGCCTTACCTCCCCTGCGGCCCTAACCCTAGTGTTCACTCTGTTTCTCAAGTGAAATGAACGTGTGTCTGCAAAGAGAATACACTGAGCAAGCCGGAGCAGAAAGGGCCCTGAGCTAAGGAGAACTTCACTAACACCTAGGGAGATAGCTCAGTGGTCCAGTGCTCGCCTAGCCTGCACAAGGGCCTGAGTTTAAGCCTGAAGCCCAGGCACAGGAAGAAAAGAGGGTGGGAGAAGTAAGTGGGGGGTAGTTATGGTCCCGGGCCTTCAGATACGCAGTCAATGCTGGTGAAGACTTCCTACCCTGCGGCTTCTTTGTCAATTCCACAGGAGTCGGTCAAATATCCCATGGGCATCAGGAGACTGATGCAGGATTCTTGGTTTTGACAAAGAGAGCTTTAAGTTTAAAACAAAATAAAAACAAAACTTCTAAAGAATTTAAACTCCACATCCCAAGCAAAACGTGATGAAGACAGAATTTCTCTTTCTCCGTGTAAGGAATGCTGACACAGAGGCTGTTGGGGGAGGGGGGTGCTATTGTTGAGATTGCTGCGCTGCCTGGGCTGCAGGACTAGGCCAGGCTCTAGCCATCTGGACCGGTAAGACACCCAGATCTGGTCACTCTGTGCCTTTATAGAGGTGTTGGGAGGCATATGTCTCCACTAGTGCCTGAGTAAGCTGTACATCTCCCTGTTACAGTGCTGGGAATTCCCCTGGGTCTCCTCCTAAACGTAAACAGCCAGAGGCACTGAGACGCCACCTCCTCCCTGTGATGTTAGGGCTTCACTCACATGTCTCTGCCTTTAAGTCAGACCTCAGCCAGACCATCAGTTTCTGCTCTTTTGACTGTGAGCCCGAGTGTTTACCACGTCATCTCTGTTGCCCAACTCAACAGTTCTTCCCCTTCGGATGAAGGGACATTTGCAAAGAGACTGTGGACTCGCATGTATCCCAAATGACATCTGGTACTTTGCAAAGCACGAATTGATCTTGGCTCGTGGAGCAGAGTCAGAACACTCCATATCCACTCATGAAAGGGCAACATGACTTTCCCCAGATCACAGAACTATTTGCCTCCTGGGGAGACTATTCTAGCTTGCCCTCAGTAAATGGTAGTTTGAAGTTCACCATCACTTAGAATGTCTGAGCAGGGACAACTTAAAGAGCATCCATGGTGGTGGGCCTGTTGCTGGTGTCCTGTCCCTCAGCAGTTAAAATGGTGTGTTGAGTAATGTCAACTGTCAACTCAACAAACTCTAGAACCACCTGGGGTATGAGCCTCAAGCACAGCTGAGGAGTTCTTGATTATGTTAATTGAGGTAGATAGACCTACCCACAGTGGGTAAGGTAGCACCGTTTCCTAGGCAAGGGACCATGGCCTATGTAAGGGTAGAAAAAGCTGGGCACTAACAATTCATTGCTCTCTGCTCCTGACTGAGTATAATGTACCAGTTCTCTCAGGTTCCTGATGACTTAACTTTCCCTCAGTGATGACCAGAGTTCTCTGCAAGATCAAGTACCCTTAACCATCTCTGCATCCCCTAGTTTTAGTTTCTGAGATAAGATCTCCTGTAGTCTAGCCTGGCCTTGACTATGTAGCTAAGAATGACCCTGAACTCCTGATGTTCCTGCCTCTATTTCCTGAGTTCTGGGATTATAGATATGTACTACTATTTTTATTTGTTGATTTACTTTGTATTATTGGCTATTACACCTAGGACCTTGCATATGGTAGATATATAAGATATGTGTGGACAGCACACACTAGAAAGAGATATCTTAAAATACTCTGAAACCACAGGAAACTTTAAAATTACCAAAGACTGCATTCTATCATAGTCACATCCCAAATGGCGCAGATGCCCGAATGAGTACCAATTAGTTATCAAGTTAACAGACGCTGTAGCAAGTGGCTGTGCTGGGAAGGAGTGATTTCTGCAGGTTCCAGACTGCTTACCTTGGGCACGTAGTAACCATGCATCCAGGTGGAAGTCACACACTGACGCACAGCGCCCACAGCCACAACGCTGCTAAAACGCTGCACTTCATGGAGGACAGCACGGGTGTAGGGCAGGCGCTCACGATCTTCATAGCAGATGGCCTGTGAAGCTCCCAGCACCTCGTCCAGCTCCTGCTGCACTCTTTCTGTAGATGGCTCAGTCAGGGTCTTGGGAAGATGCCTGTGGACCAGCCTCCCCACCCCATCCCACTGTACAGCTCTATCCAGCTGCTAAAGAGCCCTAGATCATTCCCCCAGCCCACAGCAGCTGTGCCATGCGAGAGGCCCAGGACATGAGTCTCATAGCCTAGGAACCATTGCCTTCATGGCTCTCCACAGGTACTTTGGCCCTCAGAGCTGGTTACAGCCTGGTTTGTTCCCTGGAGAACTCCAGCTACCTTTACTCCTCACAACCGTGATCTCAACTTTACCCCAGAGCCTGGTATGTGGTAAGCGCCAAATCATTACTGAGTGAGTGAAGTCAAGTTTCCCCTGTCACATCAGTTCTGAGAGGTAGAATGTTTTCCCAAGGTCATGTAGTGAGGCACAAGTTGGCAACAAAATCCCTCATGTCTGGCTGACTCAAAGCTGTCAGTGATCACAGAACAGAGTGGTGGGGGCATGGTGCCTGAAGCCAAAAGTACTCTCGGTACTAACAGACCAGGGAAGTCAGGCAGGGTATAACTGAGAGTCACCTACCCTGGATGGCTTTGTGATGGACTAGGTATATGAGTGCCCAGTGCAGTGTGGTAGCCGTGGTGTCGGTGCCTCCAAGAAACAAGTCAATCACCACTTGGATCAGGTTCTCCTCATTGAATGTAGAGGCAGGATCATCCATGACCTGGTGGGGTGGGGTGGGAGAGCAGCCCTGGTTCTAAGCATTCCCTGTGCACAGCCCTGGTGTCTTCCCAAGATCTGACTTGTTCCAAGACTTAGAGGACCAGAACTTCTTGAGGGTAAGACCCTTGGAGGGTCTGAGTCCTGGAACTAGATTGGTATCAGTATGCGACTACTATGGAGTTCTGTCCCCTCCATCTACAACTCCCGCTTCACAGCCTACCATCTGTAGAGAAGTCAGCTCTGGCCTGGAGAGACCTTTTCTAAACCCAAGTTTCAAGGTGCCCAAAGTTTGTAGAATGAGTCAAACATCAGAAATAAAGCTCATGGTTGAGAAATGAGATACAACCCAGGAGCCTCTCGATCCCTGTGCTCCAGGCTAACCTTGGTGACTTGTGACAGATAGCAGTTGACGAAATCCTTGGGGGCCTCAGACGCCCTGAGTTTGTGCCTGATGATTTCATGACAGATGAAGTTCCTCACAGCCGCATGGTGCTGGAATATCCTCTGATGGGGTCCCGAGATGTAGCGGAGGGCCCAGGGAAACATGTCGTATAGCTACAGAAATGGTCCACTCAGAGCCTACACAGGCAACAGTCAGTCTCAAATCAGGGCATCTGAGCATTGTATTGGGAGCTCCAAAATGGGCTCGGCTTCTGACTTAGAAAGCTCAGGGCTGCCTTTTATGTGGAGAGCCCCAAACTGTCTAGACAGAAATGAGAGCCTGAGGAACCCAGAGTCAGATGCAGCCACACCTCCTGCCTATGCTTTCTCTCCCAGCCAGACCCTGGTTGAGGCTCCTGCCTGACTTGGATCCAGACATTCCCATGGCCTGCATATCAGCCTCCCCCAAAGTCAATTACCCTACGCCAAATAGTGCTGACAAAGGTTAGGCCAAGGTTGATGGCTTGAATTAGTTCCAGGAAGAGGGGCTCCTCCGACAGGATGTGATGGCCAAACACCAGGGCCCCAATAACTCTTGTTGTGGATCGAACAATAGGAACCTGGGGGTCGAAGGGCCTACCTGTGAGGAGAGGGGCAGGGCTCAGTGTGATGTGGTACAGCCTTGAACACTGCTATTCCTCTACTTAATGCATCCTCATACCTCATTCAAGCACCTGTCAGGTGCCCCCCAACACTTTCTATGGGCCATGTTCTATGAAAGACGCTGCGAGAAGCTGACTAGACACACACTATGGTGCGGGTATGGAAGAAGGTGGGATGGGAGCTAGCTGTGCCTAGGATTCAGGGAGAACTTTGTTCCCCCCAAGACAGGTTTCTCTGTGTGGCCCTGGCTGGCCTGGAACTCACTCTGTAGACAAGGCTGTCCTCAAACTCAAGAGATCCTCCTGCCTCTGTGTCCCAAGTGTTAGGATTAACGGTATGTACCACCACCACCTGGATTTCAGGGAGAATGTAAGTCTTTTGAGGCCTGAAGTCTTTTGAGTACTGCTTCACCACAGGGAAAGAAGAGCTGTGGTCTATGAAAGACCAGAAGGAAAAGCACCATGTGCACAAGGCGGGAAGGATGAAAGGCCCTAAGTGTTGCCAGAGAACACATCTAGCTTCCACTTCCTTACCTATGCTTAGGTCTGTGTCCTCTCACCTGGGGAAACTCAGTCAAACTGCTAGCAAATGTTCTTAGGCTTCAGGGACATACTACACACACACACACACACACACACACACACACACACACACACACACACACACACATACCATACACCACACACATACACACACAACATACACACACACACAACATACACACACCACACACACACCAAACACACCACACACACACACACACACACACACCACACATACACATACCACACACATACACATACCACACACACACACCACACATACACATACCACACACACACACCACACATACACACACACCACACATACCACACATACACACACACCACACACACCACACACACACATACCACACACACACCAAACACACACCACACATACACACCACACATACACACACACCACACATACCACACATATACACACACATACCTCACATACCACACACACCACACACATATACACACACACACATATACACATACACACACACCACACATACCACACATACACACACACACCACACACACACACATATACCACACACACATACACACACATACACACATACCACACACACATACACACACACATAGACACCACACACACATATACACATACACACATACCACACAAACACATATACAAAACACACACACCACATACACAATACACACACATACTGCATACACAATACACATACATACTGCATACACAATACACACACACACACCACACACACATACCACATACACAACACACACACACAGAGATACACACACACATAGACACACTGCGTGCGCACACACACACTTCTACAGGGTTATATACGAGTGTGAAGGGGCACAGGGACAGGGCAGGCTTGCCCTGGCTCACTTGCTCTCACCCTGCTCCTGGTGGAACACCTTAACCAGTTCTGCTGCCTCATGCTGCAGCTGCGTTTCCAGCATCTGCTTGCCAAGGCCCAGCTCCCGAAGAGTTGTCAGACAAAAGCGTCTCTGTTGCCGCCATGTATGCCCATTGCTGCAGATGATACCTGGGCCCAAGGAGGAAGAAGAGAGATCAGCACCCCACCCCACCCTCAGGAGACTACACCAACCTGCACAGGGCTGCTGCTCTGACCAAGAGAAGAGGAGCATTGTGGGTGGTGGTCAGTGAGCCTGGGGTTCTTAGGGTGGGCTCAGATATGCCGGCCCCAGTTCTTCAGTCTGATTCTGCCCCAAGCCCCCACAGAAGTGAAAGAGAAAATGGAGAAGGAAGAAACTGAGAGGCCCTGGGAGCGGACAGGAGCAAGGCGCTTTCTGAGACAGCAGTCACGAGCTCTCACAGGTACTCTAGATGGCCGATTCCCCAGCACCTGGGAAAGGGGAAGCCGGTTCCTAATTAAAGACTGGCACACTGAGGGTCGGAGCATGAAGCTGATGCAGTCAACGCCAGGAAGCCAGGAGGGGGCTAAGCTGGGCTTGGATACAGGTCTTTTTAATGCCTCCCCTCACATGGAGGGGTTTGAATATGTCTTCCTGGTAACAGCCCTGTCTGTTGACAGTTCTCATCAATCCTTGCCCTCTTAAATGCAGTGATGTACAGCCTTATGCACCTGCCCTTTCATAGTCTGACTGTCCCTCCCTCATAGGATGGGCAGACTCACCTTTTTCTCCAAACAGGTCTCGGAAGAATGGGGTGAGGGGCCTCCCCGAGAACTGTTCTGAGTTGGAGACCAGTGCTTCCTTCACCGCCTGGAAGCCGTTGAGCACCACAATGGGTGTAGAGCCCAACCACACAGTGAACATGCTGCCATAAGTCTGAGCCAGCTGTGGAGAGACCAGGTATTCCATGGTTGTACATGAAGCCCTCTGGCCAAACACACTATTCATACATTCACATGTATACCTACTATCGCATGAATCACTGCATTCCTGCACCCAACACTCAACTTCTGGCATACCTCCTCAGAGCACTTAATTCCTCAGGAGCTAACCCAGAGTCACAGACTCCCTGGATCGGGGTCCAGGACTCACACCCTGTCAGTCCTGGGAATGAGTTGTGTTCCAGCATTGTACATGATAAAACAGCCTGAGTTTCTGAGATAGGCTTCTCCTGTTCTGCCCGAACCCCCCATTCTCTCACCCCACATTCTGCATTGTCTTTATACTCTGTTTTTACAATCTCTGTATGCCCTCTCATTTGGCAGGTGAGAAAACTGAGGCTCAAAGCTTCAGGGCTGACAAGGGATAAGACCAGGGTCTCCCGATTCCCATGTCCAGCCCCGATTCTTGCTTCCCCCTCCAATGTCCCTGGCGGAGAAGACAAAGTGCCTCTGTCTGCCCTGTAGGACTTCATGCTTGTGTCCTGCTCTGTACCTGGAACAGCGTGTCTGGGTGCAGCTGAAAGTTTAGTTGCCATAAATTCCCAAGGACAGGGAAAGGGAATGGCCCAGGTGGGAGGTGGCTCCTTTTCCAGAAGAAGGTGGCAAGCTTCAGCAGCAGGAAGGAACCCGCCAGGAAAGCCAACCCACTGAGCAGGGAGAACATGTCTGCCGCCTGCCTGCCCGGTGATTCCTCTCCTTCCCTCTGCTCCTTAGTCACTAATCAGGCCCCCTACTGCTGTCTGCTCTGGCTTTTATGCTCTCAGGCTACTTGGCGATGGGAGGCAAAACCAGCAGAGTAAATCCACTCAGTCACACTACTCACACAGGAGCCGCTTCACTGAGCAGGGCCGCAGGGCTCTGGTAGGGGTCAAGTTGCAACCAGCCTTGCTGCTGTCCCATATAGCTCTATCTCGGGGGAGGATCCACTCAGCCTCTGCCCAAATAAATGGTCTGCTAACTGACTTTGCTAGCCTTACTGAAGCACTAACTGAATGGCAGCATCTCCTCTGGAGACAAACTGCTCCATCAGGATGTGAATAAAGCTGGACTCTTGGGCCCGCTTTCCATGGTGCAGACAGCTTCTGAATCTCTCCATCCTGCCTTTCTCCACCTCCTCCGCCCTCTGCTCAGCACAGGTCCTTCACCTGTCCAGGATCCACACACCTGTCAGAAATCATGTTCCAGAGCCTTTTATTTATTTTTGACTGTCCTGGGAATAAACTTATGGGGTCCTCTTGCCTCAGTTTCTCATGTGGGATGGGATATACACTCAAACTAGCTAACTCTCTCTCAGAGCTGTCAAGCTGTCACACCAGAGTCCAGCAACAAAACAATACCACACTCCAATTGGGAAAACTGAGGACATTTTAGTCAAGAAACTATTGTTAATGGAGCATGAATGGGGCGAGGCATCCACAGATAGAAGGTTAGCCACACCTGAATCCCTGCCACTCCAGGGTTCAGTCTGAGAAGATGGGAGAGGTCTGGAGATGGACAGTGGTCATGGCTGCACAATGATATCAATGCACTTACTGTCACTGAATCACATTCGAGCTACATTTTATGGTATGAAGAGTGTTTTACTATATTTCCTGTATTAGTTCTACATTTTTCTTGAGAATGTCATACATATACACTTTAAAGCATATCTACCCCTACGCTCACCTTCCAACTCCCCCTAGTACTCCAAATACATCCCCCCAAAACTTCATATCCTTTTTAAAATGAGTTTTTGATTAACCTACTGGGTTCAATTAGTGATGCTCATATATTTGTGGATGTGGGACAGACTCTGGAGTATAGGCAACCTGTCAGCGGTCATCTTCCCAAAGAAATGATTTTCCTTCCCCCAGCAGCCATCAGCTGCCAATAATTCCTCAACTAGAAGTGAGGCTCCATGAGCCTGTACCCTATTCATGCTGGACGGGCTAGATTGCAGTAAGCCCAGTTGTGTTGAGTTCATAATTGCAACAGTCTTGCGTGGCTAGAAAAGAGCAGGTTACAGCATTCTACAGAACTCCGGCTTTCCTATGATGTCCCATTTAGGGTAGGGCACTCACCAGTCATTTGTTCCTGTCACATTGGCCACTCGAGCCTCTGGATCAGCTGCTGCCCACGGAAGGTGGGATTGGGAGGAGACACTTCTCTAATTAATAAGGATGTTTTATTTTGAGAAAGGATGTCAGGTAGCCCAGGCTGCCTTCAAATTGGCTACATAGTAGAAGATGACCTCCTGTTTCCACCACACGGGGCTCAATTACAAGTGTGCATGCCATGCCACTCTGTCCAGCTTTTGTTACTTTTTTCGTTTCTTTTTGAGACAGTGTATGTAGCCTAGGCTGCTCTCAAACTCTAAATGGTTGAAGCAGGCCTTGAACTCCGGACTTGCTTGTCTCCACCTCTTGAGTGCTTGGATTACAGGCCGTGCTACCATGACAGGCTGTGTACTACAATTTTCAAAGGGCCAGGAGGTCAATCTGCGAGGAAGCCAGAGTCCTACAGATGGGTAGACTTGTAGACAAACCCATGCAGCTTCCTGTGCCCAGGACTTACTTGGCATCTCCACCGCTGGGGGATTCTAGCTCCAGGTTCTCAACTGGGTGTAGAACGATGTTCAACTTGCTGTTCTACTGGGAGGTGAGGTGTGGAAATGCTGTGCAAACAATTAACACTGACAGAAACGCTACAAACAGTTAACAGTGATGGAAACGCTGTGCAAATTGTTAACACTGTGACAGAAACACTGTGCGAACAGTTAACACTGATGGAAACACTGTTCAAACTGTTAACACTGTGACAGAAACAGTGTGCAAACGGTTAACACTGATGGAAACACTGTTCAAACTGTTAACACTGTGACAGAAACACTGTGCAAACAGTTAACATTGATGGAAACACTGTGAAAACTGTTAACACTGTGACAGAAACAGTGTGCAAACAGTTAACACTGTGACTTCATGGAGCTGCCTTCCCACTAACAAGTCCTGCTTCCCTTCCTGGAAATGTCATCAGCTAAACTGCCACACTCGGGAAGCTGAGGCAGGACCTTGAACTGGAGGCTACCCTGAGCTACATACTGAACCCCCTTTCTAAAAACAAAACAAGGAACAGGCTTCTTCTCTCTGAGGCCTTACCGAGTGAATTTCACCGATGTTTAGCCACTGCTTCTATACTGCATGTTCCCACAGTAACACCCCCCACCACACAGGGCCTCCTTTAGGGTTGATCTCATAGTTCTGTCTGTCCACCCCATTTTTTTACAACATGGCCAGCTCAAGGGGTGGGTAGATCACACTTCTCTTTCTTTGGGTTTCAGAGGTTGCTCAGTTTTAAATCATCAAGTGAAACACTGTGAAAGGACTTGGTAGTCCTGAGACCCTATCCCTCAGTGTACCATCCCTCAGTGTACACGAGTACATGATGATCCTTTCATGTGACAATCTCCTCCTGTTCCCACTGCAATGAGAACTCCTTGAGCCCAAGACTTGGTCTCTACTGCAGTATCTTGTCATGGCCCAGTACATAGTGCTAACATTCACCTGAACTCTTCTGCTGAAGAACATCAGTGTTCATCAGAACCTTTAGTGTGTAACGAAGATGTCCATGTAGCAGCAGCTGAGGTGATAACAGCTCTAAGGATAGAGGTGAGATACAAAGATGGCTCTGTCATATGCCTATACGTTTTACCTGGGTACCATCTATCCAGCTGTAGGGAGCAGGCATATTTCTCAGAGTCTTCTCAAATCAGACACACCATTTAAAGGCTTTTCTTTATGGTGGAAAACCTATCACCCTACTGGAAAACATGTCTGCCCAACCTCCTGTAGTGTGTTGACCTATGGCAGGCTTCTCCTTCCCTAGCCAAGGTTACAGTGTTCTGCCTGTTGGGAAATATGTCTGCCCAACCCTACCTAGTTATTTACCTGTGGCAGGCTTCTCCCTTCCTAGCCAAGGGTTACAGTGTTCTGTTTATTGGAAAACATGTCTGCCCAACCCTCCCTAGCATGTCGACCTATGGCAGGCTTCTCCCTCCCTTGCCCAAAGGTCATGGCACTCTAGCTGCTGAGGGCAGGACTCAGTTTCTAAAACAGACACACCCAGCACACTGGGCCACCATAATTCAGAGAAGGCAACAGGGACATGGAGGTCCCCAGGACAAACGCCTTTATTACTCAGCTTCAATGACCAAACAGTGGCCACAAGGTTCTCTTTTAAAGGACTGTCCATGTAGCACGTGGCTGATGTAGGATAGTTGCCAGCAAGATGTGCCAGGCCCTTGGTGGACTCTAGTCAGCTATCATTGCTCCCCAGACCATGGGGACTATTTCCTTTCTAGAATTCTGCACCAAGAATGAACAAAATGCAGGTGCCTCCCATGCCATCACTCTAAAACCCTGTAGTAAACCAAGATGCCCTCTCTGAGGTGTTCATGTGTATTTTAAAACTGTTTCTCCCTGAGGTACTCAAATGATGTTTCCCTTCTACTTAAACTTGGTGAGATGAAGTCACTTGCAAGAGCTGGGAAGGCCGTAATTCAAACCCAGGTCTTCTGTCTGTAATTCAGTGTTCCTTCTCTATGGCTGCCTCCAGCTGGGGCAGAGGAAGCCCTAAGCCAGCACCCGTACAGGGAACTCATGATGAAAAGGAGCCCAGAGCCTGCCATGCTTGTGGGGTTCTAATCCAGCCGCAGAAGATCAGACCTTCCCAGGCTGCTGCCATTGGCAATCCCTCTGTGAGCAGCTGCATCCGGAATCCCTTCTCCAGTGCAAGGTCTTGGGCATGACCGTGCCCCTTCCTCTCTGCCTACAGGCTCTGCTCACCAAGAGCCTTATCCATGACATTAGATAACAGCGGATATGGGAGATTACAGCATCAACCATGGCAGCAGAGTCACTTCCCTCTACAGACTGTCTCTTACCGTCGAGGCCTCCAAGCCATATCCCCACCAAGCGGGGAGGGGACCAACAGAGGTGGTACAAAGTCAGACAGGTACACCAGATCCCTGAGCTGACCTTACACACACACACACATACACACACACACACACACACACACACACACACACACACACACACACACACACGAGTGTCGGAGGAGTATAGGGCCCTGGGTTTCATTTGTATAATGTGCCCTAGTGCTTCTCATGAGTTCAAGAACAAATACATGGGCCTGACTCCTGTGGCTACAATGTGATGTCTCCAGAGGAGAGAAGCCATTTCTGGAGAAGATTTGGAGACCTCCAGACTCCTAACTTAAGAAAGGGCAAACTCAGACCATATCTGGTGTGTGAACTTTATTGCCACACACTCATCAACACCACAACACTGACACTGAGTGTCCAGTTGTGTAGTTCGGAAACATGCTGTGAGGCCTGCCAGCCTGCTGTGAAGTCAATGCTGAGAATCTACAGGGTGTTTCAGTGGAATTTCAAACTCATTTTTGGAAAGAAGGAGCCAAACAAGTCTTCAACCGTGCTATGTTCCAAGGGCTCAGAATAAAATCTCATGTCTGAAAGGGAGGAAGCTGAGTCACCAGCAGCCTCAGCCATAGACTGTCTACCCATGGTGCTTTCTGCTGTTGAATTCTGGGGCATGGGGGCTAGAGAGATGGGGGCCAGAGGATCCAAGTTCAATTCCCAGCGTCCATACTGAGCAGCTTACAACCGCCCCTAACTCTGGCTCAGGGGGATCTGAAACCCTCTTCTGGTCTGGAATCAGATTCTGAAAATGGATTGGACTACCATGTTCTAGACACGAGAGCAGCAGAGACTGTGGCAGGTATAAAAGCGAAGCAATGATGACTTCCTGTTTAGACAGCATGGTTCAGGTGTGGTGGTCTTGAGGTACGATGTGCTCATGTGGGAATGGGGGATGGTGTACAACTCCCCAAGGTTTCTTCTCTCTCTCTCTCTCTCTCTCTCTCTCTCTCTCTCTCTCTCTCTCTCTCTCTCTCTCTCTCCTTTCTTCCCTCTTCCTCTCTCCCCTTCTCCCCCTCTCTCTTCTTTCAAGACAGGCTGCCTCAATCCTGGCTGTCCTGGAACTCACTCTATAGACCAGACTGCCTCAAACTCAGATCAACTGCCTCTGCCTCCCAAGTGCTGGGATTAAAGGCGTTTGCTATCACTACCTGGCAAGGTGTCCTTTCTTTCAGCCAAACAGTGCTTTGCCTAGCTACATACAAATGTCAGTATAAATGGTACATGGTCGACCCAGCCCTGCATTCTCCACTCGTGTGAGGTGGGCACAGAGATATTTTTGTTCCAGTCCCAAACAGTTCCTGGCACTTACTGGATGTTCAGTAAATATTTGGGGGGAGGAAGAGAAAGAAGATAGCGGGGGGGGGGGGAGTGGGGGGAGGGATACTGGGAAATGATGGGAGAAAGTGATAGAATGCAGTTAGGCAGCTAAGGAGCCTGAGGGGGGTGGGAAGCCCAGTTGGACATGGGGAGGGGTAGGACCCTAAGAACACTATTCTCAACAGAGGTCAGAATGACTCCAGGGCAGTGGCTTGCTAGATTCTGTTAAGGACATAAAAATGGGCCAGAACTGTGTCCCCAAGCCTCGAGACCAATGATTCTATGCAAAGTCAGTATATTCACCCCAAGTATTATGTATCCACAGGCCTACCTGGATGACTGGGCCTGTCACTACTGGGTGACAGGTCTCTCCTTCAGAAAGACAGGGCACCAGAGCTGAGCTGTGGGAACCCTGTTCTCAATCTGGGAACTTGCTAGCTAAGCTCTCCCAAGATGAGTCCATCTAAAGGGAGTAAAGGATTTCACCTGAGCCAAGGGTGATGTGTGCCCAGGTCAGAGGAAGATTTTGGGTAAAGAGAACATTCCATGGAAAAGGGGACATGTCCCCCTTTTTTCCTTACTGGAACCTGAAAGTGAGCTCAGCAAAGTTCTGACCTTATATAAGATCCAGGCTTTGCAGGTCATGTATACTAACATCAGTCATATTTAGAGGTAGATGTAATGGCAGACAACGCCTAGTCAAGCAGAGGTTCCAGATCACTGAAGCTGATAAAGAACAGGCTGGACTTCAGGGCCAGCCTGTCTAGGCTTGGCGTGCTGGAAGTACAGCTTGATATCGCCTCTTCCTTAAATTTTATGTCATAGAAATCACATGTGTAAAATGGTTGAGAAACTTCAGTTAGTTGGCCTAAAAATGTTCGATGCAGGGCTTACCACACAGGGTTTACACAAACTCACCAGCAGACACCCCCATCTCCAGGACTGGCCTAGATATGTCCTGCTCAATATTTCACTCCCTTCCCAGATCTACAAACCCAGTACAGAGAACTTCAGGTTTAGAGGTTGGGAAAGATGCCTGGGTTCACCAATGGCTCCATGAGTGGAGTGTCCACACCATCACGGATCATGGCTAACTGCTGAGAGTAAGGGTCTCTGTTACACTGAGAGCCTGCAGTATTGAAAACATCAAATTTAGCCAGGAATGGTGGGGCTGTATGCCTTTAATCCCAGTCCTCAGGGGCTGAGGCAGACAGATCCCTATGAGTTCAAGTCCAGCCTGGTATAAGAGCAGGCTCCTGTCTAGCCATGCCCACACAATGGAACACTGTCTCAAAACAAACAGACACATGTAAAGACCTGCACACAGAAAAGAAAAAACAAAACCATGTCATTAACCAACAAACTTGGACTGGGCTTCCAAGGAGCACTCAGTAGCAATAGAGCAAGAGAGATGTTCCTGCCCAATCTAAGATTCGGCTTCCTGGTCCCAACATTGCAAATGCTCTTCTCGGCTTTATTTTATACTTGGGTTCTATTGCCTAATATACTAGGCAACTGTCCCTTAAGATTTTGGGGAGGGGGCCAGACTGTGGTGGCACACACCTTTAATCCCAGTACTCTGTAGGCAGAGGCAGGTGGATCCCTGTGAGTTTGAGGTCAGCCTAGTCTAGAGTGAGTTCCAGGACTGTCAAAGCTGTTACACAGAGAAATGCTGTCTCAAAAACAAAACAAAATAAAAAACCCAAAACAAAGTCAATAAGTAACATTTTGCAAGAGTGAATATTTGACCAGTAAGCTTTTTTTTTTTTTTTTTTTTTTTTTTAAGTTTATTGATGGTTCAGGGCACTGACACAGTTTAGAGGCTGTAGCAGTAATGTGACAGAGACAAAGGAAGGGAGGGCACCTTAGTGAGGACAGCGAAGGTTAGAGTGACAGTAACAGGAAATAGCACTTGGAAGTGATTGAATCTGGAGCAGAGCATTATAGATTAGCTCAACCATGCATTTTTCTGGTATGCATGATACCTAGAAACACCCCCCCACCCCACCCCCCCACCCCACCCCGCCACACACACACCCTTCTCAAAGAAGGGTCAGAAGTTGAGAGGCCAGCTGAGGGCTGCCAATCAAGAAGACTAGGACAGTGGCCCTAGTAAAGTAAAGAATACTGTTGAGATGCCTCGTACGCGGGGCTAGTGAGGGGCAGTACTCAGAAGCCACGCCCACATCTGCAGGTGTCTTCCTGGAGAGGAAAGGATACAGGAAGAGCATGCAGAGGCGCCCTCTGGCGTTGGAAGGGTGAACACAGTGCATAGCAACAGTGGTTTTGGTCTAGGTGCTTCCGTGGTAACAGAGGCTCCACGCCTGCCACATGTAACACAGGAGTCACAGACCAACTGTAAAATGAGCACTTGAAATGTGACAATTAGGCAGGCAGCAGTGGCACTCGGGAGGCAAAAGCAGAGGCAGGAGAAGTTGTGTGAGTTCAAGGCCAGCCTGCTCTATAGAATGAGTTCCAGGACAGCCAGGGCTACATAGAGAAACTCTGCCTTGAAAAGCCAAACCTAACCCAAACAAACAACTCCCCCCAAAGAAAAAAAAATGTTACAATTTTGCTTTTCCTCCCTTGAAGCAGGGTCTCCCTAAGTAGCCAACCTTGCATGGGACTTGAGATGCCCCTGCCTCAGACTCCCAAGTGCTGGAGAGAAGTATGGACGGCCACACTGAACTTTTAACTTTTGAACCATAGAGGCAAGTCCTCAGAATTTAAAGACAGTAATAATTTATTTTTATACTTTTAATTTTTATTAAAATTAGATTTTTTATACAATATATTCTGATTGTGGATTCCCTCCCCCAGCTTCTCCCAGATCCCCCTCACTTCCTCACCCTCCCGACCCCATACCCTTTCTTTTTCTCATTTGAAAACCAACAGGCAACAATAAATAACAAGAGTCCCAAAAGAAGACAAAATAAACAAACCGGGGGGGGGGGGAAGAGCCAAAGAAAAATCACAAGAAACACACATACTCCCACGACAGAAATCCCATAAAAATACAAAATTAGAAATCAGAACATATACGCAAAAGATCTCTAAGGTTAAAAATGAAAATCCCAGACTGAGCATTAGTTCAGTCGTCCTGTAGTGCTATACAGATAAAAACCCTCCCCAAATACCACTAACTTTGTTTTGTGTTGGCCAGTCTCTACAGGGCATGGGGCCTGAGTTTAGAGTGTGGTTTGTGTATCCAGTGAGAGTCCCCTGGAGAAAACTCATTATTCCTTTGTGAGCAAATGTCAATTGGGGATAGCCTCTGGGTTAGCGATGGGAGTTTGTGCCTCATTTGTCTCCACATCAGGACACCATCTGGGTTACACCTGTACACGATGCCAGGCTCTGAGTTCATATGTGCATCTCTCCTGTATCCTTGGCTTCTTCCTCCCCCACTGGCTCTTACAATCATTCTGCCTCCTATTCCATCGAATCCCCCAACAGAGATTTGATAGAGATATCCCAGTTAGGACTGAATGTTCCAAGGTCTCTTACTCTCTGTACTTTGTCCATTTGTGATCTCTATTTTTTCTCTTCTACTGTAGGAGGAAGCTTCTCTGGTGATGGCTGAGTGTGACCTGGATCTATGAGTTTAGCAGAATGTCATTGTAGCCATTTTATTGCTACGTTCCTTTAGCAACACAGTAATATTCGGCTTTCCCCTGGGTCCTTAGGCTACCTACTCTCATTTTCCTGGTGACCCAAATGGTGCCAAGGATAGGTTTCATCTCATGAAGTGGGTTTTAAGTCTAGATAGTGGATCACTAACCTCACAACATGTGTGCCAATACTTCAGTTTATCATCCAGGCAGGTCACCAATGTAAGTTATGTGTGCCAATACTTCAGTTTATCATCCAGGCAGGTCACCAATGTAAGTTAAAGTGTTTGTAGGTGGGCTGGTGTTTATCTGAATTTTCAGATACTATACAAAGTGTCTTCCAGGACCATGAATATTAGTCAGTAGGGATGAAGGACCTAGGTAGGCATCAACTGCTCTTCTATCAGAGTCTGGGTATCTGGCCTGATGTTGAGGTCCATGCATGTGAAGTTGTTTTGTGCAGGTGATAGACATGGATCTCTTCGTTTTCTACATATAGCCATCCAGTTTGGCTAGCTTGCTGCCTTTTCCCTAGTGTGTATTTCTAGCTTCTTTGTCAAAAATCAAGTGTCCATAGGTATGCAAATTTATGTCTGGGGCTTTGGTTATATTCCATTGATCACTGTGTATGTTTTATATCACCACCATGTTTTTATTACTATAAAAGTGTAGTACAACTTGAGATTCAGGATGAAAATACCTCCAGCAGTGATTTGATTATTCAAAATAGTTTAGCTATCGTGTGTGTGTGTGTGTGTGTGTGTGTGTGTGTGTGTGTGTGTGTATGTGTGTGTGTGTGTTTCCGTATGAAGGTGAAAACTATCCTTTGAATATCTATGAATTGTGTTGGGATTTTGATGGGAATTGCACTGAATCTGTAGATGGCTTTTGGTAGGATGGTCATTTTTATAATCTAATCCATGATCGTGGGAGATCTTTCCATCTTCTGATATCTTCTTCTATTTCTTTCTTCATTGTCTTAAAGATTTGCTTATACAAGTCTTTCACTTGCTTGGTTAGAGTTATCCTTATAGATGTGCGCACACACACATACAGAGACACAAACATATTGAGGCTATTATGGAAGGTACTATTTCTCTGATTTGTTTCTCAGTCTATTTGCCATTTGTATATAGAAAGGCTACTGATTTTGTATGTTAATTTTGTATCCTTGCTAAAAGTGTTTATCAGCTGTAGGAGTTTCCCGGTGGGATTTTTAGGGTTACTTATGTATAAAATTCCATTTTCAAATAAAGATTGTGTGGATATTTTGTGTATCCTTTAAGAAATAAAGCCTTGGAATCAGACTGTGTTCCTGTGCATAGGCTGGCACCTTGGAGACCATTCCCCGCAGAGGAACACCTAACCCAGTCTTGGTTTTGGGATGATGAAATTGGACTTGCCTGGAGTGGATGTGTCATGCTGAGCTGACCCACCTTGGGACTTCATGCTGTTTTAGGGGAGAGGATAGGGAGGCTGAAGGCTGACTGGGAGGGACTGGGAGGAGGGAAGGGAGGGTAAGCAGGGGGATACAAGGATTAAAAAAAGACATTTTCTATAAAAAAAATTAATAAAATGAAGATCAGAAGGCAGAGCCAGCCACAGAGTTAGCCATAGAGGTTATGCAGTAGTGGCACACACCTTTAATCCCAGCACTAGGAAGGTTGAGACAGAAAATGATATGGCTGGGCAGAGAAAGGAATATAAGGTGGGAGAAGGCAGGAGTTTGGCCCTTCCCTTCCCTGTGGGCTGAGAACTTAGAGGCATTCAGTCTGAGGATTCATGGAGACGGGATCTTCCCCTATGGTCCTGAGGATTCTGTAGAGGTGAGATTTTTTTCTAGTGTCTGATTCATGCTGTGGGACTACGGCTCTTGTGCACTGTCAATTATTTGTCACCGTAATTATGGGTTTAATAAAACACTGATTAGTCAAGTAGCTAGACAGGAAGTAGAGACGGGGCAGCCAGAATTCTGGGAAGCAGGAAAGCAGAGCAGGGACGCCAGAGAGACACAGAGGAAGCAGGATGAGAATGTTGCACTGAGCAAAAAGGTACCAGGCCATGTGGCTAAACATAAATGGAAATATGGGCTAACTTAAAGTATAAGCGTTTAGATAGTAATAAGCCTGAGCCATAGACCAATCAGCTTGTGATTAATATAAGCCTTTGTGTGATTTATTGGGGCTAAGGAATGGCAGGCCAGGACTTTGGGGTCAAAGGGTCAAAACTTCTAAGATTCTATGTCTCTCTGATCTTCCAGCCTTATAAGACCTAATTTTATAGGTTTATAAGGCCTAATTGGTCTCATAATAATTTTAAAAATCCTAATGTCTGCCTCTGGGTTTTTTTTTTATTATAAGAACAATTAGGATTCATGCAACAAAGGATGCTTTGAATTCTTCCTTTCCCATTTGTAATCCCTCCAGCTCCTCCAGTTGTGATACTGCTCTAGCTAAGACTTCAGTACGATATTGAATAGATATGGAGAGAGTATATACAGCCTTAGTGGAAATGCTCTGAGTTTTTCTCCATTTAAGTTAATATTGCCTGTCAGCTTGCTATATATTGCTTTTATTATGTTGAGGTATGTCCCCTGTATCCCCAGACTCTCCAGAATTTTTATCATGAAATGGTGTTGGATTTTTGTCAAAGACCTTATTTCCATCTAATGAGTTGACTATATGAATTTTGTCTTTCAGTCTACTTACCTGATAAATTGCATTTATCAATGTAGGCATGTTAAACTATCCCTGCACCTCTGAAATGAAGCCTGTTTGCTCACAGTGGATGACTGCCCCCCAAGACAGAGTTTCTTTGTGTAGTCATGGCTGTCCTTGATCTAGCTCTGTAGGCCATGGAAGCCTTGAATTTAGAGAGAGAGAGAGAGAGAGATCTTTCTGCCTCTGCCTCATAAGTGTTGGGATTAAAGGTGTGTGACACCACTACTCAGCTTTTGATGAGTTCTTGTAGTTCAATGTGCAAGTATTTTATTGGGAAATTTTGCATCAATATTCATAAAGGAAACTGGTTGGTTTTTTTTTTTTAAGGTTCAGGTCTTTATGTGGTAAGTATCAGGGTAACTGTAGCCTTGTTAAAATAAGTTAGCCAATGCTCCTTCTATTTCTTTTTTTTTGTGGTTTTTGAGAGAGGGTTTTTCTGTGTGGCCCTGGCTGTCTGGAACTCACTCTATACCCAGGCTATTGTGGAATAGTCATTATGTACACTGTGAAGATATATCACTCCGATTGGTTTAATAAAAAGCTGAATGACCAAAAGCTAGGCAGGATTTCAAGGCAGAGAGGACGCTGGAGAGATGGAGATGTCAGGAAACACAGAAGAAGAACATGAGCAGTATAGAGAAAAGGTAATAGAGTCGGTGTAAAAGAACATAAATCAAAAGATATGGGTTAATTCATTATAAGAGCTGTTTAGAAACAAACCTAAGCTATTAGCTAAACTTTCATTAATTAATAAGTCACTGTGTCATTATTGAGGGGCCAACAGTCCCAGTGAAAAAGGTCTAATTATACTAGGCTGGCCTTGAACTCAGTGATTTATCTGCCTCTGTCTGAGATTAAAGGTATGCGCCACCACTACCCGGCTCCTATTTTCTTTTATGTAGAAATATATGGTGTTATATGAACTTGCCTTTTAGAACTGATTTCATCGTGTTCCATAGATTGGGTATGTTTGTTTCATTTTCTTTCTATTCTAAAAGTTTTTCATCACTTAATTTCTATCAAGATTAATTTTCCATTCAGTAGTGAGTCATTTAGTTTCCGTGAGTTAGTAGACTTCCTGTTGTTGACATCCAGCTTTAATGT
The DNA here is from genome assembly GCA_033318265.1 of Phyllotis vaccarum. Classification (NCBI taxonomy): domain Eukaryota; kingdom Metazoa; phylum Chordata; class Mammalia; order Rodentia; family Cricetidae; genus Phyllotis; species Phyllotis vaccarum. The sequence continues at coordinate 186,640,447 of JARWLC010000002.1, forward strand.
GTGGTAGTCAGACAGATGCATTTGAAATTTCAGGTGGGTGTTATTTAAATTTTCTTCTATATGTTGAGATTTGCTTTGTGTTCAAGCATGTGGTCAATCTTAGAAAGAATTCTATAAACCACAGAGAAGATACCTTCTTTTACATTTGGGGGAAATGTTCTGTAAATACCTGCGAGGTCCACTTGATTTATGTCATCATTTCCTACAGCATTTCTGTTTAGATCTGGATGACCTTCCTATTGTAGACGTTGGGGTATTGAACTTTCTCACTATCACTGCATGAGAATCAATGTGATTCTTTTGTGAACTTGGGTACCCTGGTGTTTGGTGCACAGGTGTTTAGAATTACAATATCCTAGTGGTCAACCTTTCCTTTGATGAGTATGTAGTGTCTTTCCTTCCCTCTCTTCTGAATAGTTTTGGTTTGAAGCCTATGTTGTCAGATATTAAAGTGCCTTGCTTCTTAGGTCCATTTTCTTGGAATATTGTCTTCCATCCTCTTCCCGCTGATGTCTATCTTTAATTGAATTAGTGTTTCTTGTATACAGCCAAAGCATGGATTCTGTTTTCGAATCCAATCTGTTCATCTTTGTCCTTTTATCGGGGAACTGAGATCACTGAGGTCAAGAATTATTAATGAGTTTATTGATTCTGTTATATTGTTGGGGTTCCCCTTTATTTGCTGGTCTGGGAGTCTTTACGGCTGTGGGTTTTGGGGTGTGGTTAATCTCTGCAGGTTAACTTTTTTCTTCTTGCACCATATGTAGAGCTGGATTTGGAGATAAATGGTGCTTAAATTTGATTTTATCACAGGATGTTTTTCTTTACCCATCTATTGTGAGTAGAAGGGCTGGCGTCTGTGGTCTGGTTAGAGTTGGTAGAGCACCTATCCAGGTCTCTCTGGCTCTGTCTCCATTGAGGAGGGGGTCATTCTAACAGGTATGCTTTCTTAGACTATTTGTCTTTCCACCTTGCTGCATTTAATGTTGTTTGCTCTGCATGTCTACTGCTCGATTATTAAGGGTTGTGGGGAATTTATTGTCTGGTTCTGTCTATTAGGCATTCTGAATGCTTCTTGTACCTTGATAGACACCTCCTTTCTTTACATTAGGAGAATTTTCCTCTATGATTTTGTTGAAAATATTTTCTGTGCCTCTGACTTTTTCTCTATTAATATTATTCACAGACTTGGTCTTTCGGTGTGCCCAGTTCCCTAGCGTTTTTAGGTTCAACATTTTCTTTGATTGCCGAATCTATTCTTCTACCTTATCGTCTTCAACGCCTAAGATTCTCTTCCATATCTTGTATTCTGCTGGTGAGGCTTGCCTCTGAAGCTTTTGTTTGACGTTCCAAATTTCTCATTAAGGGTGTTATCTAAGTTTGTGATAATCTCAATTTAGTGATTCTATTTTCACTTTCCTGTCTTGAACTCTTCATTTCATTCACAGATTTCATTAAGGTGTTTATTCCTATCCTTGTTGAGGCCTCTGAGAATAGGCATAACAGCTATTTGATGTCTTTGTCTTGTTATCAGTTATATCACATTGTTCATAGACTACTGTACTACGCTTGCTAGGTCCGGTGGAGACACGTTGGTGCTAATGATGGTGTTTTTCTGCTGGTGTCTTGGCTTCTGGGATTTGAATGGTTGTGATTCTAAGTGTTGATATCTGCTTTTGTCTTCTTGGTTTCTGCTGCCCTTGTTTGGATCTCAGGGAAGTGTGGTGGCGGTGGGTTGCTTCTGAATTCCCACCATATCTGGGTACCTGGGGTCCTGGGTAGAATGCATTTCTAGGTATTGGGGACTGACACAAAGGAATGGGGATGGGCTAGATGGGGGTTACTGAGAGGGTGCTCAGGAAGGAGGAAAGCTGGGTCCACTGCAAGGTTTAGTGTAGTCCCCTGGAGGTGAAGTCAGAGAGGGAGGTCAGGCCTCTGAGTGGTCCACCACAAGGCTAGGGATGAGACTGGGGAATCTTCAACAGAAGACAGGAAAGAAAATAAAGATCATCTACCCAATGTCTAGTCTGGTAGACAACAACTTTGACAGTTGACTCACAAGGAGCCAAATGGGCTAGAAGGAGGTGCTGATAGGGTCCACAGAAAGAAGGGAAGCAGGGTCCATTGAAAGGTATGGTGGAGTCTTCAGGGAGTGGAGGCAGAGCTAGGAAGGCTAAATCCCTGCAAGTGGTCTGTTACAGGGCTGGAACTCAGACAAAGGACAGTAAGAAGAGTGAAGATGGTCAACGTGATTTCCAGGCTGCTATGGCCAGGGGGGTTCCCAGGTGGAGTGAGTGCCTCTCCAAGTACTGGCAAATGACACAAGGGAATGGGTATGCATTGTAAAGGGTAGTGTTGGTGAGTGAGTGTGTCCATAGAAAGGAGCAAAGCTGGGTGAGCTGAGAGGTTCAGCAGAGTCCCCAAGGAATCTTATTTATTCATTTATTTGTTTGTTTATTCATTCATTCATTCATTCATTCATTCATTCATTCATTCATTCATTCATTCATTCATTCATTCATTCATTCATTCATTCATTCAAGACAGGATCTTGCTGGCTAAGATGGTCCGGCCTCACTGACTATTCTAGCCAGGACTTGACTGAAAGAAATAAAAGAGCAGATTTCAGTAAAGCTCCTAACTTTAGAATAGCAGTGGAAAATTCCACCATTCGCCCTTAGTCACATAAACAAGATATCTTGCAAAAAAACATGCTGGTCTTGTGGTTGGCCATGGGAAGTGTCTAAGGCCGGAGGGCAGAAAGTCCTGGTGGTCTGTGGTCTGAAAAATCCCTGAGAACAGGCCAATGTCCTTGTGACTGTGAAAAGTCCCTGAAAATAAGTCAACCAATGACAAGAACAGATAAGCCACTCCCACCCTGCTTCCCCTGCCAAGTTCCCCACTCCTCTCAGCAACACCTGCAGCCCACCAATCCAAAAGCAACCTGTACCCAGTTATCTGGCTTGTGGTTTTTACCAATAAAAACTAGCAGTCCCCCAACCCTTATGACTCCTACACTCTCTCAGTGCTGAGTACGTGTGTGACAAGTTCCTTGCTGACTTGTATTGAGCTCCTGCAATAAACCTTGCTTTTGCATCTGGACAGCCTTGGTGTTTGGTGGTCTCTCTGAGAGTCGTGCCTTGGACAGAACATTTGGGGGCTCGTCCGGGATCCCCAGAGACTCCCACCAGGACCCCCAAAAGTCCAGAGGTTACGTAACTGGTAAATGCACTTGTGTTTGTCTGCATCTTTGTGTTAGTTTCGTTTTGTACCAATCGATTAGGTTTTGTAACTTTCAGGCTCTCACTGGGGCAGACCTGCCCGTACAGCCACCCTGGAGGGGGAGCCATCTTGAACCCTGTCTTGGGCAAGGGGCCACATGGCCCCGAGGTGTCCATTTGGTTCTATAGACCTTCCATGGAAGGCGACCAGGAATATGTCCTGGTTGTGAGACAGCCAGTTTGGAGTGTTTGGAGGTACCCTTCCCCTTCACAGGAAGGAATACTATTGTCTTGTATTCCGTCCCGGGACATTGTTAAGATCTGTCTAAAGTTTGTTTGTCCATTGTCCTTTTTGTCGTGTTTCTTGTCTTGGTTGTCCTTTCTCTTTATCCTCATCTTCAGCCTTCTCCTATTATGGGGACGACCCCGTCTACACCCCTAGATCTATCCCTTACTCATTGGCAGCATGTTCAAGCTACTGCCAGTAACAATAGTGTGATTGTCAAGAAGTAAAGATGGGTCACTCACTTTCTGTTCAGCCGAGTGGCTGGCACCTTTGATGTGGAGACTAACCACCGAGTCAAGGAGATTGTGTTCTGACCCCGCACTGGCCACCCTGACCAGGTTCCCTATATAGTCACCTGGAGAGGATTGATAGATGGACTAGAGGGACCCCTCCCCTGGGTTAAGCCTTCTTCACCCCCAGATTCTGTTCCAGGCACATGAGTACTGGCTGCTCTAACCAGAAACCCCCCCAAAGCTGAAACAAGTGGAAAGAAAAGAGCCCCCTCCTGTCCTATGGTGGGGGGGGGCTCTGAATCTGACCTTTTCCCATCCCCTCATGCCCTCAGGTCTCTCTGGGGGTTGCGCCTTGGGCAGAACATTGACCATTATCCTAATTTTCAGGGTCCCCACAAGATGCTAGTGCCCCAGTAGAAATAGTCTAGAGAACACAACTCCCACATTCCCAAGAGATGGGGTGGATGTCTTTTGGTTATTTGATGGGTTATGGATATTTGTCATTATTTAGTATTTGGGGGAGACAAAGAAATATCATATAGAATAATAAGACCTATTAACCAAAAATATTTTACATTGGTATGTTTGGGTTTATTGATATAAATTTAAATTCATTTTTGTTATAATGAATGTATGTATCTACTCGTTTGGGGTATTGTCGTGATATATATTTAATGAAATTAGTCTGGAATATCAGAAGAGAATCAACCTCAGAGCCAAGCTGTGAAGGTCAGGGAGTGGTGACCCACACCTTTAATCCTAGCTTTAGGAATGGTGAGGGACAAAATAAGAGAGCTTGGTAGAGGGAGAGACGGAGGTTTTCCAGTTTTCCCTGGATACTTCCTTGATGGGCTAAGGAGAAAGGGGTTTGGGATCAGAGGACTTTATGGAGACAGGCCTGAGGAGTTGGTGGGTGAAAAATGGCTGTGGTCGGTTTTTCTATCTCTCTTGTACTTCAAACTAATTTTATTAAATATATATCAACACAGAGTATTCTGCTTATGCAGCTCATTTAAAAATATAATATATTAAAAATGCAGGTTAAGCTGGACAGTGGTGGTGCATGCCTTTAATCCCAGCACTTGGGAGGCAAAGGCAGGTGGATCTCTGTGAGTTTAAGGCCAGTTTAGCCTACAAAGTGAGTTCCACGACAGCCAGGGGCTATACAGAGAAACCCTGTCTCAAAAAACAAACAAACAAAACAAAACAAAGAAGAAGAAACAAAAGGAAAGAAAAAAGAAAGAAGAAATGCAGGTTAGTAATTAGTGATCTATAATAATCAAACTTGTAGATCAGGTGTGCTTTAAGGTTAAACATATTTATATAGATAGGTAGTCTTCAAACACTTCAAATATCGACAAAATATATCATTTAAGATGTTTAATAAGCCGGAACTTTTAATGACAGAGAGACATGTCTCCTTGGCAGCATCAATTTACTTCAGAGAAGATGAAGCATTAAAGACACTCCATATGGAGTTTGCTTTCACTGTGGCAAGGTTAGCCACTGGGCAAAGAAACTGTTTTTGTCCTGACTGCTGACAGGATGCTGTTTAGACAGAATAAGCAGGACATAGAAGGGAAAGATGAAAGACTGTTGAACTTAGCCAAAGCAAAGATAGAGAAAGACAATACAGGGTCTCATTATGTAGTCTTGACTAACCCGATATTCACTATGTAGACCAGGCTATTTAGACCATGGTCTCAAGCTCACAGAGCCTCACCTGGCTCTGCCTCCCAAGTGTTGGGATCAAAGGTGTGTGCCACTACACTTTGCCAATAGTAATTTATTTTAAAAAGTGATCAGGCTAAGTCTAAGAGATAATTTCTATTGGTTGGTGGCAGAATTGATATTAAACTACAATTTAAACACATTTTGTACTGTATTTAATACAAGACAAAAGCTTTAGGATGAGTATCCTTCTGAAAGGACACCTTCCCATTGGGTTAGTCTGAATGAAGTGGATGAAAAGGCAGTTAGTTATATCGCCTCAGCTGCTACACGCCCTCAGCAGTTACTGATTTTAAACATACACACCCTGCCTTGCTCCGGCCTCCCACTCTCTGACCTCTTGGAAGCCTGAGTGCTTCCTCTGGTGGCTGCACCGAGGAATGCAGGCTGTAAAGGCATAAAGCTCATTACATGTGACTGGGAGTATTTGGGTCCCATGGCCCCTTGCAAACAACCCTTTGCAGATGTAATTTCATCATCAGATACTGGGATCCAGGGCTATAGCACTACAAAGTCATTCAGAAACATCTTGCTCCCTTCCCAGAGAACTATTTTATACAACAAGAATTTTACAAATCCAAAATAATTTTATTCACTTTTTTCAGAGTTTGATTTCATTAGGTGTTTAGCAAACATGCTAAGGCGACAGAATGTCTAGTCGGTCACGACATGCAATGCTGACCACGTGACTGATGACAGTGGCAACCACACCCACCCAAGCTACGGGCCCCAGAGCATAAAGGGGTCTGCAGGAACACACCAAACCACACAGCAACCAGCAACCTGAGGTAGGTCTCTTTACAGTACAAAAATCTCCCACACCAGTGAAGACACTGGCTGGCAAGAGCTGCTGCGGGCCGCAGACTTTGCAGAGGACACTGACGTGAGGAAAGATGGACCCACAATCCTGAGCCCTCTCACTGAACTCTGGAGGTGTGGGATCAGGCAAAAGAAAATGCCACCTACAACAGCAGCAGTGGACTCCAGGACTGGGAACCAACTGGCCGGAGAGCTGGAGCTCTGTGGTGGCCAGCATCAGGAACCTGAAGCATGGAACACTGGGAGCAGTCTGGATCTTGCTTAGAAACGACAGCAGGAGGAGGGAGGCAGAAAGAAACCCTCCCCTCCGAGGAATGCTGGGGAAAGGGGGTGCACTTTGCCCTCTGCTCTAACATAAACAGTAAGTGACACCAGGACAGGAAAGCAGGAGCCCTGAGAATTCACGGTGCTCTGCAAGGCCTCCCACAGCCCAGCTGCCTGCAGGGCCCACTGCTGTCCTCTGGATACCTAGAAAGCCCAGCACCAAGAACAAAACGCTGCCCTTCCTACAGCTAAGAGCAAACTGAGATCTCTAGTGCAGTCGGCTGTACAAAACGATAGAAATGAATGTGCACTGCTGTTAGCACAGTGCTGCTTTAATAGAAAATAAACTGCTTACATTTTTACTGTAAATATAGGCTATGTACAGAATTATATATAGGCATAGCTACACATATAAAGCTTCATTATAGGCCACTGATACATTTAAGTAATGGTTCCCTGAACCTCTTAAGAGTGCAATTAAGAACAAAAACTAAATTTCATTTACGTGAATAGAGAATAAATAGAATAATCAAAATATGATTTTCCCTAAAAGTAAAACACACAGCTAATCCTGAACTGTTGTGTGAGAGTTAAAACCGGGAAAGGCAAAGTTCCAGCAGGACAGAATGAGGGGTCCGGACCAGGAAGAGAATGGCGACACACGCTGAGGAAGAGACTTCACTGACCGGAGGAGTCAGCCCTTGACGGCCACCTTGTTTTCTGCAGCAGCGAACATAGCATAGAACCGCGAGCTGTCGTTGGACAGAAGGACCGATGGGGTGTCAAACTCCACCACCTGCAGAGAGGAGACATGTCAGGGGGGTCTCATGGCCCGGAGGATCCATTGCTGAGCAGAGGAGGCAAACCTCAGAGCCCTGGGGACAGCACAGCTCAACTACAGCAGTGAGAGGGAGGAAAAGTCTGGAGAGAACGGATGCAGGCTTCCTTCACACACAACCTAATTCTCTCATCTGTGGGAATAAAAAAATCCACCAGTATGGTTCTATTATACAAACTAGTGGGGGGAGGGGCTGCCGCTCAAGTCGAGGGCAAACTGAACTGACTTCAGTCAGAGAGGAAGAGCTCGGGATGAGAAAGACAAAGAAAGCAAGGGGTCAGCCCATCCAGTGTCCACTCCTAACACACTATCTGCAGCTGAGTTCTACTCCATGTGAATGAGCTAATTGCCAACAGAGCCCACCTCTTGTCACAGCGGCTACAAGCCTGTGTTAGCTTTGCCTGTCTCCTACACCCATAACAAGGGCACGGGACACAATCATGACCAGAGAAGTGGCAAGGCATCCCTCTTGGTGCTCCTAGCAAAGACCAGCCTGTTAATGGGGAGAGTTACATGAAGAAAGGGTCTATTATTTAGACATGATGCTAAGGTGTGGAGCTGGTTGTCTGAGATGGTATCCTGTACCTGGAGAGGAAAGGCAAGCCCTGGCTGCAAGCGACTGCAGACCCCAAGATGGCTGAGCTGCAGGCTGCTGCTGCACCCACTACCCTGAGGCTGAGGGACTCCTCAGCTGGGTATGTCTATGTATAGGGCATCTCACCTGTGGGATTCTGTGTGCATACTGTGAGCTAACTGCTAGGTCAGACAGTGTGTTACACTGCTGGTCTCACCTTAGAGGCCGGCTGTGGTGGCAAGGATGTGTGAATGGTCTGGAATCTCGGTTTTGTCTTTATACTTGCATCCTCTTGAAATGCATGGTTTGCCGGAAGTAAGAACCCACATATATGCTAATGGCACACAGCACCTACTTTTGCTGACCCAATAATCAGTGTCCATATCTCACTGCTTGGCTTGGGCTCAGTCCTTAAGACCAAAAGAGCTGGGTGCTTTCAAGCAAAGAGACCAAGGCTCAGGAACTTGACCTCTGTATGATCAGAGGAAATGATTTACTTAATTAAAAAAGAAGAACAATCAAGGGAAGGGAAGGCCAGAGTTCCTTTTGATTTTTTGCGACAGAGTCTCTTAGTCAAGATGTTTAGTCAGATTTCAAATGTGGAGCCGATCCTGAATTCTACCTTGTTTCTGGCTCTGAAGTGTCTGCATCAACCTGACCACTTGATGCAGCAAACCCAGAAGCTTGTGAATGCTAGGTAAACACCTACCAACTGCCACACCTCCCAGGCCTAGAGCTCCTGTTAAAGAACCAATCTCTCACAGGGCAGTGGTGGTGCAGGCCTTTAATCCCAGCACTCCGGAGGCAGAGGCAGGCCTGGCCTACAGAGTGAGTTGCAGAACAGCCAGGACTGTCACACAAAGACCTAGTCTCTGAAAAACAGAAGCAAAAAACCAAGAAGCTAGGAACACGCCTGGGGGCACTCACTTTAATCCCAGCATCCTTGAGGCAGAGGCAGGGATCTCTGTGAGTTTAAAACTAACCTGGTCTACAGAGTGAGCTCCAGGGCCAGCTAAGGCTACATAATAAGACCTGGCCTTGAAAACAAAATAAAACAAATTATAAAATAGTAACAAGTTTCTCCCAGAGACAAAATGGTATGGATCAGTCTTTAAAATGGAATTTCCCAGGTCTTCTCGGTTCCTTCTACCTTTTAAAAAAGTTGTGTTCTATTTAATATCTACATAGATAATAGATATTAAATAGCTTTTCATATTAAATGTATGACAGAATCTCATTACAAGAATAATTCAAACAAGGACAGTGTCCTAGCTGGTTTTATCACACAGGCTATAGTCATCTGGCAGGAAGGAACTTCAGCTGAGAAGATGCCTCCATAAGATCAGGCTGTAGATAAGTCTATAAGGCATTTGCTTAATTAGCATTGATGAGGAAGGGCCTAGCCCATTGTGGATTATTGTAGTATGAGGTTTCTGGCCCGGACTTTCCAGCCTAACCTCAAGGTCTAGGCCCACAGACCCGCAGACCCGCAGTCCCGCAGTCCCACAGAGACACACAGATACTTCCAATAGTTTTAGGCTGATCAGCCTTAGGCCCAGAATATAGCTTGCTAAGCTATCCCATGTCTCTTGTTCAGCCATGCGGCTTGGTACCTTTCTTTAGAACAGCATGGTTGTCCTCGGCTTCCTCTGGCTTCTCTCTGGTGCTCTTCTGGCATTCTGCTCTCAGAGATTTTCTTAGTCTGGTAGCCCCGCCTAACTTCCTGCCTGCCTTTGGCCAATCAGCTCTTTTTATTAAACCAGTGGGTGGGACAATTATTTACCATGAAACAACACAATACCCCTACAGATTATGTTATCCCTGGGCTGGTGGATCTGGGTTCTATAAGAAAGCACGCTGGGAAAACCAGTAAGCAGCTCCCTCCCTGGCCTCTGCATCGCCTCCAGGATCCTGCCCTGTCTGAGTTCCCGTCCTGACTTCCTTCAGTGATGAAGAGCAATATGGAAGTGTAAGCCAAACAAACCCTTCTTCCCCAACTTGCCTTTGGTCCTGGTGTTCCGTCACAGCAATAGGAACCCTAACTAAAACAGACAGTCACAGATCTCAATAAGGAAAAAACAATTTAACTTTAAACTTTCTCATCTCAGCTTTCAAGACTAGGCAGAACTTGCTATAACAATGCTTCTCTAATATGTCCCACAAACCAAGAGACAATGTGGCATCAGAGGGAGTCACTGGTCTGAGTTCATGTGGCTTTGAGCCTTAGACTCCTCACCTCTAACACACAGAGAATTCTCTCTGCTCCTTCTCATTGTGAGGAGTAACTGACCGCTGAAGATATGAAGACATAGCTCATTGAGCATGTCACAGACTAAACACTCAGTAAAAGCAGATGTTGTGGTGCTATTATTACTACATTTTATAATATGTATATATTATAACGTCTATTATTATATAAAAAGCCAAGTTACCCACCATACATAGCTTATTTCACACATACATAAAAAGAGGTATTTATCCACATAACTGTACTTAGCACCTAGCCATTGTGCAAAGACTACAACAGTGTGCATTAATGGAGACCTGAAGATGAGTGAGACTGAGTCCCTTCCTTAGAGAGCACCGGGGGGGGGGGGGGGGGGGGGGGGCCCTCTCCAGGGATGCAGAGCATCGTACAGATGAGGGAAGAGATCTACAATGAATGGATTTGACCCTTAAGTCGTGTCCTCTGTAGGACAGGCAGCTTTCAAGCTGGCAGATGAACAGGCTGTACATACAAAGATGAAAACACAAAGAGACATAGACAATGGCATCTGAGTGTGACATGAAGAAGGGGAAGTGTGGAGAAACTGGATGACCAGCAAAAAGCAAACCCAGGGTGGCTACTGCTTTGGGTAATTCTTGTGCATGTGACTAAGTCACTAAGGTCCATGTGCTCTCTGGGCTGTCGCTGCTTACAAGCCTCAGAAGAATAAGGCATAGAAGCATCACCTGAGGCGGGAAGAACCTGTCTGATTAACAGGAATCAGAACTAACTGCTATGGCTGCTATCCGAAAGCTCAGAAACATGAAGGTGACGACACGCAGCCCCACGACAATGGGAGCCTAATACCTGTCCCTGGGCCAGCACCATAATCCTATCAGAGCCCAGAACTGTGTGCAGGCGATGGGCAATGGTCAGCATGGTGCAGTCTGCAAACGCTTCCCGGATGGTCTCTTGAATCAGTAAGTCCGTTTCTGTATCCATAGCAGCTGTAGCTTCATCTAAAATCAGAATCTGCCAGGGAAGCAGAGGACAAACAGATCTAATTACTTCCTTAGCATTCTTGTTAACCTCGATTCCCTAAATGCTAGGTACCATTACTAATTAGTAGGCTCACACATATTTGTGAAAATGCCCTTTGCTTAAAATTCACATAACCCATGTTTGGCACAGTTTCAACAGTTGGATCAGACATGTTTAATAGTGATCTAAGCAAACACTTCCACTTTCTCTGAGCTTTCATGTGTGGGTTAGCTTCTCTGGACATGTTCTCCTGTTCATAAAAAGAGGGTTCATGGGGGCTCCCCAGCTGAAGTCTCCTGCTTAACCAGCTGGGTCTGCAGTTCCACAAGTTACACGAGCCAGAAACAAAGCTGTGCTTGAATTACAAAGGCTTGGGGGAAGTTGAAAAACAGAGGGGGCCTGATGGGGTATGTGCTCTTCAGCGATGCATATACACGCAAAAGCCTGAAGAAGAAAAAAGTTGACACGAAGACTCCTCAAATCAGTATGCCAAATGGTGTTAACATTAACTTAGAAACTGATGGTTAGAAAGCACCCCTGGGCTCAGAGGGCAGACATCCGAGTCCAGTGCCTCTGGGCAGGCCTGCACTCTGGCTCTTCACCACTTCCCAACTCATGCCACCTGCCATGGCCTCACCTTACAGTGACGCAGCAGGGCTCTTGCTATGCACAACAGTTGCCGTTCCCCAACTGAGAAATTGTCCCCATTCTCCATCACTTCAGATTCAAGTTTCAGAGGTAGCTGGGCAATCTAGAAAGAGAATAAAGGTTAAAAGTTTAAACAAATAATCCACACCTTTCAGAAGCCCAAGGTAAAAAAAAAAAAAATTAATTATTCCAACCAGATGTGGTGGCTCACAAGGCAGGAATACTGTACATTCAGGTCAGCATGGATTATACAGTGCGCCCCTATCTTAAACTGTCACACTATTACAAAGAAAGAAATTATTCTGAAAGAGATGAAAAAGAATTACTTTGGTCACACATGTACCAGGACCTGTTCTTTTCTAGGGCAGTTCATTTTACAATATGATTCTGTTAGTTTCCTCCCATGAAAATATCCCAGAAGTTCAAGATCCCATTGGATGGTGTGCCCTGATGTTTTGTTCTAAAAATACAATTTTTCAAGAGAAGGGAGTCCCTCTCCCAAAGCCCAAAGCCTCCGCAGCCTTTTCTCTTTCTAAGCATCATGGAATCTATCCTTCATATGAATGGAGGCTACTCGATGAAAGAGGGGACCATGGCAGTGGATATGGAACTCAGGCACAGTGGTGCCCACCTGCAGCCTGGCTGCTGGCGAGGGTCTGCTCGGCTGTACTATGACCTATGGTTCATTGCATCTTACAGAAGCAGCAAAAAATTACAGATCTTTCTTGTATATATGGATGGCATACTATTTTTGTTTGACTGGGTTTTTTTAAATTTTTTATTTTTTTGAGACAGGGTTTCTCTGTGTAGCCCTGGCTGTTCTAAACTTTCCTCCATAGACCAGGTTGGTCTTGAATTCACAGAAATCCACCTGTCTCTGTCTCTCCAGTACTGGGAATAAAGTCATGCAACCACCATGCCCGGTGGATGTTACACTATTATTATTGATAGAAAAAATTAAGTTCTGACTAGTTATTATTAATATATTCTTAGTCATGGAGAGTATGAGACCATTATAGCCATGAGCAATGTGGGAGGTGGGGCTGAGAGACGGACTTTAAAATTTTATTACGTGTGCATTAGTGTGTGTGTGTGTGTGTGTGTGTGTGTGTGTGTGTGTAGGCCTGAGACAACTTGTAGGAGAGAGTTGTCTCTCCTTCCTCTATGTGGATCCTTGGATTTGAACTCAGGTGGTCAGCTCACTGAAAAAAACACTGACTTTTTGGATGCATGTGAACTCCTGCTTGGAAGTATTCTTCTCCAGACTGCCTGAAGAAGGAAGGAGAGATGGCTGCTGGTGAAGAGGAAGCCAGAACAGAACAAACAGTGCTCCCACATCCCAGCCTGTGATCCTAGCACAGCCCTCCCTCAGTTCCACTTACACATTCCTTCATGTGTGTCCTCTCTAGAGCATCCCAGATCTGGTCTTCTGTGTACTGGTTGAAGGGGTCCAGATTTGATCTAGGGAGAAATATAAGAGAAATTGCTCAGGGGCCAATGTTTAACAAACCACATTCCAATGGCTGTTTGTGGTGGACAAGCACACATAGAAAACTGGATTTCAACTCTGCAGGCCACAGGCTTCTCATGGAGTCCACAGGACAACACTTAAGACTAGGCTCCCTGTTCTGTAAAACCTAATTTAAAGTCTATTATTATGCAAAGAACACAAGTTAGTTGTAAATAAATTTATAAATACAGACATGAAAACACAGAGAAACACCAGTATAATGATGGTATAAAATGTCCAATGACACCTCGAAACACATCCTTCAGATATCTCCTTACGCACAAATGTAGAAAATGCCTTCCTTTTTCCTCACATTTTACTAGTTCATTGAGAATTTCATAGAAGGTATTTTGTCTGATCATACCCACCCTCTTTACCCCAACTCATCCCCGATCCACGCCCCATTTACAATCCAACCAAGTGTGTCTTTTAAAAATCTATCAAGTACAGTTTCTGCTGCCCATACAATCTTGGAGGTATGGCCTCCACTGGAGAGTAGTCTCGCAGCAGCTCCTTAGCTAAGAGTAGGATTTTGTGCCCATCCCCCCCTCCACACCTCCAACTTCCTGAGGACCTCATAGCTAGGTATGAAAAAGAACCATCTAGCTCTTCCCTGACACACTCTTAGCTCACGCCAGTCCATATAATGGTCACGCCAGTCTTCTCTGACACCCACTGTCCTGAAGAACCACTCTGTACCAGGTAACCCACAGCCATCACACTTTCCTAAGATCCAGAGTGAGCAACAGAAACCAAGCTAAACACCTACCTAACAAAGACAAGGCCAGATACCTACCCTTACTTTCACCTTAATTATCTCAACCCCAGACGCCTACACACCAGCACAAAAATGTGATCATTAACAGTCAGGACAATATGTCTCCACCAGAATGCAGTGACCCTTCTACACTCCCAAGAAATGCAATATAGCTGAAGCCCAAGACAAAGTCTTCAAAATGGTAACTGTGAATATGATCAAGGACTTCAATGGAAAAATGAGGAAAAATCCCTCAATGAAGTGAAAATGCAAATTCTTGAATGAAACAATGAATTTAACAAAGAAATGGACTAAAGAAAGCCCACCATGAGATAAAACTGGAAATAAAATCTTGGGAAGTCAACAAAAACTTCAGAGGTAAGCCCCACCACAGAGTATAAGAGACAGAACAGAGATGCTCAGACACTGAAGACAAGATAGAAGATAACGCTGAATCCAGGAAGTCTGGGACACTAAAATAACCAGAACTATAAACAATAGGAATAGAAGACAGAGGGGAAAAAAAAAGGTCAGAGGAACAAAAATATTTTCAACAAAATCATAGACTAAAACTCCCCTAGCCTAAGGAAGGAAGTACCTATAAAAGTATAAGATACATACAGACCACCAAATAGACAGGACCAGACAAGAAAGTTCTCATGACACATAATAATCAAACATTAAACATAGAGAATAAAGAAAGAATATTAAAAGCTGTAAGGGAAAAAGCAAATAACATATAAACACAGACCCATTACAATAGCACCCAACTTCTCAAAGGATACTCTAAAAGCTAGAAGGATGCTCTACAAACTCTAAAAGACATAGATGCCAGCCAAACTACAATACCCAGCAATACTATTAGTCACAAAATAAAGAAAGAATGAAGGAAAAAATATTCCATAATAAAGCCAAATTCAAGCCATATCTATCTACCAATGCAGATCTACAGAAGGCACTAGATCAAAACCTTCAACCCTAAGAGGTTAACCACACCCCAGAAAATACAAATAATAGACCATCTCAGACCTGCAAATCAAAAGGGGGACACACAACAGAATAACAGGAATGAATGAACACTGATTACTGATAACTCTCAGCATTAATGGCCTCAATTTCCAAATAAAAAGAAATAGACTAACAGAATGAATTAGAAAAGAGTACCCATCCTTCTGCTGCCAATAAGAAACACACAAGACCTCACCTCAGGGTAAAAAGACAGAAGAAAATATTCTAAGCAAATGGACCCAAGAGGAAAGCAATTTACACAACAAGCCTTCAAACTCTCCTCATTTTAGGGGTAAAAAAAAAACAGATTTAAGAGTGGTAACCTGTTTGTAGGACAGAAATCTGAGCCATAATCTCTCTGACCTCTGGACTCCCTGTGGCAGAACAGTACTGTGACAACTGATTAAGTATCATGTATAACAGAAGCTGATTCATCACTGCAATAGAAATCACAGAATCATGAGAAAGACTGAACAAGGACACAGAATTTTCATCCCGGGTGATGGCTCTGGAATCACCCAGTTCCCTAAGAAGCCAGGTTCTCACCTGACAGTACCACTGAACAGTACTGGCTCCTGAGGAATGATGGAGAGTTTGCTTCGGAGGTCAGCCAGGCCAATGTCACTGATTCTCACTCCATCAATCTTAATGCAGCCTCCGGCTAACTCCACCAGACGGAAGAGGGCCATCCCCAGGGAGGACTTGCCTGTAAATCAGAACAACAACAGCAGCTCTGTGAGTCACTTCCAGAAAGACAAAACTAGCTTATTGTGATGGCTAATGTCAAAAACATCTGGAATCAACTAAAACCTAGGCAGCTGGACACCTAGGAAAGGAGTTTTCTAGATTGGATCCTCTGAGGCAAGACCCACCCCAAATCTTGGCCACACCTTCTGGTGGCAATCCACATAAAGAGGACATGGAAGGAAACGCTTGCTTCTTGCCTTCCCTCTCAATGGTGGATCTATCCTGCTGCTTAAACCTCCTTTGCCTGTGTTAGGACATACTTTGTAGGGGATTCCATGTAGACAGACGGCTGTCTGAGCCTTCTGGACAGAACTACCAGATTCTTGGCCTTCCTGTCATTGCAGCCATTATTGGACCAGCCAGACCACAACTACAGCCACTGATAATGAACCTCATATACGTAGATATCCGTTCTGTCAACTCTGTCCCATTAGAGAATCCAGACAAATAGAGATTGTGATGTTAAGAGTAGTTCTAGAGAAGTAAAATTATAATGGTGGATTTTTTCCCTAATTATTTATTTATTTTTATTCCATATGCATTCATGTTTTGCCTGTATGTATGTCTGTCTGCGTGAAGGTGAGTTACAGTTATAAATTGCCATGTGGGTGTTGGGAATTGAACCCAGATCCTCTGGAAGAGCAGTCAGTGCCCTTAACAGCTGAGCCATCTCTCCAACCTGTTGCTCTGTTTTTCTGCTTCCCAGAATTCTCCTACTCTGCTTGCCCTGCCTCTACTTCCTGTCTATCTACTTGACCAATCAGCATTTTATTAAACCAATATTTACAATGACAAATATTTATAGTGTACAAACGCATAATCCCATAGCATTTCCCCCTTTTTTATTTTAAAACAAGAACCCCAAATCTAATCTCCTTTGTATAGCTTTTTTTTCCTCTCAGTTACCTGTGACAACTTGTAACCAACACTGTAAACAAACACAAATATCCCACAGCACTTCCTGGAACAAATCATTGCCATTATTACTTCCATCTTAGGACACTGGCTTACCCTTGCTAGGTCCCCTACAAGGTCCTCTAACTGTGACCTCACTTTACTCTCTTGTCTCAGCCCCCTGTCTAATTGACTATTTTCAAAGGTTCTCCAAGAGGGCATGAGGGCAACTGCATAATCCACCAGAGCCAACAAGTTGAAACTCTCCTGCTACATAAAGTCAACTTGACCCCTGTCCCCACTCGGCAGGAAACAGCCAAATAAACAGAGATTCCCCTTTTCTTTTGATGCCCTCTGGATCTGAAATAAAGGGCTAATAACCCAAAAATTTCAGGTGAGCCAAGAGACTACAGAAAGAAGTGTGCAGATGATAACGTCTACAAGCAGTTGAGGATAGAGGAAGTTTCTGATGAGATCAAATACTTCCATGGTATTTACAACATTGAACTGAGGAAGACAGCTGCAGATAGAGTCTTCTACCCCCAAGTTTCCCTTTTCTGCCTATGGAATACCAATACCTCCACACTTGGACACAAGCCCTCCTGCCGAGAGACCACTACCCTTCATTGCTCTAATCAAATGACAAGCTGCTTCTGGAGAGGACCAGCTTCCTTCTACCTTATATGCACTGACTGTGCATCAACTTGACACACGCTGGAGTCATCAGAGAGGAAGGAACCTCAGCTGAGGAAAGGCCTCTGTAAGATCCAGCTGTAAGACTTTCTCAATTAGTGGTCAGTGAGGGAGGGCCAGGCCCATTGTGGGTGGGGCCATCCTGGGCAGGTGGTTCTGGTTCTATAAGAAAGGAGGCTGAGCAAACCAGAGAACGTAAGACAGTGAGCAGCCCCTCCCAAGCCCCATGGTTTCTACATCAGCTCCTGTGTCCAAAATCCTGTCCTGTTTTGAGTTCCTGTCCCGACTTCCCTCAGTGATGAACAGCAATGTAGTAAAGCTGAATAAACCATCCCCTCCCCAATTTTCTGTATGGTCATGGTGTTTCGTCAAAGCAACAGAAACCCTAAGACATTACATTCATATCATCCCAATCAATACCAGTCTAACCACCTGTACATCGAAAGAACACCATCATCCCTCTTTCCTTATAACATACCTCAGGGTTGGAGCTGGGACTACTGAACTGGGTGAATTAAGTCCCATGGGCTTAACTGGGCCCCTGAGCAGCAGAGGCCAGGTCAGAGACTAGATGAGTGCAGTTATAACAGGCAGCACAGAGACACGCCCATAACAGCCTGACCTGCACGTTCATACAACCTGACCTGAGATGGGCAGCACAGACAGACACATCCATAACAGCCGACCCACAATGGGCAGTACAGACAAATATATTCATAACAGCCTGACCTGTAAGAGACAACACAAGCAAAGCGCATCTGTATGATGACATGATTTGTACGGACCTTTGGTTAGGCTAATCAGTCATGGTGTTTCTAAATATGAAATAGATAAGAAGCCAACTGTAGACACAGAAAAAGTCTTTAACAAATGAAAGAATGGCTACACTGGATCATAACAATAAGGAATCTCAGCCTGTGAGCCAATTCCAGACCTGAGCCAGTCTGAAGACCCAGAACCCAGTGAATGAAAGGACAGCCAGGTCCCCCTGAGAAAGGGCCTCAAGATTTACTGTTAGCCTTCCTCTCATCCCACCCAGAGTGACACTGTGAGAAACAAAACAATCAAACTTTCTGGGGTCTGTAAGATTGAAACTGATTCTGGAAAACAAGAAACATGTTGGCACTCCAGATAAAGTAGGAGTTTACAGAGGTGAAGATACTGGGGAGGGAGGGATTTTATAGAGGCAAAGGGATTAGCGAAAGTTTGGCTCAAGTATGACTCATAACAGTAGGTTCATAAACTTATCCTGAAGTTATTTCTCAATCCCAGAATATATATAATTGAAACAAATAGAAGTTGGCAGAATCCCCACACTGGTTTCATGACCTGGGAAACAGGGGTTATTATAGTTAGATAGGGCAAATGGAAGCCACTGAAGTTAACTCTACCAGGAAGAATAGTAAACCAAAACCAATATCCAATCCCTGGAAGAATGGCAAAAAATATTTTTGAAAGATCCAGCAGTGGCAGTCATCACTACCACCCTTTAGTGCTCCAATCTGGCCTGTGTGGAAGGCAAATGGATCCTAGAGGATGGACACTGATTTAGTCAAGAAGTGACCCCTCTTGCTGCTGCTGTACTGGATACAGTGTCCTTACCTAAGATTAGCATATCTCCTAGCATAGCTATTGGTCTATCAAATGTTCTTTTCTCTGTACCTGTCTATAAAGACCACCAGAAACAATTTGCCTTTAGTTGGCAAAGCCAACCATATCCCTTCACAGTTCTACCTTAAGGGTAAGTTAACTCTCCAGCCCGGTTTCATAACCTAGTTTGAAGGGATCTTGACTGTCTCTTCCACAAAATATCACATTGGTCCACTACAATGATAATATTACACTGTTAGCAGGAAGGAGCAAACACTTGAGACTTATTGGTAACACATATGCACATCAGAGGATGTTGTTACACTGTAAAGTTTTGCAATTGCATTGATTTAATAAAATGATGACTGGCCAGTAGCCAGGCAGGAAGTAGAGGTGGGGCAACCAGACTAGGAAAATTCTGGGAAGAGGAAAGATGGAGAAGCAGTCACAAGCCAGATGCAGAGGAAGCAAGTTGAGAACGCTGGACTAAAAAAAGGTACCAAGACACATGGCTAAACATAGATAATAATTAAGGGTAATAGATAATAATTTAAGTGTAAGAGCTAGTTAGTAACAAGCTTGAGCTACTGGCTAGGCATTTATAAGTAATATTAAGACTCTGAGTCAATTATTTGGGAAGCAACTGCAGGTATTTGAGTTTCTAGCAGGATAGAAATTTTGAGAAACAAAGAAGCTCCAACGTGGTGGACATACATCCACACAAAGCCTAAGAAAGCTTTAAATAGGGTTTCTAGACACAAAAGAATAGAGCCAAGTACAGTTTCTTAGTAACAGCATTTTTATTGGGTAGACTCTGCTAGAGCTAAGCAGAGGTCAGGCTCCTTTGAGAGGCTTACTGATTCAGTGTTAGTGGCAAACAAGTGGCTTTTTTAAAAGCCCTGCTATCAAACACTTAAATGGTGTTTATAAGCAACAGGTGGCAGTGCTCTACTTGGTGGCAGTGTGGACCCTAAAATTCTCCATTGATGGGGTGGTAAACGTGGTTCTGGCCACTACCTCTATTATAAACCTAAACTCTCAAGACCAAGGAGCTGGGCAGAGCCAACTTCTATAGCTGAGGCTTTAACTCTAGACACATCGATGTTGGAGGCCGCTGGCTCCAGCTCCTCAAGATGGCGCTATTATCTGGTGCTGGCCAACCCGCCTGAGTCAGTAGAGAACGCATGCGTGCTCTCGCGAGACTGGTTTCTCAGCCTCTTCCGTGGCGTCATGTGGGATACTGAACTGCAACCTATAGGGAGATGATACGTCTAAAGCGAGGGCCGTTTGGTCGACTTAAAACCGGGTGCTTCCTACCTCGTGGTCCTTTTCTCTCTTGCTCCGCCCCGCCGTGCACACGGACGCCGGCTCGGCCCCCAGGCGCAGGCTCTAGGCCGCGCGGCGGGGCGGCTCGGCCCGGCGGGGCCTAGCTCTCTCTCCTCTCTCTGCCCTCCCCTCCATTTTCCGTAAGCTAAATGCTCTCCCCCAAGAACCATTAAAGCTGTACTGCAGAAGGATCCTAAGTGTGTGCCGTGTCTTTCCTTGCTGGCGAGAAATAGGCGCGGGACAATCACTTAGCAGATTAAAGGCTTGTGCAGTCAGAAAAAGATAAAGATATACAGTAAAGACAGATGAAAAAAAGTCTAAACAGTTTACAGTGTGTTTAAATATATATATAATCTTGGATAAGAAAAGAAAATGGATAAAGTCCTTAAAAGAGAAATACAGTAATAATAATAAAATAATAATATGCCACATAAAGATGGAATATACACAGAGTATCAGTATCTGGATACTGTACATTATTGTATTGTTTTGAATTCTTTGACTGCTGAAGGAGCAGCAGCTTGATGGAGGTGGTGTGTTACTGAGGGGAGGCTTTGGGGTTTCAAAGGCCCATAGCATCCCAAGTTACCTCTCCACCTCCTGTTTGTAGATCAGGACATAAGCCCTCAGCTACTGCTTTACCACAACACCTGCCCACCTTCTGCCATGCTCCCTACCATGATGGTCATGGGCTCACCCTCTGAAACTGTTTAAGCCCCATACATTGTTTCTTCTATAAGTTGCCTTGGTCATGGAGTCTCTTCACAACAGAAAAGTAACTAAGAAGTGGATCTATTGGGATTTGGAGACAGCACATTCCTCAGTGGATGTTACTCTGGCCCATATATCAAATGGCTCAGAAAGCTGCTAGCTTTGAGTGCAGCCCGGAACAGAGGAAGGCTCTTCAACAGGTCCAGGCTGCTGTGCAGGCTGCTCTAGGCATGAACCATGTGATTCAGCAGAGCCCATGGCATTTGAGGTGTCAGTGACTGTCAGGGATGCTGTTCAGAGCCTTTGGCAGGCTGCTGGAGGAGAATCATAGAGAGGCCCCTTGCTATTTTGTAGTAAGGCTCTACCATCACCTGTAGGTAACTGTTCTCCCTTGGAGAGACAGTCCTTAGTCCCCTGTGGGAACAATGGCCTACCACATTACCAGGCAACTAAGATGTCCATCATGAGCTGGGAATTATCTTACCCACAGCATGCAGCTTGGGACAAACTAGAAGGCAAGAAGGCAAGATTCTCTGACCAGATGTGTTTGAGGAAGAACTTAAGCAAGGCCTCTCAGGGCAGCAGTAAGAATGGAGAAATGTCTAAGGTAATGTCAGGGGAAAGAGCTGGAGATGAATGGCTGTGGAGGACTCAGTGGAGAAACTAAGGCAGAGCAACAGGCTGGTGGATGAAATGAGGAGTCAGTGTTGCAGTGACAGGCAGGATAGAGTGAAGATCAGCCCAGACATGTTTTGAGACATGGAAGACAAGGAAGCACATGGCACCTGATATAAACAGGTCAGAGAGTATCTTTGAGTGTAACTGGAAAGGAGAAGTATTAGAGAATTACGTAAGCCTGTTTGCAGGGTAGGCGGAGAACTGGGTGCTAAATCTATGCCCCTTACTTATAAGGCAAGCACTCTACCACTGAACTGCAGCTCCAGCCCTTTAAAAAAAACCTTTGAGATAGCCCTTACCTGGGCTGACCTTGAATTCCTCCCTAGTAGCTGGGCACACAGACCTGCACTTAGGCCTGGCGCTTACTAGAAACCTAGCACAGCAATCTTCCCAGTTATCTACCTAAAACAATTGGGGAACCTGGCCAAAGTAGCAAGACAGAATCAAATACTCTAACCAGAGGGCCTGTTACATTCCTCTGGCCTTGGTATGAGGAGGAAAGCTGCCATAACACACAGTAACATTCCTAAGAATAAGAGTGATGGAAAATGCTGAACAGGACAGCCAATCTGCTTTGTTTCTGTTGAGACAGGGTCTACACAGCCCAAGTCTGCTTTGAACTCATAGGGATCCTCCTGCCTCAGGTTTCTTGGTGCTAAGATTATAGGTATGTGCCACCAGGCTTAGCTCCAGATCAAGAAAACAATTTCTGCCTTGAAGGGAACACAAGCCCCTTATCTACAGTAGCCCGTGCTTCTGACAAATGAGTTTACACTGATGGCTCACAAAGGCCTGAGGACTCTTCACATGTTTTGACTGAGGTACTATTCAAGAAAAATCAGTAATGGTTCAATTCTCTACAAATTTGGGATGGTTAAATGTAAATTATGGTACATTCATTAAATAGAATGGGGTGTTATATAACAATCATTAAGTAACAAGGCAAGACACCGATGATTTTCTAAAAGACACAAACCAGCATACAAAATAAGCACCCTTTTATAAATGTGTATTAATAGGAAATCAGTAGCAAGAGACCAAGAGACCCCCAAAATGTTATCAATGCTCATCTGCCTTTCCTCTTCGGTACTTTACCACGTGCTCTTCTAAGAATGTGACAAGAAAGCAGTCCATCCCAGGAGCAAGGCTCTTAAAAAGGTGGTTCCACAAGGGCCTGAGACAATAATTACTTGTGTATCAGAGATTTGGTTTGTAAAGATGAATGTGATCTTTCGCCAGCTGCTATGCGCTGACTAAAGATTAAATTCGGAGCACTTCAAGCGCTTCTTCAGAGCCCAGTGCTGCCCTTACCTGACCCTGTTCTTCCCACAATGCCAATCTTCTCCTTGGGCTTGATGGTGAAGGACACTTTCTTAAGGACCAGAGGAAGATTTTCCCGGTATCTCATTTCTGCATTCTCAAAGGTTACTTCTCCCTCCTGGGGCCAGTCAGCAGGGGGAGCCTTATTCTTGATTCTGGCAGGTGCTTCCAAAGACAGAGTCTGAGGAAAGAGTGGGTGCTTCAGAGTCTTGCGGAGCAGCAATGCTTACCAGAGAGTGAAAACAGAGCAAACAGAGAGGCAAGGGCAGCTGCCGCCATGTATGGTGAACATGGTGACACCCCGACAACCAAGACGGAGACTCACGGCTACTGACTATGCAACACTGCCACAGACCAAGGGAAAACCTAAGTGTGGAACGTGAGGCCCTGCCAGTCCCCAACACAATTTTATTGAAAATATTCCACTTGAACCAGAATTTCATGAACTGAATAGTACTAGCCTGAATCCAAACTGAAAGAAGGGGATTAACATTTATTGAACATCCAAGAAATACAGACCACAGTCTCAGTTTGCCGCCCACAGCAGTGTGACCTGTATAAGCCATTTCACCTCTCTGTTGCTCATTTTCAAACTATGTAGCCTGATTTGGCCCTGGAAACCCACCCATTCCTGCTTCAAAAGGCTGTGTTATAGCTTCCTGTGTAATTCTGTAACAGCAGTCATCCCTCATGTTTAAAAACTCTCTGCTAAGTACTCATTGGTTTCGTAACTTTAAGGTGAAGAACACCAAATCAGTATTTGGGGTGTGCACGTGTACTTGTGTGTGCTGGGGAAAGGGGAGAATACGGAGTCTGATACTTCAAGCTGCAAAGACTGTGTTGCTGCGTTGGGACAAGCATCTGGGTTGTTTTGTGGAGTGGCATCAGGAAGGCAATCTTCAAAACTATCACTGGTTTGATCAGTGTTCACTGTCCTACCCTACTCTCTCCAGCAAAGGACTCAGCAAGAGCAATATTTACTCAATGCTACATTTGGATGGTGGTGACTCACACCTATAATCCTAGCACATAAAGGCAGAGGCAGGCAGATCTCTGAGTTCAAGCCTGACCTATAGAGTTCCAGTATAGCCAGGGATATCCAGAGAAAAACTCTATCTCAAACATACATACATATACATAAAAGAATAAATAAAATATCTATCTCAATAAGTTGAGAAAAGACCAAATAGATGAAATATCTGATAGTGGCTGGCAAGATGGTTTGGCAGTTAAAGGTGCTTGCTGCCAAGCTCGACAATCTGAATCAGATACTTGAAGAGAACCAATCCCCATAGGTTATCCTCTGACCTCTACATGTGCACTGTGGCATGTGTACCCACACACATATATACAAACACACGAATGAATGAATGAATGTTTAAAAAAATCATAAGTAAGCCAGGTATGATGATGTAAGCCTATAAAGCCTATACTTGGGAGGCTAAGGCAGGAGCATCATGACGTCCCTGCTACTCTGAGCTGCACAGAAAGTCCCTGTATCATAGTAATAGTAAGTAAACAATTTCTTCTGATAACTAAAAAAGCTAATTTTCTTTTTTTTTTCTATAAATATTTTTTTAAGATTTATTTATCATGTATATAGTATTCTGCCTGCATGTGTCCCTGTGGACCAAAAGAGGGCACCAGATCTCACTATAGATGGCTATGAGCCACCAAGTTGTTCCTGGGAATTGAACTCAGGACCTCTGGAAGAACAGTCAGTGCTCTTAACCACTGAGACATCTCTCCAGTCCCAAAGCTCATTTTCAAGTCAGTGAAGACACACATCTCTGCTACAAGATGAGGTTTTCAAGTAGAAGAATTCTTCAAAATTGACTGAGCATCAGTTATTTAGAATGTAAAATATTTCTTCACTGTGAGCAATGGTGTAAATGCTGTGGTTCTCAGGATGGTTCAAAATAGATGATCTTCAGAAACGAGCACCCGTGAAAATCCTCATGACCATCTGCAATGCATCTTTCTACATAAAATCACATTTAGAGTTCAGGAAGGAAACCAGCAAGCTACAAGCTCGCGGCAAAGCTGAAAGGCTACTGAGAAGGGTGGTGGGAAGAGGGAATATTCTCAGTGACAGTTTCTAAAATGTGAATAAGGGTTAGAATTCACCATGCAGCTTTACATCTCTGAGCTCAGACCAATAGTCTCCAGAGGTGGGACCCATGCTAACCTCTGCCAAAGGCTTGGCAAGGGACCCTGGTAGACATGGCTGGTGAACAACAACTAGGCTGGACTATGAATTAAAATGATGCATGGTTTGCACTTCAGAAACAGGGCCCAGAGACCTCTGAGCTAACACTGACCTGAATGCTCCCTCCCTGAGAACCAGTCCCATTGGACACACACACAAAACACTCCCACACCTAAGACTCGGGGTACGCTGTGGAAGAGAGGCTCAGACTTTGCTGTGAAACTGTGTCTCCCAGAAATACCGAAAACTACACCTATGAAGTCTCACCAACCAGACCCCAAACATGAGCTGGACAAGAACACCAAAGTGCCAAACTGGACAGGGAAGAGCCCAGGAGGCCTCAACCCTCCACAGAGAACTACAGACAACAGAGGAAGCTAGGGTGCAGAGGTGGCTCTCCTCAACGGAGGAAGCGGGGGGTGGAGGGCAGAAATGGCTCCCCCACCAATGGAGGAAGCTGGGGGGGCAGAGATGGCTCTCCCCCATTCCCCTCGCCCTCCCCAAAGAGCACATCAACTGGTTGTCTAGTGCCAAACAGTCAGACCTAAAAACATACACACAAGTAACATTAGATGAACTCAACAGGTTATATTTGGGAATATATATATGTATGTACAAATATGTATACAAATGCAGTTATAATTGATGAAAAAAGATACCATGGGAGAAGGAGGAGAGGGAATGTTCTAATTAAAATAGAATCTCAAAATTAAAGAGGCATAAAAACATGGTGTATTTTTTCCCTTTGGTTTTTGGAGATAGGGATTTTCTGTGTAGCCCTGGCTGTCCTGGAACTCCCTATATAGACCAGGCTAGCTTCAAACTCAGAAATCCACTTGTCTGTGCCTCCCAAGTGCTGGGATTAAAAGTGCGTGCCACCACTGCCCATCATCGTCATCATCATCGTACGGTTTTAAACAGTCTAAGGAAAATGTTATGTTAGTTTAGCTAAAAGACAAGATTCCTGAATGTATCACTGTTAACTCTAACAATCAGCCAGGGAACATACGCTTTCAACTAAACAACTTATCAGTCTGCTGAGGAACTTTTACGGTATTCTCTTTTCTATCCCAAACACACTGTTGAGAATGCTAACGTTCTTAAGTGGAGATGAGACAGGTGGAGAAGGTAAGGCTCCCCCTCACCCTCCATGACAAAAAGCCAGGGTGGCACCAGGCTGACCTTTATGTAGTGGTTGATCCTTTCCACGGAAGTAAATCGGGCTTCTGTCTCAGATGCCAGTCTAACTGTAAACTGGAATAGTCCTGTTAACTGAAAATGGGAAAGAGAAACCAAGAGAATGTGTATCAGTGCAGGGCGGGCAATCAAGCAGGAACCCCCGATAACCACAGGCCCGACAAAGAGAACCTCCAGAGTGCATACAGCATGAGGTTTCAGGGCCCAGTGGGTTTCATAATACCATACCTACTCCCCTCACCAAATACAGTACTTAGTGCATACAGGAGCATCATGCTCTTGGGTCACTGTATCTTGGACCTGAAGGTCTTCTAGCCATTTATTTGGTTACACAGGTCTGAGGCTGTGTACCTAGGCCTATTGGTGGCAACCAGAACAAATGGAGATTGAACCCTGTGGACAGCTAATGAAATGCTTCCAGGAAGTAACACGAGACAATACTGTGAAGAAAGAAAACCACACAGCCCATGCACCACACACTGCTGACTACAGGACACCTGCAGCGAGGCAGGCACTAGGGCATCCACGAAGACACAGCTCTCTGGAGCTTATTTGCCTTATTTTTATCTTTACAATATGAAAAAGAAGCAAAATCCCACAGGGGTACAGTAGTATAACAGCACCTATGTACCGAAGCTCTACCTTAATAAAGAATCCATCTACTGTCAATATTGTTTACTGCATGCTTTGCGGCTCCTCTAGATTCTGTCCTCCATAATATGTGGGAAAGAGCCCAACATCATGACAACTTTTAAGTGTTTCAGTTTATGTCTCTTTAAAATAGAATGACTCTAAAAATACAACTCCAGGGCTGGAGAGATGATTCAGTGGTTAGGAGTGTTGGCTGCTCTTCCAGAGGACCTGGGCTTTGAGTCCCAGAGCCCACATGTCAGCTCACAACTGTCTATAACTCCTATTCCAGGGAATCCACCATCCACATACAGAAACACACCAATGTACATAAAAATATAAATTAGTAAATAAAAAACCCTCCAACGCCACTTTTAAAATTTAACAGAAATTACTTTTGTTGATTGACATCAAAGCATCTTTAAACAGTCAGTGGTCAAATTCCCAAACTTATTGTGAGCTATTTGAGCTTTAATCATCCTTGTGGATGAGAATCTTATGCTTATAATATTGGACAAAGCAAAAGTCCAAAACAGAAAGTAGATATAAGCAGCAAATGGGGAATGGTAGAAACCTAGAAGATGCCAGAGATGAGACGGTGCTAAGCACATCTGTAATTACAAATCACTTTTTAATGCTTCTTTATGAAGATAACATGTATCCCCCACCCCTTTTTTCAGACAGGGTCCTAGTTGGCTGCCCTGAAACTCACTATGTATACAAGGCTGGCCTTAAATCACAGAGGTCCAGTTGTCTCTGCCTACAACTGCTGGGATTGAAGGCATATATTTATGCCAGGCACTCAAGAGACTAAGGCAGGAGGATGTCTAAATTTGAGGCCAGCCTAGTCTGCATATTGAGTTCCAGGACAATCAGGACTACACAGAGAAACCCTGTCTCAAAACAAACTAATGCATGCATTTCTTCTAATGCACAGGAGATTATTTTAATATTGGATTCTGTCACCCACATACACACTTCCCCAGTCAACACGCCTCCAGCCCAGACACTGACCTGCACAGCATAGGAGATGGCAAGGCCCGCATAAGCTGGGGGAATCTGCCCATGCATGAGGACAATCATTAGCCCAGTGGTGGTGATCAGGGCGATGCTGATGAGGTCCAGCCGCACTGCCAGCCACCTCATTGCACAAGTGAACAAGAAAAAAGGAGCTTGGTTGTCATCCAGTAGCTCCTGATACCTATGAGGAAGAGAAGAGCAATGGACAAATGAAGTGCAATACAGCCTGACTCATGGGCTGATATCAAACTATCAGTGGTCTAGGGTGCAGGGCCAGAATGACCAGAGGCGTCAGATGCGTAGGCCTCGCATAAAAGTTCACGGGGTGTCTTAATGTTAGTTACCCTTTCAGAAACGACACATTAGAGGTGTCAGGGAGGACATTAGCGGTGTCAGGGAGGGCCGCCTTTATCTCAGCACTTAGGAAGCGACAGCAGGTGGATCACTGTGAGTTTGAAGTCAGCCTAGGCTAAATATCAGCAAACATAGCCAAGACCAGGACTCTTAAAAGTAAAAAACTAGGGCCTGGAGAGATGGCTTAGTGGTTTGTTCTTACGGAGGAACTGGGTTTGGTTCTCAATACCCACAAGGCAGCACAAAACCATATATGACTAATTACAGTTTCAGAGGATCTGATGCCCTCTCTGGCCTCCCAGGATGCCTGCTACATAACTCATTCACACACACACACACACACACACACACACACACACACACACACACACACACACGTGCGCGCATGTGTGCAGAAATAACATTAAAAGAAGAAGAACCCGAAGACACGAGGGAGAAATATCTACCTACCACATTAGAAATATGGGCAAGGAGGCCAAATCCAAACACTTGTGCTGAACTTTAGAGCAACCTTAGGTCAGAGGTCATTTCCTCAAAGCAAGAGGTTTTAAAGGCAAGCAGCATACGTAGTCCAAGACCAGGAAAAAGAAGGTGCTGAGTGTGAGGACACCAGACTGCAAAGGGAAACTGTTCCCCAAGGCTATAGAGCCAGGAAACAGTAGCCAAAGCAAAGCAGGGGAGAGACAGGCAGTGTCCGCCACGGAGGACACATGGCACCAATGGTAAGCAGAGCTCTAGAGAGGAAGTTCTGCTGGGCACATGTGTTTGGCTTAAAACAAAAACAAACAAACAAAAACACTTTTCTCCTTATAGTAAAATATAAAATCTCCAGAAAAAAATGCAGTAAGGAAAAGAAAAAAAAGAAAATGTGGAATTCCAGACATTGGCACTAAACCACGCCTCCACATGAAAACACTCGTACAGGTCATTATCTTAAGCAAGGAGTCATTTAGAATAATTTTTCCTAACCTATTTTCCCATACAATTTTCATGAAAAATTACTTAAGTTTTACCTTAATAGACAATATACACATGCATGCACATGCACATGTGTGTGCACACATACACATACACACACAGAGAAAGAAAAAGAGAGAAAATATTTTAAGATTTTTGTCATGTTTGTGTGTAGAGCACGTGTTCATGTGAGTGCATGTGTGCACATGTATGACTGTGGGGGTTTGAGGAAATCTTCCTTGATCATTCTTTTACCTTATTTACTGAGGCAGGGACTCTCAAACAAAACCAAAGTGTGTCAGCATGGCTAGTCTACCTCATCAGCTCACTCAGAGATCTCTACCTGAGCCTTTTAAGGCTCAAATTACAGGCAGCTGCCACCAGTCCACGCTTGTAGAGCAAGTACTACATAGTCCCTGAAGTTTTAAAAGGCTCACTACAAAAAAGTCAGTCTTTTCTTACCCATCTCCGGGTACCCAGTCCCTCTTTCCAGAGACAGTTACTGTTCCTACATACCCTCTCAGAGATATCTAAATGTACACACACATTCTCAAAGGGCAGCATGTCATATATCCACATTTGTTCTGGTCTGTGTTTCTGTCATCTCACTTTCTCAGAAAAGGTCTAACAAATGGCTGAGTTTTAATCAGACATTTCGGCTGCATCAATACCTTTTGGGACCAGTTTTCTGATCCCAAACCCTTCCTTGAACAGTCTCTTACAGCAAATATAACCTGAGATGCCAACTCCCCTTCAAAGCGTTGGCCCCACCTACACACTCACCTGTGCAGAAACTCCTGCCCTTTGTTATAGGCGTGGATAGTGGCAAGACCCTGTATGCTGGACGTGATGTGTGAGAGGAAAGGAGACTGTGTGATGTTGTCCAGGCGCTTCAGCTCACGAATCAGGACCCTGTGAGGGAACGAGTTCTGTGTCACAGGAGGGAACTAGCACCATGGCCTATCTCTGGGCCTGCATGCGTCCTGTGTACCTGGAGACAAGGTGTAGGATGGAGAAGAGGATGAGAAGAGGCCCCACAGCCACAAGGAACCATGGGAAGACTCCTGCGATCATCCCGACACAAAAGAACACCAGGATCACGTTCTGGATGAACATCTCGGCCTGGAACGGCAGGCGCACATCCACTGCGGAAACCACAAGAGAACAAGTTTCAGACTCTCGGGGCTCACAAACAAAAAAAATGGAGCCGAACAGTTTAAAACATATATAATAAGGCTCTATGGAATCTCCAAGTTCTGTGACAAAACGTTAAGGGTTTTATCAAAGAAGAATAAGCTTGGCTGCTGTCAATTTCCTGTGTGAGTGGTCTTCTCCATCGTCTCGTTCTGGTTCAGCTTTTTCTACTCCTGCCAAAGGATGTATGTGTATGTAAAATACTTGGAAAATAAAGATGTCAACAGGAAAACGATGATCACCTATGTTCTTACAACACAAAAAAGTGTAAGCATAAGTAAGCATCAAAAAGTACACAGAACCTTCAACAGCAGCATCTTTGAGTCTTTTTGGATACTTTCCCTACACCCCTTTCTTTGGCCAGAGGCATCTTCATGAAGACACAGCCACATCATGAGCACTGCTGGAGTTTTTCCCTTCTTTGTGAGAAAGGATCTCAGTATAAAGCTTAAGATGGCCTTGAACCTTTTGCTGCAGACTCCAGTATTAGGGATGAACCAACAGCTCCAGCTCTTGACTTTCTGCTTGTGTGTATATCTGTGTGCATCTGTATGTAGGTGTATGTACATGTGTGTGCAGGTATGCATGTCTGTGTGCAAGTATCTGTGCATATGTGTGCACATATATGTATATGTATATGCTCGTGTGTGTGTGTATCTGTGTGTAAGTGTATTGCAAGGGTACATGTCTGAGTGTGCATGTGTCTGTGCATATGTGTGCACATACATGTACATGTATGTGCCTGTGTGTGCATCTATATGTGCATATATGTACATGTGTGTGTGTAGTAGGAGGTTTCTGGCCTTGACTTTTGGGCCTTGCCTCAAGGTTTAGGCCTGCAGATCCACAGACCCGCAGACCCACAGACCCTCAGAGACACACAGATTCTTTCAATAGTTTTTGGCTGACTGGCCGAAGGCCCAGGAATATAACTTGCTAGCTCTCTACCCTTCATCTAACCCATGTCTCTTATCTTGTTCAGCCATGTGGCTGGGTACCTTTTTTTTTTGAACAGCATAGTTGTCCTCTGCTTCTTCTGGCTTCTCTCTGGCATTCTGCTCTGTGCTTCCTGTTCTCAGAGTTTTCTTAGTCTGGTAGCCCCGCCCACACTTCCTGCCTGCCTTTGGCCAATCAGCACTTTTTATTAAACCAGTGGGTGGGACAATTATTTACAATGTGACAACATAATCTCCCACATGTGTATAGCTGTACAAGTCTGAGTGTGCATGGCTACATATGTGTGTATGCATGTACGTGTGTGTATGTTTGCATGGGTGTGCATATCGGAGTGTACATGTGTCTGTGCAAATGTGCATACTGTACCTGCACATGGGCAAAAACAGAAACATGTTATGCACCAGTTCTGGTACTGAGTCTGCTCCCAGTTCCTTTTACTTCTAGCCATAGCCCTGCGCTGGCCTACCGACGACCGCTTACAGGTTCCTCCTATGGAGATGACCACCACGCAGTAGATAAAAACACCAACTCTGAGGTGGAGAGCTCAGAGCCCAGTTCCCAGCTTGGCCACCCAATCGCTATTTGATGTTAACCAAATTACTTAGTCTCTGGGTAAGACACAGATGCCTTACACCTGCTATGTGGATTAGGACATGGTACATAAATCACCCACTGTTGGACACTGCACCACTGTCTCCCAGAAAAGGTCAGGAGGCAACACTCTATTCTAGATGATGAAGAACTTTGTTTCTGGAGCAGCACAGCCCATGCTGCATGCAGAACGTGAATCAGAAGCTGTAGGTGCATTCTGGGATTGCAGACTACCCTTCCAAAGCCCCTCTGCTAACCTGACAATCTGACTTCAAGTTTAGGACAGACAGGCAGAATGAGAACTCGAAATATTCTTGATGCAAATGTCAGGCTCTGTTCTCAGTCTCAGGAGAAACAAAGCTTCAAATTCTCTTTTTATTTTGGGTGTGGGGTGGCACCCAGAAAGGCTAGAGGTGGTGAGCGCTGGTTGGACTCCAGAGCATAAAATAAAGAACCAGTGAGAGATACCTTCATCCATATCTTTGGAAAACCTGTTGAGAATTCTTCCTGTTGGGGTAGTGTCAAAAAACTTCATGGGGCTCCTAAGGATCCTTCGAAAAAGCTCATCATGGAGCCGGGAGGAGGCTCTCAGTGTGCCCTGGGAGCAGAAACAAGATGATCAGGGCACAGAGATCTAGATACTCAATGTTGGCCCAATTCCTACTCATGCAGGTGACCACTCTGTAGGACATCTGTTCCCAATGCTGGGGTAAGTACAAATGGTCAGAAGAAATGGGTGACTAACAAGAAAAGCCTAAGACTAGCAGGGTCCAAATTATTTCATCAGGGCCACCCAACTGAATACATATGCCGCACCAAGCTTTTTCACATGATCTGGGGTACACCATAGCCCACCCACTGGTACCTTGACAAAGACAACTCCTCGAATGGTTTTCAAGATCAGCATGACTGCCATGGAGAGGGCGTAGATGCTGGCATAGTACTGCATGAAGGGATTGTCCCTCATGCTGTCACTCACGATGCTTCTGTTCCCTTGAAATACTGTAGTGTTCTGTTTGGAGGTAAGGTACCAAGGAGTAAGATTCCTGACACCTAGGTCACTTTCAGCTCAAAGACAGAAATACAGGAAATGACCTTGGATGAGGTCATGGCAAATACAAGGCAATCTTGCTACTCATTTCTCCTTTTCCTAGTGGGTGAACACAAAGAACCTACTTACTGTACATAACAGTCTTACTTAATGACTAGCTAGACAGCTCCTAGGGTGGCCTGGGGCTTCTCTATTCTGTGAGACTACATTAAGCATCCCCATCTGGGAACATTCCTGCTAACTGCTATTTCTCCTGATAATTTAATATCAACTAAATTATCTTTTAACTGATACACAAAGCAAAGTTACACATATTACTGAGATATCTCATGATGTTTCTAATGCTTCTTTTTTAGTGAAAGCAAGGGCAGGTTATCAGACATAACCCTCAGTCATGAGTAATCTCACCCCACTTCCTTGTTTGATCCAGTAGCTCAACCACCAAGTGCTGAAGGCAGTGCTGCCCACATTCAGCATAAAAAGGACCATGATGACCAGGAAAGCCAAGGGACCCCCTGCTGCCTGGATGTAGACACCATAGACTGACCAAGGCACCGAACCTTGCCCTTTCTCCTCCATCTGCACGAGCTGCCCTGGGAAAGAGGGGAAAAAAAAGCAAGACCTTAGAAAAGAGTGAAACTCTGTCGGAAGCTGTGGGTGTGGGTGAGATGCTAGACTCGGCCCAAACCATCCATTCATCAGAGCTTAGGCACAGAAACCAGTTTTGGTGGGCAGCCGGAAGACCTAATTGACCTGTACATGCAATACTAGCTAAGCTATAGTCCAATAATGAGGTAACTGGGTAAGTGACAGCCAATTACATTGCTTTCTACTCCAAATTTCTTTCTAGAAGTGCCAGAGCACATCATTGACAGGAGTTGTAGTTCCTAGCTGCCCTCTATCCCTCTCAGCCATCTGGGGTACTCTCTTTCAATAGGACTGTTCCCTTCAAACTACATTCACTCATGTAACAACACAATAACAGAACCTATTGCCTCAAAGATTAGAATTACTTCCTCTCTGGCTGGACGTGTTGGTGCACACCTTTAACCTCAGCACTTGGGAGGCAAAGGCACACAGATTTCTGAGTTCAAAACCAACCTGATCTACAGTGTGAGTTCTAGGACAGACAAGGCTACACAGAGAAACCATGTCTCAAAACAACAACAAATTACCTCTCTCTATCAAAACACTCACTGATTGAATCTTTCTTCAGCATCATCTAGAAGATGAGGCCACAGAGGTCTCTGTCTTTCAGTATCTCACCGAGGACAGGCTGATGTAACATAGAAACATACACTAAATGCAACAGCAGAACCTACTTCATGCCCCTCAAGGCTGAAGGCACAAAAGTTAGGCCATTCCTAAACGTTCACTGATGGCTAACATTATGTTTTAAGTTTAAATTACTGTGCTCAAGAAGTCTACAAAACAAAATTACCTCTAACCTAGAAGCCCAATGGGCCAAGGACAACTCCATAGAATGTTAAGGAATGTTAAGGGTCATCCTGTCTTGTACAATTTTAATGGAACTGTTGTTCATGTAAGATAGTTTATGTAAGAAAATGGTCACAATGTTAACCATGATTCTGCTTCTTTAAACAAAGCTGCTTGATCAAGATAACCAGGACACCTCCAAGACATGTGTGCTAAGGGCCTGTGGCTGCACTTAAACAGAAAATAACCTTCTGACTGCAGGATGTATGCCTGCACATAAATGAGATGCAGCCTTATGTTTCTTTGACTTTATAAACACCCGACTCTGACTTGCTACATCCTGGGAATCCTGAGTCCCAGGTGCAGCCCTAGCCCTTTAGTATCTAAATAAAAAGCCTCTTCATTAAGAGGTCAGACTGGTGAATCTCTGAATGACCCCAGACCTTCGGATTCCAGGAAGAACAAAACCTCATAGACAGACAGATCCCCATCCAGGAGAGTAATTATCCATACAAGCAAGGCTGCACACGGAGCAGAGCAGAAATAACCATCTTGTAAAACCCCTTACAAAACACGACAAGAATGGGAAGGAACCACTGATTAGAACTGCACACTCCTTGTCCCAACTCTCCCTCTACTTCACCCAAGAGCTCATGTCTGGACCCTGGAGGTGAACTTGACATCACTCTACCTCTTCCCAGGGTCCATGCTGAGTAAATGTCCTTCCTTGTTTCCGCCATTCCTTGGCACACTTGAAACTGGTCACTGAACCACTTGTTGGGGCTACTAGAACCCAGGCTTCTGTCCTAAAAATTCCAGGTACCCAGCAGGTAGGTGACTCAACAAAGCAATCACTGAACAAACCACTTCCTTCCTGCTTCAAAGGCGACACACACTTCAAATTCACAAACATGAAAATGCCTACATTATGGCAAATAGCTCCTGAGACTTTCAAGATTCCGGCAAAAAAGTCCAAATAGAAAAACTGCCACCTAACTTCTCTAGAGCTCTCTGCACATAGCACCAGAACCAGGCACCGAGCTTCTGGTCCAGTGCACTCTGAGGATGAGGCACATCCATCAGACACTCAGCTCTAACTGAGATTTCAATTCAAGCATAGGGGTAAACAGAAAAAAGGCCAGGATGACTCGGCCGTAATTACCCACAACTGACCCCACTCTTTGTCTGCAGGAAAGGCAAAGGAGCCAAAGTTATCTGCCTTCCCTTGTCTGCGCACACCCCACTGCCCTCACTTAATAGTACTTGAGAACTTGGTTATTCTAGAAGTGCAACACCCAATGGCATGAAGCATCATGCACCTCCGCACATCATTATTCCTAAGAAGTGACATACAAACCCTCACAAATGTCTTTACCTTCGTCTGTCTTCACCGCCTTCTCCTTCTTCACTGAACCTGGTTTGGGGCCCTTGTCTTGGGATTTCTTCTGTGAACCATTAGCTTCCTTTTTTGAATTAATCTAATAACAAAAAAAAAAAAAAAAAAAAAAAAAAAAAAACAAAAAAAAAAAAACTCCAGTCATAAGATGTTCATTCAGGTGATGTTTACAGGACACATAGTAGAGAACTATTCATTGAGCTAGTCATATAAATAAAAGGCACATCAAAGTTCTTATTTATTTTTGATACCAAGTCTCTGTGTCTAACTCACAGCCTCATGAATGGTGGGATCACAGCCCAGACACCATGCCCGGCATACCTACTTTCTTAAGAAAGCCACCTACAGTAATCTGCAGTAATTCCTTGCACTAACTCAATCAATCCCTTCAATCTTTTGGGATCCAGGTTCAGATCCTGTTAGTCTGACGACATTTATTCTCCACTAAGCTATTCAAGACCTAACCTCCCAATCCAGACAGGTTTACTATGTTCTTCTTCAATGTGTCCCAGAGATTAAGTAGCACTGAAGTCACATTCCCCTCCTCTCTCTGACCTGCCACACACTCAGATGCAGAGGTGCCACCGTTTGCATCTTGTTTTTACAGGATCTCACCAATGGCTGTCAGCTCCTCTCTTACTTCACTACCTCCAACAGCTCCTATTCTCCAGCCACACTTGACTTCACACCATTCCTTCAGCACAGTTCCGATTCCCAGGTCTGTTCCTCTGTCTGAGCCAAGACCCCTCTTTGTTCCAGTGTCAGTCATAGACATCCCTATTTAGGTGGGTTCAAATATTGCCTTTTGAAGGCAATTTATATTCCTTTGCAATAAAGCTCGCGTTCCCTTAGACTCTCTAACACAGTGTGCTTATCTGGTTAGAATCACCTGTAAAAGCCTGAAAGCATGCTCTGCCTACAATACCTGACTAACATAACACCCTTCCAAGACAAGGGTGAGTTCTCACACAGAGTTATCCACTGCTCAGTGCCTACTGCCATAAAAATCCAGAACAGGACACAGAGCAGGTAATAAATAAGCATTCATCAAACTGAATCTGGGGGGAAAAGAAACAAAGAAAAAACACCGCCAACACAAAACAATGCAATGCTCTCCATGTCAAGTTCCTGTCATATCTCTAGAAAGTTTCCACCATGCAAGTCACTGAATTCAACTTTACATGATATATCATATCCTCAGCAGGCTTACTACTTAAGACTTTCTAAATGTACAGTGAAAATGTAAAACTATGAAATCTAGATAGAGCTGTGTCTGCAGCAGAAGACAGGCCTCTAAATCTATTTACTGCCCTGCATGAATTAATGCACGGTTTAAAGAGATATTACCATCTGTGGATTACTTACTGGGGGAGCATATTATATTCATCAATGTAACTGTAATGATGTGTGTATATCAGGGTACACATGACCTGTGCACACAGGGAGGACAGGACAGAGGATAACTTGGTGGGTTCTGGGACTTGAACTCAGGTGGCCAGCCTCACAAAGCCAGCACCATTAGGATGTGGGAATGTCTTTCTGTACACTATGAATGTGCTTTATTGCCATTTGTTAATAAAGAGGCTATTCTGGCCTATGGCAAAGCAGCTTAGAGGCAGGTGGAAAATCTAAACAGAGATAAAGAAGGAAGGCAGAGTCACATATACACTACAAGCCGTCACCCAAAGAGCAAGATGTAATGGAACACCGCACTGGCAAAGCCACAGAGCCACATGGCAATACACAGATTAATAAAAAATGGGCTAAGTTTGTAATTAATATAAGACTCTGTGTGACTATTTGGGACTAAGCAGCTGTAGGCCACCCCAGACCTTGGGGCTAGGCCAGGCTAGAAACTTCTGGTTATACCATTATCCACTGAACCATCCTGCTGGACTCTTAAATGACATTCAGAAAGCAAGCTTCCCAGCTAAAAATTCTGGCTGTTCAGTATCTATCTTTTGCTCTTGGACAATTCATATTTTAGTTTCTCGCCTTCTGATTTTTCCCTCAAACTCTACAGTGATAAGGAAACATCTGAGGAGCCCAAAGCTTCCCAGAAGTCATAGCAGATCATAAAACTTAAACCTGGACCAGAGTGTCTCTATGGATGTCACTGGTGATCCCAGGAAGGCTGGAAGTCTATTGAAGAGCCCAACAAAGCAGCTATGAACAGTTAATGGCACTGCATGGGAAATCACAAAAGTGAACCACTGAGGTAAGACACAAGAGAGGGTCCCAGTAACATCCTTTCCTTCCGTCAGTCTCAAAATAACCCGGCAAGGGACATGGCAACTTGAACCCAGCCTGTCACAGGGTTCACAGGGGCACTGTCAGCAAGGAAGCATGGCTCTGTGAGTGCTCTACACACACCCTGTTCAGCCTAGCTTGGAGCTTGCAGGAAGGCATAAAGAGCTGGCCCCTGGGTACTGCACAGCAGGTGGGCGGGCACAATACAAGGAGACCTGGATAAAGCCATCCTCATCGGCCACTCAACTCAGCTGAGGCTCGGCTTCCTCCCTCTCAGGGAGAAAGAATCATATTTGGCCACATGACTCTAAGAAAATGTCAAACACAATGGTATCTAAAGGATTTAACCCAAGGAACAAGAGCACCTAAGTGCCAAATCAGGATCCAAGACACCATGGGCCATTTCCAAATGTATGTAGCATTTAATTCCCTCCTGGCTCCTTGTTCACGTGTACACACAGAGAGCCTCACTGCTTTAGCCTAGCTGAGACCACACAGCTTCACCCCTTATCCTGCTCTCCCACAGGATGAGCAGATGAACAGAGCACAGAAGTCTGGTCATCAACACCTCATGTACACAGAGGCCACCCTCCTCCCGCTCCAGTGTCACACCTCTCCCGGTATAGAAGAGAGACACACAGACTCAGCAAACCTTACCTCAACTGGGGGTGTCTCTCCCAGCAACAGGTTATTAAAAATAGTGGCGTAATCTCCATTTAAGTTCATCAGCTCCTCGTGGGTTCCTCTCTCTGTGATACAGCCCTCTCTCATGAAGATCACCTCATCACAGTCAACAAGGTACTGAACACAATGGCAAGGGTAACATGGAATTACTGATTTTAACGTAAATACGCTCAAATATCCAAGATGGTTTGGCTGCCCCTTTGACAACATGAGGCTATTTTAGATTGTCAAAATAAGGAAGGGGCGGGATACTACTTTGGGGATATTTTGTAATATAATAAAAACAGTCGGAGATATCAGAGGACAGATCCACCTCCTCCTGTGGTTTTTTGTTTGTTTGTTTGTTTTTTGTTTTGTTTGTTTGTTTTTTTCCAGACAGAATGTTCTATGTAACAGTCCTGGCTGTCCTGGAACTTGCTTTGAAGACTAGGCTGGCTTTGAACTCACAGAGATTCTCTTGCCTCTGCTTCCCAAGTGTTGAGACTAACAGTGTGAGCCATGGCTTCTGCCTGTTCTGTTTTGCTATGCCCATCTTAAATACTCTCTTCACTCAGTTAAGGCGTGGCCCCACAGCTGCTGCCTGGGATCCTGGAACTCCCTCTGTAAACTAAAATGACCTTGAACTCAGATTGGATTAAGGGTGTAGGTCACCACTCCCAGGATATTCCCTATGGTGGGATTAAAGGTGTGAGTTACCACTGTCTGACCCTCCTAGACTGACTGTGGGTAGATCCCTCTGATATCTCCGAATGTTTTTACTATATTACAAAATATCTCCACATACTACTGGCCCTCAGTGTTAACAATCTCAAGACCAACAGCCTCTGCTTTAGTTTACTGCATCCTGTGACACAAGCCAGAGGGTATTTCTTAGTGTTCTGAGGGTGGAGCTACACAAACTTTCCCATTAAATTTCAAATCCTGGCTGAGTTTGGTGGCACAGGCCTTTGATCCCCACACTTAAGAGGAAGAAGTGGCCGAGGCCAGCCTGGTCTACACAGAGAAAGCCAGGTCAGGGATATACAGTGAGACTCTGTCTCACAGAAATTAACTAATTAATTTGAATCCTTTCGCTGCATGCAAAAGCACACAGAATTCATAGATTTTCTGCAGCAAAAAGGGAAAGTGGGCCCCCAAATTTAACTCAGCAGCAGCAGTCATGAGCAACTCTCTGAGGTGACTACCTTCACGGGCTGATGGAGGGAAGTGCAAGCTAAGCGTGTCTAAGCTACAGAGGCTACCACGATGCTTTCTACCGACTAATCCATTCCCAGACTCTACGTCTGTCTAGCGACTCTTCTCGGGGCCCCTTTACTTGCTGAATTACATGCAGAGGCAGCATGTTCTAAGGACCCTGATTCAATGGCAACCAAACTGCTAGCACACTGGTCAGGAAGCTGTTTGCTGAGGATGGAAATGGTTAACTCTAGGAATCTCTAATTGCCTGGCCCAACCCCACCTCTTTATACCAAGCCACCTTGAGCAGCCTAGGAGAGGAGGTACCATACCTGTAACTGGTGTGTGACAAACAGAACCGTCTTAGACTTGAGGTGCTTCCTGATAGCGCTGTTGAAGATGTGGTTGCCTACGTGGGCATCTAAGGCACTGAGGGGGTCATCGAGGATGTAGATGCTCCTGTCACTATACAAGGCCCGAGCAAGGCTGATTCTCTGGCGCTGTCCACCACTCAGGTTGGCTCCTCGCTCTCCAATCTATGACCCCAAAAGCAAAGGAACCCTCTATCTTAAATCCAGAACAGTGCTTTGGAGTCACCCAGTCATCTTTCCTCCTCTCCCTGCCCACACTGACATTGGTCTCCCTGCTTATACAAAGGGCCAGCGTGATCCTCCTAAGGACTGGGGGAGTCTTATCCCCCACAACCATCTAAGTACCAGACAGACCTATATGTGGCTTTGACACTGCCCAGGTCACTCTCTTCTGCAGAAAGAGTTCTCTAAAACAAAAAGCTGGCCATTCTTCATCCCTGTGTAATGCTCCTCAAGAACCCTGAAAGAATCTAGACAGTCACATACGACCTCCCATACCCTGGAACTTAAAACAACATGTATGTTATGAACCACATGACATCATGCATTTTCCACACTGTGCCTGCTTGACTGTGGTACCATCTCTTCTGGGAAACTCCCCCAACCTCTTGTTATTCATACTCACAGAAGGGTTTTTTTTTACTTTGTGCCAATTTACCTGAGTCTATCCCTCTGTAACTACAGGCTTCTTCTGCATACAAACTACTGCCCCACTCTTTTACAGTCCCAAACCAGGTACCAACACCAGACAAGTGCCGCCATGTGAACAAGTGAATAATTCAGTCATCAAATGGTATGGTTTCCTGTTGCTGTTGGGTTTTTAATGTCATTATTAGGGGGGAAAATCAAAAATAAAACATGCTATCCATCAGAGGTCCTCAAACTTGGTATGTATCAGAATTATCTGCAGAGCTTATAAGAACAGATTGCTCAGGAGTATAACCTAACAATGTGCATTTCTAACAAGTTTCCGATCTTGAGACCAAGATTTGAGAACTTAGGAATAACTAACCCATTACCAAATCTGGTTTAGGGTTTAACTGAAGTCAGCTCAACAAAGAGCCAGACACAGAGCCTGCTCAGACAGAGGAGAGATCTACTCGAAGGCTCTCCTTATCTGGTGGAAGGAAGGCAGATGGAATGTGAGAAAGAAGCTCAACACGTTCTTGACCTGACACAATTCAGCACCCCCACCTCACAAGGGGTCTCACAATACAGCCTTGGAACTTGCTATGTTGACCAAGCTGGCTTTGACCTGCCTCTGCTTCCCAGGTTCTAGGATTAAAGGCATGCACCACTACACCCTGCTAAAAAAATATTTAAACAGTAACACCAAAACTATTTGGAATCTGAATGCTTAAGAGTTGCATGACATGTATTTAGGTGTGTAAATATCTAAACAGGCAGTTCAACAAATACTTTAATAACATAGGTTCATGCAAGTAAAATTCCTTATGTGGTTCTTTCCTAGGAGATGCCCTTGCAGAGTTCTCCAAAGCTAACTGCATGGTGGCCTGTCAGAAGGCTTGTACCTCAGTCAGGTCGCTGTTGGGGAGAATGGCCAAGTCAGGCCGCAGGCAGCAACTGTTCAGCACTGAGTTGTATCTGAAGGACACAAAGTGACACAAAATCAGGGACCTGGTTACCACAAAAGCCTACTGATGGGGGGAGGGTGGCTGCCTTCTCTCACACACAGCCAAAGGAAAGATGACAGAAACCAAACATGTCTTACCTGTCTTCATCAAATTCCTTGCCAAAGAGGATGTTGTCTCTCAGAGTGGCATTGAGGATCCAGGCCTGCTGGGCCACATAAGCAAAGGTCCCACTGACTGCAATGCTGCCCTCTAGAAGTGTCATCTAGGGAGACAGACATTATCCAGTATGTGAGTCAAAACATTGTTCAGACAACACTCGACACTACCAATTGTGACTAAAGAAGTCTAGAGCTTTGGCCATTTCCAGACTACACATTGTTCTAAAGAAAGCTATACTGACAAAGAGAAAGTTAGCCTTATTGTGTGTGAGATGGGAGCCCAGCGTAAATCACGACATAACTGCACATACACCCTATACTCGGTGACCCATGGTTGTTTCATACTCTCTAACTGTAAATTAATTTCACTATGAGGGCTAATCTTGGTTGTCAACTTGGCTGCATCTGTAATAACTAAACCCAGGCAGCGAGGCACACCTGTGAGAGATTTCGTGATTGGAGCTTTGTGGGAGGACCAGAACCATGTTGGACACAAGCTGGGCAGCCCACATGAAAGGACATGGGAGAACGCAGCTTCTACTTTTCATCTGCCTGCACTCACCCTTGGGAAGTCCATCTATCCCATTGCTGAGGCACGCTGCTGGTATTAGGACTTGTATGTCTGTAATTCTAAAACAGAAATGAGCTGGGATATCCAGCCTCCTAGACTAAGTAACTACCAGATTCTTGGCCTTTCTGCTGCAGATGATCATTGTTGAACTAGTAAGATCTCAGCCTATAAGCTACTCTAATAAACCCCGTGTGTGTATGTGTGTATGTGTCACTGGCACACACATCTGATAAATGTCACTGTGTGAGCAAACACACAAACAAATGGACAAATGGTACCTAGTTTTCTCTTGTACATATGCTTGTTTATTCTCTGGTGCATATACATTTACTTTATTGGTTCTGTTCTTCTGGGGAACCAAAGCTAAACCATGAATGATTCCACAGAAACAGAATTCTAAGGATGATGTTTTAAGTACCTGGAGTAGCTTTTCAATTTGCCATTGCCTACAGTTACGGAAGCCTCTCTGCTAAAGGCACAAAAAGCACTAAAGATCTATGATGTGAACCACTTGAAGAACTTACCAAGATAAATATATTTGATTATCCTGGTTCACCTATCGTGAGAAGCAAGGTATTTAGTGACTCAATACATAACGTCTTTGATAATCTGTGGGAAAACTTAGAAAAATAATGGTGCTGATTGGTTGCTTCCAGCATCTTTGGGTAAACCAGAGAAGGAAAAGAACAACCTCAGTCAAACACCTGACCAGCTCTAGATGCGAATAAGCAGCTTAAAAGTTCCCAAGTGTATCCCGGAAGATAATCAGAAGCTACAGAGCTGTGGATTTTAAGACTGGATAAATTACAATGAAATCCAACTCTTAGCCTTGGAGGCTATCCATGGGTAAAGGGCACTGACTGGTAAGGAATGGGGTCCTGTGACTTGGGTAGAGATGTGTGGAAGACCCTACCAAGCCTGAGGACTTTGAACCCTCAGATTCTGAAATATCTGTCTCACCTGAAGATGACCCCCACCTCTACCCCTGCAGTACTGTCCTTTCTACCGCTGCCTGGGGAATTAATCCTACATTGTCTGCAGAATGCCCAGTGACCTTCCCTGAAGGAGATATCAGGGAAGTGTAGAGGAGGTAGAAAGTGGAGTCCAAGAGGAGGTGCACTACACTACTAAAGAGCTTAATAAATCTGCTAACTCACTCAAGTAAAAGTCTGGGGAATACATGTTGTAGTGGACTTTTGAGAGTGTGGCATGATGGCAAAAGTTTCTCAATATAAATGCACTAAGAGAGATTCTAGGTTTAATAAGAAAGTCTAAAAAGGATGCGAAAAGTTGGTTCAATTGGTTACCTGAAGCACTTTTCATAAGGTGGCCTGCTGAAAGGGGGCTATCGATACCTGATATCCCTTCACTTCATAAAGGGATGTGAAGGCTCAGGAAACTGCAATGCTAGAGTTTTACACTGTATAAAACCAAATCCTCCACAAGGGGAAGGCCTAGGAGACACGTCGAACACTAATGTTATAAGATACAAAATGCTGAGAAGGGTATTAGGTCCAGAGTGCTGCCCCATGGCTGTGGTGATACTGTGTATTTAATATATACAGAGGACAGAATCACCCACAGCCAAGTCAGGAAGACAGGGAGTGGCGACCCGTGCCTTTAATCCCAGAACTCTGAGTTCAAGGCCTAGCAGCCAGGCAGTGGTGGTGCATGCCCTTAGCCCCAACACTTGGGAAGCAGAGGAAGGAGGATTTCTGTGAATTCGAAGCCAGCCTGGTCTACAAAGCAAGTTCCAGGTCAGCCAGGACTGTTAGACAGAGAAACCCTGTCTCACACTCTCACACACACACACAAACCACAGAAAC
The DNA here is from genome assembly GCA_033318265.1 of Phyllotis vaccarum. Lineage (NCBI taxonomy): Eukaryota > Metazoa > Chordata > Mammalia > Rodentia > Cricetidae > Phyllotis > Phyllotis vaccarum. The sequence continues at coordinate 186,685,166 of JARWLC010000002.1, forward strand.
AAAACATGGTACTGCTGGTGACAGCTAACAATGTCCAATAGACTTAGGCCAGGTAAACACAAAGGTTGTTACTGGATAAACAGGACCGTCCCTTAAGCCATTAGGAACCTTCGTTTATCTGTGTTCCGTGGTCATCTCGCTCCCAGTCATGTCAATCTCAACAGCTTGTACCAGTGAAAAGACTCCTGCCCTGCTCACTTTCATATAAAATCTGCTTTTCTGGCATTTTACCCTTCTCTCTGTCAATTCCCTCCCCCCACAGCCTTGGCAGTTTGGTTCCCAATAAGCCTTTCTACCCACGGAGCAGCCTGGTTCAGTAGGTTCAGTGCTCCCCTCACAAGGGCATCGGCACAGCTGAAGAGCTCTGACATCACTTTTCTTTGTGGTACATTTTAGGATTAGAGAGGCTGCAGTCAACTGGATGTAATGAACGCAATGGCCTTATTGGGCCCCAGAGTAACAGGAGCTACCTGGCAACACTGAATCACCAGAGGTATGTTGATTACAGTTACCATCATGGCAGCCAAGCAGTGTTGCGCATAATAGCCTGGCCTGTGACAGGCAGCACAGGCAAAATCATGGTGCTATGATTCATACGGATTCTTCAGTCTCCAGGAAAGATATACAGAAAAAGCCTATGATGTTTTTGTTTGATCTGTATGAGCAGAAAAATTCCCAAACAAATAAAGCCCACATTTGATGATAACATGGGGAATCTCAGTTCATGAACCAATTTCCAGGCTTGAGCCAGTTTGCAAACCTAGAAACCTGAGAGCAGAGAACTGCCAGGTCCTTGACGGGTCCTCAAGATTTCTTCAGGGAGGACTGTGATGAAATATCTAAGAGCTTTACTGTCAGACTTTCTCCCCTCTTTCCCCAGAGGGGCCTGTGGCCTACAAGGCAAACCATACACTGAGGAAAACAGTCGGGCTTTGCAGGTGTATTGGATCCTGGTTCTGACTGGTACTGATTCTGAAAGACCACAAGAAACATTGTGGCCGCCATCCAGTTTAAGTGAGGGCTTTGGAGGTCAGGGACTGATGGAGTCTTGGCTAATTTTAGGGTTACAGCAGGACTAGTGAATCTCCAAACTCATCCTGTAATTACCTCCCAAGCCCAGTATAGATGATTGGCAGAGATACAATTAGAAATTGACAGAGTCCTCACACTTTTGCATGGCCTGTGCAGTGACAGCTATTCTGTTGGAAGGTCAGATGGGATGGGTATAATAGTGGATAATAGTGAACCAAAACCAATATTACATCCCTGGAGGAATAACAAAATGAGCACCGCCTTAAGAACTTGAAAGCCGCAGGGGTGGTGGCTCCCACGTCCCTTTAACACTCTTGTCTGGCTTATCAGACCATGGAGTGTGACTGTTGACTTGCTGAAAAGTTAAGCAGTGACCCCTACTGCTGCTGTTGTACCAGATGTGAGGTTCTCACTCGGGCAGATTGGGGCATCTTCTCGTACTTGGTATGCAACTACTGGTCTAGCAAACACCCTTTTTGCTGTATTTGTCTATAAGGACCACCAGAAGCAAGTTGCTTTTTTGGCAAAGCCAACAATATCCCTTCAGTTCTACCTTAAAGGTAGATTAACTCTCCAGCCTGGTTTCTGAAGGATCTTGATTATCTTTCTCTTCCACAAAATACCACATTAGTTCACTATACCGATGACATTATGTGGACTGGACCAGTGAGCAGGAGGGAGCAAACACTTTGGATTTATTGGTAATTCATATGCAACATCAGAGAATGAGAACCCTCTAAATCTAACCAAATTCAAAGGCCCTCTACCTCAGTGAAACTTAGGAGGCCAGTGCTGTGGGGCATGTAGAGAGTCCTTCCTGGATGAAGGGTAAATTATTGCACCTGGCTCCTCCCACCACCAAAAAAGCACAAGGCTCAGTGCGTGTGGTATTTTGAATGCGAATGCCTCCTATAACCCCATATGTTTGAATATTTGGCCCTCAGTTAGTGGAGCTATTTGGGAAGAACTGGGAGGTGTGGACTTGTTAGAGGTGGTAGTCACTGGGGGCAGACTTGATGGAGGTGGTAGTCACTGGAGACAGACTTGTTGGAGGTGGTGTGTCACTGGAGATAGACTTGATGGAGGTGGTGTGTTACTGAGGGCAGGCTTTGGGGTTTCAAAGGCCCATAGCATCCCAAGTTACCTCTCCACCTCCTGTTTGTAGATCAGGACATAAGCCCTCAGATACTGCTTTACCACAACACCTGCTGCCATGCTCCCTACCATGATGGTCATGGGCTCACCCTCTGAAACTGTTTAAGCCCCATACACTGTTTCTTCTATAAGTTGCCTTGGTCATGGAGTCTCTTCACAACAGAAAAGTAACTAAGAAGTGGATCTATTGGGATTTGGAGACAGCACATTTCTCAGTGTTACTCTGGCCTATATACCAAATGACTCAGAAAGCTGCTAGCTTTGAGTGCAGTCTGGAACAGAGGAAGGCTCTTCAACAGGTCCAGGCTGCTGTGCAGGCTGCTCTAGGCATGGACCATGTGATTCAGCAGAGCCCATGGCACTTGAGGTGTCAGTGACTGTCAGGGATGCTGTTCAGAGCCTTTGGCAGGCCGCTGGGGGTGAATCATAGAGAGGCCCCTTGCTATTTTGGAATAAGTTTCTACCATCATCTATAGGCAACTATTTTTCCTTGGAGAGACAGTCCCTGGCTTTAGTCGAAAATGTACATCTGGCAACATTACTAGGCTCCATTATGAGCAAGGTATTGTGTGACCCATGGAGCCCTGAGGGGGGACATGCACAACAGCAATCCATTATCAAATGGAAGTGAAATATACATGAGGTCCTGAGAGACAGCCAACATACAGGGAGAAGTTACCCCATTGCCTCTTACAATGCTATGGGCCCCAGGCATGCCCCTATAGCTTCATGGGGTGTGCCCTGTGATTGGCTGTTGGCTCCCAGGCATGTCCCTATGGCTTCATGGGGTGTGTCCTGTGATTGGCTGTCGGCTCCCAGGCATGCCCCTATGGCTTCATGGGGTGTGCCTGTGATTGGCTGTCGGCTCCCAGGCATGCCCCTATGGCTTCATGGGGTGTGCCCTGTGATTCGCTGTCGGCTCCCAGGCATGCCCCTATGGCTTCACGGGGTGTCCTGTGATTGGCTGACTGAGAAAAAGAAGACTGGAGCAGGTTTACTGATGGCTCTGCACATTATACGGCTGCTACTCAGAAGTGAACAGCTATGGCTGCTCTCCTCTTTCTACAACAACCCCAAAAGACTCCAGTGAAGGGAACATTTTACTGTGGGCAGAACTTCAGGCAGTACACAGTTATACATTTTGTTTGGAAGGAGAAATGGCAAGAAGTGTAATTTACTATTCATGAGCTATAACCAAAGGGCTGGTTAGTGAGGGACTTGAAAGAGCATAACTAGAAAATGTTAAGAAAAACATTTGGGACAGATCTCTCCAAATGAACAAAGGATGTGGTGATACTTATGTCTCATGGAAATGCTAACCAAAACATGATTTCAGCAGAGGGGAACTTCAATAAGTAAGTGATAGGATGACCTGTCCTGTCAACAGTCAGCTTTTTCCCAGCCATCCCTGTCACTGCCTAATGAACAAAGTGGCCATAGTAGCAGCAATGGTGACTATATGTGGTGGTTAGAATGGGAATGGCTCCCATAGGCTCATATGTGTGAATACTTGGTCCCTAGTTGGTGGAACTGTTTGGGAAGGACTAGGAGGTGTGGCCTTCTTGGAGCAGGTGTCTCTCCTCCAATTAGTTTTCTCTTTATAGGAGTTGTTATCTTTGTCATTATGTCTCTTCCCAGCAATAGAACTCATTATGCATCATGGATTTCCACTTAGCAAGGCTGACCTGCCTACAATTGTGAGTACCAGATCTGCCAGCAACAAAGACCAACACTGAAAACTCCAATGTGGTACCATTCCCCGGGGTGGCCAACCAGTGACCTGGTAGCACTTTGACTACATTGGGCTCTTCTTTTGAGAAAAGGGTACAAGTTATTCTGGCTATAGATTTGCCTTTTCTGCCCCTAATGCTCTGCCAAAACCACCATCCTATCTATCATCACCTTATTTCATGCAGCATTGCTTCTGACAAAGAAACTCACTTCACAGTCAGAAGTAGGGCAGTCGACTCAGCTTCATAGAATCCATTGGTATTTACATGTTCCCCAGTATCCTAAAGCAGCTGGCCTGACAGAACAATCAAATGGCTTTTTGAAGACAATAAGGTTGCAAGAGGCTGGAGACCTGGCTGGAACCTGCTGGTTCTCCAGAACTGTGTTGAATCAGCTGTGAATGTATGGTATGATTTTCCTATGACCAGGACTCAGGACCAGGAATCAAAGAGCTGAAAAGGGAATAGGCCCACTAAGTAAATTTCTGATTATGTTTCCAAGACCTTTGGTTCTGGTGGCCTTGGCAGAGTGCTCCTGCCTGGAGACATAAAAAACATTCTACAGGACTGGAAACACAGACTCCCCAGCCACTGTGTACTTCTAGCACCCTTAAGCCAACAGGCCATCAAAGGATTAACAGTGTTAGGCAGGGTGATTGATCCAAATTACCAGAAGGAAATTGAATTTCCTCTCCACAATGGAGACAAAGAGGATTATGTCCAGAGTGCAGATCCTTTAGGGTATTTCTTGTTACCACATCTCATGTTTAAAATCAATAGGAAACTACAACCCAATCCATGCAGGATGACCAAGGGTACAGACTGTTCAGGTGTAGTGGGACTATGTTCTGTTACATTGTAAATAATTGTCCCACCTACTGGTTTAATAAAAATGCTAATTGGCCGAAGGCAGACAGGAAGTGTGGGTGGGGCTACCAGACTAAGAAAATTCTAGGGACAGGAAGAGCAGAGCAGAGACACCAAGAGAGACACCAGCAGACAAAGAGGAAAAAAGATGAAATCCTGCTAAGCAAAAGTACCAAGCCGCATGACTAAAAAAAGGTAAGAATCATGGATTAGTTTAGAACAGGAGCTAGTTAGAAATATGCCAGAGCCACAGGCTGATCAGCATAAAATTAATACAAGCGTCTATGTGTTTCTGGGGCCTGCAAGTCAGAATCTCAGGGCTAGACCAGAAAGGCCAGGCTAGAAACATAAAATTACATTCAGGAATGAACATATTGGTGGTGACCCCTCTAGAGATAGTCAAGATCTGCTGGAATGCTGTCTGAGGGTAGAGGAAGGACAGAATGGGAAGGCAGTCATAAATATCATCCACGGTCAAAAGGCCAGTTGCTAAAACTTAAGAGTGTAATTGACATGAACTTTTTCTACTTTGTTAATAATGTGTTAGTGCACGTATATGTCTACATTAAACAATATTTGTCTCTTATTTCTCTATCATGTAATGTAGCACTGACTGAGAAAATATCAGCAGTTATCACACTTATAAGACACATTAAGACCAAGCATTCCTCAAAGGGTATTGCCACCTATTTTAAAATATATAGTTTGAGGTTGTACATGGGATAGTTATATCATGTTATCAAAATTATGACCAAGTTACCGGTCTTTCTGTGGAAAGTAAGCACACACACACACACACACACACACGTATTCATTTTATCAATTATGTTTCTTTAGAAAATCCTGACTAATATAAGAAGCAAAAAGATCCTTTTGCAAAGTTCCCAGGGGAGGGAACCATAAAAATTTACAGCTAGAGCCTGCCTCAAGATGAAGGTGACCAACTTATCTATATGATTCATCCAGAATGCTGACTAGACCAGCTCCTTCTGTGAAGGAGGACCAGAGAGGAAAGAGAATTCCAGGTTAGATATTGACTGATGTGAACAGCATTCAAATGATGATTAGAATCTTCCTTCCAACATGAAGAGGCCACATGATGAGCCACGGCTTTGATATAAACTGATTCAGAAGTTTTGTCATGGTTCCTTTTGATGCCAATGATAGACTTGTGTTTTGAGTTAAGGATGTTAAAACTGTAAAGCAAAGTCTCATTAGCCAGTGCCAGAGAACTTGACCAATAAGCTTGTCCTGGTGAACACCATCACATGAAGTATATGTATACAATCATATCTGTCTACAAACTGACAAGCAATCTGCTATGCACAAGTGTTAGGAAATCTACTTCTCCTGGCTGCTCGCAGCAACTCTGTCAGCTAAGAGTTAAACTCTAAAGAATGGGTAGGGAGAGGGCTAACCAGCACTACCAGCCTCCATGTCAGACAGGCTACCAGGATTTGATCCACAAAAGCAAAAACCCTCACCACTGCCTGGTCACCCCCTGGAAATGCAACACCTTCCAAGTGTTGAGTAACACCTTTCCTACTGCTATGAGCCCCAACCCCATCACAGGTCCTCAAATAGAAACCACCTATTTTGCTTTTTATGAAGACCCATAGCTGGGCCCAAGGACTAGAGTATATAATAAAGCAGAACACAATCCTGTGCTCTAGAAGGACCATAACATACCATGATGGCTAGTACCAAATAAGACAAGGAAATTGTCCCCAATATAGAGTCTCACTGTCCTCAGCACAGATAACTGTTTCAGAAAACCTCACCTGTCAGGAGGTAGTAACAACTGCATGCCTATCTACCCTCATCTGCATCTAAGTGCTAAATCTTGTTTAAAGGCATGCATGGTTTTCTCTGATTATGGGGTTTCACACACCCAGAGAATTTATGCTTTCCCTTGGCCCCACTCTGAGTGCTGAAAGCATCTGTGGGGCCCCTCTGTGTTGTTCACACTATGTCTCATAGCGTACTTGTGTATCTAGATGGCTGAGCCTCTCTCTGGACATGAAATCCCTGAAGGAGTAACAGTCGCTGAGTTTAAGGATAAAGTGAGACTTCTGAGTCCAGTTCTGGCTCCTCACTAAACAGTTGGCTGCAGCAGGAGGGATCTGGTCATCTCTCATCCGCTCCATTCATTCCTAGTGCAGCCACAGCATCCCATGGCTACTTCCAGAACCAGAAAAGGACAAGGAACAAATGGCTCCAGGTGGCACATCTGTTAACCTCCCATCAGGTATTGACTGTACCCCTTCCAGGCACAAGGCTGATAAAGGTTGACCAAGGAAGGGCACAGTGTAGATCGATCACTGTCCTGTCTCCACCTCTACTGACCCTTCAGCAGCTGAGTCTGCTGTTCCTGAGATGTCTGCTAAGCAGAGCCTGAGAAAGAAGCAGAAAAACCAAGGAAATAACAAAAATCTTACCTGGCCTAAGATGGCTGAAATGAGAGAGGTTTTTCCACTTCCCACACTGCCACAGATTCCGACCAGTTTGCCCTGGGCAAAGCACACAGAGAGAAGGGCATCAGGAGACTACCAGTCACTCATCCTACGTCTTCCAACCAGCCCATCAACCCAGGGACAGGGAGACCCTTTGGGAAGATCAATTGCCACACACATCATGGTACACCACAGTCACTTTTAGAAAGCCTCAGCCTCTCACCAACTTTAAATAGCCACACGTTTTTTGGTTTTTTTTAATTGTTGTTTTCCCAAGCAAAACTCTTCAAAATGATTTTATTATAACTTTTCCCCAGAAATTTATTTTATTTTCAGTAAGAACTACATGTATTATATCCCATTAAAATATAACTTTTATGTATTATTTCATTTATTTGCTTTGCTTTGTTTTTTCAAGACAGGGATTCTCTGTATCCCTGGCTATACTAGAGCTCAATCTGTAGACTATACTGGCCTCCAACTCAAAGCTCTATCTGTCTCTGCCTCCTGAGTGCTGGGACTAAAGGTGCACACTACCACATCTGGCTCAAAATACAGTATTTTTATACATCAAGCATTTCTTAATTTTTTTTAAATATGAGGAATACTTACACTTTCAATCCCCAGAAAGGTAGAAAATAAAACCCGCAAATTTCTAAGTAGCCATCCTTTAGTGTCCTCAGACAATGTAAAGACCCCAGGGGAGCCCGTCTGCAGATGCCCAAGTCTAGATGTCTATATACCCTTGTGTGCCTATACGCATATGGCTTGCATACACCCTCCCAGAAACTTTAAATCACCTCCAGATTACATATATGTAATACAATGGATAGAATACAATTGCTATATACTGCTTAAGGAATAATGACAAGAAAAAAGTTGTATATGCTCAGTATATACAACTGTTTTCCAAATATTTCTAACTCTAGTTGGCTTGAATGTACAAATTTGCAATCAACAGATGAGAGTCAATTGTATATATTAAGATAAGATGTTAAGAAATGCTGTAAGTTTTCAAAGGCAGATAGTTGACTTTTAAATGCCTTTTTATTTGTATTTTATATGTATGGCTGTATTCCACTTGTGTGCCTGGTGTCTGCAGAAACCAGGAGAGGATGTCAGATACCCTGGAACTGGAATAACAGTCAGTTGTGAGCCATCTGTGGTTGCTGGAAATTGAACCTAGGTGCTCTGGAAGAGGAGCCAGTGCTCTTAACCACTGAGCCATCTCTATAGACCTTGCTATCCTGGTCTATAGATCAGGCTGGCCTCAAGCTCACAGAAATCTGCCTATCTCTACAGTGTGGGATTAAAGGCGTGCACCACCACGTCTGTCTGGCTTAACAGCTGACTTTTAAAGAAAGCTACTTGTTTGGCAGTCCTATGTGGTGGTGGTCAAGTCCCCAAGATAAAGAGAATAGGGCAGTATATGAATGGAATTCCAATTCTACCCACACCTGCTGACTGTGTGTCCCAGCATTTCAAAGCAACACTGTGTTTCTGTGTCCCTCACTGGGCTCTAGGCACTGAGGAGGGTTAGTTACTCACTGAATCAAGTATTATAAAACAGAAGAGTAAAGTTCAGTTGAATATGAGAAGTCATTATCTGAAGGAGCTGACCGGTGATACAGCAGAACTGCCCGGCGGCCATCAGTAACATTTATTGAATAAGCTTGCTGCTCTGAGTGAAATAAACCTGATGATGACCTATACTGACCGTTTCAGGTGAGGACTGTCTTGCTCTTGCCTGCTCAGAGCAGGAAGCTTTCTGCTGTCTCCTTAACCCACCTTTGGACCTGCTCAAGGCACCTAGTCATAGCCCCACTCCAGCATTGCAAATGAGCATTTCTTACACCTCTGCCTCCATCACCCTTGGCTGCCCTGGAGGAGCAGCCCCTTAGGGCTCTCCTCTCTCTTGGCACACTCTTCTGAACCCAGCAGGGTATGTGTAAGTCACAGCTACTTTTGCAAATCACCCACCACCTTTTCCCTCTGAGGGTGAAGTCAGAGCGTCATAGAGGCTCCTGTGCACCCCTCTCCATCTTCACAGCAGGATCCTCCTTCTCCAGTAACCACCACACTCCAGATGGGGGGCCTCTCCTTCTGCTAAGCCCACTCCCATCACCTTTTCAGATAGGGTATCACCATGAACCAAGCTGGCCTCAGACTCACAGTGACGGTACCGCAGCATCCCGAGCTGGGACTACGGGCATGTACCACCTAGCCCGCTTAGAGCATTCTTCCAACAGAGTCTCTTGGAAATACAAACAGACAGTCCCTGTCCCAACTCCTTTATCATCCTCTGCAGAGTCCTTATCACAACCTTATCACGTGCTTGTTTGTGTGTCCACTAGAATGTGAAGTCCAGAGAGGGAGGTGTGACTGTGTTGGCTTCGCTGCTGTGGTACTTGATGTAAAGTTAGCACTTAAACAAATAAAGGCTACTGAACAAATGTATGAATGTCCTTCTGGGGCCCAGATGTTATGGCCTCTAAACATGGGGCTGAATCTTAATTAAACCTAAAATCACTGTTCCAGCCATGATTTGACAGTCCATATCTGTACTAGTTGAGCTATATTATAAACTCAAATCTTCCTTCACTTATATTTTTTAAAAAATCACAATCTAGTCGCTAAGAGCAACGCTGAGGGGGCTGGAAGTATAGCCCAGTGGTCAAGAGCAATTGCAGCTTTTCCCTTTTTCAGGGGGCCTGAGTTCAGTCCCCAACATCCACATTAGGTGATAGCTCCAGGGAACCTGACATTGTCTTATGGCCTCCACTGGCTCCTGTATTCATGCATACACACCTACAAACAGACATGTAAAATTAAAAAAAAAAAAAAAAAAAAGCTGCACTAAGAATACCCTTTATATTCCAAATTCTCTGTGCTGCACAACCTGGGGATAACAAGGAACCCACATTTATGGCGGCAGCTGTAATAAGAACGCCTCATATACAGTAGCCAGAAGCCAGCACAGAGCTGGGTCTTGGAAAATCCACCTGAGAATTTCATCCCATTAGTAAAATGAGCATCTCATGAGACCATCAGTTATTCTGTTTCTCACTATCTGCACTTGATATAAAACCATTCACAGCTCTAGTTAGAGGGAGGAGCCTGTAGAGTGGGTCAATGCAGGAGACAGTGTGTGTGTGTGGTGTGTGTTGGGGGGGGGGGGTTTAACACAGGCTGGAGGGTCCTGCAGAGTGGGTCAATGCAGGAGACTGTGGAGGGGGAGGGGTACCCAGGCAGGAGGGTCCTGCAGAGTGGGTCAATGCAGGAGACTGTGGAGGGGGAGGGGTACACAGGCAGGAGGGTCCTGCAGAGTGAGGCAATGCAGGAGACAGTGTGTGTGTGGTGTGTGTGTGTGGTGGAGGGGGAGGGGTACACAGGCAGGAGGGTCCTGCAGAGTGGGTCAATGCAGAAGTGGAGGGGGAGGGGTACACAGGCAGGAAGGTCCTGCAGAGTGGGTCAATGCAGGAGACAGTGTGGGGGGAGGGGTACCCAGGCAGGAGGGTCCTGCAGAGTGAGGCAATGCAGGAGACAGTGTGTGTGTGGTGTGTGTGTGTGGTGGAGGGGGAGGGGTACACAGGCAGGAAGGTCCTGCAGAGTGGGTCAATGCAGGAGACTGTGGAGGGGGAGGGGTACACAGGCAGGAAGGTCCTGCAGAGTGGGTCAATGCAGGAGACAGTGTGGGGAGAGGGGTATACAGGCAGAAGGGTCCTGCAGAGTGAGGCAATGCAGGAGACAGTGGAGGGGGAGGGGTACACAGGCAGGAAGGTCCTGCAGAGTGAGGCAATGCAGGAGACAGTGGAGGGGGAGGGGTACACAGGCAGGAAGGTCCTGCAGAGTGAGGCAATGCAGGAGACCGTGGGGAAGGGTAGGCAGGTGGCTCACCTCTTCGATTTCCAAGTCAATGTTGTACAGTGTCCTCTGCAGGCGCGGGCTCCCTGTGTGGATCTGCTTGCCTTCTTCCTCTTCCGGACTAGGCCGCTCGTCACTGTCCAGAAGGAGGTGTCCTTTCTGCTCTGCCAGCACCGCCTGGTGCTCAGCGTGTTGCAGCTGCCTCGACTTCTCTTTCTTGCCCCTGGTAGCCCTCTTGTCTTTTTTCATTTTGGGGGTCAGCTTAGGCGAGCTCTGAATACTGGAGTGGGAGGAGTCCCATGCCAAGGTGGCATTTTTCAGCTCTATGTTGATGTGAGGGCTGGCCGGTTTGTTCTTTATCATGTGAACCTCTTCCATTAGAAACAAACTCTGATAGGAGGTTGTGAGAGAGGTGTAAAGATGAGACACTGGATCAAGACCAGGGAGACAAGCCTATGGCGCACACTCACGCAGCAAACACATCAGGCTATACAGTGGAAGGAAGCTGAAGAGCAAAAGGTAGCTCATTAGTGTAGTCTCACTAGACTGACAAGGAGTCTCAGGGCCTCAGCCACTGACCCAACCCTCTATGCCATGCTGCACACTGAGATAGATACCCTGCTTTGTCTGCAAACCGAATACGGACCAAAGGATGTTTAACAGCTGGTGGCGATATGGAGTCCCTAGTTTAATCACTCCTAGGTTCCTGAATAATGGTTTAAAAAAAAAAAAAACCAAGGGGAATGCTGATCTTTCCAGACCACTTGTGTAGAGCTAATGCCTGCATAGCGCCCTCACCTGGCACATACTGAGAGGCTGGCCTGAGACTGGCACCAGCTTAACTGCCAGGAGAGAAAAGCAGACCTGAGCTAAGGTCCTGTGTGGAAGAGAAGGCTCCCTGAGAGCCACTCCCTGGGAAGAACAGACTCTTCTCAAGGCTCCGACTGAGCTATTTCAAAGGGAAAGAACAACATCAAACATGGAAGCCTGTCTGAAGTCAGATCGGAAATTCTGATTCTGGCTGGACCCCTCCCTAAACAGGAATTTTTACAGAGCACCATCACAGACGGGCTTTCAGAATGTTTTTCTAAAAATATTAATTTAAAACATTGGAAAATCTTTAGAGATAACATGGCTTGCATAGTGAGGACTCTAAACATCCCGACTTAAGAGTTTGCAAGCACCATTAAGTGGAACGTGATTCTCCCTTTCTCCTAGATCCCAGCATCTGCTTAAGTAAGGACGCAACAAACATGCTAGCACGGACGGGGGTGGGGAGCCAAGGAGGCCTCAACCCTACACAAACAACTACAGGCAACTAAGGCTGCTGAGAGCCGAGAAATAGTCCTCCCGGGGAAGAGCACAGCCACTGGTTATCCAACACCAAATGGTCAGCTCTGAAAACACGTAAGTCACATTATACAGACTGAGCAGGTTGTATTTCTGTATTTAAGAACACACACATATACATATGTGTGTACATAAAGATATATCTATATGACAACAATTAATGAAAAGAACAGGCCATAAGTTTGAAAGGAGCAACAAAGGATTTATGTGAGGGCTAGGAAAAAGGGGAGAGATGGGGGAAATTGTGCAATATAATCTCAAAAGAAATAATTAAAAAGGAATAATTCTTTTAGAAAGGTGGGGGGTCTCATGTAGCCCAAGCTGGCCTCAAGTTCCCTAAGCACCTGAGGATGGGGGCTGACCCTGAGCCCCTGACCCTCCTGCCACCATCTTTAAGAGCTGGGATCACAGTCTCTCTTCCTGTAAACCTCCACTGTCCTAACCATCCCAACTGCCAACTTCCCACATTTCCCAGAGAACTTGACTATGGTAGAGCTTAGGTGATGCTCCATCTGTGAACACTGTGGAATTCACATATCCAGAGCCTTCCTAGAAACTGGGCTGAGAATCATCAACTATTCTGACATCCTCCCATAGCAAAACAACACGTGGACAGAACGTCTACCATCATAGCAAAACAACACGTGGACAGAACGTCCACCATCATAGCAAAACAACACGTGGACAGAACGTCCACCATTCCTTTCCCTAAAGAGCCATTAAAAGGGTGAAGACAGGCCTCAATAAATAGTTAAGAGAAATGCTGGAGTCAGTTAGTGTACACAGCTTTCCTTGCCCTCCTTGCTTCCCACAGCCCTGACTGCTGAGTCAGACAAGGGCCCCATGACACCTGAAGCCTATTAGCAGTCTCAGGGCACAGAAACTACCAACCTCACTTTCCAAGAGGGTGCTGACCAATGACTCCATTTCTTAGCAGGGGTACAGCAGTCACTGCAGCACCAGGAGGCTGAGGCAGGAGTACTGTGACTGCCCAGGCTGTCTCAAAGCAAAGCCCTCTACAAGCCAAGGGGGAAACCTGCTCACTATCGTACATCAGAAGACTCAAGTCATAACGTGTCACTGCCAGGTACTCCACAATGCACTGTCACACTCCAGTTCCAGATAAGCAAACAAACCAAAGCCTTTTCCAGTATAAATATGTCTATGCCACCTGATAATACATGCTCTCACTTAAGAGGAGAAAATTTAAAAACAAGACTACAAAACTACTTCTTGTTCTTACTTCTTTATCCAAAACTCAACAAAATGCATCCAGAAACAAACAGGAAACTTTGGTCAGAATATTCACTTTCTTCCATGACTGGACAGCGAATCAAATCTCTGACACCATTAGATCAATCTTAGGTGATTCTGGCTCTTGCTTTCAGCAGCCAGGGGGGATAGAAGAAAAAGGGGTACCCTCTGGAGGAACCGTTTTCTTGGCCCACAATTCTCTTGTGTTATAAGTCACCTGATTAACTGTAAAAGGAATGATTGTAATAAATTCCAACAAACTATTCTCTGTCCTTTATAGGGCACCCATTGTTTCCATCAGCCTCCTACGGTAGGGAGTCATCCTTTAAGCCCTGGAGCCTAGAGTATCCCATGACAGACTTGCTCTTGTATTCACCTCAGCGGCCAAGGAGGACCATCACCAATGGGGTCCTGTCAGAGAATTCCAGCCCACACAGCACTTCTCCCTTTTTAGTAATTAAGTGTTAACGACTTTCAAATCAATACCTACTTCTCTCAGCCCTCCCGGGTAGCTCCCTCTGGTGTTGCATGGATGCATTATTCTCTTATGTCACAGGGTTGCATTATTCACTTGTGTTACAAGGCTGCATTATTCTTGTGTTACAAGGTTGCATTATTCTCAAGGTACGAAGAACACAAAAAGGTCTGATCAACTAATCACGCAAGGAAAAGAGCTGATACTTACTTAACTGTACTTCTCAACATGATCTAGTTTTATGACTATTTCCATGTCACTGCATTCCCTGCCTCATGTAGTGGCAATCACTGGGTAGGAAAAAGAAATATCAAAAGGACTCAGCATAGCAACCAACCAAATGGCAGCAGGATGAGTAAAGGGCAGGGGAAACCAGCAGCCACCTGACCGTTCCGGTCTATGGTTAAGCGGCTTAAGGGCTGAGTAAATGACAATATATATCCACAGTGGGCCTGGCTCAGAGATCCCCCTGGAAAGGAAGCACCGCCCAGAACCAGGCCAATCAGGAGAGATAAAGATGCACATTAATTTTAAAAGGCATTGCTTTCATTCCTTAATTCAGTTGTCTCTACCGACTCCTAAGGCAAACCAGGGTCAAGAGCAGCTGGCCTATGTGGGTGCGTGGACTACAGGCCGTTGTGGAATATAGGAGCGGTGATAGCTCCTGATGTGGGAGAGCGACAGGAGCCACTTACCTTAAATCTGTCAACAGCAACTGATGCTTCAGAGAGGGACTTCACAGAGAAGGGTGTTACTTTTAAAGCAAAAGTCATGGAATTGAAGACAGTCACCACTGTGAAGGCCTTAAATACAAAAAGAAGTGAGAGCGAGCCTCGTGAGGAATAAATACACTAGACAAGGTGGCACCAGTCCCCTTGCGGGAGGTAGGAAATCTGGAACTATCAAACGTTAGTGCAATCAGTTACACTAAAATAATGCGTCTTGTGTATGGGTGCATTCATGTGTCACAGTGCATGTGTGGAAGTCAGAGAACAATCTATAGAAGTGGATCTCTCCTCCCCATGTGGGTAAAAGTGACTGGACTCGGGTCATCGGACTTGCTGGAAAGTGCCTGTAGCCAATGAACCATCTAGTCAGCCTCAATTACATATTTTGAAGTTTTCTTTAATTATGTGTATATGTGTGTGAGTATGTGCACATGCACAGGGTGTCCTCAGGGCCCAGAGGTATCCGATCTCCTGGAACTACAGTAACAGATGGTTGTAAGCAGCCCATTGTGGGTGCTGAGAACTGAACTCCAATCCTCTGCAACAGCAGTACATGCTCGCAACCTCTAAGCCATTTCCCCAGCCCACATTTTTATTTTAAAGGTATGCTTTTTGTTGTTTTGAATGAGACTTTCAACTACAATTCTTACAGGCTCTTCTGTAGTTCCAAAATTGAATCCAAACCCAGGGTGGTTGAAAATAAGTAAAGTTATTTCTGTATACGTGGTAGTTCTTTTTTCTCTCACTTCTCAACTTAAAGACATGAATGGAAAAAAAAAAATTTCAATTCTTGGTAGCAGTCCCAAATGAAACTGGAAGAGGAGCAGAATGCACCCATATGCATATGCAGTGTCTCACCTGCGCAGCTGTCAGGTGGAAACCTAGGCTCATGTGAACAGAGAATGTCACCACGCTGGCAATCACTACCACAATGGGGGCCACTCCAACAGTGATACTCTGGAAGTACCCCGCTTTTTCCAATATCCGACGCTCCTCCTCTCGGATTTCTATGAAAAAGCAATCCATTCCAAAGCCAGTCAAACACACCTTGGGATACTGTTACTCCATTACTGAACAAGAATCAGGTTTCAATTCCATTTTTTTTTTCAAGGTGGGGTCTTACTATGTAGCCCAGGTTGCCTGAAATGAAGATTTCCTTCTCCAGCCTCCCAAGTGCCATGATACACACAAGTTTTTAAGTGACTCTTTAATACCTACAATGTAAAAATATCGATTCTTTTTTGTCAGTGCGGTAGGTTGGATCTCGGGCCACACGTGTGTGAGGCAAGCAGTGCACAGGCCCAACCCTCAGATTATCAGTTGTCATTACGACTGAGATGTCTAAGTCACAGACATCCAAAGGAAAGCAGCTACATTAGCACACTGGTCCACTACATTAGCATCAGCCGACTGGGTTTCAATGAAACAAATACTTTACTTGCATCTACCCACACCTGGCAGTTTTCTTTGTTTACCTGTTACTACTTATTATTTGCTCTGGGATGCTTAACTGTTTCAATCATTTTAAAAAGATAACAAAATGAGCCCCTAATAAGTAACTGAGGTAGGCACAGAGGCCAGGCATCTTGAAGCTCTGGTCATCCCTCAAGCACCAATGGACCACAGAATAGAGAAGGCTTAAGAGCAGGGCTCTTGACAATCGTCTTGACACTGGTTTCTGCAACAGCTTCCTAGCCAAACCAAAAATCAAGTATCAAGTAAGAGAAGGATTATTATAGCCAGACCTGTACCTAGTATTTTAGCTGGCCATGGTATCTTGAGCAAAAATCAGTTTCTGGGTTCAACTCCATAAGATCTCCTTATACATAAAAGATTCTATATGAAAATACTAGACATCAGAAGTCTAGTTTCTAATGTGCTCAGGAAACATAGTACATGAATAAGCAGACCCAAAGAATCCAAAATCCATCTATTATACACACAAGGGAGATCTTTAAACTCACTTTGAACACTCTGAGAAAATGCTTTGACCCAGGCATACATTTTAATAAATTTAATGTAGGTAAGAACTTCATTCATCTTCTGGACACGGTCATCTGTGGCAGCTACACACTTTCTCCTGAAATATGCAGTAAGCCGTGACACAAACATCTGGAAGGAAAAACATCACCCTGTCAAATCGGCACCTGCTGATGACACCACTGCCAGATAATCTTGCTCCTAGGACAAACAATTTCACACAGCTGTGCTATTTTTAATTAAAGGGAGTTCTTAGGTTCCAAAATATTTAATTCTCACCTCCTTATAGGGCAATGAAGGCAATTGACAATTTGATCTCACAGATACTGAGTGCCACCTTGGTGGGCATCAGGACAAGTCAGGTCAGCATCAGCTGGACATGGAGTAGTAACTCCTGCATTACCTAGGGCCAGGGTCACCTGGAACCTTCTGCTTCACCTAGACTCACTTGGTTTTCACACAACTCCACCTTCTATGTAAATGGCATCTATTTCCTCTCAAGCCAAAATTCTGCCCATAAGAACTGAGCACTGTCTGTCCCTGGACTTTTCCCACGAGGTACCTTCTTTGAGAAAAGTCCTAGAGGATACGCTTTCTGTAACTCAGTAGAAGGTTGCCCCCATGAAGAAATGACCAAGACGCAGCTGAGAAAGACTCACTCACCATCGCTGGGTAAAAGAGGATAAAAACGGCAGATCCCAGGAAGCCTGTCGGGCCTAGAATGATCACATTATAAATCATGCCCAGGATGGCAATAATAGGTCCTCCGGCCAGCAAGCTGCCCACAGCGGCTGCCTCAAACATCCTCTGCCCGTCATTGGAGCAGATATTGATGAGCTGTAAAGCATGACAAACAGTGAGAGACCCTCCAGGACACAGGTCACTGTATTCGAAAGAAAGGTCAAGGACAGAACTCAAGCTGAGAGCTTGCTATGGGCACGAGGCACAAGTTCTGGACTCACCTCACCCAGAGACTTTTCTTTAATGTTCTTTAGCTTCAGAATCTTCTTGAATGCCATGGTCAGGACAGCCCCCCGCAACCGGACACCAGTTCGATAGTTCAATGCCCAAGTGAGCGCAAGTGACCAGGAACGTACAACTTCTGTCAGAAGGAGGCCTAGGACTAACAGCAAGCTGTACTGCAGGTTAGACTCTGCTGCCTGGGTGTACTCCAAGAGGTGTTTCACCACGAAGGCCTACAGGGAGAAACATACACCACTGTCAGCGCCCTCCACAGTAACCCCACACATTGCCACAGTGTTATGTTAGGTTAGAAAGAGCAGGCTGCTCCATGGCACAGTGATCAGAGTGTAAGCAAAGAAAAAACTGTGTTGTTGGACCAAATATTACCGGCACCTGCCCACAGATGCAGGCTAGAGGGGTCATTTGCTTTTCCTCCTGAAGGGCACCATCATGACCATTACTCTTTCTAATATAACATAAACCTGTCCATGAGCTGAAATTGATTCTAGACACATGGTCATCCAAAGGTATATATTGACCTTATTCCAGAATCTTCACACATGGCTACATTTCTTTAAGTGAAATCAAGACCTTTCTCTGTATCCTCTCACGTGCTTATTTGATAAGAAGGAACTGTGTACCTACAGTTGTACGGGGAAGGGTGAGAAGTACAGAACATCCCTGAAAACAAACACGGGCAGTTTAATAGGACAGAAGAGAGCAAAAAAAGCAGACTAGCAAACTCCAGAGACCCTCCCTCCAGCCCTCCCCACACCCACGCCCTCTCAAAAACAAAAACATGTTACCTCAGGTAGCATATGTCTAACACCACCTGCAGGGAAGGAAGACAGCCAGCCCCCAAGAAGCACGGGTGCCACCTCCAGCTCTGAGGTCCTGCAACGCCGGAGCACACACTCACACAAGCACATTCAGCAACAGCATGAAATACCAGCAGTGGGAAGCAATGTACTTTTATTGAAAATGAAAATATATATATATATAAAGATATCATATTTAGAGAGCATCTCACAAACACTGTACAATAGTGGGGGCATTAGGAACATACAGTGGGAACATACAGAGTTGTACAGGGGTAGCCATCACACAGGCCATCTGGCCTCCAACTTATAACTATACACAGTAGAAATACACAACAGAGCCATATCAGCTTCCAGAGTCTGAAGTGTACATCAGGCTGGCCGCTTTCATCAGGTGGGAATCCTGAAGCTGCAATCAAGTAGATTTCTCTAGCAATGAAGACCTTGCTGCTAAAGAAAAAAGATTAAGGAAAAAAAAAAAAAAAAAACAAACTAAAAATTCCCTAAGGAGGCACCCTCATAAAACCGCAGGCGCTGTTTCATGCTCAGCTGCAAGGCAACACTCTGCTCCAGAGTACAAATTTCTAGGGGTAGTGGCATCCTTTGGAGTCTTTTCAAGTCCTGCTAGCTAAAACCGAGGTTGGCAAAAATCAAACCAAACTATGACAAAAGAAAGCCAAACCAAGGCCCACCTTAAAGGAAAAAAAGAAATGAAACCCATGCACCCATCTACTGGTTCCTATAAAAAGGACCAAATGACACAGGACAGGAGCCAGGCACATGTATTGTCCTGAAGTACCTAACCCGGATTCCAGAACAGATTCTAGGGTAATTCACCCCTCAGCTTTCCTAAAAGTAACTGAGTCCTAGGAGGTTCCCACAACTAGATTCATGTCAAGCCCCAGCAAATAAACAACCTGGTCAAATAGGGGATTTCAGATGCTGGGTACTGCTATATCCACCTCTACCCTCCCTCAGAATTTTGAGATTCAATGCTTGGTCCTCACTGCATAGATTTACTAGCAAGACGATTGGCTTCTTTTCCAGTACGAATCCAAAATGTGGGACTGGGTGAAAAGGTCAAAGACCCTCCTCCTCTGGTGAAGCAGGATGGCCTGCCGTGGCGTGTTCCCAACACAGCAGCAATGTGGAGCAGTCTCCAGGGAAGGCCAGCGGGTGTTATTTGGAAGGAGTCCTTCCTTCCTAAACCTTTAGGGTCCCCTTTCCAGCATGAGATAAGCAGTCAGCCCTTCCCCAAAGGGAGAAGGGGAAGGTGAAAGTCACAGGCACATTTATACTATGCAAAACTTTCAAAGGGGAAGAGAAAGAGGGGTGAAGAAATGGCCAACAGAGGTTTAAAAGCAATGACATTTCAAATGAGCTCGTAAGGGAGAGAGAAAAGCATGTTTACATAAAAATCCAAACAAACTCAACTTTTTAAAAAGTCATAAGTTTATCATTTAAGTCTAAGTTAACTGGAAGGAAACTGGACATTGTCAGCATAGCTGCCTTGCTGTGGAAAGCATTCCCAGTGAATAAACATTACCTTACCTGAGCTCTTGGCGAGAGATTCTGCCCAGCTTGACTCTCTCATTCTGACCGCAGAATACAGCCATCCTGAAAATTCTAAAGAACAGCTTCTGTCACTGGTCCCACTACAGAGACACTCCCCCCAAGTCCAGATCCTGACAGCATCAAGCAAGCTGTGGCTGGAGAGAGGCTGGAGAGTGGGAACTTACCTCTCCCAGGGCTGCTCACTGTCCTTTGCCCACAAGGCCTGGGGCAGAGCTAGCACTAAGAGATGGCACTGCAGAGGGCAGCCTTCTCTTGGAGGTCTGTGGCGAATGCTAACTCTCTGGGCACAAACCACAGGTCAAGCCCGGCCTTTAAAAACTATCTTAGTCTAAGAAGGCCTCAAGGAATCTCTGTGAATGTAGTGGTTTGGTTCTTCATTCCAAGTAAGGCCTGTACCCTTATAAAATCTGCTAGTGTGCTAAGACCATCACGATTCTGAGGCACCCTCCACAGAGCGCTGGTTGCTGGCCTTAGCAGAACCTTGGGCTATTTGAGGTGAGCATCAACTGACCGAGTTTAAAAGCACACACACACAAACACAACTTGATTGTGTTTCATTTGTTCTACATTTGACTGCCAAGGCTCAATGAGACCCAGGAGGATGTATAGAAGGAGTCTATAATTTAGGGTAAGATTTTGGTAAAAACAGAACAAGCCAATCTAAAAATCATGCCCAATCAGAAAATGTGCAAAAATATAACATCGGCTATTCCTCAAAAGGGCTCACGTTCACTAACAGGAGGTTTGCTCACCATTAATGTTAAGGTTTGTTTTTTGATTTTTGTTTTTTTCAGAAGCAGCCTGAATCTCCAATTTCCAATCCAAAAGACAAAACAAAACAAAAAAGTATCAAAATTAGGGTTCAGAAAAAAAGGAGTCTATACTGTTTACCTTTTCACAAAAAGCAACAACGGACACGCCCACAGCTTTCTCAGGCCCACTGACCTTCCAGGGCAGAGTGAAGTGTCCATGTGTTTCTGTGATGGAAAGGCCTTCTCTAGGTCAGCACCCCACGGTGCTGCACCAGAAGTGAGAGATGAGGAAGTTATCAGACCTCCAGGGAGTGACCTCCATGATACCAAAGTGAGCATGCATTTTATAACCACTTTTTTGGAGTAAAAATTTATTTCTTAAACCCATGGTATTTTTTCAGGAAAAGGGCCATTAGGAAAGCCCATTACGATTTTATTGAGAAACACTGCACACTCTTCTACCTAGGTGAAAGAACTGTGTGACAGATCAGAGCAGCCACCAGCCCTGTAGTGAAACAATGACAGAAGCTCTTCTTGGGGGACGCTGGCTCTATGACACGTTTGCCATTTTGGCTAATTACACATTTCAGTTACATGGTCTCTTTTGTTTAAACTTATATAGAAGTGTTAGTTGGTCAATTAAGAACTCTAATACCAATTTAGAAATCTAGTATCAAAGCTTTTATTTTTTTAAAGGATCATACATTAAAAAGAAGAAGAAAAAAGAACAAAACACCTCAAAAGTGTAAATTAGTTTTACCTAGTCACCATGCATCTTAGACACATACTTACCCCACCATGTACCTCCAGCTTACCCACACACGGAAAACGCACAGTCTAAACAGTACTACTGCTCCGATGCCTCAAGGCAAATATGTAGAGAATGAATTCAATCATAGTCTCAAGCATCAGGCAGCACAGTAGATACAAGAAACGGTGCCTCAAAACTCCTGTCCAAAGTCCCCTTCGCTTCCTCAAAAAAGTCCTACACTGCTTCCACACAGGCTAGGGAAACCATGGCTGCCACCCAGTGCTTGCCACAGTAAACACTCTATACAAAACTAGAACCCACTCTTAAAGACCCTGGTAGGTTTCTAGCTCTTTCAAAAGTAGCTGGTTACTTAGTCACTAGACATAGTGACTGTGCCCCCAGGCATCTGATGTGTCACCAACACAGGCTTGCCAGGCCCTGTCAAACAACACTCAGCTCATTCAATCACTCTCAGCACTAACAAGACATCTCTGTCCTGTCCAAGACTGCTGCTTCACGTCAGCACACAACCAGTAAGCAGGTCCTGTGCAGGACAGGACCAGTTCAGATTCTCCCAGCCCCAGAAAAAGAAGCCAGAGGTTTCTTCTCCTCATCCTTCTAGCTGACAAGCTGCCATTCACTCCCAAGTCCACTGACCCTCTTCAGTAAATAGCCCTACACATGTCTATAAGGCTGCTAACTAGCCCAAGGGCGATCATAACCTCTGCAATAAAATAACAGGGTTAGCGCTGAACATGGCTGGGCCCCTGGAGATGTTCAGAAAGGATAATTAGAACTTACTGGTCCACTGAAGGCAGCCAACTGCGTGATCATCAGGCACATGATGGACAGGATGAGCCTGGTCCGACAAAACATCCACACAACCCTTCGCAGGGAGGCGGCGGCAGGCCCGACTTCAGACAGCTCTTCTTGCCACAGTCTCTCTAGTCTTAACAAGGGCACAGGTCTATGTTACACATCTCCCCGGGAAAAGGACACACCCTAGACCCCTGTTTGCCATCACATTTCAGTTACATGGTCCCTTTTGTTTAAACTTATATAGAAGTGTTAGTTGGTCAATTAAGAACTCTAATACCAATTTAGAAATCTAGTATCAAAGCTTTTATTTTTTTAAAGGATCATACATTAAAAAGAAGAAGAAAAAAGAACAAAACACCTCAAAAGTGTAAATTAGTTTTACCTAGTCACCATGCATCTTAGACACATACTGCTTGGTCACTGCAGACACAACCTCTTCTTTACACATAGCCTCCATCTTGCAGGGAAAAACTCCCACCTGGCCAGTGTATATTTACTCCCAAAAGGGAGCAAAGTAGAGAAAACAGAGAGAGCAGGGGCCTTTTCCCCACTCCTCAGAGGTCTCTCCCCAAATAAAACCTTTCTCAGGGGCTCCCAACCCTTTCTGAAGGATTCTGTGATAAAACACAATGCTACAATCTAGGTTTTTATCAGACTACCACCAATAATGTACTCTGTCACAAGGCAGAAACAAAATCTCCCTGCAGGCTCAGGAAGAGAAGCAGAGAGAGTCCTAGGTTAAAACACAATCAGAGGGAAATAGAGATACCACAAAGGGAGCATGCATGAGGACCCACCCTTGGCTCAGTGCCTTAAAGGGCACGGCACTTCAGCCTCCACACCTAGCTCAGGCCTAGCACTCAGGATACAGGGCGCACCTGAGATGCCTACCTTCTGCAGTTCACATCAGAAGACTCATACTTGGACAAAGACCACATGTCCTCCATTAACAGCTCCCCCTTCTTGTGAACCACACGGGCCAGAGGAGAAAGCCACGAAAAAGTCATGTAGGAAAAAAGTCCAGCATTGTCCACTGGGTGCTGGTGCCTAAGGAGAGAAAAATCCGACCATAAGGTGGCAGCACATACTGAGAGGCTAAGCATGTGTGAACAACATTCTTTGGTAAATAGCTCCTGACAAATATTAGGCCTCCTCAGTTGTCCCTCCTCATTAGAGCCCAAGATTTCAAATCCACTTTTAGTGTTTTGTGGAGAAATTCTTAGCCAACACAGCCTTACTTAGAAGTGGTCCGGAAGGGCTTCAGGGCACTCAGGCCATGGTGGTATTTTCCCTTGGTATGCTCCTCGTCTAGAATCTGGAGGTGAGAATGCACAGAGACATCCAGGGAAAGGCCCTCAACTCGGGCTGCTGTTTCAAGAGCATCTTGGCATTCCAGCTGTTGGTGGGGAGAACAGGAAATGAAAATAGTATACAAGAGAGACAAATCCAGCTGAATACAACTCAAAATACACCAGTAGCAAACCACTCAATCAGCACTGGAAATTCCCAGGACACAGGTTAAAAACTAACTCTGCATGCTAAGAACCTGTTAAAAAACATTTGATCAAACACAGACACACACACACAGGTTTTGAGTATTTTTAGGTTTATAGAACTGAGTAGAAAGTATAGTTTGCATCCATTCCCCTGTCACTTCCATCTCTTATTCCTATATTACCATCTTCCATTAGATGGTGCAATTGTTAAAATGACCAGCACATGCTGACACAGTAACTGAAATCCACATGTTACAGTTGGTCCATTCTTTGTTTTATACGTTCAAGATTTTATAATTTCATCACTCATATCTTTTATCATTGACTAGGGATATAGTTGATGATGGTAGGATGCTTGCTAGAATATCTGAGACCCAGAGTTTGATCCCCAACAGCAGCCATGGAAAGAATAAATAGAATTCTAAAGGATATGCTAAATAAACAGAAAAGGGTAACAAAGAATCCCAGAAATAGACTACATAATGCTTTGTTAACTTGGAATTTTCTCAACGCTAATGAGAAAGAACAATAGCTGTGGAAAGACATTAGACTATTAAAAAAACAAAAACAACTACTGAGCTAAATCAGCCTGTCTGCTTCAAAGATTGACCTCAGAGGTTTCACTTTTGTTTCCATAGGTGCAGAAAAGCTATGGATACCATAAAAATTAATAAAGATTCAATTTGAACCTGAGAAACTTTTTGATAAGAAGAAATGATGGCTCATCCACTCATGTGACAATTCTATAATTTGTAAGGAAAACTTACCAAACAAGGGTCAGAGAAGCATTACGTTCTTGTCTTTACAGAAAACTAGAAATACCGATCTTCAAGAAGTTAAAAAACCTTGCTCATCTAGACATCTAATGTCAGAAGGGAGGGCTATCCAGAAAAAAAATTTACACACAAAGAAAAATTGGGTCTATTGGTACCAATATACTCTCTAGGGTAAAATCTCACTGCCTAACACCTACATCTCTTTACTTCTAAGAAAACTTGAGGTCCAGACTCAACTATAAATTAAAGCTGAATTGGAGCTAGAGTGTGGCTCTCTCCTTCTCTAAATCCAAGCATGCTTGTTAAAGGAAAATGCATAATATCTGTATCAGAAGAGCCACCTGATATAGGCCAGAAGAATAACTAAAATTAAGGGACTATTCTATTGTTACTAATCTCATGATCTTTTGGTTTTATTTTGATTATCTAAAGCTTTCTCTTAAGGTATAAATTTTACATCAAAATTTATAAGGTTAATATATAAAACTTTTGTCATGATATTAATGGTCATAAATAAAGTACTAGCTAATTGTAAGAAAGAGGCTTCATCTAGCTTCCCATACACTGCTTGGGTGTGTCTCTCTCAGTTCTGTGCAGTGAACCATGATGATGCCTAACTGTGACCTCTGCAGTCCCCAGAAGGATGATGGGGCCCCACAACAACAATTTCACATGCACTATGGTAACGCTATTAAGCTGACAAACACCTCCAGAAGACCAGCTTTGGACCACAAACTCCTCAGGTCAATTTCGAGGTGGCTAGCTGAGATGATCCAGCTTCACAGACTATTTTAGCCAGCCCTGCATTCTCCCTTTATGCAGAGACTGGATAACAAATGATACAGCTGCCTCTCCCAGGGCTTGACAGCTGCTGTCACCCCAGACAGTAGGAAGTAAATTTAAAAACACACGCCCACATTCCCAGAAGGCAGGATGGGTGGTTTTTGGTCGTTCAATGGGTTATGGATGATTGTCACTGTTTAGGGTGATTGGTTACAAACTGTTATTGATAAGGGTCAGGAAAAAGCTGAACAAAGGAGATTAAATTCACAGTTTTTGTTTAAAAAAAGAAAGAAAAGGGATCCATATATGATAAAATAAAAGGGCAGATTATTGAATCTACTTTTAAAAAGCAACTGCTAGCTTTAAACATTTTTACATTGGATTGGATTTTTACATATTGTATCCAATTGTGTATATTGATACAAAGTTGATATTAATCTTGTTATTGTACATATATTTCTACTCTTGTTCAAAGTATTGTACCTAGACAGATCATCTAACGAATGTAACGCAAATTACTAGTCCTTGAAAGTTATTATTACCAATTAATTAGGATATAAATAAAGGTAAATTAGTAGTTAGTCATTACAATCAAACTTATAGTCATATTAGGTATCCTTTCAAGGTCAAACAGATATATTTTAGATAAATAGGTCATCACGGTTCACTGCAGAGATCTACAGAATATGGCATTTGAGATATTTTAATAACATAGGTTCTTTTCATTTTTATGACAATGAGACATGGCAGCACAAATTGACTTCAGAGAAGATGACAGGCATCGAAGAAACTCTACAGGGAGTTGACTTTCTTTGTGGCAAAAGTTAGCCACGGGGCAAGAAAGTGCTGACAGTATGATGCCTTTAATCTCAGCACTAGGAAAGTCAAACCAGAAAGTGAGGTAGCTGGGTGAAGAGAAATAAGGTAGGAGGGGGCAGGAGTTGAGCCTTCGACCCCTTCCTTTGAAGCTGAAGACTCCGAGGCATCCAGTCTGAGGATTCGTGAGGAGCAGCAAGGTGATTTGTTGTGATTTATTCCCTCTGTCCCTGTCATCTTTCAGCTTTGCTCCAATATTTGGCTCTAGGCTTTATTATAAGACCAAGTAGAATTCATGCAATAAAAGAAGGCGGGAGAGAAACAGGTTTACTTCAGTTTATGGCTTGTCTCAGCTACTGTTCTATTGCTATGAAGAGACAGACACCATAACCAAAGCAGCTTATAAAAGAAGACATTTCATTGGGGGCTTGCTTAGAGGTTCAGAGAATGAGTCCATGCTCATCAACGGGAAACACAGCAGCAGGCAAGCAGGCAGACATGGATGGCACGGTGGGGAGGGGGCTTATGACTGGCTTGCATAGACTTTTGAAACCTCAAAGCCCATCACCAGTGATATATCTTGTCTTAGAGTTTCTATTGCTATGAAGAGACATCATGACGACGGCAACTCTTATATGGAAAACATTTCATTGGCTTACAGTTCAGAGATTTAGTACATGAGGCAGGGTAGCCCTCAGGCGGGCAGACATGGTGCTGAAAAGGGAGCTGAGAGTCCTGCATCCAGATCCACAGGCAGTAGGAAGAGCAAGCCCCAGGCCTGTTTTGAATATGAGACCTCAAAGCCTACCTCCAGTGACACAATCCCTCCAACAAGGCCACTTTCTTTCAAACCACCACACACCTCTTCTAATAAGGCCGTACCTTCTCATCCTTCCTAAACAGTCCACTAACTAGTAGACAAACATTCAAATTTATGAGCCTAAGGGGCCATCCCCATTCAAACCACCACAAAGCTTGCGGTCCATTATCTGGGGAAGTCAGAAGGAACTCAAGGCGGGAATGTGGAGGCCATAGGGGAAAGCTGCTTACAGGCTTGTTCCTCATGATTTGCTCAGTCTGTTTTCTCATAGCACCCAGGACCAATCAGACCAGGGATGGCACTGCCCACTGTGAGCTGGGCCCTCCCACAACCATCGTCAATCATGAAAATGCCCATAGGCTGTCCCACAGAACAATCTGGTAGAGGCATTTTCTCCGTTGAGGCTCCGTCTTCCCAAGTCACTCGGGCTTGTTGACATAAACTAACAACAGTTCTTTTGCACTAATGCTAAGAAAAAACTGGAACTGTCTCATCTTTTACCTCATCCTTGTAACTCTAAGTTCCTGAGCACCTCTGATATTTGAGACCATTCCAGATGATGGCAAGAAAATATGACGATTGTCTGATATGTACAAACCATGAAAATTTTCTTCATCTCAAAAAAAAAAATCACCTATTAGCCTCTTTTGTTAAGATTGACTATAAAATGCCCACTGACAGGGTTTTTTTTTTTTTTTTAACTCATTAACAGAAAAGCAAAGGACCCAACAATTTTTTTTTTAATGCTGATTGCATGGGTTTTGTTTCTTCCATCACATTTAATGATTTCTTCCAGAGTTGTTATTTCCGGTACAGGCAGATACCAAACTCAAAGGAACTTTGAAAGCTTCAAGTGAGGGTTGGCAAGCACAGCTGTTTCCTGCAGGCTTTTCAAGTGCTGCAGTGGCATCAGTCATGTGACAAGATGGCTGGGATTTTAGAATGTGCACTCCATACAAGCTTGTCCTAACAAAGGCAAGCTATCATAAACTGGTTGAGATGACACTAATCCTCAATATTCTACATAATAACAAAACATGAATAGGGAGTTCTGTAGTAAAAGAATACAAAGATGCCACTGTTGTCCCATTCTGGTACTCCCTCACAAACAGTTTCCAAATGGTCGGCCCTGCAGCGTTATTATGCATAGCCTTTATTGGGGAATGAGAATGTGATACGAAACCCACTCTTGAAGGACACGCGGTCCTGCTGTACTGAGGCACCCGGGAAGTTTAGAGGTAAATTTCTTCCAAACAAGATGTATCAGATGTTTAGATTCTATCAAGAACTTTGGAATAGAAAAAAGGGAGAAGGGGAAGGAGGGAGGGAGAGAGGGAGGGAGGGAGGGAGGGAGGGAGGGAGGGAGGAAGGAAGGAAGGAAGGAAGGAAGGAAGGAAGGAAGGAAGGAAGGAAAAACAAGATGCTCAGAGAAAAGAGTTTCCTGACTGTAAGGAAACCATTTTCTCTTATGGATTTTTCCATAACTGGAGACCACAGTAAAGTGCAGAGACTGAACACATTTTAGAAGACAGTATTAACCGAATGTTGACTGTTCCACCAGCCTTTAGCATGTTACTGGCCACAGTGTGAGCTTTAGTACTCATTTTTATTTGTGTATGAACCTATTACACAATATTGAAAGCAATTAAGGCTATGAAAGTCTTAGCAAATATTAAAGACACAGTATTTCTATTACCTTTCTGATAAAGGCAATAGCTCAGCTGTTTCCTCCTTTCTTTGGCCCATCACCTTTAGCCCCTCACTCATGAAGAGTATTCCTTGAATCTACACCACCATATGTTTAACGTGGGGCATTTCCACTAAGAGTTCCTAGAAGGCTATCTGTCTACTGAGGTTGGCACAGAGAATTCCGCACCTGCTACTGAAATGTCAAAGGTTGCCTCACAAGTAGCATGATCAATATCCAATGCTATATGATCAATCACTGAAGACATTTTTACACATTATACTTCTGCTTAGATTCTCCTAATGTGTTGCTTATGATTAACGGTTGTACTGGTTACCTTTTATGTCAACTTGACAAAGGCTAGAAGTCATTCTGGAAGGGGAACCTTAAATGAGAAAAGGCCTCCACCAGACTGCCCTGTACTAAGCCTGTGGAATGAATTCTTGACTGAGGATTGATGTGGTGGACCCAGCCCACAGCAGGCGTTGCCATCCCTGGGCTTGTCTAGATGGTCTAAGAAAGCAGGCTGAGCAAGCCAGTAGGCAGCACTCTTCCACAGCATATGCATCGGTTTTTACCTTTAGGTTCTTGCCTTGAGTTCTTGCCCTGAATTCCTGGATGAATAACTACAAATGGCAAACTAAAATAATCCTTTCCTCCCCAAGCTGATTTTGGTCATGATGGTCTTTTTAAACCACAACAATAGATTTCAGTTCCAGATGCATGCAAGCAAGCAGCATCACTGCCTGCATACCTGACTATCTACATTCCCCCATTGGACCTTCTGCCCCATAAGCCTCAATCCCATGCCCCAAATCTCAGCTGCTTCCTGAGACACAGCCTTGGGAGAGCCCCATCCTAAGAGTGGCTTCCTGACACACAGACTCTGGAGACCTCCTTTACAAGAGCTCCAGCTGCAGATCTCAATTTCTCCCTGAGACACAGATTCTAAGTTCTCCAAGAGCTACAATGGCACCAAGAGCACCTAGCAGACCAAAAACAGCTAGCTGAAGCACAGACAGCACTTGCGTGGATCATCAAAGGAGATGAGTAGACTCTGGTGCAAAAAGTCATTCAATAACACGAAGAACATGGCACCACTAGAACCACCAGTGGTTCTACAACAGCAAGAACTGAGCATTCCAATATAGGAGAGGACAACAACCTTAAAAAATCTTTATAAAGATGAAAAACAAGCAAAAAACTGGAAGGAAACAATAAACTTCTTAAAGAAAGACTAGAGAACCAAGAAAAAGCAAACAAGCAGGTAATGGAGACAGTGCAAGCCTTAAAAACTGAAATAGAAGCAATAGAGGAGACACAAACCAAGGGGATGGTGGAAACAGAAAATCTGAAGAAAGGAACTGGAACTATAGATCAAAGCATAACCAATAGAATGCAAGACTTGGGGAAAAACAAGAATCTCTGATGTGGAAGATTCGATAGTGGACTCAGTCAAAGAAAACACTAAAACCAAAAAAGTCTTAACACAAAATGTCAGGAAATATGAGACACCATGAAAAGACCACACCTAAGAATAACAAGTATAGAAGATGAACACCAGCTCAAAGGCACAAAAAATATATTCGATAAAATCATAGAAGAAAACTTTCCCAACCTAAAAAAGGAAATGCCTATGAAGATACAAGAAGCTTACAGAACAAATAGACTAGACCCCCTCCCTCAAAAAAGTCTGCTCACCCCATAATAACCATATAGAATAAAGAAAAAATTTAAGAGCAAAGGAAAAAGGCCAAATAACTTATAAATTACAGACCCATCAGAATAACACATGACTTCTCAATGGAGACTATGAAAGATAGAAGGTCCTGGGCAGATGTTATAAGGACACTAAGAGACCACAGATGCCAGCCTAGACTACTATACCCAGCAAAACTATCAATCACCATAGACAGAGTAAATAAAACAAAACTAGATTTAAACAATACCTATCCACAAATCCAGTCCTACAGAAAACACTAGAAGGAAAATTCCAAGCTAACAAAGCTAGAAACACCCACGAAGCAACAAGCAACAGATAATCCCACAAAAGCAAACCCCAAAGAAGGGAATCACACACACACACACACACTACCACCAAAAATAATAATCACTGATCATTAATATCAATGGTCTCAATTCACCTATAAAAAGGCACACCATAACACAATGGATACAAAAAGATCCATCCTTCTGCTGCATACAAGAGACACATCTCAACCTCAAAGACAGACACTGCCTCAGAGTAAAGGTTGGAAAAAGACTTTCCAATCAAATGAACTCAAGAAACAAGCTGGTGTAGCCATCCTAAAATCTAACAAAGTAGACCTCAAATTAAATTCAATCAAAACAGACCAGGATGGACATTACTTATTCATTTCAGGAAAAAAGTCCACCAAGAAACCTCAACCCTGAACATTTATGCCAATACAAGAGCACCCACACATGTAAAAGAAACATCATTAAAGCTTAAACCTCACGTCAAACTCCACACACTAATAGTGGGAGGTTTCAATGCGCAGCTCTCACCAATGGATAGGTCTTCCAGACAGAAACTTATCAGAGAAATACAGGAGCTAACAGATGTTATGACTCAAATGGACTTAACAAATATATACAGAACATTCCACCAAATACCAAAGAACATACCTTTTTTCTCAGCACCCTATGGAACATTCTCTAAAATTGACCACATACTTGGTCATAAAACAAATATGGATACCAAAAAAAAAAAAAAATGGGAGTAACCCCTTGTATCCTATCAGAGCACCATGGACTAAAGTTAGAGTTCAACAACACAGACCACAGAGAGCCTACAACTATGTGGAAACTAACCATCTCTCAACTGAACCACCTCTGGGTCAAGGAAGAAGTTAAAGACATCAAAGACTTCCTACAAGTCAATGAAAATGAATCCACAACATACTCACACTTACGGGACACAATGACAGCAGTACTAAGAGGAAACTTCATAGCACTAGATGCCTATATGGAAAACCTAGAGAAATCTCACACAAGAGACCTAACAGCACAGCTGGAGGCTTTAGAACAATTAGAAGCAAACTCACCTACAAGGAGAAGAAGATAGGAAATAATCAAACTCAGGGCTGAAATTAATAAAATCAATGAAGCAAAGAGTTGGTTCTTTGAGAAAGTCAACAAGACAAACCCTTATCCAAACTCACTAAAAGGTAGAGAGAGAATATCCAATTACCAAAAATCAGAAATGAAAAGGGGGCATAACAACAGACACCAAAAAAATCCAGAGAATCATTAAGTCATACTTCAAAAATGTATACTCTACTAAATTGGAAAATCTAAAAGAAATGGTCAGCTATCTGGACAGGTACCACTTACTAAAACTAAATCAAGATCAGAAAAAAGACCTAAATAGACCTATAACCCCTAAGGAAATAGAAGCTGTTATTAAAAGTCTCACAAGCAAAAAAGCCAAAGGCCAGGTGGCTTCAATACAGAATTCTACCAGATTTTCAAAGAACTAATACCAATATTCCTCAAACTGTTCCACACAACAGAAACAGAAGGAACGTTGTCAAACTCTTTTTATGAGGCCACAGTCATCCTGATACCTGAACCATATAAAGATTCAATAAAAAGAGAATTACAGAGCAATCACCCTCATGAATATTGATGCAAAAATATTCAATAAGATACTGGCAAACCAAATTCAAGAACATATAAAAAAAAAAAAAATCATTCACCATGACCAAGTAGGCTTCATCCCAGAGATGCAGGGATGATGGTTCAACATACAAAAAACTGTCAATGTTGCCCACCAAATAAACAACCTGAAAGAAAAAAAACACATGATCATCTCATTAGATTCTGAAAAAGCCTTTGACAAAATCCAACACTCCTTCATGATAAAAGTCCTAGAGAGATCGAAAATACAGGAAAATACCTAAGCATAATAAAGGCAATTTATAGGAAGGCAACATCCAACATCAAATTAAATGGAGAGAAAT
The DNA here is from genome assembly GCA_033318265.1 of Phyllotis vaccarum. NCBI lineage: Eukaryota > Metazoa > Chordata > Mammalia > Rodentia > Cricetidae > Phyllotis > Phyllotis vaccarum. Next base: position 186,718,096 of record JARWLC010000002.1, read on the forward strand.
TCAAAGCAATCCCACTAAAATCAGAACAAGACAAGGCTGTCCTCTCTATATATATCTATTCCACAAAGTTCTTAAAGTTTTAGCTAGGGCAATAAAATAACAAAAGGAGATACAAACTGAAAAGAAGTCAAACTACCACTATTTGCAGATGATATGATAGTATACATAAGAGACCCCCAAACTCTGCCAGGGAATTCCCATAACTGATAAACATTAGATAGCAGGACACGAGATCGACTCAAAAAAATCAATAGCCTTCTAATACACAAATGATAAAAGAGCTGAAAAATGAATCAAGGAAAATATCATCCTTTACAATAGCTTCAAATAACATCAAATATCTTGGGGTAACTCTAACTAAAGAAGTGACAGACCTGTATGACAAGAACTTTAAGTCACTGAGAGAAGAAATTAAAGGAGATATCAGAAAATGGAAAGATCTCCCACTCTCCTGGATAGGTAGGATCAACACAGCCAAAATGGCAATCTTACCAAAAACAATCTACAGATTCAATGCAATTCCCATCAAAATCCCAACACAAATCTTCACAAACCTCAAGAGAACAATACTCAACTTCATATAGAAAAATAAAAAACCCAGAATTGCCCCAAAACTCCTGTTCAATAATAGAACGTCAGGAGGCATCACCACCCCTGACTTCAAGCTATACTATACAGCTACAGTGATAAAAAAAAAAAAAAAAAAAAAAAAAGCTTGATAGTGGCATAAAAACAGACTTGTGGATCAATGGAATCTAATCAAAGATTTCAACATTAATCCATGCACCTATGAACACCTGATTTTCGACAAAGAGGCCAAAAATATACAATAGAAAAAGATAGTATCTGCAACAAATGGTGTTGGCATAACTGGATGGTAGTATGTAGAAGAATGCAAATAGATCCATATCTATCACCCTGCACAAAACTCAAATCCAAGTGGATCAAAGACTTCAACATAAACCCAGCTACACTGAAGTTGATAGGGAAACAAAGTGTGAAATACCCTTGAATGCATTGGCACAATGACCATTTTCCAATTATAATACCAGTAGCACAGACACTAGAGACAACAATTAATAAATGGGGCCTCCTGGAATTGAGAAGCTTTTGTAAGGTAAAGGACACAGTCAATGAGACAAAATGATAGTGTAAAGAATGGGAAAAGATCTTCACCAACCCTACATCTGTCAGAGGAATGATCTCTAAAATATACAGAGAATTCAAGAAACTAGAGGCCAAAAATCCAAATAATCCAATTAAAAAATGGGGTTCAGAGATAAAAAGGGAATTCTCAACAGAAGAACTTCAAATGGCAGAAAGACATGTAAAAAACTGCTCAACATCCTTGGCCATCAGAGAAATGCAAACCAAAACAACTCAGATACCATCGTATACCTGTCAGAATGGCTAAGACTTAAAACACAGATGACAGCGTATGCTGGAGGGGATATGGAGCAAGGGGAACACTCCTCCATTGATGGTGGGAGTATAAACTTGTATACCCACGTTGGAAATCAGTATGATTCCTGGGAATCAATCTACCCAATGATCCAACAATACCACTATTGGGCATATACCCAAATGATGCACATTCTTAACCAAATTGCATTAGCTCAACTATGTTCATAGCAGCATTGTTTGTAATAGCCAGAACCTGCAAACAACCTAGATGCCCCTCAACTGAAGAATGGATTAAAAAAATGTGGTACATTTACACAATGGAATACTACTCAGCAATAAAAGAAAATGACATCCTGAAATTTGCAGGCAAATGGATGAAACTTGAGAGTATCATCCTAAGTGAGATAGACATGGTATGTACTCACTCATAAGTAGATTTTAGACATAAAGCAAAGGACAACCAGGCTACAGTCCATAAACCCCGAGCACCAGCATAACAGGAGGAACTTAAGAGAGTCATCCATGGATCCCCCTGGGAAGGGGAAATAAGGAAGATTTCCTGTGTAAACGGTGATCAGATGGTGGAGGGAACAAGGGGAGGTGGGAAGAGATCATGAGAGAAGCAACAGAGACGGAGAACAAGGAAGTAGATGTCTTGATGAAGGAGCCATTGTGGAGTTAGAGAGAAACCTGCTGCTAGGGAAACATCCAAGAACCCACAAGATGTCCCTGGCTAGGACTCCAAGCAATAGTGGAGAGGGAGCCTAAACAGGACCTCTCCTATAATCAAATGAATGACCACCCTAATTTGTGGGGATATTTTCAAATATAGTAAAAACAGTCGGAGATATCAGACCCACACTAACTGATGAAGGCAGAAAGAGAGATCTATAGCTAAGCACCAGGTCTAGCTAAAGAGAGAGTAGATGAGCAAAGGGATGAGGTTGTGAGGAGGAGACCCACAGAGATGGCTGACTTGAAGCTGAGGAACCTTCATGGAAAGGAACTAAACCCTCTGAATGCAGGTGACTGTCAAATGGTGTGGGCAGTTTGTGGAGCCTCTTGCAGAAGGACCAGGGTTTATTCCTGGTGCATGAACTGGCATCTTGGAGCCCATTCCCTACAGAGGAACACCTAACCCAGCCTTGATGCTGGGGGGAGGGAGGTCCTCAGACCTACTTCAACTGGATATGGCAGACCAACTTGAAATTCCTTGCCCTCCCTGGAGAATGGGTAGGGGGTGGGGGGAGGCTGAGGGAGGCTGAGGGAGGAGAGGAAGGAGGGGGAGCAGTGGTCGATATGAGAAAAAAATTTTACATAAACAAATTACTAAAAACTTAAAAATAAAATTTAAAAACTAACAGCAATAGAAGCCCTAACCAAGAAAATAAGAGTAATAAATGATTATTTATTTTTCTCTTTCTTGATTATATAGCATACACTCAGTCAGTATGATTGTAATAAGGAGTGGAGCCCCTAACAATTACACATCTGTGAGCTTCATTACTAAAGATTTACAACATGTACCTGTGATGACTGCAGAAGACACTGTTAGCTGTGGTGAATTCTCTACAGCTGAAGGTTGAATCGACTGAAATAGAAATGAATCAAGAAAAAGGACCTCACTAATTCAAACTAATTCAAGAAACATGCCCCTAACCTGAAAGCAAAATCAGCAGGCGAGTAGTGGAGCCGGTCAGTGAGTGCTGCAGGGACAGGCCAACAGTGCTAAGGATGGATTAAAGGCCCACGAATCCATTTGGAATTGAGCCTAAAAACTTACATTTAAGTGGATAAATAAATGCGGGGAAAGAAACAGCAGCTCAAGCTGGGTAAGTCAGAAACTTACCAAAGGTAAGATGAACGGATTTAGATATAAAAAGAAAAATGTATTAAATTAAAATTAGCAGTAAAGGAAGGAAGCACTGAAGTAGATTATTATACTCAATATCTAAATTAGGAGAGTTTTCTGAAAAATACTTTCTAATCTACTCATTCAGTGGGTTCTGAAGTGAGGGCCTACTACCTACAAATAGCATTCCAAGAGCTAGGGAGGGCCAAGAGCAGAAGCAGACACACTGTCACCATCAAGAAACAGTTGAATTGTAAGACACAACTACCTGCCTTCGTAAAAACGAAGAGAAATCCAATTACCAGGAAGATAGAAACAAGAATACACTGTGAAAATACATAACCACTCTCTGCCATTGGAAGCATATTGAAAACAGTTAACATCTTCTGAGTGCCATGTTTCCACAATTTCACTGTATAAAGGAACATTTCCAAATGGGGTGGGGAACCCTTCCCAACAGGGTTCCTCTGTCCAACAGCTCTGCCTGTCCTAGATCTCACTCTGTAGACCAGGCTAGCCCTGAACTCAGAGACTCCCCTGCCTCTGTCTCCTGGGTGCTGGGATTAAAGGCATATGCCACCACACCCAGCCAGGAGAAAATCATTTACACGCAACAGTTTAAAGGACTTGATGCAAAAATAAGGGCTAAGTTTGCAGCACATCGTCACTGAGGCTCAGCGCTGTCAGACACAACCTAAGCCTCGGTGTACAAATGCCTATGCAATTTAACATTCTCATCATCTTTAAAATAAAGGTAACATTTCGATATATGTTACTTAATACAGCATAAAGAGTATCACCTTTTTAAACATATAATTGCTATAAAAATTACCGGGATTTTTTTTAATGAGGAATCCATGGTTGGTGGTTACACACATAGGGCACAGCTCAATTTAGACTGGAAATGTTTCAAATGTCCAAGGGCCACAAATGGTTAGTAGCTACTATACTGAGCAAAGCTAACAGTTCTCAAGTGAGGGTGTTTTGTTGGTGGTGGTTTGGGTTTGTTTTTTGTTTGTTTGTTTGTTTGTTTTTTACCAGAGGATATTTGGAGACATATAAAGCTGTCACCAGTAAAGGGTGCTGCTACATGTACTGGGCACAGGTCCAGGAAAGTTGATGGACATCCTACACTGCACAGGGCAGCCCTACAATGAAATCTTCTCATGCCACAATGTCAGTAGCACTGAGGTAAGTGTGTCTTTGCTAAACAGCTAGCAAAGTACACACTAATCTAAAGGAAGGTGTTTTGTGAGGTCATAGTTTTTTATGTTATGATGCTTTAAATCCTTTTCAGAAGTAACTTTTTTTTTTGTTTCGGTTTGTGTGTGTGTGTGTGTTTATTCATTCCTCAAGATAGGGTTTCTTTGAATAGCCCTGACTGTCCTGGAACTTACTCTGTAGACCAGGGTAGCCTCAAACTCACAGAGATCTGCCTGCCTTTGCCTCACGAGCACTGTGATTAAAGGTATGTGCTGCCACCACCAAGCATAATTTTTTAAATGGGGTCTCAGGTAGCCAAGACTGGCCTTTACTATAATATGTAGCCAAGTACGACCTTGAACCTCCAACCCTAGGATTGCAGGCACGACCACTACACCTGGGTTTATACAGTGCTGAGTATGGGACTCAGCTTCACACATACATAAGCAGTTTAGCAACAGCTTCAGCCCCTAGAAGTAACTTTTAAAAGCTTTTCCTGGGAAGACATGAGAAATACAATGGGGTTAAAGGCTCTCCGTGGTCAGATGCTCAACCACATGGTCAAGCACTAGGGCAGTGACTTTTCCAAAGGGAACAAGGTGCTATTCTATCAAGGAGGTGCCAAAGACTGGACATGGAGACACTGCTGCTGGTTGTTTCTGCTCTACAACTCCGTGACATGCACATACTGAACATCTTACTAATAAGGCAGTGATGAGGGAATAGAGACACTGTAGAGCTAAAACCCTGGATTCTGCCAAGATACAGCCAAAGGTCAGAGAGCTGCACTCATGTGCCTAGCTAGAAAGAACAAGAAGCGGATACTCCACAGCACACAGAGCTGCTTGCACAAAAGACTTCTCCCCCTTGTGGGGATTAATGCCACCTTACATTTGTAATAATTCATGCACCTATCACAGGCACAGCCACAGGTTATCTGGACTGCCCACCTCACTCTGTGCCAATCTGTCCACTATGTCCTTACTCTGCAAGTCGGTCCCTTAGACAATCCAACTCGCCCCTGACAAGCACACCACATGGGAAAACAAAATCATGCTAGCTCACACTCCCATGCCCACCTATTAGTGTAAGTCATAAATAAGGGCAAATATGTAAAGCCAAACAATGCAGGCATGGTAACCACATGGTAGAACAAGTATTTTCCTGCAAGCTATAATCTAGTATTACCTGATAATGAGAAAGACCTTAAGTTGTTGCATAAACTTGATTGAAGCAATTCATTCAAAGTTCTTAACACCCTGGGGGTCTGAGTTTAAATTTCTTAATGCCATGAATAAGCTTCAAATGAATCACAGGATGAGGAACTACTTGGAACTTAATACTTAAGGCAATGGTTCTCAATCTTCCCAATGCTGCAACCTTTTAATACAGTTCCTCGTGCTGTGGTGACCCCCAACCAACCACAGAATTATTTTCGTTACTACTTCATAACTGTAATTCTGCTACTGTTATGAATTATAATGTAAATATCTGACATGCAGGATATATATGATATTCGACCCTTGTGAAAGGGTCACAAACTGCATACAGGTTAATTGTTGAGAACTGCCTTTATTACATGAGATTTGGGAGTTCCCAGCTCAGCTGCACCCAGAAGCTTTAAAACTCCACCAATACCTGTGTTCCACTGGCAGAGACTGGTTGGTGTATCTAGGAACCTTTACTTTTTTTTTTTTTTAACACTCTTCAAGTGATTTTAATGTATAGTCTGACTTGAAAACTACTGACTGAGATACTAAAACTTGTAAGTGTTGTTCTTGATGAAAGCCCCTTCCAGAGTTTCAGTTTTGAGCTTTGGAAACAGTAACAACACTAAAATAAAACTTCCCTCATGCAGAAGTCAATGCCAGGGTCCCCAGGACCCACTATTTTATTTTTTGAGATAGAGTCTCTTACTGGAACCTGGGATTTGACAATCAGCCTCAGGGATTCTCCCATCTGTCTCCAACCCTGCTGATGTACCTGACTTTTCAATATGGATTTTGAGAATCAAATTCAGGTCTTCACACATGCAAGGCAAACATTTTACCCAATGAACCATCACTCCAGCCCCCATTTCATGGATTTCTTAACAGTCACATGACTTGAGGTCTTATTAGAACCCAGTCTGTGTATCCACTCTTTAAAATCAAATATAAGTATTTCTCTGACACAGAATAGCACACAAATCCTTTTGGCAATATTTGCTCTAGAAACAAAGATACCTTAATGCCAAGGTTACACACCATGATCAATACTGTTGACTGTCTGCTCAGGCTCCTTCCGATGGTCCCTCACACTGGGCCAAAACAGCAAGCAGATGAAACTGATGTTTCAAAGAGAAACTGGCGGCTCTAATCTGAGTCTAATTTCTAATTTTTAACCATAAATACTACATGGAGAAAAATCACACCACTCTCCTCAGGGCTGTTGGTAAAACATGTTGAGCCACACCCACAGGGAGGTGAGGCTACAGTCACTCTGTACCTTGTAAATTACACACCTTTGTGAACCAGTCTTGTTTTACAAAGCAAGTCATAAACAGACTTTGTCAGGAATGTTTTACTATCACTTCTGCCAAGATCAAGTTATTTCTTAGAATGACAAATGCAGAAAATAATTTGTTTGGTGTTTGAAACGTTTTCATTACACAGCCCAGGCTGGCCTCAAATGTGAGATTATCCTTATACCTCAACCTTCCAAGTATGAGGATTAGAGGCCAACACACAGCCAGAAGAGTCTGAAATAATAAAAGCCTAGCAACATTTAAACAGCTAACTCCATCTTTAAAAGGAAGGGAAGGAAGGGTCAGACAAGGTTAATTCTACTAATCAGTACAGAAGAACTGAACACCACTGTGTTTGAAACACATAACATCAACCATTGCAAAGACTTCCAGAGACCATTTATCTTACAACCGACCTTTTCATCTGTGATCAGACTGCATCAGCAGAAGCCGCCTGACACAGAACCAAGGCTTCGCTGAAAAAGCGTTCACTGGTCATTTGGAATTTCCAAGTTACCTTAATAGACACTGGTGCTCAAGACTACTTTAAAAACAGGAAGCTCTGCCCCGTGTGTGGCCCATCTCTCACTCGCAGCACGCCAGAGACAAAGGCCACATCTGTCTGTGTTTGAGGCCCATCTGGTCTACAGAGTAAGTTCTAGACCATCCAGGGTTACACAGCGAGACTCTCTCTCAAAATAAGAAACAGAAGAAAAACACAATCTACAGCCAGCTCATACCACAGCTTTACTTTCCTATGGAAAGCAGGGAGCTGTGATGTGACTACAGATACCAGCACTTGGCCATCTCCACTGGGGAGGCTGGGGCCAGCGCTGAGACCGCTATCTGATGCGTTCCCAGCAAGCCTCAGAGACTCCTGAGCCTCACAGAGCTTACAGGGGAGAAAGAGGGTGTACTAAGTTACTGGGGACCAACCCAGAGAAAAATAATGCAGATACAAAATACTAATTTTTATCCTGCTGTCCCTTCCGACACTGAGCTGACTCACAGGTAACGCTCTCCACCCTGAGAACACTAAAGCAGAAACAAAATCACATGCCTTTCATCTGTAACTGTAACATTATATGAAATGTGTATTGCCTCTGGATAGAGAGGAGACTTATCTTTATACATAATCTTACATATTTCACACATGTCTACAATGAGCCCTATTTCTTTCCTAATACTGTCCTAGAATAATTTCTGTAAGAGACTAGATTTATATCCTTAATCCCTAAAATACACTGGCACTCATTAACAGCTAACTATGAAAACTACAGCCAATGCTAAGAATCTGCCTCAGTGCTAAAGGAAGACCCTGCGTTTTCAGAATTCTGTCTTAGTTACCTCCCTAGATAATGCAGACTACTCTCGCTTGGAGGACAGTTCCTCCAATGAGAAAAGATCATGCAATCATAACAGCATATGAACTCCAGCTGACTTCTGGTTATCTTCCATCCTTATCTTTTCTCAGTTTAACAAACTTGTGAAAACAAGTCAACCGAACTTTAATCTGTGACCACCAAGAACAGCCACCCCACAACCAAAGTTCACCACAGCCAAAGTTCAATAAAGCTCCCAACAGCTTCATCTTGCTCAGGTCAAATGTGCAATGCTATCCAGGACCTAGGTGAGGCTTCTTAGAACTCCTCTGTCTCCAGGTCAGGGTATAGCAGCAGACAGCCATGGTGCTAGAGCAGTAGCTAAGAGCTCACCTCTTGAAACAACCACCACAGGCCGAATGAGAAAGAGCGAACCGGCCCACTCCCAGTGACACCCCTCCTCCAACAAGGTCACACCTTCTCCTTCCCAAACAGTTGGGTGGGGTGGGGGGATTCAAGCGCAGATACAGGAGAAGGAGGGGTCAAGGGAGATGCGATCCAGCTTCCCAGGAAGCAAGATGTAATGGAGTACAGGTGAGCCACGTGGCAAGACAGATTAATAGAAATGGGCTAAGTTGTAAGGACTAGCTGATAATGAGCCTAAGTCATAAGTTGAACAGTTCGTAATTATTATAAGTGAGTCATTATTTGGGGCTAAGCAGCAGCAGGGCTGCAGGTCCATACCTCGGGGCTATGCCAGAATGAACAGGTCAAAAACACCATACTACAGTTCTACCAACTAGGGACCAAGTATTCAAGTATATAAGCCTATGGGGGCCATTCTCATTCAAATCACCAAGCTTTCTAAATAAATGAAAATATAACATGATTTTAAAAAATTAAAAATCAGGACGAAGGAGGTATAGAGCGCTTGCCTAATGTGTACAATGCCAAACACCAATACCACCAAAACCAAAACTCACCAGAGCTCCTGAACTAACTCACTTTTCATGTGCATATATAAACACAATACAAAAAAGGGGAGGGAGGGGCTGTCCTGGAAGCACCATGCTTCAGGCTAGTGACGATGTTCAGCAGTGGTCCAGTGAAAAATCTACAGCCTAAGTCAAATAATGCCAACAACATTCCTTCTGGACTCAAGAATAAGATACCATTGGCACCTGAGAGCAAAGGATGTCTGCTGAGCCTCAGGTTGCGTGTGGCAAACAGCACTACCGTTGTAGTTTGAAAGGGCACAAATGTGTTCTTTGTACTCTAATTATCTCTAAGCATTTGTAATAAGCTATAGATATTTAAACGTAACTGATTCTGTTTGGAGCTGTGGTACCTTTACATGTTAACTGGAGATGGAAAGTCAGCAGTGGCCAAGAATGCCTTCTTTTCAAATTAAGAAAACAAAATCTGTCTTTTGTTGTGCAGAGACACTGTTTTCATTTCTGATGAGTGCAGACAGACCAGTACCCAGAACAGCTCTCTAAGGACCGATGCAGACCTGATGTGCATAAAGTTGTCGAGAGAACCTGCACACTGCCCAGTCAACTAGGTACCTAGTTCAGGGTTTCTGTTTCGTTTTTTCCTTTATAAAATGTATTCTCTTCCCTAAAAAATAAAATTATCTACATTAATATCATCAAAGCCTGAAAACTTCTTCTATTATGCTGACTCAAGCTTACTTGGCCAACAAGGTACATGTATTTGGGAAATCATGACAAGAAGGCTCTAGATGATGTGTGTATACAATCATTATAATGTACATGCCAAAGTAAGCTGAAGAAACCTATGGTTTTATTGCTTATGACGAGCCCAGGAATATAAAATTACAAGCCTGCACATATATTAGAGAAAAAAGAACTGACAACCAGCAGCTTGTAAAGGTTAACTTTCAACATTCCCTTCCTTACAACTGCCATGGACCAAGGTCTAACCTTTAACAGCAGCTTCTATGGACTCCCAGCTTCTTCTTCCCTTTAAACTACTGCCCCTACCTTCCGCCTTGCATTGTCTGGTATTCTTCCCAGTTACAGGAAGGAAGAACAGCTATGTCAGGACAGCTGCAGGCTTTTGCAAATATCTTAAGCTAACGGCCCGTGAGCAGAAATGGTAAATCTTAAAATGTAGTTGTGGCTCTAAAGCTCAGCCTCAAGGTTGCAAAAATCCTTTGGTCCCACACCTGATGTTTAGTTTTCACTGTAGGAAGAGGCTCCGAATCTGCCCAGTGTCACCTTATCAGAAAGCTTAACTGCGGCCCCAGCTTGCTGGAAGCTGCTTTTTGCCCAGCAGTATCTGGAATAAAGTTTGCTTCTGGTTCATAGACTTCAGTAGTCTGATCCTCATTATGCGCAAGTCCCAAGAACCCAACAGCTTAGGTCAAGGCTAAACAGAAATTTTTATAAATAAGTATTTCCTAAATACTTTAAACCAAAAATGTTAAGAAAATCAGGAAAAGAGAAAACTTAAAAGCTTGAGAAACAGAGAGTTCCTGAAATTTGACAGAATTACTACCCACCTTCTTGTTCAAGCAAAGGCTTCCTGGCTGACCTACTGAAGCCCCTCTCCTCTACAGAGGAAAAGCCCAGCAGAGCATTACACATCCTGGCAATCACTTCAGTACTGGACAGGACTAAACAGTAACATTATGGGTCCCAACGTTTCCTGTAAAAATCACTCACTCTTCACATTTGGTGTTAGCCAGGGGGTCTAAAAGTGATCAAAATCTCTCTCTCTTCTCCTTCCAAATTTCCTTTTTCTTCAATTTTAAATTTAGCCAATTCCTCACCTGCCCTTGCTTCCAGAGGTACCCCTCAATCTCTCTTCTATGCTCCTTTCTTGCCTGTGTCTGAAAGCAGACCCCAGCTTCTCCTTCATGGTATTCCTATATTCATACCTTCTCTCACCTGTCCAGGGCTTTTCATATTGTTTCAAGGCTAACCCAAATAAAAATATAGTTTTTAAAATATCTTCTCAGCAGGGCATGGTGACACACACTTTAATTGCAGCCTTCAGGAGGCAGCAGGTAGTGAGTTCCAGGACAGCCAGAGCTACAGACAAAGACCCTGTCTCAAAACAGGACAAATAAACAAACAACAAAAAAAAAGTAAAATCTTTTCTCCAGCTGGGTGTGTTGGCCACATGCCTGAAATCATAGCACTAAGAAAATAAGGCTGGAGTAGGAGTTTAGGACTAGCCTCAACTAAAGAGTGGGTTCAAGGCTGGCCTGGGCTACATGAGACCCTCTCTCAAAAAATAAAAAGGGAAACAAAAGTGAATCCTTAGAGGCCAGGCAGTGTCACACACCTCTAAGTTCATTATTTGGGAGCTAAGGCAGGAAGATCAAACGTTGGATGAAGTCAGGGTGGACAGATAAGAGATCAAGGGCTGGTAGCACAAGCCAGATACCTGGCAGGTAAATTCAAGGTCTGCCTGAACTAAGCAAGTAGAGGCCTACAGCCTAGCATACACGAAAGCCTAGGATCAGTCCTCAATACTACGGTCATAACAAAATTAAACTTTGAAATCTCTTTTTTAGCTCAGGCCAGTAACATTAGGGAAAGGCAAATGAAAACCACAATGAGGTATCAGATGCATCTATCAGGTAAGAACACAAAGAAAAAACTGGGTGACTGACTGCTTGTATGTAGCCACGCAGCCACTCTGGGGACGAGTCCAGCAACTTATGTGTGCACAGGTGAACGAACTCACCTACGCCTGAGGGTATGAAAGCCAGAGGTCAACTTTGGGTCTTGCCTCTACTTTATTCATTCATTTACATGCAATTACTGAAAAATAACACCGTAAAATCCCTTACACACTTTTTGGGTTCCCTGGTATTAACATCTTGCATAACTATAGTCTAATATCACAACAGAATTGACATCTCATCTCTCCAACCCAAAATACTGGCCTATTCATACAATCAGTGGACTGGATCATTGTTAATCCTGTTGTGGTTTTCATTGTTACTTTTTATAACTGCACAGAAATTCAGTTACCTTAAAATTAGTGATTTTTTAAATCCCATTAATTTGCAAGTTTCCTTTATGCCCATAAAAAAAGACTTCTTAGTATAGCATGCAGAAATTTCCCCAACACACTCCTTTACACAGCCCATCCCATAGACAACTAATCCAAGGGCAAATTATTTATTGAGCACTGGCCATACCAGGCACACCACTGTCTTAAATTATCTCACTTAATTCTACTGTACATAAGGTACAGTGACTCAGCAGGCTACTCACGGGCCAATGTGCCCCTTTCTATACCTCAGATCTTCATCCCTACTGCCTAACCCCCACATCATCCCTCAAAGCTCTGCTCCAGTGTACCCTTAAAACTTTTCCAGATTTAACTACTAAATATTAATGTGCTGACCAGTACTAGACATATATTCAATAAATGTTTCCTTCACACATATCTAGACCAGCAGTTCTCAATGTACGGATCATGAACCCTTGGGCAAACCTCTGTCTCCAAAACTATAATTTTATAATGGGATCATCACAATGCGAGGACCTGCACTAAAGGGTCACAGTGTTAGGAAGGCTGAGAACCACTGCTCTAGATAATAAGGACACATAGTTACAAAACTGGTATCCAGAAACACTAGATACTGAATGATAAGGCATTCTGTGCCACAGTGGGGACAGAGGACACACTGATGAGCAGAGCATCCACCATGTCAGTCTTAAGAAACATAGTGTCAGCTCCAAAGCCCACAGCCTCAAGTGTTCCCAGAGCAAAGGCCTGACCAGTGTTCCCACGGCAAAGGCCTGAACACCAAGCCATGCCCACTAACTTAAACTGATGATTCTAGAGCTATCTAGAATAACCTTTCCAACCACTTTGAAACCTGACCAAGTTTCTCCAAATGACTCTTGATCTGCTTTGTGGACACAGGCTGTGCCTGACAGGCTTCTATCAACTCACAAGATAAAGTCATCTGGGAAGAGGGAACCTCAATGGGGAAAACACCTCCCTGAGAGCCAGTTGTAAGGCTTGCTCTTAATTAGTGATCAAGGGAGAGAGCCCAGCACCATCGTGGGGGGTGCTATCTTTGGGCTGGTGGCCTTGGGTTCTATAAAAATGTGGGCTGAGCAAGCCATGTGGTGCAAGCCAGTAAGCAGCTCTGCCTCAAGGTTCCTGCCTTGCCTGAGTCCCTGTTCTGACTTCCTTCAGTGATGAATAGTCAGGATAAAGTGTAAGCCAAACAAACCCTTTCCTCCCAAACTTGCTTTGGTCTGTGTTTCAACACAGCGATGCTAACCCTAACTAGGAGACAGGGTCTCTCTATGTAGCCCTGGCTGACCTGAAACTTGCTATGTAGACCAAACTGGTCTCAAACTTATGAGATCTTCATGCTTCTACCTCTGAGTGCTGTCATTAAGGGCATGTGAAACCAGGCCTGGCAAAATAATTCCTATTTTAAACACCAAAAAAACAAAAGGAGAAACAGAAACTGAAGCACATGGAGAAGCTGGATGGGTCCCCACTCCCACTGTCGTCCCCCCCCCCTCAGCTTTATCCCCTCCTCCACCCCAAGTGTTTCTTTTTTTCAGTAATGGGGACTGAACCTAGCCACAGCTTTCTACATGCAGGCAAGAGCTCCACCATTGCGCTACATCCACATTCCTCTTTTTAATCCAAGGATTTTCAACAGGTATGAAAACGGTGTCAGTAAAACAGAGAAGAGGCAGGTGAGGTGGCACAGAAGAAGGCTGTTCTACGTAGAGTTCCAGGCTAGCCAGGCTCCATAGCATAACCCTGTCTGTCTGTCTGTCTGTCTGTCTGTCTGTCTCTCACTCACACACACACACACACAAAGTAACATGAAGGAAGAAACAGACAGATAAGCAACACAAGACAACTTCTCACTCTATGAAATGAGCCAGCTCTTTCTTAGGGTGCAGGGGACTGAACTCAGGATGTCCCACATGCTAAGCATGCCCTCTACCACTGAGTTACACTCCAGGTCTAAAGAACCATAAAGTCTTAACACTGGCGTAAAGCCAGCACAAAAGACAAAATTATAAAATATGTATTATCATATGAAAAAAGGGAGACACGGCGTAGTCCAACAAGCAGGTAAGGAACAGAGTCTGGGAAGAGAAGCACTAACCGGTCTTGATCTCTGGAACCTGGTCTCCTCACGGCCTCTGTGTGGCCCAGGCACACTGCTTCTCTCCCTGACACTTCTGTACCCAGGACTGGGGATGATATACTCTTTTCCCATGTCAATATCCTTCATTGTCACCACGTGGGGTACCAGAGCTCAGATTCTTCCTTTCGCATCAGAATTTCTGAAATTAAAAATTCACAAAAGAAGACATTTCCTAATCATGCTTCAGCATATGCCAGTGTGCTTTACAGCAGGAAGGAAACAAAAGTATTCACACTTTCTGACAATTACAGCCATAAATATTGTTTTAAATACTACTTTACTTTTTAAAGAAAAAAAGTTAGTATTCTAGCATCTAAGAAAAATTACCTAGCTAGGCATAGCGATTCGGGCCTTTAACCCCAGCACTCATGAGGCAGAGGCAGGTGGTTCTCTCTGAGTTCTGAGTCAGCCTTGTCTACAGTGTGAGTTCCAAGACTCTGTAGCTAGGGCTACACAGAGAAATCCTGACGTAAATAATAATAACAATAAGATAAATTAAATTGAATGGGCATGATGGTCACACTTTTAATCCCAGCACTCAAGAGGCAGAGGCAGGCAGATCTGTGAGTTCCAGGCTAGCCTGATCTACAGAGCAAGTTCAAGGACAACTACATGGTAAAATCCTGTCTCCTAAAAAAGCCAAATCATGGGGGGTGGGGGAGAATATATGATTTATCTTTTGTTTTGAAACAAGGTTTCTCTTTCCGAGACAGGACTGTCCTGAAACTTGGTTTGTAGACCAGGCTGTCTCAAACTCACAGACTCACAGAGATCCACCTGCCTCTGCCTCCAAGTGCTGGGATTAAAGGCATGAGTCACCCCCCGGGGGGTGGGGAGAGACAGCACCTAGTCCAGTAACTATATACACTATAAACAAGACCAGCTTACTAAGCAAAACAGTGCCTGTGTAACAGAAGCTCACAAAGGCTAAGCTATAAACAGATCTGGCATTGGCCACTGGCCCCACAGTTATCTGGAAGAGGAAGATTAGTGATACTTTAAAAATAGGCAAGAGGGAGTTAGGGGAGCCTGAATGGGAGAAGGCTAAGGGAACCCACTCACAATACCAAACACCGAGAAGAACAGGGTCTCCAATATTTAAGAACCTAGAGGAGACAGATTTTTCAGTCATGAATTATGAAGCAAAACCTGTAGACTGTATACGAAGACTGTGGCAGCATCGACCCTGTTAGGACAGAAACAACTATTTCCCGAGTGGCTGGTGAGATAAAACAGGGACAATCCTGACCTCTCCTGACTCCGCTGTTCTTCCAGCTAGTTTCTATAATGAAGGGTATGAGGAACAATGCCCCATTATCCTGAACACTTCCACTGCTTTACTTAAGATAAAAGTATTAAAAAAAAAAAAAAAAAAAAAAAAAGCATTGGTCTCAGAGTATGCGAACACCTGAGTAGCCATAAAGTTACTGATTCTTCACAAGGAGGACACCATCTTCTGTGTGTCTGGGATATGACAAGCACAGGAGCGGTAGGAAGGTGACTGATGGGTTTGGGAAAGAAACAAGGCCTGGATATGAAGCAAGCAAATAAGTAAGGATTATTACACCAGGCTCTCTCTTCTGCTCAACCCACTTTCACTTCCTTATTTTTCTGGACTATTCCCTTGCAGTTGACCGGAAGTCTTTAAAAAAAAAAAAAATGCTAACTTGGGCTCAGTGGTAAGCTTGATAACATATAAGCCAGAGGCTCTGTTCAGTCCCCATAGACGCCAAAACCAAAGCTAAGGCCCGAGTATCAGAGGACTGGGAAAACAGGCCAGAGCTATAAAGGGATAAAACAGAACAAAGTGGAGACTCACACATCAGTGCCCCAACTCAAAATTGACAGGGTTGGGGGTCACCTGATCAGCCTTTTGCTTAAAAATTCACTTTCCAGCGATAAAAAGGTAGCCATTAGCCCTGCATAAGGATGCTACGATTCTGCAGGGGGGAGGGGCGGTGCTTAGGACTAGAAAACTGGAACTAGCCAGGCGGGTGTTATCACAACATCCATCAGGAGGTTTTCAGCGCCTCGGGAAGCTCCTTCAGGCCAGGTAACTTCAGAAGCAAAGAAGCTGAGGGATGCCCACTTATCACACACACACCCCCAAAACCCACCTGTGCCTCCAAGCTCTGTCACCCTTCACTCACTCCAGAGACCCCAGTAAACCCTATTCATTTCTCCCTTCAGCTCTGCAAGTTCCCCGATCATCCCTATGCCCACCCGCATCGAGACTTCCACAGCCGTGCGCAAACACATGACCCAGGTGTGATAAACACAAACCCACTAGCAGCTCTGCGTGTCAGCAGCGAAAGGGGCACCAATGACAGGAGATCTGGGCTCCCATCCCGGTTCTGCCACGGATTCGTTGTGCGTGCTGATGTCACATACATCTACATAGTGGTTCCCCAAAAAATAAAATTAAATTAAAAATCGAAGATCACGACTTACGTCGTAGGTGGCTGGCAGTCGGACCTCCAGTCCGTGGGTGTTGGGGCTTCTCTCCAGCCAGCTCCGCCACTCGGCCCTAGGGCGTTCCCACGCTAGCCCCGGCAAGCACAGGCGCCACAACCCACCCGGAGCGAGCGCAGCTCCCCCTGGTGGCCACGCTGAGAGTGGAACCGACCGCGACCCCCCTCAAGCCTCCCCGCCTGCCTTCTAACACGGGGCCCCGGCACAGCCCGCGAGGTCGCCACCCAAGCCGAGGGTCCCGCGACACCGGCGTGAGACAGGCCTCGTTTCTCCCGCCCGTGGCTTCCCACCACCCACCTCGCTCCGGGAAACCCAGGGGAGTGAGCCCGTGACAGCGCGGACGCTGCACGGGAATAGGCGAGAACCATCACCTACCTGCACCCCAGCCTCCCCAAAGGAGAGCAGACCACCCGGGCACGCTCGCCAACATCGGACCCGGAGCAAAACAAGCCTTTATAGCGGCATCGTCCTCCACACCGCGCAAGCGCGCTGCACAAAGCTTGCGAAGGACCGAAGGGAATCGTAGTCCTTCATCCCGCAGCCCCGGGCGCCGCATACCGCAAAGGACTACGTTTCCCAGAAGCACCACTGGTGTCCAGGATGGGGTGCAGGCTGCTCACCGTCCCCGCGCGCATCCCGCGCTGCCTCCATCCCTCCCCGGCCTCTGATACACTGTCTGCAATCATCTCTGAAGTCTTGAGTACTAGGGCCTGGACGGGTAGGTCGGGGTGGCCGATAGCGCTGTATTCCCCGGCAGCCAGAGTAAGGCACTTCCAAACATATGCGGCTGTTCCACATGCCAGAAGACACTGTGAAGGTCACTGTAGCCTGCTTCTGTCCAGCCCCAACTATTAGCTGGTGTCACATATTTCACATTTGCTGGTGCACCCCATTCTACATGGATAGGACGTTTCCATCTTTTCTCTCACCGGGCTGCCTGGCTTCTAAATAATAAAATGCCAGGGTCACATTTCCAAAGTGACAGGGAAATAAAAACGATAGGCTAGCTAATCAATTTGTTTTTAATAAATAAAATTGAGGCACCTGAGGCATTCCTCATTTTATTTTTCTTTTTTATCTATTTCAGTATCATAATGTAAGGACTACTTTGTTGAGTCCCTTCCTACCTTTAAAGTACCCGACGCTTGTTTATGGTCGTTTATGGTTTATGTTTATTTAAGAGATTTAAAAAGAAGGCTTAGCCAGGTCTCAGTGAGTTCGACGCCAGCCTAGTCTACAGAGTGAGTTCCAGGATAGTCAGGACTGTTACAAAGAGAAAACCAAAAAGAAAAAAGATGGCTGATGAGACTGTCCATCTTCATACAACTACCTACTTAGCTAGAGTGATTGACAGTATATACTTGACACTCAGAAAGAATAACAGAGCAGTTCTAGGGAACTGATAGCCTAGGAGCTGGGGAATTGACTCAGTGCTAAGAGTGCTTGCAGATGAAGCATGAGGATGTCAATTCAGATCCCCCGCACCCACGAAAAAATTAAATGTGTCTGGGCATTCACTACAACCCCAGGACTGTGTGGCTGCCTACCAGGTCAGCAGTGCATTCTGTGAGAAAGTCCGGCTTAAGAGAGTAAGACAGACTGAAACAACAGGACACCCAAAGTTGTCCTTTAACTTCCGGGTGTGAATCGGCACTCACATTTGCACATATACACCACACACAAATATACACATATATATGTTATGCCCTATCATGAGCCCTCCAGAGACCACCAGGAATCTGAGTTTTATGAAAAAAGCAAAGAGCCTTTATTCCAAGCTCAAGCTTGGGCTCTGTGTCTGCTCTGACACAGCAGTTGGATCACGGAGAGCCCTGAGCTCAGTTGAGGCAGAGTAAAGGATGGGGGCGGGGAGTAGGGGAATTCCTGATTGGGCTGGAGTGGAGCAACAGAAGCCTTGTCAAACAGGGATTGGTCCTGGTGTTGCTGCAAGGAAACAGGCAACCTATAGACAAGTATGTAAGCCATCCTTAGTGTTCTGGAGCATCTAGTACTTGTTTGTCTCAGTTCTGATTGGTACCCCACAGGGTACATACAGTCTGTGGCTTTTCCTGGTTATTGTAGGGGTGAGGCCTAGTCCTAGAATTGTTAGTCTGCAGCCTGTCATGGCTGCACTAATGTTCAGTGAGGCCTCTTCATTGCCCCCTCTACAAGTAACTAGAGAGGATGCAGTCTTGGGTCCTCTGTGTCCAGGAGTTCTAGAGCATGATATTGAAACTGGAGAACCATGACTTGGACTCTTTCCCACACAAAGGACATCAGCCTGTTAATCATGCAGGATCCGAAGGTCAGTAAGAAGATAAGGATTAGGAGTGATCTGGCTAGAGCTGAGAGTAGGGTGGTTAGCCAAAAGGACCAATATCAGGTTTGGCCTAAGCCCTCAATAACTGTCTGTGTGGTGAGGGCCCTGGTTGTGAGCAGGAGAGTAAAGAGAACTCTCGTTAACCCAAGTCCGACCAAACCGGAAAGCATTATTGTGGCTGCTTCTATGGCCCTCCTAGCTTTGGAGGGGGGAGACAGAGAGAATTTCATTATAGAATTTTATGTTGGGGAAGATCTGGATCATCATATCTCAGAATGATAAGCAACAGGTTTCCCCCCAAAGGAAATTTGCCTTTGACTTGCATTTCCAGACTGTGAAGGAGACAGGGATGATGTACTCTCTCTCTCTCCTGTAGCTGCTTCTAGCTGAAATTGGGGTGATGGCCCAGGAAACCTGAAAAGCTAGTCAAAGGCTGGGCAATGGGACTTTTATTAGGAGCATCTTATCGGCTGTTTCAGGTGAAGGGACAGAGAGCAATCATATCAGCTAGATGGATTTACATTGGCTTTCAGCTGAGCGGTTTACAGTCCACGGGTGCTCCCTAGATGGTGTCTGTTAAGTCTGCTGAGACAAATATAGACTATGAACAGAAGTTAAAATGTAGGAGCTTATCATATCTTGACCTTTCATTTATCTATAGTCCATTTAACCTGTGAGAGGTGCATTTAAGGCTTATGACCTTTTGGCTCTTTGCAACAAGCATCTGTAAAACAGCTAAGCAGATTTACATCTTGGAAACATAGTAACAGCTATGGCTTTGGGTTAGTTTGATGAAAAACATCTTTAAGGCTATAAAGAAAATTTAAAATGTTGAGCTCATGACTGAATAGTGAGTACTCGGTGCTCTATTAGTTTATCCAAACTCCTTTTATTAATGTTAAAACTCCAAGCCTCTGAAATTTCAGTGTAACAAAATATTTTTAGTCAAGTTTGCAAATCATACAGGGTGTGTAAGGTTAATATCTCAGACCAATTGTCCTGTCAGGCTTTTATATTTTTTTAATAAGTAGCTCTAACTAATTAGTGAGCTGACTAATATCAAACAAGTTAGTTGCAGCCTTGAGGGAAGGAGCTGATTGCCTGTTGTTGTCTAGCTGAGAACTTAGCTTAGCCAGCAGTGCCAGAGACCTGGGGAGGATCTACCAAATGACAGAGGCTAGTCCTTAGCATGACTTAGGAGTATAGCTCTGAACATCTTAAGGCTGAATCATCTTAACAGTTTATAATAAAAGTAACAACTACTGAATTAAAGCTCTTTTTAGTATCAAGATAAGACTTTTAACTGATTGACACAGTCTACAAACAGACTGGGAATATTTCTGATCCTTATAGAGTGTTCCAATTTGTGTAACTCAGTTTACCAAAATAGCCTTAGCTTATCAATGTTAGCAAAAACAAAAAGGTAAGACATATTTCAGTTGACAAAAACAGTTAGTCAGAAGCAGAATTAAAGGGGTTAAAAAGCCTGGTTAGCATATTTGAATATTTGCCCAGAACTGAACTACCTAGGTAGCCTTTTGATTATTAATCCTGTATTAAAGCTTTGAGTTAACATTTTTATTGATATTATAGATTTTAAAAGATGTCTAATAAATTTATAAACCAATAATTTCTTGGTTTCTCTGCTCTTGCTCTATCTGTCCTACCAGTTTATTTTTATCTCGAGCATAGAGACTTTAAAAACAAGTCTAGATCTGGAGAATGGAGAGCCATACCCAATTTTAGAGCCAACTTTTTAATAAAACAGAATAGTACAAAATAATTTTTACACAGGGTGTAGTTTCACTGACCAGAATGTCCAGAGATAAATTCTGAGCAGGGTGGCTGGCTGCAACAGTAACAGCTGAGCTGTAACCAAGACATACAAGAACATAGGAACACTGGTCTTCATACATTGAAGACCAGTCAGACATAAACATGCAGTGGCTACATTCATGCATTCAAACATTAAAACAAATTAACACTAGTTTTTTTTTTAATTTTTCCAGCTATAATTTTAAGGAAGGTGCCTTGTTACCTATTGTCTCCAACTATCACAGGCACCAGAGAAAGCTGCCCACAAGCCCAAGTACTGAATTATGCAACCATATATTGTTTTTGAATATTTCAGGTTGTAGCCCTGAGTAGTGGTGATACTTGGTTTAAAGGAGATGCAGGTGCAAAGCTTCCTTCCTGTAGTAGGAGGTTTCTGGCCCAGGACTTTCGGGCCTAGCCTCAAGGTTTAGGACCCACGACCCGCAGACCTGCAGACCCACAGAGACACACAGATGCTTTCAATAGTTTTAGGCTGACCGGCCTCAGGCCCAGACATATCACTTGCTAGCTCTCTACCCTTCATCTAACCCATGATTCTTCCTGTTCAGCCATGCGGCTCGGTACCTTTCTTTAGAGCAGCATAGTTGTCCTCTGCTTCTTCCGGCTTCTCTCTGGCATCTCTGCTCTGTGCTTCCTGTTCTCAGAGTCTGGTAGTTCCACCCACACTTCCTGCCTGCCTTTGGCCAATCAGCACTTTTTATTAAACCAGTGAATGGGACAATTATTTACAATGAAACAATACAATCTCCCACAGCTTCCGTAGCAGAGCCAGCTTGTCAGCTATTGTAAAAGAGTCGCCTTTTTTCCTTTTTTTGAATATGAAACACAGAGTAACAATTAAGCAATTAAACAAATCTGTAGACAAACCGACAGACATAGACAGTTCCAAGAGCAACCAATAGAGTTGGAGAAGAGATGGGTAGAGAGCCAAATCTATCGAGGGCCCAAAGTACAATGTAAATCAGAGTCAAAGTGAAGCCAAATGAGACAAATGAACAGAAAGACATTCATCAGTTGGTCAAAGGCTCCATGGGTTGGGATCCTGGTTGGTCGGGCGGATCCTAGACTAGTCAACAAATGTAATTCCATATTATGGGTTAGGCCTCAAGGTTTCTGGGTTGAACAAGTAGTTTGGGAGGCATCTAATGCAGAGCTGAGAGGAGCTGAGCTGGGCACTGGTCATCCACCAGTTGGGGGGATTTTTAGAACCCCTTCTATTGAGTGGGGAGGGTGGTTATGGTTAGAGGTTGCCCCAAATTGGTCAGCATCCTTGACCAAGAGGGCTGTAGCTGCAGTCATTCAGAGGAAGGCCACCCAGATGCTACAGGGGTCCAACCACTTGTATAAATAGGCCATGGGTCACTTCCAGGGTCCAAGACAGTGAGTCAGGACCCCCCCCTCCCCAAGCAACTCCTGTTTTTTAATCTATGAAGAGCTGGAAGGGCTTGTTTATGTCTGACAGAGAGATGGTAGGGCCGTTAGCAGAGTTTCCTTTATGGTTTTAAAAACCCCTTCTTATTCTCGGTCCAGAGGAAGAACTCTTCATCCCCAACAGTAGCTTCTTTCTTATTCTCTGGTTTGAATCTTTATTATTATTCTCTTTTATTATTCTCTGGTTTGAATCGAGTCTTTATTAATTTTGACGGTATCCATAACTTTCCTTTACCTGTGGAAACAAAAGCAAAACCCCTTCCCCAACGTAGCACATATCCTGGCTTTCATTCAGAGGTCAACACTGTCTTTGAAGTAAACAGGCTGATTTGGCTCAGCTGGTTTTTCTATAGTCCAGTGCCTTTGAGCAGCTGTTGTTCCTTTCTCATTAGCATTAAGAAAATTCAAAGTTAATAAAGCCTTATGTAGTCTATCTCTGGGGGTCTTTGTTATTCCTTTCTGTTTATTTAGCCTATCCTTTAGACGCTAGATTAATTGTCTCACAAATCTGGGCCTCCAAAGGTGCTGACCTTGATTTTAACAGTCTAAGTATTGTTCTACATTGTGCATTAGCATTCTCAGAAGCCAGTGATTCAATTAGTATTTGCCTGGCTTTTGAATCCCAGGTACCATTCTGTTTACTGCTGCAGTTAATCTGTGCAAAAAGTCCATAAAAGTTTCTTTTGGGCTTTGAATTACCTTCATATATGACTCAGTTTTCTTTCCTATTTCTTCAATCCAATCCCAGGCATTTAAAGCTGCCATGTAGCACAAAGCCAGAATATGTTCATTGTATAAAGACTGCCTTTCAATAACAGCATAATCCCCCTCCCCAAAAAGTTGGTCTTGAGAGACTTCTGTGTCTCTGGCCCTGCTTCTTTGTTCCATTGTTTTAGCCTGTTGAGGATGAAAAAAAGCCAAAACAGAAGAAGAAGGTGGTATAAATCAAAGTCATGGACACCAATACTTACGTTACTATCTCTCAGGTGGATGTAACTGTCAACTTGACATGGCCTGCAAATACCTGGAAAATGTTAATTGAGTAATTATCTGTTTCAGATTGGCCTATTCGGCATGTCTGTGAGGGACTGTCTTGATTATTGATTGATGCAGCAGGGTCCCGCCCAATGTGGGTGGTGCCATTCCTGGGAGAGCAGTCCTAGGATCTATGAAGAAGTTAGTGAGAGAGCCAACAAGCAATGTTCCTTCCAGATTCCTGCCAGGTCGTTCCTGTCCTGAGTTCCTACCCTGAGGTCTCCTCATGGTGGTTTATGACCTAGAAGTGTAAGCCAAGTAAAACCATGCTGTAGTATTTGTCACAGAACCAGAGCTCTGAACACAGGTTCAAGGTCTCCCCTAATAACAAGGGAAGAGTAGAACCAAGACTTTGTTAGTGACACTTCAGTAATGTCACCAGAGGGGACTAGAGAGTACTGACCTGAGTGAAGCAGGGTGTGCTGCCTATATTTATGTCAGCTTGACACAAACTGTAGTCATATGAGAGGAGGGAACCTCAGCTGAGAAAATGCCTCCATTCAATCAGGCTATGAGCCAGCCTGTAGAACATTTTCCTAATCAGTGATCAATGGGACATCCAGCCCATGGTGGGTGGTACCATCCCTGGGCTGACAATCCTGGGTTCTATAAGAAAGCAGGCTGAGCAAGTCATGAGGTGTAAGCCAGTAGAGAGCACCCCTCCATGGCCTCTGCATCAGCTCTTCCCTCCAGGCTGGTGCCCTGCATGAGTTCCCATCCTGACTTCCTTCAGTGATGAACGGCAATGTGGCACTATAAGTGCAATGACCCCTTATTCCTCAACTTGCTTTTTAATCATGGTGTTTTATTGCAGCAATAGAAACCCTACCTAAGATGGGGGGTATGAAAATTCATGTGAAGTTAAAGGTAAACCCTACTCGGGGTTTCTCTGATCTTGTACAATCCACTTATAAGGTAGAGCATAGGTGAATGTGGCTACATCAATATGAGCTACAAGAGTCTATGGATCCAGAGGCTTTTCATCAGGACCTGTATTGGGACTGAACAGAATCAAGAAGACAGAATCTGTGGGGAAGATCACTGAGTAGTCATTAGGGTCTACCCAAAGATGTCTTTTAGAAAAGTGCTTTAGGGGGCTGGAGAGATGGCTCAGTGGTTAAGAACACTGGCTACTCTTCCAGAGGACCCAGGTTCAATTCCCAGAACCCACATACATGATAGTTCACAACTGTCTGAAACTCCAGTTCCAGGTAATCTGATACCTTCATACCAATGTACATAAGGTAAATTTAAATAAATTATTTTTTAAAAAAGAAAAAGTATGCTGTAGAACAATTCCTCTTTCTACACTACGAATATGTATTACTCTCATCGGCCAGTGGCTGAGCAGAGAAAATATTGAGCTTGAGAGCCAGATTAGGAGAATTCTGGGAAGAGAAAGGACATAGTAAGAAGTTGCCAGACACAGAAAGAGCAGGAGATGAACATGTCATGTAATAAATGTACCTTCATATGGCAGGGTATAAATAAGGAATATGGGTTAATGTAAAATAAAAGAGCTAGTTAGAGTAAGCCTGAGCTATCAACCAATTATTTATAATCCATATAGGCCTCTGTGTGGTAATTTGAAACGCAGCTGCCCTGTATTTGAGAGTAAGCAATGAGAACAGGAGACTTCTGTTTACATACAAATGGCACCCAAACATTCAGCCAGAATTTTCATATGAAACCTAACAAAGCTTTAAAAAGGAGTCTAAATACATGAAAATGGAGTCAAATTTTTCTTCTTGGTAATTGTTTTTTTTTTTTTCCTGGTGGGCTCTGTTTGCTGGTAGTGAGCACAAGCACAGCTCCTTTAAGAAGTGGTTTCCTGACTCAGAATGAGCAGCAAAAATAAAATAGCTCTTTTAAGAGGCCCTACTACAAAACACTTAAGTGGGGTTTATGAGCAACAGGCAGTGTACTACTTGGTGACAGTGTGAATCTAAAAAATTCCTCAGAGTTGGGGTAGTAACCATGGCTCCTGCCAATACCTCTTCTCTGAAGCTAGGCTCTCAGAAGCAAGGAATGGGGCAGAGCCAGCTGGCAAAGCCACACTTTGGTCCTAGCCATGATGATTAGCAGTTTAAAGACTTATGTGGTAAAAGAGAGAGGGGGGGCAGTAAAGATAGACTTATACCAAAAATAAATAAATAAACAAAACAAAAACCTCTAGACAAGTTACAGTGTGTTTAAATATATATAGGCATTGGAGAGAAAATAAAAAGGGTACAGAAAATCCTTAAAAAGAAATAGAGTAATAAAAAATATAATAAGCCATGTAAAGATGGAAAATACAGAGTCTGGATACTGTATGTTATTGTGTTGTATTTGAGTATTTTCTCTAATTTTGCCAAATACAAATAGACTAGATGTTGTAACTGTAATTCCTTACATGATAATTGTTTTTGTTGTATACAGTTTTACTATATTAAGGTTAAAATCTTACTTTTTAATTAAAGAAAGAGTGGGAAATGCTGTGGAACAATCCTTTTCTACTCTATGAATATGTATTTCTCTCATTTGCTAATAAAAAAGCTGAGCAGAAAAAGATGAGATTGAGATCCAAACTAGGAGAATTCTGGGAAGAGGAAAGGTTTGGGGCTATGTTTCATATTTAATAAAAACCAGTCTGAAATATGAGTGGGATCTACCCACAGTTAGTCTAAAAGAATCAGACAGTGGTAAATCACACCTTTAATCCCAGCACAGGGAATATCTGGGAGTGGTGACCTATGCCCTTAATCCCAGCAGATCTAAATTTGAGGCCAGCTTAGTTTACAGAGGGAGTTTTAGGCTCCCAGGCAGGCAGTGGAGGTGCCACACCTTTAATCTTAACCTGGATGCAAAAAATTGGGTGAAGAGGGTATTTAAGGCAGACATACAAGGACAGAGCAGGCAGTAGAAGCCACAAGGAGCAAAGCTGAGGAATCTGGAAGACAGCTGGATAAGATTTGATTGTGGTGTTTCCTCTCTTTGATATTTCAGCCTTTCTCTGATTATCTGGCTCTGAGTTTCCTTTATTTGTGCAACAGAAGGGTGGAGTCAGGAGTCACCAGCCAGACACAGGAGGAGCAGGAGATAAATATGCCATACTAGTAAAGGTACTGCCATGTGGCAAAGCATAAATAAGGAATATGGGTCAATTTAAAATGTAAAAGATAGTTGGTAATAAGCCTGAACATTTATAATTCATATAAGCCTCTGTGTGTTAATTTCAGAAGCAGCTGCTGGGTATTTGGAAATAGGTAATCAGGACAGAAAATGTCCATTTATAGAAAAAGAGCAGTTTAGGGGCCAATGAGATAGCTTACGGATGTGCTGGTGTTAATAAAAAAGTTCCCATAGGCTCATATGTTTGAATACTCACTCCTCAGTTGGTGTAACTGTTTGGGAAAGATTAGGTATGGCCTTGGAGAAGATTTATCGCTGGGGGATTTTAGGTTTCAAAAGACTTCCACAATCCCCATGTCTTTCTCTGTCTCCTCCTTGCAAATCAGATGTGAGCTCTCATCTATTCTTTCTGGGCCTTTGTTCTGCCATCCTGGCCTCTAACCCTCTAAACCCATAAGCCTCAAACCAAATACTTTTTTAAATAGGTTTTCTTGATCTAGTGTTTTGTCACAACAGTAGAAAAGTAATTAATATAGAGTGTAAAAGCACATGCTGCCAAGCCTGAAGATCACCTTGAGTTTAAGCCCAGGACCTATATTGTGGAAGGAGAGAGCTGACTTTTGTAAGTTGTCCTCTGGTCTCTTCATGAGTGTATGCACGTTCTCATACACACATAATAAAAAAATAAATCTAATAAAAAATGTTTTAATAGAGTAGAGTTTATACTGAACAGTTTGAAATGCTTCAGAAATTAGTAAGAAGTAGAAGAGAGAAATTAAATAAGAGAAATGGAAACCAAAAATGGGGATGACCTGAGAAAGACCAGAACTCACAGGGAATGAACAGGTCTCCTGGCTGTCAGCAGTCAAAGCTGCTAGAAGAATAGAGGTGGTTCTAGTGGCATTTGCTACCTGGGTATCTTGTCATTTCTCTTTGATGAATATAAGTGTGCACTTCCCTTGGCACCTTCACCTACTCAGGATGTTCCTTAAAATAGAGTCAGTAGACAATTTTAGATGAGAAGCCAGGATGTTGGGAACAGTGAGCAAATCTCTGAAAATGAACCAGAAACAAGTATTGAGGTATCCAAACGGGCAGCAAGGATCCCGGGAGCACCCAAGAAGGCTGAGTTGTTAGGATCTCTTTTCAGTTAGAGAACATGCTACCAGACGTAAAAGAGATGTTTTATGATCTTTCAAATACATCACATTCATGTTCACTGGAACAAGAAAGAATGGGTGTTTCCAGCACCCCCACAGATAGCAATTAACATATCCAGTCACCAACCAAGAAAAGCAAATCATTTTCTGTACCCTTAGGGGCCACGGTTATGGTCTGCTCTGAAGACTCAAAGTTGGCAACCTTGACTAGAATGCAAGCTCCAGGGGAAAGAAGTTGCATCCTTTATTCATAAACTTGCAATTCTAAAACAATGCCTAGTTACTTGGTAAATAGCCATCGAGTAAATATTCAGGGGGCAGAGGAAAGCTCCAGAGCCTGTCATTCCTCAAGTGCTACTGGGCCTTTTGAAGAGCAGAAATTTTTACGTTTATTTTTATAAAGATGTAAAAGTTATTTTTTTAAAAAAGAACTCTTAGGTACTGTGGTAGTTTGGATAAGAATGGCCACATAAACTCATAGATTTGAATACACGCTCACCAGGGCAGCTCTACTAGGCAGTGTGGCCTTGTTGAAGCAAGTGTGGCCTTGTTGGAAGATGTGTGTCACTGGTGGTGGACTTTGAGTGTCAGGCCCAGTGTTACACACTCTTCCTACTGCCATATGACCCTAATGTAAAGTGCTCAGCTCCTTCTCCAGCACCATGCTTCCTACCATGCTGATAATGGTCTAAACCTCTGAACTGTAAGCAAGCACTAACTAAATACTTTCATTTATAAGAGTTTGCCAGGGTCGTGGTGTCTTTTCCCTTCACAGCAATAGAACATTGACTAAGATTGATATATAATGATTTCAAATCCCAAAAAAACTCAAGACATCTGTCACTGCCTACTTACCCTTCCCAATGTCTTGACTGTCTACCTGCAAAATCACTAGAGATTAGATCTCAAAAGAACAAGCCTGCAGAAACAAAGGATGTAATGTGTGTCATTCCTAGGGACCTGCTCCCAGTCTTTCTGAGAGCAGAATAGGATAAAAGCTTCAGTGGAGAAAGTGGGTACCTGGGCAGGAAGGAATGATAGATGTTTCCATTATAAGCAGCATGGGTGAGTCAAATTCTGTGATCTGGGTATAATAAGAAGTATTGGGCCCTGACTTTCTGGCCTAGCCTCTAAGTTCAGACCCACTTGCAGCCCCATTGCCACTTAGTCCCAAATAATCACACAAAAGCTTATATTCATTTCATGCTGATCTGCCTATAGCTCAGGCATATTGCTACCTAGCTCTTGCTTTTAAACTATCCCACAACTCTTATCTTGTTCAGCCATGAAGCTTGGTACCTTTTCTCTGAGCAGCATTTCGATTTCTTTCCTCTGCATCTGCTAGTGTTTCTCTCTGCTGGCATCTCTGCTCTTTTCTTCCTGTGCCCAGTTCTTAGTCTGGTAGCCCCGCCCACACTTCCTGTCTGCCTTCTGGCCAATCAGTGTTTTATTAAACTAGTAGGAGGGACAAATATTTACAACATACCAGAACATAATCCCACTACATCTGGGTATAGAAAGATAACAGTGAGTGGAACACACAGTTTCCTCACCAGGCAACCTAATTTAGGCTGTCTCAGTTAGGGTTTCTATTGCTATGAAGACCATACTATGACCATAGCGATTCTTATTTTGTTGCGGTGGCTTACATCCTCAGAAACTTAGTCCATCATCATCATGGTACAACATGGTGGTGTGCAGGTAGACATGATGATGGAGAAGGAGTCCAGTGTTGTACATCTTGACTTGGAGGCAAAAGAAAGTAATCTGTCTCTCTGGGTGTGGCTTGAGCATATATGAGACCTCAAAGCTTGCCTCCACAGTGACACACTTCCTCCAACAAGACAGCACCTACTCCAACAAGGCCACACCTCCTAATAGTGCTGGGGCACTATTGCCCATTGGGGGCACCACAGGCACCATCTCCTCTTTTGCTCTTATTTGATGCACACCCTGGTCTTGTACCTGAGCTTCCTGACCTTTGTCATCATTGTCACCTGAGGCACCTATGCAAATGTCCACCTGAGAACCTCAATAAGGATATTCTCATGCTTGCAGAACCCACCCAGTACTTATACCAATCCAAACTTGAACCTCACAGGCTGGAAGCAACCTCACTTTAAATCTAGGCCTTCTGTACACTTTCAGGCCAGACAAAGTTTCTATATCTCTAAGTAAGCTTCTTGCTTCTATATGAGAGTACCTCCTTGCCTTATCCCATGAGTCCTGATTCCTAAATCCCCAGGATTTTGTTCTCAAAGTACTTTCTTGATGGACTCATCTCAATAAACTCCTTTGCACAAAGTCCTGAATCTTACCACACTTAAAAACTTTGGGGGTCTCTATCCCTCCCCATCCCAGAGACAGGTACGCCTTCTCCTACACAGCAAGTTGGGGTGAACAGATTTGGCTGCACTGGATGACTAGTCACCATAGATGCCTTCTTCTACTTGGACAGAGTGGATATCATTACCATTAATGACCAGACACACTGGCAAAGTATGAGAGGAAAACAGACCCTTAGCTTCTGGGAGTCCCTGTCCCAACTCGGCCCAACACTGAGCATCTCCTCTCAGTTTTCATCTCAGACCCTCAGAAGAAGGAGGGAGGCTTGGAGAGTTCTGTCTTGAATACCATCAATAATGATCACTGTAAAGAAAGGAAGGAAGGGAGGGAGGGAGGGAAGGAGGGAGGGAGGGAGGGAAGGAGGGAGGGAGGGAGGGAGAGAGAGAGAGAGAGAGAGAGAGAGAAAGAGAGAAAGAGAGAAAGAGAGAAAGAGAGAAAGAGAAAGAGAGAAAGAAAGAAATCTTGAGCTCGAGAGTCTTTGTACAATGTGCCCTTGTTATCTCTTTATCGGGCATGTGAAAGCAGGAAAGGGGTGGAAAGGGTTGGAGAGAAGGGGCCAAAGCCTATTAGAATTATAGTGCAGATTAGTGTCCAAAATCCAGCTTCCTAATTGAAGATTCAGAAATTAACAATGTGCCAGAACAAGGCCTTTTTGTGCCCTGTCTCAGCCTGACATATGACTCACTCATCATAAAGTTCTTACAGTGTTAGCATAGTCCTATATTATTATTACTAATAGTGTCTGTGTTGCCATTTGGGTTGATCTACCCTTCCTATTCATGCTAAGAAAAAGGCACAAAGCTGAAGGAACCACATTCGAAATGTCATCTGCTTGACAATGGAGAAACACAAACGCTCCATTTGAAGGGTGCAGGGAATGCAGCGGGCTGGCCTAATGAGGCCACGGTTGTCCTGTTCCAGGTAATGCGCCTGGGCAAGGGAACTGGCTGCTTTCTGCTGAGTCAGCTTGGAGTTTGCCACTGCTCCTGGTGATTAGTAACTCCTGACCATCTCTCAGTGATTGGTGATGCATGACCATCAAGGTGCCGGAGGCCATTGAGAGAGAGCCAAAACAGCCAAGGAAATGGCCAACAGCTAATGGGAAATCAGGAGGTATAGGTTTGCCCTAAATCTGCAATAAATGAGTGTGTAAGTCTGTGGAGTCTGAGGTTTGTTTTAAACATGTCTGAGTCTGCTTCTCATCTGACTCCCAGAGTCTGTGCTGTAGACTCCGCCCCTTTCACCCCCTCCCCCAAGGGGGCCACACCCGGCAACAAGGGGGAAATTCCCCATCTGACTGTGAAGGCTGGGATTTATTGTTACAAAACTATTTCAGGAAAAGAACATTTAATGCCTGAGGGCAGGACAGGCCCAGGTCTGAGTCTGGAAAGAATCTCAGCCAATATATCCAAAAGTTAGATTTGCACCAAAAGTTCAGCCAGCAGATTCATGGCTAGGCTTCTCACCAAAACGGTAGCCATTGGCTACCGAAACAAAGGGTTTACACCCAGGTTTGTTTGAACCGGTCTGAAGCAATAAACTGACCCTCATGTGTTTACATCAAATCCAGCTCCCTGGTGGACTTTGGGGGTCCTCCTACATGGGTATAACACTGACACTGACCTTATTATATTGAACATCTTTGTCTACAGACAGGTCTCTCTCATGATCTGCCTTAGGCAGGCAGAGACGTCCCTGACGGCTGATTTGTTGACACTCCATATTCAGAAAAGCACGGACTACTCACACATGATCCTGTATTCCTTTCATTTATCCTACCGCTTCCTTGTTGGCTTTGTTCTAGTGATCTCAGAACCATGGCTCAGCCAGACAGTAGTGATTCACCCCTTTCATCCCAGCACTAGGGAGGCAGAGGCAGGCAGATCTCTGAGTTCAAGGCCAGCCTGGTCAACATAGTGAGTTCCAGGGTAGCCAGGGCTACATAGAAAAATCAGACCAAACCAAATGGACAGAGGGAGGGAGTGAGGGAAGAAGGGAGGGAGAGAGGGAGGGAGGAAGGGAGGGAGGAAGGGACGGAGGGAAGAAAAAGAAATAAAAGAAAGAATCCAAGTCATAATGTCTGAGAGAGAAATTAGAATCACAGAATCATTCCCTTGTTGTACTAATAAAGGAAACTCGGGGCCAGATCTCTGGGAAAGGCAGAGATATTAGAGAATAAACACCACAGTCAAATCTCACCCAGCTGTCTTCCAGCTTCCTCAGCCTCACTCCTCCTGGCTTCTTCTGCCTGCTCTGTCTTTCTATGCCTGCCTTAAATACTTTCTTTGCTCAGTTAAGGGGTGGCCCCACCACTGCCTGCCTGGGAGCCTGGAACTCCTTCCCTAAACTAAAATGACCTCAAACTCAGATTTGATGGGCTTAAGGGCCTAGGTCACCACTTCCAGGATATTCCCTGTGCTGGGATTAAAGGTGTGAGTTACCATTGTCTGATCCTCCTAGACTGACTGTGGGTAGATCTCTCTGATATCTCTGAGAATGTTTTTATTATATTTGAAAATATCCCCACATTCCCTACATGATATTTTCTTATTTTCTTCTTCACTGCCCTTCCTCAAACTCCTAAAGTCCTGTCAGGTGATTGCCAAAATCCACCATGCTTGCTGCCAGAAATCTGCCCAAAGAGTCAAAGTCCTTGTGGGGCTGGATCCTGAGGCTGCAGATACTTCTGGATGCTGAGTCAACAGGACATGCTGGAACCTGCTCTTTCCTTGCAGTGTTGAAGAAGGATGGAAGGAGGGAGGAGGAAGGGAGGGAAGGAAGGACGGAGGGAGGGAGGGAGGGGGAGGAAAAAAGAAGAAGAAGAGATAAATTTGCAAACCAACCAATCAGCCCTTTCAGGTTATAGATATACAGTTAAATAAATGAAGTTGAGAAATAGGCTAATGAGGTTGAATAGTCCTGTGTGCTCTGGGAATGTGTGAGTTTCCAGGAACATAGGTGCTACCTCTCTCCTTTCAAGGTTCTTTCTAGCCATTGCATGACACTTGAAGGTGTATACTGAGATCAGGTTACTCCATGTTGTGAATATGTTGTATTATATCGGATTGCCTGGTAAGTTCACAGGGCTGGTTTTTCTGATGTGCCTGGGAAGGGGGGTTAGATAACTCACTAAGTACACTGTAAGATTTCAACACAGACAGAAATCCAGCTGAGATAGTCAGCCCCAGATTCTTGGCCCTTATGCTGGGAGACAGCCACTATAGGAAAAGCCAGAACACAGCTGGAAAGCTACTTTAAATATGTGTCCATTCCATCTCTTCCATTCCTCTAGAGAACTATTTCACTTCTGTCTTTGTTGGGTGTTCCAGGAGCTTTTTCTCCAATTAAATAAATCACTGCATTAAATAAGTTATTCTGTGTGGGAGATTATGTTGTTACATTGTAAATAATTGTCTCACCCACTGGTTTAATAAAAAGCCCTGATTGGCCAAAGACAGGTAGGAAGTGTGGGCGGAACTACCAGGCTCTGAGAACAGGAAGCACAGAGCAGAATGCCAGAGAGAAGCCAGAAGAAGCAGAGGACGACTATGCTGCTCTAAGGAAAGGTACCCAGCCGCATGGCTGAACAGGATGAGTCATGGGTTAGATGAAGGGTACAGAGCTAGCAAGTTATATGCCTGGGCCTTAGGCCGATCAGCCTAAAATCAAAGTAAGCATCTGCATTTCTCTGTGGGTCTGCAGGCCTAAACCTTGAGGCTAGGCCCGAAAGTCAGGGCGGAAACCTCCTACTACAGGTCTGTCCTTTCCTTTACCTATTCTGTTGGTGAGACTTTCCACAGAACTTCTTTTGACTTACGTTTTACATTTCAGCAGACTGTTTTTCATTTTCCCAGATTGGTTTTTCTTCACTATTTCTTGGTTTAATGTTGATTTCTATCTTGCATCACCTTCCTTATCCCTCCTTATTTTCTTCAACTGTTTGCATTCCTGTTTCCAATCTTATTTATTCTTTCTGAGTTCTCTGTCTGGGACTACCTATCTCATGACCACCAGATGCCCATTATTATAGTGTGGGGATGTTTCAAATACAATAAAAAACAGTGGAGATATCAGAGGGATCCACCCACAGTCAGTCTAGGAGGATCAGACAGTAGTAACTCACACCTTTAATCCCAGCACAGGGAATATCCCAGGAGTGGTGACCTACACCCGAATCCAACCTGAGTCAGAGGTAATCTTAGTTTACAGAAGGAGTTCCAGGCTCCCAGGCAGGCAGTGGTGGGGCCATGCCTTAACTGAGCAAAGAAAGTATTTAAGGCAGACATAGAAAGACAGAGGAGGAAGAAGCCAGGAGGAGTGAGGCTGAGGAAGCTGGAAGACAGCTGAGTGAGGTCTGACTGTGGTGTTTATTCTCTCTGATATCTCCACCTTTCCCAGAGATCTGGCCCTGAGTTTCCTTTATTTGTGCACATTATAGAACTGATAATTTTTTGAGGAGTTACGCTGTCTTATTTGTTTTTAATTTTCTCATGTTGTTATACTGAGATTTACACATCTGGCATTATTTCTTTGCTTTGCTTATTTTTTCATCAGCTATATTCTGTTAAGAATTTGCAATGTTCACGTGCGACCTGGATGTGGTAAAGTTGAATGTACAGTTTAGAAAAATAGTTCCTCATGGTCCTGGAGAGATCTCTCAGCAATGGAGACTTTGTTCTTCCAGATGACTTGAGTTTGGCTAACTCACAACTTCCTGTAACTCGAACTCCATGAGATCTGAAATTTGTGGTCTCTGTAGGTTTCTGAATCTATATGCAAGCAGACACATACATGTGGGGCGGGGACGGGATTTTAAGCCTTCTTAAGAAAAAAAAAAAACAAAAACAGAAAAGAAGAAGAAGAAAAAGAAGAAAATAGTTCCCCAGTCTGGAAACATTCCCTTTTATTCTTGAGTAAGGTTTTACCCGTGAGAACACCCCAGGTGCTTGAGATTACCAATATTCAGGTATCATATTAGGCAATTAGCAAAAATGAGTGCTTTGGCTTCAATGCCTGTTGGTGGATAAACAACACTGGATAGGACAGAGTATGCTCGGACTTTAGTTAATAAGATCAGGAATACATGGGCGATAGGATGGATAAGAATTAAGTCCTACATCAATTTTTAAAAGAAGACTGAAGTAGCTAAAGTAGCTAGGAGAAGTTGGGAGACTGTTGGGGTCAACTGATATCAGAGATCGTTAAAGCTGTGGAATATTATAATTGGGAAGGTAAATGAGGCGACAGGGATGCAGGAGAGAAGCAGAGATGAAGGAAGAATCTGAGATGAGGCAGACAAGAACAGTTAAGGATGCCTTCTTGGCAGCATGCACACAGGTCTAAACCAGATGGGATTCCAGTGTTGGGAGGGGATGTGGACATGAGCCCCCATTCCTAACCCAGAAGCTATTTCCAACTGATAACTGCTCACAAAGGAAAAGTTTTCTCGAGTGGAGTCTCAGTGGGTACACAAAACAAAACAAACTCAGCAGAGTTCTTGGAGGTTCCTGGTCTCACAGTGCTTTGTCTGAGCACTTTTTTTCTTTCCTTTACAGGTCTTTTGCATATGGTTCCCAGTGTTGTATTTTATGGGATTTCTGTGTGAGCACATGCGTGTCCTTTTGTTACATGTTTCTTTTTCTGTGAATGCATACATGTCCTTTTGCTACATATGTTTCTTTCTGTTTCTCTTTGGCTTTTTTTCTTCCATTTGTTTTGTCCTATTCTGGTTTGTTCTTTTTTTTTTTTTTTTTTAGATGCCTGTTTATATTCTAATAAGAGATACAAAGAAAGGATGTAGATTTGAGTGGGTGAGGAGTTGGGGAGGAGAAACCATAATCACAATATACTGTCTGAGCAAAAATATCTAATTTTCAATTAAAAAAAAAGAATGCCTTCTGGTAAACCAGATGGAGAAACATACACAGTCCTAAACCCTAATCACTTGATACAAGAGCAAAGCCATCATGAGAAATACACGCCAGAGCAGAAACTAAGTCGTAGAAAATGTGAGCGAAAAGAGTATTCATAATGAATGGCTCACAGCTGTGCTGAGCTGAATGGCAAGTTCTCAGGTTTCCTTGGCTGTGATGCTGCAGGTGGGAACCCTGGGCTTCTACAGCCTCTTTGTCCTTGGAGTTTTTGGCGGTTGGGAGAGCAAAGGTTGGGGGTCTTTCCTGTGACCCCTGCACCTGGCCCTACTCTGATGCTGTAGGTCTGGTGTTTTCCAGACTAAGCAGTCGGTTTGCATTTTTGGCAGCTCTCTGCTAGGCAGCTTTATTTGGGAGGCAGCATGAGGGCCAGCTTGGAGAGAGCTTCCAGCTGAGCTAGGATTCTCAACTTTCTTGCCTTTCTGCATAGAAATGTATTTACAGACCTTGTCTCTTGTAGGATAAGAGCATTGCATACATCATGTTCAGTTTTCCCTCACTAATACTCGGCAGTCTCGGGGGTGCTTTCTGAAAGCTGTGATTCCCTCCGTGAAAACAGAGACTTATGGCACCTGTGGTCCTAGGTTTCTGGCTTGGCAAAGCTACCGACAGAAAGTTCTGCTGCACACAAATCTTCTCAAAACAAGGAGACTGAGGTTAATAGAAGAAAAAGGGTTTTTGTTTGGTTTGTTTTGCTTTGTTTGGGGTTGTTTTGTTTCATTTTTATTTAGCCTATGCTTATTTAGACAACTGTTTCAAGAAGACCTTCCATGCCTGCGGCGGAATTAAGGTGTCAGCTGATAAGGTCCGGAAGATGCTTAGCCAGCAGCCAGGAACCAGGAAGAGATCCTCCTCCTCGTGTCCCAGCAGCCACTTATCAATGGGGTTGCCACACCCCCTCCAGTTTGGCCACACCCCCTCCAAGGTCCTGGGCTCCTGGATAAGCGTCTTCGGACCTTATCGGCTTCGGCTGACACCTTAATCCTGCCACACATGCCAACAAGGGACTGCACACATTTAGTCCCAGCTCTGGGGAAACAGAGGCAAGAGAAGGACCTCTGTGAGTTCAAGGCCAGACTGGTCTACATGTGAGTTTCAGGTCAGCCAGTAATACACAGTGAGACCTGTCTTTAAAAAAATAATAAAAGCTGGAGAGTTGTGATATGTGCCTTTAATCCCAACACAGGGGAGAGACAGGCAAATGAATCTCTGAGTTTGAGGCTAGCCTGGTCTACAAAGCAATTGTCTACAGAGCAAGATACGTAGAGAAACCCTGTCTCAAAAATCTCAGAAAAAGAAGAAGGAAGAAACACAAATGGCTGAGAAACACTTAAAGAAATATTCAACCCCCCTAGTCACCAGGGAATAGAAATCAAAACCACCTTGAAATTTCATCATATACCAATCAGAATGGCCAAGATCAATAAAACAGATGATCGCTCATGCTACCAAGGAAGTGGAGAAAGGAGAACATTAATACATTGCAGGTGGGAGTGCAAACTTGTGCAATCACCATGGAACCAGTGTGGCAGTTCTCCAGGAAGCCAAAGAATAGACCTCAAGATCCATTGATAACACTCCTAGGCACATACACAAAGGACTATACATCCTATTCCAGAGACACTTGCTCAAACATGCCTATTGCTGCTCTATTCATAACAACCAGAAATTACAAATAGCCTATGTTTTAATGAAATGGCCCCCACAGACTCATAGAGGTGGCATTATTGGAGGAAGTATGTCACTGGGAGTGGGCTTTGAGGTCTCAGATGCTCAGATCAGTTCCAGTGTCTCTTTCTTTCTGTTGTCTGCCAATCTTGACTTAGAACTCTCTACCTCTCCAGCCCCTTGTCTGTCTGTGTGCTACCAACCTTCCCATCATGATAATGGATTGAATCTCTGACCTCTAAGAGAGCTCCAGTTAAATTTTTGTTGTTGTTTTATATATATATATATATACATATATATGTATATATATATGTATATATATATGACTTGCCGTGATCATGGTGTGTCCCTTCGCAACAATAAAACTTTAACTGAGACAGCCTAGATGTTTGCTGATGGATAGACGGATAATAAAATTGTGGCTCATTTACACAATGGTTATTCAGCTGTTAAGAAAAGTGAAATAATGAAATTTTCAGGTAAATGGGTAGAGCTAGAAAAAAAATTATTCTAAGTCAAGTAACCTAGACCTTACTTAAAGACAGATATTGTGTGTTTTATATGTGGGTATTAGTTTTTAAATCTTCAATTTGTGTGTTACAGTTTGAATAATCACAGAGGTTAGGTGCAGGAAAAAGAGGTTCCTCTGGACCTCAGGGGCCAGGCAGGACCAAGAAACTACAAATGGCCCTCCAACATGTGCACATACAACCTCGTAAAGACTGAGAAAGCTTTAAGGGGGAGGGCTAGAACACAGAAATGGAACCAAAGCCAGCTTCCTCGTTGTGTCTCTCAAGTAGGCCTTGGTAAAGAGTGGCATTCTGGTTTGAGCTATAGCATGGCAGGTTCCTGAAGCCTGGGCATACATAAGGAAGAATATGTCTCTATGTGATTATTTGGGAACTGGGTGGTGGCCCCCCGAAGAGTAAAGAGGGGAAAAAAATACACCCCACCAAAAAAACTACACCCCACCTGCAAGATATAATAATAGTGACTTAAATGTAATAGGAGTAACCACAATTTTCTGATTGTATATAAGGCCCACTCCATGAGATGTAATCCTTTACTGAAACCACTGAAGTGTTCAAGAACCTATGACTAGATAGGGCATAAGCCGGTAAGAAAACCTAATACTATTATGTGCTAAAGGAATATAGCAATAAAATGACTTCCAATGACACTGTATCCACAGATCAGTGTCTCACTTGGCCATCAGTAGAGAAGCTTCTTCTTACAAAAGATGGAAATTAACACAGAAACCCACAACTGGACAATGTATAGAGAGTGAAAAACTCTGGAGCACCCAGTCCAAAGTGGAATATCTTCATCAACCCCCTCCCCTCAAGCCTCAGGGTTCTGTGTAGAAGAGGATGTAGAAAGATGATAGACTGAGGTAATGGATGACTCTAAGGAAGCAGTGTTATTACACATAGCAGGACTGATGCCCACATGAGCTCACGGAGACTTTGACATCATGCACAGGCTGAAGACATGGGATGCCAGCATGTAGATTTGGAAGTGGACACAGGCTCCCGCCCTAACTAAGAAGCTATTTGTGATTGTAGGGGGATTATGTTGTTCCATTGTAAATAATTGTTCCACCCACTGGTTTAATAAAAAGCGCTGATTGGCCAAAGGCAGACAGCAAGTATGGGCGGGGCTACCAGACTAAGAAAACTCTGGGAACAGGAAGAACAGAGCAGAAATGCCATAGAGACTTCAGAGTTGCCAGACAAGCCAGGAGATGTAGAGGACAACTATGCTGCTCTGAGAAAGGGTACAGAGCCGCATGGCTGAACAGGATAAGAGTCATGGGTTAGATTAAGGGTAAAGATTTAGCAAGTTATATGCCTGGGCCTTAGGCCGATCAGCCTAAAATCAAAGTAAGCATCTGTGTGTCTCTGCATGTCTGTGGGTCTGCAGGTCTAAACCTTGAGGCTAGGCCCAAAATTCCGGGCCAGAAACCTCATACTACAATTGATAACTGCTGGCAAAGGGAAAATCAGTTTTCTCCAATGGAATGTCACAGATTATATTAACTATACCTCAGGGCAGGGTGAACTC
This sequence comes from Phyllotis vaccarum, assembly GCA_033318265.1. Lineage (NCBI taxonomy): Eukaryota > Metazoa > Chordata > Mammalia > Rodentia > Cricetidae > Phyllotis > Phyllotis vaccarum. The sequence goes on from JARWLC010000002.1 coordinate 186,757,934, forward strand.
ACAGATGTATCTGGGCAACACACGCAAAATTAATTGATATTTTTGTAGACTTTTTGTCACATTTTGCTTTGTTTTAGAATTTTTTTGTCTTAATGGTCTTTTACTCACTTATTTTTATGTTTTATGGTATTTGGGGGGGGCAGGGGTTGTGTTATGTTGTTGTTTTGTTTGTTTTAGAGAGAAAAAGAGAGAAAGAATATACAGTTGGGTGATTAAGGTGGATCTGGTAGATTAGAGGAAGGAAAATATGATGAAAATATATTATGAAGTCAGAAGTTCCTGGCCCGGCCTTGCCCTGAGGTCTACACCTGCAGTCCCAGATAATCACACATACTCTTATATTAATTATAAACTGTTTGACCTATGGCTCAGCTCATTACCAACTAGCTCTGACAACTTAACTCTTATTTATTAATCTGTATATTGCCATGTGGTTCCATGGCTTTATCTGTGTCCCATTACATCTTTCTGGGAGGCCACCTGCAGTGTCTTTCCTGACTCTGTCCACCTCCTTTAACTCTGCTTGGATTTCCTGCCTGTCTCTAAGCTTCCTGGCAATAGGCCGGACAGTTTATTTATTAGCCAATGATAATAAGGCATATTCACAGTGTATAAAAAGGCATCCCACATCAATATTGTATCATTTTTTTTCAATTAAAAAATAAAGAAATAACAGGAAAGGCAAAATGCACCGAAGAAGAAAAAAATAGGAGAGGAGGGGGCGGTGTGAGGCTCACATGCTTAGGTTTACAGAACCACAGTTGTTAAACACACAGGCTTTCTTCTTCAGTGGAAGAAATTGACACCTGTTTTCCATCCAGAAGACTGGGAACGGATGTTGGGTAGTTTGAATATAATTGGCCCCATAAACTCTCAGGGAGTGGCACTATTAGGGGCTGTACCTTTGTTGGAGTAGGTATAGCCTGTTGGTATAGCCTTGTGTCACTGTGGAGTGGACTTTGAGGTTTCTTATGCTCAGGATACCGCCCAGTGTCACAGTCCACTTGCTGTTGCCTTCTGATCAAGTGCCAGCGCCGTGTCTGCCTACACGCCGCCATGCTCCCTGTCATGAGGATAATGGACTGAACCTCTGAAATTGTAAGTGAGTCACCCAATTAAATGTTTTCCTTAGTCATAGTATCTTTTTCACAGTGATAGAAACCCTGACTGGAACAGAGGTGTTTATTCCTGGTAATCTTTGCTACTCTGTAAACCAGCCCTCACAGAATCCCTCAGAATCCTGAGCATTGTCTCTCAATCAATAGAACCCACCCTCAGTCCTGTGTACGTTGCAAGAGTTTTTGCTATTATGTTTATTACAAAATTTTCCCACCTAAGCCTAGACTACTAGGCTTTGTTTCTCAAACCCATTCTTATACTTATTACAAACTTTACCTCTCCAAGTCCTGGTTCTCTGCCAAATCACAGGTGCTAAGCTAAGGAGATGCACTTGCAGAGGGGTGCTAATACCTAAAGCTTTCCTGTGATAACTGTTATGTAAAAATGTTTCCCCAAAGTTTGACTGTGATTAAATCTATACAAAACAAGCCACTTGGTGTCAGACTCCAGAAGTTTTGGTTGGCACTGGTTACTAAGTCAAGCTGAGCCTAAGTTTCATTTACCTCACATGGGTTGTTTCATTGCCGACTGTGATGCTTGTAGGGACCCCCATAAAAAAGCAAGAATAAGTAGAATTCTCAGGCTTGAGCAGCAAGAGATGGGACTAGAACCAGAAGCCCCTTTATCTTGGCTTTGATTACGTCACCCTCATTGGACAACACTTCTCCTTTCTGTCTGCTGCCCTGGATGTGGTAAGAGCAGATGTCTCCATTCTTTCCATAGCTCCTAAAAGGGAACACAGATCATCTGTCCTGTAAGACATCGCGTTGGTTCAGAGTGGCTTTTGTAGATATTAGTTTTCCGGCAGGGAGGGAAGGCCCAGGGGAAGAGAGAAATTGCTGCCATAATTTCTTTTTCAGAAAACATTTGCCTTCAGATCCTGACCTTTCTATAAAAGATACTGAGCAGCAGCACTGACTCCCTGGGAAGCTTAGCGAAGTAGAAAAGGCAACCCTCCGCAGTGTGCAGGTACGGGTAAGCCAGTGGTGCTTCCCTGGACCCGTATGGTAGGCGGTCCCAGGGGAGTGATCTTAAACTTGAGTAGTAGTGTATTCTCATCCCAGTTTCCCGCTCTGATACTGTCCCAACTGGTTATGACAATGACAAATGGTGTAAGATAGGCTAAGGTCTCTAGGGACATAAGTAGGAGGGGCCAGACCAGGAAGCAGAGCAGAGAGCACGTTCTCACAGTCTAACAAAAGCAGCTTAAGGAAAAGGGGGATTATTTTGCCTCCTACATGTGGGGTACATCCTACCATGGTGGGGAAGGCTTGGCAGCAAGAGCCTTAGGCCGATTGTCACACTGTATCCAGTCAGGAGCCTAGGAAGCAGTGGCTGCCATTGTTCAGTGTCCTCTTTTTATTTATTCTACAACTGTAGCCAGTGGAATTGAGACAAAATAAAAAAACCTAAAAATTTAGATGCCTTCATCCTGAAATCTGATTCATTTTTCTGTTGACAGAGTTAGAGCCAGGAAACTTCTAGGTACATTGGTGGGCAATGCGTGTGTCTTCCTACATCTGCTTATTGAGGGAATAATATGGAACCTCTAGTTCTAACACTTTTCTCAGATTCCTAAAGTAATTATCTGGGCCTACTGAGGCTCAGGAAATCTTGTGACCTAGAGTTTTGACACTTTTCTCTGCTCCACGAGTTTCTACAGCATAATAACTTGTCGATCTTATGTAAAGTACATCCTTTTGGGTAATGTAAAAAATGAAGGGAAAGAATTTAAAAATATATTTGTAACTTTCCTTGAGAATCTTATACAGTGCATTTTGATCATATTTATACGCCCATTCACTCCTGCTTTCCATCCACCCAACTTCCTGTTCTCTCTCTCTCTCTCTCTGTCTCTCTCTCTGTCTCTCTCTCTGTCTCTCTCTCTCTCTCTCTCTTAATCCATTGAGTTGTATTATGTAAATAGGGTGGATGTTGGATTGAGTTGCGTTATGTAAATACCACTGGAGAGTGGTTGACAAATCAGGGGTTACACCCTTAAAGAAAACTGACCCTCCCTCACTCTGCACTTACCAAATGCAAATAGTTCCTCAACTGGGGTTGGGACTTCAGGCCAGGGTCCAGGACAGAATTTTTAACATTCTTTATAGATAAAACTAGAGAGGTGCCAAATCATACATGTGCCTATTATAAAATCACCTAGGAGCTGGGGCTCAAAAGGGGTCAAGATTATAATGAAGAAACCCACAGAGACAGTTGGCCCAAGTTATTGGGAGCTCACTGACTCTGCACTGACAACTGAGGAACCTGCATGGGACTGAACTAGGCCCTCTGAATGTGGATGGCAGTTGTACGGGACCAGGATTTATTCCTAGTGCATGAATGGGCTTTGTGGTGCCTTGATACTGGAGGGAGGGGCTTGATCCTACCTCAACTGGATATATCGAACTGTGTTGACTCCCCGTGGGAGTCCTAAGTCTCTGAGAAGTGGACAGGAAGTAGGAAGAAGTTGCAGGGGGTGGGGTGACTGGGAAGAGGAAGGGGTGAGGAAACAGTGGTTAATACATTTTTAAAAAACTTTTAAATAATGTATATATTACTTAAATTATATATGTGAAGAGTTGGGGCTCAGTGGTTAACATAAGGAGGACCTAGATTTATGCTGCATATAGCCCAACCACCTGTAACTGCAGTTCCAGGGAATCTGATACCCTCTTCTAACCTATAGGGACACTGCACTCATGTGGTGCATGTACATACACTCAGGCTAAACACATACATATAAAAACTTTAAAAAAAAAAATCTTTCTTTAAAAGCACCAAAGAGTGACTCACCCTCATGAAACCCATGCCCAGGCCTGTCTTATCCTTCCGAGCACCTTGAGTTTGTCAACCTCCATACTTAAAATGTATGCTGTTAATAAAGTGAAATTCTGTTACACACCAGCACTGCTGAAATTCTTTTCTGTGACAAAGATTAAGAACCCCTAAGGCAACTGTCAGTAATAGCATACGCTAGGCCTCCATTTCTGCCTTTCTGACAGTATGACACCACCTACATGGAGGGGGGATCTTCCCACCTCAGTCCAATCTAAAAATGTCTAGAGATTTGTCTCCTAGTGTCCTGATTATTCTTCCATTGCTATGAAGAGACATCATGACCAAAGCAACTCTTATAAAAGAAATCATTTAATTGGGGTGTCTTGCAGTTTGAGAGTCCATTATCATGGTGAGGAACGGGGTGGCACACAAGCAGACATGGTGCTGGAGAAGTAGTTGAGACTTCAACATCCAAATCCAAGGGCTGGCCTGGCATTTTGAAACTTCAAAGCTCCCCCCAGTGATACAATTCCTCCAAGAAGGCCACACCTTCTGATCCTCCTCAAATAGTGCTACTTCCTGATGACTTAACATCCAAATATACGTCTCTATGGGGTCCATTCTTATTCAAAACATTACACCTAGGGGACACTAGATTCTGTCAAATTGCTAATCTGCTAATCGATGTTATTAGCCATCACAAGTCTACCCCTTGTCAATTAATACATCCAAATATATCACTTTTCAAGTCATAATCATCCAACCCCTGTCCCACAGCCATCTCATAATGAAAGTACATTAAATCTAACCTCAAAAACATCTATAGTCTTTAACTGTTCAAAAGTAAACATTCACATTCCAAAAGGAAGGGGCAGTGACATAGGAAAGAAAGACCAAAGCAGGCTAAAACCCCAACAGGGAAAAAACACATCACACGATGTCATGCTGGGCATCCAGAACTCGTCTATGGGCACCCCATTCCTCCATCTCTGTTGCCTGTGGCACACATTAAATTTCTTGGACTGGCTCTATTCCCTGCCTAAGCTTTCCTCGATGGATGTCACATGCTTCTGGAATCTGCAACATCCTGGATTCTCCACTTTAACTTAGGAGCCACCTTCACAGATTTACAAGATGATCTCTCGTGGTCTCCTTGTAGGAAATTTGACCACACCACACCTTACTTGGCCTTGGCCACTCCCTGGCACCATGCAATAAAACCCCGTGAAACCTGTCCCCCAATCCTATATTTTTGTGTATGTAAAACCAGCACCATATGGATGATGGTTTCAAGTTCTGCTGACAGTTTAGTATGCAGTCTTCTCTCCTTGGACCATAGTGGTAATAGCTTCTATATACCTGAGCCACGGTTTTGCTTTAGTAAAATAATTATTTAACAATTATAGCTGCTTTTGCTTAGGCATGGTGGTGAATAACTGTAATCCTAGCACTTGGGAGGCTGAGGCAGGTGGATCTCTATGAGTATGAGGCCAACCTCGTCTACATAGCAAGCCCCAGGCCAGCTAAGGCTACATAGTGAGACTGTCTCAAAAACAAAACAAAAAAACAATTAAAGCCACTTTCACAGAAACTGCCTTGTTTACAACATTAGCTCATATTCTTTTTCTCACCAAACTGCACATTTCTGTATATTTATGACTTCCTTGTTGCTTTTTTATCACTACAAACATGATAAGAATGGCAGCTGGGGTGGTTTGGATGAGAATGGCCCCACAGACTCACATTTGAATGCTTAGTCACCAGGGAGTGTAACTTGTTAATAGGATTAGAAAGTATTCCCTTGTAAGAAGTGCATCATTGGGATGGGCTTTGAGGTTTCAAAAACTCATGGCTGCCACAGTCTGTCTCTCTCTCTTCCTTTCTCCCTTCCTCTCTCTCTTGTCGTATGCTGTCTGTGGATTAGCTTATAGAACTCTCAGCTACTTCTCCAGCACTATATCTGCTTGTAGTACGAGGTTTCTGGCCCAGACTTTCGGGCCTAGCCTCTGGGTTTTAGCCCGCAGACCCACAGTCCCACAGACCCACAGAGACACACTGATGCTTTCAATAGTTTTAGGCTGATCAGCCTCAGGTCCAGGCATATAACTTGCTAACTCTGTACCCTTCATCTAACCCATGATTCTTCCTGTTCAGCTATGCGGGCTCGGTACCTTTCTTTAGAGCAGAATAGTTGTCCTCTGCTTCTTCCGGCTTCTCTCTGTCGTTCTGCCCTGTGCTTCCTATTCTCAGAGTTTTTCTTAGTCTGGTAGCCCCACCCACACTTCCTGCCTGCCTTTGGCCAATCAGTGCTTTTTATTAAACCAGTGGGTGGGACAATTATTTACAATGAAGCAACACAATCTCCCACATCTGCTTGTGTGCCACCAAGCTCCCCAATTAAATGCCTTCTTTTAAGTTGCCTAGGTTGTGGTGTTTTTTTCACAGCAATACAACAGTGATTAAGAGAGCTACCAATGATCTTGCCACAGTTAGAATGCTATCCTAACAGTGTAGTACTAATTCTCCTTTGAAACTTCATGACCTAGGCCTTGTTGTCCATGTTTCTCTCAGCGTTCAAGTCCTCTGAACTCCCTCCTAAGCAACTCATTAACCTCTGCTGACAATAGCCCAACCTTCATGGCCAAAGATTCCCTAAATATGACAAAGGTCCTAAAGGCCACGAAACTCAGGACAGGTAAACTAAATATATCATTGAGACCCACAAAATTGGGTCAACCTCCTACCCTTTTCCCTCCTAAGGGCTAGAAGCAGCCCACGTCAAGAAATTCATAAGGCAGAAATCACTAACCGTTCCCTCCTCAAGTCTTTATGGGCTCTGCAACAGACCCTGGGGACTATTTATCAGATGGCCTGAGAGGCTGTGCCTATGCTTTGTCTGAGTCTGCCCATAGATTCCACCTTAGTAGATTTGTATGAGTAAAGAGGATCTGTTACCAGAATAAAGAAAACTCAGAGCCAGATCTCAGGGAAAGGCTGAAATACCAAAGAGTAGAAACACCACAGTCAGATCTCACCCAACTATCTTCCAGCTTCCTCAGCCTCGCCCCTCCTGGCTTCTTCTGCCTGCTCTGTCTTTCTATGTCTACCTTAAATACCCTCTTCACCCAGTTATTTCACATCCAGGTTAAGATTAAAGGTGTGACACCACCACTGCCTGCCTGGGAGCCTGGAACCCCTCTGTAAACTAAGATGACCTCAAACCCAGGTTTGCTGGGATTAAGGGTGTAGGTCACCACTCCCAGATATTCCCTGTGCTGGGATTAAAGGTGTGAGTTACCACTGTCTGATCCTCCTAGACTGACTCTAGGTAGATCCCTCTGATATCTCAGACTGTTTTTTATTAAATTTAAAACACATTCCCACAAGGATCCTGGAGCATGAAGCCAACATGGAAAGACTCATCCATACCTTGTGGTCCTCAACATCCCTAGAGTAGTGAAGGTTACCAGTGTCACTCTCTAGACCCACCACACCCAGATGAAAGATGCCACAGAAGAAAACACAGATGGGTTGTCACAAGATCTTCCAGTTCCCAAAGACAAGATTGATACAAGCTTATAATTTTGTGTCTTATTTTGTCTACCCATGGGAAAATCCCTAAACCCCCATAAACCAGGACCTTTGGTATGGGAATTAAGAAAGACCAGACCTGAGAGCTCAAAGCCAGTCTATCCACTGATACCCAATACAGCTTCTAGGTATATTTTTCTAAACTATTGTATCTGGAGGCTACAGGAGGAATGGTTCAATCTCTCCTGGAATCACACCAGGCTGTGAATCCACTGGTGATCTACTTGTGATTATGAACGCTCTAAGGTAGAAAGCCCCAAAACTCCAATTGTCCTGGAAATTCCTCTGGTAACCACAAAAATAAAGGTCAAGGAGGTAACAGAAGCCAGCCCTTTGGTGATCTGAATGCTAGAGTCGTAACTACACTCAATGGGAAGCCTGGACCCCAAGCCCCTGTATTATGTTGGTATTGAAACTAATCAAATGCTAAGATCCAATCCTAACTGCAGTAAATAGGACAAATCCAAGGTCACTCTGGGTGTCAGGAGCTGGTTCATTGGCCAAGAGTTCAGAATTTCCTCCTTTTTCATTCTTTAGATTAAGACAGCATTCTTTAGATTAAGACAGTCCTAAGAAAAACTACAAGGGAACACACCGACCTTGGCTCTTAACTGCCTAACACTAAGTCAAGTTTCAGCTTTAAGCCCCTTCACTAACCCTCCCTTCTCCTTGCACCTGCAGCCTTGCAAAAGTACATATAAGCAGTCTGGAAATAATAAAGATTGGCCACTCGATCAGCAATTTCCGTCCTGTGGTCCTTCTTTGCATCTCCTGACCTATCACCCTCCCCCACAGGTGACCAGGACCTTGTTGAAGTCCTGCGGCTTGGGACACCTGGGGACCTCCAAGCAAAGAGTACTTGTTTAATATAACCAAAAGCCCCCTAAATAGTTCTCATTATGCAGATTTCCATAGCCACACACAGCAGGTTAATTCCAGGAATGGCTGTTGGATGTGTTTCCAAGCCCAATAGATACCTGACTTCCTTGCAGTATGGCTTAACCAAGTGTGCATCTTCTGAATTGTTTGCACTGGAGGAGAACCCACTATCCTCATGTATGTTATACCACAAGTGTTCATCTGTAATGGAGAAGAGGTCAGGGCCCACCTAAATTTAGATTCTGGGCTCCCCCATGCACAGTAAACCATCCCGTTCTCATCCTCCTGTTGGTGGAGGCAGGTATCATAGGCTCCACTGCAATGGGAACTTCAGCCCTAGTTACGGTGGATAAAACTTTAAGGAACTCAATGCTCAAGTAGACAAAGACCTGAGCCACCTAGAAAATCCTACTCTCCCTCTGGAAACCCAGTTAGACTCCTTAGCCGAGGTTCAGAATCTAAGAGGGCTGGACCTCCTCTTTAGGAGACAGGAGCACTCTGAATGACATCGGGAGAAACGCATCGCTTCTCTGTCAGTCAGTCAGAGATAGAGAAGGGTTAGCCATGGTCAGAAATAACCATCAGGAAAGAGAAACGAGATGTCTCAGAGGTTAGGAGCACTGACTGCTCTTCCGGAGGTCCTGAGTTCAATTCCCAGAAACCACATGGTGGCTCACACCTATCTATGATGAGATCTGGTGTATATCGTATATGTAACAAATAGATCTTTTAGAGAGAGAGATGTCAAGAATCCAACAACTGCTGCTGACCTCTGATCTCCTGGTCCCCTTGGTTGACTACTCTACTATGGCCATGGCGGGACCATTAGTCCTTTGGCTTCTGGCCCTCACTTTAGGGCACTGCTTGCTCAACTCCCTACTCAGGTATGTAAAACAGAGAACAAATTTCTACTTAACTACTAGTGCTAAGGAGACCAACCCTCTGCCACAAGATGAGTTCATGATTTGACTCATGGCCATAGAACTAGTGGGGAATATAACAGGCTCCCAGTCCTTAGCACAACTACTCCATAGCGGAAGTACCATTCAGGCCTTGGAACTCAGCACATAGTCAGCAACACCTGCGAAAATGAGAATGAAGGCCTAACCCATCAAAGCCCTTAGTTCTGGGAAAGCCCCTAAATGTACTAACCCTGCTCTTTGGCTTTTGTAGTTCAGCTTCTGACTGACTATTCTTGCTAACTGAGGTATGTCAGTCCCGGATATGATTTCTGTACTTTAAAGCCCACCCTGAGAACAGCCCAGGATTGCACTTGAGTCCTAAACACCCAGTGTAGTTGTTTGCTAGGTAGCAAAGACTTTCTGTTAGCTTCACCATGTCTGAGTGGTTTTCTCTGGTGCATACCCCACAACAGGTCAAACAATGTCCAGTAGCAGGCAGCTCAGCAATAGCACCGCCTGCTTCCCCTTAACAACAGCACTGCCTTTGCCTTCATTATGTGTTGTACATGGGTGACAGTGGCATAGCTTTTGTTATTCAAGGTTCTGAAGAAGAGTCAAGACGATTCAGAGGATAAAGGTGACTGCTGCCAAGCCTAATGACCTGAGTTCCACGGTATCCACATGATGGAAGAAGAAAATCAATTCCCACAAGTGCTACTCTGATCTCCATATACACCCCTGCCTTCCCCCATGCACACACAAAGCAGATACACCCCTGCCTTCCCCCATGCACTCACAAAGCAGATACAATTTTTTTTTTTTTTTAGTGTTTTAAGGCTGATAATTGGTGTAGATATTGTTAGGGAAGATTTTTAGATCAGAGTTTCTCAACTTTGCCTGCTACAGTTTTTCAAAAATACCAATAACTTCCTTGGAGATTCAAATTTAATTGTTCCAAGTGGTGCTCAAGAATTGGATTATTAATTTTCATGTCTTCCTAGTGGTGTGAATGGATAGCAAGGTTAAGATGTTCTCTTTGGAGCTCAATGGTAGTGACACATACCTTTAATCCCAGCATTCGAGAAGCAGAGACAGGTGGATCTCTGTGAGTTCAAGGTCAGCCTGGTTGACAGAGTGAGTTCTGGGACAGCCAGGACTATGAAGAGAGACCCTGTCACAAAAAAAGAAAAAGAAAAAGGAAAAAAGATATTTCGTGTGGTCCTTCATCAAAGGACGCCCATATGGCCCTGATCAGCTACACAACTATAATTTTCAGGCCAAATATTTTAAGCAATAGATTGAAATCAGCAATTTATGTCATATGGCAGATGTGAAAAATGAATCATCATAGCAGGTAGACATGTTATTATCAAAATGTTGAGTTATTCAAATATTACTCCATTAAAGCAATATCCCACAGCTGCAGAATTGAGTGGAGAAATGGAATGATGACACGGTCCTTGATTCATATTTAACATTTCCACAGTGGCTTTGAATCACTTTTGTTTCCAACAACACACAATGATGTTACAGCCCAATGCACATAAATATCTAGTCGTGCTGCCCACTGTTGAGCAAACCAAATACCTTACCTCAAAAGCAGGAAGACAAAATAAGCTCAGTAGATGGGTATCAGATTTTGTGGATAGGAAGTTGGAGGACACTTTCAGTCTGAACTATAAGTCCTCTCCTACATGCAACTGGATACGGGCAAGGTCACGGTATAGAAGATTACAGACTTGTCTCAAAATAACATTCAGACCCAAGGAGAGTGGAGCTTCTGATTATCACTGTCACCCCACAACAGTGATTTGAATGACCCAATCATGTACTATGTGAGTCCAGGCTGACCTCTGATCCCCAATGATTTTAATTTAAGGCTCTTGAGGAAGTAAACAGGAGCCTGAGATGGTGAAACACCTGATTTCTCTCAACATACTCAACTGAGTCAGTACCCTGGGCTTCTCTGCAATCACTCTGCTCCACAACAAGGAGGCTTCTGTGAAAATTACTGCGTGGAGCGGAGCTACCAACTACTTCATGGCTGTCTTAGTTAGGTTTTCTGTTGCTGTGAAGAGACACCATGACATGGCAACTTATAGGTGCCTGTGGGGGAACCAGCCTGTAGGCAGCTCAGGGTACAGAGGGAAGCCACGGCACTAGCAAAGCTAAGACCTTTTCTATTTATGGGGGTTAGCAAAAAGACCCGCACGTGTTCTCTTGATCATTTCATCTTTTAATTCATCAGCCTATTCACTGAAGAGAAGCATCACATGCATCCATGACTCTAGTCTTTAATTAAGCATGTGCAATACATAAGTAATATAAGCACCCCAAGCATGCCTGAGGTGTCCTGTTACCAAGGTCATGGGATGGCTGCAGGGCCCCCTCGGTAAAACAATCATTGTTCTCCACAGGATTCTTCAGAGTCAAAGAACTGCTAAGAAACATCTGTTCATTCTAATCTCTTCCCATACAGTGATTTTGCTAAATTCCTACAGTATAGATAACATGTTTTTCATCTTCCTTACATGATTAAAAATAAGTCATCCCAATATCCCATATACATTTATGTCTAAGTAACTATTGCAGATCAACAGAGAATACACAAACAGAAATCATCTTTTCATGGAAGATTGTGGCAGGGTGTATACCGTGGCTACAAAGAATCAATCATTCTGCTGCCTATATCGAAAGTTAATTTTACAAGAAATTGTAAAGGAATAACAAACCTAAACTTATGTGCATAAAAGCAATCAGTCAGCTGTACTTCAGATCTTTAGAGTGTACACCATCTATCACTAGTCTCTTCTATCAGGAGATTGAGGGCAGGAATGGGTACAAGGACACTGAGACCCATGTCTGTATCTATTAAGCACTAGGAGAATTAGGGCCAACAGCTTCTGGAGAATTCAATTATTCTTCTTCCGTCATTAAGCTGAGCTGTTATCTAAAGCACTTTCTAAGGCAGAGCTCAAAAGTCTTGGCTGAAAAGCATATCTTTGTATACACTTTTATTCATCAAAGGGCTCTATATTATCAGTGAGAAGGTACAGCTTAGGGAGAAAGTCATCCTCATACAATCTGCATGTAAAAAGCCCCAGAAGAACAGAATATTCCCAATGAGATAAACTCATTACCTTGTAGGCAATGGGGAATTTTCCTACATCTAATTCAACCATGCCAGATATCAGAGAAAGATGCAAACATGCAAAGGCAGAAATGAGAGACATTATGGGGTCTGTGGCCTTGGGGGGCCTTGTCTGGCTGAGATTTATACCTCAGGGGGTTGCCTCCTGGTGGCTCAACACCCTGAACCTCAATTGCCACCTGCTGCTCCCCTGGCATGGCCTGTAGCATCATGGCCTCTGGTAGCAACTTTTATAAAGAAAAATATTTAATTAGGGTGGCTTACAGTTTTGGAGCTTTAATTTAGTCCATCATCATCATGGTGGGACATGGCAGTGTACAGGCAGACATGGTGCTGGAGAAGAAGCTGAGAGCTCTACACCTTGATCTGAAGGCAGCAGGAAATGAACTGCATCGCTGGGCGTAGCTTGAGCATAGGAGACCTCAAAGTCCACCTCCACAGTGACACACTCCACCAAGGCCACACTCACTCCAACAAGACCACACCTCCTAATAGGGCCACTCCCCATGAGTTAATGAAGGCTAATTACATTCAAACCACCACAATATCTGTAAGAACATTATTTGCTTATAGAGATGTACAACTATTATCTATTGGCACCTTGAAAGTAAATAAAAATAAGATGACAAGTTGGAGAAACTGATGTGGATGAGCACATTTAACATATACAGATTGACTACAGAGACTGTCCCCAACACATGGTCAAGAATTAGACAGTCTAATATCCAGGATGAACACTCGAGCATTAGCTTATGTGCTATGTTCTCTGTTCCCTTTGCAGCTGTCCATCAAATGCAGGCCTAGCTTCTCCTCCATAAACCTCCTATTTCTACCTTCCAGCTTAATGTGTGAACTGGGTCCCTTTCAGGATGATCCTCCTAGGACAGCAAGATTGTTCAGTGGGTAAAAGTACCTTCTGCCAAGCCCGACAACTTGAGTATGATCTCAGGAACCTGATAATGGATGGAGAGAAACACACACACACACATACACACACATACACACACATGCACACACATACACATACACTCCCACTCACGCACACACAGACACACACACACAGAGAAACACACATCACACATGCACATAACACACACAAGCACACACACATACACACACTCACACACATGCACACACACACACATACACACACATGCACACACACTCACACAGACATACCACACATACTCACACACATACACAGACACACAGAGACACATGCACACTCAAACACACATGCACACACACACACAATCTTTTTCTTAAATCTCTAAAACAATTACCCTGCTACTGTACTACAGTGTCTCCTTACTCCATCAGTGGCACCCCACCCATCAGGATATCCACATACCTTCTCCCACTTCCTGGAAAAGTACAGGCAACAGGGAGTCAGTGGTGGGATAAGGAGACCACACCAGGAAAATCAGCAAGAGCCACTGCTCCAGTAAAGTGAAGAAGTGAAGGGCTTCCCAGGAAACTAAACTTGGGAGTCTCAGGGAAGGCTTGGAGATGTCTCTGCTCTGGTTCATTCATCATTTGCTCTGTCCACTGGTGTCTGCTTTGCCTTGAATCTGTCCCTGATGGTGGCCAGTCTGCTGGAGATGGTCTTCATCACTCACACAGCCCCAACCATGACTCAGTGGCCTCACTCCTTACTGTTCATGTACTGCTCCAACCCAAGGAAATGCTGCCCCCTTGTGTCCTACTGGGGAAATACAGGGCCATGTCTCACCCCTCCCACCCACCCCCACACCCCCTGCCTACTTCCCCGGGTGGCCTTCCTAGCTCGGTTCTGCATCTCTGTACTCCTCACAGACCTGAAAGAAACATAAGAGTTCAGCATAATGGGCCCGCCAGGTCCTAGAGAGGAAAGCCAAGCTAGTACCCGAGTCAGAATGGGCCCAGAGGGAGCTACAAGCCCGGAAGGGGTCCTCGGTGGAGCTGCAGGTGAACCTACTGCTGTTTCAGCTACTGACAGTGGCTCAGATGCTCAAGCCAAGACCCAACAGGACTCCTGCATTCCGCTGGAACTGCCTCTGCCTCTGCAGCCAAATGTAGTTTTTAACTAAGTGTCTATCATTCTGTTTTACCAGTGAAGACCCAGGAGTCGGGTATTGGTTTGAAAACTTTCTAGCTCAGAGAAGCCAAGACGTAACCAGCTGATCATCCTCCTTTGCTGGTGACCCAGCAAGGGAAAGTTCCTACATCTGTCCCAAAACCAAAAGAACCACCTACATAAAATCTCTCCCTGTCACTTCCTATGCATTTCTCTACCCATTTTTTGGATACCCTCTAACTTTCTGTGGTTATGTCCTGTCAACTAGTTGCTGGCTCCACCTCCTGACCCACCCAAGGTTTATTTAATTAACGCAAAGTCTGGGTCCACAATGTGATTAAATACCCTGCAACAGTTCCTGGCCTCCACCAGCAAGCCAGACCTTTGCCCTCTTGGACCCTTAATTGTCACGTGCTCAAATCTTATGAAAAGCCTTGGCATTTCCACATTCTAACCCTCCCAGTCGACTGTTCAGTCTCATTCCATCTCAGACACATCGTGAAGTTTCCCTCGGTCCTGACATATGGTTCTGGGTCCCGTTATGTCTTCTGTGTAATAGGCTCTGCCTCCTTCTTGTAATAAATACATCTCTGGCTTTGTCATGTAGAAGTAGGGATCTCAGAGAAGCACTGTGTATTCTTCCTCCTGACTTAAAGCCTTGACATCTTTAAGGAATGACCCATCATCTTTGGGTCGCAGTCTCCATTCCCCAAGAGATTCTCAAACAAATGTTTTCTTATGGTGCTGCTTGAAACGTAGCTCTCACACCAAAGGAGCCAAATATGAATAACCATGGCCCAGGAACAAACGCTGCTGCTATGAACACTGTCTTCCAATGAGTAACAATTTCACAAAGTTTTTATAGTTTCAGAACAAAGATACAAATCAAAAACATTTCTCAAATACCTTGGTATTTACTTTGGGTAGGAG
This sequence comes from Phyllotis vaccarum, assembly GCA_033318265.1. Taxonomy (NCBI): domain Eukaryota; kingdom Metazoa; phylum Chordata; class Mammalia; order Rodentia; family Cricetidae; genus Phyllotis; species Phyllotis vaccarum. The sequence continues at coordinate 186,773,343 of JARWLC010000002.1, forward strand.
GGTTATAGCAAAGTGGGAAAAAAGACCTTAAAGCCACACCCACTGTGACACACTTCTTCCAACAAGGCCACACCCCCTAATAGTGCCCCTCCCTTTAGGACCATTTTCTTTCAAACCATCATAGGGGGCAACGCTATCATTAGGGGACCCTGAGAAAATTAAGATAATCATCAAGTCCTGGGAGACCTAGCTGCTGTTTCACCTCGGTGTGATGGCAAAGTGCATGGCTTCTCTGAAGTCTGGCTGGGGTAGCTATGAGCCTGGACTATCTTAGCTGACCACTCTGAAGTTGTCCTGAGCAGGTTTGAAGTCCAAATATGATCTTTGGGTGGTGTTTGTCAGTTTAGTGGCATTACCACAATTGTTACACAAATCCTAATTGGTATTATAATAAAAACCCTGAGCCAGATGTTGGGGTAAAGCTGAAAGACTTGAGAGATAGAAGAACAAGCCATAGCCACTTCTCGCCTCTCTGAATCCTCAGGCCGAACGGGGTAGATCCTGTCTCCGAATCCTCAGACTGAATGCCTCTGAGTCCTCAGCCAAAAGGGAAATAAAGCACAAGCCAAAATGTAAGGAAGAGGGCAACCTTTGTCTCCGAAATGTATCACTTCTTGATTCAACTTTCCTAGTGCTGGGATTAAAGGCCTGTGTGCTTCCCAAGTACTGGGGGCAGAGGCATGGGATCCAAGTGCTGGGATAAGAGATGTGGGCCACCACCCCTGGCTCTGTTTGGCCTTGAATTCAGAGATCCACCTGGATCTCTGCTTCTGCCTCCTGCGTTCCAGGATTAAAGGTGTGTGTCACCACTTCCTGACCTCTGTGGCTAACTCTGTGGCTGACTCTGTCCTCTGATCTTCAGAAAAATAATCCAGGTGGATCCATCTTTACAGGGCCCCATCATCTTCTTGGAGATCTCAAAGGAGATCTTCTTGCAGATCTCACTGCCAGAAATGGTCATGGTTCACTGCAGAAAACTCAATTTTTAACGTCATACGAAGAAGATCTTTGAGCGGTTAAAAGACCACAATCTGTTAAATCCATCTGGGGCACATAAACTTAGTTCCTAGTTACCTGCTTCAGACTCAAGCCTGCAATCATGTACAGGAAGATGTCACTTATTTATAGAATTAGTTAGAACTCCATGTGGCCATTAATATCACAGAAGTTTGTTGGGAGATAATGATCTTATTATACCTCTTTAGATAATATTTATACCTTAAGAAACGTTTTAAATAGTTAAGATACAGCCAGAGGTTATAAGATTAGTAACAATAAAATAATATCTTAATTTTGGTTTTCTTCTGTCCCATACAAGATGGTGTTTCTGACATGAAATAGATTTTGGATTATCCTTTAATGCTTGGGTTTAGAGAAGAAGAAAGCCATGCTCCAACTCCAAAGCCATTATTAATTTTTAATTGAATCGGGACTACAAAAAGACCATTTGCCTTATGTCTGAAGAGAACATCAGAAATGAACGTTTGGAAAGATTTATGAAATTTCATCTTGTTGGAAGTGTGCTATACCGTTGGGTCAATTTACTCTTTTTCTTGGGGCACTTTCTCCTGATTATTCTTTGCTCTTCTTCCAGTATCTGGTGTCCAGTGGTCTTCAGTCCCTTAGTTGGATGCTCTTCTTCTCCTGGGAAGACAAAAGCAAAACCCCGTCCCAACCCTAACTTTAGGGAGTTCCTTTTGGGGGGTCAGGTTATATCTGTTCAAATGAAAGGCATTTGTTAGTCTTATAAGTTAGTTTATATTGAATAGTCATGCTGTTTGATGAACTACCACCCTTTTTATATATTTCGGGCTAATAATTTCTCTTTTTTATTTATTTATTTTTATTTTTTCTTCAGTTTATTGTTTTTTTATAAAAAATGTCTTTTTATCTATGCATACCCTGATCCCCCTGTCTTCCCTCCTCCTAATCCCTCACAGTCAGCCTTCAGCTTCTCCCTCCCCATCTACCCATCCGCTCACACAAAGGGCAAGAAGTCCCAAAGTGAGTCAGCTTGGCACATCCACTCCAGGCAAGTCTGATTTCCTCATCCCAAAGTCAAGGCTGGGTTAGGTGTTCCTCTGCAGGGAATGGGCTCCAAGGTGCCTCTTCTAAACAAGAGATCACTCCTGTTAGAATATAATCTGTATCAATCTTGATGGTATCCATAGCTGTTCTTATCTTGTGGAAATAAAAGCAAAACCTCTTCCTCAACATAACATATATTCTAGTTTCCATTCTGAAAGCAATATATTTTCAAAATATACAGGGAAATTTTAATTTAGCAGTTTTTCCTTACTATCTAATGTCTCTCCACAGCTGCTGTTTATCATTAGCATTTTAAAAATTTAAAATTAATAAAGTACTGTGTAATCTGTATCTGGGGGGGGTCTTTATTATCCCTTTCTGTTTATTTAGCATATATTTTAAAGTACAATTAGATCTTTCTATAACTGCTTGTTCTGTAGGATTTTGTGGTATATCTGCAATATGCTTTATGCTATAATATGCAAAAACTTTTTCATTTTACTATAAAGATATGCTAGATCATTGTCAGTCTTGATTTGTACAAGTATTCCCATAATGGCAATAATTTCTAATAAATGTGTGATTACAAAATCAGCATTTTCAAAACTTAAAGCAGTTGTCCATTGAAATCCTAAATATGTATCGATGGTATGGTATTGCATGAACTCTGGTTAGCATAGTGAAAACCTGCAGTCAATATTGGGGAAAAGGTGGAATATCAGAAAGAGGAAACAGACCACAGTCAATTCTCACTCAGCCAACTTTTTGGCTGATCAGGGTAAGTGCTACCTTCAAGGGTCCTCAGCCTGACTGGTCACTTCTACAGAATGCCTGAATCTCTCTCTCCTCCTGCCTTATATATCTTCCCGCCCAGCATTCTACTTCCTGGTTCAGCCCTATATCATAATCCTAGAGTTAAGATTAAAGGTGTGAGCTACTACTGCTTAGTTTTTAGGCCTTGAACTCACAGAAATGCAGAAAGATCTGTCTCCCAGTGATGGGATTAAAAGCATGGTTTACCACTCTCTGATCTTCCTGGTTTGACTCTGATATTCCATGCTGATTTCATTAAATATACTATATATCACCACAATATGGAGCACATACTTTAATTTTCCAAACTCCACAAAATGAAGCATATCCATTTGCCAAATTTTATTTCTTTAAGTAACCTTTGTGTTATGTCCTGCAGGTAGTAGAGTTTAGTTACACAAAGAGCAAATAGGACATTTTTAAACAATATTCTTGGCTTCCTGCCAAGTAAAATAAAAATATTTCTTCAAACCTTTGCTATTAACATGGTGTTTCTTATGAGATTCTGAGGCTTCTGGCACATTTTCTACCAATAACTGATTAATTGTATCATTACTCTGTGCTAGAGGGCCTGGTAGACCCATATGGGATCGGGCAGGTGTTGTATACAAAGGGTAATTTCTATTTTTGTTTACTTATAGTTGAATAAACAACAAAATTAATTCCAAATCACCTGTAATAAGATCATCAGTTTATATGTAAAATAACTTTTTCTACATATTGAGAATCAGTAACTATACTAAGGTGTCTGGAAAACTTAATAATGCCTTGAGAACAACATATAATTCTGACTTTTCAACAGAATCATAAGAGCTTTGCGCTACTTTACTTCTTTTTCCTGACTCATAACCTGCCTTCTCTGATTTATTTACATCAGTAAAATGTAAAGGCTCCAAAACTTGGTGTTTCTCATACCATGTGAGGAAGGCTCTAATAAGTTCCTTTTATAAACTGAAATATCTTGTTTTGGGGGTATTTATTGCTAATCTCTCCCTAAAAATTACTGTAAACTCCTTGCCAGCATTCATTCCTGCCCATAATGAAGCAATTTCAACATTAGTAAAGGGTACCATGATTTCTACTGGGCTTATTCCTATTAATTAATAAAGTCTCAATTTTCCTTTCAAAATTGATTCAGAATCCTTTTCTTTTTCTTTTACTTTTTATGAGTATCACAAAAGTTTATTTAGAAAAAAGTTTCTTATGAAAATTTACACAATCCAATTCTACACCCCAGTCAAACAATCCTTTGGGGAAGGATGTGGACTCCTCTGCTGAACAGCTTCTGCTTAGACTCTAATGCTTTTAACACGGTGGTGCTGTTTCCCTGTATGACCACTATGCCGATGTTACTCTGTTGCCCACTTGTTACCATCTCCACACACTCATGAATCACAAGATTCATAAAGGGATCAAAGCCCCATACTATTCCTTGTACATGTCTGCCACCATTTAACTCAGTAATAACTTCTTGTCCATAAATTTCTTCAGTTTGGGTGGGTGGGCCTTGCTCATGGTGACTCTTCAGCAGGCTTGGTACAATAGAAAGACCAGAAACCTTTTCTACATACATCTTTAAATTTTCACTCTGTGTGGCAAAAATATCCATTCTAAAATATTATCTTCCCTGTGCTTAAGAATTCCTGTGAGAAGACTCCAAGCAATAGTGGAGAAGGTGCCTAAATTGGCCTTCCCCTATAATCAAATTGATGGCCACCCTAACTGCCACTATAGAACCTTCATCCAGCAACTGATGGAAGCAGATGCAGAGATCCACAGCTAAGCACTGGGTTGAGCTCCCAGTCCAGTTGAATAGAGGAAGGGGAGATTATATGAGCAAAGGGGTCAAGATCATGATGAAGAAACACACAGAGACAGCTGACCCAAGATACTGGAAGCTCACTGACTCTAAACTGACATCCCTCAGAACGTGGATGATAGTCAACTGGAGTGGGAAGTTTGTGGGACCTCTAGCAGTGGGAGCAGACTTTATTCCTAGTTCATGAACTGGCTCCTAGAAGCCCATTCCCTACAGAGGAACACTTTGATCAGCCTTGATACTGGGGTGACGGGCTTGATCCTAACTCAACTGGATATTCCAGACTGCATTGACCCACCCTGGGAGTCCTTACTCTCTCTGAGGAATGGTTGGGGGAGAGGGTGGGAAGAAGCTGGGAGATGACTGGGAAGAGGGAAGGGAGGGGAAACAGTGGTGAGTATGAAAAAAAGCCTTTTATACATATAAAAAATTCCTGTGAGAGAATGCATGGAAGATAAAATAACCAGAATACAATCAAGCCCTGGATCTAAGCAATCTACAGGTGCATCCTGTAATTTCTTTTCTACAAAAGCCAATTCTCTCTCAGTCTCAGCTGATAATTTTCTTGGACTATTTAAGTTCTTATCACCTTGTAAGTTTTGAAATAAATCACTTAGCCCTTGAGTTATTAATTCAATTATGGGTTGTAGCCAGTTAATATCTCCTAGCAATTTTTTTAAAATCACTGAAAGTTTATAATTGATCTCTTCTGGTTTATACTTTCTGTGGTTGAATTTTTTGTAAACTTATCTTATATGCTAGGTAATTAATAGAATCTCCTCTTTGTATTTTTTTCAGAAGCAACCTGTAATCTCCAACAAGGCAAAATTTTTTTACTTCATCAAGCATTTTACTAAGGTATTTGCATCTTAATCAGCTAGTAAGATGTCATCCATATAATTGTAAAATATAAATTGAGGAAGCTGATTATGAATTATTTCCAGTGACTGTTCTATAACATATTGACACAAGGTGGAACTGTTTAATATTTCTTGTGGAAGATTTTTCCACTGATACCTTTTAACAGGCTAGAAATTATTATACGTAGGCACTATGAAGGCAAATTTTTCTCTATCCTGTTCTTGTAAAGGTATAGTAAAAATAAGTCTTTTAAATCAGTCACTATAATAGACCATCATTTGGGTAATAGTGAAGGCAAGATAACTCCAGGCTGTAAAGAGCCCACTGGCTAAACCACCTTTAGCTCTCAGATCTATTACCATTCTCCATTTCCATACGTCTTTTTAATGACACATATGAGAGAATTTCAAGGATTGGTCAGTTCTCCAATATGTTGAACATCTAGCTGCTCCTGAACCAGATGTTCTAGTTCCTGTAAGTTTTATGATGTTCTATCTTCATAGGTTTGTCAGCCACTTAAAGGCAGGGCTGTTGGTACCTTTAAAAGCTCAATGGCTGTTGTGACCTACTTATGTAAAGCCTGAACAGTCTGTGACTGTTCTTGATAATACCTTTAATATTTCTCTCAGAAGCATTCTTTATTTTATGTTTGTTTATAAGATAGGAGGAATGTTAATCTGTGTTTTCATTGCTGTGATAAATTATTTCCCCATAAATTCATTGCTATGTTAACCACATATGGCTTTAATTTTCCTATGTGTCCTTCAGGCCCTATACACTTAACCCACCTTATACTTTATTTAACCTGAGATAAAGTTCCAATCCCTAGAAACCGAATATTTACCTCCTGAAGAAGCCAATCTGGATGCCAAGATTTTGGTAAAATGATTACTACATCTGCTCTGTGTCTGCCAAACTGTTAATTACAATGCCATTTATTCATTCTTTAGCTTTGGTCTTTAACCATTTCTAGAAGTTTTCCATAGTACTTGTTTTATGGTCTCTCCTGAATTTTTTATTTCATCTGTTAAAGTTGTTTGGTCCTCGGTTACATCCAGAGCAGCATTCTTTTTTTTAACAACAAGCATTAAGTATTTTAAGTGCTTTGTGAATGAGTAGTTTTTCATATGCTAACAGGGAATGACTGAACAAGATTTGATATTGGGGTCTACAATAGGCCAATAGCAAAGGGTTACCTTGCTTGTCCCTTGTTGATATAGGCCCAACATGTAATTATATAATCCATACTGTCTTTGCAAATCAGCATAATGGCCTATATTGAGAAACTGGTCTTTGGAAATACCAATAACTCTAGCTCTATTTTATTGTTCTACAGCCCTAGCTGCTTCTTTCTACCATGTTCACCATTATAACTGAGGCCCAGCCTCCAATATTGTTGTACCTAAATGTAGTGGATTTATGATGTGACATTGTAAATAATTATTCCGCCTATGAGTTTAATAAAAAGCGCTGATTGGCCAAAGGCAGACAGCAAGTGTGGGTGGGGCTACCAGACTAAGAAAACTCTGGGAACAGGAAGAACAGAGCAGGAGGCCAGAGAGAAGCTAGAAGATGCAGAAGACAACTATTCTGCTCTGAGAAAAGGTACCGAGCCACATGGCTGAACAGGATAAGAATCATGGGTTAGATTAAGGGTAAAGAGTTAGCAAGTTATATGCCTGGGCCTTAGGCCAATTAGCCTAAAATTAATGTTAATGTAAGCATCTATGTGTCTCTATGGGACTGTGGGACTGCGGGTCTGTGGGTCCCAACCTTAAGGCTAGGCCCGAAAGTCTGGGCCAGAAACCTTTTACTACATCTAAATCTTTTTAGTCTTGGGGGATAATTCTGTTCTGAGTTGCCCTTGAATTTAACATTTGCTTCACACAGAGTGAATGCATACCATCTGAAATAACTGCTTTTTTAAATCTCCTAAAATATAATATTTCTACAGGATTTCAATTAATTTCTGCATAGTCTTAGGGATGCCTATCATCTGGTGGTCATTTTTGTATGGTAAATGAATAAACTAAAATTGTTTTTCTAATAACCTAAGGCTACTCTTCTTCTGTTTCATAATGCAATAGTGAGATAGATTCTGCTCTAAATTCCTTTGTGTGTGAATATTTTCTTAGTTAGTAGGTCTTCCTATGTATCATCTTACCAGTACATTTTTTGTCATATTTGGTTTGCAGTTAACAAGCCACTTTTTAAAAAATAAAATACAAATTATCAAACTGATAATAATTTTAATTGACATGCCAATCCCAGTTAAATTGGTTATTCATTTTTTTCCATTTTAAGCCATCCATTGTAGAACTGTACATTATGATCCTAACTCCCTGCAGTGTAATGGTTGTGGCACACGCCTTTAATCCCAGCATTTGGGAGGCAGAGGCAGGTGGATCTCTGTGAGTCTGAGGCCAGCCTGGTCTACAGAGAAAGTTTTAGGACATCTCAGGCTGTTACACAGAGAAATCCTATCTCAACCCCCTCTCCCCCCCAAAAAAATCAGGGAGTTAGGATCATAGTATACATGCATGGTGTTGGTGCAGCAGCTAAGAACTGACATCTTAGTTTGCAGGCACAGGACAGAGAAAGCTAATAGAAGTAGCATAACTTCTTGAAACTTCAGACCTTGCCCCCAGTGACACACCTCCTCCAGCAAACCCAAAACCTTCCCAAACAATTCTTCCAGCTGAGAACCAGGAATTCTATGAGCCTATGGGAGCCATTTTCATCCAAATCACCACAGCGGATTCCTACAACTATTGGTTATCTGGTTCATCTGATTATTGTTTGTTCTTTCCTCTCCAGTATAAGGAATTTAATGGTTCGATGTGTTAGAAACAATGGGTTCCTTCCTAGTTCTTTCTTCAGCCATTTCTCTTATAAAATTTTATTTTTCCTGTGATTTAATCATTAAGACTGCCTTTCCTATGAGCCTTTCTTAGTCCTGTGAATACAGTACTCCTTTAAATATCTTTTACAAAGCTGGCTTGATGGTCATGAACCGCCTTAGTATGTACTTGTCTTGAAATGTCCGTATTTCTCTGTAAAAACCGAAAGGTAGCTTTGCTGGGTATATCACTTTGGGGGCTGAAAATACAGCAATCTGTGCTTTCCTGGCATTGAGGGTTTCTAACAAGCAATTATGTTATTCTGGTGCTTCTGCTCTTCACATTGGCATTTTCGCTTACAGCATTAAGATTGTTTCTTAGCTTTGTTTTTTGGCATCTTGAATATGGTATGTTGTTTTCTCTCATTTGCTGGGGTCCTAATGTCTTCTGTGTTTGAATGTCTATTTCTCTACACTTGGGAACTTTTCTTCTATAGTTTCATGGAATAGGTTTTCTACACAATGGTGTTTATCACAGCTCCTTCCTTCAACCTGTATTAACTCCATCTGGCCTGGAACTCACTATACAGACCAGGCTGGCCTCAAACTCACAGATCTGCCGGCCTCTGTGCACTGGTCTTCCTGGCTCCACTGTTATGTGTCAGCTACATAGAAAGAAAGAAAAAAGAAAGGAAGGAAGAACAAAAAATGACAAAAACCGGAACCCTGGTGCTTACTGAATGACTTTTGGGCAATTCAACAAGTTGAAGAATGCCTCTTGCAGGCAGCTAGGTTGGTATGTGCTTTTTTTTCCTAGGCAACTCAGCTTATCCGAGTCTTCTATGCAGCTTGGCTGGCCTGAGAGTATTTCTCATCTGTCCTTACTGCTCACCTAAGCTTAGAGAGTAAAAGACCCAAAGAATCTGGTAATGTCCTGTGGTTTATTGGTTTTTAATTGTGTGTGTGTGTGTGTGTGTTTAGGTATGTGAATCAAAGTTCAAGTGCTCACAGAGGCTTCAGGAGTCAGAGCTCCTTGATCTGAGTTCTAATATAATTTCCTCCAATTGGAAGGTTCTATCTTGGAGTAAACGGCTACATAGCCTCACTTATTTGTCTATTGAATGCTTGTATGCACACATGAAGATCAGAGGTTAAAGTCAGTTCTCTTCTTCCACTGATTCAGTGCAGGGAATGACCTCAGGGCACCAGGCTTGGCATAAGTCACCTTCATCAAATAAGCACCAGTCCCAGCCTCTCAATTTTTAACAACTTGTCTCTAAAGATGGCACTTGTAGATCTTCAAGTGGAAAATGGGGTTTCTCTTTAACAGTGGCCTGTCTACATGATCAATAGCTGTGCCATCGAAACCTACAACTGAATTTGAGGTTCCTGGAGACAGTGGGTTTATCCTGAGCTCAGGACTTCCAAGTGGTGCTTTTGCTTGAGTTTTGCTTGCTCTGGAAGAGTAGCGTCTGAGTTTGTCCATGTCAGGTTTGCTTCCATGCATTTCTGCTCTTTTTAAACCTTTTTTACTTCCTTCATAAATTTTGGACATTTTTCCTCTATATTCTTTGGGATAAAGCCTCTTTTTTCTTTTTTTAAGACAGGGTTTCTCTGTGTATCCCTGGCTGTCCCGGAACTCACTCAGCAGACCAGGCTAGCCTCCATCCACCTGCCTCTGCTGGGATTAAAGGCATGCCTCAGCCCCCACCCCCCAGTGAGAGCATATTTCTTTATTTTAACTCTTTCCTTCTACACCTCTCACAGAGAAAACCTCTAATCTGCCATTTTACTGAGGCAGGATAGAAGACACAGAAAATTGTGGAGCCATGAGAAGGGAAATGAGCCCCTCACTCTGGAGTCTGCTTCAAGCCATTCCTCATCTGAGGAAAAAAGAATCCCATCACAGTTCATATGTGCTGGTAAGGCTGCCACAGCAGAGTTGCTATCCTTTCATATACGGATATTTCATGCTGAATAGGAATGACCCACACAGAAGGCTGGAACATATGTAACACATATGATGCCAGTAGGGCCTTATTCCTTTCCCATACAGTTTTGAGAATCTCAAACAAAACTTTGGAGCTGGACAAGGAGGTGCAGGCCTTTAACCCCAGAACTTGGGAAGCAAAAGCAAGAGGATTTCTGAGTTCCAGGATAACCTGGTCTACAGAGAGAGTTCCATGACAACCAGGGCTACACAGAAAACAATATTTGTACGTCTTTCTATAGACTGCCAGTTCGTAAATAATGACATGGAGAATTTTTATTAATCAGGAAAGCTTGGCTTTAGCTTAGGCTTGCTCCTAACTAGCTTTAAAACTTAAGTTAACCCACTTATACTAATCTACATTCTGCCATGTGGCTCATTACCTCTTCCAGCACTGGATGCCTGACTTCCTGGGAAATCTTCATCTCCTCCTGAGGAATTTTTTTCCCTCACAACATTGTCTACAATGAATCTCTTAAGGGTCTTACTTTTTGCTATTGTTGTTTTGAGACAAGATTTCTCTGGGCAGTTCTGGAACTCATTTTGTAGACCAGGCTGGACTCATTGAGATCTGCCTGTCTCTGCCTAGTGAATGCTAGGATTAAAGGCATGCCCCAGCAAAGCCTGGCTCTTGAGGTTCTTAAGTATTGTTAATTAAGAATGGTTTCAAAGCTGGGTGGTGGTGGTTCACACCTTTAATCCCAAGACTCAGGAAGGGGAGGCAGGCAGATCTCTGAGTTCAAGGCCAGCCTGGTCTACAGAAGAAGTTCCAGGACAGCAAGAACTACACAGAGAAACCCTACCTGGAAAAAAATAAAACAAAACAATAAAACAACAAAAATAATAATGAACTCAAACAGAAGCTCAGGAGCAATTTTATTAGTGTTTAAAAAGAAAAACCCCAGGGAAGCACAGCTGTAAACTCCAGGAAAGAAGCCATGAGAAAAGTTAGATCCATGGTGGACAAGCAGCCATGTGGATAAGAGAGAGAGAGAGAGAGAGAGAGAGAGAGAGAGAGAGAGAGAGAGAGAGAGAGAGAGAGAGAGAGGGAGAGAGAGAGAGAGAGAGAGAGGGAGAGAGAGAGAGAGAGAGAGAGGGAGAGAGAGAGAGAGAGAGAGAGAGAGAACCCAAAATAATATAGAAAGTATACTTAAGTTTTGGGCAGTATCTGAAAGAGACAGAAAAAATTAAAAGTATGTTTTTGAGTTCTAACTCAGATCCAACAAATATCATCACTGCTTGGCTTGTAGGGACTGAGTGGGGCCAAAGATTGGGGGAGGGAAAAGTATCTCATTAAGGAGAAAACTATTTTACCTATCTCTTTGGCATGACTTAAGGTGAGCCCAAATTTCCTAGGGATGGTCCTTTGGCCAGGGTATTGAACTGGCCAAAAAAAAAAAGTTAGGTCTGCACCCAGAATAGAGATTCTGTCCTCTTGACCCAAAGGAACTTTTCCTTATTAGGTATTTATTGTCACTGTAACCTTACCATTACCTTCGGGCTTCCAATTTTGCTTTCCTGAGGACAACCTAAGTTTTGTTCCCTTTGGTAACATACCTTCTTTCTGAATATTTTAAGATTTTTTCTTCTGTTGCTGACATTTCCCAGTAAGCATCATAGTGTTGCTTTCCTGAGGCCCACATCTTGTGCAAGCATCAGGAAGTGCTGGCCATCTCTACTAATTATGTTTGTAGGAGGGAGTTCCCACACTAAATTACTGATGCCTAGTAGCCACCTGTGTGGTTACCAAACACTCCGGTGTACCAGGGACTCCAAATTTCCTCAATCCAGGATGCAGGATGTTCAAAGATAAAACTGGGACAGTATAAAGCTGGAAAAGCAAGGGCACTTTCTTCCTTCCTTCACATTACAGCCTTCCCCTCCTGAAGCACACACATTCCTTGGGGGAGGTTTTGTAAACTAGCAAGCCAGGCATAACTTCATACCATCCCTGAAACTTCTGCCCACTCTGGGCAGGAGACCCTGATGCTCAGGCTGGCTTACTTGGTCATCATTTCTTTCTCTGGGCAATGTTGTCTCCAGAACCTTGTCTCTATGCATAACAATCTCTCCAAGAAGCTCAACTTCTCTTTGAGCCTCCATTCAGAATAGAAAAAAAAAATCTTTGCCACAGGGCCTCTGGCCTCCATATACATCTTGGGTGTGGCTGGTTCCTACTCTATAGTCCTAGAACCTCCACATAAAAAGAGAAAAGAAAAATAAAAATAGACTTCAGGCCGGGCGGTAGTGGTGAGCACCTTTAGTTCCAGCACTTGGGAGGCAGAGGCAAGCGGATCTCTGAGTACGGCCTGGTCTACATAGTGAGTGCCAGAGAAGGGCAATGTAGTGAGACCCTGTCTAAAAAAAAAAAAAAAAAAAAAAAAAAAAAAAAAAAAAAAAAAAAAAAAAAAAAAAAAAAAAAGACTTCATTTTTCTACTACAGGAGTTGGTAAAGAAGGCGCATCGCATCACACTGACCTCCAGGGGGCAGTGTTACCCGACTTCACAAGCCACTGACTAGGAGCCGTGTGTGTGGCTTCACTCCAGAGCCTGTGCTGGCTTCCCACTTCCAAGAATCCTCTCTCTCAATCCGTGTTAGAATATGCCCTTACGTGCCCTGCAGTACATTGATTTAATTTTTTTCACTAATCTGTCCTGCTTTTCTCTCTTTATACTAATATTTTTAAAAGCAAATGCTGTTCTCATAAGACCCTCATTAACTGGGTGAATAAATTAATGACAGACCTCTGGGTTCCACGAAGATTCTAAGTGTAGCACACACTGGAAACCCGGGATAACAGCTCTCCGGAGAGAACATCTGCGGGAGGAAGCTACAGTAGAAACTGCTGAGTTAGCAGGGTTCTGGGGCTGAATGGACGCGGTTACTTCTGTAAATCTTGTCTTGACAGAATTACACCCGGGCCGAGTGCCATTGCTTCCTCCGCCTTAAATTTGATTTATAAACTGCGGCCACAGCTTCTTTCCCCCTCAAACCTGCAGCTCTGCTTCAGCATCCAGCCTGGAAAGCTTGCCATAGACATCCCCAGTAAACTTTTACCGCTCGCCTCCATGTTCGGTGTTCGTGCAGATATTGGATTCAAACCAGAGGCACCAGATCCCCTCCGATTACTAGAATGCAAATGGAGAGCTACACTTTAATCTTAGGTGTATGAGTGTTTTGCCAGTTTGCATGTATACCACCACAGGCATTCGGCGCCCTCGGAGGTCGGAGGAGTACCAGATATCCTGGAACTGCAGTTGTGGGTGGGTTGCTGAGATCCCCTTAACCGATCAGCGATCTCTCCAGCCCCCGAGAACTACTAATTTTAATATGCTCAGCCACCACAAGGCCCCTCAGAGCGAATCCACCTTAGGTAGTCCACCCCCTAAAGAAGCACTCTCTGACCGAGACTGATTTCCGCGGAGTCCCACCCCTCCGCTGTGCACGCCCCACACAAAAGGGCCAGTTCGGTTAGGCACGCCCCGGCTCCAGCCTTGCTCCGGGTTGGGAAGGGGCCTCCTGGGGTAAACGCATGCGCACTTCTTCCTCTTCGTCTCCGGTCACACCTTCGCATTTTGCCAGCGATTCCTTTTTGTCCCTTACTGCGTGCGGTGTCAACTTCCCCGCGGAAGTGCCTGCTGCCAGGGAAGAAGATGGCGGCCACTGAGGCGCTACCTGGGGCTGCGGCCCGGCGAGCGAACAAGCGCGGTGGCGGTGGCGGCGGTGGCGGCGGCGGCGGTGGCCGGGGCTGCGGAGGGACCCAAGGCGCGGAGGAGGAGCCGCCGCCGCCCCTCCAGGCCGTTCTAGTGGCGGACAGCTTCAACCGCCGCTTCTTCCCCATCTCCAAGGACCAGCCTCGGGTGAGCGCCCGACACGCGAGCAGCCCGCGGGCCTGGAGGGTGGCGGGGTTTGCAGGAGGTTGTCACTGTGGCTGGTTAGTGAAGCGTGCTCTGGATGTTACCCTAAACTCGGATTTCTCTGGACGGCAGACGTGGGTTCTTACAGGGCTCCATGCAGTCTTGGAGAAATGGAGAGGGCTGCATGTAGCAGTGCTTGACAGAAGATTTCCCAGGGGGATGTGGTAGCGCAAGGGGGCCCTCCGCCGCCTTTTACCTTGCAAGAGAGATGGGTAGTTAAAGAAATAGCTTCGGAAAGAGAAAGGACTGGATCTCTTACTGGTGCGGGCTTTTCCCTCTCCATCTTCTGAAACGAGGACTAAATGGGTGGGTTGTCATCTCCCCCAGAATTATCCAGACATAAGAAATTGGTCTTGGGCTTGCAGACTGCTGGGTCACTCAGCAACCTATACTTCACTCAAACAGAGAGTTGCCTTTGACTTAAGAAAACTTCCTGAAGCTTAATGGGCTGTTCATTTTGACAAGTCTTTGAGTGGTTGCCTATGACTCTTAGTGGCAATAGAAGGAAATTTTATAGAAGAAGGCCTTATTGCTTAGAGTTCTGGGGCTATTTTAGGGCCAACATTTGTCCATTGTCAGCACTGGTCTACTATGACAAGTCTGTATCTGATAACCATGCCTACTAAGCCCAAATCCAAGTACCTTAGACTGAACCTTAGAGCATTTCATGAATAGCACAAGCAGGAATCTGTTTACTTTAGAATTAAGAGATAAAACAAGCTAGTGTCTGGAAACACTGATAGAAGCATTGTTGCCATGGGGTGTCCAAAGTATAGTCATGGATTGAAGACCTTTTCCTACCCTGCCGCGTAGGTCCTCTTGCCCCTGGCCAACGTGGCACTAATTGACTACACTCTGGAATTCCTGACTGCCACGGGTGTGCAGGAAACATTTGTCTTTTGCTGCTGGAAGGCTGCTCAGATCAAAGAACACTTACAGTAAGGCTCCACACCTTTTCTTTTATGTGTTCACCATCTTTTCCCAGTTCCCCCACCCCCCAGGATGGTTATGACAAAGTTAGCATGAGTGAGGTGGAAAAAGAAAATGTTCAGATCTCATGGGAAGTTTAGTTTTTCCTGAGGTAGGCTGCTGCAGGGCCCTCTGCCTTAAGCTTCCGGTACAAGAAGTCAAGGTTGACATGGTTTTCTGAGTCTCACGGAGTTTAGTCTCATGAGTTTTACTTTTTATTTGATGGCCTCAGTGTTACTAGAAGAGCATCTGTATCTTTCCACTGAATTTCTAAATATTGTCTATTCTGGCCCCAAGAACAAGAGCTCTTCACCCTTGACTCCCCACTGCCCACCTTTGTTTCAAGTCCACGGGAAGTTTAAGCATGTATTTGTTAAAATTTTGAGAAATAAGGACTAACATATTAGCAGGTTTTCCATGGTTTAGTGTTTAAATTTTATATAGACATGAGGACAAGAAAGACAGCATGAAAAATACATTCCCAGAGTACTTCTGTACCCTAGATTTTAGCAAGATTTTAATTCAAACTCACCTTTGAAGACAGGAGTTGAGGTCTAAAAAGGAAATAGCCATATTTCTCTACCCCATAAAACTAATGACAGTGGGTGCTGAAACCATTCATTATAGTTCCTAAGTCTCTTTGAAGCCAAGGACGCTGGCAGGAACCCAGAAAAGCCATAGAGAAGTTTGAATGCTAAAGGGAAGTTGATTACGTCTTTGGCCATTTGCTTAACTTACCATTCCTCCCACCACCTGTCCTACAGGAAATCCAAGTGGTGCCATCCTACATCCCTCAACATCGTTCGAATAATTACATCAGAGCTGTACCGATCACTAGGAGATGTTCTTCGTGATGTTGATGCCAAGGCCTTGGTGCGCTCTGACTTTCTTCTGATATATGGAGATGTGGTCTCAAATATCAATATTACCAGAGCCCTAGAGGAACACAGGTCAGGGCGGGGAATAATTGTAGGGCAAGACTTAGACCATCAGGGCCCTAAGATGACTCTACCTCCTGTGCTTTATAGATTAAGACGGAAGCTAGAAAAGAACGTGTCTGTTATGACAATGATCTTCAAGGAGTCATCCCCCAGCCACCCTACACGCTGCCATGAGGACAATGTGGTGTTAGCTGTGGATAGTACCACAAACCGAATTCTGCATTTCCAGAAGACACAAGGCCTCCGGCGATTTTCATTTCCCTTGGTGAGTGGGTATCTGGGGAACTCCAAGGAGGAGGGACTGAGCTTCTAGAAGGGGTAAGTTAAAGCCTCTGTGACCTCTCCCACAGAACCTGTTCCAGGGCAGTAGAGATGGAGTGGAGATTCGCTATGATTTACTGGACTGTCATATCAGCATCTGCTCTCCTCAGGTGAACTCTCAAGAACAGGGCTGCTCTGGGGTCTGTTGTCACACCCTTTCAAGACCAGCCATCATGTCTTCTTGCTCCTTTTTTATCATTTGTATAGTAAAGAGGTGCTATTACCTCATTCCCAGTATACTGGTAACCCAGTTTAGAGTTTTTTCCATAGCCAATTATTAGGGGTTTGATAGTTCTCAGGGACTTAATCTTTGTTTCCTGGGAAAGTACTTAAGTACCTGTTCCCCCACAGGTAGCCCAACTCTTCACAGACAATTTTGACTACCAAACTCGAGATGATTTTGTGCGAGGCCTGTTAGTGAATGAAGAGGTGAGAATAAACTTCCCTCTAGGGGTTAATCTTACTGGTAACCTTTGGTTCCCTCTTGTATTTCATAAGCCGTAAAGGGAGGGGTATAGCTAGAAAGCTGGGAGAAAGACTCCTAACAAAAACTGGGCCATTGTTGAGTGGCCAAGAGGCACTGAAAAGGTTTAGGGAAGTGTTCTGTTTTGGGACTGTCTTCGTGTCTTGCTTGACTGGGTGATCACTCTTTCTCTTCCTTTAGATCCTAGGAAACCAGATCCACTTGCATGTGACAAGTAGGGAATATGGTGCCCGGGTCTCCAACCTACACATGTACTCAGCTATCTCTGCTGACGTCATTCGCCGATGGGTCTACCCTCTCACTCCAGAAGTAAACTTCACTGACAGCACGACACAGAACTACACTCATTCCCGACACAACATCTACCGAGGGCCTCAAGTCAGCCTGGGCCATGGCAGTGTTCTGGAGGAGAATGTACTTCTTGGAGCTGGCACTGTCATTGGCAGCAACTGCTCCATCACCAACAGTGTCATTGGCCCTAACTGCCACATTGGTGAGCACAGCTGGGGAATCCAGCAGCAGTCCCACCAATATGGGGCTGGAGTATGTCTCCAGAAGCTAGGGAGTAAGGAACTAGAGTCTGGGGAGATGGCTCCATGGCTCCATGGTTAAGGGCACTTGTTGCTCTTACAGAGAACTCAGGTTTGGTTCCCACTATTCAGATAGTAGTTCACAACCATCCTCACCTACAGTTCAGGGGAATCCAATAACCTGACCTCCTGAGGCACCAAACACACATGTGGACACATACATCCGAAATTAAATTTATAGATATTGAGAGTTGGGGTGGGAGAAGAAAGAAAGGAGGCCTTGTGCTTATTTTTTTGAGACAGCTGGTCTTGATTTTAAAGAGACGCACTTGCTTCATCCTTCCAAGTGCTGGGATTAAAGTCAGGACCCCATCCCACTTCCCCAGTGTGTTGGCCCACATTTACAACCCCAACACCTGGGGGATGGAGGCAGGAGGAGATAAGTTAATTGGCTACAGCTGTGTATAACCCATCTACTTAGGAAGATAACTTGGTCAGGGCTTTGAGGCCAGTTTGGGCAACAAGACAGTGAGACTCATCTCAGAAACAGACAGACAGACAACAGAACAAAGGCATAGGGAGAGAATAAGAGTTTGACAGCTCATGTGTGGACTGCCTCTGCCCCCTGCGTGTACCACCACCTCCCAGCTTAATATGACCTTTAAGATGGCTGTTCACATTCTGGAATGTCCTCTCCTAGGCTCATATTTGGGACCAAATGGAGAGAGCATGAACTAATAACCTGTTTAACCATTACAGTTTACAGAGGACTTTTGCATGTGTTAGTTCTTTTAACCCTCAAAGAAGTGGTCTTGCCCTGGTAACAGCTGCCCGGGTAACAGCTAATGTGAGGTATTCTGGTTGTGAGCTCGAAGTGTTCTTTTTGCTCTCCTGTAATGGTGGTTTTCCTCTTGACAATTCACTTTGGTTGAAGAATCTGACCATAGTGTAGCCCTCTAAATCCAATAGTAGAATCAAATTCTGTGCTACACAGAGATGGAATAACTTGATTCTCCTTGCTGGTGTGGACATGACTGAATAAGGTCCACAGTTCATTCTGAGAAATCCTGAAGGCTCTCAGGTTAAGCCATATTATTTGTAAAATCATTGTAAACTTAGTAGAAGATGGTCAGATTGCTCTTGAGCTGACCTGTTGGCAGGTGAGTATCAGAGTTAGGTGGGAGCTGGGGCTGCTGTCAATCGGCCTTGTCCTCCATGAAGGACTCTGTTTCGGAGGTGGAGCCCTGAGTGACCAGAAGTCCTCATTCTGAGCCAGGTGATAATGTGGTACTGGACCAGGCCTACCTGTGGCAGGGAGTTCGAGTGGCTGCTGGATCACAAATACACCAGTCTCTGCTCTGTGACAAAGCTGAGGTCAAGGAACGAGTTACACTGAAGCCCCACTGTGTCCTCACTTCCCAGGTAAGGCCTCTTCCAGACTATGCACAATCCCTGAATTGAATAGTGATTGTGCCAAGTCAAGGGGACCATATTCCCTATAAATAAGCCTGCAATGAAGGCCCAAGTTTCTTTTACCTTCTACTTGGCTTTGTATAAAACCAGAACAGAACAAAAAGCATCGTTCTCATTGTCAAAATACAGTTCTCTTGAGTGCATTATTAAGTCAGTGCCACTTGGTTTTTCTTTTCTTTTAGGTGGTTGTAGGCCCAGACATCACACTGCCTGAGGGCTCGGTGATCTCTTTGCACCCTCCAGATGCAGAGGAAGATGAAGATGATGGCCAGTTTAGTGACGATTCTGGGACTGACCAAGAAAAGGAGAAAGTGAAGCTGAAAGGTGTGAGGCTCAACAGGTGTGGGGCATCTATGCATCTCTCTGCCCATAGAAAAGCCTGCTGCTTTCCAGAGAAACTGATGCTGCTGCTAGGCCTTCTCAAAAGATGAATGCCTTTTCCAGGTTATAATCCAGAAGAAGTAGGCTGTGAAGGCCAAGGATACCTCTGGAAAGCTGCAGATGTGAACATGGAGGAAGAGGAAGAACTACGTCAGAGTCTTTGGGGTGAGCTAGATCTTACACCTGCCTGCCTTCATTTAGTCCAAGTAGCCTTAAGAACTTTGAGTGCCTTGGAATCTGATTATTATTGGGTCCTCAATTCATATGTTATATGGACAGGACACATATATTGCTGTCTGTCGGTGTTTGGGTCTGGTCTGTGTGTTTGTATAGACCACTACTAGAACTGGTTCTCTCTTTCTCCACCATGTGCGTCTTGAGGATTGGCAGTATGTGCCCTTACGTGCTGAGCTACTCCCTTGCTCCCCTCCACCACTCATGCTTTTTGTAAAAGATAGGCTCTCTGTAACCCAGGGTAGCCTTGCCTGACCTTGAGCTTCCCGATCCCCTCCATTTCCTCAATGATGATACTACAGGTGTGCATAGCACAGCTGGTTTTGTGTAGATGGGAGCCGGGCCCTGCACCAGCCGAGCTGTATCACCTGCTCCTCCTCTCTTTGTTCTCAGGACTCAAGATCAATATGGAAGATGAGAGTGAGACCGAGAGTGAGCGAAGTGTGGATGCTGAGGAGCTGGACAGCCGAGCAGGGTCCCCTCAGCTGGATGACATCAAAGGTGTGAACAGAGTGGGAAAGTGTATTCTTTGTATCAGCTAGCCAAAGGCTCAAGTTTCTACCATTAAGGCTTTGCTTAAAATCCAACTAGATGACTTAAAGCAAAGCATGCTCGAAAGGTGAATTTCTTTCTTTTCAGTGTTCCAGAATGAGGTCCTGGGAACACTGCAGCGAGGCAAAGAGGAGAATATTTCTTGTGAGAATCTAATCCTGGAGATCAACTCTCTCAAGTAAGAGTAACCCCTTCCTGTTTTCTTCTCTGGGTTGCTCCAAAAACAAAGATGTTCTCTCCAAGTGTTTCTTCCCAGGGTAGGAGACTGGATAGAAGGAGACCAGGAGTGTTGGGAGCAAGAACATTATCATCTAGCCTCAGTGTAGATTTCCTCTCCTCCAGCACCGTCACAACCCTCCTGCTCTTAGAGGGAAAGACAGTGAACCCTGCACTCATGCCGTATTAGTTACTTTTGCTGCAACAAAAGGCCGGGAGGAAGCACCTGGAGAAAAGGAGTGGTTTATTTTGGCTCACAGTTTGAGGATATAGTTCTTGGTGGCAGGAGCAGCTGGTCACAGGGTATCTGCATTGGAGCAGCAGATGTGGATGCTGGTGCTCAGCTCAGAGAAGAGTGCTACCCACACCTGGGCTAGGTCTTCCCACGTGTCCAGAGATTTGTGTATTAGAATGATTCCAGGTCCTGTCAGTTGGACCATCACTATTAACCATAACACATGCAAATTTCTCCACAGGTATGCCTACAACATTAGCCTAAAGGAAGTGATGCAGGTCCTGAGTCATGTGGTCCTGGAGTTCCCCCTGCAACAAATGGAGTCCCCGCCTGACCGAAATCGCTACTGTGCCATGCTGCTTCCTGTAAGCAAAGACTGAGTGAGGCCAGATGCTAGAGATTAAGTAGAGGCAGCCAACCATCCGCAGTGCTCGACTTAAAAGGAGATTAGGAGTCGGTGGGCTTGCTATGGGGCACGTGCTACTTCTGGGTCTGTTGTTGCCTTTGGAAAGTGGGTCTGGTAATATCTACTACTGAATGGTCTTTGAGACTCCAGGACTGAGAGTTTTTCAGGTTTCCAAAAGGATATTCATAAACAGTACTGGGAATCAGGTATTATGGAACATTCCTGTAGTTTAACTTCCAGGAAGATAAGACAGACGGATCGCTGGAGCCTAGCCAGGATAACATAGCAAAGTTTCATCCTAAGACCAAACAAAGTCTAAAACAACATGAAGAATAGACCTGGTGTTACAAAGCCCATAATGATGTGACCCAGAACAAGATTAACCCTTGGATGAGGATAGGTATTTTGAGACAGTCACCAGCATCTGTCTGACCCACTTTTTCCTTCCCTGAGAAATCTCATCCTTTCCAACTTCTTAAAAAGTTCTTAGATGCCCCTCACATGATTCCATACTGCCCATGTCACCTCCCTCTTGTCCTTTTGTGCCCTCAGTATTGATTGTCTTTGCTGTTCAGCTTTGGGAGCTTGCTAAGGAATAGATCCACTTCATTTCTCCCCTTCCCTCCTCTTCCCATAGCTGCTCAAAGCCTGGAGCCCTGTTTTTAAGAAGTACATAAAGCGTGAAGTTGACCATTTGGAAACACTGGCAGCCATTGAGGACTTCTTCTTAGAACATGAAACTCTTGTTCCTTCCATGGCCAAGGTGAACACCATCTCTCACCACTTTTCCTGCATGTGCATTGAAGCAGGCCTTCATGACCCCTACAGAAACCAAGGTTAACTTTGCCTAGCCTACAGTTTATTCACCACACCATCTTCCCTAGGATCATGCTTACTGCTAGAGTAATGCAGCATAGAAGCAGGCTGGTTGGTACTGGTGAGGCAGCCATTAGGGGTTGGCCTGAGGTTTCACTAGCCAACATTCAGCAGGAGGTCCACAGGCCATGCCTGTCTCAGTACTGGAAAGAGCTGTTCACTCTTGTCTTTCTTTTAGGTGGTGGTGATGATGATTTGACTTGGTGTGTATTTGTTTTCCTTAAACTTGCCTTAAACCTGTGATACAATTGACTTTGGATTCCTGATCCTCCTGCCTCCAGCCCTCAACTATTGGCATTACAAACACATTATCACTGCCCACTTTCTTTTCTGTTTTGAAGAGGCTACTTGGTGTGTGGGAGGAGTCTCCAATGTTAGCCATCATTGTTATATCCTCAATAGATCCAAAGAGACCCTGAGCTGCCCATTCACTTACTTTCTACAGGTTCTGATGGATTTTTACCAGCTGGACATCTTGGCTGAGGAAACAATCCTGAACTGGTTTAGTCAAAGAGACATAACTGACAAAGGCCAGCAGTTGCGCAAGAATCGACAGGTATGCTAGGCTGCCCCCTGCTCCCTGGATGCCCTAGTCCTCTACCTTAAACTGTAGGGACTTTTTGGTCCAAGAACAGGGAATACATGCTTCTCCTCTAGCAGCCATCCCCTCTGCTTCTTTACAGCTGCAGAAGTTCATCCAATGGCTAAAAGAGGCAGAAGAGGAGTCCTGTGATGATGACTGGTGATGTCGGCTCCCATGGCGTGTTTCTGGTTGTTCTCCTAACAGATAGGCAGAACAAGAAAGCTAGCTACCGAAGTGTGAATGGCCACTCCAGTATTCTTCCTACTGCTGGCAATCTTGTGCTTCTCATCCTGACTCAAGTTGGGATGTGGGAGGTTAGACTGAAACAAAACTCTAGGGAAAGTCTACACCGTGCAACTGGAGGTAGGCCAGAGGAAGCACTTTGTTCTCCAGCTTTCCCTCAGGGAACAGTAAAGAGCCACTGGCCCTCTCTGTTGTTTGTATTTGTTAACATTAAAAAGGGGGATGTATTGGGTTTCTCACCAACTCTGCCGATCAGCCAGGAGAGAAATTATACAATCTGACTTAGCTGCTTTTTGCCAGTGCCTGGAGTCAAGGGAGAAGGGTTGAGGTGGCCACAAAGTGGTGCTATGACCTGATTAATTCCAATTCCCTGGCTCAAGGGAAGTGAGTCTTCCCAAGCTCCCTGTGACCTGTGGTCATGTGGTGGTGTGCCAGAGCCTATTTCTACAGCCTTTCCAGATCCGAACACCCTCTACTGAAGGGTGATGGTGCCAGGCATATTTGAAGCCATCTGCCACTCTAGCCTTTTCCAGCTGACCCAGTATTTGTTTTGTAGAGGTGCTGGGCCACATTCATCTTCAATGATAAGAAAATCCACTGGATGTAGGAGCACATGCTTTAATCCCAGCACCTTGCAGGCAGATCTCTGAGTTCAAAACCAGCCAGGACTGCTACAGAGAAACGCTGGGGACAGTGGGAGAATAAGGAAACCCACCTAAGATGTTCTGAATCTTTCAGGGCAGAACTAAGAACTTTAACCTTATATAGTCCAGAACTGTCTGCTTCAGTGAAGTGAAAACTGTCCCAGAATGAAATGAAGCCTAAAGGCAGGAATGGACGTGCTGAGAACATAGATGTTCCTGCGAAGTGCGCTTCCACTTATGCCTAGTTCAACGTGTGGCAGGGATTCTGCTCAGCGTGATTTCATTTGACCTTGGTCATCAGCCCTGTAAAGTAGTCCTTGTCATTTTTTGATGAGATGCCTGCAACTCAGAGAGACCATGTAACTAGTCATTCATAGAAGCAAAGTTTGCTTCTGACTTTAGGACTGGACTTTGTCACTGTGCTATGCAGCTCCTATAACTTTAACACACTCCTTTGTGAGGTCCTTGTTGCCTTCACGTAGAGTGAATCATTAAGTTTCTCCTGACACCAGTCTGAAGTAAATGTCACATTTGATGTTATAGACAAAATGGGTGCCTTTGTTTCAGTTGAATGGAAAGGAATAAGCTAAAGAAAGGGCTGCTGAACTCTACTTGGTGCAGAGGCATTTTTTAAAAGGAAAAACAAAAACATTTTGGCATGGTAGCAATGCTTGTCAGCACTTTCCTAGCCTGAGTTATAGGAGACCTTGGCTGGCCGGTTCTAGGATCTAATACCTGGAGCACATAGAGAGATGATGGCCTATACCTGTACACAGTGTGCAGATCAGAAGTGACAGAACCTGAAGGGATCTTCTAGTTACGGTATTAGAGAAGGTGTTACCAAACTTCATAGATCTCCAACTTCATAGAAAAATGCCCATGAAGGAGTTATAGGAAGGCGTGCGACTCCATAAGGAGAACAGAAGATGGTGAATGGCAATATTTCAAAAAACTAGAAGTGGAATAGTAACCGCTAGAGAGATGGCTCAGCAGTTAAGAGCACTTGTTCTTACAGAGGACCCAGGTTTGATTCCCAGCACTCACTGAGCTTAATTCCGGTTCCGGGATGCATATGATACACAGACAAACATGTAAGCAAAATACTCATTCACGTGAAATAAATCTAAAGAATAGTGTTAATGGAATAGTAAAGGGTGACTTAGAATAGATGATTCTTCTTGCTGATGTAGAGTATTATTAACAAGCCAGTATAAAGTCTAGCACAGTGGTTCTCAACCTTCCTATGCCTCTACCCTTTAATACATTTGCTCACATATGCGCAGGATGGCTCACTTCCAGCCATAAAATTATGTTTGTTGCTACTTTATAGCTGTAATTTTGCTGCTGTTATGGTTTGTAATATAAATATCTGTTTTTGGATGGTCTTAAGCAACCCCTGTGAAAGGGTTGTTTGATTCCCCACCACTACCACAGGTCTTGACCCACAGGTTGAGAACCACTCACAGATCTAGCCAGGTAATAAACCTCTTCTCTGCAAGAAATGGACACTTAAGTCTGTGAGCAGTTGTAGCGAGGAAATCACCAGACAAAAATGTTGAAGAAGGTCATGAGAGACCAGACGTAGTCTCAAGTTCGGTATATAAGGTTTACTAGTTAAGTTTCACTATGGTAACGGAGCAATTGGGAGGTGAGGCCAGAGAGGTCAGGAGCTCATGGTCATCCTCAGTTTCAGGTCAGTCCAGGCTATGCCACACCTTGTTTCAGAAAAAAATCAAAACTTGCCAGATTTAGAGAGCCTGTGAGTTAGTTCCCAGCATGATGAGCTCCCATGGGATTTCAAGATGTCAGAGCCGTGACTCATGCAGTTGGGATGGAGTATTAAATCGAAGACTTAAGGAAAACTGATTGCTTGAACACTGCATGCACATATTTACTTGGATCCCTTGTCTAAAACAACCAAAGGAAGGAAAAAACGGCCTCTGAATATTGATATTTTTCCTTTCTGTGACCCTCCCAAAGAAAACCTCCCCTACTTTACCACCCTGCGGTGAAACTTACGAGCCTTTATCCATAGAGCTTCCAACCTGCATCTTAGTGCCTCACATGTAGTAAAGGCTCCGACATTTGAAGCAGAAACAACGCATAAAGGGAAACGAGGAAGCACTGGAAAAGTAGGATACTCCAGAAACTTTAAGGGCAGAAATAAAGCAATAGTTAGGATTATGAAAACTCAAGAGAGGGAAAAGATTGGAGAAAAGAGTTCTTAGAACCCCTGGGCCTGGCAAAATGACTGAGCAGGTAAAAGCGCTTGTTCTACACGCCTGCTGACCTGAGTTCAAGGGAAAAGTTCAGTTCCCAGAACCCATAGGGGAAGGCAAGAACTGGCTCCTGAAAGTTGTCTGGCCTCCACATGCTTGTGCAACTGCAGTGATAACAGTAACAGCCTTAAGTGACTAAGAAGTGGAGGACTAGATAGGATGGAGCTACTTCATTGCATTCTCAGCCTTGCATATGCTTGCCTCTTAATCAGGAGAGGTCAGTTTGATTTTATTTTCCCCAAGCCTTGGTAGATTTGTTTTTATTCTCTCTGGTCATACATAAATACTAATATGTCAGATAACAAAAGCCTGATTTATTGGATAAATAAGTGGCTAAAGGGTTCTAATAGTAGGAAATTTTGTAATAAGATGAAATTGTCAAAAAAAATAATAGAGGCAAAAAGAACATACAAAGAAGCAATCCAGAAGGTCTAACATCTAATGTCATAGCAAAAAAAAAAAGTTAGTAGGACTGGAGGGATGGCGGGTTAAAAACACTGACTGCTCTTCCAGAGGTTCTGAGTTCAATTCCCAGCAACCATGTGGTGGTGGCTCACAACCATCTAGAGTGAGAATCTGGTGCCCTCTTCTGGTGTGCAGGCAGAACAGTGTATGCATAATAAACAAATCTTTAAAAAGAAAGAAAGAAAAAAGAGGATAGTATCCACTCAAGACATTGTTACATTTCTAGATACCCCAAATGCCTGGCACAGTGAATAAGGGAAGATCCCCCACTAAGCAAAGCTGTTAAATACCTTTAGTCCCAGTTTATCAGACTCTGAGGGAGGATGGTTTGAACACAGAAATTAAAAACCAGCCTGGGCAACAGAGTCCCAGGAATTAAAAAAAAAAAAAAAAAAAATGCCCCAAAGGCTTCTAGAAAGAAGCCAAGCCTTGGAATGATACCAAGTGGAACTAGAAAATAAATGGCTTCAAAATCCTGAAGGAAAATTATTCTCAACTCATTTTTCAAAAATACTTGCATGTGTGATTATGTGGGAGTATTGAGGGGCACACACATACCAGGGTGTCTGTGGAAGAAAGGCTTGGAGGAATTCTTTCCTCATGTGGATCCTGGGGATCAAACTCAGATTGTCAGGTGTGGCCTCTACACTGAGCCACTGCACCAACCTTCAATCATATCTCAGATACACAGCTCAAAAACAATCAGAGCTTAAGTGGTAGAAATCTTGCCTACATTCACAAGACCCTTAAGGGGGGGGGGAGATCCTTCCTCTCTGAGTGTGGTGGCACAAGCCTGTGACTCTACGCAAGACTTCCAGTTTAAAGCTAGCCTGAGCTACTTGCGTTCCCAGCTACAGATCCCAGTCCTAAAGAAACAAAACCAAAATCACATTTTTTATTCTTTCAAAGAAACTGGTCAAAGGATGCAATAAACTTAACTAAAACATGAATAAAGTGTCCAAGAAACAAATCCAGATTGGAGGGGAAGTGAAGGGAGTTCTGGGGATATAGAAAAATCCTTGGATGACGGTTGCTCAGGTGGAGGCAGCAAGCAGTATTCACAGAGCAGAAGGAAAAGTTCCAGGGACACGAAAACCTAGATTTCTAATAGAATGGACTGAGTGAACAATATGTGTCCTGAAAACGACTGAACAGTGTGCAAAGAACAACAAAAAATAATAAACGAACCAAGAGAAGCAAAAAGTTGTAAAAGAAACAAAAGAATTATTAGATTTAGAAGTATGTGTTGAAAGATAGTTAAAATACTGTCAGTTGTCAGACGCTTCTGGCCTGGCTCTGAGGTGTGGGCCCACAGCCCCAAATAATCACACAAAGTCTGATACTGATTACATGCTGTTTGCCCTATGGCTTAGGCATATTACTTGATAACTCTTAAACTAACCCGTGATTAGCAAAGTGGCTTGGTACCATTCTTCAGAGCATTTTTGTTTTCTTACCTCTGCATCTGCTGGCATCTCTGCTGTTCCTCCTCCTCCCAGAGGTTTCTTAGTCTGGTAGCCCCTCCTAGACTTCCTGTCTGCCTTCTGGCCAATCAATCATCGTTTTATTAAACCAGTAGGAGGGACAAATATCTATGGTGTACAAGAGCATAATCCTACAGCAGTCAGTATTAAGTACCATCTAGTTAGTAAGTATAATTTCAGTATTTTAAGAAAGTAAATGATGAATAACTCCAGTTCCAGGGGATCTGACACGCTCATAGATATGCATGTGGTAAAACATCAATGTACATAAAATTATTTAATAAGGAAAAAAAAAAGGAGGATGGACGCCTTTAATCCCAGCACTTGGGACGCAGAGCCAGGTAGATCTCTGAGTTCAAGGCCAGCCTGGTTTACAGAGAGAGTTCCAGGACAGGCTCCAAGACTACAGAGAAACCCTGTGGGGGAGGGTGGGGGGAGTAAAAGGTAGAATTTAACAGGCAGTGTCTAGAATATGTAAATCAAGAAATAGGCATCAGCCACTCCAGAAGCAGAGGCAAGAGAGTAGAAAGTTCAAGGCCATCCTGTACTTTCATTTTTAATACTGGAGCAGAAGTGGCTCAACTGTTAAGACGGCTTACTGCTTTAACAGAAGACCTGAGTTCAATTCCCAGCATCTACGTCATTGGTGAATGGTTCACAGCTTATTGTAACTCTTAACTCCAAGAGACTGATGCCCTCTTCTGACCATTTCAGATACCCAAATGTGTGCACATACACATATAAGTAAATCTTGACAGACAGTGGTAGTGCACACCTTTAATCCCAGCACTAAGGAGGCAGAGGCAGGTGGATCTCTAAGTTTGAGGCTAGCCTGGTCTACACAGTGAATTCCAGCTCATCCAGGGATACAAGAGAAACCCTGACTTGAAATTTCAAATAAATACATTGTAGCAGGCTTTTTTGGACCAGCAGCCCCCAAATCATGACACAGAGACTGATTATTAGTTATGAATGCTCAGCCTTCTCTTATACTTGTCCCATTAGCTCTTAGAAGTTAACTGAACCTGTTTCTCTTCATCCACATTTGCATCAGGGCTTTTTACCTTTCTCTCATTCCGTACATCCTAATCCCTGTCTGTCTGCTGCCTGCACATCCCTTTCTTTCTCTCTGGTTCTCTCCTCTCCTGATTCTCTATGCCTGCGGCCCCAGCTGTCTTTCTACTACCTAGCTATGGGCCAATCAGCTTTTAGTTCTATCAATCAGGTGTCTTAGGCAGGTAGAGCAACACATCTTTACATGTTAAACAAATGCAGCATAAACAATGTAACACATCTTTACAAGTTAAACAGTTGCAGCATAAACAAATGTAATGCATCTTTACAGTTAAGCAAATGCAACATAAACACATGCAACACATCTTTGCCTAGTTAAAGTTATAATCCACAACAATAAATCTTGAAAAAGATTTTAATATTGGTTAGTTATGCATACATATTACTTGGAGAAAAAGATTAAATGAAGTATAAGAATTTAAGACATGTATATAACTATCGCTGATTATGTTCTTTTGCCTATAATCAAAATCTGGTTACGATGTAATGAGAAAGGCTATAGAGGAAGATTGATGTTAGATTATGAAAGGCCTTGTGTATCATGTTGAGGATATTTGAAAGGCACATTGGGTAATATGAAGAGGTTTTGAGCAGAGGAGGTCCTGGCATTTCAGGTGACTAAATAGGTCCGGAAATGCAGGCTTGATAGCACATGGTAATCCCAGAAGTCAGAAGCCTGAGGTAGAAGGGTTGCTGGGAATTTAGAAGCCACCTTTGGTATACATTGTTACAATAGAGAAGCCGAACCCCTAGTTCTGGTTTGACACCTACTCTGTCTCATCATGCACGGACATTTGCCCCCGTCCTTTTCTTGTCTTCCTCCCTCCCTTCTTCCCTCCCTCCCGTCCTTCTCTTGTCTGCCTTCCTTCCTTCCTTCCTTCCTTCCTTCCTTCCTTCCTTCCTTCTCTTGTCTGTCTGCCTTCCTTCCTTCCTCTCTCCCTCCCTTCTTCTCTCCCTTCCTTTCTCTATTCTTTCTTTCTTTTCTTAGTTTGAGACAGGATTTCCTGGAACTTGCTGCGTAGACCAGGCTGGCCTGGAACTCAGAGAGCTACCTGTTTCTGTCTCTCTAGTGCAGGGATTAAAGGTGTGCGCCACTAAGACTGGTGGCTTGCACTCTTTCTATTATTTGTTTGGTTTGTTTGGGGGAGGGGGTGCAGTTCGAGACAGGGTTTCTTTGTGTAGCCTTGGCTGGCCAGGAACTCGGTCTGTAGACCAGGTTAGTCTCGAACTCAAAGATCCACCTGCCAGTCTCTCCCCTGAGTGCTAGGATTAGAAGCGTGCACCACCACACCAGCGCAAACCGTTTCTCAAACTAACTTGCTTATATGCGATGAGGTTAAAAGGATAAGAACTTAAACCTACTCGGCCCTCAAGGAGCTCAGTTCAGTACTGTTCTGTGTCAGCAGAACCCAAAGATCCACGCCGAAGCTACCGTCCCCCGGGGATCCAGCT
This sequence comes from Phyllotis vaccarum, assembly GCA_033318265.1. Taxonomy (NCBI): domain Eukaryota; kingdom Metazoa; phylum Chordata; class Mammalia; order Rodentia; family Cricetidae; genus Phyllotis; species Phyllotis vaccarum. The sequence continues at coordinate 186,803,453 of JARWLC010000002.1, forward strand.
AGGTCTTCCAATCCTGCAGAAGGTGGCACCTGCATTCCAGCCCTCCCTGGCTGCACAGGAGCCAGCAAACTGTTTGTTCCGTGGGCCCACCCGCTAGAGACTTCCATCTCCAGCGGCCTAAACCTGGAGCGCCAAGAACCGAGCGCCACCCGGCGGGTGGGCGGGCAGAGAGCAGCCAGCGCGGCTAGACGTCGGGACGGGGCGGGGCCGCGCTGGGCTCAGCCCAGAGCCTTGAGGGCCCAGGCCACCGGAAGAGTCGCGGTCGCCTGCCGAGCGCCGGGAGTGGGGAGCGGAAGCGGCGGCGGGCGGCGCTGGGACCCGGGAGCGGCCGGAGAACAAGGGAGCTGGCGCCCCGGCCGGCGGCTGAGCGGGGCTGAGCAGCGGGCCGCGCCGAGCGCCGCCGGAGGGGCCCGGCCCCGCTGCCCAAGCAGGCCGCGCGCCGCGGGGCCGAGGCCGGAGCCATGGGCGAGACCAAGATCATCTACCACCTGGACGGGCAGGAGACTCCGTACCTAGTGAAGCTCCCCCTGCCCGCCGAACGCGTCACCTTGGCGGACTTTAAGGGCGTTCTGCAGCGGCCCAGCTATAAGTTCTTCTTCAAGTCTATGGACGACGATTTTGGGTGAGGATGGCCCCCACCCCGCCTCCGGGGAGCCCCCGCCGCTCCGCGGCTGGGGGACAACGCGGCCAGTTCGGACTTCTGTCGCCGCACTGGGTTTTAGCCCCGCTTGCAGCGAGGGAACGGCTCACTTGGGACCCACTTGACTTTGAGGGACTCCCGATCACCTCTTAGAGGCCCTGCCTCCCTAGCCCTGCGGAACCCTAAACAATCAGTTCTACCACTCAAGCCCTCTCCCCACAAATCAAAGAAGTCCTCAGCCCACCTTCCAGGTGCCACCTCTTAAGCATAGAGTTGGGGTATATTGACACCCAGCCTGCCTTCCCCATCCTCTGAGCTCTGCAAGTCAGAGCCTTATTTGGAGTGTGCTGTATCTAAGGCCGCAGCTGGTGGGACTTTGAACTGGAGGAGTTGGGGAAAGGGGGGTTGCCAGGCTGGATGCTCGACCTGATGCTTTCTGAGCGTCCCCCCTCTCCCCTGCGCTAATGGGGTGTTGCCTGACCCAGAGGAGGAGTCCTCACTAGCCAGGTGCTGGGGCCTTTTCTCGCCAGATGGTGATCCCAGAGGAGATGTTGTAGACGGCTTCAGAGCCTGGATGGGAAGGCCAGGGAGGGCCTATTGGTGCTCTCTTGTCTTCCCCTCCCTACCCAGCTGCAGTCTGGAAGTAGGGACTGCCCCTTTAAGGGAGGTTGGAATGTTGGAGCCTGAGGGTTGTGTAGCAGCTGGCCTGAGAGGGGACACACACACACACACCCCACACCCCTCTCCCAGGGGCTGAGGCTTGCCCACGTTAACTGGACAGTAGGCCTAGAGGCCATGGAGAGGGGTCTCTCTCTCTCCGCTCTCCTTTTTTCTCCTCCTTCTTCCCCCTTCTCTACCCCCCCCCCTTCTAGGCCCTCCAGGCCTGAAGGTCCCTCTGATGCACTTGCCTGAGGCCTGCACTGTACTTGCAGCTGAGGCCCCAGAGCTGGGTGAGGGGTGACATTCTTCTCCCCCTGTGTTCTTTCGTCTGGCTTCTCTCCCAAGGCCTGCCCTCCAAGCCCCAGGAGGCAAGCACCTTCTGTCTCTGTCTGGCTTGTCATCTTCTGCCCTGGAACTCAGCATTTGATGAGCTCTTGAAATACTGTGTGTGGCAGTGTTTTGTACGCAGGAGAATAGATCTGACTATTCCCGGGTCTGTTCTTGCCCTGGGATGAGGACTCCAGTGTGTTTGTCTGTCTTTTAGTCTAGAGTTAAACATTCCTAATTGAAAGATCTTTTCAGGGTCTTTCTGGAAGAGTTGGGGATAGGTGGTGGGTGTCTCAACCTGGCTTGACCGAAATAAGGAGAACAGGACCTGAAGGACCTAGGATAATATTTCAGGGTATGCTGGGCCAGATGCCTTGAGAGATTAGAATAGTCTTGTATCTCCACCCCCACTTGCCTCTGCCTCCCAAGCAGACCACCATGAATGGGCTGCTTCCTGCCTTCCCAAGGTTGTTGTATGAGTAGAGCCTAACCACAATTATAAAAGGCCTCCTGTTACATCTGTTCACCACTCACAGAATATTTTTCTTTAAATCAGTTGTCCACTCCTTTTTCTTAGCTGACTAAACTGTTGATATGATACCAACTTCAGGCCTGATTATCTATTTCTATTTATTTCTAAACTGTGTTACAAAGAAATATCAAACTATTGAACTAAGCAACATTTATCATGTGCCACCTGAAGCCATCTTGTATCCTTCTGTGGTCCTTGAAGCACCCTTTGCAAATCTCAGTTGTCTGTTCTAGCACGGTTGAGAACAATGCTAATAATGAACTGGATGTGATTAATTGGTTGCTTTATCACGCACACACACCCCAAGGATAAATGACCGAAGCTCTTCTATTACAGAAGACTAATAGCAGTGAGAATTCTGTTCACAGTTTATTTCATTTCTTTATTTTACAAGCTGGTCATATCGCACATCTTTCATCTGTGAATGCTCATAGCAGCCTATGAAATGGGCGCTAATATGCCCACTTTGTAAATGAGTAAGCGAGAAATACAAAAGGCCTAAATAGTTTGCTCTGTGCCACGCAGCTAGTAAATAACAGAGGTTGCTTAGTATGGGAGATCTTACTCCAAAATCTAAAGTCTTGATCAGACCACGGGGGGGGGGGGGGGGGGGGGGGGGGGGGAATAACCTTGAGGAATACTATATAAATAGCCATTTTATAGATTTTCCTCTTTGAAAAGATAGCCTTAGCAAACTTGGAAAGTAACAGGGCACTCAGCCAGTGTAGGCTAGTTACCCCTCTTATAAGAGAAAGCCTTCCATACCTCAACCTCAGAGGTTTAGAGGTCCTAACTCCTATCTGGTCTCCAAAAATATTTATCAAGCTTGGGGTAGACTTAGATCTCTTAAATTACTTGGAAGAGCCAGTAAAGGCCTTTGCCTTTGTGAAGCCTGTTGACCCGGGCTCTGGCCTCATGAGCCATGTAGTGGCAGGAAAAATCCCATAAATTGTCCTCTGATCTCCACACACTTGTACACACACACACACACACACACTAAAAAGAAATAAAAATCTGGAAAGGGGGGCTTACATGAGAGAGTCAAGAACTAGTCTTTCATTATATTAGAGTCACATTCACCAGGCTGAGACAAAAGTTTGAATAAGTTAAAAGATATCTCTAAACTGGGAGGACTAAGTGGCAGAATGGGAGTTTGAGCCCAATTTTGTTCATCTGACTTTAATCCGACTAAAAGGGAGAGACTGTTGTAGAGGCCTGACTACCCAGCTCGTCCACCAAGCGTACTGTCTAAGGTTCCTCCAAAGCTGCTGATCATTGTGGACTTGTAGGCCTGTCAGTGACCCCCAGAAAGAGAAGAAACATCTGGTGGATGGAGTGGTAGGAGCTCAGCCACACTTTCCCACCACAAGGACATAGTGTCCATGCTGTGTGTCCTGCGAATCCTCTTCTCTTGAGCTCAAGTTGCCATGGAGGGCTACAAGCCTGGGGAACCCAGTGGCCAGACTGGCTGGTGGATCTGGGCTTCTTCTTTAGGGTGGACAGGGAATTAGCAATGGTAGGGAGCCAGATGAAGGGAGGCATAACCTTGGCTTGGGAGCTTCACTGCAAGCTCAGGATGTCAAGGGAACTGCTGTGGGTGTGAGAGGGTGCTAAGCGTCACAGCTTCCTCTCTTGCTGTATTTCCAGAACTCTAACGTGTGTCCCTAGCCTATAGCCACATTTGTCTGGCACTATTCTCCTGGTGAGTGATGGTCTGATGGCCCACAGCAGTTTCCATTCCCATATCTGCTCCCAAACCATAGTTGGCATCCACCTTCTGCCCCTGTCACATTCCCAAGACCAACCTGCAGGCCTCGACCATTTTCTATGGTTCCTCACCCACTCATAGACCCATTACCTCTGTCATCAAACGGGAGGGGACGATAGACTGAAAAGAGAATTGAAGTCAGAACAGTTGAGTTCCAGCTCTGACATTTCTTAGTATTGTAACCATGCATAAGTTGCCAAATATTAGTTTCTTTATTCATGAAATGAAAATAGTGTCTGCTTAATGAGGCTCTTGAGACAGGGTCTCTCTGTGTAGCCTTGGCTGTCCCTGAGCTCTCTGTCGACCAGGTTGGCCTTGAACTCAGAGATCCATTTGCCTCTGCCTCTTGAGTGCTTTTTCTAACTGTAGTAATAGAAGATATGATAGATAAAAATTTAGAGTCACAGACCAGCTTTCTACTTGTTAGTGGTGTGTTTAGGGGGGTTGTTGCACCCATAGTTCCCACTTTTCTTCCCTTACAGCGTCATTGTGTGAGTGATGTGATGCTACACATACTTAGCATAATGCTGATTGTCACTGATAATTTTCTTCCTTGGGGGGGGGGGATTATATGTATCTCAAACTGGCCTTAAACTCACTCTGAAGCTAAGAATGATCTTAAACTGACCTAAAACTTGACCTTAAACTTGCCTCTATTTTTCTAGTACTGGATCACAGGAATTGGCAGTCCTGCCCACCATGTGGCGTTTAAGTGATGTCGCCAGTGCTACGCTAGCACTCTGCCATCCGAGCCACCTCTTCAGTCTCCTTTCTTTCTATTGTTCGTTTGGGACAGATGCTCATTATATTGTCCGGGCTCACCTCATAATCCTCCTGCCCCAGCTTCCCAGTGCTGGAATCATAGATATATACCACATGGATGCTTATGCATGTCTTCTTTCCCCTTTCCTGGTTCCTTAAATTTCCTGGCCACAGCTCTCAGATCAAAGGATTCCTAGTTGAGAAATGAAGAACAGTAAGAATCGTGCTGCCTTTTCCCAAGTGAGGTTCAGAGGGAAAAGGAAAGTCATGCCGGGTATAGGACATGCGCTCTGGGGGTTGTGAGGTGTGGTGTGGGGCCATTGTAATTTGCAGTCACTCAGATGCCCTAGCATAGCATGGCAATTGATCCAGTTAAGGCCCTGCCAGAAGGGTGGTCCAGAGCATAGTGTGTGTTTCTGCCTTCCAACTCTTCCCCGCAGCTCCTTCCTGGAGGTGCTAAGGAAGGTCCCTAAGTCCCTCCTCACAGCTGAACCGTCCTGTGTTGATGGCTTGATCTCACTCTTAGGGTAAAGGACAGCTCAGATTGTGAAAACCCTCCATTCCTACGTCGGAACGTTCTCTCTGACATCCCCCTTTCCCTGCAGAGTGGTAAAGGAAGAGATCTCGGACGACAATGCCAAGCTGCCCTGCTTCAATGGCCGGGTGGTGTCCTGGGTAAGGAGCCGGTGGCCTCGAGCTTATCCCGGTGGTGTCTAGAGGGAGGAATGGCTTAGCCTGGATTGCAGCTAGTGACTTTATGCCTTTGTATCTGGGTCTGCCTTAGTTTTCTAGAGCCTCCAGCCTTTAATGAAACGTGAGGGAAGAGGGGAAGGGGAGGAACAGGAGCACACGGTGGAGATTCCGAGGTCTCCTGTGTCCATCCAGACACCGGTGTCCTCTGTCATTTTCAGCCCCTCTTCCTCATGCACCTGGCCGGCTGCCCTTGCATGAGACTCTCCTCATTTTCTCCATTAGCTTTCTAGCATTTTATGTCCTGCCGGAGGCAGCATCTTGCTTTTCCTTGGCAACCCTGTGACCACTCATTTTCTTCTTGGCAGCTGGTATCCGCCGAGGGCTCGCACCCAGAGCCCACGCCCTTCTGTGCTGAAAACCCATCAGATCTACCCCCTTCAATGGAACGCACAGGAGGCATCGGGGACTCTCGACCCCCATCCTTTCAGTGAGTGTTTCTTGGAGATGGGAATGACCCACCCTAAGGGGCACCTCAGCTCAACCCAGGGCTGTGCAAGGCCCCCAGCCTGCTCTGTTCTCCACAAGTCCACCTACTCTTTAGCCCTCATGCTAGTGGAGGCAGCCAGGAGAACCTGGACAATGACACGGAGACTGACTCTTTGGTGTCTGCCCAACGAGAGCGACCCCGACGAAGGGATGGCCCGGAGCACAGTGTGTACTCCCCACTTCCATCCCTCCCTGCCTCTTTACCCTTGTTCCCAAGTTATGGATATGCCTGCCCGCCTCATACCCCTTCTTCCCTACATTGGGCCTTGCATGGGCCTAGCTGCCTACCTCCCTTGCAGCAGCCCGGATCAACGGAACTGCGAAGGGGGAGCGGAGGCGGGAGCCCGGTGGCTATGACAGTTCATCTACCCTTATGAGCAGTGAGCTGGAGACTACCAGCTTCTTTGACTCAGATGAGGATGACTCCACCAGCAGGTGGGGCTTGACCTTCATAGGTACTGGGGATGGGAGTGAGAGGGGCGAGTGAGCCATGAGGAGGCCTCTGTCCTGCTGACCTTCACCCCTGGGAGGGGCATGGGACCTTGTGTTGGGACCAGGGCTGTGCAGTGCCTCTTACGGGCCAGGATGGTCCAGCCTGGTGGGGAACGACTTTGGGCCCCACAGGTTCAGCAGCTCCACAGAACAGAGCAGTGCCTCTCGCCTAATGAGGAGACACAAGCGGCGGCGACGGAAACAGAAGGTCTCTCGAATTGAGCGGGTATGGGCCCTTTGGTGTTCAGCATTTCAGGGCAGATTATGAGTCCTTCCCAGGTCCTGCCTGGGAAGCCCTTTTCCTCGGAGCCCTTCTGTTTGGTTAGTGTTTGGGTCAGGGTGGTAGGTAAGGAAGAGCCAGGTGGGGACACCCAACCACCCCTACCCCCACCCTCACCCCTCGTCACTCACGGCCACTGTCTCTTCCAGTCTTCATCCTTTAGCAGCATCACGGACTCCACTATGTCTCTCAATATCATCACAGTTACTCTCAACATGGGTGAGTCTGGTGGATACAGTCAAGCGCCTCTGCGGGGAAGGCATGAGGGCTTCCTGGGAAATACAACATTTTCTGGGACTTGGGGTGAGATCTCAGTGTTAAAGTACCAGGCCCCGGGTGCCATACCCAGTCCAGGAAGAAAAGTACATGTCCTCTTTCATAAGTACCAAATACCACTGATATGTAATGTAATCATTTCAGGGTTTCATTGTCAGAGCTACAGCAAATGAATACAGAGAACTGTAGACGGGACTTCAGTCCCCAGAACCCACAGGGTAGAGGAAAAGTCACACACACACACACACACACACACACACACACACACACACACACACACACACACACACACACACGAGTGCCCCCCACTCCTAAATAAATAAAAATGTATTAAAAATTTTTAAAGCAGTTAAATATGGCAGAGCTTAACATTAGTGTGAGTTTAATCCTGCTGCCTACTGGCTTAGGAATTGGCACTTAGGTCTTACTCATCAGTGGAAGTAAGTTAGAGTCCCTGTCTTACAACCAGTAGGAAATAAAAAGCATGATTGAGTACACATTGTACATTTACATTGTTAGTATGGCTACAGTCTCTCTCTGCCCTGTACTAATGGGTAGGAACCCTACAGCACCTCTCCTTACTGACCAAAAAGGAGCCTTGCCCCTTTCTACCCTATACTAATAGTTGGTTACAGCTCCCTCTACCCTGGACTAATGGGTAGGGGCCCTGACCTTCTCAAGGTGTTAAATCCATTTCCTGCAGAAAAGTATAATTTCTTGGGTATCTCCATTGTGGGCCAAAGCAACGAGCGAGGTGATGGAGGCATCTACATTGGCTCCATCATGAAGGGCGGGGCTGTGGCGGCTGATGGACGCATTGAACCAGGAGATATGCTATTACAGGTATCATTGCCTACCCTGGGCAGTAGGATAGTGAGAAATCCGCCCCACTCCCCATCCATCTCCGGCTCCATCCTGAGCTCCCCTGGTGTCTCACACCTAGCCCTTTTTCTCAGGTGAATGAGATCAACTTTGAGAATATGAGCAATGATGATGCTGTCCGAGTGCTTCGGGAGATTGTGCACAAACCAGGGTATGAGCTGGGGGGATTCTGGGAAGGTGGGAGGGCGAGGACCTTCATACATCCTGCCTTTACTAGGACAACCTTGTTTTCAGGCCCATCACTCTGACTGTAGCCAAGTGCTGGGATCCAAGTCCACGTGGCTGCTTCACATTACCCAGGAGTAAGTAGACAAAGATTCAGCCTAAAGTTGGTGTTGGCATGCATCAACTCTGTTGAGCACCATAGTGGATGAGGTGGGCAGCCTGTGCCTTCGACCTTTCTGCAGGTGAGCCCATCCGGCCCATTGACCCTGCAGCCTGGGTCTCTCACACTGCCGCCATGACAGGCACCTTCCCTGCCTACGGCATGAGCCCCTCCTTGAGCACCATCACCTCCACCAGCTCCTCTATCACCAGTTCCATTCCTGACACAGAACGTGAGTATTCAAGCCTGTCCCGTGGGCCCAGCAGCCAGGCAAGGTAGGAGGACTCATGACCACCTGTGCACCATAAAGGGCTTTTGAGGGTTCTACTCAGTCAGGAACCTCATACTGCAGCCCTCCCCAACGGGCACTTAGAGTTTCTTTATGTATGGAGGCCCACAGAGCGAGCCTCAGTTTCCTCTCATATGGTAGGATTACTAGTATCTACTTCACCAGGTTCTTATGTAGAATGTTGTTACTGTGCCATGAAGTAAGCATTTGTTTTTATTGTCATAACACGTACATCTGCACTGCTGAGCACCTTCATGAAACCACTGAATTATCCTTGTGTGTACATTAAAATACTCATTTTAACAAAAGGGAAACTGTCTGAGAAGTCAACATTGGGTTTGTCACTGTTGTGGGGGAGAGCTGGGATGCTGCTTTTGTCTTCCTAATTCCATAGCTCCTCTTTGCCTCTCCCCTCAGGCCTAGATGACTTCCACCTCTCCATCCACAGTGACATGGCAGCCATTGTAAAAGCCATGGCCTCCCCTGAATCAGGGTTGGAGGTTCGAGACCGCATGTGGCTCAAGATTACCATTCCCAATGCTTTCATTGGTAAGAGAACCTTACAGCAAATGAAGGACAGGGTGGGGAGTCAAGGATCAGGGCAGGGGTGTGGGATGCCAGCGTCTCCTTGGGCTACTCCTTTGAGCTGTTACTGCCCCAGCCACAGCTTCTGTGAAGCCAGAGGACCCAAATCAACTGTCAGCCTTATCCCTAGGCTCAGATGTGGTAGACTGGCTGTACCACAATGTGGAAGGATTCACAGACCGCCGGGAGGCCCGCAAATACGCCAGCAACCTGCTGAAAGCCGGTTTCATCCGCCATACCGTCAACAAAATCACGTTCTCTGAGCAGTGCTACTACATCTTCGGTGACCTCTGTGGCAGTATGTACCTCCCCACCACCTTTTTCCCCCCTTTTTTAAGAGACAGGGCCTTGCTTTGTAAATTATACTGAGCTAATACATGCTGTGTAGCCAGCTTGACTTTGAACTTGCAGAAATCCTCCTGCCTCAGCCTCCTGAGTATTGGATTATAAGTGCATACCCAGAATCCCTCACTCTTTTGTCTCCTGAGTGGGAGTAAGGATGTGATATATGATAACTACCCAGGAAATCTAGGTAGGCTTAACAGATCTGGGGTCTGGTTCAAAGCCTGAAGGCTCTATAAAATAACATATGCAACCCAGTCTAGTCTCTTCCTTGGTCTCCCATCTCTATGTTGAACCTGGCATTCTCTAAGAGCCTGTTCTGTGATTGTCAGTGGTTTCTGAAGTGGCACCTGACCATGGTGTTCAGTCTTCACCTCTCAGCAGGGATGGGGGTGGGTACCGCCTATGTTACCAAATGAGGAATAGATTTATTGGTGCGGAATAGTCTACCCTAGGTCTCACAATTAGAAACAAAAGTGTTAGGCTTTGGATTCAGGTCTTCTGGTTCTTGTTCCCACTGTTCTGGGCTGCTCAAGATACATGATGCTCCAAAAACATTGTCTCAGCAAGACCAAACAGAGTGTCTGTTCTTGTCTACAATCCAGGACGGGATATGGATTGGCCAGGGAGTCTGGTTTTTCTCAGAGCCCAGGGAGTGAACCATGCCATTGGAATGAAGCTAGAGAAATTGTCAGTCAGGTTGCAGAGGACTTTATAGACTGCACTAAGGAGTTTTAATTTGATCCTGAGAGGGTGCAGGGCCATTGAGCATAATTAAGCCAAATACACTGTGGGGACCCTTCTTTCTCAGGAGCCTCCAGATGACCTCAAACAGACATTACTGTTCACCACAGCAGTTAAATCCCAGCCCCAGCAGCTATCTCTACCCAAAGATGCTTTCCTTCACGCCTGTGGTACTGGCTGGTATCCAGTGGCTAACTCAGAATGCTTCTGGGACTAGAGTTGCCGATACTACAGAATGTCATCCCTTCTGTGGTAGAGGGTGGGGTTTCTGGTCCTCAGCAACTCTTACAGAGTTGTGATGGACTTTGGACTCTGGCAGTTCTGGGTTCAAATTTATCTCTACCCTTACTGTGGACATCAATAGGTGCTTCAACTCCTAAGTCAGAGGTGGAAGGAAGTAAGAGTAGAACCTAGGCCATGGGGCTATCTCAAGCCCAACATAAGGTATGTGAACTACTTAGAACAGTACAACCCACAAGAAGTGCTCCATAAGAGTTGCCTACTGTTCATACATTTAATTGATTATAAGGTGCCCTGTTTATTTTCACATTCCATTATCTTAATTTGGGATAACCTCCATCAGTAGTTTAGGAGACTCATAGAAACTGGTTATTGTTGATATTGTTAGCAGAAATCAGCCCAGGGCCCCAGACCTCTTAGGACATACGAAACTTCCAAGAGAGCTATGGCAGGTTTGCCCAAAAGATGTTTCCTTCCTGGGCTCAACCGGGTCCTTCACCTAAGCCACCCAAGGCTCAGCTTAGGATGTGCTGACAGAAAGCCTTTCATTCACAAAGACAACAGTCTGCTGAGCTAGGAATGTGGCAGGCTCAAAGAGGAACTGTGTGCTCACCCTGGAGTATGCAGTTGGTCCCCAGGGTAGCACCCTACAGGCTAAAGACATCAAGAGTTCTTTGTGTTTGAGCCAGTCCAGGCCACTGCTTTCCTTCGTTGCCTGGATGCTACTCCTGGCCTCTGGACAAGTTAATGGCTTGGCTGGCAGGCTCTATAAGCAATTTCAGAGCCCCATACCTTGGCTTCTTCCTTCGGTCTGGCTGGATCACCTTGGGCCTTGGAAGAAGATCTAATGGCCTCTGTAGAGCAATTATAGCTTTCTTAGAATTTATGTGCACATGAGCAAAGGATATCTTAGGCAAGTCATTAGTCCTAGTAACCCTTTCTTCTCCCTTTAAGGAAGTTCTAGTTCTTGTGAGGACAGCTTACCTTTAAGAAGTGCACAATTTCAAGGATGGAAGAAAATCAGGAAGTAGTATTGATGGTAAACTGGTACCAGTTTTGGCTGCAAGCAGGGAGGGGAGTTTTTTTCTGGCCCTTCCTATACCATCCCCACGTTCCACAACAGCACCAGGATGTGATCAGGGCAAGAGCCTTCTACAAGGGAGGCCCTAAAAAACCATTGTGTTCATTTAGGACTCTGCCGCCTCCTCTTTCTCTTTTTAATTCCCCCCTCCACCTTTTGCTGTATAGTCTGGGTTGGTTGACCTCTCAGTCCTGGAATGCTGGAATGACACGGGTACACACCTTCCACCCAGCCCATTCTGAGCTCCTCTTCCTCTTTTGAACGGGGTCTCACTACATAGCTCTGGATGTCCTGGAACTTACTGTGTAGACCAAGCTAGTCTTCAAGTCTCAGAGATCTGCCTACCTCAGCCTCCTGAGTGTTGGAATTAAAGGAGTAGGCTACCACACATACCTCATTCTGAACTTTTATTTTTAAGAATTATTTTTATTTTTTGTGTATGAGTCTTTTGCCTGCATATATGTCTGTGCACCATGTGCATGCAGCATCTAGGAAGGCCAGAAGTTTATAGTTCTGGTATTGGAGTTACAGATGGTTATAAGCCACCATATATGTGCTGAAAATCAAACCCAGATCTGCAAGAGCAGCAAGTGCTCATAACTGCTGAGCCATCTTTCCAGCCACATTCTAGACTTTTAATAAGCCATCATCATATTATCATTATTATTATTATTATTTGTCCTGGGAGAAAACATTCACCTCAGTTTTCCCAAACAGCCTCCTCCTAATTCATTCTCTCTGCAGCTTAGATTAACTCAGGCTGTTCATCAGCCTCTCTCTGGGCTTTGTTTGCTCGCCTAGAGGAGTGAGGATTCCCTCTTTGAGAGTTTGCTGTGTAGTGTGTGTTTTTGTTTGTTTGGTTTGGTTTTTTGCGTGCATTGGTGCTCTGCCTGCATGAGGGTTCCAGGTCTCCTAGAACTGTGAGCTGAGCTGCCTTGTGGGTTCTAGGAAGTGAACCTGGGTCCTCTGGAAAAGCAGCCAGTACTCTTTTCTCCGGCCCCGTGTAGTGTGCTTAAGGAATCATAGTGCGTACCTGGAGACTTCTAGTATTCCGGCTTTCCATATTCCCTGCCTTTATTTTCCTCTCAACAAAAGAGAAAGTAGCAAAAGAGGTGAGGGTGGGTGAGTGCGTGGGGTTGTTTTTATTTTAGTTTTGCTTCGTTTTTGGTGGGGATTGTCAGTAGAGGTATTGGGAGTGGCCGACCAAGGAGATCTGCAGACCTCCCATTCTGGCCATAAAATTAACACTGATGCTGGCGGTCCGACTGACCGGAGACCTCCTCTTCCCACAGATATGGCCAACCTGTCACTTCACGACCATGATGGCTCCAGTGGCGCCTCTGATCAGGACACACTAGCTCCCTTGCCTCACCCAGGGGCTGCCCCTTGGCCTATGGCTTTCCCTTACCAGTACCCACCACCTCCGCATCCCTACAATCCACACCCAGGCTTCCCAGAACTGGGCTACAGCTATGGCGGGGGCAGCGCCAGCAGTCAGCACAGTGAAGGTAAGTCAGAGAAGCATCCAGAAGGCATCTGCCAGGACCCCAGGCCACCTCTGTGCCTCCATCCTGGCCCTGTTTGTTCCCTACAGGTAGTCGAAGCAGTGGCTCCAACCGAAGTGGCAGCGACCGGCGCAAGGAGAAGGATCCAAAAGCTGGGGACTCCAAATCAGGTGGTAGTGGCAGCGAGTCAGACCACACGACACGCAGCAGTCTGCGGGGCCCGCGGGAGAGGGCGCCAAGCGAGCGCTCAGGCCCGGCGGCCAGCGAGCACAGCCACCGCAGCCACCATTCGCTGACCAGCAGCCTGCGCAGCCACCACACGCACCCGAGCTATGGTCCGCCTGGAGTGCCCCCTCTTTACGGTCCCCCGATGCTTATGATGACCCCGCCGCCTGCAGCCATGGGGCCCCCAGGAGCCCCTCCAGGCCGTGACCTGGCCTCTGTGCCCCCGGAACTGACAGCCAGCAGACAGTCCTTCCGCATGGCAATGGGAAACCCCAGTGAGTTCTTTGTGGATGTGATGTGATCAGAGCTCCACTCCTCCCACCCTTCTGAACCGGCTGCATCCCTTTCTCCATCAGTCGGTCTTTTTTTTACTTTGGTACCTAAAAGGGAAATAAATGGAGCTAACTGCTACTGCTTGCTGGTAGCAGCAAGGATGAGGATTCTCCACTCATCCATGCTACAGCCCCTAACCTGCCTCCAGCCCAGTTGGTGAATCTACCCACTAACCAGCACCCACTCCACCCGGTCTGGGCTTCCCAGGATTTTTCATGTCCCTGGCTCTGCACTGCTGGTCTTACATGCCGGTGCTCCACTCTCATTTAGGAGCCGCCCCCAGTGCTGTCACACCCTTTGCCCACCTTTCCCCTCTCAGAGCGCCTTTTCCCACCTCCTCAAGCATGTGTGCAGAGATCTTGATTTTACCCCATCATACTGACACCAAAACTGGTCTTTCCCTTCCTATTCTGCCTGTTGCTTCAGCTCTTCACCCCATGGTTGTAGTCACTTCTAATAGGCGTCCATGCTGTCTGTCCCTGCTTGGACCCAATCCCAGTCAGAAGCCCAGAGAGCCCCCTCAGATGCCAGGACCACTATTGGCTTCTAGGGAATATCTATGCTGGGTCTAGACCCCATCCATGCCTGTCCTGTGTGCTGGTTCCCTCAGATCTAACCATACTAACCAATAGGCTCATTTAATTTCTGGGCCTGAAATATTTTTTTCTTCTTTTTCTTCCTCCAAATTTCCCTGGGCCTGGAGCAGCCAAGAATTTCGGGCCTTTTGACTTTCTGTGAGCCCCCAGGAAAGGGAGGCCCAGCCTCCAAGGAGACCAGGAACTCTGCTTCAGCAGCCCCTCGGGGCTTCCTGAGGATGTCTAGCCCCACACCCACACTACAAGGTCACTAGGCTTCTGGGAAGGACCTCAGCTTCACCCAAGCATGACAGACTGTTCTTTCCAGAGAAAAGTAGAGAAGTTTTCTCCCCACCCCCTAACATAGACAGACAGACAGACAGACAGACAGACAGACACACACACACACACACACACACACACACAGTGCCTATGCAAGTTTACTTAAGCCTCAGGGCTGGTCCCTGCCCAGAGGGCTGGACCCTTTCTCCAAGTCATCTAGATAGATAATAGGGCTGGCCCCTAACTGCCCTCTCCCCTTCCTGCTTACCCTCAAGCCTCCCACACATGTTCCCTATCCCATGGTACTTGGATAAAGCCCAAAAACTGGGGCTCAACAGAGAGCTCTCCGGGTAACTGACAGGTTCTCTACTTCCCCTGTCTTCATCTGCACCATTATACCTGAGAACAGAGTCAGGAAACACGGGCCAGTTATACAAGAGGACTTCTGGGACTTCCAGGCAGCTGCAGTTAGGTTTTGACATTCATTCATTTAACAAATATTTCCTAGGATTCTAATGAACAAAGGGCTATGCTAGAAGCATGATTCGGTCTTCAGTACTCTGACTCTGCATGTCCTGACCCTGGAGAAGCCTCCGCAGTGCTCATGCACTGGATGTCAGTGTCTCCGTTATCCCATCTTTGGCTCACTTCTCTTTCTTTTCCGAAATAGGGTTATCCATTCTCTTTTCAATGCTGTTGATATGCTGGCCATTTCTAAACGTGTTTCCAGCCCCAGCTTCCCCCACTCTTTAGATCTTTTTTTATTACCTACTGGACATCTCCATAGGTGTGTCCATATGTCCCTAGCCCATTATTATTTCTCTTGAATTCCTGTCTTGGTGACCTTCATCACAATCTACATAGACCCGTCAGCCAGAAACACTTATGGTCTTAAATTCTTTCTTTCTACATGGTATTAGTCAGCATATCACAACCTTCTACTCCGGACACTCTTTCTGAAGCTCAGCTGTTCCTCTCCCCTTGTAATTTACAGAGATGGGATTTGGAGTCGGGTTGGTTTGGGTTTGAATTCCTGCTCTACCTTTTTTGGTTGTGTAATAGAATTATTTAACCTCTCTGGAGCCTCAGGCCTCCTGTATGTAAAATGACGATAATAATACCTACCTCACAGGGCTGTTGTGAGGATTTAAATTAGATATTGTACGAAAAGTGCCTGGCACAGTGCCTGGTACACAATAGAGTAGGTGCTCAATAAATGGTAGCTATTATTATTATCATTACTAATTTACTCCAAACTGGCAAATACTTAGGGTATGTTGGAAAGAGAAAGCTTTTGCAAAGATAGACATGAAGCCTTAAATGGTGGTTCCTGGGTTAGAGGTATCTGGTTTTGATCACTGAGTAATATCCCAAAGTGATGATCCTTTGAGAAATGTCAAGTCTTCATCCTGCTATGCCCTGGGTCTGGAAGGAGGTTACTAGGAATAGTAAGGTTAGTAAAGAGATGTACCCACCCCACTCCACTTCCTTTCTGCCGTAGCAGTCTTGGGCCTGCTCGGGCAACAAGGCGTCTGCCTACTCAGAAGAACCAAACTTTCTTGATTTGGAAGATACTCAGGCAGGCTGTTTGTGTCCACGGTTGACTCCACCTCATTCCCTCAGTTTAGGTATCATGAGAGATGGAATTCCTTAATTCCATGCCCAGCTAAATCGGGGTGGAGAAAAGACGAGGTCTCTTACATAGTAGCCCTGGCTGTTCTGGAACTCCCTATGTAGAGCAGGTTGGCCTTGAAGTCAGATTCTCCTGCCTCTGCCTCCTGAGCTCTGGAACTAAAGGACTACATTACCAGCACACACAGTCACCGGCTTAGATGAGAGAATTAACTAGTTTTGCTAAGTATTAGTCACTCACCCTCCCCACCCTTTTTTTGGTTTTGTTTGTTTATTCTCTGGGAAAGGGCTCAGTCGTGACTGCAATAACTTTGGGAGAATCAATTACGGTGTTAAAAAGCAGTAAATTCAACACTAACAGGCTTATGCCAAGCTGTGTTTGTAAAGTGAAGATAGCCAGTCTTCAGAATCTGGAGACAATAAGACTTCAATAATTCAAAATTTACAACTGGTTTCGACAAATAGCTTTGATCTCTGGAAGCCTACCGCAACAATCTAGCTAGGAACAGGAAGACTTGCAGAGACTACAATTCCCGTGATACCCAATGAAGCAAATGAGTGGGTGGGGTGTGCCAGTTCCATGTTAGCGCAAGTTAGACGCACTAAGGCCGGCGTCGGCTCGCTCTCAAAGGCAGTCGGTAATTGTAGTTTTGCTAAACCTAGGGCGCTCCGATTTAGCAGCTTGAAAGCTGCGGGGGCTGATGGGACTTGTAGTCGCCGCTGGAGGTAAGCGCGCAGGCGCAGCTGAGATCGGGGCGGGGCGGGAGCACTGCGGTGAAAGCCGAGGCAGCGGACGGACGAGCAGGGGGCGGGCGGACATCTTGGGATTCGAGAGTGGCCAGGCCGGCCTTGTGGGGGCTGCTGACTCCAGGTAAGCTGGGAAGCTGGATTTACGGGTTCTTACCGGGCCGGCAAGGGTGCCACGACTGCTGGCTGTGCCCTGCACTGCGCTGGGCGGAAAACTGCCCGCACCCGGGAGTGGCCTCAGCCTTCCGACCCGGGAGGGAGCAGACGACCGGGCGGGGGTGCCTCGGGCGCGATTGCAGCAAGGGCGGGGAGCAACGCCCTCCAGTGACCCGCCGGGTGTCTCTGGGCAGAGACAGGGACCCGAATCCTAGAGCTGGGACGTCGCACGGCGCCCCCATCCATAGAATCCTGACAACCGCTCAACCCTGAGGCTTCCCATTTCCCCCATCCCCCCCACCCCCGACAGTGACATCTCCTTGTGCCACTCCCTTGGACAGTGACAGGTCTGGAACCTTGTGATATTCCTCCTATTTACCCCCACGGCTCTTTCCCTTCAGTCCTGTGACAGCCCCCGCATGCCGCCGTGCCATCTCCCCGGCCAGGATATCTCTGCCTCGGATGAGAAAACCCCACCAACCTCTCATACCTCACGACCTCAAAGCAGGCCCTGTTCTCAGCTTTCCATTTTTTCTATTGTCAGTTTCTTTTCGCCTTTTTTTTGCTCCTCAAAAGCCCCAGTGACCTTTACTATAGGGGAACTTCTTTAGGGACCCCACAGCCGTATTTGTTGCTGGATATTGCTAGCAATTACAGCTAACCATTCCCTTAACTAAATATTCCATTTCTGTCCAGTACACACACATACATACACACACCACCCCAACCTGGGGCCCTAGTGCCCTGAACTACCTACTATTTGATACCTGTGGACTTGGTCCTTTGCTCAAGACTCAACCTCCATTTTGCATTTTGTCCCTCAGCTTCTTTGGAACTGTGAGATTCCAATGAGTCCACTCCCTTAAGAGACTTGTCTTTGGTCTTGGGTTTATTTTCCGGTTTCAGAAAGTCAGTTAAACTAACCTCTGTGAAATTAATGCCTGGGCTAATCCAGGAAATCTAGAACCCTTTCTCAAATAGTCTAAATTAGTTTTGACCCAAATAATTTGGACAGTTGAGGCATTCTGTTTGTTATCCCTGCTCATTGCTTTTAAATATCAGGCCTGAATCAAGAGTCACAATCTAGATGGCAGAACTAATGATACACAGACCTTATTTTTATTGCACTTTGAAATTTTGAGGGGACAGTGACCCGAAGTAACCGTAATAAGGGCTCAGCATTTAAGAGGACTTCACTGCTCTTCCAAAAGATCTGAGTTCAGATCCCAGTACCCTTGTTAGTTGGCTCACCACTGCTCCCACATCTAACTTCCACACACCCAGCATACACACTGGCATGTACACACATGAACATAAAAGTCAATTAAAAAAAAAAAAGAACTATATTAAGAAACTTGGGTCATTAAGTGTGGTTTGTTGGCACTGGGGCCTCTGCTCCTTTGCCTGCCTATTTCACTGCCCAGGAAAGGTGTACCTGCTTCAGCCACATTCCTAGGTCCATGTTAGAGCCTAAGGGCCTGCTTTTTCTTCCCCACCCCGCACACCCTTTCCTGGAATTTGTAGACTTCTAGAGCTTCATGCTCTGCTGCCTTCTTGGAAGGGTAGTGCTTGCTGTAAAGGTTGTGGCTGGTGGCGGTCCCAGGCCCAAGCTAACTAGAGTAATTCCTACCGCCATTCCTGAGTCCTCAGGCAGTCAGGCCTTCTTAGTGACTCACTGGAAGGAGCCTGAATGAGAGTCTGCACAGCAGGAGGTAGAGAAGAATCCTTGCTGAGCTCAGCTCTGTGAAGGAGTGGTGGTTACCCTGGGAAAAGGCTGCCTGAAAATGACTTTAATCCTGGGCCCCACTATGAAATTGCTTTCTTCTACCCAGTGTGGAATAAACAGGAACTGGAGCCTAGCTGAGGGGGAGGGGCTTCCCCAGAAGAGCTGCAGGGTCACTTGCTTGCTTGAGGCCTGAGTCAGGAAAAAAATCCAAGGCTGTCCAGCCCCATGGGAGACTTGGGCAGGGGTTCTAAAGATTTCCTTTACCCAGCTCTCCCCTTTCCTTCCTAGGTCTGTTCTCAGAGCAATGGGTCACAGAGATTGAGCCGCCACCATGATTGGGGGTTTATTCATCTATAATCACAAGGGGGAGGTGCTCATCTCCCGGGTGTACAGAGATGACATCGGGTAAGTTCTTTGGCTGAGCATGCTGTGCCCCAACCTCCCTATTGCCTCAGCCTGAGCATGCTTTATAGCCTGGTTCCCATTAAGCATTGGCCTAGCAGGGAGGCTCAGACCCCTGGAATGACATCCCTGCCCCCCCCCCCCCCCCCCCAGGCTTAGGAATCTGCCTTTCCTATTCTTGTGTCTCTTAGGTATAGATCTGGTTGCTAAAGATGAGTGCCTTTTCCCAGTCAAGTTGATTCTTCATTTCAGGAGGGAAAACTATCTCCAGTGGATGTAGTTAGTACCAGGGTGGGGTACTAATCCATCTAAATCTTGCTTTCAAAATGCTTTCCTAAATCCTGTAAAATCCTCTTCCGTGTGTTGACTCAGCTGTTTTCCTGACTCCTTGCTGGTTGTGAACAGGCTTGAAGCGCTCTATGGGTCATGCAGCCTTTGTAGTTTGCTCCATGCCTTCAGTCCCTCAGACCTTACAAAGAGCTCACTACAGTCTGTCCTCTCTCTCACCCTGCCTCACACTGTGGCTCTTTGCTGACTAAGGCATCCTCCACTGCTCCCACTTGAGGCGAAGCTTTGGCTGTGTTTCTTTCTCAAAGTGCTTGAGATTGCTAGTCAGGGAATGGCTAGCAGAGCTCTCCTATCTTGTCTCCCTGGCTGATGGGCTAGCTTGTGGCCTCTGTGGCTTATCCATTGTTTGTGGTAAAGCTGAGCTAGACTTTGTGACAATGCCTAGCCTAAGTTAGCCTGGCTGGTCCCACTCCTTCCTGTTCCCCCCACCTCTAGTGGTCATGGTTGATGCTACAGCTAGGCAACATGACTCCCCGCATGCCTTGGTGTGCTCTCTACCTGCTGCCTGTCTGTCTGCTTCCCCTCGTGGTGTGTTGTGTGACGTCTAACCCTCTCTCTCCTTGCTGTCACTCTCTTGCTGACATCATTTCTCTCATCCCATCTCATTGGCTGATAGCAATAGGTAAGCAGCCTGTCACGCTGCCACTCGGGTACAGGCGGGTAGGGGGTCTTGCTCCCCATAATTGTTTTCCTTTTTCATCCCTTTAACTTCTGGAGTTGGATTTTAGAAAAGAATTGGGTGGCACAGTCCGAAGCCCCTTCTTGTCCCATAGAATAGAGTCTTCCCTTAGGACACACTAGCTTTGTCTGACTTCCAGAGGAGTTAGTTGGCTTTCCCCACCAGTGGGGCCAATAGAGATCTCTTTCTCTTCAGGGCATGGAACTTCCTGGAAAGCTAGAGGAGAGGTGACAGCTGGGTATGTCTAGGAAATTGAAGTCAGGCCTGGAAGTCACTTTATTAAAGCTACATCTACCCTTCCATCATTATCATTTAACTTCCCTACTTCTGGTGGCCTTCAGATAGGAGCCAAGGCCTCCTGTCTTCCCATGACCCTACGGGTGCTATAAGAAGGGAGCCCTAGTGGTTTAAGCCTTGACTTTTGAATTTATGTCGTTTCTGTAGCATGGAGGGTGGAGCTGCCAGCATCTGTAGGTAACCCTCATGGGGTGAGGTCTGCCTAGATGCTGAGTAGCCTCTTTGCATCCTTTTCCCTCAGGAGGAATGCAGTGGATGCCTTTCGGGTCAATGTGATTCATGCACGGCAGCAGGTGCGCAGCCCAGTCACAAACATCGCTCGCACCAGCTTCTTCCATGTTAAGCGGTCCAACATCTGGCTGGCGGCAGTCACCAAGCAGAATGTCAATGCCGCCATGGTCTTCGAATTCCTCTATAAGATGTGTGACGTGATGGCTGCTTACTTCGGCAAGATCAGTGAGGAAAACATCAAGAACAACTTCGTGCTCATATACGAGCTGCTGGACGGTGAGGGGGGTTAACCTGACTGAGGGGAGTCTGTCCGGGACTGGTGTGGGGGTTAACCTGACTGAGGGGAGTCTGTCCGGGACTGGTGTGGGGGTTAACCTGACTGAGGGGAGTCTGAGCTTCTGGGACTGATGTGGGGTTAGCCTGACTGAGGGGAGTCTGTCCGGGACTGGTGTGGGGCTAACCTGACTGAGGGGAGTCTGTCTGGGACTGGTGTGGGGGTTAACCTGACTGAGGGGAGTCTGTCCGGGACTGATGTGGGGGGGGGGGGTTAACCTGACTGAGGGGAGTCTGTCCGGGACTGGTGTGGGGGTTAACCTGACTGAGGGGAGTCTGTCCGGGACTGGTGTGGGGGTTAACCTGACTGAGGGGAGTCTGTCCGGGACTGATGGGGGGGGGGGGATTAACCTGACTGAGAGGAATCTGGAGACCGCGGCGTACTCTGAGCTTGGTATCCTGAGTCTCTGTCCTTGACACAACCAGTCCAAATCCAGACCTAAAGGCTGTTGTGGAGTAGAATACAAAAATAGGCCAGCAGGTGGGGTGGGGAAGTCTGGGTCTTCGCTGAGGTTGGGAACTTGACTGCGGGGTTTGATGGCGTTAGCGTTAGCCTCGTCTTTGTGCTTTGAGCCTTAGCTCACAGGCTGTCTTCCCAGCTCTTACCCCAACACTGCTGCAGAGCCCGGAGAAGAGAAAGTCTTAGAGGTCTCTGACTGTAATTTTCCTCTCTTAGAGGCTGTGACTACTTCCTCTATAAAAACATCTGTTTTCTGGAGAAAATGAGGACTCATTAACTTTTAGCCTCTTCTTACCCATTGACCATGTGATTCTTCTGTGATTTTTTTTTAACATTAAACATGTTATATTTTCTAATGAAGAGCAAATCATAAGCTGGGTGCTCTAAGCTGGAAGACCTTATTGTAGGTAGCACACACAAGTATCCAGACCTGTGTTAGTCAGGCATACCCAGGCCAGGGGAAAGCCTAGAATGAAGAAAGGAGCCTTTGGTTTTCTCTAGAGACTAGTAGTTTCCTTTGTTTTGTTTGTTTGTTTATTTGTTTTTGAGACAGGTTTGATTTTCTTTGTGTAGCTCTGGCTGTCCTGGAACTGAGTCAGTAGACCAGACTGGTCTTGAACTCTAAGGTCTACCTGTCTCTGTCTTTTTGCAGAGATTCTGGACTTTGGCTACCCACAGAATTCAGAGACAGGTGCACTGAAAACCTTCATCACCCAGCAGGGCATCAAGAGTCAGGTACTTGAATTGTGCAGAACACAGGTAGGGTGCACCCCAAACTCTTTTCCCCCCAGTCGGTCAACAACTTTATCCTAGCTGACTCATGACCTGGGTCCCTGCCATGACTGCAGGCCTGTTTTGCCTTGGGTAGCTCTCCTACCCCAGAAGCTGCCAGGTCAGCCTCTCTATTACCAGGAATACAGCTCAGATGGTTTCCACACCAAGGGCAGGGGGTGTGGCTGCTCTGGAGGCCTTGTGTTCCCCAGAAGGGCATGTGGGCTCTCCTCTCAGACTCAAGTCCTCATAGATTTCTCCTCTTTTTGCTCACTGTGCTGCTTCCTGTTGTAACCTGGCTGGCTCTGTGGTCTCTAGCATCAGGTAAGTCGTTCCTTCACATCTACCATTGTAACTTTGCTCTGTTCTACAGACCCCCTCCTGTAAAGATTGTGAGAGGAGGTGGGTTACAGAGTAGTGAACAGAAAGAGACCTATTAGGTTACGGTTGGAGTGGGGAGGTGTAATATCATTGGCCACCTTTATCCCTATAGACAAAAGAAGAACAATCCCAGATCACTAGCCAGGTGACTGGGCAGATTGGCTGGCGGCGGGAAGGCATTAAGTATCGCCGAAATGAACTCTTTTTAGATGTTCTGGAGAGTGTAAATCTGCTTATGTCCCCACAGGGTAAGTGCCTTCTCATGATGAAACCTGAAGGGGGTAGGGCAAGCCCAAGCCTTTCTCCTTAACTTAGCTGCTCCTGTTTCTCTCTTCTGTCACCAGGGCAGGTGCTGAGTGCCCATGTGTCAGGCAGGGTGGTGATGAAGAGTTACCTGAGTGGCATGCCTGAGTGCAAGTTTGGAATGAATGACAAGATTGTCATTGAAAAGCAAGGCAAAGGCACAGCTGATGAAACAGGCAAGAGGTACCTGAGTCTAGGAGCTTGAGGGAAACAAAAATGGATGGACCTTTGACAGTTCAGTGAGGCCAAGTGAATCACTGATTCCTTCATTTCTTCAGGAATTGCTAACTCTGTCTTTCCAAGATTATCCAGTGATAAGACAGGTGAAGGGGCTGTCATTGTCCTCAGAGAGAAAGCTCCTTTGTTTGGTCCCCAGCAGCAGGGTGTTCTCAGGTGATAATGAACCTGAAGGCTCTCACCTCAGACTGCAGGGCAGGGACTCACAAGTCAGAGTGGCTAGTCTGCTGTGGCGGGGTCTCTTAGTCTGGCACATACTGTACCAGAGTTCTGCTTTGTTTGCAGCGGTAAGCAATCAATTGCCATTGATGACTGCACCTTCCACCAGTGTGTGCGACTCAGCAAGTTTGACTCTGAACGAAGCATCAGCTTCATCCCACCTGATGGAGAGTTTGAACTCATGAGGTGCCACTGTGGTGTGAGGAGGCGGGGTGTACCTGGAAGTGGAGGGAGGAAGAGAGTGGGACCAGGCCTATGTGTCCAATCTGTTCTCCCCTCCAAAGATACCGTACCACCAAGGACATCATCCTTCCTTTCCGGGTGATCCCATTGGTGCGGGAAGTGGGGCGCACCAAACTGGAGGTCAAGGTGGTCATCAAGTCCAACTTCAAGCCCTCACTTCTGGCCCAGAAGATTGAGGTGAGGGCGGGGGCTTGACGAGGAAAAACTTGACTTGGGGAGTAGAGCTAGATGACACTAGGTCTTCACAGAGTTCACTGATGGGTGTGTCACTCCTAGGTGAGGATCCCAACGCCACTGAACACAAGCGGGGTGCAAGTGATCTGCATGAAGGGGAAGGCCAAGTACAAGGCCAGCGAGAACGCCATTGTATGGAAGTAAGTCTTGGGGAGGCCACAGCCAGACTCAAGATGCCATAGTGCACCTTCTGTTCTCTCAGTGGGTTATGGGGTGACAAGTGTGAAGTGTGCCTGCTTCTCTGGAACCTGTGCTTGAGCTTGTATATGTGTCTTGCTGTGTCTGAATCATATAGTCTGGATAAGGGAGAGCTCACCCATCTAAGGAGTCCTGATCTCTCACTCCTATCCTGACCCCTCCCTAAGCTCCTATGCCCTTTCCCTCTCCATGCTGAAACAAGCCATCCCTACTTTGAAAATTCTCCAAACTGCTACAGGCTTCTCCAGCCCGTTACCCCTGTGTTCCTAGGATCAAGCGCATGGCAGGCATGAAGGAATCACAGATCAGCGCAGAGATTGAGCTTCTGCCCACCAATGATAAGAAGAAATGGGCTCGACCCCCCATCTCCATGAACTTTGAGGTATGGCAGAGGAGGGACCCAGTGCCATGGCTGGGTATTGTGGGAAAGTCAGTGATCATTCAGGTCAGTCTGCTCCTTAGGGATGAAGAAACTGGGCCTTGATTGAGAAGTATCTTGAGTTGATAGACCATTCTCTTTAAGCCTCTTTATAGAAGTTGAAATTAATCTGACAGAAAACTTTGACTTCTTTAACTTGTCATTAAAGAGTTCTTGAGAAACATTTAGATTGCTTGAAAGACAGTTAAAAGAGTTATTAGAGACAAGCTGACGTGCCTCGTGTGAATTAGACATAGCATTTTCTCCACCTCATTTTTGCGGTCCATAGTGTTGACAAGGATAAGTGTGTTCAAAGGTAGTTCGCTGGCTGCCTCCTGACAATTAGAGGAATGGTTATCTCACCGCTGAGGCCTTCTTCAGACATGAGATAATTCCTAGTAACTCTTCACTCAGTAGCCTCCTAGAAAGCTCACCCACCCCTGGGTTCTTGCGTTGCTTCTGGACTTTAGCCATTCAAAAACACCTGGTAAATGAGGGGGTGAAATCATGGGATTTGGCAGAGTAGAGCTGCTGTGACAGGAAGGCCGTGTTCCTAACTGGAGCTGTCCTCTGCCCAGGTGCCCTTTGCACCATCTGGCCTCAAGGTGCGCTACTTGAAGGTGTTTGAACCGAAGCTGAACTACAGTGACCATGATGTCATCAAATGGGTGCGATACATTGGCCGAAGTGGCATTTACGAAACCCGCTGCTAGCTGTCCAGTGCAGCTAGCCCACTTGTCCACCACCCTTTTCCAGAGGTCCAAGTATCCCCAGCGGCCACTCATCAGTGTCTTTCCTCCCTCCTGCATTGCTGCCTTTCCTGTTCGCTACCCCTGAGGATAGGTCTGAACCAGCCACAGTGGGACTGACTGCTCAGGCAGTCCCTGGCTTCCTGGGCAGGGTGGGTTTTGAGGCTTTTCTTCCATCTGTCCTGGCTTAGTGCCAGGTCTGAGTTTTGTGACCAAAGCCAGGTGCCCCCCTCCTTTCTACCCTCATGGCCACATCTCTGCAGTGGGAAGGTTGACCTCTCACCTCAGAGCTCCCCCAGAGGCCAGTAACAGACCCCAGCCGTTAGCCCTACTCTGCTTTAGGAATAGTTATGCTTCGTTTTGTACATGTGTGACTTTGTCCGGTTATAAGCCCAATAAACTGAGAGTGGAGTTGTTGGCTAAATGTTAATGGGGCTGGCTGTTAGGGAGGGTCTGGTGGGACTGTTAACTCTGTGTGTAGACCAGGCAGGCCTTGAACACCTGTCTCTGCCTCTCAAATGCTGGAATTAAAGTGTGCAGCACATGCCAGGCTGTGTTTCCTTGTGTTGCCACATGCAGCCCTGGCTGAACCTACTATACAGACCAGAATGGCCTTCATTCTTGGTGGTCCTTTTGCCTCTCTCTGCCTCCAAAGTGCTGACGTTACAGATATGTGCCTCCACTCCAGGCTTTGTTTGCTTTGAGGTGAGTTTTCATTGTGCAAGCCCAGCTGGCTGAATTCAGAATCCTCCTGTCTCCACCTCCCAAGTGCAATGTTACAAATGTGCAGTTTTCCTAAGTAGCATATATTTAGGAAGATTTGTATTTGTTCTTAGAGCTATTCCGAAAAGCTGATGTTCCAACTACATTTCTCCTCTAGGCTAGCTTCCAGTCTTGCTGTGTGAACCACCAGGTGAAAGATGTTTATTTTCCCCATGTATTCTTTCAAACTTCACCTCTCCAGAGTTCCCCAGGGGATTGTGTTAGGACAGAGAAAGAGCAGGTATGCCCTTACCAGTTAGAGCTTGCCAGGTTTCAGCTGTTTAAAACAACAACAAAAAATCTACTAGAGTAAATTTCAAGCATAAGCAGAACAATATTAACAAACCACACATCCTTTCCCAGCTTCAACAGTAATCAACGCATGGTAATTCCAATGTGAACTTAACCTAAGGTATCCTATAAAATTTTCTACAATTGCTTCGGGATCTAGATACAGTATGAGATCCCTTGAAGCTGGAGTTATAAACAGTTTTTGAGTCACCTGATGTGAGAGCTGAAAACTAAACCTGGATCCTCTTTAAGAGTATTGTGTGCTCCTAACACTGAGCCTTTTCTCTGGCCCCTTAATTGTTTGGTTATTTATTATTTATGTCGGTGTTTTGCCTGCACCACATGCGTGCAATACTCTCTGATGCCAGAAGGGGGCATTGGAACCTCTGAGACAGTTTAGCAAAGAATTTTGAGCAGTCCTGTGGGTTCTAGGAAACAAATCCCAGTATTTTGTGAACGCAGCAAGTAGGGTGTGTGTGTGTGTGTGTATACGTGTACACATGTATACATGTAGAGGCCAGAGGTCAGTGTTGTGTTCCTCAATTGCCTTCCGCTTTATTTTTTAAGCCTGCAACTATAATTTTGCTCAACTTGTGAGCTAGTAAGCCCCAGGGATCTCCTGGTCTTTGCTTGCCCAGCACAGAGATTACAGGTGTGTAAGTAATGGTGTCCTTTCTTCATAATAAGGTTATTAGAGACTTAAAGCAGTTTCTTTTTTGACCTTGGAGAATCTGTCGTCATGATGGAGAAAAGGCAAACATGGCTGGCAGGCCCTCCAATTT
This sequence comes from Phyllotis vaccarum, assembly GCA_033318265.1. Taxonomy (NCBI): domain Eukaryota; kingdom Metazoa; phylum Chordata; class Mammalia; order Rodentia; family Cricetidae; genus Phyllotis; species Phyllotis vaccarum. Next base: position 186,830,436 of record JARWLC010000002.1, read on the forward strand.
GGCACAAAACAGTGGTCTTTAGAGTCCCTGATCTAATCAGCTGGGGTCCTTCCCAACTTTCCTGGTACATGGGCTGACTAACTTCTCAGCCCTCAGGAAAATTGAAAGTGCCCAAGTAACAACAGGTAATACTGTTAGCTAGAGCAAGCAGGGACTGCCTGCCTCCTGCGACTCACTGGTGAGCACTAAGTACACCTTATACTGAAAATAGACCACAGTGACTTAATTCTTATAGCTGACTCTCGGGTCAAATCAGGACCTTATGCTTGCATAGAGAGCGCTGAACTGAATCATTTCTCGAGCCCCTAATCTCTATTGTAAAATAGTTATTAGATTTGGAGGCTCAATTGCTGGTTTTGTAGCTGTGGGCGACCTTTACTTTTATCCTGAGACAGGGTTTGGAACTCTGTAGAGCAGACTGGCCTTGAACTCACAGAGATCTGCCGGTCTCTGCCTCCTGAGCACTGGGATTAAAGGTATGAGCTACCACTGCCCAGCAACCTTGAATTCTTGAGCCTATTGATGCCTCCTGAATGTTAGGGTTGTAAACATAAGCCACTACGGTCAGTTTTATGAGGTCTACGGATCAAAACAAAGATTCAGGCATAGTAGACAAGCACTCTACCAACTAAGCTATATCCTCAGACATACTGATAGCTTTTTAAAACTTTAAACACTAAGACTAACTCCTCAATTGCAGTAACACTTAGAGATGAGTGGACAGTCCAGTGTAGTGGCTTTTAATTACAGCACTTGGATGACAGTCAGGAGGATCAAGAGTTCTAGGCTAGCTTCGACTATGTCTAGGGAAATTGTCTTTAAAAAAGAATATGGGTGTAACTTGAGCATATTAGGAACAATTTTCACATTAAGTATAAAGCAGCAGTGTTATTTACGAACAAAGTTTACGTGAGTAAATCAATGGAGTGATCCTTTTACAGACTCCCAAGATTAAGGGTGTAAGAAAATGCTTTGTCGGTAGACCCAGAATAAACAATTTAGAACCGGCTTCTTGATGGTTTTTTGGCGATGGGTGAAGTGGTGCCTTGAAGTAGTGAAGGACACAACAGCCTAATTCTCAGTGACCTGGTTGAACATCTAAGGAGAGCAAAGGCGCATATAGGAGGCTGGGCATTCCCAACCTGATTCAACTAACTGGACGAAATGAAACCCATGGATTCCGGACTGAGCGGAACGCCTAGCGCTCGGGAGCTGGCGTGAGTCAGCAAAACGCCGCGGCCTAACGGCCTGATGGACGCACAGCTGCAAGCGCCTGCGGGGAAGACTCCTCCAAGACAGCAAAGCAACCCGCCTCCCCCGCAGCCTGTCTCTAGGCGGGGCTTCCCTCGCAGCACCTCCTGAACTCCTCGCCCTGATAAAGCTCGGGGGCCACACCCCTCGATGCCAACTCCTCTTTCCATAAAGCAGCCAAATCCGCACAGGTGACAAATACAGGCGAGAGACAGGTATTGCGCAGGCGCAGAGGCCGGTTTGATGTGCTTGCGTGAAGTTCCTCTAGTCCCGCCCCCTGAGTCACGCAGGCTCCTGCTTTCTTACGTCATTACTGCGCGTGCGCCTTCGGAAAAAGGAGGGGGATGTGCGATTTCAGGGGGGAAGGGTAAGTAGGCGGGCCTAGGCCTCGGTCTCATCACGACTGCGCAGAAGGATCCCGAATGAACATGGCGACTTGCGCCGATATCCTACGGAGCGAGTTCCCAGAAATTGACGGGCAGGTCTTCGACTACGTGACTGGTGAGTGAAACGGAATTAACTGCCCGGGGAGGCCGAAGTGGAAGTCGTGGGGGAAGACTGAGGGTGAACAGTGCAGCAGACTGCAGAAGTCTCTCCTCTGCGTGACCTCTTATCTTGAGGGCCAGTGGGGTCTGGAGCCCTGAGTGGGCTGAACAGACACCGAAACTGCTTGCAAATCCGCCCTACCCGGTGTCTTTCCTGTTTTGCGGTACCCGGCCCAGGCGTCTTGCACAGCGGCAGCGCGGACTTCGAATCTGTGGATGACCTGGTGGAAGCTGTGGGGGAACTATTGCAAGAAGTGTCCGGGGACAGTAAGGATGACGCGGGCATCAGGGCTGTCTGTCAGCGCATGTACAACACTCTACGCCTGTAGGTGCTAAGGGAGGCTTATGGAGTACAAACGAGGGGGAAGTTCTGGAGCCTGTAAATCTTTTCTCTCAACTGCCTGCTTGCTATCCCTACCCACGCAGGGCTGAGCCACAGAACCAGGGAAACAGCCAGGTGCTACTGGACGCCCCCATCCAGTTGTCAAAGATAATGGAAAACTACGGTGAGAGTGAGGGGTTGTTTACCTTGCTACCTCTGCCTCCACTTCAGCCACTTGCCCCTTGCAGCTCAGGCTCCCTCCATCTCTTCTACAACAAGGCTTGTAAGAGCTTGTGGTATTTTGTGAACATAAAAGTTTGTGATGAGCCGGCCAGTGGTGGTGCACGCCTTTAGTCCCAGCTTTCGGGAGGCAGAGGCAGACATGAGTTCGAAGCCAGGCTGGTCTACAAAGTGAGTTCCAAGACAGCCAGGGCAACACCAAGAAAACCCTGTCTTGGGGGCGGGAGCTTGTGATGAAGGATTAGAAGGTTCTCCAGGCTGTTGGCTATAGGAGGAGAAGGAGGCATAGAGCCTTGGAGCTAAACGTATTTGGGTTTTTGCCAGTTTTGTAACCAACAGCATGTCTTGTAAAGTGGCATCAGGCTCTGTCTTTAAATATGAGATGTTTTTCTTCTTTATTTCAAGTTCAAAGCTAACAACCATCTATTACAGTATCATAATACTGTTAAAAACTCTGTTTTTGGTTCTTGTTAGTTACTCAGAGTCTTAATTTCCCTTCCCTCATGGAGAGGGTGACTGCTTTTCTTATCTTACAGACTGTGACACCAAACTTCCAGGACTGCTAAAGAGGGAACAGTCCTCGGTGAGGAGTGGAAAGGGGAGGGTGGGGTGTGTCTATGGTGGGTGTGAGGGATCACCATCTAAATGGTGGTGTATCTTTTGGGGAGAGTCGTGATTTGTCCTCCTGCGAACGTCTGATTGTGTATGGCGGGTGTGGGTTGTAAGGGTTTGAAGTGGTCCCTGGGTGCCCTTTTGAGCGGTACCCTTGTATGAACTGGCTGTTTGGAATCCAGACAGTGAATGCAAAGAAGCTAGAGAAGGCAGAAGCTCGGCTGAAAGCAAAGCAGGAGAAGCGTTCAGAGAGGGAGACACTGAAGACCAGCAGCCCTCTGTGAGTTCAGCAGAAGGGCCCAGAAGGAAGCGGGCCAGGGTCTGCTATTGGCAGGCTGTTGGGAGCCCTAAAAACTGTCCATTTCTGCTTTTAAAAGAGTCTTGGAGGAGGCATCAGCGAGCCAGGCAGGGAGCAGAAAAGAGAGCCGGTTGGAATCATCTGGCAAGAACAAGTCCTATGATGTGCGAATTGAGAACTTTGATGTGTCTTTTGGTGATAGGTGAGGGAGAATCTGGAGCTATGAAGTGGGACTGAAGCGGTGTTAAAGTTCCTTTGCACCTATTTCTGGACCATTATTCATCACTTTTCTACCCCTTCAGGGTACTGCTGGCTGGAGCAGACGTGAACTTGGCCTGGGGCCGGCGCTATGGGCTGGTGGGACGAAATGGTCTGGGGAAGACAACACTGTTAAAGATGCTGGCTACCCGGAGCCTGCGGGTTCCAGCCCATATTTCTGTGCTGCACGTGGAGCAGGAAGTTGCTGGAGATGACACCCCCGCCCTGCAGAGTGTGCTGGAAAGCGACACTGTACGGGAGGGGCTGCTGAGGCAAGAACGGGAGCTCAGTGTCAAGATTGCTGCCGGCAGGTAAAGGCTTCAGGCTAGAGGTGACAAGCAGTAGTTATCTGTCCTGGTTGATTGCTGTTGACTCAGGCTAGAATTAATTGGCCTGTGGTGGGTGCATTTCCTTAATTGATGATTGTTGTGGGAGGGACCCAACCTAGTTGTGGGTGTTGCCCGCCGTGGTCTGGTGGTCCTGAGTTGAGCAAGCCATGAGAAGCAAGTCAGTATTTGATGTTCCTGTGACCTGAGAGTTATAAAATTTCCTCTCCAAGTTGCTTTTAGTCTTGGTGTTTTATCACAGCTATAGAAACCTGGACACTAAAACACTGTTTTTATAGTGTCTCCATAATTCATGTGGCTTCCTGAGTGAGCAGCAAAGCTTGGGATTTGGCCTGTGGAACTATTAAGCCCTCATTCTTCCCAGTGGTTTGCCTTCCAATTTAGAGGGTGCAAGACTCTTAGACTGCCTTTATACAAGCCATTTGGTCTTTTTCCTTCACAGGGCAGAGGGCTCAGAAGCTGCACAGTTGGCAGAGATCTATACCAAAATGGAGGAAATTGAGGCTGATAAGGCACCTGCCAGGTATTTGGGGCTCTTCTTCCTCTCCTGTCATTGCTCTCTCATTTGAACTGCTCCAATTGACTCCTCTAATTTTCTTCCCAGAGCGTCCGTCATTCTCGCGGGGCTTGGCTTCACCCCTAAAATGCAGCAGCAGCCTACCAGGTGAGTGACGTTTGTCATTCTTGGCTTTGATCTGGTCCTGGCCTTGCTTGTCCTGTTGAGCACCCACCCTAATGTGAGTCTGTTGTCACCAGGGAGTTCTCAGGTGGCTGGAGGATGAGATTGGCGTTAGCCCGGGCTCTGTTTGCCAGGTGAGTCTCCTGGAACAGCATGGGCCTGTGGCTCCCGGGGTATTATAACAAGTCTCTTACCTAACACCTCATGCCATGTGCTCTTTTCCATAGGCCAGATCTGCTGCTGCTAGATGGTGAGTTTGAATGAGCTTCCTTGACTTTGGAGCTAGACCAGGATGATAATGTCTTTGTTTCTGGTCTCCAACCCTTCATTTCCAATACGTGTTTCTTGCTTCTTCTCCAGAACCTACAAACATGCTGGATGTAAGGGCCATCCTGTGGTTGGAAAATTACCTGCAGGTAGGTTTAGTAAAGTCTTTACAGTGGATCTGGAGAAAGTCTGCCTCAAGACACTGGGAGCTGGTTACCCTTCCAAACAGCCTGCCATCCTGTTACTCCTCAGACATGGCCCTCCACAATCCTAGTTGTCTCTCATGACCGCAACTTCCTGAATGCCATTGCCACAGACATCATCCATCTGCATAGCCAACGACTAGATGGTTACCGAGGGGACTTTGAAACCTTCATCAAGAGCAAGCAGGAACGGTTACTCAATCAGCAGCGCGAATACGAGGCACAGCAGCAGTACCGCCAGCACATCCAGGTGTGGTGGGGGCAGGCTCCCGCCCACTGAAAACACACATGCTGATTGACCTGGGGCCCAGGTGTATAACTTGCTAACTCTTTACCCTTAACCTAACCCGTGATTCTTAATCCTGTTCAGCCGTGCGGCTCAGTACCTTTTCTCAGAGCAGCATAGGTGTCCTCTGCATCTGCTTCTCTAGTTCTCTGTAGCATCTCTGCCGTGTTCTTCCTGTTCCCAAGGCATTTTTATTAAACCAGTAGGCGGGACAATTTTATACAATGTAATAACATAATCCCACTACAGGAGGGGAGGCAAGAGGAGGCCCATCCCATGGGTTTCAGAGTTGGTGGTAATAAGAGAGCTTGATGATAGCCTGTTTCTCCTGTAGGTTTTCATAGACCGTTTTCGATACAATGCCAACAGAGCCTCTCAAGTGCAGAGTAAACTCAAGATGTTGGAGAAGCTGTGAGTACAAAGTCCTAGTCCACTTCACTTCTTCCCTCATTTTGTGAGCTGTCCTTTTATCTTTCTAGTCTAGGGCCGCTCAGCTAGCTGCTGGCTTTTATTCCAACATGGAAACAGTATTGCACACTGATCTGGTCTAGGCAGCTACAAATTGAGATTTATTGTTTGTCTCTCTGCTTCGTGTAGCCTTTTTTCTTCCTGTACTGAAGGTTAAACCTAGTGCCTAGTGCTGACTAAGTCTCACCTGTGTCTAGCTTTTCTTAGAGCGTGTTTTCTAGGGTTGTCCATGTTGTGATATTAACACGTCATTTGTTGGTGTCATAATGCTCCGTTTCATGACTACTTCATTTTGTCTATTGAGTCAGGTGATAGACAGTAAGTTACTTCTATTGTTTTTAGGAATAATGAATGCTACTATGAACTTCCTAAGGGATGTGGGGAATTAAGACCAGGTCTCAATCTGTAAGCCTGACCTCCAGCCTCAGCTTCCTAAGTGCTGACATTCCAGATGTGCACTGCCACAGCTGGACTGCTATGAACATTTATGTACAAATTTTTTTTTTTATTTTGTTCTTTTATGTGTGGGAGTGTTTTGCCTACACATATGTAAAGATGCCCCATCCTCTAGCTTAGTCCTTATACCCTCTCTTCTGACAAGTTCCCTGAGCCCTGAAGGGAACATTATGCCCATTTATAGCTGCGCACTCACCATCCACTGAGGACTTTGACCCCTTACGAGAATCTCTGCAGCTGGTGCTTTTCAGACTGGCTGACTAATCTATGGGGATAGGCATGATTATTTAGAAGGCAATTTGATAGGCATATCATGATGTAACAAATAACTGAAGCTTCCACACGGAGGCCAGCAGGGCAGGAGCTTCAGCTCAGTTATCTTGCCTTCTCTGTCCTGTAACCAGCTTAAGTTTTGCCATGTGTTTCTGCATAGGAGGGTTCTTCACTCCTGAGTCATCGTGGCCCCTTACACTAATGCCTACACTTAGGATGATGGTGTGCGCATGTGCGCATGGAGGGGGGTGGGGGAGGTGATAGTAGGGTTCTGACTACCTTGTTCAGGTGAGCAGCTAACTGTTGCCTGTATTGTTTGGGTCTTGAAAGGCCTTCCTGGCCGACTACTTGTAGGGAGCCATGCCAGCCCTGGCACCTGGACTTTTAATCTTTAATAACCTGTGGCTTCTTGGAGCAGTTTTAGCCACACACAAAGAATTTCTGTTTAAACTTTTTTGTCTTTAATTAGCCTATAAGGTATCAGGTTTCCTTGTGGCTTTTCCGTACATCCTTCATTTTCCTTGTGGCTCTCCCTCATCTTCCTGTCTCCCTCCCTGCTGAAGCCTTCCCTCCCCCCAGGATTCTCCTTCCCACTTTCATATCTTGTTAAATAATCATTTTTTCATCTCTCTTCTCAGACCTGAGCTAAAGCCAGTGGACAAGGAATCCGAGGTGGTAATGAAGTGAGTGCTAAGCCAGGGGTGCTGATGGGGAAGCTCTGTTTCTGGCTACTTCCACACTCCATACTTGCACCTCCTCCAGGTTCCCTGATGGGTTTGAGAAGTTCTCACCACCAATTCTGCAGCTAGATGAGGTGGATTTCTACTATGACCCTAAAAACATCATCTTCAGTCGCCTGTCGGTCTCTGCTGACCTGGAGTCACGAATCTGTGTGGTATGGTTACTCTTCTCTTCTGTGTCTCAGGTGTCTACCTTAGCAAGCTCAGACTGGGCCAGTCCTGAGACTATAGAAAAAAAGAGTACAGAGAGTAATGGGTGGGGCCTGGACACTGCACTTCCTCTGTGGTCTCAGAAACCACCTCAGACATGAGAAACCTGCCATGTGGCATTTTGTGAATATATAGAACAGTAACTTACCTTCCTGCTGTTGGCTCTGGATTATGTCAGTCATGAAACATTAAAGTAAGAACATAGGTTACGATCAGGAATTAGAGTATGCCAATCTATAGCTTGGTTTTAGGAAATTTCCTTTTCCTCAGGAGGAAGATAAAGGCTGGGGAAATATCTCAGCAAGTAATAAGTGCTTTCTGGCCAAATTGAGACCAGAGTTGAGTCCCCAGAACTCACATTACAACTGAGTGCTCATGGCAGCCCTCAGAATCCCTGTGTACAAGGGGCAGAGACAGGGACTCACCAGAGCAAGATTCTAACCAGCGAGTGGAATTGTGAGCTCTAGAAAAGATTGAAGCCATCTGACATTGCCTTGGGCCTCCACATACACACATTTGTACCCAGACATGTCACTTCAGGTTACTTCAGGAACCCTCCACCTTTGGCAAGGACAGTATCAGTTCCCTTTGGAACTTTGCATGTGATAGTTCCTTAGAGTTTTAGATTGTAGGACTGAGACTACCCAGGCCCTACTACTGCCTTCCCTTCTGGGCCTTACACATGCACACTCATTAAACCTGTTCACATTTCTTACAGGTTGGAGAGAATGGGGCTGGGAAGTCTACTATGCTAAAGCTGCTCATGGGGGACCTGGCTCCTGTTCGAGGTATCAGGCATGCCCACAGGTAAGGGATCCCCTCCCCCATGAACTGCATGCACTCTCATAAACATTCAGCCATCTATACTACTCCACAGCGGTGCTTTCTATTTCCGTTTTTCCTCCAGGAACCTGAAGATAGGCTATTTCAGCCAGCACCACGTGGAACAGCTTGACCTGAATGTTAGTGCTGTAGAACTCCTGGCTCGAAAGTTCCCTGGTATGTCAGGGATAAGGTTAGCAGCAAGAACAGTTTAGTTGACCCTTGCCTAGGCCTGTCTTGGGTCAGTATAAGCAGCTTGCCTAAGTCTAGGTATGAGAACATGGCCATTGAGAAGGAGAACTTAGGGAGCAGCAAAGGCATTGGGCCAAGAGTCCATCTGATGTGGGGGCCTTTTCCAGGGAGACCTGAAGAGGAATATCGACACCAATTGGGCCGGTATGGCATTTCTGGAGAACTGGCCATGCGCCCGGTTGCAAGCTTATCTGGGGGCCAGAAGAGCCGGGTAGCCTTTGCTCAGATGACCATGCCTTGGTGAGGATTGTTTTCTTGGGTTTTTGCTTCTTACTCTCTTTTCTTACCCAGTACAAAATGATTCTCTGATCTTTGTGTCATAGGAATTCATTATCTCCCATCATGTAACTTCTGTGTTCTCCCATCTAGCCCCAACTTCTACATTCTGGATGAGCCCACAAACCACCTGGACATGGAGACAATTGAGGCTTTGGGCCATGCTCTCAACAACTTCAGGGTGAGCATGTTCTAGCTGACTGTTCTTCCCTAGGCCTCAGCACCCCTCCGTACCTGTTCCCTTGAGCATTTCTGTTCTGTCTTTCAGGGTGGCGTAATTCTGGTATCCCATGATGAGCGCTTCATCCGGCTGGTGTGCCAGGAGCTGTGGGTGTGTGAGAAAGGCAGTGTGACCCGGGTTGAGGGAGGATTTGACCAGTACCGTGCTCTCCTCCAAGAACAGTTCCGCCGAGAGGGCTTCCTTTAGAGCCCCCAGCTGGGTAAGGACCGTGCCTAGGACATGGACTGGTCTGGCAAGACCCCTGAGCTACCATGTAGGCAACCAACTCCAGACTTAAAACTTTCCCTACTTGGGACAGCCTTATTTCCCAAATTTCTCGTTTCCTTTCAACTGGATCATCCTCTACACAATGTGGGGAGACCTATCCAACGGCCTGTGAAGACAGTCCTGATGGAAGAGGATAGGGGTGCCATCTGGGGTTACAAGTACCCTACTGCCCAGCTTGACAGAGCCCCACGTGGCTGCTATGTAAATTAAATATCCTCCTGTATCTATCGCCTCATCTCTGTTCTTTCATGGGCAGGGCTGCCATGGTTACCTGCTGTGGGTTCTGGGCTCTGATTGGTGTTTTCCTGTGATGTAGATGTCAGTCACACAGACAAAGTAACAGCAGCACCAGCCTTCATCATTGGAAGATGCCATCTCCTTGCCCCTTGGGTGGGCTGGAGCTGGAGGAATGGAAAGCAATATTCTGGGATTACTGGTGCTCATACCCTAGCCTAGACTTAGCTTCAGCTGAAAGCATATTGGGCTCTGCTGTCTCAAGCCCTGCTGCTTGGGAGTTTGAAGTGATTCTGAAATCTGACCTCATACGTGGCTCACCAACTGCTTTCTCCAGGGGCTCTGGTCCAGCCTTCAGTTTCTCTAATTCAGACCTTCAGGACTTAAGGGAAACTATTGTTTCCAGTTTGTGTTAGTGATTTAATGTTCTGGTTTTTCTTCTAATCGTGTTAAAGCAGCCTGGGAAGTGGGGAATTGTCTAACTGAAAGAAATAGGACACTTCATCTTTCCAAATAGAGCAGAGTTTTAAGCACGTGCCTGTAGTCCCAGGCACCCTGGAAGCTGAAACCAGAGGATCATCAGGGTCCATTCTAGAGACCAGCCCAGCCAGGTTGTGGTGCAGGCCTTTAGTCCCAGTCCTAGGGAGGCAGAGTCAGGTGGATCTTTGTGAGCTCAAGGCCAACCTTATCTATAGAGCTAGTTCCAGGACAACCAGAGTTACACAGAGAAACTCTGTCTTGAAAAACCAAAAGGAATGAACAGACCAGCCTGATCTGTGAGACCCATCTTTTTTATAAGAGAGGAAAGAGGTGTTTAACAAGAGTCTGGCTTATGAGTTAGTTCTAAAGGACTTGGCTTCTCTAGCTAATCAGTATGTAGGAAAGGTTTATTTGCCTCATGGTGTAGAGGCTTCAGCCCATGGGCACTCAATTTACTCATGTCTTGTACTGGGACAGAACACAGTGGGGAGCGTGTGCTGATATAGTAGCTCAGGGTAGCATCTTACACTTCCAAGGACCTTCAACCAGATTTTCCTAAGGGTGCACATGATCCTGAAAGCCACAGCTCTGAGCATTATGCATTGGGGCAAGCCTTCAACATGAGCCTTTGTATGACCACAGAGCTGGTGCTGCTGAATGGATGAGGCCTGTTCACCCCTTAACTTCCCTCCCTCAAATCACCAGTATTCCCAGTATACATCCCTGTGCATGGCTGTGTGTACCTCAGCAGTGATGGGAACTTTTTCAGGTATAACTCTTCCATCTTGAAGTCCACAGATAGTGTACTGGGGAACTGTAGGCCCTATGCCTGTCAGTCTTCCAAACTCAGCCCTTAGTTTGTAAACCCTCCAGGGTCATGCAAGTGTTCAAGTTTTGGGTGCCAAGAATAGTGGAATTCAAGGTGCAGAAAGGCTCAGCATTTACTGGTGTCACAGTAGAAGCAGAGTAAAGCAAACTACTGACCCCTCAGGTCCTGTGTGGCTCTGTTAATGGACTGGCCACAACACAATATAAAAGTTCACACACTGACTGGAAGGACTAGAAAAGAAGACATTTCTGTAACTAATCCTGGACCAGTCTAGGCATAAAGAAAGGCCGCCAGAGTCTGGGGGAAAGAGATGGCATAGGTGGTGACTCCGGTTCCATGAACTATGGAGAGCCTAGATGTACGGGCAGGCAGGTCTATCCATGCTGCAAGAATTCCGGAGATGAGGCGCCAGTGACTGAAAGTCAGTGATCAAAGGCATGGAAAGATGGCAGTGGCAGCCAGCACTGTTTCAAAAAACGAAAGGAACCCTGCACTGGAGGACACTATTGCAGCAATCACCTGCTGCACTGCCTGGGGCGTGGTCTCTCGAGCTGACCAGGGGCTAGTCAGTGAAGAACCTAAGGCTCCAGTCTTCACTAAAATCCTGGACCATACGCACCAGCACCACTTGAGTAACTTGACTGGTCCTCAGTGAGAAGCCATGGGTCCCTCAGCAAGCTGTTCACTCCCATATGCTGTTACTCGGGTAGACATTTTGCTAAATTCCCTCTGGCTTCCAGGCCAAGTTTAGCTCAGAGTCTAACTCTCCACTGGGCTTGAGCATGCAAAATGGATAATAAAGCTTGTAGAGGATGCTGGCAGTGTGGGCCCAGGCTGTGTAAGAATCCCTTCTCCCTCATAGGAGGCCTTGAACCTGGAGTGATTGGCTGTCCCCAATTCCGCTAGTTGCTTCCCCCAACCCCTTCTTCCTCATTGTGATTCTTGTACTCTCACTAAGACTGTGGGGCACCAAAATGTCTTTTGCTCTTTTTAGGGACCATCCAGCAAGTTCCCAAATAAACAGGCTTATTCTTAATTAAAAATGCCCATCCTTAGTTTGGTTTGTTTCTAGCCAGATTTTCTTAATTTTATTGCACAAATGTTTGTTCTTATAATACAAACCCAGAGCCAGATATTGGGGAAAAGCTGAGAGATCAGAGAGACAGAGACAAGCCACAGCCACTCCTCACGAATCCTCTGACTGAATGCCTCTTTGTTGTCAGTCAAAAGGGAATAAAGTTCAGGAACTTTATTCCAGCCTTATCTTGCTTACTCTGCCCAGCTATCTGAGTGCTGAGATTAAATGTGTGGGTCACCACTCCTGACCTTCACTGTTAACTGTGGTTTAGTCCTGTCCTCTGATTTCCAGGCAAACTTTATTAAATACAGGCTATATCATCATGTAACTTAAATTATCCCATCTACCTTTGCTCTGGGCTTTTACGTTTATTTTCTTTATATCTTACTTTCACTCTTACTGTGGCTGGGTGGCTGTGTGGCTGTGTGGTTGGGTGGCTGGCTGGGTAGCTGTGTGGCTGAATGGTTGGGTGGCTGTGTGGCTGGCTATGTGGTTGGCTGGCTGTGTGGCTGAGTGGTTGGGTGGCTGAGTGGCTGTGTGGCTGTGTGGTTAAAAAGCTAGGCACTCGGTTGTTATTTGCATTTTCTGTGCCTGCTTATGTTGTTTCCAGGGAATACTAAAAGTAGATCAGCATTCAGGGTCTGGGGTCAGAAGTGGGTGGGAAAACAGGGTAGAGCAGAGAAGACAGCTGCCTAGTACATGCTGACCTGGCAAGCTCCTGTGGGTTAGCTCGAATTCGGGAGCTGAAGCGACTGCAATTGTCCTGGGCTGAGCAAATCAAGCCACCACTAAATGTTTTGTAGTTTTTGGAAACAGGGTTTCTCTGTGTAATAGCCCTAGCTGTCGTGGAACTCACTCTATAGACCAGTCTGGCCTCGAACTCAGATATTCACCTGCCACTGCCTCCTAAGTGCTGGGACTAAAGGCCTGTATGTGTGTGTGTGCTCACATGCATGTGGAGGTCAGGGAACAACTTCAGGTGTTATTCCTCAGGCCCTTTGACCTTTTGTTGGAGACAGGGTCTATTGTTGTCCTGGATCTTCACAAAAAAACTAAATTATCTAGCCAGCCAGTTTCCAGGAACCAGCATCACTCAGATGACAAATACACACCACTGTGGCTATTCATGTGATTTCAGGCATCAAACTCAGGTCCTCTTGCTTGTAAAGCAAGCACTTTACCAACTGAGCCATCTCCCTACCCCTTCCACTGCCGTGAGGAGAGCATATTAAGTCTCTCTGCACCTTGTTTTCCTAATCTATAAAACAGGAATAACTGCACTGGAGAGTGTGGTAGCTGTTAAATAGGTAATTCAAGCAGAACTCTGATGGCTTTGTCACAGTTGGTCAGGGTTTAGGAATAGCCAGTTTTAGTGGCTCACACTTATAATTCCTGTACTCAGGAGGTACAGACAGTTGGACCTCTGAGTTTAGGCCAGGTCTACAGAGTTTCAGGACAGCCAGAACCATTGCACAGAGAAACCCTGTCTTCAAAATAAAACAAAGAATGAAACAGGAGTCCACAAATGTGGCAAAGGAGCAAGAGAATGCTATTTAAAGAATGTAATAGAAAAGGCAAAAGAGCGGTGGGCCAGTGAGGATGGAAGGACCCTGACATCATTTGTGGAGATAGTTTGTTTATGAGGGGTGTGTGATTCTATTTGACTGACAGGCTTGGATTGAATGATCCTTTGCCCACTGCACATGTCCTTTTCCATAATGCATTTGATTTTAATTGTGCACACCCAGTTATACATAGATAAGTCCCTAAAAGTTAACTTGGAAACACGGTTTTGCCTTATTGCTCATGCACCCCCAAGCGGTCTGGCTAGATGGGCTCTCCTTCCCTTGTGTGCGGGGGATGTATATGAATGAAAATTGAGCTGGGCAGGGTGGGGCACACCCTTAGCCCAGCACTGGGGAGGCAGAAGCAGGTGGATTTCTAGGAGTTCAGAGTCAGCCTGGTCTACATAATGGAACGGACTGTCTCAGAAACAAAACAAACTGTCCAGGTTTGATAGTCATTAATCACAATGGTTATTCCATTGTCTGGAATGGGACATATGTGCAGCTTAGTGCTAGTGGGAGTCCTAGCTGCTAAGGTTGCTAGGTGCACTGTTTAGAGCATGTGTGGTTGCTAAGATATACCCCTGATTGCTTTCCTTGGTTCCTAATAGTTCAAGGTTTAGCCATTATGATAACCATGACTATTTGTTGTGAGTCTCACTGCTTTATTGATTCTTGTTACGTTTTGATTTGGTTTAAAGCGTGCTGGACATCTGTGTATTGCTTTGGCTTGACCTTGTTCAAGCACATGTGCCTCCTAAATATATTCTCTGGAGATGAAGCAGAATTCCGGATGTCAGCCTCCTACTGCTTAATCGGGCTAATCGGGCTCTGCTTCAGTGTTCTTGGTCAGGTGTCAAGCCTGCTTTAGAATGACCATGGACCAGGCAGGCTGTCACCAAGATCACTTTGTTATATCCCTAGTCCTTGGGCGACACCTGGTCTACAGTACCCACCTAGAAGGCCTCTGCTGGTGGGAAGAACAATGTCATATGAAAGGTATTCTCTACAGTCGGTGTCTCACGGTGTTTACAGGAGTTCTTTAAACCAGAAGTGGGCAGTAATGCCCACAGGATTTCATTCAGTCCTACAGTATATTTGGAGTCTTTTGCCAGAATCTGGTAGTCACAACTGAGGGCCACAAGGCAACCCTCCATCAGGAAAGCCACTATTGGTGACAGACATAGCACCAGCTTGCACAGGTGGAGCCGCCTCAACCACAGCTCCTCCTATGCAGCTTTTCAGGCCTCAGCATGCTTTTCGGGGTTGACACTGACCCAGGTCTGATTATCCAGCTTCTCCAGACTCAACCCAAACTGTTGGGCCCTGCAAGCAGCAGGATGTATCTTAACCTTTTTAAACAAGGTCTCACGCCCCCGGGCTGGCCTAAACTCACTCTGTGGCCCAAATTGGCTTTCCACTTACTGCTTTCTCTGCCTTCCAAATGCTGGGATTACAGACAGCTGCCACCACATCCAGTTTGCTTTACTGATATTAATTTTTAATTACACTTATTTGTATGTGTATTTATATGTATGTGTCCACACATGCCACCATGCACCTGTTCAGGTCAGAAGACAACTTGTACAAGTTGGTTCTCTCTCCACCCTATGGTCCCAGGGACTGAGCTCAGGCTGTTAGGCTTGCTGGGAAGTGCCTTGAGCCATAACACTGGCCTGGCCTTGGGGTTTTTGAGTTGGTTTTTTTTTTTTTTTTTTTTTAATGTTTTTTCAAAACAGGATTTCTCTGTATAGCCTTGACTATCCTGGAACTCACTGTGTAGACCAGGCTGGCATCAAACTCACAGAGATTTACCTACCTCTGCCTCCAGAGTGCTAGGATTAAAAGTGGGTGCCACCACTACCCAGCTGCCTTGTTGATTTTTAATGAGCTATTGCTTGTAATGCTGTGTGGATAGAACAAAAACCCACTGCATTTAGACAAAATGAACACCTTTGCTTCATGTTGTTGGGCCCAGAGAAAGCCTCTTTTTGGGTTCTTCTCCCACTGTGAAGATGATTTCTTCTGTACACACATGCACATGCCCCCACACACATCTAGTTCTTTCTACATGCTCTCTACTAAAACCACACTATTTGATACTTTGTAGAAAGCCACTTTTCATTTTCATCCCCTTCTCCTCCCATGTGTCCCTTCTCCTCCTCCCCCAGGTTGGTGACCCTCAGTCCCTGGAGAAAGCTGGGTTTTGTCCTTGTGTACCACCAGGCCAGGGAAACAAGTGTCTTGTTTTTATTAAGACAAAGTCTGAGGCTGACCTTGCTCTTGTGACAGTCTTCCTGTGCTATTATCCGTCTAGTGCTGGGGTCAGGGTGTGTGCCACCACAGCTGGTCCAGTCAGCTAAATTTCTAATGATAAACTGTTTCGCTGCTGCAAGGCAGATACCTATAGCTTTATCTGGTAATCATTTAGGAAAATGTGCCTACCATTGTGTTCAGCTCCTTTTCTCCACATTTAGAGTGTGTCTCAGAGAACCTGCTCTAGATACTGCCTACAGAGGCTTCAGAGATGGTTCAGGAGTGGAGAGCTCTGGCAGGGGGCCCTGAGCTGTTCACAGCATCCATGTCAAACAGATCAAAACTGCCTGAGTCCAGATCCAATGAATCCAACACCTACCTTTGGCTTCCATGACCACCTAACACAGGAGACACACATACACTCATAAACACATAGATTTTTAAAAGAAATTTCCTTCTAGAAATGCCAGAGGTTTATCTCAGGAGATTGTAGATCCTGTCAAGTTCACAATCTTAATATGACTGTGTGAATCAGTCTCTCACAGGCCTTAAATAATCACAATTGTCTCTCCAACGTATTTGACATGAACCCCCCAAAAAGAAATGGCTTTTTTTGGGGGGGGTTATTTGTTTTAGTTTGATTTTGCTAGGATTAAAGGCATGTGTCACCACCACTCAGCAAAGAAATGCTTGGCTTGGCATGGATGCTTTCAATGATGCTACAGGGCTGTCTTCCTACTTACTCAGACCAGGGCTCATGTGTCAGAAGGGAAATTTGAGGTAACTGTTTCTCTACCCAGGCTGCCTCTCAGAATAGGCCACTTAGTCACCCCTGAGTGCGGGTGTTAGGAGCCTCCACCTCAGTGTGGTTGTGGCTTGGGACAGAACCAAGGCTTGTTCTCAGGACATCTAGGTGCTGAGTAAAGGGCCTTTTATCTGACTGGATATTTCCTGTTTGTGCTAGAGGCTTATTCTTCACCTTTGTAAAACTGGTGTGCCAAGGGCTGGAGTAGAGTTCAGTGGCTAGCAGCTGCCTAGCAAGCCCAAGGCCCTGGGTTCAGTCCACAAAGAGGAAGGGTGGTTATAGTAATTCCCGTCTTTTATGTCTGATTTATTTTTGTTATAAAGTAAAGCTCAGAGATGCCCTGTCATGTGACAAGTGAAGCTGGTGTTGATTAGATGGCAAAGCTTGTTAATGTCTTGTCTAGGTGAGCATTTATGGTTGCACAGCAGAATGACCATCTGTAGGTTATGCATGCCAAAATATTATAGGAGGTGGGACACCAAAAGGCTTCATGAAATATGTTCTTTATTCTGCACGAAGGAGAGATCCCTCCTAACTCCCACAGATCCCAACCAACTCTGCAGTCTCAGAACTGGGTTCCAGAGGGAGGAGCATTCACACTGCACAGGACAACAAACAGTTGAACATTTATTTTTAACAGTCAAGAAAAAAGTGACAATGTACCCACCTGAGAAGGCAGTGCAAGACCTCCAGAAATGCTGGCCTTCTAAGACTACTCTATCACTTTTTCTTGCCTTCCCCCCAACCCCTGCGTCCTTACCCACAATGGAGTCTGTTGGGTGCATAAAGGGATGACTTCTTAGTTAAGAAGCTTACTCTAAAAGAAAGGCAAGGTTATAGTCAGAAGTTTCTTTCCTACCAGAAACTCTCAAATACCCATCAGCCACTTCCCAAATAATTGACTTGGATTCTTAATATTATATTTAAACACTGGTCTAATAGCTCAAGCATATTACTAACTAGCTATTACACTGAAATTAATCCATAATTTTTATCTATGTTTAGTTACATGGCTTGGCACCTTTTAGTATTCTCATCTTTCTTCCTCTGGGATGGAGTCTCTGTCTTACATCTTCCCAGAATTCTTCTAGTCTGGTAGCCCCGCCTGCCAGTCTACTGGCCAATCATTGTTTCATTAAGCAAATACAGTAACAAATCTTCACAGTGTACAAGAGCATTATCTCACAGATAAGGTTGCCTGCTCCTCAAAGAGATGCTTCTCTCCTTGAGAGCTGGCTGCAGCCTGCCTGAGACTGACTGTTATTTTTCTCAGAATACTCACTGTCCAACTTCTTATCTAATTAATTTGGGCATCTCATACTCTCATCTTCTGAAGATTGTGTGTGTGTGTGTGTGTGTGTGTGTGTGTGAGAGAGAGAGAGAGAGAGAGAGAGAGAGAGAGAGAGAGAGAGAGAGAGAGAGAGAGAGAGAGAGAGGAGGGTGCGAGCCTGTGTGCCCACATGCAGAGAACAGAGCAGGGCATTGAACATCTTCTTTGCCTCTCCACCTATTATAGCCTTGAGGCAGAAGCTCCCCGTTTGCTCTAGGCTGGCTGGCCCTCTTGTCTCCACTCTCAAACTTCACTTACAGCTATAAACAACTGTGCCTGGCTTTTTACATAGGTGTTGGGATTCAAACTCAGGTCCGTACGCCTGCATAGCAAGTGCTGGTCCACTGAGCCAGACTTCATCAACCCTAAAGTATCTTTAAATACATAAGAATCACAACACGTTCACTGCAACAAAGTTACATCCCCTCACCCTCCCCTCCCTCCCTCCAGTCTGCCAGTTCCATATGTATCTTAGTTACTTCTCTGTTGCCATAAAGTTTCACCATGATCAAGGCACTTAGAGAACATTTGGTTTGGAACTTATGATTGCAGAAGATTAGGGTCCATGACCATCATGGCATGGAGCAATAGCTGAGATCTACATCCTCATCCAAAAGTAGGAGGCAGAGAGTGCTAACAGAATGGTACTGAGTCTTGAAATTTTAAAGACCATCCCAGTGACACACTACCTCTAGCAAGGCCACACCTTCTAAATCATCCCAGTTTCACCAACTGGGGACCAAGTATTCAAACATATGAGTCATGGAGGACATTGTCATTCAAACATTCCACTCCCTGGCTCCCATAGGCTGGTGGCCATATCACAATGCAAAAGGCATTAAATGCAATTTCAAAAGTCCCCTATACTCTTAACACTGTTTAAAAGTCCAAGTTCTATCCCTAATGCATGAACTGGCTTTTTGGAGCCCATTCCCTATAGAGGAACTGATAGTTTGCTGAAATCACAGGAGTCTTTTGAAATCTCAAAGCCCACCCCCTAGCAGCACACTTCCTCCAAGACCATAACTTCTTATCCTTCCCAGACAATCTAATAACTGGGGACCAAATATTCAAACATATGATCCTATGGGTGCCGTCATAGTTAAGATTTCTATTGCTGTGAAGAGTCACCATGACTACGACAACTTTTACTAAGAAAACATTTAATTGAGGTGGTGAGTACAACTTCAGAGGTTTAGTCCATTATCATATGGGGAGCATGACGGTATGAAGGCAGACATGGGCCGGCTACATCTAATCAGAAGGCACCCTAAGTGGACTGTCACACTGGGCAGTATCTTGAGCATAGGAGACCTTGAAGCCCACCTCCACTATAGGCAGAGTTTTCCTGTCCCATCTGCCCACTCCCAAATAACCATTCAGAGTCTTATTACAAATTATAAATGATTGGCCAATAGTTCAGGCTTGTTACTGCCTAACTCTTAGATTTAAATTAACTCATATTTCTTATCTACCCTCTGGCCACATGACTCATGGCTTGTTACCTCATTTTCTACATGTCCTGCTTGACCTGCATCTGCTTTATCTCCTCCGACTCCATCCTTCTCCACCTCAGCATTTTTCATTTGGTTGTACCTCTACTTCCTGCCTGGCCACCATCCAGTCATTTGAGTATAAATCTTTACAGTGTACAAAAGGGTTATTCCACAACACTCCACAATGACACACTTTTCCCATCAAGGCCACACCTACCCCAGCAAGGCCAGGCTTCCCATTAGTGTCACTCTCTTTGGGGCTCATTTTTTTTTTCAAATCACCACATCCAACTCCCTTGCTCCCAAAGGCTTATAGTTACATCATAATGCAAAAATAAATTCAGTCCAACTTCAAAAGCCCCCATAGTCTATCACTATAACCATTTCATCTTCAACTACCTCAGAGACCCAAGAAGGAGATAATATTTACCCAAGTAAACAGGAAGTGCAAGCAACTTCCAAAAATCTATAAATGACAGAGATGACACCTACCTGCCTGGACAGTCAGCCAAAGTTCCTTTATAAAGTTGGGGCATCCATTTTCAGCCTACAGGCCCAGAGTCTCTTTTCAGTTCAGTGAGGCAGGAAATCTGCTCTGCCCATTCTGGTATAGGTCATCAGTCGCTTCTCCTTGTGTCCTGAAGAATATTTGACACTTTTCTCTGAAAAGCAGAACCTGAAGGACCATCTCAGCTTGTTCTGTCAAAGTTCAGAGGTCCTTTTCCTAGAGAACCTGAATGTCCAGTTTAAACAGTATATTGTCAAGCAGTCAATACAAAAACAGGTTCTTGTCCAGAGGCTAATTGTTGTCACAAAGAAAGTAGACTTCATGTGGAATTTCTTTGATGCCCATTTTTCTCTTGAAGTAGATTGGTGCTGCCAGGAGCAGACCTTTCTCACTGTCCAGAAAAGTCCAAGTTCTTAAAATATTTTAAGTGCCATAGTCTATGGATCTTTGAAGTGTTTGAAGAAGACCTGTTCATCTAAAATATATTTGTTTGATCTTGAAAACATATCTAATATGACCATGTTTGAAGGTAATATCTAACTACTAACTTTCATTGCTTTATATTCTAATTAGTTGCTAATAAAAACTTTTATGGACTAGCAATTTGTATTACATTGTTAGATGAACTGAATAAGTATAATACCTTGAACAAGCATACAGATAGTTGTACAGTAACACAATCTCAATATACATAATTGTATACAATATACAAAAATACAATCGATGTAAAATATTTAAAGCTAGTAAATCCTTTTAAAAGAAGATTCAATAATCTATTCTTATATCCTATATATCTGCTTCCCCTTTTTCTTTCTATTGTTTTTTAAACACAAATCTTGAATCTAATTGTTCTTTGTTTAACTTTTTCTAACCATAACCATTAACAATTTTTAACCAATTAGCCTAAACAATGGCAATCATCCATAACTCACTGAACGACCAAAAACAACCCACCACACCTCTTGGGAATATGGGTATCGTGTTCTTAAATTTACTTCCTGCTGTCTGGGGGCGACAGCATCTTTTTGGGATCCTGAAAAGAAAAGTTTTGTTAAATGTCAAGTCCTGAAATAAGTAGCTGTGTCATTTGTTGTCCAGTCTCTGCATAATAACAGGAAAGTGCATGGCTTGTCTCAAGTCCTGGCTATAGTAGTCTGTGAAGCTGGTTCATCTCAGCGAGCTGCCTCAAGATTGTCCTGAGCAGTTTGTAGTCCAAATCTGATCACTGGTTGGTGTTTGTCAGCCTAGTGGCTTTGTCATAGTCCATGTGAAATCATTGTTGTGGGGCCCCATTTTCCTTTAGGATACTTCAACTTCACAATTAGGCCTTGTCCTGGATCACTGCAGAAAAACTGATAAGAGACTAAAACCCAACACAATGTACAGGAAGCTAAACATATATTTTTTACAGTATAAGATAGAATATATGTTTTTTCAGCATAGGATTGGTAACAATTGAATATTCCCTTATTTTTTGTTATTCTTCTGTCCCATATCAAGTGGCTCCTCTAATATGATACAGAGATTTTGTATTTTCCTTTAACAAGCATGTTTGAGTTTAGAGAAGGAGAGAACCACACTTCAACTCTAAAGCCAGCTTTAAATTATAATTAAACTGGGACTTCAACTTACAAAAACATAGTGGTTGTTAAGCAATGAGATTTTACCCTATGAAGTATATACTGGTACCAATAGTCACGATATTCTTTTGCTTGCAAATTTTCTTGTATAGCCTCCCTTTGCTTTAGATGTTTAGATGTCCAAGGTCTTTTAACTTCTAGAAGATGGGTATTTCCAGTTTTCTGTAAAGACAAAAACAAAAACCTGCCCCCATCCTTTGTTTGTTCTTACAACTTAAAGAATTGTAATATGGGTGGATGAGCTATCAATTCTTATTTTCATGAAGTTTCTCTGGTTCAAATTGAGTCTTTATTAATTTTGACAGTATCCATAACTTTTCTTCACCTGTGGAAACAAAAGCAAAACCCCTTCCCCAACATAGCACATATCCTGGCTTCCATTCAGAGGTTAGTACATCTCTGAAGTAAACAGGCTGATTTAGTCCAGCTGTTTTTTCTATAGTCCAATGCCTTTCAGCAGCTGTTGTTCCTTTCTCATTAGCATTGAGAAAATTCAAAGTTAATAAAGCATTATGTCATCTATCTCTAGGGGTCTTTGTTATTCCTTTCTGTTTATTTAGCATATCCTTTAGAGTTCGATTTGATCTCTCTGTGACTGCTTGCCCTGTAGGACTGTGTGGTATTCCTGTAATATGCTTTATATTATAATAAGCAAAAAATTGTTTCATTTTACTAGAGACATATGCCAGAGCATTGTCAGTCTTACTTTGTACAGGTATTCCTATGATGGCCATAACTTCTAGCAAATGTGTGATTACAGAATCAGCCTTTTCTGAACTCAAAGCAGTTGCCCACTAAAATCCTGAAAACGTATCTATTGTATGATGGACATATCTTAATTGCCCAAATTTTGTAAAATGAAATACATCCATCTGCCAGATTTCACTTCTATGTATACCTTTAGGATTACTTCCTGCTGGCAATGGAGTTTGGTTGTAGAAAGAACAGGTGGGACACCTTTTTACACTTTTTTTTGGCTTGTTGCCACGTGATAGAGAAATCTTTTTTTAATCCTTTGCTATTGACGTGATGCTTTTTATGAAAATCTGAGGCCTCTAGTACTTTCCTATTAATAATTTATCAATTTCATCATTACCGTGTGCTAAAGGACCTGGCAGACTCGTATGGGATCGAATGTGTGTTATATAGAAGAGATGATTTCTAGTCCTGACTATTTCTTGTAACTGAATAAATAATGAAGTTAATTCTGACTCATCATTAATAAAATCAGCTGTTTGGATGTGTAAAACAACTCTTACTGCATACTGAGAGTCAGTGACTATGTTAAGAGGTTCAGTAAAATCTATTAATACCATCATGATAGCATATAATTCTCACTTTTGAACAGAATTATAAGGGCTTTGAGCCACTTCACTTATATGTTCTGGTTTGTAACCTGCCTTTCCTGATTTGTTTGCATCGGTATAAAATGTAGGGACTCCAGAAATTGGTTTATCTTGTACAATACGAGAAAGAATCCAGTTAGTTTTCTTTAGAAATTCAATTCTTTTGCTTTAAGGATATTTGTTGTTAATATCTCCCAAAAAATTACTGCAGGTTCTTCGCCAAGGTTCACTTTCTACCCATAATTGGTCAATTTCTTCATTAGTTAAAGGTACAACAATTTCTGCTGGGTCCATTCCTGTCAATTGATGAAGTCTTAATTTTCCTTTAAAAATAAGTTCAGAAATATTTTCCACATATGTTTTTAATTTCTTATTCGGTTTATGTGGAAGAAATATCCATACCAATATAACATTTTCCCTTTGCATTAAAATTCCTGTAGGAAAATGCTTAGAGGGCAAGATAACTAGAATGTAATTAAGGTCTGGATCCACACGATCCACATGTGCCTCTTGTAATTTCTTTTCCAGCAAAGCCAATTCTTTCTCAGCTTCAGATGACAATTCTCTCAGACTATTCAAGTCCTTGTCACCATTTAAGGTTTTGAACAAATTATCCAGTTCATCATTTTTAATTCCAATAGTGGGTGGTAAATTGGCAATGTCTCCTAGTAGTCTTTGAAAATCATTAAGTGTCTTCAATCTATCTCTCCTGATCTGTACTTTTTGGGGTCTAATTTTTTGTTGGTCTATTTTATAGCCTAAATAATTAATGGAATCCCCTATTTGTATTTTTTCTGGGGCAATTTGTAATCCCCAAGCAGGCAAAATTTTTTTCACTTCTTCAAAAAATTTTTCTAAGGTATCGATATTTGAATCATCCAACAAGATGTCTTCCATGTAATGATAAGTTATAGATTGTGGGAATTTGTTATGTATTTGTTCTACAGGCTTTTGTACAAAATACTGGCACAGAGTAGGGCTATTCAGCATTCCTTGAGGGAGGACCCTCCACTGGTATCTCTTTACAGGCTGAGAATTATTATAAGTGGGCACTGTAAAGGTAAAGTTTTCTTTGTCTTGTTCTTGTAAAGGTATTGTAAAAAAACAGTCTTTTAAATCAATAACTATTATAGAACATTCTTTAGGTAACAGAGAAGGCAAAGGAATCCCAGACTGTAGAGAGCCCATTGGCTGGATCACCTTGTTTATCACCCATAGATCTGTTACCATTCTCCACTTTCCAGATTTCTTTTTAATAACAAACATGGGAGAATTCCAAGGGCTGGTTGATTCTTCTATATGCTGAGCATTTAACTGCTCCTGTACCAGCTACTCTAAGGCCTACAATTTCTCTTTTATTGGAGGTCATTGATGAACCCATATAGGCTTCTCTGTTAGCCATCTTAAAGATGTGGGTGTTTTTGAAAGATCAGCAGCTGTTTTGCCTTGTTTCTCTATAACCTGAATTGTCTGTGACTGTTTCTCATAATACCTTCTAATGTTTTTTCCAGAACCATGTGCTAGTTTATGGCTTATTTCTGTGTTTGGAGGAATATTAATCTGTGTGTTTCATTGTTGTAGTAAATCTTGTCCCCATAAATTTATAGCAATGTCAGCCACACATGGCTTTAATATTCCTCTCTGTCCTTCTGGTCCTATACACACAAGCCATCTTGCACTCTGTTTTACCTGGGATATCGACCCAATACCCAAAAACTGAACATTTACCTCCTGAAGGGGCCAACTTGGATGCCATGACTCTGGTGTCCCCCGTGTCCAATAAGCCTTCAATAATAACATCATTTATTTATATTTTTAATTTTGGCCTTTGTACATTGATAGAAGCTTGCCAAAATATTCGCTTTATAATTTTTCCTGATTTTTTTCATTTTCTATAGATTTTCTATCATTCAATATAGTGTGTCTTTTTAAAATAGATTTTAATTTTTTTAATTGTTCTGAGAAGTTGTTTCCTCCATAATGGAAGGGTAAAATAGGATTGGATTTGATATGGGGGCTTTTGAAAGCCCCCTTGGGGAGTTTCCCAAGGGCAGAAAGTTCCCTTGTCTGTCCCTTGTTGATCTGCACTCATTAGTCCAATGTCTTCCTTTTCCACACCTTCTGCATACTCCAGAAGGGAGGGGTGTACATACTCCAGAAGGGAGGGGTGTACTCGAGATTATTCCTGACAAAAGCACTGTTTCTGGGAATGCCTTGTTTACAATCTCTTTTTATGTGACCTTGCCTTCCACAATTGTAACATTTAACATTTTGACTTTTTCTTATACCTCTAGAAATAAGTTCTCCTACCCAGTTATCATCACTGTCATAAGACTCTAGATTAATTGTCTCACGAATCCAATCCTCCAAATGTGCTTACCTTGCATTTAACAGTCTAAGTATTTTTCTACATTGTGCATTAGCATTCTCAAAAGCCAGTGATTCAATGATTACTCGCCTGGCTTCTGAGTCCGGTACCATTCTGTTTACTGCTGCAGTTAATCTGTGCAAAAAGTCTGTAAGTTTCTTTTTGGCTTTGAATTACTTTCAGGAATGATTCAGTTTTCTTTCCTATTTCTTCAATCTGGTCCCAGGCATTTAAAGCTGCCACATGACATAAATCCAGAGTATGTTCATTGTATAAAGACTGCCTTTCAATATCAGCATAATTTCTCTCCCCAAGAAATTGGTCTTGGGAGACTTCTATGCCTCTGGCCCTACTTCTTTGTTCTATTGTTTTAGCCACCTCCCTCCACCGTGATTTCCATTGTATAAGCGGCTCTGCCTCTAGCACAGCTGCAACCATATCTAAGCAATCTTTAGGGGTGACCTGGTTACAGCATGACCAGGAGTTCAACATTTGTTTTACAAATGGTGAATGCATCCCATATGTTGCGATTGCTTATTTTACTTTCTGTAATTCTAGCATTTCTACTGGAACTCAGCTAACTTCTCTATCATCTTCATCATTCTTCATTTTTTTAAAGGTTACTGGGTATATTAATGCTGCCTGTTTTAGTCTAGTTTTAGATGACCTTGCTGAAATTGGTTCTTCATATTCCTCTGTCTGAATTTGAACATCTTTGTGTTCTCTTTCGACGGGCTTTTTAAAGACCCTTTTCTTTGGATTTATATTAATCAACTTTTTAAATGATAAAATAAAAATCAAACAAAAAATATTCATAATAAACAGTATGATAAACATTATGATAGTCCCATCTACCTTATTTATGTTTTCCTTCACTGGTTTTAATACCAAATCGTCTAATGAAAGATCACAGAAGGACCAAGCACCCTCCATTGCTTTAAACAAGTTCCCTCTTTTAAAAAATTGATCTACTCACCAATTTGTCTGTTTATGATTCAACTGATTGTGAAGTGGGGCAGCTACCTAGTGTGAGAGCAGCCCAAGGAGGGGTCCAAAAAGAAAAAAGAACCCACCAGGAGAAAGAGGCCACTGTCTGAAAAACTTACCCAGATGAAAATGAGATGGAAACACGTGTGGCTGGTTTGCCTAAGATAGGAGGTTAACTCAGAACAGAAAGCCTAGTCCACCAGTAATTACTCCTCTGACCATGTGTTGTTCTGGCCAGCAAGTGCAGTTTTTTGGATAGGGAGGGGAGGAATTCAGGCTTCAAACTTGGATGCCAAGAGTTGCATGAATAAAAGAAACTCAGGGCCAGATTTCAGGGAAAGGCAGAGATATCAGAGAAGAAATACCACAGCCAGATCTCACCCAGCTGTCTTCCAGCTTCCTCAGCCTTGCTCCTCCTGGCTTCTGCCTGCTCTGTCTTTCTATGCCTGCCTTAAATGCTTTCTTTGCTCAGTTAAGGCGTGGCACCACCACTGCCTGCCTGGGATCCTGGAACTCCTATAAACTAAGATGACCTCAAACTCAGACTGGATTAAGGGCATAGGTCACCACTTCCTGGATATTCCCTGTGTTGGTATGAGTTACTACTGTTTGATCCTCCTAGACTGACTGGATAGATCCCTCTGATATCTCCGAATGTTTTTTAGCAAATTTGAAAATATCCCTACAATCCCACACAGTTTTTTAAATTAACAATGATTCTCCCCTAAATAAACATAATTTAGTTTTTATATGGCCTGTAAAGTTTGTTCAAATCTGTTCAGTCATGCCATTAATTTTTCGTAGAAAAGGAGAAACAGTTAGGGGAGGGGTTGCTCAGGATGCAATGTTGCTCCCACGTGCCATTTAGTTGGGTCCCTTCAGTCTCCTGTTAGAGCAATCTTTTGGTATCTTATCTTTCATGGCCTTGATATTAAAAATATATTTGTGTGTGAGGGTGTGCATATATGTTTGTGTGTGAGGGTGTGCATATATGTTTGTGTGTGAGGGTGTTCACGTGGAGGTCGGAGGGCTAGCTCAGTCTCAATCCTTGTGCTCCACTAAGTTTTTGAGTCAGGGTCTCTCTCTTGCTATGCCACACTTTCTGGCCCAAGAGCTTCTCTGGGCGATTCTCCTGACTTCACTTCCCATCTTATTGTAGGGGTGCTGGGGTTTCAGACACAGCCCTACATCTAGCTTTTACATGGGTTTGGGGGTTCAGAAGTCAGGCTGTCAGGCAGAGGAACAGCACTTCCAGACCCACGGATCTGGTCTCCAGCCTACTCCTGGTGTTTGGAAGATTACAAGACAGTTAACCATTTGCGTTAGGCTGTTGCTTCCTTGTTATTAGATTCATGAATTTTCATTAGGAATACCACTGATTTGATTCTGGGCCTTCTCAGTGCATTTTAAGGTTCTGTTTGTTTTCTTGCGTTAGACACTAGAGTCATTATGTTGCCCCAGCTGACCAGGAACTCTCAGAGGTCTGCTTGTCTCTCCCTCCAAGTGCTGGGATTAAAGGTGTGCACCACCATTCCAGACCCTCTGTGCATTTCATTAGGAGGTGTGTAGTGTTCCTTTATCTTGTTCTGGTGATGTTGGCTTTCCTTTGGTTATAGTGGTATCTGGAGGGCTCTATGTTTTAAGTTACTAGTTTATTTTTTATAATTGATACATATCCTATGAAGAATTATTTTTATGTAATAAAAATCCCTAGGGTAGGGGATGTAGTTCAGGTAAGAGAGCATTTGCTTATCATGTGTGAAGTCCTGGATTCCATCCCCAGCACTGCAGAAACCAAGTATGTATAGTGGTGCGGTTTTACCATCCTAGCCTCAGGAGGGAGACAATAGAAGAGGAATAGCCTGGATACATGAGACCATGTGTCAAAAAACAAAGGCAAAACAAACAAACAAACAAACAAGCAAACAAAAACCCCAAAAAACTAGTGCAGGCTGGGAGATGGTGGTGCACACCTTTAATCCCAGAAAGGAGGCAAAGGCAGGCAAATTTCTGTGAGTTCGAGGCCAGCTTGGTCTACAGAGTGAGTTCTAAGACAGCCAGGGCTACGCAAAGAAATCCTGTCTCTAAAAACAAAAACAGAAACAAAAACAACAGAACGAAACAAGATCTGGTGTAGAATCTGAGGACTTTCCAAATCATCTACATAGCCTGAAAGACTAAGGTTTAGACAGAAAGCTGGGGAAGTATTCTGGTCAACAGTTTGCAACGATCATTTGCATTTGAGATTTAGAGTCCTGCAGCACTAAGCAACAGCAGTGCTCTGCACATCCTCAGGGGTAGCAGTACTACATTTCTGCATATTATGTTCTTATTTTTATTTTTAAAATGATTTATTTATAAGTACATTGTTGCTTTGGCCACATGTATGTCTGTGTGATGTTGTCAGATCCCCTGGAACTGTAGTTACAGACAGTTGTGAGCTGCCAGGTGGATGCTGGAAACTGAACCTTCCTCTTCCTCTGGAAGAATAGCCGGTATTCTTAACCACCGAACCATCTCTCCAGCCCCATGTTCTTATTTTCATTATTGGACATGGCTCTCTTTGCTCTTATACTTTTATCGTACTGTTTTGTGTGTTTTATTTTGTTTGACAAGGTCTTGTTATATAGCCCTGGCTAGCCCGCAATTTATAGTCATCTTCCTGCCTCTGCCTCCTGAGTGCTGGGCTTACAGGTATTTACCACTACATCTGGATATCATTCTAATTTAATTACTACACACTCAAGTTTTTGGAGACAGATATTTTGATATCTGGCAAGATAAGTTCTATTCTTTATTTTTCTTTTTAAGTCTACTAACTTTAGCAATTTATTTCTTCGTGTAAGTATTGATGTTAGGACTTTGTGTGTATCTGGTATGGTTTGCATTTACTTGATTATCTGGCGGCGTATTTCTATGGATGCATGTGGGAACACAACACGAGGCAGCCGCGGATTACAGGAGATGCTTAACGCTGTTTCTATGCAGAAAAGAGCTTTATGGTCAGATGGGTGTGGTTATGATAACAGGAGTTGTGGCAGCAGAGATGATTATAATAAGCAGAGAAGGGGGAAGGGGAGAGGAAACAAAAGGGGGGATAGGAGCCCTCCCAAGGGAGGACAAAGGAAGAGAAGGGAATTCAGAAGTGGGACTCCTGCTTTAAATGGAGCTTGACGCCAGAGCTCAGAGGAGATCGTGGCTTCAGAGGCTAACAATTGAAGTACTTTAAACTGTAGTACGAGGTTTCTGGCCTGGACTTTCCGGCCTAACCTCAAGGTCTAGGCCCACAGACCCGCAGACCCGCAGACCTGCAGAGACACACAGATGCTTTCAATAGTTTTAGGCTGATCGGCCTAAGGCCCAGGCATATCACTTGCTAGCTTTCTACCCTTCATCTAACCCATGACTCATCCTGTTCAGCCATGTGGCTCGGTACCTT
Organism: Phyllotis vaccarum; assembly: GCA_033318265.1. NCBI lineage: Eukaryota > Metazoa > Chordata > Mammalia > Rodentia > Cricetidae > Phyllotis > Phyllotis vaccarum. The sequence goes on from JARWLC010000002.1 coordinate 186,860,110, forward strand.
TTCTTAGAGCAGCATAGTTGTCCTCTGCTTCTTCCGGCTTCTCTCTGGCATTCTGCTCTGTGCTTCCTGTTCTCAGAGTTTTCCTAGTCTGGTAGCCCCACCCACACTTCCTGCCTGCCTTTGGCCAATCAGCGCTTTTTATTAAACCAGTGGGTGGGATAATTATTTACCATGAAACAACACAATCCCCTACATTAAACCTCTTGCAAAAAATCCTCTTGGATATGATTTGGTTTTGCATTCAATATATATGTCTTAATTAGGAAGCTGATTCATTATTAAGCCATGCACATATATGCTTTATACCTACTCTCTAGCCGGGGTAGGCTTTGAGCTTGTGGTGCACTTACATTTAGTCCTCTGATACCTGAGATCATACAGAGGCCTATATAACCAAGATCAGCTCAGGCTCCCCCTTTTTTTGTTTCTTAGGTTTTGAGCTATTGTCTCATTCTGTTGGCTTGCATGGCCTATAACTTGCTAGTTGGCAAGGCTGGCCTCAAACTTGTAGTGACCCTCCTGCCTCAGCATCCCGAATGTCAGGATTAGAGGTGTAAGCCACCATGTCTAGCCTGACTTTAATTTCTTTGGTTGCCTCAGTTGACATATTCTTTACTATTTTTTTAGTATTCTTCCTACCATTGTGTTGATACCTCTTTAAATTTTAATTCTGTAGCCTACACCTGTAATCCCAACAGTGTGGGTAGAGGTAGAGGTGCACACCACACAGAAGCAGGAAGTACTAGACCTTTCATCCTCTAAGAGGGAGGACCAGGCTTTCCCTATTCTGCCTGAACACTCTTCCATCATCTCCCTCCTCATCAGCCTTTGGCAATTCACATTCAATCTTTAAGTGTCCAATCTCCAGCAACATTATATTGATTTCCCTTTTGTTATGGTGGTAAAAGTTACATAAGAAGGAGTTTATTTGGGCTTATGGTTCCAGAGGGATGAGCCCATCCTGTGGGAAAGCATGACAGCAGGCTGCCGACATGGCCACAAGAGCAGGACACTGAGATGTCACCTCTTCAGCTGCAAAGACAAAGCAGAGAGAGGGACCCGAAAGAAGGGTGGAGTGACATACTCCAAAGCCTGCCCTAGTGTCCTGCTTCCTGAGGTCTGGTTGCACCTCCCCATAACCTCCTCAAACAGTGTCACCGAGCAGTCTCATTGATACCACCACAAACATGCTTTGTCTTTCCTCTCAGACAAAATCCCTTGTGATAATTACATAAAAACCTATACTTCTTTCTTATTTCCTTCCTTCCTTCCTTTTTTTTTTTTTTTTTTTTTTTTTTTTTTTTGGTTTTGGTTTTTCAAGACAGGGTTTCTCTGTGTAGTCTTGGCTATCCTGGAACTTGCTTTGTAAACCAGGCTGGCCTTGAACTCAGAGATCCACCTGCCTCTTGAGTGCTGGGATTAAAAGTGCTACAAAACAAGTACATTTTTGAAACAGTTAAAAACTCAAATTAAAAACGAATCAGGTGTGGTGATACATTTCTATCATCCTGGTGTTTGGGAAGCTGAGGCAGGAGAATTAAGCTTGAGGGCAAGCTGAGGCTACAGTAGAAAGCTTTGCCTCAGGCTGAAGAGATGGCTCAGAGGTTAGGAGCACTGGCTGTTCTTCCAGAGGTCCTGAGTTCAATTCCCAGCAACCAAATGGTGGCTCACAGCCATCTGTAAGAAGATCCAGTGCCCTCTTCTGGTATGCAACCATACAGCAGGCAGAATACTTTATACATAACTAATAAATAAATAAATTAATTAAAAAAAAACCTTGCCTCAAAAACAAGCAAGAGCTGGCAGCCATGTGAGAGACAGCTTGCTTAGCATTAGTGAAGTCATGGATTTGATCCCCACCACCAAAAGGTAAACAAAGTAAATCTAATTAAACTGAGAAGGATACTGTGAATTAGCCAATTCAAGACAGTATGTGACCTGCAGTCTGGAGTACTTGGGATGCTGCGGCAGGAGGGGCCACTGGAGCCAACCTAAGACATGAGTCCAGGAAACATAACAAGACCCCATCTCAAAACAACATAATAACAATGCCCATTCTTCCAAAATTGTTGTCAGGTTTAATGTAATATTAATATCCCAGTACTTGTTTGGGTTTCTGTTGTTGTTTTTCTTGGCTTCAAAGACTATTCTACAGGCTGGACAGATGGCTTGGCTTTTAAAGGCATTTGCTGTTCTTCTCGAGGACCTAGGCTCAGTTCCTAGCACCCACGTGGCCATCCAGTTCCAGATAATCCAATGCCTTCTTTTGGATCTACCAGGCATGCGCTGGCACACAGACGGACATGCAGGCAAAACTCATACACGTACAAATAAACTTTGGAAAACAAATGAAATATATTCCCTTCAAATGACAAATGGCTTGCGTTTTGCAATCTGAACGTGCTGCATCATCAAAATTTTGTGACCTGCTTCACAGACACCAGCTGCCTCAGTGTATGACTCCAGCGTCCCTGGGTATGTAGTAGAGATACTTCTTCTGGTAAAAGTCCTGGCAGCTTCAGCTTCAGAGGCTGTGTTTTTTTTAAAAAAATTCCAGACAGGGTTTCTCTGTGTAACCCTGGCTATCCTGGAACTCACTCTGTAGCCCAGGCTGACCTTGAACTCACAGAAATCCACCTGCCTCTGCCTCCTGAATGCTGAGATTAAAGGAGTGTGCCACCATGCCCAGCCAGGGGTACATTCTTTCAATTTTTTTTTCATTACATTTATAATTTATTTTGTGGATATGGGTGTGCACACAGCATGGCATGTGTATAGAGGTCAGAAGACAACATGCAGGAGTTATCTGAGGCTCTGTGTGGGTCCAGAAGATGGAACTCAGGCTTGGAAACAGTGCCTTTGCCTGCTGAGCCATCTCATCCTCCCAGGGGCTCAATTCTCTCTCTCTCTCTCTTTTTTTTTTTTCTTTTTTTTTTTTTCAAGGCAGGGCTACTCTGTAGCCTTGACTGTCCTGATACTTAATATGTAGACCAGGCTGCTCTAGAACTCACAAAGATCAGCATGCTTCTGCCTCCTGAGCCTTAGGGTTAAAGACTCCTGCCACCACACCAGGCTGGGATTTCTTCCTTTATTTTTTTTTTTTTTTTTTTCTGGCTGGAACTGGATCAGCATTTAAGAGACCTGGCTGCTCTTCCCCAGGAGACTGGGATTCAAATCCCAGTATTCATATGGCAGCTCACAACTGTCTGTTACTCCAGTTCTAAGGGAATTAATGTTCTCTTTTGGCTCCCTTGGGCACCAGGCACACAAGTGGTACACAGACATATATTCAGGCAGAACAACCCTACACATAAAATGATTTAAAAAAATTAGGTCTGGAAATGTGGCTCAGTGGTGAAGAGCTCACATCGCTCTTCCAAAGGGTCTGAGTTTGATTCCCAGCACCCACGCCAGGTGGCTTATGGTCACATGTGCCTCCAGCTGCAGAAGAAGCATGCTTCTGGCCTTTGCATTCACCTGTACAGACACATGTAATTTAAAATGTAGTAAAAATTAAAATATTTTAAAATATAATTATGTGTTTTTGTCTGTGCATCTATGCCAGTGGAGGTCAGAAGAGGGTGTCTGACTTCCTGGAGCCTGAAGACGGGTAATCAGTTGCTTCAGGTGGATTCTGGGAATTGAACTCTGATCCTTGAAAAAAAAGTAGCAAATATTCTTAGCTACTGAGCTATCTCTCCAGCCCTATCTGGAGAGTGCATGTGTTGTGTGTATGGTGTGTGTGTTGTATATGTGTGTGTGTGATGTATATGTGTGTGTGTGTTGTGAGTATACCACATGCCATAGTGAACATGTTGAAATCAGAGGATGACTGTGGAGTGAGCTCTCCTCCTTCCTTTTTCTGTGTGGATCAAACTCAGGCCACCAGTCTTTGATGTAGGAATGTCTTTCTGTATACTGTAAATATCAATCTTTAAATAAAGGAGCTGTTTTGGCCCATCACAGGCACCACAGTAGGCAGGGGAATCAGAATAGGTAGGAAAGGAAGGGCGGAGTTAGAGAGAGACCGATCCAGAAGAAGAAACACAGGTGAAGACAGATTAATGAGAATGGGTTGAGTTAAGATGTAAGAGCTAGCTAACAATGTGCCTAAGCCATAGACCAAACAGCATGAACTTAATATAAGCGTCTGAATCATTTTTGGGGCCTGAGCAGTGGCGGGCTGATAAGGGGTCTGGGGCAGCAGGACAAAAAGCCATATTGTAACAAGTCTTGATTGGCAACTGACTTTACACCCTTAGCCACCTCACGACCCCTCCCCACACCTGGAATTCTTGATTTGGTAAATTTTAATGATGAATCTGATCTGCACTAATGAAAAACTCCATGGTCTATAGTGAGCCTGGATACCTCTCAGCTGCAGAGCACAGAATCCCTACCAGAAATATAATAATTTTTCTCTTTTGGGTCTGAGTCTGCTAAATGTCTAGCCTGAGCATTCCCCCCAACTACAGCAAGACTTTGTATATGATATATCTTATGTGCGTTGGTGTTTTGCCTGTGTAAATGTCCGTATGAGGTTATCAGAAGCCCTGAAACTAGGAATTGAACCTTGGGAAGAGCAGCCAATATTCTTAACTGCAGAGCCATCTCTCCAGCTGAGGATTTTTTTCATAGGCGAGATGAGCCTTAACCTGGTGTGGTGGCACTCACCTTTAATCTCAGCACTCAGGAGTCAGAGGCAGACGGGCCTCAAATTATTTTGAAAAACAAGAATGGAGGGATTATTTTACACATTTTCTTGCCTTATCTATATTCAGTAATCAAACTGTGATGTGAGCAAGATTACAAATATATAAGCATCATAGAAAACTGAAAGCTGGGGCTAGAGAGATGGCTCAGTGATTAAGAGCACTGGCTACTCCTACAGAAGACCTGGGTTCAATTTCCAGTGCCCAATTGGCAGCTCACAACTGTCTGTACCTTCAGTGTCAGTACCTGACACCCTCATAGAGATGTACATGTAGGCAAAACACCCAATGCACTTAAAGCAAGAATAAATAAATGAATAAATTTTAAAAGAAACCAAAAGTTACCTTTAGAAAAACATAACCAGAAGACTTCAATTTAAAAGCTTTAAAATTACGTTTCTTTTATTTTGTGAGCATATTTGTGGGGGGAGGGGGACACATGATCTTTCTATCATGTGGGTTCTGGGGACAGAACTCAGATTGCCAGGATTGGTAGCAAGTGCCTTTACCCACAATGTCACTACTTCATAGGCCCACAAAGTTATTTTTGACAGATGCAAGAACAGTTCAATAGAGGAAAAGATAGCATTTCATCCTTATTTATTTTAAGATACAGTGTCATAGGCCAGGTTGGTTTCAAAGTCAAGATCCTCTTGTCATTGCTTCCCAAAAATAGCATTTAAATTTTTTAATTGCATATATTTGGGACTGGAGAGATGCCTAAGGGGTTAAAAGCACTGTTCTTGCAGAGAATCAGGATTGGATTCCCAGCACTTACATGATGGCATATAGCCAAGCAAAATTCCAGCTCCAGGGCATCTGATGCCCTCTTCTGCCCCCTCGAGGTAGGGCATGCATGTCATCCACGTACATATATGGAGGTGAAGCTTTTGCATACCTTGTAGGAGTAAATGCTCTCTTTCCACCATGTGGGAGCCCAGAAATCAAATTCAGGTTGTCGGTTTTGCCAGAAACTTTCCCCCTTACCCACTGAGCTATCCCCCCAAACAGCTTGGTTGGTTTGTTTTAGTTTTGGTTTGGATTTGTTTTTTTAAGAAGAGGTTCTCTGTGTAGCCCTGGCTGCCCTGGAACTCACTCTGTAGACCAGGCTGGCCTTGAACTCTGATATCTGCCTGCTTCTGCCTCTTGAATGTTGGGATTAGAGGCATGTGCCATCACCACCCAGTTCCAAATAGTATTTTTAGCTGATAGTGTGAGCTATTGGACTCCATATGTAAAACAAACAAACAAAAAAGTCCTCTACTCCAATTTCAGAGCTGACCAAAAATTACAGTGGCCCATCCCTGCCTGTAATCCCAGCACTAGAGAGGCCGAGGTTGGAGAATTGCCACAAACTTTAGGTCAGCCTGGTTTAGAGTGTGAGATCCTTTGTTTAAAAGAGGGGCACTGGTGTTATAAGCCTGAAAGAGGCAGGCAGGGCTCTGTGAGTTGGAAGTCAATATGCTACATGCTACTCTACAGGGTGAGTTGTAGGACAGAGGGAAATGTTACACAGAGAAACCCTGTCTTGAAAAAAAGCCAAAACAAACAAACAAAAACCCTAACTGTGGAGGGGACAGGAAAATGGTTCAGAAGGCAATGGCCACTGCTGTGTCTCTCTTGCTAACAAAAGAGAAGGTTGGGATTGAGGGTTCAGGTCCTCAAAGAGGCAGAGGGTTTTGCTCCTCAGACTGTGTGGTGATGGAAACTGGCTTTAGTCGGACCGAGTAAGTGGGGAGAGTAAGTCTGGCACTTATGGAAAGATGGAAGATGCTCTAGAGAGCAAAGGGCCAGCATCATCCCAGGTGCCCCTAGCTCACGAGGATCCTCAGGGCCCGGGTGAGACAAGGAGCTCTTCCCTCATGGTCCTGGGGAAAATCTTACAGAATTTCTTAACGTTTAGCAGTGGAACTCTGTCAAACACGCGAAAATCCTGCCAATAACAAGGGACCTGTTTTTGAAGCAACAATGTTTTTTTCCCTCAGGTGATATGCCGATGGATGGGGGCAGGGTTCACTGCTGTGACAGCTGGGAAAGCTGGAAGGCTTCATTCACTCTTAAGGCCCTTGGGTAAGCAAGACATCCTGCACGTCTTCCCCACTCCCAGCAGAGGAAGGGAATAAATCAGTGAGGGCCAGGCAGGCTGCTTCCGGGTGGGGACGTTACGGCTGTAATGGGGAACCTCGATTGAGGGGGGTCGCTTTAGTGAGCACACAAGCCGAAGGCACATGCCGAGAAAGGGGAGGTTTCTAGGTAACTAAGACGTATTTTGCTTCTTGCGGGAATGAGACTTAGATAGGGGGACACTGGTTTCTGCTGCGGTTATGAGGGAGGGTAGCTGCAGTGAATGGCAGTCCACCAAGGGCGGGGTGGTGGTGGGTGGGCCACTGCAGTGCAGGGAAAGAAGGGGGTGTGTGTTTGCAGACACGGCCGCCCACCACAAGGATGGAGAGAGGTGGGGCCTCGGAGGCCTCACTCTGGCTTTGGCGGAAGGAGGGGGGGGGGGCGTGCAGCGGCTGGGATGTGTCTCTGCACTGCGGAGTCTCGCCTGGCTCCACCGGCTTGGGCTGACGCAGAGGCGGTTTGGTGGCCCTGGGAGCCGAGCCGCAGTGAAGGGAGGGGCAGAGGCGGGCTGGAGGGGCGGCCCCTTGGAACCCGGGCGGGACTACCAGCAGCCCGACTGGCGTGCAGCTCCCGGCTCTCAGGATCTCAGCTGTAGTTCCTAACCGGACTCTGCAGGTGCAAGGACAAGGGCAGCCTGGAACCCAGAGGAAGCATCACCGGCTCTAGTCTGGTCGCGACGCCCACAACTCCGCCAAGAAGTGAAGGTGAGGTTTGGGCTGCCCAAAGGGAGGGGGTGATCCTTAGACCCACCCTGTAGCACCCCCCGTGGCTACCTCTAGTCTCAGGCCAGCCTGGGCAGGGAGAGCTGCTCTAGACAGATTACATGGATTCCAGCTGCCGCGACACCTCTGCACATCTGACCTCCCCAGACGCGTTTTCACATCCCTTTCTTGTTCTTCCTACTGCTACCTTCCAAGCCAGCCTGAAGCCTCTCTCAGTACTCCAGTCTCGAAAGGCAAGGAGAGATAAAGGCAGCAGCCCTTTCAGCTCCTTGTCTCACCCGGGCCCTGAGGACCCTCGTGAGCTAGGGGCGCATGGGATGATGCTGGCCCTTTAAACCTTTGCTCTCTAGAGTATCTTCCATCTCTCCATAAGCGCCACTTCCGACAGCTGGCAGCCGTGGGGAGCCCGGAGGAAGGGGGCGGTGGCGAAGCCCCGAGAAGGTGCTGGAACATCTGTAAACACCCTCGACGCACACCCGCAGGGGGACTGGCGGGCCCCTGGACTGGAGGGTTAACCATTAACCCTCCACTCCCCCGCTGCCGAGAGCTCCCCTACTCTCCGGCTACCCAGGTAACGGGCGAGGATGCCCATCTTGCCATCCCTACACCCCTCTTTCTTATCTGCCCTGCCACCTGTCTGCCTGGAGGCGGGGTGGGAGGGGGCGGAAGGGGGGTTTCCGGCTCAGCCTTGCACCCTCTGCTCTCCTGAGTCTCCAGCCCGAATTAGGGTCGGGTAGCATAGCTGGCCTTCAGGGTGCAGGGAGGGACGCCCCTTATCCAGCCCCTGTTCACGCAGGGTGGGCACCATGCCCGGCCTGTACTGCCCCTCCAGCTGGACGCCGCTGCCGCTCACCGACTCCTGCGTCCGGGCCTATGCCAAGGGACCCTGTCTCAGCCTGCGGGCCCGGCTCACCTACCACAACCCACAGCCCCAGCCGGTGGATGGTGAGGCCTGCTGCGGGGCGCGGGGCGCGGGGCGCGGGGCGCGGGGCGGTAGCAAGTGGCAGGCGGGGTTCGACAGCGCATCTGCCCGCTCTGGCTCGCAGGCGTGTTCGTGTACCCGCTGGCTGAGGCAGAGGTGGTATCTGGCTTCGAGGCGGAGGCAGCCGGGCGCCGCGTCTCTTTCCAGCTGCAGAGCCGGCGGCGCCAGCAAGCCCCCTGCTGCCGCGCTCTGGGCCCCTGCCTGGGGACCTCTACGCCCCGTCGTTGTGCTCAGGGTAAGGAAACTCCGAGCCCTTCCCTGCACCTTCCAATGCCAACCACAGCTCAGTCTTGCACCCTCTTCTTTCTTCTTCGAGACACTGTTTTTATTCTCCATCCATTGATGCATCCCTTTATCTAAGTCATGGACTGATACCTGACCTGGACCTGGTGTTGGAAGAATGTGGCCCCGGGCCGACTCTGAGGTTCACAGCCAGGCAGGCAGACACAGTAGGCACTGCCACTACTGTAAGGTGGTCATGGTCTCTTTAGGATGAGACAGAGAGCACTCTTCCCCAAGGGAGCCTTCCCCAGTCCCCTATCTCTTAGGCTACACACATGTGCCAAGTTCCCTGTAGGAACTTAATAGTCAAATGTAAAGTCCTGCCTAACAAACTAGGTTCTCACTGCATTTAGCTAGCCTCCCTCTGGAACTAGGTACCACAGTACTTCTCCAACAGTTTTTATACTTTTCCGCTCTATTTCCTGATTTGAACTAGTACACTTGTGCCCTTCTTTGAGAGTTACTCAAATGCTTCTTCTCCTTACAAAATTCTCCCTCACCTTCCACAAATAACTGAGTGCACGCTTCCCTTGCTTCCTCAACCAGAAGCACTTAAGAGGGAGAGTAATTGTCATTGCATCTGTTTGTCTGTCTCTCCTGAAGCATTGGCTCCCGAGTTCAGGCTGGGCTTTGCTCATCTCTAGACCCCATCATCTAACACAGAACCTAGGACAGAGGGAGCCAGTGAGTGATGAAGAGGATGAAAGTCCCGCCCTGTGCTATGTTCTGTGGTTTGAGGTCTATTCTTTTGTTTATTCGTTTATATACTCATTTGGTTCTTGCCCATGCAACTATCCTGTAAGAAAAGAGACAGAATCCGCTGCTGTTGAGAGTTGTATTAAAGCCTCACAGACAGGCAGAAGCAAGAATACGGTCTGGGCTCTGGCCCTGGGAATGTTCCAGAAAGAGGACCCAGCTTTTAACTGGAAGAGTTAGAGTTGATGAAGCAGAGATTAGGGGCGATAGTGTAAACAAAGATGATAATAATATAGGACCCTGACTGATTTTCAGTGTATGAAGACTATATTTCCATACTCTATACAAAGAGTATAGAATGTGCATTATTTTCTTCAACCTCTTACTGGTAACCAAAGTGATGGCCATGGCCCTTGAAATTTGGGTGCTTTGCATTCATTATTTCATTTATTCCTCACCATAATCCTTGGGATAACTGTTCTCTGTTTTATGTGTGAGGAAATGAAGGTCTCCCAAGAGGATTGTCAAATGACATGATCGGAAGTCACGGGGCTCAAGTTACTCTTCCTTTTTTAAAAAAAATCTTTTTCTTCCTTTAATCTATTCAGCACATATTTCTGGAAAGGATGAACAAATGATTGTTGGGAGGCTGTAAAGGTAAACTGAGGCCAGACTGTAGATGGCATTCAGCAGTGGTGGTGACTCTTTCAATCCCACCAGTCCTCAGAGAGGCTTACATTCTAAAGAGAGCCTCTGCTTTGTGTCTAAATGCTGTCCTGTGTCCCCCAAACTGCTTCTAGGCACACTGCTGCCCCTGACCTCTCTGAGAAGGTAGAGACTCCAGGAGCCACTCTAGTGGGCACTGGGGCGGTCTTGAGGCTTTTATGGGCAGAGGCTTTGTAAACACATCAGGTCCCAGCTAGAGGGAGGTGTCCATCCACAAGAGAAGCTCTTGAGGGTGATTGCAAACTAAGGTCGAACAGGAAGGGGAAACAGGAAAAGGGCCCTCTAGGACCTTAGGAATGGATCTGCCCCTCTCTGAAATCCTCCACTAGCTTTGCTCCCACCTGCTGACAGCCAGGTCCCCCATCAGCTCTTACCATCATTCACCTCATGTGTCATTCTGTCTCATGTGTCTTGCCAACTGCACAAAGTCCTGCTTTACCAGACATTGTGGTGCCTCAGTTTCCCCCATCCTCCCTGCTTCTACTATTCTCTGACCCCCTTTCTTACTTATCATAGGTCATCTTGTCTTGGATCTGGCCCAAGCCCAGTCCACACTGGTGTTGCCCACTGGCTTCGTTGCTGCAGCTGGTACCATGACAGTGACCCTGTGCAGCAGCCGGGAATTGCCCTCCAGGCCTGATGGGGTGATGCATGTGGCTCTGCCCACTGTGTTCACCCCACTGGCCCAGCCAGGCCTGCCAGGGTCCCCCAGGTCTCCGGGGCTCTGTGACGACAGGTTGGGCCTATGGTGATTCTCTTCATCCCACCCTCAACTTCTCTGGGTCCAGTGAGGGTGAGGGGGCCCTGGGGACGGACAGAGTAAAGAAGGGGACAGTCTGCCGGAAGGGCCAGTGATCTTCACAGTAGCCCAACAACCTTCCCCAATGCTCCCTTCTAGCCCCACCAGCTGCTTCGGGGTAGGCAGCCCTGATGAAGAAGGACTGACTTGGGAGCAACCCACTGCTCCTCCGGATGTGTTCTCAGGCCCTGCCCACTGTCCTGCTCCATATACCTTCTCCTTCGAGATGCTGGTGACTGGGCCATGTCTGTTGGCAGGTAGGTGTATCTGACCTAGCTACCCACATTACTCACCGTGGTAGACTGGGAAATAATTCACAGCTCATAGGTGACAGAACGGGGTAAAAAAGACTGTCTGTCTTAAGACCTGTCTTAGGAACCTTTAATTAGTATTTTTGGTTTTGCTCGCTTGTTTGTTTGAGACAGGGTTTCTTATAGCCAAGCCTGGCCTCGAACTTGCTACTCCTCATCCTCTTGCCTCTACTGCCTGTGCCACACTGACTCCCACACTATTTTTATCAATGTAATTTGTTTATATATACTCCATTCACCTGTGTCAAGAGTGATGGCAGTGGTCCAAGTAGTGGAGTAGATTTTCTCTGTGCAAGAGGCATGAGGGAGGATGCTAATTGAATAGGTAACCCTCTGACCAGCTCAAGCATAGAACTGGGAACCTACATTGGATAGGTTCCTTGGATAAGGATGTATCCTTCCTTGGGTAGTCCATACAAACCTGAAGACCAGACTTGGAACACAGCTAAATCAGCCACGATTCCTGCCCACAGCCACCATTATCTGGAAAGCCAGTACCTGTGCTTTTGGGGCCTGGGGTGAAGTGACTTTGACCCATTTTTACCTCTTTGTCCTTCAGGCCTGGAGAGCCCCTCTCATGCCCTGCGTGCAGATGCCCTTCCTCATGCCAACTCTGCAGACACTATCTGTGTCACACTGGCTGAGGGCCATCAATGTGATCGGGCCTTGGAGATCCTCTTGTACCCTAGTGGTGAGAGATGGGGCACACAGTAGGCCAGCTTCAATATGCTTATAAATGGCATGGGGAGTAGTTTTCAATTACATTTTAGAACTCCAGGCAAGACGGACCAAGTCATCTGGGAAGATGGGTCCCATGAGGCAAAGAGGCTGGCCCTGCAGGGGTCCTCTGGACAAAAAGGGCTGGGCAGTTGGGGTTCAGAGGCAGGAGGGACCTGACAGAGTTGTGTGTCTTCTGTTCAGAGCCCCATCAGCCACATTTAATGCTGGAGGCTGGAAGCTTGAGCTCAGCAGAATATGAGGCCCAGGTGAGGGGCCGCCGTGATTTTCAGAGGTTGCAGAGAAGAGACAGTGATGGAGAACGGCAGGTATGGCTATGAGATCAGGCTTTGGAGCTAGTTAAAACTGCACGTGAGGAGCAGGCAGCTGGACCTGGTAGGGAGGAGCGGGGCCTCTGTTCTCAGTACCCTCTCTCCATAGTGCCCCATCATCACAGAGCACCAATAGTTCCAGAAGCCCTGCATGAATCTTTCTGAGCTATCTTCTCTGAGGGTGGAGGCAAGAGTAGACAGACAACAGCCATGATGTCATTTAATGGCTTACAAAAAAGCGCCCCCTCTAGGTGAATCAGATAGTAAAAGGTCCCAAGTCTGGGTTCCCCACCCCACCTAGACATAGCTGCTCTACACCTGGCTTGGGCTAAGTCCAGCTCCTGTGCTCAGGTGTGGTTCCTGAAGCGACGTTTCCATAAGGACATCTTGCTGAACCCTGTGCTGATGTTGCGATTCTGCCCGGACCTGAGCTCCAAGCCTGGACACCTGAGTGCAGCTACTCGGGAGTTCTTCTTCCTGATAGATGGCAGCAGTGCAGTACACAAGGCCTGTGGGGCTGAGTGTGGGGCACAGGGCTGGGGCTTGGCAACAGGCTGGAGTAGGCTGGGGCAGCCTCTTGAAGTCAGGGCTGGATTCCACCTCTGCTTTTACTTCTCTCTCAAACTCAAGAGACACTCTGTTTCGTGTTGTTTTTTAAGATTAGCTCTCTCTCTCTCTCTCTCTCTCTCTCTCTCTCTCTCTCTCTCTCTCTCTCTCTGTATATATATATATATATGTGTGTGTGTGTGTGTGTGTGTATGTATGTATGTATATATACAGCCCTGGCTGTCCTGGAACTCACTATGAGGACCAGGCTGGTCTTGAACTCAGAGGTCCACTCTGCCTCTGCCTCCCAAGTGCTGGGATCAAAGGCATGCACCACCACCCTTGTAGCCCAAGAGTATCTCTTATATACTATCTAGGTCACACTCTTCAGGCACAGAGAGGAAAGCTTCATACACACATACTCCACTAGAAGGTCCCACACCCAAATGTCTCTCATATATTCCAAGACTCCCTTATGTTCCCAGTAACTCACTTCCTCATATGCTCAGGGTTTCTCTCTTATTACCTCAGCCAGCCCCTGTTTAATTATAGCCTGGAGAAGAAACACAGTCTGGTGTTCCTTTTCCTCCTCATGCTTTTCATTCTGACTTTCCCCAGGATGCCATTGTTTTGGCTGTAAAATCTCTCCCAGCTCAGACGCTTGTCAACCTTGCCTCCTTTGGGACATTGGTACAACCACTCTTCCCAGAGAGCCGGCCTTGCAGTGATGTGAGTATGAGTCAGGCTTTAGGAGCTTCATGGAGATGTTTCAGCCCAGCCCAGCCTAAGCCTTTTCTCTCCAGGACACTGTGCAGCTGATCTGTGAGAGCATTGAGACCCTCCAGGCTGTGAGTGGTCCCTCTGATGTGCTGGCTGCATTGGATTGGGCTTTAGGGCAACCCCAGCACAGGGCTCATCCTCGCCAATTGTTCCTGATTGCTGCTGCTTCACCCATGGGTGCCACCTCTCATCAAGCCCTGGAGTTCATGAGGTGGCACAGAGGGGCTGCCAGGTATAGAGTGGGCAGGTGTAACTTGCTAAGTTGACACCCCTAAGGTATTCCTGAATGCCACAGCTACTTCCCTTCCCTGCCAGGTGCTTTTCCTTTGCCTTGGCACCTGCCTGCCAACAGCTGCTCCATGGCTTGTCTGTCCTCAGCAGGGGGCAGGCCTACTTCCTGAGACCTGGGGAGAGGCTGCAGCCTAAGGTGAGTGTAAGCCTATACTAGCTTACCTGCTCCTGGAGGTCTTTCTCCAGAGCTACACATGGAATCTTAAACAGAGCACTCTCACAAGACATTCAAGTCAGTCTCCTTCTGAGAAACCAACTAGGAAAACTATCGATGCTACCAAAGCCCAAGGTATGGGGACATAGCCTCCGGCCAGCCCCTGAACCTTCCTGTTAGGACCTGAAAAGAGCCCCATCTTCAAGTCCGTTCCACCTATGTGACACAGCCCAGGCCAGGAGAAGGACAAAGCCCTAAGACTGAATACTCAGTTTCTTTGCTTGAGTATACCCCAGCCTGATTAAGCTCCCCATCAGGGCAGGACTGGGCAGTGGACACCGAGGGAAGGGTAGCCTGCCTGCTCTGTTTGTGACACCCCCTACCCCCATGTCCTTTGGCATCCTTTGCAGCTGGTGCAGGCTCTGCGGAAGGCACTGGAACCTGCTTTGAGTGACATCTCCGTGGACTGGTTTGTGCCTGATGCTGTGGAGGCACTGCTGACCCCCCGGGAGATCCCGGCACTCTACCCTGGGGACCAGCTGCTTGGCTATTGCTCACTTTTCAGGGTGGATGGCTTTCGGTCCCATGCTCTAGGGGTATGACTGGGCTGGGGTATGCTAGGTGGGCCTGCCAGGCTGAGGTCTTTCTTTCTTTTGGGGTTTTTGAGACAGGGTTTCTTTCTTTCAATTCTTCCTCCTCCTCCTCCTCCTCATCTTCTTCCTCCTCCTCTTCTTTTAATTTATGTTCATCGGTGTTTTGCCTGCATGTATATCTGTATGAGTGTGTCATGTGTCAGGTACCCTGAACTGGAGTTACAGCCATGAGCTGCCATGTAGGTGCTGGGAATTAAAACTGGGTCCTCTGAAAGACCAGCCAGTGCTCTTAACCACTGAGCCATCTTTCCAGCCCAGGGTGTCTCTTTGCAATAGTCCTGGCTGTCCTGAAACTTGCTCTGTAGATCAGGCTGGCTTCAAACTCACAGAGATCCACCTGCATCTGCCTCCGGAGTGCTGGGATTAAAAATTTTAGAGTTCTGTAAAACTTAAATTTACTTGTTTATTTATGTGTGTGTAAATGTGCACATGCTTGAGTGTACTGTCAATGGTGTGTAATGTGGAGGTCAGAGGATAACTTATGGGTGGTTCTTTCCATCTACCATGTGGGCCATGAGGCTTGAACACGTTGTCAAGTTTGGTGGCAAGCACCTAAAACTATTTCACACAGCACTTTACCTGTTCAGAGCGCCTATCCTTATAGAAGACCCAGGTTCAGTTCCTAGCTCCCACATGGTGGCTTACAAAATCTGTAACTCCTGATCCAGAGGATCTAACCCCCTCTGTGACCTTGGGCAGTAGGCACACACACATAGTGCATAGGCTTACATGCAAGCAAAACACCCATATACATAAAATGTAAAAGTCTTCTTAAAAGCAAACAAGTACTGCCTGAGCATGTCTGATGACACTTGCTGATAGGACAGCTCATGACTTTGCTGCCTCCTGTCCCAGCTCTGTTACTTTTTGGGTATTTGATTTCAGCAAGTCACTTAACCTCTCTGAGCCTCCTGTGTAAATAATGTGTCTTTTTGTTCTGTTTTGAGTTTATTTTATGAGTGTCCACCTGCATGTGCTCCCCATTATGTGCCTGGGGCCCTTGGAGGTCAAAGGAGGAGATCAGACCCTCTGGAACTGGAGTTACAGATGGTTGTAAGCTGTCCTGTGGGTCCTGGGAACGAAACCTGGGTCTTTTATGAGAACATGTGCTCTTAATCTCTGAGCCTTCTCTCCAGCCATAAATAATGTGTCACAGGCTTCTGTGAAGCCAGGGCTAGAGCACTCTTGGAAGGACACTTGGCACACAGTAGGGCATTATGAAAATCTCTCTCCAGAGAAACTATGCACGCTTCCTCCTTTTGATTATGAGGACCACAGAACAGACTGCCCTTTTCCAGGCGACCAGGAAGCACAGGGCCAAATTGGCAGCTCAGCTTACAGCAGCTTTATTACCATCAAGGTTAACATGCTGGATTCATTTTACTTTTACACATTTTTTACTTATCTTATTTGATGTGCATTGATGTTTTTCTTGTATCTATGTCTGTATAAGGGTGTCGGATCCTCTGGAATTGGGTTACAGACAGTTGTAAGCTGCCATGTGGTTGCTGGGAATGGAACCCAGAACCTCTGGAAGGGAGTCAGTGCTTTTAATGGCTGAACCATCTCTCCAGCCCCTTCTTTTTACTTTAATTTTTTATGTATATAAATGTTTTGCTTGCACCTATGTATGTTCATCAGGTGTGAGCCTGTGGAGGTTATAAGAGGGTGTCAGTTCCCTGGGATTGGATTTACGGATCGTAGTGAGCCACCATGTGGGTGCTGGGAATCAAAACAAGACCAATAAGTGTTCTTAACCGGTATATAGCTTGGGAAAGGTATTAATTAGTATACTTTTTTCTCAATACATTTTCCCCAGGGTCGAGAGCCTGGTTGGCAGAGCTTGGGTGGTTCAGTGTTCCCATCTCCAGAGGAGGCATTATCAGTCACCAGCCCTGGCACTGAGCCCACACATACCACAGAGCCACTGACAATGGGCACTGTGTCAGCAGAGTTGTCCAGCCCATGGGCTGTAGAAGACTCAGAGCGGAGTGAGTACCTTGGCATATGTCTGTTGGACAGGGCAAGGGGAAGGGCCAGGGCTGGGCCTATTCTCCTGCTTTCCATTAGGTGTCGAAGCTCTGACAGAACCAGTTACAGACCCTGGACCCAATCCCTCATCTGACACAGCTATATGGCGTCGCATCTTCCAGTCCTCATATATCCGGGAGCAGTATGTGCTTACCCACTGCTCTGACAGTCCTGAGCCAGGCCCAGGCTCCACCTGCAGCAGCGAGTCCCCAGGCTCCCAGGGCCCTGGCTCTCCCAACAGTAGCCTTCCCCTGGATCCCCCTTCTCAGCAGGGCTGCCGAAGCCTGGCCTGGGTAGAACCTGTGGGTTCCCGCTCTTGCCCC
Organism: Phyllotis vaccarum; assembly: GCA_033318265.1. Classification (NCBI taxonomy): domain Eukaryota; kingdom Metazoa; phylum Chordata; class Mammalia; order Rodentia; family Cricetidae; genus Phyllotis; species Phyllotis vaccarum. The sequence continues at coordinate 186,877,291 of JARWLC010000002.1, forward strand.
CTGCCTGCACCCCCACCAGCTCCATTCAAGGTGAGATCTAGCACACATTCATCCATCATGTATCCAGCAAACATCTATTTACCATCTGCTGTGTGTAGTGTTTATTATTAAGTCTGGTTAGAGAGATAGATAAGTAAATTGCCGTCCATGATGTCACAACCAGTAATGAACATGGGGGCATGGTATTATGGGTGCTCAGGGTCAGAGTGGCAGTTAGAGACAGGAAAGTCAGGTCCAAGAAGAAGCAAATTAAAAGACAAGAGATTTCTGCGCATATATATATATATATATATATATATATATATATATATATATATATATATATATCATAAACCTGGGCAGCTATAAAGTCAAGAAACAACCTGAAGTGGGAAGTACAGTTAGATGGCATAGGGTATGGGCAGCAGCCAAGTTTATGATGGCCAGGAACTGTATTCCTTCACTAGTGACCTTTCACATCTCACAGGTGGGAGCCTTGAGTGCTGAAGTGCTGGGCCGTAGGCACAGAGCAGCTCTGGCTGGGCGAAGTCTCTCATCTCCCTCAGGCCGGGCAAACCCAGCCCCTGGTAGACCCCGTCCCCCCTCTCTAGATGCAATACCAGATGGATCAGGCCCTGAGCCAAGACAGCAGCTGGGTCAGGGCCTGGATGATTCAGGTAAGGACTGCATGGGAAACTGTTTCTGATACCAAAGTTGTGGGGACATGGACACAGTGCACCATGTTACATATGCTCCTGACCTCTCTCCCCAGGAAACTTGCTCTCGCCAGCCCCTTTGGACTGGGATATGTTGATGGAACCATCTTTCTTATTCAAGGCTGTGCCACCCAATGGGGAATCAGTCCCTCCAGCAGAGCCCCTGCCTCCCCAGGCTCCACGTTGTCATGTGGTGATCCAGGCCCTGTGTGGGGAACAGCCAATGTGCTGGGAAGTGGGCATAGGGCTGGAGGAGCTCTGGGATCCTGGGGATGGCTCACAGCTTGCATCACTCCCTATAAAAGAAGCTGCGTGGGACCAGGCACTTCATCGGCTGACTGCAGCCTCTGTGGTCAGGGATAACGAGCAGCTGGCTCTCCGTGGGAGAGCTGAAACCACAGCTGAGCAAGGTAAGTGGCTAGTAGACACAGCTCAGGCACAATGGTTTGGAACAGAAAACAATGAAGGTATAGTTCTATGTGCTGAATTACTCTATTCCTTACACAGAGGATATGAGGTGACTCACCACACTGATAACGTAAGAAATTTTGCAGAGTGATGAGAAAAAGTGAAAATAAAGGGAACTAGAGCTGGAGAGATGGCTCTGTAGTATGAAGTTTCTGGCCAGGACTTCCTGGCCTAGCCCTGAGGTTCTGACCCACTGTCCCACAGAAACACACAGATGCTTGTATTAATTTTACGCTAATCAGCCTATGGTCCAGACATATTGCTAGCTAGCTCTTGCTCTTAAGCTAACCCATGAATCTTACCTTGTTCAGCCATGCGTCTCGGTACCTTTTCTCACAGCATTTCAACTTCTTTCCTCTGCTTCTCACTAACATCTCTGCTCTGCTCTTCCTGTTCCCATAGTTTTCTTAGTCTGGTAGCCCTGCCCACACTTCCTGTCTGCTTTGGCCAATCAGTGTTTTTATTAAACCAGTGGGAGGGACAATTATTTACAATGTAACAGAACATAGTCCCACTAGCTGGCTCAATGGTTAAGAGCACTCTTCCAGAGGACAGAGGTTCAATCCCCAGCACCCCCTCTATGGTGGCTCACAGCCATCTGTAACTCCAGTTTCAGGAGATCCAATGCCCTGACTTTTGTGCACTAGACATGTATGTAGTGTAAAGGCACGTACATAGGCAAACATCTACACATACACAATAATAATAAATGATAAAAGATAAAGGTAATAGAAATAAAGGTATATTACAAGATACACAATAATAAGTTATATACTCTTATAAGCACAGGACCCCAAATTGGGAAGCTTCCTAGCAGCCAAAATAGGAGGCAGCATGATCTTGCAATAAACAGTGACTGTAATATGAGAATAAATCTTCCATTCAAGGATTAAAATCCAAGTTAAAACCTCAGTTCTTCACGGTACCTGGCCACACTGTAAGTGTCCACAGTCACATGAGGTTAATGACTACCATGCTGGATTATGCTGATAGAACTTTTCATTTTTGCAGAAAGTTCTGTGCAGCATTGAAATGAGTGGACAGTGCACACTGCTGGATGTAAGGGCACAAGTCTGAAACCTTAGTAGTTGACAGGCTAAGACAAGAAGACCAAGAGTCCTAGGCCAACCTAGGTTACAGATAAAGAGCCTCTCTGATGTTCTGTGGTGGGCCGTTCAATAATCTTGGATACTCTAAAGCTTGCCTATGCCCAGCCTCCTCCCTACAATTGAATCATACAAAATAGAAGAAAAGCTGGGTGTGGTGATACACACCTTTGATCTCAACACTGTGAAGGCAAAGGCAGAACCACCCTAAAATACCAAATTTCTGGGCTAGGGGGTCCTGGTCCTATTGTGGATTGAAAATTCAGCCAATTGTAAAAGGGGGGGGGGCTGGTTCTGGACCATCTTTGGTCATCCTCTATGCTGTAGGGAACATTCTAGTTGTTTTTGAGACAGAGTCTTACCCTGTACCCCTGGTTGGCCTGGAACTTCGCAGTTATCAACCTGAGTGCTGGGATGAGGGCCACCTTTGACTTTGCAGTGTTTTTTATGCAGCCTTCTATGGATGGTGGAAGTTGAGCCGCTGCTTTGATTCACAGGCCAAGTCAGAAGGTCCTGGCTCCGAGCTGTTCAGACAAGCAAGGCCAACTCTGCCCCATCCCACTTTACCTGCCCTGTTGCTGTAGATGCTTCCACTAGGGAGGTCCTCCCTGGTGCCCTGCAGGTGTGGTGTTCAGGTACGATCCTCCCCTGGTGACCTCGAGGGTGTGACCCTCAATTCACTAGCTACCCAGTGGAACTGACTTCTGTACACCTGCAGATCCTGCGGAGCTCTCAGTCGCTTCTGCCTCTCAAGAGCATCTAGCTGCAGCTCCTCTGCCCACAGCAGTCCACTCTAAAGGTATGCTCAAATACCATGCAGTGGGCTGGGCACAGTGGCCTTTAGGCCTCTTGCTGGTATTGGGTGACATTACTGTAGGACATCAAGGTTTTTCTGCAGGTGCCTGGGACCTGGACCTAAATGACAACTCTAAGTCAGCACTGGGGGAGCCTGTATCTCCTACTGGAGATCATGGCATGCCCTGCCAGCCTTCCACCTCTTCCAGGCTCAGCCTGGGTCGTAATCATAGACTCTGCAGCTCTAACAAGGGCCAGATTAGTGAGAGCGACAGTGATGGCAGCAACCATGACTACCTGCCTTTGGTGAGGACTGGGGAGGTGGAGGGTGGTACCATGGAATCAGAGCTCTGTTTCAGCTCCCTTCTCCCCCCACCTCCTCTCTCCTCAGGTGCGACTGCAAGAGGCACCGGGCTCCTTCCGCCTGGATGAACCCTTCTGCGCCGCTGTGTGCATTCCTCAAGAGCGCCTGTGCCGAGCCTCACCCTTTGCTGCACACCGTGCCAGCCTCAGCCCCACCTCAGCCTCATCTCCTTGGGCACTTCTGGGCCCTCGTAATGGCCAGGGTGACAGTGCCACAGCCTCCTGCAGCCAGTCACCCAGCTCAGGCTCTGAGGGTCCAGGCCAAGTAGACAGTGGACGGGGCTCAGACACTGAGGTCTCAGAAGGAGTGGAAAGGCAGGGCAGCTCTGATCTGCGGGGGCGCACCTGGGCCACAGCAGTGGCCCTGGCATGGCTGGAGCACCGCTGTGCAGCTGCCTTTGGCGAGTGGGAGCTGACAGCATCTAAAGCTGATTGCTGGCTGAGGGCCCAGCACCTGCCTGATGGCCTTGATCTGACTGCTCTCAAAGCTGCTGCCCGGGGGCTCTTTCTGTTGCTACGACACTGGGACCAGAATCTGCAGCTACACTTACTGTGTTACAACCCTGCAAATGTGTAAGGCTGCCTGCAGTTCTAGCTAGCCACACAACACAAAGTCACTGCCACCCAGGGCCAGTCTCTTGGTACTGGAAAGGAATAAGTTGGTGTTTGCTGTCCTCCACTATTCATTCCCTCCCCAGAACCTTTGCCACCACAGAAAGTGCCTGCCTGTGCTCTCTCCTTCCACACCACACACCCTCCCATGTGCCCGGAGCTCTCCATAGGATAATGGGAGAGGAGAGAGCTACAGCCCCAAATCCTATGCAATAAAGTGCCTCTTAAGACTGCCTGCTGAGTTTTTAACTGTCGGGAAGATGCACCTCATAGCATCTAGGCACAAGATGGCCTAGCCCTGAGTAGGCTGCACCAAGGTGGACTTAGCAAGGTTTATTCTAAGAACACAGAGTCCTTTCCACCCATGATCCTAGAAGGATGAGATGAGGTAGATTTCAGCGAGTTTTCCTGCTAGGCTGGAAGCTCTTGGGGGAAGACTGAGGGGACAGCCAGAGCTGCAGCAGGATGACAGCATGGCATATGTGCAGGGAGGCAGAGCTGAAGGATGTGGACGGGTATGTGTTCCACGAAAGCTCGATGAGTCCCAGCACCAGCAACCTGGAAATGAGAAGTGGATTTTAGCCACTGCAAGGTCCGCAGCTCTTGGCTTCCTCACATCTGCCCACCATCCCCTTCTAGGGTCATAGCTTTGGGAGGAGGAGTTCCCTAGTCTTTACCCACTCTCCCAGGTTGTCCCACCAGTACCTGAGCAGGTGTGTAAGCCAGCGTGTAGGCATGGCCCACAGAAGATAGGGCAGCGTGTGGAAATACCACACATAAAATTGGTAGTGGAGGGAGCGGCTAAAGCAGATGCCAATGAAGTTGGAGGTGAAGAGGGTAGAAACAATCTGTAACATGGTAGTTAAGGCTTTGGGCAGGAATAGAGGGGGTAAGTGGTGGTGGATTCAAAAAGAGAGGCAAAAGGTCTGAGGTCAGAAAGTCCTCTACCCCGGCTCTCACTCCCACATGCCTGTCAGGACAAGCTTCTTAGCCTCTCTGGGTCTGCTCCTCAGTTTAGTAGGGCGGCAGGAATGTTGGGGACTATAAATCCTAAGGAGTCTGAGTCCCTCACTTACTAGCCCTAATTCTTCTGTAAAGTTAATCTGGGTACCTCCCAACTAAGGCGGATTTTACTTGTTAGGATGTATAGAATCTTAGGATGATACCAAGAGGAGTGCCCACACCCACAATGCTGACCCTGTATATAGGATTAGGAATAAATTGTGCTGAGATGTATAAAGTGTTCAGTGCAGTGTTTCCTGCAGAGGGCAGGCTCTATGAATGGGCTTCTGCTTCTTCCTAAGGTAGCCAGCTTGAGAATCTGAGGCCAGCAGACTAAGTCTCTATCTGCACTCGGACAGATCAAAACTTACCGTTCCACGATTTAAAGGATATGGTTAGGTGTGAGGGGTTGGGGTGGAACTTTTCTTTTGGAAGGATCCTTCAACAGTGACAGGATACTTTCCCCTGTTCTGAAGAGAAGTCATCCAGACATTTAGCAAGCCCAAATTGTGTGCCAAATTCTAGATCACCCACCATGAACTTAACATCTCCTAAGTAGCTCCTAAAGCCTAAGCTCTTCAGTCTGTCCCCAAATTTTCTTATGATAGTGACCCTTGCTCCTTACCTGTGCCACCTACAGAGGGCAAACAGCACGAGGAGGGTAAGATGGGCAGCCAACAAGGCCACATGGAAGGCCCGGTGCAGGAAGATGGCCTCAGGAAGGAAGCGCCAGTTTACTGTCCATTGGAAGAGAAACTGACGGCCAAGATCAAAGGAGCGGGAGAGGTAGCCAATGGGGTTCTCCAACAGGAAGGGCAGTCCCAGTACTACCTGAGAATGGGTGTGATGCCAGCAGAGCTGCTAAGGCTCACCCCAGCCTTCAGGGTAACCACTTAGGAGAGCACAGCGAGAGGGAAGCCCCAGCAGCCTCCAGGAGAAGCAGGAGTAGCCTCCCCCATTCCCATCCCCCACCACAGCTTAATACTACAGCAGCAGCATACGAAGACAGTGTGTTCAACAGATTTTTTTTTGGTGTGAGGGTGGGGGTGGAGACGTAAGTATTTAGAGAGTCTCCCTATACTGGCATTTGCTATGTAGACCAGGCTTGCCTTGAACTCGGATCCACCTGCCTCTGTCTCCCAAGCACCACCATGCCTGGCTGATTCACCAGGTCTTAAGCAAGTGGCAGCGCTGGGAAGCCTCTCAGAGGGCTGACACATTCAGTAGATGGAACCTAAGGCACAGAGACAGTGGCTGCCCAGTCAGAATGAGCTCCAAACTCTTGTCTGCTGGCTTTGAGGAAGCCTCGGGAGACTGAAAGAGACCTTAAAGCAGCTTTTTCTCACTGGTAAGGGAAGGATGAAGAGGCACCTGAATAGCAGCACAGCTGACCAGCTTGGGGAGGGCACCACGCAAGCCAAATTGAGTAAGGAGAAGGAATAGCAGCCCAGGGGCGAAGAGCAGCACATTCATCTTCACCGCGACAGCCAGGCTGAAATGGACAAGGGAGGGGAAAGGCAGAGGATCAGTTCCAGGACTGCATGCCCCATGCGAACACATACGTCCCCCCTTCCCCCCAGATTTCTCTCCCAGGCCAGCAAGCACCGGGAAGTGGTCCCCATCCAGAACTGCAAAGAAGGCATAAGATGGCCTGGGGGGAGGCTGAGAGGAAGGGACTCTCTACAGATTTTGGACTTCTTCTTCAGGGAGGCTCAGAGTGACAAAGCATCATCTAACCACTCTTCATGGCCTCTGTTGCGGAACATTGGAAAGATCTGGAAATGCACATGCTCACAGAGCGGACCAGAAGGGAGAGATACTGACCTGAAACAGCAGCAGCCCCAGCCCCAGTAGTGTGCCAGGAAGAGATTGATGCTGAGGAAGAGCAATGCCATAGCCACTGGGTCGTTGAAGAGGCGCAGCACAAAGATGGAATGCACACGGTACGAGGCACAACACATGAACAGAAAGACGAAGGGAGGTACCTAAAGGGGGTACCATGGTCAGCTCCCCAAGCCTGAGCATCCCCATACCCACTTGAGCCAGGGTCACTTGGCCTGTAGCATAAACTCACCTTGGAGGTCTGGTGGTATATCAGGAAAACAAAGAGCAAAGTGACAAGGTAGAGCACAGCAAAGATGTTCTGGGCCATGGAGATGTCAGTGCCCCGGCCAGTTGCATAGTAGAGCATCATAAAGATGTATACAAAACCAGCTGGGTAGCTTCAAGAGGAAAGAGAACATGAGCCTAGGCCAGGATCATCGACCTGGTACCCTCCCAGCCCGTCACAGCCTCCTCAAACCCCTATCCTCACTCACACAAGAGGTCCGGTGTCACCCTGCAGCTGTGTGTAGTCATATGTGCCATTGATGACACCCTCCACCTGGGCCATGTAGGCTTTCCAGTCAATCTCTGTGTCTGGAAGATAATATGGTCTCGTTACTTCTGAGTCCATAACTTGCCTGCCTCTAACCCCCATGCCTAATACCATCCCTTATCTAACTGCACATAGTGCATTCCCTGGGTGATCCCAGATACTGTGTGTGTGTGTGTGTGTGTGTGTGTGTGTGTGTGTGTATGTGTGTGTGTGTGTGTGTGTGTGTATACATCAAAGTCTAGCTATTCAGTTTGCTCCAAGGATCCCCTTATCCCACCCCTCTAGTGCTGGGATTACTGGTGAGCCACCATGTCTGCCTGGCATTTATGTAGAGTACTGGTTTTCCAAACTCTGTTTTTCACACTTGCACGGCAAATACTACCTGCTAAGCCATCCCCTTAGTCCCATGAATTTAGTATTTCAAGCTCAGCATCTAGAACTAAATTTATGATCTTTCTTCCTACTCCAAATGTATTCTCCTTCCTGGGTTCCTTGAATAGTACCCCAAGGCTAGGCTCCATGTTTGTCATACATTTCTCTCCTTTTCAGGTTTTTTTTTTTTTGGGCAGGGGTGGGGGGGACGACAGGAGGGTGTTGGGTTTTCAAGACAGGGTTTCTCTGTGCATTCCTGGCTGTCATGGAACTCATTTTACATGTAGACCAGGCTGGCCTCAAGCCTGCCTCTGCCTTCTGCTAGGGTTAGGCATGTGCCATCACTGCCTAGCTTCCTTTTCAGTTTATAGAAATGATTTATTTTTATTTTATGTCCATTGGTGTTTTGCCTGCACGTATTTCTGTGTAAGGGTGTCCCTGGAGTTTCAGACAGTTGTGAGCTGCCATATAGGTGCTAAGAATTGAACCTGGTTTCTCTGGAAGAGCAGCCAGTGCTCCTAATCATTAAGCCATCTACTAGCCCGTTTTTTCAGTTATTAAAATGAAAAAGGCTCTCTTTTGTGTGTGCATACGCACATGTGTGGGTACACATATGGGTGGATGTGTATCATGTATGTGTACCTGAGTGTGGAGGTTAGATGTTAATGGTGAGTATCTTTCTTGAATACTCCTTATTCTCATAAACAAACAGACAAACAAAAAACAGGGTCTTTATGATGCTAGTTATGGCACCCGCCTCTAATCTCAATGCTTGGGAGCAAGAAGCAGGCAGATCTCTGTGAGTTTGAAGCCACCCTCATCTACATAGCAAGTTGCAGGCCAGTTAGGACCACACCGATTTGTTTGGGTTTTGTTGTTGTTTTAAAAAGTAGAATGATCCTGAAAAAAAAAAAAAAAAAAAAAGACACCAGTAATACCTAAGGGATTCAAGTAGTCACAAAATTCTTCATTCTTCAAAAAGACTTTCAAGACATAAAAATTAATTGTATGAAAAAAAAAACCTGAGAAGGGAAGTGACTGTCTAACAGCCAAGCAGCAGCCAAGCACACTTACTGTGGGCAGAACTGAACCCCAAGCAGCTTATGCTTTTTTACCATTTTTCTGGAAAGCGGGCTTGGGACTCGGTAAAGGATATGGGTTTGAATGATGAATGAACGCTCTGTAATCTAGTTTGCGTCAAAAGTCGGGGTCTCCCTCCCTCCCTCCAGTTCTTTCCCCTTTAGTGAACTCACATGCCACCCTGTGAATGACCCAGAAGGTGATGCCCACCTCTGCTAGGCAAAGGCAGGAGGCCACCAGCAGTGTGTAGCGTGGCTCCCGCAGCAGACGGCAGCATTCTTGCCAGGCTCGCTGTAGCCATTGTTTCCACAGTCTGGCCGGCTGGGAAACAGAAGCCGGCGGGCCGCGCTTCCGCAGCCCAGCAGCCATCTTGACGGTGCTCCACTCTTGTGGTCCCATCAGCAGGGAAACCAACACTAAGACACTAGGTTCCGCTCCCCGTCCTGGGCGTCCTCTGTAACTAAACGCTGATACGAGTAACGAGATTTTTTTTTTTTTTTTTAAATTCCATTGCAGTTTATTTCTTCTAATCGGACGTAGGGTGACTTCTAGATAAAATAATTAATTACATACATATTTAGTGCTTATTACATGTAGTGGTGAGGAATATCTCTAATGTGGATATGTGGACCTGAATAAGGTTAAGATAGCATCTCTTTTGGGAGACTACACGCCGCTGTAATAAGAATATTCACACACCTCTCGGTTTATGTATCGTACAGAGCACACAAACACTAATAAATCAGAACGTGTGACCAGAAACAACAGTTGAGACATCTGTTCTCCAAGCCCGATTTTCCACTTGGCCAGTGTCAAGTCATTGTGTTCACGGGGGAGGGCAAAGCTTTCGGCGTTTCTCCCGTCTTCGTTCGTGTGATCCAAACGTCTTGGGAAGAGAATCTTTAGTTAGTCAGGCTTCGTAATGGAAAGGCTTGTTGAAATCGAACGTGAGAGGATTCAGCGATGAGCCTGGGTGGGTTTCACACGGGGAAACGTGACGTGTTGAGCGGGGCAGTACGTTAAGCCACGAAGCAACTCAGCTTTCCAGCCGGAAGGTTTTCAAAACAGAGCTTAGAAGATGACGGAAGTTCCACGTGTTCGCAGACAGCGACTGCAGGGGAGGGCGGAGCCACAGGCTCCTCCTCCATTTCTTACCCCGGCGATTGGGCTCCTAAGCCCCGCCCTGGCTGCGGGCACAGCCCAGAGCATGGCCTCTCCCGGGACTCCCGTGTCCCCTCCGGAGTTACCCGAGCGGAACTTCCAGTACTGCCAAGTCCAGTACTGGGACCAGCGTTACAAAGATGCGGCCGACTCTAGACCCTACGAATGGTTCGGGGACTTCGCTTCCTTCCGTGCCCTCTTAGAGCCGGAGCTGTGTCCTGAGGACCGGATCCTCGTGCTAGGTGGGTAGTCCCGGTGCTGTCCCAGCCCAGGGGTCGCTGGCCAGACCTCATCTGTTCTCTTCTCTCCTGCTCTCTCCTGTACGAGGACACACCCCGGTTTGGAGCCAAGACTTAGTATCTTCCGGATCCGTCTGTGTTTAGTCAGGGCAAACAGAAATAAGAGATCGTCAATACTCTGGATAAAGACAGTCTGTGAGTGTCCCAGAGAAAAGCATTACCCTGTCCCAGACACTGGAGGCAGCCTAGGACACTGGCGAGCTCATTTCTGTGGACCTACTTCAAGTTCCAACATAAATGACTGTGTAACCTAGGACAAGTCATGAATCCATACTTCAGTTTCCATTTCTATAAATGAGATTGCGAATTTTTCTGGAAGAAAGTCATGTGCAGGTGCCTCAAACACAACACATAGTTTTCTTTTCTCACCAGTGGGTACCTGCAGCGATTGTCAGGTAAAGGGAGTTACTACCACTTCTCTGAGTCCCAGTTGAAACTCCGTCCTAAACACTAGTAAGGTAGAGAATAACGCCCTCTGAGTCTGATGGGGAATTGCAGCTGAGGTAGACGTCTTTTCTCTAGGGGAAATGCTAGAATGCAAAGCATATCTCTGTGAGGTTCAGCTGCCCCCATATAGTGTCTCTCCCACTGTCAGCCCTTGCAAAACTCTTTGAATACTAGAGTTGCTTTCCAAATATAGAGTTTTTTTGTTCAGTAGAAGCCTGTAAACATTTTATTTTGTTTTGTTTGAGACAGGTTTCACTGTACTGTCTGGCTTAGAACTCACAAAGATCCACCTGTCTTTGCCTCTAAAACCTGTATATATTTAAGTGAAATTGATAAAGATAAAAAGTATACCTTTTATACATAAAGCATATATGTAAAGTATAAATGATGTGTGTGTGTGTGTGTGTGTGTGTGTGTGTGTGTGTGTGTGTGTGTGTGCCCGCCCTACTCAATTTGGGAGTAGAACATGACCAGGACTAGGAAGTATAACCTAGTGGCTAAGAATCTGGATTCAGGGAGCAGGTGGTTAATGTAAGAAACTTGGCTTAGCTGATATTGTAATCTTGCACAAAATCTTTACATTTCTGTGCCTCCATTTCCATGCCTTAAGAAGAAAATGAAAATTTAGCTGAGTGTGGTGGCTTACAAGTCCCAAGCACTGGGAGCCAGAGGCAGGCCAGTCTCTGAGAATTCAAAGCCAGCCTACTCTATGCAACAAGAAAACTATGGCTACAAAATAAAACATAAAATAAATAAGGAAATGAAAACTTACATATCAAATTGTGTGTGGGGGGGGAGTTTATGACAGGGTTTCTCTGTGTAGCCTTGGCTGTCCTGAACAGATCTGGCTGGCCTCCAACTCACAGAGATCCACCTACCTCTGCCTCCTGAGTAGGCATTAAAGGTATGTGCCACTGCTACCCAGCTTACATATAAAAATTTTTTAAATTATTTATTTATTTATTTTTATGACCACATGAGCATGTGAACTTATTTAATCAATTTCTAAATACCTGGAAAAAAGCTTCATGTGTTTTCAGAGTTTCCTTGAGGTCTCTCATAACTTCTCCCCACCAGACATAAAGTTTCTTGAATTTGTGGTTATATAATATGTAGTCAGAAGCTTTTATGTCCCACCCCACAGGTCTTAAAGCCATTTAGTCCCAAATAATCAAATAAATTAATTATAAACTGTTTGGCCTATGGCTCAGGCTTATTACTTGCTTACTCTTAGGTTTGGTTTTTATTTTATTATTTTTTTAGTGTAGTATTTTAATTTTATTTTTCTGTGGCTGGTATCTTAGATCTTCTTTTTTCTTCCTTCCTTCCTTCCTTCCTTCCTTCCTTCCTTTCTTTTTTCTTTTTTCTTTTTTTGGTCTGGTTACTCTGCCTATACTTGTTGTCCGTCTAGCTTTTGGCCAATTAGTGTTTTATTAAATTAATATTTATAGTGACAAATATTTACATGTACAAAAGCATACATAGTCCCACAGTATCCCCCCTTTTTTCTTTTAAAAACAAGAACCCCTAATTTAATTTCCGTTGTATAGCTTCCCCCCTCATCATTATTATAACTATAGTATTGTGTTTATTTGTAGACTTCCCATAGAAGTATGCTTATCAAACTTTAGTGACTTTTAAGATTAGCTGGCAAGCTAGGCACCGCCCTGAGATTCCAATTCAGGGAAGTCAAAGATAGACTTTAGGTGACTTTTTTTGTTGTTGTTGGAATAGGGTCTTGATTTGTAGACTGTGATGCCTGAGATTTACCAATTAGGACAAACCAGCCCTGAACTTGCAAACGTTCTCCACCACCTCTACCTCCCAAGTGTTGGAATTGCAGATGGGCACCAGCCAACTCACTTCAGGACTCTGTTTCCAGCAATCTGAACAGCTGATTATCATGCTGCTGGTGGAAGGGACTCTGCATTAAAATCTTCTTGACTGGGAGATGTCCCTTTTCTGGATAGAAGAGGTGAAAGTCTAAATGTAAAAGTTAAGGTTTTCAGAAAGCTTAGATCTAAGAACAGGACTCAGAATTTGGGGGTTCACCCATGTTATATTTGATCTCAAGAAATATGAGTAGTGTACTAGAGGGTGCCAGGGAATATGCTATGCCCTTCTGACTTATTTAATCAATTTCTAAAGCTGAGTAACAAGTATTAAGAATTACTGTACATTAGGGGTCTATAAACTTTTTCTGAGCATGGCCAGTTAGTAAATATTTTAGGGTTTTGCAATCTCTGTCAAAGATATTCAGTTCTGCTATGACAATAGACAGTCATAGACAGTACATAAAAAATTTATGCTAATAAAATTTCTGTTGGAGGTAGAGTCTCATGTAGCCCTGGTGGCCTGAAACTCACTAGTAGACTAGTCTGGCTTCAAACTCAGAGATTTGTCTGCCTTTAACTCCTAGGTGCTGAGATTACAGGTGTGAGTCGCTGTAACTGCCCAACACTTTTATCTATAAAAAGATACTGATTCTACTGTGAGCCATTGTCTTAGGTTGAGTTTCCAGAAAAATCCTGAGGAGATTCATGTCCAAATCATTCATCTAGTAATAACTTTCAGGAGAAACTCCAAGAATGGGGAAAGGCAAGAAGATAAACAAAATTGTGATCTCAGGCAAAATTTCCCCAAGAATAATTTCAACCTGATGCATCACAGATGGAAATCATTAGAAGCAAATACATACAAACCTGGGGACATATCAAAATGTACAAAAGGGCTCCAGGGGTCCAGGGAGAACATTGGCAGCATCTGCTGCTGTCGTCAACATGTGATGAAATAAGGGTGCTCTCTGACTTCAGAGTTTCTCGTTCTGCTCTCTTGTCGTACAGCAGGCAGAGAGAGGCAGTTCGAACTCTGTAATGACTACATAGTGAGTTACAGCCTTCTGGTCCAGCTGAGGGTCACCACTGACTGGACTGGAGTGGGCCTATTGGAAACTGAAAGGCATTTGTGTATTGTGTATTAAAAGCTCTGACTTGGAGTGAAACAGGTATAGGCCGTCATTCTGGCTCCATCTCTAACTCTGCAGCCTTGGAAAGCTCCTTATCTATTTTTCCTCAATTTCTCAATCTAAAAACTGGGAATGATAAAATGCTGTTTCTGCATAAATCTATATTGAAAATAAACTGCGATGATTCTTACAAATTACTTAGCATCGTACTGAGTGTTCAGTGACTATTAACTAATTATTGGGGAGGGGGCATAGTTGGTTGAGTGCTTGCCTAGCATTCAAGAAACTCTGAGTTCAATTCCTAGTGACACATAAATTGGGAATCCCGGGATTGCAGAAGTAGATGTAACATCAGAAGTTCAAGATCATTATTAACTATGTAGCCAGCCTGTCTAAAAAGAAAGTACTTTTTAAAATGTGTGTGTGTGTGTGTTTTTTTAAAGGCAAATTTCACTATGTAGCCCAAGTTGGCCTGGAACTCAGAAATCTGCCTGCCTCTGCCTCCTGAGCACTGGGATTAAAGCCCAGTTTGTTTTTTATTTTTGAGGCATAGTGTTATATAACATAGCCTGGCCTGGAATTTATTATGTAGATGAAGCTGGCCTTGAATTCCTAATCTCAGGATTCCATGACACAGATAAATAAGGATTCAAGTAGTCTGCATCCCAAGGACATATTCCTGTATGGGACCTACCAAGAGCTGCTATGTAGCCCATTCTTAGTCTAAGGCTGGTCACAGGAAGACCTGCAAGAGACTACTGCATCCTCCAAAGCTGGTGTGTCGATTTGGCTGTGTATCTGCTTTCATAATCATAATCTCCATCTCCCTCCCCTTGGCCCTGCCTTCTTAGAGTCTGCATTCTTTTGTTGGTGGTGGAAGCTTTGTTTGTGACACAGGATTTCACTTCAGCCCACACTGGCCTCCAACTCAGAGTCCACCTACCTCTGCCTCCCAAGTGCAGGGATTAAAGAAAGGTGCGAACCACCATGCCTAGTTAGAGAACTCTGTTCATTTAGCTACTTCTCCAAAGTAGGTTCTCTTTATCAGCAGAGACCAAAGTGGAGTGTCCAATATATTAGCACGATGGATCAGCTTCTCTGCATGTCTCCACCTAGTTTTCCCTTAGTTTTATTAATTCTACCTTGTACATCAAAGTAAGATTATAACCTCTAACATGACATCTTCCAGAGATTATCTTCCAAGATCCTCTAAAAGATTAGAGATCTAATTAGGGTAATAGTATTATGGTGCTAATGATGCCAATATTTTTCACATTCTGAATTTGAAGAAACTGGAAAAGTAGAATTCAAATCTTTGAACTTTTGAGTTCTAAGCACCTTCAGCAATCCTACAGATGATTTTAGCTCTTAAAATTAGTGCATTGCATCTGTAGGTAGGTTAGCTACTGACTATTCTTGTCATTCTCTTAAATGCAAATTCAGAGTTCTTGGTTCTGAAGCAACCTACCCTAGCTGAGAATGAGAGACTGTTTCCAAGTCTGTGTGATTCCAAAGCTCAACAGTCTTCTATACCCTGTTGCTTTAAGTACTTGGTGTGGGGTGAGGGGGTGAATGAAGAGAAAATGGGGCCAATGGTGGATAAATGACTGTGGAACAGAACCAAAGCTCACCTAGCCCTTTTGCTGCCATCCCACCCCATGGCAGGTTGCGGGAACAGTGCCTTGAGCTACGAGTTATTCCTCGGAGGCTTCCCTAGTGTGACCAGCGTGGATTACTCCCCAGTTGTGGTGGCAGCTATGCAAGTTCGCTATGCCCATGTGCCCAGTCTACGCTGGGAGACAATGGATGTGCGAGCACTGGACTTCCCTAATGATTCCTTTGATGTGGTACTCGAGAAGGGCACGCTGGATGCCCTGCTGGCTGGGGAGCGAGATCCCTGGAATGTGTCTCCTGAAGGTATCTACACTGTGGACCAGGTGCTGAGTGAGGTAAGGAAGCAGCAGTCAGCAAATAAAGGTGCTGAGGAAAGGGGTTGGACTTTGAAGAGAATGGAAGAACTCAGAACTCAGAAAGTGAGACAAAGAGCAGGTCACCTTCAAAAGTATCGTTTTCCAAAGAACAGGTGAGATTGGAGTGACCAGGCTCACAAAGGCCAATGGCTGGATACTGACTCAACATAGGGAAAAGGTAGTAGTATCCAGGTTCCAGACAGATGACACATTGGCAAAGTGAGAAATTGATAGGAAAGCAATACCACCTGCATAACCATGCTCCTCCCTGTCCAGAACTGAGCCCTATGTTACTCAAAGACTTACTTTGGCTTACTCTGCCGCAGGAAGCCTGAACTACTGGATACAGAGTGCTATCTAAGGTTTGACTAGGGGGTCATTGTGGGTAGTACTAACCTTTGGGAATCTGGAGATGATGACTTCTCTGTCTGCCTTGCAGGTGAGCCGGGTGCTGGTTCCTGGAGGCCGCTTCATCTCAATGACTTCTGCGGCTCCCCATTTTAGGATTAGACACTATGCTCAGTCCCGTTACGGCTGGTCACTGAGGCATACAACCTATGGCAGTGGTTTTCATTTCCACTTTTACGTCATGCATAAGGGCAGAGAGCTCAGTGTGACCCAGCTGGCCCTGGGGGCCCAGATCTTGTCACCCCCCAGTCCTCCTGCCTCACCCTGCTTCCTCCAAGACTCAGATAATGAGGACTTCCTCAGTGCCATTCATCTGTGAGACTGGAAGCATAGTCTCCAAGCCCTTCCCACTTTTATCATTGGCTCCTAGGGAGTTGGGATTCCCAGTTTGGAGCCGAGGAATCCGTTACTGGCTACTCAAATCCCAGAGATCACATACATAAAACAGTGCTGGAAGAATCAAACTGGTGCCAACCAATACAATATGACTTCAGCTAAGTCCCAGATCCCAGGTTTCTGGCTTCTAGGTTTTTTATTTCAACAGGGTTCCCACACCTCCAACATACTGAGTGACCTATGAGTTTATCTTTTGGGGTAAAGTTCAACCCAGCTTCTCTGCAAACTAGCCTGCCTTGGGTATTCCCATCCAACTTGGATATATCTTTAAGAGGCCAAAGATCGTGAATTTAGATTGCTTCTGATCCCGGTCCAGCCCCAATACTATCGACTTCTCCTGCTTAGGCTATACGTGTATTTAAGGAGGTCATGTAGCTAAGATGTTCCCACACAAAAGTGCCCTGCTAGTGCTCACTTGGTGACCCTTCCCCACCAAGAACTTGCACCCAGGATTTCCACACCTGTCTCCCAGCAGACTGACGTAGCAGACACACACGCACACACACTCACACACACGGAGGTCTGTGTTTATTCACACACTCCTGTTACATTGAGGATGGAGAAACATTTTTACAAAGGACAACCCTGGGTTGAGAACATCTTCAGGTCCACAGGTGTCATCCAAAGGTACTGAGCAGTCCCCATTTGGGTTCCCAGGGATAGCATGAAGGGGTCCAAGGTAAAATCAGATCTGGGCCCTTAAACGGTGATACCTTGGGAGGGAGGAGTCTCCCAGTGAGCCTTCTGGGGTCAGGTTTGGGCAGACTGGCCATGTGGTTAGTTACCATGTTGGGGGCTTGTCCCATCCCAGTCTCAACACCTGTCCTATCTGCCAGGCGCAGAAGAGCATGGCGGAGGCTGTGGGGGGAAGGGCACAAACCATGAGAGGAGCCAGTAAACAAAGAATCGGATATAAAAATACAAATGTGCTGAGGAAGTCCCTTAGAAAGAGGCTGGGGTCACGCCAGACAGGGGTACAGTTGAGGAAAGGCCCGGAGGGCTAGGCTGAGGTGGGTAGGAAGCTCATGCAAATATGCAGCCAAACCTCCCTGGCCTCGCAGTCCGACGCCGCAGCTGCCCGGGCTGCAGACCAGATTGATCGGAGGAGGGGCGGGGCAGGGGAGCCGTGCGGGAGGGGGTAGGCTGGGGGCCGTGGGTCTCTGTGTCGGTTCCGGTGTGCGGGGTGGAGCTGCGGCCCGAGGTTCTAAAGTGCATGAGTGCGTCGGCGGGCTCCGGGCTGGTCCGCACCACCACTACCGCCGCCGCCGTGGTGCTGAAGCGGACAGCTCCAGAGCGTCTGGCAGCGGCGGTAGCAACACTGACCCCGCGGCGGCGTGGCCCTGCAGCCCCCGCCCGCAGGCACCTCGGCCCGGGCGGGGGTGCGCCGGCAGCCGCATCGCCGGCCCGTGCTCCTGGCCGCTGCGGGGCTGGGCCCGGAGCCCGCCGCCAAAGCCGGCGCGTCTACACTCCGGACGGAGGCTTCTCCCCCATCCCCTTCAGCACGTCGTCTATCCGGTCATCCTCGATCACCACTGCGCAGGGAGAAAGCGCATCAGCCGCGTGGTCTCGGGGGGCGGCGGCGAGAGCGGGGCCCGTGTCCTCACGCCCCGCGCACATCTACTCTCCTGCCTATGTTCCCGCGTCACCACTCGAAAACCCATGCCCTCCCCACCCGAACTCTTCCGCCGACCCTACCTGCTACCAAACCCGGGACCCAACCCTCCTCCCTGTGTGGGAACACCCCTCTCCTCCCAAAGACTCCCAGTGCGAACCCTCCCGTCACCTGAGCCCTCCTCCATCTAAACTGATCAGAAATCTCTCCCTTTAACAGAGACCCCCCCCCCAAACTGGGCTCAGATGAAACTGCCACCGGGTGTAACCCTCTCCTCCACTGGTTTTGATGCTGGCACCCGAAGTCCCCTCCCCGTGCAAACAATCAAGACCACAGAACCCTTGGCCCCCTTGCCCTCTAGTAACACCCACCTACTCATCTCAGCCCAAGGCATCGGCCCACCATCCTGCGTTCCCAGTGCCAAGCAGCCCCAAATACCCCCAAGCGGCCCCTCCCCCTCGACCAGGAGCCAGGGCTCTTTTTTTCCAGAAGTGGCGAGCTTCGAATCCGGGACACTGTATTCCCGGGAGAGGGAAAGAATGGGACAACTCCACAGCGGGGACCCTCCCCACCCCGGGCGGGTACGCAGCTGGCTGCGCTGGTCTGCGACAAGAGCAGTTGCCACTTGACGGGGAACGGCAGGATGAGGACGCCGAGCGAAGGGTTTCTGGGTCAGGCGGCGACTCCGGGCCCGGGCCGCGTACCTCTCTTGGCTCGGCCGATCTGGCCCAGCTTGGGGGGCCGCTTGGCCTGGTTGCCAGCGAAGAAGGAGTTGGTGTCCTGCAGGCGGCAGCTGAAAGAGAGGTCGGAGCCCTCGGGGTCTGCGCCGAAGCGGCCCATCTTGTCCTCGCCGTAAGGTAGGATCTCGGACATGGCGGGCACCGGGCGGGCTAGGGACTGCGGCGGGGCACGGGCAGAGGCTAGCTGCCGGACCGGCCCTAGCTCAGCAGGGGAGCCGGCGGAAGGATGAAGTCATACAGCATCCGGGACTGCGGAGCCGAGCGGGGCCTCCTCCCCCGCGCCTCCGCCTCCCGGGCCGCTGGGCAGGCGGCGGCGGCAGCGGCGGGGACCGGGCGGGGGCGGGGCGGGGGCGGCGGCGGCGGCGAGAGCGGAATGACGATGAGCGCCCGACTGCGGCAGAGAACGGCAGGCGGGGCGCGGTGGAGGCGGGGCGGGCACGGGCCAGCGGAAAGAGGCGGGGCTCAGCGGTCCGAGCGAGCCCGGTGATCCCTGGAGTGGAGCGAGCAGCCGTGGGAGGTTCCCGCGATGTGGCCCGGAATGGCCGCCACGTGGGCCCGGGGGAACCGCAGCGGCCGGTGCAGGCGAGAGCTAGCCGAGAGCGGGTAGCCCAGTGCTTAGGGGCGAAGGGGAGGGTCGGACGCCGCGTCTAGGGGAGAGCTCCTGGGAGCCGAGCGCCAAAAGCTGGGGGCGCGGCGGGGCCTCGGAAGGCGGCGGCCAGACCGGCAGTGGACCCCGCCCGGACGCTGAAAGGCGCCTGGAAAGGGCGGAATATACGCGTGAGGACAGGGGAAGGTACCAGCCTTGCGGAGCGCGGGAAGAGCTCGGGCCTGGCTTTGGTGCCACCGTGCTTGGCGCGTCCCTCTATCCTAGATGCTCACAGGTCTCTAGCAGTTGGTCAATTTGTATTTGACTGTCTCTGCATCTGTCAGTCTACGTCTGTGCGTCTGATCCGGTCTCTGCGTGTCGGGTTTGGACTTTCTGTATCTACCCCCATACCCGGCCCCTGTATAAGTACCTCTGGGTCTGCCCCCCTGGGATTACATTGCGGCCTTTCAGAAAGATCTTAACACCGCAACCGCGGCGCACAGCAGAGTAGACTCCCCACAAACCCTAGGCCCGCTGTTGGCGCCAAAATCCCGACTCAACGCGCCAGTCGCTCCACGCGGTTCCCTCAGCCCTGGAGGCTGGCTCTAGCTGGCAGTGTGGGAGAAATGAATGGCAGCATCGCGGCGGGCGCTCTGGATGTGGATGACGCAGGGAAGCCCGGAGTGCCTGAGCACAAGGCGCGCGCTAGTAAGCGTCGGCAGGGACAGGGTGTCCCCCGCCCTTGTTGCTGGGGCCCGGGGTAGAGCTTTTTCCCAGCCCCCACGGATCAGACCACGCACACCTCCCTTTACCCCTTACCGCCCCCCCCCAACCCCCGCCAGGCCCTGGCAGCAGTCAACTGCAGCGTCACCGGCTCTCTGGCGCGAGAGGGCTCTGGCGCAAACACTGGCCTTGGGAGGGAGGGAGGGAGGGTGTGTCTCATTCACTCACAGTGAAAGGCTGGTAAAAATAATAATGACGCTGTTGGTTCTGTCTATGCCCCAAGCAAGACGCCTTTCCTTTAGTCCCGCCAAGTCATACAGCTAGTAAGATTGCTGGGTGCTGATTTTTCTTCCTCCAACACAGCTTATTCAAGTGTTAATTGCAAAGATATCTACTGTCAGAATGGGGTCTGTGACGTAGGGAGGAGGTGCAGGGCACTGCCTTGGTTGTTACCTCTGAGCCTCAGCCTGACCAGAGAGGTTTCTTCTAACATTCCTGTACTCTGTCCTTATGCTGGGAGAGGGTCGCCAGCTGGACCCTGTGGCGAGAGGGTTCCTGCTATCTGGAAGGAAGAAAGGAGTAACTCTGGGTGACTAGAGACCCAAGAACACCTCCTTCTCCTTGGAAATTGCACAGCAATGGCTTTCAATCCATAATCTGCCGTTTTCTGAATGACCTTGAATTGAAGGCCCAACAATTATGTTGTAGTTTTAAATCATTTGCGCTGGTCCTAGTGGTGTTGGCCCTTCATCCCAGCACTCAACTAGGCTGATTTCTGTGAGTCTGAGGCCAACTGAGTCTACATAGTGTGTTCTGGGCTAGCCAAGGCTACATAGTGAGATCCTGTCCTAAAACAGAAGCAAACCGAAAAAAAGAAAAAAAAATCTTTCTTACTTGTATAACTTTAGAAAAATAAAGCAAACCACACAAGACCTTGGCTGTGTAGCCTTCCTCTTCCCCCGTGAGAATGTGCCATGTGCACTCCTCTGAGGCGGTACTCTAGTCTAAACAGAGAAAATGGAGTCTACCCATTAAGGCCAGTGTTGTGAATAAAGTGGTCCTGAGCTAAACTGCCATGTTCAGGAACTGAGCAGCCCCTCACCTAAGGGGCTGAAGAAAAAGCTCTGGGGTTCTTGCTGAGGGTGATACTGTACGGGAACTGAAGCGAATCTCTAGAATGAGAGAGATAATGATGATAATTTAACCTGGACGTCATTAATTAATAATAATAATAAAAAAAAAGACAGTGACTTGGTGTGTAGCCTAAGCTAGCCTGGAACTTGTTATATAACTCAGGTGAGCACCCCACCCCCCACCCCCAGCCTTTGCCTCTAATGTTTCCAGGAGTACCTGGGTGTGGTACCATACTTAGTTGGTTAGATTCTTTTGTTTTGTTTTGTTTGAGACAGGGTCTCACTTGACTGACCTGGAACTTGTATAAACCAGGCTAGCCTTGAATAATAATCTTAAATAATCTATTCTTGTCTCCCTGAGCCTGCTGGAACATAGTTAAGCAAAGGGCCCCCAAGTGGGAAACTGTAAAGACACTGTAATACTGAATATGCATAAATTCCACTTATGCTATCAAAGTCCAAGGAAAATCTTTTTATTCTGAACAAAAATTTTGATGTTCTTCATCCCTGATGAGATGGAATAGCACTTTAAACTTTTTAAAATTGAAAACCCCTCACCTGGGGCATAGCACACCCAGCACTCCGAAGGCTGAATGAAGAAGGAAGATCCCAAGCAGCCAAGGCTAGCCTGACTACATTGAGGACCTGTCTCTAAGCAAGGGATGGGAATGAAGCTCATGACAGAGCAACTTGCACAATATGCATAAGGCTCTGGGTTGTTCCCCAGCATGGAAAAACAATAACAAAATCCCACTGATGATAGAATCCATTTACAAAGGATCACCCTAGAGCCCCAGAAACATCAGTCGGCTCTGATAGACTGGTGTAGTGATTAATGAGTATGAAGTCTAGATTCAAATCAGAATCCTGCCTTATATTTACTATTTGATTTGGGGCAAGGGGTTACATTTCCTATTATCTTAGGTTTCTCATCTGTAATACAGGGATATATATTAGTGGGATATATTTTATTAGATTGTAAGCAAGTGAAGCACATAAAAATGGTAGCTGTTATTATATAAACACAAAGAGCTTAAAAGTAACATCAGGCTTGTTCAACGACTCAGTAAGCACAGGTACGTGCTGTCGAGACTGACAACCTACTTTCAATCCCCATGATGGAAAGAAAGATACCCACAAGTTGACCCTCTGACCTCTACACGTGTGCTACATATGCAAACATACATATAGTGAATAAATAAGTGTAATAAAAAGAAAGTAACAACATCATTGGGCACATTTATACTAAACATTGTTTACATCCTAACGTTCCTCAACCTGTGCTTGCATGCATTTGTTTACTTTGCTTTATAAAAATGGAAATTTAAGAATTCCTTTCTCTCTTAGGCAATCTCTCCTATCCATCATTACTCTTCTATCGTTTACACGTGCTGCATAGTGTCCATCGGATGGATGTTTGTGTTATTCAACGAGCCCTCTATAGTTACATGTTATTTCCTCCTTATTTTGGAGGGGTGCATTAGAAATAGTGCTGTGATGAACAAATGTAGGAGAAAGCCCGTAGCCTGTAGCTCTCCCAATACAGAAGTACAGCCTGTTTCTCCATCCCTAAGTCTGACTTTGACCACAGGGCTTGCTTGCCTTGTGGGAACACTAACAAATGGCTGTGTGCTGGAGCATGACCCTGTTTGTTTTTTATGAGAGCACTAATGACGACTAACATTCCATTTTCTTTTCCTTTTTGTCATTTTGATATAGTATGGTTATTGGAAGAAGAGGATTTGGTCATCCCAACTGAAGCCCACAAAACAAATTCTAGACTGTCCAGCCCCTCAAGAGCCATCCACCCAAATCACTGAACATGAAAAATAATAGTTCTTTATTTATTTTGGTTTTTTGGACAGTTTCTCTGTGTAGCCCTGGCTGTCCTGGAAATTGCCCTAGAGATAAAGCCCGTCTGTGCTCCCGGGTGCTGGGATTAAAGGTGTGTGCCTCCATGCCCTGTTTCGTTCTCAATTTAACAGTTTGCATTTGCTGTGCCTTGTTATGGAACAAAAGCTATGTGATACAGACATCTTTTGGAGAACATCTTCTGACATAATTTTCTAGACATAGAGCTTTTGAATCAGAGTGTGCACACATTTGGACCTTTCAGAGTACAAAGAGACAAAAACTATCTCGATTTAAAAGCTAAGTGTAGTTAGTATATGGAGGTAATCATATTCCCCGTCTTTGTCAATGCTGACCATTAGTGCTCCTTATCATCATGATCACAGTGTCCTTGTAAATTTAGGACTTACGTGTCTGCCCATTCTCTCTTCATTCAAACCAGTTAAAGGAAGGGAAGACTGAAGTGTGGTCGTGGAAAGCCAGCTTAGTGATATATTTCTACTAAACCAAATACCTTGGGCACTGAGGCAGGAGGATAGAATGCTTGAGGACAGCCTGGACTGCATCCTAAGACCCTGTTACAAACCAATGAAAGAACAGAGAGAGGAGGGGCGAAGGATGATAATGGAGAATAATTAGAGAATAGAAGTATCTCAGGTTCCTAATACATGGCACTTAAGATGTAGACAGGAGCAGGTATGGGCTGAAAAACTGATTGTGATCATGAAGACATGAAACAAAATATTCATGTTCAGTCTTTGTGAACCCGAGAGCACTGTAAACGTACTAGATTCTCGTGTGTGGGTAGCCGTATTTAGTTCTCTGAGACAGGGATGATTGTTTTTGTCTTACAGGCAAGGACAATTTGTTGATGTTCAGTAGCTTGATAAAGATGTCAGCTCATAAGAACCGAAGCCTAGATTTGAATCCAAATTAGCCTGGTTTTAGAACAGATGCCTCCTCTTAAGAGGAGGGAATGGCAAAAGAGAAGTAACCTGGCTTCACTGGCAGCCACATCTCCAATTTGCTTTCCAGAAAGGCGTCAGAAGCCCTGAATTTGGGTCCTTGCTCAGCCAATTAGCAACTGTGTCACGGGGATGAGTGAGTCTGTATATGTAACACATCCAGAACAGTTGTCTTGGTTGCTTTTATATTGCTGTGAATCCATAACCAACACAACTTACAGAAGAAAATCTTCGGGGGGGGGGAGATTAGTGTGGGATTTTGAAACCTCAAAAGCCACCCCCAGTGACCCACTGAAGTGCTGTGTATGCTTGATGGTTTGGGTCTTTCAGTTACTGGGGACTGATGGATTCTAGGGCCTTCTGCAGGCCAGCAAGTGCTCTGCTACTGAACCACATCCCAGTCATCTTTCTCCTTTTGATTTTGTGACAAGGGTCTTACCAAGTTTCTCAGAGTGCCCAGGTAGGCCAAAATAAACTTGTTATCTGTCTGGTTCTGACTAGCTGGGATTGCAGACCTGTACCACCGGATCTGACTCATTCTATTTTCCTCTCTCTTCCTTTTCTTTCTTAGACAGGTTCTCATATATCCCAGGCTGGCCTCAGACTTACTGTATAGATGAGGATGCCCTTCAACAAATGATCTCTCTGCTTCCACCTTTTAAGCATAGGCATATGAAGCCTCACCTGATTCTTAACTGCTGAGCTTTCTTCCATACAGTTCTGAAAGGGAATGCCATGTCACTAGCAGATGTGATGCCATATCACCATTAGAATAAACGTGAACAAGCCAAAGACTTGTCCCAAGTAGATTGTTGCTTCATACTGCGGTATGACAAGATGTGAAAACTTGTTGCTTAGGGAACCCCTAACTAACCTAGCCTGCTCCACCATCAGAGAACTGGAACATGCTTCCTCCAGGCTAACGAGCCTTACTCTAGCTATAGGGCTTAAATGATAATAATAAAACCAGGGCATGGTGGTGTGCATTTCTATCAAATATTGGGGAGGCAGTGAGATCACTGGAGGTTGGAGATGAGCCCTGCCTGGCTATAGTGAGAGCCTGCCTCAAAACAGACAAAACAATAAAATCAGGCAGGATTGTTAATTTTAGCTATAGGGAAACTGAGGCTTGAAATTGAAACTTTAAGGCCAACTTAAACAATTTAGTGAGATGTTTTCCTTATGATAATAATAGTAATGTTTTTTAGACAGACTCAGTCACTATGTAGCCCCAGGTAGCATGGAATTCAACATGTAGACTGGGTAGTTTTCAGTTCACATAGATACACATGCTTCTGTCTTCTGAGTACTGGCATTAAAGGTGTACATCACCAAACTCAGTCAAAATAGTTTTTATTTTAAACACCTCATCCTTCAAAACATTATTTGAACTTTTATCTCATTTTAAAATTTTATGTATTTATATTTTATGTGTATGAATGTTTTGCCTACATGTATATCTGTGTAACGTGCATGCAGTGCCTGAGGAAGCCAGAAGAGGGTATTGGATCCCCTGGAACTTGAGTTAGTGAAGGGTGTGAGCCTTTATGTGGCTGCTAGGAATTGAACTCTGGGCCTCTAGAAGAGTGGCCAGTGCTCTTAACTGCTGAGCCATTAATCCAGCCTCACAATCCCTTAAAATCCCCAATAATCTGGAGGTAGGTTATTAGCAAATGCAGGGTCCTTGGTTCAATACCCAGTACCTGAGAAGCCAGATTGAATCACAATACACTCTGTGCCAATCACTTTACATGCACTGTTTTGTTTAATTCTAGAAACACACTTTGAGGTAGATACTACTCCATTTTACAGACGGGAAAACTGGGTCTGAATCTAGAACTGTTCATTCTAATAGCAACACTGCATTTTTGTCTTGTTTGAGAACATGCAATTTGGGGATGAAAAGGTGCCTCATAAAGTAGCCCAGCAGATCTCAGCCAAATTCATTCATCACGCATCTTTTCTCAGCCACAAGAATATTCTATGCTGGAACCACTTACAGCAAGATGTCTGAGAACTGAGGTGGGAATCAATAAATGACTATCTACTGCCACCACTTAAAGCATCCTCAGATCAAATTCTTGTATTCTCTTGATGGGGCTGGGTAGAGAAAAATGAGGCGGTGACTCAGTGCCCTAGTTCCCACCCCAGCACTGTAAAAAACATGAGGCATTCCTTGGTGCAACAGACTGTCACACTCCCCTGCCTGTTTAAGGAATGACAATATGGAAGGCAGATGGCAGATGCATGGATGCCACACTGTTGCGTTACAGTTAAATATTGCTTGGTGTTATTTTTTTTTTTTCTCTCTTGTAAATCTCCCAAATAAAATCGCTTGCCTTCCTGAGTTAGAAGTGCTAGCATGATGTCTTTTCTTTAAATATCTGTGCATGGCTGTTTTTTTCCCTGCCAATTTGTCACCATCTGTAACCCTCCCTTATGAGACGATCCGATGACAGCAATTATCATGGAGAGTAAAAGTGCCATCTTGAAGGAATGTGTAAGAGTGGAATTGGTGTGAGCTGTGGGTATAGTGCATGCTGCCCTAACACTTGGTATGTGCTTGCGTGTGGCCCCAATGACAGTGGGCTTTTGTGTACATACATTGTGAATCTTCAGTGTCGTTGCTTCTGAGTTTCTCTATGCGCACTTGTGCTTGGAGTCTGTGTGCTCTTGTGTGTCCTCTGGACTCCTGTAAAGGCATGAACTGACAGTGGTGTCCATCCATATGTGCTGGCTGTAAAAAGACCCTGCAGACAGACTTAGTAGGTGAAGAGGCTCCTCGCATGAGGCATGATTCCTATGGTGTTTTAAAAGTGTTGGAGAAGGCCTGCAATTTGGAGAGTTCGGGTAAAGAATATTAGGCCTCAAGCAAAAGAAGGTGGCTTGCCTGAGGGGCTCTCAGGCTTGATGGAGAGCAGCGGTCGCGGGGAACGCAGTATCCACAACAGCGGTCTGGGCGCCGGTGCTGGCGGGGAGCCGCGCGCTCCGCCCCTCCCCCCTCGCTCCCACCCCCGGGCGCGCCGCTGGGTGGGGGAGATCTGAGAAAGCCGGGGCGGCGGCGGCCAAAGCAGGGGCTGCAGCAGTGACAGGGATGGAGGGCCGCGCCGGGGCTCCGCGGGTGGCCTGGGCCGGAGTTCCTGGGCGGGTCAACCTCGCCCAGCCCTAAGGCGCGGCCGGGCCCTGCTCCACACCACCATGAACGTCGCGCTGCACGAGCTGGGTGGAGGAGGCAGTGTGAGTGGTGGCCCTGGGCTCCAGGGGAGAGGACCCGGGTGGAGAGGGCATGAAGCGTGGAGGGGCGGGTGTGAGTGAACTGGAGGCATCTGACAGGGACTCCGGCTTGCGGGGATGGGGGTCTTCTTATGCGGGTTAGTGAGGGACTGTGTCATAGGGGACCCAGTCTGAGAGCCGGGCACCTGGGAAGGGGCCTTTCTGCAGGTAGGAGGAAGCTGGCCCAGCGAAGGACACCCCGGCAGGGCCTGGGGCAAAAGGCCTAGCTGCCTGACCTCAGTTGTCGCTCCTGAACTGTTTGCAGATGGTGGAGTACAAACGAGCCAAGCTTCGGGATGAAGAAGCACCAGAGACTCCTGTAGAAGGCAGGGCCACCCAGGACTCATTGGAGGTGGGCAAGGGGGTGCCCCCTTTCTCCTCAGGCCTCACCCTTGGCATATAACTCTGGGCTCTTCTGGTGGGTCATCTGCACCAGTTTCCACTCCATCTCTGGCCTCTGCTTCAGGACTAGGGTGAGATGATTCAAAGCCATGACGTTGCACAAAACAGGCTCCCCTGCCTCTTGCTCTTGGGCCTCGAAGTTAACCCCATGAGCTATTTGCTCCATGACTGTAGAGACAGACTGTACCTTCATTTGCTAGGAGGATTTCTGTGATCCTGGGTCCCTGCAGTGCAACTCAATTGCTCACTATCCTGTGTTCCCCAGGTGGGGTTCCAGAAGACTAGAAGACTCTTTGGTGCACACACACAGCTGGAGCTGGGCTTGGCAGGCCTCTCTCTAGTCCTGGCGGCCCTTCTTTTGGGCTGCCTCGTGGCTCTGTGGGTCCAGTACCACAGAGGTAGGTGGGTCCACACCTGTCAGGAGTCTTCATCGCTGCGGGGGCTAGAAATTGAAGGGCCTCTAAATATTTTTCTTGTTGGGGCTAGCTTTCCCGACTTCCTGATGTCATTCCCTTCTCAAGGGGTTTTCTTCTTCAACCCTGAATGACAGTCTCCTACCTTCCACCATGTCCTCCTGCCACAGACCCAGCCCATAGCATCTGCCTCACAGAAGCCTGCATTCGAGTGGCTGGAAAAATCCTGGAATCTCTGGACCGTGGGGTTAGCCCTTGTCAGGACTTTTATCAGTTCTCTTGTGGAGGCTGGATTAGAAGAAACCCTCTGCCCAATGGGCGCTCTCGCTGGAACACCTTCAACAGCCTCTGGGACCAGAACCAGGCCATACTGAAGCACCTACTAGGTGAGTGATGGCTTCAGAAGGGCTGTTCCCATCTTAGGCTTCATGTCTAGCACATAGTCCTGCACTTAGTGGGTACTCAATAAATATCCACAAGTGAAGAACTAGGCGGACCATTCTGTGGTGCTCCTGAGGGAGGGTATGCAGAGAGCAGAAGCTCTTGATAACTGGAGACAAGTTAGATGGGGCAGACCGCTAAGAATAATGGAGGCTTTTTTGAGGGTCTCCACAAACAGAGGAGGGAAAGCCCCAGCTTTCTCTTTCAATCTTCATAGGTGATGCACACCTTTAATCCCAGCACTGGAGATAGGCAGTAGAGGTGGAGGTAGGTGGATCTTCAGGTCAGCCTGGTCTACAGAGTCAGTTCCTGGACAGCCAGGGCAACTATATAGCAAGAAGACCCTGTTTCCAAATCCCTACACTCTGGAGGCAGAGGCAGGTGAATCTCTGTAAGTTCAAGGTTAGCCTGGTGTATGTAGTAAATTCCAGGCCAATCAGGGCTATAGTGAGACTACTTCCAAAATATATCTGTAAGAGAGAAGGGGGAGGGAGGGAGAGAGAGAAAGAGAGAGAGAGAGAGAGGAGAGGAGAACCTTGCTTGCTAATATATGCCAATAATTCCAATTGCTCAGGAAACTGAGGCAGGAGGAATGGAAGGTCAATGCCAGCTTGAACAACTTATTAAGACCCTATTTTTTACTTTATCAAAAGTAGAAAAAGAACTGGTATTATAGGTCAGTAGGAGAGTCCTTGTCTAGCATGTGAAAGATCCTAAATTCAATCCCTAGTACCACAAAATACATATATACATACATGAATGATGGGGGAGGGAATGAAGGCCAGGGTCTTCCCCACAGCAATTAATCTAACTGCTCCCCGGATCCTGTCCTGTGTTCTACCCATTGCAGAGAATTCCACTTTTAATTCCAGCAGTGAAGCTGAGCGGAAGACAAGGCGCTTCTACCTGTCCTGCCTACAGTTGGAGCGGATTGAGAAGCTAGGAGCCCAGCCACTCCGAGACCTCATTGACAAGGCAGGGCACTGGGTGGGCTTTGGGCAAGAGGGGCAAGAGGGACCATGTGTGGTCCACGGAAGCTTTGAGACCAGACAGAATTTTACTTATGATCTCCACTCAGATCGGTGGTTGGAACATCACCGGGCCTTGGGATGAAGACAACTTCATGGAAGTGTTCAAGGCAGTAGCAGGGACATACAGAGCCACCCCATTCTTCACCGTCTATGTCAGCGCTGATTCTAAGAGTTCCAACAGCAATATCATCCAGGTGCTTGGCTGGGAAAGAGTAGGGACTCCTCGAAACTTTACAAGCCAAGATTCCCTTCTCCTATGACAGGCAGGCTGAATACCACCCCCCCCCCCAACAGCAGCCTCTGGCTTAAAGTGGGCAAGACTAACCTTTACCCATTGCTATTGCAGGTGGACCAGTCTGGACTTTTCCTGCCGTCTCGAGATTACTACCTAAATAGAACTGCCAATGAGAAAGTAAGACCATTCTAGAACTTCTTTCCCCTTCCCATACTGA
Source organism: Phyllotis vaccarum (assembly GCA_033318265.1). Lineage (NCBI taxonomy): Eukaryota > Metazoa > Chordata > Mammalia > Rodentia > Cricetidae > Phyllotis > Phyllotis vaccarum. The sequence goes on from JARWLC010000002.1 coordinate 186,907,429, forward strand.
GTTGGCTCATCCCTACATACTGTCTTCTTTGCCTAGGGTCAGAGTGGGGAGGTGAGGCTGCTGTCTGCCTAGTAGGGAGGTGAGGCTGCTGTCTGCCTAGTAGGGAGGTGAGGCTGCTGTCTGCCTAGTGGGGAGGTGAGGCTGCTGTCTGCCTAGTGGGGAGGTGGGGCTGCTGTCTGCCTAGTGGGGAGGTGGGGCTGTTGTCTGTCTAGTGGGGAGGTGAGGCTGCTGTCTGCCTAGTAGGGAGGTGAGGCTGTTGTCTGCCTAGTGGGGAGGTGAGGCTGCTGTCTGCCTAGTAGGGAGGTGAGGCTGCTGTCTGTCTAGTGGGGAGGTGGGGCTGTTGTCTGTCTAGTGGGGAGGTGAGGCTGCTGTCTGCCTAGTGGGGAGGTGAGGCTGTTGTCTGTCTAGTGGGGAGGTGAGGCTGTTGTCTGTCTAGTGGGGAGGTGAGGCTGTTGCCTGTCTAGTGGGGAGGTGGGGCTGTTGTCTGCCTAGTGGGGAGGTGGGGCTGTTGTCTGCCTAGTGGGGAGGTGGGGCTGTTGTCTGTCTAGTGGGGAGGTGAGGCTGTTGTCTGTCTAGTGGGGAGGTGGGGCTGTTGCCTGCCTAGTGGGGAGGTGGGGCTGTTGTCTGTCTAGTGGGGAGGTGAGGCTGCTCTCTGCCTAGTGGGGAGGTGGGGCTGTGTCTGTCTAGTGGGGAGGTGAGGCTGCTCTCTGCCTAGTGGGGAGGTGGGGCTGTTGTCTGTCTAGTGGGGAGGTGAGGCTGCTCTCTGCCTAGTGGGGAGGTGGGGCTGTTGCCTGCCTAGTGGGGAGGTGGGGCTGTTGTCTGTCTAGTGGGGAGGTGAGGCTGCTCTCTGCCTAGTGGGGAGGTGAGGCTGTTGTCTGTCTAGTGGGGAGGTGAGGCTGTTGTCTGCCTAGTGGGGAGGTGAGTCTGTTGTCTGTCTAGTGGGGAGGTGAGGCTGTTGCCTGCCTAGTGGGGAGGTGAGGCTGTTGCCTGCCTAGTGGGGAGGTGAGGCTGCTCTCTGCCTAGTGGGGAGGTGAGGCTGCTGTCTGCCTAGTGGGGAGGTGGGGCTGTTGCTGGCCTAGTGGAGAGGTGGGGCTGTTGCCGGCCTAGCAAGCAGGCTGTTCTTTATTCCTTTTTTACTCCTTTTCTCCATTCTCTTTCTCTTTCTCTTCTTGCCTCTCTCCCTTATCTCTTATTATTCTTTAGGGAATTTTTTTTCTTTCTTTTTGTGGTTCTGGGAATCACACCTAAGTACTCAGACATTTAGGGAAGCACACTACCACTGAGCTACATTCCCCCAGACCAAGAAGACATTTCATGGGGACCTAATGTGCACCAGACTCTCTGGGCAAGTCTGAGATGGACGTTTCAGAGCCACTCTCACAGGAAGCTTTTGATATCAAAAGGTTTCCGGATCTAAGTGCTTGAGAACAATGTTCCAAGGGGTTCTAGGACTTAGGTAGATGCTGGCGTCCAGGAGTTCCCTTGTGTGATCACATCTGTGTCTGGCCATATAAAAACAAAGAAATGGGCCAGCACCATGGCTCAGTGGGTAAAGGCACTTTCTGTCAAGCCTGAGGACCCATGATGGCAGGAAGAACTGTTTTCTCCAAGATTTCCTTTGATCTCTACGCTCATGCACATGCACACACACATAACAAATAACTAGATGTAATTTTGAAAAAAGACTACAATGGATCACCAGAGGTCATCCTATGTAAAGGAAGGTAAAACAAGTGTTCAGAGGAAGAGTGGTTAGTATATTTGGACCATGAGGAAGGGTCCAGGGAGCAACAGAGATAGAGGCGATGTGTTGAGCAAGATGTGTTTGGAATATGACAAGAAGTATGGTTTAGCAAGATGTGCTCCTGAGCGCATGAGACACTAGAAGGTAGTCAGTGATTGGTTATGGAAAAGATTTTGAATGCTTCAAAGATGTATTCTGCAGCCCGAAAGAGTCACCTCCAGGTTCCAGAGCAGGGATGGAGGGATGGGGTTAGCAGTGCTTTGGGAAGCCAGTTTGTCTGGAGGTAAGGAGAAGATGTAGGGGAGGAAGCCAGGAAACAAGAGTCTCTGCGCTGCCTGGACTCTGAGTCAGTGAGGGCCCAGGTGAGGGAGTGACAGAGAGTGAGTGCTAAGCTGGGCTTACAAGACATACCAAGCTAGAATCATGGTTTGCTAGTTACTAGACATTAGAAGAGGAGACAGGTAAAGATAATTACAGCTATAAGGCTGAGTGATGGAGGGATGGAATAGGCCTTAGGGGATCAGTGGCATCTGTAGAAGAATCAGCCTGGAGACCTTGGAGACCAGGAGACAATGTGATGTCACAGGACAAGGCACGACTTTGAAACCAGAGCTGAATTTTAAGTTCAGCTCTGCTGCTTGTAATTGATTGGTGTCTCTGAGGCTGGTTCCTTGTCTGTAAAACGGGAAGCATAAGTTTGAAGTGTGGAGTGTCAGCCGATGCTCTTACATAGAACAGGTGGTGTGGGGAGTCTCTCATTTTAGACATGAGTTTGAGGAATGTGGGCACCTTCTGTGTGAGAGGTCAGTAGGAGCTACAGAAGTTGGTGGAGTGCTGGAGAGGACAACCTAACGGGAGCCAGAAGCTCGGGGCTTCTCTTTTAATGTGTAAACAAAAGTTAGGATAGGTGGGAGAACGGAGGAGGTGTTTGGGGGTCAGAGGAAGAGGTGTTTGGGGGTCAGGGGAAGAGGTGTTTGGGGGTCAGAGGAAGAGGTGTTTGGGGGCCAGGGGAAGAGGTGTTTGGGGGTCAGGGGCGGTGGAAGAAAGAGTGTCCCAGCGAGTGGACCGACAGGAGAGTCCTGTGGCTTTCTGTCATGCCTTCATTAACATTGCCCGGACTTCTCAGCCAGACCTTCTCTAGACAAGTGTGAGGAAGACTGCATCTATTCCTTCAGTGCTGGAGAGACTATAAAGCATGTTGTGATACTGTTGTGGTTACAGTCATTGGGACAACCACAGAGGAGAAACATGAGGCTCCCAATTTGATTCCATCTGGAAACTAGCACTGAATGAGGAGGAGGGTAGGCTGAAACTGTGGAAGAGGGGCTTTCAGAGGAAGCAGCTCAGATAGGCTCTGAGAAAGGAAAGCCTGTTGACAGAGACTGAAGGAGAGAGGATATGAAACAGGGGAAGGTGATCCAGTTCGCCTGGACAGGTATGTTGGTCTCATTTAGAATTTAGAAATCGTTTTTTTCTTTTGAGACACGATCTGATAGTGTATCCCAGGCTGGTCTTAACTCCTGCACTTTAGTGATTTTATTGTCCTAGACTCCTGAGGGCTAGGACACACATTACATTACCATAGCTGGCAAGTTTAGGCTTTATCCCCAAAGAAGGGAAATGGCTAAGACAGGATGAAAACCAGGAATGGGGAGGATTCCAGGAAGGCTCAGAAGTCAGTCTTAAGCTGAGGACCAGTATGTAGAGGGAGGAAAGTACATGTGCCGGGTCCCTGATTGGGTTAACTGAACCCCCTTAGACGTTAGGGTGGCGATAGATTGATACCAGTAACAATAACAAGAGTGTGGGAAAAGAGAAATTTTATAGTATAAAGAATGGATATTGCCCGACAGTGGTGGTGCCCGCCTTTAATCTCGGAAGGCAGAGGCAGGCACATCTCTGTGAGTTCGAGGCCAGCCTGGTCTACAGAGTAAGTTCCAGGACAGTCAGGAATGCTACACAGAGAACCCTGTCTAGAAAGCTAAAAAACAATAGCAACAAAACAATGGATGTCAGGGGATCAAAAACATTTTAGTGAAGAAAAGAGATGGCCTTTAGCATTAAGTGAGACCAGGGTTAGACTTCAATATGGGAGTAGGAAGAAAACCCAGCATGGTGGTATATGCCTGTAATTCTAACACTTGAAAGCTGAGATAGAATTTTGAGCTCAAAACCACTCTGGGCTACATGGTGAGATCTTGTCTTAAAAAGAAGGGAGGGGAACCACAGAGGTGGTTGCTGACTAGAGCTTATGGCCTGTCTGCCTTCCCCCCCTTTCCTCAACAAATACTTAGTGAAGACCTATTATTGTAGGGAAGACATTGTACTTGAACCCAAGATTCCAGTGGCAAACAAAGCAAACAGGCTTTGTCCTGATGGTGCCAGCCTGGCCTGAGGCAACCTGAGCTGGTGTTAGGTCCAGGTAGAGCTCAGGCTTGCACCACATTCGGGCCCTGTAAGAGGTAGTTTGTGACAGGAATCCTTGCTTTTCTCAGGATTGTTCCCTCCATGGAAATGGGAACTAATATGGATTTTATGGAATTACTGTGAGGATGTGGGCAAGGTATGATATATGTAAATCCTTTAGCCATCTGGTCGGTGGATACATAATGTTCATTATAAATATTCCTTTTTCTGTTCTTTTCTCTCCCCTGAATACAAGGGGGGATGAGAAAAGCACACTAGAGGCCTGTTAGGATGAGAGAGAGGAGTTTAAAAAGGGCAGACTCTGTTCAGCTGTTTCAGTAAAAGCACATGGCCCCTGATGGACTGGGGTAACAGAAGGGCCTTAGGAAATGAGAGGACAAGTCCATCCACTGGGTCAATATTTACAGGGGACAATTCTGTGCTTGGCCCCCATCCAGGCTCTTGGGATTCAGTGGTGAACAGATGACAAAATTTGAACAGTGTCCACTGAGGGAAATAGGTGATAAATGCACAGGTAATTAAGGAAGTCAAAGCAGACTGTGGTCAGCAATGGGCCAGAAATTCAACAGAGCCACCAAGACTTCCATAAAGTGCATCAAACCAAAGAAACGGTGGGGAGAGGTGAGGGCCAGAGCAGATCTTAGCCTTGGGCAGGGCTTATTACTGGCTTTGAGGATGGCTGGGGCCTTCACAGGTGCTTACAGCCTATCTGGACTATATGGAGGAGCTGGGAACGCTGCTGGGTGGACAGCCAGCCTCTACCCGGGAACAGATGCAGCAGGTTCTGGAGCTGGAGACACAGCTGGCTAACATCACTGTGCCCCAGGACCAAAGGCGTGATGAAGAAAAGATCTATCACAAGATGAGCATCTCAGAGCTGCAGGTGGGTAGGCAGGGACTAGAGACATGGGGGAGAGACTAGCCCATGATAAAGACTACCCCATTTCCTTATCTTCCTGAGGCAGCCCATTCTTTCCCTGCTTCCTGGTTTTTTTTTTTTTTTTTTTTTTTTTTTTGTGAGCTTCCCAGATGTGTATCACTATCCTGGGGGGAAAAATGGTCAACATTTTAAGCCACTTCTCTCAAGGCCATCCTTCAGTCTTCTTTCTTGTTGCCCAGGACTACGTAAAGAAATTGTATTTAAAATGTTTAGCCAGGTATGGTGGTCCACACCTGTAACCCCAGCACTTGGGAGACTGAGGCAGGAGGATTTCTGTGAGTTCCAGGCTAACCTGGGCTACAGTGTAAGACCCCATCTCAAGCAAACGGAAAAGCAAATTGATGAGATTTCAACAAAATAATTAGAATGTGTATCCCCTAGTGCCCCTCCTGGGCTAGACCCTTAGGTATTGGATGATGGAAAGACCAGGGAAAAGGATATCCTAGAGAGAGGCAGGTATGTGGGACAGGTTGGGGAAGTGGTGTTTTATCATCCGGCACAAAATATTTGAATTTCTGTGCCCAAGCTGAATATCACACATAGTGGCTTTCCTTGTATAATAAGTGGTTAGGCTCACACACTGCAGGGCATTCAGGCCTGGGAAAGCATTATTGCAGAAAGGGGTCCCCAAGCAGCCAGTAGCTGTTACTATGGCAATGGGAAAGATGCCCAGGCTATAGCAAATCAATGGGGGGAAGAGTCTGTTGGGAGCACAGTGGGAAGGCAGAGAAGCCTGAAGAGTTTCTGCTTTCAGATTCTAGCACCTTCCATGGACTGGCTGGAGTTCCTTTCTTTCTTGTTGTCCCCACTGGAGTTGGGTGACTCTGAGCCCGTGGTGGTGTATGGGACTGAGTACCTACAGCAGGTGTCGGAGCTCATCAACCGCACAGAACCGAGGTGTGATGGGAATGGGAATGTGGGAGGGGAGGTGGGAGGAGAAAAGACGGAGGCTTCTGGAAAGCCCAACCACAGTGAGTTGGCACACAGACTGAGTGTTAAGGCCCTGAATCTTCCAAATTTCAGAATGTTTGTGAACCTTCCCCTGGGAAGTTTCAAAGGTATCCATTTGTGACTCTATTCCCATGCCTTCCTCCAATCTGATTTCTGAAGGTACCTATGTCCCAGAGCAAGGCTTCAGGACCACTTTGCCACTCACCTCTCAGGACTCTCTTATTCTGCATGGACCTGGGGACTGGTTGGGGAGGGGAAATGGTTCCCCACATGTCTTTTCTTATTTTTCTGGTATGGAAATAGCATCTTGAACAATTATCTGATTTGGAACCTGGTGCAGAAGACGACCTCAAGCCTTGACCAGCGCTTTGAGTCTGCCCAGGAGAAGCTGCTGGAGACCCTCTACGGCACCAAGAAGGTGGGCAATCTGGCTCTGCTTCCTTTCTGAACAAACCTAGCTGGTGCTACTTGCCCACAGTGTGTCAGGAACATTTTTCTTCATGGTATATGAGCATATAATATGGAACACAGAATTTGGAATCAAGCTGTCATACTTTCCAATCTCAGATGCTTCATGTTTTAGCCTATGGCGTTTTGTGTGTGTGAGCAGGTTGCTCAGGCTCCATTTCCCCATTTGTAACAGGGATAAGTATCAAAGCTGCCTAAAGTTAATAATGGTCTGTAGTATAAATAGGCATTCAGCTTTGATGATGAGCGTGACTATGATCAAGTGCTTTTCTTCGTTTCAAGGGGCCTCAATAAGTGTGGGGAGTCAAAGCACAAACAAATGTATATATTTTGAGAGTATTAATTGTTCACAGTGAGTGAAAAGCCTCCTTTGTATTATAACGCTGAAGTTGAAACAATGAGAAGATGACAGGAAAGGTGTCTCAGAAGATGCCATGTGAGAAAGCAGGGGGAAGGGCATTCCAGGCATAAGAAACTTGTATGCAAATTCACAGAGGAGCTTGATGTGTTTGCAGGGGTTCTGGTAGATGCATGAAAACGGGCTGCAGACTGAGGCTGGTAAGGCGGGCAAGGAACACCCATGGCAGTTATGTTAAGAAGTCTGACTATGGCAAGAGATGACACTGTTCCAGGACAGGAAATTGGTGACAGGCCACACAAGAAGGGATGAGGATGAGCTAGTAGTAGTTAATGACGGACTGAATTGAGAGGGAGGCAATAGATGAATGTGGGATGATGCCCAGGTTTCAAGTATAGTGAACTGATGGCATATAAGCCTGAGCGCCTGATCTCCAGGAAGCTAGGGTGACACAGAGAAACCCTGTCTCAAAAAGCAAAACCAAACAAAAAAGATGCCTCACAACAGCTGGTAGAGACACTCGCCACCAAGCCTGATGACCTGAGTTTGATCCCCAAGTCCAAGTCCCATATGATGGCTCCTCTAGGTTGTTTTCTGACCTCTACCCTTGGACCTTGGTAGGCCAGAGTGTTCCCCACCCCAAATAAGTAAGCATAATAATAATAATAATAATAATAATAATAATAATAATAATAATAATAAAAGAACATCTGAAGTCCAAGGGAGACTGTTATAACATAGGGGAGGTAAGAGTTGAGAATGGAGTGGGTGGCACGCCTATTTCTTTTCTGCTGAAGCTTTGCTTGTGGGGTGGACATAGTTTGAGATGTTGCCTTACCTGTCTCTGGAGTCTGAAGGAGAAATGGCACCCCAAGTGTCCGTTGTCCAGCTGAGAGGGAGAGAGGCCTTTAGAATAGAGGTCAGTGCCCTCTCTGGGGATCCTGCTCTTTGTCCTTTACAGTCCTGTACACCGAGGTGGCAGACCTGTATCTCCAATACAGACGATGCCCTTGGCTTCGCTCTGGGCTCGCTCTTTGTGAAGGCCACGTTTGACAGACAAAGCAAGGAAATCGTGAGTCTTCACGCTTCTAAAACTGCTCTGTGATTTGTTTAAAAACCTGCTGGTCGTATATGTGCATACACAGAAAAACTCGGAAGAGAGTAGAAAGTAAATTGGGGGTGGGATTGTAAAAATTATTGTGCTAGGTTTTGTCACCTATGTGATTATCCAAAATAATACTAAGAGATAGTAATAGGTATGCTTAAATATTAGATGCTTTATGAAAAAATTGTTTGTAGAGAGAAATGAAACAAAGCCAAAATATCCAGTCACAGAGTAAAAGAAAAATAAATAATAGGGTGGAATATTTTTATTCTCACTTTTTATTTTTAATTAATTTATTTTATTTTATGTTTATTGTCATTTTGCCTGAATGTATGTCTGTGAGGGTGTCAGATGTTGGAGTTACAGACAGTGGTAACTGCTCTCTGGGTGCTGGAAATGGAAGCTGTGTCCTCTGGATATGTAACCGGTGCCCTCAACCACTGAGCCATCTCCCCAGCCCCATGTTTCACTTTTAAGCTGAGGATAAACTACTTATTTTCTAGTTATTAATTTTTTTGTTGTTGTTTTTCGAGACAGGGTTTCTTTGTGTAGCCATGGCTGTCCTGAAACTCACTCTGTAGACCAGGATGGCCTTGAACTCAGAGATTCACCTGCCTCTGCCTCTGAAGTGCTGGGATTAAAGGTGTGTGCCACCACTGCCTGGTTGGAATTTATTTTTTTTAAATTCAACATCTATTTATTTTTGGCTTTATTTTTTAGATTAAAAAAGAAATTGATGGTGCCAGTATTGCACTGGAATCTTTAACATGCTTGACAATTTTGTTATCCCAAGCAAGAAGCCCATCCATGAGCTGAGGCTGGCCTGCTATTTATTATCATAGACCAGGCTGGCCTAAGATTTATGATGGTCCTTCTGCCTCTGCCTCTCATACTGGTATAGTGATGCATTTTCAAGCAGGACAAAAATAGATTGCAAAAATATATACACATTGCATAACACAGCTCCATATTTGTATGACTTTCTGTGCTAGGAGAGACACTAGAAATAGGCAGACTATTGAAAGAAGATAGCTGTGTGATGAGATTACAAAGGTTTGCTTTCCTTCAATTTTCAATCGCACACATTCTGATCATGCATTAGCCAAGGATCAATGTAGTATATGAAGCTATAATATTAATTCACTTAACTGCCAATTCAAATGTTTATTTAATTAATTAGAGAAAAACCACTCACAATAGCAATGCTGTTTGTCACCTGTTGGGGGTCCCACCCTACCTGCTGGGCAGCCTTTCTTCTGGAGTCCTCATAATCCCATGACTTCTAGCTAGACAGAGATGGCACCTGAGGGTGGATGGGAAGCAGGGAGGTAATACATGCAAAGGGAAGCTGACTTGTGACCCCCTCTCCCAGGCCGAGGGGATGATCAGTGAAATCCGGTCTGCTTTTGAGGAGACCCTGGGAGAGTTGGTTTGGATGGATGAGAAGACTCGGCTGGCAGCCAAGGAGAAAGTGAGCCATTGCTGTGTTTGGGGCGCCATCTTGAGGTGGTAATGAGGATACGGTTTTGCTGGGCACAGGGAGGGAAACCCTTAACATGGTCTCTTCAGGCAGATGCCATCTATGATATGATTGGTTTCCCTGACTTCATCTTGGAGCCCAAAGAGCTGGATGATGTATATGATGGGGTGAGTACCTCTGTTCACAATACTAACCTTAAGAACCATGGGTCATTGTTCCCCAGCCTCGGTAATTGAAGTTCAAGCTCTCCTCAGTAGAGCAGACACAAGTAATTAAATTTCTTAAATATGGGTTCTATGCCAGACATAGATAGATAAGCAGTAAAATATAGCATTAGTGTACATATTGGTTTGGAGTACAGACTGACTCGATTGTATTTCTACTCTGTGTAATCTTGGACAGGACATCTTTGGGCCTCAGTTTCATCTGGGGGGCTTTAATGATATTCACTTCACAGAATGGTAAGAACAAAAGAATGTATCATTTTAAAAAGCCAAGTGGTGCTGGCTTCAAGGCCAGCCTGGTCTACACAGCAAGTTCTAGGACAGTCAAGGCTACACAGAGGAATCCTGTATGGGGGTGGGGAGTAAGCTAAGCTGGGCATGGTGGTGGCCCATGCTTTTAATTCCAGTAGCACTTAGGAATTAGAGGCATGTGGAGCTCTGTGAGTTCAAAGCCAGCCTGGTGTACATCGTAAGTCACAGTAAGTTCTTACAGTGAGATTCTGTCAAAAAAAAAAAAAAAAAGCAACAAAAATCCAAAACAATACCCTTAAAACATTTTCAATTAGCTACTTGCTTCCATTTTACAGTGGTGGAGATTGAGGTTTCTTGCTTGGAAAGATCCTGCTGGAATTCTTGCCTTGTCTAACATGTTGTCATTTGCTCTCTCTCCTCCACCGTTCCCATAGTATGAAGTCTCTGAAGATTCTTTTTTCCAAAACATGTTGAATCTCTACAACTTCTCTGCTAAGGTGATGGCTGACCAGCTCCGCAAACCTCCCAGCCGAGACCAGTGAGAATGGGAGGGCAGGCACAGGGCAGGTGGAGAGGGCTTCTGGGGATGGGGTGAGGAGGCCCTAGCAGGAAGCAGGCAGGGCAAGCCTGGGCTGTTGGGCTGGGGAACATGAGGAGAGCAAGGTACCTCAGTTTCCATCTTCCTCCCACAGGTGGAGCATGACACCTCAGACTGTGAATGCTTACTACCTTCCAACCAAGAATGAAATCGTCTTCCCTGCTGGCATCTTGCAGGCCCCCTTCTATGCTCACAACCACCCAAAGTGTGTCTGGGTGCTGGGGACTGGCCATGTGGGTAACTGGGAGAAGAGCTGGAGGGGAATCAGGAGATGCTCCTGCCATGTCCCTATTCAGCATTCCTCATTTACTAGGGCCTTGAACTTTGGTGGCATCGGCGTGGTGATGGGCCATGAATTGACACATGCCTTTGATGACCAAGGTAGGGGCCCAGTCTAGAATTTACAGTGACTACTACAGGGGTTTGAGCTACTGGGGGCAGGCCTTAGGGATCCTGGTGTCTTCTGGTCAGGGTTGGTTGAGGCATTTCTTCCCTGTGTGTGAGTTGTCCTATTGATGGGGTGCAAGGATGATTTCTTCTCAGGGCGTGAGTATGACAAAGAAGGAAATCTGCGGCCTTGGTGGCAGAATGAGTCACTGACAGCTTTCCAGAATCATACAGCCTGCATGGAAGAACAGTACAACCAGTACCAGGTCAATGGAGAGAGGCTCAATGGCCTCCAGACACTGGGGGAAAACATCGCCGATAATGGGGGCCTTAAAGCTGCTTACAATGTGAGTGGCCGGAGTCCCCCACGCTGTGGAGAAGGGTGCTTGGGGAAGTGGCAGGTGCTGGTGGACTTTCTTCTTCTTATTCCCCCAGGCTTACAAAGCATGGTTGAGGACGCATGGGGAGGAGCAACAGCTGCCTGCTGTGGGGCTCACCAATCACCAGCTGTTCTTTGTGGGATTTGCCCAGGTATGGTCCCTTGGGAGAACTGGGTATGTCTCCTATCCACTCCCTCCAAAGGATACCATTAGAAGAAGTTGGGGTCATGCAGGAAAGGTGCTGGGAAATGGGGCCACAGTTGCCATGTGGGAACTGCAATGAGAGAAAGCCTGATGTCCAGAGCCCCTAAAAACAGCTTAAAGAGTGAGAAATCTTCAGCGGGATTTTATTTGGAAGGGAAGGGCTCCTGGCCTTAGTGAAATGAATAAGAGCAAGCGTTGACCCCCTCCTGTTATTACGGGGGTTGCAGATAAAGAAATTGTAGCTTGGCAATACAAAATGGCTTGTAGAGTTACCCAGGAATGAAATAAGAAGTAGAGTTAGCACCCAGACAGGGTCTTTTAAGTACTTTGCACCACAGCAGTCTTAAAGGGCTCAGCCTTTCCCCACAGCCACACCCATGCTGGGTTACCCAGTGTCCAGGTGCTCTTTAGAGGCTTCAAGGAACTGAGGAGTCATGTACTCCTCCATTGGAGCTGGCCAAGCCTCCTACAATAACCCTGACAACTCCTGAACTCACCAGCTGGACAGTAGTGGTTCATGACCAAGATGGCTCTGCTGTAGCTGAAGCTATGGCCTAATTCAGCTCCACACTAGACACCATATGTCCCCATGTCTGTCCTGGCCCGCAGGTGTGGTGCTCGGTCCGGACACCAGAGAGCTCTCACGAGGGGCTGGTGACCGACCCCCACAGCCCTGCCCGTTTCCGAGTGCTGGGCACTCTCTCCAACTCCCGAGACTTCCTTCGGCACTTCGGCTGCCCTGTCGGCTCCCCCATGAACTCAGGGCAGATATGCGAGGTGTGGTAGACCTGGGGTGGGAGAGAAATGGGCAAATGTGGCCAGGGACTGGGGCCTCCAAGTTAGGAGAAAGTAAAGATGAGCTGATGTTATTGTGTCCTCACACCTCAAGTGACATGAATCTAATCTCTACCACCATCACCACACCGTGCTTCTGCTTCGAGGGTGCCTGGGCCTCTAGCAGAGATCCCACCATTCACTGTGACATCCTTTCATGTGTCACCCTGGAGGAAGTCTAGGCAGAAGTGCCAGTTTCTACAGAGAGAATTCTGTCTCTTTAGGCTCCAAGCTTACTCATTTTGGGAGCCAAGAGAATATGCCTAGGGTGTGTCCATCTCTCCCCAGGCATCCTCAGTACTGTATCAAAATGAGCTCAGCCCCACCCTCAGGCTTCCCCCACCTAAGTACCTTGTGCTCTTCCTAGTACTGCTGCTCCCCTCAAGGACAGAGCAACTGAACTCAAGTGGAAGGCCGAGGGCTCTCGGGTGAGAGGAAAAATGTGTATGTATAGATCATGCTGGTTCCCTGTGTTTCAGGGTGTGAGTTTTAGGGATGACCGATTGTCCCTGGGCCAAACAGAAAAGCAGATCTAGTAGAGAAAAGGAAAGAGTTTATTTTTGCAGGGAAGAGGGTGGGGAGGGTGTGGTCTTGGCTTTATAGGACCCTTTGCTAATAAATAGATCCATATCAGTCACTCTGTCTCTTCCTTCAATCCTTTCCCTATTCATCCTCACAACTGGCCAATATTTGGGCAACTACAGTTGACTTAGGGTTTCTATTGCTGTGAAGAGACACCATGATTATGGTAACTCTTAGAAAGAAAAGCATTTAATTTGGGCTTACAGTTTCAGAGGTTTAGTCCATTATCATCCTGGTGAGACATGGTGGCATGCATGCAGCCATGATACTAGAGCTGAGCATCCTACATCTTGATCTGCAGGCACAGGAAATGAACCAAGACATCGGGCAAGACTTGAGGATAGGAGACCTCAAAGCCCACCCCAACAGTGACACACTTCCTCTAACAAGGCCACACTTCCTCTAACAACGCCACATCTCCTAATCATGCCAGTCCCTATGTGCTTATTACATTCCAGCTGCCACAATATAGTAGTAACTGACCTGAGATTTGAAGCTCTACCCTAGTTTTTCAGTGGACCAGACTGACTCCATATGGAGCCATGCCATGTTACCTGGATATGCTAGCTGCTTACCAAAGGAGAGCAGTTACACACTGCAGAAGGAACAAGGTGTCTTTTGGACCACTGAGTCACACTGCTAGGTCTGAATGAACTCTAGGCTCAACTACAAGGTAGATAGATGGCAAAGTGTATTGGGAAGAGGAGAGCTTTCGTTCCTGAAGAACTGGTTCTGGCCTCAGCTGCTGTGGTCCACTAGTGTCTGACACTAGGCTGGGCTCATTCCTTCTTCAGGTTTTGGTGTCCTTGCAGTCTGTAAAAATAAGTGGATTGGGATTGGATTCAGCTTCAATCCCTTGAAATGAAAATTCAACCCAGGCATAATGATACATGCCTGTAGTCCCATCAATCTGGGATGCTGAAGCAGGAGGATCATATGTCAGTGGCCAGTTTGTATAACTTAGTGAGACACTATCTCAACAATAATGTAAAAGGCTTAAGGCCGCAGCTCAGTGGTAGAAGGCTTGCCTAGCATGAATGAGGTCTTAGGTTCATCCACGTACCGGAGAAAATGAATCGAATGGGCTCTGTAAATTCCAGAACCCAAAGAGATACTAGTAAATAATGTGTGGAGCTTGGCCGTTGAGTAAGGGATACTGACCTCATGAGATTCTTGGTGAGATAAAGCTTTGCCTTCCTTTTAGACCTGATCAAGCAGAGCATGGTATCACACACCTCTAATCCCAACACTTGGGAGGGGGCAGAAGCAGGTGTTTACTTTTATTTATGTATATGGTGTGTGTGTGTGTGTGTGTGTGTGTGTGTGTGTGTGTGTGTGTGTGTGTGTGTGTGTGTGTGTGTGTGATTGCAGCCTGGCTACATGATGAGACCTTGTCTAGACAAAACCCCTGGCTGGGGCCAGTGAGATGGCCCAATGGTTAGCCCGAGTTTGAGCCCTGGAGTCCACATAAGGGTGGAAGAAGAGAAATGACTCCGATGACTCCACAAGGGTGTGCACCTTGACATGCGCGCATTCTCGTAACCATCGGTCATGAGGGGGCAATAGGGTCCACCTCAAGATCATCCTCAGCTACAGATAAGAACTTGAGGTCAGCTCTATCTGACAAAAAGAAAAATCTTAAGTACCTACAATAACACTGTCTCTGTTTCCTGAGTGGAGAAAATGGGAACAGATTCCAGGACTTCCAATGTCAGGCAAGACAGACTGTACTCAGATGCTCTTAATCACTGACAGTTAATAATGCAAGTGAAGTGTAGACATCTGTCTTCCAGACATATGCATCAGGCTGAGTGGGACCATCACCAGCAACAGGTGTATTTCCATGCAACACAGGTCTCTGGGATAGGCACCTGTACAACCAGGTAGCTACAGAAAAGTTACACATAGTGAACCAAAGTTAAAGCAGGAAGTACGTCTTTGTGGAGCACTCTGCAGGGACCTGGTTCCAGAGGTAAAGCAAAGTGAACCTCGAGAAGTAGATGGAATCTCTATTCTTAATGGCCCTGTCAAGTTGATGAATGATGCTTCTGTTACATATTCTGTTGTGTTGAGGCAGAAGAGAAAATGAACAATACAGGACCGTCTATGCTATCCCATTGGGTAACTCATTCCCAGCAAAACAAGGAAGCCTACCAAGGAACATGATTGTGCCCTTGATAAAAACCTCTAGAAATGTCAGGCTAGAAGAGAGTGCTTGATAAAAATAAGCACACTTTCAAAGGGCCTCTGGTGGTTCACCACAGTTTTCTAAATCATTGCTCTGGGCTCCAGAGAGAACCCCCAAATTCTTGTCATATACAAAGATGACCTAAAGACTAAAGACTGTTGCAAAGCTATTCAGTCATCTGTCAAGTATTTGTTAAGGCCTGCCTTAAACCAGACATTAACTGGGTTCTAGGAACACAAAGATTAACCAGATACAGTTTCTCATTCTCCGGGAGCTCAAAGTACAAGGTGTGAGAGATACGTGTCAAGTACAGTGTTAGCTCAGGGAAGAAATGTATAATCTGAGAAGCAAGGAAGAAAAGTATCCTAGGAGGTAACATGAACTGGAGCTCAGGGGATGGTAGAATTTACCAAGTGAAAAACGAAGGGCATTCCTTACAGACAGAATAACCACTGTAAAAGGCAATCAGCTTGGAGGAGTGGAGAATATCCAGAAATGGGAAATGTTTAGGACGGTCAGAGTATAAATAAAAAAGACATAGGATGATTTCCTTCTATGTAGCAGTAATAAAAGAGTGAGTGAAATGTCTGCTGTCATTTCTAAAGTTACCAGTAAAAATTGCCACAAAACATTTTGGCTTTTAGAAAAATATCACATACAGAAAATAGCAGCACAATCTCACTGTGTAGCCCCAGGGGCAATCCTTGTTGGCTAGGTTTACAGTACTTGTCACAAATTCCCTCCTATTGAGCAGTCTTTATGCTCAATTAGGTGGTTGTTCATTACCCCCCAAATATAAGTGCCACTATTGCACCCCGGGGAATATCACACTGAGCTGGTCATTGTGGTTCATAATACTTTCCAGAGTAGGACTACCGATTGATTCTCTCCTTGGCGGCTTGCATTGCACCTTCAGACACAATGAGAGCTAGTTTCCAGGGAGAAGGCTCCCAAGCCAGTTCCATTCAATTTTTCCAAGTCCTGTGAACTGGATGGTGTTCTCAGTAATAAATCCTTACCTTCTGGGAGGCACTCAAGATCAAGAGCAATAGCTTATATTGTTTAGGAGTCTCCTGGAACCCCTGGCCAGCAACTCTAAAGGTTTCGTACGTCTGGCACCGAGATTTTTGTTAAATAGTCTATGGCACTTGGGGAAGCATTATTACCCCAAGTGGTGTAACTGTTAGACACTTTTTATTTTATTTTTTCCCCCAATGGAGTCTCATCATGTAGTTCCTGGCTGGTTTAGAACTCACTATGTAGTAGACCAGGCTATCCTTGAACAGAAAGAGATCCATCTGCTTTTGCCTCCTAATTTAATCCCAATGGTGGGATTAAAAGTGTGGCCTATCATGCCTGGTTTAGGCACCTTTATATATCGTCTTGTTTTATTCTTACAAAAAAAACCTTTTTGTATTTCATGTAGGTGAAAACAGGCTGAGTTTAGGTAGCTTAACCAAATAACACAGCTGGTACATGGCAAAATTTGGCTTTAATATCTTATTTTCTAAAGTTTGAGTTCTCTCATCTTTCAAATTTTTATTTTAAAACAATTTATACCTATAAAAAAGCTGTAATATAATCTCAACAATTTTTTATACAATCTTCATCTGGATTCATCAGCTGTTTGATAAATTGTTTTATGTCACAACATCTCCAACGTACCGATTGCTGTGTCACTGACTGATTTCATTTATATTTCATATGAAATATATATATAGCATGCATGTATATCTGTATCTATGTATTCCAAGATCTGTGATGGAAGTCATAGAAGTAGAAACTGGTAGAAATTTTAAGTCGTTGGCAGTGGAAATGGATGGTTATGCCTAGAATCCAGCCCTGAGTGCAAAAGTGATAGGTTTTAAAAATGAGCAGTAACAGGAGTGATGGCTTATGCTTGTATCCCAGCACTCCCGAGGCTGAGGTTTATAGTTATTCTCTTATATATAGCGAGCTTGTGGCTAGCCTGTTCTAACAAGTAACGGGAGAATATTTTGCAGTTACTATTCCACATCGGGATGAGGCTAGACATAATTACACTGCCGTCAACACAGATCTCAATCAAGAGTTCGAGTCTTGCCTGTTTGTTGCACGACGCATCCAGCTGTAGTGGAGGCACGGGAGAGGAGAGCTAGGTATCTCTACTGAGCACTCTTAACAGCTCAGAGACACCAGAACGCACTGAACCGATCCTAGGATTGGCTCAGGGGGCGGGGCCCGGAATCTGCCCGGCGATTCCGGTCGGGAGGACGACGCGCGAGGCCGTCTGGGAAAAGGGGAGGTGCGAGCAGGTGCGCGCGCAGCCGGCCGGCCGTGGTGGAAGAGATGGAGGAAGGTGGCCGCGACGAGACGCCAGTGCAGTCCCAACAACCCTCGGCGACGGCCCCCGCTAACGCGGACGAGAAGTCGGGCGGCAAGGAGCGGCGGGATGCCGGGGACAAAGACAAAGAGCAGGAGCTGGTGAGGCGCAGCCTCGGGAGCCCGGGGAGGAGGCCTTGGGCTGAGTCACTGCTGGCGCGAAGGCCTCGGGCCGGACTCCCTAGGGCCCACCGCACCCGGGAGACGCTAAATGAGGAGACCTTGCTTCTATGCGCCCCCCCCCCCAATTACACACTGCCACCCCCTGCGGCCCTCACCACCACTTCGTGGGGCTTTGCCATAGTTTTCTAGAACGGCTTCCGAGGAGAGACTGCCTGCCTGGCTAGACTGCCTTTCCAGCCAGGTTGCTTCCCACCCAGGTCCCATTTCTTGTCTGTCTGGCCCCTCCTGAAGATACATTCTAACTCTCCACCTGTCCTGGGGTGAATGGGAGGAGAATGTGATTAGGGTTCTTTCCTTTAATGAGCTTCTTTCCCTAACCTTCAGTCTGAGGAGGACAAACAACTTCAAGATGAACTGGAGATGCTCGTGGAGCGACTCGGGGTGAGTCAAAATGTTAACTGAGGGCGGAAGTAAATTTGGATGTTTCCCACCTGTTTAATCTATTTTATTTTGAGGCAACAACTAGGTGTCACATGTTAGATCTTATAATTCGAGGGAAAAATGTTACAAAGATTATTTGAATAGGGCCTTGAGACTCGGGCAATTTCCAGGAGTTGAGGAATCATGGACTAGGAGCCAGTTATGTCTTTGAGCAAAGCATTGGTTAATTATGCCTGGGTTATGAGGTGGAGGGATGTGACTCCTTTTGGTCTGAATCTCAACATCTCCTGATCAGGAGAAGGATACATCCCTATACCGACCGGCTCTGGAAGAGCTGAGAAGACAGATTCGTTCCTCTACAACTTCCATGACCTCAGTACCCAAGCCTCTCAAATTTCTGCGTCCACACTATGGCAAACTGAAGGAAATCTATGAGAATATGGCTCCTGGGGAAAATAAGGTAATTCAGAATATGGTGCGGGTCTGTCCAGCTGAAGAACCCTATTTACTTACTTACTTACTTACTTACTTACTTATTTTTTGAGACAGGGTTTCTTTCTGTAGCCCTGATTGTCCTGGAACTCACTCTGTAGACCAGGCTGACCTCAAACTCAGAGATCCGCCTGTCTCTGCCTCTCAAGTGCTGGGACTAAAGGTGTGCTCCACCACTGCCTCCTTGAAGAAGTCCCTTTTAAACTAAACAGGATGACCTAGCCCAAAAGTTCATGATAATCAGAAGAGCCTCTAAGTGCTCAGCACCTTAGAAGTTTCAGCATCATTAGACCTTGAGGTTCTCTTAACATGTGTTTCTAACTTAATTTTAGAATTTTACTTTGTTTAGATGTTATTTCGTTTGTGCCTAGAGGTCACATTTATGTGTGCATAGAGACCGTTGGTGTTTAGAGGTGTTTGTGGGGGTTCTTGGCATGTTATATCAGTGCTGGGAAACTCTGATCTTCATGATCATGTAGGAGGTGCTCTTGACTGTTAAGCCATCTCTCCAGACATTAACTTATTTATTTATTATAGCCCAGTCTGTGCTTGAATTTGTGGAATTCCTCCTCCACCTGGCTCTGGAGTGCTGAAATTAGAAGCATACACCAGCACGCCTGTCTGTCTTGTTACTAATTTATGTGTTTTGTCTATATGTATGCCTATGCAGTATGTGCGTTCAGTGCCTGCATATCCAGAAGAGGGCACCAGATTCCTGAGTTATAGACAGTGTTGAGCTGCCATCTGGGTGCTGGGAATTGAACCAGGGTCCTATGGAAGAGCAACTAGTGCTCTTAACCTCAGAGCCATCTCTCCAGCCCCAGAAGTCTTTAGTTCTAGTGGATTATTGAGTAGCCTCCTAATTGGCTTTTGTCCTTGACCTCGTACATCTATCCTAAAGCAGTTGCTTGATTGAAATAGATCATATAATTTTTTTTTTCTTTTCAAGGCAGGATTTCTCTTTATAGCCTTGGCTGTCCTGGAACTTACTCTGTACAGGGATCAGCCTGCCTCTGCTTTCTGAGTGCTGAAATCAAAGGCATGTGCCACAGTCACCAGGTGGAAATTTTTATTAAAGATTTATTTTTACTTTATGTGGATGAGTGTTGCCTGCTTGTTTGATACAGACTACCTGCATGAATCTCTGTGCAGGCCAGAAGTAGGGTACAGATTCCCTTTAACTGGAGCTAGACTGTTGTAAACCCTTGTGTGGGTGTTAGGACTTGAACTTAGGTCTTCTGCATGTTTTCTTAACTGTTAAGCCAGTTCTCTAGACTCCTAGATTATGGTCTTTTTTTTTTTTAAATTATTATTATTATTATTATTATTATTATTATTATTATTATTAATCAAACCTCTTTTGTTACTGTTTTTCTGAGTCTGGGTTTCTCTGTAACAGTCCCAGCTGTCTTGGAACTTGCACTGTAGACCAGGCTGGCCTCAAACTCTGAGATCTGCCAGCCTTTGCCTCCAGAGTGCTGAGATTAAAAGTGCTCACCACTACTGCCTGGCTTATTAAAACTTTTTAATAGTTTACTATTACAATTAAAATTTATGCCGCTTATGGTGGGTACTTCTAATCCCAGTCACTCAGCATCTCTTGAGGCCAAAGTAGGTGATGTAATGAGAACCAACATCTCCATAAATTCAAGACCAGGAGCCATTATCTTTTTCCAATTCCCCAGTGTTTGTAGCTCTTCAGTTAGGTTGGCTTCAAAGGGGGCTAGCAACACCCAATTTTAGGTTTTCTGTGAGGCTTAGCTTAGATCACATGAAAATTTTCAGTGAAGAAACTATATAGTGAATATTATTGGTGAATTTTGAGGACGTTGAGTCTGTAATTTTACATACTGTTTTCCTTCGACTGTTGAGTTTGTCCTTAAAAGATTGGTTTCCTTACAGTGTTTTGCTGCTGACATCATCTCTGTTTTGGCCATGACCATGAGTGGTGAGCGTGAATGCCTCAAGTATCGGCTAGTGGGCTCCCAGGAGGAATTGGCATCGTGGGGCCATGAATATGTTAGGTAAGATTTTTTTTTTTTCCTTTGGGAGTGTGAAGGGACTTGGAGGCATAATTCTGTTGGTTTGGGAAAATATCAATGTATTGAATTTCTCAGACATGGGCTTCTCTAATGATCACATCTGTCCACAGACATCTGGCAGGAGAAGTGGCCAAGGAGTGGCAGGAGCTGGATGATGCAGAAAAAGCACAGCGGGAACCATTGCTTACCTTGGTGAAGGAAATTGTCCCCTATAATATGGCTCATAATGCAGAGCATGAGGCCTGTGACCTGCTCATGGAAATTGAGCAGGTAGATATGCTGGAAAAAGACATAGATGAGAATGCATATTCAAAAGTCTGCCTCTATCTCACCAGGTAAGCAAGCATGGCAGAGGAGGGTAGCAAGCCTGCCTTCTTCAACACTCGCCTTATTTATGCCTCTTCTCCCAGAGGATCTTGGGGCTACTTTAGGCTTGTTGAATCCATGAATTTCTTGAGGACAAACTTTGCATCTCATTAGTTATCTTGGAACATGGCACACTGCCTTGTATATCGTAGGCATTTGATATATATTTGGGTAAAGGAATTACATAAGCTAAATGAAATGCACTTTCTTTCTTTTGCCTTTATAGTTGTGTGAATTATGTACCAGAACCTGAGAACTCTGCCCTACTGCGCTGTGCCTTGGGTGTGTTCCGAAAGTTTAGCCGTTTCCCTGAAGCTCTGCGATTGGCATTGATGCTCAATGACATGGAACTGGTAGAAGATATTTTCACCTCCTGCAAGGATGTGTATGTAGAGAAGTTGGTAAAGGAAGAAATGAGTTTGGGCATGAGTATTTGTGTGAAAATCGGAGCCTTGGCAATTTCTGGTCAGAGCATGAGACACTTTTCTGTTCCTGAGCAGGTAAGAATGAGTAGGTGTGATGGCTTTCCCCCACAGGGTGGTACAGAAGCAGATGGCATTCATGCTGGGTCGGCATGGAGTATTCCTGGAGCTGAGTGAAGATGTAGAGGAGTATGAAGACCTCACAGAAATCATGTCCAATGTACAACTCAACAGCAATTTCTTGGCCTTAGCCCGGGAGGTGAGATTCTCTACTCTAGCCCTAAAGCTTTTCGTTGAAATTCTACCTGTCATTCTACCTCCCTAATACCTTTCACTAGACTCCTGGTTAAAGTTGCTATTCAGTGGGATAGCAAGAGGGACAGCGAGGCGAGTACTGGGGAGGCAGTTGTGACCCTCTGGCTTCTCTTTAGCTGGACATCATGGAGCCCAAGGTGCCTGACGACATCTACAAAACCCACCTAGAGAATAACAGTGAGTAGCTTTGTGTGCGGATTGGAGGGACTATTAGTTGTTCCTATTGTATTGGGAATAATGTCTTGGCTAACCTACTTGTAAATAACTTCAAATTCCCATGAACTTTGTGTCTGGATCACTGTTGGACAGACAGACTTAAGGGACTAACTTGAAGTCGGAGACTGAAGCTGGGTGGTGGTGGCAAATGCCTTTGATCCCAGCACTTAGGAAAGGCTACTCAGAGAAGCTCTGTCTCAAAAACAAAACAAAACAAAAAATCAGACCAGGTTGTGTTCCTTTCGGGTCCTATGCTAAACTGCTTCTTCTTGCTCCCCTTGTATAGGGTTTGGTGGCAGTGGCTCTCAGGTGGATTCTGCCCGAATGAACCTGGCTTCCTCTTTTGTGAATGGCTTTGTGAATGCAGCCTTTGGTCAGGATAAACTGCTGACTGATGATGGCAACAAATGGCTTTACAAGAACAAGGACCATGGTATAATTTTCTCTTTTTGTCATACAGTCAGATGTTACCTAAGAAAGATCCACTGTACAGTTTCCAGGGGAGCTCTTTATAAGATTCTTTGAGTAGACTCTTCTAAAGCTGATACCCTTCCTTGTCGTAGGGATGTTAAGTGCTGCTGCCTCCCTTGGCATGATTCTGCTGTGGGATGTGGATGGTGGCCTCACCCAGATTGACAAGTACCTGTACTCCTCTGAGGATTATATCAAGGTTAGTCTGATCAAAGCTTGTTATTGGGGACTGTAGGGGGATTATGTTGTCCCATTGTAAATAATTGTCCCCGCCTATGAGTTTTATAAAAAGCACTGATTGGCCAAAGACAGACAGGAAGTGTGGGCGGGGCTACCAGACTAGGAGAACTCTGGGAACTAGAAGAACAGAGCAGAATGCCAGAGAGAAGCTGGAAGAAGCAGAGGACAACTATGCCGCTCTAGGAAAAGGTACCCAGCTGCATGGCTGAACAAGATAAGAGTCATGGATTAGATTAAGGGTAATGAGTTAGCAAGTTATATGCCTGGGCCTTAGGCCGATCAGCCTAAAATTAGTGAAAGCATCTGTGTGTCTCTGCATGTCTGTGGGTCTGTGGGCCTAAACCTTGAGGCTAGGCCCGAAAGTCCGGGCCAGAAACAACCTACTATAGGGGACTTTTTCTTCTCATGGTATATAGTGCCTTCTTTTTATTGATTAGGTGTCCTAGTTACTTTCTACATTTGTGAAGAGACACGATGACCAAGGCAACTTATAAAGAAAGTATTTTAGGGGGCTGGAGAGATGGCTCAGAGGTTAAGTGTGCTGCCTGCTCTTGCAGAGGTCCTGAGTTCAGTTCCTAGCCACCACATGGTGGTTCAGAACCATCTTTAAATGAGATCTGGTGTCCTCTTCTGGCGTGAGGGCATATGTATAGGCAGAACACTGTATACAAATAAATCTTAAAAAAGTATTTTGGCTCAGTGGTGGTGGTATTCGCCTTTAATCCCAGTACTGGGAAGGCAGAGGCAGGTAGATCTCTGTGGGTTGGAGGCCATTCTGTTCTATAGAGCAGGTTCCAGAACAACCAGGCTACACATAGAAATCCTGTCGAGAGAGAAAGAGAGAGAAAGAATTTAGTTGGGGGCTTGCTTTTATAGTTTTAGAGCGTCATTCCATTATTGTGAGAACATAGCAGCATGCAGGAATAGTGCTGGAGTAGATGCTGAGATCTTACATCTTATCTGCAAGTTGGAGGCTAAGAGAGACACTGGGCCTGTCCTGGGCTTTTGAAATCTCAAAGCTTACCTACTGACACACCTCCTCCAGTAAGGCCATACTTCCTAATCCTACCCAGAACAGTTCAACCAACTAGGGACCAGGCATTGAAATATATGAGCCTATGGGGACCATTCTCAGTTCAAACTACCACATGAGGTATGCCCAGTTTTTCACTCCAAGTAAGGCAGGTGCTACAGAGAGGCTATGCTGCATGCTTTGTAGTGGGGAGAGGGGTAGATAGCATAAGTAAAGAGTCTGCTTGCTCTTTGCAGTCAGGAGCTCTCCTTGCCTGTGGTATCGTGAACTCTGGGGTCCGGAATGAGTGTGACCCTGCCCTGGCACTGCTTTCAGATTACGTTCTCCATAACAGTAATACCATGAGACTTGGCTCCATCTTTGGGTAAGGCTTATTACTGTTCTTTCCTCCTTTATTTATTTAATTCTTAGATTTCTGAGCTGCTTCTCTTTCTGTTAGTGCTCAGCCTATAAACTCTAGAGAAAATACTGCCAAAGACTTCCATATGCCACTGAGTATTTGGCTCTTGGTGAATGTGTTGGTGACTAGTTCTATTTTGTTCTTTTTTTGCTGTATCCCTGCATATATGTTGGGGACTTTATTTCCTGACTTTGTAGGCTTGGCTTGGCCTATGCTGGCTCCAATCGGGAAGATGTTCTAACACTGCTGCTACCTGTGATGGGAGATTCAAAGTCCAGCATGGAGGTGAGTCATTTTCTAGTGAAAAAGGTAGAGGTGTGTTGGGGTTGGGGGACACCTCAGTAAAATCTCTTAGAAGTGTAATTTCAAGCTATGTGTGATAGCTCATGTCTGTTATCTCAGTGCTTGGGGATTGAGGCAGGAAAATTCCAGGCCAGTTGGGCTACAGAATAAAATTGTGTATCAAGCATCCTGTTACTCTTATCCCACCGCCATCTCCCACCCCCAAAAGGGAGAGAAACAGAGTATAATTTAAAGCCCTGATGAAGCTTGGTATTCCATTATATTGTACTGAGCTCCAGCTGAAACCCCAGTCAAAGCTCTTAGTCTAAAAGGAAGAGAACTAGAACAAAGCTGTTCACTTCAGCAGCAAGCAAGGAAGCAAAGAAAGGAAGGAGCAAGGGTCATTCTTCCCTCCTTTAAAAGTTTCCCCCCACTGTCCTTGAAGGGAATCCCCCTAATGATTTCAAAGGCTTCCTAATGAGACCTACCCCTTAGTTTCCAGCACCTCCAAAGATTCTCAAGAGTGCTACCACCTTATAAATGTGTAAGAGGTCCAAGCTTTCTTGCACATGGTTTAGGAGACATTCTAGATGTACGCTACAGCAGTGATTCTCACTTCTCAGCATTAGCTAACCTTAAATTTTCTTGTGTACACATTGCCATTTTAATGATAAATATTGTATGTATGATTGCCAAAAGCAGAGATTTTTAGAGTAAAAAGGTCCAAGTTCAAATCTTGCTACTTGTGCTTACAAGCAGAAGGTATTGGACAATAACTTAATCTCTTTAGGCCTCATTTTCCCCATCACCTGTTTTATGAAGCTATAAGGACTAAATGTGTAGGGTATGCAAAACCTGAAGACTGCATGGTGGAAGGAGAGAGCTGATTTGCAAATTGTTCTCTGACCTCAGACATGTACTCATTTATGCGAATGCTGTATAAGTAAATTAATAAAACAAGAGTATGCAAGTGGGTTGGCACACTGTATGTCATATCTAAGTATTCAGTGACTTTATAGAAATCAATTACCCAGTGTGGCAAGGGAGAATAACCTGCAGTGGACCAGAAGAAGTAGGTTTTGAATAAAGATGCATAAGCAGGCATTTTACTATCTTACTGTGGTTGAATGTGGTAGTGTACACCTTGAATCCAGCATACACTGGCAAAGACATGCTCTCCTAGTCTACTTAGTGAGACCCTGTCTCAAAGAAAAGAAAAATTTCATGTGTACTGCTGATTTTCTTGTTTCTAGGTAGCAGGTGTGACAGCTCTAGCTTGTGGAATGATAGCGGTGGGGTCCTGCAATGGAGATGTCACGTCCACCATCCTGCAGACCATTATGGAGAAATCCGAGACCGAGCTCAAGGATACCTACGCTCGCTGGCTTCCTCTTGGCCTGGGCCTCAATCACCTGGGTGAGAGGATGTTTATCAAAAGGCTGACAGTAATTGGACACGGTTTTAGGGTTTATGCATCACACTGACCTGGATACAAGCCAGTGTCCTTGGACCCTGTGACTGTCTCGTAGGGAAGGGAGAAGCTATCGAGGCAATCCTGGCTGCCCTGGAGGTTGTGTCGGAGCCATTCCGCAGCTTTGCCAACACTCTTGTGGATGTGTGTGCCTATGCAGGTCTGTGCCCCAGCCTCCCTCCTCCGTCCTTCTGCTCTAGGCGGCTTCTTGTGCTTACAGTATACTCCCTTGTCCTCTCACTCTTCCTTCCACTCTTCCTTCCACTCTTCTTTCCACTCTTCTTTCCACTCCCCGCCCCGCCTCACAAGGCTCTGGGAACGTGCTGAAGGTGCAGCAGCTCCTCCACATCTGCAGTGAGCACTTTGACTCCAAGGACAAGGAGGAGGACAAGGACAAGAAGGACAAGAAAGACAAGGACAAGAAGGAAGCCCCCGCCGACATGGGGGCGCATCAGGTGTGGGCCGGGGGGGCGGGGTTAGCGTCCTCTCCCCTGCCGACATGGGGCGCATCAGGTGGGGGCCAGATAGGAGAGGGGGGCGGGGTTAGCGTCCTCTCCCCCGCCGACATGGGGGCGCATCAGGTGTGGGGGCCAGGGGGGGCGGGGTTAGCGTCCTCTCCCCCGCCGACATGGGGGCGCATCAGGTGGGGGGGGGGCACATCAGGTGTGGGCCAGCGGGGGCGGGGTTAGCATCCTCTAGGACAGCTCTTCTTAGGTGAGCCATGGGTCAAGTCGGGTGACTTGAGTTTTGTTTCTGGATCTTACTGGGTTCTTGTGCCTCTGGAATTGCAGGGAGTAGCTGTTCTGGGGATTGCACTGATTGCTATGGGTGAGGAGATCGGTGCAGAGATGGCACTGCGGACCTTTGGTCACTTGGTGAGTAGCACAGAGTAGACTAGATTGGCGTGTGTGCATGCGTGCATTACTGCGGATTAAACCCAGGGCTTAAGCATTCATGGATGTGACTAACAGCCACCATACACCGTAGTCCCAGCTATTCTAATTTTGGTAGTTTAGAGCTCCTTGTGGAGAAACAAGTCCCTTTTGATCCATTAGCCCATTCCCATAATTGAATTTGATTTGCCACACATACTCATGGGTAAATGCCAAGAGGAGAGGTGCCTAGACCTTGTCTCAGACAGAGTCTCTTGTTTTAATCAGTGTTCTATTGCTGTGAAGATCCACCATGACTGTGGCAACTCTTAAAAAGGAAAGCATCTAAGTGGGTCTTATAGTTAGAGGTTTTAGTCCATCATCAGCACGGTGGGAAGAATGGCGGCAAGTGGACAGACATGGTGCTAGAGCAGTGGTTCTCAACATTCCTAATGCTGCAACCCTTTAATACAGTTCCTCACATTATGATGACTCCCAACTATAGAGGATTATTTTTGTTGCTATTTCATAACTAATTTTGCCTACTGTTATGATTATAATGTAAATATCTGGTTTCCGATGGTCTTAGGTGACTGTGAAAGGGTCATTCAACTTAAGGGGGTCACAGACCAGAGGTTGAGAACCACTTAGAGCTCTCATCCTAATGCTGAAGCAGTTGACAGAGAGACATTGAGCCTGCCTTGGGCTTTTGAAACTCCAGAACCAACCCCCAGTGACACACTTCCTCCAACAAGGCCACACCTCCTAGTCTGCCCAGTAGTGCCACTCCCTAACAACCAAGCACTCAAATATATGAACCCATGGGGCCATTTCTATTGAAACCAGCATAATCTCTTAACATTTATCCTCTGATAAGAGCATCCAGAGATTCTCTGTCTGTACCCCTCTATTTCCTACTAGGAGTACTGGGACTCCAGATGTCTGAAGTGTTATTCTGCTTTTCATATTGTTGTAGGCATTTGAACTCAGGTCTCCATGCAGGTGGTGCCACTGAGCTTGTTTTACCTTCTTACCCCATACTGTTATTTTGTTTCTTTTTATCACCAGCTGAGGTATGGGGAGCCGACCCTCAGGCGGGCTGTACCTTTAGCGCTGGCACTAATCTCTGTTTCAAATCCACGACTCAACATCCTGGATACTCTAAGCAAATTCTCTCATGATGCTGATCCAGAAGTTTCTTATAATTCCATTTTTGCCATGGGAATGGTGGGCAGTGGTAAGTACTGGAAACATCTTGAACAAGACTAAAAGATTCAGTGATCTTTTTTTAAGTTTTTGTAATGCTTCCTATTTCTAGGTACCAATAATGCTCGTCTAGCTGCTATGTTGCGCCAGTTAGCCCAATATCATGCCAAGGACCCCAATAACCTTTTTATGGTGCGGTTGGCACAGGTAAAGAATAGGGTCTCCTTTTCCCAGTGTGGCAACGGAAGTACCTGTGGTGAAGCAGGAGGGTCTGGGAGGGAGTATGTCTTCTTAGCTATTACTCTTCACTAACACTTCTGTGTATTTTTCAGGGCCTGACACATTTAGGGAAGGGCACACTGACCCTCTGCCCTTACCACAGTGATCGGCAGCTGATGAGTCAAGTAGCCGTGGCTGGTCTGCTCACTGTGCTTGTTTCCTTCTTGGATGTCCGAAATAGTGAGTTCCTGTCAGAAACAGTGCACAGTGCACATATATCTGTCCCTAAGAAGGCCACCTTGGCAGGCAGGATCAAGATCCTAAGTTAGCTCTGTTTTTCTAGGTTCATTGGGCTTGTGGAATGCTATGTAAGATCTAACTTCTCACACTTTTGATCTGGCCCAAAAGATTTTAAGGTGAATTTAGTCCTGAGTGACTAGGAAAAGTGATTTTCGGGGTTAGAGATGTGAGTAAAGAAGGATAGAAACATCTTTGGGTTAGTGGTAGGGCATACAAGGAACAAAGTTTAGTCTTAGTAGGTTAGTGGGTCAGGGCTGGGATAGATTATTAAAGTTCAGGCCAGGCTTGCCCCAGTGTCTACAACTCTGTTCTTTGTGCTTGCTTCCCTCAGTCATTCTAGGTAAATCACACTATGTATTGTATGGGCTGGTGGCCGCCATGCAGCCCCGAATGCTGGTTACATTTGATGAGGAGCTGCGACCATTGCCAGTTTCTGTCCGTGTGGGTCAGGTGAGGAATTGGGTAGAAAAAGGGGGTCTCGGGATATGATTGTATTTGCAGCTGGACAACGTAAATACAGTCCTTTCTGACATAGTGGTGTGGGCAGAAAGGGGCATAGGGATATATTGCTTTGTTCCCTTTTGGAAACCCTTTACTTCAATTTTCTTATCCCACAGGCAGTGGATGTGGTGGGCCAGGCTGGGAAGCCTAAAACGATCACAGGGTTCCAGACACACACAACTCCAGTGTTGTTGGCCCATGGGGAGCGGGCAGAATTGGCCACTGAGGAGTTTCTTCCTGTTACCCCCATTCTGGAAGGTTTTGTTATCCTCCGGAAGAACCCCAACTATGACCTTTAAAGTGGCCGCTAGAGACCCTGGGCTGCAGCTGATTTTTAGCAGGCCATACTACCTGCCAGGGGTGGGTACTGTTCCAGATCTTCGGGGAATTGTTACCTCTTACTGTTTTGTTACTGAGTGAGATAACTTTGTTGAATAAAGACCTTTATCCCCAAGGTCGCAGTCTATTTACTGGGTATTATGGCCTGGGGTTAGACTGGAGAATGGAGAGGATGTGAGGAAGGTAACACAGCCTAAAAGAAACTAAAGTCCTTAGTCCCTAAGACCTTGATAGATTTGATAATTTTTATTTTGTTTCCTATGTAGACAAACTCAAGGGAACTGCTTGCCTCTGCATACATGTGCTGGCTTTTAATATCTTAAGTTTGGCCTTGAAATCTTGATACTTCTGCTTTCACCTCTGAGGATGTTAAGATTACAGACTGAATTACCACACCCACCTTTAAGAATCCAGAAGATTTATCTATACATTTTGTATGTAAACTCTTACAGCCAGCCTTCAAAGGACTTAGGATTTTGGGCACTCCTCTCTTGAAACCCATCTTTTTTGACTTTGGGCTAAAGATGCCCAAGAATGCACAACCCCACTCTTCTATCTTGATTTGTGTAGTTCTTATCCCCTGTGATCCACCCTGTATTCCTTGTAGGAGGCTGGTGCTTGAGTAATCTGGTCACGCTAGCATCTATGGACTATTGCAGAAATTAGAAAGCTTGACTTTGGCCAAATGCAGTCATAGGAAAGAGGAGCAACCTTTTCTGTAACACAAATTCTAGTGGTTATTAAATGAAAACTCAGCCAGATATGGGGGAGGGGGCTAGAATATCAGAGAGGAAACAGACCACAGTCGAATCTCACCCAGCCAACTTTTCAAGGTAAAAGCTATCTTCCAGAGTCCTCAGCCTGGCTCCTCGTTGCTTTTGCAGAATAATTCTGTCTCCCTACACTTCCTTAAATACTGTCTTCCCTCAGTTAACTGTTTCCTTCTGGGTTCAACTCTGTATCATATTCCAGATTTAGGATTAAAGGCGTGGGCTACTACTATT
Source organism: Phyllotis vaccarum (assembly GCA_033318265.1). Classification (NCBI taxonomy): domain Eukaryota; kingdom Metazoa; phylum Chordata; class Mammalia; order Rodentia; family Cricetidae; genus Phyllotis; species Phyllotis vaccarum. The sequence goes on from JARWLC010000002.1 coordinate 186,937,667, forward strand.
TGGTAGTTAGGCCTTGAACTCACAGAAACACAGAAAGATCTCTGTCTCTGGAGTTATGGGATTAAAAGCATAGGTTGCCACTCCCAGTCTTTCCCGTGCTGGAATTAAAGGCCCTCCAGGCTTGACTGTGTGTGGATCTATTCTCTGATATTCCAGACTGGTTTTATTAAATATAAAATATATCACCACACTCTTCCTGGAAAAATAGTCACTATTGATGGGCAGCACTCATTCTGGATGTGGCTGGTACAAGTATTATCCACTACTCTGGGGCCTGGTCCCTTCTGGATGTGTGTGTCTGGCACTGGGAGTAGCATATAGTATTTCTAAATAATCATAAGTAATATTTATCTAGCACTTACCTTGAATTAATCTCTGAATAGTAGCTGGTACTAAATAGGTGCTGTAATGTTGGGAGAATAACTGTTGTTTGTGTTTCTGAGACTAGCAGTTTCAGAGGTGAGTATAGACCTAAATTTTCCTGAGCAGTTGATAACTTGCTCACTGTCACATGAGAGGTAGAGACCAGGATTAGGATCTGAAATATATCTCATGCCTTAGTCACTATGGTAGTATATCTCTGAGATTTGAGACTTGTGACTCCCTTGGTTTTCAAAGCAAAAGAAAAAAAAACCCACCTTTTTTTTTTTTTTTTTTTTTTTTTGGTTCTTTGTGGCAGAGTCTCTATATAGTCCTGTCCTGGAGCTCACTATATAGACCAGGCTGGCCTCAAAAATCATCTGCCTATTGTTGAGTGCTGGGATTAAAGGTGTGTACCCCACACTTCGCTTGATTTCTTATTTTATATGTAGAGGTATTGTGCTTAGATATGTGTGAAGCAGCCATAGAAGCTATCAAATCTCCTGGGACTAGAGTTACAGATAATTATAAGCTGCCATGTGTGTGCTGAGAAATGAGACCCAGGTACTCTGGAAGAGCAACCAGTGCTTTTAACCACTAAGCCATTCCCTAGCACACTTGTAACTCAGGATCTTAGCTGGAGAAGCAACTTTAGGTTAACTTTAGGTTTCCATAGTCATCATCATGCTCTCATTTAAAGCTGTGTAAAAAGTTTAACCTTGAATGTCAGCAAGCCTATTGATCCTTCAGTGTGACTGCTGACCAAAAGCCTGTTATTGCCTAACAGTGATACAATTACTTGCCTTATCTGGTTTATAGATATAGTGACAATAAGGTAAGCTAGGGCACTTGGAAACAGAGATAGGCTGATCTCTGATTTCCAGACCAGCCTGGTTTGCATATTGAGACCTTGTCTTAAAAAAGAAAAAAAAAAGTTTAATGTGGGCTAGTGGTGTATCTAGTTGGTGGTAGAATGCTTGCCTTGTATGCATAGAGCCCTGAGTTCAATCCTCAGCATTGCATAAATTGGGCGAGGTAGTTTATAGAAGCAGTCACCCTTGGCTATAATACTGAGTTTGAGACCAGCCTGAGCTACAATGAGACCCTGTCTCAAAAAAGCAAAAACCAGGGCCAGCAAAGTGGTTCAGCACCAAACCTGATGACCTGGGCTTGATATCTGGGCCTACATGGTGGAAAAGAGAACCAACCATTAGCAGTTGTCTGCTGACTGGCACATGCACCTCCTTTCCCTCAGACAAAAAATTAAAACAAATGTAAACCAGCTATGCTGGCTCATTCCTGTAATCACAGCACTCAGAAAACAGGCATAAGGATTTCCAAGGTTTCAAGGTGAGTCTGGTCTTCAGAGTGAAATCTTGTCCCCACCCTCCCTGAATTATGCAATGAAAAGTCACATGAAAGCAAGTGGTGTGTTTGTGTTATGATCAGTATTGTACTAGAATGTGAACAGAGGCACTTGGTACCTACTAATGAGATGCCCTAAGACCCAAGCCTGGTGCTACACCTGTAAGCCCAGCTGCTTGTGGCCTGGGCTGCATAATGAGTTTAAAACTGCTATGGACAATACAGTGAGGCCTTGACTCAAAAAAAAAAAAACAGGACTGGGGACAAAGCTTAATGGAGTGCTTGCCTTTAAATGTACAAAGAAAGCCCTCGGTGTAGGACCCTATAATGCCCCCCTCAAGAAAGTGATGCATAAGTACCTGGATCAGGCGGGAGTATGGGAGTATGAGATTAGGAGAAGAGTGGACATAAAGACAAAGACGGCAGGAGTAGCAGAGGCAAACATGGAAAAAGTTAGATGTTTCCAGAGATCATGCTGAATTTTGTTTGGCTAAATATATAGTCTAGAGGAATGTGGGGAAGGAAATTAAGATAAGAAATTCACGCCCAGATCTGGTGATAGCACATGCCTTTAATCCCAGTACTTGGGAGGCAGAGGCAGGCAGATCTCTGAGTTCAAGGCTACCCTGGTGTTCCAAGTGAGTTCCAGGACAGCCAGGGATATACAGAGAAACCCTGTCTCACAAACAACAAAAAGAAGTAACAAAAGTTGAGGCCAGGTCCAAAGGCTAAGGTTTGCTAAGAAGTCATCTGGAGGACTGAATGAAAGATGGAGGGTGTGTCTGGGTGAAGCTATGGGTGTCAGTGTCAGTTAACAAGGAGTAGGACATGCAGACAGAGCTGGAACAGTAAAGGAGTGAAGGGGAGAAGGACTCTTGGTTGGCTCTAAGATATTATTCAGTTCCAGGGGTTGAACTCAGGTCTCCAGGTTTGCATGGATTAAGTACATCTCACCAGCCCTGACTTTGTTTCCGGATAACATCAGTAGCTCTTGACTTCTGTCAAAGGTGTGCGCTTGTGTTCATGTTTTGCCTGCCTGTGTGTTTATGTGTGTGTGCTATGTACATGCCTGGTACCTACTGAAGTCAGACGTGAACTTTGGATTCCCTGGAACTGAGACTAAGTATTTATGAGCCTATGGGGCCACTCTCATTTCAATCCGCACAATGAACTACTAAGTATTTGGGGTGAAGTTCGGAGTCTTCATTGATTAGGGATGTTCATTCTGGGCAAATATGCCTGGTGGGTGTTAGGATGTGAATGTTTTTTAGGTTTTTCTGGTGAGTAATGGGCTAAGTCATCAGGTGTACAGTAATTGATTTCTTTGTTTATTCTTACATCCCAACCAAAGTTTGCCCTACCTTGTCTCCTCCCAGTTCCCTTCTCTTCCTCTCTCCCAATCTACTCCTCATAAAATAATTGATTTTTATTAACTAGTTTGATTAGGGGAAAGGAATGCCAGCAGAGAAGGGAGCCTACATGATAACAGCCACTGAACACAAGTGAAAAGTCATAAAACTCCACATTTTCATCCTCTTTCTTTCACTTTTATTTTTTAAAAGCTGTTGTTGCTGAGTCTTTAGAGTGGTGTGTGTGTGTGTGTGTGTGTGTGTACAGATACTTGTGTTGTTGAAGTATATGTTCGTATGTGGGGCCCAGAGGGCATTTGATGTTTTCCTGGGGAGCTGTCAACCTTCTTTTTTGAGACAAAAATCTCTCAAATGTGGAGATCAACTGATTGAAATAGATTCAAATAGATCCTCCTGTCTTTGCCTCCCTGGTGCTGTAATTATAAGCCCTGGCCAATTTTTACTGAGACTGGGATTAAAGGCGTGGGTTCAAAACCACCTGGTCGGCCAGACTCGGTATTATTTGTTTGTCTGTTTCTTTCCTTTTCTAGACAGGGTTTCTCTGTGTAGCCCCAGCTGTCCTGGAACTCACTCTATAGACCAGGCTGGCTGGGAACTTACAAAGATCCACCTGCCTCTGACTCCCAAGTACTGGGATCAAAGGACGGCACCGCCACTGCCTGGCAAGTATTATTTCTAAAAATTTATTTTTAAATAGTCATTTTATGTGTATGAGTGTTTTGTTTGCATGTCTGTGTACAGCATGCATGCATGCCTGGTGCAAGAGGCCAAAAGAGGGCACGATCCTATAGCTTTGTAGTTACAGACAGTTGTGAGCTGTCATATGGGTGATGGGTATTGAACCCAGGTCCTCTTGAAGAGCAGCCAGTGCTCTAACCAGTAAACCACTGTGCCAATCTCCCTGCCTTAGCCATCAAATTCTGGGAATCACAGACATGCACCTGTACATTAAGGCTTTGGGATTGCATTTTCCATTATTCCAAGTGACTTTTGCCTTTCCCTAGGAGCGACTTTTTGTAAACAAATGTAAAATTGCATCTTTTGTTAGGATTCATCAGTTCTTTTTGTACAAGATTCAATTTTCTTTGTTAATAGGCATATAAAAGATCAAATCTACAACATTTTCATGAGACTACATAATTTGTAGTTTACCATATATTAGAGCAAGCCTGCGTTTAAATTCGGCACTCTCAGCTCCCGGCCGGCACTTCACTTAGCATTCACGCGCTCAATAAATGCTTTCCCAAAGTATGAATGAACTAAAGAATCGCCAGGGCCTCAGAGGGAGTCGGCCTGGGAGTTCCAAAGTTCGGGAGGGGACACGAGGGCGGGCACTGGGAGTCACGTGATGGGGCGGAGCAAATCCCATGTGCTTCCCCAGCGCCAGCGCCGCTCCGCCTTCTGCGCCGGTCACGTGGGGCGCCGGCTGCGCCTGCGGAGAAGCGGTGGCCGCCGAGCGGGATCTGTGCGGGGAGCCGGAAATGGTTGTGGACTACGTCTGTGCGGCTGCGTGGGGCTCGGCCGCGCGGACTGAAGGAGACTGAAGGTAAAGCCGCCATGTCCGGGCCCGACCCGGCCCCCCACCCCTCCCCCCGCATCCGCCGCCATCCGGGCCTGGGCCCGCCACCCTGCGCCGCCACCCGGGCGCCCCGGCCCCGCGCCCGCGCCCAGGCCTTACTCGCCAGGCCGATCCCCGGCCCACGTGTGCCGGGCCGGGCCCAGGTGGGGGTGGGGAGCAGGGCCGGGCCGGCCCGGGCGGGGAGAGCGCTGGGGCGGCGGCGCGACAGCCACCTCCGCTGGGCCGGGGCCCGGGCCGCGACCCGGCGCAGGCTCCGCGGCGCAGACCCGCCGCCCCCTCCCCCTGCGGGGCCCGGGCGGCCGCCGGGAAGTGACACGTTGTTCTTTGGCACTGGCCGCGTTGCGCAGGGCAGGGAGGCGGCGGCGGGCAGGGAGGAGCCCCCAGCCCCGCCCGGCGGCCGACCCTCGCCTGCCCGGAGCCGGCTCCGTAGCCGTCGCCGCCCGCCCTGCTAGTGCGGCGGGACTCCGCGCCCTTCCTGGCCTGTGTTCCCGGGCGGTCTCAGGCCTCTCCGGCCCCGTGCGAGTGCCCCGCGGCAGGCTCCGAACCCGGTGTCCCCGGGTGGGGGGTGGGGACACCACGGCCGAAGCAGCCGGCTTCATTTGTGATCCGGGAGCCTGGTGCCAGCGAGACCTGGAATTTCCGGTCTGGTTGGTCTTGGGCCCCGTGGAGCCAGGTTGATACCCCTCACCTCCCAACCCCAGGCCTTCGGATGCCCAGAACCTGTAGGCCGCACTGTGGACTTATTCATAACCGAGGGGGTGAGTGAGGGGACTGTTTGAGCAGGCAAGGGTGGGGTCGGGGTGTTTCGGTGTGTTGGTGGGGTTCACAGTTGGGATCATTGCTGTTTCTGCATTCCCTTGGCACCTCCCTTGATCCATGCTGGTCCTAGCTATTGAAACAACCTTTTCCCCAGCCCATTTGCCATAAGCTTGGGTTCTTCCCCTGTTCTGAGCTCTGCTCTTTCCAACAGGTGCTGGGGGAACCCTAATGTGGCACCAAATGAAATGAACAAAGCTTCTCAGCCCACAGGCCCCCCACCTGCCAGGTCCCCTGGACTCCCACAGGTAATCAAGGCGAAATGAGCAGGACTCTGGTGGGGTGGAGGTCATGCAGCTCTCATTTTTCTCACCCCCATCTGTGTCAGGGCAAAGTGCAGCTGCCTGCTGCCAAAATGAGATAGGGCCTCTGGCTGTCCCTGGGGCTGTCACCGGGAGGGAGCATGTGGACTTCTGAGGCTGTTGCTGCAGGTCTGCACCCTTTATTTCACCAGCTTGGGTTTTTGCCCCACCCAGGCTTCCCCTCTTGCTGAACTCTGGTCTCTCCCCTTCAGCCAGCGTTTCCCCCGGGGCAGACTGCACCGGTGGTGTTTAGCACGCCACAAGCGACACAAATGAACACGCCTTCTCAGCCCCGCCAGGTGAGGGGCTGTGGCTAGAGTAGGTTGCTGGGTGGGAGATGGGAAAATCTGCTTCTGGTTTGGGACTAGTATGGAAACTATGGAGGTTGTGTACTTGCCCCCAATTTCCTGACAGTTGCTGTGTTCTTCCGTGCTGTGTTAGTTACTTATGGTGGCTCACTCTTGTGAAATTTGTAGTCTGTGAGAGTGGCATTACTAGGTTTTCATACTTTTGAGAATTGGGGGCAGTGCTGTGGGCCCTGCCTGACTCTGCTCTATTACACTAGGAGGTTGCCATTACCCTGTCCTCTTCACTTTCTCTTTGAACTGTGATGAGATAAACATTCCAGCTGTGTTCTCTTAAGTTCTTCCCAAGTGGAAGGGTTCTTTTCCTACCTATCTCACTCCCCTAACCCTCCTCCATCACCTTGGGGATAATTGTCGTTTTTCCTGTCCCCATGTGCTCTCAGGGAGGATTCAGGTCTCTGCAGGTAATACCCCTTCCCTAATCTTGAGCCACCTCTTGGTGTAACCCCATCCTCTACCCTAGTCCTTAGCTAGATACAGATGGGATATTCAGGGGGGGGGGGGTTTATTTGCTGTTTAGGTTTTCAGTTTGAGTCCAGATACTGCATGTTAGAGGTTAACTGTTGAAGAGCAGGTATCCCAGAACTGGAAGAGAATTGCATGTAGAGGTTAATCTTGGTACTTGAGGTGGAATAGTGCATGCTGGGGAGTATGTTGCCCCGAAGGGCCTTGGGCATGATGCATCTTGATGTTAGGAAGACTCTGGAGGGATAGTCCAGAAGTGACAGTGTGCATGGCTGTGAGAGTACAGGATACAAAGTATTCATCTAATTTTGGAGGCAAGCCTTAGTACAAGAGGCAACTTAGCCATTAGTTGATCAATGGATCGTGCGGGTTTTGTAAGGTTTGCTCTCCATGTTCTGAAGCCTCCGGTACTCTGAGATTGTGTAGACACTGGGGAGTGCTGATTTTGCACTTCACAGCCCCCCTTCTTGACCTCAACTGCTTTCCTCTTCCTAATAGCACTTCTACCCTAGCCGGGCCCAGCCCCCGAGCAGTGCAGCCTCCCGAGTGCAGAGTGCAGCCCCTGCCCGTCCTGGCCCAGCTGCTCATGTCTACCCTGCTGGATCCCAAGTAATGATGATCCCTTCCCAGATCTCCTATTCAGCCTCCCAAGGAGCTTACTATATCCCTGGACAGGTGAGGCTGGGAGCTGGAAGACACACTACCTTGTGTTTAATCCTCCACCTCACTTACCGCCTTCTAGATTCATTTCTCTGGTAGCGATGGGACTTCTAGTCATTGCCCAGGCTTGGCTTACCCTACTTTGTAATCTGATGTATTTGTAGCTTTCCTCATCTTCTTTTCCCTCTCTCCCCAACCCCCATCAGGGGCGTTCCACATATGTTGTCCCAACACAGCAGTACCCTGTGCAGCCAGGAGCCCCAGGCTTCTATCCGGGTGCAAGCCCTACCGAGTTTGGGACCTACGGTAAGCAGGGGAAGGAGTCAATGGCGAGAGTGCGTCCTAGGGAACGTTTAAGTGATCTGCTTTCTAAGACCTTCCTGAGCATGCTTTTGGTTTTTTCAATGATAGGATTGATAGTTAAACTAATATTTAACTCTTGTTGGTAAAGAAAGCTTTGATTCTTTACCAAGAGAGTTGAAATTGTCTTCTACTTCAAAAAACACAGGATCAAGCTAGGTTGACAGCACGAGCCTTTAATCCCAGCCAGCACTCATGAGCCTGAGGCAGGCAGATCTCTTAAGTTTGAAGCCAGCCTGGTCTACACAATGAGTTTGAGGATAGTCAGAGCTATGTCTCAGGAAAAATCCACAGGAATCCCCACAGACCAGGGCCTTGAGAGGGTGGCTTTTCTCCTAAGCCTGACTGAGTTTGGTCACTGGGACCTAACTGGGTTGAAGGAGCGAACTGATTTGCACAAGTTGTCCGCTCATAAGCCGTGTCACTCAGCCTGAATAGACTGAGTTAGTAAAGTGATCATTAAAAAGAAAGCTGGAGACACAGAGCTCGGTGCCTAAGAGTGAGCTCCCCTAGCAGAGGGCCCAAGTTCTGTACCAGCACTCATGGTAGGTAGCTCACAATTGTCTAATTCTCAAATGCCTGGAGGATCTAACATCTCTGGCCCTTTTGGGGTCATCTCCTCCTCCCCCCCCCCCCCCCAAGAATAAACTGAAAGAAATTCAGGCTCCACTTTGAAAGCCCCAGTTAGTGGGCTTTTTCTGTGCTGTTTTAGTTGGGAAACAATAACATGGAGTTGAGTGGTTTTCATAGCTATCGTTGGTTTATGTTCAGTGGAAGAATTACTCTGATCTATATGGCAGTTGGTTTTGTTTTTGAGATAGAGTCTTAAATTATATAGTTCTGGCTTGGCCTGGAACTTTCTAGCTTCAAACTTGGAGTGATTCCTCCTGCCTCTGATTTCTGGAATTACAAGTGTGTGCCACCATCCTAGCTTATAGCAGGATCTAAAATGTTTCCCATTGGGAAGATGTTAAGTCTGTATATCTAATTGTATATGTGTGTGTCTGATTTAAACAGACAGCCGCCATTGGTGCTTTCAAAAGGAACAAGTAGGAATTAGATGAGTTATAAGTGCACCCCACTTTGCAAACAATTGCTTTAGGAAATTCTTATTTTTCTTGGGCCATTGTTACTTTTCCTTACCCCTTGCGAAGGGCTGAATTAGGAATTGGAGTCAGCTTGAGAGAAACGGTTTGGTAAACTTCATTCCCTGCCAAAGAACTGATTGTGTCTCAAGTTGAGAGTGTACATGCATGTTGCTTGGGTGGGGTACGTAAGAGTGCCTTGTGGGGTAAAACAGGTACCTTGTAGCATAGAGAGAGGAAGAGTTCCTGCCTACAAGGTGTGTGTGTCTATGTGAGGAATTCTTGTAAATGCAGTTCAAACTGGTTCCCCTGCTTTGACAGACACCTAATTCCCTAGGGAGGCCGGCAGGGCAGGGCAAGGGGCTGGCTATGTGTGATGAGAGGTTCTGTAGTGGGAGGCTGTCAAGCAGACAGTATGTGCTTGGGTCCTGATGCTGTCACGAATCTTCCTTTCTATCCTTCCCTCAAGCTGGTGCCTATTATCCGGCCCAGAGTGTACAGCAGTTTCCTGCTAGTGTGGCTCCTGCCCCAGTTCTGATGAACCAACCACCCCAGATTGCTCCTAAGAGGGAGCGGAAGACTGTGAGTAGCAGCAAGGGGCTCTGGGATACCTGGGAAGGGAAAGTCATGGTCTGGTGCTGGGATGCTGTGCCTGTGGGTGCAAAACTGGGCTTAAGCAAGAAATCAGGGTCTGTGGATCACAAAGTTTCCTTGTAAAGTGATTGCAGTATAGAAGGAACTCATGGGAAGACTAAAGTGAGTACAGGGAAATTCCCAAAGAGGCTTGGGCTTGAGTAAGTTCCTAAGACCTCTGATTGGTTTGAGGTTGCTGGTGGTTAGCTTTGGGAATGGTTTGTTTTGCGCTCCTCACCCCCTAGTCCTGGAAGCTATGGAGGCCTACGCCTCTGCTCAGTCCTCAAGCCCTGGGCATAGTGCCCAGAATAGGGTGCCAGGGCTGGGGAAGCCGCTGAGTCACCCTGACTCCACCCACTGCATCTGGGCCCTACCCCTAGAGATCAAGCCGACCAGCCACAAGTGAGCTAGCTGGATGCTAGATATGGGGGTCTTGAGCCTCAGGTTGTGTAGCCATTGACTTAGGGGTTGCTGGTGGGTAGAGGGAAAGGAGGGAGGGGCATTGTGATGTACAAGGCTGCTCTGTGAGGTCAAGAGTCTTAGGGGTGGGGGCTAGGACAGCAACTACAAGAGCAGCCGGATGGGTTGACAGTAGAACTCATGGGGTTTCTGGCACCCACCCACCTGCTTCCCAGTAGGGGTGGGAGGTTGACCCAGAGTCTTAAGAGTGGGACAGGGTGGAGAGGTGGGCTCCTTCTGCTTCCCACTCATCCTATAGCTTTTTCCCCCCAGATCCGAATTCGAGACCCAAACCAAGGAGGGAAGGATATCACAGAAGAGATCATGTCTGGGGCCCGTACTGCCTCCACCCCCACTCCTCCCCAGGTATTGTCAACTCTTGGGGTGACATCTTGGCCAGGACAGCTATTGTGCCCTGGATTCCCAAGTCTCTTGATCTTTCCCTTCACCTAAGGGGTTTGTTTCCCTGCTTTCCTGGATTTCTAGGCAGAGCTAAAGTAGAAATGACTCTAGTAAAGAAGGGTGTGGAACTCTTCAGTGCAAACTTATAACGCTTTGTGTCCTGCAGACGGGAGGCAGTCTGGAGCCTCAGCCTAATGGGGAGTCGCCTCAAGTTGCTGTCATTATCCGGCCAGGTAAGGAAGGCAGTGGCATAGCTTTTATGGGGAGGTGAAGTATGAGTGTTTGACCTTGAAGGAGGTGGAGTGATGTGAACTGAGTACCAAAGAAGAATGACTTAGGTTTCATGGACGGGTTGGAAGTTGACTGTTTTGGAAGAGAAGGGAAAATAGCTTTAGTGGGAGAAGACTGCGATGTGGGTAAATTGGAAGTAACCTGGACTGGGAGGAAGAGCAGCCGCAGTGAAGGGCTTGCTGTCATTTCTCCTTGTACAGATGACCGGTCACAGGGAGCAGCCATTGGGGGGCGGCCAGGACTGCCTGGCCCAGAGCACAGCCCCGGCACAGAATCTCAGCCTTCATCACCTTCTCCAACCCCATCACCACCCCCAACTTTGGAGCCGGGGTCTGAGTCTAACCTTGGAGTCCTTTCTACTCCTGGGGACACTATGACACCAGGGATGATACAAATGTCTGTAGAAGAATCGACCCCCATCTCTTGTGAAACTGGGGAGCCATATTGCCTCTCTCCAGAACCCACTCTTGCTGAACCCATACTGGAAGTAGAAGTTACACTCAGCAAACCCATTCCAGAGTCTGAGTTCTCTTCCAGTCCTCTCCAGGTCTCCACATCCCTGGCGCCTCATAGGGTGGAGACTCATGAGCCCAATGGCATGGTCCCATCTGAGGATCTGGAACCAGAGGTGGAGTCAAGCACAGAGCCAGCTCCTCCCCCTCTTTCAGCTTGTGCTTCTGAATCACCTGTGCCCATTGCTCCAACTGCCCAACCTGAGGAACTGCTCAATGGAGCCCCCTCGCCACCAGCTGTGGACTTAAGCCCAGTCAGTGAGCCAGAGGAACAGGTCAAGGTGGTTTCATCCGTGGCATCTGCCACTGTTCTCTGTGCTGCCCCAACCGTGGCTCCTTCAGACACTTCTGCTGCTCAGGAGGAAGAAGTAGAAGAGGAGGAAGGTGGGGAAGCAGAGAGTGAGAAGGGGGCAGAGGATCTCCCCCTGGACAGCACTCCTGGCCCAGCCCAGTTGTCTCAGAATTTAGAGCTGACAGCAGCCAGCCAAGGTAAGGTGTACTGGATGATTGGTGCTGCCCATATGGAAGGTGCTGTCTTCATCGGTCTCCCATTTGGCACCTGGCATCTTTTGTTTTATCTTGAGGAAGAGTATCTGTAGCTCTGGCTGTCCAGGAACTTGCCATGTAGACCAGGTTGGCCTCAAACTCAGAGTTCTGCCTGCCACTGCCTCCCAAGTGCAGGAATTAAAGGCATGCACCACCTTTTTGGGAACAGCCTTCTACAAATGGGCTCCCACTTTTGAACCTGTGATAGAAATAAGACTTTTAAGAAAGGGTCTTAAGTAGCCTCTGTCTCCCAAGTTCTGAGATTATAGACTACCATTACGCCTGGCTTACAGTGAGGATTTTAGAGCCTAAAGTGGGAGTGATGTGTGGCGGAAGGCTGTGTGTTAGGGATGGGATGGGCACTTACTAAGGCACTCACACCTTTGGGCCTCCTCTCTCTTCTTTTAGTAGCATTGTCTGTGCCAAAGAGGAGGCGGAAAATTAAAGAGCTAAATAAGAAAGAGGCTGTGGGTGACCTTTTAGATGCCTTCAAAGAGGTAAGGGAGTAAGAATAACTTGAGGGGAGATGGCCCAGTTTGAGGGCAGTGACCATGCAACTGAACCCGACTGTTCATCCATGATTGAAGGTGGACCCAGCAGTACCGGAGGTAGAGAATCAGCCTCCTACAGGCAGCAACCCAAGCCCAGAGTCTGAGGGCAGCACTATGCCCCCACAGCCTGAGGAAGCAGATGAAACCTGGGACTCTAAGGAAGATAAAATTCACAATGCTGAGAACATCCAGCCTGGGGAGCAGAAGTACGAATATAAGTCAGGTGTGTTGAAGAAAGTTGAGTGGTTGAGCAGTACTTGGCTATTTATATGAGAAATGGGTAGCCGAATAGCAGGACGTAGGAGTGTGACTGATAGATCCTGTCATGCAGATCAGTGGAAGCCCTTGAACCTTGAAGAAAAGAAGCGTTACGACAGGGAATTCCTCCTGGGCTTCCAGTTCATCTTTGCCAGTATGCAGAAACCAGAAGGGTTGCCCCATATTACTGATGTGGTGCTGGACAAGGTTGGTTTGACCTACAAGTGCCTGCATCCTCCAAAGAGAAGTCAGTAACCCTAACCCATTTCTAAGACATCCGTCTTCTCTGCAGGCCAATAAAACACCACTTCGGCCGCTGGATCCCTCCAGACTACCTGGCATAAACTGTGGCCCAGATTTCACGCCGTCCTTTGCCAATCTTGGCCGACCAGCCCTCAACAACCGTGGGCCCCCAAGGGGTGGGCCAGGTGGGGAGCTGCCCCGAGGGCCGGTGAGTGGGGTTGACTGGAGGGGCAGGTGGGTAACAACAGGGTGGGATCTTGTGTCTTGGTCTTGGAGAAGTCTGTCTTGAGGTTGTGTGGTAATGAGATAACATGCTATGCTTGTTCTCCGACTTCATTTGTCCTAACCTCTTGTCTAGCAGGCTGGCCTGGGACCCAGGCGGTCTCAGCAGGGCCCACGAAAGGAAACACGTAAGATCATTTCCTCGGTGATAATGACTGAAGACATAAAACTGAACAAAGCAGAGAAGGCTTGGAAACCCAGCAGCAAAAGAACAGCTGCTGATAAGGACCGAGGGGAAGAGGATGCCGATGGTAGCAAGACTCAGGTACTGCTGAATTGTGCCTTTGGTCTCTGTTTCTGCTCCTCTGGGTCTGTCTTCTGAGCAGATCTGTGTCTGCCATATTTATTACCGTGTCTAGGCACAGTCCCTACCATTTGTCCTGTTTCAGCAGCCTGTGTTTATCTTGAGTACTAAACTGGATCCTGTCTACTCTTCTCTTCCCCACAGGACCTGTTCCGCAGGGTCCGCTCCATCCTGAATAAGCTGACACCCCAGATGTTTCATCAGCTGATGAAGCAGGTGACACAGCTGGCCATTGACACCGAGGAACGCCTCAAAGGAGTTATTGACCTCATCTTTGAGAAAGCCATTTCAGAGCCCAACTTCTCTGTGGCTTATGCCAATATGTGCCGTTGCCTCATGGCGGTTAGTTTCCACTGTTAAGTCTTTCTTAAAGGGTTTTTTTCCCATTCTTTTGTTTAACATCTTATTTTCTGTACCTGTGTGTATATAGTCACATATTTGCTGCAGTGCACGCTTGGCAGTCAGAATAACTTGTTCTCCTCCCACTGTTATGTGGGCTCTGGAGATTAAGATCGCCAGCCTTGTATATGGCACGCTTCTTCACTCACTGAGTTTTCTACATCTCCCTGGAGATCCAGGAGTCCAGCTTTCCTTGGCTTCCCTTTGTTGTGATAGTTAAGTGTGCAGTACAGTATAGATCTTTTTAGGTCAAGGAGACTTGGAAGGCCTGGACTGATTGTAGTGTGATATTTTATTCTCTTTGGCCAACAGCTGAAAGTGCCCACTACAGAAAAGCCAACAGTGACTGTGAATTTTCGAAAACTATTGTTAAATCGATGCCAGAAGGAATTTGAAAAAGACAAAGATGATGATGAAGTTTTTGAAAAAAAGCAAAAAGAGATGGATGAAGCTGCTACGGTGAGAAGACTGTTATCCGCTCCACTGTCCTTGCCACCCGCCCTCCCCAGCAGCTGGAACTCGACTTTAGAGGCCTGGGGTAGTAGTAAGGGTCTTGAGGGCTCTCTTTTACTTTAGGACACAAGTACTTAATTCTAGGCTGGTTGTCTAGATAAAAAGAGAAAGGGGGTTTTAGCCAAGTAACTTGTTTTATTGTTAGCTTTATTTTTGTGTGTGTGTTGCCAGCATGCATGCATGTGTGTGTGTATTGTGCCTGATGTCACAGGAGACCAGAAGAGGCACTGGATTCCCTGGAACTGGAGTTACAGAGTTATAGATGGCTGTAAGCTACCACATGGGTGTTGAAACTGAATCCAGGTCTTCTGCAAGAGCACCATGTGTCTTAACCACTGACCCATCTCTCCAGAACCCTGGTTATCTTTTTGACATAATCTTTGTTTTATGACTGACAGGCAGAAGAACGGGGACGCCTGAAAGAAGAGTTAGAAGAGGCCCGGGACATAGCTCGGCGGCGCTCTTTAGGTAATATCAAGTTCATTGGAGAGTTATTTAAGCTGAAGATGTTAACAGAAGCAATAATGCATGACTGTGTAGTCAAACTGCTTAAGAACCATGATGAAGAGTCCCTTGAATGCCTCTGCCGCCTCCTCACAACTATTGGCAAAGACCTGGACTTCGCAAAAGCCAAGGTAGAGGTCCTGGGATATGGAAATGGGTGAAGCATGTGGGCCTTGTGTTTGCTGACAACATGCTGACTGGACAGGTCTGGGCTGCTTAGCCAATGTCAGAGGTGGTGTATGAGAGATTACTGACTTGATCCTTTGCTTCTAGCCTCGAATGGATCAGTATTTCAACCAAATGGAAAAAATCATTAAAGAAAAGAAGACTTCATCTCGAATTCGTTTTATGCTGCAGGATGTACTGGATCTGCGGCAGGTGTGTCCTCTTCCCCCACTTAATCTCTGGTTCCTGATGTTGCCAACCCCAAAATAATGGATGTTTTTGTTTTGTTTCCAAAGAGCAATTGGGTGCCACGCCGAGGGGATCAGGGTCCTAAGACTATTGACCAGATCCACAAGGAGGCTGAGATGGAAGAGCATCGGGAACATATCAAAGTTCAGCAGCTCATGGCCAAGGGCAGCGACAAGCGTCGGGGTGGCCCTCCAGGCCCTCCCATCAGTGAGTTTGAGGGAGAGCTAGAGAGGAGACAGTGAAGCTCTGGAGGGTTTGGGGGGATTGTGCTTTCTTTCCACTGATGACTTCCGTAAGTGCCACGTGTCTGGGCCACTGAGACCACGTGATGGGATTGAGGATCTGAGGAAGAAAGGTTGGGGTGGCTCAAGAAGGGCTGTTGTTAGGACTTGTTATTCCAACATTCTCCCCCTCCTTTTTTCTTTTTTTGTCTCAGGCCGTGGCCTTCCACTTGTGGATGATGGTGGCTGGAATACGGTCCCCATTAGCAAAGGCAGCCGCCCCATTGACACCTCACGACTCACCAAGATCACAAAGGTAGGGTTTTCTGGAGTAGGTGAGTGAGGTGGAGAGTGAAAAGAGATGAACCGTGCTTTAGCTAGCTCTCACTGTGGCTGGGCTTTCCTTCTTGGACCCTTTAGATCATAAGGGACACCGGCAACGGGGTTTGTTTACACTGGTGTTGGTAAGATGACAAGAACAGTTTTCACTTCAAGTGTGATTGAAAATGGTAAAAGGGTGACATGGTATTTAAAATATGTAGAGTAGAATCTGAATTCCATTGTCTGAATATAGAATGTAAGCTGGAATATAACAACTACTCCTTTATACACATTAGATTGTTTCACACTGTAGTGGCAGAATGAGCAGTAGCTATGGGCTGTGGGTAGTAAAGTCCTAAAATACTTGCTGACTATATAGTAAAAGCTTGCCGTGCCCCTCAGTTGGGCCATTCAATACCAATGTAGCTGTGTGGTGGTGTTGGCTAAGGATTGTTAGGTCAGAAGAGTGAGTCTATTGTCCTTCCTTCTGTAGCCCGGTTCCATCGATTCCAACAACCAGCTCTTTGCACCAGGAGGGCGACTGAGTTGGGGCAAGGGCAGCAGTGGGGGCTCAGGAGCTAAACCCTCAGACACAGGTAAGGAGGCAACTGTAGGGAATTTGGTAGTTGCTGTCTTCAGCTCCCTTGAGGTATAGTCTTTCCTTGATGGGAAATCAGAATAAGTAATTAGGGAATGAATACAGGAGGCATATACATATCCAGGGAGTGAATTACTTTCTGTCAATATTGTGGCCTAGGGTCCTAAATGATAAAGTAGGGTGCATAGAGTAAATGAGGCATGGTGAGACACTCTTGCCCTTGGAAGGTGGAAGTGGGTTAATGCAGTCAGTCCTCTTTCCTTAGCATCAGAAGCGACTCGTCCAGCTACTAGTACCTTGAATCGCTTCTCTGCTCTTCAACAAGCATTACCCACAGAGAACACAGATAACAGGCGTGTTGTACAGAGGTAAGAGTTTTAGGGGTGGGCTGTTCTTATAGAATACTGTGATTGGGTTTTGGTTGTCAAAGTATAGAGATTTCTCATACGTGTATTGCTTGGACATGTCCTTGATGCAAAGAGAGAGACCCAGCAGCTGCCCTGCATGTTGTAACATGAAAGTGCTTGAACCAGTACAGGTGAGAAACAATGTATCTCTTTCCAGGAGTAGCTTAAGCCGGGAAAGAGGTGAGAAAGCTGGGGACCGGGGAGATCGACTAGAGCGGAGTGAGCGGGGAGGTGACCGTGGGGACCGACTTGATCGTGCCAGAACACCAGCCACCAAGCGAAGTTTTAGCAAGGAAGTGGAGGAACGGAGTAGAGAGCGACCTTCCCAGCCTGAGGGACTGCGCAAGGCAGCTAGCCTCACAGAGGATCGTGGCCGGGATCCTGGTGAGAAGGGAAGGCAGGCAGAGGGATGGAGGAGAGAAGGCTTGGCTACTGGGTAGTTTCCCAAATTTCTTTTGGGCACACTGTTAAGATGAGTAACTGAAAAAAGTTCTTCTCCCGTAGTGAAGCGGGAAGCCACTCTACCGCCAGTGAGCCCTCCAAAGGCTACACTCTCTGAGGATGAGGTGGAAAAGAAATCCAAGGCCATCATTGAGGAGTATCTCCATCTCAATGACATGAAGGTTGGTACTGGGAAGGGTAGGGAGGGAGAGCTATGCTGACTGGCATGGTTTGTTCGGTTGTGGACCAGGCGGTCACGGTTTTCTCCCTTGTCCGCGTTGCCTCCTCAGGAGGCAGTACAGTGTGTCCAGGAGCTGGCTTCACCCTCCTTGCTTTTCATCTTTGTACGGCATGGCATTGAGTCCACGCTGGAGCGTAGCACCATCGCTCGTGAGCACATGGGACGACTGCTGCACCAGCTGCTCTGTGCAGGGCACCTCTCTACTGCCCAGTACTATCAAGGGTATGGTGGATTTCCCTGAGCCCTCCGTGTCCGCATACCCACCAATTCTCTTGTGGAATTCCTGGCCAACCATTGCAGCTAGCTTTGTGGGGGTGGAGAGAGTTTTAGCTTGAGGTATATTTGACTCTTAGTCGTGCTGCATCTCCCTAGAATGGCCTGGCTTCTCATTTATTTCCTTTCCAGGCTGTATGAAACACTAGAATTGGCTGAGGACATGGAAATTGATATTCCTCATGTGTGGCTTTACCTGGCAGAACTGATAACACCCATTCTCCAGGAAGATGGGATACCCATGGGAGAGCTCTTCAGGTAAGCTCTCCCTCCTTTGGGGATAGATACAAGAGGTAATGGAGTGAGACAAGTTGAATACCTGTGTTTATAGAAGCATGGCATAATACTGAGGGCTGTGGAGGCCATTATGATCAATGATTTCTCTTATAGGGAAATTACGAAGCCTCTGAGACCCATGGGCAAAGCTACTTCTTTGCTGCTAGAGATCCTGGGTCTCTTATGCAAGAGCATGGTGAGTTTGGTCTTTCATGGGGCGGTGTATTTAGGGACTTAAATGGCTTTGACTGCCTCTGGTAACCATGAAGAGCTTCTTTGATAGCCTTTGGTACTTAAGTGGGTAGTTTCTGTCATGAATTCTGCCTGGCTGAAGGAAGATTGGAGAAAACCATAGGAAGAAAAGACCCTACACCTGTGGTTAACTCATTTATTCATTTGACTAATGTTTCTTTGAACATTGGCTAAATATTGTGTCCCCGGGGTTACAACAGTTTAAACAGTGTAAATTCCAACTTGGTACAGAAAAGGCAAGAGGTGGCAGCATCCTCAGCAACTTGAGTTAAATGTGAAAGGATAAATGGTGTCTCGGTACTGTGGAGTTAGTTGCAAAAGTGATTTGGTATATAAGGCTGCTTTGAAGAGTTATGGAAGTGACTAGAATGTAAAGCCTTGAGAAAGGCATGTTGGGAGTGGTGCCCATCTTGGTAACAAGTTGGAGTGTGTGTAATTTGAAAAGTTTGGGTATCTGGAACTTAGAGGGTTAGACAAGATTGAAAGGGATTCAAGGAAACTTTTTGTGAGTGTGTGGGTGTTATTGCTGCTAAGATTTTCTTAGGCAACCAACGGGAATCTCTTGTTACTTTTCTTTGGGGTTTTTTTTTTGAGTCAAAAGTTTTTTTTATGAATTCATGAATACCCTGGCAGTTATTTTTTTCAAAGCAAACATTTGTTTTTTGGGGGGGATAATTAAAAAGTTCATTGGTTAAGAGGGGGGAAAATACATTTTAAAAGTGTTAGATTTATTTTTCTTTTGTGTGTATGAATTTGCAGAGTTGAGAAGAGTATGTCAGATCCCCTGGAACTGGCCTTATGTGTAGTTGTGAAACCATTGTGTGGGTGCTCCAACCCAAACAAGTATTAAAACTCAATAAAGCTGCTTGGGAAATATATAGATGAAATGTATATACTAGGAATATAGGAGGAGGGTAAGATGTGATTGGTTGTTTACCTTTTTGAGACCTAGTGATTTCTTAAGAGTCTTACAAATGCTAATTGATCCCCCCATTTCCCCCCCAGGCTTTTCCCTCTCCTAATGTCACTCTGCTATGGTGGTGGTTGACTTCCTATTGCTGGGATGTTTGTTTGATTTAGGCATGGAAGGGTGGTGCCTGTGTCCTGTTGCAGAACTGAATTGAGAGCTGGAGGCCATGGGTAGAGATAAATATTGAGATGCTGTATTGGTTTTTTGTTTTTCAGGGTCCCAAAAAGGTGGGAATGCTGTGGCGAGAGGCTGGGCTGAGTTGGAGGGAATTTCTAGCAGAAGGCCAAGACGTTGGCTCATTTGTGGCTGAACAGGTTTGAGACTAGAGTTTAGTTACTCTGCATTTGTAGCTAGCTAATGTCTTTTTTACACTGTGGTCTTGACCTTGGCTGTGGGTCATTTGTTTATAGAAGGTGGAATATACCTTGGGAGAAGAGTCTGAAGCTCCTGGCCAGAGGGCACTTGCCTTTGATGAGCTGCGAAGGCAGCTAGAGAAGCTGCTGAAGGAGGGCAGCAGTAACCAGCGGGTGTTTGACTGGATAGAGGTATGTGCCCCCGGATAACAAGGGAAGGATAGAGAGGTGCTTTGAAGATGGGATGGGTGAGGGGTGATTTAGATCATAATTTAGAACTTGTGGGCTTTTTTTTTTTTTTTCCTGTGCAGGCCAACCTGAATGAGCAGCAGATAGCATCTAATACCTTAGTCCGAGCCCTCATGACAGCTGTCTGTTACTCTGCAATTATCTGTAAGGAGACAAGTGAGGGGAGGGGCTTTGGTCATCTGGGGCTAAGCCAGGTGAAGATGCATTACTCCATTTGTCCTTGTCTTTCTTGTAGTTGAGACTCCTCTCCGAGTGGATGTTGCAGTGTTGAAAGTGCGAGCGAGACTACTTCAGAAATACTTGTGTGATGAGCAGAAGGAATTGCAAGCACTCTATGCCCTCCAGGCCCTTGTAGTGACCTTAGAACAGCCTGCCAGTAAGAGCCAGGCTGCGGGGATGGGTGGGGCAGAGGGGCTGCCAGATAGAAGAGGGTGGTCATTGAAGGTACTCAGCCCAAGAAGGTGGGTAAGGAACCACATCTCTGATTTGATCTGTTCTTTACCCTGCCCAATGCATGTTTTCTTACCTACAAATTGAACTAGTTAACCTAAGCCTCGAGGTTGACATCCAGATGGCTTTGTGCTTGCCCAGATATGATGTGCCCACCGTGTTGGGCAAAAGGCCAAAACACTTGTCTTACCTTGCCATTGGGGGTTTATCTCCCCTTTTCACATTGGAAGACTGAGGTTTACAAATTCAGTACATGAGTATGTTCAGGTGTTTAGGTAACTGTAGTGAGATAGTGAAATAAGAGCACAGTCTGCTGGCCTAGAGTCAGTGACAGTGTTGGAAGACCAGAGGGCTGATGGGTAGGAATGGGTTGACTGGCAGAGCAGACAGGTCTAAAGGAAGACATGAGAAGAGCTGCTGAAGGAAGAGTACAGTAGTCATGAGACAGAGACTGGAGAGATGGACTGGGGGTCAGGGTACTCAGGCCATGCGAGTAATGGCAGGGGCTTTGCTTTGGGTGGAATAAGGCTTTTGTGGGATTTTAAGTAAAGAATTTGAACTGAACATGGTGCCCACGCCCTGTGGTCCTCACACCAGAGGCCCGCCTACACTGGTTAGGCCATGTTTCAGAGAATCTCCATCCTAACTGGCAGCTGGTCTTGGTGACACTCTGAAGACAGGATGGTGGGTCTCTGATTACAAGACAGCCAAAGCTATACACATTAAAGCAAAAATCCAAAACAGCCCTTGACGCATAAGTACCTTCCAAATATGGTCAGTTAGCTGTTTACTTTGGTTTTAAAATGGGGGAGACGGAGGCTTGCTTGGAAAGGTCCTGCAGGGACTCTCCAACATGGTCTCACAAAAGGATAATGGGATTGCCTCAAGAGGAATAAGATGATTGGAAAATGGAGACACAGGGCAGGGCCTTAGGAGCAAAAGAAAGAAAATTTGCTATAAGGAAGTAGTTGAAAATGCTGGCTGCTACAAGGTTTGGTAGGTGCCTACCTGAACATTAAAGACTGGGTTAAAACATTGAGATACGGTATTGAGTAGGGTAGGGGTTACGTTTGGAAATGGAAAGGGCTGAGATAGTTGGCTGAGCAAGGAAGAGAAGCTATAGCGTAGTTGACAGAGCTTTTACGTTCAAATTGGACAAATAGGGATTTAAGTATGTACAGCAAAGTAAATAAGCAGTTATATAGCTAGTGTCCTCAGAATGTACATGAGTTTTAGAGCACAAATATGGGATAGTGAAGGATTAGTTGTATCTTATGTATGGGTGGAATGCCCAGGGGAATGTGTGGCCTGAACTTCTGTTGGTAAGCCTTTATTGATTTCACCTTGGAACTGGGCTTGAGGTCTACTTTGTGCTAATGATACTGTTTCTCGATGGCTAGAGACAAGGGTCAGAGGCAGTACCTGAGGAATTCTGGTGGAAAGTGCAGCACTCTTAAAAGCCAGAGAAGGTTCAAGTGTGTTAACAAATCAGGATCTGTGCCTCTCTCTGTTGCTGGACTCAGGGTTGATTGAACTCAGGTGTCTTGGTTTCTGAGATGAGTCTTACTTAAGTAGTCTGAGCTGGCCTCACTAGTTAATGGTTTGGGCTTGCCTTAACATTTGAACCTCTTGCCTCTATATGTCTCCTCTTTGACTCTGCTTTCAATGTTAGCCAAAAGGTGGAGAATTGATTATCCCCCCCCCCCTTGAGACATGGTCTCACTGTAGAACTACCTGGCCTAGAACAATCTAGAGTGGTGGGATTAATGGCATGCGCCACCACACCTAGCGTCATTGCTTTCTCCCTTTTAAGACACGTTTGCTAAGCAATGGAAACTGACCCTGAACCTTGCCTCTGCCTCAGCCTCTCAAATATTTGGGGTTCATGACTGTTTCTGAGGATTGCTAATGGCCAAGTAACTCATTCTTAGGCTAGTAGCCTCTTTATGTGTGTCATGAGATTAACATTCTATCAGAGGCCTAGTCGCTCTAAATACCAGGCTGGTAGGTCAGGACTTTAATTTTACTATGTCTCTTTGGGAGGGATCTCTGGGTACAGACTAGTCACCTAATTGATATCCTTGTGGCTTGCAGACCTGCTCCGGATGTTTTTTGATGCTCTATATGATGAGGACGTGGTGAAGGAAGACGCTTTCTACAGCTGGGAAAGCAGCAAGGACCCTGCTGAGCAGCAGGGCAAGGGTGTGGCCCTTAAATCTGTCACAGCCTTCTTCAATTGGCTTCGTGAGGCTGAGGAGGAGGAGTCTGATCACAACTGATGGCGGGTGGGGCCGGGGACTTGGAGCCATGGACACGTGGATGGCCCAGCCAGCCGCCTGGACTGCAGGGGGGCGGTGGCGGCAGTGGCGGCAGGGGCAGTGGGTGCCTGTAGTGCGATATGTCTGAGCTAATAAAGTGGCTGATGAGGCAGGATGGCTTGGGGCTGCCTGGGGCCCCCCTCCAGGATGCTGCCAAGTGTCCCTCTCCTCCCCCCGGGGCACAGAGATATATATAAAGTCTTGAAATTTGGTGTGTCTTTGCAGGGGGGGGAGGGGCGCTAACCGCCCGCCTCTAGGGTCCTTTTTTATTTTCTGAAATCACTCTTGGGACTGCCGTCCTCGCTGCTGGGGGCATATGCCCCAGCCCCTGCACCACCCCTGCTGCTGCCTGGGCAGGGGGAAGGGGGGGCACGGTGCCTGTAATTATTAAACATGAATTCAATTAAAGTTCACTGCCTCTTTACTGATCTGCTCCGCTGGAGGAGTACAGATAGGTAGGTCCTTTGCCGATTTGGCGTTGTGTCGGTGTTGATACTGACTCCTGGTCACTTTTATTTTTTGCTGAAAACTAGAAAGTTATCTGGATGGGTGGGCTTTTTGGTTTGACATGATAATGGGAATATTAGTGCTATAGAGTATTTAGGGCTTTTGCTCCTACCAGTTTGAGCCAGGCCCTGGGTTTAAGATAGAGCTATAGAAGCTATAAAGGGATGTCCCATGTAACAGCATGGCCTACCGGCTTCTTCAGTGTGTCTCCACAGTGGACTGGAGATGCAGGCTGTTTGAAGACCTAGGCTGTTACTGAGTGGCTGTGACGTAGGCTTGCCCCGCCTGCTCTGGATGGGTACTGCCCCTCGCTTACGTCACCGGCCCTGTTCCCCTCTCCCGGGAGCGGCAGCAGGCTCTCCGCTCCCACCCCCTCCCCTTCTCACAGGCAGTCCCCTCCCCGGTGGTGACCGCGGCCCGACCCTCTGCAAGGCGATGGCCCGGGTCCCAAACGCAGGCTAGTGTGCCTGGGTGCCCTGCCATGGGCTGTATTGGCTCTCGATGCCCAGCCGGTCAGGGTAAGAGGCGGAGGCCGGAACATGGACAGGGAATCGGGCTGCACAGCTGCCCGGGGGGCCGTGGGTGGTAGGGGCGGTGAGGAGGGGGCTGGTATGAGGAGAAGGAGGAGCCTGCGCCAGGGAGGCGGGTCGGGCCAGATGAGCGAACCGGGAGGGGGCTAATCGACTCTGGCTTTTTTCTGTGGCCTGCCTTCCGCTGGGATTTTCCGTCGTATCCTCTCCTGTCTATATTCCTGCTACTGAGGGTGGAGGTAGGGGCCTGGGATCCACTGGGCAGTCTGCGGCCCCCATCTTCCCGGCTCCTGGCCACTATAGCCTTTTGTATCTACATACTCCTCTGCCTACACCTACCTCTCATCTCACTGCCTTAGGAGTGGCTCTTTGCTGTGAACCTGCCTCTCCCAGCTGGGTGCTGTCATCCTCAGGAGCCAGCCTGCAAATACTGGCCAAGTACCCTACCACGGAATTTTTGCCTAACACTAGCTCCTGGCTTCAGAACCGGCTGGTTGATTAAAAGGACGGAAGCCTCATGTGCAGTATCTGTGAGCAAACAAAAATTTCTCGAGCTCACAGGTCATTTTACTCCTATTAACACCTCTCATCCCCAATCACCCTTACTCTGGGGAAAAAAAGTTCAGACAGACCATCAGGTCTTCCTAAAGCAGCTGACCCCTGCTGAGGCCTTGGTTTCCTTGTAGACACGTGGGGTGCCCTGCTTCAGCCTTAGGCATCTGAAGTCTGCCAACCCACCTTGTTTCTATAGCAAGGAATGGATTTGGAATGGGTCCTGAGCTTTCCAAGCAGGTGGTCAGTCACACAAAGCATTAGTGTGGTTGATATTTGCGGTATTTTACAACTAAATTCTGGCAGAGTTTTGTACTTTCCCTTGATGAATTCTAGGATTTGAGGTTCCAGGGTAGACCTCGTAGACTATGAATTTGAGAAGCAGCAGGGTATTGTGATTTTCCTGGTCGGCTTGGAGTTCAGAAGGTCATCCCCTTCTGTAGTCAGGAAAGAGATTGGCTGACCTACAGCTAGCCTTAAGAGCCCTGATTTTAGTTACCAACAAGGGGGAGGTGTGGGGGTGGTGTCAGGGAGAGCCAGTAACCTGTCTTCTTTCTGGTTGATAGCATTTCTGGGGACCATCACCTGGCTGAGTCTCAGGGACGGAGCCGGCTGCTCCAGCTAAAAGGTTAGTTGTTATGTCGAGGGCCAGTTGGCACTGTGTAAGCTATGGATGAGCTGCAGCTCCACAAGCCCCAGAGAACTTGGCTAGGCCCCTGGCACTCCCACTTCCTCAAAGCTATGAGACAAGCAGGAGTGTTCTCCTTATGTGACTAGGCACAAGTTCCAAGTGGGGAGGGGACTGGTTCAGCATCCGGAGCCAGAACAGGAATAGAACTGGGAGCCGAGCCTGAAGCAGTCCAGGCTCTGAGTTCTCTGCATCAACACAGCCAGCATGCCTATGATTTCTGTGCTGGGCAAAATGTTTCTGTGGCAGCGTGAAGGGCCTGGAGGAAGATGGACTTGTCAGACAAGTCGCAGAGGTGAGACCAGAGACCATGGATGTGATCTGGGAGGTGACAGGAAGCGGAGGAGGAAGGCACACTAGATACAGAGAGGAAAAACACTGTGGTGTAGATATTGGAAACCTGACCGAAGTAGGAAGGCTCAGGCTAGGGCCGTTAGGAAATGATTTACAAGGGTGAAAACTTAAAAAACATGCGTTTGTTGGGAAAGAATAGAGTGATAGACCAGTTCAGACTGGTGAGAAGAACCAAGGGAGTAGCAGAGGAGGAAAGTGGGAGATGGGGACAGTGTTGGTGGGAAAATTTCATATGCTTTCCGAGAGTTGAGAAACAGGGAAGATTCAGAATTTACCTACGTTTGGGCTTCACCGTATGTTTTGATGGCAAAATATTTGTAGAGGAAGGTGTTCATTGAGCTGCCATAAAGGGTCCCCAAATCGGAAATGTGGGATAGGGAGCATCAGGGTACGGGAGAGTTTGTGGTGGTCTCAGATTTTCTGAGAGATGGGGGATAATTTTTTAAAAATGACATGGCAACAAGATGAAAATAGGAATTTTGGTAGAAGTAGGGATCCAAACGAACACTTTTTCCTCCGACTCCTCAGTGGCTTCGGACCCTGCCTGGGCTGTGGAGTGGATCGAACTCCCGCGAGGTCTTTCTCTGTCTTCCTTGGGATCTGCTCGGACTCTCCGAGGCTGGAGCCGGTCCCCACGTCCTTCTTCTGTAGACAGCCAAGACTTGCCAGAGGTGCTGGGCCTTTTCTGTGCATGGTTGTGTGTGGGTTGGGGGGGGGGCGTTCACATTTAGGGTTCGTGTGACCCCCTCTCCGTTCCTGCCTCACCATCCTGCTTCGGACTCTCTTTCCTGCAAGCGGAGGCGCTATCCGGCAAGCCGCCCCCGCGCCAGTCTGCTCCGCTCGGCTTGGTGCCAGCGGGCTGGTTTGCTAGCGCCTTCGGTGCTGACGTCAGCGCATCCCAGGCCGTATCCCGGGAGACCCTGTTGCATGGTGATGGGTTGCCACGGAGATATACACCTTTTCTCTAGGCCAGGGCCGCAGCTGCGCGGAGCGTCGCCCTTGCATGGATGGCAGTGGCTGGGGAAAGCGTGGGGAGGGAGGGAGATCGAGCCAGGAAACACCCGGCAGGTTCTCCTTCCCACAGGCCTGGCCAGAGGCTACCGGCGCCAATCTGGAGGCCCTGTCAGCCAGGTACTGAAGGAGAGGGACGGATTGATGGGCCTGAGGTCAAGGGGCAGGTGGAGGCTGCTTGTGCCAGGTGGAGCCAACCATGATGGAGGAGAATTAGGTAATGCTGGGAAGGGGGTGTGTGCATCAGTTATGTTCAGCCAAGGAAAACATTTGCTGGGGGCTTGTCAAGGAGCATTAAGTCAGGTACAGGATGGAGTTAGGAGCCCAGATGGATTAAATTCTGACCCTGCCATCTCCTGCTCCCTCAGCAGTGACACAAAGGCAGTATGGATCAGAGCAGCGCGCGCGTGTGTGGGGTAGGGGGCTAACTCCATTACGACATGACACTTGTGGCCTTAAATGATAGGGAACGTTTTGTAAGGCAAGAATGGCCCTCTTGGCCTAAAAAGCTGGTTCCTTTCCCTGGAGGCAGGCAGGATGCTTGTTGACAGGGAAGGTGGGGGAGCCGGATGGCGTTAGACAGAAATGAGTACTGGCCTTCAAGGTGGTCCAGGGAGAGGCAGAAGGACAGCCCAGAAAATACAATATTATTTCTTTTAAAAAATTATTTTTTTTGTAAAATTATTTTTAATTAGGTGTATGCACATGCTTGTGGATTTACTGGTGGAGCCTAGAGGTGTTGGATCACCAGGGGCTGGATTAACAGGAGGTTGTGAGCTACCTGATGCTGGAGCTGGAAACCAAACTTGGGTCCTCTGAAATAATAGCTCTTAACTGCTGAGCCATTTCTCCATCTCTTTAAAAAGGTTTTTCCCCCTAAAACATGCACGTGCATATGCATGCACACACACAACAAAAAAAACCCCAATTTTTAAGATTGAATTTTAGTTAGCATACAAGATAGTTTTCATTATGACATTTTCATGCATATGTATCATGGTACAAAATTTGAAATGACATTTTGATTCACTGTATTCTTGGGAAACTACATTTATACCCCGTCTTGTTCATTCTGCCCATATGTTTACTTATTACTGGGCACTGTTTAAACACTGATTTGCAGCAGTGACCATGAGAGACTGATTTTCCCAAAAGTGATAAAGACCAACAAAGAAGCCATATTTACACCTGGCAACCTGGCTCCATTAATGGTACATCGTGATAGGGTACAGTGGCTAATGGAGACCACAGTGAGAGGACCAAACACTAAGTAGCTAGGAAGGCTCCTCTGAGGGGGTGATATTTCAGCCCAAACTGGAAAGTTGAGGCTAGCTATGGGAAGTTCTGGAACATTAAAGAACAGAAAAGATTATAAACACAGACTTCTGGGCTGAGAAAGTAGCATGGAGGGCTGGGGATCAATGGTCTGTGCTAACCTGGGGAGGTAGCAAAGGCAGGAACAGGAGATAGAATAAGGATTCTTCGTTGTGGTGATGTTGGTTTGTTTTGAGATGGTGTTCAGGGGATGGAGAACGGTGGTTGATAAAAAGGAAGTTGGAAAGCAAAAGCCACAGGTGAAGAGAATGTGTGCTTTGGCTTTGGTTATGTTGAATGTATGGTTCTGGTAGGTAGCCTAGAAAGAGCTGGGATATATATCTAAGGACACACAGAGGAGAGGTCTTTGCCTTCCCTGTCTCTTTTCCATCTTGTTTTGTTTTCAAGACAGTCTCCCTGTGTAGCCCTGGAAGTCCTGGAACTCACTTTGTAGACCAGGCTGGCCTTGAACTGAGAGATCCACCCACCTCTGCCTGCTGAATGCTGGGATTAAAGGCCTGCACTATTACCCCCTGGCCTCTCCCTGTCTTCAGAGGTTCTACTCCACGATTCTTCATTTCTTCAGCTGTCTCTTTTTTCCTGCTGGGAAAGTGGAGGCTCAGCTGTAGTTCTGTTCCTTTGGGTCTGAGTCTCCTTTGCTCAGTACAGTTTATGGGCTCCAGCTTCTTGGTCTTTTCTGCATGGCAGTAGCCTCTAGGGCATATATGCCATCCTGTCATTCTTCCAGCTCCCGCTGATAGCTTGGAATAAGCAGGAGCATGTTGGGAAGAAGGTCATTTCTGTTAGAGGGACACTGACCTTCTGATGGTGTTACTCAAGGTGAATGTTGGAGACACAGTCGCGATGCTGCCCAAGTCCCGGAGAGCCCTAACCATCCAGGAGATCGCTGCGTTGGCCAGATCTTCCCTGCATGGTATGCACCCCACTTCTGTTCCTCTGTCCACTTTGCCCTTCCTTCTTTTCTTCATTCTCGTGGAACTGATTCTGGTGTGGCTATTTCTTGTGGGCATCTTCTGGGATTTCTTTTTGCAAATCAGTCCTACCTAGCGCAGCCAGGCAGTGGTGGCGCACACCTTTAATCCCAGCCCTCTGGAGGCATAGGCAGGTGGATCTCTGAGTTCAAGGCCAGCCTGGTCTACAGAGTTGAGTTCCAGGAGAGCCAGAGCTACACAGAGAAACCCTGTCTCAAAGAAGAGAGAGAGAGAGAGAGAGAGAGAGAGAGAGAGAGAGAGAGAGAGAGAGAGAGAGAGAGAGAGAGAGAGAGAAGAAGGAGGAGGAGGATTTGATTCCTTGGGGCTGGAGAGATGGCTCAGTGGTTAAGAGCACTGACTGCTCTTCAGAGAATTCAGAGAACCTGGGTTCAATTCCCATCACCCACATGGCAGCTCACAACTGTCTGTAACCCCAGAATCCAACACAATCACACAGACATACATGCAGGCAAAACACCAATGCACACAAAATAAAAATACATTATTTTAAAAATTTGGCTGCTACTTCTTACCCAAAGGACACTGAGAGACATTCTGACACTCTTCATTTGCTTCCCTGAAAACAATTCTCTCCTCGCCCTTAACCCAACCTCTCTTCCCACCTCCAGGCATTTCCCAGGTGGTGAAAGACCACGTGACTAAACCCACAGCTATGGCCCAGGGCCGCGTGGCTCACCTCATTGAATGGAAGGGCTGGAGCAAGCCCATTGACTCACCTGCAGCTTTGGAATCAGCCTTTTCCTCCTATTCAGATCTCAGTGAGGGTGAACAAGAGGCCCGCTTTGCAGCAGGTGGGTAACAAAAAGGGAATTAGCCCCACAGATTTGTTCTAGGGCTACCGCCTCTGATCTCACTGGATCTGGCGTGAGGGCTGGAGTTTTTTCCATACCCCTCTCTCTGCCCAGAGACCTCAGAGAGACCTCATCTCCTGTCTGCAAACCAAGCCCTAGTCTTAGCTCAGCTCCGGTGCCAGTAAATGCTGTGTCTCTCTGATAGGAGTGGCCGAACAGTTTGCTATTGCAGAAGCTAAGCTCCGAGCGTGGTCTTCAGTGGATGGTGATGACTCCACTGACGACTCTTATGACGAGGACTTTACTGGGGGAGCTGACTCAGGTGAGGAGCATTTCGTGCCACCACTAGGGTGGGCTTGCCTGGTAGGTGTGATTCATTCTGAGCCTCCCAGATAGAACAGACTACCTAGGCTGACCTTGACACCTAAGGACACTCGGGTGGGGAACCAGCAGTTGGAAATGGAACAGCTCTTTTCTGTAGGTGCTGAACCAGCTTTCTTCTCTCCCTATGTGTAGTGGGTCTTATGGTTCTCAGAAAAAAGAAACAAGCCCAGAGAACCTAGGGCCTCTTCCCTTCCTCCTAGTACAGTCATGTTTCCAGAAAGATCTGTGGTACCCTTGCCTTTTTACCTCTTTGAGGTAGCTTTGGTTGGCTGTGGCAGGACAGACGAGTGAGTACCCAGCACCTCTCAGGGCAGTGATCCCAAGCAAACAGGAAAGCATGCTGGGCCAGAGTCGGCAGGATTCTGGCTTCAGCTCAGCATCTTTGTATTCTAGCCTGTGGGTCTTGCTTTGGGCCAATGCTTGCAACCCCAGGGGCTGTGCAGCTGTGCTTAGTTCCCCTTTCATCTTTCAGTCCTTGGCCTATGAGGCTAGCTTTCCCAGCAGCTTCTGGTGTCTGGCTTCTCAGGACCCCTGTCCCCAACCCCCAGCCCCTTGCCTTTGAAGACCACCTATTTATTACTACTCCTCTAGATAATTAACAAGGTTCCCAAGGCCAAACCTGCATTTAAAGCAGGCAAGAAGCTGCTAGTGTGCTCCAGAGGGGCTGAGTTAGATGCTTAAAGCCAGGATGGAGCCCTCAACCACAAGTATTTTCTGATTCTTTTTCTTTTTAATTGTTTTGTTTTTGAGAAAGGGCCTCATTATAGCTCAGGCTACTTAGTGTGTAGTCCAGTCTAACCTTGAAAGTGTGTCTGGAATCTTTGAGTAAATTTTTTACAGTGCATTGCTTTTTCTGATGGGCAGTCTCATGTTTAGGACATGCTACGTAGTGAGCTGAGTGCAGGCCATTCAGCCTTCACTGTGAGTAATGAGCAACCTGTGTATGCGCTTGCCTCCTTTGTTCCAAAACTCTTGTTCTAACACTAAAAGTATTATTAAAATTTCTAATCCACCATGAAAGAAACTAAGACATCAAAAACTAAGACCTGTTCAGGTTACCCAGCTCCTGCTGACACTCCTGTTGACCCCTGCCTAACAGCTGTGATAAGGGTGGGAAGTCTGTGTTCATGTGGCTTCCATATTGACCAGCTGAAATGAGGTTGGCAAAACTGTTTTGTTTTTCCTTCCCTTCACAGACATGGCTGGGCCTCTGGGGCCCCACCTCCAGGACCTCTTCACAGGTCGACGATTCTCCCGGCCTGTGCGCCAGGGCTCTGTGGAGCCTGAGAGCGACTGTTCCCAGACTGTGTCCCCAGATACCCTGTGCTCTAGTCTGTGCAGCCTGGAGGATGGGTTGCTGGGCTCCCCAGCCAGGATGACCTCTCAGATGTTGGGTGAAGAGCTGCTCCTTGCCAGACTGCCCCCCAGCCGGGAAAGTGCCTTCCGCAGCCTGGGTCCATTGGAGGCCCAGGACTCACTTTACAATTCACCACTCACAGAATCCTGCCTTTCCCCTACCGAGGAGGAGCCTGATTCTTGCAAGGACTGCCCGCTGCTCTGCCCACTGCCTGTAGGCAGCTGGGAAAGGCAGGCGCAAGTCTCTGATGTGGCCTCTTCTGGGGTCGTATCCTTAGATGAGGATGAGGTGGAGCCTGAGGACCAGTGATCCAGACATGCCCAGTGGTGGCATGTTTCCCCTGGCTGCTGCCTGGGGCAGAGCCTCTGTGGCCAAAATGTGGGCTCTGGAGCTCCGAGGGCTTCTGGGAGAGCTCACTTCTCCATTGTGTGTTTTGCATGAAAGTGTTTGGAGAGGAGGCAGGGGCCAGGCTAGGGGCGCATGTACTGCTTCCACTCTTGGGGTTTGCCGGGGCTTGCCCGGGACCCCTGGGGCATGGCTACAGCTGTGGCAGACAGTGACATTCATGTTTCTCGAATCCAAAATGCCGCATTTCCTCCTGGGATGTGAACCTGAGGGGGTTGTTGTGGCTGGGCTGGGAGGGTGGGAATGGAGGAAGCCTGGCCACCTCCTCTACCCTTCCTTTGCCCCATCTCCTCTGCTTCTCTCTTCACCCAAGTCCACGTGCAGTGCTTGACCGACCCACCTCCACCTGTGGGGCTGGCTCCTGCCCTCCTGGAGTCTACAGATTGAGCCATCCCCTAAGGGTCCCCTTGCCCAGCTGGGCTCTGTTGTGCTTCACCTCTCCATTGTCTCTAAACCTTTTTTTCCCTAAAGACAGGGGGTTTCTGGTCTGTTCTTTGAGCCGATCTTCTCTGGGAGGCACTGGAACAATGAAAGGGAGTGTCCTCCCCCCCTTTCTGTGACCCTCCCCCCCAGCCCTGGCCCATTCCCAGAATGGCAAGGTTGTGTGGGCACATAGGGTTCTCAGTAGGGCGGAACTAGAAAAGGAAAGGCTTTGGTGGCAAAGCTGGGAGTGCCATGTTCCTTCACAGAGCACCACAAGGGGGCCACCTGGGTAGCCAGTGGGTGGACAGTGGTGAGGATGTGGCTATCCTTGGGAAAGAGGGCCGTGCTATTCTTGGCTGAATGGAAGTCTGTAGCCAGTGTTAGGGGCCCTGTCCCAGACAGGGTGTTGATCAGGCAAAGGCGGCGCTGGGACACTGGGGTCAGTAAGTGGCTGTGGGATGAATCTCCTAGGCTTAGTGAGGATCCAAGATGAAAACATGAGCCAACAGCACAAGTGTTCTATACATGAGTGGCTAATTAGGTGTTTACTTTATTTATTGTTTTATTAAATTAATATAAAAATCTTTGTAAATTTCTATATACATCTTGTCATTGGAGGTTCCAGTATAAACCCATTTTAGTTCTGCCCTTTTCTCAAAGAGTGGGCAAGGGTCACATGACCCTACCTCATCCTGCCAGGGCACTGCTGATCCTCCGGCGGGGAGGTGCCCAGTTACATTCCAGGGGGATAGCAACCCACAGCTAGAGTGGACTTGGGCTCCAGCTTCTGCTTGCAGGAGGCACACAGGCCATCCAGTGAGGGCTTTACTGGCACTTATCATCACTGTCTGAAGGACTGCCCTCTCGTGGGAGGCCATGGCGGGATCTCGGCCCCCAGAGGGCATGTACTTCAGTGGTCTCTGTGTCACTGCTGCTGGTGGCACTATCCCGGAAACTGGCAAGGGGTGGCCTGACTTTTACACCCTGTGCTGTGACAGAGCCCTCAATAGCCTTCCGGAGCTGGAAAGATAAGAGTCAGGTGTGTGTTTCCTACTCAGACCCCTCCATCCCCTCCCCTGGGGGAGCCAGACAACTTCCATGCCATTCGGAAGTGGAAGTGACTTTGGCCCTGTCACCTCACCTCCTTTAGGGTCACAATTCCAATGAGTCTGCCGATGCTGGTAACATAAGCATGGTCCACTCCCAGCAATGAGAATATGGTATGGGTCTGCAGAGCAGGGAGAGGAAACACTGGGCTTCACATTCAAAGAGGCAGTGTGGAATCACAGCCGAAGGAGTTGTGGACAAAAAGGGGGTATATGGGATAGAAGGGGTATAGTCATGGGAGGCACTCCTGGAAGGAGCTGCCATGAGAATGTTCCTGTGTCCCAAAGCCTCAAGGCTGCATGTATTGCTGCTTCCCAAGCTGTCAGATGTGACCACCTTCATATTATCAGCGGATTCCATTTGCTGTCTTGAAAATAGCTCTCAGCATTTCCTGGAATTTGTTATCTACTGTTCTGGGTGTACATGTGAGCCTCTTGGCATAACAGGTGAATTGAGATGGGCAGGCACTAACCGCTTCCTGAGTACCCAATGTCTTATGTCTTAAGTAGTTTCTTATACTAAGTTATGGGATAGGGCTTACAGAATGTTCCCAATTTCCTCCACCTGGGGCACAGCCATACTTATAGAGAGGCAAGAGTCAGTGTGTGGTGGTTCTGGGTGTCAAAGCCAGAGACTCAGCAGCTGCTGGGTAAGTCTCCGACTCACTGAGCTGTAGCTCTTGTTCAGTTTTGTTTTTTGCTGGCCTTGAACTCACAGGACAGCTCCTGCCTCAGCCAGCCTTTTAAGTATTGGATTATAGGTGTGTGCTGCCACATCTATCTTAGAAATTCAGTTTTCTGGTGGTATATGCCTTTAATCCCAGCACCACTGAGGCAGAGGCAGGTAGATTTGTGTGTTCTAAGGCCAGCCTGGTCTACAGACAGCCAAGGCTGCACAGAGAAATGCAGTCTCAAAAAAACAGGGAAAAAAACCCCCAAAACCTCATTTTTTGAAGTCATGTTCCACATAGTTAGCAATCCCTTGTTATGTAATTTGAATCATACATGCTACAGACTAGCCTTAATTCCCCTGTCTTCCACAGGGGAAACACATCTTTACTATAAGGTATGTTATTTTAATCTCTTAGCTTGCAGTCATACAATCTGTCTCACCTTCTCCCAGGAGCCTATTAAATAGTTCCTTGGCATTTATTCCCTCTTCCTGCTCACTCCCGATCACAGTGAGTGAGCAGCCAATGTGCTTTTATAGGTTCGTGAACAACTTGTGCCTGGCATTCGCTAAGCTTAACCACTCCACTCCTGGGACATCTGTGCCATTCTCCCTGGGTCTGCCTCACTATCCTCATCAGGGCTGAGACAACAGCAGAATGAGTTTCCTACTTCCTGCCTCCCCCGTTTCCAGCTGGACTCATTCTATGGCTTTCTAAAACTTAAGCAGCACCAGGGAGTCCCTAGAATGGCCCATGAGCCCTTTCTTAAACTTACTCAGACTGGCTTGCCAGCCTGCCATTCTGCTGCTGTACCTAGTTCCCAGGCCCTACATCTCTTTTTATTTGATTAGGTTTTTTGGTTTTTTTGTTTGTTTGTTTGTTTTTGTTTTTATAAAATGGTTTATCTGTATAACAGCTCTGGCTGTTCTGGAACTCTGTAGACCAGGCTGGTCTGGAACTCACAGAGATTCTCCTGCCTCTGCCTCTTCTGGGATTAACTCCGTGAGTCACTGCTTCCCCCATGAACCTTTCTTTTTTGAAGTAAGGTCTCACATATCTCAGGATGAACTTGAATTAGTTCACAGATGACTGTGATCATCTGAACCACCATCTTCTAAATGTTAGCATTGCAGGCATACGCTACCATACTGAGTTTATGCCGCCCCTACTTTATAGATAAGGAAACCCAGGAAGGCTAAGTATCTTGCTTAACTCCTACAGCCGAGCTTATAAGCAGCAGGGGTAAAGACGATTTGGGTTACCAGTCTTGCTGTCACTAGGCACTTCGGCTCCCTGTCTCTACCCACTGTAGCTAGCTGCCACCTCGAAGTTCCTACATAGCCTCCTCACAGATTCTCACCCCCTGAAAGTGGGTTACTGCTAACTGCTTTCTTAATAAGTAGATTCTAGTTTAGAATCTA
This sequence comes from Phyllotis vaccarum, assembly GCA_033318265.1. Classification (NCBI taxonomy): domain Eukaryota; kingdom Metazoa; phylum Chordata; class Mammalia; order Rodentia; family Cricetidae; genus Phyllotis; species Phyllotis vaccarum. Next base: position 186,972,602 of record JARWLC010000002.1, read on the forward strand.
ATCTCTAGAATTCTAATCTTTCATGTTATCATTCCAGTTCTTTGTACTTTTGTTAGTGGCTCCTCAGTGGCTTCTTCGCTTCCTGTGACAAACTCCTACTTTGTTCTTCATTTTAATTTAATTGAATACCAGGGAGCCCGTTGGAGAGCCCAAATTTCTTGGGCCAGGGAACAGTGAACGGAAGTGGCAGGGACAGGACACCGTGGCCTTATGAAAGAATTCTGAGGGCAAGGCCAGATCTGGGCCCTGGATCTGACTCTGCCAAACTGATGCAGGCAAATGATTTTCTCATCGCGTGACTTAAGTTTTCCTGTTTTAGAATGGTTAGACAGGCTTTTGGGTTGGATTGCCTCTGGGTCCAGGCCCAGCTGCTACTTCCTAGGTGTGTGATTTTGGGCAGTTTTCTTCTTTTATAAAAACTGGAATGTTACAAACACCCATCGGCTAGTGTGGTTGTAAGAGATTAACTCGTGAAGATCTTAGCTTGGTGTCTGGCACATAGTAAGTACCCTGCACATCAGAATTCTTACCACCACGGGTATGTGTGACAGAATCAAGGGACTCACAGCTGGGTATGATGGTGTGTGCCTTTAATCTCCAGAGACCAAGGCAGGCAGACTGTCATGAGTTCAAGGCCTACTTGGCCTATGTGAGATTATGTCTCAAAAAAGGAAAAAAAGATGGCTGATGACTGAGAAAACTTTAGAAGTCTTGGGGAAGAAAGGCTTTAAGGTACAACTTGCATTACCTTCTGGCCCGTGTCGTTCCTTTGCCACAGCACTGTGCTTCCTCACTCATTTTGATATAAGGTCTTTTTCTAAAAGGTTCCAGGTTCCTTTATTTTTGCTGGTTTTTCCCCCTCCTATCCTTCTCATCATGAATGACCCCTGCTTCTACGTGCTATGCTGACTTTTTAGCAACAGTTTGTATCTAAGCTAGCCACCCAAGCTGAAGCCTTGGGACCATTGACCCATACCCGTCACTTCTGCCCTTACCTGCCAACCAGGGCTTACACACTAAGTCAGTTTAAAAAAAACAAAAAGAGTGATTAAAATCCCCCTTGGCTTTGGCTGGGCAGCCTGCATTCCCTACCTTTACATGGCAGCTTTCAGGTACACAGCGGTGCCAGCTACCTCCATCCATCTGTGCTTCCCTCTCCTCCGGCTACCTTCTGCCCAGCTGTTCTGAGGCTCTTCTGCCAGTTTCCCTTTGACTTGCTGCAAGCTGGACTCTCTGGGGTCTGACATTCCAAGCCCCCTACTGGTTCTCTCATCTTTGTTTATCTCCTCACTGCAGTGGCCTCACCCTTCTTGACTGTTAGCCTGTTTATTAGGTCTTCTTATCTGGCCTGTTTCTCACCCCCATCCCCCTCTTTTTTCCAGTGTGGGCGTGGATCAGCCTTGTTGGACTCTGGCAGCCTCCTGCCTAGCTCTGACCCTGGCCTGGCCTTCTGGCTTCCACCCAGTTCAAGCTGTGCCTTTGTTGCTGCTTTGGTTCAGAATTCCCCGGGGTGAGTCTGAGCTCCACCAAGGAGTAGGAAGAGGCTGAGTTCTGGCTCCCAGCTCCCATGGCCTAAAGCAGCATACTTTACAAATAGCATCAGGTGTACGGTTTCTCATGTCTTCCTCATGCACTATCACAGTGGTCTGACTCCAGGCCTACCCTGTCCTACCTTGTGCAAAGAAGTCCGCTCCACTAGCTGGAAGGGCGCGGGATCGATTTTGCAGTCGCTGAAGTTGACAGGTTCATCTAGTTGCTGTTCTTCCCACTCTAAGATCTGAGAGTAAGAGACTGATGATGAGGGAGAGGAAACTCGAAGTTCCTCTCTCATCTCTCTGAAGGCTGCTTTGCCCCTTTTCCTTCCTGCGATCCATTAGCCAAGATGACAGCACACCCAGGAAGTAGTCCAGGCTCTAATGGCATCTCACCTCCTCAGGACTCATCTCCACTTCCAGGTCTGAGTCACTCTAGAAAGAAGGCAGGGAGCCATGTGGATGTACCCCTGGCTCTGGGAGGCTTGTCCCACCTAGACCCCAGGCCTCCCTGCCTAATGCTCTTGAGCTGCAGGGGTGGGGCACACGTACCGCCAGGGAGATGCGGACCCGCTTCAGCTTGCGCTTGTCACAGGGTTCTGACTTTTCCAACTTTGTCAGAGCCAAAGCAGAGAGGAATTGAGGTTATGGGGAGAGGAACTCAGGAAGGAGGGCACACTGCAGGGGCAGAGCTGACAGGAGGGTGGGAGCTGGGCAGACAGGAGGATCTGGCCTACTCACTTCTGAAGTAGCCTCCAGAGGCGGACTGCCACAGAAGAGACTTCTGAGGGCAATGCCTGCTGACTCCATGTTGCCTGTGTTCCAAACCCAAGGTCCAGAGGGGCAAGTTGGATAGGGGTAAGGTGCAGAAGGTAAGGGGAGAGGCTCTCCAACTCTTGTCTACCTGCGTAGCCTTGTCCATTTGTGGTGGCTCAGGCTTTGTTTGAGGTGGGGCAGAAATGGCTCACCTGTGGTACTTTCCTGGAGGTTTGTGCTATTGCTGGGCCCTCTCTTTAGAGCAGGCTTCAGGGGCTTGTGAGTCTGCCCTTGGGATCCAGAGAAGGCCGAGTCCTCCGTGTTCACCTATATAGACAAGAAGGGACTAGGGGGTGGTTGTTCAGAACCTCCAAGATGACACTTGAGAAGTGTGTGTGGTGGAGCATTTTTCCTTACCTGGAAGCGGATGGACGTCTCAGAACTTGGGGGGCTCTCCTGATCTGATGGCGGTGACAACTGAGCTTTTCTTAGTTTTTGCATGTGCTGCCGCCGCCGTGCTGGGCTTAGCTGGGCCGTCAGTAAAGCTACTACCTGGGAGCGTTCGATGGAGCCCAGCAGGATCATGGACTCTGGACAGAAGAGAAAAGACTCAGAGGTGGGGAGTGAGCTCCTACTTCCCACACCCAAGCTGGGGCCCTGGACACACATTGTACATCTAAAGGGAAAACCCTGCCTGCCAACTGATGACCTATATAGGACAAGAAGACTGGTTGTGGGATCCCTAACCCTGCTCAGAACACCTGGGACCCCCTCTTGGTCTCACCAGAGGACTCTACTAGAGCCAACATACGGCCCTTGGTCCTGTGCAGTGCCAACCGCAGGTCCCGGAAGGTGCAGCTGAGGGCTACATGGGGTACATCCCGAACCATGATGTCTTCTACTCGCACCCGGTACTGCCTGGAGATAGAGTTGGGCATTCAGTGTTTGCTCAGCATGGAAGACTGGCCCAGAGTACCACCATCCCAGTGTCACGAGGACAGGGGACAGGAGTGGTGGGGCCCAGGGCAGTTAGTGTTCGCTCTCTTTTTGGGTCAGTAGAGGCCAGCTGCAGATCCCCCAGGGTGAGGGACCCTCTGCCCCAGACAGAGCAGAGCAGAGCAGCTAGGATCTCAGCCTTACTAGTTTGGGACCTTGCTGGAGGTGGGGTTGAAGGGTCCTGGGAGGCCTACCCCTCATTCCCACCCTCTTTGCACTGGGCCCTTCATACTGGTGGCGGCCCCAGCCCAGTTCAGGCAGGTAGGGCAGCTTCTTGATGCGGATGATGCTGTCATAGAGGGAGGGCTGCAGGCTCTGGGCAACAGCATTCGCCAGGATGACAGCAATCATGACAGGCAGAATGTGGGCAATCTGGCCTGTGAGCTCAAAGACGATCACAGCTGTGGACACCGTGTGCGTCACTGCTCCCGCAAGCGCAGCCGCCCCTGGGAACAGCCATGCTTAGTTTCCTCAGGGTGCTCAGTCCTCAGGAGGGTTTCCCTTCCCTGGGGCCGGTCCATGTTGCTTAGAGTCCCTCAGGATGACCACACACGGTGCTTAGGCCTATGGCCCTGCCAGCAGGGGGCACCAGAGCCTCAGAGTCTGGAATGACCAGGGGTCTCCCAATGCAGATACAGACTTGGCACACCGCTGGGACTGTAAACACATGCACAGCATGTGCAGTACCCTGGGTTTGATCCCCAGCACCACACAACAAACATAACTGGGTCCTCACCAACCACGGCATAGCCTCCAGGTACAATCCGGTAGGTGCTGCTATCTGTGTGAATCCCATCTGGGAACCAGGCAGCCATGCTTTCACCCACCAGCCGCCCAAATGCTGCTCCTTCAGGGAGGGTTTTAGGAAGAGAAAGAGGTAGTGGGGGACACTAGGAAGAGAGAGGGTCAGAAGGTGGGGGAAGGGCCAGTAGGTGATTTAGTACAGGGGCAGTCCCATAGGCGTAGGGGTTTGGACTAGAGTTGGGTCAAAACCCACTTTTGGCAAAGAAGGATCCACAAGGGCTAGCCAGAGGGTATGAAGGGTGCAGGCTGGAAGGCAGGCAGTAGCAGACTCACCAATGACAAAGACAGGCATGAAGGCTCCACAGGGTACTGGGATGGTGGTGGCCAGTGCAGACATCCAGAACTGTAGGCACAATGGGTTTAAAACAGAGGCTTCAGGAAAGCCCACCTTGCCCATCTCCCAGGCATGATCTTCCTAGCTAGCCCAGAGTCCCCAGAGGGGGAGAGTGAAGGAAAGAGTCTAGAACCAGAAGGCTGAGGTTCAAATCCTTTTGTCTGACTGCTTTGGCAGTTCTCTGTGTTTTGATTCTCCATCTTTAAGACAGGGATAAGGGTTCCTTCCTCACATTATTTTGAATACATGATGAGTGCTTAGGGTATCGCCTGCACCTAGTGGTCTGGGTAAACATTAGCAGTATATAGCCATGGAAGGAGTCTTACCTTCATGAGAATGAAGATGACCAGGGTGAGGAACACATTGGCACGTGGTGGGCTCCAGGCCTGTGAAGTGCTGGGTAGTTCTAGGTCCTCTACCAGGCCCTGGCGGACCCATGTCCGGTTGTCAAACAGAGTGACTAGGGTCTCTTTCTGTGAGAGCTAGAGTGAACAGTACTTCATTGGGGCATAGGACCCCAGGAAGAGGCCAGTAAGAATCCAAGGGAACAAGGGGTCCCAGTCATGCTGGGGCTGTTGGCATTGAAAAGGAATGCATCTGGGTGGGTGGAGAGTGTTACATTTCTGGAATAGGGGCTACCTGTCCAGCCATGAACTGTCCAAAGCCAGGGGGGAAGGTCAGAGTGGAGATGAGCAGAGTCACTAGTGCGGGGAAGAGCAGCCGTCTAGAGATAGATGTTTGAGAGCATAGGACAAAAGTGACATACTTCCCATGGACTGATCATAGACCAGTCACCCTTACATACCTCAGGACTAAGATCAGAGCAGGGCTTACATATCAAGGCACAGAGCCTGACAGTAGGTCCTTTTTATTGTGTTTGATGCAGATACAAGAGTGATGGCAGACTGGGATTACTCTAAGAGCTGGGAGTAGAGGGGTTCTTCTCTGACCCCATAGGGGGCAGCAACAGAAAACCCATCCCTAGCCCCTTCACAGACAAGTCTGAGCTGTGACTCTGTGACTGCCTCAGCTCTCAAAAGCCCAGCTGGAGGGCAAGTGAAATGAAAGCAAAAGAAGCCTCTTCCACTGTCTATCTGCCCTCCGTGGTGACTTAAGACAGAGCGGTGAGTCAGGTATGGTAGCACAGGCCTTCCAGCCTAGCACTAGAAGGCAGAACCAGGCCAGCCTGGGTAACATAGTGAGACCCTGTCTCAAAAGCAAAGGCAGTGTGGGGAGATTCTGTAGAAAGCAGCACTTCCATCCCAGGTGTCTTCCCAGTCTCAGTTCTCAGGCTCATTATGGAATAAAAAAATATCCATCCACACTGATCATGGGGTAAACTGAGGTACAAACACTATTTGCTACCTGGACCAGACCTGAAAATCTTTTATCCCAAGTGCCCCTATCATTGACTAAGGTTTAAAAGTAACTGATCCCGGTGGTTCCCATGTGTACAGGTCATAGCAACAGCTTGAAAACAGCTGACTTCATTTGAGAGACCTAGTGTCACACTGTAGCCATGGCTGACTTAGAACTTGCGATAATCCCGCCCCAGCCTCTGGAGCTGGGGTTATCAGTGCCTGGCACTACATGTGACTAAACTACCTAATTTTGACTGGGCCTCTACTTCAACCCTCAATGCCTCCTCTCCCCACACGTGGCCTTAGACAACCCAGAAGAGCCTGGAAAAGAGTCTGGGGCCAACATACTTCCTCATGAGGAAGCGGTTGATGGTTTTTTGCTTCCGCATCACCTGGACAATCTTCCGGTTCAGGTAGACAAAGAGAGCTCCCCCGAAGCCACTAGCAATACTGGAGAAGAAGAAGGTACCAGAGTAGAGGGGATGGAGGCCTTCTTGTGGGAACCTCCTTCCTGTCCCACACCCTCCTGTAAGCTCCTTACCCAATGACAGCAAAGGCTGGCAGTTCCTGTAGGTCAAAGGGGAAGTCGAGTCGGAACCGAGTTTTGAAGAGCGCAGTGATGGTTTCTGAAGGGAAGAGGTAGAGGGGTGGCAGGTAAACTGTGTGGCATTTGAATTACCTTAGACACCCTCACCGCCACCAATATTCCCACCTTCATCACGGTTCCAGACTGCCAAGACTCGAAAGATGAAGGCGCTGAATGTGGCTGCAAAGAAGCCCCGCCAGTAGTTCCTAACAGCGAAGAAGGTGGAGGTGACCTCAATGCTGAATAGGACCCCTGCAAGGGGGCATAGGACATTGCCCTTGAGGCCAGAGTCTGGTAGTGGCCTAGGGACTCACTCCCGGGAGAAGAAGGGTTGAGGAGGAGAGGCTGGATGGGCTGCCTATGCCAACTGGAGCCATGCCTACCTCCAATAGGTGCTGCAAAGCAACAGCCGACTCCTACTGCGCACGCAGCAGCCAGCATCTCTGTGTTCCTGGATTCGTTCTGCCAAGGGTGGGAACACAGTGTCAGTTTGGGCTTAGCAGCTCCCCTTCCCCAGATCTTAGGGTTCTCTTCTTACCTCATAGATACCCCCAAAGAGGGAGAGGAACTTGCTGAGCAGGGCAGCACACATGCTGGCAATGTGCACAAAGGGTCCCTGGAGGTAGGGGTTGGTCTTGAGTAGGGATGAGGCCTTCCAGACCTTGGCCTGGCCTTTTCTTCCAATGGGAGGGGCTCCTTCAGCCCCCAACCTGCACTTACCTCTTTGCCAAGGGGCATCCCACTGCCCAGGGCACAAGTTAGCCCAATGACCTTAGCTACAAAGGTCTTGAGGGTGAGGTATTCTTTTAGCACCACTCCCCGAAGGATGGTTTTCATCTCAGGGATGCCAGATCCTGCAGAGGTACATATCCAGGAAAGTGGTCTGATAATCCTCTTTTAGAAAGCCTGAACCTTCCCCAGCCCCTCCTATCCTACCGACAGCCTGTGGGGCCAGGATCTGGGTGAATCCAGCCGAGAAGGTGATGAGGACAACAGGGTAGGTAACCCAAGCCAGGTACTGGAGTAAGATGTTGGTGTTTAAGCCCCGGGACATCCATTGTTGAGCTGTGGGCACAGGACATGCTTGTTGGACTTCCAGTACACATATCCACACCTAGCCTGCTGGGACACACTGATATGACAAATACACAGAGCTGGGGCACTGAGAGAAGGGAAGGTCCTGAAAGGCATTCCCTGGGACAAAGCCCATCATAGATAAGGCCGTTAGAGGGCAGGCAAGAAGGTGTGGCCTATTGCTGGTAGCAGTAACTATGCCTGGAGATGGGCAGTCAGCCTGGCCAGAAAAAAGTGGCTAGTAGCCAAGTTACTTAAACAACTGTGGCATGGAGGAAACAGGCTGGTCCTTCCCAGCCTTTGCCCTCACCCTGTAGACAGACGGCGATGGCATAGTCCATGGCCCAGCTGACCAACGCCATGAGGAGTCCCAACAGGACCAGGAAGATCCAGTCTTCACCAACCCGGGACACTAGGAACTTGTGGCAGCGTACAGAACAAACTGGAAGCAGGGAAGGGAAGATCCATAGAGAAGCTGGTACCACGTGCGCCTCTTCTCTGCCTCCCCCCTATGGGCTACTCTAATGGTCTCTGCCTCCCCCAGTTCAGATCTCACTTCGGCATCTGGCACAGCGGCTCTGTCCATATTCCAGGAGCTCTGGGGGAGCCCGAGGAGAAGGGGACCCCTTCCAGGGCTCAGGCCCTCCCAGGCGAATCCGAGCAGCTTCCTCTTTGGCAAAAGCTCCAAGTTCCTGAGTATACCGGCCATACATCTGAAGCAATAGACAAGATGTGGCATTACCATGTGTGGCTAAGGTGGAGATGCAGGGAGAGTTACTGGGCCCTGACCCCTCCCCCCTTTGCTCAGCTCCCACACTGTGTACCCCATCTTGAATCCAGTTTTGACTCAGGCTCAGAGTGTGGGAACAATGCACATTGTAGACTGTGGGGGCTGTCCTGGCCAGAGTGGTTGGGGACAGACAAGGTACAGGGACACAACTCTGGGGGTGGCAGAATAATCAGCCCTCTTCTAGCAGCCAGGGATGAGAGCTCTGGGGAGAGGGGGAAGGGTCCAGAGGAGGGAAAAGATGGAAAATCCTAAGGCACAGTCTAAAAGTGGGAGGTAGGAAGGTCAGAGAATAAGGATGGTCAAGGGCGTATGAGCAACAGTAAACTGCTGGTGGAGCTGAGGGCAGCTGAGTTGGACCTAGGAGGTCCCGGCCCCAATCCTTATCACATTCCTGCTGTGCCTTTGGCCTGGGACCAACTCACCCACCCTAATCCCCTTGTCCTCACCCTCCACCCCCGAACCCCCACCAACCCGTTGGCCCAGCTGAAAGTGGAAAGCCTCTTTGAGTGGGTAAGGCAGTGTTGGATGGTTTCAGTCCTACTCTGGAACTGCATTTGGGGCCAGTGACAGGTCTGGGGGACCGCAGAGGCTGTGTAGATGGCAAGGCTGGGACTGTGGATATGAGGCTGATGGGAAGGGAGAGAATTATGGCTGGACCTGCCAAGCTGGGCATGTGTTGGGGGGTGGGGAGGAGTAGATTCTGGCTGCCACCCGCGGAGCTTCAGGACACAAAGGGCTCCTGTTGGGGTTGGGGTTTGTGGGGGGGGGCAGGGAAGACAGAGACACAGGATGAGACATAGTGGAAAGGGAGAAACAGAGGGAGACAGACCAGAGTGCTGAGAGCAGGGAGGAGGAAGAAGACTGGAGTATAGAAACAGCAGGTGGGAGGAGGTGAGGCAAAGACAAAAGGGTAGGAGGGGAAGTGGGAGAGGCCAGAGCAGGGAGAGCCTGACCCTGAGAACTCAATTCACAGACACAGGGAGATGGAGCGGCGGCTGGTGCAAAAAGAGATATCATTTCAGAGGTTAGGTGCCTGGCTTCCACAGCCAAATGCCCCTTTCCTTGACCCCTGGGTGGCGAGGACAACCATAGCCAACAAAAGGCTTGCCTCCCCTAGCGTCACTCTGCCCGTACCTACTACCTCTCCCAGTTATCCTGTTTCATAGAGTCTCTGGTAGTAATTGGGCACCTCCCTGACTCAGTTACAATCCAGGCCGTCTCTTAAGGAGGTTCCTCCCTGCCACCCTCCTGGGCAAATTCCAGCCTAAGCTGATAAAAAGGAGCCATACAGCCGGTTTCTTTCCTTTGGGCCCCCCACCCTAGTGACATGGTGATGGACGGCTTCTCAACAGTGGTGGCCATGAGTCATCTCAAAGCTCAGGACCCCTGCTTCTTATGAGGTCAAGGGACACTCCATGGGTGTGGATGTTGGCGGTGGGGTACCTGCCTAGATCCAGCTAGAACAAAGATTGTAATTCGCACACCCAATCCTTCTTCCTGCATCAACCCTAAGTAAGGCTTCAGTCCCCAGGGTGACAAACCACCAAAGCCACCTTTCCCAAAAGTTCTTGTCAATGCTGGACTTTGAACCTATAAAGGCAGAGGGATAGGTTTGGATTTGATCATTTGCCTACGGTCTTTATGCCCAGCTTAGTGCCATGCCATAGTAGGAGCACAGGGAGGGTGTTGAATGTGGATAGGCATGTGGAGAAAGTTCAGAGGTCTGGATGGTACTGGGAAAAGGTACTGGGGTGCTGTAACTTGGGCTCGAGAGGTTAAGTGGAAAAAACATAAAGGTGTATGCTGAAAGGAGTAAGAAGGACACCTGGGCCAAGCACCTGGTGTCATTGTCCTCTGCAGGCCACCAACCTCAGCCAGAAACCAGCAAGCAGCTTTCCAACACCCCGAACCTGACCCTACAGCCTGTAGGATCCCAAACCTCAGTTTCCACAGCTGAGGAAGGCTGAGGTCGGGCTAGGGTAGGCCGCCTGTCCTCACACTTCTAGGGCAACCTGCAGCAGTGGTGCCATAGCTCACCCCTTATGTTTCACTTACCAGGGTCTGCTCATACTGCAGCGCCCGAGGCTCCATCCCTTCCCCCGCCGCTGCCGCTGCGGCCGCCATCTCGGTGCACTGTCCTCTTGCCTCCCTTGGCTTCTTCGGCTCTGGCCTTGACTCAGCTCCCGGCCCGCTGAGCCCGCGCCCGCGCCCGTCCCGTCCCCTCAGCCCCGGCGGCCGAGTGCAGAGTGCGACGGGTCCCGGGGCGAGCTCCGCAGGCTCAGCCTCCCGCTAGCGTCCCCTCCTCGGCGGGCGGGCCGAGGGCGGTGCCCTGCTAGCTGCTCCGCCCTGGCCCATCTGCAGGGTCCGGGTCCGGCTGGGGTCTGCGGTGGAGCGGCCTCCTGATCTCCGGGGAGGCGGCAGGGGGCGCTTACAAGGCGATCTCGGACCCCTTCTCGGGGGCGGCGTGGGCTGACCCAGCCCCGAGAGGGTGTGGGGGCCGGGCGGGGGCGGGTCCGCTGGCACGTGGAGGGGACGGGCTCTCCGGCAGCTGCAGCGTTGTGCTGGAGAGCTGAGATGTAGTGACTCCAGGGCTGGGGCAGGGGGCTGCTGAAAAGACTAACGCGGGCTCTCCAAGCTCCAGCACGACTACAGCAGCCTCTGCTTTGCGCTTGCAGGCGACTCAGACGGATCCGGGAGGATTCCTGAGAGCCTGCTGCTCCCTTATCCCCACCCTTTCTTCTTTCTCCTTCTTTTCATCTGGGTTCCCCCGGGAAGGTGCACCTGGAACTGCTAGGCCTGGAGAGAGGGGCGGAGGTGGAGGTGGGAGGGGACGGGAAGGGGTGAGGCCCGAGGGAAGGGAGCTATTGGTGCGGGGGGAGGCCGCTCCTGGGAGGCGGGTGTGGGGGGGGAGCAGAGGTCGCTCCTCCCAGGGATCGCCTAAAGGGGGAACTTGAGTAGCTGCTGACGACTGGAGGAAGCGGCTTACTGGGGCTCCACATTGTCTTTCTGGGTTCTTGGAGGGATAAGAACAGTGTGGCGTGGGCACAAAGAGGATGGGTAGTGATAGACTGGTGCCACCGGAGAGGATGGTGTCTAGAAATCTGTGTAGAAAGAACAGTGCCGGGATGAAGACTCATTGAGGAAACTGGGTGCTCAAGGGAAGGGTACGATGGCCAGTCCGGGGGGTGGGGTGGGGTGGGATGGGGGAGGCTGCAGTGAGAGAAGGTAGCACGTAGAAAGCGGCCGTCTCCCAGTGAAAGGCCAATGTCGGGTGAAGGCGCGCTAGATCAGTGTCCAGAAGAGGGTAGTATAGTGGGGTGACAGGCAGTACCAAGTTCAATTGGCAGTGTCCTAGTGGATCGGAGTGTGAGGTTAGTGCCAAGCAGGGCCAAGGGAAGACGAGAGTGCTGCGGAGGTGAAGCCCCAGGGGAGGGCACAATGCGGGTTTTCCTTTCCCTGGGAGTGACATCATGGCAAATTCCCAAACCGGACAGACCCGGCTCGGGTGACGTCTAACTGGTCAGAGCCAGCTTGGACCAGCGTGGGGGACCTTGGTGGCAGTCCGAGGGGCTGGGCACTCGCTGGGCGGGCGTTTTGCGGGCGAGGTTCTGCTCCACCCGTCAGCAGCACGGACTGTGCCCTCGGCCGGCTTGCGGACCGCAGGAAGGGCTAGGGCCGGGCTTCTCTGGGCCAAGGATCAAGGTTCCTGGCTGGGTTAGGCCCCCGAGCTTTCCAAGCTTCGGGATCCGGGGTCTGAAGAGGGCGCCGTAGAGCGGCGCGGTACCCGCCGGGGGTGGGACTCAGTCTGTCCCCGCCTTGGGCGGAGTCAGCGGGCTTTGAGACTCGCCCACAAGGCCCGAGCTGCTCCGAGGTGGCCTTTCCCGGCGGAAGCTAAGAAGCCCCGAGGGGGAGGCAGCGGAAGTGGCTGCGGTACTGCAGCCTGTGCGCATGCGCCGTCTGCCTCGTTGCGGCTTTTGGGGCGGTACTCTGCCCTATCTTTTTATCCACGTGAAGGGGTGCGCGAATTTCCAGTGGTGGCCGCGCGCTCCGCACCTCTGCAGCTCTCGTGCCCCTTACGATGGCGGGCATTCTGTTCGAGGATATTTTTGATGTGAAAGACATTGACCCAGAAGGCAAGAAATTTGACAGAGGTAAGGGGTGTACGGGAGTCAGGAGGGGAAGAGGCCAACATGCCTACCCAAGTGGTCCGTCCCGCCCTCTCGGTACCTTCCTCAGGAAACAGTTTTTTTTCATAAATGAGAAACTTTGAGACAGCTTTTCTTATTATATATGTGGTGTCTGGTGCCTGAGTGGCCCGTAGCTTTGGTGCTGGTAAAGCCGTGGGCACCTTTCTAACTCCTTATTCAGTATTACGTGCTGTACGGTCCTCCTTTCTCGTACACTTTTATTATAAGAGATAGATGGTGCCACCTATTTTGTTACTTAAGGCCATGCCATGCACGAGTTACCTGCCTGTCTTCATAACCCATAATTTTTATTTTCCCAAGAATTGTTAGCTCTTTGCGAAGTCCTTTCTGAATTTCATCCAGCTGACTGCTTGGTGTATTTATTTACCCAGTGATCCGGAAGTTGGTTCTTCTTGGTGTCACTTTGCATAAAGACGATTTTTTTTCTCACTGAGACAGTCTTTCTGAGTAGCTCTGGCTGTCCTGGAACTCGCTTTGTAGACCAAGCTGGCCTTGAACTCACAGAAATCTGCCTACCTCTGCCTTCAAAGTGCTAGAATTAAAGGCATGTGCCACCTCCGTCCAGCATTTTATTTTATTATTTTTAAGACAGGTGCCAGTTCCCAATACACCCTGCCGATTCCCTCAGCAGAGTGCCTACCAGGATAAAGGAATCTCTGGACAAGTGACTATCATGTTTAGTCTAAACCATCTAGGCATGCTTAGAGACTAGAGATTGGTTGCTGCCAGAGAAATTTTGCTTCTTTCTTGGGATCCTGTCACCTGTTGAAGTTTTTACTTTTTTCCTTTTTCGTGAATTTAATTTGGATTGCACTTGTGCTACTGTGATGCAGAGCAAAGCTAGTGGGTGTGGACCTATTGGATAGTGTGTCCTATTGCATTCTATCCCAAGATAGCATCTGAATTATGTCTGTCACTCTTTCCCAGTATCTCGGCTGCACTGTGAGAGTGAATCTTTCAAGATGGACCTAATCTTAGATGTAAACATTCAGATTTACCCCGTAGACTTAGGTAAGTATTGAACGCAGGCAGTAAATAGTAAGAGGTTTTTGGTATTTGGTTTTTCCTTCTTCCCTCTGATAATGGTGCTCTCACTTTTCAGGTGACAAGTTCCGATTGGTCATAGCTAGTACTTTGTATGAAGATGGTACCTTGGATGATGGTGAATACAACCCCACAGATGACAGGCCTTCCAGGTGAGGCAGTAGTGAAGGATGGGCTAAATAGATAAGTAGCATATTGAAAGGTCTTTATTCTAGGAAAAGACATTGTTGCACTTAGAATTCAGACAGCCAGAGCTGGGTGAGATGGTTTGTGTAATTCCTGGACTCAGGACATACAGTAGGGGGATCAGGAGTTCAAGAACGCTTTTTTGGCTTCACATCAAGTCTGAGGCCAACCTGGGCTCCAAGAGACCCACCTTGTCTCTAAAAAATTTGAGAAAAATTTCAAACAACCAGCTCTTTTACTTACTGACAGCAGTGAGTATTGGAGACAGTATCTCACTTTGTAGTCCTGGTTGGCCTGGATTATGTGGACCAAACTGGCTTTGATCTCAATGGTTGATGCTCCCCTGCCTCCTCAGTGTCGGAATTAAGGTATGTACCACACACCCTGCAGGTGTATCTTTTTTAGGGCTGAGAAAATGATTACATAGTATCCTAGATTTTGGAAGGGAACTTGTGATAGAATAGAAAGACTTAATCCCAGCACTTAGGAGGCAGAGGCAAGAATAACTCTAAATTTGAGGCCGGCCTGGTCCACATAGCCGTGACTACATACTGAATTTTGATTTCTCAGCTCTCTTATTGTTAACCTCCATTTCCTCCTCTGTAAACTATAGATGGTCGTGACTAGCTCACTGAATTGATGTGAGAGCCAAATAAGAACGTGCTTCTTTGGCATTTCTTGTTATCAGTTTCAGGTTTAATTAATTAATTAATTAATTTTTATCTTTTTGGTTTTTCGAGACAGGGTTTCTCTGTGTGTGTAGTTCCTGGCTGTCCTGGAACTGGCTCTGTAGACCAGACTGGCCTCAAACTCAGAGATCTGTCTGCCTCTGTCTTCCAAGTTCTGGGATTGCAGGCATATTTTACCAATGCCTAACTCAGCTTCCATTTTTAAAGGTCTCGTATGCTATTGGTTTCTGTGAAGGATAACTTTGCCGGTTGTTTGCAGGGCTGACCAGTTTGAGTATGTGATGTATGGGAAAGTATACAGGATTGAGGGGGATGAGACCTCTACGGAAGCAGCCACGCGTCTGTAAGTAACGTTGTCTGGGAAGCCCTTCCCCTCCCTGTTCTAAAGTTGGCTTCCACTTCTGCTTTAGGTCCATTTTTTTTTCCCTAGTACTCCAAGCCTAGGCAGAAGAATTTGTCCTGGGAACTGTTTCCAGTCTGAATATTGGTTATGTCCACCTGTTATTAGTATTTCAAGGCTTTGCAGTTCACAGACTGGTGGTCATGCTCTGTGAGGGACAGCAGAGACGCCTTGCTGGCAGACTACAGGCAGCATTTCATGACTAGGCCTTTTTGTTTTTATTTTTCTTGTGTATGGGTTGCTACTCTGTAACACAACCCTTGGCTCTTTGCTTTTTCTGCCTACTTTTTCTTTCTTTCTTTCTCCCTCTTTTAAATGGTCTTAACATGATATGGTGGCTAGAATCTTGAAGCTGAGAAGTAATGTGTAAAAGAACACCCAGGGGAAGCTTTTACATACAGAGTTTGAATAGCTGGTGTGGTGGCTCAGGCCTTTAATCCCAGCAGCACTCAGGAGGTAGAGGCAGGTGGAACCCTGAGTTCAAGATCAGCCTGGGACAGAGTGAGTTCCAGGATGGTGAGGGCCATATAGTGAGACCCTGTTTTGAGAAAAAAAACAAACAAGACTTTTGAGTCTAGTGTCTAGTTTTCTTTTTTCCCTTTGTACATTTTTTTTCTCCTTTAATTTCTTTTTTTCTTTTCTTTTCTTTTCTTTCTTCTTTTTTTTTTTTTTTTTTTAGACAGGACGTTTCTAAGTAGCCTGCTGCAGGGATTAAAGGCATGAGCAACTCTCCTCGTTCCTTAGCACTTCAAAAAAAAGTATTTATTTATTTATTTGTGTGTGTGTGCGTGCTTGAATGCACCTGGGTCACATACAAACACCAAGCTCAGGCATGAGATCACCAAGGTCTGAATGGGGTATTGGACACCTTGGCAATAGAGTTATAGGTGTGCTGGGGGTGAATCCAGGTCTTCTGCATTCTTCAAGAAAGTGATCTTAAGGGCTGAGCCAAATCTCCAGCCCCTACCTCAACAGTCCAATAGCTGTCTGTACAAAATTGCAATGACTGGGATGCCTTCATTTGTGTTCTGCTCTCCTGCTTTGGGCATAGCAGCATTTACTCCTTCACTAGCGTAGACAACACTGATTTGGGCGTGTCTGCATTCAATCTTGTCCTGATCCTTGTTTCCTGATGACAGAATACTAGGGGAGTGCCTTAAAAAAAAAAAAAAAAGGATGAGCTACTTCAGAGCTCAGACTCAGGACCCGAGGCCTTCTGTTTCAGCTCTGCGTATGTGTCCTATGGGGGCCTGCTCATGAGGCTTCAGGGTGATGCCAACAACCTGCATGGATTTGAGGTGGATTCCAGAGTGTATTTGCTGATGAAGAAACTGGCATTCTGAACCTCGTGGGAAACCAGCTTTGCTGTGTTGTCGTCACTCATGTCATGGACGTTGTTCAGACTCGAGTAGAAGCTGACGGTGGTCGCCCGTGAAAGGGACTGGGCTCTGTGTCCACTGTGTACATCTTCAGTTTGTCTGAATTCAATGCCAAATTGGCGTTTGTAAAAGGCCAAATGGGAGAACTTAGCACAAATCTGAAGTTGTGAACAATTTTTTTTTTTAAATTAAAGTTTACTTTTTCAGACTCTTCTCCTGAATTGGGAGTGGGGGCATCCAAGGTTTGCTTTTGCTGTGTAGCCCAGGCTGGCCATGAATGTGATCCTTCTGCCGCTGCCTCCGGAGTTTCTGGGATCACATCACACCTGGTTTATGCAATACTGGATCTCAAAACCAAGGCTTTTCTGTGTGCTACAAAGGAACTACCCCCCCTGTGTGTGTACTTCTATCATCTGGGTCCTGGGAATTGGACTCAGGTTGTCAGAAGGAATTCCTTTACCACTGAATCTTTCTTTGCTCGCCCCCAGTTGTCTCTGGATATCCTGGGTTTGTCACGAGCTGGTTGCCCTGCTGAGATGCCTAAAGTGTTTCCTTCCTCATCTGTTTACAGTCTTTACAAGAGGTGTTGGGAATAGTGTTTAGGGAAATGGGTTGAAAATGAGGATCCTCAGCAGGGAAGAACAAATTTTTTTTGAAACCTTCCACTGTAGGTGTGTGAGATTAGAATCTTTTAATCATTCCAGAGAGTCAAGATTTTGAGGGCTTGAAGAAAATGGACTAGATTACAGTGGGGAGACTCATTAGAAATAGAGATAGATAGAATGTCGAAAGTAGACAGTAGGCTGTCCCAGCAAAGAAGGAAGACTTAAGTACATAAGTGTTTTGCTTGTAAGCTTTAAAAAAAATTTCAAATGTGTGAGAGAAAGAGGGAGAAGATAGTATTGAGGAGTCACTTTCATTACCATCTGGGTCCCATGTGGGTCCCAGAGATTGGTCAGACTGGATAAGGTCACCTTTAGTTGCTAAGGCATCTTGCCAGTGTACCCTGTGCATGTGTTGGTGTGGAAGGAGTGATGGAATCAGCTGCAAACAGTGGTTTGGTTTAGACTTTCGGCTTTGGTTTTGATGGTGCCGGGATCAAACCCAAGGGTTATTAGTCAAGTGTCAACATCACTGAGCTGGATCTCAAGCAATATTTTTAAAAAGTTTTTTTTAAAGGTACAGAGTCTGAAATCCCTGCTGACCTGAATCTTGTATAGCCAAGGGTGACCTTGAACTTGGCATCCTCTTGCCTCAACCCACAATGTGCTGCACTTATAGGACTGCACCTTCACACCTAGTTTCAGGGTTAGTTTTAAGAGGGCAGATTCCAGATTGATTTATGTTGTAGAAACCAGTTTCTCAGATTGGTCTGTATCAGGTGCCTGGAATGTCACATCCTCACTTTGTCTTCTGACCGCTGAGAGCCTCTGGCTTATCTTGTTCTGGCTGTCGGCTCTTCTGTGCCCTAAAGTGTTTGGTTTGGTGATTATGGGTTTGTTTTTATTGTGCTGAGGATTTAACTCAGGTCTTTGTGTGTGTGTGAGGCAAGAGACCTACCACTGGGCTGTGTCCCTGCCCTTGGACTCAAACTCCTTAGATAGCTGGAGGTGGCCACAAGCTCCTAATCCTCTTGTCTCTACCTTCCTAGTGTTAAGTTCACAGGCATGTGCCGTCACGTCCAGCTTTTTTTTTTTTTTTAAACCTTATTTATTATTTGTGTGTGTGTAAGTGTGGATGTCAGCATGTATGGCACGCAGTTCTGGGAGTTGGTTCTTCTCATTTTCATGGGCACCAGGCATCAAATTTAGGTCAGGCTTGCACATTAAGCACTTTGACCTACTGAGCCATCTCATTCACCCTAAATTTATTTTTAAATGTTGTTTTACCTCCTTTAGTGTTAGAACAAATTACAAACTATACTTATGTTGTCCTAGAGTTAGTGTAGGTGAACATTTGTGTAAAACACACAGATTTTGATAACGTTGTTTTAGCTTTGTTCATTTGTTGATTCCTTGTCCGGGTTCTGCCCTTAGGGACACCTGGAGATGTTTGAATTGTCATCTCCACCACCAGCTCTGGTCTTCTACTCAGAGCTTCTAAATTTGCTCTCCAAGGACGTGGATGTCTCTGTATTACATAGACTCACTGAAGGACTATCAGACAGGGCACCATACTGGGTAGATGAAGGCTATGTGGCCATTGGGAAGCCTGTCTGGCCTTGGTATCTTGATGTATAAAACAGATGGATAATACAGAGTTATGTGAGATTCTGGGATACCTACTGCCTCTGTGAAGAATACCTTTCCTTGCTTTTTTTTGTGGCAGTGTTTGGAGCTCTGAAGTGCTGGCTTCTCTGCCTTCACTTTGGTATGAGTGAGGAAGAACTCTCAGCTGTCTCACAAACTCTGGAGTAGCAGGTTGACCCTAGCGTTACAGTTTTTGTTTTGCAAGTGGAAATGCAGATGTAATCTAGCACCAACAAAGCACTTAATTGCAAAACCCCAGAAGTCTGCCTTCATTTTGGGGGTTCTCAGTGGAGTCAATGATGGTCACACAAGCTGCTTTTTAGATGCGTTTGTGGAAAGTAGAGCCTCCCACTGCTCTGTGCTTGTCCTGCTGTGTGAGCTGTGGAGCCTGAGTCTTGCCACTTCCTGCACTTCCGCCTGACCTCCACAGGAGGGAAGCAGGAGCCCGGGCCTGACTAAGCTCCTGCTGAGTTGCTGATGCCCTTTGCCGTTTGCTCAGCTGCCACATCCAGGTCTAGTCTTTCTGAACCACCTGCTCAGCCTTACCTGGGCTGTGGAGCTCATTCCCAGGCTTCCAGTTAACGTCCTTGGGAGGTGGGGTCAGGAGATCTGTTGTTCCAGTGAAGAACATTACTCCCTTGATTTTTGGATGCTTACATTCTCTTACAGGCTCAGCTTTTGTCTCTAAATAGGGGCAGCCTTTCTAACAGGTAACTTGCTATTCCTTTATCTAGAGCAGTGTCTCTTGACCGAGCAGTCTCACTGGGACAGTGAAGGGGATTAGGGCATTGAAAGGGCCTTAAAATTGAAGCAAAGGAAACTACCTTTTTGTTTTCTTATACAGTGTTAATCCCTACCATGGTTCAAAGGCTAGCCCAATCTAAGCCGTTGTAGAAAGCACATACAGAGAATTAGGGATTTTCAAATTTATACAGAAAGTAGACCAAAGATAACTAGCTGCTCTGATGAGTATTGCGGATAGGTTTTTTTTAAAAAGGGAGCTCCTAAAATATAATGATAGCCTGTCCTGTGTGTCCGTTTCCCAGGACTTAGGTACGGCTGCAGTTGACTTTCAAGCCTCTCTTGGGAAAGGCTAGTGCCTGAGAGACGTCGCAAATGCTGGCCATGCCTGAGTACCTTACGCTTCCTGAGACAAATTCTGGGAGTGGGGGTCCATTGTAATTGGATGAGGGCTGGTGGAGTTAGGCACAGTGGTAGAGGGATCAGGAAGTGGGTGAAACTGGGGTGGAGACCTAGGGGTGGGCAAGGTAGGTAAAGGAGGGAAGAGTATCTGTCCATCAGGAGCATGGACTGGAGGAGGATATCCACTTTGGAGGCTGAGTGGTAGGGAGCCTTTGTTCACAGCTCCTGGCAGAATGTCTGGGGCTTCCAGGGTCTGAAGTGAGGCCATAGCAAAGAGCCCATGAGTTCCATTCACAGGTCCGTGTGTCCTGTTCAGGTATCCAGGGATTTGGTCTGGGAACCTGGAGGTTTGATTCAACTGACTCTTGGTTCTGAGTCCTTGAAGCCTGCTGAGAAGCCCAGGGCCAGTAGTTCTGGCCAAGACACTGAAGTTTGTCTCCAACAATCCAGAAGTCCTGTTTGGGAGCTTGTTTAGTGTGAGGAGTTGGGAGGTACTGCTTGGGACAGCTGTGGTGAGCAGGGCTCTTCTGACACAGAGGGTGGGGCCTTCGACCAGCAGCAGGAAGCGTACCTTTCCTCGAAGCAGCTGTTGCAAGCTCAAGAAGATGGCATTGGGGTCCTTGTGAGCTGTGGTCCTGCCCTGTGGGGGAAGCTGAAGGCAGAGGATGGGCCTGAAGCCAGAGAGCAGGTCCACATACCAGGCCTCTCTTGACTAAAGAGAAAAAGTTCATTACCGGCAGCCAGGTGTTATGGCTGGGAGGCAAGACTCCTTATAGGCCAACCTTTCTACACTGAAGATACCCAGAATCCCTTGTCTCCCCCAGGGCTTTAAAGGGACTGGGTAGGAGGGAAGTTTCAAGAGGTCTCCTGACTGCGGACTTACTTGGGTTCCTAGGAGGCCCTGCAGGGCCCCCAGGAGGAGGCGGACCTGTCCAGAAAGCTGTGCCAGGAGGGCTGAGAGGCAGGAAGGTTCCAGCTGTCCCCGTGCTGCCATGACACCCTCTAGTAGAAGAGTCACTGCCCCTAAGATGTCCTGTGCCTTGGTCTGTTCCTGGGAAACAGGAGAGAAGTAGACCGCTTCAAAAACGTGTTAATAATGGGTGGGGAGCCCATAGGAGTAGCCAGCAGAATGAATCATAGGAGCTGAGAATTGGACAGGATGAGGGTCCCACCCATCACAGGAATTCCTTCAGTCTCCTAACGACTGGCCATTGGCCTCTGCCTCAGGAACTCCAGTGTCCATCAGGCTAGCCTGGTCTTGCATGGACTTTCTAGACAGCTACTGCATCGTGATGCAGCTTTTAGCTCTAGGCTGCAGTTCTGCAAGCCTATTTCTGCTGCAAAGCTGTACTGCAGTATTTCTAAGCATAGCAACAAGACTGTCACAGTAACTACAGAGATGATGGGAAGGGACCTAACAAATGGCAGAGCTGGGTAGGGTATATGGGGCATGCCTGCAATCCCAGCACTTGGGAGACTGACACAGGAGGATCACGAATTCAGGACTAGCCCAGAGTACATACATAGTGAGACCCTGTTACGAATACAGAGCAAGAGCTGCGATTCACAGTACTCATCCTTCTCCAGACTCAGCCTAGGAGACTTGAAAAGGGAAGGTATTCTAGGAAGTACAAGCATGTGTCACCTGGCTTGATGTTGCTTTTATTTCTTGACACAAAGTCTCACTGTTTAGCCTAGGCTAGCTCATCTTTCTGCCGCACCTGAGCTTCTGGGTTTCCAGCTTGTGTCAACGTCCAGCAAGGGTTGGAACCTTTGCCTTTATTTAGTGGCACTTTCTGCTTTGTGTCACCTGTGGGCTGCAGATCAGACTTCCTTCATGTCAACTAAGAAGGTTGAGGAGCCATTGAGATGGCTCAGAGGGTGTGGGTGCTTGTGGCCAAGCTTGGTGACACGTGACTTCAATCTCTGGGCTTACATGGTAAGAGCAAGTGACTTGCACAGTCCTCTGACCTCCATATGATCATGGCATGGCTCCCATATTTATAAATAAATGCACTAAAAAGATTGAACAAGAGCAAGAATAGGTCACAGGTATAGACATGAGGGGCTTCTAATCAGCTTTTTATGCTGTTCAGTTTCAAATATAGTTAGTGTGCGCGCGCGCGCACACACACACACACACACACACACACACACACACACACGCACACACACTTTGAGATGTCTCATCCCTGGCTGAACTTGAACTCACAGAGATCTGTTTGTCACTGCCTCCTGAGTGCTGAGATTAAAGGCATGAGTCACCATGTCCAGCTTATTTGATATACTGGTCAGAAATTTGTCACCATTTCCTCAGGATCTTATCTTAGGTGAATGTAAATTGAATTAAGGTGGCCAAGTTGAAGATGAGAATTTTAGGGAACTCAAGAATTTTAGGAGGCTAGAGAGATGGCTCAGTAGTGAAGAACACTTGCTGCTTTTCCAGATAACCCAGGTTCAGTTCTTAGCATTCAGACAAAGAACCTATACACATAAAATAAATAAACAGGATTTTTAAAGACTCTATGGGGAACAGTGTGGATCTGATGATGACAGAATTTAGGGAAAGGTAAGAGATTTTCTCCCCTCCCCCTTTTTCCTTTGCTGAGATGAGGGTCTCACTCTGTCTTCTAGCCTGGCATCTTGCCTCAGCCTATACTTTGCATGTGTAAGGTAAGCAATCCCTGGATGCCTCTTACCGGCTGGGCTTTCCATTCTCCAAGGCTAAAGTCCACAGCAGGCAGCAGAACAGGTGTAGACAAAGGATTGATGTCAGGGCACTGACTCTGGTAGGAGGGAAGAAAGCTGAGACTGAGGGCGGGGATGGTGGCCCATGGCTGAGCGGCCTCCCTTAGTACCATGCCTGTACTAGAGCTTCCCAGAGACTAATGTAAATCACCTTTGCCAGAGAGGGACCGATACGCGCTGGACCAAAGACAGTACTAGAGTGAGAGGAAGTGGAAGAGCGAGGGAGGGACCGTAAGTGAATGGGTGGCCTAGTGCCTTGGGGATGCTCACCAGCTGGCTATGAAGGAGGTGAGAGTCACGAAGCAGTTTATTCAGGAGTCGGGGGTCACAGGCAGGAGGAGCTGGGCTGGACAGAGTGAGTCTTGCAGTCAGGAGAAGTATGGCCACCAGGAGCAAATCTGAGATAAAGAGAAAATCCTTCTCAGGTGATGGATGGTTCAGGGATTCTCATCTGGGAGGTAGACTTGAAATCCAGGGCCCTGATGTCGAGACAAACACTTTTTCTTGGGACACTGGGTTTCATGGTCCTCTGCTCCTGTAGCATTGTTCCACCTCCTGCCCTGACAAGCCATCCCTGAACTCATTCTAGCTCCAGTCTTACCAGTCAGCTCCATTCTGGCTGGGGTGTCTTGGTAGAGTGGCTCCCTGTATGGGGCCTCTCCCCTGAATCTTTCCTGAGGCCATGGAGGCGGCTTGAGCTCTTCACAGGTGGGCTAAGGAATCTATCCTGAAAATGACAGAAATAGTGAGTCTTTCAGCAGGTCTCAAAGAAAAGACTGTATGGCACGGGGAAACACATGCTTGGGGGCCTTGAGCTGCTGGCTGGCCAGGGCCAGAGCTGTTAACAATCTGACTGCTCCCATGTTTTTCTTGTGACTGAGGCATATAGTGTCTCCTCTTTGTCAGGGCTTTTCAGTGACTCTGATATGGTCTTGGTAACCCGTCTACGTCTACAACTGTTGCCCTGCTGGGAGAAGCAAGACACAACATATACACACACACACATCTTAATTGGGCTGAAATCTTGATCATTAGTGGGATGGGAATGGAGAGGGACATGCTGTACAGACCTGGAGAAGAGTAGAAATGGGTCATTGGCTAAGAAGAGAAAGTGGCTGATGGGCACATGTGCTGAAGGATAGCTGTAGTGTTGGAAGTGGGGCTGAGGCAGGAGGTTGTGTAAAGATAGAATGGACCACCAGAAGCAGGGATTAAGACACTGGCTTCTCATTCTTTCCCTATTTGCTCACAAATAAAACCTGGGACTCTTTGGATTTCCAAGTTCTGAAATGCCCCATTATTCAAATCAAAGAGCTAACAGATCTAGGACTTCCTTCCTGAGGCAAGTGGCCCAGGATGAGGCACTGGGAGCAAAATGCCACCTTCCTCATGGCTTATCTCACCTGAGACACTTGTCAATGCATGTCTCAGCAGCCTCCCCACCCCCTCCAGATACTTCCAGTTCCTTCCTAGGACCCCCTACTTTTCACAAGTTGAGCAAAGAGGCCCGCACCTGATTCAATATTGGGATCTCCTGTGGGTCTGTCAACACAGGCAAGCCCTCCTCCCATCACCCTCTTTCTGTGCCTTGGCTCACCTGACCCAGCTTTCCCAGGCCCAGGATTCAGAACTTTAAGCTAACAAGAATGACCATATGAGAATGGGGATTAGGATTATGTCCCTTAGTGCAGTTCCCCAGCCCTACACTCACTTCTTATTTTCTCATGGCCCCAAGGCAGCCAGGACTATTCTGAATTCTACCAAGTCTGTGAATAGTCCCTCATAAACCAGTACCCAACCCCCTTTCCCTGCTCTGCCCTGCTCCTCCCATTCTGGGAAGGCTCCACTCTTGCTGACAAAGGTCAGCGCCTGTAGGTTCCAGTTCGCCTGCCCCTCCCCCAGCGAAGAGCCCAGTTCCTCTTGTTCTTCATAGAACACCCCCACTTAACCCCAAACTGCTTGTCACTCACCGGGTGGAGAAGGGCTCCAGGACCAAGGTGCACAGCAGGCAGCACTCTGGGGAGCAGGTGGGTAGAAAGACACTCTTTGGGGCACAGCCCCTCCTTTGCTGTAAGGTCACAAGCCTGCCCAGGCCACTTCCATCCAATCAGAAAGCTGAGAGCCACCAAGCCCTGGTGAAGGCCCCGGAAATGACGAGTTCTTTTCCTACCTACTGGAACTGGAGCCCCTGCCTGGACCATGGTTCATGAATGGAGCCCAGCTCCTCCACCCACACACTCCAGAGAGGATTTACATAGGGGAGCTGTCGCTGTCTCATGTCCTAGGGGACATGGGAACTTGGGATCTGGATGGGAGAGAGAGGAGAGGGTTAGTCTAGGAGAATTCTAGCTGAATACATTTGTCCATGGGAAAGAGAGAGGTCTTGTTTAGGTTGATGGAGTTTCAGTTTCTGGCTCCCAAATTTCTTGTCCCCGAACACTATACCTGCGGCTGAAACCTAACAGTTCTTTGTCATTCCCGCTTTTCCTTCCATACCCCTCTCCTCCAAGCGGTGTCTTTTCCAACTGGCAATTTAGGTGCTGTCTATATTAGAGAATGACCATGTTATAGGCAAGAGGGTATGGACAGTTTGAGAGAGCTGGGGAATGAAGGGGTATGTGTTTGGTTAAGACTGGGTCCAGAGCACACCTTTAATCTCAATACTCGGGAGGCAGGGGCAGGTTGATGTCTTTGCGTTTGAGGCTAGCCTGGTCTACCTAGTGAGTTCCAAGCCAGCCATGGCTACATAATGAGAACCTGTCTAAAAAAGAAAGAAAAACAGATTGACTGGACCCAGGTGCCTTTCTTTCTACTGGGGTACAAGGACCTAGATAGCTAACACTTAGTTCTGTGTACCAGCTTGCCCTTGATTGCCCAGTGACCCTCTTCCATTCCTACTACTGTACATGTGACAAGAGAAATAACTAGACCCATCTGTCCCTGTCTTAGACAGACAGCTGCTGAACCTCCCCCACAAATAACTCTGCTGGTTTCTCTCTAGCTCCCGTGCTTTCTCTTCAGGTCCCTGTCTCCCCACAGTCTCTGTCCTCAGGGATCTCCTGGCCTGACCTCGTGCTGTCTCCCTTGTTCTTCCTCGGGCTTTCTCCTTCGCCTACTCTGAGGATGGGCTGTCCACTAAGGAGCATGGCCCAGATCCCGGAATTCTCTGGTTCAACAAGAAGAGATGCCTCCTAAGATTAGGAAGCCCGGTGCAGGGATAGTGGGAAGAATGGGGGTGGAGGAGATGGAGAGGCAGAACTAGAAAAGCAGGACAAAGGAGGCTGGGAATGAGCTGGAGAGGAAGAGGGTGGTCCCTCGGATAAAGGAGAAGGGAGAGAAATCCAAGTGATGGTTGGATGGACTTGTGGACAGGTTACAAGGAGAGGTTATTACTCCACTGGATGGGGGAAGCACTTCTTGATTCTGTCTTGGTCCAAGTCCCTGGGAACTCCAGAAAGAGCAGAGAGCCTAGAGGGGAACGAGGAATACAGTCAGAGGGAAAGAGGTAGGATGCCCTGGGTCTTAGGCAGGGGAAGGTCTCTGTCTTTTTCGAAGACAAGTCCTCATCCTCCAGCGGCCCATCCTGTCCATGACTGGTACAGGCCGGAGGCCCAGCCTCTGCCCTTTCTCTAGCCTGATGCTCTGGTCTTGGGATGGACACCATCTCCTGGTCCCGCCACAGGGGTGGCCGCGAGGAGTGTGTGGGGGGTGTCGAAGCCCGCCTCTCCTCCCCCTCTTTGCGCCCCCTGGTTCCTCCCTTCCCCCTGCCCACTCCGCTCCCCCCTCCTCCAGTCCCTCCCTCCTCCCCTGCCGGGTCCCTGCCTGTCCCCCTCCCCCACTCGCGATCCGGCCGCTGTTGCTGGGCCGGACCCCCCGGGCTCAGCCGGGCTCCTTGCGAGCCGCCGCCGCGCCCCGTTTGCTGAAGAGGCCCCAGGCCGGGACTCCTGGCGCGGGCATAAAACGGGCCGGAGCCGGCGCCTAGGGCACTAGAGCGGCGTACGGCCCGGGTCAGCGCCCAGCCGCCGGCGCTCTCCCGCCCCGCCCGACTGGGAGCGGACTCGGCGACTGCGAGACGAGCCCCTTGCCACTGCCCCCCTCCTGGCCCCGGCCCCCTCCCGCCGACCCGCCTCCGGTCCGGCCCTACTCCCTCTCCTGCTCCCTCCTCCCGCCCGCCTCCCCAGCTGTCCGCTCCGCGTCATGCCGAGCCTCCCGGCCCCGCCGGCCCCGAGGCTGCTCCTGGGGCTGTTGCTCCTCGGCTCACGGCCGGCCGGTGGCACTGGCCCCGAGTCCCCCGCTCTGCCCATCCGTTCCGAGAAGGAGCCGCTGCCTGTTCGGGGAGCGGCAGGTAGGTGGGCGCCAGGGGGAGGCGCGGGAGGGGAGTCTGGCTCAGGGCAAGTCTGCACCCATCGGGAGAGGGCCCCGGGCGCAGGTGGCTCGGCGCAGCAGGAGGGCGGGAGGGGTAAGCAGAGGCTGCAGGGCGCACGGTGCCAAGGGACCCAGGGCCTGGCGGGCAGAGCCCGGAGCAAGCATTACGGCACGAGCAACCGGACAGCGGCCGCCAGCCAAGCCCGTCCCCACAGGCTGCTCCTTCGGCGGGAAGGTCTATGCCTTGGACGAGACGTGGCACCCGGACCTGGGGGAGCCTTTTGGGGTGATGCGCTGCGTGCTGTGCGCCTGTGAAGCGGTGAGTGGATACCGCAGCTGCCCGTCCTACCCTAAAGGGTAGCGGAACGCTGGCGTCCTAAGCCGTGGTAGACTCCAAGATGCTCAGGGGAAGGCTGATCCTCATATCCAGGGAAACCCCTTTCAAGTCTGTGGTGTTGACAGTTATTGATCGCCCACTATGTGACTGGTTTTTAGCCAACTTCTCCGTCTCATTACAACCTTGCTAGATAAATGGTATTATTAGCCTTACTTTGCAGACAGGGACGCCAAGGCATAGAGAAGTTAAGAAACTTGTCCAGGGCCATGCAACTTGTAAATAGCGGAGTTGACTGATTCCAGCAGAGAATCTTATCCTGGCGCCTGATAGGTTGCACGTTACACTCATTTAATTTCCCGTGTTCTCTGCCATCAGCCTCAGTGGGCTCGTCGTGGGAGGGGCCCTGGCAGGGTCAGCTGCAAGAACATCAAACCCCAGTGCCCCACCCTGGCCTGCAGGCAGCCGCGCCAGCTGCCAGGACACTGCTGCCAGACCTGCCCGCAGGGTGAGGCCCGCTGTGCCCCGTGTTAGGGAGGGTGGAAGGCTCAACCCTAGGTTCTGTGCGGCTTGGATCGTGGTGGAGGACTGGCCCTCCTGGTACCCTGCTCAAATTAGTGGTCCTATTCCTTATCCCTGACACAGAACGCAGCAATCTAGATCGACAGCCAGCTGGCCTCGTCTTCGAGTATCCAAGGGACCCAGAGCACCGCAGTTATAGTTATCGAGGGGAACCTGGCGCTGGGGAGCGGACACGTGCTGATGGCCACACAGGTAGGTTGGGGTGGAGGCGGGCCAGATTAAGTCTAGGCCCAGCTGCAAGGGTCTGCAGTGCTCAGGCTGCCTTCTCTCCTTACAGACTTTGTGGCGCTGCTGACAGGACCCAGGTCGCAGGCGGTGGCTCGTGTTCGGGTCTCTCTGCAACGCTCCAGTCTTCGATTCTCCATCTCTTACCAGCGGTGAGCGGCGGCCAGGCGTAGTTAATGGGAGCAGGAAAGGGGAGCCTGTAGGTTCTGAATCCGGCCTCACTGGACCTTTCTTTACAGACTGGACCGCCCCAGCAGGGTTCGGTTCACAGATCCCACAGGCAGCATCCTGTTTGAACACCCTGCTGCCCCCACCCAGGATGGCCTGGTGAGATGATGCCATTTATAAGCCACTTATCCCAAATGGTCACTTGCTGAGAGCATGCTCTGCATTGCCTCCTTTGGTCTCACAACAGTCCAGTGGGAGGAAGGCCCTGACATTATGATGCCTGTTTTACAGAGGAGGGAACTGAGGCTCAGGATAGCAGAATGTAATTTGTTCAAGGTCATTTGACTAGTAAGCGGTAAGCCAGGACTTAAACTCAAGGATCCTGGGTCCTTCTTAGGAGAGTCTGGGTCTCCCTTCTAATCCCCTTCCTCATCAGGACTGGGCCTCTTCTTAGCTGGCCTGTCCTGCATACTGACTACAGACTTTCTTGTCTCTTTGCTCTAGGTTTGTGGGGTGTGGCGGGCAGTGCCTCGGCTGTCGCTGAGGCTCCTGAGGGCAGAACAGTTGCATGTAGCCCTTGTAACACCCACTCACCCTTCAGGAGAAGTCTGGGGGCCTCTCATTTGGCAAGGTGCTCTGGCTGCAGGTAGGGGGAGTGAGCAGCTCTCAAACATAAAAGGCTGAGCCTTCTCTACTCTAGGGGTGGGCGGACTCAGGAGAGGATTTTCTGATGGCTGTCATGGGCCTACATTCCCCAGAGACCTTCAGTGCCATCCTGACTCTAGAAGGCCCAGAGCATCGTGGTGTGGGAGGCATAACCTTGCTCACCCTTAGTGACACAGAGGACTCCTTACATTTTTTGCTGCTTTTCCGGGGTCTGCTGGGACCCAGGAATGGAGGTAAGCAGTGGAGAAGACATCCATGAGAATATGGGGAGGGTGCTCATCTTTCAGAAATGCTCACATGTACATCCCTTGCAGGACCAGCTCAGGTTCCCCTAAAGCTTCAGATTCTCCACCAGGGACAGCCACTTCGAGAGCTCCAGGCTAACACCTCAGCAGAGGTAAGGGAAGGCCTGGATCTTGCTGTTACTTGCTCTGGCCTCTTGCTATTGCCCACCACATTCTGCTCTGTTCTCAGGAGCCAGGATTTGCTGAGGTGCTGCCCAGCCTTACAGATCAAGAGATGGAATGGTTGGTGCTGGGGGAGCTGCAAATGGTCCTAGAGAGGGGAGGTGGGCCAAAGCTCCGCATCAGTGGATACATTACGACCAGGCAGAGCTGTGATGGTGAGACGGGGTGGGGCTTGGCATTGTGGGTATACACAACTCAGAGGCACAAACACGTGCTAGAGAAGAAGGTGAAGTAGATGTGGGAGTGAGTTCCTGGGGGTCCTGGGTGTGGGCAAGCCTGCTGCCACCAGTCTTGCCTCTTGCAGTCCTTCAAAGCGTCCTTTGTGGGGCTGATGCCCTGATCCCAGTCCAGACGGGTGCTGCTGGCTCAGCCAGCTTCATACTGCTAGGAAATGGTTCCCTGATCTATCAGGTAAGAGTCAGAAGCTGTAGGAGGTAGGGAGGGCAGCAGGGCGCAGAGCCTTGACCCTCATCGGGAAAGGCCCTAGGTCTTGGCTGGCAATCCAATTGCCCTCCCCCAACCCTGCCCACCAGGTGCAAGTGGTAGGTACAGGTAGCGAGGTGGTGGCCATGACACTCGAGACCAAGCCTCAGCGGAAGAACCAGCGCACTGTCCTGTGCCACATGGCTGGACTCCAGCTGGGAGGACACATGGTGAGGGCCCCAGGCAGAGTTGTGCCAGGGCTGCCAATACATGGGCTGCGGGAAGCCAGGTTGGTTGAGTAGGGGTGTGCAGTATCGTTCTTCACACACTCATGGGCTCTCACAATGAGTCTTTTATTCATTTGACACATTTTAGTAAACCTTAGGCTGGACCCTGCCCTCATTCTCAGCAAGCTCACGTTAAATAGGAGACACCAGTCAGGAAGAACAGTGCAAGTGATGTGTTGCTACTTTGGAGTATTTTGTGTCAGGCATCACACTGGTTGATTTATTTATGTATTTTTGACTCTTTGATAGATGAGGGAGTAACTCTTGAAGAGTTGTTGTGTGCTAGGAAGTGACACTGGAGGGCCTTGAAACTTGACCTGCAAAGGTTTTGTCCAGCATTATTGGCACGAGGAAGGATATATGTTTATAGTAGAGGCATAAAACACGGAAAGGCCTTGGAATCTGAAAGCTGAGAGGGTTCATTCTTCTTTGACCCCCAGGCTATGGGTGTCTGCTCTGGCCTGGGTGCCCGAGGGGCTCATATGCTGCTACAGAATGAGCTGTTCCTGAATATCGGCACCAAGGACTTCCCAGATGGAGAGCTTCGGGGGCATGTGACCGCCTTGCCCTACAGTGGGCACAGTGCCCGTTATGACAGTGAGTGCTTCTGGGTCCACCTGCCTTCTGTATCCCCTGACCTGCCATCCCAGTATCTGAGGAACGGTGCCAGGGAGCTAGAGCCTTGCTTGTGTCCTCTGCCTGAGTTCTTGCTGGCATTTAGAGAGGTGGGGAAGCATAGGGTGCTTCTGCTGGCCAACCCTCCCCGTTGTCATTCTACAGGGAATCTAAGACTTGCTGTTTCCCAGGCCCTGGGTTTATGGACAATGCCTTCCAAGCCCCAGAGTCTGTGATGGGGTATGCTGAGAGTAAGAGTTTACTCTCCTCACCTGTCATCTCTCATCTGTTTGGATTCAGGATTGCCTGTGCCTCTGGCAGGGGCCCTAGTGCTGCCCCCTGTGCGGAGTCAGGCAGCAGGTCATGCCTGGCTCTCCCTAGATACGCATTGCCATTTACACTATGAGGTGCTGCTGGCTGGGCTTGGTGGCTCAGAGCAAGGCACTGTCACTGCCCATCTCCTCGGGCCTCCTGGGATGCCAGGGCCCCAGCGGCTGCTGAAGGGATTCTATGGCTCTGAGGTAAGGGCCTAGAGAAAGGGAGAAGCTTGAACATTTTCTGCTCTTTAGCTTGAAAGACTGGCTGTGTGGGCTTGTGGTTGGGATGGAGAGGGAAGGCAGCCTGGTACAGAGTAGGCGTGGCCTTAGGTGTCAGTCAGGATTAGGTGTGAATCAGACTCAGCCCTTGTCATGTATGCATTTTCTTTTCTGTGTCCTTGGCCCGAAGTGATTCCTAGGATAGAGGTCCTGAGGCTCTAAAGAAGAAGGTGGGATGGAGCGTGCTCTTAAGTGTGTGGGCTTTTGCACACTTAGAGTCAGAGAGAAGTGGTCCCCATCTTAGAGACCTTAATCTCTCCGATCTGTTTCTGCAAACTGGGGACAGTAGACTTTGTCCTAAAGTGCTTTGTGGGGCTGGAGAGGTGGCTCAGCGGTGTGGCTGGTCTTCTGAAGGACCCAGTTTCAGTTCCCAACACCCATACGGTCGCTCACAACCATCGCTCCAGCTCTCAGGAATCCAATGCCCTCTTCTGGCCGAAAACCACTCATAGGCATAAAATAAAATGATACGAAACTCTAAAGTGCCTTTGTTTCTGTTCCTCACTTGGTCTGTCTGCAGGCTCAGGGTGTGGTTAAAGACCTGGAGCCCGTGTTGCTGCGGCACTTGGCACAGGGCACTGCCTTCCTGTTGATAACCACCAAGAGCAGCCCCAGAGGGGAGCTACGTGGGCAGGTATGTGGCAGTGGTGCAGTTGCTTGTATTCTCTGACCCCTAAGGTGGTCGTGTTAAATTCCTGCTAGTGATAAGCATGAAGCCACACAGCTGCACAGGGAGGTTGGCAGTCTGCCACCCTCGCTTTGCAGCTGGGATGAGTATTGAAGTGAATAGTCTCTGCCTGGGCACTCCCGTCAACCATCAGCAGCAGTTGTTAGAGATGTGAGGGGTGCCCCAGCCCAGCCTCAGTTTCCCTCTCTTCCCAGGTACACATTGCCAGTCAGTGTGAGGTGGGAGGTTTGCGCCTGACCTCAGAAGCACAGATGCCGTTGACGCCCAATGGAGAGGCAGCTACACTACCTATGTTGCCTGTTGGACCTGGTCCTGAAGCCCCAGCACCGGCCAAACATGACAGCCCTGGGAGGCCCCGAGACCCTAACACATGCTTCTTCGAAGGGCAGCAGCGTCCCCACGGGGCTCGCTGGTCACCCAACTATGACCCACTCTGCTCACTCTGCACCTGCCAGGTAGGATGTTTGGGTAGGGCACAGTTGGCCACAGGGTCTGGAGCAAGGGGTCCAACACACTTTCAAAGCCTTGTCCCCTCTCCACAGAGACGAACAGTGATCTGTGATCCTGTAGTATGCCCACCACCAAGCTGCCCCCACCCAGTGCAGGCACCGGACCAGTGCTGTCCTGTGTGTCCAGGTGAATGCCCTGCAGGGGAGGAAAGGTAGCGGAGGGCATCATGGGACAGGAATGCTTTAGGGTGGGAAGCAGGAACCTCGCTGCCTCACTCTTTCTTTGTGTCCATAGAGAAGCAACGCAGCAAAGATTTTCCCAGGCTACCAAACCTGGAGCCAGGAGAGGGTGAGATGGGAGGGTGGGTCGAGGGGTGAAGAGAACCAAAGAAGCCATTGGATTGGAGCAAGGGGGCTAGAGTGTGTGTCTGGGTGAAGCACCCCAGATACCCTCATCACTGTTCATTGGCTCTTGGCTTAGGCTGGTGTGGGACTGGCCAGAGGTTTGGTTGTGGGCCCAGTTGACATGACCAGCATTAATGACAGCTGGGTACTTTTCCCCACAAGGCTGCTATTTTGATGGTGACCGGAGCTGGAGGGCAGCAGGTACCCGGTGGCATCCTGTCGTGCCCCCTTTTGGCTTAATTAAGTGTGCTGTCTGCACCTGCAAGGTATGTTTACATAATATTCTCTGGTATCATAACCCAGCCGGGTTTGCAGATATAGGGAGAGGGCTGCCTAGAGAGCAAAGCCCATCTTTGGTGAGGAAGCTTCAGGATGGCGTTGTGATAAGTGGTCCCCCCCTTTTTTTTGAAAGAGCCCCCCCTTGCATGGTTGCCTGTATACCAAAAGAGGTACCAGATCTCATTATAGATGGTGTGAGCCACCATGTGGTTGCTGGGGATTGAACCCAGGTCGTCTGGAAGAGCAGTCAGTGCTCTTAACCTCTCAGCTTTGAGAGCAGATTTCCTGTAGAAGAGAGGAGAAAGCTGACAGGTACACGATTTGGCTGTGTCAGCTAACAGGCTTCATGTGATCCTCGGTGCTTTCTGAATTTCCCCAAGCCCCCTTCTCTTCTGTGGACAAATATGACACACTTCCTAATGAGATATTATGAGGATTTGAATTTGGATATATAAAACAAACTCAGGCCCCTGATAGAAGGCTGCACATATATTTCACTCGGGGTGTGGGAAGGAGAGAGAAGGGTTATGACTCCCTCTTTCTGACACCTTTTCTCAATGGATGTCTACAGGGGGACACCGGAGAGGTCCACTGTGAGAAGGTGCAGTGTCCACGCTTGGCCTGTGCTCATCCCGTCCGTGCTAATCCCACCGACTGCTGCAAACAGTGTCCAGGTGAGAGGCTTAGTTAGGCCCTGGCTGTGTTTGGGAGTGTGTGGTGGGGACGAGGGAGGAACTTCCCATTTACCCAGCACTGCTTATGCCTACCCTGGATCTAAAAACACTGGAGAGGATGCTCATGCATGCAGAGTGAGGTAATCAGGGCTCCAGTCCCATCAACCCAGTCATCCATCTACCTACCCATCAACCAGCCATGCATTCATCTACCTACCTATCTACCCACCCATCATTCATACATCCATCTACCTGTCCATCCACCCATCTATCCATCCAGGTATTCATCCATCTACCCACCCATCCATCTATGTACCAAGCTATCCATCTACCCAGCCGCCCACAATCTGTCTATCCATCCATCAATCTATACATCCATCTACCTACCCAGCTACCCACCATCCATATATCTATCATTATCTATCCATTCCATTTGTAATTCCTTCATTCACTCATCTATCTCCCTCCCATCCATCCATCCATCCATCCATCCATCCATCCATCCATCCATCCATCCAAAGTTATCACCTATCAAGTACCAGAAACTATTAGTTGATAGGGATTCAAAGAGAAGCTAAAGTTATTTGATCTTCCTGGACTGACTTTATCTTTTCTCTCCCAACAGCAGGGTCAGGGGCCCATGGCAAGCTCGGAGACCCCATGCAAGCTGATGGGCCTCGGGGGTGTCGCTTTGCTGGGCAGTGGTTCCCAGATAATCAGAGCTGGCATCCATCAGTGCCCCCCTTTGGGGAGATGAGTTGTATTACCTGCAGATGTGGGGTAAGTGGAGGATTTGCATGAGGTAGGCCTGGAGTAGGGAAACCTTCTCAGGGAGATTCCTAGAGACGGCCTTTTTGAAGCGGTTACTGTGGGGAACCTCAGTATCTCTCCACCCTCACCAGGCAGGGGTCCCCCATTGTGAGCGGGATGGTTGTTCCTTGCCACTGTCCTGCAGCTCAGGGAAGGAGAATCGATGCTGTTCCCACTGCACAGCCCAGAGGTGTAAGTGAAGGAAGCTGGGGAAGGTGTTGTGGGCTGGCCATATGATACCTGGGAGGTGGGGGGGAGGGCCCTGTGGAGCTGGGAACTATGGTCTGCTTTACAAGTGCCATCCCAGCCCGCGCCTCCAGACTTGTCACTTATTGTCATGTCTTTACAAATGGGATTTCTGAAGCTC
Source organism: Phyllotis vaccarum (assembly GCA_033318265.1). NCBI lineage: Eukaryota > Metazoa > Chordata > Mammalia > Rodentia > Cricetidae > Phyllotis > Phyllotis vaccarum. Next base: position 187,007,281 of record JARWLC010000002.1, read on the forward strand.
AGGGGAATTAAACAACTAGTCTACAGTTATGCAGGTGGTATGTGCTGACTTGTTTGGACAATTTGGGCCTTTCTGGGACTGGAGCAGAAACGTTCTGCCCAGCCCCCACGCCTTCCTCCAGGCCACCCTGCTCCCGGTATCCTCTGTCAGCCTGTCTCTTCTGTCTTCAGCAGCCTCTGAGACTAGAACCCTTCCAGAGCTGGAAAGAGAAGCTGAAAGCTCCTAGCGAGCATCCGGAAGGCCACGTGACCAAGAGGATGGGCCTGAGCTAGGAGAAGGAGCCGTGCTGAGGACCTTGACTCTCCTATGGGAAACCCCGTGCCTTTAGCACCTCTGCTCTGCTTCTCCTCCCTACTACCTCTGGGAACCACAACTCTACGAGGGGAAGGACTGCTGGGTCAGACCGAGGCCATAGCCACGGCTCCCCCCTGCCCTGGTACTCTTTGGCCTTGCCCCAGAGGACTCTTTTATTCTGTATGTAAATGCCACTGGCTTATTGGGATTTTTAATTTATCCTCACTCAGCACCACGGGTTCCCTCACACCATTCCTGCTGCCCTGAGCTGAGCAGAGTCATTATTAGAGATTTTTGTATTTATTAAAACATTCTTTTTTTCAGTCTTTGGGTTTGAGGTAGGCTCTTTGTGGCCAGGGTCCTGAGTGGGCCCCAGTAGAGAAAGATCTGAAAGTAGGAGGTAAGAAAGGAGCTCCGAGCCCAGGCCCAGATTCTTTCTGACTCTAGGAGCTAGAAAAGGCTTAGGGAACAGGCTGACTAGCACTTGGATTGCATATCTAGGTTCCATAGAGAGCATAGGGACTGTCCGTCAAAGGGGTCAGAGTACCAAAAGGCCAGGTAAGCTCAAGTTGAGTTACCCATAGCTGGCATTTTTTACTGATGCCATGTCTGAAGCTGCTCTAGAAAGAAACAAAAGTGCCCTCCAGCCTCTATTTTTTGTCTAAAGGGAGGTACACGTTTCCTTCCTGAATACAGTTGTTTGCTGACCAGTTCAGGGGCAAGGCCAGATCAGAGAGGACTGGGGATCAGCCTGATCTAGTTTAAAACCAAGATAACTCATCTTGGGGTAAACTGCTGTGTGGGCAGAACAACAGGAAACGCCTTTCTCCCTTTACATTACCCTATTTCCCCTCATCTCTGCCACCAAGAACCAGACACTCCTTCAGGCCCCTAGAGAAACAAGGTCAAAATCCTAGATATCATACACACGCATGTATAAATAGTGCAGAATAAATCTGGCAGGGTGGAGGGAGGGAGAAGTTACAGCTGCTAGTGTTAGGCCCGCCAAAAGTATAGCTAACAATCTCCGTCTTAGCCCTTCAAAGCACCAATTCTGGCTCTGCAGTTATTTCCCTGAGATAATTCGCTTCAGTGTTCAATGCGTGTACCTCAAAGCAGTGTATGTACTTCAAAGCAGTGTACCCTGCTTCCTTTGTGAAAGTTGGGTATCTGTCTCATAGAATCAACCAAAGCACATCCATCGTGCAGCCTGGACCTGGCAGGTGTTTGTTTGAAAAAGCCCTCTATTGCAGTGGGATTTCTGAGCGTGGCTGGAATGAGACAGGAAAACACGCAAGGGAAGGGTGGGCTTCCCTTGTGTTTGACAGGATGTCTATGGAGGGTTGAGTATGATGGGGATGCTGGCCTGGGCCAGAACCTGTTGCAGTAAGAGGATGATGAAGGGCAGACAGAATGAGAGGATTCAGAAAGGGGTTCAACATAGGCTGAGCATGAGGTGGGGCATAATAGGAGATGCGGTTGTGCCCATCATATTGTCCTTACCAGCAAGGGAGCTGGAGTTGGGGGAGAATGACTTGTAGGAAAGCTTGGTGGCTGCAGGAAATGGGGCCTATTCTACCATCTTTAGCTTTAGATACTCAGAAGGGCTTCAGATCGGGCCTCAGGAAGCCAGCTTAGCAAATATGTGAACAGAGTGGATGCAGGCAGGGCAGTTCTCTCTATCCATTAGCTGCTGGGTAACTTTCACATCCTAGACTGCTTTTCAGCCACAGGAGACAGTTTTAGGTTCTTCCTTTAAGCACTAGGGAAGAATAGTGACCTAAAAAGTCCAGCCCTCTATGTGGGTCTCTGACATCCAGAGACCTCAAGAGGGCACCTCAGGGACTCCTTTTGAAGCAACATGATGTCAGGGGCCTTTTTTTTTCTAAGGAACCCAAACTAAAAGCAGCAACAAAGCCAGAAGAATAAGAAACAATACACCAAAAACCACAGAGACGTGATTTTCTTGGGCAGTGTCTCAATATCTCTAAACACCAGTACAACAACATGTGGCCTCAAAGCTGGGGGTGGGGTGGGGGGGTAGGCCTGCCACGCTCTTAGGGCACACAGGCTGCTAGGACAGAGGAGGTGTTTTTGATACCACCGCTTTTCAAAGAGAAAATTCATGGGTACTTCTACTTTGCCATGATCCATTTGAACTTCTAATGACATTCTTTACATACTTTTAATATGCACAATCCATATCAAGCCATAAACAGCAACCAGTTCTGGGACTGTGTTGTGGTGGGGGGGCTGTGGTCAAGTCACTGGAGCAATGCCTGTGAGTCATTTATGGCAGTGACTTACAAAGGGTCATTTTCAAACCATAGCTATGGATGTCTGAAAGTGTCAGTTAACATGGGGGCATATTGGGGCCCAGGGGCCCCTGGAGTGAGGATTTCAGGTCAGTCTCTCTACTCTGAAGACAAACACAGAGCCACAGATGGGTTTTTTGTTTTTTAATTTTTAAAATTACTGTTCAACGATGTCTTGCTCTTTAGTCTGTTATAAAAACAATGGGAAGTAGAAAAAAAAATGAAGGCAACCCAGTCACGGTACCAGTCTGGAATCCCAGCACTCGGGGGTAGAGACAGGAGGATCGGGCACTTGAGGCTGTTCTTGGATATGTAGTGGGTTCAGGGCAATCTGGGCTAATGTGACCTCTGAATAAAGAAGAATAAGAACACAGACGCCTCATAGCACAAGGACAGAGATAGGAAGGGGAAGTGTCCTAACAGCTCAGCAGTGTCTTTCTCTGAGTGCTTGAAGACGCATTTCAGCCCGAAATCTTTTAGGTCATCAGAGACCATGTATAAAGGGATGCATGTGGAATACCCTGACCATATGGGCTGCTGGGAACAGGGTCACAGGTGGCAAAAGGGGAGGGTCTATTAGGAACATCAGAGTGCTCTGAGAATGGAGTCCCCCATACAATGTTTGCCTCTGATGTCTTCATGTACAAAGCAGGTAACCGGCATTTTTGCTCATCAAAAAAATAACTCACTATGTCTACATCCCTATCATCATGATCACGAAGGTGGTTCTCCAGGGTGAAGCTCATCTCTGCATTCTGGACATGCTGACTCCTGGGATTTCCCCGACGTAAGAAACTTCACTGTACAATTGTTTAAAGTCTCCTCTTAAAAAAATCATCCTGAATAAGTACAATAATGTAAGTTATAAAACACATAAAATAATTATAAATACAAATATATAAGAAAGGAAAACCACAATATCCAGAAAGAAAAAAAACAAAAACAACAAAAAACAACTGGGTTCTGGGGCCAGCAAGATGGCTCAGTGGGTAAAGGCACTTGTTATGCAAGCCTGACTTTCATCGCCAGGACCCACACAATGGAAGAGAACTAATACCTTAAAGTTGTCCTCTGGCTTCTCACTGTGGCACACATATGCCTCCCTTCACACACACACACACAGACACACCACACACACCACACACACACACAGTATACTATTAATACTAAAGCTTAAATTTTTTTGAAATAAAAGTTCATTTAAAGTTTCAGTTAGTTAAAACATTTAGTTGTCTGACCTCACTCCCTTGGTCCTTGTCCTTAGTGAGGTAGCTGTCGAATCTCATTTTGAGAAATATGAACCTTTGCCTTGTAACATCTCCTGAGGCACAAACCCCAAAAGCTGGAAATAGTCCTCAACAGTCCCAGAGTTTACCGAGTTGACTCTCAGTTTTTATTTTTAGTGAATTGACTAGAGCCCACCCTTGGAGTTTTGGCTCCTCAGTATTGACAGGTGCCCTGTCCTGTGGTCAGTAAAAACTGGCCCAAGGGACAGTGAATCTCTGCTGTTCTTTGAGGGGAGGGGCTGGAGTGGGCTGCTGTGGGACATTCAGTTTCTTCTAGTCTACTCTTCTTGGCCAGTCAGGCTCATTGGCTTAGCCATAGCCTCACTTACTGTGAGACTGGGGTTTCTCCTTCTCCTTTGACGGCCTCATGCCTTGTTGAGGTCCTTCTCTGCTCGATGACAAAGACTTCCTCATGCTCACGTGCAGAAGAATAAGCAGAACACATATGAAGGCAGCAGGTGCCAAGGCGAGGGGAGCTGTCTGACGATCCTGGCGTGGATCCCTCAGGGCGGGGGAAGAAGGGCTCCTGTGTGGGGATTGGGGAAAAACTCTGCCAAGTACATGCTCTTCCAGCCCAGCAGCTGGTAGGCCTCGTGAGTCCAGAATGGCTGAGTAAAAGTGTATGAATCAGGAGCAGGTGGCTGTGGCTGTGATTTTCCACACACGCAGCAAGAATACTCTGGAAATGGCATTTGCAGCTGGCTGTTGCTGGTGGCGCTGACCTTTGAATATGGGGACCTGGGTCCCTGAGAAGTTCCAACCCTGAAAGAAGGTGAGGGAATCCAATCCACTCTTTCTTACATGAATATAAGAAGTCAAACTTACTCTTTAAAACTCAAACCTTCTGCCAGGCATGGCCGCCTCCATCTTTAATTCTAGCGCCCTGTAGGCAGAGGTAAGAAAACCTTTGTGAATTCAAGGCCTGGTCTATCTAACTAACAAGCTACAATATGAGGCACTATCTCAAAAAACAAACAAACAACCTCTCTCCTTAAAACAAAATCAAACTTAAAAGAAAAAAAAGGAACCAAACCAAACTACAATACCAAAAAAAAAAAAAAAAAAGAGGGGGGGGGGATCTTGTCAATGGAAGCTGTAGTGTGGTCTGTCGAGACACATTTTCATCTTTTCTTGCAAGTGTTCATTGCCACAAGTCATTGGTCTGACTCAAGGCCACTGGCTCCTGCTACATCACTGATACTGGGCTCTCACTGGGGCTCCTCTTGGATATCCCGTTGTCCTGCTGTTTTGAATCTGTAGGTTTATATCCTTCACATGCTTCAGTGGATGTTAGGGTGAGCCAGCTCACAGCCCTGGGGCTCAGCCAGCTTTCCCTCATCATCACAACCTGGATGAGCTCTCCAGCACTGCCTGGCCTAGCTCACCCAACTCAGCCTACAGCAAGGAGTGTGGCCAGTGCTTCTACTCTGGGGTCCTCAGATCCAGGTCTCGCTCACTCATATCGCAAGGACCAGCTCTACTGTTTCATCCGGACAAGGTGCAGAGACCTCTCTCGGATTGCTGTAGGGGGACTTACAAGGGGAGATGAGGTCATCTCTGCTGCTCTCGCACCCTTGGGGCTGGCTCCCCTGCTCCCCTGACAACAGTCAGCTCTAGTGTGCTTCTCCAGGCAGGGTGCAGGACCCACTCTCCTGCGTGCTAAAGCTGGTATAGGGCAGGGATAGTTCTCTCATCCTTGTGACCCCGGGGCCAGCTCTCTCACCTGCCACAGGTAGCAAGGGGCAAAGAGGGTAGGGCATCTTTCCTTCATCCATGCCACTGTATGCATGCAATAGGGGGTGAGGGATGGGGAGATGTGGGTGTGGTGTGTGGGGGTAAGGGTGTGTGTGTGTGTAGTTATTAGCTCTGTTACTCTCATGCCCTCAGGGCGGCTCACCTGTGTTCTTGACAACAGGATCAGCTCTAATGTGCTGCCCTGCTAGGAAGCAAAGGTTGCTTTCTTGTGCACCTGTAGCCAGTGAGGGTCAGGGGTAGCTATCTCATTCTGTGACTCCAGGGCCAGCCCTCTCACCTGCTGCAAGTAGCAATGAGTGTGTGTGGAGCATCTTTCCCTCATGCATGCCATCGCATGGCAGATGAGAGAGGGTGGGGTCTCCTGCTCTCATGCCCTCAGGTCCCAGGTGAGGTGCACACCTATGGTGAGGGGTGGGATCATCTTTCCAGAGTGTAGGGGAGAGCTCTCCCCTGAAGGGTAGGGATAGCTCATCTGCAGCAATATCCAGCAAGGGCAGGACTATTCCAGGGCTAGTGAAGAGCAGGGCTGGCTCAGCACAGCATAGATCCAATAATCCCCGGCTAACATAGGTCATAGACAACACCTCAGACCCCAGCCACAGTAGGATCATTCTCTGCAGCAGCTCAGTCCCAGATGCTACCACTGCCCTGGTGGCAGCACAGGCCCCTCAGATCAGTACATCCAGCCCCAGCAGCAGCCTGGTCCCTGGGCATCAGCATGGTCCCAGGTGGCTGGTCAGACCCCAGGTATCTACATAGCCCTTGGTGGCAACTGGAACCATGGTCATGGACATCTCAGACCCTAGCTACCACAGAGCCACGGACCCAGACATGGCCCTAGCCAGCAGCTCTTACCTGGAAGTCTCCGTGGCTCCAGGTGGCAGCACAGGTCACCCATGGGTGGCCCTGGGTGTAGTATGGTCCTCGGGCACTGGCATGGCCCAAGGTGGCCAACCAGGCTCTGGTCATCCACAAAGCTCTCAGTAACAAGAGAAGCCCTGGACATCAACTCAGACCCTGGTTGCTGTGGGGCCACAGACCCACATGGCTCTTTGTAGCAGCCTTTGCTCAGATGACACATTGGCCTCCGGTGACAGAGCAGGCCACTCAGATGTCCCTGGCGGCATCATGGCCCTCAGACTTCCTCATGGCCACAGGTTACAGCCCAGGCACCAAAGAGTTAGGTGGCCTTTGGTGACAGCATGGGCCATTGTAAGAGATTTTTGGCCCAGCCTAGCCCTGAAGTCCAAATGGATTTTTTTGCTTGTGGCCTGGTCTATGGATGACCATAGACATCTATATAGACCCTAGTTGTGGTAGAACCATGGACCCAGACATGTCCTAAGCAGTATCCCAGGCCTGAGTGTCACTATGGTCCCAAGTGACAGTGCCAGCCATCCAGACCAGGATGGCCCCTGCAGCAGCATGGCCCTTGGACATGAAGATGGCGCCAGATGGCACTCTAGAGTAGCCCCCCACCATCATCATGTTTTGTAATGGTCTCAGGAGCCACAGACATCAACACAGGCCATGGATGTGGCAGGCCACAGACTCAGACATGGCCCTCAGCCTTAACCCTAGTCCAGACAATACCATGGCCACAGCTGACAGCCTGGCCCACCCAAATCAGTCTGGCAGCAGCAGCCGCAGCAGCAGAGCCCATGGATACCAACATGATCATAGGTTGTGGTCTAGACCCTGGGCATCCATGTAGGTCCTGGTGGTAATATGGGCCAGGGATATCAACACAGACCCCAGCCGCAGAAGGACCATGGACCTAGACATGGTCTTCACCAGCAGTGGGACCAGGTTATCCCCACTAGCCGTATGCAGGCCACCCAGATTGGCATGGCTCCCATAGCAATGTGGCCCTCAGACACCAATGTGATGCCAGGTGGTAGCCCAGACCACAGGCCCCTGCAGGGACCCATTGACTACAGGAGTGACAGACATCAACACAGGCCCCTCCCCCAGCTGCTCCAGGGCCCTGAATCAAAACCTCAACCTTGGTCATAGCCGGACATTTCCCGGGACTCAGGTGGCCACCCAGACATTCATGTCAGCCCATTCCTTCCCACCCTAACCTCTTCAGATCTGCCTCTCTCTCCGGCCCACAAACCATTCCATTTCTCCCCCTTCCACCTCCCCACCCTGTACTCACCACAGTGGTACCCAACCGCTCAGTGACAGGATTTTTGGTTGGGTTGTACGTAGGTGGTACTTGGTTGAGTACTGTCTGTCCCAGCCGTAAGAGATGGTACGAAGCTGTTACCCTTTTTCTCTCCCATTCATGGGCCTAGATGACGCAGGCAGTATTTGGAAGGAAGGTGCCTGGTCCCCTGGCGCTAGAAGCTTCTGGTTGATTGCGGCCCATGCAGACCCAAAAGTGTAGGGGGCCTGTTTTAGCTTTCTAAATGTTGGGATTACAGGTAAATGATACCATGCCCAGCCTTCATATAGAATTTATAACCTAGTGAGAGATGATGGTCAATAAATGTATTAGCTTTCCATTTTTAATTTTTTAATTTTTAATGTTCTGTTTTTGTGAGACATGGTTTCTCTGTTTAGCCTTGACTGTTCTGGAACTCTCTCTGGCCTCAAACTCATAGAGATCCCCCTGCCTCTGCCTCCCAAGTGCTGGGATTAAAGGTGTGCATCACCACTGCCCAGCAGCTTTCCATTTTTATAACAAAATAGTTGAGATAATGGACTTACAAGAAGGAACTGTTTATTTCGGCTTTGTTGCTTTGTGCCTCGTGATGACAGTGCCTCATGGTGGGAGTGCATGGCAGAGGAGGGTGGCTCACTTGGAGCAGCCAGAAAGTGGAGAGAGGGACACACATAGGGCAGGGTCCCAATATCTCCTATAAGGGCACAACCCGGATGACTTCTTCCTGAACCCTGCCTCCTAAGGGCTTCAGTAGCCCCCAATAGGATAAACCTTTGGGGTACTTTTCCAGCCTGAATTATAGCGATGACTAATAAAATGTGTTAAGTGCAGTAAACCAGTAGAGTCATGTATAGAGGACATAGTATTGTTGGAAGAATAGAGCATATGGGGATCTGACAGCTCTGGGGGCAGGTGAGCCTGGCTAAGCATGGTTGCACGTGCTTTAGTTCCAGCATCCAGGCAGGAAGATGAAGAACTCAAAGCCAGAGAGCATGGTGGTCCATGCCTTTAATTCTAGCACTACAGAGGCAGAGGCAGGTGGATATTTGTCAACTTGAGGCCAGCATGGTCTACACAGCAAGTTTTAGGCCAGTCAAGGCTATACACTCTGTCTCAACAACCCCCCCTCCAAAAAAAAAAAAAAAAAAAAAAACAGAAAGAAAGAAAAGCATCTCATGAGATCTCTATGATGAAAGGATGATAAGGCAGGCGCCCACTAGAGGCCAGCGTGTCTCACAAAGCATGGAGGGGATGAAGGGTCTCCAGGCTGCAGTTTGGAGTGACACAGATAACTGAGCACCTGGAGAATGAAGAAAGAGGTCACCATGAAAGAAGAGAACAGAGGAATGGTGGGCAGAAGGTACGTGGTCAATGTATCCTAAAGGACACGTGCCAGATGTTGAAGAGTCAAAAGAGGTCCATTTCTTTCCCATGGCAGTAGCGGCCTGGAATAGTTTGCCCTTAGGAAAGTGGGGAGCCTACCTGGGTGAGGCCTGATACCCTTGTTTCTGTATCTCCCCAGGCTCCAGGAAATCTAAATCTGATTTCCTTTAAGAAGTCCCCTTTGGTAAAAACATCACTGCACCTGCTGGCTGATTCCTGGCATTCGTTAGTGACACTTTTCCTTCTGAATCTGGAAGATGGGAGTTTTCAAACTGCTATGGACCGATTGTGATATTTGGCCACTCACTAAATGTTAGTCAACAAGTGCACAGATTACTGCCAGATAGGGTTACTATTTGAAGATGGGCGAGCAGAGAAAGGAAGGAGCATCTGAAGAGCAAAGGGGACCCTTGCCACCCCCCTTGCCTTCTAAGCAGAGATGTCTACAAGGATGGACCGTTTCCCTTCCATAGCTCCAAGGGAGGAATGTGTGTCCCACACATCTGTACACTTGCCTGGTTTAGCCGGCCCTCTGCCAGCTAGACATCTGATTCACATCAACTGTGTTTTTCATGAGTTTTTGACTTTTTTTTTTTTTTTTTTTTTTTTTTTAAAGCAAATCTGACATTGTGAAGGAGACTTTTCTTTCTCAAAGGTTCCCACCAAGGTGCTGCCTGAAGTGGCTCGAGCTTGGGAAGCAGCTGCTAGACTCCCCCCCCCCCCCCCCCCCCCCCCCGCCAGGGGGGAAAGAAAGGGGTACATCTATTTGGTCATAAATTTGATGATTCATCATTAGAACAGAGATTCTATCAATGCAAAGCTGCATAGATGAAGAAAATTTTAAGTTGATTATTTAATAAGATTAAAACAGTAATGCAGAGTGATCTACTCTTCATTTACCTGTAATTTTCTTCCTAACAGTTTTTTCCCCTTTTGAACATTACTGAACATAGCTTACTTCAAAACTTTAGGTGGCATTTTTAGTGAAATGTGTTTATTTTTCTCTATAGACAGGCAGAGTCCTATTGTACACAATCTGGTCTCAGCTTTGCGATTCTCCTGCATCAGCCTCCTGGTATCCGGATTACAGATGTGCACCACCACTCTTGACTGACTGACCATGTTTCTTAATTATAAAAGTGCTCTCTTAAAGTAGGACATTTGGTTAAAAATTCAAATAAACAATTCCAAACAAAAACAAAAAATTCTTTGTTGAGAATATAAGGTCAGTTTTCACTAAAGAAACAGACCTGATGGAATATGTAGAATATTAGGCCACATTCAGAAGCCAGATACCATCTTTGTGAGTTAGACTTGCCCTTGGCTGACAGAAAACAAGTAACTTCACCTAGATAAAAGGGAACAGAGTTTGGACGTCTAGAGAGAATCATTGTCAAGGCAGTGAAGAGCCCTCAGGGAGCAACAATCACCTAAGGTTTCCAATTGGTGCTTGAGGTCAGAGGGAGTGTGGGATCCCACTGCTGAGAAGTAGGAGAAGCCAAGGTCAGACTGAGGTCAGATTACAGCCACTGGAAACCGCTTGCTTTCTCCTTCTGTGGCTGTGGTTACCTTGAGGACTTACAAACATACACATTGATTTTGGTGGCCAAGGGAACTTGGCTGCAAGTAGATGGATGTTTTGTGAGAAGGGAGGCATTTGAGGGTGGAGGAGTCTCCTGAGAGGCAAGTACAGTCTATAGTAAAATCACTATAGATATTTGATATCCATGTATGTTTGAGTTTTCTGCTTTCAATTGTTTGGATATACTTCTGCAAAACAATTCGGAATAATAGGAAACTGCATGCTTAGCCTTGAAATTGATAAAGAGCTTGGCTGTCAAAGTGTATCTTTTGTATTGTATTTTCTTTTTGAAAAACACTTATTGTATTATTTAATTTTTTAAAGATGTGTATGTGTGCCAGCCTGAGTGTATGTGCTCTGTGTGAGTGCAGTGCTTGAGGAAGCCAGAAAAGGGGATCAGGGCCCCTGGATATGGAGTTTCAGATGTTCTGAACTGCCCGATGCAGGTTCTGGGAACCAGAACTGGTCCACTGCAAAACCATCAGGTGCTCTTAATCACTGAGCCATCTCTCAGCAATCTTTTTTATTATATTTCTTAGATAATTTTATTCTTCTATAGACCCTTGCTTCTTTATTTCATGCCATTTTGTAGTTTTGGGAGCTTGGATTGTCTCTAGAATACGATCTATAGCCTAAATTTTCATTGCCAACTCACATTGCCATTTGATATATTTCTATATTTCTCCAGCCTCCATATTTTCTATTGAGAGATAAATAAAGGGTATTGTGTAGATTCTCACTCAAGTTTTGTTTTTTTTAAATGTGCTAATTTTTATTTATTTATTTTTATTTTATGTGCATTTATTTTTCCTACAGGTATGTCTGCCCAAGGGAATAAGAGCCCAGGCTATCCTGGAACTCTCTTTGCAGACCAGGCTGGCCTGAAAATCCCAGAAATCCTGCCTCCTGCGTATTAAAGGCATGTATCACCATGCCTGGCTCACTAAATACATTCCTAATCATAACTGCAAACCTCTGAGAAAGAACCCAGGTGTGTGGACAATAAAGTTTCTTTATTTCCTGATTTGCATTTTTTGTTTTGTTTTGTTTTGTTTTCTGAGACAGGGTTTCTCTCTGTGTAGCCTGGTTGTCCTGGCTGGATGCGATCATTTCCTCTTTATAGAAAAAGACATCGTGTCAGGTGTACAAATGCAACTTTGCTAAGTGCCTTGCTGGGGTAGATCCGACTTAGCCACAGATTCCAGACATCAAGTCAGCCTGTCCGAGGGCCCACAGAGTCAGTGCCTGGGATCCCTGGCCTGAAGAAGGGTCCATAGGAAGTCAGTTCATTCACGGGCCTGAGAGATTCTGCACTGTACAGGGAATGAACAATACAGCTTTTTCATCCCTGGATTACAATCTCATTAAGGGTTGCATAACTCGGTGGAGGTTTAAAAATATTTGACAACAGTCAAAGATTACTGAATGTGTGGTGATCAAATATTAAGTCAAAATCAAAGAGACAGTGAGTCCGAGGTGCTTCCGGCTCCCCGTGTGACGTCACTGCTTCACCGCAGCCTTGCTCTATTCAAGACACACATGCTCATTTTGCACTGGGCATGCTGTCAGACAAGCAATCGCAACAAATGCCTGCCTGAATTCTAGGTCATTGGGTTATGAATTCAAGTTTCTTTTTGGTTTTTTTTTTTTTTTTTCTTTTGCTGTTTATTGTTGCTCTGAGACAGGGTTTCTTTGTGTAGCCACTGTCTGTCCTGGTACTCACTCTGTAGAGAAGGCTAGCCTTAAACTCAGAGATCCACCTGCCTTTGCTTCTTGAGTGAGTTGCTCTGAGGGTGCTGGGAATTGAACCGGGGTCCTCTGGAAAAGCACTCAGTGTTTCTAACCACTGAGCTGTCTCTCCAGCCCCCTACTGTCAATCTTTAGATTGTAACAAGTTAGTTTATTTTCGGATTGTATTGGATTAGAATGTTTAATTTTTACAAGTTGCTGTGTGAGATGATGACTTGAGTTTCATAAAAACAATCGTTAAATGAGTTTGGCTTGGGATTAGAACAGAATTTCTAACAATTTCTGAAAGCAGCCCTAAACATACTTCTTCTGTTTTATTACATATTTATGTGAAGTGGTGCTTTTAGCCTTGATAATCATAAAATCAAAATATTGATTTATTTTGGGAAACAGTGAAGAGGCCCTACAGTCTGCCTATTTGTTTGACTTGACTGCTGATTTTTCAAAATATTTTGCAATTGTTCTTTGGTAATTTCATATATATGTATGTGTGTGTGTGCATATATAATATATAATTATCTAGGTCATATGCACCACAAATTCTTCCTCCCTTTCTCCATGGGCACCCCTTTTAAAAATATTTCCCCTTTCCTTTATCTAAGGCAGGGGGAGATTCAAGACAGACTTTCTCTGTGTAGCCCTGATTGCCCTGGAATTCACTCTGTAGACAAGGCTGGCTTCAAACTCAGAGATCTGCCTGCTCCTGCCTCCTGAGTGCTGGGATTAAAGGTGCGCACCACCACCTGGCTCATTTTCTTAATGACTTACTGAGTCCAACTAGTGTTGCCTGCATGTGCACCAGTGTGCCCATCCCCAGAATATGGGCAACCCACAAGTGGCCACACCATCACTGCTAAAGAAGAATGACTTCCCTCTCCCAAGAGTCATCAGTTTCCAGAAGCTCCTCACATAGGGGTGGGCCTCGCATGCCTCCTATCCATGTTAGAATGTTGGTTGGCTTGGTCTTAGGCAGATAACTGTAGCTTCTATGGGTTCTTGACTACAACGACATGTCATGACCCGAAGATAGCTTTTCACAGCATTTCTTGTCATCCTCTGGCTGGCCCACCTCCTCTTCCTCCATGTCCTCTGAACCTTGGACAGTCAAGGTTGAGAGTAGCGTTAATCTGTTGGCATGAACATAAATATCTAAAAGGCAGTTTGAAAATACGTCCCTTTAGCAAAACAACAGTAGCAGGGTCTCTGCTCTGCAGCCGTGGGGTTTTGACCATGCATACAGTATCAGGCCTGAGTTTCCTCCAGTGGAGCAGACCTCATGTCAGACCACCCCACTCTGCACAGATAGGCACAACTTGTCCGAAGATCAAGTTTGTAGGGTGTAGAGTCTGACTGTGGGTCTACTCCCCCAGCCGCCTGCAAAGCACCTCTCAGCACTATCAAAGCAGCTGGAAGCCAGAAGGTGGTAGTGGCATACACCTTTAATTTCAGCAGAGGCAGGTAGGGCTCTGAGTCAGGCCAGTCTGGTCTGTAGATCAAGATCCAGTATAGCCAGGGCTACACAGAGAACAACCCTGTCTTGAAAACAAAACAGAAACTAAAAAAGAAAAGAAAGCAGCCAGGATGGAGAAGGCTTCTCGACAGTTCTAGTTTGGTTCCATATATTCTGCAGCCAAAGTGTATTGTGTCTTTAGCAAAGGGTTTTAGCATCTTGTTTTAGTGGACAACCAAGAGAATTAGCAATAAACTGTGCTGTTTGAGGGGAAACCAGGGCTTTTCTGACCAGTCACTTAAAGGAAGGTATCTGATGTTTGGCACATTTATTTAGTAACCCATGCCTTCCGACCTCTTTGCAGAGCACCTCAGTCCAAACTCCCCTTAATTAATTAATTAATTAATTAGAAAACAGGGTCTCACTATGTACCTCTTGCTGTCCTGGAATCCATTATGTAGACCGTGTTAGCCTCAAACTCACAGGGATCCACCTGCCTGCGTTTCCCTTGGCCAAATTCCTTTTTCAAAAGTTAGACTTTTAATTAGATTGAGAAGCAGTGAGTTTCCACAAGGCTTCTCTCCTCCATTTCTGCCTCCCCTCCCAAACCTTAACCCCCACTGTTCTTCACCTCACATTTATCTCATGGGCATTCTACCTTTTCCTCCTTACTTCAGACCTCTTTCTTCCCCTTCATATGCCCTTCCTAGCTTCCTGAGCACTGTAGACACTTCTAATTAAACATGCAAATCTACACATTTGGAGCTAGGATCCACATAAGAGAGAGGACATGTAAGGTTTGTCTTGCTGGGCCTAGATAACCTCATTAAGCATAACTTTTCTAGCTCTATCCATTCTTTCATAAATTTCACTTTATGCTTTAATAAGATTCCACTGTGTATATGTACTGCATTGTAATTCCATAGGCTGATTCTGTTTTCTAGTCGTGAACATAGATGCTCAAGTATCTCTGTAGGAGGGTGTGAAGACCTTTGGCTAAATGCCAGGGAGTGGTATGTCGAGACTACATGGAAGTTCTATTTTAAGACGATGCCACACAACTAGACATACCTACCAACAAAGGTCCGTGTTGTCCGCCCCCCCCCCCCCCCACGTTTCCTGTTGTTTTGGTTTTGTTGATAGCCATTCTGACCTGAGATAGCATGCCCCACCCCCATGGGTTCTCTCACCCAGGAGATGCTACATAAATGTAAGTGAAATAACATGGATTCTTCTCAGTCCTCTGAGGCAAAATATTTTTTTTTTTAAATTTATTTTACGTCCATTGGTGTTTTGTCTGCATGCATGCCTGTTTTAGGGTACCAGATCCCTTAGAACTGGAGCTACAGACAGGTGTACACCGCTATGTGGGTGCTGGGAATTGAATGGATTCTGTTCAGTTAGTGTGCTCTTAACTGTTTGAGCCATATCTCCAGTCCTGAAGCAAAGCATTTTATACAAGTTTTGAGATGTCTGTTAAAATCCAGGGAACTAGGCAGTGACACATGCCTTTTATTCCAGCACCTGAGTGGCAGAGGCAGGCAAATCTTGGTAAGTTTGACGCCAGCCTAGTCTACAAATCAAGTTCCAGGACAGAGAAACCCTATCTCAAAAAACAAAACAACAAAACAAAAACCTCAAACTAAAACCAAACAAACAAAAACCAAAACAAAAATAATTTTAAAAAAATTCAGGGGAGCAAAATATTCAGAGTAACTGTGTACAGTGTACAACTTTGTACAAGTGATTTGTAAAATTTAATTCTTGGTTTCCTGAACAAAGAACCATTGATATTGATAACTGGAAATGCACAGGAGCTATAAAACTAGCCCATGAGAAAAGAAATAAACTCAGCTATTTTGCAGTTTGGACTGCAGTAATGTATTGTTTGGACACTGTCAGGAGGATCATAACACAGACACACACAGACATAGAGATATACAGACACACACAGACATAGAGACACAGAGACACACACAGACACAGAGACACAGAGACACGGCACAGACAGACACACAGACACAGACAGACCACACACAGATAGACCACACACACACACACACACACACACACACACACACACACACACACACACACACACACACACACACACCCTTGGTAGGGCTGGTGTCCTGACATCGTTGAGCCAGGCAGCTGATGGGAACTCAGAGCCTTCTGCTCACTCCACCTCTTCCCTGGGGTCCAGGCGAGCAGAGCCATTCACTTGTCCATTGCCCCGGCCTCCTAGGTTTGGTCCAGCAGTGAGTTGGACAGTGCTGGCTGCAGCGTGAGTGGGGTGCTGATGCAGCTGCTCGAGGGCTCCACTGCCCCAGAGATCTCTCGGGTATTTATTTTCTCTCACTTCAGGGCTGACATAATGTGGATTGATCAGTGTCCCCTTCGAGGAGAAAGATTAAAACAGGCTTCTTGTATGGGAACAATTGTGAGGAGAATATACAGAACCTTTAGTTAGCTAGTTCTTGGAATTCCCGTTTTGCAACTCACAAAAAGGTGAGGAGTAAATTTTGGCTGTTACATGATCTCAGGGGCCTCTCAAGTCAGGGTCCCATCTGCTAGGATTCCATAAGGACATTAAATTTTTATACTTGACTTAAAAAACTGCTTTTCCTCTATTCTTTTATATCCTGATGATAAGGAACAATTTTCATTCTCTTTTCCTGCTTAAGCCAGTGAACAAAAACCAGTGAAAAGTTTTACCACAAGGGATGAAAAGTGGCACCGTTATATGTCAATAAAGTGTAATAAAGCACCTGAGCCAATCCTGAGTAAATCTCCCAAAGTATTGGGCATTCAATTATGTGGATGATAATCTTCTCTCCTAATTATTTAGGACACATTTTTATTCAACACAAATTCACCAGCATCTTTCCAGTTTAAAACTCCCCCAAACAGTATACCTTCAATTACTTACCAAAAAAAAAAAAAAAAAAAAAAAAAACCCAAACAAAAAACCTCCCAAACAAACAAACAAACAAACCAAAAAACCGGGGGCTGGAGAAATGGCTCACAGGTTAAGATCACTGACTGCTCCTCCAGAGGTTCTGAGTTCAATTCCCAGCACCACACGGTGGTCACAACCATCTGTTGTGAGATCTGGTGCACGCAGATAGAACACTGTATTCATAATGAATAAATAAATCTTTAAAAAAAAATTGGACTATGTCAGGTACAGCTTTACCTGCCTTATTGCTTCTAAAGATTAACCATGTCTTTAGTTTCTTCCTGGGGACTCTCGGACAAACTCCAAAGCAGAGAGAGTTATTAGTTTAGTAAATAATGCTGCTGCCAAAGCAGTAGCTCATAGACTTCATCCCTTACTTCCTCATCAATTACTCTTTCGCTTCCTAATCTCCTACTGGAATTATGTAACAACAAGGTGATGGTATTATGGAAATCTATAAATGCCAGAATTTTCTGCATTGATCTGTAACTTATTTGCCAGAAATTACAGACTTAATAATGATGGGAAGGACACACCTTAAACAATTTACTAGTAAAAACCTACGAAAGTCATTGTGCCATTTAATAAAATGCAGATTGATTATGCAGTTTAACAATCTGGATTCAGTGTAAGCAGTTAGCCTTTATTAGATGTTTCTCAGCATTGAATATTTTAATTGACTATGCATATTGCGAATAAACTATTTCTGTCTTAGAATGTGCAAGTCTTAAACCCAGCCCCACTACGGTTACTCCACAGTTGCGTTTCTTCCTTCAGAAGTCTATAAGACCATAACAATTTTTTCCCTAACTTATATTTGTGCTCATCCTAACTTTTCAGGTCTGTTGACATTTCATCTAATGTTCAAGCACGTGTACTGGCCTGCTCCTTACCCCAGTACGTCCTTACCCAGCTGCTCAAAAATCTCACAAACTTCATCAACACGCCCTTCCAGATCCCATCTCTTCGCTGCGGGAGCGCGGGAGCCCGCCCCTCCCCTTTCTTTCACTCCACTGCCCCCTGCTGGTGGAATAAATCCTCCGGGTTGAAAAGCCAAAGTCACCTGGCAGCTATTACTCAGATTTCAGGATTTGGACACTTTAAATATTCATGTAACGGCTGATACTTTTCTAATATGATTGTTATGTCTGCTCACTGGGATGAAACAACCTGAGGTGCCATTAATCTCTTATTATAGGCCTTTCTGGGACTCCCATTACAACTAAAAACTGTTAATGTACTAGCCAATGTTTTAAGGAACTTCGCAATTTATAAAATATTAATCATGTTCCTGAGATCCCTTACAACCCACAGGGTTCCACAAGCTATTGTGGAATGATTTCATCAAATATACTTAAATGGCAAATTTTAAAAATAAAAAAGGGATATATATATACACCTACCTGAATCTCCACACAGTACGCTACATTTAGCCATGCTTACTTCAAGGTTTTCATTCTAAAGGATAACGCTCCTGCTGAAAAAAGCATTTTGCCCTAAAGGAGACACAGACTAAAAAGTAAATGTTAAATGGAAGGATCTAGAAACTAATAAGAAGAAAGGACCTGATGTTCTTCTAACATCACACCGACGTTATGCTTCTGTCTTTCCAGGAAATGAAGACCCAGACGGCTCCCCCTCTGATGCATCCAACCAGGCTAGCATCCTGGAGACCACCAATGAAGCATAAAAAGATAGACAACAAACACCAAGGGGAGACGTCAAAACTGAAACCTTGGGGAGACGACAAGGAGGCAATGCTACTGACCCCCCAAATGCTGCTGTGTTTATTGACTCTATTACAAGTTAATTCTCAGCTTGTCAACCCAGACTCCACATGATTTTGTCATCAGGGATAAAAGTCACGTCTGTAATAGGAGACAGGATGATGCTGTTTGGCACACTAAGAATTGTTTTTATTCTAGACCCAGAATACATTCTAAAAAGGGATTTAAAAATGGCCTGTGTGATTAGTAAAACCACCAATATTACCCAAAAGTATTAGCAGAAAAATCAACCAAAAGATGAATGAATTAAGAGCTACAGGTTTTGTTTTGTTTTTTGTTTTGGTTGTTCTGTTTTGTGTTTTTGACACAGTAGCCCTAGATGTCCTGGAACTCACCCTGTACACCAGGCTGGTCTTGAACTCAGAGACCTGCCTGCAAAGTGCTGAGATAAAAGGTGCTCACCAGTCCTGCCTGTCAAGAACCATCGTTTTTAAAAATAAAGCCACTATGGATAATTTGTTGCTCAAGCATAACTTTGGCTGTCAACAATTTCCTGACATGTGTTGCTTTAATGTGCCAGATTTCTATAATACTATTGATGCTCCAATTGGTGATCTACATAAAGAGATAAAATCTCTCCGGTGATCTTTGGATAACCATCATGGTTAAGATGGCTGTCCACCTCTCTTGGTTCCCTGCTAGCTATTCTCAAAATTCTGTTATGCTTGCTTGCCATTCACCTTTGACCTCTATTACAGCCACAATCTTCTCTTTAAGAAAACGAGAAGGGGACACATAAGAGGTACAGCCTTGCTCACAGATAAGCAGCAGGGAAACCTGGAGTATTAAACACACAGGGTTGTTCCTTCAAGGGAAGGAATGGGAGACCTGCTTTCCACCGAGGACTGGGAGCAGATGTGTTTACTGGCCTGGTGACCTTTGCACTGTGTCTAGAGACATTTCCAGCACCAGATTCTCCCCTAGATCTCTATCATAAATTGTTTTTTCCCAGTCAACCTATAGATCCTCTCTTTATGAACTCTACAAAGAGTTTTGATGTAGTTATGTCTCGTCTGCCTGTATGGCTGACTCTGTTCCTCAAGGACATTTATGTATTGCTTTGTTGTGCTTGCGGGATTGAGTCATTTATCATCAGAATAATTTTACCAAACTGTGCGGTGACTAAATATGCCTAAAATAAACTGTTTGGGGTCACACTCCTGGAGTTTGAACCAACACTGGCTACCGAGCCCTGCTCAGCTGAACTGCATTCTTGCCTTCTGAGGCTTTATTTCTTTGCAGCCTCTTAAGGTTGCAGAGACTTCTGGAGGTGGCTGTGAGCTCCCTAACAGGTACTGGGAGCTGAACAGCTCAAGTCCCCTGGAAAACCAGCAAGCACTCAAATACTGCTCCACAACTCCTCTCTCTCTCTCTCTCTCTCTCTGGCAGAGTCTCACCACATAACCCTAGGAATTCACTATGTAGACCAGGAACTCAAAGAGATTTGCCTGTCTTCGTTGGTATTCGTGCTGGAATTAAAGGCTCATACCACACTTGACATATTTTTAAGAGAGTAATTTTGCTTTTGATTATGTATATGCCCTTGTATCAGTATATGGGTAAGTGCACATGGGTGCTGGTGCCTGAGGAACCCAGAAGTGTTGGATCCTCTAGAGCTGGAGTTACTAGAGGTTGCATGGCAGCTGATGTGGGAGCTGGGAATTAAAACTTGGGTCCTCTGCAAAAGTATTAAGTGCTCTTAACTGCTGCTCCACCTATAACCCCTCAATGTAGTTTTAATTTGTATTTACCCAAGGCCTAATGAAGCAGAGCACTTTAACAATGTTATTAAACATTTGTATTTTTCTCTTAGGAACTCTGCCTAGTTTCTGTGGTGATTTGAATCAAAATGGCCCTATAGGTTCAGAAGGACCTGGCACTATTAGGAGATGTGGCTTTGTTGGAGTAAGTGTGACCTTGTTGGAGGACTTGTGCGTCACTTGGGGTGGGCTTTGAGGTTTCAGATGCTCAAGCCAGATCCAGTGGCTCACTGGCTCTTCCTGCTGCCTGTCATCTAGATGTAAAACTCTTAGCTACTTCTCCAACGCATGTCTGCCTGCATGCTGCCATGCTTCCTATCATGATGACAATGGAGTGAACCTCTAGACTGTAAGCCAGTTCCCATTAAATGAGTTCCTTTATAAGAGTTGCCATGATCATGGTGTCTCTTTACAGCGATAGAAACTGTAACTAAGGCAGTTCTTCCGTAGCTCAGTTTTGATTGGGTTGTTTTCTTTACATTAGTTTCTCAAATTCTTTCCATATCTAGATCTCAGTCATCTGCCAGGCCCTTCTCCACATTCTGTAGGGTGCCTCTTCAGTCAACCGGCCATTTCCTTTGTTGTATAAAAGCTCCCAATAGTGGTATTCAGTGTGTTGATTATGCAACCAGACTCCTATTTAGAGAGTCCTTACTCATGTTAGTATTTTGTCTGTGTTCTCTTCCTAGAACTGTTTCAGCGTTTAAGGTCTATGTTGGGGTCCTTGATCACTGGAAACGGAGTTTTGTACAAGGTGTGTGTGAGAGAGAGATCCACTTTCATTTTCCTGCCCATCAGTTCCCTCAGCACCATCTGTTGGTGTTGCTTTCTCTCTCCAGTGTGTATTTTTGGCATCTTTGTCAAAAATCAGGTGACTGTAGCTGTGCATCTGAGTCCTCTGTTTTATTCTGTTGATCTGTATGTGTTCCTGTACCATGCTGTTGTTCCTGTGGCTCTGGAGTACAACTTTAAATCAGGTATGGTGATAGATACTTCCAGAAGAATTCCATTTGCTTAGGATTCTTCTATTCCAAGTTTCTTCAGTATTTTAATTTAAAAAATTACTTATGTATCTGACTGTGCATTTGGGTGAATGTAAGCTATGTGTGTGTGTGTGTCCTAGGAAGACCAGACGAGGGTGTCCAATCCCTAGAGTTGTGAGCCACCTGATTTTGGTGCTGAAAACTGAATTCCAGTCTTTTGCAAGAGCACCATGTGCTCTCAACCTCTCAGCCCTGTTGAGTCTCCTCTTCAGGACTTTTAACATGAAGGGATATTGGATTTTGTTAAAAACCTTTTCCACATCTGTTGAGATGAACACGGGTTTTGTCTCTTGAGTCTTATATTGAACCATCCTTACATCGCAGGATAAAGCCCGCGTGATCACAGTGAAAGCTTTTTAAAAATGTACAGCTTTGTTTCTTGTTCCTTCTGTTTAATGGGCGCAGGCTGGAGCAGGTTGAATCAACAGGTAGCTGAGGTATGGGTGTCAGCTTTGCCAAGGGTAGGGCTGCCCCTCCGGATGTGAGGAGCTTGGGTGAAGGGCCCGGAATAAGTGTATGGGCTGTGGGGAGCTGGGGTGCAGAGGTGGGGATTTTCGGGTAGGTTAAGTAACTTGGCGAGACTGACAGCTTGGAAGAGTCTCAGAGTCTCCAACCAGGAGTCTAGAACCGCTGCCTCCTGGTGGCGACTTCAGTAGGCAACAAACTGTCCAGCCCACACGAACCAGCTTCCACAGGCCAGCCTCAGTTTCCCTGTGGGTGCTACTCCAAGGCAGTCACCAGGACTTCGTGGCTTCAGTACGAATGTGGATGTCAGCCCACACCGCTGCTCTGCGATGCTGGACAGCTCCGACAGCACCTTCTGCAGAATGGGACCAGGCTGCCCCAGTCTCTTTGGCCCATTGACTGCACTTAGCAGTCAGGCTGACAGCGCACGAAGGACGCAGCGGTGGAGGTGGACGTACCTGCCCGGCTGCAGGACCTGCAGAGTGGGACCCTGAGACGCCAGGACTTTGGCACCTTTGAGGAACACCCGAACAGGGGAGGAGAAGATGAAGGACAGCCTGTCTGGCTCTGGGAGGGTGGGAGGCAGCTGCTTTGAGCACACGTGGAGCACTAAGTGGTGAGGACCTGAGAGCCGGAGTGCGCACAGCTAGGTAGGGAAGGCAGAGCTCCAGCGACACCAGTGGACACGCAGCAGCATTGAGTTAGGGCGAGGAGGACCTTTTTATGTGCTCGTGAAATCCATCTGCAAGTACTTTGTTGAGAATTTTTGTGTCCATGTTTATCAGGGAAGCTGATCTTTAATACTCCCTGTGCCTTTTTTTAAAAAATCTGTTTTGGTATCTAGCTTTGTCAAAAGAGTTAGCAGTGTTTCTACCTTTTTAATGTTGTGTGGAATAGTTTGAGCTTTTATTTGATGGTCTGACAAAATTCCAGTGACCTCATCTGGTTCTAGATTAAAAAAAAAAAAAGATTTTAAGTCGCTGCATCAATGCCACTGATCTTCCCCCTCTCCCCACCCAAGACTTCATTTTTAACTGCTTGTGTGTGAGAATATGCACGTGAGTGCCCTCTCAAGCCAGAAGAGGGCATTGGGTCCCCATTGAGCTGAAATGATGTGAGCTGCAAAGTGTGAGTCTGGGAACTGAACTCAGGGTCCTCTCCAAAACCAGTATGCACTTTTAACCGCGGAGACATCGTTCAATCCTTCATCACCTCTCATAGATCTGTCTGCTTTTTAAAAATAAAATCATCTTGGCTTAATTTTGGTAGGTCTTATGTATCTAGACATTCATCTATTTCTTTTAGATTTTTCAGTTTAGTGGAAGACAATGATTTTCCTTTAATTTTTATACTTATTTAGTTAGTGGCTCTAGAGAACTTATAGAATGAATATATGTATATATATATAAGATATATTAGAATGACTCACAGGTCTTGCTAGTCCAACAATGGCTGTCTACCAACAGGAAGTCCAAGAGTCCAGTAGTTGTTTATCCTGGGAGGCTGGGTGTCTCAGCTAGTCTTCAGTAGAATCCTGAAGAAGTCGCTCTAATGGCAGTGAAGGAATGAACTTGCCAGGAGAGTAAAAGGCAAGCAGGAAAAGAACTCACTTCTTCCATGTTCTTTGGATAGGTTGCCTCTGGAAGGTGTGGCTCAGATTAAAGGTTGATCTGGATTAAAAGTGGGTCTTCCAACTTCAAATAGTTTAACAAAGAAAGCAAACAAATATTAAAAACAAAACAAAACAAACCCTCATGGATGTAGCTAATTCCAGATGGAGTTAAGTCAACAACCAAGAATAGTTATCACATGTATTCCATGGGTGGGGGGGCATGCACGCCATGGTACCTGTGTGGAGGACATATGATAGCCCCTAGGAGCTGTTCTCAATTCCTACTGTCAGGTTCAGGGTCTGAGTTCAGTTGTAAGCAAGTGTCTTTCCTTGCACAGCCATCTTGCCAGCCCAAGACCTAACAATTTCACTGGTATGTACTGGGATGGACTGAATCCTCTTCACCTCTGATTTTAGTAATGTGGGTACCCCTCTCTCTTTTTCTCTCTCTCCCTCCCTAACTATGACTTAGAATTTGTTGAGCATTATCTTTTCAATAAACAAATCTTTGTTTCATTGTTTTTTTTTCTTTGAAATTTCTGTCTTGATCTTTTATTTTGTTTTATTTTTCATTTCTTTTTTTTTCTTTCTTCTTTTTTTTTTTCCATTTGTGTGACAGCCCTGGCCGTCCTGGAACTTGCTCTGTAGATCAGGCTGGTCTCAAACTCACAGAGATCTGCCTGCCCCTGCTCCTGAGTGCCGGGATTAAAGGCACAAACCACCGTGGTTAGCTTGAAATATTTCCGGCTTGTGTTTTCTCTGTTTACATTATGAGCCTATGGATGAGTCTGTGAGCTTGGGTTGTGGTGCCCAAGGATGCCAGTGTGTTGGATTCTGGGACTGAGTTAGAAGCTGCCTAGCAGATGTGAGTGCTGCTAACTGACCCTGGGTCCTCTGCAAGAGCAGTAAAAGCTCTTAACCATTGAGTCAGCCCTCCAGCCAAGAATCCCTCAGTTTCTTAATGTAAACAGAACCGTAAACTTACCTCTTAGCACTGCTTTGCTGTGACCTACAAGGTTTCTTCTTTTAAATGGCTAGTGTTTTCTTTTTTAAAATTAAAAATTGTGTTTTTACAAAAATGTATTTTGCTTAAAAATATATTCTGATTAGGGTTCCCCTCTCGGTTCCCTCCTCTTCCCCTCCCATCTAGATCCATACCCTTTCCGTCTCTCGTTTGAAAACAAACACGTATGTAAGGAATAATAATAAAATAAAATAAGAAAACAAAACCAGGTTAGTCAGAATAGGACAAAACCAAACAAGAAAAAGAGGCAAAGAAAAATCAGTAAGTGGTGGTGCTGCCTTTAATCCAGCACTTAAGAGGCAGAGGCAGGAGGATCTCTGTGTGTGTGAAGCCGGCCTGGTCTACAGAGTGAGTTTCCAGGACAGCCAGGGCTACACAGAGAAACCTTGACTTAAAAGCAAAATAAATTAAAAAAAGGAAAAAAGCATAATTATAAATATATATAAAGTATAGACGCAGAGACACACTTTACACAGCAATCCTATAAAACCACAGAACTGGAAACCATGACACATATAAAAAGGACCAATAAAGGGTAAACAACAGCAGAAACCTGGGTGTAACGTTAGGAGACAAAGAACCTCTAAAGACACCATTGATTGTTGTGTGGGCACGGGGCCTGCCCTTGACTGGTTTGTAGACCCACTGAGTCATCTACAAGTGACTATTAATTAGAGATGGATTCTGGATTAAGGATGGGATGTGTGTCCACTTCTCCTTCCAGCTCCAGGACCCCATCCGGTGCAGACCTTGCAGGTTCTGTGCAGGTGGCCTGTCTCAGCTTCTGCGAGGTTGTATGTGTATCAGTCCTGTGTGTCCAAATGCCTTGATTCCTTGGTGTCCCCCATCCCCTCTGGCTCTTACACTTTTCCTGTCTCCTCTTTCATAGGGTTTCCTGAGCCCCAAGAGAGGGATTTGATGGGGAAACACCACTTTAGGGTTGAGTGTTCTGAGGCCTTTTACTCTCTGCTGTGGATCTGTGCATTTGTTTTGATCCTGATGTAGGAAGAAGTTTCTGTGATGATGGCTGAGCAAGGCACTGATCTGAGATTATAGCAGAATGCTATTAGGAGTCATTTTAATGCTATGTTTCTTTAGTAGAACAGCAGTGTTTGGTTTTATCCTTCATCCCTGGGCTATGTCATCTCAGTTTCTTGGTCACCCAAGCAGTGTTGGGTGTGAGTTCCATCTTGTGGAGTGGGCCTTAAGTCAAATCAGATGTTGGTTGGTTGCTCCCACATGCTCTATGCCACTGTTGCGCCAGTGTATCTTGCAGACAGGTCACCAGTGTAGATGGAAAGATTTATAGCTGGGTCGGTGTTTGTTTACCTTTCTCCTTTGATACCATACAGAGTACCTTGTACCAGTACCATGAATACTAGTCCACAGGAGTTGAGTAGGCATGAGCTTGACATCTCCATTTTCAATGAATCGTGTTGTCTTCCTGTCAGTTTGTGGAGAGCCACCTTGGAAATAGCATGAGTGGTTTGGGGATTTCTACGGGACCCCTTTGGCTAAGAACTCAGTTAGATATGACCCGTTCCTGATACTGGAAGCTTCATTTCGTGGCAGGAGCTGTCCAGCTGAGGTTTCTCTCCCGTTATTTGGTGATTTAATTTAGATCTCCTTCAGATCTATGTATATTTTATGAGGCTTCCCCTGTACTAGGTTTTCACATGACCTTCAAATGATCCTTGGTTTTATCTGTCCTTTCTTATATTCCCTCCCTGGACCTTCTGTTCCCCTATTTGATACTCTCATTCTGGGCCTCCCACCCCTCATACACCCCATTCACCTATAACTAGATATTTTATTCCCTATCCCTAGGGAGATCCACTCCCAGACCCTAGTCCCTTACTCATTACCCAGCCTCTGCAGTTATATAGATGGTAGCTTGCTTAACAGTTAACGTCCACATATAAGCAACCACACACACCACATTTGTCTTTCTGGGCCTGAGTTATTTCACTCAGGATGATTTTTTTTTCTCCTGAGTTCCTTCTATTTACCTGTCCGTTTCATGATTTCAGGTTTTATTCATGGCTGAGTAATATTCCATTGTGTGAATGTACTGTATTTTCTCTATCCACTCATTCATTGATAGACATCTAGGTTGTGTTCGATTTCTGGCTGTTATGAATAGAGCTACAGTGAACATGGTTGATCAAGTGTGTCTGTAGCAGGGTGAAATATCTTTTGGGTCTATGTGCAAGAGTAGAAGCTGGGTCCTGAGGTAGAACAATCTTCATCTTTTTGAGGAACCACCACACTGATTTCCATGGTGACTGTACAAGTTTGCGGTCCCACCAGCAATGGAGGAGTGTTCCCCTTACTCCACATCCTCGCCTGCGTGAGCTGTCACTTGTGTTATTGATTTGTTATTCTGACAGGTGTAGGATGAGATCTCAAAGTAGTTGTACCATGCTGCTTTATTGAAAGTGTTTATCAGCTGCATGAGAGTACTGGTGGAGTTTTAAGGGTTATTTATGTATAAGGTCATGTCATTTACCTTCTTCAGGTTGGTGAAATTTTCTTCTATGGTTTTGTTGAAAATACTGCCTGTGACTTGGATTTATTTTCTCCTTCCTCAATTTCTATTATTCTTAGAAAGGATTTGGCCCTTCACGGTGCCCCAGATTTCCTGATGTTTTGTGCCTGGATTTTTTTTTTTTTTTTTTTTAGATTTAACATTTTCTTTATTTGAGGTATTCTGTTCTTCTATTTTGTATTCAGTGCCTCATATTCTCTTTTCCATCTCTTGAATTCTGTTGGTAAGGCTTGCCTCTGGGCTTCCTGTTTGAGTCCTTAAATTTTTCTTTTCCAGTTTCCTCTCAGCTTAGATTTTTAAAATTTTATTTTCACTTTCAAGTCTTGAGCTTTTTTTCATTTAATCTCACTGTTTGTATATATTTTCATACATTCCCTTAAAGGGGCTTACTCTTTTTCTCTTTAATGATCTCTAGCACATTCATAAAGGCTATTTGGAAGTCTTGTCTGTGGGTGAGTTATGTGGCATTTCTCAGGGTTGCTGGAGTTTGATGGACATATATTGTCCTGGCTGTTATTGGTTGTGTTTTTGTGCTGGAATCTAGGCAATTGGTTTGGAATGGTTGTAATTCTAGGTGCTGATGTATGTCTCGTCTTTGTTGGTGTGTGTTTTGTTCCTTCGTTTCTGTTGCCCTTTCTGCATCGTAAGAAAGCATAGGGGCTTTGTGGATGCTGGTGGGAATGCTTCTGAGATCCTTCCACGTGTGACCACTGGGAGTTCCAGTTAGGAAGTGTTTCTTGGTATTGGGAGCTAACGCTTAGGGATGGACATTTTGGGAGAGTTGTTTGTACTGTTGATAAGAACAGCCAATGGAGTTAAACTTTGATTCAGAGGGTGGAGTCCAAGTTCAGCTGACTGGAATAAACCCTACAGTTTTTGCCAACCCAGGGAGGAATAAGGAGGACTTGGAAATAGTCATTGGCTTTTGATCTGGGAAGGTGGAGAGGAGGGTCAGCTGATCATTTCTCCATTGCTCTGTGAATCAATCAGGTTTGGACCTAATGCCTGACTCCCAAGTTTTATTTATTGCTAAATCAATAAAAGCAGCCACTATATCTAGTGTACAATGTGATGCAGGTAAATCCACAACGTGCCTCAGAAAGCTAAAATAAAATAAAATTTACCCACGGCTTACAGGTATCTTAAGCAGGCCTGGTGCTTTCAGGGTACAGCAATGCTTGTGGCCATTCAACACAGCCCAGCATGTGCACTGTATGCCTCTGTTGCAGTTTCCTCAAAATTCTGTGTCCAGAACAACTTCAAGGCCATTAGCTGAGAAGGTCCAGCCTCTCAGTCTACTCCAGCCAGGACTTCAGTTAAGCCCTCAACTTTCCCATCACAGAGATGGGACAAAAAAATGATATGACCAGCTCTCCCAGGACTTGACCATTATCTCAACTTTCTCAGGGTCCCCTAAAGATGATGCTGTCCCCAGACAACAGGAAGAAGTCCAGAGAACACCTACATTCTCAGGAGGTGGAGTGGAAAGGGTTTATTTGTATTACACTTGCACATCACAGTTCGTCATCAAAGTAAATCGGGCAGGAACTGAGAGGCAGGAGCTGATGCAGAAGCCATGGAGGGGTGTCACCTACTGCCTTGCTCCCCATGGCTTGCT
This sequence comes from Phyllotis vaccarum, assembly GCA_033318265.1. Lineage (NCBI taxonomy): Eukaryota > Metazoa > Chordata > Mammalia > Rodentia > Cricetidae > Phyllotis > Phyllotis vaccarum. The sequence continues at coordinate 187,036,084 of JARWLC010000002.1, forward strand.
CAGCCAGCTCAGGATGGCACCACCCACAATGGGCTGGGCTCTCCCTGATCAATCACTAATTAAAACAGTGCCCTACAGGCTTGTCTATAATCTGATTTTTATGAAGGCATTTTTCCCTCCCTCCCTCTGTCCCCCCCCCCAAGACAGGGCCTTACTATGTAGCTCTTCATTTTCTTAATTGCAATTCCTTCTTTCAGAAGACTTTAGCTTGTGTCAAGTTGGCATCAAGCCACCCAGCGTAAGGAGGTTCTTTTCTTGCTTATCTATTTGGTCCTAAACGCCTCTGGAATCTTGGTTGGTATCTCTTTTCCTTATTCTGAAAAATTGCCTGTCATAATTATTTTTAGAATTTTTTTTATGTCTTTAGAACAAGATTCTTCTTGTAGACAGTCTTTCAGAACACTGCAATTCCCACTAGTGACCTGTTAATATTTCATCTCTGTCCTTGCTTGATTATTCACCTTGTCTCCAAACTCAGATGTTCTCTCCCTTCCTTGGCCATTCTGTTGTGAGACTTTCAACAGAGATTTTTGCTTAATTTATGTTTTTGTTTCCATTATCTTTTCCGTTTTTTTAGTGTGTGTGTGTGTGTGTGCGTGCGTGTGTGTGTGTGTGTGTGTGTGTGTGTGTGTGTGTGATTTTTATCTCTTTATTGGATTCCTAGTTCGTGTCTTCCAACAGCCTCCTTATTCCGTTCAGGCACTTGTGTTACCATTTGCTGTGCGTGTGGCTTCCTCAGTAAGCACGCAGACACCAGGGAGTGGAGAGAGACGGCATCAGAGAGGCTTCCATGCTGGGCCCAGTTTGTATTCTTTTTTTTGTGTTCTGAAACCACAAAGTGAGGTGAGCAAGCAAGAAAGATTTTACAGACGCCCAGGTAACAGCAAGTAGGTTATTAAGGGCAGCGGCCCATTGTTTCAGCTGTCTCTCTGGGTCATTCTGTCCCTGGTAGCAAGTGAAGTCATGCTTGGCAAATAATCAGTACATGCAGTCCTTTAAGTAAACCATTAAATACATCAGTGTGTAATAATCAATCTTTTCTACCTTATTCCACATTATTTCCTTCTTTTCACCTTCCTGATGCCTTACAAATTTATCTTGAGGAACTACTGCAGGTGTATTGTCTGCAGTGTACTCCACTGGCTCTTGGGTGTATCTTTGGCCTTTAGTCCATTGAAATAACTTTGGCAATTTTCTCGTATTATTTCTAACTGACTAGCATCAGAACAACGTTTTTCATTTGAGACCATGCATATATATCTCTCTGTCAGCGATAACCAAGTCTAATCCCTAGGATTTTGGAAGATCATTGTTGTCAATGAATCCATTTCATTCTGAAGCACGACTATGTTCTCCTGAACAATAGTTAAGCTGTTCTTGATCCTAATAGAGATCTGGCAATGTTGAACTTGTTGGATGCCTAATGCAGTGGCACCATGGACATTCTTATCAGGAACGCTAGGTGTACAAGAGGTCTTTTTAAAATTATTATTTTTGAATCTAAGGAACATAAATATGGATGGATATTGATTCTTGGGAATACATCTAAGATGGAAACCAAGAATACGTGCCCACAACTGTCTCCTGGGTGGCAGGTATAGATGCCCCTGGCTTAGGTGAAGTGTGTACCATTAAGAGTTACTGTTATTTTAATAGTAGCTGTTCTTACTCTGGTACAGCCCTTTTGATTTTTCACACACTGGACATTTCCTATGAGCTGATCAGGCTGCTTAGTTAAATGTCCCTTTTCTATCAGCCAGGCTTTGGTTAGTCATTCTCACTCTAGTATGAGTAAGCTGGCCTCCTTGTATCCAGTGTTCGGACCCGAGTCAAGGAGATCCAGGGCTGGCATTTACTTTAGTTTAGCTAGCATTGTGAGTCATGACTTTCCTCAGATGAAGAGTTTTTTATGGTCGGTTCCCATATTATCTCTCACCCGTTCCCCTCGTCTTAGGGTTATGACTGCTGTGGTGAAACACTGAGACCAAAGAGATGTGGGGAACAGTTATTTGCCCTACACTTCCACATCACTGTTCATCACAGAAGAAAGTCAATACAGGAACTCAAGCAGGGAAGGAGCCTGGAGGCTGGAGCTGATGCAGAGGCCATGGAAGGGTGCTGCCTCATGGCTTTCTGTTTCAATGAGGTTTCCTGGCCCTGAGCAGCCAGAGGTCCAGGCCCACAGACCTGCATCCCCAGACCGCTTAGTTGCCTGCCGCTGCTTAGTTCCCCCCAAAATGACTCAAACACTTTATATTAACTTCATGCTGTTTGGCCTATGGCTCACTGCTAGCTAGCTCTTATATGTTAACTCAACCCATTTTCATTAATCTGTCTGCCACATGGCCCGTGGCTCACCTGTGTTCCTTACATGCTTCTTCTTGGACGGCAGGCTTGATCTCTTCTGACTCCGCCCTTCCTCACCTACTTCTTCTATGGTGCCTGTCATGGGCCAAAACAGCTTCTTTATTTAAAGATTGATATTCACAGCATACAGAAAGACATTCCCACATCAGCTTTCTCTTCTTCTTCTTTTTTTCTTCCTTCTTTCTTCTCTTTTTCTTTTGGATTTTGGAGACAGGATTTCTTTGTGTAGCCCTACCTGTTCTGGAACCCACTCTGTAGACCAGGCTGACCTCAAACTCATAGAGATCTGCTTTCCTCTGCTTCCTGAGTGCTGAGATTAAAGGCGTGCACCACCACCACACAGCTCAGCCTGCTTTTTTATAGAACCCAGGACCATCAGCCCGGGGACGGCACCACTCACAATGGACTTCCCCGTCAATGCTAATTAAGTAAATACTCTACAGTCTCATCTTATGGAGGCATCTTCTGAACTGAGGTTCCCACCCTCAGATGACATTAGCTGATGTTGACATAAAACACAGTCATTCTTCTGTCTTCTGGCCACTTGACCACAGGTTGCTGCTGGGGCAGTCTCCGAAAGGTATCACAGTCTGGTGTGGGCAGTTCCATCACAGCATGATGGTCTGAGGGTTTGTGGCTGGCCTATTCCTCAGAAAAAGTGCTACCTGAAAAAAATAAGGCTGAAACCCTCTGGGGACAGTTACTTATATTGATAGGTGACCAGGAATTAGAGTTGCCCTTGAACAAGATTGCTCTTCAAATTAATTTATGTGATAGGGTCAGAGAGGCCGAAAGGGGACTGCACAGATTTGTGTCCTCAGAACCACGAAGGACATCAGGAAGCCAAGTAGGGCCTGGGCTGTGTCTCCATTCCAAGGTAGTTTTGAGCTGGTTAATTTTAGAGGCTGCTATGTGTCTGCTCTTACAGAACAATCCTGGCTTAGGACCACAGCTACTTTGGTGTGGGTGTGGTATATCCATTGATTGCACCTGCACCTTTAAGATCTGAGGGGTGGGTAGTATTTGTTTGGTGTCAGCTCAATCTTTCAGGAACCACTGGAAGTGTGTGTGTCCACACTCCCAGAGGTCATGTGAGTCCAAGTTGGGAGCACTGGAGGTGGGCAAGCACACATGACCTCAAAAGGAGAGTAACCACATTTACAGGGTGTGCAATGCACCCTAAACAGTACACATAGTAGAGTTTTTGCCAAGGGAGATCTGTTTCTTGGCTATGTTTGGCCATTGTCATTTTAAAAGTCCCATCCATTCTCTCAACTTGGTGTGAAGATTGAAGATAGTACCACGTGCACAAGTTCAAAGCTTCTACTTAGCCCAGGAAGGTGCACAACATATCCAACAGGTATAGATGACTTATGCTGGGTTGGATGCCAGTAAAGTCTACTTCTAGATGTTTAAATGGTAAGCACCTGTTTTTATGTCTGCATGGGACTTTGGGTCCCTGCTTGAGATCGTTCCATGCACACTCCAGACAGATCTTGCTATTTTGTTGGGTCAGTGTTGGCAACCTTTGGGAACACCAAGTATTTTTGCAACCATTCTCGTAGGGAAGTTTTCCCAGATAGGCTGCTTCATGAATTTGCCAGACATCCCTTTGGCGACCTCTGCCACTTTGCTGTCCCACAAAAGCTTTGGAGACAATCACTTGCAGGGTGATCAAGACTCCTTATGGATTTTACCTTCCTTGTGGTAAAAGCCACCGGGAAAGAAAGGGACAGGATGCTGTCCAAATTAGACAAGCAGGACACGAAAGAAAGTGACTGCAGAACTTTGCCAAAAAAAGATAGGACAGTCCTTCAGAATGTCCTGCTTCACAGAAAAGTCAGCCAGATAGTCTATGCCTATAGGCCGAAGGTGGATGTCCCAACATTGCAGAGGAATTTTGGATGACTGTCCAGGCACCCAACTGCTTCTGTCATTTCTCAATTTTTTCTTTTTTTGAAATTGCTTGATTGCACTTTTTATTTAGTTAGGAAATATTATTTTCTTTTCAGATCTCTGGTGGAGCTGAAGATTAGTTTGTGGGAGATTATGTTGTTACATTTAAAATAATTGTCCCACCCACTGGTTTAATAAAAAGTACTGATTGGCCAAAGGCAGACAGGAAGTGTGGGCAGGGCTACCAGACTAAGAAAACTCTGAGAACAGGAAGCACAGAGCAGAATGCCAGAGAAAAGCCAGAGGAAGCAGAGGACAACCATGCTGCTGTGAGAAAAGGTACCCAGCCCCATGGCTGAACAGGATGAGTCATGGATTAGTTTAAGGGTAGAGAGCTAGCAAGTTATATGCCTTAGCCTTAGGCTGATCAGCCTAAAACTATTGAAAGTATCTATGTGTCTCTGCGGGTCTGTGGGTCTGCGGGCCTAAACCTTGAGGGTAGGCCCAAAAGTCCGGGCCAGAAACCTCATACTACAATAGTTGTAGTTTTCCTTGTTTACAAATTCAGATAAGAAATTCAATAAAGCAGTGTAAAGTGTTTAAGTTTGAGAGACATCAAAAGACAGTTTTGTGTTGGTAATATAAATTAGGATAGAAAGTGAATTAGGTATGTATTTTGGACTCATATTTTCTCTGAGTTTGTCAAATGTTAATGGACTGGACACTATTAATGTAATTCTTGATAGTATATATTATAAATAGTTATTGTACTATTATATATAGTTTTTCTTATTAGTTATAACCTTTTAAAATTTTAGACAAAAGGGGGAAAATGTGTATTTTGTTTGTGCTCTAACAAATAAAGCCTGCCTGAAGATCAGAGGACAGAGCTATCCACTAGTTAACCAGAGAGGCCAGGCAGTGGTGGCACATGCCTTTTATCCCAGCACTTTGGAAAAGGAAGCAGAAAGATCAGAAGTTCAAGGCCACCCTGCACCTTGAACATGAGATTAAATCTCTCTAAAAGAGACACAGAGTTTGGCAGTAGTGGTGACTGACACCTTTAATCTCAGTACTAGAGAGGTGGAGACAGGAATATAAGGTGGGTAGAGACACTATCTCAGCTCATCTGAGGATTCATAGAGACAGGATCTTGCCCCTTTTAGGCTGATGAGTTGGTAAAGGTAGTTGCTGCTCCTTTATCTTACTGATCTGTCAGCATTTAACCTGATATCTGGCTCTGGGTTTTTATTATTAGACCAATTAGGATTTGTACTACAAGACTACACATATCCTTCTTGCCTATCTCCCCAGGGAGTCTTGTCTGGCCTGAATATCCAGCCTAGTTTCATCTACCTCAACTCAGAGACTCCAGTCCGTGACGGTCCCCTTGGCCACTAGAAAGGGACCCTGAACTCCCAATGGGGGCTGTTCTTCCCAGTTCCATGAATCTTCAATGGACAGTGAGAACCCTGAGTGGCTGCCTCTCTGGACCAACTGAGGTCGTCGTGAAGGAGACCTAGCTGGGGCCTCCAGAAATGTTGGGGGAATCTTTCTGGAATCTCTGACACCAATGAGATGGAGGAGAGGTGGACAGAAGCCTGGACAGCTCACAAAAGACTTTGATGGCAGATCTAGTTTGTATTTTCATTTTTTTGCTGTAGAACCGCAGGTGAGGTGGGTGAGTGTAGGGGTATTGTTTCATGGTAAATAATTGTCCCACCCACTGGGGTTTAATAAAAAGAGCTGATTGGCCAAAGGCAGGCAGGAAGTGTAGGTGGGGCTACCAGAATAAGAAAATCTCTGAGAGCAGAATTCCAGACAGAATTCCAGAGAGAGGCCTGGAAGAAGCAGAGGACAACTATGCTGCCCTAAGAAAAGGTACTGAGCCGCATGGCTGAACAGAACAAGAGACATGGGTTAGGTGAAGGGTACAGAGCTAGCAAGTGATATGCCTGGGCCTGAGGTTGATCAGCCTAAAACTATTGGAAGCTTCTGTGTGTCTCTGTGGGTCTGTGGGTCTGTGGGTCTGTGGGCCTAGACCTTGAGGTTAGGCCCGAAAGTCCGGGCCAGAAACCTCATCCTACAGGTGAGCAAGTAATATTTTACAGAAGCCTACACGATAGGCAGCAGGTTGTTAAGGGCAACAACTAATTGTTGAAACTATTTCTCCATGTCATGTTGTTCCAAACTACAAGTGAAGCCATGCTTGGCAAATAGCCAGATCAGTGCTTTAAGTAAATAATTATATAAATCAATAAATCAGTGTCTAATAATTTGCCTTTTTTCCCCTTTATTATACTTTTCATTGGGAAGTTTATTTTTTCTTTCATTTTTTGAACATACTTGTCATTTTTTTTAGTTCTATGTCTGGGATTTTATCTAACTTATTCTCACTAGATGTTATTACTGCATGATTAAGCAATTTTTGGAGGAGTGATGTTGCCTTGGTTTTTTTTTAATGTTTATGTATTATATTGTTACTTAGGATTTGTTTTTTTTTTTTTTTTATTTAAAAAAATTACCACATGCGTGCCTGATGCCTGGGTAGACTAGAAGAGGGCATCAAATTTCCTGGATCTGGAGTTACAGATGTTTGTGAGCCACCCTGTGAATTCTGGGAATGAAACTCCAGTCCTCTGAAGAGCATCCAGTGCTCTTAGCTGTTGAGCTATCTCTCTACCTTTGGACACTTTTTACTTCAGCAACTATATTCACTATATTCCTTCATCAACTATTTGCAATGCTGGGCCTTTAATGTGGTAGAGTGTGTAATTAAGAAGGTGTCTGGTGTGGACTTTGTAGAACAGCAAATGTGACAGCAGGCACAGATGTTGGGTATTCATACTATGCAAATATGCCCTAGCCAGTCAGCCACACGGGCTTCAATGCCAATAACCAAGGATGGCATGAAATGTGCTCAGATTTTAGTTAATAAGATTAGGAGTCAGGGAAGTAGGTTGGATAAGGATAGGGGTAAATATTAGATTGATTGACTTTTTGTTGTGGTTGTGGTGACATGGTCTCACTGTGTAGTCCTGGGTGAACTGGAACTCACTATGTAGACCAGGCTAGCCTTGAACTCACAAAGATCTATATTATTCTGCCTCTAGAATTCTGGGGTTGGAGGCGTTTGCTGGTACTCCCAGCTCAGACCGACTTTGAAAAGAAGAAAACAAGAGAGTTGGGTAAAGTTCCTGGGAGGGGAAGTCTGGGAAGCTGTTAAGGCTCACATGTTGTAGAGACTGCTAAAGCTGAGGAAGGTTACAACTGGGAGGTAAAAAGAGGAGGAGATAGGGATGAGAGAGAGAGAGAGAGAGAGAGAGAGAGAGAGAGAGAGAGAGAGAGAGAGAGAGAGAGAGACAAGGATAAGGGGAAGTGCACTCCAGGGTGGTGGTGTATGGCCTCCCAGCACTCAGGAGACAGAGGCAGGTGGATCTCTAAGTTCGAGGCCAGCCTGGTCTACAGAGTGAGTTCCAGGAAAGCCAACACTACACAGAAAAACCCTGTTTCAGAAAACCCCAAAGAAAAGAAAAAGGGAAATCCATGAAAGGTTCAGCAAAGAATGCCTTGTTTAGACTGAGTGAAGGAATACACATCAATCCCATACCCTCACCGAGCAACAGAAAGACAAGCAAAACCACCATGAGAAGAATTACGTGCCAGAGTGGACATTAAAGAACAGAACGCAAGAGACAGATCGATGCTTGTAGAGTGAATTGCTGGCTCTATGCTGAGCTGAAAAGTGACCTTCTCAGATCACTCAGATCTCAAGGGCTCCCCAAGGTGCTAAGTGTAGGAGGGGTGAGTGGGAGCCCTTGCTCTTGGAAGCCTCACTGTACTTGGGGTTCTGGCCTGTGATGGAGTAGGGGTGGCAGGTCCTTTCCTGGTAGTTCCCTGGACCCCTGCCCCCCACCCGTGGCCTTTCCTGGTGCTGCAGGTCAGTGCAGGCCTTCCCTGTGTTTCTGCTGCTCCCTCCTGGGCACTGTCAGTATCAATCATTAAGTCAAGATTTAATTCTTGCTTTGTTTTGTTTTTGGAGACACGGTCTAACTGTGTTGCCTTGACTATCCTGGAAGTCACTATGTAGATCAGGCTGGCCTCAGACATTCACCTGTCTCTGCCTCCCAAGTTCTAGAATTAAAGCTATGTGCTACCAGGGGCTGGAGAGATGGCTCACGGGTTAAGAGCACTGGCTTTCCCAGGGGTCCTGAGTTCAGTTCTCAGCACCCACATGGTGGCTCAAAACCATCTAGAATGAGGCCTGTTGCCCTCTTCTGGTGTGCATGCAGAACACTGTACACCTTTAAAAAATAAAAAAAGGTATGTGCCACCATGCCTGGCTAGGACTTAGTTATTTATATAACAACAGACAAGAATGTCCATCTTATTAATATACAAATTTGGCTTTATATATAATAAAATATAAACATTTATGTATATGAAAGAACTGCTTTAAAAATGTCTTCATGATTTATTATCAGGAAATGTTTGGTTTGCACATCATTTTACTGGCTGATTTTGTGTGGCATCTTGACACAAGCTGGAGTCATCAGAGGAAGGAGCCTCAGCTAAGGAAAGGCCTCCATGAGATCCAATTTCAAGGCATTTTTCTCATTTAGCGATCAGTGGGGAAGGGCCCAGCTCATCCAGCTCATGGCGAGTGGTGCCATCCCTGGGATGTTGGTCTTGGGTTCTACAACATGGGCTGAGCAAACTATGGAAAACGAGCCAGTAAGCAGCTTCCCTCCATGGCTTCTGCATCAGCTCCTGCCTCCAGCTTCCTTCCCTGTTGGAATTCCTGTCCCAACTTCCTTCAGTGATGAACAGCAATGCTGGTGTGTAAGCTCAATAAACCCTTTCCTCCTCCACCTCACTATTTGGTCACGGTGTTTCATCACAACAATAGACATCCTAGCTAAGACAGTACCTATATACATAGGATTGTGTAAAGATTTCTCTGGTAGAAAGTTTTGCTGTACAAGACCAGCTAAAGTCTGACGTTTATGAAATACATCTACTGGCATAAAAACAGACATGTGCATCTGTGGAATCAAGTTAAAGACTCTGACATTAATCCACCTATGGACACTTGATTTTGACAAATAAGCCAAAAATATACAATGGAAAACAAGAAAGTGCCTTCAACAAATGGTGTTGGCATAACTGGATGGTAGCTTGTAGAGGAATGCAAATAGATCCATATCTATCACCCTGCACAAAACTCAAATCCAAGTGGATGAAAGACCTCAACATAAACCCAGTTACACCGAACCTGACAGAAGAGAGAGTGGGAACCAGCCTTGAATGTATTGGCACAGGAGACCACTTCCTAAATATAACACTAATGTCAAGGACACTAAGAGAAATAATTAATAAATGGGACCTCCTGAGACTGAGGAGCTTCTGTAAGGCAAAGGACATGGTCCATAAGACAAAACAGCAGTCTACAAAATTCGAAAAGATCTTCACCAACCCTACATCTGACAGGAGGCTGATCTCTAAAGTACATAAATAATTCAAGAAATTAGACATTAAAATACCAAATAATCCAATTAAAAAAAATGGAATACAGATCTAAATAGAGAATTCTTAACAGAAGAATCTCAACTGGCCAAAAGACATTTAAAGACTTGCTCAACATCTTTAGCCATCTGAGAAATGCAAACCAAAACAACTCTGAGATTCTATCTTACACCTATCAGGATGGCTAAGATCTCAAATACAGATAACAGCCTATGCTGGAGGGGATTTAGAGCAAGGGGACCACTCCTCCATTGATTCCCACTTTGGGAGTCAGTATGGCAATTCCTCAGTAAACTGGAAATCAATGTACCTCATGAGACAGCAATACAACTGTTGGGTATATACCCAAAGGATGCACATTCATACCACAAGGGCATTTGCTCAATTGTGCTTGTAGCAGCATTATTCATAATAGCCAGATCCTGGAAACAACCTAGATGCCCCTTAAATGAAGAACTGATTAAAAAAAATGTGGTTCATTTACACATGGAGTATTATGCAGCAGTTAAAAAAATGACATCCTGAAATTTGCAGGCAAATGGATGGAACTAGAAAAAAATCATCCTAAGTGAGGTAACCTAGACCCAGGAAGAGAAACATGGCATACGCTCACTCCTAAGTGGATATTAGACACAAAGCAAAGGATAACCAGAGGAGCTGAGTAGCAAGGAAGACCACATGCGTCTTCCTTCCATGAGTCTCCCTGGGAAGGGGAAATAGATAAGATCTCCTAGTAAATTGGAAGCATGTGGGGTAGGGGAGCAGGAAGAGAACATGTGGGAACAGGATGGTAGGTGAGGGGAGGGATGCAGAGGAAGAACCACAAAATAGGCATCTTGAAAGGAATCCCAAGATGAGTCACTTCAGTCTGGCATATCCAGTTGAGGTAGGACCAAGTCCTTCCCCCACGTGCCATGGGCTTTGAGGAGCCAGTTCATGAGTCTGGGATAGACTCTGGTCTGATTGCAAGACACTCCAGAAACTGCCCATGCCTTTTGACTGTCACCTACATCCAGGTGGCCCAATTCTATTCCACCCAGGTTTGTCAGTTGTTATTTCAGAGTCTCTGAGCTCCCAACAGCACACAGACTGAATACTCCATGGGTCTCCCCATCATGATCCTGATCCCTCTGCTCACGCCGTCTCTCCTCCCTCTCTCCAGCTGGACCAGTAGCTCAGCACAGTGTTTAGCTATGGTTCTCTGCATCTGCCTCCGTCAGCTGCTGGATGAAAGTTCTATAATGGCAGTTAGTGTGGTCATTCATAGGGTAATAGGCAAAGGCCAGTTCAGCCTCCCTCTCCGCTATTGCCTGGAGTCCTAGCTGGGCTCATCCTGTGAGTAGTGAATGTTTCCCGAGCACCAGGTTTCTCTCTAACCCCACAATGGCTCCTCTATCAGGATACCCACGTCTTTGCTCTCCCTCTCTGTTGCTCCCTGACCATCCCTTTTCTCATGTTCTCTTCTCACCTCCCCTTGCTCCCTCCTCCATGATAGCAATTTTCTCAGGAGAATTTATTTATTTTCCCTTCTCAGGGGGATCTATGGATGTCTCTCATACCTTTCCTGTTATGGCGTGGTTTGTAGCCTGGTTATCCTTTACATTATGTCTAATATCCACTTATGAGTGAGTAAATACCATGCCTATCTTTCTAGGTCTGTGTTATCTTACTCAGGATGATACTCTCCAGATCTATTGCCTGCAAATTTCAGGATGCCTTTTTTTTCCCTGCTGATTACTACTCCATTGTGTAGATGTACCACAATTTGTTAATCTATTCTTCATTTGAGGGGCATCTAGATTGTTTCCAGGATCTGCTATTACAACTAAATAATGCTGCTATGAACATAGTTGACCTAATACTCTTGGGGTAAGAATGTATGTCCTTTGGGTATATGCCCAGTAGTGGTATTACTGGATCATTGGGGAGACTGATTCCCAGTTTTCTGAGAAACTGCCATACTGATTTCTGGAGTGGCTGTACAGGTTTACACTCCCACCAGCAATGGAGAAGTGTTCCTTTTACTCCACATCCCCTCCAGCACAAGCTGTCATCTGTGTTTTTGGTCTTAGCCGTTCTTACATGTGTAAGATGGTATCTTAGAGTTGTTTGGATTTGCATTTCTCTGATGGCTAAGGATGTTGTGCAGTGTTTTTAAGTGTCTTCCAGTCATTTGGAGGTCTTCTGATGAGAATTCTCTATTTAGCTCTGAACCCCATTTTTCAGTTGCTACCCAGCATCTTAAACAGTTTCACAGGGATTCTGACATAGCTGATAAGGATGAAAATGGCAGTCCCAGGGGCGCTTGCAGGTATGCGACTGGCTCTCAGAGCAGTGCTCTCTCTCTCTCAGCAGCTCACCAAGGAAGCAGGACATGACCTTAAGAGCCATGGTTGTAGCTGGGTTTGGTGGTTCGTGCCAGGAAGTACCAAGTTTGAGGGTAGCTTGTCTATATAGTCAGTTCAAGGCTAGAATGGACTACATTTTTAGACTATCTTTTAAAACAGAAGGTGGAAGCATGGTCCTGACCTTAATCTGTTGCCTACAGTGAAGACTCCTAGTCCTGACTAATGTTACTCATTTGTCCCTGAAGTGTGCCAGTGTGCCTGACTGTTAACCTAGAACTTCTTGCGTGTAAGGCAAGCACCCTACTAAGTAAGCAACATTCTTAGTCTGGAATCACCTAAATCCTTTAAAAAATTAATGTGTGTGTGTGTGTGTGTGTGTGTGTGTGTGTGTGTGTGTGTGTGTGAATGTGTGTGTTATATGTGTGTGTGAGTGTGTGAGTGTGTGTGTGTGTGAAACATAAGTGTATGACACAGAGCAGAAGAAGAGGGTGTCAGGTCCCCTGGAGCTGGAATTACAGACATTTTTGAGCCATCCAGCATAGGTGCCAGGATCTGAACTTGGGTCCTCATGATTGAGCAGTGCTGAGGCTAGCGGAGTTCGATTCACAAAATAAAATGCACTTGGCATGTGAATTGTCAGCAGCGGGTGCAAGGGCCCAGAGGGTGTTCCAGAAGTTCTAAGAAGCCAGAGTGTCTCTTGCCCTAAGCTTTTATTAGGAGCTACAGCATGGGAAGACACTACAAGTACTTACAAGTGATAGAAGGTTCTAATTAATGTATCACTGGGAGAACCATGATGAGGAAGTACGGGTAGGAAAATATACGGAACATACCATGCCTTTCCATCTGATAAACAGTACCCTCGGCTTCTGTGCTCGAGAACTTATTGTGTAGAGCGATTCCTTCTGTCCTTAGTGTGCCAAAGGTCAGGCTGTCCTCGGACGCAGAATGCTCCTTTCTCAGACAAGGCTGTGGGCAACATTCCTGCTCCCTGTTTCTCATCAACGTTAACATGACTGATTTAACATAATATTGAGAGACACTAAAATGACATTTCAATACTACGGTTTTCACAGCCTTGAACTTGTTCACCTAGCCAAACTATTGACTACCTAACTGCTGAATTTTCCCGAGAATCTTTTGTCCAATATGGATTTATGTTTGTCAAGGTTAAGTAGAGTTATCTGAAAATTTAACATAGTCTTTTGATTCCATTTCTTGGGTATCCAGGTCAGTCAGATTTATACTCCTAATCTGTAACAAAAGGACTTATTAGCCACATTGCAGAGTGGATTTGGGAAGCTGTGCCACTGTAGTTGAAGGAGCTCTATCTCTGGGCCCTGTGGCAGGTAAGGGTTCAAACAATGTCTTAGGTTTTTCTATTGCTGTGATGAATCATCATGGCAGAAAGCAACTTGAGGAGGAAGGGGCTTATTTGGCTTATAAATCCTGGGTCCTACTGAGGCAGGGCCAAAGCAGACATCGTAGAGAAACAGTGCTTACTGGCTAGCTTCCTACAGCTTCCTCAACTTGCTTTTTTACCTCAGGGCTCACTGACCTCAGTGAGCTGGGTCCTCCCACAATAATCATTAATCAAGAAAATGCCCCACAGACTTATTATAGAGAATTCTTGTGGGAATATTTCCTCAGTTGAGGTTTTGGTTTCTCAAATGAGCTTGGGTTAAGTTGACAAAAGTCTCACCAAGGCATGTAGGTAGCCAGTACTATTTAAAAAGGTCACCAAGGAACATCAAATCAAGTGACAGTATGAGCTACATTGGGCTATGGAACATGTGCCCAATAAATCTGCTCAAATGCAGAGCCAATCAGAGCCTTGATGATGGGGTGTGGTTGGACTTTCTTGTGGGGCTGGACCACAATAAGGACATGGAGACTTATTAATTATGAAAGCCTGGTCTTTAGCTTATGCTTGTTCCCAGTTAGTTCTGATAACGTAATTTAAGCATTTATGCTCATCGTTGTTCTGCCCTGTAGTTCTTTACGTCTCTATTATGTGTGCTGACTCCTTCCACGTCTCACTGCCATCTTCTGTGCACCTAGATTCTGAGTTCTCTGTCCATGGAGGTCCTGCTTCTTCTCCTCTGCCTAACTCCTGGTCATCCAGCTCTTTAGTAAACCCATCAGAATAAAAGAGCATCACGTTTTCACACCGTGTGATCAGATAACCTGCAACAACGGAGACTTCCAAAAAGAAAACGTTCGTAGGGGGAGGGGCTGGCTCAACTCCCAAAACCCTTATCACCAGGTGTCTTTCTCACTTGACCCGAGACCAGAGCTGTAGCCTTGAGCTGAAGGCATTCCTGGCCTGGGTGGGAGACTTTACTGCACCACAGCTGACATTTTTCCCTCCCTGGAATCAAAACACGGTTATTCTCATGACTTACACACGTATACCTCCTACCCCAAGTAGGAACATCTGGGGCCTTTCCATGTGACATCCTGAGGATCTTGCCAGAAGACCTTTGGGTAAGGTCCAGAATGAAAGGCGGGTCCTGTGCAACACCTTCTTACAGGAAAACATCCATCACCAACAGAAAGGAATGAAAGGTAACAAGCCTTTGAGACTATTATATATTATTCACTTATATTACTGTGAGTGAATCAGTAGGCTGGAGGAGCTTCCTCCCCCTTTGGGTTGTTTTAAGGACAGTGACCGTTACCAATGACTTGCCAAATAGGATTATATGGAATAGTGTTTTTATGGGTTAAACCCCAAAGAAACAAAAGGTTTGAAATCTTAAGGAGTATACACATGTCTTTTATCTGCTTTGATCCTGTGGGGAATCCCTAAGACAGCCAACACGGCAAGACATTGTGACCCAATATTCATGAATGCCTCCCCATGCCAAGCCATAGCCCAGGGGAATCTGGACTAGGTATCCACCCACTCACACACACAGGCCAAATGATCAAAGCTTTGACATGAGGGTCATTCATTTGTCATCTCTGTTGGCCAGGATTAGGGATGGAGAGATGGATTAGCAGTTAAGAGCATTCACTATTCTTTCACAAGGTGGGAGCTGAGCTGCCAGCATCCACATGACAGGTCACAGCTCTAGCTTCAAAGCTCTCTTCTAGCCTTCACAGGCACCAGGCATGCAAATGGTGCACACACACACAGTTAGGAGAACACCCGATCACACGCAAATAATAAGCAAATATATTTTAAACCACAAGGATTAGTTCTGCCCATGGGAAATAAGTCTCACAGAAGTGGGACAGCAGTGCAGTCTGTGTGTGGGTTGGGTATGTGTCAGTGGGGGAAATAGTTTGCAAAAGGAGTGAACACTTTGGTGTAGCAAAGCATGAGGATTTTGTCTTATAGAGGATATGACCAGGAAATCAGCTATACTATTCTGTAAGTTAATGGTCTCGGTGAAGTGTGAAAGCATATATCATGGGTTATGTAGAAAGAGGGTGTGACATCAAATGGCTTGTTGAAGTTTAGAAACAGGAAATTACATGTTTCTGTTTGTTTGTTTTTGAGACAAGGTCTCTCTATATAGCCCTGGCTGTCTTGAACTCTCTATGTAGACCAGGCTGGCCTTGAACTCACAGAGGTTCACCTGCTTCTGCCTTCCCAGTGCTGGGATTAAAGGACCATACTACCTGGCCACCCAGGACATTACAATTTTGAAAGAGCTGATTTTATCTTGGACATTTTAAAAGAAGGCTGTGGCCCCTACCATATATTGTAAATCTGGAATAATATTAATAGGAGAGGCAAAGTCAGTAAGAGCTGTAAGAACAGCAAATAATTCAGTTTGCTGCTAGGAAGAATTAGTTTAATGTTGTTAATGTCTATTTTAGGATCAATAAACTGCTTTACCGAACAGGTACCATCAGTGAACCATTTGAGGGCATCAGGTAAGAGAGTAAGAGAGTAACAAAAGAGGTGCATTGTGGGAACTGTAGAACCCTATCACTGGGCTAGTGCTGTAAGATTTGCCCCATAGAGAAGACCAAACGTGTATAAAGAAGTGATGTGGGTGACTTCAAAAGGACAACAATAGAATCTGGACATCGTTATAAGTGAATGGATCACTCATGGGGGGTAATTTGGGGTTGAGATGGCAACCGCATCCATTCTGTGATGGCCAAGGACAGGAGTAAAACAGGCCAGAATGACTAGGAGTTAAAGGTGTATTCAAAACAAATGAAGCCAAAGGCAAATTGTAGTTAATTTTTACAGTTAGAATGTGCTGTTTTGTTCAAATGTAAGTCTTCATGGGGGTCCTTTTGGGAGTATGAAGGAGGCAAGATCAGCGTCACCTCTAAGGATGTCAAAGAGAGGTTCTAAGTCTGCTGTAGATATCTGAAATAACAGATTAATCCAATTAACATGCCTAATAGTTTTTTAAAATCACTAAGTATCTTAAGGGAGCCTGCCTGTAATTGTACCTTTTGGGAATAATGGATAGTATGAGAATCAACCATAAAGCCCCCAAACCAAAAGGATTGAGCTTGTTGGCAAAACATTTTTTTTGAGGGTTTTAAAGCCTCGAGACACCAAATAGCAGATTTAAACAGTTTTTAAGTAGAGATTTTGTCTTGTAGGTGAAAAGCATGTTATCTGTATTATGAATAATATAAGACTGTGGATGATTTTGTTGTATAGGAATGAGCGCATTAGCAACAACCTGTTGGCACAAGGGCACCAGTCATTATACCCCGAGGGAGGAAATAGTTGTGGTAAAGTTGTACAGGTTCCTTATTGTTAAAGATAGAGACAAAAAAAGCAAGCTTTGTTTTTTCCTGCTAGGCTTAAGGAATGTGTATAAGAAGGCAATCTTTAAACCTGTCACAATAAGAGGTTAATCTGTCAGAATGGCGGTGGGCGAGGGCCATTATTTTATCCACAGCACATAAGCTTGTAGTCACTGCAGTCTCCCTGGCTTTGTTTGGTGTGGTGAACACAGGAACATTTTAAGGACTACTAGAGAACTCTATGCTCAGCCTCGAGCTGCGGGCCTGGAACTATAATGTTTTAGTTTTCATCCCATGCTCCAAGTCACTGTGCTAATCTCTTCAGCCACCAGAAATTGTGGTGATATATTGTTTGTGATCTAAGAAATAAAGCTTGCCTGAAGATCAGAGGACAGAGCCAGCCACAGAGTCAACCATACAGCTCAGGGAGTGGTGGCACACATCTTTAATCCTAGCACTCAGGAGGATCCCTCTGGATCTCGGTGAGCTCATGGCCACCCTGAACTACACATATTAATTCAGCCCAAAAGAGAAACAGAGTCAGGCAGTGGAAGCACACATCTTCAATCCCAGCACAAGGAAGGCTGAAACAGGAAGTGATAAGGCTGGGCAAAGGAAGGAGTATAAGGCGGGAGGAGACAGGATCTTCTGCTTCCGGTCTGAGGATTCAGTAGTGGTAAGAAGTTTCTCTAGTGGTTTGTTTCTCTGCTTCTCTGGTCTTCCAGCGTTTACCCCAATACCCGGCTCTGGGTTTTATTAAGACAAATTAGGATTTGTGCAATAAGAAATCATCTAAAATCTTTTAAAAATCTAGTTATGTTTATTTATTTTTTTAGACAGTGTCTCACTACTGCTGTCCTGGAACTTGATATGTAGATCAGGCTGGACTTGAACTCACAGAGATCTGTCTGCCTCTATTTTCTGAGTGCTGGGAGTACAGGTGTGTGATGTGGGAATGTTTTTCTGTATGCTGTGAATATCAATCTCTAAATAAAGAAGCTGTTTTGCCTTGTGACAGGCACCATAGAAAAAGTAGGTGGGGGGGATCAGAATAGGTAGGAAAGAAAGAGCGGAGTCGGACAGATCGAGCCAGCCACCCAAGAAGAAACACATCAGGAACACAGGTGAGCCACGGGCCACGTGGCAGACAGATTAATGAGAATGGGTTGAGTTAAGATGTAAGAGCTAGCTAGCAATGTGCCTGAGCCATAGGCCAAACAGCATGAAGTTAATATAAGCGTCTGAGTCATTTCTGGGGCCTGAGCAGCGGTGGGCGGCTAAAGAGTCTGGGGCTGCAGGTCTGTGGGTCTGGACCTCTGGCCGCCCGGGACCAAGAAACCTTATTGTAACAGATGTGTACCATCCATGCCTGGCCAGCTAAAATCTTAACGCTCAGAAATAACTGCTGTTAGGGTCTTGGTATAACTATCTAGATTTTCCAATGCAGTTATAGGTTTCCATGATTATTGAGGTGGGCATTTCTTCTTCTCCTCCTCTTCCTCCTCTTCCTCCTTCTCCCACAGAAGAAGAAATATGGCACTCTTTTTTTTTTTTTTTTTTACTTCCCTTGCAGGGTCTCTGCTAATGTTACAACTCTGAGGAAAAATGAATCCTGACAGCTGGGAGCCAAGCAACACCACAAAGTCATACTGCGCAACAAACCTCACATGAGATTTATTGGGAAAAAAACAACACAGGAGTTTGATTGTCTCTGCTTGGACAAGAGGCAGCAGAGAGCTGAGCAGGAGACAGGCCTTGTATGGGGTTTCTTGGGGGCCGGAGCTTTCCATGATGGATTGGTGGGATTCTGTGGCTTGGTGCTGGGGTAAGCTCAGGGACTGGTGACTGATCTTGGGCTTTTACTTTGTAGGGCAGAGCTTGGCTGCCTGTAACTCAAGGGGCTTGGGGTGAGGCCTGGCCACTCACACCTTGTGGGGCTTACAGTGTCATTACACATCCCTTACTGTCCTAGAACTGACTATGCAGACCAGTTTGGCCTCACACTCACATTGATCCTCCTGTCTCTAGTTTATAAGAGCTGGGACTATAGGTTTGTACCGCCATATCCTACTCTGGATCCTGGTACATTTGCGTGTGTATATGTGTGTATGTGTGTGTGCGCGTGTGTGTACATATGTATGTATATGTGCTCGTGTGTGTGTGTGTGTGTGTGTGTGTACACGTGTGTGCAGGTGCATGTGCTTATATGTGTACTCATGTGTGCATATATTTATGTGTGTGTGTATACACGTGTGTGCATGTGTTTATGTGTGTGTGCAGGTGTATGTGCTTGTGTGTGTTGATCAGAGGTTGGCAGTGTCTTTCTCTATAGCTCTCTATCTTATCCTTGAGAAAGGATCTCTCTTACTGAACCTGGGAATCCTGACTAGTTTTATGTCAACTTGACACAAACTAGAGTCATCTAAAAGGAGGGACCTTCAATTGAGAGAATGTCTCCACAAGGTCGGGCTGTAGACAAGCCTATAAGGTATTTTCTTAATTAGTGATTGAATTGGGAAGGGCTACCCCGCTGTGGGTAGTGCCATCCCTGGGCTGGTGGTTCTGGGTTCTATAAGAAGGGAGGCTGAGCAAGTCATGAGGGGCAGGGCAGCAAGCAGCACCCCTCCATGGCCTCTGCATCAGCTCCTGCCTCCAGGTTCCTGCCGTGCTTGAGTTCCTGTCCTGACTTCTTCAGTGATGAACAGTGATGTGGAAGTGTGAGCCAAACAAACCCTTCCCTCCCCACGTTTCTTTGGTCATGGTGTTTCACTACAGCAGTAGTAGCCCTGACTCAGACACTGGACTTCTCCATTTCAGTTAGGTTGGCTTGCCAGGAAACTCTGGGGGCCTCCTGTCTCTGTCCCACAGTGCTGGTTATCGGCATGTGTACCCGGACTGTCACATGGGTAGGGATCTGAGCTCGGGTGTCATGCTTGCGAAGTGAGCAGTTTACTGACCATCTCTATCCCCCTTTTCTTTTCTCCCTTTTTGGTTCTGACGCTTCTAAAGGTCTTTATGTTTATGATGGGGAAGGGATCCAAGTGAATCCAAGAGATGGTGAGGGGATGAGCTGTACTGTGTAAGGACAGCTGGCTTAAAAATGTGTGCGTTCAAAACGGCTCAACTTGGGTTTCCAACACCTGCTTTCTTTTAGAGCAATTTGACTAATACTTCTTTTGATTCATCTGCTCTAGCTCCCTTCTTCAGACGACAGTACAGGAATGTGGGCCCCACAACTTGCCTATTTCCACTCATTTCCAGTACTAATTAGAGAGGCGCTGAGTATTTGAACTCAAATTCCCATGAAACAGTCAGTGGGCACCTATTTTATCCCGCCGTTGTTCAAGAATGGAGTGAGACACAGCAAAGAACGCAAGCCAGAGGCACTTTATCATCCATTTGGAATTAACAGCCCTCAAGGGGATAACACAACTTAAAACCAATTGCTACATGGGACTGAAATGAAATAGGGTTGAGTGCTCATAGTGGCTGGACGCTAGCCAAGATGTTACAACTCCTGGGAGGCCTTACAGCTCAAGAGCCTCCAAAGGCTTTGAGGTGCCAACCAAGAGCAGCTCCTCATACAGCCAGTCTGCAGGTCATCGGCAGCAGTGGCAGGAACAGGAGGCTAGAAGCAGAGGCAAGAATGAACTAACTTTTGCAGGCCCACTGAGAAGAGTCTTGGAGGCCGAGTCAGGAGTGAGTTTCCCAGCCTGAAGCTACTGGCAGTCTAGGGGACTGACTTGAGAGAGCTTCCTGCCTGGGAAGAAGCCTAGGAAGAGTCTGTCCCCAGTGAGTCTTGAAGGCAGTGTTTTCCTCTGCTGAGTGAGCCAGTGAGTCAGTTAGGAGCAAGATTCTGACGTTTTCGAGCTTCTTTGCTGAAGAGAACAGGGTTTTTGGGCATTGAGATCTGCTTTTCCCCACAGCAGCTCTGTCCTTGTAGTCCTAGAATGTAGGAATCTAAGGAGGTGCCAGGGTGTCAGCTGAGCTCTGATTGGCTGAATGTGGGTATGCAAACAAGGTGAAGAAATTGGACCAATCAGAGAGGAGATATCAAACCCTGACAGATGAAGAGAGTCTACCAAAAGCTACTACAAGTTCACAGCGAGGTTCCCTAGTCTCTGCAGACAGGGAAACTTGTAGGAATGTGTTTTGTTTGGTCTGTTAGACTTTATCCTACCACAGAGACCACAGCCATGGTCATCGCTCCTCTATTCATAATAGGCAGAAATTGGACACAACCTAGATGGTCCTCACCAGAAAAATGAATAAAGACAATGTAGTCCATTTACCCAATATAGTATTAGTCAGCTGTACCAAAAACAAAAAAATATCACTGGCAATTGAGTGGAACTAGAAAAAAAAATCACACTGAGTGAGGTAGCCCAGACTGATTATGACGATATGCTATGTATTCACTTCTATGTAGATATTAGCCGTTAAGTCAATGATAACCAAGCTACAATCCACAGAACCTCGGGGAGGCAGTCGGCATAGAGTGAGGGACTGCAGGGTACAGACAGATCTTGTTAGGAAAGGAAAATAGGCTAGTAGATATGGATGGAGGGGGGTGAAGGGCTAGAGTGGGAAGATCAAGTGGGGAGGGAGAGAGGGGAGAAAGGAGGGCATACAGGGGGAACACCTGAAATTCAGGGCCATTTGAGAGGCAGTATGGAAACACCAAATATAGTAGACGCTTCCTAAAATATATACATACGAAGAGATCTAAATTAAATTGCCAGATAGTGAGAGAGACAGAGCCCCAACTGGCCGTTTCTTGTTACCAAATGAAACTCCCAGTACTGGGATTGGGTTGCATCTAATTGAGTTGTTGGACAAAGGGGTCCCATGGGGAGCTCCAAACAACCCAGGCTGTTGTTACACTCTAGCTGGCTCTCCACAAGCTGACATCAAGGCCCCGTTGCTAAAGACAACACCCACACAACTCATTGAACATGGAGAAATTGGGGCTACATGGAGCCTTCACCCCTATGTGCTAGCAGGTACAGGAAGGTGCTCCACATGCCACCAAAAGGGAACTGTCAACACAACACAGCCACAATCTCGTTGATCTACAGTGGTGTCCTGCCTGCAAAATATGCACAGAGCTTGTGGGAGCAACTAATGTCTGTTTTCACTTAAGGAGAAACCCATACCTAATACTGCTTGTGTGAACAAGAACCAGAGACTAGATAGCCCAGGGACCTAGGGGAAAAGCAAATGTTTTGGTTCTAAACTATCCAAAACAAAAGCAATAAAATGACTTCTCATGACATTTTGTTATACTCACAGATCAATCCCTTGCTCATCCATCATTGGAGACACCTCCTCCTGCAGCACATGAGACCAAATACAGAGACTCACAGCCAGACATTACTCAGAGAGCGAGAGACCTTGGAACACTCAGGGCTCAGGGTACCCTGGGGGAGAGGAAACAGAACCAGAGGAAGTTGAGGACACCATAGAAACAAGGCCCTCTAAGCCACAATAATCCAGGCTCATATGACCTCCCAGAGACCGAGATACCACGCACAGGGCCTGCGCCACATTCTCTACATGGATATTACAGCTTCTAGGTTACTGTTTTGATGAGATTCCTGTGTGTGCAAATGAGTGGATCTTTGATTCTTGCACCTTTTCTTGGGCTCTTTTCCTTCTGTTGGTTCGCCTTGTCCAACTTCAATATTTAGTGTTTTGTTTGTTACATTTCACCACATATATAAAAAGAGAGGACACGCGTGTTCCTGGTCACCACAGGCGCTTTTGTAGGCCTTCAGGAGGGTTGCTGCTGCAGTGTGCACTTCCTGTGGTTCCTTAGTCCCTTTGAACCTGATGGCTGTCAGACAGTGCCCTGTGAGGAGGGGCATCTACCCCTAACACCCCAAGACAAAATTTGACCAGTGGATGTGATCATACAGAAAAATTGTGGCTATCAGAGACCTTTGTGAGAGTGTGGAATGCGTGCAGCAGGAGAGGGACTTATGGGAAGTTGAAGGAATTATGAGCCAGGCAGTCACCCTAGGAAATGCGCCCTACAGAGCAAGGGCTCATTTTTTTTTTTTTTTTAAAATGAGATTAGCGGAAGTGGGGGTACTGGTAATACCTTGGTTTCTCATATGCCAGGACCTCTTGTGGGGCCCCTGATTCCCATCTCTTACTGAGGGTCTTCCTTATTTTCTGCATTTCCCTCTGCCCTTCACACTAGTCAAGGCTTTGCCCAGTCCATACCTTACATTTGGGATGTGAGTTAGCTGGTTAGAGGTCTGTCTGATCTCTGTAAGTCTTAATGACATTGAGTGACATGTGAGGAGACAATGAAACACTTCTAGCTAGGAGAATTTTGCAGAAGGTGGTGTCTGAGTTCAATTCTAGGTAACATCTAAGTTTTAGACACTGGAAGCAGAGGCCTGGGCAGCCTGAGCAGGACCTAAATGTTATACATACTCACACCAGATCAACCAAGGGACCCAGAAACTCAAGCTCTGCCTGGGTCAGTACCATCCTCACATGTGGACATGCATGCCACTTCTTGGGTTGGCCTTATAGTACAATGCTTTAGAATGGTGCTTAGAATGTTCTAGATACCCCTTCACTGTCTGGGTTGGATGACACTGATAACATCAGCTGTGTTAGAGATTGAACCAGAGTTGCATCTGTGGGGTTCCTGGTCTTCAGGAGGCATTTCCCAAAACTTTCTCTGATTACTAAGAGCAACCAGAGCTGTCCTCAAGGCATATACTGGGTCAGCATCAGGATTCAGATGGACCTTGCTTCTTGATACTCTGGTGTTATTCTTTGACTTCTGTTTCAGGGCTAGGATGAACTCACACCTCTGGTTTAGTCTGTAGGTCCCGGAAGGCAGATAGTGAGTGTTCCTCGCAATTCCACTTGTGAGCATATTTCTCTTGTGGAATCACATGAGTCTGGCTTGCCCCAGTTTCCAGGCTTTGGGATATAAATGATTCACCGAAAACACTTAGACTTGACTATATGTCTTTGCGTCAGCTCTCACCCACTAATGATACAACCAAAAACATTGCCTTCATCTGTACACCTGAGAAGATGGAGAGGCAGCATCTGTAGGGCTCCAGCCCTGATAGCAACACTGGAGCTGCCTCCAGCAGTCTTACACTAAGTGGCAGGCAGTCCTCTGCAGGCGGCCTGCCTGGCTCCTCTAAACATTCTCAGAACTATCTCCACAACACCCAGGGACATCCACCACAAATGTTCTTACCTTGACAAGTGGGCGAACACCAGTGATGCTGCTGTTCCAACCGACCATGAATCCCTTGGCCAGTGCTTCCTATTGATGACATTTCAGAAGCTGGGGCCTGATCCATAGGGCAATAGATCCCATTCTGAGGACCACGGGCTATGGCCAAAACAGTGCCAGAGGAGTTGGGTACAGCTGAAAAGAAATTTCCAGTGACAGTGTAGTTGAGTCCAAGGCCAACCTGTTCTACAGAGTGAGTTCCAGGACAGCCAGGACTGTTACACAGAGAAACCACGTCTAGAAAAACTAAAACAAAACAAAACAAAACCAAAAGAAAAAAAAAAAACCAAAACACCAAAACCCCCCAAAAATCCAACCAACCAAACAACAACAAAAAACCCCAATCTCCCCCAAAACACACATGCACATATATATGCTTGCCTACTTTGATCAAGACTCACATTCATGATCTTTATAAAGAAGGCCTTGGAGGGACTCACTGAGTCAGCACCAGTTAGGTGGATAATGCACCATCCTGAGCCATAATGGAGCCAGTGTTAAAGGCGTGATACTAAGGAACTGCAGAGACCAGAAGATCTACATTGTTTAAGTATAAACATCCTCAGAAGAGTCAGATCATTGTGAGAAACATCAGCCTTGTAATCTGAGACTTATGAAGTCAGCCATGTAACCTAAGACTTATAAAGTCAGTCAGCCAGGAAGAGCCATGGTCACAAAGAGCATGAGGAGATGGGCTGTACTGAGAGATGGTATCTTTGTGCTATGGAGAATCTTCAGCTTCACTGACCCAACAATAAACACCTGTGTAAATATTTCGGTTACTTTAGTGTGAACCAATGATATTTTGCAATGTATTATAAAGTCAAAGTGCTTTTGTTGACAAGGGCTCTTCAAAAAAGCATTTGCTTAGGCTTACTCATCCCAGGGGAATTGTCTTGGGCAGTGTTTGAGAAATGACAGGCCCTTTCCATTACCACTGTGGGCAACATTTTATCCTGGTCTTAAATTAGTCACTGACTTTCACTGTGAATCACGAGCTCAGCATCCTGTGTTCCTTGGCTGACAGGTCCCATATACCAGATGGATAAGGGATATACAAATGATGTTGAATGTCTAGAAGATATGGACCAGTGGAGAAAACGGATACAAACTGGGAGAAGAGGACATTGGCGAGGAAGGACATGCTGCTTGTCTGAGCCACGAGACAGGGTGTGTCCTTGGGCTCCTCGGGTACTATATATAGTCGGACACTATATATAGTTGATTCTGCATTGTATGAAGCTTACATCAGGGAACCACACATATGTGTTTCCACCCATAGTAAGTTCATACAATGATAAGGTAGTATGAAATTAGCTCAAATGATTTTGGAAACTGCCAAGTCTTACCATCTACCATCTGTATGCAAGTTGGGGCCCTAGGAGAACTGGAATGTCCTTTGGTCCAAAGTTCAAAGGCCTGAGAAGCAGGAACCCCAGCATCTGAGGCAAAGCTCATCCTAGCTCAAGCAGGGAGAATCTGGCTTCCTTCTGCCTTCTGTTTTATTAGGGATTGACGACACCTGCCCACACTGATTGTGTGTCTTCTCAGTTATCGACTCAAGTGCTGGTCTCTTCTGGAAGCCTACTCATGGTCGGTAACTCGAGTTCCAGGGGATCCAGTGTCGTCTTCTGGCGTTGGAGGTGGTGCACAGAGAAACAAGTGAGCATCTATGCATGTAAAATTAATTAAAATATAAAAATAGAAAGCAATCAATGGCTTAATCTGTCACTTTCCTCCGCACTTAACCTTCTGCTTCTTGGGGGCATCTGCTTTTCATTCACAGTTGCTTTGATATTGTGTGTGTGTACATGTGTGCACATGAGCATGCATGTGCACACATGCCTCTGTGTGTGTTGGGAAAAGGGTGCTTGTTTGCAAGCTTTGTGGCAGGCCGAGGCCTGGTTGCTTCATGGGTGGATGGATTTCACAATCTGATGGGCTTCTTTCCTGGGCTTTTTTATTTTATTTTTAAAAATGTTGGTGTTAAGGATAGAACCCAGGGCTTTGCATGTGCTAAGTGCGCATTCTTTGAGCTGCATTACACCCCCATTTTTTAATGGAATCAAAAAGATTTATTTTTATTTATATGAGTATTTTGCCTGCATGTGTATATGTGCACCACACACATGCTGGTGCCCACAGAGGTCAGAAGAGGACTTTGGATCTGCCGGAACTGAAGTTTCAGACAGTTGCTAGTCACTATGTGGGTGCTAGGAACCAAAACTGGGTCCCCTGGAAGAACAAGCAGCTGGTGCAGAGGCCAGAGAGATGGCTCAGTGGTTACGGGCGCTTGTTGCTCCTGCAGAGAACTGGGGTCCAGGTGCTGGAACTTATATGGGAGCTCACAGCCTCCCTGAACTCCAGTTCCATGGGATCTGACCTCTTGAGGCAACAGACACATATATGTATGCAAGCAAAGTACTCACACACATAAAACAAAAGAATAATAAGAAAGAGTAGCCAGTGCTCTTAGCTGCTGACCATCTTCCAGTTGTCTTTATAGATTCTGTTATTGATTATTTATTTTGAAGACAAGGTCACTATGTAGTCTTAATGGGCTTGGACCGCTCTATGAAAACCAGTCTGACCTCAAACTTACAAAGATCCACTTGTCTCTGCTTCTTGAGTGCTGACATTAAGAATATATGCCATCATGTTTGGCCTCTAGATTTTTAGTATTTATGTTTTGATAGTACTGGACATTGAACTCAAGATCCAGTACATTCCAGAAAAGCACTCTACTACTGAGCTGTAACCACTACCACTATACCCCCAGGGTGTGTGTGCATGTATGCGGTATGTATATGTGTTTGGTGTGTATGTGATGTGTGTGTGATGTGTGTGAGTATGGTGTGTGTGGGAGATTGTGTTGTTTCAGTGTAAATATTTGTCCCACTCACTGGTTTAATAAAAAGCGCTGATTGGCCAAAGGCAGGCAGGAAATGTGGGCGGGGCTACCAGACTAAGAAAACTCTGAGAACAGGAAGCACAGAGCAGAAGGCCAGAGAGAAGCCAGAAGAAGCAGAGGACAACTATGCTGCTCTGAGAAAAGGTACCAAGTCCCATGGCTGAACAGAATGAATCATGGGTTAGATGAAGGGTAGAGAGCTAGCAAGTTGTATGCCTGAGCCTTGGGCCAATCAGCTGAGAACTACTGTAAGCATCTGTGTGTCTCTGTGTGTCTGAGGGTCTGCGGGTCTAAACCTTGAGGCAAGGTCCAAAAGTCAAGGCCAGAAACCTCTTACTACAGGTGTGTATGTGATGTGTGTTTGTATGGTGTGTGTGTGATATGTCTGTGGTGTGTGTGCCATGGTGCACATGTACAGCTCAGAGGACAGCTTTGTGGAATTTTCTCCTTCTATCTTTAAGGAGGGTCAGGCTTCTGTGGCAAGTGAGGTGATTCTTTGAATTTTCTGATTCCTTCCTCCCTCTCCTTCCCCTCTT
This sequence comes from Phyllotis vaccarum, assembly GCA_033318265.1. Taxonomy (NCBI): domain Eukaryota; kingdom Metazoa; phylum Chordata; class Mammalia; order Rodentia; family Cricetidae; genus Phyllotis; species Phyllotis vaccarum. Next base: position 187,063,669 of record JARWLC010000002.1, read on the forward strand.
CCCTTCTCTTCTCCCCTCCTCCTTCCCCCTCCCTCCCTCTCCCTCCCTCCCTTCATCTTCCTCCTTTTCTTTTTTTGAGCTGTCTCAGGACAGCCTCAGATTGTTTATGTGGATGAGGCTGTGAACTCCCAACCTTCCTGCTGCCCCCCCCCCCCCCCCCCCCCCCCCCCGCATCACGGGTACTCACAACCTCACAACTACATTCGGTGCCAGATGAAATTTTAATTTTCAAAATCAAAATAAAGGGGCTTCAGGAAGAAGAGGAGATGAATGTCTGTGCCAAATCTAACAGCACCTACTACTACTAGGGCAGTTTCCTTAACCTACAAGCCTGGACCAGGGTTCCTGCATAAAACTTCCCACTCTCCCCTCGGACAACAGGATACAAGATGCCAAACTGCTGAGCAGCACTTAGGTTCCGTCTCAAATCAGGGCGGACCCTCTTCACAGGCTAGGCTAGACTCAATTTTATTATTTTTCTTTTTCTCTTTTTCTTCCTTCCTTCCTTCCCTCCCTCCGTCCATCCCCCTCCTCCCCTCTCTCTCTTTGAGAACAAGATCTCACTATGTAGCCCTGGCTTACTGGAACACGCCACATAGATCAAGCTGTCCTTGAGCTGACAGAGATCCACCTGCTTCTTCCTCCCGAGTGCTGGGATTAGAGGTCTATATCATCATAACTGGTCTGATTTTATCAATTTCAATGAGCCTTAAATTGAATTTAGAGATTTCCGGACGTGTAAAGACAGCAAAGAGCAAAAGCCGGTTTTGTCCTGTTAAACGCCAGTTGAGAAGCAAGGCTAGAATCTGGCACCAATTTCAGCCCACTTTTGTTCAGTGGGCGCCAGGATCCCCGATAGATAGCTAGGTAGGTAGCTTAGAGCTCAGACTTTGTGTTCACACGTGCACTCTGCAGCCTTGAGCTGCTGCTGGGAATTTCCAGTTTATGCTTCCGTAGGAGGCAGACGGCCTTTGGCGTTCTTTCTGGGGCATAAACTGCAGCTGGTGATGAAATTCACTCACTACTAAATCATTGGACCACACAAATAGCTGCCTGGTTTGTCCTGTTAGAAGAAAGCAAAGCGACAGGCTTTCTTCTTAGGTACTGGAGATACTGTATATCAGAGTGCGGATTGGCAGGGCCACCTCAAAAGCACCGGGATTGGCATCTGTTGTCCGTTCCTTTGAGATAACATGAAAAGAATCATTTCAAGCAAGTGGAGCTCTTTTCAATGGGTCTTGCTCAAAAAAAAAAAAAAAAAAGAGGTTCCATGTCTCTATTGAAGCTTCAATCATATTAAGAAAAATGTCCTTGTTGGCAGCTCAGCAGGGTGTGAGGATTGTGGCGACTTTACTAAGAGCCTCTGGTGACAGGCAGTGAAAGGTCTTCCTTGTGTGCTTGCTTCCCAGAACATATTACATTCTCTGTGTGTCAGCGGCCCAGCACTGCTGAGACTGTCCCCGGGGTGGCAAACATACCCTCTGTGTTCCTACCCTAGGGCCTTTACATTCCTGTTCTGCCCACCTGACACGTTCTTCCTCATCCTCCTCCCTTGAGACTGACTTCTAGATCATCACTATGGGCGCTTTCTTCCCAGAGAGCGCTAGGAACCTACCTGCAGAGGAGCACTGCACACTGATTTATTGCTTGTTGCAGTGAAGGGGAACAGAGCATGGGGTACTGTGGGGGTCTTAGTAAGGGGGTGTTAGGAAGAGCTGAGCAGGTTTGGACTTGTTTTTGTCTAGATCCAGCACAGCCACTGAGTGGCCTTGTCTGAGGTTGGTGTCCTGTGAAGTTGCTTATATTGCACAGCAAAGCACCTGGCCTTTCTGTGAATGTTGCCCAGACCTGGACAGCAGGGATTACTTTCTTGTTCCTGGGCTCAGAGAACTTGTGTGTGTGTGTGTGTGTGTGTGTGTGTGTGTGTGTGTGTGTGAGAGAGAGAGAGAGAGAGAGAGAGAGAGAGAGAGAGAGAGAGAGAGAGAGAGAGAGAGGAAAAGCGTGAAAGCACTTGGAATGACCTGATGAGGTCATATTCAAGTGTCCAGCAGTCTTACTTCTGGTGGCAATACCAGCTCCCCCCAACAGACTTGTTCTGTGGGCCCATTTGCTCGTTACTCAGATGCATGGCTCACAGGGTCTTTAAAGGCTCCTCTGAATGCTGTGCCCTTCCCCTCAAACAAAATACAGGACAAGTGCCTACAACTTTGGTTTGACTGCAAACACAGCTTGGCAGTGCTTGGGCTGAACACCGGGAAGGGATCCCAGACTGCATTGGTGTTCTGTGGGGTTCAGGCCTGTGACCACACAGGATGGAAGAGAATGAAACAGAGACCCATAAACACTTGCCATAAACCCCAGCCGATAATGTGTGTTGTGCATCTGGACCTGGTTCCTCCTCAAAAAAATTCATCTCTGCTGTCCAGAGGAGCTGAGAAGTCTGCGGGAGTCAGGAAAGGGCTTAGGATGAGTGACCTCTAAGAGGGAACATAGACAAGCTTCTGGGTTACCTGGGTCTTGCTATCTGAGCTTAATCTTTAGCCAGCCTATTTAGGGGCCGGAGAGGTATCTAAGGCTTCCAGAAGACCTGGGTTTGTTTCCTAGTATAGCCTCAAGGTAGTTAACAGTCATCTGTATCTCCAATTGTGAGGATCTAATACCCTCTCTGACCTCTTGGGTACCAGGCATCATGTGATGCATTTATTATACATGCAGGTAAAACACCCATACACATAAATAAAATAAATACATCTAAAGTGAATGGTATAAGCAGTTACAGCCCTTACTTTACAGGTGAGGAGTCCGTGACAGAGAGAGAGACCTTGTATAGCTTGTCCAGAGACACATAGCTGATGAGGTACAGAGTCAGACCCAGGTTTGTCACAGAGTGGGGTCTGGGCATTTGGGATGAGGAACCCTTTTAAAGGACACTTTAGATCAGTGGTTCTCAACCTTCCTAATGCTGTGACCTTTTAATACAGTTCCTCATGTTGTGGTGATCCCCAACCATAAAATTATGTTTGTTACTACTTTATAACTGTGATTTTGCTACTGTTATGAATAATAATATAAATATCTGTGTTTTCCAATGGCCTTAGACAACCCCTGCGAACGACTTCCCCAGAGGGGCTGTAACCCACACGCTGAGAACTGCTGCTTTAGATCATATCAGGTCTCTATAGCAAATGCTCAGAAAGGTCAATAGGGCCTGAGCTGAGTTAGAGTATGAAACCTGTCCCCAAACGACAGAGAGAAGACTGCACCAGACCCTGGGTTAAGTGGACCTTCGGGCTGCCTGTGTGGCTCCCACAGGTCCCAGAGCTGCAGGGCTGGGGGTGTGGGAACCTTGGCTGGCTCCCTGCTGGTCTCCGCAGATTCCTCTTGTGGCCACCAGGGGGAGGCGCTACCCTGTAACTGTCTGCAAAAGTGAGTCACACTCCCAGCCCCTGTCTCTGGCCAGCTTTGCTCCAGCAAAGGGGAGGGAAGGGGGGGGGGGCTGGCTGATGAGGCCTACTCAGCATGTTGTGGCTTTCACTTTAAAGAGTCGTCACTGGGGGGTGGGGCAAATACCTTCACCCCCTCTGTCCTAGAAATATGTTCCCCTGAAAGCTACCAGCCCTCTGGTAGTGTTCATGTGTTAAAACTCCTGGAGTTTTGTAAATATCCCCTTCTACATTTAGTAAAAGAGAACACGGGGCTTCCCTACTGACAGGACAACCACACAGCTCAGTCCCTCCCTTGAACAAGTTGGAATTAGTGAATTTAACCTGTTACTTCCCCTCTGTTACAGCCTTGTTGCAAAAAGAAACAAAGTTGGGCTAGGGCTGTGGCTCAGAGAGAAAGGCCTGGCTGAATAAATCAGATGTAACTCATGTGAAAAGCCGGATTCAGTGACACACATTCACAAGGCCTGCAGTCCTACTGTGAGAAGGGAGGTAGAGTCGGAATCACCTGAAACCTCAAGGGTTAGCCTGGAGTATGCTACATGGCAGAAACTGGAGAGAGCCAGCTCCAGTGAAAGTGAGAACTGACTTTCAAAGGTTCCTCTGTGACTCAGCTGTATCATGAGGTTTCTGGCCTAACTAGCTCCATAATTTGGACTGCCACGGGCTACCCCCCCCCCCCAATGACTCAGCTGCCTGTATTAACTTCATGCTGTTTGGCCTATGGCTTAGGCACATCTCTAGCTAGCTCCTTCATCTTAACCCATTTCTGTTAATCTGTCTGCCACGTGGCCTGTGGCTTACCTGTGCTCCTTACATGCTGTTTCCTTGGGTGTCTGGCTTGGTCATTCTCAGTTTCACTGTCCTTCTCCTATCTAAGCTGATTTCCCCTTTGTCTACAGTGTGGGCCATGGCCAAAACGGTCCTTTATTCACAGCATATAGAAAGACATTCCCACATCACTCAGCACTCACAGACATGCACACACATATACACTAACAGTAACAAAAGATGAACTAAAGAATGTAGCTGGTGTGCGGATCAAAATGGATATTTGTGTGTACTGAAAGCAGATTTTAAAAAAGGCTTGCTAGCCTCAGCGTCCCGAAGCATTAGGAGCTTCCAGAGGTGTAGCTCCTGGGTAAGTATGTCTGAGGTGCTCCCATGCATCTGAGGTGCTCCATATAACAAGATAGGGGGAACAGAAAACCTCCTTCAAGCCAGGAGTGGGTGAAGCTGCCTTTACTTGTAATAGGAAGCCAGGAGGGGAAACTGATGTCATGTTCAGCCAGGAACACAGATGTGTGAGCACGAAGGCTCATTGCTGCTGAGCCAAGCCATGCCTCCATCTAGCTGAACCTGGGATGTCCTATGTCCCTGAGGGGTGGAGGCCCAAAATGCTATGGTAAGACTTGGTCTATACTAGGCTTAGGATCCCAGTTTGAGAGATTGGAGACAGAGTAAAAAATACAACAGAATCCCTAGAGAGGTGAATGAGCAAAGTACAAAGATAAAAATGTCATGACAAAATTAATTATTTTCTAACTTAAAAGTTTAATTGGAAAAAGGAAATAAAATTATACTGATTGGTCAACAGCTGTCTCAACTCTGCAGAGGCCAATATGACCACAGGCGACAAATCTCAGGTTCAGACTGTGGCCTTATTGAAATATAGCTTACCACACGACCTGATACTCCCTGAACCACTGGGATTTGGTACTGAGCTGAATACTCGAAGGCGCCCAGATAAAAATTTTCATACCTATGAGCGCAATATCACAACTGGTAACCAGACTACTTTGAACATTAATTTTCTGAAAAGTAAGGCCCTCTGCCAGGCCAAGTAAGAACACCTGATATTCTTATCAACTTGTGGCATCACGTCTGCTGTGTGGCATTGCCTGAGGAGACAGGAACAAACATCTCCCCACCCCAGATAAGGTAAATCAGAGAGAAAGGAGAAGGAGGTCCACAGAAACGTAGCCTGCTGAATGGGTGAGTTTAATGAACTGCGCACAAGGCCACAGGTGAGGAATTACTCACAGGAGCTGGCTAACTCAAGGGCAGCCATGTCGTCAAAAGCCTGCCCCAGCCCGCCTCTTTCCCAAGCTGTTGGCTTTTGTAACTTTAGGGAAAGGCCTTTGCTGTCTGTCCTGTGAACTCAGCTCCCAAGTCTCCTGAGCCTCTCACCTTCCAGGAGGTGTCTTTCCCCCATTCCCACCACTGCCCCCCCTCCTGCCCCTTCTCCCAGTCCTCCCCCAGCCCCCCCCCCCCCCAGAGGGCGAGGAATCCCAAGGTGAGTCACTTCAGTCTGGCATATCCAGCTGAGGTAGGACCGAGTCCCTCCCCCACATATCAAGGCTGAGAAAGGTGTTTTCCAGCTAGCCATGGGCTTTGAGGAGCCAGTTCATGGGCCTGGGATAGACTCTGGTCTGATTGCAAGATGCTCCAGAAACTGCCCATGCCTTTTGACTGTCACCTACATCCAGGTGGCCCAATTCTATTCCACCCAGGTTTGTCAGTTGTCATTTCAGAGTCTCTGAGCTCCCAACAGCACACAGACTGAATACTCCATGGGTCTCCCCATCATGATCCTGATCCCTCTGCTCACGCCGTCTCTCCTCCCTCTCTCCAGCTGGACCAGTAGCTCAGCACAGTGTTTAGCTATGGTTCTCTGCATCTGCCTCTGTCAGCTGCTGGATGAAAGTTCTATAATGGCAGTTAGTGTGGTCATTCATAGGGTAATAGGGAAAGGCCAGTTCAGACTCCCTCTCCGCTATTGCCTGGAGTCCTAGCTGGGCTCATCCTGTGGGTCTTGAGTGTTTCCTGAGCACCAGGTTTCTCTCTAACCCCACAATGGCTCCTCTATCAGGATATCCACGTCTTTGCCCTCCCTCTCTGTTGCTCCCTGACCATCCCTTTTCTCATGCTCTCTTCTCGCCTTTGAGGGGTGTCTGTTTTACTTTGAAGCAAGGAGCTATAAAATATCTTCACACGTGAGCTGCGGGCAGCAGAATAGATACAGATGACTTTGACGCCATTGATCCAGGCAGAGAGACTCATTCCTGCTTCAGCCTCCCAGACTCACTCAGCTGAACGGCAGAAGGGAATTTTCCTCAAAACAACTTCCGGCCTTGGAGCCTCATGTAATGAAAGGTCTGTTATAAGTTCCTTTATTCTGTTCAAAGCTTGTTAATCCCAGACTGAGAAAGTGGCTCTGATTTGCACTCTTTTCTGATTTCACTATTGGGGGAGGGTGGGACCTTCTATGAGACAGGCTCCACTGACAAAAACCACCACAGAAAGCTCTGGAAACAGAAACATGCCTGAATTTCTTCCCTCCAAAATCAAATCTAATAAAACCAGCAAATAGAGTCAGAATAAAGGTTAATTTCCCCAAGTTCACAAATAATGTATAAATATTTTCTGAAAGAAAATCTTTCAACTCATTATGAGATTATAATTGAAACACATGAAAAATAATTGAATTGTTAAAACAAATCGCAAATCCAATGTTTGGAATATGGATCTCCTCAAGATTAAGGTAATTTTATGACAATCTCTAAAGAACTAAATATGACTATTAGATAAGAAAGGGCAAGTGAAGGCTTCAAATCCATTTGGAAATAACAAGAATGGGTGGAGACAGAAGTTAAAGAGCAAATAGATACGAGATAATCAACTCAGAATAAGGAAGTAAGCTTGCTCACGGAGGAAATAGCACACACTGTGAGTAGACAAAGATTATCATAACATTAATATAGAGAAGGATTCATTTAGAGCCCAGATTTAAGATTAAGCATCATTTATATAAAGTACAGACTCTGCTGGGTCAAGAATAAAAATTAGCCAGCTGTGGTGGTACACATCTTTAATCTCAGCACTGGGGAGGCAGAGGCAGGAGGATCTCCGAATTCAAGGCCAGCTTAGTCTCAGAGTGAGCTCCAGGGGAGCCAGGGCTAAGTAGTGAGACCCTGTCTCCAAAAGAAGGAGGAGGAGGAGGAGGAGGAGGAGGAGGAGGAGGAGGAGAAGAGATTAAACTCATATTTTAGGCTTGAAGGCAGGTGAGCCATTTCACAGCCAGTCCCCAGGATCATGTCACCAACCTCAGGATCTCGTTACTAACCACAGGAGACTTCTGAATCAGAAGCAGGAAGAACTGCTTCCAGATTTCTGACTAATAGAAACTGATGGCTGATAACAAATGATTACTGTTTCATGGAGCTGATGAGCTTGGAGATTAATTGTGTCCAAGGCACTATGTCATCTCATACCACCCAGTTCCTAATCCCTAAAGCAAACACTTTCAGCTCTCCACACCTAGTGTTCTGTCATTACTCTGATATCAGCTTTTATATTTTTCACTTCCCCTCTCCTCCATGTCTCTCCCTATCTCAGTTTTTGTGAGAGCATCTGACTATTCAGACCATGGTAGCCTTCAACTTTCTGTTTAGCCCAGGATAGCCTATAAATTTCCACCCTTCTGTCTCTGCTTTTTAAGCATTGTGTTTAAAGGGATGTGCTAGTGTACCTGACTATTGATTTCCTTTATTGTAGCTGATGGTGAAGAGGTTAGCGGAGCTCGTCTCCTGCCTGCAACTGGGTTTATGTCTTGCCCTTTCCAGGAGCAGAGTGGACATGCAGCAAATACTACAAACAGGAGATCCTTTATTGTCAACTCCAATGAAGGATAAGAGAGTCAGCAACTCCACCCTCTCAAAAAAACCAGCCCATCCTTGAAACCGAAGAAACACACCCTGGCTCTGAAACCAGTGCCAAAGAAACACACTTTGGCCCTGGAACCAGAACCAGTGAAAGAAGCACACTCTGGTCCTTAAACTATAGGCAGAAGGTTAAAAGGGCCAGTGAAAGAAACACACCCTGGTCCTTAAACTATAGGCAGAAGGTTAAAAGGGCCAGTGAAAGAAACATATCTTGGCCCTGAAACCAGAATCAGAGGAACACACTCTGCCCCGACCAACTGAACACAAAACCAAGCAATCCCTGAGCAAGAAATGTAGACAATCTCTGAGTTTGTCCAATCAATTCTGAAAATCTTCAAGCTGGAAAAAAAAGTCACCCCTCAGAAGCTTTATCTAACCTTTGTGCCTGTTCAGCTGGGGAATGCCCTTTTCTACTCTGGCTGAGGCAGTCACTCTCCTGGGTTCCTCCCTCCCAAGAAATCTCTTGAATGAGTTTTGGGTGAGAGCTTCTTTCACCGGAATGAGCAGATAAGCAAAGAACATCTCCGCTGGGACACTCCCTTGGTGGATCGGAGCAGAGAAATAAAGTCTTCTACTGGAGAAGGAGCAGATTGCTACGTTTTAGTGGGGTTTTCTCCTTAGCAAAGTGAAGCAAAGAAGAAATAACTTTTGCCAGAGTAGAGAAGCAACAGACATCTCTGCTGGGTAACTCTCTTAGCAGAGTGGAGCAGAGCTGAGCTGTAACAGCTCTCTCAGAGGATTGCCATATCCTGTGGGGAGATCATCCTCCACGGGAACATAGCTATGTGTAACTGTAGATAACCAGGACACCTTCCCTTCACAGCTGTAGGTGTAGCCTGACTATCCAGTCAGGCTAACTTTCCCTCCAGAGCTATACTTGTAGCAACCTCAAATGATATGAAATAATTTAAAACATTGTTACATTAATACAGTTCATGGTAAATGGATATCACATTAGGATATTCCCTAAGTGACAGTGGCTTGCTCCCTCAGCCTAGGCAGAGCTATTTAGGGCACTGATTCAGATGATAAGAGGTCAGGGATTGGTTGTGATAAATTGTGATGAGATATATTTAATATGATTAATTTGGAATATCAGGAACAAACCACAGTGCACCCCCCCCCCCCAGTCAACTCCTCAGGCCTGTCTCCAGGATCCTCCAGCTGAATGTCTCTGAGTCCTCAGCTGAAAGGGAAATGGAACCTCTGGGAAAGTTGAAAACCCTCTTCCCTTGTTCTGCCCAGCTCTCTTAACTCTCTCTTTCTACATTCCTAAACTAAGATTAAAGGTGCAGGCAGCTAGCTCCTCCCTGACCTGGCCCAGTTTTGTGGTTAACTCTGATATTCCAGATTAGTTTTACTAAATATATACCACCACACATTCCCCTTTGTGTCAGTAACAAAAATGAAGGTCAAACTGTAATGCCTTTGGTATCTAAGAAACTGAGGATCCTGGTTTGCTCCCCTGAGGATCCTGGTTTGCTCCCTAGCACCATGCGTTTGCCCCTGTAATTCAGCTCTGGAGAGGCAGGGTCGGGAGGACCGTGGCTTGCAGATGTGGTGAGCTCCAGCTTCAGGTTCAGTGAAAGACTCTGCCTCAGAAGGTAAGGCGGAGGCAGTGATGGAGGAGGACACCCAGTGCTGAGTTTTGCTTTCCAAACACACACAAGTAAATAAATAAGCCGAGGAAGAAAACAGAACAGCTTTGGATTTTATAAAGTGGATGAAAGTTAAAGCTGAAAGTTAAGGATCGTTTGAAGGATCAGAATATGATGTTTAGTTTCCAACTGACAAAGGAAATAAGAAAACAGATAAAACTCGGAATCCTCCAGAAAACAGCAGGGGGTTTGCCAAAGCAAGGAACAAGTAAGGTTAGTAAGTTAGTAAGGTTAGTGAGGTTAGTTAGTAAGGTTGGTAAGGTTAGTTAGTAAGGTTAGTTAGTAAGGTTGGTAAGGTTAGTAAGGTTAGTAAGTTAGTAAGGTTAGTGAGGTTAGTTAGTAAGGTTAGTTAGTAAGGTTAGTTAGTAAGGTTAGTAAGGTTAGTAAGTTAGTAAGGTTAGTGAGGTTAGTTAGTAAGGTTAGTGAGGTTAGTTAGTAAGGTTAGTTAGTAAGGTTAGTAAGCCAAATATGTAAATAGTCATTTATATGTGATTGAATTAAATGCAGAGCTGACCAGAATGTATAAATGGATCCAAGATAATCATATGCAGCTCATTAAGAACACACCTAAGGCTGGGTGTGATGTCGCACACCTTCAATCCCAGCACTCAGAAGGCAGAGGCAGGGAATCTGTGAGTTTGAGGCCAGCCTGGTCTACATAGTGAGTTCCAGAATAGCCAGGGCTGAGTAGAAAGTATGATATGAAAGTCTGAGAAGAAAGTATGATACTAACATTTTTCTTTCATATGTGTGTGTTTTCACCAAGTCAATTATTTTATGCATATCTTAAAATAAATGTATGCTTTGGATTTATTGATCATCCTAAGCGTAATAATATTCTAATGGAAACCATCTGTGTACTTATACATTTTTGTTGTTTTGCGTTTTTTTTCTCTTTAAAAATTACTTATTTATTCTTAATTTAGGTTTTTTTCAGAACTTCATGCATGAGCACTGAATTTACACCAATCCTACTCTCCCTCCCCCTTTCAACTTTCAAGTCTCCCCTCCCCTTCCCAAATGAATGACCTTTGACCTCTTCTTTTATTACTGTTGCATACACACATGCACAAATGCACACAAACACATGCACATGCACAGACATACACACCGACACAGACACACACTCACACACATATATGCATACACACATGCACACACAGACACACACATATGCACACATTCACACACACATGCACACACATGCACACAAACTCGCACACACTTACATACATGCATACATATGCACACACACACACACACACACACACACACACACACATACTCACACACACACATGAATTTTGTGCAACCTACTGAATCCATTTAGCTCTTATGTCCAGGGATGAGCACTTAGGATTAGACAACCTATGTGGGAGTTTGTACCTGGGGAACATCGATTCTCTCTCTTAACAGCCATTTACCAATTGGCGCTCTTTATCTAAGGGTAAAACCTTGTGGAACTTTGCCTCTCCACATTGTTACTAAGTGGTCTTGTCCAAGCAAACTGAGTCCTTTATGTGGATGTGTTTATTCCTGAGTATATGTATGCACTGTTGGGAACTGGAGTTACAGATGGGTGTGAACTGCCATGTAAGTGCTGGGAACTGAACCTGGGCCCTCCGTGAGAATAGCTGGTGCTCCTAAGCCCTGAGTCATCTCACAGGAGATGGGGCAGTATCACTTACTAGTGATTTTACATGTTTACCTACTTAAGTGCCTATTTGTATGGTCAGAGGACAACTTTCAGAAATGGATATTTTCCTTCTACTATGTGGGTCCCAGGAATCAAATGCAAGCTACCATACTTGATGGCAGGGGCTTTTACCACTGAGCCATCTCACTGGCCAAAGATATGGAACTATCAATGGAGGAACTTACAAAGCCCTGTGGGAAAATTAAGAAGACCAAAAATAAAGAGACATGTTCATGAATCTGAAGACTCAGCATCCTGCAAATGCCTCCCAAGCAATCTGGAATCCAATTAAGATTCATGGATCACAAGATGGAACATCCTGATGGTGCCTCCGCCAGTAATCTGCAAATCCAATTAAAATTCTGCCCAGATCTCAATGAAGTTTTGTTTTGGATGGAACTTGACAAGCTGATTTTAAAATTCACAGAGAAGACCAACAGGAGGATAATTTTGGGAAAGAACACAAGGCTGTGGGTGGAGAAGACTTAATCTACTGACTAATAAGGCATAGTGATATGATGGGGGAACAGGGATTAGACAGTGGGGTGGAAAGTCAGAACAGGGAGCCTGCAAGAGATCCACGCACACATGGGAAAGAGAGACAGCAGCTGGGATCTCAAATCACCGGAGAAAGAAATTCCTTGAGAAATAGTTAGTGCAGGGCCAGAGAAATGACTCAGTCAGTACAGGCGCTTGAGGCCAAGCCAGACGATCTGATTTCAATACCTGGAGCTCACACAGTGTAAGGAGAGAAGCATTTCTCTGGCTTTCACAACATGTCTACAAACACACACACATACACACACAAACACACACATACACACACACACAAACACACACATACACACACACTCACACATACGCACACAAACACACACAAACACACACGCACAACATACAAATAAAAGCTTTAAAAAAGGAATGCTTGGAAAAATGAAAGGTAGAAAAACATAAAATTGGGTTTTTAACCTCCCAATCCTCAAAGAAACATCTTAAAAGTTAATATTTAAAGTTTTAAAAAGATGGTAGAGAGGTCTTTATGATGTTTGGGCAAAAAATAATCTCTTCTTTTTTTTGAGATTTTATTTTGTATGATTGCGTTGCCTGCATACATGTATGTGTATGACACGCATGCTTGGTGCCTGCAGAGGTCAGAAGAGGGTATCTGGTTCCCTAGAACTGGAATTCTGGATGATTGTGAGCCAACCATGTGGGTGCTGAGAATTGAACCTAGGTCTCTCCCCACAGAACGTGCTCTTAACCAATGGGCCATCTTGCCCACCCTCAAAGATTTCTTAAACAGGATATAAAAAGTCACACAGAGGAGGATAATACTTTACCTGCTTCATGTAGGTGATCCCCATTTAAAGTGGGGTCAAACAGAACTGGAGATGAGACTCAATATAAGGAATGGATGTGTTCTTCACTCAGAAAACTATCAGGTTAGGGTCTGCATTTGTGAAGAAGTCCTGTATCGCTCCAGGAAAGCACAGAACACTGGGGCAGAGAAGGACACAGTTCCAAGAAGAAAATTAGTCTGACAGCTCCATCAATAATCAAGGAAACGAATATATAAGTCACAGGGGATACCGTCTCATACGTCACACTGGCAATGGAGCAGTGATGTTGTGAGGTAGTCAGAAGGTAAACAGAAGACAGATGGCCCCAGGCTGACCAGTGACAGTATAAACTGGTGTATTCTCTTTGAAAACAATAATCTGGCCATGCTTAAAATACTTCAGCCTCACAGGTCCTCACAACTGCCTTCTGCTTTAGCTGAAGCATTGATCATACTTGGGAAAAACCTGAAAATTATCTACCCAGGAGAGAGAAAACAAACCCCACAGAGCACTTATTCACAGAACAGGGAAATGCAACATATGTTATGAGATAAATATCAAAAACCTAATGTTTAGCTTTAAAAAAATCCATTAAAAATGACATATAGAATCAAGCATGGTGCTTGCCTATAATACCAACACTCAGGAGCAGAGGCAGGTGGATCTCTGTGAGCCAGCCTGGTCTATAGATTGAGTTCAAGACCAACCAGACTTACATAGTGAAACCCTGTCTCTAAAAACCAAACCAAACAAAATGTAAGGCAGATACATAGAGTATAATCCATTTTAAGATTTTTGTTTCTAATATTTTGCATTTAATACTTTTAATGTTATACATGTGTGCGCGTATGTGTGTGCATGTGTGCAAATGCATGTGGACCCCAGAAAAGGTTGTCAGATCTCACAGAGCTGGAATTATAGGCAGCTGTGAGCCATCTGTCATAGGTTCTGAGAACCAAACCGTGATCCTCTGCAAGATGCTCCTAACTGCTGAGCCACCTCTCTGGGCAGGTATGATATATTCTATGTGAAGTTTGATGACATGTAATAGATATATAACTTCAAATACATTATACAGTATAAAATGCGGGAGAAAGATAAATGTTAGAATTTCATAGGTCTGGGTGTTGAGTGTTTGGATGCCATATTTGTTAATGGCTTTGCTTCATTGAAATATTACAGCAGAGGCTGGATAGGTGGCCTATCAAGTAAGAGAGCTTGCAACTCAACCAGAGTTTGTTTCCCAGCATTCATAGCAGGTGGCTCCTGACAACCTATAACTCCAGCTCCAGGGCATCAGATGCCCCCTCCAGGCTTCCAAGAGCACTCTGCATGCACATGGCACACACCTAGACATATGAAGTTTTCAGTTTTATTTAGTTTGGTTTTTTGAGACAGGGTCTCTGTATGTAGTCCTACCTGTCCTGGAACTCTCTCTAGACAAGACTGGCTTCAAACTCACAGCGATCCTCTTGCCTCTGCTTTACCATGCCTGGCATACACATGTGATTTTAAAAAGCATTACAGCAGACGTACACAATTTACATAGCCGTCAGTCTGAAGAAGGGCGGCTTCTGAGTTCCTGTGTGGATATGTTTCACAACCCTGGCGTTTCTGGTATCTTATCGCGGCATTGTGAGCTCCTACATCTTGGGACTTTACTTTCTCCTTCATAATCCAGGCTCAAGAGGTTCTGTCTGTGTTTATTGACCGACAGATCAAATAAATGAATTCCTGGAGGAAGAGAGGGATGGAAAAGGGAAGAGGAAGGAGGAAGATGGCTAGAGTTGGAGAGGTTTTATGCACGCGAAGGGAACAAGCATTTTACTGTCAGAGCCGCATCTCCAGCCACTGTCACTTACGTCCTGTGGAACGTCAGATCCTGTGCTAAGGGCACCAACATTTTTGCAATGTGTTTGTGGGTGGTTTGGCATGGTAAGCAGCAAGAACATAACAAGAGGAGGCGGAGTACAACCTTGGGAACCACCTTGATCTCTGGTTTTTGAGGCATGAGTGGGTGAGGTAGGGAGGTGACTGTGATCTAAAGGAGGTGGGAGAGCGTAGTCGGGACTTGACATAGTTCGGCCAATAGCTTTGATTTCTTTGAGGAAAAAGAGGCATAACATATTTGTCATAAGAAACACAGATAATAATAAGAAAGTAAGAATGTTTGAGTTCCAAAGCCTGTGTGTATAAAGCACAAAGGTACAAGCATACATTCATAACAGAGGAGGTTGGGAATGTAACAGGGCCTCAGAACTAGTAGTCCCCGAGACCTCAGCACAATTGACTCCATGATGGAAGTGCCATTCAGGTCATAAGGCCTAGCACATAGAGAGCACCACTGCCAAAACTTAAACAAAGTTCTAACCCATCAAAATCCATAGTTATGGGAAAGTCCCTATATCCTAACCTCCTTTTCTTGCTTCTGTAGTCCTTCTGGCCAACTGTTAGCTGAAGAATGTCAACCCAGGAAGTGGTTTCTGTGCTTAAAATGTCACCCTGAGAAAGGCTCGGGGCTACACTGGAACCCTAAACACCAACCCGGTGTAGTTTCTGACCAGCTAATAAAGACCTTCTATTGACTTAAACCCATGTCTGAATAGTCTTCTCTGATGGACACCCCACAGGAAGGAAGAACCAAAATAAACAGCCTGACACAACCCTTGGCCTGGAATCGTGACGTAAACAGTGCAGCTGCCATACACAGAAGAGAGCTGTTGGATCCCAGTCTTGCCTAGGAAACCTCCCTCAGTTGCATCCTGCAATCACCCTCCTCTGAGGTGCTGTGGGAAGAGGATGAGTATTTATCTTCGCAGTGGGCATCCTCTACAGATTGCATCCTGAGGAATTTCAGACTTAGATATCTGATGAGTGCCAGTGTCCTGCTTGTTTCGTTGTTTTAAGGTGGTTTGTCACTTCGTTGCCAGCTTGACATTCATCTGTGGACTCTGGTGCTTAGAGCCTCTGGAGTAGCTGGGGGAGTTCTGACCATTGAGCAGCCAGTTGTCTGAGGAAGTACTGTGGGAAATGATTCCCTTTGGAGGGTGTAGGACAGCCAACAGGCCTGAGAGGGATGTGGAAAAGATGGGAGTGACTGGGACTTAACCGTTTGACCACTGAGTGTCATACCCATTCTGTACCTTTGCCTTTCAGGCCTGGCCTACAAAAAGGTCCTGCAAAAGCAAGAACATTTTTATTACACAGAAAGGATTCTGCTGTGCAGAGCCTTTACTTAGTAATACACTGCAAACGTCTTTCTTCTTCTCATTAGGTGTTTTGTGAGCACTCTGTGGGGACGGACTTATTGACCAAACTCCTGTGTTGGAAATGCTTGGCACACCCAGCTGTTTTGCAGCTGGCCAGTACTATATTCTTTGTAAGGAGCAGCTGCATGAACTCCCACATCTTCTTGTGGTGTCCACTTCACCATCCCTTGAAACAATATAAGACACTCCAAAGCTTACAGAAGTTATAAAGAGATGGCAGGAAGCAGCCAGGCAAAGGCAGAGGCAAAGGCTGGGTTGAAATGACCACCCATTCCCTTGTAGCTGCCGATTTGGCTGAGCCAAGTGAAGCACTGTCCTCACAGTATTTGGCTTGGATGCCAGATTGGGTGTGTCAGCTAACCTGGCACAGTCCTCCAAGCCGAAAGTCACATCCTACCAGGGCGTTGCCAGACGCTAGAACGACCTGTCTGTCCCGCAATCCAAGCCTTTTCCGTCCTAGAGGCCCTGCTAAGCCCTGTGTGGCTGGTGCAGAGGTGAGGCAGGAAGTATGTGTGAAGTAGCATGAAGTTCCCTCATGTGTCTCCACGCACTCACACATCCCCGAGTTTGGAGGCAGAAGGTACCAAACAGACCTTACCATTTGGACAATACTGACCTTGTCCCTCTGAGATCACAGAAATTATTTTTCATTACTCTTTAGATAGAAAATGTTATACTACATAGGAAAAAGAAAAAGTGTCAGTTGTTTAAATATGGCATGCCTTTGTACTGGCTAGTTGTGGGTCAACTTGACACATGCTGGAGTTATCAGAGAGGAAGGAGCCTCAGCGGAGGAAAGGCCTCTGTAAGATCCAGCTGTAAGGGATCTTCTCAATTAGTGGTTAGTGGGGGGGGGGGCAGGCCCATGGTAGGTGGGGCCATCCTGGGCAGGTGGTTCTGGGTTCTATAAGAAAGGAGGCTGAGCAAGCCATGGGAAGCAAGACAGTCATCTCCCCTCCATGGTCTGTGCATCAGCTCTTGCCTCCAGGTTCCTGCCCTACTTGAGTTCCTGTCCTGACTTTCTTCGGTGATGAACAGTGATGTGCAAGTGTAAGACAAAATAAACTCTTCCCAACTTGCTTTTTGGATATGATGTTTTGTTGCAGCAAAAGAAACCCTAAGGCAGTTTTAATACAAATTTTCTATCAAATACCAAAATGGGCTATCAATGGGCAAATTTAAAGCGAGAAGCCAACTTGTCTTATGATTTTTTTTTTTTTTTAATCCCCAGGGCACTCTGAGGCTCTGGATAAGCATTTGGAAAAGAGATGGAAGGTTTTGGGAAGACGACAATTTTGAAGAAAGCTGTGCTGGGATCTCATTTTAGGGACAGCTGACCTCTTTGCTTCTCTAGCTGAAGTTCAGTGAGGAAGAGGGTCAACCTGCTGGACTGACAGCTGGATTGTGGGAAGCCAGAGAATAGAAAGCACCCTGGGGGGAGGTGGCTGCAGCCACCTCTCTGCTATCAGCCTCATGTACTTCCTGAGAATTTTCAGGATATGTGAAGCACAAGATATTCTGGGCAGATTTGGGACCTGCAGCAAAAGAGAATTGGTATGGGATCCTGCCTTTCTCCCTGAGTGTGTGCACAGGCATGGAAGGACCCCTTTCTCTGCATGTACACAGACATGGAGGGACCCCCCTTTCTCTCTGAGTGTGTACACAGACATGGAAGGACCCCCTTTCTCTCTGAGTGTGTGCACAGGCATGAAGGAACCCCCTTTCTGAGTGTGCACACAGGTATGAAGGGATCCCCTTTCTCTCTGAGTGTGTACACAGGCATGGGAGGACCCCTTTCTCTGCATGTACACAGACATGGAGGGACCAAGGGGGGTCATTCAGGAAGGGAATAATGGATGAGGGGGGTCATCCAGGAAAGGAGGGATAGGTGAAGGGGGTTGTCTGGGAAGGAAGGGGTAGGTGAGGGGGTAATCCAGGAAGAGAGGGGTGGGTGAGGAAGGTCATCCAGGAAGGGAAGGGTGGATTTGGGCGTCATCCAGGATGATAGAGATGTGTGAGGGGGGTCATCCATCAAAGTGATTACTGGGCAAGCCCAAGGGCTGAACAGATCCCCTGATACAAAATGGAGAGAGGGAAGAGACTTGAAATTGCACTCTGACATTTACATGTGTCTGCTGACATCCACTTTGTGCCATCGTGCCCAGAGAGAGAGAGAGAGAGAGAGAGAGAGAGAGAGAGAGAGAGACCAGGGTTGCATAACAGAGGAGAATCCTGCCATGTCTACATACACACAGAGAGAAAGGGGGTCCCTTCGTGCCTATATACACAGAAAGAGAAAGGGGTCCCCATGCATAGGTATATATACACTCAGAGAAAAAGGGTCCCTCCATGCCTGTGTACACACAGAGAGAAAGGGGTCCCCTCCATGTCTCTGTATACACTTAGAGAATGGGGGTCCCTCCGTGCCTGTGTACACAGTCAGAGAAAGGAGGTCCCTACATGCCTATGTACATGCAGAGAGAAAGGGGCTCCCTCCATGTCTGTGTACACATGCAGAAAAAAGGGGTTCCTCCTTGTCTGTGTACACACTCAAAGAAAGGAGGTCTCTCCATGCCTGTGCACACTCAGAGAGAAAGAAAGTCCCTCCTTGTCTGTGTACACACTCAAAGAAAGGAGGTCTCTCTATGCCTGTGCACACTCAGAGAGAAAGGAAGTCCCTCTTTGTCTGTGTACACATGCAGAGAAGGGGGTCCCTCCATGTTTGTGTATACTCAGAGAGAAAGGGAGTCCCTCCATGCCTGTGTACACACTCAGAGATGGGAGTCCTGTGGTGGTATTCAGGTATCAGCTGATAAGGTCGGAAGACACTTATTCAGGGTCCTAGGCTCCTGAAGGGGGAGTGGCCAGCCCCATTCAAGAGGGGCTCCTGAGATTTTAAAAAGCCCGTTTGTTTCTGCCTGCTGGAGAGACTGGTTCAGCATCCATCGCGTAGATAATCCAATCTCTCAAGTGTCTATATAAGCTGTTACCTGTATTGTGAGTATTGGTTTATATTCCAATAAATATTAATCTTAGATTGATATAATTTAAAAGAGATTTGCGCCATTTACCTGGCGCCCAACGTGGGGCCCGGCTGTGCCCACCGGGGAAGGGGCTGGGGGTCCATTTGTGTTTTAAACACTGTCAAAAAACAAAAGACAGGCATAGTGTTCAGCTTTGGGAGGTAGACCGCAGATCTGCACCAACTAAACTAAAGATCCTGGAATACAGTAGAGATCGCATACCGAAACAGCTATCCCTGACTTCCTGGCTCCCTCTCCCTTCCCGCTAATCCTGATCACTGCTTGCTCTCTCAGGGGCTCCAGGGTCCCACTCATACTACAGCCCAAGGTGTCACACCCATATTAATCTTAGATTGATATAATTCAAAAGAGATTTACTCCACCAGAGTCCCTCAGTGCCTACATACACATGCAGAGAAAGGGGGTCCCTCCGTATCTGTGAACACTCAGAGAGAAAGGGGGTCCCTCCATGCCTGTGTACACACTCAGAGAGAAAGGGGGTCCCTCCATGCCTGTGTACACACTCAGAGAGAAAGGGGTGGCGTCCAACATGGCTCGAATATCCACTTAATGCCTGAGTAAGTTTAAAAAGGGTTTTAGCAGACACTGAGCAAAGGCAGCTTCCAAATTGTGTATACGAAGCAGGTCATTGTACAAAGAAAGCATGGCAGCTGGGTCACATTCAAAATGGCGGACTGGTGGCAGGCAGTGTAAGCTGCAATCAGGCAGGTTCCTGAAATCTCACAGAAGACTCAGTAACATGTGATTGATTTTAGATTTCTGTTTATTTTGAACAAAAAGAAAACAAAGATGGTTTCTTAGTAGCACCATTTTCTTGGGTGTGCTCTGTTTGCTGGCCACGAACAGGGACGCAGTCCCTTTAAGAGAACTTACTGATTTAGCTTCCTTGGCAAAAACTATGCAGCTCTTTAAGAGAGTGTATTTTAAAAGCTCTTATGGTTAGACGATGATTAAGGATTCACAATAAAACAGATTCAGATGATAAGAAAAACCTGTAAATGGGTTACAATATGTGTAAAAGGTACATATGCTTCAGAGAAAATAGAAAGAGGATAAAGTCTTTAAAAAAAAGAAATAGAATAATAAAAACATAATAAGCCACGTAAAGATGGAAAATAGACACAAAATCTGGATTTTGGTTGTTATTGTGTTTCTTAATTTTTTAACTGTCAATGAGCTAACTGCAGAAAGACACTGGATTGCAAATGCAAAGGCTACTAAGTTAAACAAGAATATATATTTTAAAGATATTTTGATTTTGAAATTTATGTCTAAGAATTTATTGCTTTGGAAGAGTTCTGCTTTTGTTTTCACAGAAGATGAGAACCTGTGGATTGTTTCCAGGCAAATATGGTTTTATCAACCAAGACCCCCTGAAAAAAATCTCTGATGGGAAGAGATGACCATATTAGCTTCAGGGCTGCAGATTATGATCCAGTCTTAAAAACTCGTGAGATTTTCAACGCCCTGTACTCAGCAGGAAGTAGTAATGGAAAACTACGCCTCCATTCCCAAAATATTGTTTATAAATGTTTTTTCATTATAACTGGTTATTGGTCATAGTTAATCTCTTTCTAAGACGAAAAAGGGGATATGGTATATCAATGATTTTTTAAAAAGTTAGATTATTAAATTTACTTAGATCAGGAAATCAGCTGTTAATCTCAAAATGTTTTACATTAGTATGGATTTTGGTTTATTGATACAAATTTAAGGTCAATTCTCTTATGCTGTATGTATTTTCTACTCTTGTTTAAGATATGATGTTTTTATGTAACTGATTTAAAATTGTAATGTATAATTAAGAAATGCATGTTAGTTAGATTTTTAGGTATACAGAGATATAATTCAATTGGATAGGTAATCTTCAAACACTTCTAAGACCTACAGAATATGGCATTTAAATGTTTTAAGAACTTAGACTTTTCTGGACAGTGAGACAGATCTGCTCCTGGCAGCACTAATTTACTTCAAGAGAAAAATGGGCATTGAAGAAACTCCATATGAAATCTATTTGTGGCAACGGTTAGCCACTGGACAAGAACCTGTTCTTATATTGACTGCTTGACAGTATGCTGTTTAAACTGGACATGCAGGTTCCATAGGAAGATGACCTCTGAACTTTGGCAGAACAAGCAGAGATGGTCATTCAGGTTCCTGCTTTACAGAGAAAACTGTCAGACATTCTTCAGGACTCGAGGAGAAGCAACTGATGAACTGTGCCAGAATGGGCAGAGCAGATTTCCTGCTTCACTGAAATGGAAAGAGACTCTGGGCCTGTAGGCTGAAGATGGATGCCCCAACTTTATAAAGGAACTTTGGGTGACTGTCCCAGCAGATAGGTGTCATCTCTGTCCTTTCTAGATTTTAGAAGTCGCTTGCACTTCTGGTTTACTTAGGTAAATATATTTTTCTGTGGTCTTTGATGTAGCTGAAGATTAGATAGTTATAGGTACAGTTTTTCTTAGTCATTTATAAGGTATATTACATATGAAACTTTAGATTTATAAGGATAAGATAGATGATAAGAGTATTTTCTTTAAGTTTGCTGAATACAAATAGACTATATGTTATAACTGTAATTCTTGCTTGATGGCTATTTTGTTATATGTAATTTTGCTATGTTAAAATTAAAACCTTCCTTTTTGACTAGACAGAAAGGGGGAAGTGATGTGGGAATGCCTTTCTGTATGCTGTGAATCTCAATCTTTAAATAAAGGAGCTGTTTTGGGCCATGACAGGCACCATAGAAGAAGTAGGAGGAGGAATCAGAATAGGTAGGAAAGGAAGGGGCGGGGTCAGAGGCAGATCGAGTAAGCTGCCCAAGAAGAAACATGTAAGGAACACAGGTGAGCCATGGGCCACGTGGCAGACAGATTAATAGACATGGGTTGATTAAGATGTAAGAGCTAGCTAGCAATGTGCTTGAGCTATAGGCCAAACAGCATAAAATTAATATAAGTGTCTGAATCATTTCTGGGGGCCTGAGTGGTGGCGGTGGGCTTCTAAGCGGTCTCGGGCGGCAGGTCTGTGGGTCTGGGACCTCTGGTCACCTGGGACCAAGAAACACCCACTACTACAGGGACCTTTATTCTCTGAGTGTATACCTAAGCATGGGGACCCCTTTCTTTTTCTGTGTATATAGGCACGAAGGGACCCCCTTTCTCTCTGTGTGTATGTAGACATGGCAGGATTCTCCTCTGTTATGCAACCCTGGTCTCTCTATCTCTCTCTCTCTCTCTCTCTCTCTCTCTCTCTCTCTCTCTCTCTCTCTCTCTCTCTCTCTCTCTCTCTCTCGGCACCATGGCACAAAGTGGATGTCAGCAAACACATGTAAATGTCAGAGTGCAATTTCAAGTCTCTTCCCTCTCTCCATTTTGTATCAGGGGATCTGTTCAGCCCTTGGGCTTGCCCAGTAAGCACTTTGATGGATGACCCCTCTCACACTCCCCTTCCCTTTTGTATGACCCCCCTCACCCACCCCTCTCTTCCTGGATTACCCTCTCACCTACCCCTTCCTTCCCAGACAACCCCCTTCACCTATCCCTCCTTTCCTGGATGACCCCCCTCATCCATTATTCCCTTCCTGAATGACCCCCTTATCCAGCTCTCCCTGGTGAGATGGCTCAGCAGGTAAAGCCACTTACCACTGAGCTTGATGACTTGAGTGTGATTGCTGGAGCCACATGGTTGAAGTTTGGAAATGTTGTTTCTCTCAGAGGTAGAAAGACCATCAAAGGCCAATATCCAAAAATCTCCCTTACTTTTAATCTCCTCCACCTTGTAAAACTTTTACAAACATCTTCTCATATCCCTACCCTATTCCTTTAAAACTAGTCAATCCCAAACAACTATAAGGCTAGCCTATGGAAAAAAGTCTTTGTCACTACCTACATTAGAAAAAAAATGTGATCTTCCTGCCATTCCAATCCCACCTCATCCTGCCTACTTATTAGTCTTGTTTGAATTCTATCAAATCTTTTTTTTCTCCAAATAAATTGCCTTTCTAAAAGTATTTTTGTTCTGTTTATGTGTTGTGTGACACCGAGATTATTTTTTGTTTTTGACCAAGGGAGAGAAGTGATTTCACATAGTTATCCTCTGACCCTCCAAACGTGTCCTGTGGAAATCATGGACTCTCCCTTAAAATAAAATAAATTAAAAGATGACAATACAATCATGGAGGACCCACTCTCATGACTTGACATAATTATAATTACCTAATTGTCAAGGGGCAATGTACTCTCTTCTATAACTACTTCCTACTGAAATAAGGACATTGTTGTCAGGGCCCAGGAGGGCTGGAATGCTGGTCAAAGGCTTGGAGGGAATTCAGGCAATGGGCATCCATCAAAAGCATCTGGTTAGCTGATCCATTTGAAGAGACAGGGAGCACGTACATTGATTGGCCTGGCCCACATCAGCTTTCAGCAAGTCCAGGGCTCATAGTTGTTTGGAACAGGTTGTAATCAGCGGCTGATGCTTGGGTGTGTCTGACAAATAAGTGGAAATCAGCTGAGACAGATGTAGCTGAGGGACAAATGTTAAAATTTAGGAGCTTAAAGGAAAGTCTTACATTTGGAATTTTCAGGCTTATAGTCCTAGTAGTTGGGGGAGGGGGAGGAGTCCCAATTCCAAGAGAGAGAGAGAGAGAGAGAGAGAGAGAGAGAGAGAGAGAGAGAGAGAGAGAGAGAGAGAGAGAGAGAGAGAGAGAGAGAGAGAGAGAGAGAGAGAGGTGGGGAGATAGCCTCAGGAATAGATAGGTAGGGAAACTTAGGCTGTATTTACTTATCTGAAGCCCATTTGACCTGTGAGAGATGGATCCAAATCTTATGACTACTTCAATTCTCTGAAGCTTACAGAAATTTTTAGTTCATAAAAAGACATAAAAGCTTTAGTTATATTAGCATTACCAATCTGAACTAAAATTAACATTGTAGAAAGAAAAATCTGGTAACCGGTGTCTTTAAAACAGCTGGAGTAGATTCACACCTTTGAGCCCTAGCAAAGACTATAGATTTGGGTTAAAAGGCATAAATATGTTTTCTCTCCAGAAATCTCCAGATATATGGATTGGACAGAAATATATTTAGCCCATTGAGAAGCACCTTTATGTCTATACTTAGCAGACAACCAAATGAAGTTTAAAATCTTGAGATTGTGACTAATAATAGCAATCAGTGCTCTATCAGCTTATCATAACTCCACTTATCTGTGTTAAAACTCTGAGCTTTTGAAATCTTAGTATAACAATAGCATAGATGGGAAAGAAATCTGAAGCATTTTCTATTTTTTACGTATCTTAGATCACTTTCTTATTTCTTACAACTTGTATCTATGCATCTTACATCATTTTCTGAGATCCTTAGAAGTTACTTAAGCTTTTACATCCTCAGTTCTTTATATACCTTAAAACACTTTCTTAGACCCTCAGAATTTATATGAACTTTAAACTTTTCCCTTTCCACCTAATCATTTACCAGAGACACCAATAGCACAAATCCTAATTAGTATTAATAAGAAAAACTCAAAGCTAGATATTGGGGAAAAGCTGAGAGATGATTGCCACCACCACTGTGTGGAACAGTTAAACTCTCCAGGAACTGCCTGAAGTTCAACTTTGTATCAGTGAGTGTTTATATAAACCCCTTAATAAATATGAATCCTTTGTATAATCAATTACCTGTAAATAATTCATACAATACTTATGGAATGGTCACAGTGGTAGATGCGCTGTTATTTCTCCTTATCTAGAGGTTTCTACTGTTCAAATTGAGTCTTTATTAATTTTGATGGTATCCATAGCTTTTCTTCATCTATGGAAACAAAAGCAAAACCCCTTCCCTAATGTAGCACATACCCTGGCTTCCATCCTGATGTCAGTACATCTTTGAAGTAAACCGGCTGATTTTAGTTCAGCTGTTTTTTCTATAGTCCAATGCCTTTCAGCAGCTGTTGTTCCTTTCTCATTAGTATTGAGAAAATTCAAAGTTAACAAAGCATTATGTAGTCTATCTCTGGGGGTCTTTGTTATTCCTTTCTGTTTATTTAGCATATCCTTTAGAGTTCGATTTGATCTCTCTGTGACTGCTTGCCCTGTAGAATGGTGTGGTATTCCTGTAATATGCTTTATATCATAATAAGCAAAAAATTGTTTTATTCTACTAGAGACATATGCTGGAGCATTGTCAGTCTTTATTTGTACAGGTATTCTCATGATGGCCACAACTTCTAGCAAATAATTACAGATTCAGCTTTTGCAAAGTTCAAAGCAGTTGCCCATTGAAATCCTAAAAACATATCTATTGGATGGAGTACATATTTTAATTTGCCAAATTCTGTAAAATAAAACACACCAAATTTAATTTCTATGTATACCTTTTGTATTATTTCTTGCTGATAATTGAATTTAGTTATAGAAGGAACATCTTTTTACAACTTTTTGGCTTGCTGCCAAGTAATGAAGAACTCCTTTTTAAACCTTTCCTATTGATGTGATACTTTTTATGAAACTCTGAGGCCTCTAGGACATGTCCTATTAATAATTTATCAGTCTTACCATTATCTTGTGCTAGAGGACCTGGCAGATCCATATGGGATCAAACGTGTACCATATATAAGGAATGACTCCTATTCTTGATTATTTCTTGTAACAGAATAAATAACAAAGTTAGTTCTGACTCACCAGGAATAAAGCCAGCAGCTTCAATGTGTAGAACAACTTTTTCTGCACACTGAGTCAGAAACTTTGTTAATAGGTTTTGTAAAATTCATCAATACATCATAATAGCATATAATACTGAATTTTGCACAGAATTATAAGAGCTTTGAGCCACTTTACTTACATGTTCTGATTTGTAACCTGCCTTTCCTGATTTGTTTGCATCAGTATAAAATGTAGGGGCTCCAGAAATTGGAGTTCCCTGCACAACATGAAGAATGCAGTTAGTTCTCCTGATAAATTAAATTCTTTTGCTTTGGGGACATGTGTTGCTATTCTCTCCCAAAAAATTACTGCAAGTTCTTTGCCAACATTTCCTTTCTACCCACAATTGGTTGGTTTCATCATTAGTTAAAGGTATGACAGTTTCAGCTGGGTCCATTCCTGTCAATTGACAAGATCTTAATTTTCCTTTAAGAATAAAATCAGAAATATTTCCCACTTATGTCTTTAATTTCTTACTTAGTTTATGTGGTAAAAATATACACTCTAATATAATATTTTCCCTTTGCATTAAAATTCCTGTAGGAGAATGCTTAGAGAGTAAAATAACCAGAATGCAAGTAAGGTCTGGATCCACACGATCCAATCCACATGTGCATCCTGTAATTTATTTTCACCAAAGCCAGTTCTTTCTCAGCTCCAGCTGACAGTTGTCTTGGACTATTTAAATCCTTGTCAATATCTAAGATTTTGAGCTAATTATTCAGTTCATTGTGCTTTATCCCAATAGTGGTCCATAAATTGGAAATGTCTCTTAGAAATCTTTGGAAATCATTAAGAATTTGCAATCTGTCTCTCCTGATTTGTACTTTTTGGGCCTAATTTTTGTATATGTTTTATATCTTAAATAATTAATATAATCTCTTTGTATTTTTTTGAGAGCCAATTTGCAATCCTCATGCATGCAAAATTATTTTTTACTTCTTCAAATACTTTTTGTTGAGATTGGCTCCCCTTTAAATTTCTTTGATTGGGTCTGCATGTCTCTATTGTCTGTTTTAATAAGATTTTATAATACGTATATTTTGGTACTCATATCAATCAACTTGTCACTCATAAAAAACCGACTTTTTTAGTGCTAAAACAAAGACGATCAAACAAATAATATTTATGATAGATATATTAATATCTATATTAATTATTCTCTCCTTCAATGGTTCTGCTTTCAAACCATCTAGAGTAATATCAAAGACCAAATTTCCTCCATTGTAATACTGTTCCCCATTTTTAATGTGGTGAAAACTCTCTGCCTTAAACTAACTCCCCTTTTAAGAAATCTCAATTGACTCCAAATCTTCTTATAATGATGATTCAAACGATGGTTAAGTGTGGCAGCAGCCCAAGGAGGGGTTCAGGGAAAGCCACCACCCACCAGGAGAAGGAACCTACTCATCCAGGTGACCATGGAGAAGAAACACATGTGGCAGGCACTCCCTAAAAGACAGAGCTGGGTGGTGGCGAGAGGCTAAGTCAGAGAGGAAAACCTAGCCAGCAGGGTAATGGCTCTGGCCACATGTAGCTCTGGCCTGTGACAGTAGCTACAAAGCCACAGGCAGGTGGCCTTATTGGGAACTTGTTCCCCGAAAGTTGGGTGCACAAATCCTAATTGGTATTAAAAATAAAAACTCAGAGCCAGATATTGGGGAGAAGCTGAAAAATCAGAAAGACAGAAACAAGCCACAGCTACTTCTCACCTTGCCAACTCCTCAGCCAGAAAGGAAGGTCCTGTTCCCACACATCCTCAGACTAAATGCCTCTGAGTCCTCAGCCAAAAGGGAAGGGGTGAACTCTGTCTCCCACAGTCTCATAAGCCTTTCTCTCCCCAGCCAAATCACTTCCTGGTTCAAACCTCCTCGTGCTGAGATTAAAGGTGTGTGTGTCTCCCCACCCTGACCTCTATAACTGAAATCTGTGTCTGACTCTGTCCTCTGACCTTTAAGCAAACTTTATTAGATACACAATATATGACCACAGACACCATTAGTTATAACCGAGAATAGTTATTGCAAAGCATGCTTCTTTAATGGAAAGGTATTTCTGAAACATGTTTATGTTTTTATATGAAGTCTGTTAGGAAGGCAAATCTGTCTGCATTTTTTCAGCAGGAGACTTAGTAGCTCTGGAAAAAGCAAGGCCTAACTTTTACATAGTAAATGAGCTAACAATGCGGCTACAGCCTCGGGTAAGAACCTGGTTGCCTATTGCTGCCAAGCTGACAAAGCTATAGTAAACCTTGCCATCAATATCCTCCGTGATGTGAGGAGAATAAATTATAGCAGGAAGTATAATCTAAATGGCCTATGTATCAATTAAAAAGACAGAGACTAGATTATTACCTAGATAATTATTCCAGGCACTTATGGTTTCCATGTTGCTAGGAGCAGAGGTACCAGGACAGCATTAATCTTCAGCCACCAGGCCCAGAAGACCTGAGAGACTTTTCCTGTGGAGGAGAAACCTGGGGGACTGACCTTACTTTGTCTAGGGAAAGTGGGGCAACCAACTCTTCAGTGTCCTGCTTGTCCTTGTCCACAGTTTGGACAGGATCCTGGCCACAGGTGAGGCATTGAGGCAGCCTATTCCAGTGGTTAATGTTACCACACTCCAGTTGGTGCCTGTTATCTTCTTTAGAGACCTCAGGTCACTGCTAGGATATGGGGTCTGTCTGTCTAGTAAGCTTTTCCATAAAACACTTTAAATGCCATATTTGTCAGATTTCTGACAAGTGTGAGAACCATTATTTATTAAATATATCTGAGATAAACAGATTTTGCTGGTTTTAGTTACTTTAGATGTGTTAGCAAATATTTACGTCATTTTTTTGCGATTTCTGGCTGGAGCATTTTTATAATAACTCTTTGAGGTTGTTGTTTTCTTCTTTTGGAGGAGGGATTTGAGACAGAGTTTCTCTGTATGGCCTTGGCTGTCCTAGAACTCACTCTATAGATCAGGCTGGCCTCAACTCAGAGAGATCCACCTGTCTCTGCCTCCCAAGTTCTGAGATTAAAGGCATGTGCCACCACTGTCCAGATTTGTTGTTTTCTTAAGGAGATTTTGCTCAGTTGGTAGAGAGTTTTTCTGGCATGTGTGAACCCTGGGATGCATCCCCAGCACCACATAAACTGGATATGGTGGTGCACACCTGTAATTTCAGGTGAAGGCAGGAAGATTAAAAGTTCAAGTTCATTTGCAACTATTTATCAAATTGGAGGATAGCCTGGGACACCTGAGACACAGTCTCAATAATAAATAAAACAGCTGGGTGTGGTGGGTGGTGCATGCCTTGAATCTCAGCACTCCGACAGCAGAGATAGGCGCATATCTGTCAGTTAGATAAGAATAATCTAGAAACTGAGTTCCAGGCCGTGCAGGAATACCCAGAGAAACCCTGTCTTAAAAAACAAACAAACAAAAAAGAAATAAATATATCCTTGAAGGAAAATGTAGAGATGAATCCTGAGCCCCACTGATGGGCTGGCTAAACAGCATATAATCAATATAAGCATTTGAGTCATTTTGAGGAGTTAAGCAGCAGTGGGCAAGCTCAGACCATGAGCTAGGCCAGGCCAAAACCTATACAACACTTACCCATAAAAATAGTCATGCAGTGGTGTAGCTGGGTAACAACAGAGACAATAATAATATGTGATCCATATCTGTCTCAGATCATGTTTGCAACAAAACTTACAGACACACCATAAAACACAGACAGACAAAATTTCCCAACAAAACAGGCAGATATAACTTTCATGAGAAACAGAGAAAACTTTCCAACCAACCAGAACCATGCAGGTGACAGATATCCAGCTATTTGCCCAATGGGAGAATATTAGGATCCTGTCAAAGCCCCTACACATCACAGATTAAGTTCCTATAGAAGAGAATCAGATGACTCACCAGGAGCCCTCCATAAATGCTTGCTGCTTTTTCTTGGCCCAAAAGTTTACCCTGACAGTTTGCAAACCAAAGGCAGCTTTAGAGCCTTAGAACATCTCAAAGCACATACCTCCTAAAGTGGCTCCCTCAGCCCTGGAGTTCCAGAGTTTAGAATTTGTGTGGAGGGTCTGAATCTTTCTGGGGCCTCCAAAAAATGTTAATCCCACCAGACAAGAATAAGACCACCACCATAGTTTAAAGTAAAATTTAAAGAAGCTTTAATTAAATAATGGCCAGGAGAAGGGGCTCTAGTCAGGTCCATCTCTGAGTTCCTAGGAAAATGCCCTAAAGTCATATTTTGTAGAGTCTTAAAAGGGCAAAACCTATAGTTATCACATTTCATATCAGGTCCAATTAGGGGCAAGCATATATCCTGATGTATTTCCTGCCCATCTACCTCCTGCCTACATGTGACCAAGCACATCTGGTACATATGGGTCAAACTGACTTATTCTTAAATGAGCACAAAACTCTTAATATGTGAGGAATATTTTTTCTATTTTGGTCTCACACAGCTCAGAGATTTTACATTTTTGAAAATTTTAATGTATATGAGTGTTTGGCCCACATGTATGTAAGTATAGCATGCATGTGCAATGCCCAAGGAAGTCAAAAGAGGGCATTATGTATCCCTGAAACTGGAATTCTGGAAGGTTGTGACCCACCATGTGGACCCCAGGTCATGTGCAAGAGCAATCAGTGCTCTTGGCTGTTGCAGGACTATGCTCTTAAGCATTGTAAATATTTGTCACTGTAAATATTGGTTTAATAAAATGCTGATTGGTTAGAAGCTAGGCAGACAGGAAGTGTAGGCAAGGTAACCAGACAAGAATAATTCTGGGAAGGAGAAGAACAGAGCAGAGCAGATGCTAGCAGATGCAAAGGAGGCAAGATAAGAATTCTGTACTGAAGCAAATGTACCAAGCCATGTGGCTAAACATAAATAGAATCATGGGTTAGCTTAAGAGTAAGAGTTAGCAAGCAATAAGCCTGAGCCATAGGCCAAGCAGTTTATAATTAATATAAGCCTTTGTGTAATTATTTGGGACTAAATGGCTACAGGACTGGCCGGGAGAGACAGAGAAACTTGTGACTAAATATGGGGTTCCAACGTGGGGAATATAGATCTACATGAAGCCTAAAAAGGGTTCTAGAACGCAGAAATGGAGCCAAAAAGAGCTCTCTAGTGTATCTCTTAAGTGGGCTTTGGTACAGAGATGCAGTGACCTGTGGGCGAGCTGCAACATGATGGGTTCCTGCTATCTCACAGAAGACCCAGTACAAACATGGGGTTTCTATTCATATACACAAAACAGGAACAGAGTCAAACATGGCTTCTTGGTAGCAGTATTTTCTTGGATGGGCTCTGTTGGCAGTGAACAGAGGCATGGTTCCTTTAAGAGAGGCTTTATGATTTAGTGTTGATTTAGTTGCCAAACACCTAAACAGCTATTCACGAGTAGCGGGCAGCTGTGCTCTACTTGGTGGCAGTGTGGACCCTAAATTTTCCAAGAGTTGGAGTCGTTAACATGATTCCTGCCAATACCTCTGCCATGAAGCTAAGCTCTCATAGACCAAGAAGCTGGGTAGAGCTGGCTACCATAGTCTTTAATCCTAGCTACACATTCACAGATTAAAGATAAAGTCACAAAAAGATAGAGATATACAGTCAAGACAGATTCTGCCAAAACAAAAATGATTCACAGTGTGTTTAAAAATACACATAGGCTTGGGAGAGAAAAGAATATGGTAGAGAATTTTTTTTTTATAAAAGGAATAGAGTAAAAAAATAAGCCGTGTAAAAATGGAATATATACAGAGCACCTGGATCCTGTATGTTATTGTGTTGTTTTGAGTTTTTTGACTGCAAGGAAAGTAGCAAGAGTTGCTAAAAGACATTTGTTTATAAATGTTGTATGTAGTACAACGTTTCTGGCCCGGACTTTCCGGCCTAACCTCAAGGTCTAGGCCCACAGACCCGCAGTCCCGCAGTCCCGCAGTCCCACAGAGACACACAGATGCTTCCAATAGTTTTAGGCTGGTCAGCCTTAGGCCCAGGCATATAGCTTGCTAACTCTCTACCCTTAAGCTATCCCATGTCTCTTGTTCAGCCATGCGGCTCAGTACCTTTCTTTAAAGCTGCATGGTTGTCCTCTGCATCCTGCAGCTTCTCTCTGGTGCTCTGTCTGGCATTCTGCTCTGGCATTCTGTTCTCAGAGATTTTCTTAGTCTGGTAGCCCCATCTACACTTCCTGCCTGTCTTTGGCCAATCAGCTCTTTTTATTAAACCAGTGGTTGGGACAATTATTTAAAATGAAACAACACAACCTCCCACAAAATGTTGCTGGATTAATCCAATGTATATATTTGTAAATGCCTTGGCTTCAAAATTAAAGTCAGAAGATATGTTATTTTGGAGAAAAGGTTTTGTTTTTACTCCCACAGAAAATGAAAGGTTGATAATTCATTTTGGGCTAAAGAAAATAATGTTTGACCAAGGAAAACCTCCTGAAAAACCTCAGATGAGAATGGATGGTCAAGATAATCCAATAATCCAGAGCACCTCAATTGCATTTTCCTCTGAGCTCTGCATCCAGAACAGCTTCAAGGAGACTGATTGAGATGACCCAGCTTCACAGAATACTCCAGTCAGGACTTGACCATAATCCTGAAAATTTTCAGGACCCCCATAAGATTACCAGTGCCTCCGATCAACAGGAAGTAGTCTGGAGAACTATGCCCACATTTAAAAAAAATGGATTATGGATGTTTGTCTTTGCTTATGGTGTTGGTTATAAGTTCTTAAAGATAATGGGGAGGGGAAAAAGCTATACAAAGGGGATTAGATTTGGAGCTTTTGTTTTAACAAGAAAAGGTAAAATGTTGTGAGACTATGCTCTTAGACACTGTAAATATTTGACACTGTACATATTGGTTTAATAAAGCACTGAATGGTTAGAAGCTAGGCAGACAGGAAGTACAGGTAGGGTGACCAGACAAGGAGAATTTAGGGAAGAGAAAGAGCAAAGAAAACTCAAGCAGACACAGAGGAAGCAAGATGAAAATGCTGCCCTGAAGCAAAGGTACCAAGCTACCTGGTTAACATAAATAGAAGCATGGGTTAATTAAGTAATAAGCCTGAACTACTGGAGCAGCATTTACTATAATATTAAGCCTTTGAGTCAATTCTTTTGGAAGTGGCTGCCAGTTATTTCAGAGTTCCTAGCCGGGACAGAAACTTCAGACTACACTTGACCTCTGAGCTATCTCTCCAGGCCCCAATATTCAAACCTTTGATGAATATATTGCATTATCTTTGTAATTTCTGAAGAATGGCTTTCTTTGTAACCAAAAGTAGCCATAGTCTATTCTCAGCACTCGCAGAACAAAAGCAGTAAACCTGTCAGGCTTGTGCTATAAAGCCCAGGAGCGCTTTCCATCCTAAACACTGAGGGCTCAAAGAAACAGCTCTTGTGCTACAGATATGGAACCTGGAATTTGGAGTGATTTGAAGCTTTGCTCTCAAACTGCAGCCATTCATTTTACCCTAGAATAAATATGTCTTACCCTTTAAGGCAAGAGCTGTGTTGACAACTGGAAGCATGTTATGTGATTGTGAATGTCAAATTCTTTTCCAAAAGTCATTTTTTGCTTTTGGTTACCTTGAGTAGAATCTCTCAACAAGTCAGCATTCTTTTCTGATATATTCTTGGGGGAGAGAAATGTTTTCTAACATTCTAAACAGCAGCAGTTTGGCTCAAAGAATCATCTCAAAAGAGACCACCAGGCTGATTTACTACTTCTGCTGGGTAGCAATTGTATGGCTCTCTTTGACAGACTTGAATTCCTTGTCTAACTTGTGGTTGATGTGGAAAGTTACTTTATAACAACAGTATATATCTTAAAAGCAGCTAATGAAAGTGGTTGTGGAGCTCACTCCTATATTCCTAGCACTCAGCAGTCCAAGTCGGGAGTATCACTTTAAGTTTAGCCAAGACTGGGCTATAGAGTGAGTTCTAGGCTAGTAGATAGACCTAGGCAGAATAACTCATCTCAGTAAAAAGCAAGGGGGAGGGAGGGAGAGAGGGAAGGAGGGAGGGAAGGAGGGGAGGAGGGAGAGAGAGGGAGAGAGAGAGGGAGGGAGGGAGAGAGGGAGAGAGAGAGGGAGAGGGAGAGAGAGAGAGAGAGAGAGAGAGAGAGAGAGAGAGAGAGAGAGAGAGAGAGAGAGAGAGAGAGAGAGAACATAATAGGACTACTTATTAGATTCAACTCAACGAAGTTGAAATCTTCAACAGGGTTACCCAACAAATACAGAGAGTTTAAAATTTTTATCTGAGGCTAGGTGTGGTGGTGCACATTATAATCTCAATGCTTAGGGGAAGAGGCAAGACTGTTAATGGAGATTTTAGGGCAGAGTCTAGGCCCTGACAACTCAAACAAGTTAGGCTAAGCCACCATATTTAGTAAGTCAGTTAAAGAGACAAGTAACAGTGAGAAGCAGAGAAAGGAATAAATGCAGTGTGGCTACATTGGGAAGAGGGACACATAAAGCTGTTCAGTGGCCAGCCATGTCCAGTGGCCAGCCATGTTTAGTGGCCAGCCATGCTCATCTCCTAGAAAACTGATGAGAACTGCAGGTTTAAGTAGAGGGCAGGAAAGACACACAACTAAGTAGTCTGGTTAAGGTGGTATCCTGTCCATTATTTATCTGTCATTGTCTTCCATGAAAGGTGGTATGGAGAGAATATGAAATATCTTCCCAGGAGACAAGCTCCTCCCCTGGCTGGCACAGCTCATTTAGTCTTATGTTCCCTCCACATGAGAGTTCTGGGAAAATTCCAACTCTTTGTTGTCTATTAGTTTCCTCTGAAATTAAAACCTTTCATCTGGAAAGGTAGCTCCTTAAAATAGAAAATGATATGTTCTAAGGGAAGGAGAAACATGACCTTTTACTGGGAAGCTCCTTAAGATCAGGAAGTAAACAACTCAAAAGTTTCAGGAAGCCCCTGAAGCAGACTAGATTCACTACTATTCCCTCTTACTACATTTATATAAGCAGGTCAGACTCCTAAGAGACACTCATATAGCTGATCTGCCTTGAAAAGTCCCAGATCATCCGAATTACCTGAAAACGAAATCTCCAGCATGTTAATCTGCCTACAAATTCTGCGGTGAGCTCCAGGTTTTCAGCTTTTATAAAATGTTACCCATGCTTGGGTGGGCTTTGGTGATACACCTGTCTTTGAGTCACTTCTGATCCTGTAACTAACTCCTCATCCATATTTCCAACAGATAATCCCAATACAACTCATTTGTTGCACAAATCCTAATTGATCTTATAATAAAAACCTGGAGCCAGATATTGAGGAAAAGCTGAAAGATCAGAGAGATAGAAGCCAGACACTTCTTACCCCTACTGAAAGCTCAGGAAAAAGGGAGTAGATCTGTCTCCACAAATCCTCAAACTGTATAGGGGGAGCACAGAACAAAATGAAAGGGTCTAACTCTTGTCTCCTTCTGCCTTGTATTCCTTTCCCTGCCCAGCCATATCACTTCCTTTCTCAAACTTCCTAGTGCTGGAATTAAAGGCATGTGTGCTTCCCAAGTCCTGGGAGCAGAGGCATGGGGATCCTAAATGCTGGGATTAAGGGTGTGTGCCGGCCACTGTCTAGCCTTGAACTCACAGAGATTCATATGGATCTCTGTTTCTGCCTCCTAAGTGCTAGGATTAAAGGTGTGTCATCACTGCCTGAGCTCTATGGCTAACTCTGTGGCTGACTCTGTCCTCTGGTCTTCAGGCAAGCTTTATTGGATATACAATATATCACCACCCTCATTGGTTCACCAAGTTGTACTTTGGTGGTATCCTTTTTTTTTTTTTGGTCTGGCATCAGTTCCCTCTCTGGATAGAGGTTTTTCATGTTACATGTTACACTGTAACACAACACTTGGGAATTACTGTTTCAACAGAAGTGTACACATCTCTCCTTAGAACACCTTTGTGCCTGCCAGGAAGGTTATCAGATTGTGAGTTTGAGGCTATCCTGGGCTATGTAGCAAGACCTTGTCTCAAAACAAGCACAAAAAGAAGCAACAAAACATCCCAAATCAAATTCAGACACGTAGTTGATGTCCTGGTTGGTTTTGTCATTCTGAGACTTTGGGATCCAGAGAATTGTAAATGGGTCCTGGATGTCAAGCACAAACCTTTTTACATTGTAGAATTTTAGTTTAACTTTGTGACTGTGCCCCTGATTCTTACTTCTTGGAGTAAGAAAGTTTTGTAACTTACTTTTTATTTTATAGGAGCCCACAGCTGAGAAGCTTTGGAGTTGTAAAGAGATATTGGATATTTTAAAGAGTTTTAACTTTTAAAGATGGCAGGACTTTAAAATTGTTACTTATTGTGATTTAATATTAGTATGGGATTTTGAGGATTAACAAGATAGGCAGGGTTGTGGTTTAATAATAATGCATTGGTGTGTCAAGTTCACAAGAGGTCAGTTTTCCTGGTTGTCAGCTTGATACAGGCTAAATTTATCTGGGAAGGAGCTTCAATTGAGAAAATGCCTACATCAGATCAGTTTCTAGGCAAGTTTGCGGGGGCATGTTCTTGATAAACAGTTGATGTGGGACGGCTCAGCTCACCCGAGTATAAGAAAGCAGGTTGAGCAATCCAGAAAGAGCACGGCTTACAATAAGCAGCATTCTTCCATTATTTCTGATTTCCTTCCTTCCTTTAGGTTCCTACCTTGAGTTCCTGCCCCGACCTCCTTCAGTGATGAGCTAACTGTGTGCTGTAAGTGAAGCAAACACTTTTCCCCAAGTAGATTTTGGTCATGGTGTTTTGTTATAGCAACAAAACATCTAAGGTGATGATGGTTTATGGTTTTCTCAGAGTTCGTGTGTTTGAAAGCTGTCAATGCAACAGTGTTGGCTAGTGGGATCCTTAAAAGACAATTTCATAGAGGCCTGAAGAGACTGCTTAGTGTTTAAGAGTGCTTCTTTCTCTCCAGAGGAACTGAGTTCAGTCCCCAGCACCTATGCTTGATGGCTTACATCCACCTGTAGATCAACTCCAGGGGATTTCACATTCTCTTCTGCATTCCTCTGGCATACATTATCACATTACATAGTATGCACATACATGTACACATGCATAATACACACATGCATACATACACACATACATACATGCACACACACACATACATTCATACACACATACATACATGCACACATACATACATACACACATACATACAAACACACATAAATACATACATACATACATATATACATACATACACACATAAATACATACATATATACATACATACACACATACATACAAACACACATAAATACATACATACATACATATATACATACATACATACACACATACATACAAACACACATAAATACATACATACATATATACATACATACATATATACATACATACACACATACACACATACTTATATACACAGACACATACACACATACACATACATACTTACTCATTCAGTGTCTGGGACTTCTAATATTCCCAACCACAGACTAACTTTTGCCTGGAAGCGTCAAGTGGCACATATTTTGTCACAGAACTACATAAAGGATAGGCAAGTACTTATGAATTCTAAATTGTTAGTTTTTGTGCTCAAACAATACAGCAGCAACACAAATCCCAGAGCTTCTCTTTGAATACAAGTGCCTGTAGCAGCCTTCCTTTCTCATAGACATTGGCAGGCTATGAGAGACACAGTCTTACATCTCTAGCTAACAGACTTACAGGTGCATAGCCATGCCACCTGTCTCTGCTGGACCCTGAGCCCCCTCTGAGTCCCCTGGTGCTTTGGTCTCTCTCTCCGTCTGTTCATGGCTTTAGTAAATCATTCAATAAACGTCATAGCCCAGCAGTGTGTCCCAGTGTCCTCTTCAGACATCCACCTAAGTCCTTTCATAATGGAGCCTGTGACTTAGATGGATTTTCACTGAAATGGACTGGACTCTGGGAACTTATCTTTCCTCATTTGCTATGGCTTCTCCACACTGTTATTTGGCAACTCTTTCAATTCTTTGGGACATCTGTCATTTTTGGACTTGATAAGACCCAATCCTGCTGTACACTGTGTGAATATATGTCACTATGATTGGTTCAATAAACAAGCCGACTGGCCAGTAGCTGAACAGGATAACGTTAGGTGGGAAAACCACACTGAGAATGAAGGGAAGAGGAAGGGCAGAGTCAGAGGAGTTACCAGCCAGACAGAGAATGAGTCAGACGTACAAAATGGGTAGAGGTAAAAGTCATGAACTTCGGGGCAGCACATAGATTAATAGAAATGGGTTACATTTTAAGAGCTAGTTAGCAACAAGCCTGAGCTATTGACTGAGCATTTATAATTTATTAAGTCTCTGAGTCAGTTATTTGGGAGAGCAGCTGCTAGTCACTTAGGATCAAGTGGTTGTGACAGGAAAACTCCCACCTACAGAATGCTGGGTCTAGTATATTCCCCTCAACCCCAGCTTAGAGATGTTGATTTAAACTTCTGCTTATACTCCTCATAGTCCAGGAACTTTCTGGCCTAGAGCAGAGGATCTTTTCTGTGTTTCCTGTGCATAAATTATTTTAAAACTAGGCAACTGACCCCAGCCAGTATGGAGAAGACATGGTCATGACCTGTTATAGAATAAACACTGATCATTAGATGACAAACGCAGGATTTGCTTTCAGGTACTGCAGTATCAGCTGGAGTGGGATACAATAAGTGATGTTCCTCTCACATGGCTTCTAGATGAGGGGAGAAAAAAATGTCCATCATTGACTTTTTACATTAGCTCCCCCCCCAAAAAAAAACACCTGGTGACTTATCTCTCTTGGCTATAGGTACGTGTTTCTTTGAGCCAAAGTCTGAAATCCTTTGTTCTTTTTTTAGTGTTTAAGACAGGGTCTCATCATGTAGCTCTGGCTGTCCTGGAACATGCTGTGTAGACCAGGTTGGCCTTGAACTCGGAGATCTACCTGCCTCTGACTCCTGAGAGAGAGGAATTAAGGTTGTGGGTTACCATGCCCAGGTCAAGGTCTAAAACCTTATAATGGCAGCATTTTTCTTACCAAAAGAAAGTTATTAATGATAAATAGATGTTGAAATTGACTGAGTGCCTCAGCTGTATAACACAATTTCCAGGAGACTGCACATGACCTTGCTCAGTCTTATAGGTCAGCATGAAATGAGCATCTGCAGAGACAGCCTGTTTCCCAAGGTAGCCAGAAAGGAAAAGTTTCAGATCCAGATAAAGCCACGAGAACTGCAAAATTTTCTGATTCCCAAGACCCTCATCCCATTCCTATAAAGAATAGCAACCAACGTTTCCCTGGTAGACCCCAACATTTCTGGCAAGAGAGAGGCTGCACCTCACTGAATACCTAATAAACACAGGCTCATCTGTTGAGGTCACACTCGGTTCACTTTCTGCCTTCTCCTTGTAATGCTTCAGGAATGTGACGTCTGGGCTGAAACCCAGGAAGGGCCTTGTGCCCAAGCTACCAACTCAGAGTGCCTTCCTTCACTTCAGCTCACTGGTCCTGCTCTGAATAAGCCTGATGGGGCATCTGTCTCCTTCAGGCAGCCATTTCTTTAGCTCTTCATCTTTGCCCTTCTACTATCTCCTCTGTTTCATTCTCAGAGTCTGGCCTCCAGATAAAAGGCCTTTCACCATTTAACCAGACCACGCACCCAATGCGGCCAAAATGTTGGGGCAAGGTAACTTGTAGGACCTAACACAGAGCCCTGGTTACATCTCAGAGGCTCAAGGGAGTGCCCCTCTGTTTTGTCTCTTGACTTGAGGCTTTGGTCTTGCTTAGCCTAAGGTTCTGGGAGCTTTCCATGAGCCTGTGAGACTCGCTTGGTTGAGATTTCCAGGAACTTCGCATGGCCCTGCAATCCCTTGACTCCTGGAAGTACCGAGACTGGGGATGCCCTCCAGGTTTGTTTGGTCAATTGTGCACTTCAGGGATGCTGTGCTGGATTTGACCTCTGTTTTTACCTTTGTTCAACATCCACAATGGCTTCAGATTATCTATGCCAAAACCCGCTCCTTTAGCTTCTTGGTGGGATAACTTAACAAACAAACAAACAAACAAAGCTCCTTTGAGAGACCTCAGACTGGCTTCTCTTGGCGCTTCAGTATGGCTTCAATTATGCATTGGACAGTGGCCATTGCTGGCCTGAGTTCAGAGATTACTTTTTTTTTCTTTTCCTTCTATTCTTTTCTCTTCCTTTTTTCTCTCCCCTCCCTTCCTCCCTCCCTCCCTCCCTCTCTCCCTCTCTCCCTCCTTCTCTCCCTTCCCTTCATTTTTCTTTCTTTTTGTTAGGCAGGGTTTCTCTGTGTAGTCCTGACTCTCCTGGAACTCACCCTGTAGACAAGGCTAATCTTGAACTCTGTCTCCCAAATGCTGATAACTAAAGACTTATGCCATCACAGCCCACTCAAAAAAAAATTAAACTTTCAATTAAAAATCCAAACTAATTTGGATAATTTCATAAGATCGAATGGAAAACGATCGGAGCCACCCCATAACCCCCAGCTCATCTTAACCCTGCTCATCCCTGGAACTCAGCTCCTGCTTACAGGCACACCAAAGCAAATTTAACTCCTAACCCCCTTCTTGAAAAGGCTCCCCAACCTGTAGCCTTAAATCAAAACAAGCTCCTAACCAGGACAGCCTGTGAGAAATGACTGCAGGAGTCATGAGTAGGAGCTGCAATGTGTACAGAAACGGCAGCGCCTCCCACTTCACTTTCCCCTCAAACTCCAGGCATCTTGGCAGCCTTACCAGCCAGTGAGTCCAGGGTTCCAAGTCAGAAAAGCCACAGGGTGCAGGGTAAATTTTTTTTTTTTAATGCAAGTCAAGTTGGTTGTTATCTTTGCCTTTTTTTTTCTGTGCAGTTGAGTCCTTTGCCTGTGGGATTTGGAAGGGAAACTTCCTGTAGACACTACTCTGATCCTAATGCCAATCATTTCTGCTCAGTGTCCAGGCCTGCATCCCTTGGAGTAGGATGGCCTTTCTGTTCTTGAGCCTTACATCTGCCTTTGTTTCTGCTCCACCAAGCTGGATATTCTCACTTGGGTTTTTATAGTTTCCTGTTTCATGGCCTCTAGGTTACAGGAATGCATACGTTGGCAACTTGGTGTCTTCATAGGAGGAAAAACACTTGTCAAGCTTTTCAGAAGGTTGCCTGCC
The DNA here is from genome assembly GCA_033318265.1 of Phyllotis vaccarum. Taxonomy (NCBI): domain Eukaryota; kingdom Metazoa; phylum Chordata; class Mammalia; order Rodentia; family Cricetidae; genus Phyllotis; species Phyllotis vaccarum. The sequence continues at coordinate 187,104,757 of JARWLC010000002.1, forward strand.
TTCATCTGAAGTCACACCCAAACTGGTTTTGAGTAAAAAGGATCCTCTGTCTAAAATCTCTCAATAATAACCCAGCTGTGCCAGCTTAAAATAATCACAGCTGGGCTTGCTAGATGTTGAAGCTCCCTCAAGGAAGGACTAAGCAATGTCATGGCACCTTCACCCTAGTGTCCAGCCATCCCTGCCCCCAGCAGGTTGCATGCAATTAGGCCCCCGTGCGTGAGACCTTAAGGTTTTCTGGAAAAACTGAGGTGTATAGGCTAAAGTCTGAAACGGGGGAGGAAGTTGACCTATGTAGCAATGCAAACACTGTTATAAATACAGAGTGAAGGCCCCAGATAGTGCCTAACATCTCCCCTTAAAAAAAATTCTTATAACAAATGATGGCTTTATTACTGCTATTTCTTAGGATACTTAAAAGATTTATATACAGAACTTTAAATGGCTGATGTAATTGTATATAGCTATCTCTCTGAATACTTTTCTTCCTTGTTTATAAGGTAATTATACAAGATGATGAATATTTTTGAAGCTCCTGGTAGACTCTGACAGTGGTTCACCAGGCAGGGTCTCTATGGCCTCCTTGAACATGGGAGAACAGATGACTCGGGACATTTTGAAAGATGCCTCACAGCCCCTACTTGACTTGGAAGGGCAAAAGGTAAAATATTGTCCCTTAAAAACATCCTTCTGAGCACATCCTTATTTATCTCCAGTGTGGTTATTGAACGCCCAGAAGGTCAGGTGCATCAGTCTGCTTCTTTTAACCCACCACGTTTTATAGAAGAAGACTCGAATAAAAACAGAACACATTAAAGTACACTTGATGAAACATACTCTTTTTACTTTTTTGAGCCCATTCTTGTAATTGAGATCAAAAACACCACTAATTTAAGCAGGGGGTTGGCATCAATGAATTGAACTTTAACCTTAGACACTTTAATATCATATACATGAAGTTTCTTTCATCTTTTATCCATATAGTTCTCCAGTTTTATTTCATTACACAATGGCTTAGACCTTTGCAACTTCGTTAAGCTTTCCAGCTTTCTTTTCTATTCCAGAAAAGTGTCTAGCCACCACAATCTTCATAGATAAGTCCCTTTTTAAACTAAAAATATTTCACTTTTACATCCTCTTAACATTTTCTTCTACTTGCTGGTTTTCTTAATACCACAAGACGTAGAAACATTGACAAATAAATTCACCATCTGTTGTGAAGTTCCTCTGTGGTGGGAACCAAGCAATGTCTATCTCCCCTTCTCCAAAGATCCAGTGACAAACCAAAGTTTTACTTTCTCAAAGTTCACCCTGGGGAACCTGTGAGTTTATGAGGATGATGGTGAGCAGACAGACAGGTGTGTGGCTGATCAAAGCAGCCACACTAGGAGGTCCCCACACAGTGTGGATGATGGCTTCCTCATTGTGTAGGTAGCCCCGCCCCCTCAACGGTCTGTCACAGCCTGAATACTCTAGCTCTTCCTCAAGACTTCAAAGCCACATGCAATCAGAGAATTGCCCACTGCTGGCTAGGAGGATGCTCACTGAGGGTCCAATAGCCCTCCCATCTCCTCCTATGAACAAGAACAAGCCAGGCTGTGATCTTCTGTGAGTAGACATGGTGGTCTTTTGAAGATTCATGTTTTTTTGGCTTAGAGGATAGCACTACACAGCATCACCTTCATAAAAGAAAGCAGAATCAAAACATCCTTAGGATAATATAATAAATTGATGTTTATCTGTGTGATACTGGTAAAACTATGAGACTTTTTAATTCCCTAGGTAAATGTTACAGAAAACACAAGGCAGTCAAATCCATTTTGTGCTTTGTTCAATCCAGAGAATGTCCTACCACACATAGCCATGTTTTTGGTTGAATGAGTGTAGGAAGAAGATGGAGAGAAGCTGCAAGGCACAGGAAACACCATCAAATTGGTTTTACGAGATACAGCAGCATCCAGCAAAGGATGGCCAGCTGAAACCAGGATGCTGGAGTTACTGTGTTTTTACTGTATTACACAGTGGGTCTTCTCTCTCCTCGTGGACAGATGGCCAATAGGCTCTTATTTTTATTTTTTTTCTGTTATAGTACCTGCAATCTACAGAAGATGAAACACAGGATATAATAACATCTCAAAGAACATGGAAGGGGATGACACCGGCCTGTTTCCCCCCTGAGCCTGGTCATTATAACTGGAAAGTAAAAACAAAATCTAGGGTACCTGGAGGTCAGTGGGGCAGAAAGGAGTCTTGAGAAGGGAAAGAATAGTCTATAGAGAAAAACAGGTTTGGAGACATCAGGCAGTAAAGTAGGCATTAAGACCTGGTTGACCCACATTTCCCACCTCCTGCCCAAGAGGGCTGACTCTCTTTGCCTCCAATTGTTGTAGTTTCTTGTGGCATCCATTCTTCTCACACTTGGAAATCTATCCTTTGGGTCCCACCAGGCCCACTCATCTCAGTGTTAGCTCCTAGTGCTGGAGGCATGGGGCTGAGAATAGTCTATTTTCTTTAGAAACCAGTAAATATGTCATGCAAAATAATATGTCAAAAATCCCCCCCCCCAAAAAAACCATGGAAGTCTCTCGTAGCACCTTCCTAGTCTGATTCAAAAAAATGCATCAGTCTTATTATATGGTACTAGAGCCCATATAGGAGTCTTCTGTGGGTCATCTACTTCCAGGATCCCATTAAGCATCCAGGAAAGGGAAAGCTCAAAATCAGAAAAATGTTGGGTTATGGGACTGAATGCCTATTGTGTAAGAAACTCTAGGCATGTGCTAACATGTGCTAATCCTCTGGCAGCTCAGCGGTGGTGGGAAGTTTGAGGGTATCCCCATTTTGGCTCATGCCACATGGCTTTATGAACAAAGATGTCATTGAAGTCTCATGGTCATTGCCATTTGCTTGATGTCAGAAATCGAGATGGTAACTAACTACAGGGTTACTTTTGCTTATGGTGAACTCAGCTCCCACTTGTCCTGGAGGGAGCCATGTACCTCACAGATTAAATGTAGTCACTCCCTTTATTATTTCAAATGAGCATTCAAGTTAAAGTAACATAGATATGATAGAATAAATTACCCTCGGGTCTATAGGCTCAAAATAGCAAAATAAAGAAGCAGGAAGGAATTCCATGTGTCATGGAGGAAAGTGATTCTGTATGTACTACCCTAAGTTGTACCTTGTAAACACCAAGAGTTGGTACCTAGAGGTCATTTCATCTCCCCTTGGCTCCTAGGTACAAGCTGTTGCTAGGAAAGGAACCTGTAAAGGTAGTGGAAGGAAGGAGATGTGCCCCATTTCCAGAAGTGAGCCTGTTTACTCTGGGACACATGGAGCAACTGGGTTAGAGGCAGTGACCTTGGTACCATTTCAAGTATTGGTGTTGGCTGAGATCAGACAGATCTGGGACCCTCTAGCAACTAAGTCCATGAGATATCAGTTAGTTAAGAATAGTTCATCCTGACTTGAAACCTTAGTAGCCTTGTGTGGCATTTAGAAAAGCAAATGTGTGGGGACCCAACATTACCAAGTGAATGTCTGTTCTTTGTTTCTCCAAACCTGATTCAAAGTCTCCGAGATGTGGGAAGCAGGTTAAAGGAAAAAGGGGAAATCCCAGCCCACAGGGAGAAGATATAGGGGGTTAAATGGGTTGTGGTGATCTCTTGCATTGCTCAAGATTTTCATATGTGGGGCAGGGAGGGGTATATGGAAGAAGATTAAGCAGTGTCTGGACCAGCCAAAGGAGCTGGTTCCCAACCCACAGTGATTTGAATGGGAACAGCCCTCAAAGGCTCCTACGTCTGAACACTTGTCCCCAGTTAATGGAAGTGTTTGGAAAGGATTAGAAGACATGGCCTTGTTGGAAATGTGTCACCGAGGTGGGCTTTTATGTTTCTAAAGCTCAGGCCAGACCCAGTATTTGCCTGATTCCTGCTCTCAGATACTTCTCTAGCACCATGCCCGCCTGTCTGATGCCATGCTCCCAGGCACGGTAATACTGAACTCACCCTCTGAAACTGAAAGCAAGCACCCAGTAATGCCTTTCTTTTAAACTTCCTTGGTCATTGGGTCACAGAAATAGAACAGTAACTAAGACCCCCCTGTCAGGGGGATATGTCTCATGTCTTCTTTCTTTTTCCCTGGAACTTGGTTTAGACTGATTATTTCCTATTCTGGTCATTAACATACCCATCCCAAAGGAAGAGATTTCTTTCATTTAAATGGAGAATTATTTAGGGTCCCTTAGATATGATCTCTCACTCATTTCTTCCCCCCCCCCCCCCCAAATAACCCTCTAGGATGTCCCAGCTGCCAAGGAGTTCCTATCTTGAACCGTACAGGGTTTTCTGCTCTCTGCCGTTCTTTCCCTGGACTCTTCCACACTGCTGAGAAACTTTCTGTCCTGAGATCTTTACGGATCTGACAGAGTGTAGCTCACCTGAGACCCTGAGAACCATTGCAACACGATAGGAGATGTGTGTCTCTCAAAGGGAAGGGATCGGAACATCCTCCCAGGTGGATTTGAAATCCTGGGTGAGCCTATAAATTGTTGGAAATGAGCAGAGAATAGTCTGAGTGTCACACAAAGGAATCCAGGAACAAAAGAAAAATAGCTTGGCAAGACAATTCTTTTTGTAAAAAGGATGTACAAAATCAAATCTCAAACTAGCTTCACAAACACATCATGAAGGAAGTTCACTAGGGTTTTGGCCTAATTCAGATGTCGGTTGTGTGTTTTCCCTGTCTTCTGGGGTTCAACCTCACAGATTTTCCAGATTGGCTAGTTTCAGAAAAACTGGTGCAAAACTGGGAAAGGAGTCTGGTTTTTTGAAAACGAAAGTGTAGCAGGCTCCCTATAAAGATACAGAGACTTACTACTAATTAAGAGTGCCCGGCTTTATCATATGTCTGTCCCACTAGCTCTTATAACTTAATTTAACATATTTCTCTTTGTCTACATTTTGTCTTGGTGCTTTTTATGTTTTTTCATTCTGCATGTCCTATTCAGTGTCTGCCTGGTTGGCATCTGCCTGCCTGGTTGGCCCTCTCAGGGTTTCCCCTCCTCTCTCTCTGCCCTTCCCCTTTCCTCCTCTCCCCCTCTCTTCTAGATTCCTCTTCCTACTTATTCCCTCTGTCCACTAGCCTGCCTATCCCTCTTCTGCCTAGCTATTGGTTGTCCAGCTTTTTATTAGACCAATCAGGTGTCTTGGACAGGCAAGAAAAACAGCAACAGATCTTTACATAGTTAAACAAATGTAACACACTTTTACATGGTTAAAGTAACGGTTCTGAAACATAAACACATGTAACACATCTTTATATAATTACAGTAACTTTCCACAACACAAAAGTTTTCCCAGGTAGGGGAGACAAAAAGATTTACAAGGTGAGAAAGATTTGTGGACTACTGGTCCTTAGTGTGCAAACTATCTTTGATAAAAATTAAAAAACAACAAAAAAACTCTAAATGTCTTTTAACACACCCTCATCAAGGGTTTGATTATCACCAATGTGAAGAGGGGGCATCTATTACCCTCCAAGTGTCCTTGGAGGGTCTGGATGAGAAATAGATGAATTTTAATCCCTCATGGGACTGTAGTAGTGGGGTTTCTTGGTCCGGGGTGGCCAGAGGCCCAGACCTACAGACCTGCTGCACCAGACCCGTTAGCCGCTCGCCCGCTGCTCCACGCCCCCAAAATGACTCAGACACTTAATTAACTTCATGCTATTTGGCCTATGGCTCAGGCACATTGCTAGCTAGCTCTTACATCTTAACTCAACCCATTTCTATTAATCTGTCTGCCACGTGGCTCACTTGTGTTCCTTACATGTTGCTCCTTGGGCGGCTTGCTCGATCTGCCTCTGACTCCGCCTTTCCTTCCCTACCTATTCTGATTCTTCTGCCTACTTTTTCTACGGTGCCTGTCAAGGGCCAAAACAGCTCCTTTATTTAAAGATTGAGATTCACAGCATACAGAAAGGCATTTCCACATCATGGGACAAGACTATTTTGAGATTTGGGAGAATCTATGCTGTAGGTGTCAGATGGTATCTGATCAACGTCTGCACCTTTTGCTTGGTGAAAGCTCAGGGTTAGGATTAGAGTGTGCTGTATGTACATTCCCAATAATTTACTTCATAGCTGCAAAGATGTTAATTTACATACAAAGGAAGGCGATAAATGAAGGGAATTGGCCTAAGACAATGGGGCTGGAGAGATGGCCCAGTAGTTAAAAGATTGCCCCAAGATAACTTGGCTCTGGACTGGCAACATTTCAACTTCTTCATGATCATGGAAATTCTAATTAATGAATCAGCTTTGTAGAAGGCTCTATATAAGATGTGTCTCCTTCCAGAAACTTCCTGTCCCAAATGCTTTTATGTCAGCTTGACACAAGCTAGAATTACCTGAAAGGAGGGACCCTCAATTGAGAAAATGTCCCCATGAGATCGGGCTATAAGACACGTTCTTGATTAGTGATCAAGGGAGATCTTCAGCCCATTGAGGGTGGTGCCATCCCTGGGTTCTGAGAGAAAGTAGGCTGAGCAAACCATGGGAAGCAAGCCAGTGAGCAGCACCCCTCCATTGCCTCTGCACCAGCTCCTGCCTCTGGGCCCCTGCCTTGCCTGAGTTCCTGTCCTGATTTACTTTGATGATGAACAGTGGTGTGGAAATACAAGCCAAATAAACCCTCTCCTCCCCAACTTGCTTTTTTGGTTAGGTGTTTCACTACAGCAATAGAAACCATAAGATAAAGCCTTAAAGCTATAGAAAGTCAACTTCTTCCTCAAGGGAGAGCAAGAAAACAGGGTTCCTTTTGTTTAAGCGTTTAGCTTTATAAAAAGTACAATAGAAAGAGTTGTATGTGAATTATCTTTAGGAAGCAAGAAAATAGTCACTCCATTAAAATCTCAGGTTGTGAGTTGTGTACAAGGGGTTATACCTAATGTGTTTTGGATTTAGAATGCACTGCTTTTGGAGGGGTTTTCCCGTTCTTGCAAGAGTGTGGCTTAGAATATCTGGAAAATCAAGTCTTGTGAGATGTCTTTCCATGAAAACCGTTTATTACTCCCTCTGACACATAATGGCAGTATGGATGAGTCTAGGATATTTCTGTCTTTTTAAATTAAAAAGATGATGTTTATGAGTGTTCTGCCTGCATATATATACCTCATATGTGCCTGCTGTCTGTGAAGGCCAGAAGAGGGCATTGGATTTCCTGGAAATGGAGTTAGAGACGGTTGTGATCCACTCTGTGGGTCCTGGGAATTTAACCTGGTCCTATGGAAGGGCAGCCGGTACTATGAACCCTCTATCCATCTCTCTAGCCCTGGAGCCGGGGGTCAGGTGAGTCTCTATCTTAGGTGTCAATGGCATTCATCAAATACTCTCTGGGCCTCTCTCCCAAAACAAAATTAGAAAAACAAAGGTAATGTACAAGCTATCTCAGAGAGACAGATCAGCAAGTTAAGGCAAGGGAAACTTATCAACAATGCTTCAAAAAGGATATGTGTGTGAGTCCCCACAGACGTCATTGGTGAAGCCACAGAGATACATACAGGTCAACACTTCTACCTCACTAGCCTCAGGAAGCCCCTGACTTTTAGAAACCTCAACTCAGGCCAAATCCGGATTCATGGCTTCAACAATGAACAGGATTTCAGGACCAACTAGCCAACAGAGTGAAGCACAGATGGAAATTGTATTAATACAGGCTGAAGTGTGAGGATGAGAGACAGAGAAGCACCCAGAAGAAAGTAAGACACACCCCATGGGGGGTGCTTCCCATTGGAAAAGTGGGAACAAGACGGGACATAAGTTACCTCAGTGTTAGCCAGAGCTACTCTTTGGTGGCTTGTAGGTTTTATCTCAAAAGTCTGCTAAGAAATTATCAGGTTGAAAAGGAACTCAGGACAAATGGCTAACTGTGGTGCCTATCAGCAGACCAAAGTGTCTGCCTGGCTTCCCTGCCCCAAGTTTCTCCTACCTGCCATTTTGGCTGCACACTTTCTAAGTTCCCTTGACTTGCCTTGGCTCTTTCTTCTCTCTCTGCCTCTCCCTCCCTCCCTCCCTCCCTCCCTCCCTCCCTCCCTCCCTCCCTCCCTCCCTCTCTCCCTCCCTCCCTCCCTTCCTCCCTCCCTCCCTCCTTTCCCCTCTCCCTCCCTCCCTCCCTCCTTCCCCCTCTCTCTCCCTCCCTCCTTCCCCCTCTCTCTCCCTCCCTCCCTCCTTCCCCCCTCTCTCTCCCTCCCTCTCTCCCTCCTTCCCCCTCTCCCTCTTTCCCCCTCTCTCTCCTCCCCCTCCCTCCTTCCCCCCTCTCCCTCCTTCCCCCTCTCTCCCTCCCCCTCTCCCTCCTTCTCCCTCTCCCTCCCTCCCTCCCTCCCTCCTTCCCCCTCTCCCTCCCTCCCCTCCCTCCCTCCTTCCCCCTCTCCCTCCTTCCTCCTCCTCTCCCTCTCCCTCCCTCCCTCCCTCCCTCCTTCCCTCCCTCCTTCTCCCTCTCCCTCCCTCCCTCCCTCTCTCTCCCTCCCTCCCTCCCTCCTTCCCCCTCTCCCTCCCTCCCTCCCTCTCTCTCCCTCTCCCTCCCTCCTTCCCCCTCTCTCTCCCTCCTTCCCCCTCTCCCTCCCTCCCTCCCTCCCTCCTTCCCCCTCTCCCTCCCTCCCTCCCTCCTTCCCCCTCTCCCTCCCTCCTTCCCCCTCTCCCTCCCTCCCTCCCTCCTTCCCCCTCTCCCTCCCTCCCTTCTCCTTCCTTCCCCCCTCCCTCCCTCCCTCCTTCCCCCCTTCCTCCCTCCCTCCCTCCTTCCCCCCTCCCTCCCTCCCTCCTTCCCCCTCTCCCTCCTTCCCCTCCCTCCCTCCCTCCTTCCCCCCTTCCTCCCTCCCTCCCTCCTTCCCCCTCTCCCTCCTTCCCCTCCCTCCCTCCCTCCTTCCCCCCTTCCTCCCTCCCTCCCTCCTTCCCCCCTCCCTCCCTCCCTCCTTCCCCCCTCCCTCCCTCCTTCCCCCCTCCCTCCCTCCCTCCTTCCCCCCTCCCTCCCTCCCCTCCTTCCCCCTCTCCCTCCTTCCCCCCTCCTCCCTCCCTCCTTCCCCCTCCCTCCCTCCCTCCCCTCCTTCCCCCCTTCCTCCCTCCCTCCCTCCTTCCCCCCTCCCTCCCTCCTCCTTCCCCCTCTCCCTCCTTCCCCCCCCTCCTCCCTCCCTCCTTCCCCCCTCCCTCCCTCCCTCCCTCCTTCCCCCCCTCCCTCCCTCCCTCCTTCCCCCTCTCCCTCCCTCCCTCCCTCCTTCCCCCTCTTCCTCTCATGACCATGTCACTCTATTGATCATGTTTAGTTTACTGCTTCCTCCTGCTACTCCAGAATCTTCCAGATGCCTGACTGTAGCTCTTTCTCAATCTACAGCAAAGCCTTCTCTTTAACCACTACCTCCGAGTGATCACGTTCTCATTTTCAGTCAGAAGTCTTTTCTTTCTTCCTTCCTTCTGTCCTTCCTTCCTTCCTTTCATTCATTCATTCTTTCTTTCTCTCTTTCTGTTTTAGTAAAGGACCATGTGAGGCAGTAGTTCAGGGGGTGGAATTATAATCTGATGAAGTGAAACCCAAAGCCCATAGGTTTGCACAGAGCTCAATCCTTTCCCTGTAATAGTCTCTCTGGTGAGATTCCTAGAAAACGGTAGGTTTATGGCCAGAACTGGAAAGAGGTCTAAACAACTGCTAACCATGCCTGGAATTCTTGGTTCTGTGCTGGCAAAGGTGTCTGCTGGGTTCCAGAGTGAGACAGCTCCTTTTCTCATGTCCCCCATGCCCTTCACACTACCTTAGTGGTGGGAACTAAAGATAGAGATGAAATTGTCAAATACAGTAATAAATGGAGCAGCTAGTCAGTCAGCAAGAGAAAAGTTGACATGTGGTTCTATTCAGAAAATGCAGTTTATTAGGAGATTGCCCTTGAAACCATAATAAGGCCTTACGATAGAAGGGAGAGCAACAGATTTAAAAAGGTACAATATATAAGAAAGATCAAACATAGGGATCTTAAAGGGGAGAAGCTTCTCTTCAAAGCTTGGAGGAGGCTTCTTTAAGGATGAGAACAAGGCTAGGCAGGGGAGGTGCATGTCTTGGGAGCACCTGGGAGACAGAGGCAAGTGGATCTTTGTGAGTTTGAGGCCAGTCTGGTCCACAGAACTACTTCCAGGACAGCCAGGACTACACAGAGAAACCCTGTCTCAAAAAACAAAAAAGAATGAGAGACTAGAATACTTGGTCCCCAAATGGAACATCTATCCTATGCCCTCTTCCCCAGGCCCAGGATAATTGTGGAAGAGGGCACAGAAAGAATGTGAGAGTGGAGGGATTGATTCACATAAGGAACAGTGATTTTTGGACGACAGGAAGGCAGCTGCTCATATAAACTCATAACGGTAGTTTATGGCAACATACACAAAACCTGTGAAAACCCAAGCCAGACTAGAATCTCAGCATGAAGATGACAGTTGGGTGCTGTGGGATAATCTTTTTGTATGCTGTGAAGAAAAGTCTTTGCCTTCTGATTGGTTTATTAAAAGACTAAATGGTCAATAGCTGGACAGGAAGAGGTTAGGCAGGCGAGCCCAAACTGAAAGGTATGCTGGGAAGAAGAAGGATGGAATCACAGGGAGTGGCCAGGAGATGCAGAGGGAGTGAGAGATGAACATGCCATGCTGAAAAAGAGGTGCCACCACATGGTAGAGTGTAGACAAGTGATATGGGCTTTAATATCAAGCTTATAAGAGCTAGTTAGTAATAAGCTTAAGATATCAGCTGAGCACTTATAATTAATAATAAGTCCAAACACAGAAAATCAAAGTCAAATACAGTTTCTTAGTTCTTCAATTTCTCACAGCCACTGTCTGCAGCCTTAAGCTCTGCCAACACACCATGAGCTAAGCCACATGTCAAGTCTAAGATTTCATTCATTTAATCAATTACATGTAAACACTACAGATGTTCAGTAAAGGCAGATTCAGACAAAAGAAATCACTAAACAGGTTACAATGTGTTTTGAAATGTACAAAGGCACGGGAAATAAAGTAGAAAGGGCATAGATAATCATAGGAAAAGACACTTTAAAAAACAATAAAGTCTGGGGCTGGAGAGATGACTTAGCAGCTAAGAGCACTGGCTATTCTTCCAGAAGACCCGGGGTTTAATTCCCAGCATGGCACATGGCAGCTCACAAACTGTCTGTAATTTAAGTTCTAGTGGATCAGCTCCCTCACAAAGACATGCAGGTCAAACACCAATGCATATAAAAATAATTTTTTTAAAAAGTCTTTAAAAATGGAGTAAAGTAATACAAAAGAAAAAAAGCCACATAAAGAGATGAAAAATACCTGGGGAGTCTGGATCCTGTATGTTATTGTATTGTCTATAAACTTTTTATTTGCTGATAAAAAAATAATTGCTACTGAGAGTAACAATGATAAAAACTGCTAAATCAAAGCTAATTTACATATTTAAAAAATGTCTTAGCTTTAAAATAGAAGTAAAAAATGTATTACATTAGGGAGAGGTTATACTTTTATTTTCCCAGGAAAAAAAAGGCTATGGATTCACTCAAGATTTATATGGATCAAGTGTGATCTGAGAAGATCCTCTGAAAATCCTGGCTACAGACATAAAGCAATAAACCTATAAAAACTACAAGATATATAATGTGTATTTTACCTACTCACATATAAAACAAAAAGTCATCTTTGGCTACCTATGTATAACACAAAATCTATACTCGTATTGATACACATATGTATGCTAGCTTTGAAAGTTTAATGTGTTTTCAGAGTGTAGTATGATGTTTCTGGCCTTGACTTTCGGGCCTAACCTCAAGGTTTAGGACCCACAGTCCCGCAGTCCCACAGTCTTACAGTCCTACAGTCCCACAGTCCCACAGAGACACGCAGATGCTTACAATGGTTTTATTCTGATAAGCCTAAGGCTCAGGCAGATCACTTGCTAGCTCTCTACCCTTCATCTAACCCATGATTCTTCCTGTTCAGCCATGGGGCTCAGTACCTTTTCTCACAGCAGCATGGTTGTCCTCTGCTTCCTCCAGTTTCTCTCTGGCATTCTGCTCTGTGCTTCCTGTTCTCAGAGTTTTTCTTAGTCTGGTAGCCCTGTCCACACTTCCTGCCTCCCTTTGGCCAATCAGCGTTTTTTATTAAACCAGTGGGTGGGACAATTATTTACAATGTAACAACACAATCTCCCACTTATCCCCTTTTCTCTTCTTAAAACAAAAAGAACTCCAAGTCTAATATTCTTTTCCCCCTTCATCTATAACAACTTATAAACAACACTGTAAATAAACATGAACATCCATAATCCATGTTTTGGGAATGTGGGTGTCGTTCTCTAGGCTACTTCCTGCTGAATGGGGATGCTGGCAATCCCACAGGAATCCAAAGAAAAATGTAGGATTATGGACAAGTCTTTAGTGGAGTAATCTATAAGGCTGGGTCATCACAGCCAGTCTCCTTGAAATTGTTCGGGATACAGAGCTCTGAAAACTTCAACAGAGGTGCTCTGAAATGCTGAATCATCTGGTCCATCCATTTACATTGGAGATTTTTCAGGGGGTCTTCCTCAATCAAACTTTATGTTCTTTATCCAGAAATAAATCCACATCCTCTCATTTTCTGTGGAAATAAAAAGAAAACCTCTTCTCCAAAGTAGCATATCTTTGCATTTCAATTTTAAAGTCAACTCATTTACAAAATATATAGGTTGAATTAAACCAACAGCATTTATAATCAACTGTCTTTTAGCAGCTTTTACTACTTCATTTTCAGTCAAGAAGCTTAAAGATTAGACAATAACATACAGTATCCAGACACTCTTTGTATTTTCCATCTTTACGTGGCTTATTTATTTATTTATTTATTTTATTCTATTTCTTTTTTAAGGGCTTTCTCTACCTTTTCTTTTCTTTCTCTAAGCCTATGTATATATATTTTCAATGCACTCTAAACCACTTAGACTTTTTTTTTTAACTGTCTTTACTGTATATTTATTTCTTACTTTTTCTGTCTCTGACCACACCTTTGATTGTCTAGGGTGATTGACTCCACCCAGATTTTTCTATTTCTGTTTCTGAACACACCTTTAATCTGCCAGGATTCAAGGTTGGTAGGATGGGTGGATAGGTCCACCCAGCTCCTACTCTAATTTCATAGAATTTATCTTTATAACCCAGGTACTCTGGGGAATTTTAGGGTCCATATAATTACCAAGTCAAAGCTTTGCCATCTGCTGCTCATTAACTCTACTTAAAGTATTTGGCAGCAGGGCCTCTTAAAAGACTCACAAGTGTTTTGCCTCTAAGGCTGAATCAGGAAGCTTCTCTTCAAAAAGTTAAGCCTCAGTTTGCCTCAGGCAAACAGAGCTGATCCAAGAAAACATAAACACTAAGAAGCCATCTTTGACTCTATTCTCTTTTTGTCCTTATTAATAGAAACCTTAAACCCACCATACAGAGCTCTTTGCTTACATATAGACTCAGGAACTGGCCTTGTTCACCTTAAATTGCATGTAACAAACACAACATTTTATAATTTAATCCAATATACCACTCAGTCTCTTTACTGCGGGCCACTTCAGAGACACAACTCAAAGCTGCTTTGGGCTTCAGTTCCTGTGCTCTAGACTGTTTTTTTAAGTTTTCTATGGCTTTATGTGGGTATATTTTACCCATGTTGGGCTGCCATTTGTAAGGAGACCATACACCAATGAAAAAGAATGGCTCAGGTTATCCAGCATCTCAGAGCAATTCTGTTGCAATTTCCTCAGAGTTCTGCATCTAGAACATCTTTAAGGTGCTGGCTGAGATGGTCCAGCCACACAGGCTACTCAAGTCAAGTCTTAACCATTATCCCGATTTTCTCAAAGTTCCTCCAAAGACTCCAGTGCCCCCCAAACAACAAGAATCAATCTAGAGAAAATGACACCCACATTTCCAAAAGGTGAGTTATAGATGTTTGTCATTATTTAGAGGAATTGGTTGAAGTTGTTATTGGCCATGGTCAAGAAAATACTATGCAAAGGAGGTTAGATTCAGGAATCTCTTTATAAAATTAAAGAGAGAGGATATAGAAATGATAGGGTAAAAGGTAGATTATTAAACCTACTTTAATCCCCAAAGCAACTTCAAAGCAATCTCAAAATATTTTATATTGGTATAAATTTGATTTCTTGATGCAAATTTAAAGTTTTTTGTTATACTGTATATATGTTTCTACTCTTGTTTGGGATATTGTGCATATGCATCTCATTTAAAAATATAAAGTATAATTAAGAAATACAGGTTAGTAGTTAGTCATCAATAATAATCAAACTCATAGTCATATTAGGTATGTTTTTAAAGTTAAACAGATATATTTAGATAAATGATCTTCTAAAACTTCAAAGATCGACAGAATATGACATTAATATATATACCTAAGGCTTTTCAAGACAGTGACACATCTACTCCTGGCAGAACCAATTTACTTCAGAGAGATGATGGGCACTGAAGAAAATCCATATGGAGTTTACTTTATTTATAGCAGAAGCTAGCCATGTGGGAAAAAACAAACAAACAAACAAACAAAAAACAAAAAACAAAAAACCTGCTCTTGCCTCAATTGCTGATATTATACTGTTCAAACTGAACCAGCAGGATGCCAAAAAAATGACTGCCAAACTATGCCAGGACAAGGTAGGATAGTCCTTCAAAATTTCTTGCTTCTCAGAAAAGTCTGTCAAACATACCAGGCCAAAGTTTGATGTGCCAACATTACAGAAAAAACTTTGGGTGGCCATTCATGCAGCCAAATGTCCCTGTCATTAGTAACATTACACCCATTTGGGGTCTTTGATAGAGTTAAAGGCTATATAATTAGATTTAAAGTTTCCTTTAGTCTGATTAAAGGTAAATTATGTATAAAACTTTAAACTCACAAAGATAGGATAAATAATAGTGTATTTTTTCTAATTTTGCAAACACAAATGGACCAAATATAGTAACTGTAATTCTTACTTAATAACTAATTTGATGTATTTAATATTACTATGTTAAAGTTAAAACCTTCCTTTTTAGTTAGACAAAAGGGGGAAATGCTGTGGAATAATCCTTTTGTACACTGTGAAGATTTGTCACTTAGATTGGTTTAATAAAAGCTGAATGGCCGGTAGCAAGCAGGAAGCATGGGCAGGATGACCAAACTGTGAATGATGGAAAGAGAGGGGCAGAGTCTCAGGAGTTCCAGCCAGACACAGGAGAAATGAGGTCACAAGCCACAAGAAGGCAGTAGAACGTAGATGAGAAATATGGGTTAATTTAAGTTATAAGAGCTAGATAGTAATAAGCCTGAGCTATCGACTGAACATTTATAGTCAATATTAAGCCTCTGAATGGTTATTTGGGAAGCAGCTGCTGAGACACAGGGAAACTCTGCCTACAGACTATATTAGCTGTTTCTGACCTGGTAGGAAGGGCTTCTCCCCATCCTGAAAAGTTATCTATGAAATCTAATAAATATGGACCCATAGCCAAACCTTGGTGCAATAACTTCAGTAAAATTCAAATCTCAATCTTTGCGAGGACTGTGCCTCTTTTCTCAAATTCCCATAGGATCTGGTTACTTTCCTTTTGCATTTACTTGGGTGTATTAAGACCAGATACAGAAGTCAGAGGAAAACTTACTGATTGGCCAAACACAGCAGAATAAAGCTGCCAGAGACTGGGTGACTTCCAGGAATTTCACAGATCCCTGGTTGGGCCACCAAAATATTTGGTCCTGGAACTGTGCAAATAACGGGGAGCCAAACACCAAAGTCTAAAAAACAAAAGCAACATTTATTTCAAAACACCATGTGGGGGACTTCTAACTAGTTAGGACTGTAGAGTTTAACTCTGTAGTCTTGAGGAAGGGCTTACGAGCTCCTTTCATATCCAAAGGTTATACACAGGGCAGAGAGTACATGTTGGGATTTATACATGTTGGGATTTATACATATTTACTTTGTTTCGGGTGTCTCGGTGTCTCTAGACGTATGCTACCACTCTCCTGGCACCTCTGAGATCTCTGAGAAAGAGGGCATGTCTGAGATTTATGACTTAATTACAGAGTATTAGTTCAAAATGTTTACATAGACATGGGTTCATTTAAATTGCCTTTCCTTTGCCTAAGAGAATGCAAGGCAAAGGCTCAAAGCAGCTATCAGTCCTAATATACTCAGAAATACGTGTATAGGCTGCAAACATATAATTTTTTATACTCCTGAGCTCTCCATTTCCCCTTAAGTTTCTATCAGAATCAAACCTTTGACTTATTTTGATCATCTTAAAGTTATATGATAACCTTTATTTTATTTAGAGTGGGTTGATTGTCACATTATAGAATTATTTCAGCTAATGAATCTATATGTTGGTCTAGGTCTATTTGGTTCAGCAGGTACTTCTTATGTCCATAAACATTAAATTGCAGCCTGCTCTTTCGTCCCTTTGACTTGGTATTTTTCAGCCTGTTTTAAGGGCAGGAATGAGCTGAAATGGGGTCCAGGAAGGCTGAAAGGTTAGTCCAAGAGAAGGAGAGAAGTTAGACAATGTGGCATGTATGGGAGCATCTGCTTTGTTGACTCAGCTGGGAGAAGGAACATTTACATTGGCTGGATTGGTCAACAAGTTCAGGGCTCACAGGTTGCAGTCAGCAGCTGATGCCTGAATGCGTCTGTCAACTCAGTGGAAATCTAGTTAAACAGATACAAGCTAGGGACAGAAGTTAAAATTTAGGAAAATATTACAACTGGAACTTTCAGGCCCATAGTCATAGTAATCCCAAGACAGAGAGAGAGAGAGAGAGAGAGAGAGAGAGAGAGAGAGAGAGAGAGAGAGAGAGAGAGAGAGAGAGAGAGAGAGAGAGAGAGAGAAAGAGAAAGAGAGAGAGAGAGGAATAGACAGGTAGGGAAACTTAAGCTGTACTAACCTGGAGTCCTTTTCACCTGTGAGAGGTTCCAAGTCTTAGGATTCCTTTGGTTTTCTGAAGCTTTATATGAATTTTTAGTTTATAAAAAGACAAGTTTATATACATCAGCACTACCATTTTTTATTGAAATCTACATTTAAAATAAAAGCAGGTAATAGGTGTCGGTAAAAAACAACTGGCATAGACTCACACCTTTGAGTAGTAGTGAAAATTGTAAGGGTTAAAAACATGAACATTTTTTTTTTTGTCCAGAAAGCCAGATATGGATTAGACAAAAATGCCTTTAGCCCATTGAGAAGCATCTTTACGCTTATAGTTAGAAGACAACCAGAAGAAATCTATCAGTAAGTAGTCAGTGCTCTATCAGCTTGATCAAACAGAGTTAATATTCTGAACTTTTAAAATCCTAGTGAAATTATAGAAGGTAAAAGAAATCTGAAACATTTTTTATTATATGTCTTAAATCATTGTTAATTAAGTTTCTTTCAATAAAGAAATAGTAAAGTTCACATCCAAATCTATTTTGAGTTTATTTTATTTTTGAGTCTAGTAGCAAAGCAAACTGTGTATATATCTATATCTAGTAGTAGCTCTAGGAAAGTGAGGCCTGTGGCCTGAATTTTACACATGAAGGGAACTGAGAAGGCAGCTGAAGCCTTGGTTGCTATTGAACTGACAAAGCCATCACTGGTCTAGTCATCAAATATCATCAGAGTTCTGAAAAAGATAAATTTTATCTGAGTAAGCAGAAGTATAGACCAAGTAACATTTGAATCTCTTTGGTTACATAGACAGCAACCTCAGATTTCTTTGTGGTCAGTGGGGGCAGAGGTATCAGGAAAGCATTTACCTTCAGTTGCCAGACCTAGATCTGACAGATTTTTATGTAGAGTAGGAACATGGGAAGACCAGACCACTTTGTTTAGGCAAAGTGGAGCAATGGAGACCCCAGTGTCCTGTTTGTCCACAGTCTAGACAGGGTCATGGCAAAGCAAACTCCAGGTAGAGATTCTTTTGTGCCCATCTATTTTCTTGGGAGAAAATAGGATACTGCTAGGAACCTGCGTGTCTCTTTATTATAAAAGTTTTTAATTAGCATTTTAAATGCCACATTCTGCAAATCTCTGAAGCATTTGAAGACTGTCATCTATTAGGTATCTCTAATATTTAAAAAAAACTTCGTTTCTAGTTATTTGTTTTAAGCTTAATTTTGGAAATATACACAGAAGGGTTAAATAAGACTTATCCCTGTAATTAATTATATTGGTACTTAGAATGCATGACTATAATTAAGGAATTGCATCATTTATAAGATGTCTGACGCAGTTTACAATAGTTAGCAGCTTTTATAAGATTAGGTAGGACTTTACATTTCATTTCTGTTTAAGGTGGCTGGCCATTAACTTGTGTGTGTGTGTGTGTGTGTTTTTAAATCACTCTTAATTGTTTACAATAAGTTGGTAGTAAAGAAACTAAAATAGCCATTTTGTGGGTGAAAAACAGAACAAGATTGTTCCAAACTTCTAAGACCATTTCCTGAGAAGGCAAGAAAAAGTGTCAAGGGAAAGATCCCCAGGCCCAAATGGGAACAGGAGAAAGGGAGCCTTGAGCTGGGGGAGGCTAGTGAGCAGGGACTTGGGAACTCAGAAGCCAGCCCTGCCCTTGACAAGCCACAGGGACCCTGCCCAAATGCCTAATCCCAGAAAAAAAACCCTCTGGGGGTGTGTGAAATTTTATAATATACATAAGATATATATATATATATCTTATTTATCAAACATATGTTACTATTTATCTAGATTCTCTGGAAGCTTGGTGTTGAACATTTGGCAAAGATATAAGTACTTTGGTGTAAATCTCTAAGTTAGCTTTTGTTAGTTGAAATATATCTTTACAACCTTAAATTTTTAATATCATATAGAGTATATCTTAAACCAGAGTTGAATTATATATACAATATATTATAACAAATGTAAACATATATTCTTATTATCATATGAGTCTATATCAATCTAAAATATTTGAGACATGTTTCTTCCTTCGTTTAAAAAGAGATACAGTAAACAGAAAATTGATTAGAACTAAAAAGTGTCATATGATATGTATTTTTAAATTTTTGTAATGATGGTTGCCAGCCATGTCCACCTACATCATGGTAATAAGTAGCCAAGATGGAAGAGAGTTATGTGGTTGCCATTTTAAATATGTGTTTTGTTTATTTTTTTAAACAATAGTTGGATCTAAGTTATAAGCACATATATGCAGAATTCTATCCAGCTTACATATATATGTGCCATTTTGTGAACTCTAAAAATATTTTCATCAAAAAGAAGCGACTGGCAGTAGCTGCCACCCATGGGTACTGACTGGGCTCATTGGTTTTGGAGTCTGTGACTGCAGTATCTGTGGGGGAGCAGTGGTCTTCTCCTTGCAACCAGCATGGACAGAGCCAGAAAGGGGCAGAGAAAGTTGGCAAAAACTACCGCTTTGTTCCTGAGATCCTGGAAACAGAACAAGATCTAACAGGGACCTGAGGCTTAGAGGAACCTTGGCCCAGTGTAAACATTAATTTACTTAAAATTACCACAAGGAGACTGACAATAGACAACACAGACAGAATTGAGGAGACATATAATGGGGCAGGGCCACGTGGTCCCAGACCATATCGGAAGGGCCACACATGAGCCACTCAATGGCCAGAGGAGAAGTCTAAGAGTCCTTTGCTCCCTCAGGCTCAGAGGCCTTTGGCACCTCTGCCCACCCTTTATTGAGCCTTCGGTCTGCTCAGACATCAGATACGAAACCAGAGAACAAATTACGGATCCACCAAACCCAGAAGGATAAAGTTGCCAGAGATTGGGGTGGCTCCCCAAAATTTCACAGAGCCCAGTGTGGGCCACCAAAAAGTTGGGTCCTGGAACTGTGCAAATAACAGGGAGCTGAACACAGAAGTCTTAACACTGGAAACAATGTTTATTCAAAAACACTGTGGGTTGTGTGTGGAGGGGACTTCTAACGAGTTAGGACTGTAGAGAATGATTTGACTCTGTAGCCCTGAGGAAAGACTACAAGCTCCTTTTTTTAATAGCCAAAGGTTATTTATATACAGGGTAGAGAGTACATATTGGGATTTACTGATTACTGAGTTTTGGGCGTCTAGGCGTCTTGAGCTAGCTTAGGAGACTTGAGCCAGCATTCTCCTGGCACCTCTGAGATCTCTGAGATAGTAGGATCTGCGTCTTTTGATTACAGGGTGTTAGTTCAAAATGTTATGAGTTCATTTGAACTGCTTTTCCCTTGCCTGGGAGAACGCAGGGCAAAGAGTCAAAGCAGGTATCAGTCCTAATACAGTCAGAAATATGCATATAGGCTACAAGTATATAATTTTTAAATATTTCCGAGCTCTTCGCATAGTCTGCAATATCTGTACACAGGAATTCTCTTGCTTGTACCTTGTCCTGTTTCCCAGGGGTATTAAGAATAGCTTGAACCCTGCTGGTGAACCAAGTTCCATTGCCACCTTCTAAGCTATAATCTAAATAAGTTACCTTATTAGCACAACTGAGCCTCTTTAGCTGACGTGCTCAGCTGCTCAGCCTTTCAAGCAGCTCATTCGTGACACATTGGCATTCCTCTGGGGTACATGTAGCAATGAAGAAATCATCAACACATTTGAGTGTCCGTGGCGGCACTCCAACGGATTGAAGCTTAAATGAGGTTGGGGAACTTTAAAATCCCTGTAGCAATGATTCCAAGCAAGCTGGTCACTATCTCTTGTTTAGGATCTGTCACCTGATTTAGGATTTGTCTCTTGATTTTTTTTTAGGGTCTGTCCATTTAAATGCAAATATAGGCTGATTTACAGGAGCCAGAGGCAAAAGGGTGGGGGGAAGCATCTTTCAGATTTAGGATAAGCCAGTGGGTCTCAACCTTTCTAAGCTGCTACCTTTTAATACAGTTCCTCACGTTGTATTTATCCTCAACCATGAAATTAGTTTTGTTGCTACTTCATAACTGTACTTTTGTTATGAACCATAATGTAAACACCATATCTGTGTTTTTCAATGGTCTTAGGCAACCCCTGTGAAGACCAAAAGCTGCTGAAAACATTTTTCTCTGGATCTAATAGACCAAGCAGTGTATAAAAATTTGGTACTATTGTATACAGCGTCTCCACATTTTTATTTACTTCCCTTAAGTTCTGGACAGGTTAATGACCAGGATCAATGGGGTGTTCCACAGAAAGTGGCAGGACACCAGAACCCCCGTATCTACACGGCTGCTGATGTGCTCTTGATGCCCGTTTGGCCTCCCTTGAGATGGGTGATCAATGCAAAGCCGGTCTCGGGAAGTTGGTCTCTGCTCTTCCTCTGGGAAATTTTCACTTCAGCGTTTTCAAGGAGGCTTGACCAAAAAACAAACAAACAAACAAAAAAGAACAAAAACCTAGGAGTTCCAAGTTTCCAGTATCTGTCATTTTGTATCTATAACGTCATTTTGTATCTATAATGTCATTTTGTATCTATCTCCTTCAATTTGTGCTTCTCTGATGGTATTACCAAGATTGCCGAGTTCCGCACGTCCCTAAGGGCTTCATCCGCATCAAATGTGATGGTGGCACCAAGTTTTCTTAACAAATCTGCTGCCAGTTAGAGGATGTGGACAATCTGGCATTACGGTGAAAGACTGTGTTTTGTGCCTCATCCAAGGTCTACTTCTTGTCTGGTGGCCCAGGAGTAGATGCCCATTCCTGTGGCTCCTTGCATGGTAGTTTCTCCTCAGTGATGGGGCCCAGGGTTGGGTTAGCACTGAGTGGGCTGCACTTGTGTCTACCAGGAACAGAGAGTTTTGTCCCCTCAATTTCTTGTGGGATCCTGGGGACTCAGTTGTATAGCGCCCTGACCCTGTTATTCTGACCCATTCAGATGGAGAATCAGTTTTTCTTTTTCTGACCTATCAATTCTGAGACATTCATTTATTCAATGCCCTCTTTCTCTATGACAGGCACACTGGTCTCTTTTAACTTGGCTCTGGGCTGTGTTGTGCATGAGTGGAAATTCTGGTTGCTCTGGGACCACTCTCTGAAAGGAGCTGCCTAGTCAGTCTTCTATCATTTCTCATCCGAGTTTCTGTTGTTAAAAGTCTTCTGAACTATTTCTAACAGCTGTGACCTGTTCATCCCTTCAAACGCCTCTAACTTTTGTAGCTTTCTATGAATATCTGGCACCAACTGGGTAATAAAGGGAATATTAATAGCCTACTGGTTCTCTGGAGTATCTGGGTCAATGGGTGTGAACTCTTGGTATGCTTCTCTGAGGCACTCTGGGAACCCACCAGGGATTCTTAACTTCCCTGGATTACCTCTATAACTTTTGAGAAGCATGCCAACTTCCTAGCTGCTGCTCTTATTCTGGTGGGGAAGGCCTGGCAATAGGTGTCACGTGCCACCCTGCCTTATCAGTCAGTGTTGGGCTCCCAGTCTGGTAAGAGTGAGAGAAGTCTTCACTTGTTCCTGCTTCCAATCTCATAGCTTTAGCTTTCCCCCTTCATCAAGATTCAATTTCTCTCTTCAGTAGCAAAGAGAACACCCAAGGAATGCTTATGATCTGCCCAGAAAGGTTGATGGGTGAAGAAGTTTCATGTAGAAAATTAATGAGGGCTGGGTCTATCAGGAAAAAACAAGGAGGATTTTGGGATTTCCAGTTACAAAGTCATCTGGCTGAAAAGGAACACAGACTAGAAGGTCCAGGCCTTCGACCCCATTGGTCTCTTTCCCCTGTGAGGGTTGGGGAAGGAGCCTCCTGAAAGAGAGGACCCACAACCCGGCTCTGCTCGGGTGGGAAGGTGAGAGCCAAGCAGGCAGGGGCAAAGGCAAATCAGGATAGATCCAGCTCAGGGACTTTAGGCACAGGTTCCCCTTCAGACACAGTCGGGTCCTGGACTGGCTGGGTGCAGGGATTGTAAGGTGGGGGGAATGTTCACCTTCTTGTCTGTGGGAACTAGAAGAGAGAGGCTTGGCATTTTGCTAAGATTTTTACTCGGCCTTTGGCCCATGGACTAGAGCAATTAAAACATAAAACAAAAGAGCCCGGCTTAAGTGCATGACACATCAGCCAACCAGGGGCTCCAGAAGGAACCAATTTAAAAAAACAAAACAAAACCAGGAGCCAGATATCAGGGTAAAAACCTGAAAGATCAGAAAAGTAAGGCAGCAGCTACAGCCACTTCCTACCTCTCGGGATCCTCCCGTCAGAAGGGCCAAGATCCTGTCTCTACCTGACCTTGTCGCTTTCTGTCTCCTCTCTACATAGATCTCCAGATCTCTATGGTTAATTAATGGCTAGCTCTGTTCTCTAATATCCAGGCAAGCTTTATTTGTCAAAACACAAACACAATCGTATAACAGTTCACCGCATGGACCTTCTGGATGTGCTGTGGCCTGCAGTTCAGGGGTGATTTAGATGTACTTGGTCTGGCTCCCATCCCTGCAACGAAACTTGAAAACAAAAACAATAGACAGCAAACACTAATATAAAAAAGACACTACACTAACACTATTGCATGAATCTTAGTTAGTTTCATAATAAAAACCTGGAGCCAGATATTGGGGAAAAGTTGAGAGATCAGAGAGACAGAGAACAAGCCACAGCCACTTCTCACCTTGCCAATTCCTCAACCAAAAGAAAAGGGCTGAACTCACATTTCTTCCTGCCTTATATCTCTTTCTCTGCCAAGCCACTTTACTTTCTGGTTCAAACTTCCTAGTGCTAGTATTAAAAGTATGTGTGTTTCCCAAGTGCTGCTATCAGAAGGCTGGGATTCAAAGTGTGTGCCTCCATTGTCTAACTGTTTGGTTTTGAACTCAGAGATCCAGACAGATACCTGCCTCTGCCTTCTGAATGCTAGGACTGAGCGTGTTTGTTATCACTTCCTAACCTCTATGGCTAAATCTGTGGCTGGCTCTGTCTTTTGACCTTGACACAAAGGTCTATGATCGCATCCAATTTTTCTATGTCTCTCCAAATGTCCAGTCACCAAAACAAAACAGAATAACTTACCAGTTGGATTGAATTTCAGATGTGCATTGAGTGGCTTATTTTGATTTTAATTTACAAATTTTCAGTGCTTATAATCTGGGCCACCTGGGACCTGTCAAGTCTACTTTGGACTAGTTGTCTGAAGGCCTTTCCCCTACTAATGACATTAATCCTGTGGCATTAATTTTGGTCGTAGACTTCCAAACTTCCAAGTCTCCTGGGGCCTATCCAGGCAGGGTTTGTCCTGGACCCCTGTCTCTGAGTCTGGGGTCTCCCAGGAATCTCACTGGGGTCTCCAAATGTTGAGTCCATTGGGAAAGACCAAAGGATTCAATTCAAACTTAAATCAAATGAGTCTATTCTTATTCTAGCAGACGGACAGCAGCTTTAAAGACAAACACTATGCTGTGGTGAAGGGGTTTAAAAGAAAGGTTTGTAAAGGTAGATATCAATGTAATATACATTACAGTTATCTACGAAATCCACTGCTGGGCAAGAAAACTGGTTTATTCCTCTTAGTTGTTTCTCCTTCCTGTTGTATAGTAATAAAAAGACCACTTCTCCTCAGCCCCACAGTAATAAGGGAGTTTACAAAAGCAGAAGGTAAAAGATTAAATACCTCACAGCAGGAACACCATGATCCTATTCTTACCTCACCTACAGGTGACTAAAATCTCACAGGCCTTCTAGGGCAAAGGCTAATGACTCTTAAGAGATGATGGTACTATTACCTTAGTTTTCTTTAGCCATCACAGGGGAGTTATGTGTAAATTGTTACACAGGTTTGAACACTCAGAGGGAAGGGTCTCTAATTGACTGGGCTAGAGCAGGCAGTAACACAGTACCATCAGGATAGGGCTGGATGTCACATCCCCACACATGGATGGATG
This sequence comes from Phyllotis vaccarum, assembly GCA_033318265.1. NCBI lineage: Eukaryota > Metazoa > Chordata > Mammalia > Rodentia > Cricetidae > Phyllotis > Phyllotis vaccarum. Next base: position 187,129,671 of record JARWLC010000002.1, read on the forward strand.
AGCTAGGTATCATAAATTATTAGCTATCAAGTCACAACACAAACTGTTTCTTAGTTCTCTGTCCCAGCGAGAGCCATGGGAATGTGTGGCCTGAATCTTTCAAACTGCTAGATCTGGACTCTTAAGAGGTCAGGATTATCCTAAAGGGGTAGGTACATGTTCTAACAGAGATCATGTGTTCATGACCTCATAGTGGGCACTGAGACACTGCCACAGCAAATGATAAAGAACAGATAGCACGTTCCAGCACTGAGGGTTTTTTCTGGAGTGATGTGGCACTGAGGAACAAGGAACTTGGTCCAGAAGCAGAAGTGGAAACTTTCTATACAGGAAAACGGAGATGTGCAAAGGCCAAGGACAAGTTTGCATTTAAGTAAAGACAGGTGGTTTCATTGGCAGAGTATGTTTGTAAGGAGAAAGAGGCTAAGATTAAGAGATTTTTTAGGAGAGTGTTAAGATAGAGGGAAGAGGAAAAAGGAAGGGTAAAAACATCAGTGAGGACTTTAGAAGTACACTGCATTCCATCAGGATGAGGCAGTGTGGAACTGGTCCTTATGGTTCCCAGTTAGGGCCTCACTTTCCCTGTATTCAAAAAGAATATGGAAACAGAAATTGGTTAAGTAAAGTCAACATGTTTACAGTTTGTACATAGGATGTGGAATTCCCTCCACCTCTGCTTATGGCCACATTACAATTTGCAAAAAGCTCTAAGACAAAAGCCAGAACACATATAAATTTAGTACGAGTTAAAGAGCCCTTTCCTGGGTAGAGACAATTTCCACACTGAAGAGGGAAGACTGGTGGTTACTTGGCAAATACGTGGTGAGCATATTTACAGAGCCCACAGCTAAGTGTTGGAAATCCAGACATATGAGAAAAAAGAGTAGTAAAGGTGACTGGCATCATCTTCTAGCCTGTTCTGGACCCCACATCATGCTTACTCTCTAGTCCTGTACACACGTGTCTGCTTTGTAGATACAACTTTTGTCAATGTAAAATGCACAGTTCTGACTTCAAAGGGGTTAAGAAATAATGACTGTCTTGGGATTACTATTGCTGTGATGAAATACCATGACCAAAAAGCAACTTGGGAGGAGAGAGTTTATTTTGCTTATTGTTGGGGACATTAAAGGCCTGTGACCTCTCACAGTCTGCAAATAGCATGTTCCTTCCTGTTTCTCAGACCAGATGTTCCTCGTTGATCTGCAGGGCCTAATTCCCGAAAAAACCACAAAAATGTTCTTTTACTGACTTCCTGGTATTGACAGAGCACAGGGGCCAAGAAAAGGACAACCCCTAATTTACATACCCACCTACCTCCTTAGCGCTGATAGGCTACTTACTACAACCCCTAATTTGCATATCTCCTTAACTCTAACTAGAATCCCTAATTTGCATGGGCCCCTTGGGCGCTCATTGGTCCATGCATTACACCTAATTTGCATAGACATGCCCCCTTTAGGGTATATATAGTACTGCCCTTCATTCAATAAATGAGACTTTGACATGATCCAGGCTGACTCTGTTGTTCTTGGTGCGCTTGGTCTCCTTTCTCTCTCACCCCCATTGACTTCCTAGATGAAGGCCTCCTCGAGACCCTCGAATAACTAGATCTGCTGGACGGGTCAAGTGGCGCCCAACATGGGGCTCGAGGCATGGCCACCCACCGGACGACGAAGAAACAGTGGATCCAGACGAAACTATGGTAGAGACACCCGACCCGCATCGCTCGTGCAACCTGGGGAGTCTTGAGGTAAGAAATTGTCGTCCCAATCGTCATGGGCAAGACTTTATCAGAAGAAGTAATGTTTATCAAAGAGATGAAGGCAAATCTTAGGGAGAGAGGAATTAGAGTTAAGAAAAAGGACTTAGTCAAATTCTTTTGTTTTGTTGAAGAAAACTGTCCTTGGTTAGTTGTTACCGGTCCTGATATTTATCCCCTAACATGGGTTAAGGTTGGTAATGATATAAATCCCCTCCTATAGACAGGATAAGAGGTTCCCGATACCTTTTTTTAGCTACTATGGGATAATTAGAGACATTCTGAAAGAGGCTGATTCCAATAAACAGGTCTCTCATCTACTGGCTCTCGCAGAGGACTTTCTGTCTGATTCACGCTGTCCAACTCCCAAAGGTGAACCCAAAGAAAAGCTGAGGCAATCAACATCTCATACCCCATCTTTAATTGATGAACCTATACCACCCGGAGAAACCTTGGGACTTCCCCTTAAACCAGAAAGATCAGATGTAAAGTCCTATAAAGCAATCTATCCTATCCTTCCCCAGGACCCTCCTCCCAGAGAAGGTCTTGATCCAGCCTCAGAAGCTACCTTGGAAGAAGCAGCTGCCAGTTAAGAGGCAGAACGATATAAGCCAGACCTGCCACCTCAAACTAGGTTTGCAGCCCCCATGATGACTTTAAAACCTTTCCCCTGGACTTCCCCTCCCCCCTATCTTACTATGCCACCCCTGCTGTTCAGTTCTGAGAATGTCGCCAAGTTTGCTTTTCCGGGTGGGCAAGAACTGCTGCAAACCAAAGCTCAACTACTAAAGCAAGTTTCAGAGTTGAGAGAGGTCCTTACTATAAAAAAAAGAAATGAATGATATAGTCTCCCAAATACAAGCGCTTCATACAGATTTGATGAGAGAAGTTGCTGTGCCGGCTCCTGTAAACAGGACTGCCGCACTGAAACCTAGTAAAAAGAGTCAGCCCACGCGTAAAGCACCTAAAATGCCTGAATCCCCTTTTGTCTTCCCTATCAGAACCCGGGCTCGGTCTTCCGATGGTTCAAACGAACCAGTAGATGCTGTGGACAGCACCGACGCCCAAGAAGGAGAAAATGAAAGTGATCATTCTGATTCAGGAGGGGAAGATAGTAATTCAGAAGGTGACAAGTCAGGTTATATATAAGAAACTGAAACTTAAACATATAAAAGAATTGCACTCTGCAGTCAAAAATTATGGGATCACCGCCCCTTTCACAGTTTCCATTCTCGAGGGGCTCGGAGGAGAGAGGCACTTGTTACCCCATGAATGGAATAAGATAGTGCAATCTGTGCTGACTCGAGGCCAATATTTGACTTGGAAGGCTGAGTTTATAGACAAAGCAGAAATGTTGGCCAGCGGCAATAAGAAAAGCACTCACATGATCTCCTGGTCCGCTGACAAAATTACAGGCTGAGGAGCCCATTCTACCGAAAAGAAACAGCGGAACCTCCCCACAGGACTACTCATGGAGACAGCGCAAGCTGCTATGGTGGCATGGAAGGCAGTCCCGGCAGTGGGCACGATTACTGTTCCCCTGACTAAGGTGATTCAAGGGCCCAGTGAGCCTTATTCCCAGTTCGTGGTGCGGCTTCTAGAGACTGCTGAGCGGGTTCTGGGAGAAACCAATGGCGATAGCCCTATGATCAAGCAATTGGCAGTAGAAAATGCCAACACTGCCTGCTGTGCAGCCCTAAGAGGGAAAATTAGAGGTCTAGATTTAAAGGGTATGATTAGACTCTGTAATGAAGTTGATTCCTTTGATCATAAATTAACTAAATCCATTAATTTGGCAATTGGGGCTGCCTTTCAGGGACCAGCTAGGACAGCCAATCAGGGCTTGAAAAATTGCTTCCGGTGCGGGCAGCCTGGGCATTTTGCCAGAGAATGCCACTCAAACCAAGGGGGTGACCAAAACTTGCAAACAGGGAACCCGCGGCCCCCACCTGGGATATGCCCAAAGTGCAGGAGAGGGCGTCATTGGGCCCGAGACTGTACGTCTAAAACTGACATTAATGGTCAGCCCCTGACTGCTGTCTCTTTGCCTGCGGTCCCGGGAAACGGACAGGGGGCCCCTCTCCGGGGCCCGACTCAGAGCTCCCTGAGCCAACAAACCACTCTTCTGAGACAGAGCCCAACCTTTGTCAAAGCTTGCTCTGAGCCTCTCCCGGGAGTGCAGGACTGGACCTCTGTTCCACCTCCACCCGGATTATAACACCCGAAGAGGGCCCAGTTGTTATTGCCACTGGAGTATCCAGTCCCCCTCCACCTGGGACGTTTTTTCTTATTCTAGGCCGAGCTTCAAGCTCCCTGCAAGGTCTTTCCATCATCCCTTCAATTGTTGATGGTGATTATGAAGGAGAGCTGAAGTTCCTAGCACAGGACCCCCGGGGACCCTTACTTTGCAGGCTGGATAAAGAATAGCTGAGGCTTTGCCTCTCCCTTTAGTGGGAGACTATCCCCACGTAGGCTGCCGCCCGAGAGAATCAAAACCAGGGTCTAGCGATATTTACTGGGTACAACAGCTTGCTGAGACTCGACCTACCTTAAAAATCCTGCTCGATGGCAAAGCCTTTTTAGGACTGTTAGATTCTGGGGCTGATGCCACAGTCCTGGCTAAGCAGCACTGGCCTAGTTCTTGGCCATTAGAACCCACTGCCACACACCTTCAAGGGATAGGACAAATCCAACACACTCTAAGCAGCACAAAGCTCCTAAAATGGGAAGATACAGAGGGAAATACTGGAGAAATATGCCCCTATGTGGTAGAAGGGCTACCGATAAACCTGTGGGGAAGAGACATCATGGCCCAGATGGGGGTCATTATGATGAGCCCTAGCGATAAGATCACCCAAATGATGTTGAAAACTGGGTTCTTACCTGGTAGAGGGTTAGGAAAAAACGGACAGGGGATTACACAGCATATCATCCCAGTTCCTAAAGTAGATAGGAAAGGATTAGGAACAGAACCAAGCCTTTTTTCCTAAAGACCACTGCTCCCCCTGCACACCAGGCAGATAAGATCTCCTGGAGGTCTGACACTCCTGTCTGGATAGACCAGTGGTCCATGCCTCATATAAAGGTCCAAGCCACCCTTCAGCTAGTGCAGGAGCAACTAGAGCAAGGGCATTTAGAACCCTCCACTTTGCCTTGGAATACACCCATATTTGTAATTAAAAAGAAAAGTGGACGGTGGAGACTTCTCCAAGACCTTAGGGAGGTCAACAAAACCATGGTCCCCATGGGAGCCCTGCAACCTGGCCTCCCCTCTCCTGTAGCGATTCCCAAAAGATATGAAAAAATTGTGATAGATATTAAAGATTGCTTCTTTTCCATCCCCCTCCATTCCGATGATTGCAAACGTTTTGCCTTTTCAATACCTATAATAAATCATGTTGGCCCCAACCCCAGATTTCAGTGGCGAGTGCTCCCCCAGGGTATGGCCAACTCACCCACACTTTGCCAATGGTTTGTAGCCCAGACCATTGACCCAATACGCATGGAGTTTCCTGACGCCTATATTATTCATTATATGGATGATCTGTTGATTGCCGCCCCTCAGTTGACACCGACCCAAGAAATTGCCCAAGTGATTATTCATGCTCTTCAACAACGAGGCTTTAATATAGCACCATAAAAAATACAGACCACCTACCCCTTTTTGTTTTGGGGTTTCCAGCTAGATCCTGAATTGCTATATACCCAGAAGATTCACATACGGAGAGATAAACTAAATAACCTAAATGATTTTCAGAAATTATTAGGAGATATTAATTGGCTGCGCCCTTATTTAAAACTAACCAAAGGAGAGTTGCGGCCACTTGATGACATTCTCAGAGGAGATACAGATCCCTCCTCTCTCAGGAAGCTGACCCCTGAGGCGGAGGCGGCTCTACAAAAGGTTGAGACAGCCATAATAAATCAGCAGATAGGCTACTTCAACCCATCCCAGCCTCTGATTTTGATCACATTTTCCACTGAGTTCGCCCCCACAGGCCTGCTGTGGCAAATAGATATGCCCCTGATGTGGATACATCTTTCTATGACTGGCAGAAAGATACTTCCATGTTATCCCAGTCTAGTGTGTCAGCTGATATTTTTGGAAGTTAAAACTGCCACCAGATATTTTGGAAAAGACCCAGATACGGTGATTGTTCCTTACTCCCGAGACCAGATAGACTGGTTGCAGAACAGACACCCTGAATGGACAGTTTTGTGTGCCAGCTTTCAAGGACGGTCTGATACCCACTTACCGGCTGACAAATTCCTACAGTTTTTCTCCTATACCCCTTTTGTGTTCCTCAAAAATACCCAATTGCATCCCATCTCGGAAGCCCCCCTGGTGTTTATAGATGGTTCAAAAAATGGCAGAGCTGCCTATGTGATAAATGGACAGCCCTTTAGCCTGCAAACTCCCTTTGAGTCTGCGCAGCTCGTAGAATTATATGCTGCCCTTTGCATCTTTAGAAGATTGACTAATGTTTCCTTCAATCTGTATTCAGACAGCCATTATGTTGTTAATGCCTTATGGGTACTTGAAATGATCCCAGTTTTTCAGCCTAACACACCCACTTTTCAAATGTTTTTCGACATTCAAAAATGCATTAGACAACGACTATATCCCTTCTTTATTGGACATATTCGTGCACATTCTGGGCTGCCCGGACCCCTGGCACAAGGTAATGAAATGGCAGACTTGGCCACTCGTTCGATAGTGATGGCCCAATATATTGACCCTCTAAAGGCTGCCCAAGAGGCTTACCACCTACATCATCTTAATGCTCAGACCTTAAGACTAAGATTCCACATTACCTGGGACCAAGCCAGAGAAATAGTCAAGAATTGTAAAAATTGCCTAACCTTGATGCCCGAACCTCATCTGGGGGGTCAATCCCCGAGGCCTCATTCCTGGGCAATTATGGCAGATGGATGTTACACATGTTCCCTCTTTTGGGAAAATCAGGTTTATACATGTTTCCATTGATACCTTTAGTGGTTTTATTTTTGCCTCTGCCCACTCTGGAGAGGCCACAAAAGATGTGATTAATCATGTGCTACAAGCCCTTTCTGTTTTGGGTCAGCCCAAATGCATAAAGACAGACAATGGTCCTGGATATGTTAGCAGTAAGTTCAAGCGTTTTTTGCACTCAGCTTGATATTAAACACATCACGGGAGTCCCCTACAATCCACAAGGCCAAGGCATTGTTGAAAGAGCCCATCAGACTCTAAAAAATACCCTAATTAAACTTGCATCCCATGAGACATTGTAATCCCCCAAAGGCAATCAAAAGACATTGTTAACCTCTTTGTTCTTAACTTTCTAACCCTCGACCGTTTTGGAGAATCTGCCGCAGAACGTCACTGGCACCCCCAAATGAGAGATAGTTTCACTACTGTCCTCTGGAAAGATCCCCTGACTAATGAATGGAATGGTTCAGACCCCGTCATTATTTGGGGCAAAGGATCAGCTTGCATTTTTAATACCAAAGAAGGAGGAGCGCGGTGGCTCCCAGAGAGACTTATTAAACCATATATAGATAAAAATAAAGAAAAATAAATTGATCCAGGGGATATTAGCCCTGAGATAGAGTTTTTTCTTCTTTCCTTTAGAAAAGAAAAACCATGAAGAAAGATGATTGGAGCCTAAGACTTCTCTACATGGTGTTTTGGTGGATGACCTACCAGAGACTCCCGATGACATCCTGCGCCTCCAGCCCCCATCAAGTCAAGCGACTCACTTGGCAGATCTACTCCCAGATGGGGGACATGGTCTGGCAGATTTCAGCGGACCGCATCCCCCAAACTTGGTGGCCTGATCTTACCCCCGATTTTTGCCAGTTAGTGGCAGGCCTCGATACATGGGATATACCCACGGTAGAATATACCCATCTAAATAGGCCCTTCCATGGAGAACAACCGCAGCGAGTGCAGGCCCCAGGGTGTGGCAGCCCTGCCAAGAGGTGTAGATTTGCACAGTCAGATTTTTATGTTTGCCCAAAAGATGGTAGAAATCGAGCACTTGCCAGATGATGTGGAGGTTATGAGGAATATTTCTGTGCCGCCTGGGGATGTGAGACCACAGGAGATGCCTACTGGCGCCCGTCCTCATCCTGGGACCTCATTATGGTAAAAACGGGATATGAAAGAATAAGTCCTAACGGTGATGGCTGTTACTGGGACAAGATCCCCAGTTATTTGCAACCTGGCCTATCTCTACCTTTAAAATTTTCCTTCACAGAAAGAGGAAAAAGGTTTACTGATTGGAGTTCCGGTAGAACCTGGGGACTCTGTTGGTACCTAGAGGGAAAAGATAAAGGGGTCATTTTTAAGATCAAATTAAAAATAGAGAGTACCTTCTCCCTCCCTGTAGGACCCAATATTGTCCTTACGGAACAAAAAGGGCCAAGCAGTACCCCCATGCCCAGCCCCCCCCCCAGACAGCCACTAACAACCTTCTGCCATCTCGGGCACCAGCCGAGGGAACCATAGACCGTCTCTATCAGTTGATTGAAGGGACTTATGTTGCCCTGAATGCGACCCAACCGAACAAGACCTCAGATTGCTGGCTCTGCCTATCCTCTAGTCCATCTTATTATGAAGGAATAGCCTTAGAAAGCAACGTCCTTAACACCACCACACCCACACAGAGATGCTCGGCCTCCTTCCATCGGCTGACTCTCTCTGAGGTCTCAGGGAAAGGACTTTGCTTAGGAAAACCACAGAGGCCCTATACCTCACTTTGTAACAATATATGGCCCATGTCTGCTGGAGACTATTATCTAGAGGCCCCTAATGGGACTGTCTGGGCCTGTAGTACCGGACTCACGCCTTGTGTCTCAGCCAGGGTTTTTAATGTCACTCACGAGTTTTGTGTCCTGGTCCAACTTTGGCCCCGTGTTCTCTATCATGACGGGGAGACCGTCATAGATAGCTATGAAAAACGTAGGTTCATTAGAGAACCTATCTCCATGACTATAGCATTGTTGCTGGGGGTTGGGAGTGTTGCTGTGGGAATTGGAACAGGGACCACTGCTATATTACAAAATCAGCATTTAGCCCATTTGCAGATGGCTCTGACATCTGACTTAGAAGCCTTAGAAAATTCTGTTGGTACTCTTGAAAAATCCCTTACTTCCCTATCTGAGGTCGTGTTACAGAATCATAGAGGATTAGACCTACTTTTTTTGCTTCTACGCCGGCCACACGGGGGTTGTAAGAGAGTCAATGGAAAAATTACGAAAGCGGCTCGCCCAAAGAAAAAGAGAATTTGAAAGCCAGCAAAGCTGGCTTGACGAAGCATTTGCTAAGACCCCTTGGCTTTCCACCCTGATCCCCACCCTAGCCGGACCCTTTGTTATTTTTCTGCTTGTTCTTACTTTTGGCCCCTGCGCCTTCCAACGACTTACCCAATTGATAAAAAATCAGGTTGATTCGGCCTTCCTTCGAAAAACGGTAGCAGTTCACTATCATAAGTTAGTTTCCACAGAAGATTCTGCTGAGCAGGCCTTGGAACCTGAAGAGAAACTAAGATTCTCTGCCCTTTCGCCCCATGGCAAGAAGGTACTCAATGATGGGAGTAGCATGGAAGCCTGATCTGGGGGCCCAGCATACAGAGGCCGTAAAGGCCGGCTCAACATGGCATGCTGCCAGAGATAGGACGCCCTTCCATGTAGCCTAAGACAGGGGCCTTCTTCGCCCTCCCCTAATTTAAGGAAAGAGGGGAATTATTGGGGACGTTAAAGGCCTGTGACCTCTCACGGTCCTCAAATAGCATGTTCCTTCCTGTTTCTCAGACCAGATGTTCCTCGTTGATCTGCAGGGCCTAATTCCCCGAAAAAACCACAAAAATGTTCTTTTACTGACTTCCTGGTATTGACGGAGCACAGGGGCCAAGAAAAGGACAACCCCTAATTTACATACCCACCTACCTCCTTAGCTCTGATAGGCTACTTACTACAACCCCTAATTTGCATACCCACCTACCTCCTTAGCTCTGATAGGCTACTTACTACAATCCCTAATTTGCATATCTCCTTAACTCTAACTAGAATCCCTAATTTGCATGGGCCCCTTGGGCCCTCATTGGTCCGTGCATTACACCTAATTTGCATAGACATGCCCCCTTTAGGGTATATATAGTACTGCTCTTCATTCAATAAATGAGACCTTGACATGATCCAGGCTGACTCTGTTGTTCTTGGTGCACTTGGTCTCCTTTCTCTCTCACCCCCATTGACTTCCTAGATGAAGGCCTCCTCGAGACCCTCGAATAACTAGATCTGCTGGACGGGTTAGCTTATAACCTCATGAATCACAGTTCATCAGTGAAGGCAGTAACAGCAGGTACTCAGACAGGGCAGGAACCTGGAGGCAGGAGCTGATGCTGAGGCCATGAACAGGTAATGTTTACTGAATGGCTTCCCATGGCTTGCTCAGTCTGCTCTCTTATAGAACCCAGGACCACCAGTCTAGGAATATCACCACCCACAATGGGCTGGCCCTTCCATATCAATCACTAATCAAGAAAATACCCTCCAGGCTTGCCTACAGCCCAATCTGCTAGAGCCATTTTCTCAGTTGAAGTTCCCTCCTCTCAGAGAAGACTCTAGTTTGTGTTAAGTCATCAAAACTAGCCAGCACAGTGACCATGGTGAGGACACAGATTCAAGTTTCCCCAAATACCATGCTCCAGAGGGTTAACAATTTCATGAAGTCTTATTAGTCATAGAATAAAGGAAGTCATAAATAAGCACACATTCTAAATATGTTGGCAAATGTACCAGGCAGTTGGTTATTGTACTAAAACCAAGTTGGAAAAATGAAGGCTGGAGGAACCCTCTTTCTACAGGTTGATGATAATCAGTTACTGCTGCAGACACAGAGACACTTTAGAATGTCTGAAGGTGATTTATTATAATATCCAGGTGGATATTTGTGGGGATATAATAAAACATTCAGAGATATCAGAGGCATCTGCCCACAGTCAGTCTAAGAGGATCAGAGAGTGGTGATTCCCACCTTTAATCCCAGCACAGGGAGTATCCTGGGAGTGGCAACCTACGCCCTTAATCTCAACTGAGTTGAGGTCATTTTAGTTTACAGAAGGAGTTCCAGGCTCCCAGGCAGGCAGTGGTGGGGCTGAGCCTTAAGTCAGGCTAGAAAGATAGTGCAGGCAGAAAAAGCCAGGAGGAGGGAGGTTGAGGAAGCTGGAAGACAGCTGGGTGAGATCTGACTGTGGTGTGTACTCTTTCTAATATCTCCAACTTTCCCAGAGATCTGGCCCTGGGTTTCCTTTATTTGTGCAACAGATATTTAAGATGCTAGCGATAATAATTACATAACTATTAAAATATTATTAAATCAATTTTTAATTGATTTAAGATGCTAATGATAATAATTTAAGATGCTAATGCCACTTGAAGGGCATATGCCATAAACTATCTGACAAAAGCCCCAGTACTAGGTATGAGAAATCCCCTTTTGAGTTGTTGATCAGGAGGATTCAAGAGAATCCCAAAATAACATAGATTATTACTGTTGTGATTGGTTGACTCCCAAAAGTTAAAGGGAAGTCCCTGTTGTTGAAGACACCATGCATTTCAGACACAGAACTCACCTGTCCTGAAAGCCTCCTCCCTGAGGAACAGCTTTCGTAATACTGGAGAGTGTTAAACAGGCTGCCAAGGCGGGGAAGGAATAAATAGTCCTACCCAGCTGTGGTGCCTATGAACCACAGAAATGACTAGCATGGTAAAATATCCATTAAAGTGCAATAGTGGAACTCATCTGGATAGTGACCAACAGCTGTCTAGTTTGACCTAGGCCCACTTAACAGAAAGGAAATCATCCCTGGTTATGTAAACCTAGCCACCCAACTCTTAAGAAAGAGAAAATCAGTCTTTCCAATGAGTCCTATAATTAGTTGACCAATATCAAGCCCTGAAATCATATGCATACAAATAACATTTAATAAGTGAGCATGTTGTATCTATATACTTATGCAGAAATATATAACAATAACAATGAAAAAGAAACTATAAATTTGAGTGGGAGTGAGGTGATGACATAGGAGAGATTGGAGGGAGGAGGAGCATTGATGTAATTGTGATGATACCCTTTATATTTAATAAAATCAGCCTAGAATATCACCCACAGTTAAGCCAAGAGGGTCAGAGAGTGGTAACTCATGCCTTAAACCCCATCACTCCAGAGGCAGAGATCTTTCTGTATTTCTGTGAGTTCAAGGCCTAACAACCAAACTAACTTTAGGATTATGATGCAGAGCTGAACCTGGAAGTAAAACAGCTGGGTGGAAAAGAAATTTAAGGCAAGAGGAGCAGAGATTCAGGCATTCTGTAGGAGTGACCAGCCAGATAGAGAACTCTTGAAGAGAGCATTTACCCTGTTTGGCCTCAGAAGTTGGCTGGATGAATATTGACTGTGGTCTGTTTCCTCTCTCTGATATCCCAGCTTTTCCCCAATGTCTGGCTCTGGGTTCTCATTAAATACCAACTAGAATTTGTGTAATATGTAATTACATTTTAATTTTTTAAATTTCAAAAGAAATTGAGATGTTAAGACGTGACAAACACAAAACTCTGTGAGGAATTATGCATAACAGGGTAGTATGAGAAATACTTGACTATATCAAAGAATCATAACACCTGAGCTATAAGGCATAATTCCTTTGTGTAGTGGTCAGCTTTAACTATTGTGTGGAATAATGTACACTGTAAATATTATTCACTTGTATTGGTTTAATAAAATGCTGGTTGGTCAGTACCTAGGCAGGAAGTAGAGGTGGTGCAACCAGACTAGGAAAATTCTTGAAGAGGAAAGGCAGAGAAGCAGACTCCAGCCAGAGGCAGAGGAAGAAAGATGAGAATGCTGGCCTGAACAAAGGTACCAAGCCACATGGCTAAACATAATTGGAATTATAGGCTAATTTAAGTGTAAGAGCTAGTTAGTAATATGCTTGAGCTACGAGCCCAGCATTTACTGTAATAAGCCTCTAACTCAATTACTTGGGAAATGGCTGCTGAGTATTTGAGAGTTTTGTCCAGGACAGAAACTTCTGTCTATACCATTGGACTTTTTACTTTGATCTGTCCCACCTCCTCCCTTGGTGGTTTAAGCCTCTTCTAAAAAATTGACTTAGATTCTACTGTAACTTTTTCTTTGGTTCTGGGTATACAAGAACCTGGAACCTCTTAAGAGGCTCCCTCCCAAACCTGATATCAGGTGATATTACAGGTGTAATATTAAGGGTTTTGGGTTTGGGGTTCAAGAGGGACTCTAAGTCACCTTGCTCTTTGGGGTAAGATATTTATAAGAAAAGTTATTAATACCATAGACAAGAAGACAGCAGCATGATGGGGGCTCTGGGGAGAATTCAGTTCTGTGTGGCAGAGTGATGGTCTTGTATTTTCACAGGAAGCAGAGTGGGAAGGAGATAAAAGGGTTTTGTTGTTCTGAAAGTTTCTGGGGGTATTCAGGGTGTGGTGCACTAAGGATTGTCAGGTGTTGGATAACCACCTCTCTGGCCTGCTATCCCAGGGGTTGGAGGAGCAGAGAGGGTGATAATCCATAGAAACAAGTTACTTCAGTTTTGGAAAACGAATGACTTTTGTTCCCAGAATTGTCACAATTCAACCAAAATGGAGATTCATAAATGACGTGACCCCTGACTAACAGCATGAGGCTGACTTTTTTTGTAGGACTATGGTTTGAAATGTCTCTTCAGCTTTCATGGGATGAATATAGAATCTCTGAAGTCAAGTGTTAATAGTGCTTGGAGGCGAGGCCTTTGGGAGGTGATTAACATGAGAAAAATTTTATGAACATGGTTTTATAAGAAAGAGAAGGAAGAACTGAATTAGCTGTTGCTCTGCCTTGCTTTGGTAACCTCACCTCTGCCATAAGATGACACAGTGAAAAGGCCCTTACCAGACTCCACACGGATGCAGGATCATGTTCTAAGCTTTCCCAACCTTCAGGGTTGTTATTAAATGAATTTGTATCCTTTATTCATTACCCAGTGTGGTGGCTTGAATAGGAAGAGCCCCCATAACCCCATATTTGAAATCTTGGTTCCATTTGGAAGAACTGTTATAGAATATTATTTTAACTGGTCAAAGGTGTGTTACATTTGCTTATGCTACATGTTTAACTATGTAAAGATGTGTTGCTATTTCACCTTGCCTGCCTGATTGGTATAGTAAAAAGCTGAACAGCCAGTAGCTAGGCAGGAGAGGGATAAGTAAGGCTGGCAGAGAGAATAAGTAGGAGGAGAAAGGAGTCTGGAAAGAAGGAAAGAAGAGGGAGAAAAGAATGAAGAAAAAGACAGACACGCCCAGAGCCAGAAGCCAGGCAGCTGTCAGCCAGCCAGATATATAGAGACAGCAAGAAAATAAGGTATAAAAGAGCTACAGTAGAGGCAGATATTCGTAACTAGTAAGACATCTCCATGTCATTATTTGGGAGCTGGTTAGTGGTCTCCAAAAGAAAAAGCTTGATGCATAGTACTTTTTGGAAAAGATCAGGAGGTGTGATCTTGTTGGAAGGGGTGTGTCACTGGGGGGTGAGAGTTGAAGTTTCAAAAGACCCATATCATTCCAATTCCCCTTCCTGGTTGGTGGTTGTAGATCAAGATAAGAGCTACCAACTATTCTTTTACTCTGCCATCATGAACTCCATCCTGCTGAATAGTAAAGCAAATTAAATGCTATCCTCTATAAATCACCTGGGTCATGGTGTTTTATCACATCAGCCAAAGGGTAACTAAGAAGTTGGCAGCAGGGATTGGGCTTTTTTGGCAACAAGCCTGACCATGCTGCTTGTTAATGGAATGTGGAATTCTTTGGGGCTTTGAACTGCTAGGGAAGGGTTGGATCCTTTAAGCAGAACTTAATTGGCCAACCTACTAGGACCTTGGAAGACGGTGCTGAGAGCAACACAGATGAGGGCCTAGCTCAAGAGGGTTCAGAGGAAAACAGTATTAGCAACTGGCCTAGGTGTTACCACTTCCAGCATCTCCAGCTGCCTCCAGAGTCCTATGACCACACTTGTGCTGTCATTACTCAGACATTGTACTAGTCAGCCCAGGGTCCTACGGCCACATATTTGTTGTCAGTATTCTGGCAAATAATCTAGACAGCCTATAGTGGGATTCAGGTGTTAGCTGGCAAAGTTTGGAGGTACCAGGAGCCTGAATGGGGCGTGGCTAGACCCCATTAAGATGCCAGCGCTGCTTAGGGGACACTGAGCTCTTTCCTGGTTTTTCCTGTGTTTGTGATCTGCAGCCTGGCATGGGACAGTTCCTCTCTCTGAAACTGTCCAAAGGTTCAATTTGTATTGTGAGTGTCCATTTACTCCTCAATAAACATTAATCCTTTATATGGCATATTGCTAATACATTTTCCACAATGACATACTAATAAAGTTAATATAAGCATCTGAGTCATTTTTAAGGGCCTAAGCAGCAGCGGGTGGCTAGGCATCTGAGATTGCAAGTCTAGGGGTCTAGACCTCTGGCCAATTGGGGCCAAAAACCTCTTGTTACAGATGGTGCCCAACATGGGTGAAAATGTCTTTCTATATACTATAAAATTTAAAAAACCTGTTTTGGCCTATGCCGGGGGCCATAAATTAAAAAAAAAAAAAAAAGCAGAGCATAAATAAGAGAAAGAGGGAAGAGTCAAGACAAATATATAATCCAGCCATCCCCAAAAACAACATATAAAATAACACAAATGAGCCATGGGCCACGTGACAAAACAAATGAATAAAAACAAGTTAAGTTAAGATAAAAGAGCTAGCTAACAACATGCCTAAGACATAGGCCAAACAACATAAAATGAATATAAACATCCAAGTCATAAAAAAGACGACAGACAAGTCCAAATCATAAAACTAGTCAAAACCAAAAACCTCTTGTTACAATAGCCCAGAGTCATGTAGTCGGTGTGCATGCAAGGGATCACAGGGAACAGCTGGGGTTTGCAAATGTACACCAAGGCTAGAGTTCCAGAGACAGTCCAGTTGTAACGTTGGACTTTAACAGGTTTTGACATTTCAGTGCCAGGTGACAGTCACCAGAGCACCAGCCATGGTGAAGTGGAACAGGTTGAGCTCTAGAAGGCTGTGTATACACTGCATAGGGTGGGGCCCAGGAGTGATCCAAGCCTCAAAACCTAAAAAGTTTGTAAATGAATTCCAGATATTGAGGGAAGACATTTAAGAGATTTTAAACCTTTTTAAGAGCAGTTTTTTTTTAAATATTCAAACTTACAAGGCTATAGAACATTTTAAGTTTATAAAATGTTTTACATTGTTAATACTTGGACTTAAAAGGCTAAAAATTAGGGTCACAGTCATAAGCACCAAATGTGAACCAGAAACTGGGTTCTTATACCTGTAACTCCACCTCTTTCATAAAAGAATTCCAATATATTACCCAATCCTATAGTCTCACTTTTCATGATATATGCATGATTCTGATGTACAACCTTCTGAAGAGGTCAGGTAAGTTTGGGAATAAGCTAGAATACATGCAGACAAGATTTATCAAAAATTAATGCAGCTTATCCACCTGGTGCTGAGGCGGTCCCCAATTGAGACCCACATTGGGATTATAACACCCCAGGTGGCACTCTAGCTAAACAGCAGTTTACAACCTGCCTCCTGATCCATCTCTGTAAGGCTGACCTTGATCCAATAAACTATGAGAAATGTCAAGAAAAGGTTCAGGACAAAAAGGAAAGTCTGTCTCAGTTCCTAGAATGCCTCATAAAGGCCCTCTTACAGTATAGTCTAGACCCTCAAAACCTAGAGGGCAGACAATGCCTTATGACATTTCTTTTCCCAGAGCTCCCCTTGACATTAGGGCCAAGCAGAGAGGGCCCCTGACCCCTCAGACAGAAGTCTTAGTGCTGGCCTTTAAGGTGTACCATGGGAGAGACAAGAAAGCCCACAAACCAAAATACCAAATACTGGCCAAGGCCATCCAATCAGCCTCAGTGACTGCCTGGGCTCCCTTGCCTCCTTGGGCTTGAGGACTATCAGATCCCTGTTTCCAGTGTGGTCAGGAGGGTCATTGGGCCAAGGCTTGTCCTAATCTTCATGGACCACCTGGGCCATATCTATAGTGCCATCAAGAGGGACATTGGTCAGTTGACTTCCCCCATGTACCTAATGGCATGGGGACATCAAATGCAGACCACTCTCCAGCTAGGCCTGGCCATGGATAACTGAGGGTGCCGGGCTTCCTTGACCAGACCACTGTCATCTCTGACAGGAGGCCTCAGGTAGTCATCACAGTATTGAGGTGACCCATCTCCCTCTTCTTGGACACTGGAGCCACCACTTACTTGGTCCTGAAGGAGCTTTGGGGACCTACCTCTCCTCGTCTCCCTGTTGTTGGGGAAGGGGGTCAGACAGCCTTGCCTATCTCATCAGACCCCGAAACTCAATTGCATTTCCAGGGGGTATCTCTCTCATCCACTCATTTTTAATTGTGCCAGCTTCCCCTGTATCCCTAATTAGAAGAGATTTTTTTTTGGTCAAGGTAGGAGACTCTATTTCTTGTGCTCCCCCGTTCACCTGACCCCAGACTCACCAGCAGCTCCTTTCTTCCCCTCCCCCCACACTGGTTCCAACATGTCATTTCTTCTGCAAGCCTCTCAGTGGATCCCCAAGTCTGGGATACCTAAACCCTCCTGTTGCTAGACACCATTCTCACGTTGTCATCAAATTACAGGACCCTACTCAGTATATCACTCAATCTTCATACCCAATCTCACTCCAGAGCCTTAGGGGACTTAAATCTATCATTTCTGAACTAAGGAAAAAGCTATGCTCCATCTCTTCTCCTTTTAACACCCCATATACTTTCCTGTCTGACACCCCCCATGTTCTCTCATCTCTACTAATCATACTCTGCTTTATCAATTTTCTAGGTATCTTCAATGACATATTTAAAATTTCTAATGAACTAATCAGCTGTTGTTACAGGACCACTTTAGTCACAGAGCCAGAGATGCAAAGACTAACAAATGTGTCCAGAGTGGTAAAGAACAGCAACACCCCAGAAATATTCACATCCCCAGACTCAAAAGGGAGACTCACAAAACAGATTTTAATATAACCGTTTATTATTGGCTCCCCTCAGCAGTCAGGCACCCACATCTCCTGGGTATTAAGGTGATACCATGATGATGGGGGAGTACTTTATGGTTTGCTTATGTGAAGACAGGGAAGCTGTCTTTTGCTCATTTACTTATCCTTCTCAGATCTGATGATATTTGATGATCAGGGTACTAATAGATTTGCCAGTTAACAGCCCCCCACACACACGTTAGAGAGGGTATGGAAGCCTTCTACCCTTTTGCTATGATACCAATGTAAAAATCTGTTCTAGTTGTTTTACAGATACTTGCTGGGCCAAGGCCAAACCCTCAAAGGCTCTCCAGATACACCACTCCCTACACCAGCCCTGAGGACACCAACCCAGTGAATATTGGCAGGTTAACTCCACTCACATGCTCACTCATAAAACTTCATTATCTCCTAATGTGTTGATACTTGTACAAAATGGATAGAGGTATTTCCTACCTCTAGAGAACCAACAGATGTGATGGCTCAGGTACTCCTGAAGAACACATCCCTCAGTTTCATGATCCATCTCCCCAAGCTCCTGGGACTTCACTGCTGGTATCACCTTTCCAGGCTCAAGCTGGTACCTACTCAGCAACTGGAACCTGGTTTTCCAAAATGTCCCGATGAAGGGCGTATCTTCTTTCATGTTTTACTCATTCACCCTTACCTCTTTTTCTATAACCAGGACACATGTTTGTTCCATTTTTTTTTCCCCCTGGCAGTTATCACTTTTCTCATGGCTGATGATAACAATCTATTGTTTTTCCTAGCAACCTGCCTTCTGAGTTTCCTCAAAGAACAGATGCCTGAGGCCTCCAGGATGGCAACTGACTTAATGCTTTCTCACTCACCCCTCCTGCTGGGTGTGACCTTTGACTCCCAACATCCCCCAAAGATGAACGATGCTCCAAAGTCAACAGGAAGCTGTTTACAGAATCTAGGGCCCTAACTCCTCATTTTTTAAATAATAAATAAAAGGGAGGAATGTTAGCATTTTCAGCATCTCCAGCTACCTCCAGAGGCCTATGACTACGCATGTACTGTTAGTGTTCAGGCATTGTACTAGTCAGCCCAGGGTTCTACGGTCATGCATTCGCTGCCAGAACTCAGGCGAATACCGAAACAGCCCAGAGTTATGGAGGCTGTGTGTGCAATCTAAGAGCAGGCACTAAGTCCCTCCTCCTCTCTCTCTCTCCCCCCACTTCCTGTTTCTTTTTCTCTCTCCCTCATGAGGCCACTTTGCCTGCTTTCTCTCTTTTACTCTGCTCTTTCCCTAATAAAACTTTACACATGAACACTGCCTGCGTGGTGTCTCACCTGCTGGGGATCATTCTTATTGACAAAGAGTGTGGCTGCTTTTGCCCTTGACCTAAGAATCTACCCAAGGCTAGACTGAGAAGGTTTGGACTAATTTCATGGGCAGGTGTCAAAATAGCCTAGTACTTTGTCCTTGGTTATTAGCAATTATTTTTATGTAGGTCTACAACACGAAAAAGCAAATGAGGCAGAAAAAGATAAAAAAAAATGTCCGAGAGCAGCAGGAAACCTAATGTTGGAGCCAAGAAGAGGCCTGGTCTGAAATGGAATAAGGGGAGGGGAGCCCCTCCCGGCTAAATTTCCAATTTGTGAAAAGTAAAGGTCTGAGGCATTTTCTGCTCCTAAAAGTAACCACAAAGGAGAGTTGCTGTCACTCAAGAGGCCCAGGCTCCACCCAAGTGAGCAGCTGGGCTTCATTGTCCACAAGGTTCTGGCTTTACCACCATGAAGCACACATGAATAAAAGGCATGCAGACTCTTCCTCTGTGGGTAAGGAGAGTTTCTAAGGCCAGACAGTGTGTACTGGCAGGCCCCGGCAGGGCAAGAGGCTTTCAGAGGCCATTGTGTGAAGCTGTGAAAGAGAAACCTGGGTTACTTTTGAGACGCCCAAAAGTTAGAGGTCCCAGAACTGTGAGATACCTGCCCAAAAGAGCTAGACATCGGGCAGCGTGGAACCGGCTTGGGAAAGATAAACATCTTAGGCAGCAAAGCTGGAGGGCGGATCCCTCCGAGCCTTCTGACACCAGACATGGAGCTACAGGACTTGGGGTTTGCCCTGTTGGATTTAGTCTTGGTTTAGTCCAGTATTTCCTCACTATGCCGCCCCTTTTTCTCTTCTGGTAATGTCTCTTCTGCACCATTGTTTGTTGGAAGAATATAATTCACTTTTTTGTTTTATAGGTAGTTACAGTTAAGAAGCTGACTTGAGTCTCAGAAGAGACTGGACTTTTAAATAGTCTTGAGACTGGAAGACTGTAGGGACCTTTGAAGTTGGAATAAATGCATTTTTGCATTATGATACAGCTACCAGGCTATGAGGGTCAAGGAATGGAATATTGTGGCTTGAATAGAGAATGGTCCCCATAGGTTATAGGTTTGAACTTGGTCCCTAGTTAGTAGAACTGTTTACAAAGGATTAGGAGATGTGACCTTCCGGGAAGTCAAAAGCCCACCCCCAGTTTAAAAGACTCCTTCCATCTCCAGTGTCCCTCTTTGTATGCCTTCTGGTTATAGAGTAAGATATGGGCTCCTAGCTGTTCCCTTGAACCATCATGAACTCTGTGGTGGTTTGGATAGGGATGGCCCCAAGGGCTCATGGGATTGAATACTTGGTCCATAGGGAGTGGCACTATTGAGAGGTGTCTCTATGGGGGCAGGTTTTTAGGTCTCATATGCTCAAGCTACACCCAGTGCGACTCATAGTCTCCTGCTGTCAAACTCTCAGCTGTAGAACTCTCAGCTGCTTCTCCAGCACCATGTCCGCCTGCACATTGTCATGCTTCCTGCCATGATGATAACAGACTAAAGCTCTGAAACTGTAAGCCAGCCCAGTTAAATGTTTTTCTTTATAAGAGTTGCTATGGTCATGGTCTCTCTTCACAACAATAAAACCCTAACTAAAACAAATTCCAGTCCTCTGAAACCATAAGTCAAATTAAATGCTTTATTTTATAAGTTACTTTGGTTATGGTGTTTTAACACAGCAATAAAAAAATAACTAAGAGTCATCTATCTGTCTATCTATCTATCTATCTTGTATATATCTGCCATCTATTTATCATATATATATAATGTATCTAATTATGCATCTTTCTATCATCTATCTATCAATCTAGGTTTCAGAATGGCTCCAAGAGTTTAAAGAGGCAAGGAGTTTCAATGAGGTCTGAGAAGTCAGGTTTGGGAACCTGGTAGAAATAAGAGTAAGGGGTCTGCAGATGTGCCCTAGCTGCTATTGCTACAGTTGTAGAGTCAAGATGGAGAAGCTGAGTACAGCTGAAGAGGTTAAAGGGCTGGGTCCAGATGAACAAGTGAGCAGAGACATCCTGCTGAGCTCTGAGCAGGCTGTATCAACAGTGGGAAGAAAGGCCTAGATGAAGCTGCTGGCACAGTCAGAACTTCTCTGCCTGTCAGACCCTTGACACCCTTACTGGGTTGTCAGTGACAAGTTGCTGGGGCTACTGTCATCACAGCACTAGGTATGCATCTCACAGTGGGATCTGTGTGAAGGTCTTCTCTTCATGTCTAGTAAGCTCTTGGGCCTGGCTTTCCTGGTAAAATTTGCACATGCCTTCATGTCTCAACCCAGCCCTATAAGCCTTGAGCATGGCATTCTCTTCACTTCCAGATGAACAAGGTGACCAACTCCCTGAGACTTCATTCTAGGCACCTGGGACTTCTATTTACTCCTGTCAATGACAAGCCAGATGGAGCTTAGGGTCTTTCAAGACAAGGAAGCTCCTCACAGATGAATAGAGGAGCTGGCTGCTCTGTGCATGTAAAGGTCTTTTCCATGTGTAGTAGGGAAGCTGAGGCCTGGTGCTTGGCCTGTCAAAGCCCTGACCAGCATGGGGTCAGAGGGTCAGAGAGAGAGAGGGGAGTAATTGGTAGTGTAGACTGTAAACACCACAGTCAACACAGCAGTGGAGGAGCTGGCCATCAGGAGGGCTGGCCTTCTGCAGTGCTAAAGCAAGAGACTGTCTTCCCTACATTCTTCCTGTCCAGGTTTTCTTCTTGTAAATTCTAAAGATTTGTGGTTGTTGCTGTTGTGTGTGTGTGTGTGTGTGTGTGTGTGTGTGTGTGTGTTGGTACACATGTATCACAGCGTGTGTGTGGAAGTCAGGGGATAGCTTCATGGAATCGGTTTTCTATTACCTTTATGTGGGCTCTGGGTATGGAACTCAGGCTTACAGGGTGAGTGTGCTCACCACTGGGCCATGATTTTTCCTGTCCTGACCACCTGATCCCAAATAACCAGCAGCTGCTTCCAAAATAACTGACTTTGAGACTTAATATAAATTATAAATTTATTATACCAATAGCTCAGGCTTGTTGCTAACTAGCTCTTACAACCTAACCCAATTTTATTGATCTATGTGCTACCCAAGGCTTGGGACTTTTACCTCTATCCCATTTTGTGTATTTGACTCATTCTCCGTCTGGCTGGTGACTCCTGACTCCACCCTTCCTCATCCCATTATTCTGTGTGGCTTTCCCTGACTAACTTTGTCCTGTTCAGCTATTGGCCAGTAAGCTTGTTTATTGAACCAATCATAGTGGCATATTCACACAGTGTACAAAAGCATTATTCCACAGCATTTTATGGTCCTCTTCTAGATATTTTGCAATAAGGAAAAATATTACATTTCTTCTAAAAGCTGTTTAACTTTAAAAAAGCTTATCTCATAACTTGCAACTAATAATACAGGTGTCAGTATACAGTTAACAGACCAAGGAATTGTTATTCATAAGTTTTTTTATGCTTCTTTCACAATATCACTTGATCCTTCAAGTATGAAATAGCCCACTCATACCTTCCTTGCCCATCTTGGCCTGGCTGTTTTTCTTTGAAGCATTGTTCACACCCTGGGGATTAGAAGGAAAGTGTGGGTCCTCTCCTTAGGACATTCCCTGCTTATGGAGGCCAGGGTGCAGACAAGCTGGGTGGCTCAAGATTGAGACATTTATCCTGCTCCATTTGGAGGCTGCTCTTGCAGGAGGTTTCAACAGCCCCTGCCTGCTCTTCTGTATTCCTTCATTACTTCTCCTCCTTAAGGGTTTGCCACATAGCTCCCAGGCCTGCATTCTGTACACAGGCCCACTGCTTGCTCCAATCAGTAATACCCAAGAATATCTCTCTCGTCTGCCATCATAGAGAACTCTTGCCATCAAAAAGCACTGTGGACATTGCTGGCAGGGCACCCGACCACAACCATGTCCTGTGGGCTGAAGGGAATTTACTGATTGGGATTTTTGCCATCTCTTCCTTTAATCCTCCTCTCTAGACTTTGAAATGTTGGAATTTCATCTCCTAGAGCACACTTAAACTAGCAGACAAATAAATACCTCAATTGTACCGAGCAGTATTTATTTCTATATATAGATGTGCTTCTCAGCATTTACTGGTGTTATGTCCCAGGAAAGTCAGTAATTTAGAAACTATGTAAGTTAGAATGCATTTCATGTGCTAATCCTACTGACCAGAACTGCTTAGCAGCTGGTTTCCTTTATGATCACACGGCTAACTGGAGCTCAGCATACAGAGAAAGGATCACACCATATATCATCAACCTAGGAATATATCAAGATCCAAAACACTATGTAATTATTGTCTAAATTATTCTATTATTAATAAAAAACTCAGGAGTTAGATAATAGGGTATGAACCTGGTAGATCCAAAAGGCGGAGGAGAAATGCCCAGCTGACTCTCTTCTCTGTTTTTCTAAGATCCAAAAGCACCCACAAAAGCCTCTCCCCCTTTCTCCCTGTATCCTTCCCTCCCCATCTGAGTCCATCAAAACACTCTTTGATTTATTCTGGTTAGCTGAGCCTGGTCTCCATCCTCTGAATCAAGGTTTGGATGTTTGTTGTCAAAACTGTTTATTGGCAGTTTTGTGGGACAGAGCAAACAAAACTCCTGTAATACCAAGTACAGTTTGTGCTGACTATGTATGGCTTTCATATACATAGTTATATAAACCATTCAACTATTATATAATTGAAAATCCTAATTTAGACCAAGGTAAGTTGGGGACCATCTGTTAGTTGAAGTTAGTTTATCTGTGCCTTCCTCCTCATTTTGGGCATGTTCAAGGGCTTTCTGAACTGTCTATGGCCTTGGGCATTGGCAAACTTGGGTGGTGGGGTTTCCATTGCTGTGACCAAACACCATGGCAAAAAAGAAAGCTGTGAAGAAAGGGTTTATTCAGCTCACACTTCCACATCACTGTTCATCACTGAAGGAAGTCAGGACAGGAACTCAAGCAGGGCAGGAACCTGGAGGCAGGAGGTGATGCACAGACCACAGATCATACTGCTTACTGGTCTTCATATTGCTTCCCATGGCTTGCTCAGCCTCCTTTCTTATAGATCCCAGAACCAGCTGCCCAGGATGGCCCCACCCACTTTGGGTCTGGCCCTCCCCCACTGACCACTAATTAAGAAGATCCCTTCCAGCTGGATCTTACAGAGGCCTTTCCTCCGCTGAGGCTCCTTCCTCTCAGATGACTCCAGCATGTGTCAAGTTGACCCACAACCAGCCAGTACATTGGGGTTCCTGTATCTTCCATACAGGAAGATGATGAGATGATGATTTCTATCCATACTTCAAGGTGATGTTTCCCTCTGTGCTCCCACCTGCCCTGATATGTGTGTCTTTAATGCCTTATGTGTGATGTAAACATGTGATATGGAATTTAATTTAAGATGTGTTACATTTGTTTATGCTGTGGAATATTTGCTTAATGTTGCAAAGACATGTTACATTTGTTTGACTTAATAAAATTAACCTGAAGTCGAGAGGCTGAGTCAGCAATGAGCTGATAGGAAGTGGTGGGAAGTGACCATGTGTAGCCAGGGCTCTTAAGTTCGGGCAGAGAAGTGGCTTTTTTGAGAGACAAGAGGTAGAAGAGTTCAGCTACTTACTATTCAACTCTCTGTGTGAGCAGAATTTCACCCCAACCTTTGAATCTTGAGTTCTTAGAGGGATAGAGCTCTAAAGTTCCCTTTAGACGCCATGATAGAGCCAATACCTGTGGAAAGAGAGTTCTTGCCTGGATATGACCAGTTCGGACTATCTGGTTCTGGCTTTGGAGTTGCAACTATCAATTAGGACAGCAGCTACTGGATTAACAAAAAACAACCAACATGAGACTCAAATTGGAAAAATTGGTGCTTTTACATCATATTAAAAAAGGCACTTTTAGCCAAGCAGTGGTGGGGTACGCCTTTAATCCCAACACTCTGGAGGCAGAGGCAGGCAGATTTCCGGCAGACCAGCATAGTTTACAGAATGTGTTGAAGTCCAAGCAGAGATACACAGAGGAACTGGGTGGGGGGACAGGGAGAAGTACTTTAGCACTAGTTAGCAGATACCTCTGCAGTGACAGGTATCTTCCTCAGTTGGTCCACTCCATTTCTGAGGCAGGGTCTCTCACCGATCCTACAGCTTGCTGGTTCAGTTACTCTCGCTGCCCAGCAAGCTCCCCATGTCTCTGCCAGCCTGATCCCCGAATGCTGTAGTTACATGGCTGCACTCCCACCTCTGCGTTTTGGCTTGGTGTTGTTTTGTTTTTGTGTGGACAATGGGAACTCAGTTCCTCGAACTTAGACAGTAAGTATTTTATGAACTAAATAATTTCCCCAGCCCTATGCTTGTATTTATGTATTTACTTATTTTCTAGGCAGGATTTCAAGCTAGCCTCACACTCATTACAGTTGAGGATGACCAGGGACTTCTGAACTTCTTGTCTCTACATGTTGATTCACCTGGTCTATGGGTTTGTGCTGAAACTTTTGGTTCCATGTGATCTGGGATGGAACCCGGGGCTTCGAACATGCTGGGTGGGTAAGCCTTGTACCAAGTGAGCTGCATCTGGCTCCCACTGTCTTAAATGGGCCTTGAGTGTGTAGAACTAGGGCAACTGTGACACTAACTGGTGACATAGTTCCATCGTTAGTCCTCAATTTCTACTTTTAACTATCCGTGCGGCTATGCATGTGTCACCCGCTTTCAGAACTAAACCACAATCCACAGCTCTGTCTGTCTTCCCACCAAATTCAACTCTGCTGCTCCCTCCTCGGCTTCATCCTTCTGGGTTTTGTGAATTTATTGGTGGGCTAAGAAAAAAGCTGTATCCTAAACTGTACCAACAGCTAACCTACTTTTCCAGAGAAGCAAAATGAAATGGCCAGTGGTTAAAACGTCTCCTCTTTGCTCAGACTCATGTTCTTTCACTGATTCCAGTGACTTCTGAGTTCCAGAAGTGGTCAGAAATCAAATTACAGGTTTCCCTCTCAGAGAGCTGGAAGTGAAGCCTGGCCACAGAGACAGGCTTTCTTAATTTGCTTTTAATCTGTGATAAGGATCACAGCCAAATGTAACTTGGGGAGGATGTGACATCATGTGGCTAGCATGAGAAGCAAGCCAGTGAGCAGCATTCTCCACGGTCTCTGCTTCAGCTGCTGCCTTGAATTCCTGCCCTGACTTCCTATTGATGGATGATTGTCACTAGGCAGCATGGCACCAACCAGGTGGCATAAGCTTCTTCCTCCTTGTGCCTTTGCCAAGTGAACACAAAGTAAGATTATCTGCAAACAAAGTATCTTAATTGAGAAAATCCCTCCATGGGATTGGCCTGAATACAAATTTGCAAGGCACTTTCTTGAATGAGGGTTGGTATGGGATGGTGCCACTCAGTGTAGGTAGTGCCATCCCTGGGCTGGTGACCCTGAGTATGTAAGAAAGCAGGCGGAGTAAGGCACAGAGAGCAAGCCAGTGAGCAGGGTTTTCCACAGCCTCTCTATCAGCTCCTGCCTCGAGATTCCTGCTCAGCCTTGTGTTCCTGCCTTGACTGTCTTGGAAGATGGAAGCCTAAGGGAAAGAAACCCTTCCCTCCCCAAGTTGTTTATGGTCTTGGTGTTTTATCACAGCAATAAATCCTAAGACACTCCCCAAGTTGCTTGTGGCCATGATCTTTAGCACAGCAATAGAAAGCAAAGTAACACAGAAATTGGTACTAGGTTCATGGAGTATTTCTGTCACAGATCTGACTGTGCAATTGGGGAGGATTTTGGAACTTAAAGCTGAAAAAGCCATCAACTGCTTAGAGCTGAGTGAGTTATTGTGGGAACTTGAAAGATAGTAGTACAGATGACAGAGAGCTGGCCTGTGAAATTTCAGAAGGAAGTTTGAGAGTCTCTTCAAAACTGGGGGAGGGGCTGGAGAGATGGCTCAGTTGTTAAGAGCCCTGGCTCCTCTTCCAGAGGATCTAGATGCAACTCCCACCACCCAGATGGCATCTCACAATAATTCAGTTCTAGAGGACCTGGTGCATATTTCTGGCCTATTGTAGGTACCAGGTGCATACCTGGTACACAGGCATAAAAAGACTATTAGGACCATTTGCATGATAATTTGGATTAAGAGTCTGTGGTTCTTGTCTGCTGGGGCTGAACAATTAGCTGTAATAAGAAAGCATCATGATTGGGGTGAAGTCTTCTGGAAAGTATTTTCTCAGGGTCCAAACACTGTGGTACAGGGGGGGTCCCAGGCTACATCTCATTCTAGCAGTTGGATTTGGTAAGGTGTTTGAGTCATCCAAGTGGCACTGGCCTTGAACTGGTCATGGAGAGCCTTGGCACTGTGAGAGGCCAGGAGAGGCCATTGGTGAAGGCGCAGCCTCAGGTTGGTGGAGACGCCACCATATTGGAGATATTGGTACAATTAAATAACTGGCAAGAAAGAAGCAGCCGAGGAGCAGAGCCAACCTTTCTGTGAGAGCTGCATGTGCTGTGGAAGGTGGTGCCAGAGAAATAGAATTCCTCATGCTCTAGGAGCCCAGAGGGTTGTGGGTCTCAGGCATCAGACACTGAGCCATTTCCACCTCTGAGAAGAGTTGGGTTCTGCTTTGATGTGATTGTAACTGTGCCCTGGTTCTTCTCTCTTGGAATAAGAAAGGGTTTAACTTATAGAAGCCCACAGTTGAGAGATTTAGGGAATTTTACAGAGATTGAATTTTTGAAGTATTTACATTTTAAAAGATTTTTTAAAAGAACTCTTCTAAAGTTATAGTATGTATTAACATAATATATTGGGAATAAACAAGAAAGCAAAGATTATAGTTGAATAGTGATGTGTTTTATGTCAAGTTGGCAAAGGGTCAATTGTTCTGGCTAGGTTTTTGTTAATCTGACATAAGCTAAGGTTATCTGGGAAAAAGGACCCTCAACTGAGAAAATACCTGTTATGCTGGCCTAGAGACAAGTCTGTGGGGTCATTTTCTTGACTAATGATTGATGTGTGAGGTCTCAGGCCACTGTGAATGATGCTCCCAGGACAAGTGGTCCTGAGTACAAGAAAGCAGACTCAGCAAGCTGTGGGGAACAAACCAGTAACCATCATTTCTCTATGGTCTCTGTGTCAATTCCTGCTTTGAACTTCTGCCCTGGTTTTCCTTTATGATGGATTACAAATGCAATCTGAAATAAACTCTTAAATAATAAAAACCTGTTATTATAGTAGCATTGCAAAACCCACAAATACCAGGCTAACCAGTTACCTTTATTGGGAACCTTCCCAGTTACAGCTTAATGGTCCATTGTTCTCATCAAGCTGGACTTAATGTAACTACCTCATATTTTCTGTCTGATGGTGAAACCTGTCTGCTCAAAACCTTTTATAAATTCAATTAAATTAATGAACACATATACATGTTAGTGTAATTTTAATTTTGCTTTTAAGTGGTAATACAAATGCTTACTGTGTATACAGGCATCATGCAAAGCACAAGGTGGTAACCAATTGAAGCAATTCTCTATTTATTGTCGGGATTGGTTATTCCCTGGCATCCTCCAATACAGGGACATCTTGATATCTTGCTCACCCCCAGAAGTTGTGGACCAAATCTTGACAGAGTCCTTGGGGGTACACTCAGGCAACATTCTTTGGAGTTCGTGCCCATGAAAGAGCATAGTTCAGGCTTGGCACAGTTGGGGGTCAATGAGAAGACAGCTGGCAGGAGTTCATGAGATCTGCATTGTTGTGGAATATTATCTTAAACGTGTTACAATTGTTTCTGCTGTGGAACATTTGTTTAATGATGTAAAGATGTGTTACGTTCTTTATGTTATATTTGTTTAACTCTGTGAAGCTGTGATGCTTTGCCTGTCTGAAACGCCTGATTGGTCTAACACAGAGCTGAATAGGCAATAGCTAGGTAAGAGAAAGAGAATAAGTAGAAGGAGAAATTGGAAAGAAAAGATCAAGGAGGGAGAAAAAGAGAACTCCAGAGGCCATGGAGTAAGAAGTAAAGAGAAATATACAAATAGAGAAAAGTAAAAGCCCAGAGGCAAAAAGATAGATGAGATGATTTAGGAATAACTAGCTAGAAACAAGCCAAGCTAAGGCCAAGCATTTATAACAAAGGGCTCCGTGTATGATTATTTTGGAGCCAAGTGGTAGGCCTTCAAAGAGTAAAAGAATATATAAAAACTATACTGCATGGAGAGGGTATGGATCATTCTCCTTGCTCTGCATACAGTTATGATGAATAATCCATGAGGACAGGCTGGAGGTATAGAGTCCTCTAGGACCCTGGAAAGTAATCTAGTTTAGATTTGAGACATGTTCAGTTCAGAAACTGTAAAGGTGTGGTTTGATGAGACGAATACTCCTCAAATGTCCATCTATTAAAGGCTTAGTTCACAGGGTGGGGCTATTGGGAGGTGGTGAGGATTTTGGAAATAGGACTTTGCTGGAGATCCTTAGGCCATTGTGAGCATGCCCCAGAGGGGATTATGGGAACTTTGTCACTCCTCCTCGCTTCTTTTGCTCCGCCACACTCCTGCCTTTTCCTCCAAAAGACTCAGACGATGTGTTCTCCTTATTAGCAGAGGCCCAGGTGCCTTGAGAAAGGATGCACGGGATGATCACTTGGTTCACAGATGTGATTATGGAAGGGGGCAAAGGGGAAACAGAACAAAAGGAAGTGTAGGGGTCTGGAGAGGCAGATCAGCAGTTAAGAGAACTCGCTGTTCTTGTAGAGGACCTGCATTCAGTTCTGAGCACCTACATGTCAGCTCACACAGTCTGTAATTCCAATTCTGTGGCTCCAGTATTTTTTGCTGGCTTACTCAAGCACCAGGTGCGCACAGTGCACATACATACAGGCAGCACTCATACATACAAATAAATCACACACATATACACACATACATGTGCACACACACATACCCCTTCACATGCACACATACATGCACACACACATATACACACACACACACACACACACATACCCCTTCACATGCACATGCACATACACACAGGTAGCATTCATACATACACATAAATCACACACACACACACACACACACCTTGCTTGTGTGTGTCTAGCTGAGAATTTAAAGTTATCTGGGAAGAGGAAGCTCATCAGGGCGCACACGCGTGCGCGGAGGAGGGGGGGGGCTAGGTTTGCGTAAGAAAGCGGCCTGAGTAAGCCATGGGAGCAGGGCAGTAAGCAACACTGTTTGCTTATTTGAAACATCATTGTTTCAGATTTTGCCACCAGGTTTCTGTCTTAAGTTCCTGCCCATGTGTTCCTACTGCCTCCCCCTCCCCCAGGATGAACTGTAACCCATAAGCCAAATGAACCCTTTCCTCCCCAGTGGCCTTTGGTTACTGAGACTCTAATTCCATGTAATTCTAGGTCACAGTGAATGTATTGTGTCTTACAACCTTATCTTCTCTCAGAGAGAGACTCCGGAAGCTGCTCCCCACAACCTGAGCTACAGCAATCGACTTTTCTTTAAGAAAAATAGCTGTCCAGCTTCTAGATGTGAGGTAAACTGAGCCTGTGCCTGTGAGGGTTCCAGGAGACAGAAAAATCTTAGCAGTGGCAATGCCATTTTGGGACCAGCATCTTAAGCTTCTTTTTCCCTAGAAGAGTGTCTCCCCGGAAACCGGGTGGCCTCCCCCACTGTTAACCTAATTAGTTGAGTCCCTCCCCAGGAATTAGATAACCTTCCTGGGGTTGAAAAATAACTAAGATTAGTTAAGTCTCCAGGACAAGACATCCTGTTGACAGAATAGCCTGCAGCTGTGTGGATTCCTCATTTGCTTAATTTTTGACTTACCCTTCCCCCTAAAGAACTATATGTACTGCTGAGAAGAATACCGGTTCAGAGCTTGATCAGAACACTGTCTTGCTCTCGTCCTTTGTGTGTCTTGTCCCTTCATTTGTCTGCCCCTCTTTAGGTCCATGTTGTTGGACTCCGCAGGCCGGGGGTCGGTTTTGGCTTTGGTGCTCGGCTGGCCTCTTGGGGGCTGCCTCAGCCAATGACTGAATTCGATAATGGTCCTGCTCTTTCTTTGTCTTTGTCTAGCAAGAAACCTTTAGGCATCTCTGTTCCCGAACTCCCATGGGGTAAGCAGACACTGTGTCACATTTCAATCCCACATTCATGGCCCCACATAGCCCCCACCTCTTATCTTTTCAATGGCTTTCATACATTCCCAACTCAGCCACTCCCCACTTCTTTAAGAACTGGAGTGCCACTGGCAAGATATACAGACCCTTGATCTCTGACAGTACCTGTCTGCAGAGCAAATGCTTCCTCTTTGGCTCTGGCCAGCCTTCTCGCCCACTGAGAACCCAGGAGTCTTGCTCTGGTGGAAACTCCACCTCAGGCCCACGTACCCTGGCACCCATATACCCAAGGAGTCTGGGATGATAAGGTGGAAGCCCTATCTCTCTCTATCCCCAAGCCCTGCCCCTCACCCATTGCTGGGAGTGCTTTATACATTAAACTGGAGCCTTTTCTAATTTGGTTTGACTGGTTAGGGTGCAGAAACTTTTCAGCACCGTCTTGAGTGCATAGGCTATGGGTCACTCGTGGAAAAGCACTTGCCCAGGCCCTTAAAGCTGGTGAGTTTGTGAGTTTGCAGTTCCTTAGTACAAATATGGCTGAGGACTTCAGCCCATCAAAGAAAGATTTCTAGATTGTGATACAGGGACAAAGATGGCAAGAAATCATGGGGTCCTTGAAGGTTCTAGGTAGCAGGGGGCTTTGGGAAAGTTGACTATAGAGGTGATTCTTCCTAGCCTGAGGGGAACAGAAGGGTCCTCCCAGGTTTTGAGGACAGTTAGATGCTGAAGCTGTTACAGAAAGGGCCACTCTAGCACTTCACAGGATGAAGCTCCAGGAAAATGGAACCAGCCTCCCTCAACAATCCTCAGCAAAGCACAGACTCACCATTTTCAAAGAAAGGGACTAGGTTCATTGCCAGCCTTTCGCAACATAACTTCTTATTGTCAGTTTCTTTTGCCATTTATTTTATTGGAATCATAGAAAATTCCATTTTCAATGAGCTGGAAAAAAAGTAAAAACACTCATTTTGTTTGTTTGTTTCATTCAATTTAATTACCTAGTCATCTTAATCTACTTCCTGTTGCCATAACAGACATCAGAGACTATCTAATTTATAAGGAAAAACACTGTCTTAGGCTCAAACTTCTGAAGGCTGGATGGTCCAAGATTGGTGGCAAGGACCTTTGTAAGGTAGCAGAAATGTTCAGAACATTTGAGGAGAGAAGTGGGGGAGGGGGTGGGAAACCCCACTGTGTCCATCTCATTCCCATGGGAAAGGTACTATTCTCTTCACCTCCCCTAAGTTACACACTGAAGAATGGAAGTTGTAACACTTGAGATCCCTTACGGACACCCTCACCCCACAATCTGGTGTTTAGCATTGATAGGACTGGTCCTAATTGTTCCCTTACTACAGAAAGAAAAAACTGTAGAGTGGGGTTTTTATTAGGACCAACACGCTGCTCCAAACAAGATCTAATATTAAATATAAATTCTTGGTTGATAGCTTAGGCTTGTTACTTAGTAGCTCTTACAACTTAAATTAACCTGTTTTTTTTTTTAAACCTATGCTTTACCATGAGGCAGTACCTTTTTTTCAGCATGGCATATTCATCCTCTGTATCCGGCCAGCAACTCCTGAGACTCCGTCCTTCTTCCCAACACATTCTCAGTTTTGCCTTCTCACCTTGCCTCTTCCTGCTGGCTATAGCCTAACTATCCTTTTATTAAACCAATCAGAAGGTGCCTTGGCAAAGACACATCTTCACAGTGTATAAAAGATTATCTTGTAACAGAGAACTTATTTACACATCTTAGGAGAGAATAGTTTGATTCCCCATTACTCACCACTTAGGCTTCTGGGAACATTGATGTCATCTGGTACTGTTAATCTTTGCAGCCAGAGCCCCTGAGTGTCCTGAGCAAGAGTCTCAGAACCACCTCTCCACTCACAGATCAACCTCCATTCTGTCCAAGACTGAAGGGATATATTCTAGACATCTGCAGTGCCTTTCCTGTGTAGAGTCTCTTTCAGGACTCTGTCCCACAAATTCCAGCCATATCAGCAATTCTAAAAATCTAATCTCAGACTGTCAAAATGGCTCAGTGGTAAAGACTAATGACCCAAGTCAAACCCCCAACTTTGAAAAGAGAAATGATTTCTGTGAGCTATTGTTTGATTTACACACACACACACACACATACACACACACACACACACACACACTAAAATAAATGTGAAAAAAAGTAAGCAGGGTACAAATCAAATACTTCCTGTTAAAAAATCATAAACAATTTTTAAAAAATATTCTGGCATACATATGGATTTAGCATTTTTAAAAGACAAAGCAAATGGATGTGCTGAATTAAATCTGGGCTGGAGAATTGATGTTGCAGGATATAGAGCATCATTAATGTTTTTCAGAGTTGGTTGAGATTTTGATTTTACAGTTGCTAAATGAAAAAAAAAATTAGAAAAAAGAGCATGACTGCTCCTAGCTAGAGTGGAGGAGAAGGTTTATTATAGATAAAAGAGAGAGTGTACCCAGAGGCAGGAACACCTGGGAAAATCCAGGTAAACATGACCCTGAGCGATGTGAGGAGATGGGTGAAGAGAAAGCACCCAGTACCAAAATGGCTGACTATACAGAGAAGAGCAGCCCAGCCCCTGGGTTAGAGAAGTTTCTGGTAGTGAGTGGGGCATGCCAGCCAGAACTTGTGGCAGGTAGGGACTGAGGGATGCTGGGAGAACCTAGCAGCCAGATCCATTTTGATATGTTAAATAGGTACCTGAGCCATTTGTCCCAGATTGAGACCTAACTGCTGAAAACATTATTTTAGATAAATCCACAGTACACTGTGGTAGTGGTACATAGTATGCATGGTGGAAATATGTTCAGGGCCATTTCAGAAAGAGTTGAAAATTCTACCCTAATCCTAAACCGAATTTCATTTAAATACCCCCCCCCCATAAGGCTGTCCTCAGACTCAAAGATGCTCATGCCTCTGCCTCCAAAGCGCTGAGATTAAAGGCATGCACCACCTCTGTTTGGCTCATCTAATAACTTTTAAAAATAAAATTCACCAATAACTCAAACAGCAATTTTAAAAAATCAAACACCTTAACATAATTCAATCCAAAGATATAACAATTTGATATTTGCATGTTGAAGAATGACAATAGGAAAATATTAAAAAGTTCTTTTCTTTTTTAAAATTCAATCTTTAAGTTTCTATGAAAGCAAAAGGCTTTTTTTTTTTTTTTTTTTTTTTTAAGAACTCAAGATAGGATTTATCTGTATAGGAAGTTCTCAGAAGGGGAGCCATCTCAGGCTTTAAACGCCCAGGAAGAGGAAGTTGGGGGCGGGGCATTTTCTCACACACTGTCAACATCCACAAGGACCAGAGGAATGGCTTTTATTATTCCTATAGGTCTGAGTCACTGAGGCTCTTGACATTGCTGGGCTCGTGTTACACAACACAAGTTAACTCAGGACTTCTGCCCACACTGAGTTCAATTCATAGAACCACTTAAGGTGGGGCGGAGAACCAACTGCACAAAGTTGTCCTTAGTACGTGGGTACCAGTACACAGAAATAAAACAGAAACCTTTAAAAGAAGCTCAGATGTCTGTTAAGTTCAGTCACTCTCAGCATTTGTGGGGGATGTTGCCATCACAGAATACACTTCTTTTCTTCTTTAAAAAATTATGTTATTTACATATATGTGTGTAGGTATATGCAGTACCCACATGGACCTGAGGAATCAGATGCCCCTGGACCTGGAGTTACAGGTGATTGCAAGCTGCTCTATAGACGTTGGGAATTGAACCTGGGCCCCAGGAAGAATGGACAGTACTCTTAGCCACTTGACCCATCTCCTACACCCCAAGTCTGTCTTTTTATGTGCTGAGCAGCGGCTCCTAACAACTGTGCCATCTCCCAGCCTGACAAGCTGAGCCTCTCCCAGTCTTTTCCTATCCTGTGAGAATTTCACACAGTACATTTTTATCATATGTTCCCTGTTCCCCAGTC
This sequence comes from Phyllotis vaccarum, assembly GCA_033318265.1. Lineage (NCBI taxonomy): Eukaryota > Metazoa > Chordata > Mammalia > Rodentia > Cricetidae > Phyllotis > Phyllotis vaccarum. Next base: position 187,165,028 of record JARWLC010000002.1, read on the forward strand.
CCCCTAGATCCCCCTTCTTTCCTACTCACCTAACTTCATGTCCTTCCTCTCTTTTAAGAACAAAGGAGAAAAAAAGCCGCTAAAAATCATGGAGTCCAATTTGTGTTGATCAACTACTCCTGAACATGGGCCTTGCCCTGCAGTGTGGTTGATGGATCCAGCATCACCCCCTCGAAGAAAATTGTGTTTCCCCTTCCAGAAGCTATCAATTTCAAATAGCTTCTTCTTTAGAGATAGGACTTGGTATCTGTTCCCATCCTCTATGCTGGGATTTTATCTGGCCTGAGTGTGTTGTGCACACTGTCACAGTCTCCGTGAGTTCATATGTGCATATGCACTCGTATATGAAAATTGCTGTTTCCTTAACACTGAGAAAAAGATAGCATGACAGAGCACCTACTCATCATGGTCTTCTCCAACACTGCTGAGATTTTGAGGGAGCTGGCTTGGAGAAAATGCACAGTATTGTTGACATCCCACAATACTTCGTTACTATTCGGACCAGTTTGTTACATTGTCAAGAGAGGAAGTCAAACATAGTGGTTTCTGTACTTAAGGAATGAAGAAATAAGTCCCTCCCTCTTATCTTCATGGCAGCAATCACAAAGATGACAGCTCTGTGTCCAGCATCCTTCTTACTTCAGGCAGAGCTCAATGCACCTCCTGAAATGACTAAAGTAAGGCTGACTTGCCCACACACTCAAACACTTTGACGGCCATATTTCCTTTCTGTTGGAGACACTTAGATCCACTTCCACTCAGACACACACACCCCTGCCCATGAATTTCCCAGCTGTGCATACTGAGCATGTGCCAGGGACCTCTTCTGCCTTGCCTTTGTATATTGACTGTAATCAGTCACAGAAGGATGTGTTCCTGGCCGAGTCATTTGGAATTCTAAATGTCTCTCCTGCTTGAATGTTTATTTCTTTCTCTAGGTTTGAAAATTTTTCTTCTGCAGTTCACTGAACAGGTTCTCTGTGCCTTAGTATATCTCATTTCCATCTTCCATGTCATGGCGTCTTTTTCTGGAACCCCAGAATCCCCGGACATTGTAATCATGCTCATTTATTTTCTTTCTTTCTGGTATTTGAACACAGTGTTTCTGAAGCCATGTGCCCTGCGCCGCTCTCTTTCTTCTGCTTGGTTGAGTCTATTGCTGGTACTGTCTGTTCTTCCTTATTTGATTCACTTTCCAACATTATTTTGTTTGTTTGTTTTTTGAAATCTCAATTTCTTCTTCCTTGTTGCCCACTTTTAGTCCTTACTCTGATTTTCTCATCTGTCTGCTGACATTTCTTTGGTTTGCTTTTCCTTCCCAGGTTATGGACTGACTGCACCTGTCTGCTTGCATCCTCTTTTGCTCACTGGTCATTCTTTCTAGACAACCTTAAAACCTTTCCCAAGCATTTCGCCTAGTCCGGCTTTCATCTTAGTAGCTGGACATTTCTGAGAAGTTGCATTACCTACTGTCTTCATGTGTGCTGTGTTTCTTTTGCAATATGCATATCTGCTGATGTGGACCTGTCTTTTGGATATTTTTTGGAGGAAGATATCTTCTTAAAGTCATCTTTTCTGGAAAGATTGGTTTTCAGTATCACCCAGTTTGGATGAAATGAACAGCTACAGAAGCAGCAACATTAATCCATGTGCAGTATAGAAATAAATTTAGAATCAAGTTCAACCCACTAATACTAATTGGTCTGTCTTAGTTCTTTGGTTGTGAAGAAGCACCAGGACCACAGCAACACTTTAAAAGGAAATTACTTAATTGAGGCTTGCTTACAGTTCCAGAGAGATAGTCCATTACCCTCACAGAGAAGCCTCTTCAAAGCACAACATTCAGAACAATTCCTAAAGCAAGAGTTTTGTTTTTGTTTTTTAAAGGAAGACGAGGGGAGTATTACTGACTCTCCTTCACTGACTCATAGACATAGTCTCTAGCCTGCCATTTACCCAGAAGTAAAATTATTTAATTAATTGAATAAATAGAAGAAACTTGTGTTTGAGAGTGTATCACTCTCTTAGTCACTGTTCTGTTGCTGTGAAGAGACAGCATGAGCATTGCAGCTCTATGAAGGAAAACATTTAACTGGGCTGGCTTACAGTTCAGAGGATTAGTCCGTTATTGTCAAGGCAGGAAACATGGCAGCATGTGGGCCCACATGTTCTACACCTGTACCCAAAAGCAGCAGCCAGAGAGAAACAATGGGCCTGGCGTTTGAAACCCCAAGACCCACTACCTGGGACAAACTTCTGCCAATAAGAACACACCTTCTCCAACAAGGACACACCTCCTAATCCCTGTCAAGTAGTGCCACTCCCTAATGGCAAAGCATTCAAATATACGAGTCTGCGGGGACCACCAGAATTTCCACGTGGCAATGAGGAGCCTGTGGAAAGGATGGAGTGGCAAAACTTCAGGTTGAGCGGCAGGTACTAGAAATAGAAAAAGAGACTCCCTCCATGATACATTGCAATTAATGTAGAGACGAGGCTGGCCTCCAGCTCAGAGCTCTGCCTGCCTCTGCCTCCTGAAGGCTGATATGAAAGGCATGTGCCTCATAGTTTTTAATATTTTTGATGAACTTCTTGAAAGCAAATTTTAAAGTTTTTCACAACCTTGACTTTGATTAACTTTTAAACGTTGCAGACAGTCCGATGGACCATCTTAAAGGCTACTTCCTGGATTCACTACTTTTCAATTGCTCTTGTAGGCAGCTCATAGAAGAGTTTATTTGGGGCTCTGGGCTTTAGAGTAGCAGGCAACTGGAGAAGGACTGAGAACTCACATCTTTACCAACAGGCAGGAGTCTTCTGAAACCTCAAAGCCTGCACCTAGTGGCACCTCCCCTCACAAAGCCACTCCCCCTAATCTTTACCAGACAGAGCCACTCTGCCTAGCACTTACAGCCATGATAAGGTACTGTGAGCCTTCATACTGGATGCTGTGGCTGTGGAGGGGGATCTGGTCTGATCTGATATGATATGCACTTTACCCAGGGTGACTGGCAGATGGCTACAGAGACCTCATGCCCCATGGGCATGGTGAGAGGCAGCAGCAGGTGGCAGCAAGGCAGGAGACACGTAGACTGCTTCTACGTAGAAAGACTTTATTATTATAAAGAACTGTAGAGAGAGGGAGAAAGAGAGAAGAGAGAAGGAGGGGTTGGAGCATGCTCCCTCTGGTAGGTAAAGGGAACGGGAAAACAAAAGATGTCAGGTGGTAGGATTCTTCTTAAATGGAGCTTGACATCAGAGCAGGGCACGATTTCAGAAGCTAGAATGGAATTCTAACAATGCTTCGAACACACAATGGTACAGAGTATTCATTACCACTCTAAAAGGGCAGGGAAGGATTATAATGAGGAAATACTGGGTGAGAAGCAAGACCAAAAATAAGCACGGCAAAGCCCACATCTTGTAGCTCCATGTCTGATGTTAGAGGACTGAGACGGCTCTGTCTTTCCAGCTTTGCTGCCTTTGAGATGCATATCTCTCTCTCAGACTGGTTCTGCTCCCTGTGCGTAGCTCTTTATGGCAGACACCTCACAGCTCTGGGATCTCTTAACACCGTGGGGTCTCAAAGCAATATGGACTTTTCTGTCACCACTTCTACAATGGCCTCTCAGAGCCTTCATGCAAGGCCTGCCCTGTCACATATTACCTGGCCTCAGTGGTGGCTCACTTTAAAGATTCTGCAACCCCTTTGTGGAGGGCCCTGAATAGGTTGGCTACACTGCTGCTATGACACAGTGCCCAGGGCAGCTTGCCTACACTGTTGTCATGACAGGCTTAAGAGGAGCCAGTCAGAAAACAGAACTGAGTTTATTGAAAGGCAACACCAGGTCCCTGGGAAAAAATGTTATAATCAGACACCACCCAGGGAAAGGCTAGCATCTAAGAATCTGACATTCCAAACATTCCAATTCTTATATAAGATCACCAGATGTCCTTGAGCCCAGCACAAGCCTACCTATTTCCTTTTACCAAGACACCCCTAGACAAATGTCAATTGGGGTCCTAAACGCTGGAAATCTCCTCACCCCCAACCCCTATTATGATAAAAACAACAAACAAATAAAACCCTGCCTCACGTGGGCTCAGGACCCTCCATCCTCACCACTATGTTAGACAATTGGACAGGCAGGGAGTCCAAGTCAACTTTCCCCAAAGTTAACAGCCCCGCTCTGGCAGGGTGGGAGTGAATTTGTCCAGTCCCGCTCTGCTGTCCCAGAGTGTAACAGCTCTGCTCCCTTGGTGAAGGCTTCTCTTTGCTTCCACTCTGAAACTCCCTATGCAGGGTTTAACAACTCAGCCCAGCCAGAGAAGGTTCCCTCGGTACTGAGAGTGTTCTAGCTTCGCTACCTCCGCGGTTCTCGGTCCAGGCTCCATCAGGGCTCTGGCGTCAAGAGAGTTATAGGGAGGGAAAGGTCCAAGAGAAGATGGCTGCCTCAGCCCAGGGTGGGAGAGGACAGCCGGGAAGGGTTGGGTTTATATAGGGCTTCTTAGGGGTGGAGCTTTCTAGGGAGGAAGACTTCCAGGGTGGGGATTGGTTAGATTTTATACCTTTTTTAAGCAAGCAAACCAAGAGTCTTATTTGGTTTTGGTTTCAGGGCCGAAGTGTTTCTTTCACTGGCTCTTTTGGGCTCCAATTTCAGGGCCAGGGCTCGATTCCAGGGTGGGTTTTTTTTTTGGTGGTTTTTTTTTTTTTTTTTTGGTGCTGTATCAGAGCCAGGGCACATTTGTTGTTGTTGTTGTGGGTTCAGGGATAAAGTGTTTCTTTCGCTGGCTCAGGTCTTAGATCCAAAGTGGGTTTCTTTCACTGGCTCTGGGTTCAGAGCCAGGGTGGATTTCTTTGGTTGACCACTTTCCCCTCAATAACACCTTTATTCCTGTGTTCCTCATCACTCTAAAGCCAGAAGAATGTGGGTGACCAAGAGCAAGTTTAACTGCTTGGGTGAGCATGGTCTTCTTTAACCTCAACAGCTTTCCTCTGTTGATGCTTTTCAGGAGCAGGAAATTCCCTAGGCATTTTCCTTTCTCAAGTTAGAAGCCTGGCTGGGTGGGTTTTGTCCCACGGACATGTTAATCCTACCTGCAAGAATAAAATCAACGCCACCATTTTGGGCCAAATTTCAAGCAGGCTTGATTTTTATTGGGGTTCACCCAAGAGCTGACCAGAGACTGTCTCCTAAGTTGGGTGCAAAGCCCCCCCAAGACCACCTCTTGGGTCAGAAGGAGTTAGAGGGACTGGGGAGCTAGGGAAGGCCGAGGAGGATCAAGGTGTTCTCAAAAACAAGTCCTGGTCATGGGTTGAGGCGGGTCAGGCTCCAGACAGGCTCCTCAGATACCCTTCTCACAACCCTAAAATCAAACCTCACCTTGATCGTCTTCCTTAGCACAAATTTCGACTGTGGTGTTGGTTTTCACTTCAAAGTGTACATTTTGTGAGGCTTCTCCCAACCCCACTTGCTGTTTTTCATTGTATACCAGCATAGGAATAATAACCACGTTAATACTACATTACAGAGGTAATATTAGATTCTCTTGAAATCTCTACAAAATAAATAACTATTAACCTATTACTTTAAAAGTTAGCCTCAGGCAAATTTTTAGGACAAGGGCAGAAGCAGCCACATTCTTTGCTAAAATATCCCAAGAATGATCTCTAACTAAGTTGCTAGTGTTATTTCCTCTGAAACCTCTTGAACCAAGCTCCATAGTCTGCATGGCTAACCTCAAGTGCTCTCTCTCTCCTGTCTTACTGAGATTTTAACAGTATCAGGAACTTTCTGCTTGTTCTTTTCTGGTATTGAAAAGCATCTCATCAGTAGATCCTGTGGTTATATGTCAGTTTCAGACCTCCTCTGTCACAAAATGGATTTGGTGTGGGATAGTCTTGTACACTGTGAAGATTGGTTTGCTAAAGAGCTGACTGATAGCTAGGTTATTGGAGGATAAGGGGACTCGGGCAGTGGGACTCAGGAGAAGAATGTGTGGTCGGACATTTGCCAGAACAGCATGGAGTAAACTGGACATAAGGTGCTGAGGAGAGGTAATGGGCCACGTGACAGAAAGTAGATTAATATAAGCAGGTTAACTTAAGTTTTAAGAGCTATTCGGAAACAAGCCTAAACTAAGGTCAAGTTTTCAGAGTTAATAAGAATTCACCTTGTCATTATTTGGGAGCTGGTGGGACAGAGAAAGTTCAACCATGTGGATTTCCTGTTCTGAGATGGCTATGTGGTACTGTGACAAAGAAACTTTGGCTCTCATCGTAAAGAAGTGGTTCTCAGGCTTCGTGAAGCTGTGACCCTTTTTTAATATTGTTCCTCATTTTGTGGTAATCCCCAGCCATAAAGTTATTTCATTACTACGTCATAACTGTAATTTTTCTACTGTTACAAGTTGTAATTTAAGTGTCCAATATGAAAGATATCTGATATGTGACTCCTGCCTTTAGCCCCCCCCCCAAAAAGGTTGAGAACCACTGTCTTAAAGGGAATAAGTCATAGTTTATTGTGGAGTCATTTTAAGCATCATGGCCCAGGGACAGTTCCCCATATTCCCACATGAAAGCAGTTTCATGAGATTTTATAGTTTTACAAAACAAAAAGTTATAAATGAAGGCAAATTTAACATAGATCAGCAGTTACATCAGAGAAGTGGGCACTGGGAGATTTAGGAAAATGATCTCCGATGTCATTCCTAGCCTTTGGATTCATGGAAGCTAATGGTCTGCCAAACTACTAGAATCTAAAGGTGTTTAGCTATTAGTCACAGGAGGTAGTTTTGACACAGAGGTGAGCAAGGAACGGCTGTTTTGAAGGGCTTATCAAAGGTAATTTAGCCCAAGATAAATATTTTTTAATTGTTTTGAATGCAGATAGTCCAGAAGGCTCAGGAAATGGCTAAGGAGGTGTGACCTAGTTGGAGTAGGTGTGGCTTTGTCAGGTGGGCTTTGAGGTCTCAGAAGCTCAAGCCAGGCCCAGTGCCTGACTTGCTTGTTGCCTGCTAACACAGATGTGGGACTCTCAGCTCCTTCTCCAGCACCGTGTCTGCCTGCACACCACCATGCTTCCTGCCATGTTCATAGTGAACTAAACCTCTGAACTGTAAGCCAGCCCCAATTAAATATTTTCCTTTGTAAGAGTTGCTGTGGTCATGGTGTCTCTTTAATAGCAGTAGAAACTCCAGCTAAGATGATAAGGTTACTAGCCCAAGATGAAGTAAGTAACCTCTGGGCCTGCAACATTTTTAATCTCTCCACAGAACTCTAATTCTAATCCATCAGACTCTGCAGAGATAGCTTCCTTCCAGGAGTTCTTGTTCATAACTGACTCCTTATGCCATCAGATAATAGTAGGCTGCCATATAGGAAGATTGGCTAGTGGTTTCTAAAGAACACTTTGATGCTTGCTGAAGTAGCAGATAAGACAGCAACCACCAGCCATAAAGCTGAGTAAGAATGCTCAAATCTCCACAGGCCTCCTTGAAGAAGGTACGTCTGTGCTCAGTGAACAGTGAGATCAGCCATCTAGGGACTATGCTATCAAATTATTTTTGTTGTATTTTATTGTGTTTGTTTGAGATAAACCAACCTTCAATCTTCCTGGACATTCTGTTAAGTGTTTGAGGAACACTGACAGAGTTTATTGTTGTTCTTTTTAACTGATGCATAATTTAATATGCAGTGAACTTCACTTTATACTATAGGCACAGCTTGAAACATTTTTCATCCATTCACATGAGCAGCTCCTAGCTCAAGACAGCACCTTAGAGCTGTAGCAAAGGTTCCCCTCCCCCTTCCCAATCATACAGCCTGCTGCCATCCTGACTGCCAGCACCGCTGCTTCCACACCTTGGAGTTTCAGGTATAGGGATTTCTGTAATATCTACTCTTGGTGTCTGATTTCTTTTGTTCATCATTATGTGTGTTAGATCCATTTATAGAAGGAGTAGGACCAAAATAATGGCATTTAAGAGAAAACACACACACACATAGACATACACATATCACACATAGACACATGCGCACACATGCACACAAACACACACATAGACACACACACACAGGCACACACATACACAAACACACACATGCACACATACACACATAGACACATGCACACACACATATACACACATATAAGCACACACATACACATACTCCCACATGCACACAAACACACACAGACACATATACAAACACACACATGCACACACACACACAATATTTGTTCAACCGTTTCTTATAAATATATGTCATCTACACAACTGTTATCCATGACACAAGCTTGTGACCATTGTCACATTCTTGCTGTCTGTTTCTTCATTGTGTAGGCCCAATGGCCTCTGGTAAATAGAGAAACTTCTGAACCATTGGGAGGTGGCACCAGGCAGACCTTAAACTGTTTGTATCACTTCTGAATGTGGAGACAAGCACGTGGAGGTCCCACCCTCAACAAATGGCATTGCAGGAGCATAGCAGGCTGGTCCACAGTGGCCTACTCTCACAGAGACTGGGGAGTGCCTTGGGCTAGACTGGAGGGGCCATGAGGCAGGCACACACCTCAGAGCTGTGTTTTATAAGCAAGTGACACCAGGTAAGACTCTGTGGGCAGGTAGTCATGGGATGATCATGTGACAAGCCCTCAGGCAGCTCACTGCAGTGCCAGTGAGGTAGGAGGGGGCAGCTGGGATCTAATCCTTCATCACTCCTGCCCAGGGGCTAAGCAAGTGATTTGGGGAACTTTGTGGTACAAGAAGGATACTGTTGGACTATAAGGAACCTAAAGGTGTGGGGATCAGAAAGGCATGAGCAAGTGTTTCTCCCTTGGGTTTATGTTACTCCCATACACTCTACTTTTCTCTATCATATGCCCAATAAAATGTGCCTCCCTATCCCAAATTCTCTGAGCCCCAGGTAAAAGATGTGAAGTGTGAGAAGCAATTAGTAGTCTCTACCCTTCATGCCTCGAGCCCTCTGGGATCCAGGGAATTGGGATGAAGGGTTACTTGGCGGAGTCCTGGCCCTGAGGTTGTCAGAGATACATAACTTAAAGATTCAGCGGACTGATAAGGCGGGGCAGTGAGGGATGTGTCCTGGAGTTCCGAAGCCAGCCAGAGAGACTCTCTGAAATTGTCTGTGATTCACAGAAATCTGAAGATTTAATCCTGTTCTGGAACAGGCTGAGCCACTTCAGGGAGGGCTGGGGGCTCCTGATTCAGCAAAACTGGAACCGGTGGAAGCTTGCTGGCCTGCTGTCCCTGGGAGGGGAGTGTTAAGTAGAGATGGCAGAAGTGAGTCCATTAGGTGCAAGGTAGAGGAGGACACTTTGTATCCATAAAAACAAGGATTAAGTTTCTCTCTTTTCCTCACACAGACCACTAGACCAGTCATGTACCTAATTATCTGGCACCAGTTTCCCTGTCCATAAACTGAGATGATATTAGCATGGAGGACATGTGGAGAATCCTGTCAGTGAATCCCAGGTAACAGGCTTGGTATTCACAGCCGATTGGGGATAAGATCCCACCATATAACCTAGGCTGACCTTGGATTCATCCTCCTGCCTCAGCCTTGCCAGTGCAGGGATCGAACCTATATACCATCATTTTTATAATAATCTTTGAGATCCTAAATTAAATGATTGGCTCAGAATACTAAACAAAAACATAGCCGAAATTTACAAAGGAGAAGCCAAAAGTCATTTGCTACTCAGCTGACTCACAGGTGATATTGTAATTACTGTTGAACTTTGACTCACTGCGCTGTGATTTTGGGCAAGCCACTGTCTGAACACCAGCCCACACCTTTAGGCGAGATCCCATAGGCAGAATCAGGTGATGCCTTCTCCAAGTTCTCTCTGGGACAGAGTTTGCATTTGGTCTGTGTTTGTTGTGTTCTGTGTCAAGTCTGTTGTGCTGAACTAAATCAGTAGTGTAAACCTCCTACCACACCTTAAGAGCTGGTAAAAAGCCAGCCCCCTCATAGTGACTAGTGACTACTTCCCCGCCATTCTTACTCAGGATTAGCTCCTGGCTGTAAAGGGAAGGCTCTCTTGTTAAAGCCCATCGTGTTCACATTCCCATATATTGTGTTGTTTCTTTCAAATGCTCGACCTAGGCTACAAAGTCCTTTTGTTACAATACACCTCTTTTCCAAAAGGGAACATGGGTGTGACCATTGCTCTCTTGTTTTTATTTATTTATTTTTATTTTATTGGTGTTTTGTCTATATGGTATGTCTGTGTGTATGTGTTGGATTCTGGAGTCACAGGCAGTTGTGAGCTGCCATGTGGGTGCTGGGAATTGAACCCCGGTCTTCTGGAAGAACAGTCATGCTCGTAACTGCTGAGGCATTTCTCCAGCTCCCAGTTGCTGTTCTTTATACAACACTTTGTACCTGCTTTCTCATTTGTAAAATGAGTGTTAATGGTTTCTACTTCAGAGAATACTCAGAATGTAAACTGGCACATAGCAAGTCTGACCCCCGTTATGTTTTCTGTGGAATGAGGGCGTGCTTTAATATGCTTTGTATAATAGAGCATCTCAAAACAAAAGTGCTTACATCTGTCTCATAAGATTCTAAAATAGCCCTGTTAATCTGTTTTTAAGTAAATCAGGTGAAACTAGGGTTATAAATCTGAGATGTGAGTGTACATTATATACTGGCTGGCTCTCTGTGACCTGCTTTCTGCAACATTTGGAACCGTGTCTGACTCTGACTTGACGCATAATGAATAGGCCACTGCTGTGTTTTACATACTTGGGTACAAAGTGTTGTATAAAGAACATCACCAGTAGGGCCAGATCTGAACAACGAACCTCTTTGGCGTCCTTTAAAATTCTGGTTTGTTTACTTAGTTTTTAAAATACTCTGTTGTGCCCATGTTGGACTCAAAGCTGAGATTCTTCTATCTTAGCTTCCTGAGTGATGGGTTTAGGGGTGTGTGGAACTACCCCTGGCTGCCTTCCAAGCCTCCAAACACAGTAAAAAATCTGTTTGTGTAAACCGATTCTCAAGTATAATTGAACCTAGAATTCCTAGGTGAAAATTATATGTGTACTGCATTTTATAGTATATGCCTATAATCTCAGCTGAGGCTGAGGCAGGAGGATTATGAATTTGGCTACTTAGTGAGATCTTGTCTTTAAAAAACAATTATTTGAAGCTACAACCAATTCCATTTACAAAAGAGCTTACTAGTTTGCAAAGTTTGGTAAGAACTAAATTAACTATTTTATTTTTAGATTTCTTTATCATTTTTACATGTTGTGAAACTAAAACAGGAGTTCTGTGAGAGCTACAGTTATGTTTTAAGTTTAAATTTCTGTGCTGAAAAAGTCAAAAAGTGGCGGCATACCTTAAGTCCCCACATTCTGGAAGCAGAGGCCAGCAGATGACTAAGGTCTTCTCACATGAGGTCCAGGATAGTCAGGGCTACATACCCTGTCTCAAAAAATGAAACAGAACAATGGAGAGAGACGGAGATCGATTAAAAAAAAAAAAATGCCTCTAGCCTGTAAGTCCCACTTTCCTGAGATAATGTCCTGAAATGCTGGGGCTGTTGTTAACAAGTTTTCTCCAGGCTGTTCCAATAGTAGGTATCTCTAACCATTTGGTAAGCTAGATCAAGCTGAAGTGGAAAAGTATAGCAACAGGTTTATTTGAGCAAATCAACTTCTAGGTGAATTCTCCAGTCCCAGACATGGAAGCCTGGAAAGTGGTGCCCTCGAAGAAAACCAGGGAGACTTTAGAGGTTATAGGTGAGGAATGAAGACATGTCTGCCACAAGCCAAGTATGATCAAAAGCTGAGCATTGTAGGTGGGGACTTGGGCAGCTGGCAACTTCAGAGGAGGAAGCTGCCAAAGCTGCCAGGAATTTGGAACTGGGCGTTTGAGGGCCTTTCCTTTGTTTAGAGACTCTGAGGTGGGAGAGAGAGAGAGGGAGAGAGGGGTGGAGGAGGAGGAATGGGACTTTCTGGATCATTCAGGATCAAGCTGGAGGTCCTCACCTAATGAGTTGTTCACGTAAGATAACAAACCTCGTGTTTTCACTTCAGTAAACAGGTCAGTAGAATACAGTAGACCCTAAGATGCTCTACAAAGTGTGGGGTTTTTTGTTTGTTTGTTTTGTTTTTTATTTGTCTTAGAAGAGAGATAAGCCTGAAGACTTTACGTTTGGTGGCAAACTAATACTATAGGAAAAGTTCAAAGTACCAGGAATGAGAAGTTATTAGATGGTTAACCCAAAATAATGGAATAATCTTTATTGTGTTGAATTCTGATAATGCTGCTCTATTGTGTGTCAGCAGCTTAGTCAGGCATGATTTACCCCGTGGGAGAGCCAGTGGGAGACAGGCTCTACAGTGGGAAAGAGAAGGAATGACCAAAGCCTCAATGGAAACTTACTTTCAACAGTGATGTCAGTGCGCAAAAAGTTTAGGGAACACCCACACAAACTAAAACTTTTGTTAAAAGAGGAAGTCCTTCCCAGGTGTTGTGGTGTTGTTAGAATGCTCCACAGGTTGAGGCTCAACTATGATTTGTTAGTAACATTAGTTTTCCGGTCACTAAAGAATTAACTTTAGGGTAGGTGCGGTACACACCCTTAATCCTAGTACTCTGGAAGCAGGTGGATCTCTGGGAGTTCCAGAACAGCCAGAAATACATACAGAGACCCTGTCTCAAAAGCAAAAGCAAAAAACAGCTGTTTATTACAATGCAAAGAAAAATATTTTGTCAAAACCCTTTTTATTTTTGAGGGGAGTGGATTTCTTTGCTGTCACTTAAGACTTCCACTGTTGTCTGGCACAGTGGGAGCATCCCATTTTGAGGGCCTAATCTAAGATTTACTCTTCTCTTAGTTCAGCTCTTCCTAGCCTCTCCCCTCTACCTGAGGAGACAAATGGCATAAATGATCACAGTAAAACAAATACTGTTCAAAATGGAGCCATGACAAATGTCCAGTTATTAAACAAACAAGAGACAAGAGGCGTACCAAAATAGAAAGGAACATTGAAACATGTTGTCTAAACTATATAACCAAGAAAGCAAGCTCAGTCTGCTTCCTTCTAGGCCTGGTCTCCCTGCCCAATACCTACGGCAGTGCTTCTGTCTCTCTGTTCAGTCAAATGCTCCTGGAGCAACCCAGGAGACCCACACAGGTACCCAGCTTCTCTCCATCCGAATTGAATACACATATCTCAATAAGACGACAGTGGCCCACTTTTAGGGCACCCTGAGCCCAATGCATTCCAGACATTATTCAGATCTTAGAATAAATGTTTCAGCTCCTGCAGGCTGCTCCAGCTGGAAACTCCGGCTTGAGAAATGGAACTTGAGCAGAGTGTTTACAGAAAATCCACTTAATAAAAGATGAACTATCTTAAGGTCATTGAACATATTCCTCAAGACCTTCAAAGTACCTGGATGCATACTTTGAATAAACAGGCAATTCGTGACAGATATGACTTCCAAGATATTCAGTCATTACCTTGGTCTATATCATATAGAGAGAATTTCAACATGACCTTAGCAATAAGGACCCTGCTGTGCACAAAGCACAGGCCTCAGTTTCCTTTTATGGTAGTCTATAATTTGCTTAGCATGGCATCAGATTGCCTTGGGACCATTTTTCTCTTCTTTTATCATATGCTAATAACCCTAGTGTGTCATTAAATATCTTTAAATTAATTTTAACTCAGTGCTCTGAACCTCTGCTCTCGATCTTTATTATTCCACAGTAAGGTATAATTTCCAATATTATTGTTTTTAAATCCAGACTGACCCAAGTAACCATGAGACCACTGCTGTACTGTCCTGATACAGCTGTGCTGGGTCAGCGGCATGTGAAGTTCACATTGTTTTAACCTCCATCTTTTTATTTCTTCTGTAATCAGTTGGGCTATGGATAGAGACAGCTCCTAAGTGTGAATGGTGGCTGGGCACTCATGGGGCTTTGGTGCTTTCCTGTTTCCTGCACATAAGTGAATTCACAGAGAGACACCATCATAAAAGGCCTCTGTGCTGGTGACAGCCTGGAAAGCAAAGAGCTCTCCTCAAGCTCTAGACAGAGCAAGCTGCTCTGCTTACAGGCACAGGGATGATGCTCCTTGTCTTGGCCAGCATGAGTAGCTGATGTTGGCTTAAGGCTGTTGCTCTGTCTTGCTACAGTTTTCTGTCTTCTGAATTGGATATAGTAAATTGTTAGTCAAGAATAAAAACCACTACCACAGTTTAAAGCCAAATTTGAAGCAAGTTTTAATTAAATATTGGCCAGATTGATGAACTCTCTGGCCAAGTCCATCTCTGGGTTTTCAGAAAATGGCCACTACTCACACCTTGCAGAAGCTTTAAAAGGTAACCCTACAAGGCCACTGTATTTCCCACCATGTCCAATCAGGGGCAAGTATATATCCTGACATACTTCCTACCCACCTACCACCACCACTCCACATCCAATCAGGGGTGAGCATACATCCTGATGTATTTCCTGCCCCCTCCCACCCTAGACCTCCCACCCATATGTGATCAAGCACATCCAGGTCATGTGCAGATGAGTCAAACAAACTTGTTTAGAGCAAAGAAAACATAAATAGCCTCCAGCATTTAGCTTACTTCCTCACAGATCTCAACCATAGAACTCCTCCAGTCACCTGACTCAAAGCAAGGGATTGGCTGAATCTCCTCGAAGGAAAGCTTCAACCCTACAATTAATCCTAACAACCCCTCACTGCACTGCCCTATGATATGGTCCTCTTTCCTTGCAATGAATATTAAAGATCATGTTCAATTACAGCTGTGCTCTTAATAATAAAAAAATTTTGAATCATGCATTTGTCTGTAGATAAATCATGCAAATGAATCTAAGTAACTGCTGGCTTTGCATGGAGACACCCCTCATTGCTTGGTGTTAATCCCCCTCCCCAAATTGTCCACAAACTAAATACGGAGAAAATGATTCTGTTTCCCAGTTTAAGGTAAATGGCAGGTAGGGACCAGCTGCATGTCCATCCTGTCCTCTGGGTTCGATGCCCTGACTGTTTTCTAGTCTATGTATCTTATTTCTCCTGATCAGTGCATTCACATATCTCTGTCATTTTCTTCTGTCTGTACATCGGGTGTCTCAGGCAACCTGCCAGAAATGTCAGATGGAATGAGTGGACAAAAGTGACTTTGTGACCTGTGTAATTAAACTGCCATTCTGTCTTCGTTTTCAAAACGTATCTGCTAAGGAGAATTAAAGCACACGATTCTGAAGAGTTCCAGGAATTAAGGAAAATGGGATTTTTATGCATGGAAGGACAGAGCTGCTAAGGAAGACTTTGCTCTCCAGCCATGTAACCTTTGTGTTCATAATCATTCTGTTTCTTAGAGAACCTGTCAGGGAATTTTAGGGTTGAACAGTGTGGGAGGAGGTAGTATAGATTCAGGACTGTGTGTCAACATGATTTAGTAACTTTACCTTTGAACCATTCTTTTGTTCTAACTCTTCAAGGGCAGGGACCTTGGTTTGTTCTTTTCTTCCTCCCAAGAGCTTAGAAGTAGGTAACTATTGCATGTCCTAAGCACTAAAGCCATCAGTTGAACCACCCATCTGTTTCCCTCCTTCCTCTCAAGCTGGGCATGGGAACCTTTGTTCACAAAGATGCAAAGGAAGGACTGTCTCCTTGAGCCCTCAAGTAGATCATGGAACACGTGGAGGCAAGCTCTGCCTCTCGGGTGCTGAGCAGGTTGGGACCTCCAGTTCTTGGAGCTGCACCAGGGGAAGCAAAGTAATTAAACTGCCACCCTGTCAAACTTTTCCACAGGTGCGGCCCATCTTGCAGCAGGGCGGAAGACACTCCTCTCTTGGGAATCAGCTCACAGCTTAAGAGCTGAGCAGGACCTCACCCTTCAGTGGATCTTCAGGGCAGGTCATCTGTGTGACTGCTCACCATGTGGAGGGCCCAGACTAGAGTCATTCATTCTCAAGTCAGGTGCCTTCTTTAACAAGAATGACAAGATGAAGTACAGGGACAAAGCCAAGGACAGCCTGACAGACCTTACTTCTTGCACTGTTTACGAGCCAGCTCCAAGTCCTTGCTTGGCAAAGGGCTTCTTGGAGTGGCCTTGAGCATTTTTTCGATCCTCTGCCTCCACCTAAGTGCTGGGATTACAATAGTGTGCCACCTCACCTGGCCAAACTTGATAGTCTGATTTCAATTTTTTTTTTTTTTTTTAAATAAGACTAGGGTTGTGGCTCTATTGGTATAGTGTTTGCCTAGCTTGCATGAGGCCCTGGGTTTGATCTCCCCAGCATTGAATAAAGTGGCTGGAGGCCAGCCTGGCTACATAAGATCCTCAAAACATTTAATTAGGAAAGAAATGAAGCCTATTGCTCCGGTGCTTTCTCTTGTATATGGCAAGGCAATTAAAAGCAATGCCCCACTCTCTCATAAAGGAAGGAAGGAGAAGTGATTCTCCCTGTCCTGTCCTACCCCCACCTCCCAAGTCTGAGTTGCAAGACCGTGAGTACACTGCAGCTGCATCTCTCAGAGATGCCCTGAGTTCTGCATCCTCAGAGAGATGGTTTGCATGGGGAGGAGCTGGGCAGGGGAATCTGGCACCTCCAGAGGAGGAAGAACATGAGCAGGAATTACAGGTAGAGGAAAGAGAGTTTCCCACCTTGCGTACACTCACTCACTGCTCTATGTGATCCAGGAATGAACTTCAGTCTTCCCGTATCAAGATGTAGGTAACGATCCAGGGCTGGGTGGGACTTAGTGGGAAGTCTTTGTCCCATGAATGTTCATTTCTCCATTTTCTTTCATCATCGGGTCTATTAGCTGACTAATAGGACAACAGCCACCTTGTTGCTGTAAACTGGGCAGCTCTACAGGAAAAGGCAAAACCGGTTCCACTTATTTGAGAGCTGCTCCTTAATCCTGAAGTTCATCTTTATCTGGGAGGGGGAGGGAGAAGAGGATAGAACAGCAAGAAAGAAAGCTTTGTGAGAACCCTGGGCATGTCAATGTCAGGCTGCTGGCTTACCACATACTCCCGGATTCTTCTCTGGATTCTCTTTCTTGTTCTGCCTCACAGATGCCTCTTCCTCTCCCGGGGCAAAGGTGGTGTTTGCCATAGTTCTGCCCCCAGCCCTGTTGGTATTTCCTGGTGACTGTTCATCTCTGTGGCTTTAACAGCTATCCACTTGCTTCCGAGCCCCAGACCTTCCTTTCTGCATGCTCCCTCCTCTGAGCTCCAGGCCGTTCAACCAGCAGCTTGCAGACTGAACTCAGGCTTGCTCTTTGGCAGCCCCCACTTCCCATTGAATCGCGCTCAGTTTGCAGGCAGGGTCCATGCATTTGAGTCACTTGGGACCTATTATAGAATCCAACCTACAATAGATGTTCAGTAAATATTGAATAACTGCTTGGTGTAACAAACTGTCAACTGATGGAGACAATAATCAGAGACCAATTAAATGGGAACAACAGGCAAAGGCTTGCCAGGGAGACAGCCACCATCAGATCAGCCTGTGTTTATTCAGAGATTGCACGGCCCTTGTAGAAGTAAGACAGCTCTATGGTGGGGCAAAGGGAGCTTCACTGTGCCCTGACTGAGGCTGTTGAGGAACCTGCTGGAATCTTGGCTTCTGATGTGGTTGGCCAAGGTATATATTTGGCTCTGTCTGGTTGGTCTGCAGTTGAAAAGGAGGTACAAATCAGGAAAGCTGTTAGATCTTGGTAATTAGGCCCTTAACCATTTGGGGGCAGTAAGTACAGGCATTATCATTTGGCTTTCTGAACAAATGATCCAAAATAACTACCATCTACAGCTTGTCTAGAATTTAGATAACATGTTGACATTCTGGCCCACTACTTAGGTAGCCGATCAACTTCTGGGCTGATGACTTTAGGCTGGTTTCCCATGCCAGCTACTGTGGACAGTAGGTTAACTCCTGGCACCGTGGACTTACTGAGTGGGTAGAGGTGACTTGCTGAGTTAGGTTGCTGCAGATTTCAAATCATAGTTCTTTTTCTGTAAAGAATCTGACCATTGTCTGTTTGTACATGCCATCTCTCAACCTAACATCTATTGAGCCAATTTGCATGGTGATTTCTAAATATAAATATGTAAATGCAGTGCCTCATTTCCCATAATACCTCTCTGGGGAATTATTATTTACCTTTTTATTGTTGTGACAAAATATGTGATGATGCGGCTAAAGAGAGGTTTGTCCTGGCTCACAGTCTGAGAGGAAGGTTTGACATGGCAGAAGGAAGGCACAGGTGGTGGAAGTGGGAGGTGGCTGTCACTTCTGTCCAGAGTTGGGAAGGAAGGAGGCAAATGCTGCTGTTCATACCCCCCCCCCTTTTAAAATTCAGTCTAGGACCTCAGTTTACCGGATGGTTCTGTCCACATCCAGGATAAGCCTTCACTCTTCACTTAAAATCTCCCTAGAAACCCCCTCATGGGCATGCCTAGAATTGTGTCCTCTAGGGATTCCAAATTCAGTCAAATTAAAAATTACCTGTCATGGTTATGTATTGAGAAACCCAAATAAATTTGGCCTTGAAACCTAGATAATAAGTTAACACAAAATAGCCATCCTATATCCTAAAGCAAACCCAACTTGATCTGTAAACAAATTGTGACAACCTGACTCTAAGTCTGTAATCAAGTAACTTGATCTTAGCTAATCACAGCAGCTGAACTTTCAGCCAATCAAATACACCTATGCATGGAGCTTAGGATATGGCTTAGTGGGTAAAGGTGCCTGCCACCAAGTCTAAAGACCTGAGTTCAATCCTGGGACCCACAAGGTGTAACACCTATTTGTGCACATGTGTATGCACACACACACATACACACACACACACACACACAGAGAGAGAGAGAGAGAGAGAGAGAGAGAGAGAGAGAGAGAGAGAGAGAGAATCAACAAGTACATGTAAAATATTGTTTAAAATGTGATCATATAAAGTAAGTGACATATGCAGCCAATGCCCTCCTTTGTGTGCATATGTGGGGGAGTGGGGTGTTTGTAACACATATATAAAATATGTACATGACTGGGGGCTCATGTGGATCTATATTCATGTATGTGTGTGCATAAGCATGTGGAGGCTAGAGATTAACTCCAAATCTCTTACTCATTCTTTGTAAGAAAAGTTTTTGAGATGGGGGTATCTCGCTTTACCCAAAGAATGCTGATTCACTAAACTCTCTGACCAGTTAGCTCTAGGAATCCACTTCTCTGGTCCTTCAATTTTGGTATTACAGATGCATGCTGCCATGCCTAGCTTCTCTGTGAATGCTGGAGCCCTAAACCCAGCTTCTCAGACTTGTAGGGTAGCACTTTACTTTCTGACTGAACCTAAATCCCAAGTCAGGTCTTTCTGTATGTCATTTCCTACTCTCTGCCTGTAAGCATAAATCTCTGGTGGGAGGAAGACATCCTGGAACATTTTGATCTGGAATGCTGCCTGGTTCTAGCATCTTTTTTTCTAGCATACTTTGTTAAATTTAGCTGGTCTCAATTTTTACTTTGTGTGTGTCTATGTGTGTCCGTGTGTCCGTGTGTGCGCGCGCGTGTGCGTGTGCATGTGCGTGTGCGTGTGTGTGTGTGTGTGTGTGTGTGTGTCTGTCTGTCTGTGTGTGTGTCCATGTGTGCCTATGCAGAGGCCAGAGCAGAACATTGGCTGCCCTCCTCTATCACTTTCCACATTATTGTCCGGAAACAGGGTTCTCCATTGAGCCAGAGCTCATCATTTCTGCTGGAACGTCTGACCAGTGAGGTCAGCTGCCTTTGCTCCTTGAATGCTGGGGTCACAGGCATACACAGCCACGTCCATTTACCTGTGTGCGAAGGGTTCACACTTAGGCCCTGTGCTTGCAGAGCACACTGAGCCATTTGCTGTTTTTGAAACAGGAGCTCACGTAGCCCGGAGCGGCCTGGGCTGCTGAGCTCTCAGCTCTGGGATTACAGGTGTGAATCACCACAGCTGAGGTTGAACGTTCCTCTCCTGCTTGACCCTGATCATTTTCCCCCTCAGTGTCATAATATCCCAAGTGTTTTTCTTCTCCAGGCCGAAAAGTGACCTCACTGAGAATTCACTGAGGACCGTTCCCCACCCCAGGGCTGTCATTTCCTCATATCGTGGTCATCCTGTCTCAACTCCTTCCCACAACACGACCTGCCACTCTTTCTTCATCTTTGCATCTTTACCTTTAAGCCTCTTGACTTATCTCATCTTAGTCACCAAGCGTGACCTGAGTTGTCAGCAAGAAAACCCTGTCATGCACCCATCTAGCTCTCTTAGCAGTAATTAGTTTGGGATTATGGCATTGGGTATTTCAAAATACTTTTCAACATTTTCTAAGTTGTTTAAAATTTAAAATGTATAGTAATAAATGTATATGTGCACAGCACATTAATATATATATATTTTAAAATCCCTTGAACATTGATTTTTAGTCTTTAAAGGTAGCTGTTACCAGCCAGACATAATGGTTCTACACACCTTTAGTCCCAGGACTCAGGAGGTCAAGGCAGGTGAACAGTGTGAGTTCAAGGACAACCTGGCCTACAGAATGAGTTCCAGGACAGTCAAGCTTGTTACACAGAGAAACACTATCTTAAGGAACAACACACACACATACACACACAAAAGGTAACTGTCACCTATCTATTAACCCTTCCCCCACTAGATAAAGTTTGGAATTGAAGTCCAGGTCAGATTACATGCATATTAGTGTAGTAATCAGAGCCTTAATGATGAAATTCCTCTAAAATTAAGTAGTTATTGTTATTTTGGAAAGTCTCCAAAAATTACAAGCTAATAAAAAATCATGTCCCAGTGAGTGGTACTGTTGCTGTGTTGGGTGTGACACTGATTTTGTGTCATCTGGCCTCGGCTCCATTATCCAGTTGTTTGGTGACATAGTGGTTAACATTTAAAATAGTACTTGAAGGAGAACATTGTCTTTTCCAGTGAGCACAGGCTTCATTCATGTAGCCATTGAAGATCCTAGAAAAGACTATTGTATCCTTGAGAAATCTATTTGTACAAAAGCTAGGGACTCAAGAATGAGGCCTCAACTTGTCCCTGGTCTCCATCCTACTGTCTTGTCCTGCAGATTTTGAATATGCCATGCTTTGCTGTCTGTCTGTCTGTCCAGCGACTAATGCACTCAGCAGCAAGGTCCAGATGTGCAGACAAATATCACACTGATCACAGAGAGATAAAGAGTTGATCTATGAAAACTTTGCCTGCCTCCTGCCCCGGACCTATTCTTCACTAAACCATGCTAAAGATTTGCTACCACGCACATTTGTTTGCTTGTGTGGTGCTAGAACCCAGCGCCTCCTGACGTACTAGACAAACACATTACCCCTTAGCTGATGCCCAAGTCCCTTGTTTATATTTGTTGACCTAGGAATTTTACTTTAGCAAGTAACCCTCGACTTGTGTGTAATGCAATTCATATCACCCTTCAGACTGTGTATGGACAAGTTTCAACCCTTCCCTCTTACGAAGAATGTGCTGTCAATCCAGAAGAGATGGGTTTGTTTGATACATCCTGGCAGCATGCCTGTGCTAAGCCTGTGGGGTGAGGCAGAGCCAGTTTCTGCGGAAGTACAAAGCTTATACACCTTGGAGAACAGTTTTCAGAGGAATAAAATTTAAATACTCACTTTTGTGAATGTTCTGTGATATACAAATTATCAATGATAAAGAATGATACCCTCAGGCCATAAATATGCCGTATAAGAGCCTTGAACCATAAGTTTTCCTAGTCTCAAAAAGATCCAGGTTCCGGCTCTGTGCTTTTGGGATAGAAAATGGTTTGTGCTTGGGTTGGTTCCTGATACATCAGAGAGAGAAGGCTTTTTTTTTGGGGGGGGTGGCAGGAGTCCTGGATCCTGCTGCTTCAGAAGGACAGGCCCCTCTGCTATCATTGGTCTCCCCATGTCACACCAGTCTTCTGGACACCACTGTCCACATACTGCAAATCACTGCTTATTTTCAGGGTGCCTGTGGCATTTGTAAATAGCAGCCCTGTCTGCTATCTTCAAGCCTCTATGCACCTAGAAGGTTTCAGTCTTTTAAGGAGAGCATTCCTGGCTCTATAGGATGGCAAAGCAGCGGCTTCATGGTGCCTACTTCTCTCCGTTATCTTCTCCACATGCCTGCCTACCATCTCCGCATGCCTTCCTGCCATTTCTTCATTTGTAAAGATGTTGGGTGTTGGCATCTCATTTGGAGATCATTGATACCTACTCCCACCTCATGGCTATTTCTCCCCCACCCCCATTCTCAAGTAAGATCCGATATTTTCTTCAGTTTCTCCATAGTAGCACTCACATAGGCTGAATTACACACAGTAAACTTTCTGAAGGAGTTAGAACAAGTTATTTTTTTTTATATAACAACCAAAACCAAGTCACTTTAAATTATTTGCTTGTTTTTTGATTTTTCATGGCTAAAGACTGAAATCAGAGTCCCAGGCATGCTGGTACATAATACTCTACCTGTGAGATACATCCCCAGCCCTTAAATTTGCTTAAAAATTTTAATTATGTCTTATTATTTTTAGTTGGGAGGGGACAATGTGTGTTACAGAATTATCAGAACAGCGCAGCTTTTCAAAATCAGGTTTCCCTTTCTACATTGTGGGTACCAGGGATGGATCCCTAGGTCTGTGGCAGGTGTCTCTACCCACTGAGCCATCTCACCAGCCCTCTATTATACTTTAATCACCTTATCACAACCACTTTTGGGAATTCTTTCTAGACTCTTCTCACTCCTGACTCGAACCCTTGCCAAACCACCCGTACATCCCCCCTCAGTGTTCTCATCCTTTTCCCAATAGTCAGTAGATAAGCGCAATTTAAGTGTATATATATATATATATATATATATATATATATATATATATATATATATAAAGTCACCCCAAGCCATTACAGAAAACCACTGTTTTGTCCTCTGCATTTGAATGACCAGAAGCCATATAAATAAGGAAACAGGGAAGACACTGACCTGGATGGAACAAAGTAACAATCAAGAAGTCATCCTTGGAACTAAGTTTTATTTAAGGAAAGGAAGCTGGTCCTGGGGTGGGAAGCCATGCGGTGGATGCCAGCTTGTGCAGACAGCACTCCAGACAGCCTCTGTTCCTATACAATGCCATCCTGTGGCAGGGTCTCTACCTTGAGCTTTTCTAGTTCTTCACCACTGGATCCTATAGGGCACCGCTGGTACCGAGCACGGGGAGTCTTTGTCTGGGGAGAGTAGCAATAATACCAGAGACTGCAGAGGCCATAGATGATGATGAGCAGGGCGGCCGCCAAGGCCAGGTGCCAACAGAAGAAGATGGTTAGGAATGCATGGTCCATAGGGTCCTCTGACCGCCAGGGCTGCCCGGTGAAAGGCACATACATCTCACAGATCTGCAACATCCAGCTGCTAAACACCAGCGCTAGCCAACTCTTGAGGAGCCAGATTTGAGGATGATTAGGAGCCCAGACCTCCACAGTGAGCAGCAGAGCAAGCAAGAAGGAAGGTATCATTAACAAAAGATGCACTCGGATCTCCAAGGAGTTTTTGTTTTCAATGTGGGTTGCCATCAGCAATACCAGCACATAGAAGGACAGTGCTTCCACTGCGCGTTCCAGCTTCACACCCCAACGTGCCAGGTGTGATTGGCTCACCATGTCCACTATGCCACTGAGGACAAAGAACCCAAACATGGTAACATGCTGCCAGTTGTCCTTGAAAATAAATGGCAGCCGAGGGTCCTTCCAGTTTATCATCTGCAGACGATTTACCCCTATGGGGTAGAAGTATTCACCAACAATGCCTAAGGTGGGGATGACTACCTTCGCCAGTGCCTCATACGATACCTGCCGAAATAGTCTGTGTCCCTGAAGCTTCCTTAGGAGCATGGGGTGCCTGAGGACCCTCTGTTCCTGCAGCAGAGCCAACGATGTTAGCACCGAGTAGTAGACTGCAAAGGCAAGGAAGCCTATGCCTGGCAACAGGTGTCCCTCAAAGGTTCCCATGATTTCTGTGTCTCTTGAGTAAGGCAGAACCAGAGCCAGCAGAGGAGGTACACCTTCACTGGCTCTCCTCAAATGCCTCAGATTCGCAGGGCTTCCAGCAGCCTGGCCCTGCCACCCACATGCAAGAATATCTTCATCACAGGTGTCTGAGCCACTCCCAGGGCAGGGCCTCTAAGCAATGGGGTTTTAGTCATCTTTAGGGTGCTCTTGACTGAAGTTTGATGGGGCTGAGATTTCAGCTTCTGTACCATGGGACTTGTATTGCACACCTGGTTCCAGCCCCCTGAAGCTGTGGGTGCAGTGGGGGTTGATAAAGGATTTTAACAGAGATGGCTAGTGCCAGGTATAGTATAACTTTTTAATTGTCCCAACAGAGAGAATGGAGCAATGGCTCAGTGGATAAGAGGTTTTTTTCTGCTCTTACCCAGGTCCTGAGTTTGATCCCTAGCACCTACCTGGGGCAGTTCACAACTGCCTGTAACTTCATTTCCAGGGAAGCTGACATTCTCTTCTGGTCTTTTAGGGCACTCCCAAACAGGTATACACACATATGCATAGTTAAATCTATGGACAACTTTATGAGAAACAACTTCATTGTTTAAGACCCATTCCTTGCTGCTTTATTGTTGAATCCTATGCTGAGGAAGACAGAATGGAGTTTTGTTCCCATGGAGTTGTTCATATTATTTACTTCAAATGACTCTTTCATACTTTCCCACAGAAATGACTTAAGGAGGTGAGATTAGTTTTGCTCATAGGTTTCAGAGGGTTCAGTCCGCTGTGGTGGGGTATCAGGGCTGAGAGGCTCAGATCTCAGTAGCAGGAGTATGCAGCAGATGCTGTCCCCATTACAATGAACCAGGGAGCAAATAAATTGTAAGGAACATGGTGGAACCTTCCAAGGCTTGCCCTCTACTTTTGACAGCTAAGTAAACCTCTTAAAAGTTCCACAGTCTACTAATATGTCAAGCAGGGAGCAAATGTTCAAACTACAAGCCTGGGAGAGACAGTGGGGTCAATCACAACTGTGTTGCTATAACAAACGCAAACATATGGAAGGATCACCCTCAAATGAGAGACTTGGAGGTACCTGTTACAGGTGCTGAGGTGTATGTAGTTTTTGATAGGAAGGGACTGCTTGGAACCATTCTTTTCTATACTACGAATATATATTACTTTCATTGGTTAATAAAAGCTGACAGGCTGGTAGCCAGGAAGAAGTTAGGTGGAAAATCCAAACTGAGGATGATGAGAAGAAGAAGGGTGAAGTCAGAAGAGACACCAGCCAGGCACTGGGCAAGCGGGATGTCTAGAAGATGAGATAACAAGCCATGAGCCACATGGCAAAGCATAAATAGAAATATGGGTTAACTAAGTGTAAGAGTTAGCGAGTAACAAGCCTGAGCTATCAACTGATCATTTATAATATTAAGCCTCCGAGTCAATTATTTATGAAGCAGTTGCCACGTATTTGGGAACAGATGGACAGGAGAGAAATGTCTGATAACGAATGGTTTTCCAATGTGTGGCTGAAATATCCACATAAAACCTGACAAAGCTTTAAAAAGGATTCTAGACACACAAGAACAAAGTCAAGCTTCTTGCTAGCTTCTCCTTCTCCAGTGGGCTCTGTTTGTTGTTGGCGACCAAAGGCATGACTCCTTTAAGAGATGACTTTCTCGCTCAGTGTGAGGGGCAAAAAAAACCAGCTGGCTCTTTTAAGAGGTCCTACTACCAAACACTTATATGGGCCACATGCTACTCAGTGGCAGCATGGACCTAGAAACTTCCCAGAGTTGGGGTTGTAAACATGGTTCCCAGTAAACATGTCTCTACCATGAAACTAGACTCTCAGGGAATGGAAAGGGAAGAGCCAGTGCTAGCATGCTATGATTTAAGTTACACACTTTTTTTTTTTTTTTTTTTTTTTTTTATTTATTTTTTTTTTTTTTTGCTCACACAGACATAAAGGTTACAGATGCCTGGTAAGAATAGATTGAGATAAAACAAGCCTCTAAAGAGGTCACAGTGTGTTTTAAAAATATATGTAGGCTTGGGAGAAGAGAATGAATATATACAGTCTTTAATTTAAAAAAATATATATATAGTTCTTAAAAAGCCCTTAAAATAGAATAATAAAAAATTTAATGGGCCACATAATGATGAAAAGTGTGCAGAGTATGGATATTGTATATTATTGTGTTGTCTTCAAATTTTTTGATTACTAATGAACAAGTGATAACTGCTAAGAGACTTCTGACTATGAAAGTTGCTAGATTAAACGAACCTAAATTCTTGACTTCAAATTTTAAGTCAAAAGACACATTATTTTAGGAAAGAGGTTCTGCTTTTATTTCTACAGGAAATGAGAAGCTCTGGATTCATTCTGGGTTAAGAAAAATCAGGTTTGATTGAGGAGGATCCCCCTGACTGCCATCCAGGCTGTTCTTTATTTCTCCACTGTGGCCAGTACTAAGCTAATGCCTGAACATAAAACAAACTGACAGTTTCTGGCTTCACTGTGTACCACACCAGTTCTTACAGTCTAGAGCTCACGTCTAGTCTGAGCTTGACCACATATTTTCTCACGTCCACCCTCCAGCCCTGCACCCCCTCCCCAATAAAACAAAATTGAAGAGATAAGTGGGGGGAAAAGAGGAAAAATTTAAGATTTTCATGATGGAAGCTGCAGTGTGGCACAGTGAGTCATGCAGTAAACTCCTTTGTCCATGTATCTTTACTTGCAAATGTTCCAAGGAGTCACTCATTGGTCTGTCCCCGGGCTTCTACCACACTATCAATGCTGGGCCCTCACTGGGCCTCTTCTTGTATATCCTATTGTGTTGCAACTCTGTGTTGTGGAAATCCTGCAGCTTTTGGTGTTTGTGTAAGGTTCCTTCACATGCTCCCTTAGATCATCTATGGGATAAATGTTGAGGTGGGTCAAGTCATAACTCTTGTTCTGGGCCTGAGCTATTGCAGGGTTAGTCCGCCCACCAACTGTCCCCACATTCTCACCACCAGGGTGAGCTCTCCAGCGTTGCCCTGGCTAATTCACCTCTTGCAACAATGAATAAGGAGTAGGACCAGTTCTCCTGCTTTCACACTCTCAGGTTCAGCTCTTCCACACCTACATCATCAGGGCCAGCTCTACTGTGTTGCCCAGGTGAGGTACAGGGGCCATTCTCCCAAGGGCCGCAGCTGCTGAGGGTCAGGGACAGCTCTCCTGCTCTTATGACCCCATGACCAGCTCCTCTGCCTGTCTCAGGCATTGATGGGCAGGAGGCTGGGGATGAGGGCGGGGGCATCTCTCCTCTGCCATGCTGCCACATGTCAAATGAGTAATGGAAACAGTTCTCTCATGTTCACGCTTTGGAGCTGGCTCACCCCTACCTTTGCTAAAGGGGTTGTTATCTCTAGTGTGCTGCCTTGAGGTGTAGGGCCTGCTCTCCTAAGTGTTGAAGCTGATGGGTGGCATGACCACATTTTAATAGCTCTTGGTGCCTGTGTACTCTTAGACAGTCTTAATGTCTTACAGGGTTCCCTCAGCTCCTACCCAGAGGGAAGAGCGGTGGGTTTGCCCTTGCTCGAGGGTCTGTTTTGATGCTGCTATAACAGTAGGTCTGCTTCTCAGGGCAAACTGTTCAGCCCTTGCTGCTGCTGGCACTGATCCTGCATCTGACACCCTCAACACCTCCAGAAAAGCCACAAACAATGGAACTGCAGCCTTCCTGCTCTGGTCTGGCCTAGAGTGTCACCATCCCACTGTACCTACAAGACCACTCTTGCTGCTAGCTGTGCTGAGTTTTCTGAGTCTGGGGTTCCACGGACAATGGGCTCAGCATCTCTTCCTGCTTGTTTTTTTTTTTTTTTTTTAATTTTTAGACTTTATTTGTTTTTATTTTATGTATATGTGTTTTGCCTGCATGTAAGTCTGTGTGCATGCCTATATCCATGAAAGATAGAAGAGGGCATTGGATGCCCTGGAGTTACAGATGGTTGTGAGACACCATGTGGGTTCTGGGTCCTCTGGAGGAGCAATTGGTAACTAATCAATCTCTCCAGCTCTCTTGCTTGGTTTTCGATCTCTGTCAACAATGACAAGGAACTGATGAATCAGCCTCTTGTCTCACCAAAGAAGAGACACCCAGAATGTTGTGTGAGCCCCAGTTTTGTAGTACTGGCTACCTAAAGTCAGCCACAGGCACTCCCTTCTCCACACTCTGCAGACCTGATGCCATGGTGGGTCAGGCTGATGGTGGGCCTCCCAAGTTTTCTTAAAGAAGAGTTTCCAGGCTTCTCTGGCCCTTGTCAGGGACCCTCAAGGTATCAATTGTCTCTGAGCCCTAACTATTAGCCAAGTTCAGGTTATATGAGCCCTAACTATTAGCCAAGTTCAGGTTATATGAGCCCTAACTATTAGCCAAGTTCAGGTTATATTTCCAAGTCATCGTTCAGCCTCACACAATGGGAGGAAGTGCTTTGTTGATGCAGTTGTGTCCAGAATGGGGTCAGCATCCCAGGACCTCTCCTGAATCTAAGGAACACTCACCTCACAGGCAGGGGGCAAGCAGCATTTAGTTCTTAACGCAGCTGAACAGGTCAGCACCTCCCCCAGAGTTCCTAAGTTGCTCCGTGTTCCAGGTGATCCCTTTAATACATTCCCATGATGCTTTAAGTAGTCAGAAGTCATTGCTGGGTTTTACAGTTAAAGACACCAGCTGAGTCCTACAGTTCTGCTCTCGGCCTCCGTGCTGTGGGGTGGTGTGTGTTTTCTTTCTCTTTCCTTCCTGCCCTTGGTTCTGTAGTGAACAGGATTTTTTTTTCTCCTTCACTTCTAAACTTAGAACTGATCCAGCTTGACATCTTCAGCCTTCTGTGGCTTCTTGGGAATCCTACAATTTGGAGGTCTTTTTGGACGTTAGTCAGCGCTTGTCCCTGCTCTGCTCAAAGGGGCACTGATGCTGTCAACAGTCTTTTTTTCTAGAATGAATACAGCCCACTTCTCTCTCTCTCTCTCTCTCTCTCTCTCTCTCTCTCTCTCTCTCTCTCTCTCTCTCTCTCTCTCTCTCTCTCTCTCTCTGTGTGTGTGTGTGTGTGTGTGTGTGCTTGTGTGTGCCATAGAAAGAGAGAGAGAAAGAGAGAGTCGGACAGGTAGAGACAGACACACATAGAAAGAGAGACTTGTGAAATATGAGAGGGTTCTATATACAGATTGGGGTGTGCTCTTGCCCCTTATAACTGCATTTGATCTTCCCTAGAGGTTCATAGTCTGTGTGATCGTTGATTTTTGTTAACGTGACACAAACCTAGACATATATGGGAAGAAGACCCTCAGCTAAGAAAAGGCTTCCATCTAGATTGCCTGTAGGCAAGTTTGTAGGGTGTCTTCTTGATTAAAGATTGATGTGGGAGGCCCAGACAACAGGGGAAGTACCACCCCTGATCAGGTGGTCCTAAGTTGTAGAAGAAAACCAGCTGAGCACAAAATGGGCTAGTCAGTAAGCAACATCACTCATGGCTTCCACTTCAGGCTTCTGCCTTACCTTCCTTCAGATGGATTGGGAGATGAAGCTGAAATAAACCCTTTTCTCCCCAAGTTGCTTTGGGTTATGGGCTTTTAAAAAAATAATTGCAATAGAAATTCTTAAGATGCCCTGCCTGACTATAAGAACCTTAACACGGTACCCCACATTATGATACATAAAGCTATATCCTCACCTAACACTATGTATAAAAATGGACTGTAAACCTCTAGAGGAAATTAAGAATAAACTGAGAAAGAAATAAGTAGTTAGGAGAAGAAAATGGAAAAAATTACATCATGTAGATATGAATGAACTTCCTAAGGCTTCAAAAGTTCAATTCATATGGGAAAATGATCAATTAGTTTAATGAACTTGGATTCATAAGATAATAAGATGTCTATGAAGAACACTGTGACGACATCGGTTGGCAGCGGTGAAGTAAAAGAGATACTGTGGTACCCAAAGCCAGCACAGTATCAAGGTGACTCTAGCATGGTGGCTCTCAACCTTCTTAGTACTGTGACCCCTTAATGTCACCCTTCATGTTGGGGTGACCCCCAAATATAATATTATCTCCATGCTTCTTTATAGCTGTAATCTTGCTTCTGTTATGAATCATAAAGGTGACCTGTATGAAAGGGCCATTTGACTCCCAAAAGAGGCAACAATCCACAGGTCGAGAACCACTCACTGTTTTAGATGATACACAAAATTCCTATAGTATAGTAGGAAAGAATCCTTAGCATGGCCACTGACTCTCAGTATACAGAAAGAGTTGTTCTACACATTGAAGCTGTTGACTTAGTTCCTGATGAGTCAGAGCTAACTTCATTATCTATTCTGTTGCAAAAAATAACCAGGAATAGGAATCATCCCTTCTTTATAACACACATCTGATCCTATATGAGTTTGCCAGCGCCTCTAGCACAATGTCATGATGAAATTAATAAATTATTAATAGGAAAAGTGCTAGAGACCTCAGAGTTTCATTGAAAACATAAGGCCAATAGAAAAGATTTAAAAAAGGATTTCTTCATCACTTGGCATCAAGCCAAATAAATTGTAAAAAGTTGTCCCACCTGTTCCTTCTATAAATAAACACTATTACTGATGAAAAGTAATACTAAAGATATACATAGAAATAAAATTTAGAAGATGGATTTATTTCTGTTTACAGAATTTGGAAAATTAAAATATGTACATCATATAATAGATATGTTTTCAGGATTTCAATGGGCAATTTCTTTGAGCTTTGAAAAAGCTGATTCTGTAATTATGCATTGGTAGAAGTTACAGCCATCATGGGAATACATGTACAAATTAAGACTGATAATGTTCCATGATATGTCTTTAATAAAATGACACAGTTTTTTGCTTACTACAATATAAAGCATATTGCAGGTAGGTATGTCACACAATCCAACAGGACAAGCAGTCATAGAAAAATCAATTCCAACTCTAAAGGGTATGCTAAATAAACAGAAAGGAGTAACAAAAACCCCCAGAGGTAGACTACATAATGCTTTGTTAACTTTGAATTTTCTCAATGCTAATGAGAAAGGAACAACAGCTGCTGAAAGGCATTGGACCATAGAAAAAACAGCTGAACTAAATCAGCCTGTTTACTTCAGAGATGTACTAACCTCTGAATGGAAGCCAGGGTATGTGCTACGTTGGGGAAGGGGTTTTGCTTTTGTTTCCACAGGTGAAGAAAAGTTATGGATACCATCAAAATTAATAAAGACTCGATTTGAACCAAAGAAGCTTCTTGATAAGAAGAAACCATGGCTCATCCACCCCTGTGACAATATTTTAATTTGTAAGAAAACTCACCAAACAAGGGTTGGGGCAGAATTTTGTTTTTGTCTTTCAGAAAATTAGATATATCCACCTTCAAGAAGTCAAAAGACCCTGGATGTCTAAACTTCTAAATCAGAAGGGAAGGCTTTCCAGGAAAAATTTACAAGCAAAGGAATATCAGATCTGTTTGTACCAATATACTCTACATGGTAAAAATCTCACTACCTAACATCTATAGCTCTTTATTTCTAAAAAAAACATTCAAGTTCTGGTTCAATTATAAATTAAATCTGGTTTAGGAGTGGGAGTGTGGCTCTCTCCTTCTCTAGACCCAAGCATGATTATTGAAGGAAAATGCAAAATCTGTATATCATATCAGGGGAGCCACCTAACATGGACAAAAGAATAACCAAAATTAGGAACTATTTTATTGCTACCAAATCTTATAATATATAAATTTTACCTCAAAATTTATAAGATTATATATGTATATATCTTAAACTTTTTGTCATGATATTAATGATTAGATAGAGTACTAATTAATTATAGAAAAAGGGCTTTATCTAGATTTCTGTACATTGTTTTGGCTTTGAATCTCTTATCAGTTTTTTGCAGTGAACTATGATGATGTCTAACTGCTCCCCTTGAAAGGTCTAAAAGGAAAATGGGGCCCCACAATGATGATTCCACATGGATTATGACAATTCCACTAGCTGACAAACATCAACCTAAGATTGGATTTGGACTACAAACTTCTCAGGACAATTTCCAGGCAGCTCGCTGAGATGAACCAGCTTCACAGACTACTCTAGCCAGGACTTCAGACAAACCCTGCCCTTTCCCATTATGCAGAGATTGGACAACAAATGATACAGCTACTCATTTCAGGACTTGACAATTATCAAATTTTTTCTTTTCAGGATCCCCTAAAGATGCCGTTACTCTAAGACAGCAGGAAATAAATTTAAGAACACAATCCCCACATTTTCAAGAGGTGGGGTGTATAGATTTCCGTCTTTCAATGGGCTATGGGTGATTGTTATTATTTGAGGTGATTGATTACATGCTCTTATTGGTTATGGTTGGGGGGAAAAAGGCTGAATAAGGGAGATTAAATTCAGCATTCTTGTTTGAAAAAAGAAAGAAGAAAAAACAGGATACAGATATGATAGGATAAAGGGGTAGATTATTGAATCTGCTAAAAAAAAAAAAGGAAGATACATGTGGTGTAATATAAGGGCAGATCATTGAATCTACTTTTTAAAAAAACAATTACTATTTTAAAATATTTTACATTGGATTGAATTTTTATATTATATACAAATTGTGTATATTGATTCAAAGTTGAGAATAATTTTGTTATTGTACATTTATTTCTATGCTGTTCAAGGTATTGTACCTATACAGATCATCTAACAATGTAATACAAATTACTAGTCCTTTAAAGTTATTATTACCAACTAATTAAGATATAAAGAAATGCAAGTCAGTAGTTAGCCATTACAATCAAACTTATATTAGATATGTTTTCAAGATCAGATATGTTTTAGATAAACAGATCATCTTTTAATAGAATATGGCATCTAATATATTTTAATAACATGGGTTCTTTTTATTTTTATGACATTGAGACTCCTGGCAGCACCAATCTACTTCAGAGAAGATGATGGGCACTGATGAAACTCCATATAGAGTTGACTTTTTGTGACAAAAGTTATCCACTGAACAAGAAAGTGCCCTTGCCTTGACTGCCAACAGTATGATATTCAAAGTGGACAAGCAGGAGACACAAAAAAAAAATTGCTGAATCTTGCTGGGACAAGGAAGGAAGGTCTTTAGGAATATCCTGCTTCACAGAGAAGTCTGTCAGAAATGCTAGACCTGTAGGCTGAAGACAGATGCTTCAACACTGCAGAGGAATCTTGGGTGACTATTCAGGTAGCCAGATGTTTTCTTTTTCACACTTTTTGGAAGTCATTTGCTTGCATGTCCTGTTTACTTAGTTAACATTATTTCCTACTTGAGTCTCTGAGGGAGTTGAAGATGAGATAGTTATAGTTTTCTAGTGATTGTTTTATAAAAGAAACTCACTTAGAGGTTAAAGTGTTTAAGTTTGAGAGATATCAAAAGATAGTTTTAAGTTGGCAATACAAGTTAGAAAGTGAATTAGGTACAATCCTTCAGACTCACCAAAATAGGATAAATAATGAATTTGCCATTTGTTTCTGGACTGAACATTAACGATGTAATTGTTGTTTGTGTGTATTGTGTATAGTTATTGTACTTATTGTATATAGTTTTTCTTATATTAGTTGTAACATTCCTTTTTATTTTTGACACAAAAGGGGATATGTGGTGATATATATTTAGTAAAATTAGTCTGGAATATCAGAGAGTCAGCCACAGACCCAAGCCACGAAGGTCAGGGAATAATGACCCACAACCTTAATCCTAGCTTTGGGGATGTGGAAGAGGAAGTTAAGAGAGCTGGGCAGAAGAAGAGAAGAGTTTTTCAATTTTCCCTGACACTTCTTTGGTTGGCTAAAGAGAGAGATATTTGGAATAGGAGGACTTTGTGGAGACAGGCCTGAGGAGCTGTGGGTGAGAAGTGGCTGAGTTTGTTTCTCTATCTCTCTGGTATTCCAGCTTTTTCCCCAACCTCCAGGTTTTCATTATACACCAAGTAGAATTTGTGCAATAAACTGTGATTGTTTTAATTAAGAGTGGCTTCAGAAGTCTCATATATTCGAAAGCTTACTCATCAAGGAGGGGCACCATTTGAAAAGGATTAGGAGGCGTGTCCTTGTTGGATTAGGTATTGACTTGTTGGAGGAAATGTGTCACTGCAGGTGGGCTTTGAAGTTCAATAGCCCACAGCAGTTCCAGTGCCTCTCTGTCTCTCTCAGCCTGCAGATCATGATGTAGCTCTCAACTACATCTTCAGTACCGTGCCTGCCGTGCCTGCCGCCACACTCCCAGAAATGATGATAATGAACTGAGCCTCTGAAACGGTAAGCAAGCCCCCAGTTAAATGTTTTTTCTTATAGAAGTTGCCATGATTATGGTGTCTCCTCACCACAACTGAACAGTGACCAACATGGCAACTTCAATAGGAAAAAAAATGGTAAGAGGCTAGAGATGGATCAGTGGTTCACAGTGCTTACTGATTTTTCAAAGAACTCAGGTTCAGCTTCTAAGCACAGATATGGTATCTAACAACCATCTGTAACTCCAGTTCCAGAAGATCTGATACCTTCTCTTGTGCTCTGCACACACCTGTACTCATGTGATATATGGCATACTCTCAGGCACAGACACTTACACATTAAAAAAAAAAAAAAAAAAGTATTTTAAAAAGTGGGCAAGCCATAAACAGGCAAACAGATGAGGAATTTAAGCTGATAAGCACAGGAAAAGATACTAAAGAATTAAAAAGATACAAATAACACAGCATTTGCGTGTTTTAACCGGGCTCTGTTGGAAAGCCAGCAGACACTAAGCTGTGAGGGCTTAGTTTCAAGGACGTCATTCCACATCACTAAAGCTTAAGTGGTTGGGAAAAGGATTAGGAGGTACAGCCTTGTTGGAGTGAGTTGGTGGAAAGGAGCCTGGCTCTCCTGGGTGGAAGTCAGTCCTTCTTGGGCATCACCTCTGCCATATAATCCTTTCTCCACAGAAAATGCCCCTCCAGGCCCATAAGGGAACACAGAGATGTTCGCTGCCCAAGTTTCAGTGAGTCTTAAGAGACTTAAGATAGTGGTCAGACATTCTGAACAAGACGTTTACAGCATAGTGGGATGTTAAAAACTGAGAAAAGAAGAAGCAATACAGTATACAGGCACATAACCAACAATACACATTTTGCCAAGAAGAACACATTCAAAAATAACTATTATTGTAATAAAATAGCTACCTTTGGATGGAGAATGAAAGCAAGGCTATAGGCAAAGAATGTAGGTAGACTTTTCTATACTGTCTGCCTGCTCCCCAATAACTGCAAAGAGGCTTAATATTACTTATAAATGCTTGGCCAGTAGCTCAGGTTTATTATTAGCTAACTCTTTTATTTTAAATTATCCCGCTTATGTTAAATACATTAGGCACGTGTATGAAAGTGTCATATTAAAACCCATTGTGTATAACGGACACATACTGAGAAGGATATTCTGTCTTGACCTGTTTTTCTGGGATTAATGGTGTGTAGCAACCAGCAGCAAGGACATTTTAGAAAGAGGAGCAGGAGCAGGAACTGAGGGGAGGACCCTGCTGCAGTGTGATCACTCAGGGAGGGGGTGGTCACAGGCTGAGCTGGTGCTTCAGTTTCAGAGTGCCTGTGGCCCACCCCTGCTACCATGTCTGGGCTGTGTCGGCACATGAGCCTATTCCAGGTAGCCTGGTGCCCTCAGCTGTTGGGAGAAGGAAGATGCTCTTTCAAATTAGTTCTCAAAATAGTGATTCCAAATAGACTGCTGGACAGATCGTGGGGCATAAAACACATGAGGAAAAAATACAGACAAACAAACAAAAGCAGAGGCAGAATGGACAGAAGCTGTGGACCAACAGCAATATCATGTCCCAAGTGTCCCAGCTGCTATGCTTAATCAACACAGGCGAAGTGATGCTGACGGTATCCATGGAGACAAAGGCTGAATTTACACTTTTATGTAAGGATATGGAAAATCTGAAAGCAGCATTGGACATTTGTTTAAAATGAGCTATCTACTGGAAATCCTGTTGAAGAGAGGGATTGTACCAATCAGAGGGGTCAGGGTCATCACAAGGGAACCCACAGAAACAACTAATCTGAGCTCAGAGGAGCTAGGAGATTCTGGACCAACAAACAGACAGGGAGCCTGCATGGGACCGACCTGCCCTCTCTCTACATATGTGGGACAGTTGCGTAGCTTGGTCTATCTGTGGAACTCCTACAGTGGGAGCGGGGCCTGTCCCTAAGCTTGAGCTGGCTCTTGGGAAGCTATTCCCCATTCTGGGTTGCCTCGGCCCAGACTTAATACAAGGGAGGAGCTTAGTTTCGCCTCAATTTAATATACTGTATTTTGTTGACACCCATGGGAGGGCTGCCCTCTCTGAATAGAAACAAAGGAGGTGGGGGCAGAGAGGAGGTGGGGATTGGAGCCAGAAGGAAAGAGGGGGGAAACTGAGGTAGGGGTGGAAAATAAATGAAAAAAAAATTAATAAAAAATGAGCTACCTAGATATAGCACTGCAGACAGTACAGTAGCGAACTAAGAATTCAATAGAAGAGTTACCAATGGGCAAAGGGAACCATTCAGATCACAGACCAAAGAGGCTTAAAGATGAGCAGGTGACTCAGCACCTGCGGGTCTGGGCCCCTGCAGTCTCCAGGATGCACGAGTGTGTGCATGTGGAGGTGCTAGGAGGGTCCACGCATGGGGAGAAGAGCTCCAGGGCCTCCCCCCGCACCCCCAGTCGGGCTCAAACAGGGAAGCTCCGCCCGACCTCTCGGTTCTGCGAAGCACACCTGTGCCCTCTAGTGGGCGGATTTGGAACTGCTCTGAAGTTCGGGACTGCCGTAGAGGGACCAAGTCCCTGATGTAGA
Organism: Phyllotis vaccarum; assembly: GCA_033318265.1. Taxonomy (NCBI): domain Eukaryota; kingdom Metazoa; phylum Chordata; class Mammalia; order Rodentia; family Cricetidae; genus Phyllotis; species Phyllotis vaccarum. The sequence goes on from JARWLC010000002.1 coordinate 187,202,001, forward strand.
TGGGGGGCGCGGGGCGTGAGCAGCGAGGCGAGGGTAGACCTGGAAGAGTGGGCATGTGTGGGCCTCGGTGGTCACCTCTATCCTCTCCACTGCCCTGTCCCTCTGTCTTCCCAGTCCTCTCCTTCCACACAGCCAGCTCCTTGGGCTTTCCATCCTTGGGTGGGTTGGGGCACAAAATTTCTAAGTTGTTTGACTTATCTAGAAATTTGCTACGTCTAAGAAAGATACTGAATGCCCACAAAGACTTGTAAGGAAATAATGGAAGCGGGATGTGGAGGGACTGTAGTTAATATTTAAAACTGATTTTAAGAGTGTGTAGATGCATGCCTCTCCCTTGTGGAGCGCTGGGTTCCTCCCCAAATCTGGAAAACCAGCAAACAAAAGCCACCTCCAAACCATCAGCTTCTATCGGCCCTTCAAAAGGCAAAGGCGAGGAGATAAGAGAGAAAAGGAAGAGAAATCTGATTTTCAAAATGCACACACACACACACACACACACACACACACACATACACACACACCATAAATCATATTTTAGAGGTATAATTGTGCCTGAAGGCCTTCAGTGGCTTTTAATCCTAGAGTATAATTCCACGTTCTTTCTCTGCCCACAGAGCCCGTTCCCACCGTGCCCCATCTAACTGCTGCCACATTGGCTTTCTTGCTGTTCCTCGGCACGACCCGCACCTTCTTCTCTCGGGATGGCCAGAATGCCATTGCTCGGCTGCCTACCTTAGCGTGGGTATTTCCCCTTCAGGAGAGCCGTCCTGGGCTACTATCTTTAAGAATCTTGCATGTTTATTTGATTTTTATTCTTGTCTGCTGTCCATCTGTACTCTAGCCTGGTCCTGAACTCCCAATCCTCCCCCCTCAGCCTCCTGAGTGTTGTGAACGTAGGTGTGACCATCACTCACTCCAGAATTTTCTGTCTTTCAATTTCTTGTCAATATTGCAATCCCATCTTTTACAAGTATAGGTTTTTCTTTTCCTTCTCCTACTGCATCTGAGCTTTAAAAGAATGCCGAATAATGATGATCATGGTGAGCATTCCTTACTGGTAGCTGATGTTTATAGAAAGAATCCGAGAGCTTCTTGGGAAGTGGAGGTAACAGGATCAGGAGTTCAAGGCCAGCCTCAGCTGCATAGGGAGCTGAGGCCAGCCTGGGCTACATGAGACCGTTTCCTTGGATTACTTTACATTCCCAGTTTCTTCTAGCCAAACTGGTCTATTTAAATGCTCTTTCATTGGGTGTCCGTTATATGTTTTTAGGAAGTTTTCTCTAGATGTTCAAGTTGGATATCACAGAGTCATACATTCTTATAATTATTTATCTTTCTTTTGTATCTGGTATTATACTGTTCTTCTGATCTCTAATATTATTTGTATTATATATCTTTCATTGTTTACTTATGAGTTGCCTACTTACATTATTAAAAAACTAGCTTTGGGCTGAGCCCGGTGGTGTCAACCTGTTAGCCCAGCTACCTGAGAGGCCGAGCAAACCAAAAGCAGAAGTCCATTTTTCTCTACAAGCTCCAGGCCAGCCTGGACAACTTCCTGAAGCCCCACCTCAAAAATAAAAACACAGGGCTGGAGTGATGGCTCAGGGGTTAAGAGCACTGGATGCCCTTCCAGAGGACCCAGGTTCAATTCCTACATGGCAGCTCATACTTGTCTGTAACTCCAGTTCCAGGGGACCTGACACCTTCGCACAGACATACATGCAGATAAAACATGAATATACATGAAATGAAAATAAATTATTAAAAATAAAATAAAATGAAAACAATAAAACCTAAAGGTAAAGTAGGCTTTATAGAATTCATTTTTGCCTGTATGTGCAAGGCTTTGGGTCCAGTCCCCACCACCAAAAGGAAAATAACTGGCATGGAACAGCCCCATTTCCCAGCAAGACTGGGATATACACTTAGGTATACACCCTGAGATCCGAGACTCATGGAGCTGCTTGTATGCTCATGTTCATGGTGGCAAACATGGGAGCAGTACTCCCCCTGCTGTTGTGAAGAAACTCAGAGCTTCGTGGGTGCTAGTTAAGTGATTTGCTACTAAACTACATCTGGGGGAGACAAGTACAGAAACTAGCTTAATGACCCCTGACTCCACACACCAAATATACATTTTTGCCTATGTTCCTTACCTGTACACACCGGTGGGGATATGTTTCATATTTAATAAAAATCAGTCTGAAATATCAGAGAGATCTACCGACAATCAATCCAGGAGGATCAGAGAGTGGTAACTCACATCTTTAATCCCAGCACATCGAATATCCAGGAGTGGTGACCTATGCCCTTAATCCCAGCACATCTGAGTTTGAGGCCAGCCTAGATTACAGAGGGAGTTCCAGGCTCCCAGGCAGGCAGTGGTGATGCCAGGCCTTTAATCCCATAACTCCAGAAACAGAGGAGATCTTTCTGTGATTCAATGAGTTCAAGGATAACTACCAAACAGTAATAGCCCATGCCTTTAATCTTAACCTAGATGTGAAACAACTGGGCAAGATGGTGTTTAAGGCAGACATAGAAAGAGCAGACAGTAGAAGCCAGGAGGAGCGAGGCTGAGGAAGCTGGAAGACAGCTGGGTGAGATCTGACTGTGGTTTTAACTCTCTGATGTCTCTGTCTTTCCCAGAGATCTGGCTCTGAGTTTCCTTTATTCGTGCAACACACACTTCTTTCTGAACAATACATGTTGCAACCTGATGGCAGCCCAAGACCCGAGCTGCAAGATGCTCACACATCTCTCTGAACAAAGAAATGTGTTTCTTCTGCCCTTGATCACCTTCAACTTAAACAGATTTTATACAAATTGTATTCTCCTTATGTCCAGTAAGAGAAAAGAAAGGCCAGTCTGTCCTGAACTGATTTGGGGTACATGCACAATAAAGCAAAACTGAACTTTAAGGGAGGGTCCTGTATTGCAAATCCTAATTGGTCTTAATAATAAAAACCCAGAGCCAGATACCAGAGTAAATGCTGAAAGATCAGAGAGACAAAGGAGCCAGCCATAGCCGCTTCTCATCTACCCAACTCCCTGAAAGGGCGGGGGCTCCTGTCTCCTCCAGCCTTACATTCCTCTCTCCAACCAGCCATATCACTTCCTGTCTCCACCTCCCAAGTACTGGGATCAAAGGCAGGAGATTGTAAGTGCTGAAATTAAAGGCATGAGCCTGCACCTCCTGACTCTGTTTCTCTTTTAAACTGGGTCAATCTCATGTAGCCCAGGTGGCCTTGAACTTCTGATCTTCCTGCTTCCTCTTACCAAGTGCTGAGATTAGAGGTGTGTGTCACCACTGCCTGGCCTCTGTGGTTAACTAGTGGCTGGCTCTACCCTCTGATCTCCAGGCAAGCTTTATTTGTTAGAGCATAAACAAAATAGCACCACAGGGTCCCCTCTTGATAATGTATAACGTATGTGTTCGTGTGTATAATTATAACGTATAGTTGGGTGTGCCTTGTATAATTTGGGTGTGCACATGATTAAAAATAAGTGCTTTTTTGGAAAGGATAGAGAACAGTAGAAAAATGATTATATGGCCTAATCAGCCAATTTAAGTAGAGAACCACTTAAACGACACTTCTTAGTAGTCAGCCCCTCCATCCTTTAGACCCATAAAAAGAGAACCCAGGCAGTAACCTGGGGCCTTTGCGCATCCTCACTTCTACGACTAGCTGTCAGTCTTTACAAACCTATTCCTTACTATCCTATACTATTTGCTTTGCTTTGAATGAAGTATTCTTGCTACTTTTCAACATGTATGTGCCTTCATTTTGTTTATTCAAGAACATGGAAACACAGGGCTGGAGGGATGGCTCAGAGGTTAAGAACTGCTGCTCTTCCAAATGTCCTGAGTTCAATTCCCAGCAACCACATGGTGGCTCACAACCATCTATAATTTGATCTGGTGCCCTCTTCTGGCATGTGAGCATTCTTGCAGACAGAATACTGTATACATAATACATAAATCTAAAAACAAAAGGAAAGACACGGAAGCACTTGGCCCATGGCCCAGAGGAAAACAAAAGGTGCTGAGCCTTCAGAAGAAAGGTAAGGAACAAGAAATAGCTGGGAGTACAGTTTCGTGGTAAAGTGTTGGTCTGATGTGTGTGAGACCCTACGGCAGCAACACACACACACACTACACACATACCACAAACACATACACTGCACACAAACACACACACACACTACACACATACCACAAACACATACACTGCACACAAACACACACACACACTACACACATACCACAAACACATACACTGCACAGACACACACACACATACACTACACACATACCACAGACACACACACACATACACTACACACATACCACAGACACACACACACACATACACTACACACATACCACAAACACACACATGCACACACTCACACAGAGTATTTTGACCCAATTATTGTAAAGAGGGAAAATGAGAATATATCAACACAACAATTTTCTGTGTTCAGAGGGCCCCATGTTTTAGTTATAAAGAGCCAATGGGACAGCTCGGTGGATAGAGGCCCGTGTCTCTAACTTGTTGACCTGAGTTTGATCCTGGAGACCCACATAATAGAAAGAGAGAACTGAATCCCACAAATTCCCTCTGATCTCAGTGCACAAGCACTGGTGCCCACACATGATAGATAGATAGATAGATAGATAGATAGATAGATAGATAGATAGATAGATAGATAGATAGATGTATTTTTAAATTTACAAGATAAGCTATAAGTGGGGGGCATGGTGTGAGTGCACATGAAAGAGTGGGACCTCAAGACCATGAGAGCTTAAAGGTCCAAGACCAACCTGAGTAGCATGGCAGATCTTTTTTTAAAGCCTCATAAAAATCACATCAAAATAAAGACGGCTTCTTAAGTATCAATAAGAAGACAGCAACAATTGACAGGAAGACAGGAAAAGAAGATGACAGAACCAAAATGTGAGTGAACAGACACCTAAACTCTAAGCCATGGTCATCGGAGAAATGCTACGGAGCTATAGTGAAGCAGGCGTCCACATCATTAGACCGGAAGTCGAGCATGCCAAGAGCCACTGATAGGCTTTATTGCTTTGGAGAAAAGCTGAGCAGAAACTTGTAGCACAGAAGCCAGGCGTGCATGGCAAATCTGCAGCACAAGCCGGCTCTGCATCTTTGTAGAAACCACGAGCATGCACACACAGAAGGTGATGCCTATCAGAATGTCTCCAGGAACCTGGTTCACAATAAAGACAAATAGAACCGTCTAAGGCTCGTCAACAGGAGGAGAGAAGAACCTGCAGCTTTCTGCTTTTGTTTTCATGATGGCCTCACTATGTGGTTGAGACTAGCCTCAAATTCTTTATCCTCCCGAGGGGTGGGATCTCAGCAGGTATGCGCCACCATAAGCCAACCGTGTATGTGAAGTAGGACTGTGCTCACAAGTGATGCTAATACTCTATCTGGGTGTGGTGACAGGAGCCTATAATCCCAGCACTGGAGAGGAAGAGGCAGGAAGGGCAGGAATTTTAGGTCATCATTAGCCCAGATAGCCGTTCTGTAGTTCAGAGATGCTCGCTCGGGGTTGGAGACAAAGGTTTCAGGGAAGGAGGGTTCCCTGGGCCTTATCAGTGAGGAAGCCAGCACTGGCTGGTGGGTGGATTATTCCATAGGCCTTAATATAGCTCTGAATTATCGCAGACCACTTTTTCTCCCTTCCTTCCCTAAAGAAAGGCCTCCCACTCCGTTTTTCTTCCTTCCAGCCTCTATTCTTATCTTACAAGCCTGTGATCGCCCTGTGTATCCATATTTATGTTCTGTTTCTTCCACCCTGAAGTTCACATATACACTTTTAGAGTCAAGTGTTCCTAACAGAAGCATGCTGTCCCAGCTGGGGAGAGTTTGTAGTACAAACCCACACCTGTCCTGTTGGCTCTAATCTTTAAGGCCCCGCCCCCACCCCATTCTCTCCCTTTTTGCCATGAAGGAAGACTCTGTACAAAAAGCTTTGAGCCAATATTTAGGTTCATTTTGTTACATTTTCATGAGTATAGAATCAAAAGGTATAAGCATCCAGACTCATCCTATATCACATTACATTTTGCCAAGAGTCTTTCTGATCACATTTTTTTCTGGGCATACATCAGTGCCTCCCACCACAGCCCAGCCAGGTGGACAAAAAAGAGTTCCTTTAAAACTCCTAACTGCTTAGACTTCAAGAATGTATCCCCAAATGCATGCAATATCTGTATAGGAGAACCCCATTATTGTTGCAGGGAGGGGAACCCACTGTCTGATCCCAAAGGAGCCTCCTCAGGCTCTCAAACCCAGTGCCTACCCCTCCTCATAAGCGGCCACCAAGAAGTCACAAGGTCATATTTGTCAACTTGGGGTGGGTTAGGCTTTTGGGCCCTGGGCTGTTTCTCAAGGCCTCAACCCTCCAGGCGGGCGAGCCTTACAGCCTAATAACCCATATGCCATTGGCTTCTCCCAGCTGCACACAGGGCCCTTTCCCCTTCCCCAGGCCTACCTTGGAACACACACAATGGGGAGGACTCACAACATCCTTTCCCACAGAGAGACTGGAATTTGGGGACCAAGTGTGAATTGAGGAAATAGGAAGGGGTGGTGGGACTGAAAATTGGTGAGGAGCAGAGAGAGGAAATGAAGACCTGGAAGAGCCAGAGGCTGAGGGACAGGATTGTCTGGAATGTTCCCTGCACCAGGCTGTGGGATTGGAGGAACAGGATGCTGAGTGGGGGGGAGAAGATCTTCCCCAAGGCAGGGGCACTTCCCGGAGGGTACTGCCATACTGAGCCTTGGGAGGTGTACCCCCCCATCAGGCCCAGGTCCCCGAGGACAGTGTCAAAAGGAAATACCTCAAAGGAAGCACCAAGCAGGTGCTAGGGATGGAAGAGTCTGGAGACCCACCGAGAAATTTTATTTTTCTGGGGCTGAAGATTGAACTTAGGATCTCACAGATCCAAATAAGCACAAGTTTTATCACTGGGCAGCAAGACTCCACCTCTGTAGGAAAAAAATGTTTATTTGGAGACAGGATGTCACTGTGTAGTCCAGGCTGGTCTCAAACTCTGGATCATATGGTCTGAGCATCCTTGGTACTGGGAATCTCGGCTGTGCAACCCATTCTGTGCTTGTGATTTGGTGTTTTGCTACATCTCACAAGAACGCTGGTCTTGGCTTCAGCAGCCCATGCTCCGGTCTTCAGGGAGCTACAGCTTTCAGTCTCCTTTGGCTGATTGACTCTCCTCTGGGTCACAGCATACACCAGGGAGGCTAGGGCCTCACTTAGAGTGAGTGGAGCATTTGGAAGAATTGGTAGCAGTTCCCCAGGGCAGTGGGAAGGGCTGGTGTCTCACACTTACCGAAAAGAAGCCTAGACAATATGATTAGGAAATCTAGAGTGTGGCCAGGGATGGGGACATAGCTTACTGGGTAAAGAAAGCTCTCATTGTTCAAGCATGGGAACCTGACCTTGGTCTCCAGAATCTGTGGGAAAGCCAGAGGACATGGGGACATTTGTAGTCCTGTTAAGGTTGGAGGCAGAGTCTTAGGTCTCAGTCTTAAGAAGAAAAGAAAACTTTATTTCACTAGTGGGTCCCATTGTATTAGGAACAGTGGGCCCCGATTTACAAATGAGCGAAGTTTTTATAGAGCAGGAGGTAGAGGGTCTGGGATGTGTTACCAAAAGGTGTGTGGGTAACCACGGTAACCACATAATCTGGCAGACAAAGCCTTTCCGGCTCAAACAGATACTAAATTTAGATCTTATCACAATAGACAAGCAATGCTCTGAGATCTTGTCATGTGGTGAGGGGCACTATCTGGGAAGTCCTTGGGAAGTTCTTCTCACTTCACAGTCCCAGTGCTGGGGAGGCAGAGGCAGACAGATCTCAGTGTCTCCTTGGCCTAATCATTGAATCTCAGGTCAGCAAGAGATCATGTCCCCAAAACCAAGAACTGGGAGAGAACATGGCTAGAATGTGTAAACCCCTAAATTCAATTCCCATCACAGAAATGAAAAAAAGTAGATGGTATTTGATAAACAAGGAGGCTCAAGGTTGTCCTCTGGTATCATCCAGCAGTGCTGGAACTGAGTGTTCTGGGGGATTTTTTTTTTCTCTTTAGCGTTTTCTTTTATAAAACAAGATGTGAGAGGCTCAGAGGTTAAAAACACTAACTGCTCTCCCAGGGCTCCTGAGTTCAATTTCCAGCAACCACATGGTGCCTCACAAGCATCTGTAATGAGATTTGATGCCCTTTTCTGGCCTGAAGGCACACATGCAGGCAGAACACTGTATACATAACAAATAAATAAACCTTTAAAAAAGAGAGAGAGATGTGAAGTTTTTTCTGTCTTCGAAAAAATTTAGTTGATCAAATAAAGTGTATGTTAGCTAATACTGGTTTCTTTATTTTTTTATAACAACTTTTTGTCAACCTGAAATACATATACATATATCATACTTCATATATACATTATATGTGTGTATATATGTATAGCACACACTACTGAGGGGCACTTTTACACATACACAAAAAATTGGTCTTTTAGTGTTGTCTCTCACTTTATAGAAGGTAAATATTTGATTGTAGTTAAGACTTTTGAATGGTGAAGAAGCCTGTGGACCCCTAAAAATCCATTCTAAAGCGATTATTTCAATTTCAGAAGAAAATGCATCCACAAAGCTGTCTGTTTCCTTGTTTACAATGCCCTACACAGAACAACATCCTAAATGTGCATCTGTGAATTATTAGAACATATTTGCATATTTACACGATGGCATATTTTGCAGCCATTAGAAATTATGTTCAGCCTTAGTTAGGGTAGAAAAATATTTCTTATGCAGGGCACCAAACCCAGAAGTCATTAAGGAAAGCTGACAGATTATGACACCATAAATACTAAAAAATCTTGTCCTTGAAGGACACCATAAACAAAGTAAAAATATGAGTGACGAACTGAGCTAAAATTTGCAAGAGGAACATATCAAGCTATGTAACTCTGTTGTCTCTCTCTATCATACTTTTTTTCAATGTCTGTCTTCGAATCACCACCCTGGGAAAGAAAAGGATACTGGCTGAACAACAGCTAGGGGCTCCTGGAGAGAAAGAGCTTACCATGTTTTCCCTCAAGCCAGGCAAGAATCTCGAGTCAATCTTTTTGGAGGAAAAAAAAAAAAAAAAAGAGTATTTTTCTGGGAGCTGACTTCTGATAAATCAAGGTTTACCTGGGTGGGTTTGACCAGGCGTGTGTGCTAACAGCTAGCAAGTAGGATGAACCATCTCTACCTCTGGAGAGGAAGAGAAGCAGACAAAGAGGTATGAATCAGGAAGCCCCAAAGCTAGGTGAAGACAGGAGCAAAACAGAGGAGACAGAATTATGGGAAGAGAAGCCCCCACAGGCACCCACCCTGCAGCAAGATATTATTCTTCTGATGGTCTTGTGGGTTTTCAGCCTGTACCTTTCAGAGATCTTTGGGGACTTAGATGTTACTTGAGGAGTCATAGCTGTAATTTTTCTGGCAGTTAAAATTTCCCCCAGGAGTTAGTAACATTCTGGTCTGTGTGTTTCTTGTCTATACTGTGTTCTAGAACCAACAGAGTCAGCCAGAGTCAAAGCTTTGGCAAATGCTGCCCCTTCCTTTCTGGTTTTGGTTTTTCTTTTATCTTTTTTGTTTCTGAGACAGAGTCTTTCTGGCCTGGTACTCTCTTTGTAGCCCATGATGGCCTTGAACTTACAACAGTCCTCTTATGTTGGCCTCCCTGGTATGGGAATTCTAGCAAGTACCACCTCACCTGACTCTTGATTTGCTGGTTTTGATTCTGCCTGCTTCTTGGGGCAGGCAGTTCATCCAATTAAATTTGACTGATAGACTGTGTTGTCTTCAATCCCAGAGTCTCGGCCTCATCACTGGATTGGCTGAACCGCCTGTCTCTCAGACACTGTGCAGCCTCTGTCTTCCCATTCAGCACTCAGGTCTGCAGTAGACCCTGGTGACTCAGGCATGCTCAGGAAAGCCCTCAACCAAAGGCTATAGGAGATGCCAGTGCAACCTTTTAGCACTTGGCCTTACTCGGCTCCTTCTTTCCGTTACATTGTCCTACAAGTTGCAAGTTGGTGTCTCTGAACTCAAGCCTTATGTCTTCCCAGTTCTCCAAGAAGGCTATGCTGTGATTGTCACCTCCCTGTGCTGCAAAGGAAGAGAAGGAGAGAAAGCCAGAGCTAAGGAGAGCTCAAGTCATGGATTCCTATCTCTCAGGGCCACCGTCTGGTACTGTCTGCTGTTTGATGCCTCTGTGCAACTGTCTTATATTTTGCCTGCTTTTATAGTTGTTTTCTCCTGTGGTGACAGGCATCTGGTAATAAATTGTTCCATCAGAGCTGTAGTAGCTGTGTTACTACAAAATGTAATTCTCACTTGGTGAATTCTGTAGAGTCAAGTGGGATGAGGAAAAAGAAACCACACCTAAACACAAGGTCAGGAAAAGAGCATTAGTGGAGTCTTTGCTGTCCTCCAGATGGTGTGCACCTTGTGTAGTTGAACACCCCAGAGTTTGAACCAAGAGGAGACTGGACTTCCTGTGTTCCAGATTTGGTCACGTGGCCCCCCAGGTGAAGGAGATGCTTAGAAGCTACACTTTAATCTAGAAGCTTAACAAAGGACCTGAATTCTGCCCCTTCAGCAGCTACAGGGGACTGGTTCCAAGATCCCTGCTGCCAATAGACACCAAATTCTTAAATGCAAACTTCCTGTTATAAAATGATGTACAGCATTTGCATACAACCCACACACATCCTCCCACAAACTTTAAAGTTCTTTCTTCCTGAGCTCTCCCCCAGCCCCTCCCATATACTTTAAACCAGACCAGACTCCATGCAGTGCCTAACTAATATAATACAAATGCTACCTCTATAATTCTTATCTTGTACTGTTTGAGAAATAATGACAAGAAAAAGTCTGTATACATTCAGTCCTGACATAATTTTTATTTCCACAACAATTTTTAAAGACTTTTTTATTTTATGTGTATGAGTGTATGTAGATATGTCTAACATGTGTGTGCCTAGTGGCCAGGGAAGTCTGAGAAGATAAGATCTCCTAGAACTAGAGTTACAGATGATTATAAGTCATTGTGCAGATTCTGGGAATCAAAGCTGGGTCCTCTGGAAGAGCAGCCAGTGATCTTAACCAATGAGCCATCTCTCCAGACCTCCACAAATATGTTTGATCCAAGATTGGCTGAGTCCATGGGCACTGGAGTCCAGTACAAGGATGCTGTCCATGTAAGGATTCCTGGCACGCAGCAGCTACATGGTAAACGTGCTAGTCTGATAACCCAACATGGTGCCAGGTAAGATAAGAATTCCTGGCACATAGCAGCCACGTGGTAAACCTAACATGGCACCAGCAGAACAGGTCCCTAGGCATGGCTATTTAAATCCGTGCCCACGCATCCTCTTAAAAGGAGACACCACATGGAAATGGTCTCTCTTTCTCTTCTGCTTCTCTCCCTTGTACTCACCCAGCAATTCCCTTGAATAAACTCTTGTGTGGCATCTGGCAGTGTGTGTGTGTCTGATCTCATGTGTGAAACCAACATTTTGGTGCTGTGACTTGGATGGGCTCTCTCCTGGGCTTAGGTGTACACAGGTCAGGAGATCCTGATCCAGGGCCACTGCCAGGCCACCTTCCATCTGTCCTGCTGCAGCTTGTGCAAACACCGCCAGCCTCGATTGGTAAGTCCGCCAATCAGCATAAACATGAACTATGGTCTCCAGAAAAGACAGTTGATCGTCTGACTTTCTGGTAGGACACTAGTCTCGTGGAGGACCATCCCCAGCTACAATCCTTCCTGCCTGGCACTCATTTCTGGCCTTTGCTGCTACTGAAGCCCAGCCTGGATCCTTGGATCCTGCTCCTGGACTCTGTCCCCAGGGGCTCTGCCCTAGGTTCTGACTATCGGCCTATCGGTAGCTTGCATTGGAAGCCCACCCTAGGTGCTGACGAGTGCCTATGGTAACTAGTGTCAGATTTTTTGTACGCCTGCCCCTGAGAACTACAGAGTTTTTGTAGTTCTCACACAAGCATTGGTTCAGGCATTGCCCTGACACCTATCCTAGGTGCTGATGAGCAGCTAGTGGTAGCCAGCGTGGTTTTTATGCCCACCCTCATAGTGGCTAGCATTGTTTCAGGCTTTGTCCTAACACCTACCCTAAGAACTAATGAGTTACTTAGCAGTAGCTTGCTTGCATTGTTCCCCTGGAACCACTCGTTGGCTGGGTGACCACCCAAATTTAGCGGTGGAATCCCTCCCCTATGGGCCTCAATAACAGAGAATGTGTCAGCAGAAAATGTCTCTCCATCCTTACATCTAGGACACATTCTTGAGACTCTCAAGCCTCTTAGCTTTTTGCCTGACCTAGACACCACCAACCTTATCTATTATTGCACAAAGAAATGGTCTAAGTACCCCTTAGATCATAACTCAAAATAGCCACCTAACAGCTCACTGGACCCTGATATTTTACAGTAGCTAACTTTTGCAAGCATACAAGCAGATGAAAAGAATTTCCCAATCTCTTTCTATATCTCAACTCAAAATCTTCTCTTCTAGCTTCCTGTTCTCCCTCTGTCTGTTTCTAGTCACACAACCAGATCCTTCTCTGGATCCCCCACCTTTCAGATCCCAACACTCACCTGCAGCTCCTTTCTGGAAACTCTAAACCTGATGCCTACATTTATCCCACCGGTCACTTACTCGTGCTCCTAAGGATCCTGATCCAGTTCTCCCTCTGTGGGAAGTGGCTGCTGTAGATGGGATAGTGAAAGTTTATACCCTGTTTCCTCTGTCAGAACTTTCGAAGGCAGAAAAAATTGGGCTCTGGAGTGAAGGCCAGTTTGGGAACAGGCTGAACTCATGCAGATGAGGTTCATCAGACAAATGTAGCACACCTCCAGGAGCCAAGGCTGTCCCAGATGTAGACTCCCACTGGATTTACAATACACCAAGGCAGGTCTTAGCCAGAGACAATTTTGTGGCCTGCTTATTGGCAAGTCTGCATAGAGCTGCTCTGAAGCCTGTCAATTTTGAAAAAAATGCAAGAGATAGTACAGGATAAACAGGAGAATCCGTCCCAGTTTTTTGAATTCCTCACAAATGTGCTCTCACAGTATACAAACTTATATCTTGAGAACTCTGAGGAAAGGCAAATTCTCGTGACCCATTTTTTTACCCAGAGCTACTCTGACATCAGAGGTAAACTTAAATCTCTTGAGAGGGGACCACTGACTCCACAGGAAGAAGTCTTAGTGCTGGCTTTTAAGGTGTATCACAAGAGAGATAGGAAAACCCGCCAGGAAAGATACCTCCTGCTGGCCAAAGCTATCTGACCAGATCCTTGACCTCCTCCCGTGGCAGAGACCTAGACCCCTCAGCGTGTGTTTTAAGTGTGGCCAACTTGGCCACTGGTCTTGCTCTTGCCTGACCTCACAGAGGCTGTTCAGACCTTGTCCAGAGTGTCATCAAGGGAAACACTGGTCTAAGTGACTGTTCCCAAGCCCCATGTGGCAGGGGGACATTACACGTACGGTTCACTCCCTGGATGAGCTCCTAGGTCTGGCCGTGGGTGATTGATGCTGCCAGGGCTTTGCTAACCCAACTACTGTCATCACTAAAAGGGAGCTTCGGGTAGTCATAATGGTATCAGGGCAGTCCATCTCCTTCCTCAAGGACACTGGTGCCACAATACTCAATCTGCAGAGTTTTCGGGTTCTACCTCTCTAGCCTCTCCATTGTCAGGGTGGGAGGCAAACAATTCCGACCTCAGTAGACACCACCACTTAATTGCATTTTCAGAGATATCCCTAGCACCCATTTGCTTTTGATCATACCAACCTGCCTGGTATCCCTAATGGGAAGGGATTTTTTAGCTAAAGTAGGAGCTTTCATTTCTTTTAGTCACCACATTTACCTGAATCCAGCCTCACCAGCCACTCCAACCGCTCCCTTGCTTCTCCTTCTATCTGGTCAGCCTATCAGCGCCAGACCCCCCCATACCCTTTTCAGCCTCCCAGGTGGATCCCCAAGTGTGGGACACCCAGAATCCTTCTGTTGCTAGACACATTTTCCTAAAATTCTGTGCCTCTGAGTTTCCTGTTCCAGCCTGCTTCTCAGAGCCAAAGTCGAGACAGTTACTGGACACAAAAAGCTCTGAGGTATCTCTCCTCGCCCTTCCCCTACCCTACAGACTAACCCTCCAGCAGCGGCCTCTGGAGAATGGAAAAACCCAGAAGCCATCTTACAGTCGGAAAACAGTTGACCACCACCCACTGAGGACTCGAGAAAAGGAACCAGGAGCCATTTTAACAAACAAAAAACACGGGACATTTTAACCTCTCTCCATCCCCAGGCCTAGCAGAGATCCACAAACTTTATTGTGTAGCCACTCACCACTGGAGTCCCCTAGAAGGAAGAAACACAAAACAGCCACCTTAAGGCTTATTTAAAGCATAAATACATGCTCCAATTTCAAACCGTCTTTCTCTCCCTCTTTTTCCCCTTCTCTCAATCTGACCTCCAGACCCCGTAATAACAGAGGACCCTCATTACATCATCTGAATTCTGTCACTTCCCAAGGTTCTCTTACTCAGTTTTTTTCCAAGCTCCAGAAAATCAGAATTCATCATCTCATGCCTTAAACTCACCTGGACTGCAGGAATGAGCCGCAAAACCCAGCAGACCAACCAGAAGATAAAGCTCTCATCTTCCAGAAAGACAAACTCCGCCCTTAAGACAGCTTGAAGCAGCTTTAAGAGACCCATCGACCCTGTTCCCATCCAATCCATTTTCCCCTGCCCGCCTACATGAACCAGGCTTTCTTTTTATAATAAACATACAGGTGAGATGTAAGGATTCCTGGCACATATGCTAATCTGATAACCCGACTTGGCCACAGGGTGAGATAAGAATTCCTGGCATGTAGCGGCCAAGTGGCAAGCCCAACATGGTGCCATCAGAACATGCTGTGAAAGGAGGGCACGCCCCTAGGCACCCGCTCTCTTAAGAAGAGACACCATGTGAAAATCTGTCTCTTTTTCTCTTCTTTTTCCCTGCCTTGTACTTGCCTGGCAACTCTCCTGAATAAACTCTAGTGTGGCGCTGGGAGTGTGTGTCTGATCGCACACCAACAATCCATAAAATATTAAATCTTATATAACTTACCTTGCATTAAACACCATCTTTTGGCAACTGTTACAATAACTTTACATTTAATCCCAGAAATTAAAAAATAAAAAATTTAAGGATTTATTTATTTAAATTATGTTCATAAATTTATGTTCAATTATGTTCAGAAGAGGGCACTGGATCCCCTGGAGCTGGAGTTACAGGTGATTGTGAGCCACCTAATGTGGGTGCTGGGAACCAAACCTTGGTCCTCTGCAAAAACAACAATCATTCTTAACCACTGAGACATCTTTCCAGCCAGAATTTCAGCATTTTAAAAATTAATTTAAAGGTTATATCGATAGCAGCTGGGCAGTGATAGTATATTTAATCTTAGTACTTAATACAGTGTGCTATTTGGAATATTTACTCACATATCCCTAGGAAAAGTCAGGCAATAATGCCCACTTGGGAGGCAGAGGCAGGAAGAGCTCTGAGTTCAAGACTAGCTCGGTCTACAGCATGACTTCGAAGCCTACACAGAGAAACTGTCTTTAAAAAAAAAAAAAAAAGAACAAAAAATAGAGAGAGCAATGGTCCCCCCCCCCATGGCTCTTTGAAATATGTCATTATACTTGGTTCTTCTTGGTTCTTATTAACCTCTCCCTCAGTACCATCTTCCTTCCTCCCTTCCAGAAATTCCTTGAGGTATATAAATTTATCTCCCACTTCCCAATGAGGAAATGGAGGCAGAGAGAAATTCAGTTGCTTCTAGTACAGTGCCTGAGCCTGGGTTTGAATTCCAGAGCCAGAGTTTACAACCAGTCAATGCTGTACCATGTAATCTGTGGCTGGAGAAATGGCTCAGTGATTAAGAACACTGGTGGCTCTTCTAGGAGACCCGGGTTCAATTCCCAGCACCCACATGGCAGCTCACAACTGTCTGTACTCCAAGTCCAGAAGATTTGACATCCTCACACCAGTGCACATAAAATAAAAATAAGAGAGGGGGGTGAGAGGGAGGGAGGGAGGATGAGTTTGCATACTGTCTGAGTGTTTGGATCGCCTGGGTTGTATTTAGCCATTTTCATCACCTCGGAGATTGAGACCGTATCAACTGAGCTCTGTAAATGCTGCTGCTGCAGAGCTGTATCTTTCTAACTGGAGCTCTTCTAACTAGGAGGAGAGAGGGACCAAAGCTAACCAAACTTCCTTCACACGGTTTTGAAAGTGATCAGATGCTGGGGGAAGAGGCTCTCCAGGGGCCCTGCCAGCCTGCTTGGGAGGAAGCTCCCTGGATGCTGTGGGGCCTTTGATGACACAGCTGCCTGTGAGTCATCCCAACTCCTCTAAGTAACCTCAGTCAGCTCTTTGGTTTGCCAATCCAGACTTGGTAGAATGCATTTCTTGGTCTGTGGTCAGTGTGCTATTTGGAATATTTACTCACATCTCCCTAGGAAAAGTCAGGCAATAATGCCCACTTTGGAGATCTTAAATTTCCCTGCATAGTATGTATTGGCTCTTTAAAATGGCTTTTTCATTTTTCTTGATTTTCTCAAATTCACTAAATGAACTGAAGGCATCTGTTTCTCTCTGAATTACATGCTGCATACAAATGACCTTATTATTGACAAGACATTCATTGTTGAAGGTTAAATGTTTGGCTCAGCTCTCTCAGTCTAAAAATTATCCTCTATAAAATATTAATCTGCTTTTGTTTATTTTTGAGCCCCAAAGATATTTGAGTAGCCAGACACAGCTTCCTTGTCTTATATAATAGAGAAAATGATTTTTTTTTTAAATTGGCAAAGCATATCACAGCTTATCTGGTCCAATTCTTCAACTGATGGGTAAGAGAGTTCTAAAAACAGCTGGACAAAAATAGACATTTTATAAACTGAATCACATTTTTTACTTAGCAGGCAAGCTTGCTCTGAGAGCCCATAGAAATGCTTCTGAGGGTGGAAATGTAACTTGTGAGCAAGCAGTAGCCGTTAAAGACCTCCCTGCGGGAAGGGACGGAATAGCTCAGCGTTTGAAGTGATCTGTTAGGAAATCACAGCTTGCCTGGATACTCACTGTACATCAAGCCCCGAGCTCAGCACGATATGGTATTCTTCTCTTTTCATTCTTGCGATAAACCTAAAGGCAGACACTGCAAGTGTCCTGGTTGTAAAAGTGATGCTCATGAGATGGAGAAAGCCAATGGAAGTTGTATCATTATTAGTGTTTTGTTTTCTAAACAGGGTCTCATCTGGTCCAGCCTGGTCTTACAGTCCTGATCTATTTACTTCCACAGAAGATATTGGCATCCTTAGAGAGCACCGAGAATACCCCCTCCTTCTTATTCAGCTTTGGACCTCACCTCTCATTTCTTCTGCAGCCCTGGAAAGGGAAGCTTCACAATGGCCCCTCCTTAAGATTTAAGATACAGTATGACAGTGTTGAGATACAAGAGTTTTGTTGAGTCCTTGCTGAAGGAAAGCTACTTCAGGTTAGGCTGAGGGTTCAGTAGGTGAAAGTATTTTCTGTGCAAACCTAAGGACTAAGTCTAATCACCAGAAACTGTCCAGGGAACACACATAAAAAATACAGTACTGTGGCGGACATCTACAGTTCCAGCACTGATAAGAAATAGAGACAGAACGATCACCCAGAGAAGCAGAGAACCAGCTAGGGTGGAGTCGACTCCTCCGTTTCAGAAACAAGAAAGACCCTGCCTCAAAGAGTGAAGGATGACAGCATGCCTGACTTCACACACATGCTATGCCACACACAGTACACTAACGTTAAAACTTTTTTTTTTTTTTTTTTTAAAAAAAAAAGGAAAACTACTTCCTCCTGGTCAAAAGAATAGAATTTGAGTTCTACCCCTGACTCTAGGTGGAGACATGACATTCTAAACTGGCCAAAATTACATACTATCATCTCCTCCCAATTGGACCTGTCAGTCACGTGACAGAAAAGTTGATGGACCCCAAACATAAGGAGGTGATAAGGTAATACAGTTGTACACCCAGGAGATCTCCCTTTGGGTGGTTGTTTGCAAACATGCTTCCCTCTCTCCCCTCACTGAGATGGAGACACACCAGAAAGGCCAAGGCTCTCTCACCATACATCCATCCAGGCCAAGACTGAGTTCAATTAAACCATTTAACGTGCAGAGTCCTGGGAGCCCCACCCTCAGGCCCCTGTGTGACTAGAGACAAAATGAACTATGAAATCTCTGAGTCAAGTCCCCAGGGGGATAAGGATGGTGACAGTCACTTCTCAGGATGTCCCCTAGGCAGTGCTGTGAAGGTCCTTAGATCTTTCCATACATAGTATAATATGATTTTAAGGGGTGGGGGATCCTTAATCACAAGGCTCTGTCTGTTGTCTGTCTGAAAGCTGTCCTAGAATCCTGTAGGCTGAGCTTGTAGAGGGTCTGGTAGGGAAGGAGCTGGTCTGACTTGGCAGAGCTGAGATGCTGACAGGAAGCATTACAGAGGCTACCTTCCTGGGAAACTATAACCTTAGAAGGGAGAGATGTAACATAATGTCCTTTTAAGAAAGAGAATAAGAGAAAGAGACAAGGAGGTAGGACCTCAATCACAGGGCTCTACCCACCTAGACAAAGTCTTCTTTACTCAACTATTCTAGGCAGAACTTCAGGAATCTCTAGCATTACTGGCAAATGCACACTGATGCGTGTCTTGACACCCCATGTCACCTACATCCCTAGCTGGTTGGTCATTCAAGAGAAGAAAGTACCAGATGTACCTAGATGGGACTTAGTGAGATCAACCAAGCTGCTGAGCATGAGTAGCCTCCATCACTGCACTGTAGCTATGGCACCATCATGTTGACACCTGGGTATCCAAAAGGCTGGCTGATGTGCCTGCTCAGGTCGTTTTGTCTGTCTGGTAATTCAGAGCCTCTCCACAGCGGCTGTCCCTATTGGGTGCTTCCCTGAGATGTGAAGATATTTCCACTTTGTCCAGATCCCAGATAATGTTGCATATCCTTGACCCAGAAGTTGCAAATATTTAAACTTGAGGACACTGCTCTTTCTGCACCATGAGGGTGATTAACTGTTTCATCTGAAACTTTGTGTTTAGTCTCTCCAGACTGTCCCCAAGCAAGGCTGACACAGTTTCCACTTGGCAAGCACTCACGTGGCTACAAGCCCTTTCGCCTCTGGTTGGCTGAATGCAGCTCACCCAGCCACTGGAGTATATTGAGGCTAAGGCTCTGGGAGGTTGGATGGCACAGGCATTGTGCAGTTTGCCTGACTTCAGATGTGTGTAGTAGGAGGTTTCTGGCCTGGACTTTCGGGCCTAACCTCAATGTTTAGGACCCACAGACCCACAGACCCGCAGACCTGCAGACCCACAGACCTGCAGTCCCACCGTCCCATAGAGACACACAGATGCTTTCAATTGTTTTAGGCTGATCGGCCTAAGGCCCAGGCATATAACTTGCTAACTCTCAACCCTTCATCTAACCCATGACTCATCCTGTTCAGGCATGGGGGCTCCGTACCTTTTCTTAGAGCAGCATAGTTGTCCTCTGCTTCTTCCGGCTTCTCTCTGGCATTCTGCTCTGTGCTTCCTGTTCTCAAGAGTTTTCTTAGTCTGGTAGCCCCGCCCACACTTCCTACCTGCCTGCCTTTGGCCAATCAGCGCTTTTTATTAAACCAGTGGGTGGGACAATTATTTACCATGAAACAACACAATCCCCTACAGATGTGCCTAGGTTTGGTCAAATGTTTTAAGCTTACAGTGGACTATTGATAGCCTGGTGGACCTTATATCTTGGTAGATCTCACCAGTCCCCCCCATCAGTGGACAATTTTAGCTACTGGTCACTTGGTGCCAGGTCAAGATTTTCACTTTGTTTTACTTTTATTGCCTTTACATTTTACTTAGTGAGGGCAGGGGGCACGCATGCGCTGTAGCATACATGTGGAGGTCAGAGGGCAAATTGTTGGGTCAGTTTTCTTCTATCACATTGCTTCTTGGGACCGAACTCAAGCTGTCAGGGTGGACAGCAGCCATCTTTCATTTTTGACCAACTGCTCTCTTACATAGATGGCTCCATTGCTGGTAGTGGGGTCTCACTGTGAGTCTCCCCTGGAGACACATGTTCTCCAGGCATCTTTTCCCACCATTTATCACTTCAGTGCTCTAGGGTCTGTTGGGTCTAGGCTCAGCTAACAGGGCTTCTTGAGGACACTAAGTAAGGGCAGCCTGAGCAGTGAAACTCTCGCGAGTGCAGACTGAGCAAGAGGGGGAAAAAAAAGAAAATGGAGCTGCTCTGTGCCAGACTCTCACATCCTTTCTTTTTCTTCTATGTCTTAATCTTTCTTTAAATTATCGGTGTCTTGCATGGATGTCTGTGTGTGTGGATATTAGATCCTCTGGAACCAGATTTACAGACAGTTGTGAGCTGCCATGTGGTTGCTGGGAATTGAACCCTGGGCTTCTTAACCATTGAGCCTTTCTCCAGCTCCAACATCTTAATCCTAATCTTTTTATTTTAAATTTTATCATCATGATCTTGATGAGTTTTTGTTTGTTTGTTTGTTTTCTTTCATTCAGGTTCTTCTGGCTGACTTGGAACTCACTAGACTGTTTTTTTGAGGCTTTGGATTTGTTTGGTTTCTTTGGGGGGGGGGATTGTTTTGTTTTTCAAAACAAGGTTTCTCTATAGCTTTGAAACCTGTCCTAGAACTCACTCTGTAGACCAGGCTGTTCTCGAGCTCACAGAGACCCACCTGTCTCTGCTTTACCAGTTCTGGGACTAAAGGCATATACCACCATTGGCCTGCCCACCAGACTGGCTTTACATGGGTAGTGACTGCTTCTGCCTCTCGAGGGTTGGGGTGACGGGCCTGGACTGCCACACCTGGTTTAGTTTGGGTCTCTTGTTTCCTTAACTGCCTAATAGCAAATTTCTTCAGGGCATAATTGGAATTCCAACTCCACTACCTACTGCTATTTGAGCCTAGAGAAACCACTTTCCATCTCTATGTCTTCTTGTTCGCTTCTAAAAAGCTGGGGCACTGATCAGCCCACAGGAGGTGGAGATCAGGCCCTGGTATAGTCTGTCCAGGGCCTGACCCCCTAACAAAAGCTCAAGAGCCCAACCTCAGCACACAGTAAATCGGTTAATGTGCCAGTGGGTATGGATGACTACATGTAGCTCTCGGAGAACATGTGGTTAACATGTGTGTATTTTAATGGGGCTTCTTTACTATGCTTCTAAGGCTCTGTGGATTGTCTGGGGCCGAGAGAGTTGTTCTCTCAAGTTGTAAACTCACCGCTACTGGTTCCACATTTTATTCTGTGGGGTTATTGGGAATGTGGGCTGTGCACAGGGTATGCACTGGTTAATTGGCCAAGCTTGATTGGATTTGGAATTGCCTAGGAGACACATTTTGAGGTCAGCGGGAGCATTTCTAGGGAGGGTCAACTCAGGAGGGAGGAGGACTGCTTACCCTGAATGTTCATCAGATGAACTGAGCTTCCAGACCGAATATAAAGGGGGAAGGAGGAAGCTGGATGAGCATCTCCCTCTGCTTCCTGACTGCGGGTGTGTGTGTGTGACCAGGCACACACTCTCTCTGCCATGCTTTCCTGCTATCACCAACTGCACTAGTCATACAGTTAGACAAATAAAGCCTCTCCCTGCTTAAAATGCTTCTTGCAGGGTCATAGCTACGGAAAGAGAAAAGTAATAAACTTGTTCACCTGATGTGTGCATGAACGCATGTTATTTATAAGGTGCACTTGCATTGTATGTGCACAAGTGCTCTATAATTAGTCCCCAGAAGCAGGAAAAAGCCAGAGGTGCTGCTTTTCTGGACTCTCACCCCTCCTTTTGACTTACCAGTGGCCATACCCATGCATTGACCTTTGCACGTCAGCACTTAGCCTACAGCTTGGTGCTAAATGGGTGCTCAATAGTACTTCTGCTAACTGGAGGTGGGGGCCTCAGGGGCGGGCCGCAGGGGCGGAAAAGAAAGCAGTAAGCCTGACAGCAGGAGGAATCTCAGGGCGGTGTTGTAGCGCCCTCTAGTGAATTTCCTCGTTATCTCTCAAGGCTCTGGTGGTGGCCTTGGATCCTCTGAGTCCTTGAGACCTGGGGATTCAAGCACTTCTACCTACTTGCCATTCTGCTTAGTCATTCCAGTTCCTAGCAGCTAGTAGGACCAGTAAACCAGAGGCTGCATGAAGGGGAGTGCCTGGGGGACAGCTCAGCGGCCAAGAACCCATGACACTGATGTCAAGCGGAGTCAAAATCACACTTTCTGTAAGAAACAGAAAATCTCTGGTTAGCAATGCAAATGCTGTGGTGGTCTTGAGGTGGGTACTATGAGAAGCTCCACTTCGGAAAAGGAAATTGTCAAGTAAGCATGTCTAAGGCCACGTGGCACCAAGGACAGGGCTGGACTTAGAAAGCAGATCTGTCGCCTGAAAAGCCCAGGATGAGCCTTGCACGCCCTCCACCAGCTAAAACAGAAAATATTCCCGATAATCAAGTCCTGCCCTCTTCCTGTTGGCCCAGGCTCTTCCTGTCTCCCTACAACCACTGCCCCAGTCTAGTTTGTTAATGCAGACATTGGATGATGCTGTACTTTCCTAGGACACTTCTGAGCCTTTCTTATAAAGGGTCCAACAGAAATCCTTCTGCAACACGCCCTTTTCTCTAAAGTACCTGACACAAGGTGATCCACATGTCGTCACTTTGCTGTTACCTTTGCTTTGTGGCTGCTCTGGGTCCCTGCTCACCTTGTGAGCAACACCCCAGCTTGATGATGATGATTGATTTCTGAAGCCATGACGACTTGGCTTACAGGTAATGCTGCTACATAGCAGGTACCCTGGAACATGCAAGAGCGTCCTAAGGGTCCACCCAGGAGTGCTTTCTGGGCTGCGGGGACTGTGCTCCTTGAGTCTGTCATACAATTTAGACTCCTTCCAGCAGCATGCCAGTTTCTGTTGCTCCGTGCCCTCTCAATATTGACAGATAATGTAGACAAGTCCTATTCTTTACTCTTCTGAATAGGGTTTTGTGGTTCCAAAACAAAACAAAACAAAACAAAACAAAACAAAAACCGGGAGAATACTGGCATAAAGCAGCACACACGGGCTGTGTTCTGGGTGATCACAGCCTAAGCAAGGTCTAGATGGAGGTTACTGAGGTTACTATGCTGCTGTTAACAGCGTTCCTACACAAAGCATGACGCAGGGGACAAGTGGAGAGGGGGTGGATTTGGAAAGACTTGTTGGCCAACCCAACCAAATAATCTGCTTCTAGGAATCATCCCTCTGTTTCGACTTTTATCTGACCAATGAGTAAGGAGTCTGAACTGGATTTGCCTCGGGTGGTTGCAGTTCAAGCCAGTTGGCCTGGTGTAATTATTACTAGCATCTCCTTAGAGTCTTCAAGTGTTCAGGCTTGAAAGATAATTTACATAAGTTGTTCATTAGAAAGGGGGAAGTTCAGCTCAATTCCCCATCCAGTCATGCTTCCCTGGGGTCCATGCTGATAGGATGGAGCCCATGGGATGCAAACACAGGACACAGAAGCTGGAAGCTTCTGATCCTTCCAGAGGAGGAGCTCACCACAGCCCGGGAGTCCACCCTTGAAAGTGCTCATCTCGATCACAGTGAACTTCCAGCCATGTTTTCAGATACTCGCTTCCACCCAGGGTTCCACCCCTACTCTGTGTCTCTAGAGCCAGAATTCATTCCAGGCCTCCAAACAGTGCTCCTTGCCAATTCTTTCATGAGAGCAATTCCTGGATGCACTATGCACGGATTGTAACACCTGGAATAAAATAGGATCCTTGTGAGAAGTGGGCTCCAACCAACATGTAGATGACTGGACTTCCTCTGACACATTCCTTTCTACACATTCACCCATGCTTGCATGCCCCATCCATCCAGTTGAAGACAATCAGGCTATTTGATCAACCAGGAGAGGAAAGTCAGGGTGGACTTCCAGCATCAGAACTTCCAGAAGGAATAACATGACATAATGGGAGATGTGTGGGAGTCTGTTCAAGGGTGTCAGCATTCAGTGGTTCCCTTCCATGGAGCGTAGAGTGTTCATGGGACAAAAGTTTGTCCTTAGAAATAAATCCACAAAAGATTCCCAGAGAGGCAGCCTTGGAAACTTAGACTTTTACTTTGAAGGGCAGGTCCACTAAAAATTTCTCCTGCTAATGAAGTTTCAAGACTCTTCTATGGATCATCAGCTCCAAAAACACTTTTAAACCTTTGGCAATTGGACCTATCCTGATGTTGTCTTGGATGATTGCTGTACCATTTGCTTTTAAGACTCTTTCAGAGAGCGGGAAAAGACCACACACATAAAGAGTGTATTATACACATACACGTATACGTATGTTCTATAACAGTATAATTACCCTCAGGAACAGTGACAGCACTTCACTAGTTTTGATATTACGCTTCATGTTCTAGTAGCCAATATTTTGTTTTACATAAATGGATAGGCCAATGTTCTGATAGTGGGTTTAGACCCAGAAGCAGATAGGCCAGGGAACCCAAATGATGCTCCTGTCTCCTTTTGACATCTCCTATTTCATTTTCTCTGATTACAAATGAGTTTCTCTTGTGTTTGGAGAAGGTGGCCAACTCCTAATTAAAACACTTCAAGTCTTGGAGGGAGGCAACTCAATGTTCTTTCTCCAGTGTCCTTTCCTTGTGGCTATGGACTAGGGTAAATAACTAGCTGTTCTTTACTGGGGCACAAATGGTGGAATGGGCTAGCTGTGTTTGGGCCTGTGCTGCCTATGATTGTGTAGCTGATGAAGGACAGGTCACTAAGGACAGCTGAGAGGAGGAGAGGTTGCTGAGGACCAATGGAAACAGTAGCCACGGTACTTACAGCTCATGCTACTACTATCTACATTCTCCAGGATAGGAAACTGGAGCTCAGTGAGGTAGTATGGCTTAAGGTTCCATTGATGGTGAGTGAAGACATATAAGTGCATTTTGCTTGATTGCAGAGCCCACATTCTTTTTGAGGAGCAAAGGGATTGCTGAAACAGGATCGTGCTATGTAGCCATGGCTAACCCAGTACTTGCTATCCAGTCCTGGCTGCTCTCACACTCAAGGCAATCCTGCTGCCTTAGTCTCCCAAGTGTCACCACTTCTGGCTGAACCTACATCACTGTATTTACCACCCACACAACAAGAGAGAGGTGGCTTGATCACTGTGGTGGTTTGAATGGGAAATGCCCCCGTAGTCTTAGACATCTGAACACTTGGTCCACAGTTGATGTTCCTGTTTGGGAAGGTTTAGCAAGAATGGCCTTCCTTGCTGGAAGAGGTCAGGGGTAGACTCAGAGGAAAAGGCCCCACCCACTGCCAATTCTCTTTCTGCTTCCTGCTAGGGTTTCAAATTGTGAGCTTTCAGCTCCCTGTTCCTGCTGCCATGCCCCTCCACCACGAGGGTCCTTCTCCCTCTGGAACCATAAATCAAGATAAACTTTCTTCTCTAAGTTACCTTGATCATGACATCTTATCACAGCAACAGAAAAGTGACCAGTCTAGTCACAAACACTTAACAGCAGCTAAGTATTTAAGAACCAGCTAAAAAGCAATCACAGCCCAACACGTAGAAGGTCTGAACTACACCAGGATGGTAGCTATGGTGACAAGACACAGGTGGCCGAAGGTCAGGCAAGGAAGAAAGAGATGCGTGAAGCTAAACTTTCATGCTTAAGAACTAACCGGAGGAGGAGGGGGCTCCGCACCATCTGTTCAGGGCACTGTGTCAGAGCTGTGTTTCACCATGCCAGAGAATCCTGGAGAAGAGGAGGTGGGGGTATGGTGGAGATGACTATAACATGCACATTCTTAGTCAGAGGTACCAGGAGGGTCCTCAGAGAGAGATGCCCAGGAACCAGGAGCGTGTATGTGATCAGGAGCATGGGAAAGAGCTATTTAGGTATCTGTTTTCCCTGAGGAGACTGTGTGGTATGAAACTCAAAGGACTACGGACAGAGCCTGAGGCCTAGCGAGGCTGGAACACTTCTAGCCTTGGGATCGTAAAACAGTATTTCATTCATGCTTGTGTGTCAGGGACTTGTCCTTCTGCCTGTCCTGCCTACTCTTACCACCTGCCTTGCCCACATCAGTCATCCTTGACAGCTCCGTATCCTCGGTGGCATCTCTCCTGGCCAGCCTTGGTAAAAACTCCCCCTGTTTTCCAGGACAGTAGTTATTATTATTTCCTACTAAGTTGATAGTGTTAGCAGCAACATGAAAATCGAGACCACGCCAACCTTGCTCATTGTTGTCCCCCCACAGGAAGAGGGACCTTCCCCTAACCCTTTCCTTGCTGCGCCTTCTCCAAGCATAGTCTCGCCAGCCTTCTGAGGGCCCAGAGGGGAACCGAGTCACCATTGTTAAAGCTCTCTCACATGGCTGCGGCCCTGTCTCATCAGTCACTAAGTCAGTTCTTGGATACATAGTTTACACATTGTGTTCAGGGAAACCACGGTCTAACATTCCACATGCTTTGTCTTGCTGCTCCTTGGAGGGCTTGTCATCCAGCTGAGCAGTTTAGTCTCTTACTAACCAGGGGTAGAGTTGGGAGGTCCAACAGTGGCCACTAGATGGCCCTCAGATCTAATCAAGGTCTGCCTGCATGTGGGGAGGTCACAGTACTCCTAAATGCTATAGTTTATATTGTTCCCCTCAATTAGTTAATTAAAATCTCATGGAGGGCTTTATTCTAGTCCAGATTGTCCTAGAACGTCCTCTGTAGTCTGGGCTAGCCTTAAACTCACAGTGATCCTCTTACTTCGGCCTTCTGGAATACTGGGATTACAGGCATGAGGCACGGCACCTAGCTCTTTTTATTTATTTGATAAAGTTCAATATGTTAGAGACCCAAGCATAGGTGGGAAAAGTGTGCAGCATTGACTAACGGTAGTCAGTGTAAATAGACAGTAAGTGGTTATCGACATACTCTAGCAATTACAGGCCTTAATCTCTCCTGTCTGTGTCCTGTTGTTGGGGGTCATTGTCTTACACACGAGAAATGGAGAATCAAGGAGTTGAAGGAGCCTGGTAATCAGGCACGGCCAAGTTCTCCACCTACCTATCTCTGCACCTTCCACTTCCTGCCGGCTGGTGGCTGAGGTGAAGCATAATTCAGTGAACAGTGGTGGCAGTCTTCTGCAGGCCTGAGGAGAGGCAGGTGAGCAGGAAACAGCTCTCAAACTCAGCCTTAGGGTGGTAGCTGGGGGCAGGATAAAGAGAAGCCTCCCACTTCTATTGTGTGAACTGGACACAGAGGAGGACCTATATCACTTTTGTCTGTGCTGAGAGAGAAGGGCCCTACTGGAATTCGCCAGACCAGTGCTTGAACAGGTGTCAGGGAGTAGGGCCAACAGGGGAGAAGGAGCAAGTCCTCCAAATGAGGCTCCCCACCTGAGGCTGGTGCAGAGAACCTGAGCTTTCAGAGACACTGGTGGGGCTGGCACAGGCCATCAGCATCACCCTATCCACTTCCACTCAGAGACTTTCTTTGGCAAGAAGCTGGGCCAGGAGACCTAAAAAGTCTCATTAGTCCTGAGAGCCCTAGGGGAACATTTGTAAGGAGTAAGGGACCCCCATACCCCACAGCAACCTGAGGGAGAAAGGAAGAGGAAATACAAACTAAAAATTATTTTATAAGCATATTTTACAGAGCCACAGGCCAGCATGTACTTCTGCTTGAGGCCTTGAAACACGTCTGCCACGGTTTCCTGGGTCCCTCCTCTGAGCCACATCTCTAATCCAGAGAACACACCGCTGACTGCCACCACCCTTCTGAACCACACCTCCTACCTTACAATTTGTATTTTTATGATCAGTACTTGTCTTTTGATTTTTATTTTGTGTGCATGTGTGTGTGTATGTGTGTGTGTCTGTGTGTATCTGTGTCCAGGTGGGGGTTTGGGAGGGGTAGGCCATATGTCAACATTACCTCCCCTTGAATTTTTTAGATAGATTGTCTCACTGAACCTAGAGCTTACCAGTTGTCTAGACTGGCTGGTTGGCAACTCCCAGGAACTCTCCCATCTCCATCCCTCATTGCTGGGGATCCTGGGCATTTGCCTTGGCACACAACATTTTACACAGGTGCTGGGGATCTGAACTCAGGTCTTCAGTCTTGTGAGCAAGCACTTTCCTGGGGCCAACTTCCCAGCTATCATCCCATTGTTTTCCCCCTGCTCAGCCCCTAACATTAGAACAAATGGGCAACTTTAAAAATGCACCCATGTACAGAGCCTGCCTCAGAGCAGAATCTCTGGGGATGAGTGTTTTTCCTTTTGGAATCTGCCAGGTGATTCCAGTGTGTTTCTGGGTGTGAGCACCATGCTACACACACAGCCCATTGTTCTCTTTCCTGAACACATCCTCTGATTCCCCAGCTTCATCTGGGTTTCTTCGATCTGCCTCCTTCATGAGAAGACTTCCATGGACCTCGCCTTGACAACTGGATCCTGTACCCTGTCTACACCTCTTTCTTTTGTGTCCTGTGCTTATCCTATAAAGCCAACACTCTATCTGGATCCCCTGACATAAACTCCTTGGTTTACTGGTTCATAGTTGCATGTCTGTGCCTGGCTGACGATAGCTGCTCAATAAACCAATTAAATGTTAAGTAGCACATTGAAATCTGTCTTCCTAAAATCTCCCGCTGGCCCCTGTTATTTTCATCCTTCCTAATTAAATACAAAAGCCCAAGTCTTCTCCAGTTCTTACCTTTCTCTGATGGCTTTGGGTACTAGTCCTTAATTAGTACCTTTGAGTTCCTTTGGGTTCCCCCTGCCCTCCTGAGCAGCCTTTCTGTTCCATCAGACATCAATGTTTCTTCAAATAGCTCCTAGAAAAAAAAATTAGAGACCTCTCTGCACAAAGAGATCACTTGCAGACACACTGCACAAGCCAGCTCAAAGGTCTCCAAAGTGTTCTCCTCTCGGGAAGATGTCTAAAGATGCTCTGGGCGACTCTGTCAATACTCCACTATTTCCTCCCTTACCTTCCCTCAAGGGAAGCCCACACTGAGCTCTTGTTCTAGAAGGATCACCGCAGAATAACTTCAAGAGAGTGGTGAGAGTCAGCCAGGCTGAGTAGAAAGGAGAGAAAAACAAGGAGCTGCCGAGAGTCACGAGAGGCTTGGTATAGCCAAAGCTCCGCGGTGGCAATGCTCAAAAGCAGACTGAGGAGGGTGAGGCCTGCCCTTCTCACTGCCTTTGCATGGCTGTCGAGCTAGGAATATCTAGGGCCAACTGCTCAAGGCCTTCAGGGAAGCCAGGCTGTTTGTCATTTAGGACTTGGGGGGCTGTGAGCGGGTATAAGGAAGCTGCAGCCCTCTCACCATCTCCCCATTATCTAGAAAGAGTTGATGACTGGAGTACAGCTCAATTAGGTGTTAGATGTGGTCACTAGTCTTTGTTGGGTTGTGGCTGCACTGACTTCCTTTCTCTGAGGTCCAGTTCCTTATCTGAAAATACGGGGATTTCTGAACTAGATATCAAAAGTCCTTCAGCCTTTCCTTTAGGGGACTGGTGATAAAATAGGAGAGCAGGGAAGTCCAGGAGTATGTGTGTCTCAAGAGGATAATTGGGCCTGAGCCTGCCTGCCATCTTAGATATAAAGCCTGTCAACATAGTAGTATGCAGCCTGGGAGCCCAGGTATAAGAGATAGGTGAAAAGGTTATCTCCACATCTTGTATGAGACATTCTATGGAGACTAGTGATGCTCAGAGCTTTCAAAAGACTCATGCAAGGCTGTGTAAGTAGCAAGTAGGAATAGCAGATGGCTATAACTTCATGTGCCAATTCTCTGTAGTCTGGCAATAGTTGTATGGAACATCTCACAGATAAAACACTCCGGGATTGATTAATAATGTCTGCCTCCAGTTTGGGACAAGGAAATGGCTAAAAGTACCTGTTGGTGCTCACCTACATACTGACTCATTTAGTAAGCTGTGAGTGAGCAGGTACTTCATGCAGAACGCTGGTCTTTATACTGGAGATCAGTGGCAAATAAGAAAAGTCCTTACCCTTAGGGAGACTCATGTTCTATCAGAGGAAACAATGTATGTGAAAACTGGTGGTGGTTAATAATGCAATATTAGCCAGTGTGAATCATGCCATAGACTGGACAGTGATGGTGTGGAGAGTAAGGGAGTAAGGGGCTAGATATCAAAACACTAAGATAAAAATATTCCTGGGAAGAGTACCAGGGAACAGTCAGGGCAAAATCCTGAAGCAGGACTTCCAAATGCCAGGGAGACCAGACTTGGCTGTTCAGAGGGCAGACAGGTCAGTAGAAGAGGTGGGAGTGGAGATGTGCCCATATGGATGTGTGACAGGCCTTCCAAGTTCAGCTGGTACATACAAAAGAAACCCTCAATCCCCACCCCCATCATGATGTCATCTCCACTCCCCACTCATCCCCAAGTCCTTTCTTTTCCTTCTGCCTGAAGAAGGCTCCTCTATTGTTTGGACCACTACGGCACAACCCCGACCCCTAGTGTCTCCCTGGTCTTCTTGTGTGCACTCGCATCTATGAAACCAGCCCTGCCACCCTTCCTACCTCAAGTCCTCTCTCTCAGTTCTGTCTTTACAGGTACAGTAGTTTGAGTCAGGGGCCAAGGCTTTATCTCCTTAAAAGAAACCTGGGACTGTTAACTGCCACACACATCCCTCAGCTGTCTCAGAATAGACTGTGTTTGCAGAGAGGATTTGGAACTAGACATTCCTTATCAGGGGATCCATGCAGATCCTCAGATCTTCACCTACTCCTCTCCTGTTCACATGGATTCTTGGGCTCAGACAGTTCAGCATCTTCAGCTACAGCTGAATGGATGGGCCTGCCAGTTTGAACTCGGGTCCCTCCGAGCGAGCGTCAAGCTTCCTCCTGAAATCAAACAGGCAAATGATGGTATGGTCTGAGAAATGTTTTTACCATAGCCTAGCTATTTCTCCTCCATTTCAAAGTCCAAGGCCGGAGCCTATTCCTTGGGTTGCTTGGCATCTCAGCTTGGGAAGATGAGGTTTGGGCCTTCTATGTATTTACCCTTTGGTTCCAATATGTCCACCTGCCCCATCTCATCACCTTTTTCCACCGGCTATTGTGGCCAAAACTCTGATGCTGTCCAATCTGTCAGCATCTAGGTCATGGAACATTCCCGTGGGAACCATGGTGCCAACATCCGGTGAGGACAGGCCCCATCACCTGCCACCACTACTGCCTCTGCTATCAGACCCAAGAACAAAGGAACTTGGTTCCTGCCGCCTGGTGGGCTGTTTGTCCAGGGCGAGGCTTGGCCTGGCACAGATGTTGAGTAAACAGGAGTGTCAAACTCACTACTCTGCCTTTCAATAAGCAAGTCTTTAATTGAGATGTGTTGCCCTAGGCCACCTGCTGAAAATTCACCCCGCTCAACACCAACCAACTTTCCAGTACAGAGAGGGATACAAGACAAGCTGTCCCCTCTCTCCACCTTGGGATCTTCAGCCCCACAATTGAGACCTGGATAAGATGGTTTCTAAGATCCTTTCTGTGGACTAGAGCCTTGATAGAGGTTTCTGAGAGCTTTTAGAATGTAAGAATGAATCAGGCCTCTAAATAAGGCATTTGGTGCCCCCTCCAGCTCCACATGCCCACACACTCCTCAGTTCCTGCTGGGTAGACAAAGCTCTTTCAAAGCAATATCCTCAGGTTTGGATTCATGACCTCACTCACTCCGCTGGGGTTTTCCAGAACTGGAGTCTAGGAGTTCTTCGTGGTCAGGGCAACAAGTCTATCTATTCTGCTTCTGAGGCCAAGAAACCAAAGGGTAGATAAGGAAGGCTCTGAGGGACCATGGAGTGATGATTACCCATCTAGGACAGTGAGAGAGAGGATGCATGGCAGTCGTGACTTCAGAATTCAGAATACATCAGAATCACCTGTTTGTTACAATACAGGGTTTGGGCCTCCACACTGTAGAACTTCTGAGTCCTAATGTCAGAGGTAGGAAGGGCAGTTCAAGGCCCTGTTTTGAATACACTGGGACTCCTTAATTCTTTGGTGAAGTGAAATGAGTGTCTGGGGCTATGCGGTCCTGGGTTCAGCTCCTACCTCTTTTCAGCTTATGACTTGGGGACAAGCTGCCAAGTCTTTGTACACATCAGCTTGACTCCGTATTTTTTCTCTTTTTAGTTTTGTCTGTAAAATGAAGCTATAATGATACTTACCGTGAATAAGTGTGAGCCATTGTCTAGGGTGTTTATTGCACCTTGTAAATGTTCTAAGAAATGAGCCAGCGTAAGTCCACTGCCGGAACCCGTGAGGCTCCCTTTGATGTTTCTGACTACTGTACCTCTCTCACAAATTCTGGCGGACTCTATCCCCTAAATACACTTCGAGTTTGTCCTTATTGGCTCCTTCTCAGAGCTATCACCCTAGTCTAAGCCACCACCCTGACCAAAGCAAGGCGCCTGCACTTGTCACCACGATTCTGCCCTTGCTCTGCCTATTCTTTCATCTTCTCCAGGAACCACGCCAATGTGATAGGGCAATGTCCTCCTGTTTCAAACTAGCTCTGAGGAAGGCGATATCATGAGTCAAACAAAACAAAACAAAACCTCCGGACCCCTTCATTTCCACCTCTCAAGCTCTTCTGATCTTTCAGATTCTTCGATTCTGCATCTTAATGCAAAGCGCACGTTCTCTGCCTGGAAATACACTTATTACTGGTCTTTTACATTGCCATTCGGATGCCGTTCCCCTAGACCTAATGCTAGCAATGACCCTCATGTGTGCTTCGAAAATCTAGGTTTTATCTCTGCAGGAATGCTTGTTACCCCTCACTGTGAGCTTTAAATTTACCTCCACTGCTCACGTGGCTCCAGGATAACACATGCTTCTCTGCCCTAGCCATTCTTTGATACATTGCGGGTGCCCAAAAGTATTTATTGAACAAATTATCACATCTGAATGGATGAATAAACAAACCCTTGAGAAGCCCTGGGAGCGGGCTCCGCCGGTGTGGATAAATCCCACCCCCAGCCTTTTCCTCACTCGCTAAGGCTGGGTCTGGACGTCCCTACCAGAGGGGGGGGAAAAGACACTTGACCGAGTCCCAGGGGTCAGCTAGCCACAGGGGGGCGCCCCCAGCTCGTTCTATCTGTTTATCACCTCCTAGGACTCGAGCTGGTTACTAATCGCCAATGGGCGAAAGGGGCGGGATTACTCGGCTGACGGACAGTGTGGCTCCGCCCAATCTAATTCATCTTTTTCTTAGCTCCTCCTGCTCCAGGCCCCGAGACACCGAGGGTGGGCTCGCTGGTAGAGCGGCCAACTGAACTCCAGCGGAGTGCTCTCGCAGCAGAACCAGCTGGCTGGGCGGTCTGTGAGTGGGCGGCCGGTCTCTGAGGGCGTGGCCGGTGTGTTGACGGGCAGGCCGGTAGCCCCGCCTCTCTCGCCCAGAGCGGCCGCTCCGAGGCGAGGACCAGCAGAAGTGAGTACGTGAGCGGCGCCGCCAGATCCCGACTCCTACCTCGGACGGCGCGCGCACCGGGAGCCTGGGATCCGAGCTCGGCCCGCCGGGGACTGTGCCCCGAGAACCGCGACCACCTGCGCCTTCTACCTCCCGAGTCCTCCGGCGTCGAGTCACGCAGCGCCCCGGATCCTCCTGGACCGGTCCGTCCAGATTCCCCGCGGGACCGACCTGCCGGCATCTCCCCGGTGCACCGGGTTGGGCGACACCTCGGTTACGGAGCCGCCTGTCTGCTCTGCGCCCCCTCCTTGCCGGTATCTCTTGGACTGTGCGCGAGCCTTCTCTTCGGGCGCCCCCGGCCCCGCCGGCGCGGCCCGGCTCGGCCCCCCGAGCGCCCCGGGCTATGGCCCGAGCCAGCCCGCCGCCGGGGCTTCTGCCGCTGCTGCTGCCTCTGCTGCTGCTGCCCGCCGGCTGCTGGGCGCTGGAAGGTGAGCGGCGTCGGGGTCCCGCGCGCTATCGGGGAGCCCCGCCGTGTAGGGCCACGGGTTGAGCACACGTCCAAGGAGGCTCTGGGCTCTAGCCGGCTCCGCAGCCTTCGTTGGGGGATCTGCTGGCGGCTGGACTCAGCTCCGACTCCCGAGAGCCGCATTTCGGCCGTGGGTTTTTGTGGGAATAGCCTCTGCTCTGAGCAGAGAAACAAGACCCTCGGGGTTTCGCACCTCTGGAAGGCGAGGAAATGTGGGCGACCCAGCAGTCAAGGCGGGGGCTGCGGGACTGGGCGCTTGGGCGGGGTGAAGCGGACTCCCGGGGTTGGGGGGCTCCACTGGTTGGGGACCCGTTGGAGTTAACTGTGAGTGTGTGCACCCGGCTTTGTCAGGGGAAGGCTGCGGGGGTGGAGAGGCGGGGTGGGGGTGTCATTGTTTATGGTTTCTCAAGTACCAGTAACACATGAGGTGTGTATCTGTTGTACACCTTCTCGGACCTACCCCACCCCCACTTCTAGCAAGACCCTCGGAAGGCTTGGGTTTCCATTGAACCTCACAAACGAGGGTTTGCCCGGGTAGCTACTGAGCCGAGTGGAAAAGGTCAGCCTTGTCTGCGTTCTGTGAAACCTATTTAGACGGCTGCTGAGAAAAGATTGAACTTGAACAAACAAACAACCCAAGTATTACTGGCCCAGACAAGAGAGCTCACACTTAGAGCACTTGACATGAACCCACAGGGAACACCGGCACAGGTCACTAACACGGTCTAGAGGTACATACAGTCAGTCCCCCGGTGTTACAAAAATAGTGAACCCTTTAAGTTAGGAGTGAAAACCGTCTTTAATGTGAAGGAGAGGCAGGCAGCACGGATTTTTTTTTTTTAGGGGAACTGGTCTAATAGGCAATACTTAATGTCTGCTGTCTTGGACAGATCTAGACCCTCTTTTAGATGAACAAAAAC
The DNA here is from genome assembly GCA_033318265.1 of Phyllotis vaccarum. NCBI lineage: Eukaryota > Metazoa > Chordata > Mammalia > Rodentia > Cricetidae > Phyllotis > Phyllotis vaccarum. The sequence goes on from JARWLC010000002.1 coordinate 187,237,144, forward strand.
ATGAACCCTATGTAGTTCGGTTTCTTCCTTAAATTCAATTTAAACTTAAAGGTTGGAAGAAGAAAAAAAATCACTAAAGCAGTTCACAGAAGTTTCTGATGCTCTGGGATTTCCTCCAGTGGGGAAGTTGTCCCTATTACTTTGGAGCCCACTGTGCTGACAGATTTATTCACCTGGGTGGACACATGCAAATTTAGACAGATGCACCGAGGTTGCACCCACACTTACACACACTCACCCACATGTGTGTGATAGCATCTCAGGCGTGAGAAACCAGTGTGGGGCTTTGTTGTTGATTGCCTTAAGGGTGTGAGCCAGGGAGCCTATTGAGTTCCCAGGTCTGTCTGTGACTGTCTTAGCTCAGGAGAGGCAACATTGGCACATGCACTCTGGGACACTTAGCAGAGCTGTGTCACCAGTCCCGTGGCCCCTTTTTGTGGAGTGTGGTAGGTAGTGGAGCAGAGAATGGAATGTGTGGGGCCGTGTGGTTGGGAGAAGGTGTGCAAAGGCTACCCGAAGAGGCTCGTCCCTTCCAATTCCCTCACAGTCCTGAGACCCACTGAGGCAGGCCCTAGGGAATAGCGGGTCTCCAGGTCTTCTGGGCCAAGGAGTGACTGAGAGGTTCTTGTGATCAGCTGTGAATGGGAGTCAGAGCTAATGCTAGGCCAGTGAGGGTGGAAAGTGGCGGGGCCTACAAGTGTGGCTTTCATCCTTGCCCCCCCCCCTTTTTATGGCAATCCCTCGGACCCTGTGTGAGGGAGACCAAAAGAGATGGAGGTGCTGAAAAGAGCCTACCCTTACATCTACCTGCTCTCCATTCCTGCATGGAAATGGTACCAACCAGATTGAACTGTTAATATGTGTAAAGGCCTTAGCAGAGTTATTGCTATTCAAGGATAGGCTGTTATAACCCCAGGGTCTACTCTTAGGGGAGTAGTTAGAGGTAGTGTCCTTATCCTGCTAGAGGGGCAAAAGGAAGGAATGATGAGGGGGAGGGAACTAGACTGGAAAGCTGGAGCCTCTCCCTGCAGCTCTGAGGAGGAAAGACATAGAGAGCAGAGTCCTGCCTAAATGCAGGCTGTCTTCTGGGGCTAGGAGTATGTGATGGGCGGACTTCCAGGTCCTGGAGACTGTGTCTGACAAGCAGGGCCTGCTTCTGATGATGCATCGCCAGCTCCCAAAATGTACAGGTTTGCCCTTGTACTTAAGCTCTCCTGTGGACTCAGGGTCTCTGAGTTGTGGGTGCTGCCTATGATGTACCCACAAGTTGGATGCTGCCTGACACCTGGTTCCTCTTCTTTCTCTGTACACTTGAAGTTTACCAAGATCTGGGATCCCATCCTAGTTTTTAATTTCGGTGGAATCAGGATGTTACTAGTCATTTCTAGTTGAAAAATTACCACTCTGCCCCCACCCCCACACCCCTTGACTATCTCACACCACATGAGCACACTGCCGGCGTGTGTGCGGCACATATATACACAGAAATTGCCTTGGGATCTATGAGGCCACCTTACACACAGAAATTGCCTTGGGATCTATGAAGCCACCTTACACACAGAAATTGCCTTGGGATCTATGAGGCCACCTTATACACAGAAATTGCCTTGGGATCTATCTACGGGGCCACCTCATCACTCACGGCTCCTTTCAGGACTTTTCTCTCATTCCCCGTAGCTCAGATCATTCGGCCATTCAGGACCATGAATAAGTGGGAAGGGGTGTTCAGGGGTGAAACAAGCCAAGCATGAGACTGTCTGAGCCACAGGTCTATTGAATGTATTGGAGAGAGTCTCAGCTGGGAGTAAGTCTTTCTGTTAAAGGAGGAGTTTCCAGCTTGTAGGAGGTGGGGTGGGGACATCCCACTTAGCCATGCTAGTTAATGTCCCCACTGCAGAGGAGCCTGGCCCTGGGGAGAAACAGCAGCAAGCCTCTGTTCTCTGAGTTTAGCTGGTGTGACCCTGAGAATGTGGGAACTGCCAGGGGTCACAGCCCCAGATTATCATGGATTGCTTACTACCTCATTCTCTTGTCTCCGGTATTCCTCCTCCCCCCTGGTCCCCGCCCCATTCTTGTTTGTCACCAGAGCTTCAGATTTGAGGAGAGACAGCAGCAGGCATCTAGGAGAGCCAATCTGTTTCCTTCTGTCCTCCTCTGCCAGGGCTGCCACCACCGGCACTTCGGCCCAAGCAGCTGAGGGCTAAAGCCTCAGTTGTGAGCAAGGCCTCCTCCACTTGCCTTCCTCTAGTCAAACAGCAGAAGAGGCTGAATCACCAGGCCTGCATAGTTTGAAAATTGTAGACCTGCCTGCTGTGCTGAGTCAAACTGGTTTGTCAGGCTTGGGCAGGGGTGGGGGGTGGCAGCTGGGTACCTGATGGGGTGGGAGTGGCCCCTTGGCCTAAGGGCTATCCTAAGGCCAAGTCTCCCATGACCCTCTGCCTCAGCTCCTGGTCAGGCCACTGGACCAGCATCTCCAGAGGGATGGAGGTCTTATGCCAGGGCCAGCTGTCTATGGTCCAGGATGGCTGGCAGGACCAGGGTGGGAACATTGAGGCCCTTGGGCTCCCTGCCCTGTGCTTCTCCCCTCTTCTCCCTCTCAGGTTTATGTAATTATAAATCCCCATGATCAGAGAGGAAGAAGGAAAAACAAAATGTGTTCTCTGCTCAGAGGTGCCCCCCCCCACCATCCCTAATGTGGGGACCAAGGAGTATAACTAAGGATGGGAAAGTGTCCCTGGGGAAGCCAAGCAACTCAACATACCCCCCCAAAAAAACAAACCAACAACAACAAAAATCAAAAAACCCCAGCACTACCCCCTCACAACAACTATTTGCATAAGTGCACAGGCACACACCTCAGATTTTAGGGCAGGACCCCCCAAACCCTTTTCCTTTCGACCTTTCCAGCCGGTACATGCACACAAACTAACTCATGACTGGATTAAGAAACAGGAGCCTTGATCCCCTGCTTGGGAGCAAGGTAGGGACTCTGGAGATAAGGACTGCAGTGATGGTTTTCCCTGGCCTGTCACAGAGAAGGCTTCAGGGCACTCCTTTCTGCCCAGACCCCGTCCTGTGTGCCCACCCTGGCCCCTGCTTCCCTAGTCTTGAAATATGACCTTCCCTACCACCTCTGAGTTCTCAGTCTGGATTTAGGCCAAAAGCTCCGTGGTTCTATCTTGTGTCTTCTTTGCTGTTTCCTGGGTCCTCGGTGGCACTTTGGAGTATTCTGAGTGACTTGGAACCTGGAGGTGCTGTGGGGTCTGGCAGCTCAGTAAAGTTGAGTGGGCCTGGCCACTATGACCCTGGCAGCAAGGGTCCCAGCTTGTGCTGTTGTACTAGTATGGTCAAGTGAGCCCCTCAGAGGCAGGCCAGGACGGCCACGGTGTCCCTATTACACCAGCTGTCCAATTTAAGGACAGCTCCTGAGCCAAACAGATGAATGGCACTTCCCTCCTCAAGCCTTAGGAATCCTCCTCACACTGCCATTTTTGCTGCCCAGGAAGTGGCTTGCTGCTTAGGCAGGGGCTATACCTGGGGAGGCCGCACCCAGCCACACCCAGAATCATCTCAAGGTCCCTGCCCCACCCCCAGCCCTAGGACCTGACTGACAGCTAGGACAGGAAGCAGAGCTGGGGTTGCCCTGCCTCTGAGAGGCAGGGTGAGAGTTAGCAGGGTCACTCAGCTCTGCCTTCACTGTTCTACAGACACCCCAAAGAAGACCATGCTTACAGTGTGTCTGCTACATGTAGAAACTCCAAGTTGTTACACCAACTTTAGTGATTAATGCACCACCCCCCTCTTTTTTTCTGAGACAGGATTTCTCTGTGTAGCCCTGACTTTGCAGAGATTCCCTTGGTAGCCCACATTGGCCTCCAACTCTTAGGGATCTTCCTGCCTCTGCCTCCAGAGTGCTGGAATCAAGGATGTGCGCCACTACCTCCGGGCTAATGATTGATTCTTATATCTTATATTTGCATGCTCCTTCATGGAGCTATATGCTTTCCATGTGACTGTGTGAGAGTGTTTTACAAGTCTATGCAGGGAACCCGGTACTTTTGTTTGTATTGTTTGTACTTTATATGTGGGACTGTGTGCCTCATAGCTGTGCAGCTGGGTGTGTGTGGAGGATGTAGTGTTGGGAATGCCTGTCCTTAGAAAGGTTGTGTGGCTGAGCGTGGGTCTGCCTAGGGCAAGCTGGTTCTGTGTGTAAGAGTTGCTGTATGTGAGTATCTAAGGAAGCTAATCTGTTTGTACCATATGCATCATGTGGGGGGCCGTGTGTGTGTTTGTGGGTGGCTGTGGCTCTGTATTTGTCCACCATATGTGTTGACTTGCCCTTCTTTGGTCCCGGTGTTGCAAGCCCAGCCACTGAGAACTGGGTATTGCCTGTGCAACTGTTCTGTTTGTCCACAGGTGAGAGCCACAGAACTGCTGCCACAGCTACTTGCTATGGCTGTGGCCCTGTGGAAAACTGAAAAGGTGTTGCATCAATGCTCCCGTTCTAGATCACCGGCTTCCTAGTGACTTTTAAGGGCAATATGAGCCGCGTGTGTCTAAGGGTGGCCCTCCTTATCTCCCTCCACGGCCACCTGGCGGAGGGGTGGGGGGAGGTGGGCACTGTGTGTAAGCAGCAGCTAGGAGTATTTGGAGGTTGCTCACGTTGCTCTTTTGTTCTTACTTAGCCCCTGTGTCTTCACAGCAGAGAAAAGGTCTCCCTCCCGGTACCGCGGGCAGATGGGTGCTGTAATCTTCAGTCAGTCCTTCTGAGGCCAGGGCACTGATACTCGGTCTGCCCTAGACCTCCCTCCCGTGATTAGGGCAGACTGCAAGGAACAGACCCCCTCCTCTCCCCAGAGAAGTGGGGAAACCAGAGCGGCCCGCCTCCTCCCCACCGGGGTGACCGGAGCCGGAGCCCTTCCTCAGGCACACAGGCCTGGAAACCCAAGTCCTCTCCTCATTAATGGGAAAAATGTGCCGAGATTGAGCGATGGCCAAAGGCTGATCCCCTCCCTCCCTCTCCAGAAATTAAACAGAAATGAAGAGCCTACCTCTCTCCCTCCTCCTGCGCCCGCCTCCAGCCCTCCCCTCTCTCCTCCCCCTCCCCTCCTCCCGGAGCCAGCTCAGGGCTTGTTTTAAACTGTGGAGGAATCTAGCTGGAGGGGGAGGGGGCTGAATATTTGGGTTTAAACAGTTCCAGATGGGTTTGGCACAGGCTGAGCAGAAGGAAGTGAGGGAGAGGGAGGAGGGAGGCAGCGCGCGGGAGCAGTGGGAGCCCTTGCCTGCTCCGGCGGGCGGGCGGGCGGGCGGGCGGGCAGCGGCGGGCGGCGGCGGGCAGAGAAGCAGGCGGACTGGCCGGCTGGTTGGCTGGGGGAGGGGGCGTGATTGGCTCTGCGACGATCGGCTGCTCGCAGGGACAGGAGTATTCCTGGCTGCCGGCTGGGGAAGAGGCCACTTGGCACTCTCCTCTGTGGATGTCTCTTTGGGCCTCCTTGTCTCTTCATCTCACTGTCTGTTGTAGTGCGCTGCTCAGCATCCCTGCTGTCTGGTCCCAGCCTGCCGGAGTCCCTTCAGCTTGGCCCATTTTCTGGCCCAGCTAAGCTCCTGCTTTGCCTTCCTATCTCTGGGCCCTTGCTTTTGCCCATATCTGTTTTCCTAAAGGACCACCTGCCAGATGTGTGTCTGTTGGTCTTTCTGCCACAGGAGGCTGGGACAGCTTGCCATGTATAGCTCTAGCGACTGGTTCCCAGCAGTGAGTGCCTGCTGCACTCTGCCCTCTGCTGCCCATTCACTGGGTTCTCTGCCTGCTTCTGCAGGAACATGTGTGGTTCAAATCTTCTAGGAGCCTTCAGCTACCCCACCAAGGATGCAACATGACAGCCTCTCAAAGTTTTGGGGCTGCCCTGCCCATCAAGCCTAAGGTTGAAGCAGCCTTGGCTCTCAGGCTACAGGGAAGAAGTTGGGGGGTTGGGTTTCCAACTCTTCCTGGTATCATGTTAGGTCTGATCTTGGAGTCATGCTGTCTGTCTTCAGTTGTCTAGTCAAAGCTCAGGTTCTAGGGGTTCAAATTTGTGTCTGGAACATTCAGGTGCTGTCCCATGACTGACCAAACCGAGTTGACAGGAAACCCCCAGTTCAGAACAGAGAAGGCTGGCCCTAATACACAGAGAAAGGCAACCCACCTAACTTGGAGATCCAAGAAGGGTTTCCTGGAGGCAGACACCAAGTGCTGGGACACACAGCCATTTTCCAAGCTTTGTTTGTTTTTGAGATAGACTCACCATATAGCCTAGACTAAGCTGAGAGTCCCTGTCCTCCTAGCCTCAACCCCTTGGTGCTAGGATTACAGCGTGTTCTTCCACACCTCAGAGCAGTTTGCTCCTGAGTCAGTTGGTCCTAGACTTAAGCCATCTTCAGCCCTCTGCCCCAGGTCCTAACATTTTACCAGAATGTACCTACTATATTTAGGTATCAGTCTCCCGTAGAGGGCTGTGAGCTGTGGTTTCTCCATGGATTTCATAAAGAAGTTCTGGGCCTCAGTGATCCTTTTACCTCAGAGAGCGTCCTAGCTTCAGCCCCCACAGGTGGCTGAGTGGGAGGCTGGGAGCAGGCCCCACGCTGCCACAGGCTGGGCCTTTGTGCTGGGAATGGAGTCAGGGGAGGCCCAGGCTGCAGGGTCTGAAGCCCACAGCTCTTTGTTCCAGGATAAAGGCCCCGCGGGCCCCTTTGTGTGGAGATTAGCAGAGCCTGAGGTGTGTGAGCCAGCCTTTGCTCCAGCCTCATTAACCAGGGCCCAGGGTCAGAGGCAGACATCTACCCCAGCCAATCAGAGGACACCTTTGGAGTTGTGACACCTCTGGAAGTGACTTCAGGGTCTCCTGGGGAAAGGGAAGGGTCTTTGGAGATTTGGGTGGGAGATGTTGTTCCTGATGGGAACTGGTTTCTTACATTCTGTCCTGGTGGCTCCTCACCATTTCCTCCTGTTGTTTTTCCCCCAGAGACCCTCATGGACACAAAGTGGGTGACATCTGAGTTGGCATGGACATCTCATCCAGAAAGTGGGGTAAGACACTAAGCCTTCTCCTCCAAGGTCAGGACATGGGCCTTGAAAGAGTGTTGGCTCAGGATTCAGCAGGCAAAACCAAGCATGCCTTTAATCACAGGGGCAGGCAGATCTCTGTGAGTTCTAGGCCAGCCTGCTCTACGAAGCAAGTTCCAGGACAGCCAGAGCTATTACACAGAGAAACCTTATCTTGAAAAAACAGAGGAGGGGAGGGTACCAGGAAACCTGGGCTCCTGGTTTCTACCACACTGTGTGCCTTTGAGCAGGGCAATTGCCGGTTTTAGGCCTCTATTTCTTGACTATTAAATTCCTACCATTCTGATATTTCTCAGCTGTTGGAATAACAGCCTTCATGGCTAGTCCGAGCCCTGAGGCCCTCGTATGATGGCAGTACAAAGGCCCTGTAGTCATCAGGCCAGCTGTGATTTGGGCCGTCTGTCTCTTCTTGAGTTTCTTGTGGGATTTTTGTGACGATGACATGTGCCGATAGTGTTGATAGCCAGTGTTCATCAAATGCTTTCTCCTTGTCAGGCACGATTAGCTGAGTTGCACTGTTTGGTTCCTCACAGATTCACAACACAATTCTAGTCAGCCCCACTGCACAGGTGATCAAACTGAGTCCGCAAGATAACACACACAGAGAATTCACATCAGGCTTCCCAAGGTCTCGCCCAGTTCTAGGAACCCTCTTCATATACTTCATTCAGTTCATTAAATATGCTAAGTATCTCTTGGTTTCAGACCAAGAATCTAGGGCACAGAAAGATTAAGTGACATAGTCACCCAGAAAGCTCAGCCACCTACCATACCATAGAAGAAGCACCTCTGTGAGGTAAATGCAGCTGCCCCAGACACTGGGCAAATGGCTCATTCTCTTTTTCACTTGCTCCACACTCAGTGGGAAGAAGTGAGTGGCTACGACGAAGCCATGAACCCTATCCGCACATATCAGGTGTGTAACGTTCGTGAGTCCAGTCAGAACAACTGGCTCCGCACGGGTTTTATCTGGCGCCGAGAAGTGCAGCGCGTCTATGTGGAACTCAAGTTCACCGTTCGAGACTGCAACAGCATCCCCAACATCCCAGGCTCCTGCAAGGAAACCTTCAACCTTTTCTACTACGAGGCTGACAGTGATGTGGCTTCAGCCTCCTCTCCCTTCTGGATGGAGAACCCCTATGTGAAAGTGGACACCATTGCACCGGATGAGAGCTTCTCGCGGCTCGATGCCGGGCGCGTCAACACCAAGGTGCGCAGCTTCGGGCCGCTTTCCAAGGCTGGCTTCTACTTGGCCTTCCAGGACCAGGGTGCCTGCATGTCGCTCATCTCTGTGCGTGCCTTCTACAAGAAGTGTGCATCCACCACTGCGGGCTTTGCACTCTTCCCCGAGACCCTCACGGGGGCCGAGCCCACTTCTCTGGTCATTGCCCCCGGCACCTGCATCGCAAATGCCGTGGAGGTATCGGTGCCACTCAAACTGTACTGTAATGGCGACGGGGAGTGGATGGTGCCCGTTGGTGCCTGCACCTGCGCTACTGGCCATGAGCCAGCCGCCAAGGAGTCCCAGTGCCGTGGTAAGTGGGGCCTGAGGAAAGAGAGGAGGGAACCGGCACCACAGCCTGGCTTCCTATCTGACCAGATACGGTTTCAGGTGAGACTGGAAGGCAGGAGAGGGAGGAGCTTGTAGCACCATTAAAAGAGGCAAACAAAGTTGAGGATGCGCTCAGCTCGATGGTGGTGGAGCACTTCCTTGGCATGCACTAGGCTCTACCTGCAGTTCCCAGCACCAGAGAGGGGAGGGAGGTGGGGTGAGGAGACGGATCGAGGTTTTAAATGGAAAGAGTGGAGCCCTTGTGAATGCTTAACAAGTTCCTCGAACCTGGACAGACCTTCAAGGCTGGCAGGGATGTCCTCTTGGTCCCGTCCCCAGTGTATACTTCCCTGTGGAAGTTCTGGAGGAAGCTCTGTGGGATCGCTTTGCCTTAAGGATTCGTGTTTCTTGAGAGGCATGTGGTGCACGGAGTAGTAAGAGGAAGTCCGTCTAGTCCTGAGTTCTCACTTTAACTACTTGTGTGTGAGCCTGTGCAAAATGGGGCACTGGTAGCGACTGCTTCCTGAGATTTTTTAAATGGGAACGAGCGAGTGATGGGAGCCACTGGTCCCAGGGGTGTGGAGACAAATGGTGAACAGGCGTTGTTCCAGTCCCTACTCAAAAGACAGGCGGGAGACTTGCAAGTCTCATCAGACCTGTCTGTAAAATCCCCGATAAGGCAGGCGGCTCACTGCTAGCCTGTAATGATTCCAGTTTTCCCCCTCTTTTGCCAACATGAACATGGAGTCTCAGGGAAGTCCTGCACTGTGGGCCTCCCAGCTAGGGAATATGGGAGCTGACATTAAATCCCCACTCAGAGCTGAAATGTGAGAGGGTCTTGTCTCTTCTCTCTGCCCGCTTCTCCATGGGACTTGTGATGGTTCTCCCAGAGGAAAATGGCTCTTATCAAAGCCCTCCGTGTGAGGGGGCTGGGCTATCAACCTGGTTTGCCTTCTGAGGCCCCAGTTTGGGGTTGCCTCGCTAGCCCCCCTCTGCTTCTCTTTAGGAACCTGCTGGAAACTTCCTCTTCCCAAGTGTAGAAAGCGGGTGGGGGTGATGAGCCTGACAGCCTGAAGAAGGGCTAACACTCCGCAGGTCTCTGGCAGGAAGTGCAGGCTGGTTCCCATAGCAACCAGCCTGGCCTGGCCTCTGCCCCCTCCCCCACTGGTTCAAAGAGCCAGGATGGAATATCACCTTCATGAGGGGAGATTAAACCCTAAAGAAGTGCATAGCCCCAACTACAGGCCTCGAAAGGCTTGGTGTCCCCCTTCTAGAGGTCATCACGTGGATGTACTGACAAGTCCCTCAGTGTGGCCAGGACAGTCTCCAGCTATGCCCATATCATATCGACCCTAGTGTCCACTTTCGCTCTATAAATATTCTGATTTTTAATGATAAGTTTTATGGCCCACTCTATACATGGGAAATGTGCAGCACCCATACCACAGGGGCTGAATATGGTTGGCAGAAGAGATGGGAAGAGGGATGTTCAGGCACTGGGCTCTGGGCTTAGGACAGGTCCCCTGGGAGGCTTTGAGCCTTTGAACTCCAGGTGACCCCAGCCTTCTTTCTGTTTTCTTACCTTCTTTCCTCCTTCTCTTAGTCCCGACCAGCCTTCACCCCTGCCCTGCTCCTTGGTGGATGGGGCAGAGGTTTGCTGGGAGCTGTCAGTAGAGGAGGCCCTACCTCCTGGCCATGACAGTGTCCTTGAGGGTTCTCAAGAATTACCCTCCAAGAATGTTGTTGGGAAAGGCTGTGGAGTACAGGGTGTGAGGCCACTGGTGGTCTCTTCTCATCCCTTCCTCTTCTTTCTGCCCTGCCTCAACAAGCCAGGCTGTCCAGGTGACAGGCTCATCTTCTAAGGCACACAGGAGTGGGGATGGGGGTGTGTAGGAGTGGAGAGGAATCTGCTGACATGGGATTTCTCTGGGGCAAAAGGGACCTTTGTAGCCGTAGCTGGAATTGGGCTATACAAGCATTGCCCTCATGGTCTCAGGGAAGACGTAGGCTGGGAAAGGCCAGGTTCTCTCAGGAGGGAAGGTTTGATGTCTGCAGAGAAGGGAGATAACATGTGCCATCCTCTTTTCTCTTACAGCCTGTCCCCCTGGGAGTTACAAGGCAAAGCAAGGAGAGGGACCCTGCCTTCCCTGTCCCCCCAATAGCCGAACCACCTCACCAGCTGCCAGCATCTGCACCTGTCATAATAACTTCTACCGTGCAGACTCAGACTCTGCAGACAGTGCCTGCACCAGTGCGTGAGCTCCCCTGCTCTCCTCCCCAGAGCTAGCCCAGGGATCCCAAGGCAGTGAGATAGCCCTTTCTAGATGGGGAAGCTGAAGCTCTCGGGGGAGTTACATGTCACAGAGGAGGTGATTGCTCTTGAACTAGAATCCAGCTCAGCAGGCTTATCCCAGCTAACTGCATTTTAACAAGGTCGCATAGAAGTTAGCAGGTATCAGGAGCTGACTAGGGACCTGCCAGCTCATTGCTCCTCTGTCTGCTGTACTCTCAGCCCAGCTCTAGCTGTAAAAGGCCATACAACCTAAGGACACACTGGTCCCTGCTCTCTCTCTGTCCTCTCCTCTGGTACGCCAGACATTATGCCAGGTGTAGTGGATATAAAAGAGAGTGACATATCACCAGACCTTAACATCAAATTGTAGAAACAGATAATAATCGTGTGACATGCTAAGTGCTGGGCCTAGAAATAATGTTACAGGGTACAGGAGATGGGAGAGGACAATCAAGATAGGCTTCCAGGAGGAGGTGACACTGCCAGTGGAGAAATGTAGGAAGAAAGCAGTGATAGAATTAAGTGTCCGAAGCAGAGTGGACAGAAAGGTGGTCCTAGGCCTCCATCTCATTGCTGCTTCTATGTCCCCAAAGCTGTGCCGTCTCCACCCCGGGGTGTGATCTCCAATGTGAATGAGACCTCACTGATCCTCGAATGGAGTGAGCCCCGGGACCTTGGTGGACGAGATGACCTCCTTTATAACGTTATCTGCAAGAAGTGCCACGGGAGCTCTGGAACCGGGGGGCCCTCAACCTGTTCACGCTGTGATGACAACGTGGAGTTTGTGCCTCGGCAGCTGGGCCTGACAGAGCGCCAGGTCCACATTAGCCACCTGCTAGCCCACACACGTTACACCTTTGAGGTGCAGGCAGTCAACGGCGTCTCAGGCAAAAGCCCTTTGCCACCCCGCTATGCAGCTGTGAATATCACCACCAACCAGGCCGGTGAGAATGGAACAGGGGAGGGGACCTGGGTCCTCTTGCCCTAGACAGAGGCAGAGGCACCTCCAGGGGTTCTTTAGGAAGCGTGTTTGGGCCCCGGAGTGCTCAGTATCCATTTCTCTTCACCAGCCCCATCTGAAGTACCTACACTCCACTTACACAGTAGCTCGGGGAGCAGCCTGACCCTGTCCTGGGCACCCCCAGAGCGGCCTAATGGAGTCATCTTGGACTATGAGATGAAGTACTTTGAGAAGGTAAGAATCTCAAGGGGCAGGAAGAGGTTTTGGGGCAAGACAGGGATAAGTCTACACCGAGATAGTATTAGGGGCCTTTGGGATCAGAGCCTCAGCACAGGCCAAGCCTGGTTATGGACAAGGGTCAATTGGCTTTAAGACCTACCTGAAGATGCCTCCATTCTCACGGCATTACAGAGTAAAGGCATCGCCTCCACTGTAACCAGCCAGAAGAACTCTGTGCAGCTGGATGGGCTGCAGCCTGACGCCCGCTATGTAGTTCAAGTCCGGGCTCGCACAGTAGCAGGTTATGGACAGTATAGCCGCCCAGCTGAGTTCGAGACCACCAGTGAAGGAGGTACAGCCCCGTCCCACTGCCTGCCAACCCCTGCCGCAGCTTGTCAGTCTCATGTCTTCACTCACTGCCTTTCCTTGATCTCCAGGCTCAGGGGCCCAGCAGCTTCAAGAACAGCTTCCCCTTATTGTGGGCTCCACTGTCGCCGGCCTTGTCTTCCTGGTGGTCATTGTGGTCATTGCTCTTGTCTGCCTCAGGTACTGTTGGCCATGGCTGCCCCACAGACTGACTCAGGCTCTCTGGCACCTCCCTTCACAGCCACAGCCATCCTGGGCCCCGGTTTTCCTTGCCAGAGAAGGCTTATTCCAACCCACACTGTCTTCTGTGTTGTCTGTTCCCCACTCCCAGGGAGCCAGGATATGACCACCAACCATGGGTTCCCACCCCCTTGTCTTGTCTGTGGGCTCCAGGGCCCCTGAACAGAGGGGCTTTAGCACTTGGCCTCAGGCCTTCTCTACTCTGTCCCTGTAGGAAGCAGCGCCATGGCCCTGATGCAGAGTACACCGAGAAACTGCAACAGTACAGTGAGTGTCACCTTGTCCCCAGGAGTGTCCAGCTCCTAACCCCCTGTCCCAATAACAGTAAGTCCTGTGGGAACAAGATATCCACACACAGGAAACAATTAGGTGTTAATTCTTGTGGTAAAGGACATTAAGAGTTCAATGAGGAAGGCTTCCTAGAGGAAGTGGCAGAATGAACAGGGTTTACGTAGGGGGAGGGCATTCCTGGCTCGAGGAGCCTTTGGAAGGAAATACAGGGTGTGGAGTGCCCGGCTATGTGCCCGGCTGTGGGGGTAGTGAGAAGATTGCTTTGACAGCTGTGAGAATGCCAGGCTGAGAAGTGTGGCCAGCCCTTCGGAGGGTCCTAAACAGCAGGCAGAGTTTGGACTTGACTCTACCTTAGGTAATTGAGGGGAAAGACAGTGCATGTATTGTTCTGGGAGACTCGGGGCAGCTGGGTGGGAAAAGGTGAGAGGCAGAGCCCAGCTGTGAGGCTCTCGCAGTCATGCTGAAGGCCTGGGCACGCTGGGCAGTGGGAAGGAGCAAGAGGAAGGATGAGCTGGAGAGAAGTTTGAACATGATGAGAGATGAGGGAGACAGTCAAGAAGAATCCTGGTCGGCTAGCTCATGTGGTTCCTTGGCATTCTCATGGGGGAGGGGCAGGATACCCAGGCATGGCTCAGCGGGGAAGCTAGCTGTCAAAAGTGCACCCAATAGGGCTGGTCCGTGCGTATAAACTCCCTTGCCTATGGCTTGAAGTCCATCCTCTTGTGCCCACCTCTTCCCTGCAGTTGCTCCTGGGATGAAAGTTTACATTGACCCCTTTACGTATGAGGATCCCAACGAGGCTGTCCGAGAATTCGCAAAGGAGATTGATGTGTCCTGTGTGAAGATTGAGGAAGTGATTGGAGCTGGTGAGTAACCTGGAGCACAATGCGAGGCAGAGATGGGCGAAATGCTGGGCAGGTCCCAGAAATACCATTTGACCTGTGCCTGTACTCTGCAGGGGAGTTTGGGGAAGTGTGCCGCGGTCGGCTGAAACTGCCTGGCCGCCGGGAAGTGTTTGTGGCCATCAAGACGCTGAAGGTGGGGTACACTGAGAGGCAGCGGCGGGACTTCCTGAGTGAAGCTTCCATCATGGGTCAGTTTGACCATCCCAATATAATCCGCCTAGAGGGTGTGGTCACCAAAAGTCGTCCAGTTATGATCCTCACTGAGTTTATGGAGAACTGTGCCCTGGACTCCTTTCTTCGGGTAAATCCTCTTCCTTAAATCCTCTTCCCCAGACAGCTAGATCAGGCCAGTTATCCCCACCATCGAGCCAGAGACCCTCTTCAAAGTCTACACATATTTAAAGGTAGTGTGGTATAGGAAAATAGCTCTGTGCTTAGCTGCCTGTGAGATCTCAACTCAGCAAATACTTACTTTCCTAATCTCAGCTGCTTTAGTTATAAAACAAGGCTTGTAATACATACTAGATCTACACAGGGACCACAGGGTGTTGTAGACAGGCTGTGGGACACACAGTTGGGGAGCAAACAACTGTCTCTATTTAGCACATTCTGGACGCAACTGCAAATCATATTCTCAGAGAGCTTAGAAAAAACAGGCAGGCAACCAAGGGCCTGTGGGGAGGCAAAGCAGACCCCATCTGAGCCTACCTCTTGCCTCCAGCAAAATGATGGGCAATTCACAGTCATCCAGCTGGTGGGCATGTTGCGGGGCATTGCTGCTGGCATGAAGTACTTGTCAGAGATGAACTACGTGCACCGTGACCTCGCTGCCCGCAACATCCTCGTCAACAGCAACTTGGTCTGCAAAGTGTCTGACTTTGGCCTCTCTCGCTTCCTGGAGGATGACCCCTCAGACCCCACCTACACCAGCTCCCTGGTACAGGAAGCGACTGGGAGGGATGGGATGGCTGGCCGGGCAGGGGCTCAGGGTTGGGGGTCAGCCTTGAGTTACAAGGTGAAAGGCATATATCCCCCCATCACCAGGGAGGAAAGATCCCTATCCGCTGGACCGCCCCAGAAGCCATAGCTTATCGGAAGTTCACATCTGCCAGTGATGTTTGGAGCTACGGAATTGTCATGTGGGAGGTCATGAGTTATGGGGAGCGGCCCTACTGGGACATGAGTAACCAGGATGTGAGTAGAGCTGAGGGAGAGTGGTGGTTGGGTGGGAGTTGATAGGGTATGGGGGGAGCTCATTTCAGATTTCCTACTGTTATCCAGGTCATCAATGCTGTAGAGCAGGACTATCGGTTGCCACCCCCCATGGACTGCCCCACTGCCCTTCACCAGCTCATGCTGGACTGTTGGGTGCGGGACCGGAACCTCAGGCCCAAGTTCTCCCAAATCGTCAACACACTAGACAAGCTTATCCGCAATGCCGCCAGCCTCAAGGTCATCGCCAGCGCCCCATCTGGGTTAGTGTCCTAACTCCCACAGGCTGACAACCCTAAAGCTACTCCCTAGCTCCACCAGGTCACTCTTTTTTCTTTTGTACACAGCATGTCCCAACCCCTCCTGGACCGCACAGTCCCGGATTACACTACCTTCACCACAGTGGGTGACTGGCTAGATGCAATCAAGATGGGGAGGTATAAGGAGAGCTTTGTCAGTGCTGGGTTTGCATCCTTTGACCTGGTGGCCCAGATGACTGCAGAGTAAGTATACAACCCCCCACGCACACGCACACACACAGGTGCAGGGACTGGGCAGGAGCTCTGGCTAAGCCCAGGGTAGTAAGCGGAAGGGAAGGAACTGACTTGCTGTATTTCTCTCTCTCTAGAGATCTGCTAAGGATTGGGGTCACTTTGGCGGGCCACCAGAAGAAGATCCTCAGCAGTATTCAGGACATGCGGCTGCAGATGAACCAGACACTGCCTGTGCAGGTCTGACACTCAGTTCCAATCGGGGGGGCTGTCCCCCCCAGGACTGCACAAAGATTCTGACCAGCCCGCTGGACTTTTGGATGTCTGGCCTTTGGCTGTGGTCCAGAAGATGGAAATTTTGGAGAGGACCCTTGCTGTGACTTCTCCAGGCCTGTGCTCCCTCCCAGGAAGTGTGCCCCAAACCTCTTCATATTGAAGATGGATTAGAAGAGGGAGTGATAACCCCTCCCCAGATTCCTTGGGGCCCAGGCCTTTCTGCTCTCCAGTGGGGAAATCTTCACAACTCAGATTTTGCTGTGCTTCAGTAATGGAGGTCCTGGTAGGGTCAGATGGGGATAAGCCTGGGTTCCTCAGGCCCCAGCCCTGGCAGGGGTCTGCCCCCACCAGGTAAATGGAGAGTATTCCCTCCCCCAGGAAGTGGAAGAGGGAGACTCTAGAACGGGGAAATATGGCACCCCATCCTTAAGCCAGCTGGTACCTCCAGTTTGCACAGGGACGTGTTGGGGGCTGAGGGCCTTGCCTACCCCTGCCCTTGGTGCTGTCATAAAAGGGCAGGTAGGAGCAGGCTGAGGGGCAGCCCTTGCCTCCCAGAGACTGACTCACAGAGCCAGAGATATGTGTGTGTGTGTATGTGTGTGCGTGCGTGCGTGCGTGCGTGTGTGCGTGTGTGTGTGTGTGTGTGTGTGTGTGTGTTTGTGTGTTGTGCACACGCTTGCCTGCACAGAGAGCATGAGTGTGTACAGCTTGGCCCTGTGCCCTGTAGTGGGGCCAGCTAGGCAGACAGCGAAATAAAGGCAATAAGATGACTCTTGTCCCTTCTTATTCCTCCAAAGTAGGGCTCTCTGATTCCTCGTTTTAATGATCCCTGGCTGTAAGGCCTCCACAACTTCCTGGAGTCGGTGGGAAACTACACTGAGGCCTAGCCAGGCCTTATTTTTCTTTTGTAATTCACCCCATTGCTATGAGTGAGCATCAAACAGATTTCTTAGGAGTGGGACATTGATGGGGGGGGGGGGGGAGGAGAAGCAAGCAAGCCACCCTGGAGTTCTTGGCTCAACAACCTCTTGAGTCTACAAGGTGAAGTCCCTGAGGAAGAGCCAGAGGGTTTGTCAGTTCCCAGGGTCCCCTGACCAAGTGTAATCACTTACAGACAGAAAACCAGTTATGGTCCCTCTTTACTAAGCACTCATTGCGTTCACATCTTATTTCAGCTCCCAGGCAAGGGAGAGGGAGATTTAGTAACTTGACCCTAGCTAGCACTAGAGGCAGAGGCTGGGATTCCCACAGTAAGCCTGCACATTGGAAAGGCTTAGGGGATACATAACAAGGAAGCCTCTGGAATCAGAGAAAAACATGGTGCCGGGGTGCCAGGACGTGAAAATGAACAAGGGTGTCATTTCTGGTAATGCCTGGCCCATCTTCCCCAGCGGGGTGGGAGAGGATGTTGTGCTGGGGACAAGGACTGCACAAAGAAATGCAGGTCCCTTTGGGGATACCTAAGGGGGAGGGTACAACAGATGCCAACCTCCCACAGTAAACTTAGATGCATCTACAACAGGTTTCTGGGGTGTCTGCAAATCCAAAACATAAAAAGAGTCTCTCACAGGAAGGGGCCAAGTAGGCCTAGAAGGTACCTACAGGCCTAGAAGATGTCATCTGATGCTTTAAAGGCAGGTGATATGGGGGTTGGAAAGTTGCTGGTTCCTAGAGTCTCTTCACTAGCTCTGGCAGTGCCGGCTCTGAAGACTGCCTCTGCCCCATACTACTTACATTTGGTACTCAGAGACCTGCACTAGATCTCACCTTCAGGGAGACACACCCACATCATGGCAGCCTCTGGGTTCCAGAGAGGGGGATGGACAGGGGCACCTCAGTCATCCAAGCTGGCAATAATTTAAGGTTCCAGAACTACAGGAGAGGGGTGGGGGACTAAGCGGCTTTGGCATACTTGGTGCAACATTTACTTCCTGAGGGCTTGCAGGTCCCATGTCCACTTCCTGGTCTTCTCCAGGGGCTCTGGATCAGTAAGGGATCTGTGGCCTATGTCTCCTGGGATACATTTTCCATTGTCCAATCCCACAGTGCTGACTGGGAAGGCTCCACCCACAGAGGGAGGCCAGGATCTTTAGGACCAACCTTAGCCTAAGCGCATGGTTACAGAACATTAGTGCTCTGCTGACTGAGTCCAGCCCAGTGCATTGTGCACTTCTCCACCAGAACGCAAATGTCCTGCATTCACACTTTCTCTTGCCACTGACAGAGGAATCAGAGCCAGGGCACAGACAAGCCCATTTCATTACCCACACACCACGGTATTTTTAAATCTGCAGTCCGTCCACCTTAGCCACCACCCCACCCCACCCCCAGGGCTTCCCAGGACTCAGAAATAATGAGGGGAGGGGCCTACAAGCCCCATTGCATTCCTGCCAGTGGATACAGCCAACTGGTGTTTTGTCCAGAGTGCTGGGATGTGTTTATACCCTAGCACCTCAGAACAAGGTTAATGGGAGAAGCTGGGCCTTTGGCAGAGGAATAGAGAGCACCCCAGGAGGGGTCTAGCTCCCTTGCAGGCAGACAAGGAGTGGGGTATGGAGTTTTAGTCTGTCTAGTCTTTGTTAATTACACACTGTGGAGCAGAAGATTAGCTCTCCTGAGTCAATGATTTAAAAGGGAAGCCAGTGGGGGCAGGGCCCTTTCCCGCTGGGTCCAGGTGCTGAGTAAGAACCTGGGAGACCTCGGGTAGTGGAGTGGGAAGTGTAGCCCACACAGAGCAAAAGCAGGTGTGGAGCAAAGGACGGGTGACCTCGGCAGGTTGGCATCAATGCTATCATCTGTAAGAAGTATAGAAATCCTTTCTATCCCATGACATTATTACAAGGGCTCAATCTCATTAACAAATGTAAGGTCTGTACCTGAGATGGTAGTATGTGCTAAAAAAAATATATATATATATATATATATATATATATAGCTTTTTATCATTTTATCAATGTGAAATTTGAAGAAAATAAAAGAAGCTGGCAGAAAAATAGTAGATTGTGCTTGGTATACAGCAGGGTCAAATGCAGCAAGGCATTAGGGATTATGCCAGCCTCCGCCTCCAGGACAGGTGGGAAGCTAACAAAGAAATGTGCCCCGTCCAGGGGCGCTGCTGCAGGACTAGCCCGGCCCTGAACCCCAAGTGGGGCCCCTGGGACCTGTGTACTTTTAAAGTTAGTGAGAGTTCAAAAGCTGATTAAAGGCAAGTAGCTGAGGATGTCTACGACACTGGAACACTGGGATGGGCACAGAAGACACTGAGAGGCACTAAATGCCCCCAAGAACCTAGAGAAAGGACCAGGAATTTGATTCAAACAACCAACAAAAAGAGCCGCATTTAATTATAATTCGAGAGAGGCCACAGAAACAAAGTTGAGTCTATGGGACCTGCCGGCAAGGTTGGGGGCTCTAGCCAGTTATGGGATGCCCAGCAGAGGGAGCTGGGGGCCCCCATTATCATGAGGGTGCTTCTGTGTGACCTAGTGCCTGACCTTGAGCATTCTCCATTTATTTATTCAGCCCACACCTGTGGTGGGGGTGGGGCTTCCTCTACAAACCAGTTCTGGTTCCAGTGAAGGAGGTAGGGACCAGGGCCACCCACTTCTGTGACCCTAGAGTTCCCTAGAGTTTCAGTCTTGGGCATTTGACCCAGCAATGACACAGTCTTCTTGGACTCGCCACTTGGCTTTCACAGGACCCCCCCCCCCCCCCCCCCCCCCGCTCTACTCCATGCCGCAAGAAACATCTGTCTGTGACTGTTTTTAACTACATATTTCTAGTCTCTCTGTGGAAGAGCTCACAGAAGAGTTTTGACTTGCCCATGGTCAAAGAGGCAGTCATTAGCAAAGCACAAATCAAAGTTCATTCTAATTGGGCACAGTTCTGTTCTCTCCACTATGTCAGGATAACCTGAAAGGGAGGCCAGGGATTCCAGAAATGCTGCACCTGATAGCACTTAGAGTAACACCTGCCTGGCTGTCACACAGTCAAGGGCTGCCTCAGTGTTTGTCTTTAGGCTAGCACGAAGGAGGAGCAGGGCAGCCAGGTGCAGGTGGTACTGGCCAGGAGCACAGGCCAGGAGTGAACGGGGTACTAGCCTGAGGCAAGGACCCGGAGCAAGAAGACAGCTCTCTCCCTCCGCTTCTCTTCCATGCCCTTCTCTTTTGTTTCTGTTAGTCATTCCCATCTCATGGAAAAGGAATGAAAACAGACTCCGGATCTGGCTAGAGGTGTTCTGTGACATCAGTCTGTAAGGCCCAGCCTACCTGGGACAGCGCTTGGTCCTTAATTGTCCATACTATAGAAACTGAACTTGGGGTAGGTGAGAAACATAGAGCATCCCCTAGGAGGCCAGGAAAGAACACGAGCCTACATGTGGGAACTGGAGCTGGCTTTCTCCAGACTCCATTGCCGCCCCACCCCCAATACACACACATAACCATCTTGCTACCTTTTCCATTATAGGCCCTAGGCCAGGCCACAGTTCTCCACACATCCTGTCCACTTAACTTTTGAAGATGCCTCCATGGTTGGCATCTTCCTGTTTTTACCATTTCATCATAGTGGGGCTTCTTAGACTTGGTACCTGATAGAGAGGAATGTTTTTAGCTTCAGCCCTATGGCTTTTACACCTAAATGCTGGCTGCTCACCTCCAATGGCCTCCTGCCTCCCAGGTACTGTGCTACATGGAATCCTGCCATCACTTAGCCGGCTTCCTCCATAACTGCCACTCTGGTGACTTAGGCTCTCACCTGCTTCTTCCTCCTGTCCTTTTAAGCATCACTCATGCCTAAATAGCTTCTCCCCAACCATGAGGGGTGAGGGTGGGGGCTTTTAAACTACACTTGCCTCCTGGTTCATCACAGATTAGACAAATAAGTGTTTCTCATTCCAGTCTCCATGATTATTCTTTTCTTGTTTTGCTCATTTCCAGGAACATTCCAGCACAGCACCCCATGCAGATTTTACCATACCAAGCTCTCCACAGTGCATGTTTCTCAGTGTCTTCCTTTTCGTTTACTGAAACAGGGCATGCTCTCTGAACAGGTCTCTTTTGCCAGTCTCTGAGCTTTAGGTAGTACTGGTCAGAGAGCGGCTGTCTTCTGCTGTGTGTCAAAACTTTTCCTAGGGAGACAAAACACTGGATAGGGAACCCACCACAGACCATTTGGTGGTATAGATACTGCCTAAAGTCCACCTTGGTGAACCATGGGTTTTATTGGAGTTATTTGCTACAGGGAGATGGGTGAAGGGTTTCTTACAGGATCAGAAATGACTGAAAAACAGTTGCATCACCAAAGCCTACCCCAGCATAAGTGGCAGCTCAGAGAAACTGGGAAACTATAGCACGCTGTACAGCCTGCAGGCAGCTCAACAGGTTGGAGAGGGTCCTTCTCAAGTGACTCTGGTGTCTTCCAGGCAGCTCAGCTGGTTTCTGCTTCTTCCAGGCAGCTGGTCTGGTCTTAGTCATCCTTGTAGAGTGGCTTTGTTTCCTCAGACAGGGAGGGGCCTAGTGAATCCGCTCAGTTTCAAGGAGTTCTTGAAACTATTTTGTTGCATTTACTTCCCTGCTTAATTAGCTTCCCTGCAGGATGGGATGTTTTATTCTTTGAGGAAATTGTTACAGAAGACTCCATCAACTCCTCTGGTTCTTACATTGTTTCTTTCCCAGTGATTCTTGAGACTTGGAAGAAGTAACTATAGGTGTCCACCTATGACTAAGAAATGGGCCACTAGGCCACAGTAAGTCACTTGGTCTGAAGAGCTGACAGTAACAATGAAGTATGGCTCTACACACACACACACACACACACACACACACACACACACACACACACTTAGAAGGCAGTTTGATAGGCATGCCACATCCATCTTAAAAACTATAGAAGTTGCTTCCCTGTTGGAACATATGACCTCCCAAGCCACAGATATTTTTCCTGGTTTACAGTACCAGATATGAACTCTCTTGTAGATCAGGCCTTAAATTCAGTCAGGCAATCAGGCTGTGAAGTCTTACTCATGATAGCCAACCCACGATTGCATAACCAGGCATATCTTGTCTGGTGTGTCAGTATTTAGAATGCAGGGTCCATAGCCAAGCAGGAATGTTGGTGACAGTTCCCCACCAGCAGCCGGCATGGCCACCTCTGGCACTATTAAAGCCAGCCAGCAGCCTGGGTTTTCAATTTCCAGTGCAGTCCCAACTTAATTTCTCCATGTCCTACAGTCAAAACATGCACATGCAAGTCTTCAGAAATAAGGTCTTACCATCCAGTTCTCGCATACAACCAACAGAGGAGCAGTAGCCTTTGTGGCTTATGGGGCCTCAGGGGGTTCTCTGGCCAACAAGTCACAGGAAGGGAGCCACCCCTGGCACTGGGGTTTTCCTTCAATAACTTTATGGCCTATGGGAACGTCCATCTGGATCTTTTTTTTCTTTGAGTTGACCCAACCCCAGTAGGGTTGAGAGGTGGTAGAAATAACATTGTACCTGATTGTCTCTCCAATGACTTTCTAAATTTGCATTATATCATCTATACAGCAAAACGTTTTCCAGAGGATGGGCAGAGCAAGGCAGCATACCAAACCCCCATCCCATAATAAACAGTGGGGTTGTGAAATAACCTTAGTGAAGCCCTCTGAAGGTCTTTTGTTGCTTGTTTTCAGAAATGTCAAGTGACCCCAGAGGTTCATAACTAAGAAGATACTAAAGTTAAACATAAGCAAAGTCTAACACAGCGTGAAGGTTCCATCTCTTTGTGTCAGCCACTTCCTCCACAGATGAAAGTTGGGTACAAAGCAATGGTAGGAGGTGTTATCTCAGCTCCCTATAATCCTTTGTCTCTCTCTCAGCCATTACGTTTCCATACTCTGGATTTCTTCTGCAGGGCCCTCCCTTCATTTCTTCACACCTAATAAACTTAGTGGGCCTGACATAATTTGCTCAGACCTGCTCAGGGCCCAGGTGGGGAATAAGGCCCTGCTCTCTGGAGCTTTACCCACTGGTTCTCTGCATAAAAGCTGCCCTAGGCTAGCATTGTGGATGTATTGGCAGCTGTTGCCACTTCGTTCACCATAACAGGCTGTTGAGGATGTTTCTTGTTGTGAGATATTTGATTACACTATATAAAGATATGCTACTGTGAATGGATTAATAAAAAAGCTAGATGGCCAGTAGCTAGGCAGGAGGTATGGGCAGGACTTCTGAGCAGAGAGAGCTCTGGGAAGAAGAAAGGGGATGTCGCCAGCCAGATGCAGAAGAAGCAGGACATGCAGGGGGAGAGGTAAAAGCCACGAGCCATGTGGCAGCATGTAGATTAATAGAAATAAATTAAGTTATAAGAGCTAGTTAGAAACAAGCCTAAGCTAAGACCAAGCTTTTATAATTAATACAAAGTCTCCACGTTGTTGTTTGAGAGCTAGCTGGTGGGACAGAGAAAGACTCATTACAGTTCCTGGCCAGGCAAACCAACTCCCTCTCTAGAAAATGTCCCCTCAGTCTGGAGTGATAATTACTGGGACAAGGTCTGTTATCACCCTTGTTATTCTGTCATGGATGTCTTCTGTGAACTGGTCCTGAGGCTTCACAGCTGTCCAGAGGTTCCTTAACACACAGTTTGGCTTCTAGCAATGTTTTCTAGGAACTTCAGGTCAGAACATCTGCCACATTTGTCTTCCTGTATGTAGCCCAGGCAGATTTCTTCCTTGGCTTTATCTTTTCACTATCTCCTCTGGGTTATTTTCTCTCTCTTTACATGCTGGCTTAAGTTCACTGACATCTGCCAAAGCCCTTCCTACTGTCTTAAGATCTTGCCCCACCAAAGGGCAACAAAGCCACTAAAGGGCCACACTAGCTCAAGGTCCCTGCTGGACTAACCTTGTCATTATCTCTTCTGTGAGCACAGTTGTAGCTGGCCAAGTGAACTGGTTCAAACACAGCTGCTCTTATTCCTAATTTCTTCAATAGCCATGTGGCCCTCCTGCTGGTCCTCCGGTTCCTGGTGTTTGTAGGGACCACAGACGGACATAACCAAGAGGTCCTAATGGCTCTGGTACTCCACTCCATTAGGAACTTGTTTCCCTCACACTGTCCCAGGTCATGCAGCCATTGCCTTAAGGAGAGATGGCTAGTTACCTTACTCTGTTTTCATGTAAGCACCACAGCAGCCAGACTGACACCCTCCACTCCTATGTCCTCACAAACCAGGCCGACGCATGTTCTTTCATTCTTTGTTGTCCTTCCCTGACAGCCAGCAGTGGTGATACACACCTACCTTTAGTGTTCTTTCATTCTTTGTTGTCCTTCCCTGACAGCCAGCAGTGGTGATACACACCTACCTTTAGCGCCAGCACTCAGGAGACAGAGGCCATTGAATCTCTGTGAATTCCATGCTAGCTTGGTCTACAGAGTGACAGGACTATCAGGGCTACACAGAAAAACCCTCTCAAACAAACTGAAAAAAAAAATAAAAATAAAAAAAAGTCTTCCCTACTCCCAGCAGTTCAAGTGCTGAGGAGTTCCTGATCACTTGTTTCTCACCCTAGACCATAGTTAATGTTCTCACATACAGGCTAGGTTACAAATTCTCCCTCTTTTTCTGATAAAAGTTGGACTTTTATTGCCTTTGTTTTCTCTCTCTCTCTCTCTCTCTCTCTCTCTCTCTCTCTCTCTCTCTCTCTCTCAACCTTTTAATCTAATTTAGTTGCTAACACTGAAGATGCCAGACACATTTTCCTATCTTCTTGCCATTGCTCCTGCCTTGGCCGCCATCTTGGCCTCAGATGCGTTTCTAACTACACACAACCAAGGACAGGCAACCTTGCAGCTGCTTGCTAACACTCTCAGCTCTTGTGTGC
Source organism: Phyllotis vaccarum (assembly GCA_033318265.1). Classification (NCBI taxonomy): domain Eukaryota; kingdom Metazoa; phylum Chordata; class Mammalia; order Rodentia; family Cricetidae; genus Phyllotis; species Phyllotis vaccarum. Next base: position 187,261,909 of record JARWLC010000002.1, read on the forward strand.
TGATCTCAAAGACTACCAAATTTCCTCCAAATCTTTAACTGTTTTCAGAGCATCTCCATATTTGTGTGGTGGACTCCACTCATCAAGCAAGCATGCCACCCATACCACACAGATGAAGACCACCATCCCGGACTGTTCCACGCATTCCTAGTCCTGGTGTCTCAACCTTGGTCGCATGTCCCATGCACCTGCTATAGCACAAAGGCAACTAACACACTCCATACAGGAAAGGACAACCAGTTGTAATTCCCTCGCAGACAGGTCCCCCTAGCTTCTCAGCCTCTGTTGACTGTCATGCTGCTCACAGCAAGGACCAGACACATTCTCCTCCTTCACCTCATCTTTGGTTCTTTCTTGTTTATGACAAAACTTTCCCAAGAAGAAGAAACATACTCTACTCAACCCAGATAGGAAACCCATGACAGACTGCCGAGGTCCCTCTGCGGACCAGGTTTTTATACAAGAAGTATGCTGAACAGCTTGAGCCTTATTTATACTTCATAAACGAGCATGTTTTTCTCACCCTTCAGGATTAACCTCCACCCCCCCCCCAAAAAAAATAAAACAAGTAAGGTTTCCCCCAGCTTTACGTCAAAACAACTTTTAAACCAAAAATGATGTTTCAGCATCTCCATAGTTTGGCTAAATATTGAGCCAGGCACATCCTGTCTTTCCAAACTAAAAGGTGATAAACATAGGTACATATTCTCAAGAACAATAGAGGCTTGAGAGATGGCTCAGTGGTTAAGAACACCGGCTGTTTTTCCAGAAGAATTGGGTTCAATTCCTAGCATTCACATGGCAGCTCACCACTGTCTATAACTCCTGTTCCATGGGATCTGACACCCTCACAAAGACGCACATACAAGCCAAATGTCAATGCACATAAATGAAGTAAAAATAGGGGTATGCTGTGCCATGGAATGTTCCTTTACATTGTGCGAATATATGTTACTGAGCTGTCCAATAGCTGAACAGGATAAAGTTAGGTGGGAAAACCAAACCGAGAATGATGGGATGGGGAAGGGCAGAGTCAGGAGTCAACAGCAAGACAAAGAGGTTGGAGGAGATGAACATGCCATGCTAATAGAGCCAGTGCCATGTGACAGAGTATACATAAGAAATATGGATTAACTTAGAATATTAAAGCCTGAATTGGCCAAGCATTTATAATTCATATTTAGCTGGTGGGAAAAACTGCTTGCATACTGTTAGTTTGTATTTTTCTAATTGTTCCCTTGTCCTATAAAAAGGGTCCCGCATGCCTGAGCCTCTCTATAAAGGGCAAATTTTGATAAGGCACTAATGTTTTTTTTTTTCTCACAATTAGGAAAAATAGTTCATGTCTCCCGTGTTGCTCTTTTATATGTGCCCATTAATCTTTTATTGCCTCCAATCCTGTCAGCACCAAATCAGAAAAGTTCCCAGGGTCTGGGGTGAGAGGTGGTATTTCTAGATAAGAAACCTGAGATGCATCAGTTCCGAAAGAATTTTAAGGAAAAATATTAGAGAAAAAAATGAGGTTTCCTGGAACGATCACCTCTGTCCCATGTATGACTGACGAAGTGAAACCAAAACTGGACAAGACAATCGCCAACACTATGAGAGAAAAGAGAATGTGCAGGGTCTTCATGCTGTCCAGAGGTCTACTGATCTCTGCCAAGTTAGAGACTGTCTCTACAGCTCTTACCTCTCAAAGACCCATTGGAAAAGCATTCATATGATGTTCTGAAACTATGGCACATGGTTCTCAACAACAGAACAAAGTAAAAATACCACCAAAGTCCAACCTGGTGAACCATGAGTTTCATTGTGGTTACTTAGAGGAATATAAATGAGGGGTTACATACAGGGACAGAAATTACTCAAAGATAGATCCATCATCTAAGCCTATCCCAGTATGAGTGACAGCTCACAAAAGCTGGTAACCTGGAGCACACTGTACAACATACAGGCAGCTCAACAGGATGGAAAAGGTCCCTTCCAAGTGACTCAGTTGATCTAAACCTCTTCCAGCAGCTCAATTGGTTTCTGTTCTTTCAGTCAGCTGGTCTGGTCTCAATCTCCTTTGCAGCCCAGTTCAACTGTCTTCTTTGCAGCTGGGCTTTGTTTAGTCTGACAGGGAGGGGCCTAGTGAACCTGCTCAGTTTCAGGAAGTTTTTGAAGTTTTTGTTGTTGTTTACTTCCCAGGCTTAAGGATCTTCCCTAAAGATGGAATGTTTTAATCTCAGAGGAGACTGTTAATACAACACCTTTAAGGAGCCCTTAGTCTAGTAGAGTGAGGTATGATATTCAAGGTATCACTGATTCATTTGACGAGAGTGGTAGCCTGAAAATAGGTTTTGGAGGAGTGTAGTGAAGCAGGAATGGGAGATACCACTGGACACAGAGATGTTGAAAGGAAAGCAGAGATGGAAGTCTTAGTAAAGGACAATTGCTCAGAGCTGGAGAATGGATAAAGAAGAGGTACTACAGAGGTGACAGATGCACAGTATTCCAATGCTGAGGGGTGTGGGACAGTAGCAAGACTAGATGTCAAAGTCTGGGTGATTATGGGACTCCCAAGTGGGCATATTTCAGTGGCATTTATAGATACAGAAGGTTCAAGAGAAGGAATGGTATTGTGAAGGGGAACAAGTTCAGTCAGAGGCTTCTGAGAAGAGATGCCCAGTAAGCACATGTGGATCCAGGAGCAGGGTTGAGCTGGAGTCAGCAGCCACGACATGGGAATAGAGAAGGACACAAGGTAGACAAGATTGCCCGATAGAAAGAGGACAGAAGAATGGAGGGGAGAAAGAAAAGACAGAAAATGAGGTGGGTGTGGGGCTTCCCGATTATTCCTACAGGGGCTATTCACCCCAGTGCTAACTGCTTGCTAGCTACAGCTCTAAACGTTAGTTAGCACTTAGACATTCATTTCTTCGTCAGAACAACTTTTCACAGAAAAGCCCAGGAAAGCCCAGGTAACCACAGTTAGATAATTTGTTCAAAGTCATAAAATCTGTAAGGAGCAAGATCCAGGATTTGAATTCAGAGTTGACCTTTTTACCACCATAGTGCTCTGCTTCTCAAATAAAATCTTAGAATAAAAGCTGCATTTGTGCTGAGTCCTGTGCCAAGAATGTTACTGGTTATTGAATTTAATACAGATAATTCAGGAGATGAATGAATTTATGAATTAAGGGGTATGGTATCTGGATGTGGCTAAAGGATGTATACGGGAAAACAGATAAATGGACTGGTGAATTGGTCAAGTTAGAGAATAAGTGTGAAGATGGGCAGAGGAGTAGACGTGAGTATTTGTATGGATGAAGAATGGCTGGGTGAATGAGTGAGGGGTACACAGACAGAACGGGATATGGAATGGGGATGTAGATGAATGCAATATGCACGAGAAAATTCATGGGCAGGTAGAAGATGGGTGTGTGAGGAAGTTGCATAGCTATTTCCTCTAAATTATTTTCCTCCTAGAAGGAGGAAGGATGCTCATAAGAGTCAGGAAGTAATTAAAAGCTATAAAGTTCTGGAAACTGCTAAAGAAGTTTCAGGCCCTTCCTGAGGCCGTATGAGCAGTAACAATTGCAGGGGAGAGATGCCTGACAGTCTCTAGTGGAGGGGCCTATGAGGTCTGGAGGGGTTCCAAGAGTGCAGCTTTCAAGAGATGTCACTTGGAGCCAGGCATAGTGGCACATTCCTTTAATCCCAGTACAATCCCAGAAGCAGGCAGGTCTCTGTGAGTTCAAGACTAGCTGGTCTACAAAGGTAATTTCCAGTTCTGATAGGGCTACACAAGGAGACCCTGTCTTAAAAAAAACAAAACAAAACAAAACAAAAAACTCCACCATCACTGGAGTGATGCCCTGCCAGTTAAGGGAACTTACTATAAACACAGGATTCACATTAGGGAACTCACAACTGCCTGTAAACCCTGTTCAAGAATTTGATACCCTCTTCCAACTTCTGTGGGCAACCTCAGTCATGCATGAGCATATGCATGGCGTGCACACACACACACACACAATTAAAAATAGAATTTCAAGAGTCATCACCTATGCTGGAGTGGGCTTTCCAGTGATGCAGCTGCCTTTGACTGTGCCTGTAGGTAACCACAATAAACTAACCAGCTCACAATAAGCCAGATGGAGTAAAATCATGCTGGCACCCTATCTGAAGTGAACAAATAGATATTTGTTTACTCCAGGCTTATACAACAATGGGTAAATAAATAGAGAAATGAATGGCTGAGTAGAAAGGAGAATGAAGGAATGGAAAGATTAATATTTAAGAATAAAGAGATGGTAGCTGTGCAGATGAGTAGGAGAGTGGATGGATGGAAAGTAAATGGATGGAAAGACGAGTGAATAGTAGTAGAAAATGGATGGTCAGATGGTGGGGTGGCTAGATCAATAGATAGTTAGTGACTGGCTGGATGGTTAAGTGGATGGATGGATAAACAGGTACTTGATAGTAGGATAACTGAATGAATCCCTATTCTTAGACCGGAGAAATGAACAAGAAAGGTCACTAACTATCTTCCCTATTCTTTCCCAATCCTTTCTCACCTACTTCTCCTAGAAAAGGGGGACAGCCAGTCTTTATCTTTACTGCTCCCCCTGTACAGACAGACATTCTGGGATGGTTTCCAGCCATCCTCATTTCCTGGTCTTCTCTCTTGATGCTTAGGAAAAGTACTTTCAAGCAACCAGCCCTGGATGAAGGCAAATTGTGATTTTGGGAAACCTTCCCTCTGTTCCCTTTTGTCTCTTAACCCTTGATCTTCCGTGACCCAGGTGGGTGTCAGAGCTGAGGGAAGTCCTGCTCAGCACCCCAGGAAATGGTAAGGGCACAGTGAGAGGAGGGGATTCCTGTGGACTGGAAGGAAAGCCAAATCATTCTCGCAGGGAAGCCATTTGGGAAGTAGTGTTCAGGCAGAGTTAGAAACCAAAAGTAGGGGGCTGAAAAGATGGCTCAGAAGTTAAGGGCACTAATTCCTCTTCTAGAGGACCTGGGTTCAATTCCCAGCAGCCACATAGCAGCTCACAACTGTCTGTAACTCCAGTTCCTAACACTCTTACATAGGCAAACATATTCAGGCACATAAATAAATGGATAGATAGATAGATAGATAGATAGATAGATAGATAGATAGATAAATAGATAGATAAACATTTAGGAAGAAAGAAACCAAAAGTAGAGGTGCTGCCTGTCCCCACCCGTGAGTGACAGTGAGAGAAACCTGGCTGCAGAGCTTCAATTTGGTTCCACTACCTGGAGCTTGTACAATCTTGGGGGTTTTACTCTTAGCCTTCTTGACTGTCCTTATTTCCACAGCATCACATCATCTCATGGCCAAAAATAACAAGGAGATGAGAGAAAATCCCAAGGCTTCCAAAGAAAGAATAAGCATGTAGATTTCGTGGGAGGAATAACCCAAGGAACTGCTGCTCTGGGTCTGGGAAGAAAGAGGTGCGAGTTTGCAAACTCACAGCATCCCAGGCCTAGGGCTCCTGCAGCCACTGGGCACAGGCCCTGCCTTGTGCAGCCCAGCTTGAGAAGCAGATTCTGCTTCCTGGCCTGCAGGCTCAGGTCCTTAGAACTATTCCCCAAGACTTGAGCCAAGGAGAAGCACTGGGCAAGTGAGCCCCTGGATTGGGAGGGGCTAGCCTCAGACTTCCTCCCCTGATTCAGCCCCCAGGTCTACACTGCACCACCAATAGGCAGGGCACCCAGCTCCCAAGAAGAAAAAAGAAAAAGGGGGGAAAAAAAAAAAGAGCTGCTTGTGGGGAGCAAGAGTCAAGGAGATCCCGCACCTTGCTGATGGACACTTTGCTGCTGCTAGCTTCACATTTTGTCTCCATTCATTTTCTCTCCTCCAAGTTGACTGTTTTCACAGTTAACTTGCACAGTTAAGTTGCAACATTAACTATCTGCAAGACTGAATAGTTATATCCAACTGGGCTTTATCTAAAAAGCCTAATTTTCATTTTCTTTTCCTTCCTCAGAAAATAGCTTTTCCTCTGTCCTTAAGAATTCAGCTCTTCAAATAGGTTTTGGTGGAGGTCATAAGGCAGAATCAAGAGGCCTACATCCAGGCGCGGTGTTTTGGATTTCACAAGAGAGAGTCCTGACCACTTTGCTGTGGGTGGCAAAGCTCACACAGTAACACATATAGAGCTTAGGAAACAGGTGATGTAGAAGACATTTGCTTCATAAATATCCCTGTCAGCAAAAGCCTCAGCTATCCTGCAAGCAACAAGCTTTTGGTCTGTTTTCGTTTGGTCTTCTGAGACAGGTTTTTTTCACTGTGTAGACCAGGCTGACCATGAATTCAGAGAGATCTGCCTGTCTCTGCTCTCTGAGGGCTGAGATAAAGGCATGTGCCACCACTGCCCGGTTCAAACAGCAAACTTTAATTGTTCTTTGACTGAGCATCGGGCAGTCTGTACACTGAACAGTCTGTATATGACCATAACCCCCTTTGGCACATTTTATTTATTTATTGTTCTTTATTTTACATTTTGGAAGTTGTCTTAGTCACTGTTCTATTGCTGTGAAGAGACACCATGACCACAGCAACTCTTAGAAAGCGTTTAATGGGGGGCCTACAGTTTCAGAGGGTCGGTCCATTAGCAGGGCAGGAAGCAGGCAGGCACTATAGGACTGCGCTGATCTGCTAGCTGAAAGGGAGTGGGCGTGGCTTGCGTCTTTGAAACGTCAAACCCTGTCCTCTTCCTTCAACAAGGCCATGCTTCCTCATTCTAATACTTCTCAAACAGTACCACTCCCTGGTGACTAAGCATTTAAATATATGAGCCTATGGGGGCCATTCTCATTCAAATCTCCACAGAAGCCAAGACCCAAAAGAGATCCTTTTAAAACCCGTTATGGGTGAGGGGCTGACACGGTATTTTGTTAAACTGTACAGGCTAGTTTGGAACTTGTAATCTAAATTGTACAGACTGGCCTGGAATTTGTAATTTAAATTGTACAGACTGGCCTGAAACTTGTAATCTTCCTGCCTCAACCCCTGGAGTAGGCAGAATTATAGGCATGCACCACCATGCCTAATGTCATACTGGACTTCTGTGTGTGCTCACCTATGCAGGTGTGTGTGGAAGCCAGAAACTGATGTCAGAATGTCTTCCTCTATCATGTCACCTTATTTTCTGAAATAGTCTCGCTGCACCTGGAGCTTGCTGCTTGGGCTATAGACTGGCTGGCTCATGAGTCCTGTGATCTGCCCATCTCTGCCTCCCAGCTGGGGTTACAGATGCATAATGCCACATCTAGTGGCAGTGAAAGCATGCATACTTATCCGAACTCAGGACCTCAGGCTTCTACGGTGGATACTTTGTTCACTGAGTCATCTCCCCAATCCTGTGTACTAGATTTTTTTTTTTTTTTAACGTATCTTTATCCCCATAGCAGCCTCACCAGAATGACTTTACTGTCTTATTTGACAGGAAAGGAACGGGGGCTCAAAGCAGTAACTTTTCCAATGTCACATATCTGGTTAAGAATCAGAGCTTGGTTTTGAACTTATGATTCTGATCCTGACTAAGGAGGGTGGCTCTGAAGGTCTGAGGGAGGAGGTGAGAAACTTGTCTCAGCGTAAGAGAACTGGGGCACCATTTTGTTAGATGCAACACCAGGGCTCCTCCTCATACAGATCCGTGTCAGGAGCCCCAGTGTTCTGTGTAAGAGGGAATGAGGCTGAAACAATGCCAGCAGGGCCAGCCCTGGCCCGGCCCCCACCTGAGAGCTCAGGAAATGACACACCTGAGCTATGACGCAGGTTGTTGGACCAGGCATCTCCTCCCAGGGGGAGGGGTTTGATGATGGCTGCCTTAAGCTCCTAGGCCAGACTTCCAGGCTGCTTTCCAAACTCACCCCACAGTTTAGTATAGTAGATACACAGGGTTTTTTTTTGGGGGGGGCGGCTGGGCTCTGTTCCTACTGTGTGCTCCTAGACAATATGCTAAGTGTCTCTGGGCTGCCTCCTTGTCTATAAATCTGAAATTATTTTCCTGCCCGCTTTCTGAATGTGAGGAATATATTCTTACCCCTGGCAGTTTGACACTGGGTCAAGACATAGTCTCTGCAAAGAGGTGAGAGCATGTACTTTACATGGTGTATCTGTGAGAAGTGTTAGGAAGCGTGAAACAGCACCCTGGGGGCTGTTTTCACAAGTGTAGCTGTTCCTAAGAACAGCTTTCTCTGGACAGGCAAGCATCAGAAAGCTCCCTGGGACAAGGGACGTGTTAAGGCAGGGCAGGGTGGCAATGGATAGTGATGGACAAGTCACCTCTACTTAGATACAGCTGTGTAAGGTTCTAGCATCACCTGCTTCTGGTCCAGGTGGATATGGGGCTCCAAGAGGGATGGTCAGCAAATCTCCAGCTCCAGCATGCTCAGGAGGAGACAGAGATGGGCCGGCCTTTAGGACCTTTGTTTGGGAGTGCCAGGGAAGAGCATCGTGGAGGTCCAGCAAGTGTCACACTGAGGAGATTTGCTCTGGGCTACCCCTTCTCCTACACCAGCCTTGGCTTGGCAGGAAGGAGGCTGGGGGAGGGGGTGGGCAGAGCTTTACAGCGGGGGAGGCAGGAATTCTGTTGGAAATCATTCAAATGAGGCTATGAAACCAAAACCCTGTCTCAGAACAAATTGGGCAGATTTGGCCTGGAGCCGGGGTGCAAACGGAGTGGAGGATGTTGGTCCCTGGCTCAGGCAGGGAGGGGCTGAACAGAAAGAACTCCAGTGTGTGGCCCCAGGAGCTTAGGCTTTGGATGAGATGAGTAGAAGGGACAGTTATCCCCATTTCCCCTTCTGGCCACCTGTGAGCAGCCTGTGAGGACACAGGAGGAGAAGCTGCCTATCTGGACTGACCTGGAAGGAGGGGCCTGGTCTACCACTAATGCCTTCTAAGACTGTGACTCTCCCCATCTTTGTCTTTGTCCCGTTTCTGCTGTCTGTTCCCCAAAGTTCCCCAGCTTAAGCTCCCCAAGTATTTAAGCTTTTCTATTTGCCTCAAAGGCCCAGGCTCCTAAAGAGTGAATCTGGCCAGGGGCCAGGTGGGGAGAAGTCCCCATCTGAGGTGTTAGAGATGCCAAGGAGGCTGTCTCATTCTTGTGCTGCAGGGGAGGCTTTGATGCCACTCACTGGGCACAGCTGCCAGGACCTGGCACTCCTGAATGCCTCGAGAGACAAGCACAGGGCAGAAATAAGGGAGGGGATGGCGATGTGGGGGAACGGAGGGAGGCGCAGGGGGGCTAGGCAAGAGCAGGTGTGAAGGAAAAGCAAGCCCTGCAGGCACCCCTCAGAGGAACTTCTGTGTGAGGGAGGTAACCCTGAAGAGATTGCCCAGGTTCATGCTGCCTAGAGAGGGGTGAAGGGTGGCTAGAAACAGACCAAGAGTCCAGTGACAAGATCCAGGACAATAGGTTCCTCATTTGGTGTTAGTGGCCTGTCTAGCTGTCACATTCTGTGAGACTCTTCTAAGGGAAGGCAAGTTTCTTTGCCACGCCAGCCCTAGCTCTCCTTTCCTAGACCAAGGGCCAAGACGCAGCCTCAGGCAAAGCAAGCCATGTGCAGCTCCATCCAATGCTCCTATCCTGGTACTACCCCAGGGGTCTGTTGCCATCCTGCTCTGCAAAACTGCCCATCATTCAAGGTTCTGCTCCTGTTCCACGACAAGCCCTCCTGCTTTGTGTCTCAGGCTGTAAGGTCTCCTCTCTGAGCCTCTATCCATCAGAGAAGGGCTTCCTATCACCCCATAGCAGGGGACCACTGCCTCCACAGCTTCAGTCCTGCTCCTTCCGCTCTAGCAGAAGCTTCCAGAATTCTTTCTGTGTTTCTCTCCTTATGAACCTCAAGGATTTCTCTAACCTTCCCCCCTCAATGTGGGTCTTAGTCTTGTTACTCCTATACTACCCCAGAGAGTTCCCATGACTCTGTCTGCCTTCCCCAAGTCCTCTGTGTAGTTCCCAAACAAGCTTCTAACAGGAACTTCTCAAGAAATGAGAAGGGACCCTCTTGACTCCTGATGGGTGGGACTTTACTTTTGGCCCTTCCTCTGGGATCAGGCTGGGCTTAGATCTCTCCCCTCAACCCTTCCTTTTAACTGAGGAGGGCCACAGGGGTGGTGAGAGAGTTGGAGAGGGATAGGAGGGGTAGGAAGGTGGGGGAACCAGTCCTGTGTTGTTTTTGGCGTAGAGCCCCCAGCCCCAGGGAAATCCTGACTCTGTGGAAAACTGAGCAGGCAGTCAGGCGGGGGTGGGGGGTAGGAGGGGGGTAGAGGAGGACCGAGACTCAGGGTGAGGTGGGGACTCTTTTCATAAATCAATCCTGCCAGCCTCAGACCTGACAAAAACCAGAGACCCAGGATCCCTTAGGGGGTCAGTGCTGGGGAAGGGACACAGACCCTGGACGGGCTGTAGAGGAGGAAGGGCTGCAGCAACCCGCCCCCACCCCAACAACAGGTGTGTGTGGTGGGGGAGGGTCTCAGAAAACAGCATCATGACTACCAGAAGAACTGGGGTGGCTGTGACAGATTGACAGGGGAGGGGCCCCAGGGTCTGCCACTCAAAAGACTTTTATTGCCCCAATCCAGGCCTGGCTCAGGCTAAGGCAATGCTGTTAAGTTATTTCACCTATTCAGGCCTCCATCTCCTCAGAGTGAGAAGCTGCAGAATGTGGAGCTTGTGAGAATGGAATGACTTTCCAGAGACAGCATCTCACTTCCCCATCCTGACATCTTCTATAGCTTTCTCTCTCCTATCCAGAAGAAGGATCATTTTCTAGAGCTAATGGGTCAAAGGTTAAGAGTCTAGACTCTACCACCCCCTAAGTGTGGCCTTGTAGGATGCTGTAGCTCCTCAGATTCACAGTTTACGTCTGTGAGGTATATGTCAAATGCCTCTTTGGCAGGGTTGCCTGGCCAGTGAGATATTGTATGTGAAGTGTTGGTAATACCCATTCCCAATGTAAAATCACTGTCTTCAAGAGTTTGCCTCTCAGATGTCTGCAGGTCTCAGGCTTCTCTCCTGTAATATTCAGTCATCCATGGGAATCAGTGGCTACAGCGTCCAGACCAGCAGTGTAGGGAACCATTGCAGTCTGCTCCCAAGTGTTCTTACCACTCTAAGAGTCTCCTGTTCCACATGCTCTACTATGCCAATGTCTCCACTTGACTGCTGGGACAGAGCAACTCTGGTTAAGCCTTGGTTATTATTACCAAGGTGTTGTGCAATCAACACAATGGATGTTTGAATATGAACTGTCCTAATCAGCTCCTGGCCTTGCCTCTCAGGCCCTCATCATATAGAACTCACTATGTAGATCAGGTAGGCCTCCAACTCACAGATATGAGTCTGCCTCTGCTTTCCAAGTGCTGGGATTGAAGGTGTAAAACATTACACCCGGCATAGGATCCTCCCCATTCATGCTCCTCCTTCGTCACAAGCAACAGGAAGTGAACTTCACAAGCAACAGGAAGTGAACTGAGACACTGAGTGTGGCTTGAGCATATATGAGATCTCAAAGCCAGCCTCCAGAGTGACACACTTCCTCCAACAAGGCCGTACGTATTCCAATAAAGCCATACCTCTTAATAGCACTACTCTGTATGAGCTTATGGGGGCCAGTTACATTCAAACTACCACATGGGTCAAGCCAGTTCAACCAGAGAGAGCCAGCAGGGCCCTGAGCTAACCTTCAAACACTCACTCAGAATATGTTGCTAGATCCTTTTCCTGAAGATTGCTGACTTCTAGGATTTTATATCCTGCTGCAGTCCCATGAGTCCATTGGATGCAGGGTACAGGGAACAACAGAATCAGATCCAGACCTCCTGCCCCCTTTTCTGCCTGACCCAGAAAAAATAGGGTAGATTGCTGTGGTTTGAAGGTCCAGGCTCTTTGTGGTTATGGGCATGTGAGAAGACTAGAGGAAGGGATAGCTGAGGGGTTTGAAAATACTGCTTGCCCAAGTTTATCCTGTCGCCTAGATGCCAGCCTCGGAAGACCATGGTAGCGCTGGCCCTTTGGTCCTTCTTTGGTCTTGTTCGTTAAGTCTCACATTATCCTGAGTTGCCCCAGGTCTGTGAATGCCCCAGCCACTTCAGCTGTGAATGGCTAGAGACACCAGTTCTCAGACAGCAAGGTCCTTTGGCAACTTCCACAACAGGTGTGCTTCCAGAGCTGAGGACTCCCAGGATCAGGCACCCACTGCCTGTCAAGACAGCTCCCTCCAGGGTGGGCAGCTGAGATGACCGAGAAGTTCAAAGTGGAGAATATCCAGCAAGCATTTATTTTTGATCCCTCTGTGGAAGTGAAGAGGGGTCAGAGAGCACAGCTGTGGCTAGACACCCATGAGGGAGGGAGGTGGGCAGGGCCGCCTGCTTTGGGTGAGGCCCAGGCTTCTGGAAAGGAGGCTATAGCCTAGGAGACAGAGAGCAAGGTTTGAATCACTGCTTCGCATCGTTAACTCACTGTGTGGCCTTAGGCCGTTACTCCTTTCTTCAGCAGCAGTTTCCACTGCTGCAAATGTGTAGGGATCGTCTTGGGGACATCTAAGGATCTTCCCCCTGGTGACTGCCACTCTTCTGTATGTCTGAATATCTGGCACTGGTCTGCAGGGGCTGGGCTGGCTAGAGAGAATGAGCCCTGTGTGGGGCTGGACAAAATTTCCTTTCATTTCTCCAGGCCTTGGCAGGCCATAGCTCCCCCTCCCCCACCAAGGTCAAGCAGAGGCTGACCTGGGGGGCATAACTGCCTTGAACAGTTTGGGTCAGGAGCTGGCATTTGGAGCTATGTGCTTTGTGTCCCCCACAGTGACTCAAAGTTTCTCTTCTTCAGCAGCAGCCTTAACAGGGCTCCACTGGCCTTGGAGTCAAGCAGGTCTGCTAAAGAATTCAGACCTGCCACTGACAAACCCGGTGACCTTTGGCAGGCCATTGCCCCTCCTTATCTGGGGTTAGTGACTCTGATGTCCACCCTGCAGGGGTACAGAGAGCACACAGTATGCCTACAATGCAGGCTCCTCAAAAAGGTCTTAGGCTGATCAATGTCAGAGAGGCCTTGTCGGCAGAAGTGCCAAGGAGCTGGGATGAGTCTGGACCTGCTCCTACTGTCACAGATCGTTGTCTCTCTGACTGTTTGTCTGTTGGGGCATTGGGGACTTTCAATTCCAAGCTCTGGAATCTGGACAACGTAAGGTAATCAAAACTAACCCTCCACTTGCTCTATTTGTGTCAAGAGAGAAAAATTCCGGCTTGATGGGTTCCAGGTGTGTTCTGTGCCCTGTCCTGTGCTCTGTGGTGACAGTGGCTGTGATGTGGCCCCACTGGCTGGGAAGGCTCAGTGAGACCAGACCTCTCTAGCCTGGCTGCCAGCCTGGCCTCTAGTCTTTGCCAACTGTAGAGCTGGATCAGGCCCTACTCAGAACGTTGGGATAGATAATAGCCATGTGCACGGAGGGCCTATGGTTCAAAGCCAGGAGCATACAGGGGCGGGGCCCAGGCTCCTCCTGCCTTGACCTCCAGAGGTGGGAGCTCTCCAGACAATTTTCATAGATCCATAAAACTCAGTTTGTGGGAAGTCAGCTGTGGGCGTGGCTCCGGGAACCAGGTGGGAGCCCAGAGGGCACCAATGAGGTTTCTTTTATTACCATTATATATTAATTAACGGGTGACAGCCATTGCTTGCTAACTGGTATGTGGGCTTGTGTGTGATCATGATGGCACCTGAGGGGTTGCCTCAGCCCTGCTCTTTTGGAAATTATTACTATTATTAATTTTAGCCACTACACTCTTGGAAGTCATCCCATAATACAGTGTTATTGCCATAACTTCTTAAAGAGCCTACTAGCTACAAGTGTAACACCAGGGTGTAATTACAAACAAATTATCGTCACATTTGGCTAAGTATGCCTTCCTCCAGACTGTAGGCTCCCAAAAGGCAGTTGGCTCCATACTATTTTCCTGCATGGAATTGTAGGTACTCAGTACAATTTTGGTGACTGCATTTTTGAATGAACAATGAAAACTCAGTCATAGGAAGGTACAAAGAGATGATACGATTGTAATGGTGACTGAGAAAGGGAGACAGTATGAGGATTAAACTTTTGGAGTCTGTGTGGAGATGAGCTGGGAGGACACATCCTGCTGTGAAGAAAGAGTATCCTCTGGGGAAGCAGGGCAAGTCTGGGGCAGAGCAGCTGGGTACAAATCTGTACCTCCTGCCCCAGGAAATCTGAGGAAGTCGGTTGATCCAGGTTGGCGTTGCATCATAAGACCCTCATAACCCAAGACCACCAGTTAGCTGCAGCGCCCCCCCCCCCTTCAAAAGGGCATTCTGGAAGGATGTCAGAATTTGGGCCATTTAGGGGAAGTGGTCGAGCAAGAATCTGGTTTCTAAAGTATAGAATGGCTCTTTCCCAAAGTGTGTTTCCTCTGTCTCTACTCACTACTTCCCAATCGCCACTGCTAGGTCCCACATTTTGGGAAGTGTAGAAAGTGAAGTTTCTTGGAGTCGTGAAGACCTGTGCTGAAAAGCAGCTCCATCACCTCTGGCCCTGGGACCTAGGGCCCACTTAGCTTCTTAAGTCATCCATTCTCCTTTTCTCTACAATGGGTTTTTGCTGAAGGGCGATCCCACTTCTCTCACCCACTAGCTATGTGGTGTGGGGTGGGACTTCCTTCCACATCTGTCATACAAGAAGGGTGGCTCTCATCTTGAAGGCCCCTTCCAGCTCCAACTTGCTTGGTTCTATTCTGAGAAGACAGCCCCACCTCTGGAGAGGGGAACGAGAACATTCTTTTAGCTGCGATTCAACCCAGGCACATGTTTGCCCAGCCCCATCCTTCACATTTAGCCTGTAGCTGTTGCCATGATGGGCACGCCCTTGGCACCAAGCTCTCCTCCCGGCCCCACGAGCCAGGGCCACAGGTGGGTGGCTCTGTTCTTGTGATGCCTGGGGAGGGGCGTGTTGGAGGACAAAACCGTAAGATAGGAGAGGAGGAGGGAAGGGTAGAGGGTTTGGATGAACTGAGTTGAAAGCAGGCAGGGTAATGTCCTTGAGTAGAATTCCAGCGCTGCCCCATCCAAAGAAGCGTTCTGGGACAAAACTTTTATTGACCTATTGGGACTCTGCTTCCTCTTCTATGAACTAACTAATAATAATAAGGATTTTTAAAGCATTCGATTACTGTGAGGATTAATTGAAAGGATACATTTGTCAAGTGCCTGGGAGACAGGCACCACACCTCCTTCTTCTGTTCCATGAAAGCCCTGTGGGGGCGCTTTGACGACTTTTGGAGACCCGCTAGAGGCAGCCGGGCCAACTCACCCTGGTGACAGTCTGGGTCCTGGGCGCGGAGCCCTCCTGCCCCGCCCCCACCGCCTTCGGCTCGCACAAGCGCCTTTGATCTGCTGCTTTCAGTGGGATTAGGAATCCGTGAGCCGGGCTTCCCTGGTCCCGGCTTCCCGTAGCCTGCTCTCGGGCCGGAGGGCTGGTTCCGCCGCCGGTGGTCCCCGCCGTGCCTCCGGGCAGGCCACTGGGATTCCCTCGCAGGGAGGGAGCGGAGGCCCCGACGGGAAGCGTCCTCCTGGACATTTTGGCCAGAGACTCTGTGTAAAGTGTTTAAAAAGAAAAACTCTCCGGAGGAGGACGTAACCTTTTCTTAACATCTGGGGCTCAATTAGCTAATGACAGCAAAGCCTTCTCCGGTGTCGCTGACCCCTGGGCAGCAGCCCGGCTCCCCCACCCCCCGTATTTATACAGCTGCGGCCTCTCGCTGGGACTGGGGGCAGGGGGCTTGGCTGGGTTATCTCGGCGGAGATCCGCCGCCCACCCCCCCAAAAAACGAGAAAGAAAAGATTTAACCGTCCCACCGCTAGGCCCCTCCGCTCTCCTGGACGGCTCTCCCTCTCTCCCCCTCTCCATCCTTCGCGCCCCCGCCTCCCTGCGCTCTTGGGCTCTACCCTTCCCCCTTTCCTCTGCAGCCCTCTCCCCTCTACTCTGGGCTCTGAGTTTCTGCCTGAGTTCTCCACTCCTCCACACTGTGCCCCTTGGCCCTGTCTCCTCCTTCCCTGCCCTTTGCCTGTCTGCTTGTCTCTTTTCTCCCTTCTGTCGCTCCTCTCTCCCCAGAGGCCTCCCGTTGCGATCTGGCCCTCTGAATGGCTGCCTTGTTCCCCCCCTGGTTCCTGTCCTACCATGTCATTTTAGTGCTTCCTCCCCACCTTAGTCTCCCCGCCTTACCCTCTGAATGCCTCTCTGTCTTCGGGGAGGTACCTGCTATCCTTGCTGCCAGGCATCTGCCCTAGGGCACAGTCCTAGTGCTGGGCCACCTGTGGCCCAAGCATCCTGCCCAAACCTGAGTCAGGCAAGCCCCACGGCTGCCTGGACACTGAGTGCTGATTAGGGTCTCAAGTGTGGAATGTTTGCGAGAGTGACATTTGTCCCAGTTCCGGATTTAAGGACTGTGTTTCAGGCTTTCCTGGTTATAGCTAGAAGGGATCTGGGGGCTTATGAGAAGACACTCATTGACTCCAGCTGCTGGAATCTCACTTTCCCTGCCTGGGCCCCCAGGCTCCAGGCCCCTACTCCCCCGCCCCCAACAACCTCTCTATTTTGAACCCAGGGACAGTTTAAAACACTTCCTTTTCCGTTTCCCTCAGCACACTTAAAAAGCAGGTTGTAGACTTTTTGTTCTTTTTTCATTACCAATACCAAAGAGAAAGTGGTAGGTACAGAAAGGGTAACTTTCACAAAACAGCCATGCCCAAAGGCAGTTCAGAATAGGGAAGGAAAACTCAGACTGGAGAATGCAGTGGGCGGGGCCTATCATTAACGCCGTTGTTTCTAGAAGTCTGTAATCTTGGGGCGTCACTTTACAGGCCTCAGTTCCCTCTATAAAATGGGTCTGATCGCAATTAAGGGACAACAAACCACACTGCTTGTAAAATGGCACTCATCGGAAACCGGTCATTTCATTTGCGTTTTGTTTCCTGGGAAAACCCTGGAGTTTGGAAATACTCCCTCCCTCCAAACCCCAGAATACAGCTGCGTTCCAAAAATTTTCATCTCACCCTTTAAAGGATATTAAGTTCTCTCATCCCTCCTCTGCCTAAGGGTGAGAGGGCTTCGAGTCCTTCTCATAGAAAAGGGCAGACACAGGCAACGTTGTTAGGCGGTGGGAAATGTCCCAGAGTTCCTGAAGCTCTTTGGATGAGGATGCAAAGGCCCGCGGTGTGCTTTGAGGGTCTAGTGGATCTTCAGGAAAATCAGCCAGCCAAACAAGGCAACACTGTTGCCCAGATTCACACATGGGAAAACAGAGAGGCGGTGTTGTCTAAGGACCGTTGATGTGGATCCGTTCTCTGCTGATTGTGCTGATAGCGTTTAAGACGGAGGTTTATTGTAAAGCTTTGGTAGCTAGTTAGATCTGAGTTAGTAGCGGGCACAGTCGTCACCACCTCTTGACCCTGAGGTGGTTTGGGTTGGTTCAGGAAATAGCGGGGCTGCTGCACCAGTATCCTCAGGATGGAGAGTTCAGAGCCGACTTAATTTGCAGGAAAATACTCATCCAAGCCTTCCAGTCCTCCAGGACGCAGCTGGGGTCGGACTGAGCTCCTCTTAGGACCGCTCCCCAAGGTCCCGCCTGGGCGCTTACGAGAGGTGATGGCGGAAGAAACCAGAGCCGGGGATCCGGCGCCGGGGCGGCCAAATCGTGGTCAGGCCTTTGGCTTGCTTGCCTCTTGCCAAGGTCATCAAGACGCCCCGTGCTCAGGAGTGCTGCGAGCACTGGGCAGCGAACCCCAGCCCGGGAGGGTGCACCGCACCCGGGCAAGTGCTTCTCTCGCCTCCCGGCAGGTGCTCGAACCCTCCACGGGCGAGGAGAGGATGCTCAGGAGACGGCCAAGGCTGGGTAGCAGGCACTGGCGTGGGAGCCACCGGGGCGGAAAGAATCCCACCTAGGGATGGTTTATGCTAATAACCACCTGGCTGGGCTGTGAACAAGAGGACCAAGACCAGAGGGGAATAAGTTCCGGAAAGCCGGAAACTTCCGGAAGCCCCTGATTCCACGATAAAAGGCAATTCTATGGCTCGTTTGCTGGGTGGCCTTGGGGAAGTTACTTGGGGACGTCGTGGAGCGTCGGTTTCTTTCTCTAAGTAGAGAATATGGGTCAGGTTTCTTCACAAGCTTAGGCACTCTCTGCCAGCAAAAAGATGGACCTTCGGTGTTCTGGAGGATAGATGGGGTCCGGAAGTGGGAGATGTGTGTCTCAGAGTGGAGTCCTGGGGGACACAGAGCATTCAGTCAGGGGAGCCAGAACTATATTCCCAAGCGTCTTCTCCATTGTTGCCAGAGTGGGGGTGGAGGGGCAGAGACGACAGAGGGAAAGGGAAGCTGAATAAAGATCACCAGATTGATGACAGTATGTTAGAAAGAGGTGGCTAGGCGGTAGAGGCTCATGGGAGATAGTGTGGGATCAGATTAGAGAATTCTGTGTGTGTTATTCTAGGACCAACCTGAGCTTACTCAGTGGGGGAAGTTATGGGTTCAAAGACTGTAAAGGAAATAGCCAATGGTATCCACCAGGTCCTGAAGAAGGACTCTGGGAGCCACCAGCAGGAAGGAACAGAAGAGGCCAATTAGGGTTGAGGGCTGAGAGAAGAGAGAAATGTGAGTGAGAGCTGGGATGCTTCATGGCTGCCCTCATCTCAATTGGATGTTGCTCAGTGGATCTGGGAAGACTCCTGCAGTGAGAGGGTAGGGACTGAATGGCTACTGGGCAGGAATACATACAGCCCAGGCTGTGTTATAGGACCTAGAAAGCAAAATGAAAGCCATTTCTGAGGAGATGGGAAAGAGTTATATTTGCTAAGATTGGTTTGTGTCTTTCTATAGATCTACAAGTCAAATTCCGAACATGCATTACAGTTGGAGTCCTTTCTGCATATGTTTATGTGGTGTGTGGGTATGTGTGTGTTCAAGTGTGTGAAGGCCAAAGGCTGACAGTGGATGTCCTCGATTGCTATCCATCCATATTGAGGCAGGCTTTCTTACTGAATTTAGAACTTCCAATTTTGGCTAGTCTGACTTATTAGCTTGTTCTGGAGACCCTTTGTCTCTGCCTCCTGTGCCCTGGGATTTCACTCCCACTTCACTTCCATGTGGGGTCTAGGGATCCAGACCCCAGTCCACGTACCCTTTTGTGAACTGGTTTGTCGGTTCAGACTGTGTTCCCCACTAGACTGCCTTCAGTGTCCCTAAGTTCGCTGAATGTGTTTTAAATTTGGGTTGAAATATCAACAGTATTAAATATTTTGGCAGTTATAAAGACAACACTTTTTTGCAGTTAACTATTAACTCTTCCCTCCCCATGTTAACCGTCTCCAGGGTGTCATGTAGTCCAGACTGGCCTCGAACTCTTATGTTCATTTCCCTTAGTGCAGGGATTACAGGTATGTGCCCCTACTCAGGTTCAATCAATTTTTTTTCATAGACTAGAATTTCAGTCCCTACGGTTGACATCCACTGTGATTCTCTGAAAGGACTTTTATTACACAGGCTTGGGAAACATTGGGCAAAGGTGACCTCTGTTCTCTGTTCTGAGAGGCCTTGTTGGTTGATGTGTGCAGGGGAGGGGGGAGATATAAAGATTGAATTCCAGGTCATTGCATGCAAGTTTTTCAGGGGTGAAATTCACTCACTTTGCCACTTTGTGTAGCTACGCGGAGTGTGGAAAGGCACGAATCAAGTCCTCCATGGGAAGTGAGGCACTGAGCAGAGTGGCCTCTGCTAGAGACACTTCTGAGGCAGAAGGAGGTGAAGGCCTCTCAGACCTTTTATGTTTGGGGACACTCCTTGGGCTTTATAGCAGGTCTGCCCATGAGCGGGGCATTTAGTGCAAGGATTCTGGTCCAACAGGAAAATGAAGGTGGAGCAGGAGTGAGCTGGCAGGCAAGCAGGGATGGGAGGTATGTTTTGAAGACCTCGAGCTGAGGAATCTCACAGTTCATCTCTGTCTACTCTTTAAAGAATAGGGAACCATCATGTAGACCACACGGTTAAAAGCCTGAAAAGTGTATCACCACTTGAGGCCCTTAATGCTGAGTTTCAAGCCTCAAGAATATTTTCAGCAGTCCAGCTCAAGTAGGCCTCTCCCTCCAACCTCCTCCACCACACATGCTATGGCACTACCTGTGAGCTCCAGCAACCCGTATCTAGCCAGCTTGTTGGGCTCTGAGGCATCCGGTCTCCAAGCCTGGGTATCATTTTGTCTTTCTATTCAATGAGCCAATCATATCTTTGCAGATGGAAGAGGTCTTTAGTTCACCACTCAAGCTTCTAGTCTTTGGACTTGAATAATAGAAGAAGAAAGGCTAGGAAGCAGTATAAAGCCAGACCGTGCAAAAGTTCTTCTCTGACCCCAACTTTCACAGCTTCCTGGTTGGGGGCGGGGCTGAGCATCAATAACACTCAGCCAACAGGCAATAGGTTCTGCAGGCACCAACAGCTTGCCCTCCTTGGGCTCTGAAACCTTCTTTCCTTGGCTGTGGGTGCTCTGCTCTTGGGTCTTTTCAGCCTCTAAATATCTCTCTGTTCTTCATATTTATTATTACTTCGGGATTTTGTTATAGCCACAGGAAGCAGACTAAGTCACCACGTCTAGTGTAGGTTTAGTGGCTGGTCCCATGATTACAGCAGGATCATAAATGTCACATTTTCTCTTCTCCCCTGCTTCTGTCTTCACTGCCTTTAGCATCTCTCCCAACTGTTGAAACATCTTTTTCTTCCACAACCTCCATCAGCACCACCGCCTTCATCACCAGAGCTCGCTGCACCTCACAACCATCATGACATGGAGACTGATTATTTATTATGAAAGCTTGGCCTTGGCTTAGGCTTGTTCTTAACGTCTTTTTCTTTTTCTTTCTTTTTGGTTTGGTTTAGTTTTTTTGAGACAGGATTTCTCTGTGTAGCTTTTGGAACCTGTCCTGGAACTCACTCTGTAGACCAGGCTGGCCTCGAACTCACAGAGATTCAACTGCCCAAGTGCTGGGATTAAAGGCATGCACCACCACCACCCGGTAAATTAACTAACCCAATTTTATTAATCTACATGTTGCCACATGGCTCGTGGCTCTTCCTCCCCTCCTGTGTGTCACGCTACCTCTGTGTCCAGATGGTGACCCTGCCTTTCTTCTTCCCTGAGACCTCTCTGTCCCCAGAAGTCTCACCTAACCTCTTCCTGCCTATCTATTAGCCATTCAGCTCTTTATTAAACCAATCACGGTGACACATCTTCACATAGTGTAAAGGAATGTTCTACAATATATTATTAGTTGCTCTTTGGATTGGTCCTTTAGCCTCTGTTCAATTTTAGTCCCTGTTCACTTACCCAGACCCTATGGCCTTGGCTTTTCCTTTGAGACTTCTCGTGGAGTATGGAACTAAATGCCTTGCTCTTTAAGTTAAGGAAGATTATGTGCCTCTTGCCATTCCTGATTTACCAGGCCCATCATTCTGTCCTAGAAGGAAATTGGATTACTCTGACAGAGTGTGTTCTTTGGAAGGCAGTCTTGGCTATTACCTAATTCCTTATGACCTAGTGTTTGTAGATTGATTTTTTTGACGAGGTGTCCCAGTAGTTTTCTATTATAGCTGCTCAGCTGATAGGCCCAGCACTTCCAGAGGCATCTGCTTTCTCCTGGAGTTAAAGACAGGCGGGACAGGCTGCCTGAGTCTCTCTGTCTCCAGGCCCCTCACCAGTTCTCCATAAATCCCCCCCCCCCCCCGAGTGGGAGCTAGTGATTTAACTCTGAGAAGAGCCAATTCCTTAAGTACCTAAGCGTGTAAGTCATCAGGGCCTGTGGATGTGCACACACAAGTTCTTTCTATGTCCTCTTGGCGTCCTGCCCTCTCATGATTCCACGTGGTGCCTCTCAGTTTTCAGATCACGGCTGACCTTTTTATGTGAAGAAAAAATGAAAAGTCTGTTCTTTGTAGTGTCTTTGCTCATAGATGTAGTCTTTCACCTGCTCGGCGTGATCCCGCGTTGCCTGTACCCTTTCTTGGCTTGTTACAGTCATAAAATGCCTTTCATATTCTTTCTCTGTCTGTACAGGTCACATCTCATTCCTCTTCCTGAGAGGCTCTTGTGATTCTGTCTCTACCGCCCTTTGTTTCTCTGTGGACCCCTCCTTTGTAACCAGACCTCCTTCCCACTTTCTTAGGCTTGTCCATTATCATTCCACTCTCCCGCAAGCCTTCTGTAGGACTCCCAAGGGATTGACAGCTTCCTCCAGTGTGTTACTCATCTGGAGAGTTGGTCTCTTCTCCAATGGTGTTGCCTTCTGAGGAACTATCTCGTTCTCTCTCCTTGGGACACGGTGCTGTGTGCTTTGTCTCGGCTCCCAGAACCTGTGTCTGTGTCTGGGTGGCTTCTGTACTTCCTTGTAGGTGACAGCTTTCCCAAGTACTCCTTCCTATTTGCCAGGGCTTTTCCTGTGGGAGCCTAACTTCTCCCCAGGGACGGCTCAGTAACCCTTAGGGGGCATCTGTGCTGCCCAGGTCCCCACATGTCATCTCAACACTTGCCTCTTCAGTGAAGGCTTTCTCCGCTCAACTAGGTCAACCCTGAGAGGTGACTTGGGACCTACACCCCTTC
The DNA here is from genome assembly GCA_033318265.1 of Phyllotis vaccarum. NCBI lineage: Eukaryota > Metazoa > Chordata > Mammalia > Rodentia > Cricetidae > Phyllotis > Phyllotis vaccarum. Next base: position 187,284,585 of record JARWLC010000002.1, read on the forward strand.
TTTTCTTCTTGGGGACAGCAGTGCGAACTTCAAAAGCCCTTCCGGCTACCCACTTTCTCTTCTTCCCCGGGATCCTCCCAGCATTAGTTATTTTTTCTAATTACTCTGACTGAATATCTGACAAGAGCCCAGGCAAAAGGGCTGGAGAAACGGCTCAGTGGTTAAGAGCACTGGCTGCTCTTGCTGAGATCCAGGTTTGGTTCTCAGCGCCCACACGCAGCTCATACCTGTAACTCAAGTTCCAGGGCATCTCACAGTCTCTTCTGACTTCTATGCGTACCAGGCACAGATGTGGTACAAGGACAATATGTGAATAAAGCATTCATAGGCATAAAATAAAATAAATTTAAAGGAAGAAAAGTTGGTTTGGGCATGCACTGTAAGGTCAGTCTATCGTGGCAGGGAAGGCATGATTGTGGAAGCATTAGACAGTAAGGCTGAGAGTAGGTAGCAATAAGTCCAGTTTATAAAACCTCAAGCCCTATCCAGCAGTCCCCACCTCCTTCATTGAAGTTCCACCTCCTTCATTGAGGCAACACCTCCTTCATTGAGGTCCCACCTCCTTCATTGAAGTTCCACCTACTTCATTGAGGCCACACCTCCTTCATTGAGGTCCCACCTCCATCATTGAGGTCCCACCTCCTTCATTGAGGTCCCACCTCCTTCATTGAGGCCACACCTCCTTCACTGAGGAGGTACCACAACAACATCCTTTGTTCTCTGTATTAATTCCTTCCTCCTCCTCCTCTTCTTTCTTCTTCCCTTATTCTTCTCTTTCTGCTAAGTACCTCTGGCTGAGGTTTAAGCATGTAGCCCTGGCTGTCCAAGAACTTACTAATTTTATTACATCTAGAAAAACTAAAAACTATAGACTATCAAAAATGTTAAAATAGGCTAGGCAGTGGTGGAACAAGCCTTTAATCCTAGCACTTGAGAGGCATAGGCAGGCAATCTCTGTGAGTTCAAGCCCAGCCTGGTTTGTGGTGATATATTGTATATTCAATAAAAATCAGTCTGGAATATCAGAGGACAGAACCATCTCTTTCAGCCTTTTTGTTTTGTTTATTTTTTTATTTTTTGAGGTAAGTTTTCTGTGTAACCATCCTAGCTGTCCTAGAACTTGTTTTGTAGATCAGACTGCCTTCAAGCTCACAGAAATCTTCCTCACTGTGCCTCCCAAGTGCTAAGAGTAATGGTATGCATCACCACTGCCTGGCTTTTTAATTAAATTTTATTAAATTTACAATATATTTTTATTGTATTGATTTTATTAAATATACTATATATCACTACACTGATATGCAACAGAGTGAGTTTTAGGACATCCTGGGCTACATAGTGAAACAACAAAAAAGCAATACCTTCAAAACAAAAATAAATAACAGTTTTAAAACCATGCATAATCCTATTATTTTACCTTGTGGGTATTTTCATATATCTTTTCCCAAATATGTGCAATTTATTTTTATTTTGTATGCATGCATCTGTTCAGAGCATGTGGTATATGTGCTTGTGTATGTATGTTCGCATGTATGTGGACACACATGTGTGTTGATGTGCATGTAGAGGCCAGAGGTGGACTGTAGAGGTCAGTCTGCAGCCTCCAGGGCTTCGTACTATTGCTGTGTTTACTGGAACTAACTAGTCAATTCATTCCATTGTCAGAACATTGCCCAAGTAGGTGCTGCAATTAGGGAGTCAGGAAGTTAGCAGAGAACAAAGTTGACCCAGGCCAGGTGTTGCTTGTAAGTTGCAAAGGTTGTTGAAGATGAAAAAAGCAACTTCGGTATATAAGGCTTCCCTGGAGCTTCAATAAATGGCATTCATCATTCAAGGGTGACCCACGTCTCTTGTGTCTTTCTCAATCTCCAGGCCCTTGATTGACATGCAACCCATTATGGTGGCCCAGGTGTCACAGGCTGAAGCCCCCAGCAAGATCAGGAACTAAGGATTACCTGAAAGATCACCCTCAGAAGGCTGGCCAGCAGATAAGAAATTAATATGAGGAGAGTGAATTAGAAATCTCCAGACCCTAGCCTGACTTAGGTTGGGAACTAGGGGTTCTCTGAGAGGTTGCCCTCGGAAATAGGAGGGTGAATTAAAGCATGAGAGCTGCAGAGTCCCAGCAGAATTTAACTGAACAAGTGGTAGAATTATTCAAAAAACAGGGGACAGCATGAAAGTTTGGGAAACAAAGTCCTGGAAGAATTTAACTGAATAATTGATAGACTTATTAAAGAAACAGGGGACAACATGAAGGTTTGGGAAATTTATGAAACATGGGAACTGCAAGGTCCCAGAAGATTTTAACTGAATAATTGATAGAATTATCAAAGAAACAGGGGGCAGGAATAAAATGCAAGACTGCTCATGAATTTGTTAAGATTATAGAGACTACTAGCCCTTGGTTCTTACAAGCTGGTACACTTAGCATTCAAGATTGGGAACATGTAAAAATTGATTTGCGAGAAGCGTTTTGCCTCCAGGGGCCAGAGGACTCCTCCATTGCTACCTTTTCACTTTGGTGGCTGATATGGGAATGCCTTTCTGTATGCTGTGAATCTCAATCTTTAAATAAAAGAGCTGTTTTGGGCCATCACAGGCACCACAGAAGAAGTAGGAGGAGGAATCAGAGCATAGGTAGGAGAAGCAGGACGGAGTCAGGCAGATCGAGCTGAAGCCATCCAAGGAGCAACATGTAGCAGTACAGGTGAGCCACGGGCCATGTGGCAGACAGATTAATAGAAATGGGTTGATTTAAGATGTAAGAGCTAACTAACAATGTGCCTGAGCCATAGGCCAGACAGCATGAAGTTAATATAAGTGTCTGAGTCATTTCTGGGGGTCTGAGCGGCGGGCCACAAAGAGGTCTCGGGTGGCAGGTCTGTGGGTCTGGATCTCTGGCTGCCCGGGACCTAGAAACCCCACTACTACAGGTGGCTTGTGAAAGAAGCCTTGCTTAGTATTAATGTAAAAGTGATAGAATAATTGGCCGAGGCTGGGATGGTTTTTGACGAGATTCAGAAACAGAAGTCTCAGGCTTCTTTGAATAACTTTGATATGACAGAAAAGCCCTGTTCCTCAGACCCTTGAGGAAAAATTAGAGGAACAAATACAAAAAAAAAAAAAAATTCACAAACAGTTAAAAGGCAACTCCAAAAATGAGAGTTTGGAGCCATCCTTTAGGGAACACCTTATGTGCCCTAGGAGCTTCAACCTGAGAACAAGTTCAATGGGTACAGGCCTTTGATCTGTAATGGGCACTGTTTTTATTCACTAATTTAGTGACTTTTGACAACCATTATCCCAGTTGTAAATTGTTGCAATTATTCCTTAATCACCCTGTGTGTTTTCCTAAAGTTGTTTCCCAGTACCCTATAGCTAGGTCTTTGCTAATGGTATTATTTTAAAAGAAAAGATTAACACTTGTCTGCGCAAGTTGCTGAGTTGGCTGCAGTCTTTATGACTTTACAGTATTTTTTAGATGCTCCTTTTAGTTTATATACAGATAGTGTTTATGTTAGTAAAGTTTTGGGACCCTTAGAGACAGCCAGAAGTATTGCTGCTGTTTCTACAGTACAGAGTTGCCTCTTACAGATATAAACTCTGCTCTGGCACCACAACATTCCCTTTTTGTGTGCCATCTTAGAGCACATTTGGACCTTGTAGGACCTCTAAGCTGTGGCAACCAATGAGCTGATGAGACTACTAACTTGTCCTATTTATGAATAAATCACAATTAGAAGCTGTACAACAGGCTCATCAAAAATTTCATCTTAATACTGGAACTTTAAAATTTAGATACAAACTTTCCAAAGACCAAGCTGTTGTCATTGTCAAGAGTTGCGCATCTTGTGTGGAGTTTCTTCCCGAACCCCACTATAGAGTTAATCCCAAGGGTTTATCACCCAATCATATTTGGCAAATGGATGTTACTTATGTTGCCTTTTTTGGGAAATTATAACTTGTTCGTGTTACTGTTGATACCTTTTCTGGAATTCTTTTTGCCTCCGCCCATACCAGGGAGAAGGTTAAGGATGTAAAAAGTCATTGCCTACAAGTCTTTGCCTATTTAGGCATGCCAAAAATAGTTAAAACTGATAATGGACCTGCATAGACTAGTGCCAGGTTCCAAAAATTTTGTGACGACTGTTATATTGTTCATAAGACAGGTATACCCTAAAATCCTCAAGGTCAAGCTATATGAAAGAACATATTGTACTCTGAAGGCATATCTTCATAAAATAAAGAAGGGGGAGTATAATACCCCCAAGGATAAGTTATCGCTTATTCTCTATATTTAAAATTTTGTAACTGTGGCTAATCAGGGTAGGTCGGCTGCTGAGTGCCAATGGCAACCAAAGTTTTCCACATACTCTCAAGTAAAATGGAAGGATATAATGTCTGGACAATTGTGTAGACCAGATCCAGTGCTGGTATGGGGGCGGGGTAGTATTGGTGTTTTCCCCCAGAAAACTGAATCTCCAGTCTGTCTTCCAGAACAGCTGGTGAGTGCTGCGGGTAACCTTATTGGGAACAAGTCTGGTGCAATAAATCCACTGGACAGGTAAGGAATCCCCCAGTGTTGATGCTGGTGAGTTGGATAGTCCAGTATGGCCCCTACTTTGTATCTACTGACTGGAAAATGGGCATCCCATTGGCACCCATGAAATGGGAAAGAGCTATATCACTGACACTTGGAATCTTACTGAGAGCCTCTGTTTTGAGAAGGCGCTGGATAAGATCCAGTTCCCTAATAATTCCCTTGCCCATAGTGGGTGTATTGCAATAAGCAATGCCTCAGTTGCTGACTTTGGGCAGAACTTCTCCAATGCTTCTGTAGTAGGTTTAAAAAATGTATTTGTGCCAATAAATAAAAAGTCTCAGAATCACACTGACCACATCCCTCCAGCTAATTGTTGCTGGCCTGGGCACCCTGACTACCACATGGCCAGTCCACCAACCATTATAGGCTGAATGTATTACAGATCCTCCGTATCAGCTAAACCCTCTACGGTGGTGGGGCCACAGCCCCTCCCAAGGATATTATGCAGGCAACCTATTTTTATGGGACTGCTTCTTGGAATTCAAGTACAGAGTTAATAACAGTTTGAATTGTTCTAGAGAATCCTGTTTCCTGACTGGCTGCTGGAAAAAATGAGACACTCACGTTGGTAGTTTGATCAGCTCATCCTGGTTCATCCTAAGAGAGATCTTGGCATTACTACAGCTGCTGTTACTGCCATTGTGGCTGCCTTTATGGGGGCGACAACAGTGGGGATTGCCCTTAGTCAATCTTTAGCCTCTGTAGCCACCTTAGATTTATTGTCAGAAAGAATAGCCAATGCTTTAGAGACACAAAATAATATTTATGAGCTTTATACAGAGTATTCTGTAACTTAACTTGCAGATTTTCTTTATTGCAAGAGCAGGTAGATTGTTTTGGGAATTATATGCAGCACCTATCTAAAGAGATATTGCAGTGAATGAGACAGGGTGCCGCCCAGTGACATTAATCAACTAGTTACAGGCATATATCAGGGAATAGAGATGATTGGGAAGTGAGCTGGATTAATTTCATTGGCAGCTTTAATGCTGGGGGGAGTATTGCTTCTCATGTTCCTAAGAAGACAGAGTCAAATTGGCCCTGGTCAATATTGGCCACAAAAAAAAATGTGTTTTGTTCTATTGCCCATGATTCAGCACCTAGCAAGATGTGGATTAACATGCCAAAACTGGCTAGTGAGCCAATGATGGGTAAGCTATGGGGGGACTGTAAACAACCTAAGACAGGAGGTTCTGCCCTATGCTACAGAATTCTCTGATGACAGGTAAAATACAATCTGACTTCCTGTGCCACCTAAGACAGGCCTAGTCTGGATGTCCTTTTTGTATAAAAGAAAGGGGGACCTGTGGAGGTCAGCCTGCAGCCCCCAGAGCTTAAACTATTTAATGGGCTACAGTATTTACCAGTTATAGATGATCCATTCCATTATCAGAACATTGCCCAAGTAGGTGCTGTGATTAGGGAATCAGGAAGTTAGCAGAGAACAAAGAAGTTGACCCAGGCCAGGTGTTGTTTGTAAGCTGCAAAGGTTACTCAAAGTGAAAAAAACAACCTCACTATATAAGGCTTCCTGATGTGGGAATGTCTTTCTGTATGCTCTGAATATCAATCCTTAAATAAAGGAGCTGTTTTGGCCCTTGGCGAACACTAGCCAGAGACAGAAGCATAGTTAGGAGGAGGGCAGAGTCAAAGAGATCGAGCCAGACGCCCAAAAAAGAAACATGTAAGGAACACAGATGAACTACAGGCCACGTGGCAGACAGATTAATGAGAGTGAGCTGAGTTAAGATGAAGGAGCTAGCTAGCAATGTGCCTGAACCATAGGCCGAACAGCACAAAGTTAATATAAGTGTCTGTGTAAATCTTTGGGACTTTGGGATTATTGGTCCAGATAAGCAGCGGGCAGGACTGAACCATGGAGCTAGTTGGGCCGAAAATCTCAATACAACAGCTTCCCCTGAGCTTGAATAAATGGCATTCTTTGTTCAAGAGTGACCCTGTGTCTTTGTATCTTTCTTAATCTCCAGGCCCTTACTTGACATGTGGCTTGCTCAGGTGATGTAGACATCACAAGTCAGGTCTTCCCAAACTCACCGTCTTCTTCGTGATCTAACACCTGACCTTTGTTAGCCTTAAGAATGGCAGGATGGAGAGTGCAGGATCAGGCTGCTTAGGTGGACAGCTGGGAAAGGGTACCACTCTTAACTCCTACAGGCAATGGAACCAGATAAAGCTGCTATCACCAAAGACATCTCTACTAGACGGTGAGTACAGTGGGAGCAGTAGGACAGAGGTGCAGGACTCCTCTGGGAATAGCTATGGCCCCAGGCTTTAGAACCTTGACCAAGTCAGCTGAGAACAGAGCTGAGTTGGAGGCTCCTCCAATCCACAGGCTGTCTTCCTTTGGCTCCCTCCTCCTGCTTTCTCATTCAGTTTCTTGTAAATTTAATCCTGTCTTGAGTTCTGGCTATTTAGGGGCCCTGTGTTGTGGGACTATGCTTTTGTGCACAGTAAATATTTGTCACTGTAAATACTTGTTTAATAAAATGCTGATTGGCCAGAAGCTAGCAGGAAGTAGGGGGGGGGTGACCAGATGAGGAGAATTCTGGGAATTGGAAGAGCAGAGGAGCAGATGCCAGTCAGATACAAAGTGAGGAAGATGAGAAGGCTGCACTGAGAAAAAGGTACCAAGCCATGTGGCCAAGCATGGATAAGAATCATGGGTTAGTTTAAGAGTAAGAGTTAGCAAGCAATAAGCCTCAGCCATAGACCAAATGGCTTGTAATTAATATGAGCCTCAGTATGATTGTTTGGGACTAAACAGCTTTGGGCCCAGACCTCAGGCCTAGTCGGGACCGAGAAATTACTGACTACAGCCCTGATGTAATGTCTTTGGCATTATTTGTCATTTGTTTGTTATTTAATGTGGATTTTTAAGACAGTTTCTAGTTCTTCACCTCAAACTCCTGACCCTCTTGCCTCAGCTCCTGGGTACTGGGTTTATAGGTATCTGTAGTCACACTCAGCCAAATACATAGAAAACAATCAGTTCTGTGAGACACAAAAAGGGCTGGGCAATGAATCCAGAGTCCCTCACATGCTAAGTAACCATTCTACCTCCATGTTACACCCTTAGTCAATGTTTGATATCTGAAATTTAAATCAATAAAAACAATGCACAAACTCCTCAGGAGCTATAACCGATCTTTCCTCCCAGCCAGGTCCTGAACATCTTGTGCCAAAGTCCAACTGGATAGAGGCCATTACAGCAAATCACAACTGCTCAAAATGCAAAGAGCAAGTGAGCCTGGGGTGCTGCGGAGGGGCCAGAAATGTAATATATATAAAACCTATATATACATACGACATGAATCTGAGAGAAAGCAAGGGGCAGGTACATAGGTGTTTTGAATAGGTCCCCATGAACTCATGTATTTGAATTCTTGAATCATCAGGAGTAGCTCTATTAGGAGGTGTGGCCTTGTTGGACTAAATGCAGCCTTGTTGGAAGAAGTGTGCAGCCACTGTGGAGGTAGTTTTGAGGGTTCATATGCTCAAGCCACACCCAGTGTGGCACAGTGTCTCCTACTTTGCCTAAAGATCAAGATGTTAAACTCTCAGCTCCTTCTCCAGCACCATGTCGGCCAGCAAGCTGCTGTCTTGCTTCTTGCCATGATAATAATGAACTAAACCTCTGAACTGTAAGCCAGCCCTAATTAAATGTTTTCTTTATAAGAGTTGCAGTGGTCATGGTGTCTCTTCACAGCGATAGAAACCCTAAATAAGATAAAGGGGCTGGAGGAAGGAAAGGGAAGGATGAAATGGTGTAGTTAAATTTTAATTTCAAAAAATAAAAACTGAATTAACCTGACAAACTGTAAAGTATCTGATACATACCAGGTTTTTTTTCCTTTCTTCTCAGTGTGGGGTCATGGCTGATGTGCTGTGAGGCCATTCCCATCCCCAGTGGGAGCAAGACAGAATATCTTGTGACTAGCTTAACCAATCCAGGTTCAGGGAGTCAGAAGGAATACATCTCACACCAGTGTTCCCAGAAATATCCGTACACAGATGCATGAAATGGGGTGACACAAGGACAGGATCTGAGGAGACACTTGTGCTCCAGCTATGAAGGATGAGGGTGGACATGAAGCTTAGTCTCAGAGGACTGTGAAGAAGAGAAGCTTAGATGATCCAAGCCCCTGAATTCCCATCGTCCAGCCTCATGCCAGCCTATCCCAGCCGCTCCCCAAGTAACCACACAGCGACTTAATATTAATTATAACTGCTTGATTGATATCTTAAGCTTTTTTTCTAGCTCTTAGAACTTTAATCAACCCATTTTTATTAATCTATATGCTTCCACAGGCTCATTTACCTCATCTATGAACTTCCCATGTTGCTTCTCCCGCACCTGGCTTGAGACTCCTCCCCTTCTCAAGACCCCTCCTTTTCTTCCCAGCATTCTCTTAGTCTGACTCTCCGGCCAACCTCTACCTGTCCAGCTATTGGCCAGTCAGCTTCTTTATTAAACAATGAGTGTAATACATATTTACAGCGTACAAAGATTGTTTCACAGCACTGGACGACTCCCTTCTCTCCTTCTGTTTATCTGGGTCATCTTGGTCTCTCGGGGCTGAATTCTAATCTTGCTTCTTTCTGAAAGTTTCCCAGTCTACAGAGCCGCATCCTTCCTCTGAATTCACCTAGCATTGCTGGAGCATTTATGTTATGACATCTGGCCTTTGTCTACATATTCTAATGTGTGTTTGACATGGTGTGAAGAGCTCAGTGTGATACTGGTGTCCTGAGCTGCCTATTAGGGCTCATCAGCCTTAGGCAGAGGGACCATTTAACAATGACTTCGTGGAAATTTTCTCATTGCTTTCTTCCACACAAGAAAGGGGGCTGGAACAGGTAGCAGCTTCTCAGAGCGAACTCTGAGTCCAAGAAGGTGGTTTTCCTGGTCTTGTTTTTTTCATAAAATGGAGATGAGGGCTGCGGATTCATGTAGCTCAGCTGGTAGAGTGCTTGCCTAATACACAAGATACTGGGTTAAATCCATGCCATCTCTCAATCTGGTCATGGTGGCATATGCCTATGACCTCAGAACTCATGTGAAGGCAGGAGGATCAGAAGTGCAAGGTTACTATTATATCAAACTGAATGCCATCTTCGAATACATGAAACCTCATTTCAAACAAACAACACACACACACACACATACCCCTGCCGTCAAGAAAGAAAGAAAGGAAGGAAGGAAGGAAGGAAGGAAGGAAGGAAGGAAGAAAGAAAGAAAGAAAGAAAGAAAGAAAGAAAGAAAGAAAGAAAGAAGGAAAGAAAGAAAGAAGACTTGAGAGAACCCTCTTGCTGAGTGCTTTGGCTGTAGGACATAGGGAGATAAAAGTGGGACTGAGCTCAAAGCTGCTTCCCTGCTGGCAACTTTTCAAAGCACTGGCAGGTACTACATAGGCCTTTACATAGGGGGGAAACTATCAAAGGTCTTGCCCAACTGTTAACCCCTAGAGCTCAACACCAACCTGCCAAGCAAGATGTGTCTGCTCATGCAATAGTGGCTTGACTGTCATAGGGGAAACTAACCATTTTCTGATTGAATTTGAGGCCCAATCCACAGGGAAATCATGTCTGGTGCAGTAAATCTGGCTGAAGAGTCCTTGGCTGGGGAGGTCCTAGGGACAAAACTACTATTTCTGGTGTGCGAAATGGACACAATGTCAAGTGCCATCTAAACATGTATGTCCATACATAGGTTGGTGCTACTCTCAGCCTGAGACAGAGAAGCTTCTGTTTGAAGTGGGTGCTGGTTGATACAGAGGCCCCTAACTGTTGAGAACATCCATCTAAGGCTCAGAGATCAAGGCTCGGCAAACACGGTGAAAAAGGAAGCAGAAACAGTTACACCAATCAATGTGATGGACCCGCACCCAGGAGACTGTGGCCATTATCCCGCGATGTAGACTATACATCAGATCAGATGATGTGCTTTAAATATAGGAAATGTTTACTGTTAGTTACCAGTAAATCTGGGCAGAAAGTGGTAGGAAAAGACAGAGCTGTAAAATGAATGTTGTAGAGGGAATTGGCTGTCTTTGTAAAGAAATGTGTAAAGTTACGTTCCTGCTTTACATCATTCACTGAGATTAAAATGTAAAAAACAAAACTATCAAATCGTTCAAAGAAAATACAGAAGGACTGGTTTGTAAACGTTGGGTAGAAAAGGCTTTGTTTGTTTTTTGAGACAGGGTTTCTCTGTCTGTCCTGGAACTCTCTGTAGACCAAGCTGGCCTTGAACTCTTAGAGATCCACCTGCCTCTGCCTCCCAAGTGCTGGGATTAAAGATGTGTGCCACCACTGCCTGGCAAGGCTATATTATATTATTATATTTATTATATTATAGACATAAAACATAGAAATCATATGAGTTCGAGGCCAGCCTGGCCTACATAATGAGTTCCAGAATAGCCAGGGCTACATAGTGAGACCCATCTCAAAGCAAACACATACTAACAAGAAACGAACAGCGGCTCTGCTGAGGTAAAGGTGACTGACACTTCAAACCTACATGTACACACGAGGCAGTGACTGCTAACCCAGTAGGTAGGAGCTAGCAGGAGGATCAGGAGTTCAAGCTCATCCTTGGCTACAGAGTGAATTCAAATCAGTCTTTGGTACAGGAGACTCTCTCTCAAAAACCCAGGACCAGACAGTGAACCCTAAGTTTGCGTAGACATTGATGATGCTCCAGGAATCTGCTGGAAAACTGGCAATCCTAAAGGAGAGAAGTGGGACTGGGTGGAACTCACGAGGCCTTATCTGAGGCACTCCACTGTTTCCTTCAGTGAGCATGCATACATGTGTCACTTGTGAGTAATACAGCACAGACATCTAGAACAGCTTGCTGTGAATCCATGTCTATCCTGTGTCACTATTTCTCAAGCCCTGTCGCAACTGCTGTCTTGGGCCTGTGGTTGAGATCCCAGGCCCAGATTTGACCGGTCATATCTCTGACCTCTGAACTCCCCCATTGTGAAGATCTTAGTCTGAGTTTTTGAAGCCTGCTTGCTACATATCCAGAGTCAGAAATCATCACAGCCTCAGGAGTGCACTTGGGCCAAGAAAGTATGAGCTTGAGAAAAGACACTTGGTGAAAACAGGAAAGGGCTTCCTAGAGGAACTGGCCTTTGCCTTTGAGCTGGGGCTTGGAAGATGGACTTTTGTTTGTCTGGGTTTTGAGAGAGAGTCTCACTGTGTAGCCTTGGCTGTTCTGGAACTCATTATTTGGACCGTGCTGGCCTCAAGCTCATGGGGATTGTCCTGCCTCTGCCTCCAAGCACTGGGAGAGTGCCTGGGCAGCACAGTAGAGCCAGCCCTGAAGGAGTAGGCGTGGGAGAGTAGGTGGGATGGAAATGCTTGATGTGAAAGACACAAAAAACAAATAAAGAAAGAAAAAGTTGAAATAAAACAAACAAAAAAACCCTAAACATTATACCATAGTTCCCCTTGGCATTACCAGGTGGCATTTATAATGGTGACATGTGCCATCCATCTCTGCCATTGATATTTACATTGCTTTTAATCACACACTGCAGAGAACATCCCCGAGTGTCAAGTGGCTTTGTTTGCTCATTTTTTGTTGTTGTTGTTTTTTTTGTTTTTGTTTTGTTTTTTATTTGGGTTATCTTCTTGGAACAAATACATCCTCAGAAATGGAAATACTGGATAAAAATTTATTAACACTTTTCTGGACCTTGAAGCAAACTATGGATGCAGACCTACTGGGCAAATAGGAGAATGGCTGGAGTTCAGGAAGCAGCATGGAAAAAGACACCCAGACTAGAAAGACGCGTGCCATTTATTGGCGGCCAGATACAGAAAGTGGCGGCAAATGTCCTCTGCTATCACTGACTTGCTGCGAAGGTAAAGGCTAGAGAATCTTCCCAGACCCTGGTGTGGTTGCAAGTGACCTTCCAACTCCATTGTGGGCTCTGTGAGGATGCCTTCCTCTCCTTACTTTCTCTCTGATTTCCTCCCTTCCCTCCCACCCTCTCTCCCTCCCTCCTTCCTTCCTTTCTTCAATTTTGTTTAGCCTATTAGATCTTTCAACTAGGACATTAAAATCTTTAAAATTTTAAGTTAATTTATTATTATTATTTTGTATTATTATTCCTGGGGGAGGGATTACGGCACAAGTGTGGAGGTCGGAGGACAACTTGTAGGGGTCAGTTCTCTCTTTCTTGGGGATCCAGGGAGGCAACTCAGATCCTCAGGTCTGTGTGGCCTGTGCTTTGCCAGCTGAGCCAGCTCACTGGCCCAGGGCTGTATTATTATTATTATTATCATTGTAATTTTCCCAATGAGAAGCAAGTATCATTTGGTATCACATCTCTTTTCTTCTTTCTGGCCTGGATGTGAATATACTACCTGGAACTGCAGTGGTCATGTAAGACTATAAAGTCAAACAAACACGAGAACATAGTGTCAGTGCACAGGACCTCAGGAAGGAAAGAGAATCCAGATCCTTGATAGCATCTCTTGAGCGGCTGCATCAACTCCACCTACCTTCTACCTCTGTTTTGCTATGTGGGAGAAATAAACCCTTCTTACCTAAAACCATGTTCTGTTTTTTGTCACTTCCCAGTCTAATGTCCCTTATTTCCTAAGAGATCCAGGCTGCATCTTCATGCGTTGGCTTGCTCACACAACCTGAGGATTCAGATTCCTGTCCTCTTAGCTGGGAGCCTAATACAGTCTCCTGGGGTTGGTACTTGGATTGCTGCAGCCCAGCTGTTGACTACCTGCCTACCACAGTGGTAGTCTCTTCCTGCTCACTCACAGAGGCCTCATGGTCTCAGGTACAGTTCCGTCCTTGTGCCTCTTCATAGTGTCAGGGATTGAACCCAAGGTCTTGTGCATTCTAGGCAGTTGCATGAATAAATGAGACTTAGGGATAGATTTTTGAGAAAGTTGGAGATATTAGAGAGAATAAACACTACAGATAGATTTTATTTAGTTGTCTTTTAGTTTTTTTAGTCTGGCCTTTTTTGGCCTTTGGGGGGGGGCTTTTAATCTTTGCCTTAAATATTTTTTTGGTAAATTAAGGCGTGGCCTTATCACTGTCTGTTTGGGAGCCTGGAATTTTTTTTTATAATTTAAAATGACCTGGCTCAGTTGGGATTAAGGGTGTAGGTCACTACTCCCAGGATACTCCCTGTGCTGGGATTAAAGGTGTGAATCACCACTCTCTGATTCTCATAGACTGACTGTGATTAGATCTCCGGAACTTCTGGAGCTTTTATTAAATCCCCACATAGACTGTGAGTAGATTCCCTCTGATATCTCCGAAACTTCTGAAGCTTTTATTTAATCCCCACACTAGGCAAGTACCACTCTACCACTGAGCCATATGATCAGCCCTTGGTAGTTTGAGATAGGTCATACTGTAGAACCCAAGCTGAGCTTCAGCCTTCTGAGTGCTAATATACTCCACTCTGAACTCAGCAAATCTTGGGCCCAAAGCTCCTGATTCATTTCTGGATCTCTTCCTCACCAGTTGTCCAGCATGGTTAAATCATGTCTGTCTCAGTGCAGTGTCCTTAGGGTGAATCAGTGTTGACTAGGGCCACGGGCAAGCTCAGAATCATGAATCTGCTACATGCCTGCTTAAAGTCTTGACTTTTGACAGTGTACTTGTATCCTCGGTGATGGGATACAAGGAGCCAGAGTTCTCTGAAGTTTCCTTTGGGAGGTCCCAGAGCCTATGGCCACCTCTGTGAAGCCTGAAACTGATCATCGGGACAGATAATGACACAGTGTTGTCTTCAGTAGGCAGTTTGGTGTGTACAGGGCCTGTGGAGGCTGGTTTCTGGCCAGGGGCTGATGGCCTGCTGATGCTGGCGGCCCTGTCCCCAGGCTCTAGGGTGAAGATGAAGATCCCTAGAAGTGCACTAGAATGAAGTCAGCTGCTCCCCACCCTCCCTGCAAGGCTGCAGTGCAGGAGGGGCACTGGACACAAGTCTGTCCAGTAGGTTCTGGCTGGCTTCATGAAGACCACTTACTCTGGCTAAAATGAGGCCACAACTCCCTTACATATCTTTTCCCTTGGCCAAAAAAACCAACCGAACAAAAAAAAACTTCTTTAAAAGTTTTTATCAAGGAATAAAGAGAAAATCTATGGAATGTTAATGAATCACCTGAACTGAAAGAACAAAAAATTGGCAGGTGTTGGTGGAGCAGGCCTTTAATTGCAGCACTCTGGAAGCAGAGGCAGGAGAATCTCTGAGTTTGAGTTCAGCTTGGTCTACAGAGAGAGTTCCAGGACAGCCAGGAACTACACAAAGAATCCCTGTCTTATAAAATAAAATTAAAAAAAGTCCAAAAATCTAAACAGACCATCCGGCCTGAGGGATTGATGGGAGAGAAGTCTCTTCCAGACTAATAGACCTTGCTTTTGTCCTAAGAGCAAGAGTGCAGGGGGGAGGTGGATGAGGAGTGCAAGGGGAGGAGGAGGGGAGGGGGAGGGGAGGGGGAGGAGTGCAGAGGGGAGGGGGATGAGGAGTGCAAGGGGAGGAGTGCAGGGGGGAGGAGGATGAGGAGTGCAAGGGGAGGAGGAGGGGAGGGGGAAGGGGAGGGGGAGGAGTGCAAAGGGCAGGGGGAGGAGTACAGAGGGAGGAGGATGAGGAGTGCAGGGAGGAGTGAGAAGTGCAGGGGGGGTGAGGAGTGTGAGGGGGGAGATCAGGAGTGTGGGGGGTGAGGAGTGCAGGGGGAGGGGTGAGGAGAGGGGTGTAGTGTTTGAGGAGTTTCTTCCTGGGTGACCACTCCCAAGAGGGAAGTTTTCTCAGGAATGGAGACGTCTGTGAAAGCCCAGAAACACAAAGAGCAAGTCCCCAAGTCACCTACCCCCTCTAGTCCCAGACCTCCCTAGGAGTCACCTGCAGGGTCTCACCTGGGACAAATGGCTGAGGTGCCTATTTAACATATCAAAGTAAGCCTGGCTGCCAGGTTCTCCCCATCCCTCAGTCCCTCCTGGCTGGCATACTCCACACCCTACCCTAAGCTTCTCCAGCTCAGGAGCTGGGCTGCCCTCCCCCCAGCCACCCTTCTCAGTATAATCCGTCATTTTGGATACTCTTTAGGCCCTCCTCACCCCTGCATCTTGCAGCCTCTCTCTCCTCTCTCACTCTCTCTCCTCTCCCTTCCCCTGTCCCTCCTGGCACAGGGTCATGTTCACTCTGACTCGCCCAGACATCCCTGTCTCTGCCTCTGGCTATGCTCTCCCACATATCTAGAACTTTCTGTCCGCCATACCTAGGACATGTTTCTTCCTTTTTATCTCTTGTCGTTCAGCACCCACATGGGGCTGTCCTCTTGATCCGTCCAGAGAACTACAATATCTCTACAAAATCGACAAGCCAATTTCAAACGGCTGAATTTATTAGGTATGTGTCATGCATACTTAGAAATAAAAAGAACTAGAGAGAGTGTTGAGTGAATAAGAACACTGACTGCTCTTCCAGAGGACCCAAGTTCAAATCCCAGCAGCCACATGGAAGCTCAAAATCATCCATGATTTCGGTTCTGGGAGACCTGATGCTTTCTTCTGGCTTCCAAAGGTACCAGGTACTCACATGAGATACAGACATGCCTGCATATTTGCAGCCAGAACACCCAAATGTAGGGAGATTATGCTGTTCCATTGTAACTAATTGTCCCCGCCTATAAGTTTAATAAAAAGCACTGATTGGCCAAAAGCAGACAGGAAGTGTGGACGGGGCTACCAGACTAAGAAGACTCTAGGAACAGACAAAACAGAGCAGAATGCCAGAGAGAAGCCAGAAGATGCAGAGGACAACTATGCTGCTGTGAGAAAAGGTACCGAGCCCCATGGCTGAACAGGATAAGAATCATGGGTTAGATTAAGGGTAAAGAGTTAGCAAATTATATGCTGGGGCCTTAGGCCGATTAGCCTAAAACTATTGTAAGTATCTGTGTTTCTCTGCAGGTCTGTGGGTATTCGGGCCTAAACCTTGAGGCTAGGCCTGAAAGTCTGGGCCAGAAACCTCATACTACACTTCCAAAGGTACCAGGTACTCACATGAGATACAGACATACCTGCATATTTGTAGCCAAAACACCCAAACATATAATTTAAAAAGAAATTACTGGCAAGTCACAGAAAAATATCAAAATATCAAATGAAGCACTTTGGATATTCACCAGAAATGATGGGGCTCCCTACTTATGTAGCCATGCTGGAGTTCCCAGTTTTTGAGCTTGGTGTGGTGACATATTGTGTATTTAATAAAATCAGCCTGGCTGGTCACTTTTATAGAATTCCTAAATATCTGTCTCCTCCTGCCTTAAATATCTTCCCTACCCAGGTATTTAGCTTCTAGGTTCAACTCTGCATCACAATCCTAGAGTTAAGATTAAAGGTATGAGCTACTACTGCTTGGTTGTTAGGCCTTGAACTCACAGAAATACAGAAAGACCTCTGTCTCTCGAGTGATGAGATTAAAGGCGTGAGTCACCACTCTCTGACCTTCATGGCTTGACTATAGGTGATTCTGTTCTCTGATATTCTAGGCTGATTTTATTAAATATACAATATATTACCAAAACTTGGGCAGAGAGATAGATAAAGCTGAAGCTTTAGGCTTCTCATTTCCAGCTCAGGCATTTCTATGCCAGGGGTTAAACACTAACTTCTGCTGTGGTTCTCAAGAGTACAGTTTCAATATCTCTGGGCTGCTCTGTTTCTTCCCTTTTGCTACATGACCAGGAGCTAGCCTATCCCAACACAAAGTCATAGAGGATACTTAAAATGTACACACCTGAGTCTAAGATAGGGGCCCACCTTAGTCTTAGGGTCTGTTTGCAACAGCACAGACAGCACACAACAGTTTACTAACATAACTTATATTGCACCTATGTACCCACAGCACCCCCCCCCCTTTACAGGCAGCCCACGATGTGAATGTAAGAGCCTTTCTCAGTGAAGCTTGGCAAGGGTGTTCGAATGGGTCCCACCATCCATGAATAAGTCTGGAATCCTCTGTGAATCTGTTCATCCTCAACCCTGCTTTAGGGGATATGAGACTGGTGTTGACTCACTGTAAAGTTTCATTATTCACTAGCCTTACCAGGAAAGCCCTGACCTTGAACGTGCCCTACTTCTGACTTGGTCCCTCCTCTAAGGTCAGAAGAAGCCTGCCAGAGGGAGGCAAGAGGCCTTGGCTGCAAAGCCTCCTCCCTGTATCTTCCTCTGTGGTCTCCACCAAGGCTGCCTGTCTCACTTAACATCCTTCCCTATAACAAAGATCTAGAGATGGGCCTATCAGAGCTGCAGGGCATCCATGCTGCCCTTCACATAGGAAGCTAATAAGAACAGCTTAATTTTTAAGGCAGAAACCCTCACTGAACCTGGGTCTTGCCGATCCAGCTAGGCTGGCTTGTGGGCCTTCAAACCCAAAGGATGTTCTTATCTTTGCTTGTCCAGTATTATTTTCAGCCATGGCAGCAACAGCCCGCTCTAAGAAAGAGCCCAAGGAAAAAGAGAAGGGGCAAGAAGGACCTGCCATTTATAAGTGGATATAGCACATGCACATGGGGAGATTGCTCTACTTAGTGGCTGCAGCAGCTACCTGTCACATCTTGGCTGATGCTGTTGCCATGACATGTCCTACTAGGTCCCAGAGGGCAGGCCAGTGTAAATGCCTGAATGCTAACACCATGGCTGGATTGTAGGTGTGTTCTGGCACCCAAACCTTTATATGGAACTAGGAACTGAACACAGCTCCTCGTGATGTAATAGAAGGCACTTTGCACACAGAGCATTTCCTCCACCCAAAGAAAGGACTCTTATTCTTTCTGGCCTTCCCGTAGACCTGGGACTCACTTCTGGTAGAGCCATTCATACTGGTTTTTTGGCAGCTGGGTCGATTTCCATGGTCACCCCTCTACCACAGTGCCGCTCACATCAAGGAGACAGGACAGCTCTGTTTTCAACTTGATTATCCCACAGGGTTCAAGGCCACCTCCAGAACTGCCACAGGTGGCTGTCCCCAGCTGCTGCAGCCCCACCAGACAGTCCTGTGAGTGTGCTCCTCTCATTACGATTTTGCCTTGCTGGGTTCCAGCTGCTGTGAGCCCAAGAACGATGCTTTCTGGCACTGACTTCAGCAATGACAGCCACTAGGCACATGAGAGAGAAGTGGTGCCTGCTTATTGTCTGCACTGGAGGCCATAGGTAATAGAGGGACTGACCAGCCCTCCTTAATCTTGTCCAGCCTTTCAGCCAAGGCTGCCTCTTCCAGCTTGTTGGTTGTATGAATGAGGTGGTATCAGAATTTGTTAATTTCTCCCCACTTCTAATCAGCAAAGTGGCGAGAACCAGCAGGCAAGGGCAGAGAGAGGTGAAAGGCCATGGGCCTACTGTACAAGCCGCCGAGTTACCTCTTAACAAGCCATGGAGAAAACAAATTATCTTTGTTGTTCTTGGGAAATCTGCATGTCCTTATGCATGTAATTGGCATCTGTGCCTTGTACTGGCAGTTCAGGTGAACAGGCCACAGCTGCTCAGTGCCTGACCACCTATAATTTAAACCAAAGCAGGATCTAGGTTGCTCTTGGGTACAGGCCACATCCAACTCAATTTGACCCTCAGCTGAGACAGTGGCTGGGGTGTCTGTGGTGCATTTGGAGACAAGAGGAAGCAGGTAGAAGGCAGACCGCTAAGCTTCTTCACATCCTGCCCTGGCTGACTGAAGCAGAGGCAGAAGCCTGTGATGACCCTAAAGTCTGCATTTTAACAGTTTTCCAATAGCTGGAGGCACATTGGGAGCTGAGGTCCTGGTCTTCAGACTTTCTAAGAGAAGAAGCTTAACACTGACCTGAATTCTCATAGCACGCCTATGAATGGACTAAATTGCTCCACATTACTATCCATTGCACCAAACACACTGAAAACACACTTCTGTAGCTGGTCAAACTCAAGGTCTGAGGCTATTAAGTAACGCAGCCACATCACACTAGTCTCCAAACCCTGTTATGTGCTCATCCCCAGAGTCAGGTCCCATCTGAAGCTTCTTGTCTCCCCACACTCTTAAGTGATGCCACCCTGGCATTGCACACAAAATAAAAGCTTCCTTGGTCACAGAGGACAGGATATGGCTCTTGCCCAATATGGCTGTCTGTTCCCAGCTTCCTATGCAGATCAGGATAAAATATGAGGTTCACAAGAGCAAGATAGAAACCCATACCCTGTGCCCTACATCTTGGATTGACTAGCAAGCAGATGGGACCCGTCAGTTTGACAGAACAATCAGTCTGCTCTAAGGCCCTGTGTGATGTGACATCAGTGATAACAGTAATTATATAGCATGCCTCCTCTCCCCCCCAGCACACATCGTTAGGACACTGAGCACACCTGCACCACCAGTCACCTGAAGGGAAGGTGACAAATCCAAGCACTCACACATACTGCAGTGGCCTCAGGGGACCTCTTTAGCTTGCTCTGTATCAGGGAGGCCTGGTGACGGCAGGTGGCTGGGCAGCATTTAAGGAGAGTCCCAGAGTGACACGCTCTCCTTAGTAGAAGCAGCAAAGATGGGCATTCTCATCAGGTATGCCAGGGTCAACGGAAGAGCAGTGCTGGGCTTAGGAGTGAGAAGCAGGAGTCTGGGCCAGTGTGCATAATGTTGATTCTAGCCTGAACAGCACAGAGCCTAGGTTTTCATCAGTTCTTTAGTGAAAAGGAAACTGGAAATTAATATTAAAATCCCACTGAGCAGTGTCCATAGTTTCCATATGCAATCATGCTTGGCTTAGTAAGTAGTAAAATGTTTATAATTTTCTTTCCAAGGTTGAGTTTAGTCATTCTCAATGAACCATTTAGTTGGCCTCATAAAGTCCTGAGTTAAAGAACTCCTGTAGGTGATGTTGTACATTGATGAGTACCTGGACCTCAAGGACTCTGTGGCTACTGATGTCAAGGCTGGGGGTGCAGAGCTGAAAAATCCCAGGAGGAAAACATCCTCCCACGGAGCTGCTGTGACAGAGCGAGGGTGCTGCACTTTACTGGAGCGCCAGTTCCACAGATCAAAGTGTTATTCTAAGGCCCTCCTGTGGTATCAGTTCTAACAGTCTTTCCCCAAACAGGCCTTTTCAGAAGCATGGCTTCACCTCCAACAGACTCTGGGGGAATGTGACAAACCCTAGCACTCACACACATGCAGCCACCTCCAGGGATCTCCTCTGTGATCTTTAGCTTGCTGGAAATGTAGAGACAGCTATAGAGCAACCTGGTGGACAGGCAGCATGCTCCATTTAGCCCAGATACTCTGAGGCTAAGACAGAGGATTGCAAGACCAAAAGCAGGCAGATAATTCTAGACATTCAGAGGCTGAGCAGTTTAGTCATACAGTATCAGAATAAAACCATGAAAAAAGGGCAGGAGGTGTAGCGCAGCAGTGGAGTTCTTCAACGTGAGGAAGCCTGATTCATCCCCAGTACTGAAAATAGATAGACAACTTCTTCAGAGTTGAGCATGGTGGCACATGGTTGCAATTCCAGACCTTGGGGGCTGAGGCAGAAGGATGAATGCAATTGGAGTGTAGACTACATTTGAGGCTTAGTATCGAAAAACAAAGAAACAGTTCGGCAGTGGTGGTACAGGCCTTTAATCCAGCGCTAGGGAGGCAAAGGCAGGCTGATCTCTGTGAGTTCGAAGCCAGCCTGGTCTACAGAATAAATTCCAGGACAGCCAGGACTACACAGAGAAGCCCTATCTTAGAAAACAAAACAAAACAAACAAACACAAAAACCACA
This sequence comes from Phyllotis vaccarum, assembly GCA_033318265.1. NCBI lineage: Eukaryota > Metazoa > Chordata > Mammalia > Rodentia > Cricetidae > Phyllotis > Phyllotis vaccarum. The sequence goes on from JARWLC010000002.1 coordinate 187,305,997, forward strand.
CACACACAAACATTGAAGCTAGAGGCAGGCAAGACTGCAGTTTACCACACATGTGGCACAATCTTACCCTTGTACCACTTACACATGGTCACACAGTCACACATGGTTACAAAGGTACATGATGCACATACTACAAAGAAGCACATATGTATTCCTGCTCATTTATAGACACATATTTCCCTGTATGCACATTCCCTCATAGATGTACGGACGGGGACACACACACACAAGTGCTATGGCAGGTATCTACCCCCATGCATACAAAATAAATCAATAAAATATAATAACAATAAAAGAATTGACTTCTGAACACACACTAAGACCCTGCTGTGATCACACATTAGTGCACACATAGGAAGCACAGCCTGGCATACTATGTTCAGTCTACACTCATTTTCAGACACATCTTCCTTCCTTGGTTGTCCTGTCCCAGCCAGAGCATCATTGTCACCATGTCTGCCCCTGCCAATGACCTCTGTTGTCACATGTTGAGCCACAGCCCTGCCCTTCTGCACAACACAGGCAGCCTTTCCCCTGGTCTCTGACACACCAAAGGCATGTCCATGCATCCAAAGGCACAATCTGCTGTCACAAGAAGACCATCATCCCCAGTCACTTCTGTACCACTTCAGCCTGCCCCCGCTCCTGCCGCCAACCCGGCTTTGGTCTTGTAGACACCCTGTATCTGTCTGTCTCCTGCATCCACCAACAACTTGAGCTATGGCAAGTGGGAGAGGGTGTGAGGCCTGATGGAAGCTGTTATTCTTAGCCCTGTCACCGAACACTTCCCCTCCCCAACTTTGTCTCTGCCTCTCTAGCATCCTCCCCAGAGCCAGAGGCCAGCTGATCCCTCCTCTGTGCAGTGGAGTCCAAGGGGGGAGGAGGCTGCAGCAGTCAATTCGAGGGAGCAGAAAATGGGATTTATTCCAGTCTCCCTCCTGATCTGCATCCAGTGCTCAGGGAGCAGCTGCCTGGGAACTTGGGGGAGGAAGGAATTTGCAATGGAAATACTTGCTGGTCTGAAGCTCCTGGTGCCAGCACCTAACCCATTTCTGTGTGTCTCCCTCTGCCCCATTCCTTCCTTCTTGACCCCAGGGCTCCCTGAATGATAAGCAAGTGATCTACCACAGGCCTAGACCCCTGTCTTCTTGTTCCCTTTAACACAGGATTACATGCGTTCTTTAGGCTAGCTTTGAACTCATCCTGTAATTGAGGCTGGCCTTAAACTTGAGGTTCTGGTTCCTTGGTTTCCTCAGATGCTGGGCTTTCGGGATTGCCCACCAGGCTTTGTTCTACACCATTTTCTACACTTTTCTTGTTTTAGACCGAAAATCATACAGGGGTGAGATGGTTTTCATTTCTGGCTCAGAAACTACTAATTCCCGGGCCTCTGGTGAAGGCTTGTTCTCAGGCCTCCCTCCTTACTAGAAAGGGAAGACGGGGTTCTACCTAGGGAAACCTCCTGGTGTTCTAGCCCAACTTGCCTGGAATCTTTCTCCTCCGGCTTCAGACCACCCCAGTGTCTTCCTTGACCTGCCTTCAGGCCAGTTTGCCTTTCTTTGAAGCTACTTTCTATGTGTCATCACTGCCCCCACCCCACTGTGGGGATATAATAAAACATTTGGAGATATCAGAGGACTGATCCTCCTCCAGTCCTTTTACAGACAGAGCTTTCTGTGTAACAGTTCTGGCTGTCCTAGAACTTGCTTTGAAGACCAGGCTGGCTTTGAACTCACAGATATTCTCTTGCCTCTGCTTCCCAAGTGCTGGGACTAACAGTGTGAGCCACAGCTTCTTCTGCCTGCCTGTCTGCTCTGTCTTTCTAATGCCTGCCTTAAATACTTTCTCTGCTCAGTTAAGGCATGGCACCACCACTGCCTGCCTGCCTGCCTGCCTGCCTGAGAGCCTGGAACTCCTGTAAACTAAGATGACCTCCAGTTTAGATTGCATTAAGGACGTAGGTCACCACTCCCAGGATATTCCCTGTACTGGGAATAAAGGTGTGAGTTACCACTGCCTGATCCTCCTAGACTGACTGTAGGTAGATCCCTCTGATATCTCCGAATGTTTTATTATATCCCCACACCCCACCCCACCCCAGCACATCCCGGGCCTGCCTGAGTCCAGACCCTCCAGGATGTGACGTACCCTGGCTCCCTTACTACCTCACCTTGAGCACCTTTATGCCCCTAAAAGCTCTGTAAGGTCTTTCTCTTTCACCTGAGTACATTCAGAGTCCTGTCTTGAGTCCTTAGTACTTGGGAAACTTCCACATCCTGACCCTTGTGTGGACTGCTTTTGATTTTCTTTTTGTTTTAGGACTGGCACAGTCTCAATCTTCCTTGACCACTTGCCTGGTGGGGTCCATACATTATTAGTATGCTGGTAGAGGGCTTGCCTAACACTCATGAGGCCCTGAGTGTGATCCCCCAGTACTATATACACAAGTATGTTGGCACTTGATGTGGAGGGGGCGGGGCACAGGAAGCTCAAGGTCATCCATCTTGAGACCCTACCTCAGAAAAACACAGACAATTAAATTTTGAGCAGACATTGTTGTGCCTGGCACTGAGCTAGGAAGCTAAGTCTTTTTAGGAGGGTCTGCTTCTGTTGATATGTGTATTCATTCATGCCTGTGGGATATTTCCTATCTTCTCTTATATTGTTGAATTACATTGAAAAAGAGTTCTATATAATTGCCTTGCCAGGCATGATGGACACTTATAATCCCAGTACTCAAGAGGTACAGGCCATAAAATCAGGAATTCCCTGTTATTTTCAGCTACTTAAGAGTTTCAGGCCAGCTTGGTCTTCAAGAAACTGTTGGAGGGTGGAGGTGCCTACATGAAACTGTTGGGGGGGTGCTTATATAAATAAGTTTTCTTTTAGAAAAACAGGAACTATCCCAGATGCAATTCAAGTTCATGTGACTTCAGAAATTTCGGGTACGTGGGAAGATTTATCAAGACAGACGTGCTTCAGAATTCAGCTTTAAATGAGTCAAATAGATGCTTGGCTTTTCCTCCCTAACAAATTTAACCATGTAGGACCCAGAATTTCTCCAATGGAAGCCAAGGCTAGGCCTGGTACAGGGTCCTGAGTAGATGAGAACACACGGTAGGAGACCCAGTACCTGCTTTGGAAGCCTAGAGGCTACTGGTTACAGAAAGTGACCCAAACAGAGCCCTCTGCCTTAGCTGGGAGGGGAGCCACTGGTGGCCCTGCCCTCTACTAGGACCATGGCCCTGCATCTGGGTCCAAGCATTAGGAAGATCCTCCTGGGCCCTGCTAACACATCCCATTATGCGGTCTCTCAACATATGACAGTCCATTGGAAGGTCTTCCTGCCTATCTCCAGACACAAGACAGCCTATTGGAAGGTCTTATTGCCTAGCTTTGATGCCTCTTACTTCATGCTGGGGCCCACTCAACTCTTTAGGAGATTAAAATGTATGCATGTACACACACACACACACACACACACACACACACACACACACACACACACTGCTGAATCTGAAATGCCACACAGCACTCAGACAAAGACCCCTTTCTGTGGAGGTCCACCCCCTCCCACACCTCTCCCCTCTCCCCACCCCCACCCCTTCCTTACTGCAGGCTAAATTGGCAGTGGAAAGGTTTTGAGTCAACAAATGCAGTAGGCTGGGGAAGGGAGCCCTGAAGGGGATTCCTGTCTGGGAAACATTTGCTGACAGCAGTTACTATGACCAAGAGGGCCTGCATCAGCCCAGCAGACAGCCCCTGCCTGCCCCCTGCCCCTCCTAATTGCAACTCCCCCTCACCCCACTCCAATTCTGTCATTTACACACTAAACAAGCTATGGACACCTGCCATGTGTCCAGCACCTGCCTGCCATTGCTCTATTTATTCTTTCAATCCGTCCTCACAGGGACTAAGTTACCATTACTGTTTCTCCTAACAAAAGAGAAAGCTGAAAGCCATCCACTAAGGTGACTCTCCCAAAGTCACACAGACAAAAAGCAGAGCTGGACTCTGAACTGTGGTATATGATTTTAGTCCCAGATACTCAGGGGGCTGAGTTCAGGACCAGCCTAGGCATGAGACCTGATCTCAAAACCTATAAAAGCCTAACCAACCCTGTAAAATTTCAGGTATGTCTGGGTGTTGGAAAACCAGGACTATGTCGTGAGCTTCTCAAAAGTAGAGACTTCACCATCTTAGAAATAAAAATAAAGCATTTAAAAGATTTATCAATTTTTATTTTAGGTGTATGAGTGTAGCTTGAATGTACATACTGTGTACATGTCTGATGCCTGTAGGGGCCAAAGAGGATATTAGATCTCCTGGAACTGAAATTACAGTTGTGAGCCACCATGTGGGCACTAGAAACTTAGCTCAGATCATCTAGAAGAATAGTCAATGCTCTTAAAGGCTGAGCCACCTGTCTAGCCCTATAAACAATTAAAATAAAATCAAGCCATTGCCGGCATACTGCCTATACACTTGCACCATGGACATTCTGCCCTTGAAGGGTGGGAACATTTCAAAGTGCAGGAAGCTTGGGGAGAGAGGGCTTCCCTGATGGAAGCCTTTGCACTTGGGTTCTGCACCCCAGTCATTCAGTGAACATTTGCTGAATGCCTACTATGTGGCAGTTCCATGAGAGGACCACTGAATCCAAAGATCTCTGTTTTAGGTGAAAGCAAACAGATGCTGTTGCCATGTGATGCAGATTCCAGAGAGTCCCCAACGGAAAACCAAAACAACAAGGCTTCTATAGGACCCCAAAAGATGTCCATGACCTTGGGGTAGAGAAGTTCTTTTCTTGTTGTTGTTTGTTTGGTTTTTCAAGACAGGGTTTCTCTATGTAGCCCTGGTCATCCTGAATTCTCTCTGCAGACCGGGCTGGCCTTGAACTCCAGAGATCCCCCCCCCCATTCTGCTTCTGCCTCTGCCTCCCAAGTGCTGGGAGTAAAGGCATGTTCCACCACTGGCCTGAAGAGACGTTCTTAAGACACAGAACACACAGTAAAATTAGGATGTTTTGCTCTTCAAAAAATTGGCAGTAAGGGGGTAAAAGGAAGTCACCAGGGAGAGAACTTGCCATGCTTTCAGTCACCAAAGACGGTCTCCAGAGCACAAAAGTCTGACAAATGTGTAACAGATATGGACAGCTCAGTGGGTATGGGGGGAGGGGAGCAAGTAGTCTTAGAAATCCAAATGACCAGTAGATATACTAGAAGGTAGATGAATTTGTCAAAACTCCAGTGAGTCTATCACCAACACCCCAGGCAGAGCAGCAATAATGAAGTCAGAGAAAGCCAAGTGCTGGGGAAGATGTGGAAAGAACACAGCCTTTCTTTGTAAGCCGCTGTCAGACACAGGGACCCCAGACACAAGTGTAGGTACAGCGGTATTCTGGGAAGGCATTATGCGTGAAGGTTGCAACTGAAATGGACAGATATCCAAGAGCTACACATTAGAGAAAAACCAAAAATGAACCACCCAAGAGAGGAGGGTGGGTTATTCTGCCAGAGGGGCTAGGATGCTTGGTGACCCCTACACAGCAAAGGGGGCAGAAGGGAGGGTATCCTGAAGGAAGGTTTAGAAACATGTCCAAAAGGCAAGCAGAAGTCAGGACGGTGTGGATAGAGGAACATATGCTGATTATGTGGCCACATAGGTCACCATAAGAAGTTTGGCTCAAGTTGGAGAGTGGTGGTGCCCGCCTTTAATCCCTGCATTCTGGAGGCAGAGGCAGGTGGATCTCTATGAGTTCGAGGCTAGCCTGGTCTACAGATCAAATTCCAGGACAGCCAAGGCTACACGGAGAAAATACTGTCTCAAACCAAAAAAAAAAAAAAAAAAGTTGGGCCCAAGTCACAAAGTATGCGTGTTGGGGGGTGGTCAGGAGAATGAGTGGACAGAGGTCATGTGGAAGGGACTGACTGGGAAGGAGTGGCGCCAGAGAGATGGGAAAGGCTAGAAGGACAGTCTGACACAGTGCCCACAGACATGGCATTTGGGGATGGGAAGAGGACAGAAAGGTGGCTTCCTAGGGTCTAGTTTAGGGACAAGTATGAGACTGGTGTATCCAAATGTAGCCCAGGGATGAAAACACAGCTAAGAGGCCTAGCTGGGACACAATGCTTTGGAGAGGCCCATGGGACAGACAGACCAGGATTAGCATTGTGCCTTCTATTCACATCAGATACATAGGAGCCAGGAGGTCCATGCTGTGTGTGTGCAGGTGTGCTGATTGCCATGGGTCTGAAATTCCAGCACTCAAGACGCTGAAGCAGTAGGGTCTTGAACGTAAGGCCAACCTGAGCTACATAGCTTGGTATACCTTGTCAACTCTCACCCCCAAACCAAAAACAAAACAACCCCCCCCCAAAAAAAAACAGTAGCTCATGGGTGTCCATAGGTACATAAAAATGAGAATATTTGGAGAGATGGGCAAAAAAAAATCAAGACACAGCCCCGGGGAGCTTGACAAAAGCTATGAGAAGAAGCAGGTTCAAGAGTGGCCTGTGGGGAGAGACCTTGGAGGAGTTACAGCAGTCTGAGGCTGGAGGGTCAGTGGCTGAGAGGAAATGAGCCATCCAATAGGAGGGATGGGGCTGTACAGAGGGAGGCAAGGGCACTTCTGCTCTCAGCTTCTTCATTTCCCCTTCCAATTAGAGGTGAGAGAGTAGGCCACCCGGAAGCTGATGGGATGATGAAGGTTTAGAACAGAAGCCGACCGCTGGGGCCTGGAGGCCAGGCTGTAAGTCAGGGACCATAAATCTGGGGTGGTACCAGTTTGCACGGTTGGTTGGTTTCCCGGTGCCTTCCAGTAGCCTGGAAATCGTGATGGGGAAAGCAGATGACTGGGTCCTCCAGGGCTGGGAAAGGCATGGCACAGGGCCGTGGGAATGGAGGAGGGAGATCACAACACATCGTTGAAGGATAAAGGAGAGCCAATGACAACGTCAGCTTGGCAGAGTCTGATGTTGACCCTTGGTTCCATAGCTGAATGAGAGAGAACGGAAGAAATCCATGAATGGACACTGGCCTCCTGAAAAAAAAGGAAGTAAGTTTCAGCCTGCAAGGGTGATGCTCATATTTAAGATTGTCTAGGTATCCTATATGTGTGATAGCACATACCTTTAATCACACGCTTGTAGGAGGCTGAGACAGGAAGTTAGGAAGTTTGAGCTAATCTGGGCTCCACAATGAGTCCCTGGCTCCAGAAAAAAGGCAAAAACAAAAGAACCCAATGCAACTCAATCAATACAAATATCTTTTTTTTAGAAAGATTCATTTTATTTTTAATTATGTGGATACATGTGAGTTTGTACACTGAATGCAGTGCCCAAGAAGGCCAGAAGAGAATGTCAGAACCCCTGAAACTGGAGTTACAGTTGTAAGCTGTGCGATATGGGTGCTGGGAACCCAACTCTGGTCCTCTATAGGGGTGGCACATGCTTTTAACTCCTGAGACATCCCCTCAGTCTCAGCAAAAAGATCTTATAGGAGATGCCAGATAATCTGTGGGTAGGTGAGAGGAAGAAGTGAGCACAAAGGTTGGAGGCACAAGGGATTAGACCTAAGGATGTAGATGCCCTTGCTTCGAGCAAGTTCCCAGAATTATGGCCTGAGGTAGAGCTGGTGGGACCTGGTAACATGTCTCAGGGCTAGGGAGCCTCTGGGTAGATAATCCCTGTCACCAGGATTGGGTAATGTGTGCTGTGGCTGGAGAATTAGAACCTGGAGATGTGCTCTTCAGTGGAAGAGGAAGTGGTAGGGACTGAGGTGATAGACTGAGGCAGAAGAAGGCTGATGTTGCCACCTGGCTGGCTTTGACTTCCTGTAGACTCCTCTGAGCACTGTTCTTAACTTGCATTGAGACTGAAAGGCACTACTTCCCCTCGTATGAGCATAACCCTAATGTTACTTCCCTGCAAACCACAGCGCAGGGCTCCCCTCACAGGATCATTATAGCCTCTGTATGCTGTGTTCTTATAAGTTCTGAGAAATGGGTTGTGGATACAGGACTTCAGGATGGTAAAAGTGTGGGGCCATTCTGTCTCTCCTCTGCCCTGCCCACACCTCCCTGGTGACACAGCCCTTCCTTATCCTTCAAGCTGCCTGTGAAAGATGAGGTAACATGGAGATGTTGATGATTGTGGCAGCAGGTAAGGAAGGCTGGAAAAGTCTGATCCCAGGGCAATCCACTCAGTCTAGATGCCAGCTAGGGGCTTCACTTCCCTGTCCACTCCCACTTATATCAATTACTTTGGTAAGACAAAGATTTCTGGTCCTTCCATTCATCCCTTTCCCCCACCGGTCTTCCAAGTAGTTGCATGGGGTCTGTAAGATTTCATCTTGGAGCAAGGCCTCTGAAGGAGTTCTGAGGACAACTTGACAAAGTCCTATAAATGGAGTGGTTCTTATTCTGGTCATGGGGTCAATGGATCCTGATGGACAGATTCATCTATAGGATGAGGACTTGGCAAGGGAAGACCAATGGCCCTGGGAAGGACAAGATGAGGCTGGCAGGGTATGTAGGTTCTGAAACCTTCCAGAGAGATTCTGTAGATGCTTGGCCAGCCCAGAGCTCTGATATAATGGGTATTGGATGAAGGTGGGCCAGGACCTTGAGAGTTTTAGAAAGGTCAGGTACTTCTCTGTTGGCCAATGTTTCATTCCTACCAGCAGCTCCCAAATAAACACATTGGGGCTTATATTAATTATAAATGCTTGGCCAATAGCTCAGGCTTGCTGCTAGCTAACTCAACATTTAAGTTAATCCATATTTCTTATCTACGTTCTGTTATGTGGCATGGTACCTTTTCTCAGTACAGCATGTTCATCTTGCTGCTCCCTGAATCTGCTCTTCTTCCTCTCAGCATTCTCAGTTTGGCTCTCCCGCCTAACCTTATTCTGCTGAGCTATTGGTCAATCAGCTTCTTTATTAAGCCAATCCTAGTGACAAATTTTCACAGTGTACACAAAATTATTCAACAGCATTTCTGAGTGAGCAGCACTTTGACAGACATGGTAAAGCACATGGTAGGACTAACACTGCTTTGAGCACCTATCAATCTGCCACTTGATATGATATATATGAGCCCGTATTGACCACTGGGAACTTTTCAGCAAGCCTGGTCTGTTCCCTTCTTTGCATATGAAGTGTCTCAGCCAGGCCCGGCAGCTCCTTGTGGCAGGATCCATCTGTACTCAAGGGCCTTGTGGGGTAGCCAAGCTGGTGTCCTTACCTATAAAGAAGAGCTGCCTTGAGTAAATGGTTTAGTAGGCCCTGCTCCATGGCTACCATTGTGCCCACAGCGTAGGTGTGTCACCAAGTGCAGTCACACACAGCTGACATTGCTCACATTCACCTTTGCTGCTCTGTGCCTTGCATTCCTCCCCATTTGTGGGTTGCCTGGCCTTGGGTGCCAACAGAGGGTGTGACCATGCTCCCTAGGGGGGATGACCTGATGGGGCCTGGAGTTCTGAGGAGTGGGTGGTTGAGAGCACCTGTGACCATTAGGAAGGCTTTTATGAGCCTCCTCCAGCAGGCAGCTTCCTCCCCCAGGTCTGCAGCACACTGAGGCTTCCTGTTTGCTCCCAAGCAGATGGAGTCGGGATCTCTCAGTATCTACTCCCATTCATAAATCATAGCCTAGGCTGGGTGCTGAGGCCACCATTCTAATTACAGTGGTGTGTGTGTGTGTGTGTGTGTGTGTGTGTATTGTGTGTGTATGTATGCGCATGTATGTGTGCATGTGTGTGTATATTGTGTGTAAGTGTGATATGTATGTGTATGTTTGTGTGTATGTGTGTGTATGTGTGATGTGTTTATGTGTTTGTGTGTATGTGTGTGTGATATGTGTATGTGTGTGTATGTGTGTGTGCATGTGTGTGTATGTGTGTGTGCATGTGTGTGTATGTGTGTGTGTATGTGTATGTGTGTGTGTGTATGTGTGTATGTTTGTGTGTATGTGTATGTGTGTGTATGTGTGATGTGTGTGTGATGTGTGTATGTGTGTGTATGTGTGTGTGTATGTGTGATGTGTGTATGTGTGTGTATGTGTGATGTGTGTATGTGTGTGTTTGTGTGTATGTGTGTGTATGTGTGATGTGTGTGATGTGTGTATGTGTGTGTGCATGTGTGTGTATGTGTGTGCATGTGTATGTTTGTGCGTGTATGTGTGTATGTGTATGTGTGTGTATGTGTGATGTGTGTGATGTGTGTATGTGTGTGTGCATGTGTGTGTATGTGTGTGCATGTGTATGTTTGTGCGTGTATGTGTGTATGTGTATGTGTGTGTATGTGTGTGTGCATGTGTGTATGTGTTTGTGCGTGTATGTGTGTGTGTGATGTGTGTATGTGTGATGTGTGTATGTGTGTGTGTGTTCAAGGTGGGTCGAGGAGCTGTGAGTTCAGAGAACTACTGGGGAGACAAGAGGAGCTGAGATTGCCTCTTGCCTGGCTCTGTGCGCAGTGTTTGGGACTGTGTGATGATTCCTGATCCAAGCCTGTCTGTGGGGTCTACTTGCCATCAGCCTAGGGTTCATCCCAGACAACAGCCTCAAACAGTTCAGTCTCTATCTGCAAATGAAGGCTGGGACACGGGAGAGGGCAAGGGCACCTCCCCACCTGGGGCACAGATAGCCAGTGGCTGCTGAGAGCTCACAGAGGACACTGTGTCTCAGCCTCACAGCATTCGCTCCCCGCTCCTCCCTTTGCCTGGAGGCTCCTGTCCCCTCCCGATGAGCCCAGGCTTGCCAGGACCCTTGGGAGACTGTACCTTCAAGGGCTCCTCTTCCTTACTCTGCTCCAGAGAAAGCCAGTCCTTCACCTGCCCATGTTCCCTCACTTGCTGGGACTGCCTCCTCCTTCCAAGTGTAGCTGAGGGGACCTGTGGGGACCTTATCATTCCTCCCACAGCTCTCCCTTGCCCCTCTCCCAAGCTCCTCTCCAAGGGCTCTAGGCTAGCCCAATAATGTATTTTAGGAAGAATTCCAAGCAGTCAGGAAGGTGGTCACCCTAGGCGAGTTAGTGTGTTCATAGCCAGCCTGGATACTGGAAAACCCTGTCTGTATAAACAACAATAATAACAATTAAAAAAAAAGAGGGGTGCTGGGCATGTAACTGTGAGAAACCTGACTCTGCCACTCACTGCATTTCTCTGAGACCAAGCCTCTGGGTTGGCCTGCTATGCTGCGGATGGAGGAGGTAGGCACACAAGGAGAAAGCCGTAAAGGACAGGGGCTGTGCCAATTCCCTGCTGTTATCGCGGCGGGTTCTTCCAACTAACTAGCACTATTTCCACGTGACAGATGGGGACTGGGCTCTGGAGAAACTCGACCCTGCATTGCTCTGACGGCTTTGGCCTAGACTCCTGCCGACCTGCATTCAAGGCCTAGGCGGAGCCGAGTCACCCCTTTGCACTGAGGCCCCGCCCACACCGCCTGAGCTACCCCCCCTCCCGCCCCGCCCCATCTTTTATCTCGGCTGGGTAAGGTTTGTTTTCCCAACACCTTCACAATTACAGGGGAGTCTGCAAACAGTGGTGTGGCTGTGACGTCCTGCAGTGAGCTGGGAGCTTCCTTCCCGGAAGGATGCCCAGGCAGTTCTCACCTGCCCCAGAGAAGGAGCCTGGCACCAGCGCTGACTGAAGGAGCTGTGAATGAGGCCAGGAGGGGATGCTGAAACAGGCCAGGCAGAGATGCTTCTTGTTAACATCTCTCCATAAAAGCCTCGAGTTCCTACATCCAGCTGGTGTCTGAATGGGGCTGATCATAAAACAGCTAGGCCTGGAGGCAGAGGGCAGCTGTGTGGGCAGTGGGCTTTATAAGGAGGTTTTATGAACTCAGCTGAGATGTGCTGATGAGAAGCCAAACTTTAAACATCCTCCTAAAGTTCACTTTCACTCCCCAGGGGCTTCTAGTTGAACAGGATAGAGGAGGCCTGTGGGGGAGGCAGAGGAGTGGTAAGCGGGGGAGGGGGCAGGAGCCACAAGCACCCAGAGGAAGCCGGCAGGAATCACAGCAGGAAGGCTGTAAGGTAGGGGAGGGAGGATTTGCCCCTGGGCTGGGGCATAGGGATGGAGGAAATGGACCGACTTACTTCCCTTCTCAGTGTCCCTAAGAGGTTGCTTTCGCTTCCAGCAACCTTTATTGATGGGAGCTGTGGTTAAGACCAAGACCTGCCCAAGAGCTGGAAGCCTGCATGAGAGACCAGCAGTAGCCGGGTTCACTCTGGTCTGAGACACGAACATTTTCCAACTTGTACCGGGTGGAGAAAGACAGGACAGGGGTGATCCTGGAGCAAAGGACAGAAGCAGAAGAACGAGAAAGGAAAGGAAGGGATGGGAGCTGGCACGCCTGCTTCCCGACTTGGTAGGAGCCTGTGGACGTGCCAACTCATTTCACTGTCATGAGCTTGGCTTGGTTCCAGGAGCAGCCTGTCTAGCTTACCTGTGGGCTCCCCAGATAAATATTGGAGTCAGGATTCTGATCCCAACCCATGGCAGGCCCTAGAGAACCAGGCTGGACCATGTGGGTGAACTCTATTAACTGAGGCTACTCGGAGCCCCGAGGCCTTGCTGCCAGTGGACCTGTCTCAAGGGGACCCTATGACACTCTTGGGAGCAGAGATAAAGGGTAAGTGGTTGTCTCTGCCATAAGGGCAATGACGGGGCTCTCCCCATGACTTGGCTCATCTGTTGTAGAATCCAGCCTTGGATATAGGTCCTGCTGATGGAACATCACAAAGGGAAACACCCCCACGATGCCCTCTGTGGCTGCTTCCTGTAGAGCCTGCTAGTTGGAGGGACAGGAAAGTGGAACCTGTACAGTCCTCTTTAGGGTGAACCTGGCCAGCCCCTTCAGAATTCATAGCAGGAAAAATAAAAGCAGGCAAAGGAGAAAATACTGAGTCCCTGTCTCAAGCCTGGAGCTGTATGCTTCAATCACACAACACCCTCAGGAGAGCTGGGTTTACTTTCCAAGGACAGGCATAAAGGTCAGATAGAAAGCAGGCCCAGAGATTTTGTGTAACTTGCCTGCGGCCACAGAGCAGACAAGACCAGGGAAAGAATGCACTGCTTGGTCCCTCTAACCTGAGTTTTTCTGAAATGAGGAAGCAAACCTTCTTTCTTTTCTTTTTTGGTCTGGGGATGGGTAGGTGAGTGACTTGCTGTGAAGAGCAGGGGAGGGACATTTGTGCTACAGAGCATTGAGAAAGAAGGGCCTTTGCTTTCCAGAGCTACTGGTCAGTGTAAGACAGAGTCGGGTTGTACTGGGACACTGTCAGATGAAATAGTTCGTAAGAACCTAGAAAATAGGCAGACCCAGATGCGCTTCGGCTGAGGATCCTGAAGAACAAAATGGTCAGGGTACTAATAGACCTGGCCTTCAACGCTACTCCAGCCTCCCAAGGCCCCTGGAGCTTGGGGGGTGGCACCCAGAAACTTCTGAAGGGCATCCATTAGAGACCATATGCACTCAAGGAATGTGGCTAGGGACTTCCACGGTTGGGTGAAGGTGTCATTCTCTCAGAGGTTGGGATGTAAGACCTGATTTTGAATCCTGGCACCTCTATCCAGTGGATGGCACTGAACCGACCCTCTCAGAAGTAACTATCAAAACCGGTACTTTTTACCCTGTGGAACCTGTTCTAGCCTCTTTGCTTTCTGTCCTGCACACAGCCAGTGTGTAGGAGCCAGTATAGGACCCACCAGGATGGCATCCTCCACACACCAATACACACTTGGCTACCCCAGCTCAGCTTTGTTCCTTTTCTTCAGGGATCACCCCTGGACTCAGTGATGTGTAGGTATGGGAGTATGTCACTGAGTATGGTCCTGAGCCAGGGGAAGAGGCTCAGGATAGTCCCCAGTGCTGGGGTACAAGATGCACATTCAGTACCCAACAGGAAACACAGGGGACAAGCTCTTCAGTACAGCCAGTGGACACAGGTGCCACTTATGATGACTGGGAAAGCCCTCAGAGAGTTGAGCAGGCGCACATGCTAAGCATTTGATGATGATTTATTAATCATTTTCATTGTTGAGAATACAAGTATTTGGCTAAAAATCAAACTTCCAGTGGAGGCAGAAGATTACAGTTGTGATGGCCACTGTAATATACTATGCCAAAGGATCCCCACTCCAACCTAGGAGACGAATCAGAAAGTATTTGAGGCATATAATAGATTATAGCAGTGATACGTAATGGGAAAGAAAATCTGAGTTAGCCTCTGCCCTGTCAATATGCAGGTATCAACCTGCCCACTGTCAGCTTGACCCCCACGCCTGGCTGAAGGATGCTTGTGTACCAGTGATCTGGCCTGTCAGTTGAGGTGTGGATGCCAGGGCCTCAAAGATGCATGTCTTCCTGAGCCTGGAGAGGGGGCGCTGATTAGTGCTGGCTGTCAAGGGGATGTCCTGAGAGCTGGGCAAAGGAGCAGGCTGGAGCCTGGCAGCACAGAAGCCCTTAAGGAGCTCTGTGCCCACCATGCAGCCAGGCACTACTGCATAGCCACCAGGTGGCCAGCAGCTCTAGGCCCTGGCAACTTGGGCAAGGGAGAAAAACAGAAACGGAATGTGGAGATGCCAAGGTCTTGGGCTCCAGGAGCAGCATACAGACTTACCTGGCCTTGCTTTTGGGAGCAGGCATGGGCAGCTCCACATAGAAAGAGCAATGCCACACTATAATTAAGTGGAGTACTTGCTTTAGTCAAGCCTTAGCCAACTCTGGTCATTCACTAGACATCCAAAAATTCCTTTGTTACGAAGTTCCCACTGAAGACTGTCCAGTAACTGGTCCTACCAAGAAGCATCCTAGTGTCCGAGCAGACCCTTCTCAGAAAGGGACATACTGCCCTGCTGATTGTGAACAGCGCACTGAGCACTGCTCTAAGGACCTGGGAGGAGACTTCTTTCTTCTCCAAGGGACAAGGAGAATAACCCTGCACATCTGTCTAGAAGTCGAGAAACCACCCGGGAGAGGATGGCTTGGGACAGTTTTCTCCACATTCCCCAATTCTAGGCTTCCTAAGAGGACTGCTCTTTTTTGTTTTTGGTTTTTTGAGACAGGGGTTCTCTGTGTAACATTCATTCCTAGCTGTTCTGGAACTCGCTTTGTAGACTAGGCTGGCCTCAAACTCACTGAGATTCTCCTGCCTCTGCCTCCCAAATGCTGGGATTAAAGGCATGTGCTACCATCACCTGACAAAGATGGCTGCTGGTGAGGAATTTGTAGAATTCAGTTTGAATTCTTTGAAGTTCCATTGTGTCTAGGCCCTTAGCTAACTGGGCATGGTGGTCAGTTGTAAGAGCTGACATAGATAGTTCAAATATATTTCCAGTTATCTGGGATTTCTTTGGAGGAGAAGGGGCAGAGGAATGGTCCACATGCTTCTTGGTTTGAGCTCTGGAAACTGAATGAGCATGGCATTGTCTATGTTGTGATCACAATGTCCACACAGTGTCTGAAAGAAGCTAAATGCAGAGAAAAGCATGGTGTCCTATAAAATGTAAAAACTGTCAAGTGGAAAAATTCCAGTGACCTGGAAACTTGACCGTGCCCTGAGCTGCAGTGACCATAGAGCCTAATGTCACCCAGTGTCACTAATGGCCATCCTGTTTTGGGGATGTGTATACAGTAGATTTTGTCAACAGTGGTGTCCTCTCATCCCTTCCTGGCACGGACCCAAACACTTCAGGTGGTTATAACAGGTCAAGCCACTGAAAGCATTGCTTAATTCCCACCACTTGGGCAGGCGAAACCATCACTGTAGCCGGCAGCTCCCAGCACAATGGCTAACTTGCTCCTATGGGCTAAAACATGCCATGGCTTGTTACTATTCTGTCTCCCCTGCTACAAGGCTTTCCACAAACCTCATGCAAAAATCTGCCCCATTATTGATTATCACGTTTCATAGGTATTGTAGGTCTCAGAGTATTCACTTCTTGGCACAGGGGAGGGAGAGGGCATGATCCAGGGCCCTCCCACTTTTACCTCCTTCCAGTCTTGGCAGCCTGTCTCTGTCCTGACCCCTGGAAGCCACCCTTCTTCGGTTTAGGGTAAACTCCACTCACAAACCCCTTTATTCTAAGATGAAGGGCCGTTTCTGGTCAGCCCCAGGGTGTGCCCCAGAAAAATGTAGATGTATTTTGCCTCCTTTCAGTGGGGACTGCAGCCCCCATGGGCCTGGAATCAGGCAGCTTTTTCATTCTTTTTCCTGTCACGCGACTGATAGTTTCTCCAGCCTCCAGACTGCAGTATCAGCAGCTCTGGGTGGCCCAGTGCTCAATTCTTCCAGGTACCCATGAGCTGAGGACCCAGGTCCCACCCTCATACCCACATACTCTGACCTGGTCCTCCATTACAATCTCAATCCTCACATTTCCATTCCATCAGAGTTGACTCCAACTTTCCAGGATCCCCCAGTGATAGTCTGGCTAGATCCCTGTGCTAGACAAGACTTTTCCTGGGGAGATGCGACTTACATGTCTACTCACCCTAGAGAGAAATCTCACAACAGACCAAAGTCCAGCCTGGTGAACCAATAAGTTCTATTGGGGTTACTTATAGGAATATGGGTGAGGGGTCACTTACAGGACCAGAAATGACTCAAAAGACAGCTGCATCACTCAAGCCCACCCCAGCATGGGTGACAGCTCACAAAGATGAGAACCTGGAGCACACTGCACAGCCTGCAGGAAGCCTAACAGGATGGAGAGCATCCTTTCCAAGTGACTCAGTAGATCTAAACCTCATCTGGCAACTCAGCTGGTTTCTGCTTCTTCCAGGAAGCTGGTCTGGTCTCAGTCTTTCGGTCTTCTTTGCAGCTCGGCTCTCATCTTGAGGGGTTGGGGGGGAGTACTCTCAGTTTTTATTGCATACTCTGGCAGGGAGGGGCCTAGTGAATCTGGTCAGTTTCAGAGAGTTCCTGAAGCTATTTTTGAGCTGTTTATCTTCCTATTTAAAGAGCTTCCCTGCAGAATGGAATGCTTCAAACTTGGAGGAGACTGTTGTACAGCGCCCTGCCTTGGGAATGATTTCCTACCACTACTAGGGAAGGAGCCTCCAAAGCCTTCCCAGTGTCTTAACCCTTCCTCCCCCCCCCCACCCCCCAACAGATGGTCTATCTGAGATTCATGGACTCATGTAGCAAAGTTGACAAGTGTATCTTTTATGCTTGGGGACAAACCCTTAGCTGTTTGATTTATAACAGTAAGAAAAAGAAAACAGAACAGTCAAAAAATGTAAGACCAAGGGTTCCTGGAGAAGCAGAAAAAACAGGACAAAAGAGAAGCCTGGGATTATCAGGTCTGTGCAATAGGGTTTGTGGATATTCTGGAGACGACTTCCAGTCTGATAGTCGAGTCCCAGTAGACTGGGAAACAAAGACAGGTTACTCATGAACTAGCTGAGGTTCTCTCCTGTAGTCCTAAAATTACCCTAACCTGAAGGGACAAACACACATTGAAAGATCCAGGCTCCTTCTTCTAACCATGACAAGAATCAGATTCCTGAGAATTCCCTTAATTTTGAGGTTCCCTTTGGCAATAAAGCTTTCTTAATTGTTCTGAAATTCACAATGGCTGTTTAAGGCAAAATTATAACATTGTATGTGGGTTTTATAATTTATGTAGATGTAATACATATGATAATCACAGCATGAAGGAAGGGGGCAGGGAGTAATGGACATCTGTGGTTACAAAGTTTCTAAGTTTTGCTTGAAATAGTAACTCTTAAGTGGACTGTGAAAAGTTAAGGATGCATTGTAAACCCTGGGGCAACCATTAAAGAATTAATGCAGAGAGGTATAGCTACAAACCCAATAGATAAACTTAAATGGAGTTTTTAAATTCCAAAAGAAGGCAGAGAAAGAAGGATGGAGAAATAAAAAACAGAGGGACAAAATAAAACTAAGTTCAACCATATCAATAATTACATTAAATGTTAATGGACTAAACATTCCAATTAAAAGGCAGAGATTGTCAGATGAGATTTTTTAAAAAAAAGAGACTTAATTATTTGCAGTCTACAGGAGATGTAATTCAGATCTAAAGGCACAGTTGAAAAGAATAGCAGAGGAAAACAGTCATACTTATATATGCAACCAATAAAATGCTTCAAATACATGGGGCAAAAATGGGCAGTTAAAGGGAAAAATAGACAATTCCATAGTTAGAGTTAGAGAGCTTATTAGTAAGGTTGGAATTCACTGTCACTTGTTCTAATTCAGTGTCAGCATAAATGTGTTTAGGAACTCATTTCCCAGCCTGGGCTGTAACCTGCAGGTTGCAGACTGTTAAGACATTTCAAGAACCGACATAGTCGCAGGTGATTTTTTTTCTTCAAATCAGGGGATTTAAAAAATAGTCATCCTTATTTTACGTGTGCATGAGAGTGCAGGCATACATGTGTTTGCTGATGCCTGTGGAAGCTAGAACAACGTGTCAGGATCCCTACAACTAGAGTTAAGGCTTCATAATAAACTGTTCTATATTGGTGCTGGGAACTGAACCAGGGTCCTCTTGACTACTCGGCCATCTCTCTAGCCCATAGATGATTTTTTATTGTTTCTGACTAAGCCATTGAAACTGTTTCCTGTTGGGGGTGCTGATAACGTTCATGTGACAATGGCCTCTTCCGACAGCTATTCCTGAACGAGAATAATACTGAAGTAATAGGTTGAAAAGAGAGGGAGGCCAAACAGCCATATCTATTATCCAGTCAGGGTCCCTTCATAACACACCTGATGGAGTGGATCAGGCATAAAGACCACAGCGAGAGCCAAGCTTGCCCTCAACCGTCATCATGATTTGTTTGGTCTAGAGAAGCAAGAGGCAGCCAGTGCTTTCGAAGCTTGTCATGTGTCACAATCAGAGGAACCTCTGTTAAAGCAGGCAGCCGGGCCCTGTGCCCAGAGTTTCTGATTCAGCAGGTCTGAGGTGGGATGTGATGCTGCCAATCTGAGGACACATTTAAGAATCACTAAGGCAAACAGAAGGCCCAGGGAGCTTATAAGAGGGAAGTCTTATTTGGCATGTTGCCTGTGTATTGAATGTCAAAGCTAGGAGGCTAAGGCGAAGGGTGTGGCGGGAGAGCAGAGAAGCCGGATTGGGTTAGCTGCAACCCAAATCAGGAAGGGCCTCACTTAGAACAAGGAACACAGGCTCAAAAAAAACCAGGAGTTCAAATCCCATGCGATCTACATTTATCTATTTTGTGTTTGAAGTGTGGTTGGGGGAGGGGCACATGCCACAGTGCTGGGAGATCAGAGGGCAACTTGTGGATGTCATTTCATTCTGCCCTGGCAGCATGGGCTTTTTTCTGTTGAGCCATTTTATTGGCCCGGGCTGTGCTATCTAAAAGATCCCCTAAACACTTGGGCCTCATTTCCTCCAACCTGTGAAATGGCTCTTGAATGAGAGAAGGCAGGCAACATTTTGTACTGCTGACCCAGGCTCCAAGTGGGCTTAGGTGGGTTAGGACATCATGACTCGGTCAAGACAGTGCTTTGTGAAAGTCTTCCAAAGGAAACAGGAAGTTCCAGGATCCTTCTCAGACCTTTTCCCGCCTTCCTGAAGCGGTTCACTGGCCTGCTCCAGGCCTTCGAGCCCCCATCAAACTCAAAGCCAGGCCGAGGTTGCTGCACCTAGCCAAGCAGCTCAGCCTTATCAGGCACCATGGCAGCAGCTTTTGAATTTTTTCTTTTTCAAGCAAGAAGGCAAGCAAAGGGGATTTAGTCTATCTGCATTAAGGATAGGGAATTCACACACACACATACACACACATCCGTGTTCTGAGATAAAAATGGTTCATTTCCATGAAAATTGAAACTCTGAGATGAGTCCTTCAGCAGCCCCTTGGACTGCAAGTTAGAAGGGTCGGTGATGAGTAACAGGCCAGCGCAACCATCCTTTCTCTCTCCCTCTCCTGGGGCCCATTCAGGCAACTCTACAGGCATATGGGAGCTGAGGAGGGTGTCCCAGAAATTGCAATCAGGTACAACCCCCTTCCCTCAGTCAGATACACCGAGGCTTACTCTCCCTCCTATCAGTAAAGCTTTGGACTTTTGGTATTGCCTGTGGAGAGGGCATCGGTGGATGAAGGTGACAACAGTGTGTACTCCCAAAGCTAGAACTTGCCTAGCAGTCCACAGCTAGTTCAGACCCTGCAAAATGCTATCTTGCCCCAGGACTGTCTTGGAGGACCCCCATCCTCCCCCTCCCCCCCACCCCACCCCGCCTCTTTGTCTGTGTTGTTTGATGAGAAACTAGGCAAAAGCCAGACTTGGTCATCTTGGGGAAGTGTTACTCGTGGTTGGAAATCATGAGTAAAGTTTGAAAATGAGCTGAAGAAAATCCTGCTTAGGGAAGCAAGTTCCCCAGCGGGGGGAATAAAGGCCAACTGGCAAAGCCAGAAGAAACAATCAGACAGTCTCTGGGTTGTTCACTCACCTTGGGGATTATCCACCCTTCCTTAGCCCTCCTGAAGCATGGGAAACCGAGAGTTACTCACATTAAGGTGATTGTCTAAGAAGACTCAGTGGAGACTTGAAGCCAAATTCCTGTGCTGTTCCCTCTACTCTCCAGATTCCCTCACTCCGCCTTCTCCAACTCCTCCATCCAAAAGCAGTTTACATATTGTATCTGCTCCCCAAGGGCTGTTGGCCCTGGCAGATGTTTGTGGCAGAACCCTGGTACTGGTCCAAGGCTTAGACCTTCTGGGCCCTGTGTGGGGCAGAGCAACTTAAAGGTGTAGGTGGATTATCTCATTGGCCAAGTATTGCCCAGGTGAGTGTCTGCGTGGAACAAAAGGACTGTGAACTCCCGCACTTAGTCTTGTAAACCAATCCCCCAACTTTCCCAGCCTCCTGTGTGTGGTGGTGTTCTTTCTTCTGGGAAGTCTGAGGTGGCAGCTCCAGGACCAGGAGGAGGAACTGGATCTTCTCCCATCTCCCCATTCTCCAGCTGTAGCTTCCAATTGACTTCTATCTTCTTTGGCCCCAAAGCTTCCCTTTTTCCTCTCTTGTATCTCCACAGGGCAGCCTTCTCATACAGCACACCCAGGCATGCCAATTGCTTGTGGTTTATGAAAGCAAACCATCAGCCACAGGGCTGCAAAAGCCTGAAAGAGACTGCAAGAGAAAGGCCACATAATATCCGTTTTTTTTTTTTTTTTTTTTTTTTTGAGGCCCACTATGTGGATCTGGCTGGCTTGGAACTCTCAGAAACCTGCCTTCCTCTTCCTCAAGTGCTAGATCAAAGCTTTGGGCCATGTGGTCTGTGGAGTTTTGAGGACTGACTGGGAGGTATCCAGTAATGCCACAGGCCAAGGTGCTGGAGAGTGGGATATGTATGGATCATATGTTTCCCCAAAGTTCTTCCCAGCTTCTTGAGACCCGCTGTAGCCAAGCTGCCTCTGAGAGTCCACAGACTTACTTTTACTTTGGGTTCCAGTTCTGTTTTCTTGTTTTGCATCATTTTGGCCAGGTCTCCACAGTATTTTCTACGATCCTGACTTGGGCTGTTAAAGATATGAAGCTATCAGACGGGGAAATGCTTTCTGTACCAGGGCACTGGCCTAGACACACACACACACACACACACACACACACACACACACACACACACACACACAGAGGAAGTAACCTGGCCTCCTAGTGCTAAGCCTGAGCCTTTGGTGATTTGGGGCAGGAAGGTGTCGACTCAACATCCTGTTTAAATTCGGCACTAGTCAGGGTTTTTAACAGGGGTTATGACCCACCACCCTCCCTTTCCCAGGCTTTCCTTACATATCCCTCTAATCAGTTTTAGCTTTGACTCTGATTCTGTTCTTTACCTTGGAGCTCCAGCCCTGGCCCAGCTGAGGGAGGTGTGGTGTGATTTCTTTCTGCTATGAGACCCAGATGGCAGTTGGGGACGGGAAGGTGAGAAGAAGAAAGGAGAAAAAGAACAGAGGGAAAGTAGACAAAACCCGGACAAAAATGGGACGAAGGTGTGTGTGCGGTGTTGTGTTGTAGGCCTGTAAATGTCTAGGGCTAAGGGTGGTGCTGGAGGTGCAGAGGCCATGCAGCAGCAAGGGGAAAGGCCTAATTATACTCAGGCCCAGCTGCCATGGATCTGAGTCCCCTGCTGGCCATCTGAGCAGAGCCTCTGCCTAGCAAGCACCCAGCCCCTGTGACTACCGGGTTGAGAAGCCCCACATTCCTGCCCAGCAAAGGCCCCTTTAATCAAGGCTCCAGACCCTTCCTGCAGCCGCCCGGGGGGGACTGTAACGCTAAACACATTAGTGTGTGAGATTGAAAGGTAACACATTCTCATGGAAGCCCTCGGAACAATGGGCCTCAGGTCTGGGTTTCATTTGGAGGAACTGTGCGGTGGGAATTTCTCTAATCAAATAAAAGAAAATGAAAAACTCTATCGTTCACAAACTTTAATGCTCTTAATTGCATTAATTTGAAAAATACAAAGTCTTTCTGAATATGGTGTTGGAGCTTGATAGGAAGGGAAGCTCAGGGATCAGCTGGGGCTGGTGGCAGCATAGGGTGCAAGGCAAAGCAGTCAGTGTGGCCAAGACTTGAAGGATACTCTGGCAGAGACTCAAATGATAGCCTCTGTACCCCCCATGGCCCCTCCCAGCCCTGGTATTTCCGGGACCTTATGGTGGCTGAAGAGGTCTGACAGCCCCATCAGGCCACTTGGCCGGGACCTGCTGCTGTCACTCACTCATGAAGGGGGAAGGGCAAACCCTCTGCTCTGTCAGCACCTACAGCCTGGGTCCAGCTGCTCTTCTTGCAACATGCCCCACCCTGGATGCCTCCAGAAACCCAGACCTCAGATTGTCATTCAGCCATGCTAGACCTCCTTGGACCCAGAACTCTGTCTCCACAGAAGATGGGTGAGAAAGAAATAAGCCAGAGGGCCAGTCTCTCAAAATGGAGTGGGAGCACCCAGAGCTTGAGGGGTGGAGCACCCAGAGTTTGAGGGGTGGGAGCCTCTGTTCTGAGCCCTAGGTGCTTTAGTTACATTTCTCACTCAGGGTTAAAGGGCTGTCCAGCACCACAGAGCTCTCTGAAAGCTGTTACCGGGTGATAGACACTTAGCAGGTCCTCTGCAAGAATGATACATGCTCTTAACCACCGAACTCTCTCCAGTGCACCCCCCCTCCACGTTCCTCCCCGTTCTTAAGCTTGTAGCAAATTCATCTCTTAAGTATCTTTGAAACCCTGTGAGGTCTTTAAGAGAACTGACTCCCCCGAGGCTAAGAAACAGGATTAGTCCTAGGCCCCAGATAGCTGAGACCCTGAGACATAGGTTGATTTATTCAAGGACACACAGGAGCAGAATCAGGACTAACATTTCAGAAATGGGCCCCACTACTGCATCTGCCATGTGCCAGGTTCTTTGTCCACACGGGTGCTCAACTCCATCAAAACCCAAGTTACTTGGCCTCAGGTGGACTTCTTCCCTGCAGCACACTGCCTCCCAAAGACGAGGATGGGAAGCCAGGAACTTCAGAGCTCTTTTCAAATTGTCTTTCTTTGTGAAGAATGCTGTCAGCCATCAGCCAACACCACTTACTCAGAGCTCTGGGCGTGGACTAATGAGGGACACAATCCTTGCCCAGACAGAATGGAGGCTTTCATTGGGGCCAGATATGCAGCCCTCCAGAGGGAGTGGGGGAGCAGGACCCAGTTGTATCTTGAAGGAGCCTTGTGACTCCGAGTAAGTGATACTTCTTACCTCAGTCTTTCTACATGTCCAGAATGAACTGGAGATGCAGGGCTTGCTAATAGGATCTATGGCTTCTGAGAGCGGCACAGGGTAGCTGGGCTTGAACAATTCTCTGCAGTTCTGTCAAAGGTGGTCTGCTACAGCCTCCTGTAAAGCTAAGGAAGGGAGTTCATTCAGCATAAGGGAAACCCTGGATGAAAGTGATTTACAAAGCACATTGTGTTTAGGTTTGCAGACCTAATGGGGCACTGGGAATAAACACATGCACTTCCCAAGCTGGCAGAAGTAGTTTTTAAGAACTTCTGGGGTAGAATCTCTGGCGCGCACGTGCATGGTGGGGGTGTCCTTATGATCCCATCACTTCTGTGACCTCTGATCTATTGAGGGAAAATATCACTGCTGCTCACACACCAGCTCAGGTCTTTCCGACTCTTTCAGCTAAGGTCACATGGTGGGAAATACAGGTTCTGGGGCATAAGTTAGGCTCAGGGGTGCTGTCCAGTCCCCCATGTCACCGCCTCACTTTCACTGGAGGAATACAAAAGACAGAACTGGTGATTGAATTCCAGTATCAAGGAAACCTAGGGAGAAAGACCTCAAACAAAAAAGATTGCAAACCAAACACCGGTGTGCCTCAGTTTTAGCAAATCCGCTATATCCAAATCTAAAAATAGCTCGTTCTTTGGAATGCTTTCCCATATGAATCCATTCCCATATGAGAAAGACTCACTGGCTCTTTTCTTCAAGAAGCCAACTCCATTAGTGCATTAAAATACGACTCAAGTTGCCAAATGTGATTTCATATGCAATCCCTCCCCCCGCCCCCAACATACTTCTCACCCTTGATCCCTAAGGAATACTCCGCCTTGCATAAAGAGAGGTTCGCCTGCAGGGGGGTGGGGGGCTGCTAACCAACATGGCAAACACATGTCCTGGATTTTCTGAGACCGGCTCACTTTCTAATATTAGGTTTCCATTGTCCCATGAGAACTCTTGCAACTATCGGTCCTTGGGGACTGATGCTGTGGACTGTACAGTGGTCACTAAGAAGAGGACACTGTTCTGTCAGACCCTTTTTCCCAACATGGCAGGGCTCAGAGACAGGCCAAGTTGGAGAACTCATGACAGTAACAGGGTCGGTCAATGACAAGTCTATGATTGGCGAGCTGTGTGGGGTGGGGGAAGTTGGACACAGGGTGAGTCAGCTGGGAAAGGCAGCCCCCCATCCTGGGTTCCTGGGATCGATTAGAAGCATGCCATGTGAAGCAGACATGCTCCCTGCACCGGTTCTCCTTGGGGAAGGGAGTAGGCGGATCCCTGGAAGGTGGCCAGGGAAGAGCAGCTCCATGATTAAAGGCTAGGAGACCAGGACTAGTTATTTATACATTCATCTCTTAGTCTTACCTCTACCCACCCCCACACTTCGCCACCCAGCAACTCCGGCCCACAGCCTAGCCCTGGACCTCAATGGGAGAATGGAAGAAGAATCTGTGGAACATCAATCACCCTAGGTGTGCCAGGGGGAGAGCCTAGAAACTTTCTAGCTTCACAGGACACAAGTTACTAGCCTTGCCTTTCAGGGAGGGACATTGCAAGAGGAGTGGGAACTGGGGTCTGATTCTACCTCATCACATCCCAAACATGATGATGGGGGAAGACTGGATGGAGCCAGACTGTGATGGTGGAGAAATCGGACAGGGTGCCTCCACTGGTCTGTTTCCTGGAGGCTGTTTATGTGTGAAGTGGTAGTTCTCAGAACAGTGCTAATAATGAGGTTGGTGCTGTTTATTGAGCATTTATGGAGTAGCTGTCACACACACACACACACACACACACACACACACACACACACACACACACACACAAAACCCAGCAACTTCCCAAGCTATTGTGATCCATTTTACAGATGGGGAAACAGACTTGCCTAGAGCAAGAATTAGGCACAACACTCAAAAGAGGCGGAGCCAGGATTTCCACCTGGGTTTGCTTGTCTTCAAAGTCAATGCATGGCCCTTGTATTACCTCTGCCCCATGCAGTGCCACACGTGCTTGCTAGAGCCAGGCCTCTGTAGGAAGGAATTCTGGGAAGTCTCTGTGGGGTCAACCTGAAAGTGTCCTTAGAATTGAAGAGGTGTGAGCTGGAAGGCTACTATGGGCTAAGCTGTTTTCTTGTGCTGCATTTCCTGTCTGCTCTTGCCTTTTCATACCCTCCTCCCAACTTTGAAGCCTGTCTGTCCCAGGGCTGAGCTCAGACACCTCCTATTAAGCCTTCCTGGTCTCCTAACTGTGTCTCCTCCCTCTTCAAACACTGATTCAAATTCTCTGTGGTTCAAATGTCTGGAGGAGGGAGCCGGAGCAAGTTGGAGGGAGGGATTCCCAGGTGAAGTATCAGAGCAGAGGTTGTGGAGTTGCAACCAGGAAGGTTGAGTGAGTCATGGGTTGTGACACAGCAAAGAGGCTCATCCACTTAAGGTGCCTGGCCAGAAGCAGCCCTAGTCACACCTCTGCCTTCATGACCTCCCTTAGCAGTTTAGAGATCTGCAGACTCCACCCACTGTGGTGCCATAGAAAGAACTGGGGGTCAGGAATCCTCCAGGCCTGTGGTTTCATGGCCTCTTGGTCTGCTGGGGAGTTTGAACACAGCTCTTCTTTCTGGACATGCACGGGCTGCTGGGTTTTTCACCAGGCTCAGCAAGGGCCTTTGCCCGTAAGAAAGGCTAGACAGGAACATAGGCCAGCAAAGGAACCTTTGCTGGCTTAGGCAGTGACTGTGTACTTAAAGGATGAACAGCATACAGGGAGGAACCTGGGAGGAACAGAGGCTTGAGTGACAGAGGACAGCTTGCAAAGACTCACATGAGGATGGAGAGGATGAGGGAGTCAGGGTATCAGAAGACTCACATGAGGATGGAGAGGATGAGGGAGTCAGGGTATCAGAACTGTTTGCTTCAAGGTTTGCTGGCATGAGTTCCCTGCCTGAATGGTATTCGTGGTTTCTGATAATGGCGTACCCCCATCATATTTGGCTTTTGGGAAGAGCTCCTGGCTTTCTTAAGGAGCTCAACTCAAGGGCTATCCAAACCCTAGCGTGGAGCAGTTGAGAAGACAGCCGGCAAAGGGAACTGATAGAGACTGCAGAGGAGTAAATATCCACTCACACCAGGGATCCGAAGGATCAAGAAAAGATGTGGAGGTGAAAAGAGAGAAAGCTCTTAGAATGAGGAGAAGAGCCTGGGAAGAGATTATGCCGAGATGCTTGCTATGCGGCTGGCCCTGGTGCTGTGTGCTGAGTGAACGACCCTTTCACTGCCCACCTTCCCGCAGGAAGCATCTATTTGTTAATACAGGCATACAAAGCAGCCAGAGCTGGCTAAGAGGAAGCTACCGGTGACCTTGCAGGAGCAGACTGAGGCTGGCTGTTCTAGAAGCCAGATTGCAGGGCATTAAGAAAGTGGCGGGGGGTATGGGAGCAGAACAGAGTGGAACATTCAGTGAGGCCTGGAAGGAAACGGAAGGGCAGAGATAGCACCTGGAAGGCCACAGGCTGAGAGCATCTCTTTTTGACTGAGCACGGGAGAGGCTTAAAGTGATGCCGTTTCTGAGTATAAAAAGCAAGCTCTTATAAAGAGCATTTATGTCTTGTCTAGATTGAAGAGAGAGAAAATTTATTGGGATTTTTGAGATCTCTATATTCTTTGTGGGAACTACAAGGAAAGAATCTTTGGAACTAGGTTGGTTCTGGAAAATTGCTTTGCAGACCCAGGTATGTGTGTGGGTTTCTAGTTCAAGGGAAAGAGCAGGTGAAGAAGACGCTAGAAAGCAGGATCGGAGCTTGATGCCATTATCTCCAGAATCCCAGCCGCTCAGGAGGCCAAGGCAGAGGATTGCTTGAGCCCAGGAATTGGAGGACAGCCTGTGCAGCATAGCATTACTTCATCTTGAGAGAGAGAGAGGGAGAGAGAGAGAGAGAGAGAGCAAGTGATATCCATAGTCATAAGAGCAGACAAACTCAAGTACAATAAAAAGGATGAATGGTTTGGCATTAATGTTAATCCTGAAATTCGCTAGAAAAATCAATTCCACCATTTTGGCTGAATTTAAGCAAGCTTTTATTAAAATTTTAAATACTGATCACAATGGAATTTGGTCAGGACTATCAGAAACTCTTCAGATGAATAGCCTGGAGACACCTCTTGGTAAAGCTTATATGAACAAAACCCATAGGTCACCATACTTACTCATGAGGCTTTGTTGTTATTTTCTAAGAACTTCAACTCCCAGAATCCCAGTAAATTGCCGGGTCCTTGGGCAGATTGGGCTCACAGGTTAATTTAGCATGGACAGATCACAGAATCCTAATTAGCTCTCTCAAAGTGAGACAGTTCCAACACGTACTACAATACAGATGCACCCTGAGGACATGTGCCAAGTGAAAGAAGCCAGGCACAAAGGGGGCACAGAGATTGCATGGTTCCACCTGCTTATGGTACTAGAGTAGTTCACAGAGATTGTAAAGAAAGTGAAGACTGCCAGGAGCAAGCCAGCGGGGAGTGGAGGTTGCTATTTAATGGCACCTAGTTCAGTTTCTGAGAACTGGAAGTTCTGAAGATGGGCAGGGCTGACAGCTACAAAGTGCTGGGAATGTGCTTAATGTCATTGAGATGCACATTGCAAGCTCTGAGTTCTATCCCCCCCCCCCCAAAAAAGCAAAAGGAAACTGGCTAAAATGGTACTTTTTTTTTTTTTTATAAAAAAAAGCAGTATACTTTGCTATATTACTACATATTTATGTGTTTGTTTATTTGCATCTATATTTGTATGGCGCGTGTGTCTGTCTGTCTGCTGTGTGTACACATGATGATGGAAGATGCAGAAGAGGTTGGATCCTCTAGAGCTGGAGTTACTGACCATTGTGAACCACGTGACTCAGTTGTAGACTGAACAGGCATCCTCTGGAAAAGCATTAAGCAGTCTTTCTCACCAAGCCATCTCGGTGAATTTTACCACAATTTAAAAATAAATGAATAAAATTATATACCCCTCACCAATGTAAGGGTTCGAGTAAACCCCTGGTGGTGTCCTGCCCTCCAGAAGACAGTTCCAACACGTACTACAATACAGATGCACCCTGAGGACATGTGCCAAGTGAAAGAAGCCAGGCACAAAGGGGGCACAGAGATTGCATGGTTCCACCTGCTTATGGTACTAGAGTAGTTCACAGAGATTGTAAAGAAAGTGAAGGGCAGGACACCACCTTCTGGAGGGCAGGACACCACCAGGGGTTCATGGGGATGGCTTTGGGCCAATGGAGAGTGCAGGGAGATGTGGGAAAGCTGGGGAGGAAGGTGGTGGAAAGGTGGTGTCCTGCTGTAGCTCAAAGAGGCAACACTCCACTCCTCAACTCTTTGTTCAGTGAGGTTTAATGGTACTTTGGTGCCAGTGAGGCCAGCACCTTTGTGTGAATTAGGGGATAAGCCTTGCCCTCCTTCCTGGGCAGGCACAGCTTCAGGGCTATAAGGCTCAGACAGGCTTTTGGGAAGAGGTATTTCAACTCCGACCAAGCCACTTGGTGGGTGGGGATCCTCTACCTTGTAAGGAATTTTCTAAATGGTACTCATTAGTCCTAAGACAAACTCTGCACCCCACCACCTCATTTCCAATCCATGTGCAAAGGTTTCTGAGCTCTAGAATATCTATGCTCTGCCCTGAAGTAGCCTGTGTTTCTGGTGGTGTTGAGTGAGCAGAGGCATTCCAGTGGACAGTATGACTGTAAATCTCATTTATTTCACGTTTGTAGAGCTCTAAGCCCAGGAAGCAGGGCTGAAAACATGGCAGGAACTGACTAAGGGTCAGATCTTGGCGTTGCAGGCCAGTGAGTCAAGATGTCAAGGGCATGAGGAGGAATTGCCACAGGTGGCTGCACTTGGCTTGTGCTCCAGGAATAGAGGAAGCCTGGCCTGGCTAAGGAAGTGGCCAGAGAACAGTAGCCTGGTGTAAGGTGCTTATGAAGTGATTGATTGCTACCCTGGGCAGGGAATCCCCTCTATGTGCACTGGGTGTACAGACCAGTAAGATCAAGGCTTAGGATCTCTAGACAAGCCCTGGAAGAAATCCTGTAAGTTTTAAAGAGTGTTTTCACTTACACAAAATAACCGCACATATTTCTAAGGTATAGTGTGATGTCAGAGTGCTTGTGTTTAGCCTGGGATAATCGGATCACTTTACATGTTGCTTACCATTTCTTTCTGTTAGAAACATTTAAAACCCTTTCTACTATCTCCTTCAAAATGGATAATTATTTGTTGTTAACCATAAGCTTTACAGTTTTGATCAGAGGCTGTCTGGGGCTGTCACTACTTCTGGTACATCCTGCCTGCCTGTCAGCCTGAGACAAAGAGCTTTGGGTTATCTGAGGACTTGGGTAATGGTTTCGGGGGGTTGAGGAGAGTTCAAAATCCAACCCTACAAATTGAAAATTCGATTTTCTGGCTATGTTTCAGCCTCTTTATCTGTAAGATGAGCTCAATGATGACATCCCCCATAAAGAGCAAATATGATAATAGATGGAAAATACAGGGAAATGTCACAGAAGATTGTGGTGGGATATTTGTACACTGTGAAGGTGTACTGCTGCGAGCTTACATCTTGATTCACAAATATAAGGCAGAGAAAGCTAAAAGGAAATGATGGAAGTCTTTTGAAACCTCAAAACCAACCTCCAATGACATATTTACTTCAACAAGACCACCACAACCTTTTTTTTTTTTTTTTTGAGATAAAGTTTCTTTATGAAACAACCCTGGCTGCCCCAGAACTCACTTTGTAGACCAGGCTGGCCTTGAACCCATGGAGATCCACCTGCCAAGTGCTACCACCACCAGGCAAGACCATACTTCATAATTCTTCTTAAACAAATCTACCAACTGGAGGTCAAGTACTGAAACATAGGAGTATGTAGGGGACATTCTCATTCAAACCAACATAGTCTACTCCCTGGTCTCCATAGGCTTGTGGTCATATTGTAATACGAAATGCATTTCTTCCCACTTCTGAAATCCCCATAGTCTTTTAGCATTTCAACACAGTTTAGAAGTCCAAAGTCCAAAATCTCTCCTGAGACTCAAGACAATCTCTTAACTGTAACTCCCTGTAAAGTCAAAATCAAAAAGCAAATTACAGTCTTCCAACGTACAATGGCACAGAATATGCAACACCATCCCAAACAGAAGAATAGAGACAGAGTGAGGACTAAAGTTGGGGTACAGTGTATGGCAGTTAGGGACCAAAGGGGTACAGTGTGTGAAGGTGGAAACCATTGGCAAGATGGAGTGGTATTCCAGGATGCCTTTCAGTGGTTCTAGTATATTTGGACCTGACGTGAGGTCTGTTCTGTAGAAGTGGGACCTTCATTGATCCACAGCTGCATCATGATTTTCTGAACCACGGGGCCTCTGATGTTTTCCTCTCTAAAGAAGGCCAGAGGAGGAAGGTTGGGAATTTGGCTGCATCCACCTTTTCCAGGCATAACTTCTCACTTCCTTCCAGTCAAGGAGAGAGGTTAGCCTGGAGGGAGTGCTTCCCCTCCATATGGGGATGGGGATATGCATGGGAGGCAGGAGAGGAGCTGGGTGGGCTATATTGAACTGGGTTGTGTTGAACCAGCCCAGCCTGGACAGCCCTGGAGGGACCAGCCAGTGGGCGGGAGGATGCTGTTTATTTGACTAGGATGTATATTTAAAGGTCTCAGTTACAATAGGCTCCGAGCACTGTTTTTAACAAGCTGCAGCTGTCTGGTCCCTCATTAGTGGTCCTGACATCTCCTCCTGGCTGGTCCTGGGGGAGCTGGCCCCCCAAACTCCTCCATTGTGGGTCAGGGCCCTGAAAGTCTAACTTCTTGCTCTTGGTCCCTAAGCCATCATGATGAATGGGGCACCTACCCTAGGCCGACAAATGGAGCAAGTTTTTGTTTGTCTAGGACAAGCACAAATTACTCTGAGGAAAGTTTAAGTCACCTGTCACCAAACTGTCCCTCTACCTCTGAACGCTAGGAAAGGACACATCAGGGTGCCAGGCAGCTTTCAGTATTCTCAGAATAAGGACAGAGTAGAATCTCCAAGGACAGCGGGGCCTCCGTGGCTTTGACAGTGGGTAGAAAAGAATTAATTTATGAAGGCATGGAAAACAGCTGGCACCATGGGAAAGTGGGGCTTGCCTGTGTGGCATCTGTCACTGCCGTTTCTGCTTCTGCTCCCCTAGCCTTGGCTGTGTCCTGCACAGAATATGCTGGTTGTGAGCTCAGTGGTTCTCAATCCTGACTGCAGGAAGTGGGCACCTGAAGTGCTTTTTAAGAAAAACAGATTCAGTTGAATTCCCGACAACTCCATTTCATCCCCAAAGCCCTTGAGTGGCTGTAATATGTATCTAGGTATGAGAGTCATGGATTTGGGTAGTTCCCAAAGTCTCTCTGACTCTGTGGCTCATTAATCTGCCTTGAAAATGCCTGGGTCTCTAGAAACACCTCCAGGAAGTGGCTTTGAGTCAATTTCCAGGCTGTGGACCCCTGACATTTTTCTACTAGGAATTCCTTCCTAAGCAGACCCACCTGGATACAGCAGGCAGGGCCCCTACCATACCCGGTCCAGTTTGGTTTGGACAGCAAAACTGGGGCCTAGTATAAGAAAATATTATTTGTTTGTTTATCTATTTATTTACTTTTAATTATGGGACAGGGTTTCTCTGTGCAGCCCTGGCTGTCCGGGAACTCACTCTATAGACCAGGCTGGGCTCAAACTCAGAGATCTGCCTGCCTCTGCCTCCTGAGTGCTGGGACTAAAGGCATGCACCACTGCTGCCCAGCTGAGAGTGTTCTTACTACAGATGGTTAGTTGAGGACTAGATAAACAGGACCAAAATTATAAATTTATACCTGCTCTCTGTTTCTCCAATAAACCTCCACGAGCAGGGACCAGGCCTTTTTTCTTTTTCTGGTACACTTACTGATAAATAACTGTGTGCGTGTATGTGTGTGTGGATATATGTGGTATGTGTGTATATTGTGGTATGTAGATGTATATATTGTGGTATGTGTATGTGTGTATCTATGTGTGTCTGTGTATGTGGTATATGTGTATGTGTGTGTGTCTGTCTGTGTGTGTCTGTGTGTGATGTGAGTATATATATGTGTATTGTAGTGTATGTATGTGTGGATATATGTATTGTGAGGTGATGTGTATCTGTGTATGTGGTATATGCATATGTGTATGCGTATGTCTATGTGTCTTCGTGTGTGGTGTGTATGTATGTGGTGTGTGTGTGTGTGTGTGTATATCGTGGTGTGTGTGGGGGTGTGTGTTTGTGTGTGGGGTGTGTGTGTGCATAGATACATAGCTGTACAGAGTCTTCTACCTTTTGTCTTTGGTGCTAATCACTATTTTTGGCTGTGGTTCATCTAGACTGCCATACTTTGGTCATCACTGTGAATAGTAGGGGGCAGTGGCTGAGGGAGCATGCTAGCCTTGGGATCCTGAAGAGGGCTGTTAATACAGAAAAAGTACCTG
Organism: Phyllotis vaccarum; assembly: GCA_033318265.1. Classification (NCBI taxonomy): domain Eukaryota; kingdom Metazoa; phylum Chordata; class Mammalia; order Rodentia; family Cricetidae; genus Phyllotis; species Phyllotis vaccarum. The sequence goes on from JARWLC010000002.1 coordinate 187,339,289, forward strand.
AGGCTGGGCTTGGCCACCTAGCTGTGTGCAGAGAGGCCAGATCCCAAGCTCATTATATTTTATTGTGCTTTCTCAGTTCTCTGTGGCCCATCACACAGTGTGACTGGGAGAGCTTCATCCTCAAAAGTCTTTTGTTCATAAAGATCATTTTGCTAAAGGAAGAACGTATTCCATAGGCACCAAGTTGGAATGGGACTCGGCACTGGGTATAACTTTAGCAAACTCTGCCCTTTAAAGCCCCACCCAACTCCGCTCTCCTGTGCTCTGACCCAGGCAGACTGTCCTCGGCATCCAAATGACTTCTTATTGTCAGAGCATCTTCCCTACAGACAGACTTAGGATTCCTTCGTGTGGTAGATAATATGCTACCAGAAGGGTCTGCATGTGCAAGAAAAGGAAGTGACCCAAGAGCACACAGGAAATGGCCAAGGGTCAAGTGAGCCTAGAGACCAGCTTATTTGGGGAAAAGAAGAAGATATAGCTAGATAGGAGGACGGGACTGAGATGCCTTTTGATTAGGATAGTTTGAAATAATTCCCCCAGGAAGCAGTAATCTGTGTCAGCCCTTCTCCTTCTGCATTCATTTGCCCAGGTTGCAGGAGATCTGGTGCCGATTACCACGTTTTGGAGCATTAGGCAAGGCAACAATAAAATCTGGGTCACTGCAGCACAAAGTCCCCTTTATTTTGACAAGTGTAGTTTTTACTCTGAAGTGTTATCATAAATAATTAAATTAAACCAGCAAATGGCTTGTAGTGCGCTTTGCTGAAGAAACAAGGTCTTTGTAACCCCAGACACTGAACCACTCCTTTGGGGGATACTCTGCTTAGAAACATTTGGGGATTTTTCAGCACTTAAGACTATTTGGACTAGTCCAGGCAGGGAGGCGGGTTAGGAGGTTCATTCCATTCAGCCCCTGCTGTTCCTCTTCCCACTGGGGTTTCCCCACTGTGCTGTGTCCCAGCCCGTATTTGACCTGTAAGAGTTGAACTATCAAGGGGACCACTTCTGTCTGCAGGCTGGTCTGGGTGAATGGGTCTTAGAGTCTTCACCAGGCACAGGGCATCCATAAATCGGCACTTCTGGCTTCGGACATGTTGGGGTTCCCAAAACTGGCAGGCAGCATCCCTCACCTACTACTTTCACCATTTTATAGACAGTGGGATAATAAATGAGTCCTGGGGAAGCCAAGTGAATTGACCTATTATTGTTGGTTGGTGAATGGGGGGGGGGGATCAGACAGGAAGTGGAGAAGACTCCAAGATGCAAAAGGAAAAATTTCCACCCATCCACCCCTTCAAAAATATCAGGGTCCCACTATGTAGTCCTGGCTGTCCTGGACCTCACTCTTTAGACCAGGCTGGCCTCAAATTCCCAGAGATCCACCTGCCTCTGCCTCCTGAGGGAGGATTAAAAGTGCGCCCCTCTATGTCCAGCACTGAGTAAACTCTTAAGGGGAGATCCTGAAGAATAGTCTGTAGAATCCTCAGCCAGACCTCCGCCATGACACCTGGGCAGTTCCTAGTGAAGCAAGGAAAATCATAGCCTGTGTGTGTGTGTGTGCCGCTCTCTGTGTGGGTCTATATGTGTGTCTGTGTGTGTGCCTCTCTCTGTGTGGGTCTATATGTGTGTGTATTTGTGTGTGTCTGTGTGTGTGCCGCTCTCTGTGTGGGTCTATATGTGTGTGTATGTGTGTGTGTGTCTTGGGGGGAGGCAATGCAGAAAAGAAAACCCAGAGGTAGAATATGCTGACTCAAAGCGGGGAAGGTTTCCAGCCCTTAAGGTGATGGAGTGGCAGTATGCCCATGTCATAGTCACTTTTCCCAGCCTGCTCTTCTGCTGTCCTTGCGAACTTCTGAGCACCTGCTTTCCTCATCTCCTCAGACAAAGTGGGAGCTCATGGCCGATTTTTAAGAAGCTCCCCAGGCCTGAAGGACTCCCCTGTTCACTTAGTTAGAATTCTATAATCCAGACTTCTGCAGAGAATCAGGATCTCTCTGAAAGAGCTCTACAGGGCAGATGGCCATCAAAATGAAGTGGATAAAACCCCACCCTTAACCATTCTTTCCCTCCAGCCCCCAGATGTTTTTCCTATCACCTTTAGTGAAAAGGAAAGCATGTTTTTCTAACTTCACAGAACTCTGAACTGTATAAACAATAGAGATGGAACCTGGAACAAAACTCATCCACAGGGCAAATGGAGCCATACCAGAGATCTCTAAGGAGAGGTAAGCGTTACTCCAGCCCAAGGCAGCCTTTCATGGAGGGCCAGTGGCTCAGGTGTTGGAGGTAAGGTGAACTTTTGCCTGGGGTTGTCAGTCCTCCTTGGAGACCACCAGATCTGTGTGTGAGCTGCATGGTGCATGCCCCCCCCCCCCAGCTCTGTGTGTGAACTGTATGGTACATGTCTTCCCCCTCAACTTTGTGTGTGAGCTGCATGGTACATGCCCCCCTCCAGCTCTGTGTGAGAGCTATATGATGCATACCCCCCCCAGTTCTGTGTGTGAGCTGCATGGTACATGCCCCTCCCCAACTCTGTGTGTGAGCTGTATGATAATGCCCCCCCATAAGCTCTGTGTGTGAACTGCATGGTTCATGCCCCTGTGTGTGTGAGCTATATGGTGCATGCCCTCCCCCAGCTCTATGTGTGAGGTACATGATACATGCTCCTCCAGCTCTATGTGCAAATTGCATGGTACATGCCCCCCCCCCCAACTGTGTGTGAGCTGCATGGTGCATGCCCCCTAACTCTGTGTGTGAATTGTATGATGCATACCCCTCCCCAGTTCTGTGCGTGAACTGCATGGTGCATACCCTCTCCTTCAAGACATCCAGAAGAGAGCTCAGCTGACTCAGAAATCTGCACATAGGCTGTGCTCTCCTGTCACAGAGCTGTGGGGTTCTAGGTACCTCTTTGCTTTGGGAACCTGGAAGGAATATGGTGAAAGAGAAGCTGCCAATCAGCTATAATTGATCTATAATTGCCACCCCAAACGATCTACTAGACTGGGCCCTCATTCTCTCTCTGAACCCCCAGCCTCTACCCTGGGGTACACTGCCGTGCTCAAACCTCATCTCAAGTCTCTCTCCTTCAGGCAGATCAGAATATCCAACTTCTTTCCCTGCCCAGCTCCGCACACAGTAGGGAATTCAGTAACTACTTGAACAGACAAAGGCACTAACATCAGGCCTGATGTTCTTCTCAGGGTTGCGCACTTGGCCTAGAGGAGGGTGGGAGTGAAGGTCCTGGAGGTCAAAAGGTCAGGAGGTCAGAGCTACACAAGCCAACCCTTCAAGTCAACCACACAGCTTTCTCTGTGTCTGTGGCAGCCGGATCCCATCTCCCCAACACCGGCAGGTCTGCGACTATTGCATTTCCTCCCTGACAGGCACTGTGGGGATGTGTGTGGCCAGGTTGGGAGGAGGGGGACTTTAAACTAGCAGCCCGTAGCCCCTGTTAGTGCCCAGACTCTCCCCCTTCCCTCTTTAGGCAGAGGCAGCTCGCTGGACCGTGTGACAAGGAGCCAGCCGAATTCATTTAGCGAAAGCGGATTTGGTGCTCGGCCCGCGAGCACTCCCCCAGAAGAGCAGATAGCGCCTGGGCGACCCTCCCGCCCTCCCTGCCTCTTGGGCCTTTCACCCCCTAATCCACTGAGTGGGGAGCGGTCACGTGGGCCGCCGGCTCTCGACAGGAAGCTGTCGGCACCGCTGGCTCCCAGGGCCAGCTCCTTCACCGCCGCGAAGGCAGGCTGCCTTCCCCCAGCCCCGCTCCTTGAAATCCAAGCCCTCTTTCCAGCTGCAACTCCAAAGAGCCCGGGGCCTGGCCCTCCCCGGGGACCCTGCAGCCTGCGATCTCACGGTCAGGGAATTTTCCCTGTGCGGTGTTCCAGGCGGGCAGAGCCTTCAGAACAAAGGGCAGAGAGAGCACGCAGGCTGGCTTCCCCTTCTCCCTTCTCTTCACCCCATCAGGGTTAAGGAAAGCCGTCCCATCCTCCAATCTGGGGCCAGAGAAGGCTTGGAGAACAGAAACCAACCTTCCTGTGGGAACCAGGACCCTGGAGGAACCGAGTCCAGAACCTTCCGGAGATGCCTTACTTTCTTCCAGCTCTTCTCCTGCAAGGAGAAAACTGACCCGCACTGTCCCTAACATCCCAAAACCCACATGTGGCTGGAGGAGGGGTCACAGTCAAGGGCCTCAGGGGGTTAGACTGCACTGATTCCTGTCCCCAGGGGAAAGGCTATTTATAAAAGAACAATCAGGATCTGGTGTTGCTCCTTAAGACCTCAGCCAACAGCCAATTTATTGTTGCTGGGTTTACAGTATAATAAAACAACAATGGAAGGGTCCCCTGCACCAAGCATGGCCTCAAAATCCCAACTCATCATTTACTGGCTGCGTGGCTGGTCCAGCTCTAGGGATGCCCTGAGCTCCTTGGCACTGACAGGGTGACTTACAAATACCCTCCCCGACTTAGCTTTCTCACCTGAAATAGGAGGTGAGCACCTACCATGTGCTGGCTAACACCAGTTCCCTCCAAGGGTCACATCAGCTCACAGCGAGTTTGGGAAACAGAAATGTGTAAAGATAGGGACCAGCTGTAATGAACTCATTAACTTTCCGGGAATAGGGCTGCCCTAGCGACTTTTTAAAGTTCTAGAAAACAGTAAAGGGAGCCAGCCCTTCCTCTGTGATCCTGCCTGAACTATTTATTTGCTTAGCAAACCGTTTCTTCATAGATAGTGTAAAAGGAAAGGCTTCAGACCAGCCGGAGGCAGAATTTCTCCCAAATACAGAGTGAGTGGGGTCTGAATTAATTAGGGCTTTCTGTAGCTTAATGTATAAACCTGGCTCAGGAAATTTGGCCTTTAAAGCAGGTGCCCTTTCAAATGAGTGGGTTTCATGTAACTATTTTAACATCAGCTTCATTACCCTTTATGGGCGAAGGGAGTGGTGGGGGAGCAGAGGAAGGGATCTGGTGTGACTACCTCCGAAGAACCATAAAACAGCCTCAGGGACCCAAGGGCTTTCTTCCAACCAGAACTGGGGATGACCTGCCCAACTCCAAGTGAGGGAAATTCACACTTGTAGACCCTACTTGTGTGACCTTCAGTCTCAGGTGAGGCCAGGGTCCAACCCTCCTAGTCCTCTGGGCAGGGTTATTTTCTTGGGTCTCCATTATTCTGGGGTGTTTTGTTCCAGCTTACAGACAGCCTCTGAACTTCTCAGGCTGGAGTACCTCCTCAGGAGCTACAGGACCCCAAGAACCTGTGGTTATTCCCTGCTGCCTGATGCTTGGCTAACCTGAAACCCTTCAGCCCCTATGCATGGGTCTTTCCCAGCTCTTTTTATGAACTGTCCAGCTCAGCTACCATATTAGATCAATATGGTAGCCACCAACACTGTTGTCAATTGAGAAATGTTGTGTAAAAATACATTCCAGAGTTTGTAGAACTGGTATGGAAAAAGTAATGTAAAATAACTCATTGATTTTTATATTGTCTGCAGTCATACCACTTAGGATGTAAGGTAGAAGGATTGTGTGTTCAAGGCCAGGCAGGGGTTCATAACAAGACCTGACTCAAAGACTCAAAATAAAAGATATGTACATTGTGTGTGTATGTGTGTGTTACATGATAAAATGGTATTGTTATGGGCGCCGGAGTGTGAGTCATTGGTCACCAAACCACCAATGAAATTCAACTTGAAATTCTTGAGTAAATGGAATATAAACTTCATCCAGTTAGCAGCCTTTGATAAGGAGTAGACTAGCCCCAGAGCACCTGAGGATAAGATCGCTGAGCAGGATGGTCAGCAGGAACAAACCCCCTGAGGATGGAGACTATTGGTCAACGGTGGTCAGGAAAACTGAGGCTGCCTTCCCAGTTTTCTCCACGATGCAAGATGGTTCTCAAAAGGACAGCAGGCAGATGGCAAAGTAGGCTCCATGGCTTCTGACCTAACATTATCTCACAGCCAGGGTCTCCTGACAGTTCCCTTGATGAGCTCTGTTGGCATCCCAGATCCTGCAGGACCAAGAAGGCAAGTAGATGTTTCTGGGCATCTGGGTGGGTGGAAGTTGCCTCAGCCCCACATTAATTGTGCTTCCCCTACCCACAGGCCTCCCTCCTAATCCGCTGCAACCAAGAGCTGTCCGGATTTTCTGGACCAGCTCTGAGTCCTTATAATTTTATTCTTGTCAGAAAGGTATTATCCCACCAGTTAGGAGGCCTCTGAGATAAGGGGATTGAGAGGCCAAACTGGATCACATAGGACCACACCTCAAAACAAAACAAGAGTGGTCTATTATAACTTGGTAAATGTGATTCATTGTTCCACTTGCAAAGGCTTTCTCGAGTGTGAATGCCGTGATGGAGTGTCACCAGCTGAATTCTGAAATGGGGATCTGGGGATGTAGTTTAGGTTGAAGCTTGCTCAGCTACACAAAGCCCTGGGGTCACTCCCCAGCATTACTGAAGTCAGATGCGGTAGTACATGCTTGGAAACCCAGCACTCAGGAGGTGGCAGTTGGAGGCTCAGAAATTCAAAGTCATCCTAAGCTACATAATGAGTTTCAGGCCATCCTGGGCCACAACAAGGGCCTGTCTCAAAAATAAGTAAATAGGTGAATGACAGCTCTTTCCATGCGGTCACAGTTTTGTGGGCGATGCCCTGCTTCTCCTGTCTCAGGTGCCCTCACAGGTGGCAGGCTTTTAAAAACACTAATATGTCCTCTTATCCCAAGGCCTTTGCAGGGAGAAAGAAGAGTCTGTGAGTTCCAGAACTGTCTGGGAGACATGACGAAACCTTCAAGAAACCCAAATAACTACAATAACACAACAGTCAACACTCTTGGAACCTTCAGTGACCAAGAACCTTTTTCGCTTAATAAATCCTCTCTGTTTTGCTCAAATAAATAAATGAATAAATAAATAAATAACTCCAGTTATAAATAAATGAAATCTTACGTTTTGTAAGTAAGATTACTACAATTTATTTAGATTAGATTTAGATTATTACAATTATTACAAGGGTTTTTTAAATAAGGAAGGAAGAAAAACAGGGGGAGAAAGAAAAGAAATAGGGGACAAGGGAGGGGTGTGAAAATGTTATCAGGGTGCTTCTAATCCCAGCGCTGGGGAGGCAGAGGTAGGTGGATCTCTGGGAGTTCAAGACCAGCCTGGTCTATAGAAAGAGTTCCAGGACAACCAGGGCCACATAGAGAAACTGTCTTGAAAAACAAAAATAATTAATTGACTGATTAGTTAAGTAGGTATGTGTGGGGAGGCATGTGTGCCCTGTCACATGCGGATGCCAGAGGATGACGTGTGAGCGTCAGGTTTCTCAGTCGACTACGTGGGTCCCTCAAGCTTGGCACTTGTGGCTTCTGATCATTTTGCCAGAATTGTTTTTCTATTTGCCAAATTTTCTATATTGACTTTTGCAATATTAAAAAAAAAAAATCCTAAATTCCTCTGGTGTCCATTCTAACAGAACTCACAAGACTTGGCCCTATTTCACCCTCTGACACAGTCTAGCTTTCCTTGTGCCTTATCCTTTCCTAGGTGATGACAAGAAAGAGGTGGCCAGCTCCAGAGATCTGCTGTACAGTTTGCGGTACCAACCCCAGCCCTGTGGGGATGACTCAGGCTTTCCCCCAGAGCCAGTTTGGCACTAACATCCTCCTAACTCCTAAGCTCTGCCCTAGGACAGGCTGCTCTGAACTCATATTCAGGCCCCTGTCACTCTTCATGCAGCAAAAGGAAGGTGGGAAGCCATCACTGCAGATGCCATGTCCATCCCCTGTGGGCCCAAGCTCTAGAGCACACCAACCTTGACACCTCTTTAGTGGGTCCAAGGGCAGGGCAGCCCTATGGGCCTCCTCTGTGGTGTGCAGGACTGGCAAGTATCCATAGTAAACATGCCTTTCCTCTGTGGCTCTCTCTTCTTTTAGGGGTGGTTGGTGACTCCATCTCAAAGCTACTCAGTCCAATCTGCCAAGTAGGCCAGGCCTCAAATAGAACTACAGAAAGGTAGAGTATTTCTAAGCTTTGAACCTCGTCAGACCCTGGTTCAAATCTTGTCCACTTTTGCTACTTACTGAATTAGGACTCTTGGGAAAGTTATATCAGATGGTGTCTCATCCAAGAAGGAGTTTAATAACCCATCTCACAGAACTGTGATAAGGAACACGAAAGACAACAGTTGTAAAGAGCCTTGCACAGGTTCAACAAACAAATGCCTACTCCTGGAATTTTGGTCTTCCTGGCTCTCTGTCCAGGCTCTTGGGGCAGCAGAAGACCTGGACTTGAAGAGATGGTTTCTTTTGGGAGAGCAATGAGACTCAGGCTGGCTACTCAGTAGTTCCCACTTCTATGGATTCCGTGTGTCTTTGGCTCTTGGGTGTGTTACATATTTTTACCATTGTGAGCAGGTATTTGACAGAAACAAGAAGGGAAGAAATTATTTAAATCATGGTTTTAGAGCGTTTAACCCATAGTCTCTTGTCTCCATGGGCTTATCAGAACTTCATGGTAAGACTGTGACAGGCACTAGAGGAAGCAACTAGGAAGCAGAAAGGGGGGGGGGGAAGGCAGTGGTCCTAGATAATATACCGCAAAAAACCACCCCAGTGACCCACTTTTTATTCCAGATAAAGCTTCCACAGCTTCCAGCCACTAGCTAGAGAGCAAGGGTTCAAACCCTGCCTCTGTAGGATATTTTCTATTCCCTAAGGAGTGAGGTGCATCCTTCCTTAGGGAGGGGGCTCATTCTTTCCTGGATGAAGGTTGTGATACTGGCCCTCTCTCTGGGCCATTAATGCTCAAAAGAGTAAATGATGGCCATGTCACCTCACATCAGATTTAGGAGTAAGGCTCCAGGCTGGAAAGCCTGGTGGTGTTTCTCAGAAGCATACACACAAGCTTGGCAGTGTACTTACAGGGTATAATGGCAACTTTTATAGACTCAGACAATATAGTGGTGATCATAATAATTTTTGTCACACGGCACTCCGTGGTTCAGAAAGTACATTCTCATGCTTTGAGTGATAACTCTATGTGACAAATGAGACCATTTAGTTTCAAAAGGGTAAATAATGCCACAACGTGAGCCATTAAACCTTGTCCCCAACCCTAAATCCTAAAATGTATTTCAAGAGAGCAGGGGCGGGGCTCAGTGGTGGAATGCTGTCCAGCGAACAGGAAGCCCTGGATTTCATCTTCAGGAACAAAATAAAATTACCTGAACACATATGATGTAGTAGGGCCCAGATGTGTAGAGCTGTTGGTGCCCTCTGTACACACCCCAGGCAGCTTCTCTGGATTCTTTTGGTGAAGAAAGTGAGCGTTTGAGAAAAACGGAAGCAGATAGTTTTCACATGCGCTGGTGTCAGTTGGAAAGGCCTTGGTGCCAAGGGAGGTGGTTCAAGGGTGTGGAGCTTCACTGGTTCCACACCTGCACCGTTAAGTGGCTTTCAGCAGGACATGACCCAGTACTCTCTGAAAGCCAGCTTCAACCTTTGGGACAAAAAAAAAAACCCCCAAGTCCCTTGCCTCATGTATCTTCTATGGATGTAGTCCATCCATGGAGGGAAGAGAAATCTCAAAAAAAGCTTTCCAGGGAGCAAGATGTCTCCCCCAGGACCCTATACTCATGGGCATATGAAGGGAACTCCTTCTTCTGTTGAGTCTGAGGAAAGGGACCTTATTGGTCCCTGATAGAATGAGTAGCACAGGTACAGGTTGGCTAAGGCCGGAGGGGCTGATGTCCCCTAGTACATATCTCCATGTTCCTGTCTCAGGGAGAAGCAGCTCAGGTCTATCTACCTCCTCAGATGGAGGGGTGAGGATGGAGTGGGGGAAGGGAGGTGATGGGTGGGGGTCAGGGCAGACCCAGTGCTAAAAACCTGTTTCAAGATCCTTTGCCTTCCAAATTGTTATTGGAATGGCAGCAGTAGGGTGGGGTGGGATGATTGTACCCGGCTGTGTGTCCTGAAGCCACCAACAGTTAGATTTTGCCTCAGCCCTTCCCTTTGCCTAGAGACCAGCTGTGCTGGGGTTCTATTTTCAGCAAGAGCAGCAGCACAAATGTCCAGCACAGCCAGCCAACTTCCTGATGAAACCCTAGCCCTAGATCTCCCGGGCCCCGGGGTGCAACAGGCAGATCCTCAGACAAGGTTCTGGACCTTGTACAACTCTCTCCTCACTGGTCCTCTCCTACCATTGCTCATAAAATAAAACGTGTCCTCACATATTTGTAGATTGTCTACTGTAGGTCAGGCACTGTGAAAGGCATTTCATGAACATTGCCTCCTTGATTACTGCAGGAGAGGTGTGCTGTGTAGAGAAGGCACATATCATATCTGCTGATAACATTAGCTCCTCAGACACTGTTTTAACTGTGGGGAAAATGGATTTTACTTATATGCTCTGCAAGGAAACTTCCAGATATCTCAGTCTGAGCCAGGCCTGTGGCAGCCATATCCACCGTGGACACAATTTCTTCAGACTGGTCATCTATACTTCACAAACATCATTCTCTCCTACTGTTTTCCCCATCAAGACTGCCTTTTTAGATGCCTGTTTCTCAGCTTTTCTCTTGCTTGTTCAACAACTGAGGTCTTCCTTGCCAGCACCAGAAGGGTACCAGCTATGGACTGGCTGGCCACCGGAGGTCTTGGCAAGCATCCCTGCCAGCCAGGGGCTCTGGGCTTGTGGGTCCCAGTAGGAGCTGCCAACAGAGTGCAGGATTTCAGGGAGGGCCCACTGGTGCCAGTGGGCAGGCAGGAGCTGGCTAGCCAGAGGCCCTTTTCACGGCTCAATGCTACGCGGCTCTGGCTTTTATGAGCATTGTGAGATTTAGATCACACAGTATTAGCCACAGGTTTTGGGGGTCGCAGCAGAGGTTAGAAAGAGTTCTTTCTCCATGAATCACACTTCCCCAAGATGTAAAACCTCTGAGAGGAGTCAGCTTGCTTTATAGAGCTGGCCACAGGGAGGGGGACAGCAAGAGCTCATGGTAAGCTCCCCTGGAGAAACTTCTGGAAGGCTAGACAAAGGAATTTGTGGGTAGGAGAGAAGCCAGAAGACAAAGATTCTCTGGGACAAGTTAGATTGCCTGGAGCTGGCAAGTAGGCTCCGAGGCTCACAGATACTGCTAGCCTAGAGGACAAGGCATGCTGGATTGTGTTGTACATGAAACGCAGTCACATGTGGCAATTCTGTTTCTTTGTTCCTCCCTGGATTGAGCTGGTGTCTTTTCAATGACATTCACAGAATTCTCTTCGTAGTTTCAGAATAGCAACATGCTTATCTATGCCCAGGTCTGTCCACTTTACAGTTACACCTGAGGACACTCATATGTTTGTAGCTTTTGCTTTCCAGATGATCATGTAATATGTAGCCAGTAAATGCTTATGGGATAAGTGAGCAAAGGCTGACAGAGTTCTTTCAATACTGCTGAAAGACTGTCACAGCTAGCCCCAAGCATTACAAGTCAAGAAAAGCTTCAATCACTTTAAAGAAAAAGTACAATGAAGATATATCTTCATTAAGACCCAGTGCCCATGTTAGACTTTTGGAAGCATCTTGCTAGGGTTTGTTCTTTTAGGTCATTGCTTCTCATTTCCAGCCCTTCTATAAGCTCTTGAAGGAGCCCTCATTCCTGGGCTCCTTCAGAAACAGACACTCCTTTGGCTCTTTAGAATGAAGGTATCATGAGGGTTCAGTGCACTGGGGAGGGAGTTGGCTTGCTTCACCAGAGAAGCAGGCTTCCTAGAGGGAGAACCAGGGCAGGGCTGAACAGGGCTGACCTGGGAAGGGCCCTATGTTCTACTTCTAAATTTGGTTCTCAAACAGAGCAAGGGTAGATACCTACTCCAATAACGCCATTCCTCGGCTTTCTTTCTGCAACTGAGTCAAACCATTCTTTATTTATGTGGGCATCTGTGTTTTGCCTGCATGTGTGTCTGTGAGGGTGTTATATCCCTTGGAACTGGAGTTACAGTTGTAAGCTGCCATGTGGGCGCTGGGAATTGAATCTGAGTCCTTTTGAAGAACAGCCAGTGCTCTTAACCACCAACTCTCTAGCCTCATGTCAAGCCTTTAAAAAGTCCCCTGAGCATTAAGGCAGGAGTATTTGGCCCATGTCTGAGGAGGACCTAACTGTCAGTTTACTGGCCTGGGCCTCTCCACCCATCTTCTTCCCCAAATTCATCTGTGTGTCCTGCTGAGCTTCTGCTGAGTCCCCTGGCCTGGTGTAACTGATAAGTCTTTGCACCCCAGGCTCTTGATTGGCCATTCTAGATTCTGGGCTGTCATAGATCCCAAAGGCTTCAGTTCTCTCAGGACTAGCCAAGTCTTCTGCTCCACCTGGGGCCCAAGTGGAGTCCCTGCCACCTGCAACCATTGTCTGTATACAGTCTTCTTTACCAGTCCAGACACCACCCCCATACTGCACTTACCCCCCCCCATAATGCTGCCCATCCCTACCCACCGGATTAAATTTTAATATGTCCCATAGCAACGCGGTTCAACTCCTCTTTCTGGCAGCTCTCAGAGTTCCTTAACCTGACTCCTTATTTTGCTCATCTGTAAAATGGTAATAGTGTTAAGCTACTGAAGGAGGTACACCAGTGTGAATCTTCATGTGAGCCTTGGCTCCAGAGAGAAAGGGAAGTTTAAGCTTAACACTGCTTCTGAGAGCCCAATGTGTCCAGGATGACTACATCGAGTCTTCTTTGCAGCCAGATCAGGGATTGTAAGAACAGCTTGCTCAACTCTGTTGTGTGGCCTGGAGAATCTAGCTGCCCTGTCTCTTCAGTTTCTCTAGCCAAGTCACCCAAGGGCTGGTCAACACAAGCATCATTCTTACTGAGTCCCAACAGACCCTTAAGTGAAATGTGTGTCGAACCCTCCAGGCAAGTTACACAGAGGTTCCAAAAGCCCTTGCTTGAACTCCATTTTCTCTCCAGCCTTCTGGTCGCTGCAGAATGCCCTCTGTGGAGTCCCTAGGAAAAAAGACCCTTGCCTTATGCTCAGTAGGCTCAGGCCTGTTCTTCCCACAGCCCAGCCCCAGCTGGGGCAGCCCTGTGGCCAGTTGGTGGCGCCACCCAGCCCCTGCCTCAGGCTGCCAAGGTTGGCAGCCTCGTGGCCACGCTGCACAACTCCGCGCCTCCTCTCCTTAGTTTATTCCTACCAGATACGCAGTTGCTGCTTTTTATTTGGATCACTTTTCTGTGTTATGGCATTTGGGTTGTTTTTCCATCCCTCCCAACCCCCGCGGCAGATTCCTAAGAAGACTAGTTTTTGGACCAGGCTTTGAGCACATCTGCTCTCTGGCTGTGGCATTCCAGAAGGGTCCTGTCAGGGGTCTTAAGTCCCAGGGCTGGATACACTGGGCTGTGGAGGTTATGGGCAGGGTCCAGTGCCCTTAGTGGTGAGGTCTGCTGTGGACATGCTCACCACAGCGGCCAGAGCTAGACCTCATGGGCCTGAAGGTTGCCAGAGCTCCAGTATGGCTGTTTGCCAGTTCCTTGGCCCTGCTGGCTGTGGCTCCTGGCTCCTAGCTTACATATGTTTAGGATAGACTCTGGGCATTGACGACACCAAGGCCCTCCCTGAACACTCTGTCTCCTTATTGGTGAGATGTGAGTGGGATGCTGTGTATGGTAGGTACTGAAGTAAGTATACACTTGTGTACTAGAGGGTGTATGGCAGGTTCCAAAGTTCCAGGTTCCATCCCTGACTTTCCCACCAGTTTTTACAGGACCATTTTAAGAGTTAAACAAGTGAATAGGACAAGCTACTTCCTGGCACATAGTAAAGGCTCAATAAATGTTTCAGCTGCTATGTGTGTATGGAAGGTGGGGAATCTCAATTTGGGGTGGTGCTTCTTAGACTCTGGCATGTGAGAACTATTTGTTGAAAGTTCTGGTTGGTTTCTGAACCTCACCCACAGATGTTATGATTCAGCATGTCCAGGGTGGGCTTAGGAACTGACATTTGAATCCAGCCAGACTCCTTAAAGATATTGACATACTGGCCCAGAGTCTAATACGGAGTCATCAGAGTTATTGTTGTTGTGTATATGTGTATATATGTGCATGCGTGTGTATGTCTGTGTGTGTGTACATGCTTGCATATGTCTCTGTGTGTGTGTGCACGTGTATATGTGTGTGTGCATGTGTATGTGTACACGCCTGTATGTGTGTATGTGTGTGCACGTGTGTGTACAAGTGCATGTATGAGTGTGTGCTGTGTGAATTTGTGTGAGTGTACACATGTGTATCTCCGTGTGTGTGTGTGTGTGTGTGTATGTGTGTGTGTACGTGCGTGTGTGGGTCTGGAGGAAAGTGGTAGGTATATGAATAACTAGGGCTGAGAAGAACTGAGTTATTTCCTGGGCTCTTACATATCCTTCAGTATGGCTTTACAGGCTAGAGACAACAGGTAGAGTGTTATAAGGCCTAGGGGTGGGCAGGAGCTGCTCCAGACATAGCTTAGGGCTGAATGACAATAAAGGTTTGTTCAAACTTTAGGAAACAACGGACACAGTCCAGCTGAGTGATCTGGGATGAAGCAGCAGGGTGTCTAAGCTGAGGGCCCAGTAGGTGGCAAGGACAGTTACAAATTGGCAGGTAGCACACAGCCAGAAAGGCAGAAGGACTCTGCCCTGGGATCAGCAGCCGAGTCAGGATCTGGAAGAAAGGAGATCACTCTCATCCAGAGCATCTGCGCTTGAGCCCAAAGCCCCTGCCTTAAAGCCTGGCTAAGCCAGATTCAGGGCTTAGGAGCTGGCTCTGGAAAGGTAGCCTACAGGAGCTTTGTTTTCCTCTGCTTTCTCTCAGTAAAGATCTTTTAGAAACTTTGTTTCGCCCGAGCCAAAGAAAGAAGGAAGCATGCAGTGGAAGATTAGGAGAAGGGCTGGTGGTCCAGTTGTCTACTTGGAAAGGAGAGAGACCACCATGGGACCAATGATACCAGCAAGGACAGCTCTTAGAGTGCCTTTCAGGCAGGTTAGATCTACATACACATGAGCAGGAGCACAGTGCAGGAAGATGAACGTGAGTATAGATCTCTCTATGCATTCACTTAATCCATTTAGCAACAATGTATTTGCTGAGCTTTTACTATATACCAGGCCCTGTTCTAGTGGCTTGGTGTACACACAAGAAGAAAATGAGAAGCCCAAGGCCTTATAGTCTGCAGAGATTTTGCAACCTGAGGGGATGGACATGTGTTTGTACATGTGAGTCTATTGTGCACACATACTCACAGGATCCAAAGGAGCATGGGCATGAACATGTAGACCTGGGTTAGGGACCATCTGCCATCTTCCAGCCAGGTGATCTAAGGCAAAGAATTTACTGAGCTTCAGGAGTCCGTAAAACAATGTCTCATTCTCACAACTGTTGCTAGACTAAATGTGCAGACACATAGATGTCTCCAAACAAAGTACCTGACTATGGCCACTGCCAAATGATCAGTTCTCTTCAGGTTTCCTTTATAGTTGGATGGGAGACTATTCTGTGTGTGCGTAAGGTGCCACATGTGTCCATGAGGAGAAACACGTGCATTATTCTTCAGTGAGAACTTCTCCTCAGGATATAGATGCTGTACTGTCATAATATCCAAGGTCTGATTAAAGATTCCACTCAGGTAATGATGCTGATTAATGTGGGAGTGAAAGGCTGTACCTAGACTCACCGAAATTTACCCATTTAAGCCCTAACAAGCCTTGTAAGACTTTCCTGTTGCGATGAAGCTCTATGGCTTCCAGTCCTGATTTTTTATTCCTTCAAATAACCCTTAATCACCCCCTTATTGACACCCACCTAAAACAAGCCAGCCTCTCCTGCCCAGTCCTACAATGCCCTGGCCATTCTGCTTGCTTCTGAGACCTCCTAACTCCTGGTGATCTGCAGAAATGGATCTAGAAGGCGGTCCAGGTAGGGAACTGGACCACACTGCTTGGTGAGCACCCTGGTGTCCCCAAGACCCTTGATTTCTTCAAGAACAACAAAGAGAATGGAACTGTCCTATGCTCTATGCTCTCCCTAAGGCAGAGCCATGGTTTAGATTATGTCCCCTGGTAGGATGACTCTGAGCATCCCTCAGTCCTAGATAACCCCTCATCTTATTTCTCAGTGTTCACTGATGTATGTCCAACTGAGCAAGTGAGTCAATGTGCCTACAACTGTAGCTACCTCCTTGCTCCTAGCTTTCCATGAGCACTGGCTCTTATGATTAATAAGTGCTGCATCCTTACAGCCACCCTAGCTAGAAAACATCGGGCTGTACCTCAACTCCCCATTTCATTTCCTACACTTAACCAATTATCAAATCTTTTCTAGTTTTTGCCTCCATCAGCCCTTTCCCACCCCCACTTCTGTTGCCACAATTACTCTGGTATTGCTGACGTCTCTTTTCCTTTGGACCGTTGACTTCCCTACCTTTAGCCCATCCATCAGCCCATCCATTTCCCTACAGCACCATCAAGTGTCCCGGGCTCCTTCTCCATTGCCACCTAGTTGTCTCAATCCACAGACTTGAGGTTCAATCCTGAGGGGTTCCCTCATTATTTCTAGGATACCAAACACGCCTGCACCCTAACTTTAGTAGAGTTGATTCTCTTGGGAATCCCTTTTCCCCATCCCAGACATTTCATTAAAATTTTCAGTCTTTAAGCAGACATCATCCCTGGCTGAACAGCATCCTGTGGCTTTTTCCAGCTTTGGCGCTTAGGGTGCTTAGGACGAAGAGCAGCTCAAAGTTGCTAGTAGTCTGTTAGAACTACTGAGTTCAATTCGCCTCTGAGGTGAGTTGCTCTGTTTTGAGAAGATTGTCATGAACTGATGACTGAATAGTCACTGTTGGCCTCAACAGATGTTAACTATTCTGGTTCAGCAAAGTACATAGGCATGCCGGAGGAGAGGACACTGCTTTCTCTTCTCTTTCCCTTCCCTGGAGTTTGAGAGCTGGGGTGGAAGGGAGCCTGAATCTGCCTCTATGAAAATGGCTGTTTTCTGCTGAAGTTTGGTGAGTTGCTGTAAGAGATAGCAAATAGAATCCTGAAGAGGTGGGAGGGACCCATGACATACTGTGACATGGGGAAGGGGTGTTGAGAATACTGTGTCCATTTCTGCATAGGACCTAATGCGTCTTTGAAGACCTTGAATCTGGTGCCAAAATCCTAGAAGAGTAATTTAATATCTATAGGGAAGCATCAACCATGAATGCTGGAGACTCACAAGTGGTACCAGCAGGATCCTTTGATGGTCTTCCATGACCCCCTTTGATGGTCCTCTGTGGTGATATGTTATATATTTAATAAAACCAGTCTGGAATATCAGAGAAGAGTTCCACCCACAGTCAATCCAAAGGCAAGTCACACCTTTAATCCCAGCACAAGGAAAGACGGGGAGTAGTGACCTACACCCTCAATCCCAGCAGATCTGAGTTTGAGGTTGGCTTACTCCCAGGTAGGCAGTGGTGGTGCCAGGCCTTTAATCTCATAAATCCAGAAACAGATCTTTCTGTGTTTCTTTGAGTTCAATGCCTAACTATCAAATAGTAATAACCTATACCTTTAATCTTAACCTGGATGTGAAACAACTGGGTGAAGAAGATATTTAAGGCAGGTATACGAAGACAGAGAAGGCAGAAGAAGCCAGGAGGAGCAAGGAGTGAGGCTGAGGAAGCTGGAAGACAGCTGGGTGAGATCTGACTGTGGTGTTTCCTCTCTCTGATATTCTAGCCTTTCCCCAATATCTGGCTCTGGGTTTCCATTATTACAACCAGAATTCATGCTACAGTCCTCCATGATCCCCTTTGATGGTCCTCCATGACTCCAACTCAGAACTGCAGTGTACAGATACAGTGACTTTGTGGCATCATGCAAGCCACCCAATTTTTGAGCTCTCAGAAATAATAAAGGCATTCTAGTGCCAGAATTGAGGGGTAAGGTGGTGGAGAGAAGTAGATCAGGAGTTCAAGATCATCCTCAGCTACATACACATTTGTGCCTGGGCTAGGCTACATGAGATGCTGTTTCAGAAACTAAACCAACAAACCAAACCCCAACAATAAGCCTCAAGAAATCTTGAGAGAATATTCCATTACATGACACTGTGAACTGGATCTCACAATTAATACCTCAAGTCAAGGGCTGGAGAAATGAGCAGCAGTAAAGAGCATTTCTTGCTCTTGAAGGGGACCTGGGTTTGATTCCCAGCACCCACACCACAGCTCACAATGTCTTCCACAGCTCATAACCTTGACTCCAATTCCAGGGAATCTGATGCCTCCTTCTGGCCTTTGAGGGCACTGCACGCATGTGGTGCACATACATGTAGACAAAACACTCACACACATAAAACTAAAAATAAATAAATCTAAACAAATAAACCAAACCAAGCCCAAACCTCACAGGTTATTTATACTCCAGGCAAGTAAAAACAAAGTATGCTGGACGTGAAAAACCATTATACACTACTAATCATGGCTTCATCCCAGAGATGATTCAACACACACACACACACACACCACCCCTACCCCCTTTTATATATATATTTTATATATATATATCTTTATAAAACCTTCCAATTTCCCCACCACTAAGCACCCAGAATTAGGACAGGCAGAGCTACAGAAAGTATTTCATCTTCCCTTATTCCCCAGGTTTAGCAGAAGTTGTGCCCCACTAGAGACAGTTCCTACAGAAGCTCTCCAGTCCAAGGTTGGGCCTGCAGTCAGTGCAGACTGACACCCGTCAACCTCTGCTGCCCTTTTAGCTAGGTAACCTCTCCTACCCGTCCCTCCCACTGACTGACTCCTCCTGCTGGCCTTCAGACTTGGCATCCCCCCCCCCCCCCATCCCCGAAGTCAGCTTATGAGCTGTTTCATTGTGGCTCAAATGCCACTTCTGGCTGAGTTCCCTGAAGATCTCATCTTCCGGGACTCTCCCCTTACCTCACAGGTCACCATCCTGCGTGCTACCTAAGCCTCACATAAGCCTTGTTCTTGCTCCGGTCTGTGAGCTCTAGGACAAGAATGTTTATCCGCTTTGCTCCCTGTTGCAACCTCATCACCTGTGCACGCTGGCCATCTAAAAATTACTCAATACGTATCTGTTGAGTGACACATGTCATTAACAGTAACCACCATGCTGCAGACATGGTAGGAGGAGCTTTGGTGGTTCCCTCCTTGCCTCTAGTCTTCCAGGTGTTTGCAGGTGGGTAAAACTGTGTCAAAGACACCACCCCCAAGTGGGAGAGGCTAAAAACCCAGTTGAGGCCAACTTGTCCACAGGCAGAGCGAGGTTGGGGGTAGATGTAACTGTCCAAGGAGCCAGAGGTCTGCCTTTACTTTGGTTTTCAGATGCTCCCACCAAACATTGACACAAGGTTCCAACGGCAGATCTGGAGGTGTCCCCAAGGCATCATCCCTCAAAAGCCAGCCTCCCTCTCCTTCAGAGTCTGCAACCAGAGAAACCAACTTGCCAGATACCTCACCTCACTGCTCACAGCTTTTATGTCCCAGCCCAGTCCAGATGCTTAAATTGTAATATAATGAACAATTCTCTGCTAAGTAACCAAGGCATTCAACTTGAGTATTATGGTAGAAATATTCTTTCCTGTGGTTTTCTTATGGGATCTTAATGTTGACAGTGTGGAATCTGCTTCACAGGGCTGCTGTGGGGATGCATGAGACCATGTGGTTATCATTCTCAGCCCCACGCCTGGCACACAGGCTTAGCAAATGCTAGCTGCTATAGTTATTGACTGGGAGGTGGCCAACGTCTGATTTCAGTTGGTAGACTGGAGTGTGGGGTATGGATTTCACTGACCCCTACTTCAATCATTCACTAAACTGTTTCTTGGATCTGCACTGAGAATAGGATTCCTTGTTCAAGGTCACATGGCCATGACTTCTAAAAGGCCTTGATCAGGATACCCAACTTCCTTATTATGCTATGTCTGCCGGGAGGTAATTGTTGCCATCTTTGCTGGGCTGCACAATTTGAGGTATAATTTACATAAGTATCAATTGCCACCATGACCAAGGCATGAAAAATAATTACCTCAAGTGGAAACGGGGATTGGGCCTATGAACTGAGGCCTGACTTATATGAGCTACAAATGAGCTGCCACCACTGGAGCGCTATGTGCCTGCTGGATCTTGGGACAGCTGCAGTCAACCTGAGGCTGTTTCCAACCTGTTATGCAGGATCCAGGAGGTCATGACTCTGGCATCAAAATCCCTCAAGAGCTGGGTGTTGCACCACACCTGTAATCCAAACACGGAGGAGGAGTTTGAGGCTAGCCTGGGCTACAGAGCACACTCCAGGCCAGGCTGGGCTGCATACTGAGATACTGTCTCTGTGGGCTGGGAATGTAGTTCAATGGAGCCTACTTACCTGGCATGCCCAAGGTACTAGGTTCAATCCCTAATGCCACTAAATAAATCCGTTAAGAGTTCTTACAGTTGAGATATCTTCCCATTGTCCAATATGAAAGTCACTGTTTTCACAGGTTTTGCTTCCTAGCCATACTTGGCAGGCCCTTCTTCCCACTCACATGAATGACCATGAACAATGGCTTTCATCTCTTGCCCTTACGGTGGCCAATATTTGCTGCACACATGGACCCAGAGGCCATTGCCAAGTCCTTGGGAGGCTGTTCATCCTGAGGCAGGGTTCAAGTTCTGCCAGCCTCTCTACCATCATCTGGGAAGCAGCCCAGGGAATCATGTCTGCAGGTCACAAACATTTCCTTTGTTCAACAGCACGAAGATTAATTTGGGGCTTACTTAGAAACGGGAGACTAAGAAAGACTGGGGAACCATGGCCTACAAGAATATGAGCAAAACTACACATTCTAAGTGTAATCCACAGCTGAGACTCAAGTTCAGCGATAATACCCTGATTTTATTGTCTGCTTTTACCCTTACTGTAATTACCTTAGCGATAGAGTACTTGTTACGTTCAGAAACACTGCAATATCTGAAGACAGAGGACTGTGGTGACAGACACCCTAAGACTGGAAGGAGCTCTAGAAGGTCTACAATATTGCAAAGTGCAAACTCTTGACTGAGCAGGACTTTAATCCTGTTCTGTTGAGCTGTGAGAGCACTGCAGGCTCCGCATGTGTACGCTTAGCGAAATGGAAGATCCTATCTTCCCTTTAAGATGGTTACAAGCATGGAAAGCATAAAAGTTGGCTCGTTTGGGGAATTGAGTAAGCGGTATTGTCATTAGTATATCTAAAATGTAGATATTTAGTAATACTTTGCAGTGCACTTGTAAAACATAGTGGAAAATGCCTTTGGCCTGTAACACATGTTTAATGAATGGTACTTTTGTTACTCTTGTCTCTGCCGTGTCCTTACATGTCTGACCTTGAGCAAAGCCATTTTTTGTCGCCCATAGAATTTAGAGTGCCTTTATTCTATCTCAGTAAAGACTGAGTGTCCACTGAAGATAAATACACACAAATCACTGGATCTTGGTGATGTGATAACTGAAATCACACAATACAGTAATGGCCAGGAACTGGGGGGGGGGGGCACCAGGGATGGGGGGATCACTGCTAGAGTGAAACACCCTGCAGTGGGAGCAAGAGATTTGGGTTCTGCCTTGACACTTTAACCAAGTGACTGCAAGCAAAATCAAGTAATCTGACCCTAGATGCTCAAGCTTCTGACCTCTGCCTGGGAAAAAGTATTGCTCCTTAAAGGCAAAGGCATTCTTCACATTTTAATTAACTTGGAACTCAGCAAGGTCATCTCCACAGGAATTACAAACTACTCTGGGGCCATTTTTAATCATTAGCTAATGCCTACCGACAGAGTTCATTCTGATTTGTTGAATCCCTGAGCTTGTGTCCTAACATGTATTCCTTGACAGTCTTACCACACTGGTAGCAGAAAACTTGTGAGAAACAGAAAACAGCTTTTCTATTAGGACTGCTTTAAGGGCACAGTCCTCTAATGCCATCTCTAGTGGGTCACTCCTTTCAGGTCCCCTGCTTGTCCTTTCTATGGTATCTACTCCCAGAGCGAAGGTAGGTGGTCTATGTGGCAGAGGCCAGGAGCTAGTCTCTAAACTCCATGGGTGTCTATGTGTCTGCACTAAGAGGGACACCCGACGGCTGAACACAGAACACAGCACGCGGCTTCCTACTGCTGGGGACAGGTCTTGAAGTGGGGCGGGAAGAGATGTGTTCCCACTATCTATATATTTCAGGCATTACTTGGCCTCTGAAGGCTTTAATAGAAGAAGGACCCTTATAAAGGTTGAGCAAAGGAAGTTGTTGAGGGCCAAACCAGTCATGGTCGGAACTGTGCTCAATAACTCGGTGCTATGGAATAAGAGCCCCGGGAGTAGTATGTTATTGAGAATGATTGGTGCCCTGGTAACAGTTTTAGTACCACCCTCAACTCCTGTATCTCCTTCTTTTATTCCTTCCCCTTGCCTCCTCCAAAGTCTGAAGGGATGTATTAAAGGCAACCTCAAGCAAGCCTCACTCAACCACCTCAGCTAGGTTACATGTCCCTCTTGTAGCCTTTCATTCACTGTATGGTAATTTCTGGTTTACTTACTCCTCCAGCCAAACAGGATACATTCTATTCCCAAATGCCCGAACTGTGCAGTACAAAACATAAAATGCTCAAAAGTTTATTAACTGTACCAGGACATGCTTCTCGTTTACTGCATTTTAATTTTTAGATCACTATCATAACTAAATGAATAGGAGTACATATCCGTTCTTTTTTTAAAAATAAAACATAAAAAATGTTAGAGGCTCAGCATCAAATAAGCTTTTTCCCCTGGCACCACCACCAGATCGACCTGCTGAGTTCCTTCACATCATTAAGGACCGGCATTACAGCCCTGCAAAAGGCATTCAGGATCACAGAATCAAATGCAATGTTTTTCAACTCATTTTACAAAACGAGCAAAATTCTACAACAAAATTCTATAGGAAAAAGAACAGCCTCATTTATAAACAGCAATTTAATATATTAAAAATAACAAAACCTAGCAAGATACAAGATCTAAAAACTGAAGTTTCAGTTTTCTCAGAAACGACATTTATTGGGCCCTCTTGGGCCACACTTCCTTGCCATCAGCACTGGAGGGTGGCCCTAGCCCTGGCCCTAAGTACTGGCTCGGTTGGTCTTGTACTGCTCCGGACAATACAGTGGTTCTTTCTTCTAAAACCTGGACGCGAACACCCGGGCTTTCGTCTTGGTGATTTCCAGGTTGCTTTGGTGACTCCAAGAGCATTCATATTCCGATGAATTGGTGTGAAGCACCTGTCTTTTTAACTAAGGTATCGCTGCTGAATAAAACCTTCCATAATAAGCTTTTTCGGGCACCCAAAGTGAACTCTTTGATGGAAGCACCCGCCAACCGACTCAGCATCTCCTAGAACTCAGCCTCCCCGGTGCTATTACCTTTCATGTATTTAAGACCCATTATTATCACTAAGAGACCTAATCTGGGGCCATCTCTTCCCAGAGCCTCCTCCAACCCCTCAAGAGGTTTTAACCTGTTGGTCAAGATGTTAAGTGTGGTGCTTGCGGTGAAGCTGTTTAGGCTGGAAAGCAAAGACATACTGCGATGTTCTGCGGCCCTTGAGGCGATCTTCCGGTGCAGCTCCTTCAAGTCTCCGAATGCATTTTTCACCGTTTGGAAACGTGCGATGAGGCTCTTCTTCCTGTCCTCCACCAGCAGAAACTGCACCGAGTGGGAGGCCGTCCGATCGGTTGGCATTGGGAGGCAGCCAGGGCTCACCATCCTGCTCGCCCTCGGAGGGAGGAGGCAGGCTTCTGCCACATGCCTTCGGGCAGGCGGTGCCCGCCGAGCCACCCCAGAGACTGCGCGAACAGGCCAGGGAGGACGGCGGCGGGAGCATCGAAAGGTCGCGCGCGGCGAGCTCCACGCCCGCCCACGGCCGCGCAGCCGCAGTCCGTGCTTCCACGGCCAAGATGGCGGCCGGCGCGCCGTGCGCAGCCCTTCCTTCCGCTTCCTCCCGGGCTGGCGGCGTGCACCGGCTTTTGCAGGTGCAGGTGCCGGGGGGGACTGTATGCCTGTACCTCGGGGTAAACGCTGTGAGCAACCATTCGGGGCGGGGAAGCGAGAAATAGCAGAGTTGGAGCTTCTTCTCGTGAGTGCTTGTCGTAGCTAGTGTTGAGGCTTAAGTGCGGCGTGTACAGGGACACGGGATGGCAAGTTCGAACTGGGCCTCCGGCAGGATGCTGGAGACATTAAAACTTAGCAGAACACACGGGGAAAGACTGCCGTCTTTGACTACGCCTCGGTGGCATGTGGAGGAGGTGCTTATTACAGTGCAGGAGAGGATCTTGGAGGCAATACGAAATACTGGTCTGTGGTTAATTGCAAAGTGAGGACAGCCCTCTGCGGTGATGAGAGAGAAACCGAGGAAGCCCAGACCACGCGCAGCAGCGGAGGCTTGAGGAGAGGAAACATTTTCCCCAATCAAAACGACTCTGATTTCTCCCCCTTTTAGCGCCTCACCCTCAGCTGTCTCCCACTTCATATCCCTCCTACCAATATCCCCACCTTTTCAAATCCTAAACTTAAACATCGCCTTTCCAGAGTCTTTCTCGGAGGTCATGCATAGAATTTATTTGCTGTTGTTCCTGAGTCAGCACAGCAATTACGTTTATTTAACATTCAAATACTCGACATTCACTGTTACGTCTGAATCACCATAACAGTTATATTTATTTAACATTCCATGTGCTAGGTTTTGTTCTAAAAGCATTTTGTCCTATATTCGTTTGATTCTCATTAAAGTGCTGCTGTTATCACCTACATTTTACAAATGATTGTATTTTTCTTGTGGGATTTGCTGTTTGCCAACTACATAATGTTGGACAAGTTAACTAAATCTCTCTGCCCTTCAGTTGCATTATATTTTTAAAATTTTATTTTTTAGAGATAAAAATGAGTATAGTAAACCTGGCAGTGGTGGCACAAGCCTTTAATGCCAGCACTCGGGAGGCAGAGACAAGTGAATCTCTGTGAGTTAGAGGTTGGCCTGGTCTACAACAAGCGTTCCAGAACAGCCAGAGCTGTTACACAGAGAAATCCTGTCTTTGAAAACCAAACAAAAGAATTAAAATCTAGCCTGGGCTACATAGCATGACCCTGTCTCAAAAAAGGAAAGAAAGAAAAGTTGTTTTTGAAAAATATGTACTCATTAACATCATATGACTTACAAAAACTGAAGTGTGTGAATGAGGCAGGAAGATGTTTATTATAGTCTAGCTTGAGGCAGTTGTTAGCTAGCATTGTGCCAAACGTTTTATGTACAATATAATTTAGTCCTCCTAAATCCCTATTAGCAAAGTATTATTATCCTCATTTTACAAATGGGAAGCCAGTCACAGAGAGGTTAAATTACCTGCCTCAAACCACTCATCTGTTATGTGCTAGACTGGAAATGCGAACCCAGATCTCCAAAGGCTTTCCATGTTCATGATCACTGGCTGGACTGCCCTACTAGTGCCCTTCTTAAAAGACAGCGCTGCTGAAAATAACGTAACACACCTGTTACGGCAAGATTGGCTAAGGGGAGAGGCAGGAGAAATAGCTCAGGAAAGCACATGCAGGAGACAGGATGAATGGAAAGCATTTTAAGAGGCAAATTAGCAATAATTGAGATGGCTTTAAAATATTAACAATACTTATTTCAGGTCAACTATTTTTTTTTTATTAAAATATCAGTCATTTTTAATCTACTTCCTTCAAAGCTTCCCAAAGTTTCCCAACCCCATTTTCCAAATTAATGTATAGCTTCACTTTGGTGTTATTCCTACTTATCTCTCAAGTCATTTAAGGAACAGATTTTTAAAAATTTGAGAATTTCACTCTCACAATGAAATTTGGGCACACCGACCCCCCCCCCCATTTACTCTTTCCATCTCCTGCTGGATCCCCTCAAAATACTACCCTTTCTATTTAATTTCTTCTTCCTCTTCCTTCTCCTCACCCCTGTGGGGATTCAATAAAAGCTTCAGAAGTTTCGAAGATATCAGAGGGAATCTACCCACAGTCTATGTGGGGATTTAATAAAAGCTCCAGAAGTTCCAGAGCTCTAACCACAGTCAGTCTAGGAGAATCAGAGAGTGGTGATTCAAACCTTTAATCCCAGCACAGAGAGTATCCTGGGAGTGGTGACCTGCGCCCTTAATCCCAACTGAGTCGAGGTCACTTCAGATTATAGAAGGAATTCCAGGCTCCCTAGCAGGCAGTGGTGGGGCCACGCCTTAATATATGAAAGAGTACTTAAGACGGGATAGAGACACAGAGGGAAGCCATTCCAAGGGAAGCAAGGCTGAGGAAGCTGGAAGACAGCTGGGTAAGATCTGACTGTGGTGTTTATTCCCTCTAATAACTCTAACTTCTTCAGAGATCTATCCCTGAGTCTCATTCTTTCGTGCAACACACCCCTCCTCCTTTTAAATAACCACCAAGTCCAGTTAATCTTCCCCTGTGTAAACGGGTATGGGGTTATCCACTAGAACATGGGCAACCTATTCCTGTCAGCACTCCAAAAGAAGAATGATTCCCCCTCCCCCAGCAGTTAACTAAGATTTACCAATAGCACCTCCACCACCCATGCTGGAATTTTGCTTGTCTTGGTCTTAAACAGGTAACCACAGGTGCTATAAATTCATGAACGCACCAGTGTTGCTAAAATTCCTTTCCTGTAGGGAAGACATAAAGGCCACTCTTCCTCCTGAGATCTCTATGGTAAAGCAAGGTAACAGTTCCACCAGCATCCACTCTGGAAAACCAATGAGTTTATTAGGCTTGCTTACAGAGCAATTGGTGGCCTTACTGCACCAGAACATCTGCACACAACACTATGTAGAGAGACCCTGTCTCAAAAAACCAGAACCAAACAACAAAACAAAACAGTTACCCCACAATAGGCACTGGGTACCAGTGGGCACATCCTGCCCATCACGTTAGGATTATAACACGCAGGGTCCTGTGCTGGGTAAAACCATTGATGTCTTTTCTCCCTCAGCAGCTGGCATCGCACTTTCCAGCACTGGGAAAGCAGGTCAGCAAGGAAGACATTTGAGATTGATCTTATGTCCTGAAGCGAAGTGTGTTATGTCTTCAGTAGTAGGACCTTACCATGTAGTTATGATGATAACCGAGAGCAAGGCATTAGCTTGAGGTGTTTTGGAGACCTCTGGACCCTCCTTGACTAATAGCTCCTAGGGAGGTATTCCATGTCTCTTAACACTGTGATTTTTATTTAATAACCCATGGATGCTGAGAGCAATGTTATCCATCCATGCAGGGTACTTAACATTTGAATATATTTTTAAAAGTTATTTTGAAATTAACTTACATACTAGTGGGTTTCCACAAAGGTTTCCCACATATCCTTAATTGTGGTTAAGTCCTATCCCGTTCCCCCACCCAGCCCTGTCCCAGTTCAAACCATAACCTCCAGGGTCCACCTGCCATCTTCTTTCATACCACATATATTCTACTGTCCCCTCCAATTATAATTCTTAACTGGTTGTGAGACAGTAGGGTTCCATGACTTTTTCATACCCATTTCCTTTGGCTACCCCTCCCGATTCCCTGATCCCCTCCCTGCCTAAGCCTTTCCATGCCCCAGAATTCCACTTCTCTGCTTTTGTTTTATTTATAATCTCACCCTCTCCCTTAAAGCAAATGTCCCTTTCTAGTTTCCTGGCTTCCACTTGTGCTGTGAGTTAAACACACAAAACAGATGATTTGGAACTGGGATCAGCCTATGAGAGAGAACGTGCGGGCCTGTCTTCTTTCGGTGACCTCACTCAGTATAATTTTTTCCAGCTCTGTCTCCTTACCAGAAAATCTTATGATTTCATTTTTCAGTGCTTACTTTTTGAACAAGAACAAACTATGGACACTACATGGGTGAACCTGACAGAGATTGCACTAGATGAAAGGTACAAAAGATACAGATGAATTCCACGTATTCAAGGAGATGTCTTTGATAGAATTCTGTGTGTTTAAGACAGGGTAAGCTCATCTATAGGATACAATTAGGACAGTGGAGACTGGGGGTGGGTCTAACTAGAAAGGGGTTGGCAGGAACTTGCTAGGTAGAGGAAAATTCTCTGCATCTCTAGTATGGGAATACATTGGTTACAACTTGCCAAACTATATACTTACTACCTATGCATGTCACAGTTTACAAACTACATTTCAAAATTATAAGGACTCGTAAGTTAAATTAATAGGCTTTTAGATGTGGGAGGTAGAGGGGACCAGGTAGGTGATAGGCTTGGTTTTATCCTTACCAGTCTCTAACCACAGTGCTCTACTGAAGGAACATAAGCAGCAATCCCCCCACCCCCCAGTTCTTACTGCATCTACTGTGTCCTGGAACCTTTTCAAACAGTCTTTATCTGAGCTATGGGAGGGGAGGGGGGCTTTCTTTTTGGTAGGGGACAAGGCAAGCACTTGGGGGACTGTAGATCAGAATCTCTAGGGCCCTTCATAGCCCTTGGTTCTTAGCATAGCTTAGTATGAGGGTAAGGTTAACAGTAGAAGTTAACAATTGCAGGGTGAAGTCTCCTGGAATGCCTGGCACTTTGTGGAGGTGTGGGAAAGGTGTCAGAGTATCCTAAGCCAGGTTCTTAGCGTCATCCTATGACCTTGCACAGGACACTGTACCCAGGGCCTTTCTGTCCTTATCAATGGGTCCAGTGACTCTTGTTTTGTTCACCCCACAGGGTTATTTTGAGGTTCAAATAAACTTGTGAAGGTTTTTTTTTTGGGGGGGTGGGTGGAAGGAAGTGATAGAAAAATCCCAGTAATGAATGTGTAAGTGACCTCTCATACAGACATTTCGGAATGAGTTTACACATTCCTGGTTCAAAAAAATGTCTGGCCAAAAAAGATTAAACAAAGAAATGTCAAGTACAGACACTGCACCAGGGGCCAGTGAATACTTTGGTGGTGAGCCAGGGTTTTTTTGTTGGATGCCTCCTAAACTCGGACACGGGAGTCCTGCAGCCTTTGCTTCACACAGGTGCTAGGAAGCGCGCTGGCTCAGAGCTGAGGGGGCTCCGCTGCAGAGGTGCCTGTGTCTCTCCTGATGCTCTCAATAATCTTGACAGCCATGCAGCAGCTTCAGCTCAAATAAAGGAGAGAAAGAGCTTTGTTTGTCCCCAGAGCCCAAGGCAGAACGAAGCCCAGTGCTGTCAGAGAATGGGCAAAGCATGAGGCTTTGGGCCTGTTTGTGTGGCTGGGATTTAGGCAGGATGGCCAGGCGAATGATTTGATCTGACTTGGGTAATGAAAATTGTTTGTTGCTGTTTGAAGAGCAATTGTGTAAGCAACAGTGTGCTTCTGTGTTTGGCTGCCTGTGACTCACCACCGACTGTAACATAACCCCAAACTCAGAGGAGGTACAGACTGTGGGCAGTGGAGGAGGGGAGAAGAGCTATACAGGGGCACAGGGCCTCTTCTCATTCACCCTTCTTTCCCTCCTCACTGTCCCGGACCCTCTCCAAACCTCTAAGGAGAGTTGGTGAGCCGGCATTTGCCACCTGGACACAATGAGGCCTAGTTCAAGGGATAGGCTAGAAGCTGGCTAGGAGCCAGAGCCCCGGTTTGAATGGCTGTTGCCAAGGGGCTGCCAACAGTCCATCTCAACCCCCAAGAGACTGACCTAGGAGGGGGCGGGGGCCACCCCCCACCACGGAGGCACAACTCACACCATTTGTGGGCCAGGCCGTGATCAGAATGTACAGGGCACGGTGGCTTTGAGTGTTGAGAAGGGCCTCTCCCCTCTGCTGGCTGTGGGCTCACTTGGATTAGAGCCTGCTCTGGGAGTCCCTTTGTCGGCCGTTTGTTATTCCGCATGCACTGAGCACTGTGCATTCATCTTTATTAGTTCTAATTGCTTCCCCATTCTAATGGGATCTTGATATTCCCATACAATTGAAAGGAAATGTATTCATTAAAATAATTCTTCTAACTGCCGCTTCCAGCTGCTTCTCTAAAGTGACATTGTCTCTCCACACAGCCTGCAGAAGCCTCTTATTAAGACTCTAGTCAAAAGCCAACTTTGGGCAGCAAACTTTGCTTGCAGGAGTTTCCAGACACTAGAGAGAGGGTGCTTTTTAATAGGCTCACACAGAAGTTGGAGGCCAGCTGGTGTAATTGGGGGCACTGGTCCTGTGGATGGGAGAAGGGCCTGCCTCCAGCTCTGCCTCCTGTAACAATGACCCTTTCTGCATAACGGTTCATTTGGAGAGGGCTTTCCCCCTAACCCCCCTCCCCATCCTCATCATGTATGTGAAGCTTTTGTTTATGCCACAAGCAGTTACTAGGTGTGTTCTAAGCACAGGCAGAGTAAGGTGCTATGGGAAGTAGGGAGGCGAGGCTGCACTCTGGAGGTGTTTATAGTCTTGGTGGGTGGCTCCCAGCCAGCTTCCCCAGAGCCAACTGTCAAAGGAATAGCTGAGAACACTCTCAGTGTTCAAAGAGAAATGAGAACTCATGAGGCTCAGTGGATAAATTCACGAAGACCTGAGTTCAGATCCAACAGCCATCTAAAAGCAAGGGGTAATCAGTGTTCCAGTGTTTGGTGAGGCAGAGACTGGCAGGTTCCAGGTGGCTTGTTGGCCAGCCATTATGGATGAAACGGGAAGTACAGGGTGAGAAAGGAAGACACCTGTATCTGTCCTCCACATAGGCGTGCATTCAAGTGCACCTGCATGTGCATGCACACACATGCATATACCGCACACACTGAATTGATCAATTAATTGTTAAAAGTTTGAATTTTTATTTATTTGTATTTTATTTATATGTATTTTATTGTATGTTTGTGAGGGAGGAGTACTTCAGTTCCCCAAAGGGACTTCAGATCACCTGGAGCTGGAGTAAAGGCACTGGTGAGTGACCCAAGGTGGGGGCTAGGAACTGAACTCTGGAAGAGCAGGAAGCACTCTTAACCAGTAGACCATCTCTGCAGTCTCCCAAATTAATGTTTAAGGGAATGAAACATTAGTAAAGGAAACTATTATTTAAAGTATATTTCATGGCCGAGTATAGTGGTGCTTGCTTTTAATCTCAGCATTCAGGAGGCAGGGGTAGGTGGGTTTCTGCAAGTTCCAGACTAGCCTGGTCTACATAGCAAGTTCTACAACAGTCAGGGCTACATAATAGAGAGAACCTGTCTCAAAACAACGAACAAATGAAAACAAAAACAAAAAGCAGAGACATAAGTTTAATTCATAATATCCAAATCACAAGATTGTAGGTAAATACAAGAAACTTGTGAGACATGAGGAGACACTGATCCACTGGAGGAAATTGGCTGTTGTGGAAGAATGGTCAGGTGAACACATGAAAAGCATTCATAGTGTGCAGAGCAGAGAGTGCAGTGGGAACTGAGAGAAGGGGTAAGGAGCCTGTGCCACATACTGAGCAGCTCGAATCTTATGTCATTCCTATAACAACCCTTTGAGGAATTAATGGTTGTAATGGAGAAGTTAGGTAAATGTGTCTGCTGTGAGGAATGGAGTCAGGATGTGAACACCAGACTTCTGATTCTAAAGCACAGGCACAACATGGAAGTTGGTCCTTTGGTCTTCCTCAAGGCCTTTTGGGGTGGTGGGTTTGGTAGACAGTGTCTCCTCAGAACTGGGAGGATGATGGCATATCTGGAAAAGGCAGAAGTCCACGGGGCCTAGTGATGACTGATAGGAAAATTCCAAGAAGCATTGTGAGGGTCAAACCATAAAAAGCCTTGCTTGATAGACCTTACATTTTACCCTACTGGTAGTCTCCCAAGAGGACACTTGAAGCCTCTGCATAAATACACTTATCCTTCAGAAGCATCGATTTTCCTTGAGGTGAATAATTTTAAACACCTTCATATTTGTGCAACAAAATGCAAAAATCACACGAATCTCTAATAGAACACAGGAGATTCCAAGAGAGTAAGGAGCCTGCAGGCAGAAGCTTGGGGCTGCTCAGTCCCCTGGGAGAATGAAGGACGTTCTTTTGTCTGCTGTGTGGTGGACTTCAGTGGTAGAGCTAGAGAAATATTGTTTTGGACAATATATTTTGATCCCAGGAATAAAATAATGAGCTGTATTTCCAGGAGGATGCTGGGGCTTGGAGAAAAAGTCGGACAGGACATGGATAGAAGACAAGAGGCCAGTTTAGAGGCTGTTGCTATGAATTCTTAGGAACAATGAAGAGCCTGGGTTGAATGGACTTCGGGGCTCAGCCCTGTCCTGTCTTTTTGCAAGGGGCCTCTCCAGGAGTTGCCTTTCTTCCACGATTTTATTTATTTGTGTGAGAAGAGGAAAAATGAATGCAAAATCCCATGACTAGGGGTCAGAGGTCAGTATTTCAGAGTTGATTCTCTCCTACCATGTGGGTCCCAAGAATCAGTTCACCAGGCTTGGTGGCATTCACCTTCACCCTCTGGGTCATCACAGGCTACACATCCCCACCCCCACACCTCCCCAAGCTTTTTTTTTTTTTTAAGAAATTCGGTCTAAGAGTAGAATGACCAAGCAGACTGTAGCAGAAGTTGCCAGGGGAGCACCTAGGCAAGAAATGGGTTTTTACCTTTGCTGCCTTTGGCCATTCAGTATCCGTGCTTCCCTTAAACCACCTCTTGGTCCAACACATCTGTAACCTACCTGCTGCAAGGCAAAGGACTAAATGGCCCATTCTTAGGAAACCTGCCCTGTCTCAGCATCAGATTTTCAAGTACAGGTAGTTTTGTTGTGTTCAGTGTGGCAACTGACACCCTGGTATTCAGGGCTAAGTACCTCCCTCTGCTGAGGCCCAGGGCCATGCTTACTGCTTCGTTAGACCAGTGGGTACAAACAATCCATCCGGTTAGTCAGTACCCCATACACACACGCAGCAACCTACGATGTGTAAATTCTTACAACGTTTAGACTGTTTCTTGGGGATCTGTTTAAAATGCTGTGTTGTTGCTGTTTGTTTGTTTTTCCAGGCAGGGTTTCTCTAGTAACCTTGAATGCCCTGGAGCTCACTTTATAGACCAGGTGGGCCCCGAACTCAGAGATCTGTCTGCCTCTGCCTCCAGGCGTATGCCACCACCACCCAGCTTTAAAGAAAAATTTTAAGACCCTATTTTTATTGTTGATAATAGAGATATTTCTGGCCACAAAAGAAAGACACGTGGGGCACACATACAGAAAACAAATACTTGGTAGCATATTCCTGGAATCTTTTTAGTATATACATTTATATCTTGAAAATAGCCACATATGTAGTTTTGTATATGTATAATATACCTGTATATCTTCATGTGTCCTGAGAAACATTAGTAAATTGTATTTTATAAGGTAATTGTGAAAAAGAATAACCTGGCTTATTTAATGTAAGTTTTTCTCTTTACTTTGAAGTTATAAAAGCAAATGTAGTCTGGGTGGTGGTGGTGGTGCCGGCGGGGCATGCCTTTAACTCAGGAGGCAGAGACAGGAGATCTTTGTGTTCAAGACCAGCGTGGTCTATAGAGTAAATTCCAGGACAGCCAGGGCTACACAAAGAAACCTTGTCTTTAAAAACCAAAAACCAAACAAACAAACAAGAAAATCAAAAATAAATGTAATCATTTCAAAAAGAAAAGAAAATACAAATAATTAAAATTGAAGTAACTGTAAATCTTAACAAGTAGAGATGAGCGCTATTAATATTTTCTAGTATATCTGTCTGGAGTTTGATATTTCTCAATAGATATAAGAACCACATAAATATGATATTGTAATTTTCTTTTGTGTTTTGAGACAGGGTGAAATTTGTTCTGCAAACTAGGTTGGCCTTGAAGGGATCCACCTGCCTCTGTTTCTATGTGCTAGAATTAAAAGTGTTCACCACTACACCAGGCTGCATTTATATCTTTGTATCTTTGATTTAGTTGAAGGTTAGCTTTCTGTAGCCTTTGAAATACTGGTCCAGGTTTCTTTTTAGTTAGCCAAGCTCCATTTATTTACAAATCTGCCTTTGCCTCCGGGGTTTGATATTTATGGACAAGGAGAATCCCACCTGTATTTAGGTTGTTTGGGGCTCTCTGGTCCATATCATTGGGCTCTCATTCTCTGTCACCTTTGGTCTCGGGTGGTGTGTCATAATTCACGTAACTAATTCAGTCTTATTATACCTTCAGCCTTCAAGTTTTCAGTATTTAAAAAAAAAATCACCTCAGTGACCATCTTACCATTTTTGAGGGTGCGTGCATGTGTAGTATCTTAAATCTGACCATGGGATAACATTTTTATAGGGAGAATTGCTAGGTCAAAGGTGTGGCCCTTCTTGGGCTCTTTTCATACTTAGAGTCAAAATGTCTTCCAGAAAAAAATGTAATGATTCCCACTGCCTCCACTGTGTGTGAGCAAGCTTGCTCCCTCCCAGCTCTCCACATTATCATTCTTTTTAATCATTGCCAATCTGATCAGCAAAGAAAAAAAAAAAAGAGTCCCTCATTGCTGTTTTAATTTGCCTTTCTTTGAATGCTAGTGAGGTTGAGTATTTTTTCAATTTATGCTGGTTTTTGATGTACATAAGTTTTTAATTTTTTATGTAGTCAAATCTATCAATCTTTTCCTCTATGGTTTCTGCTTTTGTTGACATGTTTAGAAAGTCTTTCTCCATCCTAAGATTATAAAATATTCACTTATATTTTCTTCTAGTACCTTGAAGGTTTCATTTCCGCCTTTAGCCATCTGGTATCCATTTTGATGAATGGTGTGAGCTGGGAAATAACTTGTATTATTTATTTATTTTCCAAATGGATGCCCAGTTCTTTCATCACTGTTTAAAAGCACGTATTTATATGTGTATGCTCATGTGCACATGTATAACTGTTCTTGAAGTGAACATCTTGAGCAGATGGACATCGAGGATAATATGGTGCTAGGCACTAGGTCGCGTCAGTAATTGCACGAAACAGATACAGCACATTCAAACACACATGATTGCTGGGTTAAACTAACAGGCTTTCAAATCAAATGGACCCACATTTGACATTTGAATCTCACATTTGGGCCCTCCGTGATGCCACATGCCTGGGAGTTTGGGGCCAGCTTGGAGTATATATTGAAACCCTGTTTGAAAAACAGTAGCAACAAGTTGCTGGCTTTAAAGCCTGCTACTGGTTTAAATTTGATCAAGTCAGGAGTCTTTTTAGTTCCTTCATCTGTAAAATGGGCTAATGTGTGTGTCAGAGGGTGCTGTCTTGGAAGCACCTGTCTACACATGGCTTACACATCACATCAAGTGTGTGTGTCACTCACTTGAGACACTATAGCCCTAGCTCTCCTGACTCCCCTTGAGTGATCACTTCAGGCTTTACCATAAACAGGGTATACCGGAGTGTGTGTGTTACAGAGAGAGAATGAAGGTGGGGGGCTGAGTGCTCTGTTTGCTTTTTATGCTTTCTAGCTTTACCTGCTTACAGCAGACCTGATTGCTGTGTCCTGCTGCGTCTCACTCATACTGTCAGCAGACCTTTCTCTTGCTCTGCATATATGACTTTCAATCTCACATTAGCTAGGAAAGCCAGACAACTGGACTGTTAGAGGTATGTTTAAATGAGAGGTAGCTGCGATCTGAACGGGAAGCCTAAGGCTCTCTCCTATTGTAATCAAGCGATTCTCAATCCCGGCACATATTAGAATCTCCTGGGGAACTTTAAAGCACACCTGTGCCCCAGGCCTGGCCCAGACCAATTAAACCGAAATCCCTGGCAGTGGGACCAAGTGTGAATGATTCTCATGTACATGCAGGACTTACAACCACCCGTGAACACACTGGATCTGTGAGCTTGACTCACCATAGAGAGTTCTGCCCTCTGGATCTCTCCTGAAGCAGAAAGCCAGTTAGTGGAGGTGTCAGAGAAGTTATGGCTGCTGCTGAAAAACGCAACTCCACATACCTCTGAAAGGCACATTCCCATGCACATTAAGAACCTTCAGTTCCTCTTTAAAAGCTACAATACTCCCAGGTACTTCCGTGATGCAATTCTTCCGGCCTCCAGCGTTTTGCTGAGAGACCTCCTAGTGTTGACTTCTCAGAGAGCAGGCCTTGATGAGAAATGCCCCAGAGATGATGTCTTCAGTGTCCCTGCTTTATTTATGTATTTGCTTTTTCTCTTGACCCCCCCCCCCCCCAGACACATAGGCAAACCTGCTTTGTGTCCAGCCCCACCTGGTACATGATTGGAGCCACTTGCTCCCAAACACAGGCTTGCCCACATGAGCTGTTGGTGGACCACTCTGTCTCTTGACAAAATGGATATACTCTGTGGGGCTGTGTGTGATCCTCAAATCTTCTGTAGGGTTGGCTTTCATGATTCTCTCAAGGGGGTTCCATCCACGAGTCTTAGCCTCCTTCCCTGAGTCTTCCCTGATTCATCTAAGACTACAGCCTCCCAAGTTTGCTATCTAGGACAAAGTCACCTAATTTTTCCTAAAGAATAAACTTCAAGCAAAGCAGAGCAGGACAATCAGTGCTAGGGTGGTTGGATTTCTTACCCAATATCCCCATCCCATCCCACAAACCACTGCAGCTAAGATGAGGCACATCCTCCCTTACAAACACCCTTTACAGCTGCTGGGAAGAACAAAAGAGCAGCAGCTGGAAGACAAATGTAGCCTTATCAGAGCTCCTTGACAGGCCAAGGCTTGGTCCCCACGCTCAGGACTTCCCTCCTAATGTGGGCACTGCTCCTGTGTGGTCAGGACAGCAGCATCCACAGCCTGGCAGCTGGGTTTTGAAATTCAGATGCACCCACTTTAGTAAAGGTATCAAGTGGTAGAGGCTAGAGGTCCCCTGTGGTGCTGGCATTGGAATTCATTTCCTGTCAAATACATGCCTTTTTCTGGGGTGATCAGAAATGATTACTCCTTTTTTGTGGAAAGTAAGATCTGAGACTTAACCCAGTGTCTTGACTGGTCCTGTCAGAGGCACACTTTATTTCCACAGAAGACAATGACTTTTCTTCAGATACATTCAGTTGAGACACCAAATGCTCCACCATTGTGACCTAGTTGGTGATGTGGTTTACAGTTGAACCAAGGTGAGCAAATGGGGGATTCACTTGTAAAGAATGTTGTTGGTTCTCCTGTTAAAAAGATCAGTAACGGTTCAGGGTAGTGATAGAGGATCTGTCCATTGCTCCGGTGATGCTTTTTGTATGGAGGGAGGAATGGGGTCAGTCTCAGCTTTTGCAGCCCAATATGGCACCAAACAAAGATGTAGCAGGATACAACACAGAGCTGGAACTTGGAGTGGCTGTTGGAGCTCCTAATGCTGACTGCGCCTTGTTCCCGAGCTCTGTGACTTGTCCTGCATAGTCATTATTATTAACGGAGGTTATTAGCGGAGGCGACAGTTTAGAAGCATGTGGTGGATTTATGTTTGTGGCTGGTTGAGGTGCCACTTAGGAGAAGGTGGAGGGATGTTAGGGCATTCTTGAGTTGGCTGTGGTAGTGTAAGCTTTTTAACTCCAGCATTTGGAGGCAGAAGCAGGAGGATCCCTATGAGTCTGAGACCAGACTGGTCCACGGACTGACTTCTAGGGCACCCAAGGCTGCATGCCAAGACCAGATTTCAAACAAACAAAAACAAACAAACAAACAAATAAATAAACCAAAACAACAAATAAAATAAATGGATCCATTCTTGTCTTAACCTCATGTGACATCTCAGTATCTCACCAGCCATTCTGGTGGGAACCCTTATGTTGGCCTGTGCCCAGAACCTAATTCTGTTTTGTATGTAAACACAACACACTTTTCATAGTTTTCAAGTACATAAATTTTGTGACTGGAGCTATCTTACAAATCAAGAGAGTACTGTGTTTTGTCTTTATCAGGGTTTGTTCACCATTTCAGAAAACAATCGTACTAACAATCACACTAGCAATCGTACTAACAATCGTACTAACAATCGTACTAACAATCACACTAATAGCATCTGAGTTACCCAAACAATACACCTCTAATCCTCCATGTCTGGAGACGAATGGTAACTCTCTTTCCAAATATACAGAGTTTATCTAATCTTGTTTCAGAGCATCAAATGCAAAGATTCATACAATAAATGTTGCTTTGCTTCCTTCATTCAAATATACTGATTGTAGGAAGGTGTGGCCATCTGACTTGGCTACATTGATGGCTCTTTTTTATGATGGCATTGTGCTCACTCATCGACTACAATGTGTATATGTGTATAGTTTCATTCTGTTATTTTCCTTTTAGTTACCTGTTGTGATACTATATTGATTCTTAAAGCATATGTTGTGGTACCTATATATTTCATTTCTGAATAGTAAAGATGGCTGTACGAAGAACTGTATAAGGGCTCACTGGTCGAGCATAGTTGGGGAGCACTTCTCTAGGTGATCTCTTGAAGATTTAGTTTCATTCATTTTTACAATTCCCTGAGCTGGTCTTATTGTTACCAGCGGGGTTTTTTGTTTGTTTGTTTGTTTGTTTTGGGTTTTTTTTGTTTTGTTTTGTTTTTTTCTGAAGAAGGAAACCCCGTCTTGGTGGTGTGGTAACTTGCTTGAGCTTCCACATCTAGATAAGAGTGAGGCTAGTACCCTAGAACCCTCTCCCTACACTGGCTTGTGACTCAGTTTCCCACTTTTGTTATGCCCTATTGTGCTAGTTTTGCACCAGCTCGACACAAGCCAGAGTCCTTCTGGAAGAGAAAACGGGCTGGAGAGATGATGACTCAGAGGTTAAGAACACTGACTGCTCGGGTTCAATTTCCAGCACCCACGTGGCAGCTACAATGGTCTCTAACTTCAAGATCTGACACCTTTACATAGACATTCATGCAGGCAAAATGCCAATACACATAAAATAAAAATAGATAAATGGGAGAGAGAGATGGAGGGAGGGAAGGAAGTGA
The DNA here is from genome assembly GCA_033318265.1 of Phyllotis vaccarum. NCBI lineage: Eukaryota > Metazoa > Chordata > Mammalia > Rodentia > Cricetidae > Phyllotis > Phyllotis vaccarum. The sequence continues at coordinate 187,378,254 of JARWLC010000002.1, forward strand.
GGGAGTGGGGGAGGAGGAGAGAAAGAGAGATCCACCAGATTGGTCTGTGGTGAATTTTCTTGCTTGATATTTGATGTGGGAGGGCCTGACTCGCTTCTGGCTGTTGGTTCTGGGTGCTGTAGGAAAGCAGACTGGGCAAACCACGTCAGCAAGCTTGCTCCTCCATGGCCTCTGCCTCAGTTCCTGCTTTCAATTCCTACCGACTTCCTTCAGTGATGGACTGTAATATGTAAGCATAAGCAAAGTAACCCTTTTTCTTCCCAACTTTGGTCATGGTTTTCTAGCTCATCAATGGAATCCTAACCAAGACACGTAGCTGTCCATCCCCAAGGCTTGCCCCGTGCCCCAGGGCCTTTCTGTTGGAGTTCTCTCTACTCTCCTGAAGGGATCTTGGGGTCCACAGGGAGCACAGCTTAGAAAGAGGGAAATAGACATTTCCTTTAAGATGAGATTTCAATAAAACATATCAAAGAGGAGGTCTTTGTACAGATCAAATCCCAAATAAGTTTAAATGTGTGAATGAGTGGAGGGTTTGGTGGAGCATTGAGAAAAGCAGTGTCGGCTCCTCCAAGTAGCTCCTGGACTTCCAGTAATTTGTTTCAATAAATGAGTGTGTTTGCTATGGTTGGAGCTCAAAAAAAGGCCTTCTGCTGCCTCCTCCTAGCTAAGGGAAGGTGGCCACTTCTCCCAAGGAAGTAGAGCTCTTGAAAAAGGAAGTAATACACCTCTTTCCCTCTCCCCTTATGTAGAGAGCTGTGGAGCCACACCTTAAAGATGGCGCTGGCTTCCACCTTCCACCTTCCCTATGGTGAGAGCTCTCTGAGATAAACAACTCCTTATTTGGCTAAGGCTAAGCTCTTGGTTTGCTCTCGTGTACCCGGACCTATTGGCATGGCCCACGTGGCACCCCGTGATTGGCAGTCCAGAAGGTATTTAGCAGGGAGCAGAAACCCCAAAGGAAGAAGAAGAAGCCATGTTCAAGGTTCCTGAATAAACTGCTGAAAGAAGAGCCTGGTGTTGCGTCTTTCCTTGCGGGCAAGGATGGGCGCGACACCCTTATGCCGAATGGCATGAGCCTGGGTGCGTAGGTGAAAGCCTAGATGACAGGCCTCCTCTCTGACCTGAGTCCCTGCTCTGGAAATATCAGTTCCTACCACAATCACAAAGGGAGGCTGCAGTGTGCCTCATGGATGGATCTCTGGCTTCAGCAGGTCTCCCCATGACCAGATGCCTTTGTTTCCTTTTGGGGCTCTCCAGGACGGGACCTAGGCCTCTCGGCCCTCTCATGTGGACTGGAGATGTGTTTTCTTTTACTGCTCATCATTTCAAGAACAAATGAAGTCCAGCTGAGGAGAGCGTGCCATGCCAGCAGTGACGCAGTGCAGGCTCTGCAGGCTGGGGAGAGCAGAAGGCCCATCAGTCCAGGCTCAGATTTCATCCCCAGCCACTCTGAAGAATCTGCTGTAGTAACAGGTTCCCTTTCTCAGAACTCTGCCTGTAAACCTGCAACAATTTTATTTTGTATTACAAGGAGATGCTGAGGTAGTTCCTACTTGTTTTAAGAACTTGGGTAGTCATGGCAACTCACAGCTTGGAGGGGGGGCTTCTTAGCATCATCTTCTCTTTGCTGTCAGATTACAGAAAAAGCAGCTTCAGAGTTTACCTCATTAAGATGTAGTGGGCACAGGTTTGGGGGGCAATTATAAGGCTGGCCATGGCACTCTGCATTTCCTGTACCCTCTGAGGCTTCCCGCTCTTTTCTATTAAGAGAACTGGTGATAATGTTTTTATTGTGTGTATATGTGTTTCCACTGGAGGGCCTTGGCATGTCAGCCAAGGGCCAGGGCAAGCCCGTCTCTGGCTCCGACTGGAATTCTAAGAGCCCATCCAACATCCATCTGGGAAGATACTAGCAAAAGTAAGGTGAAAACATTTAACCTAAATACCCCTCAACTGAGCTACATCCCTTGCTCGGGTGATTTGGGGCTCCCCTTCCAGCAAGAGCTGACTCCCTACCTTCCAGTTCAGCTCCTAGCTAAGACCTACAGAAGATATCCAACCTTGCTAATGGTACCCACAAGCCAACTCCCATCTTTCCCAAATCCTGTCATTCCTTCTAACTCTCTGTTCTTATTAATGGTAGCTACCATGTGTAGGGCATTTGTTGAAAACGCAAATTCCTATGTATCACCTAATCATCACCAACAATCCTGCATGGCACACCCCATTAATTTCATCATACAGAGGAGGGAACTAGAGACCCTAAAAGTTCTCTTGCTGGATCAGTCAGTAGAGCTGTTTGATTCCAGGACACAGGATCATCGTGGCAGCCAGTACTCTGTTGTAATTCCCCTTTGCAGAGGCCTCGGCCTGACTTTCCTCTCTGCTTCTTTCCAGTCAGCACCTGGCCCTGGGATGGTCTTCCCACAGCTCCCTTTCTTTGCTGCCCCACTAGCATTGAAGATGCAGAGGTTACAGTTCTGTGCTTCCCCATGCTGTCTACTGGATCTCAGAAAGTGCATGTGGCAGCTGTACTGGCTAGTCATATGTTAACTCGACCCCAGCTAAAGTCATTGGAGAGAAGGGAGGGAGGCTCAACATCCTTAAGACTGGGCTGTAAGCAAGCCTGTAGGGCATGTTTTAAAATTATTGATTGATATGGGTGGGCCCAGCCCATTGTGGGTGGGGCCATCCCTGGGCTGGTGGTCCTAAGCTCTATAAGAAAGTAGGCTGGGCAAGCCATGATGAACAAGCCATTAAGCAGCACCCTCTGCAGCCTCTGCATCAGCTCCTGCCTCCAGGTTCCCACCCTGTTTGAGTTCCCGTGCTGACTTCCTTCAGTGATGAACTATGATGTGGAAGTGTGAGCCAAACAAACCCTTTCCTTCCCAACTTGCTTCTGGTAATGGTGTTTTCCATCACAGCCATAGTAACCCTGACTATGACAATCACTTGTTTGCTTACTGGATGAATGCAAATCTCCTTTCTTCTTCCTCCCTCCCTCCCTCCCCTCTGTCTTCCCAGGACCTCCCAGCTGGAGTGCATGCTACCCCTTCACTGATAGACATGGCTCACTTGGTTTCTGAGTCTACCCTCTGCATCCAGAAGTGGTCTGTTGGAGAGCATGTGGGCAGCCCTCTGTGTATCCCTGGCTTGGCTGCAAGGATGAAGACATGCTTGCATTGCTGGAGCTCCTCAGTCAGGAGAGCAGGAGGTGAGCCCTGGGCTCCATTTATTCTCTGGTCCCTCATGGTTCCACCTAGGCCATGGCGTAGCAATTGCCTAAGCACCTCCTGGATGGGACTGTGCACAGCCCGCTCTGTGAATTGTCACAGGTGAGGGTACTGAGGTTTGGAGGACTCCTAGATAGGCAGTGGTTCAGAAGAACTCAAATGGGGTTTCTGTGTTGACACAGGTTTGGTGCTTTCCCCCTTTTCTTACATGAATCAGGCTTCCGGGGATGCTTCTAAAGCCCAGCCTGGGGTGAGTTATCATGGTTAGAATAGGTTCAGCTGTATGGACATGCATACCCTAGAAGCTCCACTGTGGCCCCAGTCTGTCTGCATCCTTGGAAAAGTGCTAGAACTATGTTTACCTTTCAGACAGGAAAATGGAGTGATGTCATGTTGTAGTTGGAGACAGAAGTCAAGCTCGCCTGAGTCCGAATGCCTCCACCAGGGGCCTGAGTCTGGCAGCCCCTCTACCCCACTCCATTCCACCTGGTCCAATCACCTGCCGCCACACTGCTGACCTCCTGCCCCTAACCTGTCCTGTACTCCACTGGATTTTCTCGGGTGGTCCAATGGGTTTCTGTTCCTCTGCCTGGCTTCCTGAGGCTTCACAGAGCTGTGGAACCAGTAAATAGAAGCCTCATCCCTGTGACTTGGTCCCCCTTCCCAGCTAGTCCCAATCTGGGCAGAGTCTTGCCCATTTTGCCCCTAGGACCCAGCCTTTTACTGATCTCCCCAAATCTTGCGATTTTTTGCTTGCTTGCTCTGACCTTTGTACAGTATGAACTCCTAAGATTCAACCTGTCTCATAATCAGTAAGCCCTGCCAAACCAGTTCCCTCTTTCAGGGGACACTATCTTGCCTTCCTGGCAACATCTCTTGAAATGGGACTCTACTCTGGTTACAGCGGCTCCAGGCACTGGGGCTCTGCATGTAAGATCTACATAGGGGCTGAGCCAGACCACCACTCACTCCTGTGCCTCCTCTGCTTCTCTCTCTCTCTCTCTCTCTCTCTCTCTCTCTCTCTCTCTCTCTCTCTCTCTCTCTCTCTCTCTCTCTCTCTCTCTCTCTCTCTAACAGGGTTTCTCTATATAACAGCTCTGGGGCTGGAGAGATACTTGAGAGGTTAAGAACATCTACTGCTCTCCCAGAGGTCCTGAGTCCAATTCCCAGCAACCACACGGTGGCTCATAGCCATCTCTTATGAGCTCTGGTGCCCTCTTCTGGCTTGCAGCCATACATACAGGCAGACCATTGTGTGTGTGTGTGTGTGTGTGTGGTGTGTAAAGATAATGTCTGTCCTAGAACTCACTCTGTAGACCAGGCTGGGCTCAAACTCACAGACATCTACCTGCTTCTGCCTCCTAGCTGTTATTAAAGGCGTGGATATGCCACCACTAGGCTTGTGATTCTTTGTTCTACAGCAGATCTCCCTCCTCCCTGTTACAGATCTCCCTCCTCCCTGACACAGACCTCCCTCCTTCCTGTCACTGTCCAGAGTCCCTGAGCTTTTGAAGCCTCCTGTTGTAGAGAAGGTAGGACTCTCCAATATACTCCTTTTACATCATGGTTTTGAGGGTCTGAGGTCATGTCTTCATGTTTGCATAGTAAGTATCTACTGACTGAGCTATCTCTCTAACCCCTCCTTATGAGTTTTATACACCATGCGGGACACACAAAGTTAAAAGGGGGCTGCCGATAGCATAAAGAGCAAATGAAATGGCTGAAGGGCTGTATCCAGCCTTAGCTCCTGGGATGCCTCTCCTGTTAAGAGCTCTCCTGTAAGCCCTGGAAATAAAGAGGTAGCCGCTCCCTTTAATGGGGGATAAAGCGTGTTGGATACTGCAGTGGGCATTGCGGTGGGCATGCTGTGTGTCACCTCTGTTTTGCTAATATTGGCAACCACTGTCCCTGTTTTAGACTAGGGCCATGGCTTAGAAAGGGTCAGTGTTCTCAGTGCCTTACCTGCTGGGATTTCTAACGTTGTGACAGATCTATGGGGTTTCTATTCCAGTCCCCTGTGAGTGCAGCAACTCAGGGAGCTCTCAGAGGGCTAAGCTGTCTCGGCTGTGCCTGCACACCCTCCTGGGATTGGTTAGCCCTGCTGTTCCACCCTCCAGGTCTGCTTGGAAGCTGCAGTCTCTTATCCCAGATCCTTCTCACACACTTGCCTCCATTGTGTCCTGTGTACTGTGGGGTGCTAGATGTGGCCTAGTCCACTCTCCATTTCTAGGCCATAGACTGGAGGCCACACCCAGAAAATGGGCATCAGCGGGACTTGAACCCAGCTCCCTAACCTCCCTGAGTCCTTGTCCCACATTGAAGAGGCCATTTTTTTGGTTCTGGAGAAGAACCTGGCTGCTCCTCCTGAGACCCACAGGCTGTCTAGGGACTTCTCTACTCCCCACCTTCCAGCTTCTCTGGGGAAGGAAGCTAGCTCATTGCCATCTACATATTTTCAGCTGAGTTATATTTTGCATAAAGTAAACTTAGCAAACACACAGAGAGAGCTGCGTGGAGAGTATATTTGGCTTTGAAGCATCAGCCTGACAGGCGTTTCCTATTCGCTATCTCAGAGCCGCCCAGCTCCCAGCCGGGTTTTGCTTAAGTGGCATAATTCTCCTGCAGTGGAGACAGCTCATTCATTAGTCATTCCAGAAGCCAGATACAAAACACTCTTCTCTGAGCCAACTCCACCAACCAGCTCCACAACCACCCTGCGGGCTGGGTAGTGAGACTGCAGCCTGGTCGGCCAGGCCCAGGTCAGTAAGAGTCACCTGTCTGAGGCTTTCGGGGGACAGCCCACATTGCAGTCTTTCCTCCCTTCCTTCCACAAGTCTCCCCTCCCTAATAGAGGTTCTTCTGGTCCATGGGGGTAGGGGACACCTTCCCCTCCCACCTCACTCCTGAGTCATTGCCACACAGTGTGGAGCTTCGATGGAGACCCTGCTTTGTTTTGTTTCTGTTTTTCTACCTGGAAGCTAAGTCATCTCACCTCAGAAGAAACAGCGAAATGTGTTCCTGCTTGCATCTCTCACCAGCCTGGCCCTGCCTTGATTGGCACGTGTGATCCCCCTTAACTCCTGCACAGAGAGACCTGATGTCCCCATTTTGTGTGTGAGAATATTGCAGATAAGAGAAGTGGTCAGTCAAATGCCACCCAGTCCCAGTTCAAGCCTGTTGCTCCCAAAATGCACCTCTGTCCTCTACAATAGTCCTCTTTTCCTTCCATAGGCAAAAGGAAGCATGCTTCCATACTTCAGGCTCCCAGAGCAGGGGCTGCAAAACCGCCAGTCAGAAAGCAGGGAGGCTTGCCGCCCTGAGGAGATTAAAGACACTTTGGAGTGCCAGCTGAGGATGCTGGTAGGACAGGAGCTGGGTCAGTCCAGGAGAGGGGAGGGATTGGTGTAGTCCTGTGGCCCAGCTTCAGACCCTCACCCTGCTGCATACCAGGGTGAGAAGACTCCATAGCAGCCACACAGTGAGAGGGGTGGCCAAGAGTGTGGAGAGTCCCCTGTGCAGGCAGAGCTTGCATTGGTGACCACAGCTGGTAGTTAGTCAGTCTCTCTAGAAGCCTGTTCTCAGGTAGGGAGGGGTGGGCAATGAGGAGTGGGGGAGGAGAGATGCAAATTAGATGCAAATACCACACTACAGAAGCTAGTCATGAACCTCAGATCCAGGCTTGACTGGTACCTTCCTTGAACAAGCACATGGCCTTCCCTCAGGTCTCTGCACACACACCCCCATTTGTCTCCCACAGTCCCCTCTATTCTTTCACATCATCTCAAACTTTCAAGTTGTTGTGTTTCAATGTATCCTTTTATACATGTGTATGTATATGTCTGTATGTGTGCGTGCCACATGTGTTCTGGTGCCCAGAGTCCAGAAGAGGGTGTTGAATTTCTGGAGCTGGAAATAAGAGGTTCTGAGCCACCAACGTGGGTGCTGGGAGCTAAACCTGGATCCTAGGAAGTGCTTAGCTGTGGGGCCCTCTTTCCAGACCTTGAAACTATTATTCTCGAGCGCACAGAACTCTTTCTCCTAACTCTTCCATGGACATTTTCTCTGTGTCTATGAAAATGAAATCTCCTTCATTTTCAGCCTTCTCTAGCAAACTCCTATTTACCTATCAAAGCCATTTAAATGTCACCGAATCTGGAAGCCATCCCCCTTTCCTGGGAGCATTTTTCCCCCTTCTGTATCGCCTGATTGATGGTCTATAATTCCAGCAAATCATTGATATCTGGTACCATTAAGAATTCTGTCATATGCTGTCTCTGGATTCCCAAGACCTAATGGAAATCTCAGCATAAAGAACCAGATCAAACCTGGCAGTGATGGTGGGAGTGCACGTCTTTAATTCCAGCACTAGGGAGGCAGAGGCAGATGAATCTCTATGAGTTCGGGGCCAGCCTGGACTCCAGAGTTCTAGAATAGCTGAGGCTACACAGAAACTCTGGTTTCAAAAAAGCAAAGTACCAGATCAATGGATAAAGCCAGTGTTGCCTGAACAGCCTTAATCGAGAAAGCATGTGTGGAATGTGCCTCAGCCTGGAAGTAGAGGCCAGAGCTGCCTCTGTCTCCCCGACTTGACTTCCTCAGCAAATAGTTAAGACACAGGTACCCAGGAAGACCCTGGAGTCTGCATCGGGGCCTGCACGCTGCCCTGTAGTCTCCAAACTTCATTTTCTTGTCTACAGGTATGTCCCATTTGATCCCTTCTGGCTCCAATGAAATGCAAACTCAAGTCACCTTCTCTAACAGCTGAGGGACCACAGCCAAGACCAGGGAGGGAGAGATGTGTCTGTCTGGTCAGAACCCAGCACCGACCCTTATCTCACCCTCACCCTGACAGAGGCTCCTATGATGCAAACTCTCACCCCATGGATGTTTACACTCCCTTCTTCTCCCTGCCCCCCAAGGACCAGCTCAGAAGAGCCCTATCCTCTGTGCATCTGCAGGGATGGCTAGTGTTCAGGGGCTGGGGACTGGGAGCTGTCTCCTTCAAAGAGAGAAACTTACCCAGCTTTTACTGCAGCAGTTCTTAACCTGTGGGTCCTAACCCCTTTGGGAGTCGCATATCAAATATCCTCCATATCAGATATTTACATTACGATTCATGACAGTAGCAAAATTACAGTTATGAAGTAGCAACAAAATAATTTTATGGTTGGGGGTCACCAAATCATGAGAAACTGTATTAAAGGGTCACAGCATTAGGAAGGTTGAGAGCCACTGAGCTAGAGGCTCCTTGGGCCAGGAAAGCAGGGCAGGCCTGGCCTATGCATGGGCTTCCCACAGAGAGGGGTCCTGTCCGGCCCATCAGGCCTGGGGTTCTTGCTCCCTCCCTGATTCTTTGGAAAGAGTCACCATCTCCCTAGGAGCTAAGGGTCACAGCCCCCTGTAAGCTGCTCCTGCCACCTCTTGCCTGAGGCCTGCTATTGCTGTTGCTTCTGACTCAAAGCCGGTTACCCTGATTTCCTAAATCTGATGCCTCCTTCCACGCATTTGTGGAGGGCCCCCAAGCTGCCAGAGAGCTGGGAGTGACTAGGCCTTGAAATGGAGGCAACTTGGCAGGCAGGCCCTGACAGGCCTCAGAATGCAGACGGTGAGTCACCTCCGGCTGCCTGCTGGACACAGCAGTAATGACAATAATAACAGAGCCCACTGTCATTAGCTCCCACCCTGCCTCTCAGGACCGTATCTCCATCCATCTCACAGTCCTCAGGGCCGGGGAGGAGCCAAAAGCAGAGATTTTGTTGTTCTGTCTTAAGCAAAGGGAAACTAAGTCTAGCATTTCTACTGAAGTCAGTAGAGAGCAGGGCCTTGCCTCCTAATGTCACCCAGACGTCAAGGGAGACAGGGTCCTTAGAAGGGGACAAAGACCTACCTCTCTTGACTTCTCAGAGCCCCCCTCCAGCCCTTACCTTATTGGTCACAGCCCCTCAAGGCAAGTGTGACTACTGTCCCCACTTCATGGACAGGAGTAGAAGGCTCAGGCAATGAGAGAGTGCAAATGCAGGATAGGACACTGGGGTGCAATGACCATCTTCTTGGGGCTCCTAAGAGCAGACCCACTGCAGTCTGGAATCGTGTGGCCTGGGCTCTGTAGACCAGGATCCTAAGGTCTCACTCCAGCTTTTGAACCTTGAGCCTGGTCTTCTTCATAGCCGGTCTAGCCCAGCTCTCTGGTCTCCCGATTAGGGCTCCTCCCCAGCTCCCTGAGGCCAGCTTTTATTTTCATCTTTGAGTAGCCCTGGAAAAGTCAAGGCTCCACACTTTAATCTGGGGGTCTTGGTAATTATGTGGCATCCACCACCCACTCAACTCAGCCCACTAGTTATTATAATAACAACAATAATAATTTAGACACCTGATGGCAATGATCAAGCTCTTCTCCACCCCATGGAGACGGCCTCACCCATTCTTTTTAAACCCAAATCCTGTGGAACTGGGCTGGGGGGAGGTAGGCTTCTGGTCACTTCCAGCCAGCATGTCCTATGTCTTCTACGTGAACCAGTCCCAATTCTCCGTGCCTCCCTTTCTCCTCTTTGCAAAGTGGGCTAGACATCCTCAAGAGGTAAAGCTGGCAGATGGCGAAAGATTAGGAGTTCAAGGCCAGGCTCATACATAGAGATCCTGCCTACTGGATAATTCTCTGCAACTTCAAGTCTGACTAAGGGACTTTTCCTATTGTACAGCCTGTAGTCAAAGTGAGTTCTGCCTGATACATCACACTGTGCCATGGCAGAGACTCCCTAGCGATGGTCCTTCGGTTGAGATGTCTGGTTGGCTGGCTGAGTTCAGGGTGCAGTGGGCACCTCCTTCAGCCTTTGGCACTAACAGCTGTCCGCCAAGCCCTGCGGCCAGAGAAAGTGGCTCTGCTGTTTGAGCCCAGTAAATGCTTTTACAAGTCCTTTTACTAATTTGGGCTAATATGTGGAGAAGCCAGGACAACAGTTACAACCAATGAGAGGCCCAGACCCCATGTCTCCCTGGAACAAACATAGGCTGCCCTCCAGTGCATGTACTCAGGCTGCTCCGAGCTCCAGAGGAAGGAGGGGAGTCGGCCACCCTGACAGCAGGGAGGGTCACTCTGTGTCTGGAGCAAACAGAGTCTGTGCCTGAGATTTCTGTTTGTGTGTTTGCTGCCTCTGGGCTCTTGACTTTACAGTTAGAGCTGCTGCTGTAGAGTGGGTTAAGAGCAAAGACCTTGAACCATCTGTCTTCAGCCGTTATATATGCCTATTGGATGTAACAGGCACATTTACAATGTGATGCTCCCACAGTGTTCTGACTGCTTCCCAAAGCCTAATTTACTTAATTCTCTTAACATCTCTATAATTATCCCTACCATGTAGACTATCCAAATGAAGACCAGAGAAGTTAAGTGACTTGCTCAAAGTTACACAGCTAAAAGGTTAACACAGCCGGGATTTGGAACCAGGTTGTTATCCCCAGGAACTGTGTTCTTTATCTGAAATTATGTTTTATTTTTGTATGTGTGCATGCTTGAGTGTGTGTACATATGTGTATATTTTGTGTGTGGAGGTCAAAGGTTACCATCCAGTGTTTTTCTTAATCATTTTCACCTTATTGTTTTCAGACAGGACCTCTCTTGGAATGAGAAATTACTGATATGGCTAGGTCGGCTGGCCCTCGAGACCCAGGGAACCTATCTCCCTCCTCATTATTGTGCCTAGCTTTTTTTAAATTAATTTTTTATTATTAACAATAATAAAACTGGGGATATAACTCAGGTCTCCAGGCTTGCTTTTACATACTGAGCCCTCTCCCTGGCCCTTTATCTGAAATCTTAAAACTTGGTCTAAAAACAGCTAAGAGATAGTACCAGTGGCTTTATTGCTTTCCCAAAGAGCGTTGAGGATCATATGTAGAGAAGAACCAGTTGTGACAGACAGCCCTGAGTCAGAGTATCTGACTTCTCTGCTGGAGATGCCAGTGTTTCCTCTGCACCATCCCCAAGTGGTGATTGCTTGAATGCCCCTGGTGATAGGGAGCTCATTACCTGAGCCACCAGAGCCCTTTCCTCGACTCCCACAGGCCTGCTTTGTTCTTCAGAGTTGGGCTGATTTATCTCCTGCACAGGACAGTCCTTTCAACACTAAAAATAGTGTTTGTGTTCCCTTTAAATATTTTCTTTGCTTTTAAATTTGCTTTTAACCCTCCCTATTTCTTTCATGGCCTCCATCTCTCAGAATTCCTGCATGCTCCTGCTTCTGCTCTCTCGTGCATGGTTGGGCCACGTGGATGCCACCACATTGGGCCCAGCAATGCTGAAAGCATCGTCCATTTCACCTCTTCAATGGAGACTTCTCATCACCAGTCTCACTGCCCCACGATGGCTGAGTGTGTGTCACACTGAGGTTACAGTCTTTGAGTTCCATTGTCCAAATACTGAGACCATCTAGCTGTATTGTCCGGTTTGAGTCCAACTGAAGAAGTCCATACTCACTGGTGGCAAACTTCCTCTTGCTAACTTCAGTACATTGTTCCAGTCTAAGGATGGCTTGAAATCTTATTCTTTGATCCTACTTAAGGATTCTCTACAACATTTTTATTTTATTTTATTTTATTTTTTTGAAACAGGGTTTTTCTCTGTAGCCCTGATGTTCTGGAACTCATTCTGTAGACCAGGCTAGCCCTGGACGCACAGAGATCCACCTGCCTCTGCCCCTCAAGTGCTGGGATTAAAGACATGTGCCACCACTGCCTGCCTGGCTCTACAGATTTTTTTTTATCATCTGAAATCTTTATTTACTTTATTTTGCCATACTAGGGATGGGACCCGGGGTCTTATTCCTAGCAGTAGACTCCAGCCCGTAGCCCCAGAAGCTGGATGACTACACCTTCTGTGTGCCCTTGCTGGTTAGCAGGTTTGTTTTTTTTTTTTTTTTTAAAGGCTTGGCAGATTTTCTGAGGCCAAGTTTGCACAGAAAGATGGGGTAAAGATAAGTGAACTCCCAAGGGAACTTTCTGTTGGGCTTGATAAGAGCAGATGAGGGCTAGGCTTTCTGGGATGCAAGTGGCTGGGTAACACGGTGTCACCTGTGCGTCAGAGCCTGCCACCCATGACGAGGCAGGAAGGCAAACATTGATAGTGTTCGGGTCACCAGAGCCCATTGTTTTCTGTGCAGCCCCAATGACAATGACCCAGGGCGTAACAGAGAATGTCACGAAAAAGCAGCAATGCCCATTGTGATGGGGTATCAGGACTCCCAGGATGGAGCATGGACAGCGATCACGGAATCTTGAGCCTCCCAGAAGCAAGAAAAATGGGGAGTCAAGGCTATAGAGGACAGCAGTGTCAGGGCTGCCCCAGGCTGGGGCTGCTGGGAGTTTGAAGAACACTTTTTCTTCTTGGACTACTTTCTCCACTCTAGCTCTTCAGAGGTCACAGGTACCTGAAAGTCAAAAGGACAGAGGTGGGTCACTGCAGCTCACAGCTGGTGGTCTTAGTTTATCCCACAGGGCCAGTAAATCAGTTCCTTGGGGGTCTCAATCACACTGTCACAGTGTGGCAGCACACAGACTGTAGTTTTATCTAAGATCCATCCACACTCTCCTCCTTCTGTTCACATGCCCACTTCCAGACATTCTCTCTACACCAACCCCTGGACCACAAGTCCTGATGCTGGGTTCCCCTGGGCCCTGAGTGGGACTGAGCTACAGAAACTGAGGTGATTTGGGTGACCAGAAAAGGGGGTCATTCTTAGATTTCTAAGAGGGTTATGAAACAGGCTGAGAGTAGACACATCAGGTAAAAAGATGAGGTAGAGGGCTTGGGACAAAGTGCTAGCCCATGCATGGAACTTTGTCACCAAGGAGCCAGGGGCACTAACTGTCAAACATCAACCCCCCAGAGCTGCCTGTGGAGATGGTCCCAGCTCTAGGACTCCCTAGCATTACACCCTAGTCTTGAGGCTATGCATTTCAGAGACTGCCTCCTGCCTGGCACCACAAAGACCTACCTCTTCATTTTTCGACTGAACATAAGACCTCTCTTCCCACAGAAGGCCTGTGCCCGTGGACAGAGACACTCTTGTCACCTGCTGGACTTCAGGGTGCTGGTGGGAAGATCGGTACTCAGACAAACAGGAAGCCAACCTGGGTCCAGTAAGATGATGTCAGCAGGTAAAGGTGTATGACTTGCAAGCCTACAACTGGAATTCCATCCTCAGAATCTACAAAGAGGTAAAAAGGAGAGAAACTGACTCCTGAAGTTAACCTCTGACCTCCATGTGTGTGCCATGATGCATGCTCATCCATTCCCCTCCAAATAATATAAATAAAATTTAAAAGCACTGCACAGACCTGACATTCTTGCTTCCTTAGTTCATTAGACCCTAGTTTGACTCATTACAAACGCATTGTCTCAGTCAGTGTTCTATCGCTGTGGAGAGACACCATGACCAAAGCAACTCTTATAAAGGACATTTAACTGGGGCTGGCTTACAGTTCAGAGGGTTATTCTATTGTCATCATGGCAGGGAGCATGGTGGCAATCAGGGATTTGGAACAGCCGCTGAGAGCTACATCCTAGTCAGCAGGCTGAAAGAGAGAGAGACAGAGACAGATAAGCCTCAAAGCCCACCCCTCAGTGACGCACTTCCTCCAACGAGGCCACACCTCTTAGTCCTTCTAATTCTATCAAACAGTGCCACTCCCTGGTGACTAAGCATTTAAATATATGAACCTATGGGAGCCATTTTTAATTTAAACTATCAAAAACATGAAAGGGAACAGAATGGGGTTTCTCTTGTCTGCATTGAAGAAGCGCACAGACCAACAGCAGATGTTCACAACTGGGGATTCTACTTTGCAGTTTCCATTTAATTGGCAGAAGTCTAACCTCTGGCAGGCCTTAGCTCAGCGGCAAAGGCTGTAGCTTATACTTTAATTATTAGTTTCTATTTTGTCTGTGCATGTGTTGTTTGCTTGATACAAAGTGTCATGTGGCCCAGGCTTCAACCTACTCTGTAGCTGAGAATGACCTTGAGCTACCCATCTCTGCCTCTCAAGTATGGGCTTACAGATGTGAGCCACTGCATCCAGCTGGTATTTCCCTTTCTTTGGCCATGTATTGCATGGCATCATCTGATCCATTTAGGCCTGTGGTCTCATGTTAATTATTTTTAACCTATTTTTTTGAGGCAGGAGCTTGTTTTGTTGTCTGGCAGATGTGAAACTTGCTACATAGAATGTTTCAGGATATTTGTTCACACTCCAAGACTGCTAATAAAGTTTACCGTGAATCAGGAGGTGGAGCCAAGAATTGGCTGACCAGAATCAGTCATAGATTTTGGAGGACCCAGATGAGGGGCACAGGAAGATATAGGAAGAAGTTTAGAGAGATTCACAGCCTTCTTGATGTGGGAAGTGTGGAGAGAGGGTCAGCTGATCGGTCCTTGGCTGCTCTTTGGATCTGTCAGGTTTTGACCCCAATATCTGACTTCCCAAGTTGATTTTTGTTGTTGTTAATAATAGAATAGTACAGGAAAATATCAATAGACCAAACTGCTCTTAAGCTTGTGACAACCCTTCTGCCTGGGTCTTCTGAATGCTGAGATTACAGAAGGATATCAACCGCCACACTCAGCCTTCGCCATAATTTACAGAATTGAATTATTTAACTTATATTTTTCTAAATCCTACTCATTTTCACTAAATCAAAGCGAATGCCAATCCTCAGTTGCTAAGAAATAAAAGGTGAGAGGGTCTGAGACACCCTAGGGTCTGTCTCAGTGCTGGACGGAAGGTGGAAGGAGGCTGCCATTGCCTCCTCTGTGCTGCCTCAGGAAGCAGAGGCGGACAGGAAGAAAGCACTTGGGCTAGCCCTGCCAGAATCACTCAGAAGAAGGTGTTTTGTCTTCCTGAAATTGAAGGCCCCAGCACAGAAGAGAACTGTCCAGCTGCCTGCACTTGGGTGGGAACTTCATAACCCTCCAGAAAGCCTCTGGCCCCTTCTCTTCTTGCTTTGGCTCTGTTTCCTTCTTTGCTGAGGGTCCCATTTGTCAGAGCAGAAGGGAATTACATCAGGCAGTTCTGAATCAGACAAAACAAAAATAAGTGGACAACCTTCTCAGGGAAAAGCAATGTAGAGTTCTCTTTTCCTGTTGCCACTCTTGGCTTATTAGGCAGAGCCCAGTAAGTCAGGGGAGGATGGCCAGGATTTCAAAATATAAAAAAGGGAATAGCACTTTGAACAGCAGTGGGGGAGGGGGGTAGCCAAGCCAGGGATGGGCAGGCTGGGTGGTGCTCCCACTCCCCCTGCAGGTAGCAGAGGTAGAAGCCCAGCAGCCCCAGCAGGCTGAGTCTGCAGAGTGCCAGAGTGGTCAGGGAATTGGGCAAAATTGGCCATGACCAAAAAAAGTCAGGAAAGATGATCGAGGCAGAGCAAGGAAAACTCCAGGCCAAGTAAAGAATAATAACCGAGGCAGGTAATGATAAACACAAACAATGTTGTCTCTACGTTGTATGTTGTCTGAGACCCTCAGGATCCAGCAGGAAGTGATGCTCGCCTCCCGACTTTGTGACGCTTATGCCCCAGGCCCTAAAGTCTAGGGCAGCAGTCCTCAAGGAGCTGAGACCCCCACAGGAGTCACAATCAGATACCCTGCATATCAGATATTTATATTACAACTCACAATAGTAACAAAATCAGTTATGAAGTTGCAATGGAATAATTTTATTGAGGTCACCACAAAGTGAACCCTATTATGAAAGGGTTGCAGCATTAAGAATGTTGAGAACTGATGGCCTAGGGTAGTAGCAGCTAGGCAGGTTGCATGCATGCTCTGTTACCAGCCTGCCGTTGTCTCCATTCTGCAGCTGATAAAACCGAGACACAGTTGGGGGACAGTGGGGTTGACTGTCCCACACTGTGTTTGAACTTAGGCCAGACTCAGGGAGGGGCCCTTACTCCTAACTGATATAATAATGTAAAGTTGCACCTCCCTCCCCTTTGACAGGAGCAGAACCTGACTCAGATGTTGAAAAGGATGGCCGTAGAGGGAAATTTGGGGCAGAGCTATGTCCCAGAGCACTGTTTCTCTGTCATCCTTGCCATGGACCAGCCCTCTGAAAGCCGAAGGGTTCTGTTCCCTACTCTTTACATTCTACATATATCCTCACTGGAGAATCTCAGCTGTCTCGACCGATAAGATCACTGCTTACCCTGAAGTCCCTTAGAGGTCTATCTACCTGTAAGAGTGGATGGAATGTGGCTGTTAAAATTTTGGAAAGGGGCAAAGACTGGTAGAATGCTTGTCTAGGATGCAGGTGCTCTGGCTTAGATAAACCGTATGTGGTGGTGCAGACATATAATCCTAGCCCTAGGGAGATAGAGGAAAAGAGACTAAAAAAAAAATCCAAGGTCACTCTTGACTTTAAAGTGAGCTTGAGGCCAGTCTGTGTTAGGACAGCCCTGTTCTTCACCACTACCACCCCCAGAATTAAAAAGTTATAATTGGTGTGGTAGCTGTGCCTGTCACTACAGCATTCAGGAAGGCAAGACAAGACAGAAAGGCATGCTTTTGAGGTCAGCCTGGACTGCATAATATGACTCTGTCTTGAAAAACATTTTTTTTTTTTTAGTTTGCAAGGGGTTTGGGTTACTTGACCTCTGCAATTTCTTTTTGTTCTAGAATCCTGTGACTACTGGGGAAAATCTATTTTATTATGGTCCACTGTGTCTACCAAGTACACGCTCTAGATATGAGGCGTGGCAAATATTAAGAAAAGCAAACAGCCCAGCCAAGAAGTGTTTTCACAGACCTCAAGTGGGCTGACTAAGTGAGATCATGGTGTTTGTGATTCAAATTCCCTGAACAGGCTTCAGGGATGGTCCCAGGCTGGTGGAAAGTCTTCAGGGGTCACTGGGGAGCCAGCTAGTTCAGGCAGCTGGCTTTCCTTTTCTAAGGTAAAGGAAAGTCAGCAGTTCAAGGTCTTTCTCAGTAATTACACAGTACATTCAAGTCTAGCCTGGGATATGGAAGACATTGCCTCAGGAGGAGGAAGAAGGGGAGGAGACCGGCAGAGATGAGAGGCAGTGAGCTCCACCTCCCTCTGGAACCCCAGACTCAAAAGCCAGGAGGGCAGAGAGAGTTCAGAGGGTGCAGGGGACTCTGTGTTGGTCCGACCTGAACAATGGAAGAGGGGTGACTTGAGCAAGGAAAGAGGATCCTCACTTTCACCTGGACCCGGCTCACCTTGCCAATGGCTGACTGACCGACCAGCCTTTTTAATGTGACCTTTGCTGACTGAAGGGTGCAGCATGTCTGGAGCCAGCGCAGCCTGACTGATAAGCCTTCTCAACTCATTAAATTACACAGGAGGAACGGAGGTGGGAACTTCATGGCACTAACCTCTCCCCCTCGGCTGGGGAACCTGCCTTCCTGGGTTTCACTTTTCAAAGGCTGAAATAGATCTGGAGATTTTGTGCATAATTAGAGGAGACTGTCACTTCAAGTCATTTCAAAACCTTTCAGTTCAGCTTTGTGGGGCAAGTGCAGAGCTGGTCACCACCTGGCATGAAAAGTGCTAACTTGGAATCTTGGGTCACTTCTAGATGTCACAGTCAGAACAAAGAAAGCTAATTTCAGAGCCGCCGCCCCCCCCACCCCGGTTGTGCCCCTCCCACCGGTAACTGAGAACCTATGTATTGACTTCTGGGTATTAAAGAGTGTGGTGTACAAGGTGACCGCCACGCAGAAGACCAGGTACTAGTGCCAGCCAGCAGGGCATGTTATCTTATCCAGCTTGATAGACTCATGAAAGTCCGGCCATAAGGAACAAACATTTGTAAGCCTGCCCCCTTTCACACAGCAGATAAAGCACAGGACGTGAGCAAGGGCAGAGGTAGTCATAACAACCCACTAGACTCCGCCCACCTCAAACTCCTAGACTCCGCCCACCTCCTTAAGACCCTGTGTAGCTTGGCTTGGAGGCTCAGTCCTGTGATACTTGCTACTCAAGAGGCAGAAGCAGGCGGATCACAAGGTTAAGATCTACCTGGGCTATAGAGTGAGTTCAAAGCCAACCTGGGCAACTCAGTGAGTCCCTGCCTCAAAATATAAAACAAAAGCTAGGAGTATTGTTTGGTGTTAGAGCATTTGCCTAGCAAATAGGAAGACTCAGGTTTATACCCCAGTGCCTAACAAAAGAGAAAAAACAGTTTTGGATGCTGGAGTACAGATCAGTTGGTAGCATGCTTGCCTAATGGCATTGAAACTCTGGGTTCCATCCCTAACACTGTGTAAGGCCAGATCTACTTGTGCATACAGTAGGAGCAGAACTTTAATGTAATTCTCAGCTAACACAGCAAGTTCAAGGCCAGTCCGGTCTAAATGAGACCTACTCTCAATACAACAAAAGCAAAGCCCCAAGTCCTCACATTTCTATGTTGATCTGGTTAGGAGGCACATCACACCCATCACCCCCCAAAGCCTGTGTTTGTTATTTTGTTGACGACTGAGGCTAAATGAATTGCTCATTTGTTTGGCTAGGAAGGGGCCCTTAAGCTGAAGTTCAGATTCCACAGCGTGTGCGTGCTCTCCATAGGCCAGTGGTGACCTTTACTAGATTTCACTCGGCAGTTCCCTCAATATGCAGCTCTCCAGAGGCCACTGCTTTGGTATCCATTTTTCTAGGTTCAAATTCTGCTCTCTTAAAACATGAGACAGGCCAGTGTCTTACAGATTGAGCCAGTAAGCTGTTGGGGGAGGTTATGAGATAGCCTTCACCCCCAAATACTTGCATGGTAGGGGGTTATCTCATGTGGCTTGAAAGTTGTTTCTCAATATCCCCAAGCCTTTCTGTTCATTCACACTCATTTGCAGAGGTGATTAATGCCAAGAATGGCACCCTCTGTGGCAAAGGTCAGCTGGTGGTGGTACCTTTCACAGGTATCAGCACCTAGATGATCAGCTCTTTTCAGGAGCCTGGGGAGGGTCACCCTAGGTTCTTTGAGGGTTCTTCTTTGACTTTTCAAGCAGTCTCCTGCTTCTCTCAGCCTTTCAAAACGGCAAGTGCCCTGGAAGCCATTTCTGAGGGAAGAGAGTAGCTGGGATCAGGAAGCAGCCTGTGCAGGACCTGGAGATGAGTGGAGCATTCAGCTATGGGCATGCTCCCTGGAGCATGTGTGGAAAATGGACAGGAGCAAGCAGGAGGAGGGGAAGGTGGTAGGAGATTACACCCCTGTTAGTGACCCCTGGGTCTGAGAGAGTACTAGGTGCACTAAGGGGCTTTGGCATGCTGCCTCTCTCTTAATAATGATATAAGGAAGAACTCTTGTTTTACAGGTGTGCAGCTAGGCTCAGAGAGGTCAGGTATCTTGTCTGGGTCACATGGCTGGCTGTGATTGCCAGTCTAGGACCCAGGCAGGGGTGTGCAGGATTCTAAGTTTCTGTTTTACTCCAGGTTGCTCTGCCCCTGAGGTGATACTCATCTCAGGGTCTGGCCCATTGGCAGCACAGTCTTGCTTGTCGGCCTACTGCCCGGAGGAGAATGGAGCAGTCATAAATGGCTGCAGATATGTGCATGGGGATCCCCTCTAAACAAGATATGGAAAGAGTCTGGAGAAGGTGGGAGGCCATGGCATGTCACCATTGCCCTGGAAGTGGAGCCAGGTCTCAGCTCTGGTACTAGTGACGTGCCCATCCTCTTTGTCCGTGGAAATATCTCTCTGTAGTCTTGAGGCTCCAGAGTCGTTTCCCAATCCGGGGGAAGCCAAGGAGTCACAGTTTCCTAAAATAGAGACACTCCCTACCTGTATTACCCTGGTGTCTTCTGGAAAGGAAGCTGGGTCTGGTGTCTGGATAAGGAAGGGCTGGAGAGCACCCCAAAGTGGCTAGAAGAGAACAGTGTTCACTGAGGGTGAGGGTGAAGATGGACAGATTGTCTTCCTAGAGATCCGCAAATGGAGCAGTAGGTATCCAGCCACTCCCAGGCAGCTGAGGTGCAGAGAAGGAACCCGGCTGAGAGATGGCCACTCGTGGGAAGCTCCTGGCACTCCAGGCACCTTAGAAAGCTGTTAGGCTCCTTACCGAGACAGGTACCTAGCTTTCTCTCAGTCCATCCATTTTTGCAAAACTGCTCTGAGGCTGTCTTGGTAGTAGGCTGCCCTTCAGGCCATCCACAGCCCAAAGCATGTCTGTACCCTGCCAGCAGCAAGCTAGCATCCAGCCCTACTCCACCCCCACCCTAAGGGCCACAAGCTGGCTAAGTTGTTCCATGAGTGGGAAGGTAGGGCTGGCTGACACCTGCAGTAGGGCACGCTGATTAATTTATTTTGCATCCTCTGCACCCTTTTACATTACCTGGCTCCAGGGCCTCCAGCTTGACATGCAGATTTATGTAAAAGAGACCCAACATGCAAATGAGCCAGGCCCAACACTTGTTTTAGTAACAGGCAGGGCTGCTTGGCTGGTTCCCCCGCCTAGCTGTTCTTCCCAAGGCCTAAGGTTCTCAGCACAGTGGCAGGCCTTGGGGACCTTTTCAACCCTGTAATGTCTCCAGCTTGGGCCCAGAACTCAGGCCTATGGAACGGAAATGGGTCAGGCATTCACCCCTCCAAAGAAAGTTCCAGGTTCAGTAACTCATGGAGGGCATGGAGGCCGCCATAAATGAACCCATGGGAGAGACTTGCAGGGCTCTGCACAAAAATCGGTACACACGTGGAACAGCGAGCCAGGCAAAGCTCAGAGCCACAAAAGTGAAAAGCAAAGAGAGAGACAGAGATCAGGGGACAGGGGAGCATGGAAAGAGATGGGGACACAGGGTGGGGGGTGCTGATGGAGGGGGTGGAGACCAAGAAAGGAACAGATTTCTGAGTCTCTGCGGAGGAAGAGAGAGGATATAGCAACAGCCTGGCTGTAGGGAGGAGTTGGTGAGTGTGACAGCTTGATGCTGGGGAGTTGGGAAAGAGTTACATGATCAAGGGACAAACCAAATCTGCTTGAAGAGACAGCCAAGCTATCCATTGGGGAGGGTGGTAGGGCTTGGTTGCTGGTGGGTATGGCTGTCCACCTTATGCACCAGCTAGTGTACCCACCTATCTACATTTGTACAATCTATTGTACCTCCATGCATGTGTCCAAACCTGGGAACAGGCCTGATAGAAGAAAGCCTCCTATGCCTCTTCGGCTCTGAGAGCATCTGGCTACACCTGCAGTGTCTGTTTCTGCCTCACAGGGTGCAGAGGAGAGTGTAACTCCACATGGTTCTCCTCAGAGCCAGGATGCTCCTTCACATCTCAGTGAGTCTGGCTGTCCACTTTTCTGCCCCACAGGAATGAAGACATCCAGTTAGGCAAGCTCAGAGACAAAGAGACTCTTTCCAGTCACATAGCTTATTCTCTGGGAAATTGACTTTGGGGAGGAAGGAACCCACTCCAGGTTCTGGGTGGGTGGTCTTGGAAAATAGCTGAGAGAGTTGGGGAAGCTCCCAGAATTTTTAAGATGTTCAGCTACACCCCCACAACATGAGCTCCAGAGAGATGACATGGAGGGTGTTTCTTCAAACCTAAGATAACATCACCAAAGGGCTCTTCAGACCCTCTTGGGTCTGCTAGTACAAAAGGCAACCGGAATTCAGAATAGTGATGGCTTGGTTCCTAAGCTGCTCTGCCCTACTCCCAAATCATACCCTGGCATTAATGATGTTCCCAACATGCCCTTGAGGTACCTATGTAGGTGTTAAGTCTATTGAAAAGTGGGTCATGCTCTCACTCTGCCATTAATGGACCATATGTACATTAGGAAAGATGTAGGCCCTGGCCCACTGTCCACACATCCCTGAGGCCCCAGAAGATAGAGGTTCTTCTCACATCACCCTTTTCTTCTCCTTTGTCTGGGAAGTAACATGAATGCCAGTGTTCAACAGATAACAGCAAAAGCCCAGTGACTGAATCATGTGAACACCAAGATTGTCTTTAGGATTCTGTCACCAAAAACCAGGTCACTCTTGTGCACAAACAAATGTGAAGGCCAGATCCTCAGTTATGCCACACTGCCTGAGCCTGATTCAGCCTCCTGGTCCAGGCAGAGACTACTCACTGCATGCTGGCTGGCCCAAAGGGTCTCCTTCCTGTTAACTTTCAGCTCAGCATTTTTCAGCCTCTTAGAAAGACTCTTGTAAGAACAGAGGACAGGACTCTCCCTTGCAAGAATTTTGCTTACAGTGTTGGAAAACTTGAGGCCCTCCCTGAATTCCTTTGTCCTAGACAGAGTGAATTATCTTCTGGAAATCTTCAGGCTTTGGGAAGCCAATGTCCATGTGTGGTGGGCCAGGGCCACACCCACTTCAGTGGGCCATTCCAGGACACTCTCCACAGGAGGGGCCCTCTTTCCCTCTTCCTGGCTTGGTGGTTTCTTTCTAGGCAACTCTTTCTACCAGGCTGGAACTCACAACCTAGCTTCACATCCAGGTTCAAGTGACACCTTGCCCCAAACTCATTCCTTGTTTCTTGGAAGCTGTTCCTGAGCCCTCCTCAAGGACATTCTCTTTAGTCCCTAAACCTAGCCTAGTTGGTGCTGTTAGCTGGCCTGAGCTGAGCCCCAGAACTAAGGTGGCATGATCAGCTCTGCAGACACAGATGGCTGGTAAATTCTAGCTCCACATCAGTTAGAGGAGACTGTGACGGGTCCTGTTTCTTCAAAACCTGTGAGGGCAAGAGAGAGAGGAAGGGCCAAAGAACCTGAGGAGAAACCTGTTAAGGCTGGGAAACCTCCTGCTCGGGGCTCTGAGAATTCACTGTTTGCTGTTTCCTGAAGTTGATGGTACAGAAAGCTGCAGGCTCCCTGTGCTCACTGTATGGAGGAGAAGTGACAGAGGCCGCGACTCTGGAGGCCCAGGGCAGGGTAGAGCATGGGAAGGTCCACATGGAAAACCCAGGACTCACAGTAGGCCAGGTTCCTTAGAGTGAAAGCCTCACCCCTCCTGCCCCTCCTCCCCACGCCCCCACTCCTCCACCGTAGGCTAGAGAAGGATCGAGCTAGTCCTGGGGTGGCCCCAGTTTCCAAGTGCCTCTGGATAGAAAGTTGCTTAATCTCTCCCTAGAAGTCAGAAGTTGGAACCCACACAGCTGATTACAGGGCCAAAGGAAGGACTTGTGAGGAAAGAAGAAAAGAATTAGTTGGCTTGGCAGGGAACAGACAATGGGGCTGGGGCAGGTGGGGGCTGCAGGGGTGGGGCTGGGGCAGGTGGGGGCTGCAGGGGTGGGGCTGGGGCAGGTGGGGGCTGCAGGGGTGGGGCTGGGGCAGGTGAGGGCTGCAGGGGTGGGGCTGGGGCAGGTGGGGGGTGCAGGGATGGGGCTGGGGCAGGTGAGAGGACCACTGCAGAGGTTCTAGCTGAGGTCAGAGTCCAGGGGTGAAGGTCAGGCCTGTCACTTAGGAGCATTCTGTAGGGGTAGGAAGGAACACTTCAGGACTATGAGGGAATAAGAGGCCAGTCACTGAGGTGTTGTGCTTGAGCCTCAGTGACAAAGACCTGGGCTGAAGGACAAAGACAACCTGGGTAATGGCTTTGTCTTGCTTCAAGTCTAGACGGGAGAGCTGGGGCTGGAGGACAGCTGGGACTCTGGCAGAGGGTGGTGATTGCTCTTCTGGGCTGTGTGTTCTGGTTACACATGTGCACACACACACACACACACACACACACACACACACACACACACCACTCAGCTGTATTTGCTTGCTCTCATGTTCAGCAACCCCCCCTCACACACACACTTAAATAACTTGCAGACATATATTAGCAAAAACATTCCATCTGGGCTGGGACCTTCTCTCATTGCTTTGAATTCCCCTGGGTCTTAACTTAAAAAAAAAAAAAAAATTTAAAAAAAAATAGGAAGAGGCAAAGATTTGACTAATGCTGGGTTGAATTTTTTTTTTTTTTCTTACCCCTTTCTTTTTGGTTACTGACTGCCAACAATTTATGTTTGTAAAAGGAAAAGAATTAACTGTGTTGATTAAGAGGCAGGCTCCCTGGAAATGTTCTCTCTTAACCCTTTGGTGCCCTCTTAGTGAAAGATGCTGGGGCTTTCTGGGTATGGACTTTGATGTCCCTGGGCTGGAGGTCCAGAATCCTCCAAAGGGAACTGAGGCAAGCTGGCCCCATGGCATTCCTGTGGGTGAGTGCAGTCTGTCTCTGCCCGAGGTACCTCCAGGTACCAGTGGAGGAAGGTGCGTGTGCATGTATGTTCACATATATACACAAACGAGCACTGTAAGTGCACTCAGCTGTTTTTCGACCTGCTGGTGATAAGGGAAAGCTCTCTTGATCAACCACCTTGAACCAGCTGTTACCTCTAGTTTGAGTAACTATAGCTCAGGTTAGCCCTGTGCTAACCGGTCAGGATCAGCATCCTGACAGTGCCCAGGGTGGGGGTGGTGGTAGTAGTGGTAGGAGGCGTCACAGGAGTCACAGAGATTTCCTCTCCACCTGAGTTTCCCCTCTGTTCTCCACATCTTTCCCTTTAGGAAGTGATTGGGCTGCAAGATTCCATTAAAAATAGGCCGTGTCATCACAGAGGCTGAAGGTTTGAGTAAAGGAAAACTCTGAGCTGGAACTGAAGGGTCTGATGGGAGAGTCGTGCTGGGAGGGGAAAGAGAAGAAAAATCTGCTGAAAGTGGATGTTCTGAGTGTTTTGCCTATGTACCAACTGTCTAGGATTTGTGGTCCTGAGCCCATGCTTGGCCTCCCTCCCACAAGCTGACAGACTCAGGTTCTTCTTTGGTTTGCCAATATATCCTTCAAGTCCCAGTGCTGCTTCCTCCATGCAGTCCTCCTTATCCCACACACTTCATTGAACCGTGGTTCTGAGAACATTGCCTACATGGTGTAACCCTTAGATCTACAGTCTGTCTTCCACACCGGCCCCTGCGCTGCTTGAGAATGAAGGTACCATCATCCCAAATGCCCAATGCCTAGTTTAATAGTTGGAACATAGCTTGGCTTAGCCATGGCTCACTGAGTTAAACCGAGTTAAACCTCAGTTACTGAAAGCAAGAAATTCAAAAGTGCCTCATATACCTCCTCACACTGCCACTCACCAAGGACCCAGAGATATCTACACGTGTATTTGAACACTCAATTTTCTATGAGCCACCCAAGGCAAGAATTCTGCCAGAGAACTTCATAGGACCTAGTGCAGGCTAGGACAAATGGTAAATGTTCAGCAAATCTCAAATAGACAAGAACAACTCCGACAGGTGATGAATTTCCACAGACAAACCAGGAGAATGCTAACGGTGGCCGGTGCGTGTTAGGTGCTGGAGTATAGAAAAAAAGGAAGTGTCATTAGAACAAGGTGGGGGAGGGAGAAAAGCAGCAGCCACTGAGCACCTACTGTGCGCCATCACTGCCCTGCATAGACATTCACTTGCTGCACTTTGTCGTCTCTTTATCCTGGCACAGAAAGCTATTTACCTCCTTTACATCATCATTTAGGATATTAATGGAAGTTAAGTGACTTGTGGAGAGTCAGTCATGTGGCTTATATTAAGGCAGTTCCAAGCCAGGTATTTCTGACCCTGAAACCTGTATTTCGCCAGTGGTTGAGGATACTGGGTTTGAAGCAGAGGTCTGGAAGGTGAGAGGGACTCATTTTTGGAGAGGTGACCCAGAGTCCAGGTCACAGGACTGAAGGCTTCCAGGGAGGATGGGTTGGCTCTCTCTTTCTAGGAGCTTCCATAAACTGTCTGGCCAGGGAGCCAGAGGAACTCCACCATGGCAGAGACAGTGCTCTGTGCAGAAAACAACAGAAGCCCACAGCAACCAGGATGGTCTCTTCGACACAGCCCTGCAGCTCAGTCTTCAAGGGCTAGAACTTTCCAAAGTGATGGGATTTTCAAACAGCCAATACATTGATTTCTTCAAAGAAGCTGTGACATGGGTCCCACTGTGATCCACAAATACAGTTCAGGGTAGAAGCCCAGAAATATTAGATGACCTTCCCAAGGGTACGTGGCTGGCTGGTAATCAACCTGGGTTTGAACCTAGGAGCCTAGCTCCTAAGTGGGTGCTCATGCCATTGCACAGGGAGAGACAGTGTGGTAGCAGAAGTTCATGCAGAGGTGGATGGAGTCAGACTAGGCTGGTGTTTGGGAGTGTAATTCAGATCTGATTGAGGATGTAAGCAGTCAATTGAAAGAAAATACTTAATCCCCACCACATACCCCCCAACACACATACCACACCCCCCCCACACACACACACACCACACCACACATGCGTAAATGAACGTTCCCCTGTTGACTGCCTCGTCCCAAATAACCAACTCAAAGGCTGAATATAAATTATAAATGATTGGCCAATAGCTCAGGCTTATTATTAACTAACTCTTACACTTAACTGATGGCATACATCTTTAATTCCAGCACTCAGGAGGCAGAGGCAGGCAGAACACTGTGAGTTTGAAGCCAGCCTGGTCTATAGAGTGAGTTCCAGGACAGGCTCCAAAGCTACACAGAGAAACTCTGTTTCAAACCTTCACTCAAAAAAATTAACCTCTATGTATTTACACATTGTCACGTGGCTTGTGGCTTTACCTGTCCTCTAGCATCTTGCTTCTTGGGCAGTTTGCTGGCCCTTCTTCATTTGAGTCCTCAGTTTGATTGTCCTACTTTATTCTGCCTTGCTATAAGCAAATCAGCTTTATTATCAACCAATAAGAGTAATACACACTCAGAGTACAGAAAGATTATCCCACATACATGCATACACACACACATGCATACACACACATACATATGCATGCACATACATGCGTACACACACATGCATATACACACATACATATGCATACACACATGCATACACACATACATATGCATACACACATATGCAGACACACACACATACATACACATGCATACACACACATGCAGACACACACAAATACATATACATGCATACACACATGCAGACACACACACATGCATGCACACACATACATATGCATACACACATGCATACACACATACATATGCATACACACATATGCAGACACACACATACATACACATGCATACACACACATGCAGGCACACACAAACACACACACATGCATACACATACACATATGCATACACACATACATATGCATACACACACATGCAGACACACACATACACACACATGCAGACACACACATACACACACATGCAGACACACACAAACACACACATGCATACACATACACATATGCATACACACACATACACACACACGCATACACACACATACACACACTTGATGACTTTGGAAATCATTTAAGGCTGGAGAACACTTGAAGCAAGGTGACAGAGAGTAAGGTCCCTCTGTGTACATAAATATCTTAATTGCAGAGGTTTACCACCCCATGTACCTTGTCCCAGTGTCTCCCAAAAGTGGCTCCTAGGCTTCTTCCAGACAGCTCACACCTGTTTCTTTCCCACATAGCACATAGGCCCGCAGACCCTGTCTGGCCTGGTGTTATTTTTGCTGCCTGCCTGCTGTCCTGTGGTCAGGGTGGTCCCTGTAGGGTGGTAGCCTCTGGCCTCCTGTCCTTCTCCATCCTTTGGAAGGGGGACCAGTCCTTTAAGTCAACTCTTCCCCCAGGGAAGAAGAAGCATGGGGCTTCTTCCCCCATGCATATCCTTTGGGTAGTCCTAGGGAGCCACTGTTGCGGCCAACACCTATCTCCTTCCAGAAAGTTTAGGGACACTTGAGTACAGCTATCACACATTGTACCAGTCTCCTAAGTTGATTTTTGTTTTGTGTTCTTTTTACAATTTTTTTGGAGGAGGGTCAAGTTTTGTTTTTTAATGTTAAGAGATATTTCAAAGCTATGTCCCAGAAATACTTCCTGCCTATCTTTCAAACTTTGGAGATCTGTGTGATGATATATTTTATGTTTAATAAAAGTGGCCTGGAATATCAGAGGACAGAGCCATCTCCAAGTCCCAGCACTTGGGAGGCTGAGGCAGGAGAATCTCTGTGAGTTTGAGGCCAGTCTGTCTACAAAGTTAGTTTCAGGACAACCAGGACTGTTACACAGAAAACTCTGCTTCAAAAAACAAACAAACAAAAAAGGCTGGAGGGATGGCTCTGTCCTCTGATAGTTTAGGTTGCTTTTATTAAATATAAAATATATTACCATAGATATGTTTCCAAGGAACCCCCTACATCTTCTCTCATGGTTACAATAGAGTATCTTCCAGCTCCCACCCAACCTCAGGCATGACATCATCTCAAGACAGTCAGGTGTTTAACCGATCTTGTATATTGGTTCAACACCCTATGGTGACTGAACCTCCTCAACCTACAGGACTGTCCCCAGCCTCAACCCTGAATGGCAGGCAAATCTGGACTACTAGACCCATTTCCCAGGTAAGCAAGATGAGGCTTGGCATCGTTCACAGTCATGTGGTCGGTGAGTCACTTGGCTTCAGTGTTAGATTTCTAGGGAGTAGGATCAGAAGGGAAGCAGGGATCAGGAAGGGGCATGATCCAGATGGATGCAGCCCAGTATAGGAAGCATTGAAGGGATGACTGATCACAGTTCCCCTGCACACCGAAAGCCCCACCCTGAGTCACATGCTTTTCCCTGCCTGGCATCCTGGCATCTTCCCTGCTGAGCAGGGTTGACTCACCTCTCCAGGGTGCTCTCTGCCAGGCCCTTGGCTTTTCCTAAGATTTGATGCAAGGCCCATTTTTCAGGTAGACAGTGTCTGTGGATCCTTCTGGAGTCTGGCCCATGTCTAAACAAGACAAGGTATTTGAGAATTACTCACACCACCAGGAACAGCACTTTACCTCTCAGCAGAGATACAAAACCCTGCAGCTGGAGGTGAGGGGCAATAGTGATGCCCGCTTACACAACAATAGTAACAATTACAGCTGGAATTTTTGTAGCACCCACTTCCAAAGAGCTTCCAGCATGTTGAAGTTTATTAGATTATTTGACCTCGTAAAAGTCCCACAAATGGGTGGTGATGGTTATGATTACCATTTTATAGATTTGAAAATCAAGACCTAGAAAAATGTAAGTGATTTGCTGAAGGCCTTTTAACAATGAATGGGGAAGTGGGTCTTAGTCTGCCCTGGCTCTTGAGGTCTGTGGGTGTTTCGAACGTAGGCCTCCCTCTGGGGTGTATGCATTCCTGTGAGCTAAGGTGTGGACAGAGGAGGTGTCTGGCAGCAGGCTCAGAGAATATTCAAGCACAAGGTCACTCAGAGACAGTGAGTCAGGCATCTTTATTTTGAGGTCAGTTTCCTCTTTCACTTCCCCAAACAATTACTGGGGAGTGAGCTCACTTGTTACCCATTATAAGATCACCAGCTCAGAGTTTTTGCACAGTGGCAGGTTGTAGTAAGAGCCATATTGGAAAGCGGTCAGCATTCCTGTCCTGGGATGATGACCTCTGGTCCACCAATCCCCCAACAAGGGTGTGGCCCTTGCCAGCCTGCTGTTGGTAGGACCTCTTCCTGGTGCCCTGACCCAGTTCTTTCCTCACTGCCTCCTTGAGCTCTTCTCCATTTCTCAGCAGAATCCCAGGAGCCTCAGTTAAAGACTCAGGGTCTCACCCAGCCAGGATCTGAACATTTTTCCCATCTTTAGCTCCACCCTCACCTTCTCATGAAATCTTCACCCAGCCTGGAAGACTGGCCCAGGCATGCCTTCTGTTTTCCCAACTCCACAACTTATTGCTCTAGCATCTCTTGACCAGAAGAGCCACTCCCAAGCTCTCTACAAACTCAGTTTTGTCTCATCTTTTAAAGCTATGGCAACTGTCCCTCCTGAAGCCTTCCTGGGTTCTACCACCAGGAAACATTCCCCTTCTTAGGATGCTGCAGAGCATCTGGTACACAGGCCTCTACATACACGGGTCTCTTGTCATGTAGCAAGAGCATAATGTGCCAGATATCTGCAGAGCTATAAGGGTCACAAAATTTTACATTGTTTATGTGCCTGTGCTGGTACCGGTGAGTGTGTGTGTGTGTGTATGTGTGTGTGTGTGTGTGTGTGTGCGTGTGCGTGTGCGTGTGCGTGTGCGTGTGTGTGTGTGTGTGTGTGTGTGTATGTGTGTGTGTGTGTGCGCGCGCGTGTGTTTATGTGAGATTGGGGTGAAAGGTTGAATGCCAGTACACCAGAAAGGAATTGGTCACTTCCTAGATTTAAAGTGTGTCAATGTTTCCTTTGAGTAACACTTTCATGTTCCCCTCAGCAAAGCAATGAAAGGCAGGAATCATTGCTTCCGTTTCGAGGTGAGAATCACAGAGGACAGGCAGAGAGGGAGCTGTGGGCAGGTTGGCTGAGTGTTACTCATGGAGAAACTGCTGCCAGCCACGGGGCCAACTGTTCCCAAGGAATACATTAAAGCTTGGGTGGCCTTTCAAAGAGGTACCCTCTAAAGGCAACAGGATTGCAGCTCCCTGGGCAGGGTGGTTGCCTTCTACAAGGGCAGCTCCTGGAAGAGATGGCACCCACACTATACTGCAGGTCAGAGGACTGCCTGTCTTCTAAGCGTAGCTTTGCCCCCAAGTAAGCATGTTGTGTGGCCTGCCTGGACTCTAAAGCCCACAGGATTTTGTCTGAGGCTTTTAACATAGCTTAGAGGTCATGGTTCTCACCATGGACCAACAAGCATCCTTGGGTATGAATGGAAAAAATCCCACTCCAGAATATCCCTGCAAAGGATCCCTAGTTCTGGAAACTCTCAGACAGATCTGGCCTAGAATAAGAACAGTGAGAAGCTGGGTCTAGAGTCTTCACCACCGGTGTTTATTATTGTCTGCTTCCTGTTACACTTTGAAAACTAAAAATATTGAAATCAATCAATCAATCAAACAAACAAACAGGTAAACGTCCAAGATCCCCAAGGAGTCCATTCCAGCTCAGCAATAGACCTGGAGCCTGAAAACATGGTTAAAGGTCCTCTCTGCTACAGACTGAGAAAGCATCTTAGCCAGAGCTTTCTTCAGGAAATAAAGTTGAGCGAGCCAGGTGTCCTGGAGAATTTGCTTCAGCACAAAAAATAGTGTAGGGGAACTACCAAGAAGCTACTCTTAGCCAGTCTGTATTCACCCACAACTAGTCAGTCACATTCGTAATGTGGAATCTGTGACTGTGGGTAAGGACTAATTCCATGTCTTCATTTATGAATGAGAGATCTCCAATCTCGGCTTCTCCTGGAAGCAGGAGAATCTGATGCCGCCTTTTATGAGGAGGTGAGTGGGCTGTGGGCCTGCCCAGGGCCTCATAGCTGCCACAACTAGAGCCATTCTCCTTGTATTCACTTAAGGCTCCATGGGTTTCACTTAGATCTAGTATTTCTGAGCCCCCTCACCAAATGAAGCTCAAGAAACATGGAGCTACACTTAAAAATAGTTCCCTCATACCACTCTGGGATTATGTGAGTGGCAGAGATGGATGACAAGAAGGTGCATAATAAACTCTGTGTACCTCACTAACATAGGTCAGTTCCTGGTCACACCTGTGTTTGGAACAGATGGCCAGCTGCCTCAAGTCCTTTGGAAACTTCCACAGGGCTAGATCAGAGGTGGCCCCAAAGCCCTGGCAATTATAGGCTTTCAACCTCTGCCACTGACGAGCCTCCTCCCTTCAGGCATCTTGGTATCACTGAGTCTCAGCTGGAAAGTCACCCGCAGTGAGTCTTCCTGCACTTGTGTTTCGTTGGACTCTCCCAACATGATTCAGCTGAAAGATTCTGACAGCACTGCACGAGTCACTGGCAGCCTGGGCACTCTTGGTGTGTACCCAGGTGTGGCACAGGGTCTACATCAGTTCCTCTCTGCTACCCTTATGTCTTCTGCCCCTTCCTATCCCATGTCTACGGCAGGAGCGCTCAGCCTGGTCTGCACACAGAATTGCCTGGGGAAGGTTGAAACATTACAGATGCCCAAAGATCCGGATGTTTTGGTTTGGGATGGAGCTCAGGCAAGCTCTGTGGTGATTCCACCAGCTGGCCAAGATTGAGAAGTACCAGGAGGAGGAAGCCTCTTGTGAGGCTCAGCCATCTAATAGCTGGGGTTCAGATATATCAGCTAGGTTTGGAGAAGTGTGGGGCACACACATCATGTAGGAGTAGAGGAAGAAATGAGGAGGGGGTGACTGAGAGAGTCAAAGAGGCCAGTCAGTCCTGTTGGGCATCCTGGTGACAAAAGGGGAGGAGAGACATGCCAGCACACATTGAGGCTCCTGGATTATTCCAGAGCCTCAGCTGTTGCTGTCAAGATGACTCCACATATTGTCACTGGACGTACCAGCATTGGGACCCACTCTAGAGGCTGTGGGCTGCTTGGCTTCCAAGAATGTGATACTTTGATAAGACACAACACCCACTCTCAATAATGGCTGTTCACAAGCATGTGTGAGGGTCCTCAGGGAAGCTCCCAGTCACACAGATCAATACAAGATCCAATCATGAAACTGGAGTTGGGAATGGCAGCAAGGTGAGGTCTTTTCTGAAGTTGGCTTCGGGTTGGCATGGCCCTAGCAAACATCTTTCCTCTGTACATTCACCAGGCCAGCAACTTCTTCACCCACACTAACCCTGCTCATCTGGCGCTAGTGTGGATGCTGGTTTTGCTTCCTATGTGAACCTCTCTCTTTTTTTTTAAATCACACTGCCTCTTAAATTAGGAAACTTTCATTGTTAGCAAGAGCTGGGGTCTGCTCCTTGCATGGATAATATCATTAAACAATGGAAAATAAACAAACTGGAAACATTTTAAGACGTTTTCAAACCCTTTGTATCCCATAGGGTGTCTGGGGCCTGGGGCAGGACAGGGTTCTACCGGCCTGGGTTTATACTGTGTTGATAACTTAACCCCTGCAGCTGTGAGAGGCCAAACCCTGACAGCGGGGGGTTGTTTTCACTAAACTTCCCAGGATCGCAAACTTGATTTGGGAGGCATTTGCGCTGATTTGTGCTGAGGTCTCTAGTGACTTCAGCAAGCTTCCTCTTTGGGCAAAGTGCATGCTGGGAATGGGCCAGTGGCTCTGGTGGCTGACAGCTGTTGTAAACCATTGCTGTCTTCTATGGGGCTGAGGGAGGGGAAGGGCTGGGGAATGAATGGGTGGTGTGTGAGAACATCTCTTTCCACCGTCCTCAAATGTGAATCTAATGAAATGATAATGAGGTGGTGGCCTTTAAGCTCCATTGAGTGTCTTGCACATTGTAATCTTACCCAGAACGGGGCTAGTTTTTAAAATGATTAAAACTATTGATTCCTAGGCCTGTGTGGTTTGAATCAAAATTCATTAGGGGCCTAGAGGTGAGGAATAAACATTTCTTCTAGTTTCTACAGGAAACAGATCCAGTCTTGTAGAAGGCTCTGGCTGGGGCTGGTCCCTCTGACCACAGTGGCGGTGACACCAATAGGACCCAGTAGAGCAGGAAGTCATAAAGAGCCTGCCCATGAGTAGCAGTCCACTTGGCCAGGGCTTCTCCCTCACATGGGAGGAGGGAGGTTCTCTCTGATTATTCTCCAATCTGTTCCTGTGTAGCTGGTGTTAGCAAAGTGACTTCACACAGAAGCAGAAAGTCTCCCAAGTTTCAGACCAAAGAACAGCGGAATGACAGTCTTAGTCTGGATCAGCTGGTGTGGCCTGACCTTGGCCTCCTGTGAATTGTCTTTCTCCAGGCAGGAGAGGGTCCTTCCGTTAATTCTGTCACCATTCACTGGCTCCCAAGAGTGTAAGACGCTCATTTGAAGATGTGGTCCAGGTTTCCTGAGGCTGGGACAGACTGTCATCTTAAGAGCAACCTGATCAAATACCAAAGGAGGCCCTTAAAGAAGAGAAAATATCACAAGCAGAAGGCTAGCCCCCTCTCCAAAGCAGAGGTGTCTTGTTTTAAACACAGCTCAATCCTTGCCTTAGGAGGCTAAAGCAATATAACATTTGGTCTGGCTTTTCCCAGGTCCATGTGTGGCCACATCTTTTTTTTCCCCCCCTAATTTCACATGCATTGCTGTTTTGCCTGCATGTATGACTGTGTGAAGGTGTCAGAAGCCCCGGAACTGGAGTTACATTACAGACAGTTGTTTGTTGTGCTGTGGGTGCCGAGAACTGAACCCATGTCCTCCGGAAGATCAGTCAGTGCTCTCAGCCTCCAGCCCCCCTGAAGTCCCATCTTACTGCTCACTGGTCAGTCTCCCAATCCTGAGCTCTCTTAAGAGATCTCCCCCTAACCACTCACTGGGGCCTTCTGTCTACCTCTAGGTGGAGTCAAGGAATGTTCTTTAACTACAGTGGACTCAGAGGCTCAAGGAGGCCTGAGGGATGCTAATGCCACACGGA
Source organism: Phyllotis vaccarum (assembly GCA_033318265.1). NCBI lineage: Eukaryota > Metazoa > Chordata > Mammalia > Rodentia > Cricetidae > Phyllotis > Phyllotis vaccarum. Next base: position 187,412,817 of record JARWLC010000002.1, read on the forward strand.
GCGAAGCAGTCTGACCAAGTCCCCTGTCCTAAGCCTTCACTTTATAGTCATCTTGGGTGGCCATGGCAATAGCTTTACTCAGATTACAGAAACCAAGCCCACTATCAAGGTCACACACACACACAGTCTCATAGCTACAAGGGGAATGTTGATTACCTCTACTTTTTCCTGCTTATTCTTTATAAGGATGAGACCTTCTCCCACACCTGTACCAAGAAAATGGGCATAAGGCCTCTCAAGCACAGTTGGTATTCTAGGGATCCCCTGTGAACATTTATTATCATCCCAGACTTTTCTGGGTGCCCTCACTAGTTTGTGAGATTCTTGAAGGAAAGGTTTTAGTTTTACAGTTTTTCATTCTCATCACCTAACACAGCGCCTGTCACATCACGTACCTGGGTAAGTGGTTGTGGATGAAGGAAAAATTGTCCGTGGGGGCTGTCATTTGATTCCTGGAGCAACTGTGTAAGTCAACAGCACAGGAATATGAGCTCTGACTTCCTGAAAAGAAAAAAAAAAAAAAAGAAAAGAAAGAAAGAAATGTCTCTTCTAGGAGGGTAGGGCCTTACTTTAAGGTCACCTGGCCTCTGGAACTGGCGCCAGGACTATGGTGCAGTCTGGAAGCTCTGAGATTCTCAGAAGGCATGGTTCTCTTTGCAGCTGCTTGACGTGCCTCCTACACAGGTGCTTCCACGCAGTTCATTCCAAGGTCCCTTTCACCCCTCCAGTGCCCTAGCCCAAGCCCAGGCTTTGAAGGAGTTGGCCCTAGCAAATGAACTACAATTACGTAGTAATAATGATTCAATTTTCTCATTTTTATTAATAAAAGACATATGCGACATGCCACTCAGAGCTTTGCATTGAGAGAGAATGGATTTCTCCCCCCAGGTTAACAGAATTCCACCCAAGATGGATCTCTAAGGAACTACCTTCACAGACCGGGGCTGTGGCTTAGGCTTTGCTCTCCAAGGCCCTGTCCTCAACCTCTGATATTAGAGCAATCTGGTCATTTGCTTTCTGTCCCCACTGGACTCAGCTGCCCCTGACTCTGGAGAAAGCATGGCAGCAATGTGTCAGTTTCTCAGAACTGCGAGGGTGATAGATTCCAAGGCCTGTCAGGGGAATGGTTAAACCTTCCCCTGTAGGCCTGCCAGTGAGGTTTTAATACCTCCTTTCCCTCTGTCTGGGCACTGCCTTCCACCACTGGCCCCTCTGCATATGCCTCGGGGCTCATGTGTGAGGGTACCCAGGAGACAGACCAAGTGTCATGGCTGAAAGCAGGAGACCTGCCAGCTCAGATCCGGATGTGGCTGCTGGGCCTTGGCAGAGCCTCTATGCACCTTCTCTGTAGGCCTGCCTTCTGGTTCATGGCAGCGAGGCCTTCCTCACAGACCTTGAGGAAGGAGAAAAATGGAGTCTGTCTGCTTTTCTCTCTCCCTGCTTGAGCCCCCACTGTGTGCCAGGCAGAGTCAGGCGCACCGCACCCTCTGTCCTCTGGGTACCTTCCTCCACCATTGCTCCACTCTTACTGTCCTCCAGAAGGTGACTGTCAAATGGGCCGAGAAACGAGATGGGGAAATAAGAGATAGGAATGCCAGCTTAGGTTGGGAAAGGAGGCGGGGATGACCTCCATGTAAGAAGATACATACACAGAAAGACAGGCTCTGTCTGAATGGTCTAAGGAGCCCAAAGGACACTTCCTCCTTTTTGCTAAAAACAAAACCAAGCCTCTCCCTCACCTTTGAACCCCTTTGGCATTCTGCTGCTTTTTAACTTCAAGAGTCATCCCTGAACACACAGCCCCTCCCCCTCCCCAGGATTGCTGCCTGAGTCAAGTTCCTTTAGTCCACAGAAGAAATCACTCTTCTGTGATGCCAGGCCAAGAGTCTGGGGCTGGAGGGGACTCCAGAGGGCACCCCGCCAAGAGCATTTGCCTGCCTGGCCTTCAGAATGGCAGTTCTTCCCACGGAGGAAGGCACCTCAGCTCCTGCTAGGAAGCCCACCACATAGTATGCACTCGGTAACTGGAAGAGCACACCATCTCGATACTTTCTTTTCCAAGATGGCCTTTGACTCTCCTGGAATGTGAGATTGAGAAGCAACTCCAGTCTGCTGAAGGCTTGTGACAGCCTCTGTACGGGCAGGCCCAGCTATCTCTTCAGTGATGGCTACAGGGCTTCAGCTGACAGGCTATGCCTTAGTCCTAACAGTGCTTGCTCCCATTTCCCATTAACTTCCTTCTCCCATCCTGCTTGCCAGGGGCCTAGGTGGTCTCCTGACTAAGCTTTAAAAGGACACTTCTGGGCCTTACTGGTGTTATTACTGGTTCTCTGGAGCATCCTTTTCATTGGCCTCAATGCTGTCTCCTTCCTCTCTGCTCATCTAACTCTTCATACCTCCCCCTTGTTCCTTCAAGGGGATACTCCTCCATGGTTTTCTTCAGATAACTTGGCTTTCTCTGCACATCTCACCCAAACTTCACTCCTGGCATCTGGCTCTCAGTTCAACTATCTCCTCCTTGAGGTCCCAGAAGCAACTCATCCTTGACCAAAGACAACCCTTCCACAAACTAGTTAATTCTCATCTTTGATTTTCAGCCAGAGCTGATGATTTGGGCCTTACTGCTTCGCCTTGGGTTCCCACATCAGCCCCTGGTATACGGTGGCCACGGTGGCCACTCAGGAGTCACTTACAGGAGCATCACCCTCCCATGAGGACCCTTCCCTCTTTCCTTTTGGGGCTGCTCTCACCCAGAGCTGCACCCACATTTCTGTTTTAGTGGACTACAAAAAGAATTGGTGAGACTTCTTTACGCTGCAGGGAAACCCTTGGACCAAATTGGGGGGAGGGGAAAAGGCCTTTGTATCCTAAATCTTCATGCACTGAGCTGCATTTGCATATGTTAATATGGAAAACTGTAAGTATGTAATGAGAAGCAGTGGGCCATGTGGGTGAGTGGAATTCCTTAGAGTATTTTTTTCAGATGTCTTAATTCACTCTCTTTGTTGTGTTTCGACAGATCCAGGTGTTTGGATGGAGTTGATCTTGGTACTCACTCCTGTCTCCCCAAATCCTGCGGAGATCTATGGTTTCAGAGATAGATCCATGTCCAGGAGGTGACCACATCCTCCCTCTCCCATCACACGCCTGTCTGAAACACCATCAGTAAGATGACATGGGGGAGGTTACCCCAAACCAGAAAGCTCAGAGGTTGGGAGGGGATGTGCCTGAGGGGGTGGGAAGGAGAGGGCAAAATTCCAGAGACAAGAATCCTCTATGGAGACAGCCCGCTGGGCTTTTAGCCCTCCATCTGGGTTCCACTAAAAACACATTTTGCGTGTTTCTGTTGTTCTGAAGTCTGGGTTTATTTCAGGGGGGGAAATTATAAAGAAACATCTCTCCCCTCATTGCAACAGCAGTTTGTGCTTGGTAGGTTTTCATCTGGTCTGCCCCTCCTAGAGGTGAAAGAGGGGGCTGGCGTGGATCCCAAGAGGCTCTGATACTGACAGAATCCCAGGCCAGCGGGTCTGACCGAGGCCCAGAAGGGATTCTTAGTGGTTTAAGAACAGGGGGAAGGGCCTGGGAAACTGAGGTCAAGGAGAGACAGGTGGAGGCAGTTCCACCTGGTAAACATCTACACAGAGAGCTGAGTGACAGCCTTCCCAGAACCACTGAGAGCCTTCGTTTGTCAGTGGGTGTTCAGCCAAGTGAGGCTGGGTTTGTGTCAGGTTAAGAAGCCAAGGCTATCAGATGCCTCTCTAAGGATTCAAGTTCCAATCTAGGCTGAGGAGCCATAACATCACCTGGAGGCCTCCGGCTTGAATTAGTCTGTACCACAGAGACAAGAGGAGGTCACAGGAACCTAGACACGAGGTCAGGAGTAGGTCAGCATGCAAAGCAACAATTACAAAACAGGTTGAATAGTTTTGCTGCAGAGGTCAGCTTAAGAGAAGATGGATGCTACCCAGGAAAGGAAGAGAGTGGCATCATTGTTGCTCCTGGGTAAGGAATCTAAAAATAGTTCCTTGCCTTTGGCTTGGTGGTATAAACTTTGACATTAACAGAGTTTCAGCATCAGAGCCTGAGAGATCATTAGCCATCTAGCCCAACGTCCACATTAACCAGCCCCTGCCATTTCAATTTTATATGTATGGGTGTGTAAGTGTTTTGCCTGCATGCATTTGTGCATCACATACTATGAAGGCCAGAGAGGGCGTTGGATCCACAGGACTAGAGTTATAGATGGCTGTGAGCCACCATGTGGGTGCTGGGAATTGAATTCAGGACCTCTGGAAAAACAGTCAGCACTCTTAACCACTGAGCCATCCCTCTGGCCCCTCAAAGCCCTTACTTAATAAGTGAGGATAAGGCTCAGAGACGGAAGCTACTTGTTCAGGCCACAAAGCCAGTCAGTAGGTGGGCTAGTCCTGCATCAGACCTCCATTAGTTAGGTGTGGGCCCACTTGGTGAAAGTGCCTGAATGGTCAGATCTGCATGAAGGGGCTTGAGAGTTCCAGTAGACACGCCACTCGGGGACTCCTGTATGCTCCGTGTGAACACTGGCTCTCAGATCCTGCCGGCCGAGACCGTCATCGGTTCTCCCCACTGAGAGCAACCTGGTTTTTGAACTCAGGCTTAGAGCATCATGGTAGGTGGGCCTATCTTTGTATGTGGTTGGTGCCAGACACAAAGAGAGAACCGAGGCCCTAGACTCTGGCCTGTATTAGCCGGGGTGATTTTTGCAGAGTCCTCTCTGCCTCTGAGAAAGGGCTCTGCAATGACGCAAGTGGTCCTGCTTAGAAGATCGCGACTGCCCCCTGGTGGCCATGTCTGACATCTCCAACACCAGCTCCACCCCCTGCAGCCAGTGCCTCGGTCCAGCCACGCATCAAATATGTATTGCGGCCCCCTGCTGTGCACAGGGGAGGTGAGGAGTGGAGATTCCCTCTTGTTAAGTGGATGAACACCCTGTAGTCAAGAATAGGCCAACAGGGGACTGTAGAATATTAATATGTAAAGCAACAATTACAAAACAGATTGATAACTGCTATGGCAGAGGTTAGCCCAGAGTATAATAGAAACTAAAAGAAAAGGAAAGAGCAAGGTTGCACCCCAGCTTCTAGATAATGTATTTAAAAATTCCTTGATTGTGGTGTAAACGTTATAGTCCCAGCTACCCTGGAAGTCGTGGTAGGAGGAATCAGCTAATCTGGGCAGTATAAACCTCATCAAAAAAATTCCAACACACCTTCAATATCAGCACTTGGGAGGAGGAGGCAGGAGGATCTCTGTGAGTTTGAGGCCAGCCTGGTCTACAAAATGAGTTCCAGGACAGCTAGGGCTACACAGAGAAATCCTGTTTCAAAAAACAAAAACAAAAACAAAAACAAAAAAACAAAAACAAAAAAACAAGAAAAAGCAAATCTTTAAGAGGTATGGGTTGGTAGGCTTTATGCAGTTAATCAAGATTGAACAGTCCTTGTCTAAGGTTTGCAAAAACATTGTATTTACAGTTCTTAGCTTGGCTTTTTAAAATCCCAGGAGGTGTCTGCAATTGTCCCCATCTCAGAGATGAGCAGCCAGAGGGTCTGGGAACCTGAAGGACTTGTTCTGAGGTACAATTTGATAACAGGCTCCCATCTAATGACTGCAGATCCCAGGTGGACACACTAGGTAAGGTTATAGGTACGAGTCATTTCTGCCACAAAATTGTTGGCGATTGGGGAACTGGACAATATTGTGACTCTCTGCCACCTTCCAGGGAGCAGTGTTCTTTTCGGAATTTATACAGTGATGCTGGGCAAGCCTGACACAGGCAGATCCAAGTTGAGGATCCTTGGCTTGGTAGCTATGACACAGTCTCATCACAGCCTGAAGTGACAGGCATGGAGTGTCTGTTTCTCCCCTGCTACCGCCTGGTACATGGGTAGACCAGAGGCTGGAGCACAGGGAAACACTGGAAACCTGAGCAAAAGTAAAGAGTTTGGGGGCTTGGGAGGTACTGGCCTCACCTTCCATTTCGTCTGCACTGTCACATTAGAGGTCCCCTTCTTAGAGAGAATGAGAAACCTGGCATAGCTGAGTGGTGATGGCCACTCTAGCAGGCTGATCTCTGGGTTCAGGACCAGCCTGGTCTAGAGCCAGTTCCGTACAGCCAAGGTTACATAGAAAAACCCTGGTTGTTTTGTTTTTGTTTTTGTTTTTGTTTTTGTTTTGTTTTTTTTTTGAGGGGGGTGTCTAGTAGAGTTATTTAGAAACAGGCAAATGTAAATGACTCACAGCAGAGCACAAGCCCTGGAAATCACCTGCCCCTGCCAGCTTCACAGATACGAAGAGAGATGGGGACCATTTAGGATTCTTCAACTCCTTCTATTCCAGAATTAGTTCCAATGGAGCCAGGCAGATTCCCCGGTTCCTCCTCAGATTGCCACAGGGATCCTGCTTCTGTTTCCAGACAGTCAGTCCGGTCTCCATCTTCTTCATAGTCTCCAACAGCAGGGTAGCCTCAGGATGCTAGCTATTCAGACTACCATGTCACTAGGGGTTCCTGGGGGCAGGCTGGGCCCCACAGACATCTTTGTTGCTGGGGCTGGAGTATTAATGGATGGCTGTGTACAGGGCTAGGTAGCAGGACAGTCAGGTGAGAGGAAGCACTGATATTTTGCCTGATTTTAATTCTCCTGGGGTTTTAGGACTAATCATTCTCTAGTAAATTCACACTAGAAATCCAAGGCAGGGGTATGTCCAAGGGCAGAACTTCACACAGGAGGTCTTTTAGAGCAAAGACACGGGCATGAGGCAGGGCAGGTAGGATCCACCAGGCTTTCATTCACAATCTGCACAGCCCAGTGCTAATACCACTTATTCAGACTTACTCCTGTCTCATCTTCTGTGAAGATAACCCTCTGAGGTTCAGAAACAGCACAAGGTTACAAAGCCAGGGAGCAATAGCACCCACAGAAGGATTTTCTAATGCAGCATGGTTTTGTTACAAGGGTGTCTTTTGACTTTGCTGACTCTGGATATGATGTGGAGTCTCCCTTGAAAGGGTGAAATATTCAGGAAGCCAAAATCCAAAGGAGAGAAAGCAGACATTTTGATGTAAGCAGGTTGGGGTCACTTAACAGGGCCTGGTTTCCGGCTAGCTCTGCTCATCCCAGGACACACTCCCTACCTCACATTCAGCTCTGCCAGTGATCTCTGGGACTGCATTTTCAAGGACTTCATCATTCCCAGCATGCCAATGGCTCTCCTTCATTTTTCCTGTTAAGCAGATTCAAAGAATGAACTAAGAGTCTTGGCCGCCATTAATTTCACAGCTTACATTATTTTGCAATTCTCCCCCCCTTTTTTTTTCTTTGCTTGAGTCATTTTAAAAAGCCGTTATGATTCCTTTAATCCCCGTTGGTAAAGCAATTTCATTCTCTTAGCTTTTAACCTCCTCTCCCCTGAACACCCCCTCCTCTGGAAGGCTTTAAATAATGCAGCAAATTCTTGTTCCATTCTCTTTCTCTTTCCAGATGGATTCTTCTCCCCAGAACATCCCTGGGAATCATTTCTGTCAGACGCTTCCCTGGGTGCCCCTTGGTCTTCACACCGATCTACCCCCTTCCGGCCCCCACCCCACCCTCTGCAATTGCAATCTGCTATTTTAATTACTGCTTCTCTGTCACACTTGAGGGTCCCCTCCTGTCAGTCTTCTCTGTCACTTAGATGCCAACCCTCTCTTCCAGTGCTGAGAATTCATTAAGACACCCAGATTCCTGCACATCTGCTCCTTCCATGCTGAATCATCCTAGTCTGTGTAGGATGCTTGCTCAGATGCTGACTGGAGCAGAGGACCAGGTCTGTCCACATGCAGACTGATGCACTGCTGTAGAGTTAAGGGTCCTTGGGTCCATCTGACCCCTGCAGCCCTGTGGCAGAGTCTCTCTGAGATTAAACTACAGCCCTGGGGTAGCTGGCTGCATAATAGATTCCCAGGCCAGCTGATGGGGTCCCTGGGACTGTCTTTGATTTTACACATTATTTTTTGCAGTCTGGGCCTGACCACTTGCCATCTGGGTCACCTGTAGTTGTTTCTCGGTGTCTGCTGGACCTGTGGGTTCAAAGCTGGGAGTTAGTCTAGCAGGATGCTAAGGGGAAGTCAGTTTGACTTGGAAGTCAATGAGGTGGCAGCTCCCTGACACGCTCTTGGCAGAAAGAAGGTTGAGGAATGACGTAGAGGAATGACTTGAAAGTTGTCACCCATCCTGTTTGGGCTAACAAACCTGTCCCTGCTTTGTCCTTCAGATGGGTATGTAGGTCAATACCGGACAAGGTCATCCGCTGGGAGAAGCTTAATCAGAAACATGGAATTCTTGAAAGTCTCTAGGAAAGAGTGACCCACTTACAGCTGGCTGCCTCTCACCCAAGCAGGTCACATCATCCTTCAGATAAGAGCTGTCACAGGACAATGTGCTCGAAGGCCTATGGGGACAATTCTGGTATTATCAGACAGATAAGGAGACTCAGAGGGAGGGGGCTTGGGGAGGGAGATAGTATTCAGTTGCTCATTCATTTCTGCCTCATTCTAAAGAGATTTAAGGCAAGAGACACAGCTGGAAAACCGACAAAGGGAAAAGTACCCTGAGATTCTAAAGTAGAAGATAAGGTCCGGGATGGTCTCACGTGGGAGTGAGGCAGTAGACAGGAGAACAGCTTGTAAAATGAGGAGACTGGCCCCTGAGGAGGAAGAGGCAGAAGACACCTTCCAGGATGGAGACAGGGGCATCTGGAGATGAGAGGGGCAGATAGGGCTGCATGTTTCTCAGGGCTTTGCTGTGCAGCCTCAGTTGCTCCTGCATCAGGCACCATGTGATATTCTAAAAAGCCTGGAATACCAAGTAGGATTTCAGGATCCGAAGCACAGGATTTTTTTTTTTTCAAAGCGGCTTCATTGAGCTCTGCAAATAATTCTGACCCTCATTGCCACATGTCACTTTCATAGACAAAGGACTTCTCTCAGTGTCTTTTACACCTCCATTAACAGGGTGAGGGCAGCAGCAATGTGAAGGAGCAGCTTGGAAAAGTCTGCCTATAAACCTCCTCCTGAAAGCCCAGGTTAAAAACCACGTTTTTGCCACGGGCAATCATGCCTTCTTAATCGTATGGAAAATGTGAGCACATGCCTGTTAGAAAAGCCTTTTCTTTTCTTTTTACTGCTCTGTAAAGAACCAGTTGAGTTCCCATCAGAGTTTGGGGGTGTCTCCCAGGCCTGCTTCCAACCAGTTTACTGTGCCCACGTCTCTGCTGGACAGACGTCACAATGTCCCCACTCCAGGAGAGCTCTGTGCTGCTGGTGGTAGGCTGAGTGAGGTCACAAGCTCGTGAAGTGACAGGAATCTCAGCTTGGGTGGGTACCAGGAAGGCAGGAAGAGGTTCCTTTGAAGAGGAGGGCAAAGATTAAAGTGGAAATGGAGGTGGGAGAGCTTGGCTGTGGGAGGCTCTGGGCTATATGGAAGGAGATGTGTGGGATGAAGCGGGAAGGTAAAGCTAGAGGAGAAAGATGATGCTGGGCCGGAGGAGGCCTTGATGTCTAGATGAGTGAGGAAGGCTGGTCAAGTGTCCTTCCACATTAAGGGAAAGTGGTGAAAAGTCAGAGTTCAGGGGTCAGGTAAAAGGCTTTGGTGTTGGGCCCAGTGTGAAAGGCAAAAGCTTGGACTGTGCATCTGGCCTAGAATTAAAAGGCAGAAGAAGAGAAATGGAAAAGACTTGGTAGGAGGGAAAAAAAACAGTCTAGGCCTGTGAAGGTTTGAAGGTTATGGGGGAAAAATGCCCCAGATATAGGCAACGCTGGCTGTCACTCTGTGTTTCTTACAGATCCCTGAAAAGGGACTAGTGGGCTATGCTTGTCACTACTGTCTAGCACAAGAGCAGTAGAGAGGTCCCCCCGCCCCCATGCACCTCCAGGAAATGGTAGACTGAGGCAGGGAGGGGTTAAGGTGTTCTAAAATAAACGGATGATAAATCTTCGCGGTTCTTAATGCAGGGTGAAATGAGATAAATTATTCACATCATTCAGTTTAATAAGCAGGCCTCTGTGAGCACCAGGCCTCTTCAGCTGCATTTTACACGTAGCCTCGCTTCTTATTTCTCATGTTTAATCGCTCTCAGAATATCTGACTTAAATCGGCATTTCAGGTCTCCATTTTAACTTCTGCAAAAATAAATTAGCTCATACATTCATTTCACGACATTCTGACATTTGCCATAGTCTTACCTTCACACAAAAAATGATTAGAAAGAAAAGGGCTGGGGAATTAGGCACAGCAGGAAGGTAAGCCATCTTCCCAAGCTCACCCCTTGCAGTCTTCAGGGAAGAAGGTTGGCTCTGCACAGAGGCCACAGGAAGTCTGTTTGTGAGACACTTGCGATTAGTGGTGACCCAAGGGAATTAGATCCACGATTTAGAACTGGCCAGGGCTTCTCTCTTCCATGAACCAGGATGTCTGTGCAGAGGTGCCCACAGCCCTCCGGGGTGTCTGCAGAATGGATTACAGTGAATGGGGCTTTTGTAGCCAAGAGCCTCCCACTCTTGGGCAGCCTCTCAATGGCCCCAGCCCATGGCAGTTAGTTCCCCCAGAACGATAGCTGGATTTCCGCTCTTCTTTACCAGGCACTGACCTCCAGAAGGGTATGGATCTCTGAGAGTAGGTTCCTGAGGAGGGTCTGCAGGCTCAGAGACTCAGACATAGAGGAGTAAAGTAATTCAGGACTGAAGGATGAGGGACAGAAGCACAGAGTAAAGAGATGGAGAGCTAGGCAGGGGATGGAGCGTACAAGAATCTTAATCTCACCAGAGGGAAGGCAGGGTTAGGGTCTGAGAAAGGCACGGAGGAGGAAATTCAGCAGGGCAGTGAAGAAAGACTCTGAGGACCCAGTCTTTCAGAAAGCAAAAGGAGCCGGAAACATGGGGCTAGGAAAAGAAGGTGGAATGTTGGGAAGAGTGCTGTGGGAAGAGCCCCATACCCAGCAATGAGCTAAGCCAAGTGGAGGCTGAATGGTCTTACACACACACACACACACACACACACACACACACACACACACACACACACACACACGCACGCACGCACGCACACACGCACACACGCACACACACACACACACTTCTTACTACTTTACTATTTGTGAGGCTTGGTGAACCCAAACTACTTCCTTCTCTCCCCACTGGGGTTATTATTCTAAGTGTGCCCTCTCTCCTCCACTTCAATTCTTAAGGTTAATTAAAAATATGAGTCAGATGGGGCCTATCAGGGTCTGCAAAATGCTAACAAAGTGGTGGGTTCTTTGTGTTTCACAATGGAGTTTTAGTCCTCGGGGGTGGCACATTCAGTATGCCCACTGAGGGCTGACAGTGCCTCTAGCCAGACGTCACTCTCTGGTTTGAGGCCAGCGTAGATGAACAACTAGGCACAACAGGGGACAGCATTTCTCAAAAACGGACTGGCAGGAAATTTATACTGTAAAAACTTGTTTAGAAGCAAGTTTCTTATAGATGTTCAGCAATGACCTTGGGGATTCCAGATTTTAAAAGAAAAGGCAATGATTCGGCTATACTAGGCCATATAAGGGAGGGGGAGGGCCCTCACATTCTCGGTGGGTGGGAAAAAAAGCGTTTGGACTTTGCCCATTGACACAGGAAGTGTTGATGTGTGAGGTGCTGATGTGTAAAGGTAATATGGACCAAATAGACACAACACAACACTGTGAATGACTGAGGTAGAAATTCCCTGTGTTTTCAGGGGCCAGCAGGCCAACAGAGTGGAGGAGGCTTCCTGCTCAGGCCAAGCTGAAGTTGCTGAGAACCCAAGAAGGCTTAACTGTCTGCATTGCCACACTCGACCCACCACAGTCCTGCTCCCGGCTTCCTGAGTGATTTCATCAGCACTTTCTTCTTAGATCTACTTAGTAGCTGATGAGCCTGAATGTCAGCACAGGCTCTGGAATGTTGCCTGTCCACCACCAGTATGGAAGGCAGGCCCCCTGCCTGGACAATCCTTGGCAAAGCCATCCTTTGCAGCCCCAGTAGTCTGGAGGTGTGAAATAGTCTCAGCCATGGAGGTGGAGCAGCTTCTGGGCCACCTTGAAACAATGGTGCATGAGGGCCCCTGTTGAAAGCTTTTAAAACTTTACTTTTAATTACTTCTCTGTGTGGTGCATGGGTGATCATCAGAGGACATCTCTCCAGAGTCACTTTTCTCCTCACCATGTGGATTCCCTGCAGGGAGGGCAGGCAGAAGCCTTCGCCCACTCAGCCATTTCATCAGTCTGAACGCCTTACCCAATCGTAGTGTTTATTGAAATGGAATCAGTGTTTACTGGCTGACATTAGGCTGGCCCTCAGGTCCAGTTATCATCCAGTCTGTGACACTGACCATAGGCACCCACCATCTTGTTTGAAGTGCAGCCACAGGTGTCTGAACAGCTAGGAGAGTGGCTGAGGAGGGATGAAGCTCCCTGTGAGGGGACTTGGGTGTTAATAGTGGGGCAGCATGTACCCAGCACTGCCCTCGGCTGCAGGTCAGGGCTCTCCATCACTACACCCTTATTAGAAACACCTTTGGAGATAGGTTTGTCAGTATTTGGGGTACAGGTAAAGGAAACACAGATCCCCATTGTCACTCCCAGCAGCCTGAGAAGCTCCCCAAGATTCAGACCAACCCAGAATGCATGACTGAAAAGAAGTTCAGGTGCAGCGAGTTTATGAGGCAGACACTCAGAAATAAGCCACATCCAGTGGCTCCTCAGAAGAGGCACAGCATATCGTTTTTATGCCATGTGTGGCATTTTGGTGGACTTTGAACTGACTCTTGTATCAAGGGGTAGTTCCTGAGGGGCTCCTCACAGGACCACAATCAATAAGGTAAAAGTCTAGCCCACAGAGGGATGAGAAGGTGGGATGTCTTTTAGCAGTTTTGCCTGGGTACATGGAGTGATGTCTACAAAAAATCATAGCCTTCATAGGCCTTAAACCTGAGGCTTTGCTATTTTGATGTGTGTGTGTGTGTGTGTGTGTGTGTGTAATACTATACAGGCCACCTTCTTCAAATGTTGCCAACTGTACAGTTTTTTCTTCTCAGCTGGAGAGACACTGGGATGATGGGTTCTCCCTCTTCTCGGCGTCGTGATTTCTCTGTCTGATTTGTCTGGCCTCTGGTTCCGTCAGTCCCATTTTACAGAAGAATAGATAGAGGCTCAGAGGCTTAGAAAGGCAACTCTAGGTCACATAGCTAGGAAAGCTGGATGCCACTACATTCCAGTTGTCCTTGTAAAATGGCAAAGGATAAAGGAATGTCCCCTGGGAAGATGAGGCAGGGGAAGAGCAAGCACAGAGTGTGAGTCCCCACAGCAGGTGTGGGGATGACGACATCTCGATTTCCCAGAAGTAGAAAGAATGACAGCCAGACAGCATGGAGGCTGAGCTTGGAGAAACAGGCAGGGGCCCATTCTGCATGGTCTTAGAACCTCGTGCTCTTGACATGGACACCATTCAGATTTTAATAGTCTCAGATTCATTTGTCAGTTTGGCTCTCCTGAAATTCTCTCTCTGTAGACCAGGCTGGCCTTGAACTTGCAGAGATCCACCTGCCTCTGCTTCCTGAGCTCTGGGACTAAAGGTGAGAGCTACCACCATCCAGCTCAGATAAACTTTTAAGGCTGCTCTACAGTGCATAGTGAAGCAATATAAAATAGCCTAGGCAGTGAAGAGAATCTTTAAAGAATCAGGGGAAAGGCCTTGATGGTTCAAGTGTGGAGATGAGGGAATAGGGATGTCGAAGACGGGTCCTCAGAGCAGGCAGTGGAGTAGAAAGGGTAAGTTTGTTCCGGTAAAGAACCTGAAAATACATTTTTGGACATACTGCTTCAAGGATGCCTGAGAGGCTCCAGGTCCACAGAGAGCAGCAGGCAACTGGATGTGCAGATCCAGACAGGCTGTTGGCTACAGGTCCATCTCCTCTACAGACAGTCCGTCACTGGGAGCACAATGGCAGGAAACATTAGCCGGTGGAACTGGAGTTGGCAAGGTGGAGTGTGATTAATGCAGAAGACACGGATCGGATGGCAGTAACCCCAGACTCTGTTAGGCTCGGCAGAAAACGATCAAAGAGTTCAGCATAAAGGTGGTAATGGGCATTTAGAATCTCCACTCCACCGGGAGGTGGGAAATTTGAAGTGATCTGAGATGAACATTCTATAAAGGTGTGGCGAACTTTTATTTTCAGTGCCAACCTTCGACTTGACACAATACACATATTTGCTGATCTGCTGAACACATACTGTGTGCTTAGAGCTTCTCTGTGGTCTGGGATATGACAGTGACCAAGAAGCATCCGTGTCCTGGAGGCTTGAGATGTAACACGCAAACAACATAAAGAAGACACGTCCTCCCTGGGTATCCGTCAGCTTATACAGCATCCCCAGGCGAGTCATGGAGAGGGGACCTCTGAGGGCTGAGGTCCCCTTGGTCCAGTGTATGGCTTTGCAAGTAGATTTGAGGTCTGCTCTTGCTCAGTTAAGCATCCCTCCTCTAGCTTCCATGGTGGCCCTTTGTCCTCTTGAGACAAGATAAGGGGACAGATGACGTAGCAGAGGAGCAATGCAATTAATAACAGGGTGGCCAGAGAAGACCTGGGCAAGAGAATGACATTTGAAAAAGGACTCGGAAGGGCCAGTAAGTACAGCAACCTGGGGGCAGATTCCGAAGCAGCACGCAGCCAGTGCCAAAGCTTAAGACAGAGTATGCCCGTCGCATTTGAGGAGCAGGTAGGAGACCAGAGTGGATGGCAGGGAGGGGCAGCTTCTGAGTCCCAGATAGTGTCTTACGGACCATCACAGCAACAGACTTACTCTGAATGAGACGAGAGGCCTTTGGAGGATTTTGATCAGAGAGTGACGTGATTACGCTTAATTTTTCACGAGCTCCTTCCTACTGAACTGAAAATGCAGTATGAGAGGAAGGAAGAGCAGATGTAGAGAAAGAGATGACCGCTCAGATGCAGCGGCTCGGATGAGGGAGGTGGCCGCGGAGGTGAGAGTGGCCGGATTCGGGAGATCAAGCTTAAGGTCAACAGGAGTGACAGATGGGTTGGACGTGTAAGCGGGAAGGAATGACTGATGTTTCTGTCCCGAGTCACAGAAGACCGGAGGTGCTATTTATTGAGAGAGGGAATAAAACAATATGGAACATATTTTTATGCATTATTTTATTTTAAGCAATTACTGTGGATGTGTTGCTGGCCCTGAAACAGACCCCTGCAGCAACCTGGTTACGGAAGTCAGGATAGGACTGAACAACTTCCTCAGATCTTCCCCCCCATCTGCCTCCAGCACCTGTGCTCTCCACTCCCCATGGCATTGTCTCTGGAGAGTCCTCCTCCACAAGAAACCAGGTGGAAATACATCACGATACCTCTGTGTCCACAGTGCTGGGGACCGGCATGTACAGGACCCGAAGGCAGGCAGATTGGCTCCCGGAGAGGATTGGGAAGGTGAGGGCAAGCCTCACTCAAGTTCAGATCTTTCTCTCAATTTCACTACCAGATAAATCACCCCTGTTTTCATAGAAAGGGAGAGACAGACAGACACACATACACACTTAAAATTGATGGACCCATGAAAAACTCTAGATTCTTAACTTTTCCGGAAGATAATTTTAAGTCAAAGGTTGTACCCTACATGGTCACCTACATGGACACGCTGCTTGTGACTCCATTCCCATCACTCACTGGCACTTGGCTGTGGCGCTCATTTATTTAATCTACCAGGCTCTTCCAGGACTCAGAGTTTGCAACTTAGTTTTCAAAAGGCCAAGGGCCAAGGGCCAAGGAACCTTCGATGGATTTTCACATCATATGATGGGAAACAGGAGATAGGATAGACAAACAGGGAAAGCAGTGACTCGGCCAGTGAGTCATAAGGGACTTCTTTAGGAGCCGATGTAGGAGCGCGCTGAGGTGCGCACTGGACTTGCGCTTGATGGGCTTGAATGGAAAGAGAACGCCTCCAGTACTTCCCTAGACTTCATGCTCTTCTAGGGTGTTTTGTCTGGCCTGCTGGTAACGAAGAAGAGGACACACAAACCTGAATCAAAGCCCCCTCTATATCTCTGGCAAGTGACTTAGAGCCGTGTTTTTTGCCAGCTGTAAAAAGGAAAGGAAGAAAGGTGTTTTAGCATGTTTATTAGGGGAGGGCCCTGGGAGAGAAGGGAATTAGTGGAACTAATGGTCTAGGGAAAACCCACATGAGCAGCTTGGTTCTGAATGTGTAGAGGTGTCACAAACTTAGCAGCAGTAGCCTCGGCTATCCTGGAACTTTTACCAGTGACATAAAATATATCAAGCTGAGTATAGACTTAGATTGCCAGCTTTCACAGTCCTTCAAAGAGAGAAGGGAGGGGGGAGAGGGGAGGGGGAAGGAAGGGGGAGGGAGAGGGAAGAGGGGAAGGGGAGAGGGGAGGGGGAGGGGAGGGGAGGGGGAAGGGGAAGAGGGGAAGGGGAGAGAAGAGGAGGGGGAAGGGAGAGGAAGAGAAAGAGGGAAAGGGGGTGGTGGTAGTGGCTGTGGTGAGACCTATGATGTATGTGCATTAGGGCAGTGGCCTAGTGTGGGGGGCCAACTGATGGCCTCTGGGTTTAGGCCAGAACACAGGGGACACAATTCCTTCTTCTGGCACACAACACCATACTGACCTATAATGGAGGCTTCAAAGGTCTGGTTACAGCCTCCTCCCTCCCAACCCCTTTCCCCCTCCCTTTCCCTCCTCCTTGCTCCCCCTACCCCATCGTCCCCCCCTTCCCCTCCTCTTGCTGTTGCCTGCAATTCATTACAGCTCTGTGTTCATGCCCTTTGTGACCACATTTTTCTCCCGCAATACCTTTGCATTTTGATGTTAAAACAATATTTTGCCCACTACACGGCAGCACTTGGAGCCTTTGCAGAGGCCATTTACGTCTGCTGTTTTATTTGATCCTAACCAGGTTGCTGTCACATAGGCCGAGAAGGTATTATTAGCAGAAGTGATAGTCAAAATATTGAACAGCCCCTATATTGTAAGCTCAACCAACTGGAACGGATACAGACCCTAGGGAGGTCCAGAAACCTCCTCCCCTACTGCAGGAAGGTCTGGTGGGGGCAGGGTTGTTGTGGAGCAGAGCCTTTGGTGGGCAGGGCTGTTGGAGAGGGACCAGACACACCAGGACAGCTGAAGACAGGGGCTGGAATGTCAGATGTAAGGACCAGGGAATGGTTATTTACCGAGTAGACTGGATGCATTTCTGCTTCTGAAGCATTAACTGTACCAAGCTCACAGTGGACTGCTAATCAGTTCAGTTGTGCTGATGTGGGTACTGAGGTCAGGAGAGATTAAAAACCTGTCCAGAATGAGGGATGGAGTCATTGAGCAAGGCAGGGGCTGTGTCTAGGGCTCTGCCCTCTCCACAGAACTGGAAACACTGACCTCACATCATTTTCACAGTCTATCACTGGGTCTTTTATCTGTTCTGTATCTCCCATCTCATTTCCCGAATGTGTCCAGATCCTGTCTCTAAATCCTCCGATTTGACTTCATCTGTGTCTCCACTCCCAGGATTTCCACAGCCTCCTGTTCCCCACCTGGGGATGGCTCCCAGCCACTCCTAAGGCCTCTTTCTCCAGATGCCTGGCCTGCTGCTTCACTGTGCTGTGCCCCAGAGCAATCTCACTTCCTCCCAAACCATGCCTTACTAGAGAGCTGCCACTCATAAGCTCCTAGACAGTGAAAATGCCTAGTGCAAAGTCAAGGTTTAGGAAGTCAGGTCTGTCCTTCAACCACGTGAGTCCTGAGGGCTGAACTCAGATTGTCAGGCTTGATAGCAAGCACCTTTACCTGCTGAGCCACCTCACTGACCTAACATACATATGTGTATATGTGTATGCGTGTTATAAAACATGTACATATGGGTAAATGTATTCCCTCCCTCCTTCCCTCCCTCCCTCCCTCCCTCCCTCCCTCCCTCCCTCCCTCCCTCCCTCCCTCCCTCCCTCCCTCTTCAGGTATTTACCCCATGACTGCATTGTTGGATGATTCTGTTATGGGCGCAGTCTGTGTCTTCTCATGATGACATACATCACCTGAATTCTTCATACATCTCATGTCCTCACTTCCAATGGCCAAGCTGTTCATTTCTATAACTGAGAGTTTGGGTTTGGAGTTCTGCCTTATGCAGTCAGAGCTAGCCGAGACCCGGAAGTTAATGTCACCTCACTCACACTCTGCACTCTCAGGAGCTGGCCCATAAACACCACACCACTGAAATGTGTGCTTTGCTCCATCTCTCTGCTGTCCCTTGGGTTAAGCTCCACAACCACAGCCTTTGCCTTAAGCACACTTTTGTGTTTTAAAATCCTACCATTCCTTCCTTCCAAAGCTTTCTCAATTTTCTAAGTGTCCCTTATGCTTCTGGGGTAGATTACCTGAACAGAACCTTGTCTGTGGGTCTAATCCTAGGAAGACTAAGCTTTACAAGCAAACACATATAACACCACATTCTCTTCACATCATTGGAGTATGGTTTTAGCTAAGTCAATACTCAGAATTTACATTATTACAACTAAGTTACTATCACCCTTAGTTAAACAACATAATAAAGTATGATTGTATTTAAATTTTTATTATTATTATCAAGACAAGGTGTTCTTCTCAAGTAGATGGGATTATATATAACCATGCATTTCTTAGAGACTAAGGCACTACCTACTGCACTAAGGAGACGCCTCCTACATTTCTCTCTATAAAGCATTTCCCTCTGGAAATGATAGTATTGCAAATGAGTCATGCTGTCTACACTGTCTGTATTTCCTTAGGAATAGCATCGGCCACTTTTCTGGTTCAACACACAACTGTTACCTTGGGGCTTCTTAGTCTAGAAAGTTCTTTGTCTCTGCCCTGTACTGTTTTTCCTATTCCTAGGTCGCGTGTCTTTATAAGGATGGGTATATCAGACAAAATTTTTGAAACCTGGCACATCTGAAAACATTGTTCTTGTTCTATGGGCAGTGTAGAGAATCTGATAACTAGGGAACCCCAGATACACAATAATATGGTTCAGAATTTAGAAGGAAATTGTGTTATCTCTTAGCATCCTTTTTCACATTTATTTTACCAGTGTGTGTGTGTCAGAGAACAACCTTCCAGAGTTGGAAATCTTCTCCCACGTGGGTCATGACTCAGGTACCAAGCTTGGCAGCCAGCGCCTTTACCTACGGATCCATCTCACCAGTACCAGAATCCCCTCTGTTTTGTTTTACTTTTATCCCAGTTATCCCGAGAACTTTCTTACTCAGTTTTTCTTTTCTTCTTCTTCTTCTTTTTTTTTTTTTTTTTTAAGCCTTTCTTATCTTGTTTCGCAGGGGGCAATGGCTCCCTAGCTTTCTAGGGTATTAATTTTGCTGTTCCATTTTTGTATTTTCTTAATGGCTTCTACTTCCTAACTTTCTCCCTCCCTCCATCTCTCTTTCCTTCTCCTCCTGGGTCTTTCTTTCTCAGACTTTCTTCTTTTCCACACTATTCATTTCAGTTAATTTTTTTAACGAGGCCTAAAATTTCCATACATGCACTCTCTTCCTCTTTCTATGTAGATCTGTGTGTGTGTGTGTATGTGCGTGTGTATGTGTGTGTGTAGATCTGTGTGAGTGTGTGTCTCTGTGTGTATGTGGTATGTGTGTGTATGTGGTGTGTGTGTATGTGTGTATGTGTGTATGTGCGTGTGTATGTGTGTGTGTGTAGATCTGTGTGTATGTGGTATGTGTGTGTATGTGGTGTGTGTGTATGTGTGTGTGTGTAGATCTGTGTGAGCTGTGTGAGTGGTAGGCCATAGCCTAGGGCTATCTGGTAGGAAGCCATTGTTTCCTGGGGATGTCCCACCTCTGGTGGTACCAACAGGTCTTTCTTTTAGACCAGTTATACAGCAGGGGCTTCCCTGACCCTTTCCCTTAGGATGGATGGACACTCTTGCTAATCTGCCTGCTCTCAGTGGGACCTGTCTGTTGTCCTTGGTGACCTCCTCAAGTGCAGAGCATCTCACTCTCCTGCCTCCCTAGGCCCCTTGTACTTTTTTGCTGAGAGGATGGGAAAGGCACCTGAGTAGCCAGGGAGGCTCAGGAGTGTGGGGCAGACTTTCGTTTCAACTCCAGATTCTCAGCCCACCCCCTTTCCATTAGCGTCACGTTGGTGGTGGCAGCATGTCCATTTCCCGAATTCACCGTTATTATTATTTTGGTTTCGCTTTTCATAACAAATCAGCTCTTGTCAGAAAGCATTTTTGAACCCCATCTGCCTGGCAGTTAGCTCTTTCTTCTCTCGAGGTCAGTTAACATTCACCTAACTACCACCCTCCTCCCCAAACTGGACATTTCTATTCTCTGTCATCTCTTCCTGTGTTTACAGCCCTTGTGGGATGGCATTTTACCTTGTCATTTTAGGAACACAGTCAAGTGCATGTGTCACCTGCTGAGCTCAGCCTAAATTTCACTTTGTTTGTTTGCATTAAAAAAGCGATTTATTTATTTATTTATTTACTTACTTACTTACTTACTTACTTACTTACTTACTTATTTATTTATTTATTTATTTATTTATTTATTTATTTATTTATTTATTTATTTATTTATTATGTATGCCTGAAAACCAGACGAGGGTGCTAGATCTCATTATAGATGGTTGGGAATCACCTTGTGGTCTCTGAGAATTGAACTCAAAACCTCTGGAAGAGCAGCCAGTGTTCCTAACTTCTGAACTACCACATTTTTTTGGGGGGGGCAGGGTCTTTTGCTGTCCTAGAACTTATAGAGATGCCCCTGCCTCTGCCTCCTGAGTGCTAGGATTAACGATATGTGCCATCATGGCCTGCTTATAACTCGCTTCTTGCCTCTACACTCTGAGGCCGACTAAACACTACCAATTGGGACTATTTGCTATCCTCTAAATGAGCCCCACCCTCTCTGGTCCCTTGCCTTTGATAATTTCTAAAATGTTCTCCTCAATTCTTTTCCATCCTCCAAGACAAATTTTAGAGTATTGTAGCCCACCTGTTTTGCCGTTTTGTACCAACAGAAAAATGTCTGCCTTCTAATGCGCACTGTGGATCTCATCTCTCTGTGTCACACTAAATGTCCATGCACCCACCACCTCTGCGTGTAGGCGTCTTGAAGGAAAGCACACTGGCACAATGTCTTTGAATGCTAATCCCTTTCCACCAACAGCTGACCAGTTCTGTCCATGTACACTATGCACACTATAGTGATTCCATGGCAGCCACTGTGGTCCCTGTGTTTGCCAGTTTGCACATAGATAAAAGGGTAGTTTCTCTGACTATAGCTCCATTGTGGAACAATACATTCTGGATGTGTATTTGTAGAACATTAAGCCTCTGCCCCTTGAAGCAAAGGCTTTTTAATCACGTTGGTCTCCAGTAATTCTGCAAGGCAGACCACTGGCTTCCACTTTCAGACGAGGAACACAATACTCTACTGTTTTAAACAAATGTGTCAGCAGCCCAGAGCCAGCAAGACATAGCAATGAACTCAAGCGTTGGTCTCTGGTCCGAAAGTCTGTCTGTCTGTCTGTCTGTCTGTCTGTCTGTCTGTCTGTTGCAGCTGAGCTGTTTTCCTTTTTCAAACTTGTGTCCATTCTAGTTAATTTGTGTGCTCAGCATTTTCCTCAGTGCTGTGGAAGAGTAGAGGGGTGTGGCAGCTAACTTTCTCATTCTAAATCCTGTCCCAAAAGCTGAGGTCCCCAGCTTGCTCTGTGGACCCATATCTGTCACTTATTGGGCATTTCCTCTCAGCTGCGAGCATGATTATGCTCGAAAGATACCAGCTCTGGAGACAGTTCAAATCCTGCCTCTTCCACTTACTAAAGCTACAAGTGGGGTAGGTCAGCATCTCTCTGTATGTCTGTTTCTTCCTCTGCAGAATGGACTTCATAACAACAGATGTATATGAGGTAGTGGTGAGAATTAAGTACATGTAGCTGCTTAGGTGTGTGGAGTGCTTTTTTGGTGCTATATACTATACTCACATAACAAAACCCATTTGATTTAACTCTACCAATCCTGTGAGGCAAAATTCTTATGCAAAATTTGCAACGTATATGATAGATAAAAATTGAGGTTTTCCTTGACTCTAAAACCTTATATATATATATATATATATATATAGATAGATAGATAGATAGATAGATAGATAGATAGATAGATACACACACACAGTCAAACAGATAGATTCTATTATTCTATTTGTGGACATTTCTCGGGCTTTTAAAATTTGATAACTCTATGAAGAAGATGATGGCTCAGTTGGACTCCAGTATAAATTTAGACAGAGCATGGGAGTATCCTTACAGTGTATGGGTAAGAGCCACTAGCCTGGGCTTCAGGGAGTCAAGGCACAGGCAACCCTGCTATGTGACCTAACTTCCTACCTACCCTGGAATCATTCTCCTCTTTTGTGGCTTGAGGTGTGGCACCAGCTATTTTCAAGAGTCTTTTAAGGGCTCCTTGAAAAGTCTCCAAGAGCTAGGTGCCATATACTGAATGCCAGCACCATCTGGTGGCCATGGGCCATAACCCACGCCTGTTGCTCCCCACTGCCACCTGGTGGCAATTAATGCCACAAAGTTTGCCTAGCATATATATATATATATATATATATATTTTTTTTTTAAAAAAAAGCCTTGAAACATTTGCACAAGCTATCCTATTAGCAGCCCAAGGTAAGTAGAGCAAGCTAACAGGAAGTTAGTTTTCAGAGAGCTTAGATGAATGGCATTGAGCTACACAGCAAGCTCATTGGCTGTCACAGCCTGACTCAATATCTTTTGCCAGAGTATGTGTGTGGTGCGCATGTATGTGTGTGTGTACATGTGGAGGCCTAAGACTGATATCGGGTGTCTGAGATAAGGTCTCTCACTGAACTCGAGGCTGGCCATTTCAGTTAATTTAGCCACTTTGCCCTGAATGTGTCTCCTGAGGGGTACTACTGCCACCTAGTTCTCAAGTGGGTGCCAGAGGTCTGAACTCAGACAAGTGCCTTATCCACTGAGCAATCTCTTGGGGCCCTTGATAGATGTTTCTCCAGGTGAGACCCTACTGCCCTCAAGATGTATCACAAAGATCAGTGATACATCAGTGATTCCTCAGAAACAACATCTGCACTATTTTTGAGACAGGGTCTCTTACTAGTCTTGAACTCCCCAAATAGGACAGGCTGGCCAGGAAGCCTCACACTGTAATTGCAAGCACACATCACCACGTGTGCAGCTTTTTAAAAGGTGGGTCCTGGGATTGAATTCAAGCCCTCATGCTTGAAAGACAAGCACTTTTCTGACTGAGCCATCATCTCCTTATCTCAAGCTGTCCATTTTAGATGGGCCCATTGGCAACAAAATACAATGTTCTAGACTACCTTAAGCTAAATGTGGGCCAAAATTAAGCAAGCAGGCTCAGTGTGTATAATTTTAGGAAGAGTCTCAGAAAGGAGTAGGCAGACCTTTCTTTGCTAACAGCTTCTGAAATGGTTTCTTGAGGGCTGGCAAGGGGGCCCAGGGAGAAGTGTTTATGTGTGCAGACTGACAGCCAGAGCTGTCCCCTCCACTTCCAGTCCCATATGATGGCAGGAGACCAAGTCTCTGACATTCACAGCATCTGTGCACCTGCATTCGCATAGGCTTCACAAACACATACAAAATAAACAAACAAAAATATGATGACTTCAGAGACTCTACTTCCTGGACATCCGTCATGTGGAAGCTCTCGCTGAGTGTGGGCGGAGCTACCATTCTCCATGAACAGATGTAGCAGGAAACAATAGGGTGTCACTTCCAAGACTAGCTTTCAAAAGGCTTTGGCTTGTCTCACATTCTTGCTGTTTCTTTATGATTGCTTGTATGAAGCTACCATGTGGAGAGTTGCTTTATGGAGACACCCGTGCCACAAGGATCGGAGTGTGCCTTTGGCCAGTGATGAGTGAGGTCCTGAGGCTCTCAGTCCAACAGCTTGAAGCAAATGAGGTATCTCTAGAAACTGGGTGTCCTGGAAGATCCTTCCCAACTTGAGCAGCTGGGCTGACATCTCTGTTGATGGCTGACCAGAAAGCCCTAGTCAGAGGGCCCAGTTACAGCTTGCCTGGATCCCTGACCTAAAGGAACTGCAAGGTTTGATCTGCCACACGTGAACTGGTAATATACTTTCTCTTGGCAATTAGAAAATAGACATGTTGGGCTACAAAACTGATTTAATGAAGGCCCTACATGGAAGGACGGTGAGCTTGAAGAGTGTGGGCCTAACATGAGAGAACATTGGTATCATTTTGAACTTTTCATTCTTTGCTGACTGCAATTTTTCATGTTTTTGTGTTGAAGAGGCAATGTCGCCTTTTATGCAAGTGAAACCATCTCCCAGCAGAGTGGAGAGGCAGGTCAAGTTTACCTTTGATGTCCATATTACGGTCCACCTTTGCCCTTTCCTTGGCATTTTGTCTAATTCCCAACCCTCTACCACCCCTGCCTTGGCGCTTCAATGGCCCAGAGCTCCCTATTCCAGCCTGGGTCACCAAGTTCTGGCAGAGTTCAAAGAAGTCTGCCTTTTTCCTTGTAGGGGCGTAGGCGGGGTGATGGGAGGACAGGGTGAAAAACCAGCAGGTTTCTGAAATTAGTAGAAGGGGGAATTCCTGAAATAGTTTAGCAACCTTAGTTTCAATGAAGTTTAAGGGGCTGCGGCCCACAGCCTACTCTCACTGAGGAAAGAGGGGCGAGAGGGCAAAAGCCCAAAGGCAGCTTGTTACCGGGACACAACCTTAGACCTGGACCTCCCTGGGACCACCTCCCTCTGTGACTGTGGAAAGTCATTCTCAACTCAGCACCTTATGCCCATTATGCCAGAAATATTTAGGTACAAAATCTCATCCTTTATAAAGTGCAGGAGAATTTGGCCTTTTGAGCTCCCATAGTTTATTTCTAATATGGATCTGGATAAATAATACATATTTTAGTGTTGTATTCCTGGCTAGCTATCAGGGACTACTTCTCATTCATATGTGTTCAAGTATGGTGTCTCGTACATAATAAGCATACAATAAACTGTCAGGTATATTGTAAGGAAAAGTCTTCATTATTATTATTAAAGATTTATTTATTATGTATACAGTATTCTGCCTGCATGTATGCCTACATGCCAGAAGAGGGCACCAGATTTCATTGTAGATGGTTGTGAGCCACCATGTGGTTGCTGGGAATTGAACTCAAGATGATCTGGAAGAGTAGCCAGTGCTCTTAACATCTGAGGCATCTCTCCAGCTCCGATTCTTCATTATTTTAATCCTACTTCAGGATATATTCTCAGGTCAGTAATACCCCCCCACCCCAACTGCAGAATTTGTTTGTTGGCTTCATAAATCTTTCTGGAATTCCTTCCGCATACCAGGGTGTCCTAGATGCTGGTGGTACCACCATCAACAAGTTGAGTCTCTGCTCTATCCTGTCCCATGTCCCCTGGCCTCCCGTGTCCTGAAGCAGAGCCAGGTGGCTGGTGTTGGCCAAGAGACTAAATGAACTGAGCACATCTCTTACAACTTAAAGCAACTCACAGCACTGGGTGAGCTTTCTTCTTCCTTGGAGAATTCTGAGATCCTGTGTTCTGATACTGACACCAGACGGAATAATTGGAGTCCCAGAGACTTGGATGGGGGAGGGGAACTGTCCCCATCTTTCTTGTAATCATTGCTCAGACAGTTGCAAAGGTACCTGAAACAAAGCCCTGAGCAGGTGAGGAAGTGAACCATATGGTCACTTCGGAGCAAGAATGCCTCAGGCAGATAATGATGCTCAAATGGTGCATGCATTGGCTTGGCAACTTTAGTAACAATCAGTTTTGTTTGTTGGACCCACTTGGATGCTTGAATCTACTACGAACCCATGTACTCGGTTTAATATACTCTTTTAAAAAAATTATTGTAATACACTTTCTTAAAAGGCAGTTTTAGGTTCATAGTAAGATTGAGAGCAGGGTTCAGATGGGCCATGTATTGCCTTCCTTGTTCTACAAACCCAACCTCCCCATCCTGCAAACCCATTCCCCCCCATGCCAACATCTCTGCAAGAGCAGCACACTTGTTGTGACTGCGGAATCTGCATTGACAGCTCAGTATCACCCAAGTTCAGAGTTTACCACAGGGCTCACTCCTGGTGTCCTATGGCTTTGACAGATGTATATGACCTCTAGCTGCCATTTCAGTAGCATATAGAGTAGAGTGATTTCATGCCCTTCTGTGCTTCAGCCAGGCTGTTCTCTGGAGTTGGTTCTGATGTGTAGACATCCTTTGCTTTCGGGAGTGAAGTGGCTTAGTGTAGATAGCTAACAGTGGTGTCCGGATCGTGGTCTCCATCCTTCCTGATCACTGTGCATCAGGTGACCAGCCCTCGCTGATTCCCACAGCTCACAGGGGCTTTGCTCACCTCTTTACAAAATTTCTACTTAGTCACTATCTGCTTAAAACTGTGTCCTCAAGAGTCAAGCTAGATAAATGCAGGCATTGTTCTGTATCTCAGCAGCCTATACAAGGCTGACTTTGACAAATAGTGTGCTTTAACTCAAAACATTCTCTGAATTCTAAACAGAGTATAGTTCTTTCTGGTACTATTCCCAAAGGCTGGAAAATCATAACATTATGCATAGAAAATTTTTACCATGTAAGTGGACATTACATTCACTTTCTTTTTAAACCCTTAATGCCTATATTTAGGGAATGAGACACATTTCCTGCAACGGTTTCCAAATTTGAATGTTGTTTGAATCTCTCATAGAAGAAAAAGATTCCCACAAGTGCTTTCAGTGGGCTTAAGATATCCGTCAGAATATTGCACACATACATGTACATGTATATACAGACACAAAACTAAGGAATGGACTCAGTTTTACAGATTATATATCTGTGACGCTAAAACAAATTTGTTAATTAAATACAAATAAAACTACAAGAGGAAATGTAAATCTGGCACATTGATTTAATACGAAGAATGACACACTGCTGAAACCAAGTCACCCTCAAAACACAGTATTGACTGTGACAGTGATTTAGTCGCAGACTATGTGATGACTCAAGTCTCCCACAAATATTTGTCAGCATGGCATACCACAGCACAATTTGACTGTGCTGGTCAGGTGTTGTGGTGCAGGCCTTTGATCTCCCAGCTCTTGGGAGGCAGAGGCAGGTGAATCTCTGTGAGTTCAAGGCCAGTCTGGTCTATAGAGCACGTTCCAGGACTGTGTAGAGAGACCCTGTCTCAAACAAAACAAAAAAAAATAGAAAAGCCAAAACCACTTTGACAGTCACCCCGTTATTTTTAAACTGTTCCACTGTTTATTCTTCCTCAAGTTTGTAAACATTCACTTAGTTCTCTTTGCCTAGCACATATCCAAACATAGACAGTGGAATTTTATTCCTAGAAAAACTCTATAGGGTTCAGACACTTGTAAAGACTTCCTATCTCACTACTAACCCAATGCAAATTGAAATGAGAGAATGAGAGTCCATTTCATCTGCTAAATTGGCAAAACTTTTTTTTTCCCTTTAAAGATGCTGGTGGGCATGTGTGATGGGCACTCTTGACCACTTACTTCAGGAATAAAATCTTGCCTGACCTTTGTGGAAAGCAATTTAGTGGACTTAAAGAGATTTCAAAACCTTTGAATCAGTAACTTCAAATACAGCTTTCTATCCTAGGGAAATAATTATAAGCTACCAGCAAAAAGATTTCTGTATGAAAATATTCATGGAAATGTGAAAACGGTGAAAAGTAGGAGCCCCAAAATGTCCAAACAGTGGAATAATGAAAGAAATTGAAGTACAGGCTTTGAAGATACTGTGATTTTGTTTTCAGACTGCAGTAAAGGCAACATCTCAATAGCGAGCCATGCAACTTTCTGGTTTCTGGGTTTGTGTAAAAGTTACATTTACACTGTTCTGTAGTACAGTCACTATTCAATCACATTATAAAAAGACAATGTATATACCTCAATTAGAAGTGCTTTGTTGCTAAGAAATGCTAACAATAAAGGGAACCTTCAGAGAGTGGTAACATTGTTGCTGGTGAGGCAGCCTCAATGTTAATGATGCTGACATGGCAGTTGCTGAAGACTGGGCGGCTGTGCGTTTCCTAAAGGCAGCGACTCTGAATCTATGGGAGAGTTCTCTTAACATGAGATGCTATTTGATAACAGTTGTCCCACTGTGAAAATGTCTTCAAAACTGGAACCCACTTTCTCAAACTCTGCTTTTCGCCTACATTTATATTCCAAATTCCTATTCTGACTATGTTCATAAAATCTTCACCGGAAGTGGATGTTTTCTCAAGAAACTGAAATTGACTCATCATAGTAAGTGATTCCTCATTTGTTGAGGCTTTGTTATGAGATGGATTCAACTGTGTCTTCAAACTTTACTTCACAGGCTGTCTCTACCACATTTCAGTTATTTCTTTCCCCAGGTGAACCCTACAGTGCCATCCATTAACTTCTAAATGTATGCCCAAGTTGGTATTTTGACCTCCTCTTATGAATCACAAATGTTCTTAAATGGTACGTACAGTAGCTAGCTTTTCTTGAAGGTTTTTAATTTACTTTGCACAGATCCATCAGAGGAGTCAATATTTATAGCAACTTTTGCTTTATAAAAAGTATGGCTTTGAGCTGGGTGTGGTGGCACACACCTTTAACCCCAGCACTCAGGAGGCAGGCCTCTGTGTATTCGAGGTCAGCCAGGGCTACACAGAGAAACCCAGTATCAAAAACCAAAAAAATAAACACAAATAAATGGACTTGTTTTTCACTGTTGGGGATTAAACCCCAAAATAGTCAAGCACTATAGCACCATGTTACATCCTCAGCTCTACAGAATACATTCTGTGCTATTTATACAGGTTATATTTGTTATCTGTGTATATGTGATGTATATATACAAGATGTCACAGTGAAGTACACACAGATTAAGTACCAGAGGACAATTATCTCTACTGTGTGGGTCCCAGCGATCAAGTTCAGGTTGCTGGGTTGGGTGACAAGAGCTTTTGCCCATAGAACAATCTCCCAAACTCAAGATTTCTTAAATGATAAGACTTTCCTGGCATGGGGGCTTAATGTATAATCTCAGTAGTTGGGAAGTCACATCAGGATGACTACAAGGTCAAGGCCAGCCTGAGTTAGAGGTCAAAACAAAACAAATATATAAAAATCTAGCTGGGAAGTGGTGGCACATGCCTTTAATCACAGTACTGGGGAGGCAGAGGCAGCTGGATCTCAGAGTTCTGAGTCCAGCCTGGTCTACAGAGTGAGTTCCAGGAGAGCCAGGGCTATTATACAGAGGAACTCTGTCTTAAAAAACAACCCCCTCCAAAAAAGAAAGAAAGAAAGAAAGCAAGAGAGAGAGAGAGAGAGAGAGAGAGAGAGAGAGAGAGAGAGAGAGAGAGAGAGAGAGAGAGAGAGAGAGAGAGAGAGAGAAAGAAAGAAAGAAAGAAAGAAAGAAAGAAAGAAAGAAGGGAAGAAAAGTCTGGGGCTGGAGGGATGATCTGTGGTTAAGAGCAGTGATTAATCTCCCAGAGGAGATACGTGGTGGTTCACAGCCATCTGACTGGCCTCCAAGGACATCAAACATGCATCTGGTACACATACATGGATATAGGCAAACATTCCCATGCATACAATAAAAATTTTTTAAAAATTAAGAAGTCATGAAAATGGGGAAAGGTCTGGTGGGAGGGTTAGCAGGGGTTAGAAGGGAACAGTTAGGCTGTGTTCTACATATGTCAAAGAACAAATAAATAAATAAAATAAAAATTTCACCGCTAACTCTCCTCAAAACCAAAACAAAAAATGATAAGAAGCAATTATCCAAAGAAAAAGGCTTAATGAAAGTAGGCTCCAAAGAGGAATATGGGTAGTTTTTATTTTTAAATATTTCCTGAATTTTCTAAGCTTTCTATAATAAGCATACACTATTTTTATTTTTCGTTAAATAGCACTGGACAGGCAAGCATGTGATACTGTTCCAACTGTTCCTCATTGTGAACATGGATATACTCATACTGTTACATTGAAGGGATTTTGAAGGTAGCTTGAGTTGAAATCTGCTCTTCCACAACACCCACCCACACGTCTTGGGTCTGTTTTCTGGAATTACCCAGAATAAGT
The DNA here is from genome assembly GCA_033318265.1 of Phyllotis vaccarum. Taxonomy (NCBI): domain Eukaryota; kingdom Metazoa; phylum Chordata; class Mammalia; order Rodentia; family Cricetidae; genus Phyllotis; species Phyllotis vaccarum. The sequence goes on from JARWLC010000002.1 coordinate 187,443,074, forward strand.
GCATGCCTGCTACAAAAATATTATAACTGCACGACTGCCACTGAAATATTTTGGAAAGGTTCATTAATCATTTTCCCATCCTTCATCTCCTATAACCCCCACACTCCATGTGTCTTTTGGGTTTCCCTGCCCGCATCTGCCTGAGTTCTTTGTCGCTCAGGGCTCTGGTGTCACTAATCTCTCTACCCTGCTTTAGACAGGGTCCTGTCATACACAGTGCACCTGTATGATTAGACATGGCTGAATGTGTTTCTGTGGGTGACAATTAAAGATGTTTGAAAGTCACTGCCCATACCCTAGCCACATCAGGCCAGCACTGGCCCGGAAACGTACCTTGGATTGTAATTGATCTCACTTTACCTCAGTGAGACAATTTCTCAGGCTTCTGCCTACAGCAGGTCCTACTTTCTAGCCTAAGTGTTGATTATTTTTCTTCACCCATAACCCTAAACAGCCCTATGATTTCTTTATATCACTGAAATCGGCCCACCAAGTTAGCCCCACAGGACAGGCCTGTGTCTTTCCTACTTCTGGATCTGCCCTAGGCCTAGAAGTTTATACTCAATGGGTGTGGGCCATACTGTTTTCTGTAACTCCTCCTCCTGATTTCCAGACCACAGACAGGTCCATCAGGTATAGTATCTGCTCCTGGGGTGAATGATGCCTACAGTGACAATGCCTACAGAAACAATCCTTTTCCAACAGCAGATTAGTAAAAGAAACATAAAGATGGCTTCTGTGTTTGATGTGACCCACCTTGTATTTTTGATGTTAAGATGAACTTTTAAAAATGATAAACTGAGGGCCTGAAGAGACGGCTCAGTAGTTAAAGAGAACTGGTTGCTTTTCCAGAGGATCTGGGTTCCCAGCACCCACATGGCAGCTCACAACCGTCTGTAACTCAAGGATCTAACACCCTCACACAGACATACATACAGGCAAAACACAAATAAAATAAAAATTAAAAAAATGATAAATTGGAAAATAATAGTTCTCAGTATTCATGCTTATTTGCAAAAACAATTCCTCTTCTTCCAACAACTACCCACCAAAACTGACAGTTTTGGGTTTGTCTTTTAAAAGAAAAATTATTAGTAGATACTACAGAATCCAGCAAAATTAATACCAACTCAACCTCCTTCTACACACCATCCACCTATCCATCCATCCATCCATCCATCCATCCATCCATCCATCCATCCATCCATCCATCCATCCATCCATCCATCCATCCATCCATGCATGAAATCTGAGAAAGGTCTCACTCTTTATCCCAGGCTAGCTGGAACTCACTATGATCCTTTTGCTTCAGGCTCCTGCGTGCTATGATGGCTTTGGGATCAGTTTTTGGTTAGGTCAGATGAACTAACTCACTGATCAGGGCTGAAAAGGAAGCTCCTCTCCCTTCTGAGGACCTCTATTGGCAAGTCCATGCTCCTGCTCGGGGGCCCTCGCGATGGTGACAGTCACGGTCTGCGGGACAGATTCCTCCTTTAAGGAGGGCGTGGTGCAGACACTGGCACCGCCCAGCGCCGAGCGTCGATCAGGAAGAGAGCGGAAGCGCGCCGGCGAGCTGCAGAGTCTGCGCGTGCGCGGGCTGTCTTCGCGGGGTCACGTGGGCCGGGGTCCCGACCAGGCGGACGCAGGCTCAGGTAAAGCGTGTCCCCGAGCGGGGAGGGGAGGGGAGGGGAGGGGCGGGGCGGCGGGTGCGGGGCGGCGCAGCAGGAGTGCGCAGACGGGGCTGCGCCCTGGTGTCTCCTGGAGACCCCGCACCCCCACTGCCTGGCCTCGGACTGGGTCAGTAGTTTGCACCAGGGTCCGCACGTCTGCGGGACAGGTGTGTCCACGCCGGGACTGCGGCCGGGAGGTGGGTGCCGTCCCTCCCCCGACGCTCGGGATGGAGGCGCTCACCCCATAAAAGATGTGCATACAGCCTGTGGGGCCGGTTCCTCCTTGCCTGCTGCCAAGTGTGCCCCAGCCCGACGGCCTGAGGGTGGAAGTTGGGGGCACCCCTATACTTTGGCTAGTTGTCCAGGTGTGGTACTCCGGGACAGAAGGACGCTGCAGTCCAGAGTTTGGGTGTACTAAATGGGAGTATTTCAAAGAAAGTAGGATTGTACTGGGTTACCTGGAGTGGCTATAGAGTAGGCGGGGCTGTGTTTGCCGGGCATTGCCAGTGGGTGAACCGCCCACCCTCCTGCATCCCTCACCCCCCCCCCCCCCAAGTAACATAAGCACAGATGTTGCCTTGTGCTGCTAACTCTATTCCAGGTGTCTCTGTTTGGGAGAAAATTACACGTCGTGGTGTGTGGGTTTGTGTTACACTTCTGTGTTTGAAGTGCTTCCAATATAGAAGAGAGTGGGGGTCCCACATGTGTTTCAGTCATGGGTTTGCTCATGTTGACATTTAAACAGAGAAGTATTGAATCATCTGGCAATAGCTGACCTGGTTTGTAGAATACACAATAAAGATAAATGGGGCAGTTTTGTTTGAACTATTGGGCTTTGTATGGTTGAAGTGACTGAGTTATGTGAGAAAATTCTTTACAGACCTCGAACAGAATGAGATGCTGATTACTTTCTTTATGTTTCCTTTGTAATTGGACTGTTGGCAGCCAGTGAGTGTTTTCTGTCCTCCAGCATTTGGGGTATTTTTGGTGACTCTTAGCTGGATCCCATTTTCCATAGGTATTTTAGCCATTGTAATGGGAGAAAGTATAAGGTCTTTGTGTGTGTGTGTGTGTGCGTGGTGTGCACTTGCATATTTACCTTAACTGTGACTCTGTGTTTGTGTGTGTGTGTATATATATGCATGTAGAAGCCAGAGGTTAGTTGACATTTGATTTAGTTTAAAAATTTTGGGGTGTGTGTGTATAGGGGTGACTGTAGGTACCCCCAGAGCCCAGAAGAAGTTTCCGTAACTCTGGAGCTGGAATTACAAGCTGTTGTGAGCCACCTGGTTGTCGCCTGGAATCAACCCCTAGTCTTATGTGAGACCAGTATACGTTCTGAGCCAACTTTGAGCCAAGTCACGAACCGTCTCTCCCATACTCTCTGTTTTTGAGACAAGACTCGTTGTCCAGTACATAGCTTGCTGATTCAGTTGAACATATGAGCTAGTAAGCCTCAGGGATCCTTCCTCTCTCTTTCTCCAGTGCTGGGGTTATAGGCTTGTGCTGCCACGTTCAGCTTTTTAATGTAGGCTTTGGGGTTTCAAACTCAGGTCTCCGTATTTGTGTATCAAGCATGTTACTGACTGAGCCATCTCCCCATATTTTTTTTTTTTTTTAACAATTTAAGTTTAATTATTATTATGTTTGTGCATGTGTGCCTTCCAAGGCATACATATGAAAGTCAAGGTATACCTTTGTGTGAGTCTGTCCTTCTACCTTTCTGTGGGAATCAAATTTTAGGTTGGCAGACTTGCACGGGTATGATGCCCACTCAGCCATTTTGATGGTTTCCCATCTAGCTTTTGAGATCCCAGCCTGCTGTGTAGGCCAGGCTGACAGGTCACGGGGCTCCAGGGGTCTGCCTGCCGACCACCTCTCTAGTGCTGGGATTACAAATGTGGGCCACAATTGGCCTGGCTTTGTCTGTGAGTCTTGGGGACTTAAATGACAGATATTATCAAATCACCAGACCCAGCTCCTCATGCTTTCGTGACAGACATTGTACCAATTGAACTGGCTTCCCGATTCAGTGTGAAATATACTTTAACTTTTGATTTGTTTATTGGGTTTCATAGACATTAGATGACATCTTTTCTTGACTGCCAGCTCCCAGTGCCCCTTGCATATATTTATGAGGCCAGTCTGCTCTCCTTTAGATTGGACCGAGGTATCATTTGGGCTACTTCACTGTATATGGCATCATATACACATTATGCTTTGAGTCAGTGCTGTAGGTTTATCCTGGACTTCTTAGTGTTAATAACTTCTTAAGCTTATGTTGGTAACAATTATAATTTTTCAAAGTTAGGCCTTTGTGTTCCAAGTGTTAGAAAATCAATTCAAATGCACTTAACCAAAAGAAATTTATAACCCTGGGAGATGATAGGGTATCATTACACCAATGAATGATGGATGCTTCTGTGTACCTCTCCTCCTCTCAAAAGGACCTCCAAGATTTCAGTCCCCATCCCTGTTTCTGACTTCAGGTCCCATTCTCTTCTGTTAGTGTGAAAAACAGGCTCCTGACCACCCCTCCAAGCCAGTGTGCCCCAGAGTTGAAAGAAAACTCTTGCCTTCACTATTTACAAGTTCCAGGCCAGGAAGAACCTTGATTCAGGCCAGATTGGAGACAGATGTCCTGTACATACTTTTTTTTTGGTTAGGTTCTTGGGCTTATGATTGGTGGCACCACCAAAGTCACATGGTTGGAGTGGTTTCCCTAGCTAAGTACCCCTGAGGCATGCTAGGCAGACTGACGTGAGCTGTATATTACTGTTAACACAGATGAAGTCAGTTGCCTTTACGTGGGCATGCTTGAGCTGGGACTGACCGGAAGGGTAGCAGATATCCATTTCCTGTTCTTCACTCATGTTGAGTGGAACACCCTGGGCGCGTGAATCATACCCTTCCTCTCTTTTCTGTGGATAACGGGTTTCTTTAACTAGAGAGGTATATGATACATTCCTTTATTTTCATGAGTGAGCTGAATAAATGTGAAAAACTATAAAACCTCTGGAGATCATGGAGTTTGGGTCAAAAGCTGAAAGATCATTAAAAACATTTTTTTAGATTAAAAAATAATCTCTCTTAGATGCAAGTGGGAAGGTTTCTGGAGTAGAATCTTCACTACTTTCTGTTGTTACGGTAAAACAGCCTGACTAAAAGCAACTCAGGGATTGAAGGACTTTTTTGGGGTTTATGGTTCCAGAGAGATTAAGAGTCTGTCACTGCTATGGCATGGGAGTGTGGCTACAGGCAGGCATTCATGGCTGCAGGAACAGCCGAGCTCAGGTCTTGAACTGTGAACAGGAAGTAGAGAGATCCAATTGGGAATGGCTCTTAACCTCAAGAGCATTGAACTTGGGGAGCCTCAAATTGTCACAGTTGGGAGGAGTCTGGCTGTGCCCATGGAGGTCTCTGCATACTCGGGGTTAAATGCTATTCTCGACACTTGAGTCGTAGGACAGTACTGGTATGTTTAATTTACAGCACATGTGGTATTCCTGTCTTCCAATTCTTGTGTTAATCAGCAGATAGTTTTTGAATATTTAGTATACAATATTAAGCTCAGATCTAGAAGTATGGCTCTATTTGTCTTGCGTAGTTGGAGGGAAAAGGCATAGTCAGATAGTAAATTAACTGGTGAATCCAAAGAAGCAAGGTGCCATGACAGTGTTGAGGAGATCATGCCCTTAAGAGGGTGTCACTCAGCGTGCCTTTAATCCTTGCACTTGAGAGTGTAGGCTTGGAGGATCGTGACTCTCAAGGCTATCCTTGGCTCCTAATGAGTTTAAAGCCAGTCTGGTATTGACAGTAGAGACAGGAGTGAGGAACAGAGAGAGAGACAGACAGACAAGATGTAGAAGATGATTCGGGAAGGAAGGTAGTGCCTAATGGATGAAATGGGCAAAGTAAGGAAACGAAAACAGTTGTTTCACCAGTGAAAAGAGAACAGGTTCTTTCCAAACTGCCAAGGCTGTCTCTTGGGAAGGCTAGGAGCAATGACAGGGGAAGGATTTTAGGGTCAAATAGGACCAGGAGGAAGGGGGCTTGTAAGCTGGGGGTGGGGGAGGTGGGGCTTGTGAGCAGGGACTGAGGGAGCCACGAGGCTAGCACTGACCATGGCATCACAGTTCCTAACAGAAGGGCCACAAGTCCCTGTTCCCAGAGCTAAGGAGAATGAATCCCTTTGTAGCAAGCAGGAACTTCCTTCAGGCCCCTGAGGGGCTGGGGACTTTTGTCTAAATGCCTGACCTTGGGAAGGGGACCAGACACCGAGCCACAGACACTGTAACAGAGGAGGAACTTAAGGATAGAAGAAGAGAATGGGAGGTGCAGGGAGAGTGGAGGCCATTTTCATTCCTGGACCGCCTCTGAACTCACAGCAGCCCCTTTGCCCCTGCTGCCTGGGATGGGCAGGCCTGCACCTCATCCTGTCTGATGATGGACTGACTGTAGCTGTACAGAGGAGAAAGTAGGGAGCAGCTATCTACAGGCTCAGAATCTGGAATTTTACCCTGCTGCCTTCGGGGAGCTGCTAAGTTTATAGAAAATGAATATAAATTAGCTAGATTACAACAAAACAAAAAAGCGGAGGGAGAAAAATACTTGGATTAAGATGAGCAGAAAGAAGGCCAACTTAACATTGTTTCCTTACCAGGATTTCATGGTATTGACTACAATATGAAAAGTTAAAAATAATTTTTACTGTGGTAAGTTAGCTAGTAATCAAAAAAAAAAAAAAAAAAAAAAAGAAGTATCAAACATTCCTTAAGCAAGGTGTCCCCTGAGAAGCAGGACTCTCTGAAGAACATCGGCATGATGCTGACTCCAGGGACTTGGAGGATGGTGTGAACATTAGCTACAGTCAGAACCTAGTACAGTGCAGGCCACAGTCCAGAGTGGTGGTTCTCAATCTGTGGGTCACCACCCCATTGGGCTGAATGACCCTTTCACAGGGGTTACCTAAGACACGAATATGACATTATGGTTCATAACAGTAGCAAAATAACAGTTATGAAGTAGCAATGAAAATAGTTTTATGGTTTGGGTCACCACAACATGAGGGACTGTATTAAAAGGTCAAAGCTTTTATGCCCAGATCTCAGGGATTCCCTCGAAAGATCATCACAGAAAATGTATCCATATGTCAAAGCAAAGAGCCTTTATTCAGGCTTGAGCTTGGACCCTCTGTGTGTCCGCCACAGCAGTACAATCAGAGAGTGTTCAGCCTGGGCAGGGCAGGTTTTTTTTTTTGTTGTTGTTTGTTTTTTAATTTTTTTAAAAATCATGGTAGCAGTTGGGGGTGAGGGAATTTTAGTGCTCAGGATCCCCGATTTGCTGACATTTGTCTAGGGGTGTCTTGATAAAAGAGAATAGGTGTGTGCTGGGCTCAGGGACTTGTGCTGAACTTATCTACTCTTACTTAATGGTTGGAATGTTCGGAATGTCAGGTCCTCACCCTTGGAGCTCCCCCATCTCTGGGTGGTGTCAGCTCATACCTAGCCTTTCCCGAGACTGAGGTCTCTTTTCTGGCTGGTTTCTACCAAGCCTGTCATGGCAGCAGTGTAGGCCAAGCTGCCTTGGGTTGAGAACCACTGTATAAGTTTTAATTGACCCCTGTATAATGGTAGCCATTGCTGCTTATATAGTATTCATCCCTTTATTTATTTATTTTTATTTTGTATACATTGGTGTTTTGTCTGTGTGTCTCAGTGTGTAGGATCCCCTGAAACTGGACTTAGACATTGTGAGCTGCCGTATGGATGCTGGGAATTGAACCTGGATCCTCTGGAAGCATCCTATATACTTAACTGATGAGCCATCTCTCCAGTCTCCCCCCACCTTTTTTTTTTTAAATGGTCCCTGGCGGTTAATTTTTGGGAGTAACTTTAAAAGGAAATAACCTTGAGAATAAGATGTTGGACTCTTTTTTTGTTGTTGTTGTTTGAGACAGGGTTTCTCTGTGTAACAGTCCTGACTGTCCTGGAACTCTCTGTAGAATAGGCTGGCCACTCAGTGATTTTGCTATTTCAGAATATTGAGATGTGGCCAGAAGCAAATTAATTGAAGGTTGTTAACCATATTTATTTCCTATTGTTGCCATAAAGTAGCAAACCATTGCACATTCACTGACGTAAAACAAGATTTTATTATTTTTAGTCCTGTAATTCAAAGTCATAACTTGTCTTACTAAAATCAAGTTGTCAGGAGAGGCCTTCTGCTCTAGATCAACCTTCCTATTCTCAACCTTCCTAATGCTGCCACCCTTGAAAGCAGTTTCTTATGGGTGGTGACAACCATAAGATTGTTTTTGCTGCTACTCCATAACTATAATTTTGCTACTGTTATGAATTGTAATATTGGTGTTTCTAATGGTCATTCAGCCTTCAAAGGAGCCGAGACCCATAGGTTGAGAACCACTGCTCCAGAGTCTCTAGGAGAGAATCTATTTGCGACCTATAGGGGCTGTCTGTTTTCTCTGGATCCTGACACCTTTTCTTTGTCCTCAGAGACCAGAGTATAGTGTCCTCCGACCTTGGTCCTGTTGTCACACTATGACAACTTGTCTTCTGTCTCTGTCTTCTGCTATTAAAGATCCAGACCATTATAGTGGGGGCTTCTATATACATAGTGTAAGGTTCTTATCTCAAGGTCCTTTTCTTCTCTTCTCCTCCTCCTCCTCTCTCTCTCTCTCTCTCTTTCTCTCTCTTTTGATTTTTCTAGCTCTGGCTGTCCTAGAACTCTGTAGACAAGGCTGGCCTCAAACTCATGTAGAGATCCTCCTGCTTCTGCTTCCCAAGTTCTGGGATTAAAGGTGTGCACCACCACTGCTTGGTTTATATCTTTATTTATTTACATCAACAAGGTTCCCTTTGCCATAGAAACTGCATATTTATAAGTTCCTGTAATTAAGATAGGCACCATCAGACATCAGTGTTTCCTCCCACAGGTGTGTTCAGGTGTACCCCCTCACGTGTGTGCATGCAACATATGTATGTTTGTATTTATGCATGCTCATATGTGTGTGGAGGCCAGAGAAAGATGCCAAGTGTTAGTCTTCAGAAGCTGTCCCCTTGTGAGTTTGAGACCACCATGGTCTACAAAGCAAGTTCCAGGATGGGCTCTGAAGCTGCACAGAGAAACCCTATCTCAGATAAACAAACAGAAAGCAGATGCTCACCTTGATGCAGTGATGCATGCATTAGTGCATTTGTAGTCTAGATGTGTTCATATATGTGTGTGGGTCAAAGATAAATGTCCTGTGTCTTTCTCAGTCACACCTTAATTTTGAGACAAGGTCTCTCCCCGAACCTGGGGTTCATCAGTTCAGCTAGACCAGCTGTTCAGTAAGGTTAGGGGGACCCTACCCCCAAGGTTGGAATCACAGGCATGTACCACCGTACTCAGCTTTTTTGTGGGTGCCAGGGATCCAGGCTCGGTCCTCATGTTTTCAAAGCAGGCACTTTGCTGACTGAGCCATCATCCTAGCTTCTAAGTCCAGTCATGGAAAATTAATGGAAGCTGCTTTAGCGACCCTTAAAAAATCAGCATGGTAACTTTTGAATCCGCAATATCTATTTCAGTGAGAATATTTGCTAACACGGAAAAAAAAGATGTAACAAGAGTGATAAAGAAGTGGCAGGTGAAGATGAGGAAGGTAGTGACTTCATCAGTGGACATAGAGCGTAGTGTTAAGTTCACGGGGCCAAGCATGATGGCTGAATGAGCTGGTGAAGAGAATCCTCAGTGCAATCATGAAGGTCCTGAGGGTAACTTTGCTGGGGTCTGTGCTAGTCTCAGACAAGCTGCTGACATTCATCACGTGACCAGACTGCTCATATGTCAGAAGATATGTGCAATATTTACAAAGCTACTGATCTCAATTTAGAGTATTTAACTTTGAAGATTTTGGAAATCTTGAGGAACTTGTAAATGATAATATATATTACTTCTTGAAAATTGCTGTATCTGGGCATGACTCAATGCTTTACAATCAGCGTATCCTATATTACCGTGGTATCCCAGGAAGAGAGGAACTGCATTCTTCTGTCAGAACTCCTAAGAGTCCCAGGAGCTCCAAGAGGGGAGGGAGGGAGGGAGAGAGGGAGGGAGGAAGGGAGGGAGGGAGGAAGGGAGGAAGGGAGGAGAGGGGAGGGGGAGGAGGAGTATGCTGCTAGAAACTATGGGTGGAGCTGACTTGGAAAACTAGAACCTGGATTCTTTTCCCCTTGAGTTCTACATTTTAAAAGGTTGATTTAATTCCTGTTGTGGCCTATGGACCTAGAATCAAAGTTTCGCCAGTAGAGGCGGGTTGCCAGTAACAACCATGTAGCTGGTGGTTTAATGGACAGCTGTTGTAGAACTTCTTACAACAGAGTTACTCAAACCTCCTCTCTCCCAATCGCCTGTTGTCTGGCTGCCTCCACAGAGAGCACCCCCGGAAAGAACTCTTTCCGGAACAAGAGCTGCTGTTCTGGGACAGCAATATAAACAACACCGACGTTCACACTGTTCCACTTACAGATGTGGAAATAAAAGCTTTTCAGAGCAACTGGATTGGATAGGAGCTGGTGAGGTCCAGATTGAAACCTGATGTGGTGTGTGCCCATGTGGATATACGCATGTAGAGGCCAGAGGACAGCTCAGTTATTCCCCCTTAAGTTCTTTGTTTTTAAAAAGTATTTATCTATTTATTTATTTTGTGTGGAGAAAGGGAGAGGGAGAAGGGGGGAGGGTGGAGGAATGAGAGGGAGGGACCCATTCCGAGGAGAAGTGAGGATACCTCCCAGGTTGGCTGGCCTGTGAACTTCCAGGCGATTCTGTCCCTTCTCATCTCACTGTATGAGATTACAGATGTGTACCACCACATCTGGCTTTACAATAAGAATTTTATTTATGTTGGGGGCGTGCATGTGCACGCATGTGGGGATCAGAGGACAACTTGTGGAAGCCTGTTCTTTCATTCCAGCATTGTTCTGGAAAGTGAACTCAGGTCATCGGGCTTTTGTGGCAGATGTTTTTAGGGACTGAGATGGTTCAGCTATCTAGCTGCCCAACTGTCTGTCTGTATACCTCCTCTACTTCTTCCTGTTGCACAAATGAAGGAAACTCAGGGCCAGATCTCTGGGAAAGGCGGAGATATCAGAGAGTAAACACTACAGTTAGGTCTCACCCAGCTGTCTTCCAGCTTCCTCAGCCTAGCTACTCCTGGCTGCTTCTGCCTGCTCTGTCTTTCTATGTCTGCCCTAAATATCTTCTTCGCTCAGTTAAGGCGTGGCACCACCACTGCTTGCCTGGGAGCCTGGAACTCCTTATGTAAACTAAAATGACCTCAAACTCAGATTGGATTAAGGACATAGGTCACCACTCCAGGGATATTCCCTGTGCTGGGATTAAAGGTGTGAGTTACCACTGTCTGATCCTCCTAGACTGACTGTGGGTAGATCCCTCTGATATCTCAGACTGTTTTTACTATATTTGAAAATATCCCACACCTTTTCATTTTTAAAAAAGCTGCAGAAGTACCCAGTTCAGTTGTAACGCAACCCTAAACCTAAGGTTCAGGGAACATCATAGAAGAGGCATAAAGATGGTAAGGACCAGGGCTGGATAGATAGATGGTTCCCTGGTTAAAAGTGCTTGCTACTCTTGGAGAAAACCTGGGTTTTGTTCCCAGCACCAAAATGGTGACTCAAAACTGTCTGCAACTCCAATCCCAGTAGTTCAAAAGCCCTCTTCTGGTCTGTGAGGGAACTGCATGCTCATGGTGCACAGACATACTTGTAGGCAAAACATACACATCAAATACAAATAAATACATCTCTAAAAATGAAAAGATTTATAAGTTCTAGATGACCAGTATGCCTCCTGTGAGATTGTGCCATACAACATGATAGGGATGCTACACTCTTGAAATATTAACAATATGGTTGTCTAAGCAAGACCCCAAATAATGACCACACCAGTGAACATACCAATGGGGGTAGGGGAAAGTCTTCAAGGCCGTACCCACCCCTAGATAAAGGATTATAAATAGTTTTCTCCAGGCATGAGCCCTGGATAGGTTATATTCTAAACACATGTACATATAAGTAACACTAATGACTTAGTGGGGTGTGTGTGTGCCTGTGTGAGTGTGCAATGTGTGTGTGTATTTATGTGTGTGTGAGATGTGTGTGAGTGTGCCATGTGTGTGTTTGTGTGTGTGTGATGTGTGTATTTATGTGTGTGTATGTGTGTCTGTTTGAGTGTGTGATGTGTGTTCATGTTTGTGTGTGAATGTGTGTGTGTGCATGTGAAATAAGAACAGAAGAGGTCATGAATCTCCGAGTGGGTGCAGGGGATGATGGGAGGAGTTGGTGGAGGTGAGAGGGAAAATTATGTAAATATAGCATTCATGCATGGAATTCTCAAAAGATGCAAACAAAACATATTTTGGGGACTATTTGAGTAAACAGACATTTTTGGTTAGTGGTAGAGTCAGTGAAAGATTATAAGGAAGTAATTTGTCCTGAGTCTGTGAAGGAAGGTGTGTGAACATCCCTGATGCCGCTGCATGTATCTGATAAGGAGCTCCGAGTCCTGGATATGATGTGTTCAGATGCTGCCAGGGAAAACGCCCTCAGCTATGTTCCTAGGATTGTTTTCATAGCATGTGTTCTGGAGATCCAACATTACAGTTTGTTTGAAAGAAATTAGTCTGTGTTTGGAAATATTCCAGACGGGATAGAAGAGTCAGTTTCAGCTTATGAAAAGTCAGTTTTCATAAGTCCATATGTCTTACACTTGCCAGCTATTCGTCTTTTTAATATCCTAATCATAAGCACTAAAATAATTAAATTGTCAGTGAGTTGGGACATGTCGCTTTATGATAGCTAAGTTTAGTAGTGTTATATTTTATTGCTTGTGTGTTGTGTGTGAGTGTATGTGTGTTTGTCTCTGAGTGCTTGTGAGTGTGTTTGTGAATGCGTGAGTGTGTGTGTGAGAGAGTGTATGTGACTGTGTGAATGTGTGAGTGTGAATGTGTGTTTGTGAGGAATAGTGAGTGTGTGAGTGCGTGTGAATGTGTATATGCGAGAAATGGAGTGTGTGAGTGTGTATGTGTGTGTGTGTCTGTGTCCTAAGAATGGAAGAGGAGATCTTGGACATACTAGGCAAATAACCTTACCATTGGTAGATGGTATCTTGGATACATTTAAGTTAATTTTAGAAAGTTAAGTTTCTTAAGGGCTGGAGAAATGGCTCAGTAGTTATGAGTGTTTCCTGTGCAATCATGAAGAGTGGAGTTAAGTTCTTGGCATCCACATAAGCACCCAGGCACACTGCACATGACTGTAACATGGCAGTTTCCTTTGAGGGGAGTGGAGACAGGAACATTGGAGATTTGCTGGCTTCGAGCCTGTCCGGGAAATGTCAATCTTAGGCTGGGAAAGAGAGAGAGATCCTGCTTCAAAGGGGATAGATGGAGAGTAGGTAGTGGGAGAGGACACTTGATGTGTTCTTCTGTCCTCTGCTCATGCACACAGACACAGCACATCTATACATATCTCTAGGTTTCCTCAGTATTTCATTCTTTCTTAAAGATAGCCATCTTTTCTGTGAATGGCTTTGTGTAATTATTTTATCTTAGGGTTGCTGTTGACTCTCTCTTTAGATGGGCTCTTGACTTTGATAGTTTGGTAGTAGGTAACTAGTTGTCTGTCCTAGATGTATATGCTCAGCTGGCCTAAAGTTGATGGCAACTAAGCCAGTGTGTGCTGTCATGGGGCATTGGCTACTCTGAGTTCCCAGAATACAAGGGCGTGATCATCACAGGGGCACTGGAGAGCTACCCTGCGGAGGGCATGGTTATTTAGAATCTCTTGACACTAGTTTGACCTATGGATGTAGCTCTTTGATACTGTCTAGGCCCAGCGCATTTCCTACCATTGTTGCTTGTCCCGTAACTTGGGTGGGCGGAGGTCCCAGTCTATCCCTCTCTGTGTCTGAGCTGAGTTCCCCCCTCCCTATTCTTGTAGGAACCCTCCACCCACATGCTGTCCTCTACCTGCAAACAGATGGCAGAGTGGAACCTAGCAGAGGATTTCTCTGAACTGTCCAACTGAGAGGAGATTATCTAGATAACACCTCCCTCCCTACCAAAGAGACCATCATTTGGATCACTTCAACCTGAGGACAAAAGCAAGAAACACAGTTGCTTGGATTGGTTGAATACAGTTCCTGGAAGCAGATATGGAAAGTGAACCAGACCAGGAGATTTTGGAACAGAACCCATGCTCCAGGACTACTGAAGAAGAGTTGAACAAATCTTTCAGTCTCGAAGCTTCTCTTTCCAAATTCTCTTGCATAGATCTGGATAAGGAGCTGGAGTTCAAAAATGATCTGGTAAAAGTTTAACTTCTGTCAAGTGATGGTTTGAACAAACTGTGCGATGCAAGTGCCCAGTGAGCAGGAGTCTGAATAGGTCATGGCGTTTGTGTAGTGTGACTGTACCTGTTATGGAGAACTCCGATGTCCCCCAAGCTTCACACTGGTGTGCAGCTGTATTGAATGCTTTCTCGGGGTCACTGAGCTCATGGAAGTATCAGAACATTTTATTTTCTAATTTTCTTTCCTTCTTGATTGACTATTAATGGTTTCCATGACTACGAGAGTATTTGATGACAACTTTTAAAAGTTAGCGATCCAACATCATGAAAGAAATAAATTCTATGTCATGCTTTGCCATGCCATTTCAGTTTCAAGTCTAAACTTAGGAAAAGAGGGTCTGGCATGTTTTGTCATCATAAAAAAGGAAGTACAAACGTCCTTCAGCTTTCCAGAAAGGTCTAGGGCTGCCAGTGGCACAGTCAGAGTGTTCTGGCCTTGAGAGTCGCTGACTGTGTGGGTGGGAATATTACTGAGTTGAATATATGATCCAGTCAGTGGTAAGCTGACTTTGATGGTGGTTCTGGTTATTTTGATATTGTACAATTAAAAGAAGAAAAGCCTCATAACCTTTAACTTCTCTATTTAGATTGATGACAAGGAGTTTGATATTCCTCAAGTGGATACCCCTCCAACTCTGGAAAGCATACTTAACGAGGTAGGTAAATATTACTCATTAATATCACTTTGTGGTATTGATTTTTCATACTTTTTGGGATAGTTACAGTGTATGTATTTGGATGTATACTGTCGGGTATGGAAGCCAGTAGTTACATGTGTCGACCTAAAATTTATGTTAATGTCAGCTAACTTGAGTTTCTTAGCTGCACAAGGCTCATTTCAGGAGCTCAGTAGCTGTCTGTGACTAGTGACCACTGTAGTGCTCAGCATAGGCACATAGTACCCTCATTTCAGCAGAAAGCCCTGTTGTCAGCATTGCTCCAGAGTTTGAACTTCTCAAGGGTATGTCTTTGTGCCCAGCTGCTTTGCTATGTTTCGGGGGGGGGGGTGTCCATGAACATATGTGAATTCACGTGAGATAAGGTGCAAGTGATAGACCAAAGAAAAGATTCTACACAAGTCCACCTTGGTGAGCCAGTGAATTTATTTGGCTCAGTTTAAGAGAATACATGATTCAAAAATAGTTACATTACCAAAAAGTCTGACCCCAGCATCCCTCATGAAAGCTGTATTACAGGAGACCTGTGTTTGGTTGGGTTATAAGTCAAGGTTCTCTAGTGAAATAAAACTTACACAATGAAACACACACACACACACACACACACACACACACACACACACACACACACACTGTTTATTAGAATGGCTGTGTCCAGCTAGGCCAACAATGGCTATTTACCAACTGAAGGTTCAAGAACCCAGTAGGTATTCAGTCCATGAGGCTGGATGAGGCAGCTGATCTTCAATATATGCCAGAATCCCAAAGAAATAGGCTCCAGTGCCAGTGTATGAACATATGGGCTTTCCATGGAAAGCAAGAGCAAACAGGCGAGGAACAGACTTCCTTTGTCCGTGTCCTCTATATAGGCCGCCTTCAAAGGATGTGCACCAGATTAAAGGTGGATTTTACTCCACCTCAAAAGATCTAGATTAAATATGGCTCTTCTAACTTCAAATGATTTAATTAAGGCAAAAAAAAAAATCCCTTACAGATGTATCCAGCCACTTGCGTCTTAGTTAATTCCAAATATAGTCAAGTTGACAACCAAGAACAGCCGTAACATTTGACTTTCTACCTCCTATATACTCTTGGACCTTTACAAACTACATGTTGCTGTGAGGCAGGAGGACACTGTAGGTGGAATCCCAGGCACAGTGGTCTGAATGAGGATGGCCCACATAGGCACCTGCATTTGAATGCTTAGTCCTCAGTTGGTGGAACTGTTTGAGAAGGACTAGGAGGTGTGGCCTTGTTGGAGCAGGGGTGTCTCTAGGGGTGGGTTTTGAGATTTCAAAAGCTGCCATCCTCTGTTGCGTTATGATCACAGACTCTAACCCTCTGAAAATAGTAGCCTCCCTCCCCATGAACTCTGCTATAAGTTGCTTTATCACAGTGTCTTATGACAATAGAAAAGTAACTGAGATACCGGGTGAGGATCTGGTCAACCTCTTTCCCTACAGTAGAACTACAGAGTCAAGGTCATCTCTGCTTGTGATGGCAATGCCATGGTCATGTTATCCCTTGAGGTGAAAGCTATATTCCAACATTCCACTCCTATTCTGTGGCTCTTGGGTACTTTCTTCCCCTCTCCCACTATATTATTTGAGCTTTGGAAGGGGTGATAGGTATGACTGTGTACTGAGAATTGGGTCACCACATCACACCAGTCAATATCAGCAGTTTGATTATGAGTCTTTGTAACCACATTAATAAGCCTTGCTCTATAACCAGGCTGTCCACAATAGAAGGTACACACATGGCTAGAAGGCAGCTGTCAGGCTTATCATACTCATTTAACAAAGTAATAGCAGCAGCTTGCCCCCCCCACCCCCCCCACGTGCGCCTATGTGATTTCCTCAGATGCAGGGTTTTTCTTGTCTTGGCTTATAGTACAGAATGTGATTTTCCTTCTGTACAATGGCCTTCAAAGTCATTCACAAAGCACATATCATTACTGCACCAGTGGGCAGGTCTTTCAAAAACTGTTGATAAGGTAGCACATAGGTTTAATAGCTAGCAGGACTGTCAGTGACAGTTATTTCCCAGTAATCTGGATAGCACCTTCTGGTACTACAAAAGCTGGACAGTGAAGAGGAGCCCAGGATAGGCCTTGCTCAATTTCTCCATGTACTAAAATCAGAGCATGCAAGATCTTCCAGCCTGCGTGCTACCAAAAGCATTGGCCTTTATGGCTTGTGGGGGGTCTCAAGGATTTCTTCGGTACATACTTTGTAGGGAGGTAATCCATCCGTGGGATGCCTTTTCCCTATGATCTTGTACAACTTTAGGGGTTGACCCGTCTGGGGCAATGGTGAATGAAGAAACAACAGATACACAGACATGTGTCCTGATGGAGATGCATTGGCAACAGCTGGGAAACTCAGCATGTTTATTTTATGCATCTGGATTGGAGAGGCAGGTTTATTATATACAGCTGAATGAGGAGGCAGGTATAGCTAATCTCAGTAGGGGTCTCAGTAGGGGAGCAGTCTCAAGATGTACACATCCAAGAGGAGGAAGCTGCAGGGGACATTTTCAGTACATAACTGTCAGCATTCAAAATTTCCATGGGCCTGGGTCACTGGGATCCTTGACATGGCCATGCTCATGTGAACAACACACATTCACTCAGGGCTTTATCCACTCCCCATCCCTCCTCCTCCTCCTCCTCCTTCCCCTCCTCCTCTTTTTCCTCCTTAACTATTTTTTGAGATGCCTTTTCAGATCTGTAAGTCATTCAGTGGTTAGCATCATATTATTAATGTAATAAAACTTCTTACAGGGGGAAGGCAGATCTTATGGCTCACTATTGCTTCTTCCAAGCAAGTGCACGCTGGTTTTGGGATTCTGGCTGTTAAGAGACTACTACATAAAAAAATAAAAAATAAGCAAGGTCTTCTATGATATAAAAAGATCCAGTTGCTTGTGTTAAAAGAGAAATGTTAGATATAATGGTGTGAGTGAGGGTTCTACCTTACTAACTCTCTGTAATTCATAACCATATGGTATAAATCATTTCATCTCCTTACGCCGGGCACTGCTCTGGGACCATTGTGCATCTTCCTTCTTTCTGATGAGCTCCCAGTTCGCATGGTATATGCTGCCCCATCGGCTTTTGGGACCAAGGCGGGAATGTCCTAATTATGTTTCTAGAGCTTAAGTAAACACTGAAAGGAAATGCTCAGGACCCCCAAGACCAAACTCTCAGCACAAAGGAGATTTGTTTGCCTCAGAGGGACAGAAGGCAGGGATGTGGGAGAAGGGGAGAGAACAAGGGAAGGACAAAGGACCGACTGCTCTGATAGAGAGGGGACACGTGTGGCACGTAGGCAAATGGTGGTCTATAAAGGTAGAAGGGGGAACCCGTGTTAGGATGAGGAGGTGTTTGCTCCTTTCTTTCTTTATTCTGTATCATGATTCCATTCATTACTCATCCCTTCACCCCTGCCCTCTGCCCCTGCACTGCCCCTCCCCCAACGAAACAAAAGTCAAGAGAAAAAGAAGGGAAGAAAATAAAATGGATAAAAATAAAAAATGGGAAAATTAAAAATCTTGTCATGGAAGCTGCAGCATGACCTGACAAGTCATGAGGGACAGCCCTTTCTCCATGCTCTCTGCTTGCAAGTATTCATTGCGGTCAGGCATGTCAGTTAGGTGAGGCAAAGGGGGCTCTGGATTGCTAGATTTCAATACTTTGATAGCAGTCTTAACAGTTTAGTAAGGCAGGGGGAGTGGGGAGAAGACGGCCGGCCGGGGCTGCATGCTCATGTGAGCTAGAGTCCCTTCAAACACTGTGACCAAAGCCACTTAGGGAGGGGTTTATTTCAGCTCACACTTTAGAGTCCATCACTGAGGAAAGCCTAGGCAGGAACTCAGGGCAGGAACCTGGAAACCGGACCTGAAGCAGAGACCCTGAAGGAATGCTGCTGACTGGCTGTTCTTCAGGCTCATGTTCAGCTACCTTCTATATCTCCCAGGACCACCTTCTCTGAGTTAACACATTTATTTCCCTCCCTCCCTCCCTCCCTCCCTCCCTCCCTCCCTCCCTCCCTCCCTCTCTCCCTCCTTCCTCTCCTATCCCCCCCCCCCAGGGCCTCATGAATACTGCATTCTCAGTCCTTTGAAAATTGACATTGGACAGGAGGCTGGAGAGGTGCCTGCTGCTGCCTCTTAGCTCTCAGAGAGGCACACGTCTGTCTGTATCACACACACTTGCAGGACTGTAGAGAGCACCACATAGTTTGCTGACTACTTCCTCTGGGAGCTCTATTGCCTTATTGTTTGGTTTGGATTTCTAGTTTATTTTTTACAGTGCTGAGCATTGAACCCAGGGACTTGAGCATTCTTAAAAGCACCCTACTACTAAGCTATCTTCTTGACTTCTGTCTGTTTGTTTGTTTAAATCAGTTTGATGTTACAGTTACCTTGACAATATTTTACTTCAAAAGTGTTTTGTAAGATCTGTGTTAAGACAGAAATTTTCAGTTTTTATATTGGTAGCATTGTACTCTAAAAGACTCTCTTGCAATGAAATGTTTATTATTAATTTATTAATAACTTAATTTCTAACAAATAATCTTTTATTTAGAGGTAAGGAAATTAATCACATTGTCACTGGATCCATCTTACTGAGTATGAAATAAAGTTATCATAATAGATTCTATATACAGCCTTATTTGCACATCTTTAAACATTGTCAACAAAGATAATGTTCCTGTGGGGCTGGAGAGACATCTCAGCAGTCAGAAGCTCTGCAGAGGGTCTTGGTTCAATTCCCAGCCCCCACAGTGTTTCTCAACCACCCTTAACCCCAGCTCCAAGGTGCCCTCTTTGAACCTCCTTGGGTACCAGGTCCACGCATAGTGTGCATACATGCATGAGGGCAGAACATGCAAACATACACATAAAATAAAAGTCAATCTAGAAAGATAATACGTTAAAAAATGTTCCTATGAATGATACTGTCATTCATCATGAAAGAAAGCTATCTTGGCACAACATTCTTATCCCTTAGGAACAGTGAGTGCCATTGTTGATGTAGCTCACCAAGAAAGTAATATTGTTGGCACCATGGGTATAATTTGGTACCCCTCTCTGTTAGGGCTCTGTGGTAGATGCTGGGATTAAATAGTGCCATATGCATCCCCTGCCCTTGAGAGAGGCAGATGTAGGGACCTAACAGGTAGATAAGCGAAAGAAAAAAGTATTAAAATCATTGTGAAGGTTTATCATTGGTTAAAGGAAATGATTAAAAAAACCAAAAAGCAGCATAAGCCCTTCCTCTAGATATTTGTAGGTATATATTCTATCATGTTCAGTTATACAGGTTGGGGAAATAATGGACCTCACATGTTTTTAAATGGAAAGAATAAAAACTTCTGAGATGTTGTGGAGCCAAGACTTGGGATATGAAATAGCGTTACCATGCCTGGAAATCACTGCTTCTGAGGTCCTAAGTTGGGAATCACGTTTTCTAGGCTACACCTTTCTCTTCTGGTCCCTTTCTTTAACTAAACTTGTTCTTTGACCTTGTCATGACCTTGTCACTTGACCGTTCATCGTTTCCCATCTTAGAGTAATGCTGGGTTCACTTCAGTTCTGCTGTAGGGAAGCCAGGAATATCTTGTGAATTTCTTGCACTGTGTGCACAATATGTGAAGGAATCGTAAGTGTGCAGCAGGGTGGCATCTTACCGCCTGAACAGCCTGCGCCACAGAATGCAGAGGCAGAAGCACAACCTGTGCCTGAAAATTCCTCTTGGGCTTCTGTGCCCAATCCTCGAGTATTGTGATTCTAACTTTTACCAGCAGTGACGTCTTTGCCTGCTTTGACACTTACACACACGTATGTGGCATAGATGTCTCGGACTCATTTTCTCTAGCACTCTGTTCTGAGGTGCTGTCATATTTTGCTGTAACAGTTCATTACTATTACTCTGCAATTCTTTATGTGTCTGACCCACTAATCTTACTATTGATAGACATTTGTAGTTACAGCTGAGGATATTTTTATCTTGTGTGCACACACAACCACATTCTCACATCTTTCTTGTGCATGCCCCCAGAGTTGGGAAGTGATCATGTATAACTCAGCTTTTGTGAACACTGCCATGGACTAGCAAGTGGTTGTTTTGTAATGAGTCTTTCTCTGTTCCTCCAGCAAGCTCCCAAATAACAACACAGAGACTTATTATTAATTATGAAAGCCCAGCCTTAGCTCAGGCTTGTCCCACTGGCTCTCATAACTTAAATTAACCCATTTATTTTAGTCTGCATTCTGTTGTGTGGCTCATTACCTCATCTCTCTATATTGCTCATGCTGCTTCCTCTCTGTCTGGCTGGTGACTATTCCTTCTTCCCAGAGTTCTCTCTGTCCAGAAGTCCTGCCTCCATGTCCTGCCTAGCTATTGGCCATTCAGCTTTTTATTACACCAATCATAGAAATATATATTTTTTCACAGTGTAAAATATTCCACAACATTGTTTTAATATATTCTTTTGGAGAAACGTCTGAGACGTAAGATTGTGAAATATCTGTTTGTTTATATGCCAGTTAACTGTTGATTTTTCTTTGCCCTTCTTTGGCCCTTTCACACTTAATGAAAAGTACACAGTGATTTTAATTTGAATAATTTAAAGATTAATGGCATTGGATACCTTCAAGAAAGTTTTGGCTATTTGGATATCTCTTTTGTGGAACATTATTTTTTTTTTCTTTTAAAGATTTCTTTATCTTAGTGTTGTAACATCTGCATGCTGGAAGAGGGCATCGGATCCTGTTATAGATGGTTGTGAGCCATCATGTGGGTGCTGGCAGTTGAGCTCAAAACCTCTGAAAGAGTAGCCTGTGCTCCTAACCACTGAGCCATCTCCCATCTCTCCAGCCCAGGAGTTCTTTATTTATGGCACACGGCCTGCAACCCTATCTTAGATACATTCATTCAAATATCTTCCTTCATTCTTTATCTTTTTAAACGGCTTTATTTGATGCCCAGAGGTTACTAACAGTTCAGCTTTTTAGACTTTCCCATTGTGATTAGTTTTTTTGTGTTTCCTGTGTTTAAGGCAATATTGCCAATTCTGAGGCCAGAATCTTGTTATCCTGCGTATTCTAAAATCTTTCTTGTTTTTCCTTTCATTTTTAGAACTGTAATTCATTTACAAGTTTTTTCTGTTCTATTAATTTGAGGGTGATCTGCTATCAATTACTGGAAAGAATATTCTTGGTTGTGGTGTCTCATGTATGTGGGGATATGATTTAAACGGTCTGTCTGTGGCTATATCCTAATTATTACATTCGATGGCTTGAGACTTCAGATCTTAAGTCTGGGAATGGTAGAACACGTGCCTGGCATGCGTGGCCCTGGGTTTCATCACCAATAACACATATGCAGGCACACACACACACACATACACACACAGATGTACATGTACATGGGTGCACACACACACAGCAAGGAGGGAAGAAGGAGAGAAGGGGGAGGGGAAGGGGGAGGGAAGGAGAGGACTTGGACAGCTGAAGCAGAAAGCAGCCATCAGGAGTGAAAGGTCCTTTCCCACTGCATAGGGAGCTCTAGGTTAGCTAGCCTAGGCTTAGGCTACATGAGACTCTGTATGGGGCTGCAGAGTTGGTTCAGTGGTTATGAACACTTGCTGTGCTTACAGAGGACCCAGGTTCAATTCCCAACACCTACAAGGTCGCTCACAACTGTTTGTAACTCCAGTTCCAGGGGGTCTTGATGCGGCTTTCTTGTCTCTGCAGACGCTGCACGCATAGGTTGCACAGATTTGCAGACAAAACTCTCATATAGACAGACAGACAGACAGACTCCTACCCCCCACATACACACTCACTCACAACTCCAAAATAAGACAAGTTAGCAAACAAAGAAAACAAACATAGGCCTTGACACCCCGCACTTGAGGTGTCCGAGCTCTGTCATCACTGTTGAGATTGATGTCTCAGTGTTGGGCTTTCACCAAGTAAGGTTCAGGGTCATGAACAAGTCCGCTGCACTTGATAAGAGCCTGTGGGTTTTATACAGTTCGGGGAAAGTTGATATCTTCACCGTGTAGTGGCAGTTTTGTCTTCAGTTCTTTGACTTTCTTCACATCCTGCAAGCCTGGCCTTTCTCAGGTGGTCTGTTTTATTTAATTATGTGTCCAGGCTACTTAAGACAATCAAAGAAGGCTTTGACTGACTCTCTTGCTCATGACCTTTGCCCTGCAGTTCTTATTTCCAGATTATCTCCCTTCCCTACAGCAATTGCTACAGTCTTTACAGCTCTCAAGTAACTGTCTCCTTGCCAAGTCCAAACTCCTTCTTAGCAGACTTAATGTGTGGTGGAGAATTCTGGAATGTGGTGAAATTATAGACTAATGTTGATGTCGAAGACAGATTTCAGAGCCATTTCCACATGGCACTTAAATCTGTGGTAACGAAAAGCTTGCTTAAATAGGGAGTGTTTGAGGAACAGGAGGAGAGAGCTACAGATATTCCTGAGGATTAACGGAGTTTAATGGTGGGCTGAGAAGAAGTTAGGAAATAGGACCCGAAAGTCCACATAAACAGGAAAAGGCAATTCTGTCGGGAACCAAGGAGAGAGAGTGTTTGTCAGTAGGGAAAGTGAGGCATGTGGGCCGTGGCTGGTGCCTTCAGCAGCTCAGAGGGACTGGAGAAGCCGAGGTGATGGATGTAGACTATTCCCTAGCATAGTCATTGGAAATGTGAGTTGAGAGCTGCTGGGGAGGCATTGTTCTTGGTTCAGAGGCAGCTGAACAAGCCAGCCCCTGACCTCCTTTATCTGCCATTTGTGGCTGAAGGTCAGGAGTGTCACCCATGCCTAGTCCCTCAAGATGGACACCTCAGAGTCATCTTTGCTATTTTCTTTACCTTTCCAGACCCCCCCCCCCAATTTAAAGGATAATGAAGGGCTTCGCTTTACCTCAGTAATGTCTCCTTCCCCCTGGCCTCTGCATACCTCAGCTGGACTCTCTTCTCCTTCCTTGGTATTCAGACAGTCCTTAACACTCCCCCGCCTGCCACAGCCCCCCCCCCCCCCCCCCCCGCTTCATTCAGCGCTTCACCCACTTATCTTTCTAAAACACAGCTTCCATCTTGTCTCTGCTGCTTAAAATCTTAATACCCTTCCTGCTGCCTGATGTGGCAGTATTCTAGTTAATTAAACGGCTGAGTGCAGTTACATGTCACCTTGTACCAGGTACTGTTGGCTCAGTGGCGGACCAAGAATGGAAACAATGCCTTTCACAGATTGGACTCTGGTTAGCCTTCCTAGACCATCTTCAGTTTCTAGTCATAAACCCCTGCCGTTTATGGCAGCTTCCTTTACCCCAGTAAAATCCAAGTTAGAAAATCAAGGTTTCTCTTTGTGCTTCCCACCCAGAATGCCTTTCTTCTGGACACCTGTCGCATGTTCATGGCAGAAAACTTCTAATTAGCCATTGTCCGTTGCTTTACCAGTGAAGCATCTGTATAGGCGTGGGCTTTAAAAACACTGCAGCTAATGACGTGCACAGCTCTTCTGCTTCTTCCTGCTGTAAGAGAGGGCTCTGACACGAACTCTTCAAAGAGTGATCTCTGTGTGGAGTTAACCTTCAATTCCGGGAGTCCTGGGCCATGCCTCTCTGGGGAATGAGAATGTGTGGGAGAGAAGGGGAAAACAGGTACTGGGGTGCTGCAGAGAAGCCACTGGTGCCTGCCTCGCTTGTCTTAGGGCGTGTTTGGAGTCTCATTTATGACTGTATCTTCTTTCAACGTAGACTGATGACGAAGATGAGTCTTTTGTTCTTGAGGACCCTACATTGCTAAACATTGACACCATTGATTCTCACTCTTACGATACCTCGTCTGTGGCAAGCTCCGACAGCGGCGACAGGGCCAACTTAAAGAGGTAAACATTCTTGGGAGTTACACTTGTATATGGCTAAAATATAAGATTATTTAAAGCCGCTCTCTCTATGGTACAGCCTAACTTGATTGTTTAAAGCCAATGTCTTCATGGTGCAGTGTAGTTGGCCGGTGGAGGGGCGTAGCTCAGCTGTGGCACACTCTGTGGAGCTTGGCCCACCTGGCCACCTGTATGCCCTGCATCCCCCCACACCCACTCTGCAAGGTCAGCTCCAGAACTTGTCACTTCTTGGAGTAGGTGCAGAGGAGCGCATCAAAGATGATTAAAGACAGGGGAGTGTGGGGAGGGATGGGATGGCAGGGTGGGGGTGCAGATAGATGGGGGCGGGACTTCAGACTCTAAACTTAAGTCTCGGCCGCTTTCCCTTCCCTATTCTTGGGGAGAGCATGGAGAGAAGGGAAGAAGCACTGTGTAAGATGTACCGGGTCTACGGGTGACCGGACTGTTGACCCAGCGACCTGCGCGCTTCCTCTTAGATTTCTCCTGTGTCAGCACTGCCTTCCTTAGTTGCCATCCCCAGACAGGGGTCCTTGGAGGTCCTTTACCTTCTCATCACACTGTCTTATAAACTGACCGATATTTTTGATGACCTGCATCCCCCCTTTAAAAGTGAGGGTTCTCTTGATACCTGTCAGGTGTGTCCAAGCTTTGGCTACTGTCATAGGTTCACATTTGAGAGCCATGCAATTTAGTTAAAAGGAAAACCTGACCCATTCTCTCTCTCTCTCTCTCTCTCTCTCTCTCTCTCTCTCTCTCTCTCTCTCTCTCTCTCTCTCTCTCTCTCTCTCGTAACAGTTAGACAAGCTCCTGATACTGTGTTGAGCTGTGTCCATAACTCCCCTGAGCTGCACATGGCTCACTGGGTACAAGTTGGATGTGACTGGTACAAGACAGTCAGCAGTCCTTGGTGCTGTGCCTGTCCAGCGCTGCTCCCCACATTGAGCCTGTCTCTGAATGAGCTTTCACCCTGCCCGCCCAGTCTATGCCTATTTGTCTCCTCTCTTTTCCACACTGTGCCCAGGCAGATTAGACGTTTCTCTTCCGGAAGCTGTGTCTCATGTCCCCCAATAAACAGGATACAGTCTTCTCCATTTGCACGACATTCATATTTCCGGTCTATTTACAAGCTGTTTATCAGCCCCTCATGCTAGGCTGCGGGATCCCAGGAGTAGGGCCCGTGACTTCCTCATTTTTGGATCAGCAAAGCACACTTTCTGTCAGAATGGGCAAACAGTAATGTTGGTAAAAGTTTAGGGACTCCTCTTCAGAGGGTGATGAGGAGTGTAAGTGGGGATCCATAAGTATGAGCAACAGAGAGAGTGATAGGCGAGGGAAGATTGGGGGAGGGAGGAGGGCAGAGGTGGTGAGGCAAGTGGGGTGATGCAGATTCATCGCAGGAGCAGGGTCTGTGCAGCCTTCCAGAGAACAGGAACCCAACTTTGTGCCTGGTGACGGCACATTTTCAGCACTGGAAGGAGAAGACTGTTAATTTACTTTCTTGCTCAAGACTCTCTGAGTTCCAAGGTGGGCTGGAACACTCGTGAATATTGGTCTGTTCAGTTTATATATATCTTAATAACAGTTAATAATAATAATTATATAATCTCTAATAATAACAGCATAGAGTTATTTTCTATTTTTAAAATGTATTTTCTTCTTTTAGAGCCTCGGGATCTTGCCTTTTCAACCCTTCTGCTAAATAATTTTCTCCACTTCCCTCTCTCTCAGGAAGAAGAAACTGCCTGACTCCTTCTCACTGCATGGGTCGGTTATGCGCCATTCACTTCTGAAGGGAATATCTGCGCAGATCGTGTCTGCGGCTGTGAGTGTCTGTCTTTCTGCAGCTTGATGTCTTGTAGTGGCGTGCAAAGTAGGGCTCTTCTCTTGGCCCAGTACTTACGAAAAATACAGTCTGTCTTTTATGGTTTTTCCGATTATTTTTAACATAAGACATGGCTGCACAGCTTGACGTGGGAATTAGTGCAGCCATGAGAGTAAAGGTCTGACATTGCGGTGTGCCTGAATGGAGCGTTGTAGCAAGCATCAAACGCCCCGAAGAATCTGCCTTCTTGCTTTCCTTTCCAGCTTGGTTGCTGTCTTATGAGTTTGGCTGAGGTGAAGTGCTTGTTATATGAACAGATGACTGGTCAGGATTATAACCAAATGATTTAAAAATAATTGACAAGTCTTTCTTGTGAAGGAAGGTGGAAGGCAGCTCAGAGATGGTAGAGGTGCCACGTGTAGGGAGGCAGCACCGTTGAATGGGGCTATGTACAGTGCCTGCAATGGAATATTTGTGGTCTTTTTTTTTTTTTTTTTTTTTTTTTTTAAATGTCTTAGAACTGGGTTAGTGTGAGAAGTGTTTAGTAGTATGTAAGGCAGTGGGGCACTCAGGCTCCGCCTTTGACCTCATAGCCCGTACTTTTTTTTAGTCTGTCTTCTGCTTTCTGGACTCAGTCGTTCTGTATATGACAAGGATGAGAGTTGACGGTAGTGGGACCTCAATATTATTCTGTGTTCTTTTTATGGGGCTTAAAACTTTACATATTTAATTTGAATAAGAAATGAAAGTTACTTTCAAGAGAGCGAGAGGGTGAGACAGTAGGAGTCACGACATCCCGTTGTGCTTCTGTTTACAATTCTGTTAGGGAATGCTCTTTTGCACATAGGAGATAATGTTCACCCTGGGCAGCTGGCATGTCGTGACCCATCAGATGTGATGTTAGCTAGAGAAATGGCCAAGCAATGGAGAGTGGGCACTGCCTTCCTCCTTTGGTGGAGAGTAACTCATTTCTGCCAGAATGGAAACCACCTGTTGAGGATCACGTTTCCATGACATTTTCTGAATCTAATCCTTATGTAGGTGATGAAATTCATTCCTTTCAAAATCAAGACGAACCAGAGCAGTCATTTGACCCACCTGTGCAGTGTAAAAAATATTTTGGATAATGGAGACTGAACTAGAACTCAGTCGCTGAGCCTGATTAGATAAACCTGTTCTTTAAAAGGGGTTTCCTCCCCCTGGAGGACGAGGAGGCAATTCTAATAAATCCCAGAGTGTGTGCACTGTGCTCTCTCTGCACTGCTCAGCTTGGCGTGCTCAGATGCTGCTGCTCTTTCTGAGCCAGGCGTGATGCGATGCTTTCCTAACCTGGCATCACCAGCTCGATTTAAGCTTTGTGCTTTTCTGTGACGGTTGGTCTGTTAACATGCAAAGCTGGTTCTGTTTGGGGTACTTTTCCTGCGTAGCTGCTCACTTGTGCCTCCAGCCGTGTGGACAGTGATGTTATCAGATTTTCTTGGATCTTGATCATCTTGACTTTTGAAGTCCATGCATGAAAAACACTTAGGAAGCAACAAATTTTCGAGTCTTATTGCTTAATTTTGGGATCCTTCTCAAAGTAATGTGACATATGAGTATATTTAAGTTAATTCAAATTAGATTTTGTAAAGGACTTTATCATTTTAAGAACGAACCTTAAGATACTATGGATGCCTCAGCACATGTTTTGTTATTGCTTAAAAATGTGCACACCGTGCCGGACTCTCTTGGGGTGCCTATTAAATTGAAGCTCCTTGGAGCTCACCCACACCTTCTAAATTGAGTCATTAGAGGACAGGGTAGGGATCTGCGTTCTGATTAGCATCCCAGGTGACAGACACTAACTACCCTCGGGCGGGCGCTGCATCATCCTCACAGCTCCATAACTGAATTCTTCGACTCTGCCCCCTGCCTTTCTTTGCTTCCTCACTTCCCTCTCCCTCCCTCACTTGCCCCTGCTTTACTTCAGCTCACGGCTCAGCTGCCAGTTATTTCTCCTTGTATGTTTCCCATTCATTTCAACTTCAAGAGTGGTTTTGTTTGTTAATTAGCATACAAAATTACAGGTTTCCTTATGGCGTTTTCCCAATATTTACTTTTGGTTGACCCATCCCCTACATTCTTCTCCCTCACTTTCCTGCTCCATTCCCTGTAAAATTCCAGTTTTGATGCTAATGTTTCCCAGTCTGTCATTTATACCCTTTTTTTTTTTTTTTTAAAAAAAAGATTTATTTACTTATGTATTTATTATAATACCTGAATGTATGCCTGCAGGCCCAGAAGAGGGCACCAGCTCATTATAGGTGGTTGTGAGCCACCATGGTTGCTGGGAATTGAACTCAGGACCTTTGGAAAGAGCAGCCAGTGCTCTTAACCTCTGAGCCATCCCTCCAGCCCCATTTATATTTTGAAGTCAGATGACTTCCATATTCATTTGAATGCAGTTTATGTTCCTTATCTGTGTTCTTATCCCAGCTTTTCTCTGTGTATAACAGGATACATATTGTATATCGAATATTTATACCAGGCAGTGTGTTAGCTCTGCTCCCCCCTGACACGGCACTGGATGGAGATGCTGTCACAGCGCCACATTACCACAGGCCGTGTTATTACATACAGAGCCTCAGCTAGACACCAATACAGCAATTCTTTGTATTTAATTTGGTCCACAGGATGGTGTGTTAGGATAAATAGTAGTACTTGCTATTTTTCTGAACACATGGGTGTACTTCCTGCCTGAATGTTCAGGTCCAAGTGTGCATAAAAGGAGGCTGCGCGCTCACTTTCAATACCAACATCTTTTCAAATTCTTCTTTCTAAAATCTCTTTTAGGACAAAGTAGATGCTGGCTTGCCCACAGCAATTGTGAGTATACCTTTAACCCCCGCCCCCCCCAGGTAAGGTTTTTAAATTCACTGAGTTCTCAGGTTTACTATTAAAATATTTAGTGCTATTATGATAAATTCTTAAGTCATTTTACTCTTAGTAATCAAGTTTAAAACTCGCTCATTTTGATTTTCCTACTTTCTGGTTTGGCTCTCAGGCGTGTTCCCCTGTGAGCCCTGTCCCTTAGCCTATAAGGCCTGGCACAGTGTTAAGTGAGCTCACTCTGGTAATACACATTCCACAGCTGTGGACTGCAGGGCCAAGCCTGCAGATAGTGTCTGGAGTGACTGTGACAAGTCAGAGGAGCTCGAAACTGCATTGAGATCTGTCTTCTGGTTTTCTTCAGCTGCCTCTGTGGCTTTCTCATTAGTCACCCGGGAGGAAATGGGCTCAAGTGGAGCCTTCTGGTGTCTCTTGCCTGCTGGTGATAAGCTGGAGAAAGGATTCCCAGCCCTCCACATTGCTAGGAGGCTTTGGGTGGGCCATATAAGCACTCTTCAGCTGGCCAGAGATATTTCTTTCTTTTTTAATTTTAAAGCTACGTTCTCAATCTTCCTAAGACTGCAGCCCTTTAACACTGTTCCCCATGCTGTGGTGACCCCCAGCCATAACATGATTTCATAAAAAGATCATTTTCATTGCTATTTCGCAACTGTGATTTTGCAGCTGTTATGAGTTGTGATGTGAATATTTTTGGAGATAGAGGTTTGTCAAAGGGTCTGTGGCCCACAGGTTGAGAACAACCGCTTTAAAGGATGCCAAATGATAGAGTTCATTTACAGTACTGAACATATGATATTTTGATAACATTTCTCTTAATTTTAGAGGAATTCTTAGAAATAGAAATGCCCTGGGTTTGATTTCTCATTTTGCTTTCTGGTTAAAATTCCTTCTTTTAGTGGTGGGAACATCAGCTGGTGCCTAGAGAAGGCAGGGCAGCGAACTCAACACTGATCATCTTCCTTTTATTCCCAGGCCGTATCCAGTCTGATAGCAGTGGGTACATCTCATGGATTGGCTTTAATATTTGGTAATTTCCTAATCGCTTTCTTATTTTAAGTATCAAGATTCCTTTTGGGTTTTTTAATGTTCTTTAATTACATTTTATGTGATAGACTTGATTTTCAAGGACACAGCAAGGAAAATGTGAAGAAATAGCAGTTGGTATCTGAAGTTGTAAATGTCTTGACTCATGTCTCCACTGAGCCCCTGCACATTTCTCTCCTTCCTTATGGATACGTAAGGTGTTGCTGTTAGCACATCTGCCGCTGTTCTCCTCACCTAGACAGGAGATCTCCCTCCAGTTAGTGGTGGTAATAATTTTTTATTCTGAGTCACATTCCAGTCATGGGTATTCAAAAGGTTTTCAGGGAAAAAGGTCCCCAGGTTTCTGAGTCATTTCCATTGTAAATCTTTCTAAACAGAAAAAAAAAAAAAGTTAGCCTGTAATTACCTTGTTTTCTGAGGTAAGAGAGCATGAATAGCTTAATTACACAGTAGAAATTAGTTGCATATTTTTCAGTTTTCTCTGAGACTTAGTAATCAGTCTCATTAGTCTTTTGCTCGTGAGTTCAGTACCATGCAGACTATTTTGATCTTTTTAAAAACTTAAAACCCATCAGATGGTATGTACTCTCAGCTCCGTGTGTGTGTGTGTGTGTGTGTGTGTGTGTGTGTGTGTGTGTATGTGTGTTTATGTGGTGTGTGTATGTGTGGTGTGTGTGTATGTGTGTATGTGTGTGTGGTGTGTGTGTATGTGTATTTGTGTGGTGTGTATGTGTGTGTTTGTGTGGTGTGTGTGTGTGTATGAGAGAGAGTGCGCATGCGTGCCTCTGGGTCTCATGACCTGCATTTCTTTTAGATGGGAAGTAGCAAGGGCTGCTGGGTAAGGGTTACTTGAGGGCACTTTATTAGAAGAACCATAGTTTGATTTCTGTGAGTCTTATAGTTTTTTACCGTCTGTGCAAATAACTACTTATTTCCCATTGTCACTGAACAATTTGACTTTCCATTTATACATTTTTCACTATTCCCAAAGCTTTATTTAACATATAATTATACTACCTGGTCTTTTCAAATGTGGTTGATTTAAATAATAGCTTTATTTCTTGAAGAATAGGAGAGAAACAAAGTGTAATTTCTCTGAGAATTTTAGAATTGAGTCTTTTTTCTCTATAATTGATGTGTATCCATAGTAGAAAATGTACAAAACATAAATGTATGTAAATTGGAAAATATAAAATAACAGATTCCAATATCTAGGATTAATCTTTAGCATTTCTGTATTGCCAATCTGCATGCATATTCCTAAGGAAGAGCAGTGATGATTTAGACCCTGCTTTCACTCTGGTGGGCACCTCCCCATGTGTTTCTGTGTTTGTATGTGGCATCTTTATTTATTTGAAATGTCTTATTGTGTAGCTTAGGCTTGCCCAGAACTTGCTTACATGGCCTGGATTGGCCTCAGCTTCCCAATGTTGAGAGTACAGGCATGGAACATCATTTTAATGGACATTCAGTGTTCTTTGAGATGGATCCATGAACATTTAATTAGCCTTCTGCTCAAGGAAACACTCACACTGTCTAAACATTAGTGTCATGTGCAGCTTTGTTTCCTTGTTTTTGGGTTTTTTTTTTTTTTTTTTTTTTTTTTTTGCATATGATCATTTTTAGAACAAATTCTTCCAAGTGGAATTGTTGGGCTGGGACATGAACATTAAAAGCTTTTCATGCTCTTGTGTAATTGAATTTCAGAAAACTATGCACATGTCTGCAGCAGTTAGGGGGTCCTGGGTTTCCTCTGAGGGGGTAATTGCTATTAGATCATTAGGCTTTAGGGGCGGGGTCTGAGTCTCGTCTCTCAGTGCTCTAATCTTAAGTGTATGAAGTGGTGAGAACTAGGGATTAAGTGGGACGCACAGAGTCAGGTTAAATAGAATTAACTCAGGATTAAGTAACTGTGGCTCCTACTAGCAGTCTCCTCTTTCAAGCTGGTTTTTTCCCCTGAGAGAAAGTGAGGCAGAGCTTAAAGAAATGAAGAGGCCCAACAGGCGAGGACAGAGCGCATACATGTGCTGTCTGCCAGGATGGTGGATGTTGGTCTCCCTCCTAGTTAGCAGCAGTTGGTTTTCCTCAACTCGCTCTGACTCTCTCCGTTCCTTATCAAGAGGCTGGAAGATGCCTGACCGCCGTTGGTCATGCACGAAGTACTTCCTACAGACGAGTATGTTATCACAGAGAGCGCCAGTCTTGATGTTGGCTCCTTCACACCCTTGGACCTGCCTGCTGGTTTTCTAAAACTCTCAGCAACTTTTCTGTATAAGTGATGAGACAATAGTCTTTTCTTCACAGGAAGGAAAGTATGCCAGAGTGGACACTGTGAGAGAACCACAGTATCTAGTTTGCTTTGAGTTTTAACAGTACAGTTAAATTTCACTTGTTTGTAGGCAACAGATGTTTGGACAATGCATTCCAATAAATGCATTAAAATTTGCTAAAAAGTCCAGAAACAAATGGCAGATACCATGAAGTGTCTAGACGAGCGGTCTGGATTAGATCTGGTCTTTTAAAAATATCTTTGTTTATCACAAAAACCTAGCAAGAAGACTAACATTGCTTGAGCTTTGCTAGGTTTTCTGCAAAGCGGGTCTGAGCCATTAAAACAGTGTCGCCATGCTTCTGGAAGGCTTGTGCAGTTCCAGCATGCAGCACCTGGTGTGTCTCGATTCTCACCTCACACAGGGTCTCCCTCCTGCAGCCTTACCCTTCCATTTATTCCCCTTTGCCCTCACTGTGCTCAGGTGACATGTCTCTTTGAAACTGTTTTGTTTCTGTTTAACGAAAACATGGGTTTACTGATCCTACTGTAATTTGAATGTTGCATGTGTCTCTTTCCCCAGAACCAATACCTGATTATAACCGCAAATGCTGGGGACATCACTTAATCCGAGTCAGGATCTACCATTCCCATAGATAAACAAAGCTTATCGCTTATGCCCTACAGAGTTTGCCTTTATTTTTCTCTGAACTTTTGAACTGATTTCTTTTCTCTCCCTCTCTTTTGATATTTTCTCCATGGATTCAAAAGGAAAAGGTACAGTAAATTTGGTATGCATGAATAGTTCTTTCTCTTTTAGCTTTTTTTAACATTGAAAGAGAGTATTGTCTATTACACTTAATGCCTTATTATTAAAGAAAAATAGCTACCTAAAAATTTGTTAAAACAGGCATTATGAAAAATTAAAAACGTGCCTATTTTCAGTGTTTTATTTTAGCTGAAAACATGGAATTCTGCTAGGCAGTTTTCAGTATGTTCTGTTTCCTTCAGTCTTTTAACACAGCCCTGAGATTTTTCCTGAAATTTGTGTCAGCCAATGGAGGTGTACGGCAACAATTTTTTTTTTGTCATAACCTTTATTAATAATGAGTCATAAAATTTCAGCACCGGTCAGAATTCTAAACTCTAATGGAACTTGGCCTTAGTGTTTTATTTAACATCATCTTGCTGACACCCAGTTTCTTGTTACTAGTGTTGAGCAACTCTGCATTGTTTGCCTGGTGTTCATGGCAGCCATGGCTCTTTATGATTTGGTCTCTCAGTTAAAGTACCTTAACACCACAGTAGCCTGGGTGCCTGGGAATGAACACTGACTCTTTTGTAGAAGCAGCCTTCTAGAAGGTAGCCAGTCAGCCCTGGGATTCAGGTTGCCTTGTTTAGAAAGCTTTCTAGAAGGAGCCGCAGGTAAAAAGTAGAGCTACTATTTTGTATCAAATGTGACAAAGACTTTACAATGAAGTCCCCACTTTTGATTCTCCCGGGGTCTAGAGCTTATCACAGTGTGAGCAAATACAGGATAAGAAAATAGTATTTATCCTGGGCATGGCAGCTGGATCTCTGTGAGTTCTAAGACAACCACGCTACACAGAGAAACCCCGTCTCAAAAAACCGGGGGGGGGGGGGGGGGGGGGGGCGAGGAAAGGAAAGGAAACAGTGCTTGAGAGTGGTGACTCCTGGCAGGTTCTCTGCTTACGTTTGATTCCTTGAGGAATTCTGGAAGTATGTTCAGCTTTAGATTTAAGCTGTTGTTTGTGACTTTTCACATTACTGTTAAGGCCAGCATGGAGTCTGCCCAAAGCAGAGTGTGCTTCCAGCAGTCCTTATCCAGATGCTGGTGAACCTAGTGCTTCAGATTTTGAGTCTTCTGCAGTTTGGAATATTCACGTAGACTCTGCAGGTTGAACATCTCTAATCTAAAAATCTAAAATTCAGTGCACTCCAAAAATCTAAAGTGTTGTAATGTCAGTTTGATGAATCCCGGGAAGGAATGGGTTTTGCAATACTTTAGATGCTGGTTGTTTGGATTAGGGATGCTTATCAGTACCAATAAAAATAAATGTGATTCACTGCAGTAGCAATAGCAAATGCCCCCCCCCCTTTAGGACATAGTATCACTCTATGTATTTCTGGTTGCCCTGGCTCTCACTAGACCAAGTTGGCTTTGAATTTGTGAGAGCAGTCTTCCTGTGCTTCTGGTATTAGGTGTTGAGATTGTAGGTCACCTTATTGGCTTCTGTGGTTTCTGATGCTGGACCTAGAGTCCTCTTAATTAATTTTTAAGCTGTGTCATTGCTGCCAGGACTGATTTCTTGCATTCATGTCACTCATAGATAGTTTGTTCAGGGTTTAAGCTCTGAAGTGTAGGGAAGTGATGGTCCTGTGTGTATTTCCTGGCTGGTCACCTCCTTCACAGCATCAACACTTTTAAAATACTAAGTCGACAGTGTTAACCAGACATAATTTTATGTTGCTTTGTATGTGAGAGAGGATGGCTTGACTATGAATTTAGTGCATCTTTTTCAGTGCTGGACAGGAGGGTATAGGGAGAGAATGGCTAGCTGTCTTTTAAAGTGGACGACTGAACAGAGTCCAGCAGTTCTCCCTGTCGCTTGCTCGCTCGTGCTTCTGTGTATGTGCTTTTCCCCTTCACTGTAACTGCAAGCTGTGACTCTAAAAGCGGTTGTATGTTATTTCAGCCCCCCCCCATTCAGATTCATATGGACTACAGAATGTTTAGACCCTGGGGTAGGAGAAACCCGCTCTTCTTTCCATGGAATAGCTGCCTCTGCTGAATTTAGACAGGTTATCCATAGCAAGCTTAGCATACCATAAA
Organism: Phyllotis vaccarum; assembly: GCA_033318265.1. Taxonomy (NCBI): domain Eukaryota; kingdom Metazoa; phylum Chordata; class Mammalia; order Rodentia; family Cricetidae; genus Phyllotis; species Phyllotis vaccarum. Next base: position 187,478,664 of record JARWLC010000002.1, read on the forward strand.
AATAGAACGTATAAATGCAGAATAAAAATCGAAGGGTGGCTTTTTGGAGTCAAAATAGATTATATTTGATATGTAGCCCATCTGCTGGCTACATCTCTGCTACATTAAGAATACTGTAATAACGATAACCTTTGTTTTCAGTGAAAATCTAGTCATATTCAAGGGACATTGAATTGACCCTTTGTATATATATTTTACTTGAGTGTCTGTTCTCTCAGTGAAGCAGTGAGATGATGGACTGTTCTCTACATTGCATAAATGAGGGTGGGGAAGTTTAGTGAAAGTGAGAAACGGCCCTAAAATGGTCCATATGGATAGTTGCAGTGCCTGTAACTCTATAGTAGAGGTGAAATTGAAACCAAGGCTTCACAGGCATGCTACCTTATCATGGAGTTATAGAAAAGATTTTTAAAAAATTGGAAAAAAAAAACAAGGGAAAAATTGAGAATCTTTTCATTGACATAGACATAGAGCAGCATATATTGCAGGAGTGACCAAGGTTGGTAATTTAGTTTCTGTCCTCTCTTGGCTAGCTTTTATTATGTGGGAACTGTAGGCCAGGAGGCATAGGCATTTCTGGCTTTTCTTTGGACAAGGTCTCGTGTAACCCAGACTGGCCCTGAACTTGTTATGTATCTGAGGATGGTCTTGAACTCCTGATCCTCCCTGTGTTTCCAAGTATTGGGATCATAGGCATGTACTCGGCCATGCAGAGTCATAGGCATGTACCGTCACACTCGGCCATGCAGAGTCATAGGCATGCATCGTCACACTCAGCCATGCAGAGTCATTGGCATGCGCTGTCACATCCGGCCATGCAGAGTCATAGGCATGCACTGTCACACTCGGCCATGCAGAGTCATTTGCATGCACTGTCACACCCAGCCATGCAGAGTCATAGGCCTTCACCGTCACACCCGGCCATGCATAGGTTTTTAGATAAATCTTCCCCCCTTCTTTCTTCATTGCCTACTCTTACAGTTTCATTTTTCTTAAGTCGTATACTCTCTGCTTGATCAGATTTTCTTGTTTTTCTGCCATCTCTGCCACATAGGGGTACTTAAGCTGGGCAGTGGTTGTGCAACCCTTTAATCTCAGTGCTTGGGAAGCAGAAGCAGGCCTGGTCTACAGAGTGAGTTTCAGGACACCTAGGACTACACAGAGAAACCCTGTTTTGAAAAACCAAAATCAAAAAACCCCAAAATTTAAACTGAGGTTTGTAAAATTCAAAGCAATTGAAAGTGTGTTAGTGCATCAGAACCATAAGGATTCCAAAGCAGGCCTTCAGAAAGCCTCAGCAGGTGATCCTTGGACACCACTCTGTGCCTGGGAGGTAGGCAGCCCAGACCTGGGGACTTGTGAGTTAGCTTGACATTTTGTTCTTTGCTCTCTTACTTTTAGCTCATCTCTTGCCTGTACCTTGATTTATTAATAGTTCACACAGAATACCATTGCCCCATCGTGGCAGTTTGTGACTCAGGTGTGTAGATAGTCCGTCCACTAAATGTATAAAGTAGATCTTGGAAAACCCAGTTGTAGGCAGTTTCAGTAGGAGTAAAAGAAACATGATGTCAGAATTGGAGCTAAGAGATTCCAGAATAAAAGGTTTTAATAGTAAGGATTAAATTAAAGTTAAAAAGGGGGAGACAAGTTTGAATGTGTGTGAAAATTATAATTATATAATTCTGAACGTGAAGTAAAGGCAGAACTTCTAAAACACACGAGAGCTTGTATATTTATGGGTTGATTCTTTTTAGATATTTACCTTGGGAACTAGAAATCTAAAATAACTTAAAACTGTTGAGTATTTTCTATGTGCCAGATGCAGTACAGCCTTAATTGTCTCAGGTCCCCTTGTGTGCCATTACAGCCAGTTTATGATCACAGAAGAATTATCCATGCAGTATTCATTTTGGATGGCAATGAATACTCACCTAGTACTACTCACTGTACCTAAGAGCAGCCTCCAGGCTCCTTGGTAGCGCGTAGCTCTTACAATAGCTAGGTCTATACTAGTGAAAGCCACTGGGGTAACCATTAGGCGAGGCGTTCACTTATAGGCTAATTCACTCAGCTTTGGCCCTCAGAGGAGGAAAGCACATGTAGACTGCCAGGGAGTGACAGAGGCACAGTGGGCAGGGGCAGCTCCAGGCTCTGTACCTTGTCTGTTCTTTGTTCCTCGAAGCAATTAACTTTCTTACATTTAAAAGTTATTAAGGATCTACTTATGTTATGAGTGTGCGTGTGGTGCCTGTGGAGGCCATCAGATCCCCTGGAACCGGAGTAGTTGACAGTTGTGAACTGCCCTGTGGATGTTGTGACCCAAACCCACTTACTGTGCAAAAGCAGCTCTTAACCACTGAACCATTCCACTAGCCCCCATTACATTTTTTAAAAATCTCATTGTTTTCAAGTAGATACAATTGTGAACTGTATACAAAATGAGCTTTGCCTAGGAGAGAGACCTAGGATAATTGTATTTAATTTTTAGGTAATAACAGTTAATAAATATTTGAGTACTTCCTAGGAAAACTTAAAAACAATTTTTCTAGGATAATTTAACTGTTTAGTACAAACTTTTGCTTTCAGTGTTCAGTTCATTTTCTTGGTCAACCTTTTCCATATGGATAGCATAAAATGTAAATTTAAATAAATTCTTTTCTTTTTAAGTTCTTTTTTATAGCAAAAAAATTATTTTCTGCATATGGGTGTTTTCGCCTGCATGGGTGTCTGCACTACATGTGCACAGTGCTTGTGGAGTTCAGAAGAGGGGCCAGATCCCCAGGACTGGAGTTAGACTCTCGTGAGCTGCCATGTGGGTGCTGGGAACTGAACCTGGGTCTTCTGGAAGAACAGCTGGTGCTCTTAACTACTGAGACAAATTTTAAATTAATACATTTTGAATTTTGAAGTTTTCAGAGATAGCGAGTGTCCTTCGGGGCTCAGGATGGCTCAGTGGGTAGGAATATACCCTCTGTGTGAGTAAGAGGATGTGGGCTTAAGCGCTGAACACCGTGTGAAAGCTAGCATGGCTGAGCCTGCCTCTATCCCAGTGTTGGAAGGTTGGGACAGGTGGATCCAGGAACTTTTTAGACAGCCAACATAGCAGAATGGTGAACTTCAGGTTCAGTGAGAGGCCCCATCTAAAATAATAGTCAGGGGAAGAGCAATATTGAAAGATGCCTAACATTCTTCTGTGGCCTCTGCATGTGAATATGCAGCCATCTGCACCTGCATTCATAGACACAGACATACATAGATACACACACACAGACATAGACATACACAGATACACACACACACACACACATACACACAGACATACATAGATACACACACACACAGACATACATAGATACACACACACACAGACATAGACATACACAGATACACACACACACAGACATAGACATACACAGATACACACACACATACACAGACATACATAGATACACACACATACACACACAGATAAACATACACACTGACACAGACACAGACATACATAGATACACAGACATAGACATACACAGATACACACACATACACACAGAGACATATACAGATAAACATACACATACACCACACAAGGCATCGTTTTCTATATCTTAACATATTAGAAATAGAAAAACAAAATTCAGTTGTATCATGAGGCAGCTTAGAGATAGTTGTTTGTTTAAAAAATATATTTTCTTATGGATTTCTGACTTGGCACCAGCAAGTTTTGAATTATGTTTTATCTCAGGGTCTAATTAGCTTTCTTTCTTTAGATCAGAATCAAGCCCTGCGGCTCTGCCTGGGCAGCACAAGTGTCGGAGGTCAGTATGGAGCCATCTCTGCCCTCAGCATCAACAATGACTGCTCACGACTTCTTTGTGGCTTTGCTAAAGGACAGGTGAGGTGACAGCTTCATTTACCCTCAGGTGACATTTAAGTAAAGTCTGAATATTTTTAGATCAAAATACATGTTATGTGTTAGGAGTGATGTCTCTAGGGGTGACATGCCTGTTAATGCCAACCTGCAGCCTGCTAGTCAGACCTTTGTCTTACGTAGATTTTAAAAATAATTGTTACTGATTGAACTAGGGTCAGCAGCTTTCATATTCTAATGGCATTTATCCTAGTAGATGCTTTTATAAAATATATTCTCTTATGATAGTAGTACATAATTGTAGTTGCTTTTATTTATTTTTTGATGTGTGTGTATGTGTGCGTGTGTGTGTGTGTGTGTGTGTGTGTGTGTGTGTGTATGGGCTGTGCACATGTGTAGAATCAGGACAATCTCAGTCATCCTCAGTGTGTCGATGGGGTGTGCACAGGTATAGAATTTGAAGGATAACCTCACTCATGCTAAACTAGCGAGCTGAGCCCCAGGGATCTTCTTGTTTCCACCTCCCAGGGCTGGAATCACAAGCCCATGTGCCATAGCAGCTAGCCCCCTTTTCTTCTTAACAATTTATTCCTCCCTCCCTCCCTCCCTCCCTCCCTCCCTCCCTCCCTCCCTCCCTCCCTCCCTCTATCCTGTGTAGCCATGGCTGTCCTGTAACTCACCCTGTAAACCAAACTGATCTCAGACCCACAGAGATCTACCTGCCTCTGCCTCCTGAGTGCTGGGATTAAAGGTGTGCACCACCATGGCCCAGTGATTTAAGTTATGTGTGTGTGTGTGTGTTTCTGTGTGGGTATGTGCACACAAGCACAGGCACCAACTGGGAATGAAAGCATTGTATCTCCTTGGAGTTGGAGTTACAGGCTGTTGTGAGCTTCCTGCATGGGTGCTGGGAACGGAATCCAGATCCTCCACTAAAGAAGTAATGTTCTTCATCACTGAGACTTCTCTCTTGCTCCAGCACTTGGCATTTTTATAGTTCTAGGAATTGAGCTCAGATTCTCATGCTCGCAAAGCAAGCATTTTACTAACTGAGCCATCTCCCCCAACCCGCTGTGGCCACTTTTAAATATACTGTCCCTATTGCTGTGTTCCCGGACGATTGTTCTGACATTTCCTTCTTTGTGGTGATAGGTCGTGGTTTTTCTCATCCTCTAATCTTTGTATCACAGCTGATTTGCTATGATACCTTTTGTATAGCTTTTTAGTCAGTGCTCAAGAGATTGACGTATCAGAACTAAGTGTTCCCTAGGCCAGGCAGAGGGAGGACCAGAGAAGTTGAAATTGAAATAAAAACCCAGTGCTCTAATGAAGTTTCAGCCCGTAGCTGTGTTTTAACTTGATGACTTTCTTCTTACAACATTCAGCCAGAAGGCAAGATACTAAATCCAAAAAACCAATGCATTTGTTTTTAAATACTTTGCCTGTTTTACAGATCACCATGTGGGATTTGGCCAGTGGGAAGCTTCTCAGGTCAATATCAGATGCCCATCCTCCAGGAACAGCCATCTTGCACATCAAGGTGACAGACAGCTCCCCTTCCTTGTGTTAAACTTCTCTGTTACCATGCCTCTGTAGCCACATTAAACGTTTCGATTACCAGACACCTTCTAAATTTATTTAACACAAAGCTGAATATTATCTGATGAATCCAAGAAGAGGATACTTTCTCAAGTTAAAAACCAGAGATGGGCTAGAATGAAGATAATCAGCTTGAGGTTGTACTGAAGTCTAGCAGTAAAAAAGTTCGACTTGATCTGATTCCCATAGTAAGGCTTTGGCAGCTGAGAAGCCATACCCTGCTAAACACTCATATGGAGATTTTAAACAGTCTCTTTACCTTGTTCAGTTGGCCAAGATTTTATTGCCAAAGGGTGTACGGCTGCCCATTGCTGAGAAGTGCTTGAGGCTCCAGGCACCAAATGTAGAAGAGCCAGGCCTTGAATTATATTTGGAAGAGAATCATTTGGTTTATTTTCTTTCAGGCCTCTTAAGTAAAAGCATTAAGGCCGCTGTATTGTGTGTGTGTGTGTTTTCCCCCCTCTCAGGCCTGAAAAACATAAAACTGACTTAGGGAACAGGCTTCATTTGTGAAGCCTTTTCATGCTGGCAAGCTCATGTTCAGAAGCATAAAAGGTAAAGGACTATATCAAGGGGATTCTAAAAGCAGCTCCTCTAGATTTAATCATGCGCATACTTGGTTGCTTAGCTATGTGGCTCTCCTATCCACACACATGCTTTTTAAAGCCCATAGCATCTGGAGTTTATATATCTGCATCTAGGTTAGTTCCAGAAAGTCTTCTGAGGCAAAACAGCATTGAAGCATTTAGAAACGATGGAAGCAGCCAAGACGCATTCTTCTCTCAGTGCGTGAAGCTGCTCTATCTCGACCTCCTCTTCTCTAGTGTGCGCCACCTTCCAGTGTCATTGCCGTCTGTTGATGTTTTATCTCTCTTAACAGGTTAAGATCTTGGAAATCAGAATCTATTTATCATTTATATTTGTGTTTTACTCATGCTAACTGCTCAATAAATGTTTGCTTGAAGTAATAACTAGTGTCTTTGTAGCGAAAAGAAGAAGTTGTTACTGGGTGAGACAGTAAGAAACAAGAATTAAAGGCAGAGGAAAGAGAAGGATGCGGCTGAGATCAGGGCTCCGGGAGCTGTGTTGTGTGGGAGTGATCGGGAAGTGGGGTGTGCAGGCCCTGGCACTGGAGAGGGAGGTATATGTCTCGGTGTTCCTGGAGGCTTGCGCTGACCTCACCCTGTCTTTGAGTAACTGGCTCACTGCTCTCCAGATAGTCTGATTGCACAGCAGTAATCAAGCTTCAATCCTGTGAACTTGTGTATGGGTATGAGTCCACAAATGTCCTGGGCCAGTTTTAAAAAGTACATACACAAGAAGAAAAAATGAAATGGAGACATGAGTTCTCTTTCTTCTCCTGCATGGGAACAGAATCTCGTGTGCTTCTCCTCTTGACAGCTGCCATCTAGACATTGAGAGAAAGAATGAGGGCTTCTTTGTTGAATGTATGTGTGTGGGGTGGGGCCTGAGGGACTATTGTATTATTGTCTCTTGTATTTCAGCTATCTCTGAGTAAAAGTGGCTTATTCAGAATGCTCACCAACCTCAGGCTTTGTCAGACAAGTCCCTGAAAATGTTATAAATTCCACTATTTCCTTTTGTATCCAGTAGTATTTACTGAACTCAGGACTGCATCATTGTAAAGGCCATTGTCCTGCAAGCTTTCCAAATTAGGTTACACTCATTCAAATAGACTCTTAAAGATGGTCAGGGAGTGCATGGCAGTGGTGGAGCATGCCTTGAACTCCAGAGGCAGGCAGATTTCTGTGAGTTGGAGGCCAGCCTGGTCTACAGAGTTCCAGGACAGCCAGGGCTACACAGAGAAACCCTGTCTCCAAAAAACCAAACAATCAAAAAGGGAAGGAGGGAGGAAGGGAGAGAGAGAGAAGAGAAGAGAAGAGAGAGAGAAAGGAAGAGAGAGAGAAAGGAAGAAAGAGAGAGAAAGACAAAGGTCAGAAATATACCCATTTTGGAAGAGTCACTTACTCAAGTTTATTTCCCTGAGATCCCAAGAATTTTACTACGTATGTCTTTAGTAAAAGCTCATCACCTTTAGTGTATGTATCCACATGGTCTTGCTTACTTAATACCAAGTTATAAAACCTTAGTGTAATAACCAAGTCTGGCAATCAGGGTTTTTATCAACTGAAGTTAGATTTCTTCTTTTATCCCGATAAAAGGTTGTTTTACTTTTTTAAAATATTATTTTTTGCATATGTATGTTGTGGGGAGGGGACATATGAGATCTTGAGTTTGTGGAGCTCAGGGGACAATTTGTGGGAGTCGGAGTCAGTTCTCTACCTCACTGTGTGAGTCCAGAGATGAAGTGAATGTTATCAGGCTTGATGGCGGTGCCTTTGCCCTCTGAGACATCTCACCACCCTGTGTGACTTTTTGAAAGCCTCAGTTGTTTTTTTTTTTTTTTTTTTTTTTAAAGATACTGAGCTAATATTGTTAGAAGAAAGGACAATATTGTACTTTTAAAGAGATGAACCAAATCTGGATTATTTCATGTGCTAAGTGTGTATTTTGTTTCAAAATTTATAATTTTGTCCCTATAATCTGCTTGACACTTGTTGGGTTCTTTAAGATTGACAAGAAAATAAACTCCTTCTCTGCTTAGTTTACAGATGACCCGACTCTTGCGGTCTGCAACGACAGTGGAGGCTCTGTTTTTGAACTAACATTTAAGTAAGAGACTAATGGACGTTTGTCACAGAATGGAAAGATTAGCTGTTTAATAGTTTGAAAGTGAATGTGGTGAGGCCTGGAAAGCCCAGGTGTTTGCAAATAGGTCTGGCTGTGTGACAGTTTCCTGGGGTGCTTACGGGCGTAAGGGAGTCTAGGCCTGGTCTCATGACTTTATCTCAGTTCTGAATTGGGATTCTAGACTCAGACTCCCCACGAGACTCTTCTGTGCTCCCAGGTTAGATACTATTCTGCATAGTTCACTAATTTTAGTTTGGGCTCCAAGCTACTGGGTAACGGCAGCTTCAAAAGGGGCTTTCTTGCCTTAGAATTGTCCTGCTTTACTTGTTAAAAGTAAAGGAGTAGAAATTGTCTAACTACCTGGAAGAATATTTGTGAAGCTGAGGTTTAAAATTATAGAATACAAAATATAATGTGTATTTTGTTTCCATAAAGTTTGAAGGTTAATGTCTGTATTTGTTTCTTAGGTTTTCATAGCCTTTTAGATACTGGGCACAAAGTAATTGCTGAAACAATATGAGTCATTTATTCACCTAGTGTTTATTGAATATCTCCTGTGTGCAGACACTTGTCTGGACTCCAGAGTTAGAGTTATGGACCAATCAGAGGCCCAACTCTTTATAGAATAGTTGGGGTGAGCATGGGGAGACAGGTAGAAGCTGAGGCATTGATGCCATAACTTGGATAGATTTGAATGGTGTGAGGAGATAGATGATTGTGCTGGCCTGCACTTGAACGCTACTCGGGAAGTCTTTGGTAGAAGGTGAAATCTGAGAGGAAAGAGCTGAGTGATCAGTCAGCAAACGGAAAACCCAGTGGAAGTGGACAGACATCCCAACCCAAGTCACACAGGGCTGCAGAGGAGTGGGTGTGGCAGCTGGGGTCGGAGGTAGGACAGGAAAGGAGGCAAGGGCCAGATCTTACAGAATCAGACATGTGTAAGAGTCTGGACTCAATTTTCCTTCAGAGGTCAGTCAGTAGAGTGTTGTTACAAGCAGGCTGGGAGATCTCACCTGTGCAGCAAAGAGATGCTGTCATGTGGAATGTGTAGCTCGGGGTGGCTGGCTAGTCAGTCAGGCTGGAGGAATTGATTGTGAGTGTCTTATGTCTTCAGGAGAGTGATGGGAGTGAGGACATGTGAATCGAGGTGTCTGTTCAGCGGCTCCAAGGGTGAAGTCTGCTGCATTGAGCCCCTGCACTCTAAACCCGAGTTGAAAGATCACCCCATCACACACTTTTCACTGTTGGCAATGGCATCTTTAACAAAGGTAGGTGCACTTAGAAGACAGAACTCTTAATTCTTAGAGGCTTTCAACACAGTTTGAGAATTGCAAGTTAAATATTGAAAATAATATATATTTTCTCCTGTAGATATTGGTCATTGGGTTGAAACCATCCCTGAAGGTGTGGATGACTTTTCCCTATGGACGGGTGAGCATGACTCTATTTTGTTGGCAGAAGGAAGGACCAGTCAGGAGGATGGAGGGAGTGATCTGTAGGGTGAATTCTATGCACTTGTCCAAAACTCTAGCTGCAGAATGGAAGTGAGCTCCCAAGGTCATTGGCTTAAGAAAATTAAGCAGGGTAAAGTGGCGTCTAGTCGTGCTAGGTTGCACTTTGGTGTCTTCAATGTCTTAAGCTTTTCTTTCATGAGGAGCATATCCAGCCTGTTTTTAACCTTGATAACAATCTCTGGATATTGCCGACCTGGTTCTTGTAGTTACCCTTGCTCTCAGGCACGGACCTTCTTAGTTTCATTCACTGCTCTTTTGAGGTCAGTAAAACGTCCTCATTAGATTAACACTGATGCTAAGCGGGTGTATTGAGTTCAGCCTTGCTCCAGTGTCCAAGAATGCTATGTGACAGGTGGGCGGAGTGACACCTGTGCTGAGGCACAGCTAGGCTGAGGGGTGGCTGTGCTGAGGGACAGCTGTGCTGAGGGACAGCTGGGCTAAGTGACAGATGGGCTGAGGGACAGCTGTGCTGAGTGACAGCTGGGCTGAGTGACAGCTGCTCTGAGTGACAGCTGCTCTGAGTGACAGCTGCTCTGAGTGACAGCTGCACTGAGTGACAGCTGGGCTGAGTGACAGTGTGCTGAGTGACAGCTGCACTGAGTGACAGCTGTGCTGAGGGACAATTGTGCTGAGGGACAACTGTGTTGAGTGACAGCTGCTCTGAGTGACAGTGTGCTGAGGGACAGTGTGCTGAGGCAGGGTTATGCTCACTGCCTCTTTGACACCATGAGTGAGCATACCCCATTATAAAACCGATATAAATTAGTACTATGCATGCTTCCATGAGTTCTGCTCTGATATATGTCACTTTTGAAGTTGTTATTTTTCAGGATGGTTTTATAGGTTTTGCACCTGTGGATTTAACCAGTCACACATAATTATCAGAAAAGTTTAGGTCCATAATGAGCATGGACAGACATGTTTCCTTGTCATTATTTTCTAAGTGATGCAGTGTAGCATCTGTTTACATAGCATTTATACTGAATTGTGAAGTATTCTAGAGATGATTTAAAGTCCATCGGAGAATGTACATAGGTTGTGTGTAAATTGTTTGCCACTTTATATAAGGGGCAGCCTGAAATAAATTCTCTACGGATACCCCCTTTCTTTTTTCCTTGTTCTTAATACTGTTTGTAAGAGACTTGGGTCTTTGGAAGGACGTTGATGAAGTCTTAGTCAATGCTCTATCGCTGTGAAGAGACACCAGGACCATGACAACTTATAAGAGACAACATTTAACCAGGGATCCTAGTTGAGAGGTCAGTCCATGGCCATCACGGTGGGAGTGTGGCTGAAGATAGGCAGGTGTGGTCCTGATCCTCAAGATAGGAGCGGGAAGGAGGGTAGAGGAGAAGAGAGAGAGAGAGAGACTGACTTGGGTCTCTAAGACCACCCCAGTGACAAACCTCCTTCAGTAAGGCCACACCTCCTAATCCTACCCAAACAGTTTGACCAAGTGGAGACCAAACAGGCAAGAATGTGAACCTGGGGTGGGGGTGCAGTTCTCATCTAAACAGCACAGCCAGGGAGAGGAAAGATACAGAGCCCTGGCTGGACAGCAGCCCTGACACAGGTTTCCTCAGGGCTGTCCTGTTGTATCTCAGCACTAGCAGAAGCAGGCCTCTTCTTCCAGATTGCAGATTGGTAATGATTATCATTAACATTTCTTAGGTTAGCTTTATTGACTCATTGAGTTTTTTTTTTTTTATCATGATGTTTGCATCTTTTTAAATGCTTTATTGATATTTTCATTCATGAACATTTTCAAACAGATGTTTAAAGAATTTTAATGAAATACTAGTATTCTTGCCATCAAATTCTACTTTTACTACTTTACTGTATTGCCTTTATTACATATCTGTGCATCTATCCATCTTTCTACACTCCAAGGCATTTTTGTTTTTTAATGGGCTTATGAGTAAAATACAGAAACAAGCACCTCTTGTTTGTTCATATTTGTTTAGGTTTTGTTGTATAAATTCATACACAATAACCCTATACATCTTGAGTATACGTGTGTTGAAGTTGGACAGATGCATGTACTTTGTAACCCAGACCCTGATGAAGATGATAAGCATGGCCATCACCCCAGACACTTCCTGTTGACACTTCCCACCCATTCCTGCTCATTGGCAGCCTCAGGGGAGCCTGGGGAAGGTTTAGCAACTCAATTATTGTGTAGGGCGGGCGTTTTTAAACATATTTGTTACCTTGTCCTTCTACTTGTCAACTGTGATGAATATTTTCATGTCTTTCTTTGACTTAGATGGATCCATCTAGCGTTCCGTTACTGGCCTGGCACTTTGTGGCAGTGAATAACTATGTGAACCCCATGCTTGCCTTCTGCAGAGGAGATGTGGTTCATTTTCTCTTGGTAAGGTGATGGTGGGTCTGCTTTAAAGCTTCAAATAAATATATATTTTCCTACATATTTTGCTGGTAATTTAATGTGATGTAAAAAAAAAATCTATGTCACTGTAGTAAGTCTTTGGAGAGAGAGTGTGTGAAGCCTGTTTAATTTTTTTTTTTTAAGACTTTAATGTTAAAAATGGAAAAAAAAACTTGAACTATCTTGGTTTTTTAATATTGGTGGTTTATTTCTTGGCTCCTTCTCTTTCAGCTAACAAATAATTAATGGTTTGTGTGTGGGAACCGCATATGTATGATTGTGGACATGTCTGTAGTAATGTAGTCTACACGTCTGTATTTATCTGTTAGAGAGCAAGTGCCATTTGGGCAGGAAGCCAATGAAGGAAGCTAAAACGTTCTTCACACAGCCTACGTACTTTGAATAGCCAAACCAGAGTCACTGCTGGAGAGGACAGTTGAAGTGCTGAACCATTTGATGAGAGTTCCAAGTCATTAGTAAGAGCTCATAGAATGTTTAGAGAGGTCTGTGAGTTTGGAGGGGGAAGCAGTGAACTTCAGTCACAGAGCTGAATGTGTCTGTGTAGTCTCAAGACACTGGGTGTCTTGCTCAGTGAGCCAGGTGTACCACTGTACACCGCTCTTCTCCATCCAGAAACCTTTGAGGTACCTTTCCCCCTTTAAATGTGCTCTGTCAGTCTCCTGTCCCTCTCTCTCTATACTGTCTCGACTTTCTTTCTTTTGACCCTGTTATGGTTGACCACTTGTCCGGTGTAAACCACAAGTGTTTGTCCATACTCCACAGTGCTCTCCCACCCAGCCTGTCTCACTCAGACACCTCTGTCTGGAAGCTCTGTGCCATCTGCCACTTGCCCTAGCCCATGGTCAGTGCTGCCTTCTCTGCCCCCCTGACTTCTCTGTGCCCTCCAGACCTTCCCAGACCTTCCCTGTCACAGCACTGAGCACACGTAAATCCTTGGCTGACATCACTAAGCTGAAAACCATGTCTAGGAGCTGACGCTCTCCTCCTCGTCAGCAGCACCAGCAGCCATCTGTGGAAAGGATGGCTGGAAAATGTTTAGAGAGCTAGTGTCAGGGAGGGTGGGAAGTGGAATGTCCGGGCTGGATTTAGAGTGGGGGAAACTTATGTGCCAAATGGGACCAGTTACCTGTTTTGGTAAGTAAATTTTTAGTGGGGTATAATCATGTTCATTCATCTATATTTTATCTATCTATCTCTCTCTCTCTGTCTGTCTGTCTATGTATCTATTCACTTATTTATTTTAGACAATGACTCAGGTAGCCCAGGCTGGTCTCAAACTCACATTGTAGCTAGCTAAGACCGTAGACCCCTGTATCTCTTGCCTTTACTTCTCAAGTGCTAGGATCGTAGGCATCCCCCCACCATGCCCAGTTCACATTGTTTATGATTGCTTTCTCATGACAGCAGTAAGTCTGACAGACTACAGTCTACAGAGGTTAACGTACTTACAGAAAAGTTTGACAGTCCTTGATAGAGCATTCCTGACCTAGGCATCATTGGCTTGGATTGGTAATGGGAAGATGATGTAGGTTCTAGGTAAATAAAATGGTAAAGATGGAATTGAAATGCAGCTTTAGGATCAGTCTGAAAGTAACATAAATAATAGATTTTCAAAGGTAAGGGGTTGTGCGCTTGTACAGAAGCTGGTGTGATGTGCTTAAGCAAATACATTTTTACAAAAGGCAAGCCTCCCATCACACAGGGAGGTATTACATCTCTACATGCTAGAGTCAGGAAATATTTAGGAAAAAAGTCTATTGTGGATTTCAGATTTCAGCATGTGGTTCAGATTTCAGTGGGACTCTCAGGTGTTACACTGGATGCCCAGTGAGCAAGCAGACAGCAGGGAGAGGAGTAGATGAGCATTTCAGGACAGGCAGCCAGGAGAGCACATGTGTGTCAGCCACTGTGCAGCACAGAAGCTGAGGTAAACAGTATAAGGACATTCGGGCTCGCACGCTCCTTGGGTCAGATGAAGGTGCTGCATCTTAGTGGGTGCGTACAGTAGGGCAAAGCTGCCCACCTCATGGCGGCTAAATAGAGACACGGAGAGAGAAAGGGCACATCTATAGTGACCCGACTTCTGTCCAAGAAACACTATGTCTTGAAGATGCTAACCCAAGCCCCTGGTACTGTCACAGGCCAGTAACCAAGTCTTTAGCACATGGACCTTTGGAGACATAACTAAAGCACAGCATGTGATTTTTCTAGGTGCTCATGACAGGCAGAGGAAAACGAGAGGGTAACGGGAAAGGTAGTTCCTATAAGGACATGTAGAAGGGGAGGAGGAAGGGGCCGAGGACATCGGACGGGAGGGACCAAACCTCTGGGACAGTATTGGTCTGAGGTAATACAGTGCTAGAGGGTCGTCAAGAGAGGCAGGCTGGAGAGATGAGCATTGGGCACTGGGCACGATGGTTTTCCAGGCCCTCCCTAGATGTCTGATAAGCAGTGGAATGGGGTGGAACCTCCATGGCAGAGCTTGATAAAGTGGGTTTCTAGAAGTGCAGAGTCGCGCAGCCATAGACCTCTCTGTGGGGGGAAGAGCGTGGTTAAGTACTGTCTGTGAGAAGTAAATGGAGGGAAGGCTTTATAGGGAATGTTTTTATTTTTGAAGACAAAGAAAGTCAGAAATATGCATGAGAGCAAAAGAAGGAAGCAGGTCTGTAAAAAGGAGCAATTGAATATGCTGGCAATGGAGGGAAGGCATTAAACGGTGGGGGCAGGATCGGGGTGGAGTTTTGTGGGGAGGGCTGGAGAAAGCCTTCAGGAGTAGGTGGTGTTGGCATCGATCTTCCCAGTTCAAGACACTTTGCACCTGCCGCACATCAGTTGTCCTTGGTACTGCAGGTGTGAAACCGAGAAGTAAGTCACCCCTTTCTTATGGCTCCAACCATGTGACTTAACATGGATAGAGCTCATGCTTTCACGGGTAGGTGACACAGTGAAGCGGGCACTATTTGAGGTCAGCAAGGGAAGGAAGGGCACTTAGACTAGAAGACACCTGACGCACTGCTGTAGCGTGCAAGAAAAGGCATTGGATGTGAGCAGCCCGGGTGCCGGCCGGCCCGTGTGCCACTGTTCTTTCAGGTGGATCACACAGCGGCTGAAGTGTCTTCATTTCTGTAATAATTCCTTTATCAGTATTTTTGGTTTATCTACACTGAATGGGAATTGTATTCTAGGTGGAGTACAAGTTAAAAAAAATTCTTTCAAATAATGCTTTTGATATTCAGGTTGTTTCCCCCTCCTCATCAGGTTAAGAGAGATGAGTCAGGCGCCATCCACGTCACCAAGCAGAAGCATCTTCACCTGTACTACGATCTGATCAACTTTACTGTGAGTATTATTTAAACCACGTCCCATGCATTTCAAGCAGTTCTTCTGAATCCCAGGCGTATTAAAGCTGCCAAGGTTTCTGGCGTTGGCCAGGGCCGTCAGGCACATTAATGCACCCAGTGTGTGCTATAAGTCTGACTTTGGGGTGATGCCAGGTCCCCGTTGCCTTTTGCCCAGAGTCCTGCTGAGCACTGACAGGGGAAGATAGGGTTTTCCTGAGTGTTTTAATACCTCAAGGGGAGTCTGGGTTCCGAAGAGCTCAGGTCTCTTCAGAGCCATGGTTACACTGCTTTGCATATGTGAGCTCCTCTGAAAGGACTTAGCTTTGTGTTGCCTGTTCTTTTCTTGTGACACGAAACTTTGCCAAATTTTTACCTTGTCAGCCCTCAGGGTGCCCTGGTTTAAAACATGAGACATTTTTTCTGTGCCAGATTTTATGTTTTCTTTCAGTAGTGGGTTGATTTTAAAAATGTGTGTTTTATGTTTCAATACTTACCA
The DNA here is from genome assembly GCA_033318265.1 of Phyllotis vaccarum. Taxonomy (NCBI): domain Eukaryota; kingdom Metazoa; phylum Chordata; class Mammalia; order Rodentia; family Cricetidae; genus Phyllotis; species Phyllotis vaccarum. Next base: position 187,494,607 of record JARWLC010000002.1, read on the forward strand.
TTAATGGTTTTAGTATCTAGGAGCTGATGTCCAGTGAAACATTATATATATCATGAATATAGCTGGCTTCAGTTATAAAGTAATGGCTCATTTTCTCTTCAATTCCCTAATATGTAATTTTTTAGGATATAGTTGGTATAGTCAAAATGTTAAAAAATATTTGATGCACAAACTTAGTTGCATTTTTCAACCAAGTCTGCTACATTGCTTTGGTTGGCTTGGAACTTTTGAGCTCAAATATTCCTCCTGCCTCAGCTTCGCATAGGTCAGAGCTCTGAGAGTGCACCACCATGCCCGGCTCACATTGCTCTTGTGAACTCACTCATACTCTATTAATTTAGAAATACAGATTGAACATCCTGCCATACTTATATTCTCCCACTGTGACAAAGCACCATGGTCAGCATTTAAGTCGGGGTTTGTTGCACAAATGAAGGAAACTCAGAGCCAGTCTCAGGGAAAGGCTCAGAAATCAAAGAGTAAACCCCACAGTCAGATCTCACCCAGCTGTCTTCCAGCTTCCTCAGCCTCACTCCTCCTGGCTTCTTCTGCCTGCTCTGTCTTTCTACCTGCCATAAATACCTTTTTCACCCAGTTGTTTCACATCCAGGTTAAGATTAAAGGTGTGACACCACCATTGCCTGCCTGGGAGCCTGGAACTCCCTCTGTAAACTAAACTGACCTCAAACTCAAATTTGATGGGATTAAGGGCATAGGTCACCACTCCCGGGATATTCCCTGTGCTGGGATTAAAGGTGTGAGTTACCACTCTCTGATCCTCCTACACTGACTGTGGGTCAATCCCTCTGATATCTCAGACTGTTTTTATTAAATTTTGAAACATCCCCACAGGGGTTTGTTTACAGTTTCAGAGAGTGAGTCCATGACCATCATGTTGGCGAACACGGCAGCAGGCGTGGTGCTGGAGCAGTAGCTGAGAGCTCATGCCCAATACACATGATACACACGTTGGAGGCAGAGAGAGAGCTAACTGGGAATGGTGTGGAATTTTGAAACCTCAGAGCCCATTCCAGTGACACATCTCCTAATCCTTCCCAAACAGTCCCACCAACTGGGGACCAAGCACTCACACATATGAGCCTCTGGGGACTGTTCCCATTCTAACACATCCCTAACCCGAAAACACAAAAGCTGACATGCCATAACTTTTGAGGACTAACATGGCAGCACAATTGGAAAATTCTGCACCTGATGTCAAGTAATGAATTGTAATTAAAATGCAGGAGCAGTAAAACTTATATGTGAATTAATCAGGCTTCTCTAGAGTAGTGATTCTCAGCGTGTCAGTCTAGACTCCTTTGGTGGTTGCATATCAGATATCCTTCATAGCAGAGAGTTACATTATGATTCATAACAGTAGCAAAATTACAGTTATGAAATAGCAACAAAATAGTTTTATGGTTGGGGGGTCACAGTAACTTGAGGAACTGCATTAAAGAGTGGCAGCATTAGGAAGGTTGGGAAGCACTGCTCTTGAGGAATGGAACTGATAGAATGGATATATATTTAAAGGGGATTTATTAGAGTAGCTTACAGGCTGTGGTCCAGTTAGTCTAAGAATGGCTGTCTACCAACAGAAAGTTCAAGGATCCAGTAGTTGTTCCGTCCTCGAGGTGGAATGTCTCAGCTGGTCTTTTTTTTTTTTTTTTTTTTTTTAAATACACACTATTTCAGTTCCAAGAATTGTCCTCTGGTCATCTAGGTTTGTGTTACTGTTTTGCTTCACTAATATAACAAGTTGAAATAAATTTGTACTAAGGTCATTTGTGCCAATGTGCCATTCAAAAAAAAATTCTTGTAAAAAATGCATTCTGCAGTGCGTTAAAGTTCTTAGTCAGCCCTCCCTTAGACCAGCAGAATGTCATCTGACACTGTGACACCTAGTACTGTTTTCTCTGGGGCATCCCAGAGCTGTTCTTACTGTGACTCTGTTGCTATATAGGTTATTACATGCATAAGGTCCTCAATGTCATGTTCTGAGTGGCCACAAAAGGTTTGGACTGATTCTTACTTTCATTTTGTTGTGTGTTTGAATTTCAGTGGATAAACTCACGCACTGTTGTGCTCTTAGACAGCGTGGAGAAGTTGCATGTGATTGATCGGCAGACGCAGGAGGAATTGGAAACAGTGGAGATCTCAGAAGTCCAGCTGGTCTACAACAGCAGTCACTTCAAGTCACTGGCCACTGGCGGAAATGTGAGCCAGGCACTGGTAGGTTGTTCTTATCACTGTGGTGGGGTCTGTTTTGTTTTCTCCTTGGTATGTAGAAGTGAGTATGAATGTGTTTGTAAGGATTCAGGATTATGGCCCCAAACAGTAATTCCTCTTACTTAATACCAAGGAATAGGCAGGAGAGGTGGATTAGGGATGAAGAGCACTTTCAAAGGACCTTGGTTCAATTCTCAGCTCCAGTTTGTCAGCGAACAACTGATCTGTATTCAGTTCCAAAGGAATCTGTCGCCCTCTTCTGACAACCACAGGTACTACATACACATGGAACACGTACATACAAGCAGAATACCCATCACACATAAAACAAAAATAAATCTGAAACAAAACAAAGCAAAAACCCTGAGGTGTTTTAATTTATATACTTAAGAAAAAAAATGAAACAATTTTTTGTGAGAGAAAATTTGGAAAATCAAAAGTATTTTCGGAATTGAGCTGGTGAAAATAAGCCTAGTAGATTAAGGGGAAAATGACTGGAGACAGGCATTGTACAAGACTTTGGTACTGTTTAGTCAGGGTTCTGTTTTTGTAAAGAAACACCAAGACCACGGCAATGCTTATAAAGGAAAACATTTAATTGGGGCTGGCTTACCTTCCCTAAGCCTTCAGAGGTTTGGTCATTATCATCATGGTGGGAAGTAGGGCGGCATGCGTACATGCATCCATGGTGCTGGAGAAGGAGCTGAGAGTTCTACATCTTGATCCAGAGGCAGCAGGGAGAGACTATGTGCCCCACTGGGTGTAGTTTGAACATATAAGACCTCAAAGCCCGCTCCCACAGTAACACACTTTTCCAACAGGACACACCTCCTAATAATGCCGCTTCCTATGGCTAAGCATTCAAACACACGAGTCTGTGGGGGGCATTCCTGTTCAAACCACCACCATGACAGGTAATGCCTTAAGCAGTTTATGTCAGCAGTGTGTGGTTAAGCACTGTCCCATGTTTTCCTGAGCCGTTCATCTTTAGGTAGGAAAAGGGAGCTGCTGTGAGACATCTATGGGAAGCTCCTTCCAGAGAGAGCAATGAGGATCCTCTTTACTAGGTGTCGGCAGCATAGTCTGTAGGCTTTCCTCAGTGTTTCTCCTGTTTGTAACTTCAGAGCATGCACTATACGTGAAGGGCGGTCTAGCCACGCAGTGCACAAAACAGGTCATGCACCGAACATGTTAAGGCAGCAACAGCCTGTGTCTCAAATGCAGGCATTTCCTGTAGGGTGACCTAATCCTGGAGAGGTCGCTCAGTTGCTAAGAACACTGGCTGCTCTTATAGAGAGCCTGAGTCTGAGTCCCAGCACCCACACGGTGTCTCACAAACACAACATAACTCCAGTTCCAGAGGATCCAGTGCCCTCTGGCCTCCTTGGGCAACAGGCATGCACACAGTGCACATATATTCATGCAGGCAAAACATTAACACACAAAAATGAAATATTATTAGATTTTAAACTTGCACTTTTAGCCAAGATAGAGAATGGGGAATTAGATTTACTTTCCTGCTTAAAATACCCACCCCCCCAAACCAAAACCACTACTATTATTAATAATAATTAGTATCAAAACAGTTCTCAAGGCACTGTACCCAGTAATGATGATTGACAAATCCCAGACCAAGCAGGAAACAATGATAAGAGCTTGTTAATTCTGTACCTTCCAATCCTCTGGTTTTCTGGCTTGTGGCTTAGGGAAGGGAACACAACCTGGTGAACACTGTCACCAAGGGTACAGGAAAAACAAGGTGTTTTACATCTGTGGATGGTGCTGAGGTGTTGCCTTGAGTGTTCTGCTAGACAGCTGTTCAGCATGTGTGTAAGGAAACTGCCCAAGGACAGGGAAAGAGCCACTAGAGAGGCTGGAAGGGAATTATATCCAGGGCACCCACAGATTGTACTTTCTGCTTACTTAGACCAGCTAGACCAGGTGCTGGCCAGTGTCCTCAGGGGCATTGCACCTTAGTAGTTGGACTTGAAACAGAACATACTGGGCTGGTAAGCACTAACAGATATTAAAAGCAGATGAGATGGGATCACACTGGGGTTGGAAGGATGACTCAGTGGTACAGTGCTTCTCCAGCGCCTCCCAGGCCCTGGGTCCAGTCCCTAGAATAACAGACAAGCAAGCAAGCATACCCCAGAGACCAAGGAGCTGAACAAACAGAACAAAATAATATCAATATGGAAATTTTCAAGCAACACCAAAGTAAAGCTTATAGTGTGTACCTTGGTTAGCAATTCCTCAGTATCCAAAGAGGGAGAGAAATGTCGACTGGAAAGAGGGGTCAGTAAGAGTTTTAGTCTGTAAGCCTTAGGAGATCCTGCTCCTCAGCACTTCCTGTCAGCTGCCCTGCTGCTCCCTGGGGACATAACTAAGCATCGTGATGTTTGTGTCAAAGGTGCTCGAAACTGTTCTATTTCATCAAAGCAGTGAGGAGGTCGGAGTCTGCTGTCCGTTAGGGCGAAGGGAGCCCATGTTCTTAAGGCCCAGCTGCCATAATACTGGAAGGTGCCACCCGAGCTGCTAAAGGAGGAAAGTGTCCAATAACCCATTCAGCTGTGACACCTGAGCCACAGCAGCGACCAGCAGGACAAGATAGTCTTAAAAATACAGTAGTGCTATTCATATCCTGGTGGCAGTAAGACGCACTCAGCAAGAGAGAAATCATTCCTGGTACTGAAAATCTAGTCTCCACCTGTGGCTAGTGAAGGCCCAGATCTCAGAGGAGAGCTTGCTCCTGCCTCTTCCTACGCCAGTGCATTCCCAACTGCTTTCCCAATCTCTGTCACTGTGCCCATAAGTGGGCGTAAATGTCACCCCGTAAGTAGTAGGTTGCAGTAGTTTGCACTTATATTTACAAGTTAGCGTATTTCCTTCCCTTCCGTGTTATTGTGGGAAAGAGAAAGGCTCTTTATAGAAGTGGGGAGTGACTTCTTGAGCCTTGTCTTTCCAGTCACTTCTGCAGGTAGTCAGGCAACAGAGTCTCTTCTTCCTTGCCTATGGGTTAAGACTATATTTACCTAAAATGTCTCTGCATTCAGCGTGTGTGTGTGTGTGTGTGTGTGTGTGTGTGTGTGTGTGTGTGTGTGTGTGTGTGTGTGTGTGTGTGTGTGTGTGTGTGTGTAGATCGGAGGATAACTCTGTGGAGTCAGGCCTCTTCTACCCACTCATGGGTGCTGTGGCTCTAACTCATATCCTCAGGCTCTCGTAGGAGTATTGACCTGCTGAGCCTCTTACAGGCCACGTGGTTGATATCCTTGATGGAGCTTCCAGGATGTGTAATCTGACTTTGTTTGTGTATTTGACAGGCTTTGGTTGGAGAGAAGGCCTGCTATCAATCCATCAGTAGTTATGGTGGTCAGATCTTCTATCTGGGAACAAAGGTACACTCTTCCCATTCCACTGAGGATCCAAATCTTATAATAGCTGTATAGCCAAAGATTTTTTAGTTACTTAACATTTTCCTTTTCTTAAGATCTAATTTTACTTTTGTGTAGGCCATTTATTTTCTTGATTGAGGGATATGCTTTTATAGCCTTAACATTTGTCTTAATGTCAAGTATCTAGTTTCTTTTTTTAATTAGAGTTTTATGTCTTGCTTTGAACAACACATACATTGCAAAGTGCCTCTCATAATAATCTAGTCAGGTGCCCATCACCCTGTCTAGTTCCCATTTGTGTGGGGAATGGAGATGCTTAAGATCATCTCCTCAGCAAATTTCAAGGTAGTATCTGATTCCTTTCCTATTGCTGTGATAAATGGTCTGACAAAGCATCTTAAGAGAGAGGGCTGACATTAGCCTACAGTTCATGGTACACATCATGGCAAGGAGGTCAGGGCAGCTGGAGCCAGAAGCATCTGCTCATGTATTCACAATCGGAGTGAGCGAATAGTGAATGCACACTGCTGCTCAGTTCTTTTTTTCTTATATGATCTGGGATCCCCTGGGCAAGGATCCCATGTACATCAGTTAATGTAACCAAGAGAATCTCCTGTAGACGTGCTCAGAGGCTCATCTCTCATCCTGATGATTGATACTAGACACCACATGCACGAAGGACCTAATCGTGTGTATTTGTTGTATAATTAAAATGCTCTTGAATGTAGGTAAATCAACTTAAGATGATGTTGGAATGCATTGAGGGTTTGACTTAGAAGAATTGCATTAGAACAATTTATTTTCCAACATAAAAATGTACAGTTTTCTTCATTGTTAACATTCAACAGAATATTGCCACGTAGGTTCAAGAGGTGAGCGTAGATCGCCTGTGTCCCTGAGTATTTGTGTCTTCACTTCAGTGTGAGAGCTTGAGGACCCGCCAGCAAATTCCAGGCTGTATTTCCATCTCAGATGTGAAATGTGTTTCATTTAGGGATCTGAACTGAGATGTGTGGCTGGCACAAATGTGTCTCCAAGTGAATCTGCTAACTGTCATCTTCCTTTCCTTGTGTTTTCCAGTCAGTGTACGTGATGATGCTAAGGAGCTGGAGGGAGGTGAGTTGGCTGTGACCTCTGTGGGAGCTGAAGGGGCAGCAGCTTCCTGTTTTCCTTGACTTTACAGATGATAATTTGGACCTTTTAATATCAGAAGAATACAGGAAAGCCATTTTAACTGTTAGGTACTTGATATGCTAAAACTGATCAAATCAGAATTTGGTTTTGCACAGCTGTAGCTGCTTTGCTGCCAGAGCAAACATAGTATGAGGAATGCTTTCAAATCAGTGAAAGTTAGCAGGGCTAGCTTTGTTTTTTCTCTTTACTCTTCTGCTTTTTGTCTTTTGGTGGGGAGCAGCCACCCAGCTCCCAAATAAATACACAGGATTTATTCTTACTTATTAATGCCTGACCTTAGCTTGGCTTGTCTCTAGCCTGCTTTTCTTAAGTTTGACCCTGGGCTCTTGCCTTTCTCCATTTCTGTGTAACTTTTCTCACTCTGTTGCTAGGTGTGTCTGGATGGCTGTGACCCCTTCTTTTCTTGCTGTTTGATTTTCCCTCCCAGATTTCTCCTAGTTATTCTCATGGCCCACCGGTCCCGCCCGTCCTTTCTCCTGCCTCCCTATTGGCCGTTCAGCTCTTTATTAGACCGTCAGGTGTTTTAGGCAGGCGAAGTAGCACAGCTTCACAGAGTTAAATGGATACAACAGAAAAGAGCGTAGCACATCTTTGCATCAAATGTTCCACAGCACAAACAAATGTAACATATCTTAAAATAATATTCTGTAGCAGTAAAGCCTTATTTAATCTGTTGTTTTAAGTTATTCAAACAAAGAAATGTTAAAAAAAAAAAGAATTGAGTTTGAGACTATTCAAGATAAACATTGGCTTCATCAAGAGTTTACTTCTGTTTAGAATACTGGAGAGACAGGCAGACTGGGGTCTGGGGCTCCATCGTCATGTGATGCTCTCCTACTTGCCCATCCTTGTGCTTGCGTTCTTGTCCCAAGCTCATTTTATAATCCAGAGTAGTAACTAGAGGCTCCAGCTGTTACGTCTAGGATCCACGAAGGAGAAAGACAAAGGTCAGCCCCAACTTATAAAGATAATGTACATTTGGAAATACCAGAAACACTTCCATTGTTGACCAGAGCTCAGATGCATTGCCCCCGCAGATAAAAGGGAATCTTAGAAATTGCATTTAGTGGTGAACTGCTATCTCTGGTGAGCTCGAAGCTTGTTATTAAGAAGGGGACAGGTGCCTGCTGTGCTAAGCAACCAGCCGTCTCTCGTATGGTACCCGCTGTTCCCTGTCTTTGTGCAGGCTATCATACAGGCCCACAGGGACACAGTGCCCAGTCAAAGTCCTGTGCCAAAGTGTGCAGTGCTGTTGAAGTACTGTTTGCTCCCAAGTGGCAGTTCTGTAAAGGGTAGAATGGAATTCTGATCGGTAGTTGGTCAGATAAAAGAGACTGGCATGTCTCCTTCACTCCCTGTAGAGAATGGATCATCTCCTGAAACAGGATTGTCTTACAGAAGCATTGGCTCTTGCATGGTCTTTTCATGAAGGAAAGGCAAAAGCAGTTGTGGGTAAGTAAATAGATGTTGTGGAATTGGAAATGTCATGAGGGAAATTTACTGTGAGAACGAACGGGAAGCAGGCGGATAAACCGTTAGTCTGTGGGTGTGAGATATTCCCCTTATCCAGCATTTTGATATTGAGACTTGTAATTGAATGTGCTAGCGTGGATTGTGGAGGGGAGACCAGAACCCAGATTCCCTTATAGAGCTGAGCACTAACTTTTGTCTCCTGTTGGACTTTGTTTCTCTGAAGGGCTATCAGGGGATGTCAGTAAGAGGAAGGCTGTCGTTGCGGATCGGGTAGGCAAATGCAAATTTGCTTTTTATTATATTTGCCAATGTCTTTGGGGATGATCAGCAGAAGTAGGTCAGGATGTAAGTCCCAGGTCTGGTCTGCAGTGCCGTGTAAAGTCCCTGCCCTCCCCCATGAAGATGGTAAATAGTAAAACAGTCCAGAGAGACAGAGGAGAAAAATACTTGGGGATACAGATTCTCAAATGCTTTGTCCATCCTCTGTGTGTGTGTGTGTGGGGGGGGATTTACCCAGACACTTAACTCCAGGTTTTCATTTCCTGAGTAATGCAATACCACTGAGGTCTGGACATGCAGACATTTCTTAGGAAAGATTACCAAATTAATATGAGCCCTTCACCTGAGAGAATTAGAGAATAAAGCCACTGAAATCCCCACTATGTTTCTAATATATTGATAAAGCATAATTCAGTATTAACCAAGCATGTTAAATATTGAACAAATGTGGCCACACCCTTTGAGTCTGATACAAAGCTTTTTTCCCACAGATGGTAGAAATCCTCTTCCATTATGCAGATCGGGCTCTGAAAAAATGCCCAGACCAGGGAAAGATCCAGGTGATGGAGCAACACTTTCAGGTACGCCTCTTCATGTGCTTCAGCTCACAGCCGCCAACTGCAGATGCTCTCATGCATCCGCTCGGCTTTGGGGACATGATGCTCTGATGCATCCCCTTGGCCTTGGGGACATGATACTCTCATGCATCTACTCGGCTTTGGGGACATGATGCTGTGATGCATCCCCTCCTCCCTTCAGATTTGACTTCCAAGTTTTGGCTGTTAAGCATTAAGTGTTGTTATGGTGTTTGCAGGGAAATGGTACAAGACTAAGTTTTAAAGAAGTGTCTAATAGAAGGCAGGAGACAAGCAAACTCCTGCTCACTGCTGTGTGAAGGGACACACCTGTGACTTGACAGCTTACTGTGGGTGGGTGACATTGCTCATGGCTCACATTTATATTAACTAGGGTTCTTAAGGAGAGAGTAGGACTGCTAGGGTTTAAATTTAGTTCCCCAGACACCTGTGACTCAAAATACACATATAAATATATGCATGTATCTGCATAGTATAGTCTACAAAATATGCTAATGAAAGATGTTTAGATTATCTTAGAATTTAATGAAAATGCAAGCCAAGGAAGATCTTCAAGATATGCATATGTATTATGCTGGTTTTCTTATTTGCAGTGATCTCCAGTTATATTTGTAGTAAATCTGTTTATAACAAACTCTACAGCAGCAGCTCTCTTCTCTCTCTGTATTTGTGCATGAGCGAGTGCACACATGTGTGCTAGTGATGTGTGTGTGCGTGTGCTAGTGTGTGTACGTGTGTGCCTGTGTGTGCATGTGCACGTGTGCTTGCAAGTGCACATGTTTATCAAAGGAGGGCCTTTCACATATGAGGCAAATACTTTGTTATTTTTAAAGGATTTATTTATTTTATATGTAGGAATGTCTTGCCTTTATGTATGTATGTGAACCATGAGCCCATGGAAGTTGGAAGAAGGTGTTGGCTCCCCAGGGAACCAGGGCTACAAATGGTTGCCAGCAACCGCGTGTCTGCCAGGAATGGAACTCGGGTCCTCAGTAGGGACAACCAGTGCTTTTAAGCCGTAAGCCACCTACAGGGCAAATACTTTATACTGAACCACCTTCCCTAGCCAGTCTTAAGTCTTCATAAACATTGGAGTATCGGGAATAGCCAACTTTTCTACAAAGAGCTGGATGGTAGATTTTAGGTGTGGTAAGTCACTAGTGGTTCTTGTCTCTCTTCTCCCTCCTCCTCCTGTTGATAGAAATTGAACTGAGGGCCCGGCACACTGGGTACACTGGGTGCACACTGGGTACACACTTTGCCACTGACCAGGGGCCCAGCACACTGGGTACATACTGGGTACACACTGTGCCACTGAACGAGAACCTGGCACACTGGGTACACACTGTGCCACTGACTGAGGGCCCTGCACACTGGGTACACACTGTGCCACTGACTGAGGGCCCTGCACACTGGGTACACACTGTGCTACTGAACTGCACACAAGCACTCCACCTTTTTTGTATGTGACATGGTGTATGTAGAATTCAGGAGACAGCTCCTGGGAGTTCTCTCTCTTCACCATGTATGTCCCATGGCCTGAGCTCTTGTCATAGGCTGGTGCCAGGTGCCCTTCCTTACCTGCTGAATCATCCTTTGACCTACCTCTTTTGTTTGTATATTTGTTTTTGAGGCATGGTCTCACAATATAGACCTGACTAAGCTGAAACTTCTGTGTAGATCAGACTGGTATCAGTTCGCCTGTCTCAGCCTCACACTTGGAAAGAGCTGTTGTTTGTTGTGATAGGATGTGGCCCATTGGTTTGACTACATGTTCCTTGAGTTTATATAAATTAAATTCTAAGTAATAATAAGTACAATATGTGTGGTTCTTCCTGTTTAAAGATTATAGTACAGCTAAAATATTTTATTATATATTAATGGAAACATTTAAGATAAAAATAGGAATTTTGTATTTTTACAGAGCAGGAACTGTTGTTATTATTATCATTAAATACAAGGTCTTACTGTGTAGCTGTGGCTGGCCTAGCATTTGCTGTGTAGACCAGACTGGTCTTGAGCACACAGAGTCTGTCTGCATTTGCTTCCCAAGAGCTGCATTTTGATACCGATATTTTTACATCTCTATTTGATGCTCAGAACTGCGGCTGTAGGCATAGATATGGCAATGAAGAGTTGCAGAGTGTCAGAGGCACGTTGGTTTCCTGATCTGCACTGTTCAGTATAGATTTTACTGCTGTGTGGCTGGGACCTTGTTAAATTTGTCAGTAGAGAAGGATAAACCAGTTCAGATAAAGCTAAGAAATAAGTGAGTGACCTGAGAGAGACCACAAAACAAAAAGAAATCACAACGAGGGAAGCTTGAACAAGAGCACACACAAAGCCCTTTCCCACAGTGACTGACACACTTTCTCCAACAAGGCCACACCTCCTGATAGTGCCACTCCCTGTAGGGGCCATTTTCTTTCAAACCACCACAAAATAATTCTAGTATCGCTTAACGTTTTAGTTTCTAAACAGCTAATGCACTCTGTTACAAATCCTTTGCCTTAATCTATTTAGTATTATGAAAATAATCTAAAGCTAGTTACTTTGTAAAGGAAAATAGATCCATTAGCTTGACCTTCCCCTCCTCCCTTTCAGTTTGAGAGGCTAGCGAGCTTTGGGGAAGCTTTGTGGTAAATGACATTGTGATGTCAGTAGGTGTGTGGGGGTGTTGAGTTGGGCACATAGGACAGTATTCCAAAAATTCCGGGTTCATTTAAGGAATTTGCTCTCATGGGCTCCTGTGAAGAAAAAGTTACTTCTCTTAGAGACATAATTAACCTCCCATCAGACCACATATCCTAAAGGTTCAACCATCATTCAACAGTCCTACACCAGGGACCAGGCTTTGAGCAAGCACTTTTGACAGAACGTATTGAAGCATTGTTAATGTACTTCAGCCCATTTAATTCTTGACAGCACTCTCCAGGGTAGGGATAGTTACTCATCACCTTTATAGATGACATCGGGGCACAGAGGCAAAACAAGTCCTTTTAGATCCAAGGGCCAGCAAACAATGACGTTAGCATTTGAATGTAAACACTGGGACTTGAGGGCTTCATTGTACAGATGAACAAGACTTGATGAGCACAGAACATAGTTGGAAGAGTCCAGATGTCACGTGTTAGAGAAACAAGACCTAGAGTCCAGCATATGTGACACGTATAGATACAATATAATGGTTCACAGCTTAAGACTCCGGACTGTAACCCCAGGCAGTCTAAACATTCTCAGTCATGACTAATAATCTGTGAGTAGCTTTGGTTCAGTGTGGATGCCTAAACATCCATACACAGAGAAGATTCTTTGGCCTGTTGTTAATTCTCTCTTAAGGTCATTGTTTTTGGTTTGTTTGTTTTCTGTACCATCGATTTATTGCCGGGGTGAAATTCAGAGTTTTCAGTAAATATTTTCCCATAATACTGTTTGTAGGTGGAAACAGCATTTGATAATCCTCATTTCCACTGAAAGCTGATAATCAGTTGCCTAACTACAGACTGCAGAGTCCAAAACCAGACACAAAACAATTTTGTGATGATCCTATGCTCCTTTCCTACCAGTACGTAGTGCCACTCCCGTAAATAATCTTCCCATGCACGTATATACATGTGTGTGGACATACCTTCTTGCCCTGAGTGTTTATCAGTGGTTTAGGTAAAGGTTAGTGATTAACTTGTCAGAGATGGCACCAAGAATCAAGATTAAAAATGACCTTATAAGAAAATCCACTCAAAATTATTATGGATACACTTAACAAGATTAAACGCTAGATTCAAATACATTTTGGTCACTAGATTTGAGTGATCCATCTAGCTAGGAGTTTTTAGCATTTTTAAACTTAGTATGTGTTCACCGTAGTGTCTTCCTGGCTTCCCCTCCACTCCCTTGAGCTTCTACTCTAGGTCGTCTCTGTTTCCATGTGACCCACAGAGTAAGGGTTACTTTCATCTGCAGAGGTGGGGGTCAGTTCCTGGAGAGAATGTCTCCCCTCCCCTGGCAACACTAACTGCTAATAGCCCTCAGCAAGGTGTGTGTCCCCATCTATGAAGACGTTCTAAAGGGTCCAACCTGTTCAGGTCTGGTTGTAGGTCCCCTGGTAGGGCCCATAACCTCCTGAGCCAGGGGCTCTTGACCCAGTTTACAGTACCAGAAGTGAATTTCCTCCTCCAGAGCAGACCTGACATCTAACGAGGAAGTGATTGTGTAACCCCTTACCAGTCACAACACCAAAGGCACATCCTGCACACAGGCTCCACACCGAAGTAAGACTAAAAACTCTTTTCTGTCTTCTGGCTCTCAAATTCTTCCTGTCCTCTCTTCACGCAGCCCACTGTGCCTTGGAGGTGATGATGAAGATGCCTCATTTAGGCCTAAACACTTGCCATCACTTATTCTCAGTACTCAGAGCAGTTATGAGTCTCTGTGTTAGCTACTGCCTGCTGTAGGGAGAAGCTTCTTTGCCAAGGCTAAGGTGAGAGAAGCATGTGTGAGTGGACCACCGCGCGCATATGGATGCTACAAGGCCACACAGCATCCACCTATAGGGCTGTCTAAGTGGGATGAGATCTGGAGAAGGTGCTGAATGTGGTAAAACACTTTGTGTAACTCCTAAATTGTAAGAGGCTGAGACCCGAGGATATTCTGTTCGGGCCTATCCCTCATTGCTTAAGTGATTTTGGAGGCCAGTCTGGTGTCCTAGATGAGAGGGGAGGGAGGGATGGAAGGAGGGAGGGAGGGAGGGAAGAGGAAGTAGGAAGTGGTGCATTTTAGTTGGAAATGAGATACTGCTGATAACCTAGCTCTTGGGTTTATGCCTTTCAATTGTGTGATGTGTTCAAAGAGGGAGAATGGCTTTGACTACGAGGGACATTTTCATTTCAAGTTTTTATCATGTTGTAATATTTCATGCATGTACCTGTGTGTAATATGTGTTGATTATATTCACCCTGCTGCCCTCTCTTGTCTTACTTCCTGCCCACCCCTTCTACTCATGTCTTCTTTCTTGTCTTTTCTTTAACTGCTCGTAGATCCTCAAGGAGAGTAGACCTTGCTGCAAACCCCTGCCTCTCAGCAATGAGTAAACTGCCCAAAAACCTGCTGGAAGAGGCGGGGCCCCCTTCTGTGCAGGGCACAGTGTCGATGGGCTGAATCTTGTGCAGGTCTTGTGCAGTAGTAGCATCTGCTTCCAGGTGAAGTGGCCTGCAATACTCGCCCGTCTCCTCTGGCCCTCACCTTCCTGGTCCCTTCTGTGCTGTGCTTTGGGGCAGGAGCTGTAGAACACTCATCTAGGCCTTGAGTATGCGGCAACTACTTGTGTTCACTGCTTAGATGAGCAAGAGGATCTGCAGGAGCCACCACCTATGCCAGAAGCTTCTCACATCCGGGCCCAAGAGCAGCAGTCACTTTGGCATCAGCACCAATATGCAGAAGGCAGGTTGACAGGAGCATCATGGCCACTTAGCAAGACGACAGTAGTAGCTTCCCCACTAGGAGCAGGACAGGTTTACTGCTCCAGATGTGAATTCCCTCCTGTAGAGAAGGCCTCAACTCATTTAGAAAACAGCTGCCCAGCCCCATAATTGCACCAATGGACACATCTTGACTGGCTGGCCCTACTTTAGGTTGAAGGGCCCACAGCTTGAGGAAGACATTGGTGACAGGTTTCCCCCAGCAGCCTGCATAGCACATTCTAGCACCACAAAATACCAATAGGGAGGAAGTTTCCAGCTTTCAACCTTCCAGTGTTGTTTCTTTCTGTCCTGGTGTCTTGCACAGTAGGGTCTTCTCAAGGGCATTCAGCAGCAGTGGCCATAGTCTCTATTGTTGGGGAGCCAAGAGGGCCTGTGTGGCCAACAACTCATGAAGAGGTCATCCGCTCCTAGCATTGAGACTCCTTCCTTGCTTCCTGTCTATGCTTGTGCCATCTACGCCTGTTTCTGCTCTGTCTTCTGTGTGTATACAGGTGTGAGCGTGTGCTTGTGGAAGCTAGACACTGACACTGGATATTCTCCTCCTTATTTTCTGAAACAGGAGCCCCTGTTCTCTCTGAACGCGGAGCCCTTGATTTGCGTTGGCTGATTGGGTAGCATTCCTGGGGTTCCCCCAGTGTTATCACATCCAGCTGTTCTGTGGGTATTGGGCATTGTACTCAGTTCTCACGCTTGTATAGCCAGTATTTTTTTTTTTTTATCAGTTTTGCCATCCCCCCAGACCTTTGGGGTTTCATATGGTAGCTTTATGTTCTGGGAGTGGCTTTCTTCATAGGACTTAGAACAGTACTTTTAGAAAGACTTCTTTTGCTGGCTGAGGTCATTTGAGTTAGTGTCTGGAAGGTTTACTGGACTTTAGTCTTCAGTCCTAGTAGTTAGGAATATGAGGCAGAAAAATCTTAGGTGCAGGGGCAGTTTAGGTGAGTGAGACCTTGCTTC
Organism: Phyllotis vaccarum; assembly: GCA_033318265.1. Taxonomy (NCBI): domain Eukaryota; kingdom Metazoa; phylum Chordata; class Mammalia; order Rodentia; family Cricetidae; genus Phyllotis; species Phyllotis vaccarum. The sequence continues at coordinate 187,510,207 of JARWLC010000002.1, forward strand.
AAGAAAAACAAATTTTATAAATAACAGAAAATAAATGTCAGTGGTGCTAATTTGTGTTCTGCCAGCAGGTGGCGCACCGTGCCTGCACCAGCAACCTCACTTTTCTTTTGGTTAGTATGTAATGCTGTTCAGTGGTTCCGCCTTCCCCAAAGGCCAGCCATTGGAATGCTGCCGGTACTCTACTGAATCTGTAGAATGCTTTTGCTAATATAGCCATCTCCATAATACATGTAATTTTAATTGCATTCATTTATTTACTTGTAGGGGAGTGAGCCAGGGCGTGTCTGCATGTGCCTGTGTGCCACAGCGCATGTGTGGGGTTGAGAAGAGAACTTACTGGGCGCCAGGGTCCGGTGCACATTTACATTAGTTACATGCGCTTGATTAGCTCTTCCCTCCATTTACTGTATCACTCCTTCTATCTCCTGCCCAGGTTTGATTTGCTATCTTGTTTCTGCTTGCACCAGCTTGGTCTGTCACTTCCTGACCTTTGACTCTGAGTTTCGGCTGTCCTTGCTAGTCACATGGCTTCCTTGAACACAGCATCTACTGTTTTCTTCTTGTGCATGTGTGCGTGAAGGCCCATCGCTGATGTGGGGAATCTTCCCTTGTTCTGTCTTACTCTTGGGGTCCCTCAGTTGAACCTAAAGCTCACCGATGGGGCTAGCCTGGTTTCTACTGTACCAAAATTGCGACTGGGACAGCACACTCATCCAGCCATGGTATGAGCTTTGAGGATCTGCACTCACGGTCTCCCACTTGCACGGCCTGTGTTTTTAGGCGCTTAACCATCTCCCCTGGATCTGGTCTTTTTTTTTGTTTTAAATTGTTTTCATCTAACTTCTTTCTCTGAGTCTTAATTGGTTAGTTAAGACCTTTTGCATATAAGGTTATTGTTGAGGTGCTTTTGCGGTCTCCTAGGGTTCTGCTTGGGCCAATCATTGGTAGGTTTTTTTCTTCTCATTTGCTTTCTGACTGATCGATTATATCCTTTATATCCTTTACTGTGCTCCATTATTTGTTTTTCTTGTGAACTACATTCTCCCCTGTGTCCCTGGGGGAGAAACGATTTTCTCCTTCTTCTGTATCGTGTGTCCCTTAAGGATTTTCTACAGTGCTGGCTCCACTGTCATAAGGGAAGCACTCATTTCTCCATCAGTCTCTGAGAGGGCCTGGCTTCATGTCCCAAGCTTAGTTGACAGTCACTTTTCAGTGCTTGACATGTGTTCCTGGCTTTCGGTCTTGGGGACAGATCTGATGTTTCTCCAGTGTTTCTGCCTTTGCGTGTGGTTTGGAGTCTCCCCTTACGCCTAGTGTTATTGCTCTGTTTTGTGTTTTTGAAGTTTGCCCTGACATGCCGTGACCAGGCTCTTCTGCGGCTACATCTAAAGGTCTTTGGCTTTGCATGTCTTTCTCTAGCTCTGGGAAATCTTCACTGTATTTTCATTGAATAAGTTGTATACACCCCTAGTCTTTACCTCATTTACCTTATGGCTTTATAGGTAGGTCTCTTGATATACTCCGGAGTTCTTGGAAGCGTAAATTGTGCTTGCCAACTGCCCTTTCTTTAGTCAAGTCTCTGTATGCTGTTGTTTGGATGCTGTCTCTCTACCTGGAATTCTTTCTTAGGCTAGGTCATGGCTCGGCTCCTCCTTTCTGCCGTTTGGTTTAGTGTGGTTTTGTTGCTGTTGAGACATGACCTCACTAGGTAGTTCTGGCTGGCCTGAGCTTGCTCTATAGACCAGGATGGCTTGAATTCACAGCGTCTCAGCTGCCTCTGCTCCTCAGTGCTAGGGGTAAAGGAGCGCACTACCACCTTGGTATATATATTTTTTTAACAGTAACTTAATTTTTTTGCTGTTTCATACATATAATTTATCTGGATGATACCCCAGCCCCTTTCTGACTCCTTCTGCAACCTGTTTCTTCCTAGTGTGTCCCTTGCTTGTTTGTTTTGAATAACCCACTGAGCTTAACCAGGGCTGTTTGCACATGCCTGGGTGTAGGGTATTTACTGGGTTGTGGGGAACACCAGTGCGGAATAACAATGACTCCCCTTTTTCCGCAGCCATTAACTGCCAGTAGGGCCTAAGATGGGGGACCCAATAGTCCTCCGTGCCCATGCAGAAATGTTTCCAGAACAGATCAAAGGTTTGTGTGGGTTTTTATGTGTATTTTATTCTTTGATTCCTCAAATTTCTGTTCCATTTCAGCATCTCAATCTTCATAGTGAATTTTTCTTCAGGGTTTCAAATTTTATCTTCAAGCTAACGACTCTTTTTCTTTTTTTAAATATTGATTTTTCTACATGGATATCTTGGATATCATGAAGTGCCCAAAGAGGCCAGAAGAGGGCGTCAGATCCCATAGAACTGGAGTGATAGACAGTTGTGAGCCGCCATGTGGGTGCTGAGAATTGGGCCAAGTCCTCTGCTAGAGCAGCCAGTGCGCTTAGCTACTCCGCCATCTCTCCAGCCCATTACTCATCCTGTTGTCTACTTTGGCGTCTTTCTTGTCTAGATTCTAAGTCGATTTTGTAACTTCCTTTCTTAGTTTGAATTGATACTATTTTAGTCATCTGCTTAGTAGCCCCCTATTTCTGGCTTCCTCAGTCATTTCATCTTTTAGCACGGAGAAGTTGTCAGCCTGTGGAGGTGCCGTATGTATTTATTTATTTTTGTGTGTGTGTGTTTAATATCACTTGGACATATGTATATTCTGATTCGTAATTTCTCTCTTTTCCTAGTGGCTTTTATTTGTTTTTTTAAACACAAGTCATCCTGGTGAGTTGTCCACTTAGGTTTGTGTTCAGGCGAGAATCCAGGTGCATTAGCACATTCTCTGGTGTGGCAGCAGTCCCAATGTAATCTCAGGAGGGCACACTTGTCACTTGTGTTCCCTCTTGCTGGGGTTTTGAGTATATGTTGGCATGGTTCGCGTATACCCAGTTATGGTTTTGAGTATATGTTGGCATGGTTCGCGTATACCCAGTTATGGTTTTGAGTATATGTTGGCATGGTTCGCGTATACCCAGTTATCTGGCGGCAGGTTTCTATGGAAGCAGTAGGAACGGAGACGCGGTAGAAGGCAGCGGCGGATAGCTGGAGACTCTTAAACGCTGTTTCTTTGTAGAAAAGAGCTTGATTGTCAGATGAATACGATTATGATTAACAGAGGGGTTATGGTTACGGTGACAGAGAAAGTGGGGAGGAAGAGGAGGAAAGAGAAATGAGAGAGCTCCAAGAGAGGACAAAGGCAGAGACAAGCAGAGAGGGGGGGGGCACATGGAAACGTGAGAGCCTAGGGGAGGGCGTGGCTCTTACGGACTAACCTACGATGTTCAGAGATGGCAGCCTTAGGGTACTGGCGGAGAAAGTAGTTTGTAATTCCTTCAGGACAAAGATATCATATGTAACGTAAGGAAGGAATGGGCAGTGGATACGGTAGGAAGAAGGAAGAGGAAGTTAGAAAACACCGAGTACTGACAGAAGAGCATCTTCAGGAAGGTCTGTGAGGCTAGCCCGACAAGTTTCTGCTCTCCCAAGTGACAGGTTCACTTCCTGGCCTTTTCTTTATTTTTAGAACCCACTGCATCTCCACGTGTCATTTCAGGCCATTTCCCTCTTGTGTATGATGGAGATGCTCTTTCAGGATGGAGGTGCAAGTGTTTTTATTTCAGGAAACATTATTGAATTCCCTGTTGAGTTACCGGCTGTGTTCCAGAGCTTTAATTTTTCTTGTTTGGGATTCCAGTCATGCACACACCAGTACTGGTCCTTCTTTCTGCTTCCTCTTGCTCTCTTCCCCCTCTTCCTGCCTCTTTTATGCCCTGTATCCCAAACACGCCACTCACAGCTCCAGCCTCTGCAGCTGGCTCTTGCCAGCCCTAGGAAGACAAACTCCTCAGGAGACGTACCGGTTTTCTAGTCATGGAATCCAGCAGCACCTGAGTATCTTAGTAATTCCCATGGCTGTGTCAAACTTGCCTTACCCCCATCTTTTTTATTTTAAAATCTTTATTGGTTGAATGGAACTGACGAGATGTGGAAAATACATCAGTGCTACTTTCTAAGAACACTATAGATGAAGTTCTGCTTTTCTTTTTTGCCTCTAACAGTTTTAAAATAGTTTGTTTTAGGGTTTTGCAGTCCCTGGTGGCACTCATTCACAGTACGTTATCTCTTGAGATGTTCAGATGCTTTACTTTATGCACAGTCTTAGGGGGGCTTTATCGGTGGGATTTACTGTGCCTTGGGGGAGCGTGGGAATTTGTGTCTTTCATTTGGCCCAAATGTGTCTTTTCCTAGAATCACTGTGCTCATTTCTTGGCCTGGGCATTCCTGTTCTGAGGAGGTAGTGACAGTCTGTTGAGAGTACAGATCTACCCCCACCTAGTCACGAGGACAACCTTCCTGCTCATCTCTGTGCCAGGAAGAATTTTTCAAATTTCTTTTATTGAGGATGCAGGGTATTTAAGGATCTCAGATTTAGGTATTTCCTCTGCTTCGCACTCAGCTTCTTTATGGCATTGAAATGTAGGCTCCTCTGTGACCAACAAGCCTGTGGCATCACTGGTTGGCTTCTGTGCCATGCTTTGCTTCTCAATCGTCTGTCCACTTTAGACTCTGTCCTTTCTCTTGTGAGAGCCCAACTGTATGTTTTACTTATTTATCTAATTTTTAAAAGATGAATTATTACTTTAAATTATATGTACTTGTGTGTGGATGCGTGCATGTGAGTGCAAGTGCTCATGGAGCTGGAAGGTTGGATCCCTTGGAACTAGGAATTTTCAGGCCTAATGTGATGAGTCCCTAACTGCTGAGGGATTTCTAACCCTTGTCTGCATATTTTACATGGTTTCATTAGGTCCACCCCCAGCATTTCTAGGAACGCCCACCCACTTATCTAGCCTGCAGTATTCTCCTCTAGAAAGTTGAGATCCAGTGTCCCTCTAACTCTTAGTGAATCATTGAGTTTAATTCCTGGTTTTATATCTTACATATTTATTTATTCCATGTGAGTTTATGTGGGTGTTCAGGTGCTGTGGCACAACTCTGGACATCAGATGACAAGTTTTGGGAGTCAGGCCTCTCATCCCACCGTGTGGGTTTGGACCAGGCTGTTAGGCCAGGAGGCAAGCGCTTTGCAAAGAATCTAAATAAAGTTGTAAATCTGGTCATGAGGGATGTTGACAAGAAAGGAGATGGGCCAAGGACAACCGGGAGCGTGGGGTGGGGGTGGGGAGATCACTTTGGGATTGCAGCTTCTCTTCAGATCTTCCCTCTGGCAAGAAGACTTTTCTGTTGTGACTTCTGTCCAGTAAGTGTGGACTGTGTTCTGTGTGGCTTGCCAGCTCTGATGGGATTGCTTTTCTGCCTAGTTTCTGGGTCTCTTGGATGTAGGTGTCCTATACTGAAGGATGAAAGACTACAGTGAGCCCAGGAGGACAAAATTATGAGTTGCCACCTACTTGATATGAGACTATACACGACCAAATCTGAAATATAAAACTGAGAAGCTAAATCAACTCTAAAGTTAGTTTAGAACATTAAGCAAAAACACAGGTAACTAACTTTAAGTCACTTGAAACCATCTGGACTAAATATATTTTCAATTTGATGTCTGTTGTTTATATTAATGTCATTGTAAACTCAATAAGCTTGTACTATAGATAATGATATAAATAGAACATTTTATTATTTTCTCATGTTTATGTTGAATTTGATTTGGCTTCTTATTTCTTTTCCTCTTGCCCAATGCCACCCTCTTCTGTTACATAGCTGCAATAAATACCCCAAATGGAGTGAACCTTTATTTTTTTTCCCCTGGGGCTGGAGATGATTTAGGAGCACTGGCTGCTCTCCCAGAGGACTAGGCTTGATCCCCTAATCCGTGTGGCTCACACCTGTGTGTAACATCAGCTCCAATGGGTCCGATGCTTTCTTCTAGCCTCTGTGGTCTGCATGCATGTTGTGAACAGAGATACACTCAGGCAGAATATCCATGAATATAAAACAAAAATAAAATCTTAAAAAAAAAAAAAAAAAAGCCCTTCACCCCAGAGTTGTGGTTGCAGCTTTGACTGCGGACAGCATGGTCCAAAGTAGTATCATCCTAGGAGTCTTCCATCACCTGGCGCTGGCCTTTGCTTTCCCCAGTGGGCTGTGGGTCTGGTGAGCTGACGGTCCCTTCTGTTCTCTTGCAGGGCACAGTACCTGTCATCGTAGACTACTGCCTTCTGCTTCAGCGGAAGTGAGTATCCATTGCCTGACAGTGGCAGTCATTTCGAACCCATGCAGTGTTTTGATCAGGATTTTTATGCATGTAGCTAGTTTTCTTAATTTGCATAAACGTCATCATTTTATTTTCAGACTCTCATATGGTAAACTTTTCCCAAACAGAAGGTCATGGTTCACCATCTGTGGTGAATTTAACACAATTGGTCTGGAATATCTGCTTGTGTGCGACAGAAATGGAGGGGAGAGGCATCATAAGGTGACGCAGTTCTTATGGGGTCTCACTGACCACGGTGTTTTATATCTTTCAAAAGAGGCTAGGTTCATTTTGCTAATACACCTTTAGTTTTTTTTTTTTAAGAGCCTTTTTATTTAAGAACAAAGTTAGTATAAAACTCTGGATTAGATGTCTGAGTTTTAAGCATTAACTTTATTAACTTTCAACACATGCCAATTCATAGCCTGTGATACTCACTGTAATAGCCAAGCACGCCTAGACCCTTTATATGGCGTCTCTCATTACTGTAGCACCTTGTTAACGTGAACTAGCAGCGTAGATGATGTTCCACGGGCAGCAAGTGACCTAAGAAACTTGTCAGATTCACATAGGCGCTTTTGGGTCAGTGGTGGGATCCTCAGCACAGGAGTCTGGCTCCTGTGGGCTTTGTCTTAGCTGATATCAGAGGCCACTTTCTAAGGGCTGAAGATCACGTGTGAGCATATAATTCATGCACAGCTGAAACCCTCATAGCACTCACTTGACTTAGGAATATGCATGTCTTTTGGGAACCAGATTTCCTAAAAGGGTGGACTGTACTGTGAACAGAAGTGAAGGTTATTCAGGGGCAGGTGATGGTTGTGTCTGTTTTGATGGAGTTGTAGGGAACTACAGCTCCCGTGCACTGTGGCTTAAATGACGCCAGCATTTTAGCTATCATCAGTGACACGTACTGTGCCCACAGCAGAGACACTGTTGCCGCTGTTGCATAAGTGAAGGATGAGGATTCCTCAGGTGTGAAGACCTTAGAAGGCTAAACGCCGCGATGCTGTATGGAGCCCTCTGGGTCCTTAACGCTCACTTTCTTGCTGGTTATGTTTTTAGTTTTTAAAGTAACCTTAGTAGCTTTAGGTTACATATTTGATTCATTTCACCCTCATATACGAGAGAGGCAATGCTAGCCTTGTTTGCAGAGCAGGAAGCGTAGGCAAAGAGGTTTCCTAACGGTGTTAAGGATTGCGCTCCATTGAACTCTTTACATTGAGAGACTCTAATTATAGCAGGACATGCTTCCCCATCTGAATAAGAGCGGTACTTGGTGCAAAGTGGCTCTTTAATAATTGATGACTGAATGAACAAGGTGACCTGTGCTCACAATCGTGAGTTCTGAGTTCACAGTGACACCAAGTTAAAATGACCCCAACATTTGTAAAACAAAGGACAAGATGGGGTAAAAATCTGTCAAACACTTTGTTATTTATGTTATTTTAAAAAAATGTTTTAATGTCTGCTAGCCTGAGATGAGGGATTTCTCATTACACTAGAACCTGCTAACAGAAGACAGAACTCTTCCACCTTCTGAGTCCCGTCAGGATGTTTATTATCTCTTTGTTTCCACCAAGCCCTTCCTGTTAGTCTTACTGCCCACAGCTCAGCACATTTTTCAGGGGTAAACAGCATTTGTCTCTGGGAACCTCAGAGAGGAATACCGGAGTCACAGTATATTCTGCCCCCCTTCCTCTTTTTGCTCACCTGCTCATTCCCCTCCCTGTCTGGTCTGTGACAGAAATACTACAGTTTTATTTGTTACAATGAGGTTTCTTTGTCCGGGGCAGCCAGAAGTCCAGACCCCACAGACCTGCAGCCTCAGACCCCTTAGCTGCCCGCAGCTGCTCAGGCCCCAGAAATGATTCAGACGCTTATATTAACTTCATGTTGTTTGGCCTATGGCTCAGGCTCATTGCTAGCTAGCTCTTACATCTTAACTCAACCCATTTCTGTTAATCTGTCTGCCATGTGGCCCGTGACTCACCTGTGTTCCTTACATGCTTCTTCTTGGGCGGCTGACTCAGTCTGTCTCTGACTCCACCCTGCTTCTCCTACATATGCTGTGATTTCCCCTCCTACTTTTTCTATGGTGCCTGTCATGGACCAAAGCAGCTCCTTTATTTAAAGATTGATATTCACAGCATACAGAAAGACATTCCCACATCATTTCTTTGTGGGGATTCAATAAAAGTTTCAGAAGTTTTGGAGATACTAGAGGGAATAAACACCACAGTCAGATCTTACCCAGCTGTCTTCCAGCTTCCTCAGCCTCTATTCCCTTGAAACTTTTATTGAATCCCCACATTTCTTGTCTCTGTCCTGTGTTGCCCCAGCTTCTGCTTGGTGAGGTCCCTGCATCTTTGTGGTATTTAACTCCTGGCCCCGGCCTGCTTTTTAAGTTCCAGCAATCACAGGAGGGCCAGGGCAGCATCACCACCAAGGCACAAGGGCCCAAGGTTGTGCAGGCTTTGCTCAGACCAACATTCTGTCTGGTCCTGGGCTTAGGGAAGGACAGAATAAGCTGTTTAATTGACATTGATTCTTTATTCCTAAGCCATCTATCTGTTAGGTTCCTTCAGTTAATGTACTGGATGTGAGTATGTAGTGTTTAAATACCTCAGTGAACTCAATACTAAATGCTAAAGGTTTTATAACATTTTAGAGTTGCCACTGGTAATCAGGTCAGTCGTTTAGGCTTGCTTGAGCAGAGATTGTCATGTGTGAATTTTTCCTTTTCCCGTAAGCTGGCATTCTCAACTTGCTCTGTATTTACTCTCTATTCCTCACTCCCAAGTATCAAAAAGACTCATGCCATTGAGAGTCCCCTTAGGAGCAAATCGTGTGCAGTGGTCCAGAGCCCCTGTGAAGTAACCATAATTTTCAAATTATGGGTGCGGCATTTGGATTATATTTCAGTAAAGCATAATGGTGCTGGCCATATTGAGTGTCCGTCACTGTGGGTAGTCTCTGGAGTGAATAAACGCCAGTGACTCTGTCATAGGGAAGCTGAGCCAGCGGTATTTCAGTAAGCCCAAGTGGATGCGGGATAGTCCTTGGATATCTGGCTCAGTGTGCTTAGTGGGTGACAGCCAACTCTCTTTCCTCTCACAATTTCCAGTTATCATCAAATAAGTTCTTTACAATAAAAAAGAAAGTTACAAAATTGATAATGTAGAAGAGGAGTTTAACTATTTTTTTTTTGGTTTGCAGCAAAAAATAAGCTATGTGAGTGTTAGTAACAGTGGCGCCTCTAGAACCTCGCCTGTTATTTATAACAGACTTTGTGTTATAGAAGGTGAATCTGCACAGCAGGGCTAAGTTAGCCCTTCAGGAACCACGTTAGCGCCTCAGAGAGTGAAGGCCTGGAGAAGCCGTGTGTACCTTTTCCTCATCTTTCCTGATTACTGAGTCCAGTCCTGGCTCTGGGCGGTCTTGCCTAAACCTCAGCATTGTGTGCTGTTCTTCACACAGAAGTATCTGTCTGTTCACTTCTGTGCTGTGCCGTTTGCTGAACTTGTGGTTTCTCTGGAGAGGTGAAGGATTAGAGTTGGAGATGACGCTCATTTGTCACTAGGGATGTTTAGGTGCCAGAGTGGGAGGAGGGCACACGGTTCTTTGATACTTTTCCGCACTTTATCATGCCTTCCCTCTTACTGACCCACTCCCGACAGTGTCACGGCCTTAAGAGTGGTTGTCCTGAGAGCTGAACACAGGATGTAGGCCAGAGAGCAGTGTGCTTTTCAGCAAGCAGCTAAACAATGTCAACTTCATTTGTTTTATACTTACTATGTATTTATTTTGGTGGGGAGAACATGCCGGAGTGTGGAGGTGGAGAGGAAAATTTACAGAATCATTTCTCTCCTTCTCCCCTGTAGGATGAGGCCAAATTCAGGTTTGCAGGCTTGGTGGCACGCTTCCTTACACATGGAATCATTGTGCTGGGCCTGTTTGTTTTGAGACAGTTTTGTTTTTAGTTCAAGATAGCTGTGAACGGATAATCGCCCTGCCTGAGCTCTCTGTGTTAGGATTATTGGAATGCACCACCTTGTGTCTGGCAACATTTCTTACACTTAAAAGAATGTGTTGGGAAAATTTGCTTTGTGCAGTATTACAATGTAAAGTTCAATGCAAACATTGTTAATGCTTCTGCTAAACTATTATAAATTGAAGTTTGGAAAAGATGTGACATACTTAGACTACATTTAATGGGTATTTGGAATGTTCCCAAAGCTATTTTTTTTCTTTCTGTTATAGGGATCTTTTATTTAGCCAGATGTATGACAAGTTAAGTGAAAATTCAGTGGCCAAAGGAGTCTTTCTGGAGTGCCTTGAGCCATATATTCTAAGCGATAAATTGGTGGGGATTACACCACAGGTCATGAAGGACTTGATTGTTCATTTCCAAGACAAAAAACTAATGGAAAACGTGGAAGCTCTGATTGTGCACATGGACGTCACCAGCCTAGACATTCAGCAGGTGAGTCGGCCACCCGAGTAATCCCTGTTCATTGATTATACGTCCCTGACCTGTAAGGCCTTTGTCTGCCTTCCACAGAACCTAGTTACTGAGCCATTTGCTTGTTGATACACTTCTTAGAATATTAAAGTTAGATAATAATTTAGAAAATTAGATAATAAATGCCTGAGGCAGAGTGTGATTTGCGTTTCTTGGCCATTCCTCATAGTTCCTGGCCATTTATCTTTAAATGCTTTTTTCCTGACCCTCTTCCCTCAGTTTGCTCACAGCATAGCTTTCATCTGGCAGGCTGTTTTCAACCATGGATACCATCTCATTAATGATAAGACATTTAAGAGAATGATGTCATTTAAAAATCAGCTAGTACATGAAGCAGAACTGAGTTTTGAAATGGGGAGGGTAGTGTGAGAAGCAAATGACAGGTCTTTTTTAGAACAAATCGGCAGCCTGTGGTGATGGCATACATGGGGTTCAGGCATCCTGTGATTGACGGTGTATCTGAGGTCCAGTGAGCTGTCAGTTTTTACTTGAGGGTCGTTTTTGTTGCTGAAAGCATTTCACAGTTTAATCTTTGAATTCACAGTAGTTGTCATGACAGTGTGTTACTACTAGAGTGTCTAAGCTTCTCCAGCGAAGGCATGAGTGGCTTTCAGATGTCTTAGAAGGACCAATCCCTTCTAACGGTTCAGATCCCACAGAAAGAAGGCCTGGAAACACTATTGTTATTTTCCTAATGTTGTTGAGCATTTGAGATAAAGCAGGGTTCTTTGGGCACATGCCTTTTTGGTATGTGGGTGATCTGAGATAGGCTGCATGGTCTGACAGCAAGCCAATACTTTGAGAACGTGTCATCACTTTCCCCCTATGTGACTGTCACATCTTTATAAGTACAGTATAAATATGTGCTCGCTCTCTCTCTCTCTCTCTCTCTCTCTCTCTCTCTCTCTCTGTGTGTGTGTGTGTGTGTGTGTGTGTGTGTGTGTGTGCTGGTGTGGAGGCCAGGGCTCAGTCTTGGGTGCTGATCTTCAGGAAGTATGCTTGTGTCTGGGCCTGTCACTGGGGCTGAGCCCCAGGCTCCTCCTGCCTTCACTCCCTGGGTGCTGCAGTCATCAGTACACCACCATACCTGGCTCTTCTCATGGATGCCAAGGGTCAAACTCAGGTCCTAAAGTTGGGGTGGCAAGCACGTTACTGACAGAGTTGTCCCTCCAGGCCCCCAATAATATCTTTTAATCCTTCTTTTCTTTTCTCTGAAGCATTTGTTAGTTCCTTCCAGAGTGTTTTCTGTCAGGAGGAGAGAAGTTTGGCAGTATGCAAAGATAAGTCAACAAGTCAGAGATTGTTTGAAACGAGTGTTAGGTTACAAATCAGAGAGGACAGCAGTGGAGCCAGTGTACCCGGGTTGGCTAACTGTAGACAGTCCTTCTGACTGACAGAAGGTATCAGGAAACAGAGTGTGGGGCACGTCTGTTATCCCAGGAATTGGGGATGTGGAGGATTAGAGGTTCAGGTTATGGACTACAGACTGAGTAAGACTACAGCCAGCCTGAGATACATGCCTTTCAAAGAGGAGAAATCAGTAATGCCTGTATTTGGGATGAGAAGACCATTTCAGGTAAAAACCAATATAAAGGGCGTAGAAGAAATTCTGCCTTGAGTGTTGAAGCAGATCTGGAGCCTGGTGAACAGGAATGGAGCTCGCAGGAGAGGGAAGTATCTGTTCATTGTGTTCTAAGTGCTGTATAGAAATCGTTAGACTATTTTAAGCAAAATCGCTCTGCTGTCAGAGATGGTAGTGTGATGGGGAAAGTCAATTTGATCTGATGTTTTGGAGACTACATTGGGTATGGGGATGTGAGTGAGGGAATGAGGGTATTTCAAGATGTTCTATGGACAGGACGAATAGTGATCTCCTGAAGGTGCTTGGAGACAAGCAGTCCCAGTCTGAGAGGCAGAGTCAGTATTGCTTGCCAAACATCATGGCGAAGATACAAAGTGGCCAGATGGGCCAAGGGGAGGTTAGGATTGAACCGCGTGTCAGTCATAGGGGAGAGGACAGAAATCCCACAGTCCCTCTGTTTTTCTCTTTGGGCCTCTGGCCACTTGTCCATGTCTCTGCCAAGCTATCCTCTTCCCACCCCACTGTCTGTGGATGATATGACACAGCCCTCGGGGAACATTCTGCTAGGCACCTGCTCTCTTCCCTAAGCATTTCCGCTCCTCTCTCGGTTCATCCACACTGTAAGCCTTTTCCATGAGGTTCTCCGTCCTTACCATCTTCTCCCACACAACTCCCCATGTTGGTTTCGTCTTTGGCTCCCGTGCCAGTACCCTTTAGGTCCTAGCTCATGTTGTTCTGAATGACCTTGAATGCTGGAGTCAGAGTCAGGTTCCTTTAGAATGCTCATTGCAGTTGTGAACGGTCGTGTTTAGTTGAATGTCTTCTACAAGTCTTTCTATTATTTCTTTAAGTTTTGAGATTATAATATATCATTTCCCCTTCCCTTCCCTCCCTCCAAACTCTCTCACATATTACTGATTCTGCATGAGTCTTAACTTACACCGTTCTGTTGTCTTCTTTGATGAGTGTCCAAGCTGAGTGTAAATTCTAGGAAGGTAGCTAGACCTCCAGGCTGGATTAGCCTATCACTCTATCCTAATGCTAAAGAGATGTTTTATAATTTTTGAAGAACTATTTTAGTGATTAAAAGTAAAATGTATATTGAAAAGAGGTCACAAAGAAACAAGATTAGAAGTTGAGAGCTATTTTAAAGTAGCTTTTGTCTAGTTTGAACTAATAGTGACCTGGCCCTTCCACTGAGTTTGAGGATTTAAATTTCAGTTTCCATCAGAGAAGGGGAAATAAGAAAACTTAAGGAAGAGAAAGGTTTTCATTCTCAAAGTTTGGAGGAAAATCGTTGGTGTCCTGGTATCGCATGGCTCAGGAGACTCTCCCTTTTACAGGTGGTTCTCATGTGCTGGGAAAATCGTCTGTATGATGCCATGATCTATGTCTACAACAGGGGCATGAATGAGTTCATCAGCCCGATGGAGGTAAGGTACTTCAAAGATGGAGGTAAGGTACTTCAAACTCACACATTTGGTATTGTCTAATGTCTCCCTACTCTCTACACACTTGGAATAGTTTGTTTTCATCTCATCACTTAAAAATTTTATATTGGTTTATTAGAACTGTATTTTTTTTAATTAATTTTTTTGTTTTGTTTTTTAAGACTGGGTTTCTCTGTGTTTCCTAGCTGTTCTGGAACTTGCTTTGTAGACCAGAGATTTCCCTGCCTCTGCCTCCCAAGTGTCAGAATTAAAGGCATGTGCTACCATGCCTGTCTCTAGAAAAATTAATTTTTTATTACATTTATGTGCGTGTACATGCCTGTTTTTTTTGTTTATGTGTGGATAGATATGTGTGTGCATGTCAAGGACAGCATGCGTATGTGTGGGGAGGGGGTTGTTGATTCTCTTTCTTCTGCCCTATGGGTCCTGTGGGTTAAACTCAATCTTCCAGGACACCTTCAGCACTGAGCTATCTCACTCACTGGTTCTTAGCTTGGGACTTCAGATGGTAATTGTTTTTAAAATTTTTTTGTTGCTGATGATTTAACTCACGACCTCAGTATGCTGTGTATTCTCCACCACAGAGCTACACTGTTAGCTTTAATCGTCTTTAGTTGCATATGTAAACATTTAAATATTGGGGAACAGGAGACAGAAGTAATGCCTACTGTTTTTTAACTATTCTGTTTTTTATGTAACTTTCCAAAAGGCATAAGACCTTTGCATAATTATGGCATGGAATGAAGTGCTGTTGGGCAATACTGTTTGGTGTGTGTCTGTGGGTAGGTCCTGAAAGTAGTCAGGAGTGATTGTGAATTGCTACTGTGTTGCTTTGCTGAGTACTAGAATGTTAATGCACTCAGGATACTGTGTTTTCCAGGAGACTTCACTGAGAGAATCTAGAAACCCAGAGGCCTTGAGTGCAGCCTTTGTCCTTGTGGATACATGTGGCCTTCTCAGTCCCTCTTATTATAATTGTGACAAAGGTACCCCCAAGAGGCCAGACACTCCCTTTACTGTAGTTGGTCAGTAGTCGTTCAATTGCCATTTGTCTGAATGCACCGTCTTCCATTTTGTAACAGCCTTTCCTTCCCATCAGTTTCTAACCTCGACTGTCAATGATATTGAGAATCTGTTCTTTGCTTGAACTGTGTCAGCTGTCCCCTCAGGAAGGCTCTGTCCCTCCTCACATGCAGAAGTTCTCATTCTACTTGTAGACTATAGGAAGAATTAGTGAAGTTTCCAGTTTTTCTCAAAACAATTTCTTAAAAGCAATTCTAATTTGAGGCATTCATTCCACCCTGATGAAATGGTTGTTGAGGTGGGGTTGGTAGGTAGGATTGCATAGTGTGTTTTGGGATTTTCCTCTCTTCTCCACAACCCGAGTAGCTGGGATTAGCTGGGACTGCAGGTGTCTGCTGTGTGTGTGTGTGTGTGTGTGTGTGTGTGTGTGTGTGTGTGTGTGTGTGTGCATGGGCTTGCACTTCTTGATGCTAGTGGACAAATGAATTTATACTTCTTGGCTCTAACCGTCAGTCCAGTGGCATCTTACTGGGTATACAAACCACATGTGGGGGCCGTGCCCAACAATGGATGGCCAGCCCCAAACAAACTCAATGGTAGGGAGCTTTTGGGATTTATTGTCTCTTATTGCTTTGTTTGGTCATTTTAAAATCTTACTGGCTTTTTGCTTGTATATTATGGCTCCTGATTTTGTGTTCTTATGGGTGTGTGTGTGTCTATGTCTCATATTTTTCTTTTCTTCTACTTAAAAAAAAATCTGGTTTCTTTGTGTTTATTTGCCTGTTCATTTCTACAGAGGGGTGGGAGGATCTCAGAGGAGTTTGTGGAAGGGAAACTGGGATCAGAATATATTTTATTAAAATTTATTTTCAGTTAAAAACCAAAGTAAGATGGATTAAAATAAGTTGTAACCCAAACTTGGGAAAACACCGTAATCATAGTCATAAAAACATAGTTTTGTTTGGTTACAGTGATGAGTGTAGGAGAGCCGAGGAGCAGTTGAGTCTGCCAGGGCAAATCTGTGAGGGCTTTTACTGATTACCTTACTGTGATAATAACTTTAAGGAACCTACTCTGTGTATGTCAAATAATAAATATTCATAAAAGGTTTTTTTTTTTTTTTTGCTCATTTTGTTTTGTTTTGTTTTTAAAAAAGTCAGTTTCTTTCCAGTCAGAAATTTTGGGGATGGTGACTCATGCCTAGAGTCCTGGCTCCTAAAGCTCAGGCAGGAGGATCACCATGAGTTACAGGCCATCCTGAGCTACAGAGTAAGGCTTTATCTACAAAACCAGACAAGAATTGCTCTGGGAGTCCCTGGCGGTGATCTTTGGGGCTGTAGGTTGAGGTGAAGTAGGTAATGCTGTTCCCCGGAGCTGCACCGTTGACATTTCTCCAGGGTACAGTTGTCACCACTTTGGTGGGATGCTGCTCCTTCATTTGATTGCTGTTCTTTTGAATAATAAGGATCTTTTCAGAACCTATGATGCTTTTTATATCAGAAATCACAGTCTTGACAAAGACCTTCCTGTAGCTGGTGTTTATTAAATGAGGGCATGATGTCAGTGTTTCCTTGGTGATTCTTCGGAATAGCTCTGTTTATAAGTTTTGTATTTAAGCTCAACAGCAGATAACTAACTCCACCAAAGAAAGGATTAATAACTTTAATGTTCTTGATTATTTAAAAATGTTATGCATTGAAATGATGATTATTTTTCTGTTTGAACTTAGAAACTTTTTAAAGTCATTGCCGCTCCTCTGAATGCAGGAAGAACTCTTACAGGTATGACCTATTTTCCCTTTAGAAAAGTCTCTGTTACATTGCGATTGATATAGTTGGTAGGAGGCAGTTGTACTGTACAGTGCACATGTGGAGGTCAGAGGTCAGAGGGCAGCACTGTAGAGTCCTCTGGTTCTCTCCTTCCACCTTCATTGAGCTGTTTTGCCGGTCCTCACCCACCTTATTCCTGGACACAGAGTTTCTCCTGAACCTGGAGATGTCTGTCAAATTGGGGCCATGCTGGCCAGCCAGTTCTGGGGATTTGCCTGGCAGTGTGGAGGTTACAGTGTGCTTGGCCATTCCTGGCTCTTCTGTGGGTGTTGGGGATCCAGGCTCAGGTTCTGGTGTTTGCACAGTGGGCCCTTCACCCACTGAGCCGTGCTGCTACTTCCTCCCACATTTCTTCTGATATGGATTTCTTATTTCATTAGAAAACACATGTTATTATATATCTGCCTTTAAACTGTAGTGAGTTTTATTTTATAGTATATCTGAGTCTGTTTTAGAGAGTGTTTGAAATATATCATAAAAC
Organism: Phyllotis vaccarum; assembly: GCA_033318265.1. Classification (NCBI taxonomy): domain Eukaryota; kingdom Metazoa; phylum Chordata; class Mammalia; order Rodentia; family Cricetidae; genus Phyllotis; species Phyllotis vaccarum. The sequence goes on from JARWLC010000002.1 coordinate 187,527,371, forward strand.
ATATTGAAAGTATTTTGTTTAGTGTAATGTTGCTGCATTGGCTCATGGTTTTGTTCAAGTCTTCCATGCCCTGCCTGTCTTCTGCAATTGTTTTATTGGAAACCGGTTGGTTTGGAGACCTTTGCTGTTACCTCACTGTTGTGTCTCATGCCTCAGCTCTTCCAGTTTTTATAGCTCTCATTTAGAAAATGTTTATCTCTTAGGTAAATGACAGTTTTATGGGACATCTTCAAATTGCTTATAACTATGATGATATTTAACTGTTCAAATTTAATATTGCCTAAATCCTTTTGTGAATTAATTCTTAAAGGCTTAGTAACTGTTTGTTATCTGAAAATTTTTTTTTTGGTTCATGGTAAATAAACTGGCAGCATTATATATCAGAATTACTTTAGTTCAAGTAGGAAAGTAGATTTCTGCCAGACTCACCTAATTGCCATTTAGCTGAACTGAAGCAACAGTATAAATTAATTTTCTTTATTGTTTTTCACAAGTTTGTAACCTGCTCCCTGCTACCTTTGAAGGTTTTGACTTCATATGGAAGTTGCTATTTATGAAAATTGCTAAGTTACACAGTGTAAGCCTTAGAGTTCTGAAGCATTTGCACCTGGGAAGCTGGGAAGACAGACTTGAGAAAGACTTTGTTTGTACTGAGGCCATCTGCTCCATCAGGGGCATATCATCTTCTGCTCAGGTCACCTGAGGTTAGGCTGTGGCCACCAAGCTGTGAACAAAAACTTCATTGTCTGGTGTTTTAAAACTGTGGTCTTTGTTCAATCAGAGAGAGATATTGGCACATCACATGCTAGAGCTCTGCCTGCCTGCTTCTGTGGGTCTTTCCTTTGTCTTGCTATCAGTAACTATACAGAATAGCCAGTTCCCTCTGCCTACATCCCCTACAGCCCTCTGCTTGTTGGCTGCTTTCATTAAGCCTGTGCAAGATCTACACTCTCTAGCCAGCCGGACAATTCCAGGGGCCTTTGTGAAGAAAGTGATGAAGTTAGTTTGGTGGTTTGAAAGAAAATGGCCCCCAAAGGGAATGGCATTATTAGTACTCATGGCCTTGTTGGAGGAAGGGCTTTGAGGTCTCATATGCTCAAACCAGGCCCAGTCTTAGACCACTTCCTGTTGCCTAAGCACGATGTAGGACTCTCACCTCCTTCTCCAGCACCGTGTCTGCCTGCACACCACCGTGTCCCACCATGATGATAATGGACTGAACCTTTGAACTGTAAGCCACCTTAATTAAATGTTTTCCTTTATATGAGTTGCCACGGTCATGGTGTCTCTTCACAGCGATAGAAACCCTAACTAAGACAGTCAGGACCTGTTGGTCTTTATCTGCCAGGTTGGTGCTTGTGCATTGAACCTAGAGCCTCGTGAAGACTAGTCAGTACTCCGCCACCATGCTGCATCCCAAGCCCCCAGCCTCTTTGACCAGGAATCTTATAGGATATTTTGTTCTGTCGGGCTTGTAGCTAGTGGGTGACAGGCACAGGTAAGTCTTCACACCTCTCATGAAGTTTTCAGTGTAGCCTAGGCCTTGGCACAGTTCTATGGTGCACGGTCCTCAGGTCATCCAAGATGACAGTTTCCTGATTGTCTGGTTCTCAGCCACTGTTGACCCCTCTAGGGAGCACATCTCACCCTCATCACATTGCCCTCATTACCTTTCCTTCTGAAAATGCCACACAGTCCAGACTCTCCCTTTCTCATCAGGGCCAAAGAGTCGGGACTCAGTCACGGCAGACGGTATGTCTTATGAGGGATTGTTTCCTGCCTTCCTGCCTTTGGTTTACTGGTTGTCTTCATTCTTCCTGAGTCCTCTGTTCTGGAAGTTCAGTGATATGGTACTGACTTTGCTGGGACTTGTGAGGACCTCATGGCAGCTGTCTACTGTGGCAGAAGGTCCTGGCCCTAAGACTGACAGCACCTGAGAATACCCCTTCCACTAGTTTGCTTTTGTTTAGGAGTTTTCAGTTCTGTGACAAGTGAGAGTTTCCATTTGGCCTTCAACAGTGGAGCTTCAGGGTCAGTCTCCGGTTGTGAGTAGGGCTGCCTGTGGTCTCTCTGGATATGAGCACAGCTCTCGTGTGTGCAGGGTTGCTGAGACTGCAGGAACGTGTTGGACTTTGTAAACCCTTGCAGACCCTCTCATCCTCCACATTATCCTTTTCAAAGGCCTTCTTAGTCCTCAGTGATAGCAGAGCCTCAGGCAGCAATGGTTGTTTTCACAAATGCCCTATCAGAAGGGCGTGGAGTCTGGATAAGAGCAGTTATGTGGAGATTCTGGATTCTGATGTCTTCCCCTCCGAGTATATCCTTGTTCATTTTGTGTGGCCGTTTTACTAAGAATGGATCTTAAGTGAACTGCCAGGTTGGTGCTTGTGCATTGAACCTAGAGCCTCGTGAAGACTAGTCAGTACTCTGCCATCATGCTGCATCCCAAGCCCTCATTCTCAGAATCTCCCTCTGTCACTTAGGCCAGAGAAATTAAAAGGTCTTTCTGAGTGTGGTCTTAGGTAGGCAGGTCATGGCACACTTATGAAGTATGAGGTTTCTAGCCCGGACTTTCGGGCCTAACCTCAAGGTCTAGGCCCGCAGACCCGCAGTCTCACAGAGATACGCAGATGCTTTCAATAGTTTTTGGGCTGATTGGCCTCAGGCCCAGGCATATCACTTGCTAGCTCTCTACCCTTCATCTAACCCATGTCTCTTGTTCAGCCATGGGGCTCGGTACCTTTCTTTAGAGCAGCATAGTTGTCCTCTGCTTCTTCTGGATTCTCTCTGACGTTCTCCTTTGTGCTTCCTGTTCTCAGAGTTTTTCTTAGTCAGGTAGCCCCGCCCATACTTCCTGCCTGCCTTTGGCCAATCAGCGCTTTTTATTAAGCCAGTGGGTGGGACAATTATTTACCATGAAACAACACAGTCCCCTACACACTTACTCTAAGAGAAAGGCCTCAGGAGAAAAGGACTCTGGGTGCCTTCAAGTTGTTGGCATCTACTTGCTCTTCAGGAAATCCACATAGTTTGTATATTAAGTTGAGGCTTGCAAGGGTTTTTGTATATACATATACAATGTTGGGGGCAGCAGTCATTTTGTTCAGTCTTAATTGATTGTATCTAATTACAGCCCAAACCTTGTATTATTGAAATAGGTTTGAATGTTGGCTTTCACACGTGTCTACCATAAATGAATATGGAATACAGTACTGAAGAAAAGTCTAAATGGGGTTGTTGAGTTTTACAACAGAGAACTCTAGAACACATGGGAAGACTTGAGAACTGGAAAGCAAATCTCTATTTTGTTTGAAGTCTCTGCACATCCACCAGTCACCTGCTTCCATGTCAGACACTGCTTAGAGTACAGATCGAAGATTCCCCACTCCAGAGGAATTCCTGGGAATGGGATGGTGGGAGGGCCGGACTAATGAGTAAATTCAGTTCTCTAGGAATGTAGTCCAAGCTAGATATACTCTTCCTGAGATTTCTATCAACTAAAGTATTCACATTGTCTCCTGCCAGCAAGTAAAGGCTCTTGCTGCCAAAGCTGAATCAAGCCCCAGACCCACAAGGTGGAAGGAAGGAACTGACTCAAGCTCTCACACATACACTAAAAATGTTCATCTAATCAGTAATAGATGCTGTCGTGTTCATACTTATTGAGGTGGATCAAATAACACCTCTAATTAAAACAAAATTCAGCTGTTCATTAAAGCAAAATACAGCTATTCATATAGTTTTGAGTTCAGTTTTGTTTGTAGGAACATTTGTATTCATGAAGATTACTGATAAAGATATTTTCTTCCTTGGATTGTGCCTAGGATTCATGTTACAAAGCCAGAAGGTCCAGTTCTTCATCACCAATATCAGCTCCCTACAATCTTCACTCAGTGTTCCCATCTGACTGATGGTGCACTGTCATATGCTGCCTCTACCCTTTAGCTAAAAACTCATCCAGTTATCTTTTTAGTGTTCTAATCGTCTCACCAAATAACAGAATCTCTTAACATGGCATAGAATAGGCTATTTAGTCAAGATTATTTAACTCGAACATTCGGAAACATGGCCCCCAGAGCCCTGTGCAGTGTGGGTGTTCATGTGACCAATGAGAACACACCATAACTGCATCTCAATAGTAATTGGCCATGATCACAGTTTGTCAGCTGTTCTCCCCCTTCCCTGCTCTCAGGCTATCAACAACAATTCACAAGCATCTACTTAGATCTACATGTGTCTACAAATACAGTCTAATGGAAAATTAGCATCTCAATTTTATGTTATTTGGAAATATATTTACTTCATCTTAAAGCCAGTTTTGAGAACTTTTCCTATATGAATGTTACAGTTCTGAAAAGGTTGGAGAGAACTAAGTGTTTTTCTTTATGTTTCAGATGAACAAGTTGTTATGGGTAACAAGCTCCTGGTGTACATCAGGTGAGAGGTTCTGATGTGTCTAACGGTCTCCCTGACTCCCGGTGTTTGAAGCGGTACAACAATAACATGTCTGTGTAGTATTTTTCATTCTTCCAAAGCTGTTTTATATTCAGTAGGTTCCATGGCCACAATATCCAAAGCCATCTCATGTTATTCCTGGGAGGCCTAGAGCACCAGGCACTAACACCACAGTGCCCAGGGCAGTCCCCACATGGAGAATTTTCTATTGGTGGTCGAGAGACCTTCTACGTAGTGTATTCTACTTTTACTACCAGAAAGTCTGGGTGATGTATGTTACCCCTGTTTGTTTAAGTCTTTGGCAAGAGGTTTGTTTAGGTCTCAGAGACATGAGTGGCAGAGATAAAACGGTACTGTGTGTGTCTTCATGCATAGAAGAGAGTTCATTCCAGTAGAGCGTGAGGGTTCAGTCCTGGTAGAACTGGCCATGTAGCTGCTCTCTAGGAAGGTACAGAGCAGCATTTTAATTCCTGTAGCATTGGAGTAGACATTGAGACCAATTTTATACCTCTTACACTGATTCACTAGTCAGAACATAATAACTGTTACTTAGCACTTTATTATCATGTTAAACTCTAGAAGATCTGCTACCAAGTTGTTTCTGTAGTAGGAGGTTTCTGGCCCGGACTTTCGGGCCTAACCTCAAGGTTTAGGACCCACAGAGACACACAGATACATATGATAGTTTTAGGCTGATAGGCCTCAGGCCCAGGCATATAACTTGCTAACTCTGTACCCTTCATCTAACCCATGATTCAACCTGTTCAGCCATGTGGCTGGGTACCTTTCTTTAGAGCAGCATAGTTGTCCTCTGCTTCTTCTGGTTTCTCTCTGGCATTCTGCTCTGTGCTTCCTGTTCTCAGAGTTTTCTTAGTCTGATAGCCCCGCCCACACTTCCTGCCTACCTTTGGCCAATCAGCGCTTTTTATTAAACCAGTGGGTGGGACAATTATTTACAATGAAGCAACACAATCCCCATATATGTTTCTATTACCAAAAATTCATGATGGATTCCTAGAAGTTCCTACTCCACCTCAAAGGAGTTAAATGAGATACATATTCAGATGGTCATAAATCATTCAGATCATTAATTTATTTTTTTAAAGAAGAAATTCTGATTGAGAGGTGAAGCTACAGGACAAGTTCTTTCTCAGATGCCAACCCTCCTTAAAAGACAGTGATTTCCCAGTGTTCATCATCAAGGCTCATTTCTGAGTTTTATTTACCACCATGAATTCTCTAGTTTAACAGTCTCAGAGAGTATCAGGCATCTAACAGGCAAACTGTATTTGAATGGTACCATTAGGTTCTTTCTAGATGCCAAGTCTAAGGCATTGATGGAGTGTCTCCATCCCTCCTGCCCTTGGGTGCAGTACCTGGAGGTCTCTGCTCAGGCACGGGATATGAGGTACTGCCCATGTAATGTTTAAGTCAAGTATTAATACAATTCTCTCTGTAAGCTTTCTGGTGAAAATATTCAGAAGCCTTTGTTAGAACATGGGCCTGCACCTTTAGACGTGATTCCCAAACTGACTCAAGCCAGACCTTCCTCCTGTGCTCCAGGAATGGAGAGTCAGGGAGCTGTGTGCTTGACCTCATCTTGCTCCCCACCAGATCCCCCATGCTGTGCTGACGCAAGTGATGTCAGCCTTCTCATACTCTAACACATCCTTGCCATTGTTCTGGGGATTGGCCCAGGAGTCCTCAGGGACCAAGCTCGCTGCCTGTAGAGGTCCCTCTGTTCCCCCTCATCCAGCTAGTGGTCGCTTTCTCTTATTCTTACTCTCCTCTCCCTCCCGCCTCACCCTCATTGTTTTAATATAAGGCACCTCTAGGATTTAAAAAGAAACCTCTCCTTCCCTGTAAGCCCCATCAAGTTCAGGTCTCCATATTGTATTGTTTCTTTGCACTTCCAGGCCCCATCATGACCTCGAGGAACTTTCATTACTGTAAACCTCACTTGCGAAAGCAGTTTATATGTCACCTTCCTTTCTGGACCCATTACAGCAGCCTTCTTATCATATTGTGTTTACCGTTTCTTCTGGCCCCTGGAAGTCTTGCAGAAGCTGTCCCCATCTGTTCTCAGCGCCTGCACAACAGTTCAGTCCGCATCACAACAGAAGCAGAATCTCAGGGCTTACACTGTCACCTAAAGTTATCCCTTTAAAAGGAATCAGACCTCTTCTTGTTTTCTAGCTGTTGCCTGGCAGGTCGTGCCTACCCACTTGGTGACATCCCAGAAGATCTTGTTCCTTTGGTTAAAAACCAGGTGAGCATTACTTTTACATCATTTTTACTGTCTGTACCTCTTAAAGATGGCTGTCTTAGTTATGGTTTCTCCCGTGATAAACACCATCAACAAAAGCAGCTTGGAGGGGAAAGGGAAAGGTGTTTCAGGTTACACAACACTTTCGTCACTGAAGGAAGTCAGCACAGGAACTCAAGCCGGGCAGGAACCTAGAGGCAGGAGCTGATGCAGAGGCCACAGAGGGATGCTGCTCACTGACTTGCTCCCCATGGCTTGCTCAGCCTGCTTTCTCTTAGAACCCAGGACCACCAGCCCAGGGGGACTACAGTGGACCGAGCCCTCCGGTATTAATCAGTAATTAAGAAAGTGTCCTATAGGGTTGCCGTAGCCTGATCTTACGGAGGCTTTATTCCCAGTTGGCGCTAGCTTGTACAAAGTTAACATAAGGCTAGTCAGGGTAATGCCTGAAGACACACTGCAGTTGGACATTAACATAGCTCAGGGACTCCACTGTTGGATAAGAATCTGCACTGTCACCAACTTTAATACTGTGTGACAAAGTGGCTGTTTAAAGGGCCACTCAGCCCGCCTTTGTTTTCTTCGTGTGAGAGTCTTGTTCCAGTAAAATGTGAGATGGTGGGACATGATTGACAGTTGCCTTTACCTTTCAGGTGTTTGAGTTTCTGATCCGTCTGCATTCTGTAGAAGCATCCTCCGAGGAAGAAGTCTATCCTTACGTTCGGACTTTGCTGCATTTTGACACAAGAGAATTTCTGAATGTGTTGGCTCTGGTAAGGGACACTGTGATTCTTAAGGTATTTTCAGACCCAAAGATGTTTGCGTGCGTGCGTGCGTGCGTGGGTGCATGTGGTGAGTTAGGAAGAGAACCCCACCTAGTAATGCTCTAGCCAGTGAGTGAGGAGTTGAAATGCTTGACTGTTGGGCCCTTCTCTGCACACAGCTCTGTCTTGCTGCTATCTCTCATCATAAAGGAAAATGAGCATTTTTTTTTATATTTGTAAAATTCTGTAAAAAGCAGAGCCCTTTTATCATTTATTTCCATTTTCTGTGCATTGGTGTTTTGCCTGCATGTATGTCTGTGTGAGGTTGTTGGATCCTGGAGTTACAGATAGTTGTGAGCTGCCGTGTGGGTGCTGGGAATTGAACCCTGGTCCTGTGGAAGAGCAGTCAGAGTTCTAACTGCTGAGCCATCTCTCTAGGCCAGCATTTTTGTTTTTTAAAATGCCTTGGCTAGGCGATATGACCTATGATCCATACAGGTGTTACTGGTGTCCACAGCATGGACGAGGCTCTGAGGGAGATATGAGGAGAGGAGAGTTAACTGCAGTTAACTGGACTGTGGAAGGTCCCCCTTGAAAAACGTCTTTGTTGCACGAATCCTAATTGGTCACCATAAAATCCTGGAACCAGATATTGGGATAAAGCTGAAAGATCAGAGAGACAGAGGACTAAGCCACAGCCAATTCTCACGTGGCCACTCCTTAGGCCCAAAGGGAGAGATCCTGTCTCCATGACTCCTCAGAATGAATTAGGAAGTGAAGAGATGTGCGGACAGGCTGAAAGGGAAGGGAAACACAGGCCTGAGCGCCTGTATCCTCCTGTCTTATACTCCTTCCTCTGCCTAGCCATATCACTTCCTGTTTCAACCTTGCTAGTGCTGCGATTAAAGGTGTGTGCCTCCACTGCCTGACTTTTATGACTAACTCTATGGCTGACTGTCCTCTGATCTTTAGGCTGCTTTATTTGATGTATACCTCATCACTACATCCTCCCCCCTTTTGTCAAAAATTAAATAACTAGTATATGAAAAACGATATACAATAAGCACTAACTATATATACAATATATATAGGTAATAATTATATCAATAATGTCTAGTCCATTAACAGTTGACAAATTCATAGAAAGTACTTCATTATATATACTATTTTGGTCAGTCTAAAGTGTTGTACCTAATTCACTTTCTTTCTAACTTGTATTACCAAACAAAAATTGTCTTTTGATGTCTCTCAAACTTCATACTTTACACCTCTCTAATGAGTTTCTTTTCTGAATCTAGAAAAACTATAATGATAACTATTTAGTCTTCAACTCCATCAGAGATTCAATAAGGAAATAATATTAACTAAGTAAGCAGGACGTGCAAGCAAGCAACTTTGAAAAAAATATGACAAATGACAGAAACAGCCTGCTGCTTGGACAGTCACCTAAGGTTTCTCTGCAATGTTGGGGTATCCATCTTCTGCCTACAAGGCTAGCTTATCTGACAAACTTTTCTGTGAAGGGCTTTCATGCCTTGTCTTGGCAAGGTTCCACAGTCCTTTATTTTGTTCCTGCTTGCCCATTTGGACAGCATACTGTCAGCAGTTGAGGCAAGGATACTCTCTTGCCCAGTGGGCAACTTTTGCTACAAAGAAAATAAACTCCATCTGGAGTTTCTTCGATGTCCGCCATCTTCTGTGAAGTAAATTGGTGCTGCTAGGAGCAGACATGTCTCATTGTCATAAAAATAACCTATGTTATTAAAACATCTTAAGTTCCATATTCCATAGATTCTGAAGTGTTTGAAGACACTATCTATCTATAATTTATCTTTGTTTGACCTTGAAAACGTACCTCACATGACTAAGTTTGATTGTAATGACTAGTTACTAACTTACATTTCTTTGTATCCTAATTACTTGGTAATATCTTTCAAAGACTAGAAATTTTCATCATATTGTTAGGTAAGCTGTATAGATAAAATACCTTAAACAAAAGTAGAAGTGTATGTATGTATAGTAATAAAATGAGTATCAACTTTGTATTAATATACATAATATGTATACAATGTGCAAAATTCAATCTAATGTAAAATATTTATAACTAGTTGTTTTTAGAAAGCAGATTTAATAATCTACCTTTTTCCTTATTATATTCATTTCCCCCTTTTTCTTTTCAGAGCAGATTCAATAATCTAACTTTTTGTCGCATCCCCTCTAGAGCTCCAAATCTAATCTCCTTGGTTTAGCTTTTTCTCCTGACCATAACCAATAACAATTTGTAACCTACCACCCTAAACAATGACAATTATTCATAACCCACTCATTGAACAACCAAAAACCACCCACTCCACCTCATGGGAATGTGGGCGTCATGTTCTTAAATTTACTTTCTTCTGTCTGGGAGCTACAGATCTTTAGGGGATCCTGAAAAAAAAACTTTCTGGGCTAATTATCAAGCCCTTGGGAGATAGCTGTATCATTTGTTGTCCAGTCTCTGCATACTGGAAAGTTCAGGGCTTGTCTCAAGTCCTGGCTAGAGTAGTCTGTGAGGCTGGATCATCTCAGCGAGCCGCCTCGACGTTGACGTGAGCAGTTTGTAGTCCAAAGCCGATCTTTGGGTTGTGTTTGCCAGTTGAGTGGTGTTGTCATAGTCCGTGTGAAATCATCGTTGTGGGATTCTGTTATTGAGACTTCAGAGATAGCATTAGGTCAGATTATTCCTTTTCTTGGTAAATTGTTCCGGTAGTTCTCCCTTCTTTGGATGCTTATTTGTCCAAAGGTCTTTAAATTCTTCAAGATGGCTGGGGTTTTTTTTTGTTGTTTTGTTTTGTTTTTTCTGAAAAGACATAAACCAAATGTTTCTCCAGCCCTAACTTTGGTGAGCTTCCCAATCTAATCCTTATCGGTTTTGATTTGTTTTCCCATGATACTTTGGTTTTCTTTTCTGTGGCTGTTCTATGGTCCAGAGCAGTGTGGTTCTTTACAATAGGCTCAGGTTCTTTAATTGCTCTCAGAGGAGTTTCCTCCAGGAAACAGTGAGCTGGATTTGACCTGGGGCTGGGAGGTTTGCTGTTTCCAGCAAAAAGTTATCTTGTCTGTCCCTTGTTGACCTACATTTGTTAGTCCGGTGTCTGCCTTTGCCATACTTTCTGCATAATTCAGAAGGATGGAACATTCTGTTGGAGTTATTCTTAGCAAAAACATTGTTTCTAGGAACTCCCTGTTTACATAAATGTTTAATTAGAGGTGAATTTGGATAATCTGGGTTTTCTGTTTTACATAGTCATCTAGGGAAATACCTATATAAAATGAAATGAGTCTTCCCAGTTAAATAGTATTGAATTGTTCTTTTTGTTTTGCTTAACTTTTGGTAACATGGAAGTGCTTATGTTATGGTGTTTAGTGAGGCTAATAGGCTCACAATTATGTAAAACACACAAACACAGTGTTTGGAGAAAATGTGCATCTTAATTCCAAGAGTAACTGTCAGATGGTGCCTGTCTTTCTGCGTGCACATCGTTTATAAATTACATCAATATTGCCGATTAAGTTACTTTAAGAAGGTAATGAGAAGATCATTGCATCATAGTATGGGTCACCTGAATTTGATCATCTGACTTCAGGATCAATAACTTTAACTGCATATGGAGGAAGGGAAGAAAACTCACAGGAAGTCAGTGTGATCAGTCCATTTTCACTGTCATCTGAAGGCTCTGATAGCCCCTCTTTATAGTTTTGCCTTTAAACATGCATCAAGAGTGATCCTTTTTGTTTGTTCATTATTTACATTATTTTATTTGGGGAGGGCTTCTGTGAAAAGAGAGAGCAGGGTTTTACAAACAGTTGTCTGAGGACTAAGCCCAGCCCATTTAACCCCAAACCTTCCTAAGTTAAGGATGTATTATTAGAGTTGTGAAAAGAAGCAAAGGAATATGTAATGGAGACCACTGTAGCCTACAGTGTGGCATGTTAACCAACAGGCCCTTTTACATAGAATATTTGTTGGTTTACCCTGTCACCATTATTATCCAGAACCGCATACTAATCTTTAATTTTTTTATGTTCAACTTCCCAGATAACTTTAAACTTGAGTTTTAGATCCACTTTTTTTTTTTTTTTTTTTTTTTTTTGTGGAATGCTATTCTAGCAGTGCTGTGCCATTTTGGCAGCTGTTAGCCCCCACCAAAAGATGTCATCATGTGAATCATAACATTTACACTCTTATGTCACCATTTTGTTAGATGTATAGAAACAAATTCTCAGTGTGTGTTCCAAGTGACTGGATACTGCCAGGAGGAAAATATCTATGGAAATTCTCTTTCACTTCTCACCTATTAATTCTCAATGACTTTGGTTATCATCTAAATAGCTGAATAATACTTATATAGCAAGTGGTATCCTTTACATCCTCAGTGACATCTTACCTAAGCAGTCTGGGATGAGAAAGGGAAGGGGGGAGAGGAAAGATAGATAGACATACAGACAGACAGACAGACATATAGATAGATAGATAGATAGCACAAGCATTTGTATTTGTGTGTGTTCATGTGTGTGTGTTTATGTATGTGTGTGTTCGTGTGTGTATGTGTGTTCATGTATGTGTGTATGTGTGTGTGTTCGTGTGTATGTTCATGTGTGCGCTTCATGTTCTAATGTCAGAAGATAGAACTGAGATATTTTCTGACCCATCCTCTTGCCTTAGGGAAGGGTCATATTTAAAACATACTGAACACATTTAGGTATAGAAATATTTGCTGATTGAACTTTCCTGATTAATAAATGTTCCTGTGATCTCATCTTTTATTTTTCTGTATAAACAATTATCTAGCTAATTCAGTGGCTGTTTTTGCCTTGTTTGCTTTCTTTCTTTAATAGTGCAGGGGAAAGGGAGTCATATTCAGAGGGAGGGACACCGGGGAGAGTGCAGAGTGGTCATAACCCTGACCCATGACAGGAGGGGGCATAGGAAAGTAGAAGAGAGAGGAGGGACCTGGTGCAGCAGCCAGGAGGCCCCAAAGACAGTGGATAAAAGGTTATTTTGTTTGTTTCCAATGGTTGTTTTAAAGTGCCTGCCATGTGCCAGGCAGAAATGGGAAGGGAAGGGCATGCCAGACAGAGGAAAGAGGAGCTGGAAAACATTGATGGTTCATTTAAAGACCAGCAAGTTCTCTGGCTTGAATAGAACTGACAGAGTCTTGAAAGCCCGTGGCTGTGCAGATCCTTTTAAAACGTCCACTGGGATGTCATGCGGTCTGTTTCACTGGTGAAGACTAGAACAACCACTATTTCTGTGTTAATTTAACATTCCTTAGAAGCAGGGGTGCTAAGTGCAAACCGGCCGGAGATGCTGCCGGTCTATTCTCACTCGTGCTCAGTGTGCATAGGTGTGACTCACGTGTGTCTCTTCGTGTGTACTTACTGCTTTTGTAACATACTATTGTTATATGGTGCCACCCAGAACCCGGTGTTTTTGATGCATATTATACTCAGAACACATTAAGCAATAATATAAAAATATTAAGTGCTGTGCTTGGCACTGTTTGGAGGAGATGATAACTCATTCTGGTAATTAGGCTTAAAATTTTTGGCTTTTCAGAAGCTTTGCCGTAATTATTTTTCTTTATTTTTACATTTCTTTGTTATTAAAATACATTTTAAAATTAATTTTTAGGTTATCAAATTAAGTCCTTGGTTTCCTCCTGGCATCTTCACACATGCGCACATTATGCTTAGCTCTTGTCTATTTCTCTCCCCCATGAGCCTCCATTTCCCTCCTCCCAGCTGATTACTCTCTAGTAAGTCCTCTCACATGGACCCATCACCTCTTGGTGTCCTACTTTCTGGGTGGTCTCTCCCACCTCCCCATGACTCTTTAGATCCATGTCCCACAAGCATGATCATACATGCACACTCACATACACTCACACACACACACTCACATGCGTGCACACAGACACACATGCACACACACAGACACATGCACACACAGACACTCACACAGACACATACATGCACACAACAGACACACGTGCACTCAGACACATGCACACACAGACACACACACATATACTAACACACACACTTACACAGACACATGTACATACACAGACACATGCACATACACAGACACACACATGTATACTCACGCGCACACAGATACATACGCACACAGACACACATGCACACACTGACACAGACACACACAGACACACACGTGCACACAGACACATAAGCACACACACAGACACACACGCATATGCGCATACAGACACATACACACACATGCATACACTGTAAAGCTAGATTCTGCATGTGGAAGATTCATGCAGTATGTATCTTTGTGAGTCTGCCTTATTTTCTTGACATAGTGATTTTCAATTACATTCATTTTCCTACAGATTTCATAATTTCATTTTTCTTTATGACTGTATAAAATTGTGTTGTGTATGGTTCACATTTTTTTCTGTCCAGTCATCTCTTGGGCATCAAAGCTGATTCCATTTCCTGGCTATTGTGAATTGCACAGCTGAAGACCATGATTATTTTTAAAGTGCCTATCCCTAAAAGCCCTTTTTCTTAATTGTAGAAATCATGAAAATTATTTTCATGACAGTAAACAGCATTTCAGTTATTTCCAAGTACTAGTGTGAATGGTGAGTAAGCCTGTGGCATCACACCTTTTTGTCCTTTAGTTCATGGGTCTCTGTGACCTCCACAGGCCTGCAGAGTTATGGTCAAGAGGGGGTGGGGTGGCAAGGCAAGGAGGTAGGTAGTTCGGTCCAACACGGTTCAGTAGCTGGTGTTGGTTCAGACTTCTAGCATCTGATCCCACATGGTTTGTTTTTAGGCATTTTTAAGCACTGCACGATTGGGTAAAGATTTTTCAGGTGATAATGAACTTAATTCCATGTGCACAACAAGGTCATAAATGAGTCTCCTTGAGGAAGAAAGTCAACTAAATACAGATCGGACATGACCACATTGAAGTTCTTTGCAAAGTACATGTGGGACCTTCTATAAAGTTAAGTTCTATACACTGAATACAGAGATGAGAGAGAGAACTTAGTCATCTGCTTCCTTCTAAAATTAGCAAATAACTATTCCTTAAAATTTTCCCATAAAGGGAGGGTCTGGTATGGTCTCCAGCCACAGGTACAGTGTAAAAGTCACCAGGCTAGAAAGCATGTCTGCTCCCTGCTTTCTGGGCAGATAACAGTCTCACATTTCTTCCCTTAAAGGACAGTCCATAAAGACCTCCATGCTCCTCCACAGTCCTTTGCTTGTTCTTTTGTAACATTGTCTTGCTTGCTTTCTCAAGCACTTTTTGGTTGTATAATAATAATAATATCTATTAATAATAATAATATATAATCATATTGCTATAGCTTTCTACTTAATTTCATAAAAATGTTATCATTAAATATAAGAAATAGTGGGCTGGAGTGGGCTCAGTGGTTAAGAGCACTTGCTGCTTTTGCAGAGGACTCGGGTTCGATTCCCAGCACTACTATGGCAGCTCACAGCCATAGTAACTCACAGTTACTGGAGATCTGAGGTCCTTTCCTGGCCTCCCCTGGCACTGGGTGAGCATGTGGTAGATGCACATACACGAAGGCAAAACACTCATACACATAAAATAAAAAATGAATCTTAAGAAAGAAAAGGGGTCTAGAGAGACAGCTCAGTGGTTAAGAGCATGTAGAACACCTGAGTTCGGTTCCCACACCACCACCTGTAGCTTCAGGCATCCAGCACCTTTAGCCTTTGCAGGCACCCATACTCTTGTGGAACCCCCGCCACCATGTGTGTATGTATGTATAATTATGTGTATATATATAATATATAATATAATTAATTATATGCTTATGTAATTTAAAATGGTAAAAGCAAATCTTTAAAAATGTTTTGTTTTGTTTTTCAGTGTAGCCTTGGCTGTCCTGGACCAGGCTGGCCTTGAACTCAGATCTGCCTGCTCCTGCCTCTGCCTCCCGAGTGTTGGGATTAAAGACATGTGCCACCACCACCCACAGAAGTAAATCTTAAAACAATAGCAACAAAAGGAACATGCTGAGGAACGGTTGTTTCGTTTGGGAATTTGTGTGGGTTTTACACGGTATCACTTCTGTGGAGAGCTAGCCACTTTATTCCTGGCATGGCTGCTGTAACAGAAGCAGCATTACCTATGTAGGATCATTCTGTTTATTTGAAATATTTGGACTCATTGTACTGGACTTCAGTTACTTTTGACAATGCTGGGATGGGTAACGTTATGAATGCACATTTTCTCCACAAAATATATCTGAAGTGAAGGAATTTCTGGAATATTCCTTAAAAATTAGAATATAAAGATTGTCTTCATTTTATTTCTTAAATGCTAAATGGTCATCTAGGCATTATTTTATAAAATTTTATAAAAATTCAGTTGTTTCTTGCTAAAGAGGGGGGGCTTAGTAATATTTGTCTTCTTCTAAACTTAGCAAATAACAATAATGTTAAATTTTGTCTTTCTCTCTTTTAGACCTTTGAAGATTTTAAAAATGACAAGCAAGCTGTGGAATACCAACAGCGCATTGTGGATATTTTATTGAAGGCAAGTATTCAAAGATTCGTGTCGACTGGTACTCTATTAAGCTAATCGAAAATTTTATAGTAGGATTTGAAATAATCTGTTTAGTGGGACATTTGTTGCAGTGTTGTATTATGGTGTTTGGTCCTCAGGAGGTGAGTGAAATATTAATGATAAATTGAAAAAGCTTACTGTGTCGTAGTGTTAGAGTGGATCCTGGGGCACAGGGTATGAGTCTCGAGAAATGTTGATTGTGGTAATTGCTTCATTAGCAGGATTGTGTGTGACAGCAGAGATAGATTTAAGAAATATTAATGCTGAGAATCCCTGTCTCTTCCCAGCCTCAGTTGGTGACTGGTGGTACCATGGCTGCCATGGCATTAAGATCATGTATGACACTTAAAGTTGACTTGAGGATTATTGCAGTCCAACTTCAGAGTTGGCAAAGGCCTATTTTAGGATCCATGCTGTTGCTATGCATTTGTGTAGAGACAGATGGGCTCTTGTCCCTTGGCATTGGTGCAGCTCTTCAGAGGATTTTCACTGAGAAATTAGAGTTATCACCCTTCTTGTGCACGTAAAATAGACGTAACCTTCCTTTTAGATCACTTTGCTCAAGAGGCCAGAATTCAAGTGTCTCCTAGTTATATGTAGTATAAACACACTCCAGCTGTAATGTTCTTTGTAATATGCAGAGCATGCACACAGTATATACATCATCTCGATCCAACTATTTATTAACCTTGTCAGATAGGCAATGTCTATGAAGATAGAATTTTTGAATACTCAAAGAAAGCCTGTTAAATCCAAGTGCTTAATGGAAGGAACTTTCATCTACAGTCCCAGATAGTCTACCTATTTGTAGACCTGTCTTTCATCTATCTGGTATTTTTCTGTAGATCTCTGTTAGATCATTTGCAATTAAACTATACCTGTGAAGTAACTCAAAATGACAGTAGCCTGTTATGAAAATTCATTATTTTCTTAAGCTAGAGCTAGGCAATCAGATCCAATAGGCTTCAGAACCCCAGGGCTTGAGCTTGCTATATTACTGTTACATTTAGCTCATGGCTTCTGCCTTGTTCAGTGCAGTTGTTCAGGGTCACCTGTCCCCTTGCAGCTAGCAAGTTCTTGTCAGAAAGACTCAGAGGGAAATATGTCCTTAAGGAAATGCCTTTGAAGTTGCGTACTATAAATCTGCTTATAGCACGTTATTTAGAACTTTGAGAACTACTAAGGGAGACCAAAGCATTCTGGGTTACCATATGCTCAGCTAAAAATTAGAACTCGTGTTTATCAGTTAGGAGGGAAGAACAGATACTAGAGAGTATGTTAGCGCACTGTTACCATCAGACAGACCCGGGGACTTGATAAAGAAAAGAGGTTTATTTAGCTCAGTGTTGGGAGCTGAAAGCATAAAATTGGGTAGCCTTGCCTGTTTGGCTTCTAGTAAAGATCTCCTCAGCATTGTTACAACATGGTGGATGACACTGTGGTGTTGGTGAATGTGAGAGGGAGTCAAGAAGTCAGAGAGATAGTAACTACAGGGATCAGGTATACTATTTTAATGACAGCTCCACATCAACCTTGTCTGAGAGCAATGTCTGCCATGGTCTAGTTTCTGCCCGCTAGACTCTACTTATGAAAATTTTCACTGTTTTTACAAGTGGGACCAAACTTCCAGCTCATACACCTTTAGGGGACAAACTATCTAAACTATGGCCTAGTATGTAGCAATTTTTGCTAAATCCATCAGAGTAGTTTAACATGACATCTAAAATCCCCTGTATTTTATAGTTCCTGACCACTCTATAACTGCTTCCTTCTCCTCCACACACATGCTCTTCACCCATGCTAAATTATCAGAAGCCACCACGCTGTGCTGCCATCATGACTCCTTTCTTTCCATGGGTTTCCCTTCTCTGTCAGATTGCTGCCTCCTCCTGTGTCCTCCTACACACCTCCAGGCTGGGTAGGGTTCCTTTGTATCGCAGGATGCTGGAATTGTTTACAGATTTTTCCATCTCAACTTTTATTGGAATTGTTTACAGATTTTCCTGTCTCAACTTGAGCTTTCTGAAGATAGAAAGTGAGAATTATTATTTGGTATTTACTATATTAATTGTGTTAATAATGTTAGAGCATATTTACTGTATCCACTGAGACCTGCTGCAGCATGCCCAGAGCATGTGCTCTCCAGTACCTGAAACCTAGTAGCTGTTTAAGAGACAGTCATACGCTGGTCAAGTGGAATTTGTATTGGAATCTATACTGGTGTGAAAGGATAATCTCGATGCAGAGACGGGGCTCCATAACTCCTGTTGCTGTGAGTCAGCTGCTGTTCTTTGTGCTGGTGCCCTGTGCTTTGTAAAGTCCACCTCAAATTGATGAGGAGTGAGCGTAGACGTCACTGTTCCGGTGACATGGCTGTGCGTGTTGAGGTGTGCTTTGGAGGGAGGCTCTGAGAGCAGGTAGAGGGAGGTAGAGAGGCTTGTGTGCTGTATGGTTGCAGAGAGGAAAAACACTTAAGAGACCAAGTGATGCCTAGGAAGTTTTTTTAAGGCCTTTGAAATATTTTGGAGGAATAAAAATGGAGAAATTGTAAGATGAAGTCAGTTAGACATTTGCTGAATTGTCAAAGGAATCAGTTGTGAGTTGGAACTGCTTTTGTAAAAGGTGTGTGTAAAGTCAGACATTTGGGGCCTTACAGAGTAGAAGGAAGGGATAGCGGCATAGAGGAGCATTTCTAGTTGGGCCCTGAGATTGGAGCCTAGAAAAGGGACCTTGGACACAAGCAGGGTGATGGCTGAGCTGTGGCGCTCTCTGCAGATCATGGTCTGGAACATGTGTTATGTGGTGACATCGCTGGCAGGTGACGTAGATGTACCGGAAGTGAATAACTGCAAGTATAGCTCAGGGTTATGTTTCTTGGTAATGTAACTTGGCAGTGACAGTATACTTGAGTAAGCGCTGACTGCCATCCTAAAATTACGGCAGGGCCAGGGAAGGGGCGTGTTGCTCAAAAAGTAAGAAGGTAAGTCAGAAAGTAGGCCCTAGGGACCATTTTATAGCACAAGAAATCTCATGTTTTGTCTCTAAGTGGAAGATAATGGATGGAACTTGGAAGCCTTACAGCGGATGGCTGGAAACTATGTACTAAATTTACCCAGTTAATCTGACTTGACAGACTTCTACATGCAGGATCTTCAACCACAAATGTCTGCATCCTTTCTTTGTTAATGGCTGTGCTCAAAGTGTGCTGCTTTTACACATCTTCCATGTGTAGGAACATTTGTCCTCCAATGCTCTCTACAATGAATCCCTATTTTCATCATGCTGATGCAGTGTAGGAGCCCTTCCTTCCTGGGCCCATGTAGTCACTCACACTGCTCTCCTGACACCGTCTGTGCCCCCTACTGTCCACAAGATCATTTCCCAGCACAGTCCTGATCTCAGCCACCTCTATTGCCCATGGTGTGGGGAATGTTCCAGATTCCTGAGGCTGCCATCTGATAATCCTTCTTTCGCTGCTTCTGCGTTCCAGAAGAACACAGGGTTTCGCTGGCAGACCCCTGTCCTCCAGTATCCACACGTGATTTATTTTTGTGTCTCTCCATTATTTCCTTGGCAACGGTTCTACTTAGGACTGTGCTTAGAAGCTGTTTCTCATTTTCTCAGATTCCCTCTGTAACAGTGAATCTAATGTGCCATTGTGTGTGTTGGGGGGGGGGGGCAGTTAAATTTGGGCTTCTACAATTTTTTTTTTAATGTCTTTACAATGGTGTGATCCAATTACACATTTTAGGATGTTTACCTGACTTACCTTCCTTCAGTCCCTTCTCCATTAAGACAAGATCTCAGCCAGGGAGTGGTGGGGCCCACTCTGGGCAGGGCTTCCCCCCTGGATTCATACAACCAAGATAATCCTCCATCCATAGGCCGTCCCAGGGCTCTGTCTCCCAGGAGACTCTAGGTTCTGTCAAGTTGGCGCTCTGTGCTACCATCACTCTCTGCCGAAGGCTCCTGTCGCGGCACCAGATTGACTGAGGACATAGGTCACTAGAACAAGGGTAGACAGGAGGAGTGACCGCAGATGGTAACCTGTTGTGTGTGTCTGTAAAAGTCCGTCACACGAAGCACCAGCTCCAGGGCTGAGCAGGCCCGGCAGAAAACAGTCACCCACAAAGGCACAGTGACTGATTTCCTTCCTCAGATTCCTTCACTGGCAGGTCATCTCACTTTTAACCTCCAAACCCTCATGCTTCTTTCCTTGTTGACAGACAGATCTCTAGTAAGGTTAGCAAATTTAAACTGTTTTAGTAAGAGTCTCTAAGAATCCCAGAGAGAAAGGACCATTGTTTTTCTGAATTCTCCTGAAGGCAATTCTCATTTGCTAGAAACATGACAAAAAGCATCTCTTGTTTTCGAGAACATGCTGTGTTCCTTCTCAAGATGGTACTGAGCCCAGGTCTGTACCTCACATAAAAGAATCTCTTTCTGAGTCTTCACTAATGAGTCTCTCTCTCCTCTCATTCTCGTGTGTGTGTGTGTGTGTGTGTGTGTGTGTGTGTGTGTGTCTGTCTGTCTGTCTGTCTGTCTGTCTGAGATGGAGTATTGCTTAAATGGTTTGTTTTGCTTACCAGGTTATGGTGGAGAATTCAGATTTTACCCCATCACAAGTTGGGTGTCTGTTTACATTCCTTGCTCGGCAGCTTGCAAAGCCTGACAATACCTTGTTTGTGAACAGAACTCTCTTCGATCAAGTAAGTGTCTTTAACAGTGAGACCCGGAGCTGGTTTCCTTTGTTCTCAATTCATAGACAAGACTCCTGGGGACTGTGTTCAAGTTTGGAATCTGAATTAGGGATGTATATTTTTAATGATGTGTTCTGGGCAATAGGATTTTGACAGATGCCTAGCATTATAGGAGCACGACTTATTAATATTCTGTTTTAACAGTTACTTGGTTACTCTGAGTTGCCTAGAATTTCTTGCTTCTGAATTTGCTAACTTAAGTGTCTGTCTTTCAATGGCTAGACCATATTGATCATCTGGAGAAGAGATTCCTTTGGGAAGTCTGAGTCTCCTTATGAATGACTTTGACTCTCTAGACATTCTCAGTCACAATCAGAACACCCCCTCCCTGTCCAAAGGGAGCATGAGGACTACCTTCTATCTGGAGAAGCCAGTGATAATAGTGTGAGCACGTGAGCACTTCTCAGAGCCAAGAAAGCGCTTAGTGTTCACTAAGTTTTCCATAGGTCCTAAAGTCAGTCTACTTATCCTCAATTTTCAGAGAACGTTAAGAAAGTTTAAATAGCTCATCTACAGCCAGACTTAGCTTATTATTATTTTATCAGAAATCTTAGTATATGTGTTAGGATTGGATTCAGATTCAGGCATCCTGACTGAAGTTCATGCCTCCTCAAAATGAAGGGTTTCCAGTTCTGCTCCTCCACAGTAAGGAAATGAAGATAAGCACTTGGGAGGCAGAGGTAGGCAGATCTCTGCCGCTCTGAATCCAGCCTGGTCTACAAAGTGAGTTCCAGGACATCCAAGGCTACACAGAGAAACCATGTCTCCAAAAGCCAGAATGAATAAACAAACAGATTAAAGCAAGCAGTCGAGTGTGAATAGGGCACATGCTAAGTTGTAGGCATCCTTGGAGTCTGATGCCCATCAGCAGAGACTACACCGTACAAGGTGAGTGAGGATGAATTGCTGCCCCATAAGGATCATTTTTGCTGTTACTTTTACCCAGGTCCTTGAGTTCCTCTGTAGCCCTGACGATGACTCCCGCCATTCTGAAAGACAGCAGGTATGAGACTGGCAGACTTTTTGCTAGAGATAGGGGTGGGCGGGATCTGTTTTAGTTATTTTTGCTCTTGCTTGATAAAAAGCTCTAACCAAGGCACTTACGGGAGAAAGGCAAGGCAGCAAGCACAGAGAACAATGCTGCCCCTGTACACACACACACACACACACACACACACACACACACACACACACACACACACACCACACAAACACACATATATACACATACACACACATATACCACACACACACTCACACATATACACACATACACACACATATACCACACACACTCACACATATACACACATACACACACACACACACACACACACACACACACACACACACACACACACACACACACATACACACACACCCCACGTGTGTGTGCCTGGAGGCTTGCTTCCCAGATGATCCCAGACCCTGTCTATTTGTACTCTAGCACAGAGTAAGCCAGAAAGAGCCTGTCTCTATGGGCTTCAATACAGGAGATTTGGAGAAACTAACCCACAGGTAGTGGCAGTCAGTGTGGATGTGGGGACATGTGCAGAGCTTGGAGCTGTCTGCACCCAGCATGCCCCACCCTCATTATGTAGGAACAGTCCATGTCTACTATACCACTCCAGCTCACAGTTTTGTCCCAGAAGCACAAACTAGAGGACCTTGTGTGTTGGCTTGTCTAGTTTTGGGGGTATCCTAAGGTGCTGCTGCATGAAGGGCTCCATTCTGGAGACTAGAATCCACCTGCCCCCACCTGCCCCCAGTTAATCACTGGGAAGTAACTGGCCACCATTTCTTTCTCCTCTGCCACTTTTGTGAGAGATGCTTTAATGCCTATATACTAAAATGGTGGGTACTAAGCCAGCCCACTTAAAATTGATACCAAACTTTATAAGAAATTAAGTCATAAGAATTTAGAGTTTTGGTTGTTCAGCTGGCTTTTTTGGTTGTAGTGCACAACCCAGATGTACAGACTCTGGTGAAGTGCTGGCTAGCAGCAGTGAACCCTTTAGGTGCTCTGCTGTGACTTAACGTCCAACGCAGACACCTGAGAACAAGACCAACATTTTGGTTTCCTGTTAAGCTACACTGAGTACAAATAACAGCAAGGGAACTTTTATTTTATGCCTGTTTGTGTATACAGTGAGGGCAGATCATGGTGTGCATACGATCTCCTAGAATAAAAAGCTTCATTGATAGAAGGTGAATTAACACATTATGTGGAGGTGGAGTTTTTCTGTCCTGACTGTCTGTCCCAAATAACCAGCAGCTGCTTCCCAAATAACTGACTCAGAGACTTAATATAAATTATAAATGCTCAGCCAGTAGTTAAGGCTGTTACTAACTAGCTCTTACAACCTAACCCATTTCTATTCATCTATGTGCTGCCTTGAGGCTCGTGGTTTTTAACTTCTATCCCATTTTGTGTGTCCAACTTTTTCTCCATCTGGCTGGCGACTCCTGACTCTGGCCCTTCTCCTCACCCTTCTCTCTGCCAGGAAAAAATCCTAGCTATCAGCCAGTCAGCTTTCGACTAAACCAATTCAAGTGACAAATCTTTACAGTGTACGAAAGGATTATTCCACAGCTAGTGTGTTTACTTTTCAGGGTTTGGCTTTAGCATTTAGATGTGGCCAAGTCTGAACACTAAAACCAAACTCTGGAAAACAAACAGAGCGCTTTAGCCCTGCTAATTAAAAGGTGCCCTGTTCATATGGCTCTCCCTCCTCAGTTTTCGAAATAGTGAAAATTGATAAATAAGTTGTTTAAGGGCACAATTCAAATTAGGACTTGGAGACTTTTTCCCTGCTAACCCAAGACTCTTTATACTGGTTGTCTTGTAGCAGATGTGGTTTGTGCAGTATTTATTAGCATTTTCCAGTGGCATGCTTATAGTCAATAATTAGCTCCGGGTATAGTTCTGCTATGGATGGTGGCATTTATGTAAATTTATGAAAATTAATAAGGTGAAAGTAAAACATGGCTGCTCTGCCAAATCAGGCAACACACTGTTTATTATTATTTTCTTTTAGTTAGTATACATGATAATGGGCTTCACCTTGACATTTTCATATCTCCATACAGTACTGTACACCCACACAGGACACTCTCACAGATAATAGTTTTGAATAAAAAATAAGTAAATGCTCTTTCACCCTTCACAATGTAATGCTTACAGACAAACACACTTTAAAAAATTATACTTATTTGCTTTGTGTGTCATGCGCGTGAGCCACAGTGCATGTGTCAGAGGATGGCTTCAGGGGTAAGTTCTCACCTTCCTCCATGTGGGCAGGGGCTAACTTCACGTTGTCAGTGTTTGGGGCAAGCCCCTCACTACCTGCTAGCCCAGACATCCACACCTTTTAGCTTAACTGTTTTATTAATATTTTCTCCACGTTCTTTTCCAGAGGCTGACAAACTATCTCTGTCAAGGAACCAAAGAGTAAACATTTTAGGCAGTGTAGGTCACAAGTGGGTCTGTCTTCTTTGGTTTGCTTGCTTGCTTGTTTTTACAGCCCTTCAAAAAGTAAGATTTTTAATAGCATCTTGATGATTTATAGGCATGCCACTATGGCTTATTTAGTCTTCTAGTGTGTTATTACAAAACCTGGAACTGGGAGATTCCCAGCCTGTGCCAATGCCCCCTTCCTTCAGGTGCAGCATAAACAGCCTCAGGAGCAGATAGGGCAGCAAAATAGCATGAAATAATAGGAAATGATGAGTTCCATTACCTTTGTTTTTAACATACATAGTTATAAATTAGCTTAGTTTAATTTTTAATGATGTTGAATAACTTGCTCACAGAAGTCCCTGGTGATGACAGTCAACTCTAATGAGTTGGTAAAGATTCTTAACTTATTACATTGTCTCATTCCAAACTGACACAGTGAGTAGGTTTCACTTGCGTATGATAGTATGCTCCAGTGTGACAGTACACTCCAGTGTGACAGTACGCTCCAGTGCTCCAAACGGATTAAATTTTGGTCTTCAATGTAAAATGCAGATCAGTTTTGTTTAACATCAAAATAAAAAAAACCCAAAAAGTTCTTGGTCATGTTGCTCGGAATCCTAAGCTAGCATGCAGGCCTGAGGCCCTAACCTACCACTGTTTTGCTGGTAGTTTATCTTCTGGTCCTACAATAAAGTGATGTAGCTGGCAGAATTTTGGACGTTTTTGGTTTTGTCTTTTATTTGAAATGAGGTCTTGCTGTGTTGCCCAGGCTGGCCTACAATTTATAATCCCATTGCCTCAGCCTTCTGAGTGCTAGAATTACATGTGTACATCATGACTCTTGGATTAAAATGCCCCCCCCCCTTTTTTGAGGCAACTCATGTAGCCCAGGCTGGCCTTGAACTCACTATATGGCTGAGCTCACCTTGAATTCCTGATCTTTCTGAGTGTGAGGACTGTAGGCTATAAACTGCTTTATAAAAACAACTCTATAAACTACAGAAAATAATCACTGATTTCCACCAAGATTTCTTCAAGGTCAGAGTACTTGTAGAAAACAGCTCTTCTGTTCTACTGTCTGCCCTAGATGAAGTGACTCAGCTGGACCAGGATTTGATTCCTGGCACTCACACGGTGGCTCACAGCCACCTGAATTCCAGTTCCAGGGGATCCAGCACCGTCCTCTGGCATCCACAGGTTCCAGGCTTGCATACATGGTGCATATTCATGCAGGACACTCATTCATATAAAATACAAACAAATAAAAACAAGCTTCTTAGAATGGTATATACAGGTATTTAGAGGCTACGGCGAGTGTGTGGGGCTGTACCTGAAAATGATGCAGTGTTCCTTTCACGTTTGTTAAGTAGAGTTCTCATATTGCAGTGAACAACATCCAAAATACTGTCAAGTAGTAACACACAAGAAGAACGGTTATGGGCTAGCTTGGGTGAATGGACTCTTAGAGAACTAGTTAATAAGACAAACCTCAAGATGTTTCTACTCTTTCTTTTTAAATCTCCAGGTCCTGTTAGAATTGCTGCAGGCTGGAGGCATAGTACAATTTGAAGAGAGCCGGCTCATCCGCATGGCAGAAAAGGCTGAATTGTGAGCTGTTTTGAACCTGTATATTAATTTCCCATAGTACCGTTACTTCTCTAATGTGCAGCTGACCTTATTTTGCATTTCTGCTGTTTTATTAAGAAATGGCACAGCAGCAACAACCCCAGTCGCAAAAACATAAAGAGTTTTTTTGAGAGGGGGGTTGGTTTTGTTTTTTGCCTTTCGTAGAATTCTAAAATTTATCAAAATTTACAGAAATGTGTAGTCTAAATTAAAAATGTAAATTTGTTTAAGTGTGAAAGCGAACAATCAGTCTTCCTGTGGTTCACCGTGTTTAGACATGTATTTACTTATCTTGGTGTTTGGAGACGAGTTCTGGCTGTGTAGCCCAGGCTGACCTGGAGTGTGCACTATAGAATTCGGTTTGTTGCTGTTTCTACCTCAAAGGGCTGGCACCATACACATGCCAGCTCTAGGTTGTTTTTTTTTTTTTAATTGATATATTTATGGTATTTTTAAGATTATGACAGTTATATTTACTAGAAATGATATGCAGTTTAGAATAATAAGGTAGAATGTGCTAACACTCACCTAGTTTATTGTATTTAGTTTCACACAAAGAAACAAATTATTGCAATTATTGATACCTAGCACCAGCTATTTCTTTAGAAAATAGACAGCACACTGTCTCTTTAAGGTTTTGTGAACAGCATTCAGCAGCATCTTCAGTCAGGAGGCAGAGGAGAGGCAGGCTCCCCCTCTCTTAGATACATATACCAACCTTTATCTGAAACACCTGGGACCAGATTCCAGACGTTTGCAGAGTTCAGATCTTTGCATGTGATTTACTGTGTCCCTGTTGTGAGGATCCAAGTCTTTAATACACCCTTGTATTAAAAATTCTTAGACTTCTATTTGGCACTAAAAATGACATCATTCCCTTGTACACACGCTTGAGTAGAGTCTGAATGTCAGAAGCACATTGGCAGCTGCCTGGTTGGCAACTGAAGGTTGTCCTTTCCCATTCCAGCTATCAAATCTGTGAGTTTATGTATGAGCGAGCACACCAGTATGACAAGATCATTGACTGCTACCTGCATGACCCACTGAGAGAGGTAAGTGTAAAGACCGCTCTATCCCCGTGTCTGAGCTTCCCCACATTCTCTCTCCCACAGCCACATTCACTTTGTTTTTGCTATAATTAGAAGGTGAAGTTCCTGAAGTTTGAGTATATAATTCAGTGATAGATGCTGATAGTAACCAAATGTACAATTAAATATTGTCCTAGGGAAGAGGGTGAGATATGGCTCTGGGAAATAACAGGGGGACTGACTTATACACAGCAGAGAAATCTCAGAGAAAGTTGTATGTAAGCTGACTCTTGGCATTAGAGAATCCACTCAAAGGAGAGCTCTGAGATAGGGAGAATATAAAGGGGGAGTGCTCAGGGAGGATGCACAGGGAGGATGCTTAGGGAGGAGTGCAGAGGGAGGAGTGCACAGGGAGGATGCTCAGGGAGGGTGCACAGGGAGGAGTGCTCAGGGAGGATGCTCAGGGAGAATGCACAGGGAGGATACTCAGGGAGGAGTGTACAGGGAGGATGCACAGGCAGTATGCTCAGGGAGGATGCTCAGGAGTGCATAGGGAGGATGCTCAGGGAGGAGTGCTAAGGGAGGCGTGGGCACGAAGGTCCCAAAGCAGGGCAAAATAGACATCTTCAGGGCACTGAGTGGAGATGGCGTGGGTGAAATGAGAATCAGTACAGTTGGAGCACAGTTGACAAGGACAAGAGAGAGATTTGAGATGAGCTTGGGACTGTGGACAAGTATTACCCAAAACAAGGCTATGCTCACTGAGGGTTAACAAACTGAGAGCCGATGAAGTGAAATAGATGTAGCACTTGGAAGTCTCCCTGTGGCTTCTGAGCTTACTCTCCTCTGCAATGAGTTTCCATAAACTACCTCCAAATCCAGATGGCTTTCAACTCCTCATAATAGATGTTTATTGATAGCAACAGTCTCTGAATTCTGCTTCAGTGAAGGGATGAAAGTATTGCCTTGTGCTCCGCAGGAAGACGTCTTCAATTATATCCACAACATCTTATCTATTCCTGGCCATAGTGCTGAGGAGAAGCAGTCTGTGTGGCAGAAAGCAATGGATCACATGGAGGTACTGACTCCAAATCCTTAAGGAACTTAGACAGTTTCATGTTTCTGTATGAATTTTAGCACTTTCGTGCCCCTTTATCCACCCATTCCCCTCTGTCTCTCACTGGAATCCTTCTCAAGTACCCCCTCATATTTCTTTTCTGCTAGGGTTCTATTGCTGTGAAGAGATTTTACAAGAGAGCTCTTATAAAGAAAAACATTTAGTTGTGCTGGCTTACAGTTCAGAGGTCCGTCCATTACCATCATGATAGGACATGATGGCTGCAGGCAGACATGGTGCTGGAGAGGGAGCTGGGAGCCCTACATCTTGTAGGCAACAGGAAGTGGTCTGTGTACCACACTGAGCAAAGCTTGAAGATATATGGGAGCTCAAAGCCTGCCTCCACAGTGACGTGCTTCTTCCAACAAGAGCACACCTACTCCAATAAGGCCACAACTCCTAATAGTGCCGTTCCCTTTGCAGGGCATTCTCTTTCAAAACACCACTACTTTACATCTTTTTGTGTGTGACCCACTGAGTGCCCAGGTATGGCTGAGAAGTTATTTACTGGAGCAATAGATATACCTCTGAAGAAAACAACACCCCTCCCCCGACTACCATTAATTGCCCATGGTCTCTAAGGTGGGTGGGAGCCTCATGGGCCCCTCCTCCAGGATGAACTGGTGATGGGCTCAGTGTTGTACAGATGACCACAGCTGCAGTAAGTGTGTGGGTTTGTTGGCTGTGTCATGTCCAAAGGATATCTTTCTGGCACATATTTCTCCTTCCTTTAGATCTTAATTCTTCCCATCCCTGCTTCTGTGATGTTCCCAGAGCCTTGGAGGGGGTGCTGTAGCTGTCCCATGCAGGACAGAGCATGCAGGACTGAGCATGCCTCCACCCCTGGCTCTCATGCTATAGCCACTTACAGCTTCTGCATCAACCTCCGCCTGCTGCTGGAAGAAGATTTTCTAATGAGGGCTGGTTACAACACTAACCTCCCTCTGACCAGCTGGAGCTGGGACTGAAGTAGGGCACCCAGTCCTTTCCTCAAATGGTGACCGAAGCTGGAACTATCAAACCTAAATTGTATCATTTGAATGGGTATTTTCCAAGCTAACTTTAGCTGGGTAGTGGCGATGATATAGGAATTTTCCTCAGTTCTACTTTTTTCCCCTTTCTATATCGTTCTTTACTGATTCTTTGGGAATTTCACAAATTCTCTCTCACCTTCCAGTCCCTCCATATCTGCCTCTCGCCCTTACAGCATACATCCCCGTAAAATTAGTTTAAAAACAAAGCAGGCAAGCAAACCACCTCACTCCTCCATCTGTCTAGCACCTCTTCATGCTAGCAGCACTGGGAGTTGTGGTCATCATGCAGTATACCCTTGTGTTCAGTCAGCCTCGCCCACAAATGCTCACTGCAATGAGTCATCAGTCTGGTTCAAGGCCCCTGGCCTCTGGCAAACCACCATCATTGGACCTTCACTGAAACTCCTCTCCGGTATCCTGTAGTTATTCTTTAGGACCAGTCCCTTCAAGTACCCCAGCAGGTCGTAGTGGAGTAGATGCTAGGATGGGCAAACCCAAGGCCCAGGATGCAGGTCTGGGTGGTAGCTGAGCTGGTCAGTCTGGGCTGCTGGGACTACCCCCTCAGGTGAGGGGCAGAGCCAACTCTCCTAGGCCCATGCTATCAGGGTCAGCTCTCATACCTGTGGTGCAGGAGTGGGAGGGTGGGGGGTAGGGGTGAGGGATGGGGGCAGTTCTGCTGCAGTGTCTAGTGAGGGGGCAGGGCCAGTTATCCCAGGGACAGTGAGGAGGTGGGGCCAGCTCAGCATAGCATGGCTCTTGGATTTCAACACATATGATTTTTGTTATCCCCTGCGGTAACACAGGCCATAGACATTATCACGGACACCAGCTGCACAGGAACATGGACACAGACATACTCTCAGCAAGCCCTTTGACCCAGATCTTACTATGGTCCCAGGGTAGCCAAACATTCAGACACCAACATGGTGGGGATCTGCTCTTCCCTTGCTGGCAACAGGAACCATGGATATGAATCTTGACCCTGGCTGCTGCTGGACCACTGACCTAGACATGACCCACGATAGCAGCCTGGACAGTCTCTCGGCCCTATATGGCAGTGAAGGCTACCCAGATTGACATGGCCCTGGTGGCTGCATGACCATCAGACACCAACATGGCCACAGGTTCTGTCCTAGACTCAAGATATCTGTGTTGCCTTTGATGGTACCAAGGGCCACAGGCATCAACATAGAACCCAGCTATGGTAAAACCACAGACCCAGACATGGTCCTCAGTAGCATTCTGGGCTTGGCTGTCTGTAGAATGAGGTTTCTGGCCTGTCCGGCCAGAGGTCCAGACGTTTGGACCCTCTCTTAGCTTCAAATAATCACACAAAGGCTTATATTAATTTCATTCTGCTTGGCCTATGGCTCAGGCATGCTGTTAGATAGCTCCTGCATCTTAATTCAACCTATTTCCATTAATCTGTCTTGTCACATGGTCTGTGGATTATCTGTGCTACTTTTACATGTTGATTCTTGGGAGACTGGCTGGCTGGCATCTCCTTTGACTCCACCCTCCTTTCTCTATCTATGCTCCAATTTCCCTGCCTACTTCTAAAATGCCTGCCATAGGCCGAGACATTTCCTTTATTTACAGCATACAGAAAGACATCCCATATCACTTGAAGATTACCTATCTAACTGAAATATATCTTTGTATACCTACAAAAATCTAACATGCATTTCTTAATTATACATTACAATTTTAAAGGAATTGCATAAACATAATCTCTTAAACAAGAATAAATATACATATAGCATAACAAAATTGATCTTAAATTTATATCAGTAAACCAAAATCCATACCAACTTATTATATTTTGAGATTAACAGCTGATTTTTGGATTAAAGTAAACTCAATAATCTATTTTAATCATTCCTATAACATATCCCCCTTTTTTTCCTTAGAAAGAGATTGACTATGACAATTAAACATTTATAATGAAAACAAATGTTTATAAACAATATTTTGGGAATTTTGGCATAGCTTTCCATTACCATTTCCTGATGATTGAGGGGTGCCGAAAATCTTATGAAAATCCTGAAGCTGGATCATCTTAGTTGGCAGCCTTGAAGCTAATGTGAGCATCTCTTCCCATTAGAGATTTTTTCAGGTGGTCTTTCTTGATCCAACCATATTTGCCTGGAAGCAAGCCACAGGTTCTTATTTTCTGTGGAAAGAAAAGCAGAACCTCTTTTCCAAAGCAACATATATTAGACCAAATTTCAAAGTCAAGATACCTTTAAAATATATATGTTGGTTTAACTTAACAGCCTTTGCAATCAAATGTCTTTCTGCAGTTAGCTCATTAACAGTTAAAAAATTAAAAGAAAACAAATAATAACCATAATCTAGACTCTTTGTGTAATTTCCATCTGTATGTGGCTTATTATATTTTTACTACTCTATTTTTCTGTTTTAGGGACTTTCTCTACCCTCTTTTTCTACTTTCTAAAGTGTAGGTACATTTTATACACATTGTATCCTGTTCAGATGTTTTCTCCATCTGAATCTGTTTTATTACATATCCTTAATCATTTTCCAACCAGAAGAACTTTTAAAATGATAGACAGTAAAACACTGCTTTGTCTGCTGACTCTGCCCCACTTGGCTTTTCAACATGGTGGAGGTGCCAGAGCCACACTTACCTTTTCAATTCTTAGAATAGTATTAAATATTGTGGAGCTATTTACCACCCCTACTCTGGGGAATTTTAGGTTCCACACTGCTACCAACTAGAGCACTATGCCTGCTGTTCACTCCACTTAAGTATTTGGCAGCAGGGCCTCTTAAAGAGCCACACAGTTTTTGCTGCTGAGTCAGGAAGCCTCTCTTATAGGAGCCGTGCCTCTGCTTGTTGCCAGCAAACAGAGCAGTCCTAGAAAATGCTGCTACCAAGAAAACATCTTTGACTATGTTCCCTTTTTGTTCAATATAAACAGAAACTTTAAATTCATCATATGTAGCTTGTTGCTTATACAAGTCTTCTGTGAGACTTCAGGAACTGGCCTTGTAGCTTAAGCTGCCCACTACAAGCCCGCCATTTTGTAATTCAAGCCCACACACCACGCCTTCTCTGTACCATAACCCACATCAGAGACACAACTCAGAAGCTGCCTTTGGCTCCATTTCTGTGCTCTAGAACCCTTTTAAGCTTTCACAGGCTTTATGTGGATGTTCGTGCCCACGTTGAGTACCAGACATGCAATAATATTCACTTGCAATATATCATATAAAGAATTAATACTTATTGAGGGGTATATGGACACTCAATGATATAATTTGAACCTTAAGACAATTCTTGGAGAGAGACTGTCCCATGATGGTTGCTGATCTCCCCAGAATGCAGAAACAAAACAGTGGCCAAACTTGGTGGTTCCTGGGTCCCAGTTGAATCTAGCCATACCCTGTAGGGGTCCTGAACTCAGGAGTTACAATCTGGGATTTCCTAAGTAATGCCTGAATCCCACTATAGATGTCACCATAGCTCCACGTGGCAGTGCAGGCACTCAGATGGGCTTTGCACCCATGGCAGCCATCAAACACCAACATGGACCCTGGTGATTGCACAGACCCTTGGTGTCTGCATTACCTTTGATGGTACTGGGTGCCAAAGACATCAACACAGACCCTGTAGGGCCATGGACCCAGACATGGATTTTAGCAGTATACCTGGCCTGGACGACACCATGTGTTGTTTTTGCATGTGAGATCAGACACATACTACCAGTGCCACACTAGAGTTTATTCAGGAGAGTTACCAGGCAAGTACAGAGGCAGAGAAGCAGAAGATAAAAGAAGCCTTCTTTTAAGAGAGTGGGTAGGCACAGATTTACTTAGCCACACCTAGGGGCTTGCCCTCCTTATGCAGCATGTTCTGCTGGTACCATATTGGGTTTGCAACATGTCCTGCTACATGCCAGGAATTCTTATCTCTCACCTGGTGCCAGGAATCCTTACACTATGGCCCCAGATGACAGTACAGGCTACTCAGATCAGCAT
This sequence comes from Phyllotis vaccarum, assembly GCA_033318265.1. Taxonomy (NCBI): domain Eukaryota; kingdom Metazoa; phylum Chordata; class Mammalia; order Rodentia; family Cricetidae; genus Phyllotis; species Phyllotis vaccarum. The sequence continues at coordinate 187,560,509 of JARWLC010000002.1, forward strand.
CTCCTGGATAGTAGCACTGCCCTTGAACACCAACACATTTTCAGTCTCAACACTATGTGGCCAGTTCTACTGTTTTGCTCAGGCAAGGTACTGATTCCTCTCTCCCAAATTGCTGTAGGGGGCATATGAAGGGGGTTGGGGTCAGTTCTCCTACTCTTGTACCCTCAGGACTGGCTCATCTATTGCTCCTTTCCCTAACACACACACACACATGCACACCTACATGCATGCACGCATGCACACGCCACCCCCCACCCCCAGGGTCAGCTCTAATGTACTGTCCAGGCAGGGTGTAGGGCCTGCTCTCCTGTGTACTACAGCTGGACTCAGCCTGCTTTCTTAGAACACTCAAGACCACCTGTCCAGGGGTGGTACCACCCACAGTAAGCTGGGTCTTCCCCCATCAATTGTCAATCAAGAAAATGCCCCACAGACCTGCCTACGGGCCAGTCTGATGGAGACAATTTCTCAAGGTTTTGTCTTCCCAGGTGACTCTAGCTTGTGTTGGGTTGACATAAAACTAGCCAGGACAATTTTTGGTAATATAAACGTTTTCATGATATTCTTCAGATCTGTTATAACCTTAATATTCATCTGCAGATGGGAAGTTTATCCCTCTCCTAGTGTCTTTTCCAATTTTGTCGCCCTTCAGTGCTCTAAAATTTCCTCCGTAGAAGTCTCCGCTTCCTTAGGTGTGTTCAGGAGTTTCCATTTGTTTGTGTTTAGCTGTAGTGCGGAGATTGCTTTGCTGATTTCGCTCAGCGTGTTTGTTGCTGGTATATAGGGACAGTTACTGATTTTTTTTCCATGTTGATTTTTACATCTTTACTGAAAATATCAGTTCTAAGAATTTTCTGGTAGAGCCTTACAGTCTTACATATGAGATCATACTATCTGCAAATCAGCGTGAGCTGATTTTGGAGTCAGTCCATGTTTTAATGGAACCAGCTTCGGGTTTTTCTCTTATTTAGTATCATGTGGCTGCAGCAATCCTTTATTATGTTGAGGAATGTGTTCCTTTCTTTCTCACCCTGAGGCTTCTATCTTAAGGGATGCTGTTGCACTTTGGTAAAGCCTTTTGTATGTTTTTATATGCCGGGGTTTTCTCTCCTTGAGTGTGGTGTATTTCATTCATCGATTTGCATATGGTGAACTATCCGGGAACACCCAAGATTAAGCCAATGACACAGATAGCAGGTCTGAAATTAATTTGCTATTGTTTGAGACTTTTTGCTTTCATGTTCACCTGGGTGACAATTTGTATTGTCCTTTTATCTCGTTTTAATATTGGGGTAATATCGGCTTTTACTCGAGTGTGGCTGTGTCCTTCCTCTTCCTGTTTTGTGGGATAGTTTGAGAGCATCGATGCTAATCCTTGAAGATATTACAACCCCCCCCCCCCTTTCTGGGCCTGCGCTTTTTCAGCTGGAAGACTCATTTCTGCTTTGATCTCACGTTGGTTATAGATTTGTCTTACTGTTTCTGTCTTTGTGGTTTAATTTGATGGGTTGGATGTTAGACATTTATCCATTTTTTCTAGCTTCCCCTCCTTTTTTTGGATGCAGGTTCTCAGAGCATGCCCTCACAGCTGTCAGTATTTCACTGTGTGATGTAATGCCTCAATTTTTACCTTTATTTTTATTAATTTTATTAATCTGGATCCTTTTTTTCAGTTTTAACTATGGGTTTGTAAATCTTGTAAAGAACCAACTTTGTGTTTCATTCATTCTTTATATATTCTTTTTGTTTCCGTTCCATTGACTTCCACCTTATGCTTTAAAAAATATTTTCTTTTGTTATATAGTATCTATGTGATAGTAGGTGCACATGTGTGTATAGAGGCCCAAAGAGGGCATCAGATCCCTTGGAGTTACAGGCATTTGTGAGCTGCTCCATGTGCACACTTGGATCCCAGCTCGGGTCCTCAAGATTGGGAAGTAAGCAGTCTTAACCACTGAGACACCCTCCAGCTCCTCTGTCCTAATCTTTCTGGTTTGGGACTTGTTTTGGTCTTACTTCCCAATGCACTGAAGTGCATCACTGTTCATTTGAGAGATTTCTGGTTTTAAGTTTAGGTATTTATGGTGACAGGCATTCCTTTGAGAACTCTGCTTTCAGTGTAAGCAGTTACATCTGGTGTGTTGTGTTTCGTCACCATTGGATTCTAGGAATTCTAAATTCCCTTCCTTCACTGCTGGGAACCATCCCTCACCAGTTGGTGTGTTGCTCAGTCTCTCTAAGGGCTTTTGTTTGGTTGGTTTTGTTTTTCCTGGAGTTCACTTTGGCATTGAGCTCCTGTTTTAGTCCATCGTAACCAGACAGAATACAGGAAATACAAATCCATGGCTCCTGTTTTAATCTAATGTGCTATCTGCATCTTTTCACTGGAGAATTGGGGCAGTTAATGTTTGTCAGATGCTGAAAAGTTCATGAATTCCTTGTGTTTGTTGTTTGTAGTGTTGGGCTTTCTTGCTCGTTTTGCCTCCTAGTGTAGAGTACTTTATGCTTCTAAAGTACTTTATGCTTCTAAGATGTGCTTACTCACTGTCTTCTGCTACTTTTCTGATGCAATGCAGGCCGGTCTCCCAAGGGAGCCCCCCCCCCCCCATTGTTGGCCCTCCCATATCAGTTAGCAATTAGGAAAATGCCTCATAGACATGTCCAGGGAACCTCCTGACGGCTCTGCTCTGAGTCCCTCCTCCTAGTTATCTCGAACTGACACGTGAGATCAGCTGTCACTTCTGGTCAGCCTGACACACATATCATGGTTAAATAATAACTTTCCTTCTTTGGTTCCTATTCAAGATCTCATGTTAATATCAATGCCACAATATAAAACACAAGTCCTGGGTAGTGACAGTTTAAAAAGTCCAAAATTCAAAATCTGTTAGCTGTGGGTACCTGGAAAATCCAAAATAAGGTATATACTTCGTAATCCAAGAAGGAAGAACCAAAGCACAAATACAGTCAGAGCACAGCAAACCGCAAACCCCAAAATGTAAAGTACTTCATGTATTGTATCTCTGAAGAGATTTACCTGTGTTCCTCTGAAATCCAATGGGCTTGGGTAGCCCTACCTCTCCAACTCAGCCATTCACAGTACATACAGCTTGTCTCCTTTGCTCAGGCCAGCTCCACTTCACAACTGCCACTGCTCTTGTTGGTCATCTCATGGTTCAGGCATCTCCAGTCTCCTGGAGTCTCCACTGCACCTGAGGCTCCTGGGCTCTCCAGGAACTAACCTTGCCACAAGGCACTAAGCCCGAGCTTCTCTCCCAAACTTCTTCAGCCCTGGACCTTCTACTGCAACTGAGGCTGCTCCTTCCCCAGCGGCATCCCCTGGCCTCTCATGGTGTCAGGTCTCTCCTGCTCTTCAGAGCCCCTTCATGCCTTCAAAACCAACACCATGTAGATGAGGTCAACTTCCAGCTTGAGAAGCAACCTTGGCTCCCTGGACCTCCTCTTTTGTGTGCTGACTCTGAGGAGATATTTTCCAGATTTCACCACAGTGATGCTGGTCTCAGGCATTGTCTGAGTAAAGCAAAGGTTTCCCTTCACAGATTCTTAATTCAAATGGTTGGATAATCTTTGAGGGAGTCTCACAAGCCAGGCCTCTATCACTGGTGCTGCTTTCAGCGTTCTTGTCTTCCAGCACACACAGAACACACACACAGGCACATACACATCACACACACACACATACCCATACACACACCATACACATACATACAAACACGCACACACATACACCACACACACACACACTCACACACAAACACACATATATACACACATGTACACACATACACCACACACTTACACACAAACACACACATACACACATATATACCACACACACTCACACATACACACACACTCACACACACACACACACACACTCACACACACAAACAGTTATGAAGTTCAAAAGTCCATCTAGCGTGTTTTCCTCAGCCTCCCCTCACCTTGGTTTTTTTGAGGCAGGGTCTCTCATTGAACCTGAAGTTTGTCAGTAGGCTAGACTAGAAGACCAGTGAGCTGCAAGTATCTGTGTGTGCCCCACATCCCACATTCTGAGTTGTAGAAGCATGTCGCCGCACCCAGCTTTTACATGAGTGGTAGGCATCCAAATCAGGTTCTTGGGCTAAAGCTGAAACCAGCTGTTGGCCTCCATGATGGGTCCACCTCCTCTGCCTTGTATGTTTTCCGTGTCCTTGGTTTGCCCCTTTTCTTTTATGTGTGTACTGCGCCCTGCATACCGGCCATGTTCTGCTCCTGCTTTTTACTCTGTTTTCATTACTGTCTGAATGCTTTAAACCGTGACCCCACCACACCCCAGTCTTCAGGCCCTGAGACTGTGGGCTCCTTGGTCTCTTTGTGAGGCTGTCTACTCAGTCTTTGATTGGTTGAGCTTTTCATTTCTAAAATTCCGGTCTGATATGTTTCAGTCTTCCCCATCAACAGCTTAATTCCCCATCATATCCTGTACCATCCCCCTGTTTCTTTTGGCCATTCACCTGTACTGCTTCTTAGTTCACTCGAGAATTTGTATTCTTCGATTTCATTGAACATCCTCACCATCAGTTTTTGAATTTTTTGTTATTTTCTCTTATTCGCTCCCAGTGGATTCGTTAGTGTAGAATTGGTAACCCGTACTATTGTACACTTGCTCTTCGCATTGTGTGGGCAAAGCGCTCCCACAGAGAAAGGCACAGATTCAAAGACAGCGTCTAGCTGCTTTCTGCTTCTGTGATAAATGCCACAACTAAAGCAACTTGGAGGGGAGAGGGCTCATTTAGTCTCACACGGCCCAGTCATAGTTCATCACTGAGGGAGGCAGGGCTGGAGTTGAAGACAGGAACCTGGAAACAGGAAGTGATCAGAGCCCATGGAGGAATGCTGTGTACTCTGAATACTGAGCTTGCTTACTGGCTTCCTTCCTTTGTTCCCTTCTCTTTATTTTGAGATTTTATTTATTCTTGTTTTCTGTGTGTGTTCAGTACCTCAGGAGGCCAGAAGAGGGTATCACATCCTTTGGGATTTGACCTTCTGGGGGCTGCCTGTCATGTGAGTGCTTGGCATTGAACCCTGGTCCTCTGGAAGAGCAGCCAGTGCTCTTAAGTGCTGCACCATCTCTCCAGCCCCTCAGCTAGCTTTCTTATACAGCCCAGGTATACCTGTCTAGATACCATGCCACCAACAATGGACTAGCTTCTCCCATGTCACTCATCCATCAAGAAAACACTCCACAGACAAGCCCACAGACAGCCTACGTGGCCTTGACCCACATAATTCCCTAGGGTTTATTTTTATCCTGTGTAGAATTTCTAGACACTGGATGCTTTATGAAATTCTGTATTCTGGCCATGGGAGCTATGGGTAGACAGAAGAGGAAAATCTCCCCAAGGTCCCTGCAGACTCTCATGCTTTCTTTAGCTAAAATCCTATCTTCACCTCTGGGATGAATTTACAAACTAGAAGTATCTTTATGGGATTGTTCTGACTTTGCTAATTGGTAATGTGACCCCTAAATTAAGGTGCAAAGCAGGGTCTCTTGAAGTACATTGTGGAAGCTCATGACAATATCAAGCCTCATGTTTTAAGAGTAACCCATTGCATGCACCATTATAAAAACACCTTTGTCTTTTCTGTTGCCTGCAGGAACTTGTATCCCTGAAGCCCTGTAAAGCTGCAGAGCTGGTTGCAACTCATTTTTCTGGACAGATTGAAGTAGTCATTGGACAGCTTCAGGTAAGGACTATGAGCATCTGATGGAAAGGGTATCTTTGTCTGAGGGCTTCTGATTATAGTTATTGCCTGAATTCGTAGTTGCTATATAATAGGAATTTTATTGTGGTGTGTGTGTGTGTTGTATATGAGGTTTGTGTTGTGTATATGGTGTGTGTGATGTGATGTGTTGTGGGTGGGAGCAGCTGTGTATTAGTCTCTGAGGATTGAAATAAGGGAATTGATATTTGGTTAACAAATACTGATGATAAAGAAACGTCTTTGAAGCTCTAGCTTGCACTAGTCTAGAAATCATAACCCATAGAAAACTCTCATATTTTTTGGCCTGAGACCCACAACCCTTTTCTCTTGATGGTTCATTTACTTATGCATTTTGCCAACCTTGAGTTGAACCAGTAGTTAACATTTTAGAGTTTTTCAAGAAAAAATTTCTCTAGACATGGCTGCATTCATGGCGCATGCTGAGGAGCTCTCTAGAGGCAGCTATTGTTCAGTGTTTACCTCGACAGCACCAGTAATGAGGTGGCTTATTTCCATGACGATCAAAAGAGAGAGCTAGGCAGTAGGACAGCACAAGGGATGTGAAATACAACCCATAGCCCTCTGATGCAGCAGCCATGCTTGGGAATAACTGCAAAAAAGCAAAATGAAAAGTTGAGTGCATTGGGAGGGAGGGGAGACAAGGTGGAATCCATCCATGTGAAGCCCTACAGTCCCGCTCTACCATGGAACACTTAGGGTTAGGCTTGAGGCACACAGCGCACCTATGTGACTTAGTAAGATGATACAGAAAAGCTTTCTTGATCAAAAGGGTTCTTGTATGGACAGATCTGAAGGCATGGTGCAGCTCTTGTGTTCAGAGCCTGGGCAGGTCTGTAGGAGACACGAGGTAGTAGGCATGGTTGGGGGAGACAGCTTCAGTGTGGGGTGAGTTATGATAATAGAGCCTAGAAAATGTAGATGGGGCTTGAGCCGGTTGTAATGTTAAGAAATACCCATTTCTCTTGTGTTGGAGGATTACCAGTGGTTTAAGCAAAGGATGGTATCATTAGATCCATTTTATAGAAAATTAACTTTGGCAAAGAGCACAGGAGCAATAAGGCAAAAGGTGGTGACCAGGACAAAGTCAGTGGCAGTGGAAGACAGGTTCCAGATGAACTTGTTCACCTAGAAAGTGGATCAGTGTGGTGGGAAAATTTTAAGTTGTTCCTAGGTTATCCAATAATAGGTCTACTAACTCGCTCAGAGATACTTCTGTTAATTCAATCAGTATTTGTGCTATGGCCAGAAACATCAAATGCAGAGGATAATATACAAAAACAGATGGAAGTGAGGGAAACTTATATGTGATTTCTGCTCACAAGAATGAGTTGCAAAATAGTTGGGCTAAAATGATGCTAGAGCCCACAGAAGGACCCATGGCAGGCTGTGGGGCAGGAAATGCTCCTGCTCATACCACTCAAACCCAGAGCTTCTTTCTGCTTTAAAAATCGTGTCTGCTAAACTTGTTTGTTCTAGTGCTTCTGGGATTGTCTTTAAAAATGAAAAATTAACAATGACAGGGTCCCATCCCCAGCCCTAGCCCCACCCATAGGAAGAGACAGAGAGGGCTGTTAAGTGAATATCATTCGTCGGTCAAATAAATAAAAGCTGGGTATAAGAAAAATGTGCCTGTTTGATTGTGGCTTGTTTGTTGAGTCCTACACAGCTTTTTTTAAAAAAAGATATTATATTTTACTACCAAGTTTTAATGACTATATAGAACCCATACAGATTGTCTTATAAAGATATACATCTTTACTTTTAATGCACTTTGCATCTTAGAATGAAAAATTAGCCAGAATATTAAGCTATAACCAGGAGGAAGTCATGTAAAATAAAAGAAGGCAGGACATAAAGACTGCTGGAGACTAATGACTGTATGCATCAGTCTTTTTAAAAAACTAGCATATATTTCTATATTTGCATATACATATGAATAACGTGTGTGTGTGTTTGTGTATGTGCGTGTGTATCTTTCCAGTAAGATCAAGCCTTAGGTCTTGTGCATGCTAAGCATGGATTCTATCTCTGAGCTATATTCCTAGTCATGAATATATTTAAAAATCGTATTTAAAATGATACTGTTTTCACTTTGGATGCTTGTTACGGAAGAAATTTGAATACATAGAAAAAAATTTAAAAACTCATTTTTTCTTAGGCTTCTTAAGAACTTTGGAAGTATATATTTGTGGTCTAAGAAGTTTAATCCCATTTAACTGTTAGGATCCTGTGACAAAGGCAGGGGAAGTGCGTGGGGTTTGGAGGTAGCATGCGTGGACTGGCTTAGTTTTGTTTTCATATAAGGGAACTGAACAGAGTCACATGGTCATAGCTAATGACCGCTGGAAATAAAACCCAGGTTTTCCAGTATGCTGATGGCTAACACTTCGAAGTTGTGGTTGGTTCTGTTGAAGAAATGATGAGGGGTTTGGAGGTCATTGCTAAATTAAATATCCCCAAATTGTGTCCCACCCCCACCCTATCGTCCTCACCATTAACTGTCTTGCAGCAGGCAAACCAGGTTGAGACTATCTCTACAGCCCAGGTCCACTGTCAACAGCAAGGTCCGAGCACTGGCCACTTGAGTCTCTTGTGCTCTGGCCAGCTTGCTTGGGAAAGTCTTCTTTGGAGGGATCAGTGTGTGTGTGTGTTTTCACACCCAAGTGACGTGACTGGAGCTGCTGAGAGTCTGCAGCAGTGGGAACAGGGCTCCATGGCAGCAGCATTTGCTCTTTGAAGAGGCTGTCTAGAGAGCTTTAGCATCACACAGTTTTGGAAATTCAGTTTTTAATTGTGCTTTTTATTTTTTTCTATTCAGAACCAGGTTTTGCTTTTCAAATTTTTGAGGAGTCTTCTTGATCCAAGGTATGTTGATAAACTTTGGCTTTTATAATACAGAAGTGGAAGGATGGACAGAAAGAAGCTGGAGTTAAGATACTGGCCCATGGCATTAAAACAGTAAATTAGCTCTTTATTTTTATTATAAGGAGTGATTATTGCATGATAAATCATCCATGCTCTGAAAGCAGGTCTGAGGTAGTACTTGCCTTTCCATTCAAAATAAGCATGCACAATGAGTTCCCACTGGTGTAAGTCAATAGAGAAGCCGTACATGCAGACTGTTTATTCAGGCAAGATCTTTTCCATCCTAGGTTCCTGCACCTAGCCCTTATCCTGTGGTGTAGATGGGGGTAAACATCTAGTTCCCAGCCCATCTGTCAGTTTATTTACCCTGACTCAATATATTTAGTTTATATTGACATCCTAGTAGTGTAGGAAGGGAAGTTCAAATGTAATTTTCAGTTGCTGCTCCAAAAATAACCCAATCACAATGAAGCAAACCCCAAGAGATGATGGAATTAGCAATAGATAAGTGAGTAAATCAAATCTGAAGATGAGATCCTGAAGTTTGGTTGTGACTGGGTGGAATGCATTATGAGTTAAACATAATGACAGGTAACATCCTCTAAACAGCTGCCTTTAGTTATGTGCTGGATTACATCAAGCATTTTATACAAGTGCATGAAGTACTGTGAGCATGCCCCATGCCTCACTTCCTTCCCCTCTCATTAGCTAGCTCCTCTGGTCCTGGGACAGTTTTGTCCCTGTGCTTTTCTCCTCCATACAGGCATGAGTTTATGCAGCTGTCTTAGCCTAGCACCCAGGAATAAAAGAAAAACAAACAGTATCTGACTTTGAGACTTAATTTGCTCAGTACGATGCTTTCCAGTTGCATCCACGTTTCTGCAAATGATGACTTGTTCTTTGTGCTGAAGAAATATCTGTGTGTATATAAACCACAGCTTCCTTATTGTTGTCAGAAGTTTTTCTGTCCTGCATGGCCAGTCTCACAGCCATTTAGTCCCAAATAACCACACAAAGGTTTATATTAATTATAAGCTGCTTGGCCTAGGGCTTAGGCTTATTACCTGTCAATTTTTACACTTTAAGTTAGCCCATTATTCTTACCTACACTTAGCCACATGGCTTGGCACCTCTGCTCAGTGCAGCGTTCTCAACTTACTTCCTCTGCATCAGCCTGGTGTCTGCCGGTCTGTTCTTCTGCCTCCCAGACTCCTCTTGTCTGGTCGCCCACCTGTACTTCCTGTCTGCCTTCTGCCAATCAGCATTTTATTAAACTAATACAAGTGAAAAATATTTGTAGCATTATTCCACACCTTATCTATTCCTCTGTTGATGGACACCCGGATTGGCTCCATCACAGAGCTGCTGTGAATATGCTACAATAAATATTGATGTAAAATGTTGTTGGGTCCAAGGGCACACAGAAAAAAATGGGAGGCAGCGTTCCAAGTCTAGCTCAGAAGTAACCTTGATTTTTTAAAAAAGTAAAAATCACCTCAGTGCGCAATAGGTTAACTGAGGCCACAGCCAGGGTTGAGATTCTGTAATTGTGGCAAAGGGGGTGGGTTTCTAGCTCCATTTTATAGCAAACATAAGCATCAGGCAGGGGATGCATGCTAGGAGTCACAGAGATACATCAGGCAAGGACAAAAGCATTTTTACAATTTTGAAGTTACAAACTCCCATTAACAAGGTTTTTAGAGGGTTTCAGGTAATTGATCTGTGTGTATTCCTATAGTCACATCTGGTTTATGACAGTTTGGGGTCATCTAAGGATTAAATCAACAAAGCAATCTAAAGGGGAAATCATGTGTTCAGACTGCATTCCTGAGTGTAAGGAGCTTAAGAATTTAAGGGTATTGAGGTCAGTTTCTCCGACCTGCAGGCGAGGTGATCTTCAGAGTGCCTGTGCCCCATGCATTTATAGGCTGTTCTCAAATGAAGTACTTTTGTTTAGATATTGTCACTGGCCAATGCCTGCTAAAGAAAGATAATTGCAGAAGGCATACTCTTAGCCTATACTGGATAAATGAACAAAGACTTGGTTATAGGCAGAAGGTCTTTGCCTACATGACTGTTTCCACACATAGCTAGGGGAAGTCATCAACATATCCTAAATGCATATTCCTATTTTATTCTTATATTCCTGGACCCTTCAGTGTCTCTATGATATGTTGACTTGGAGTTTTGGGGGTACTCAGCTGGGTCACATGATGTCTTAGATAGGGTTCTACCACTGTGAAGACCATGACCAAAAAATAAGTTGGGGAGAAAAGGGTCTATTTGGCTCACACTTCCATATTGCTGTTCATTATTCAAGGAAGTCAGGACAGGAATTCAAGCAGGGCAGGAACCTGGAGGCTAATGGCCACAGAAGGGTGCTGCTTATTGGCTTGCTCAGCCTACTTCATTATAGAACCCAGGACCACCTGCCCAGGGATAACACCACCCACAATGATCCTCCCCCATCGTTGCTAATTAAGAAAATGCCTTACGGCCAAGGCTGACAGCCTGATTTTATGCAGGCATTTTCTTAATTGAAGTTCCTTTCTCCCTGGGGACTTTAGTTGGTGTCAGGTTGACATAAAAGTATCCAGCGCACATGGGGTTGTAGTGTTCATATGGCAGGATTAGTTTGCACCCCCTCAGCAGTGTGTAAGGCTTTCCTCTTATCTTCATCCTTAACACCATATGCTGTTTCTTGCTGTCCGGATGATTGCCCTTCTCAATGTAACTTTTATTTGCATTTCTCTGTTTCCATATATTTATTGGCTATTTGTTCTTTGAGTTCTTTGTATATTCTACACATGACTTGTTCCTCAGATGCATAGCTAGCAGGGACTAACCTTCTGTAGGCTGTCTCTTTACTCAAATTGTTGTTTATTTTGCTGTGTAAAAGCTTTTTAATTTCGGTTTGTCTATTGTTGGTGCTGTTTCCAAGTGCTTGGACTTCTGTTCAGAAAGCTCTAGCTTACACTGACACCCTGGGTGCTTCCTCCTCTCCCACTTCAAGTCTTAGAGTCAGGGTTGACCTTAAGGTTATTTTAAGTTGATTTTTTTTTTTCCAGGATGAATCCAGTTTTCTAGCATCGTTTGTTGAATATGTATCTTCAGTGTGTATTTTGATATTTTTTGTCAAAGATTGGAGACTGTATGTGGGTTTATATGTAGCCTCCCTAATCTGTGCTTTTATCTCTTTACAACAGCACCATGCTGTTTTTGTCAGGGTGGTAATACAGCCCGATACTGGACATGGTAAAAGCACCATCATAATTCTTGGTCTTCCATCTTCTTGATTATAACCTTTCTGACTTGTAAGAGGGGGAATCTCAAATTAGTTTTAATTTGCATTTCCCCAGTAGCTAAGAATGTTGAACACTTTTTAGAATATTCGTTACCCATTTATAGTTCTCTGAGAACTATTTAGTTCATTAGCCCACTTACTGATTGGCAGTTGGGATTTTTTGACATTTAATTTTTGCAGTTTTAAAAGTATATCTTCCATGTATTGATTCTGATGTGTAGCTGGGGAAGGTTTTCTTCTCTCTGTGGCTGTGCTTTTGCTCCACTGATGGCTTTCTTTGCTGTACAGAAAACTCTTCATTCCATGGAAGAGATTCTTGGCTATACTCTGCACCATTTGTTAGAGGAAGGCTTTTTTCCAGTGTGCATATCTGCGAAGGTTTGTTTCCGGGCCCTCTACTATGCTCTTCTGGCCTCTGACTACCTTAGTGCCAGAACCACAATGCACATGTCACTACAGCTATGTAACACAGTTTGAAGTCGGGTTTTGTGATATCTTGGCAGAGCTCTTTCTGCTTAGGATTGCTTTGGATATCCATAATATTTTGTGTTTCCATGTGAATTTTAGGGTGTCTTCTAGTTCTGGAGGAGGTCCGTGGAGTTTTGATGGAATTATATCTGCAGTCCTTTTGACAATATAGCCATTTTTATAACATTAGTTCTATCAATCCAGGAAGACTGGAAGTATGTTATTAATCTTTTCTTCTTTGGTTAGCTTTACTAAAAATTTGTTGATTTTTATCTTAAACAGCGACAGCAACAACCAGCTCTTTGTTTCATTGATTTTTTTATGTCTCCCCCCACTTCCATTTCATAAGGCTTTAAGGTACATCAGTAAGATATTTGATAGCTCCCTTGTTATGAACTTTCTTTTGAGCAACACATTATTTTAAAAATTATTCTTTGATAATTTTACATATCCTTACAATGTGTTTTTGCCCTATCTATCTCTCTCCAAATCCTCCCAGACCTTCTCCACCACGTACCCCTTCCTATCCCACATTCCTTCTTCTGCTTTTCTTCTTCATTTTCTTTTATAAATATTGGGTCCTTAGAGCCAGATAATCAGGGAAAGACTGAAATATCAAAGAGAGTAAAAACCACAGTCAGATCTCACCCAGCTGTCTTCCAGCTTCCTCAGCCTCGCTCCTCCTGGCTTCTACTGCCTGCTCTGTCTTTCTACGCCTGCCTTAAATACCCTCTTCACCCAGTTGTTTCACATCCATGTTAAGATTAAAGGCCTGACACCACCACTGCCTGCCTGGGAGCCTGGAACACCCTCTGTAATCTAGGCTGGCCTCAAACTCAGATTTGCTGGGATTAAGGGCGTAAGTCACCACTCTCAGATATTCCCTGTGCTGGGACTAAAGGTGTAAATCACCACTTTCTGAACCTCCTAGACTGACTGTGGGTGGATCCCTCTGATATTTCAGACTGGTTTTTATTAAATATGAAACATATCCCCATAGGGTCCCAAATGTTAGACCAAGCATGCACTGAGTTAATTGGACATTCTCATATATATATATTATACATATTTGACTTAACACTGCTTTGAGCTGTTTTTAATTGGTGTGTTCTATAAACAACACTTTTATTTATTTGGTTTTTCAAGACAGGGTTTGTTTTTGTTTTTGTTTTTTCGTAACAGCCCTGGCTGGCCCGTGACTCTCTTTGTAGACCAGGTGCATATCAAACTCATTGAGATCTTCCTGCCTCTCTCAGCTGCTGAGATTGAAGGTATGTTCCAACACACCCAGCTGTAAACAGCATTTTTAAAGGAACACATTATCTAGCTAAATTTTTAGATCTTTCTTTCTTTACCCAAATCTTTTAAGTTATTTTTATTATATAATAACTTTGTCTAGACTTAAATGACCCACAAAGATACTAGTGCCACATAGTGTCTGTACTTGGAAAGATTTCGATAGTTGGAGGGGTTAATCCCCCCAAACAGATACTTTTCTGCATAGAGGCATCCACTTAGGAGAGAAGGATCTGCACCCTCTTCTATTTCTCACCCCTGCCAGCTGCTGCCCAGCCCCACCCTCTCCTCCCAACTCCTGCCAACCACTGCCAGGACTTCTGGCCGACAGGCATCTGTGCAGAGGGCATGCTTGATGGATACCACAAAAGGACACTGGTGGCCTTTGTGAGGACATGAGCTGTATAGAGTCTAGAAAATGTGCAAGTGAATTTATATTCAAAGCTCTTCCCCAGTGTGATTTTCTTGTAAATGTTGATTTGGCTTTTGTTAACAGTATCATGGAGGGCTCTGAAGTATATAACAGGGCTTTTCTTGTGGGAAGACTCTCACCTCAAATGACATGTTGTTTTTCTAAGTCTTCAATCAAGACAAAGTAAAAACTGAACATGAGTGACTTTGCCAAGAAGCAAAATACAGATTATGGAAATGATTCTGGGCTGTCATTGGATCTGTCGGTATTTCTGTGGATATCTTTGAAGGGACATCTTAAAATACCAGATCCCAATGTTGAAATGGGACACCTCAAAATTAAAAATTAGAACAGAGTAGATACTCTTGAACTTCTTCATACAAAAATACAGCCCTCTTCAGTGAGTCCCTGGTGAGAAATATGTTTGTCAGTGTAGCCAGACTTGTCTCTCCTTGGCTACATTGCCCTAAGTCCAGATTCACATTTTAAATGGTGGGATCATCTCCTCCTCTCTCTGTCTTTGGCCCTCCTCCCCGCTGTGTGTAGCCTAGATACATTTATTTCTTTATTCAGAACTTATAGGGAGATTGCTATGGTTACTCTTTTTCTGAGTCAACCCGTTCCCTTCACTTTATTTCTTAGCAAATGGCTTTATTGACGTATTACATCATTTAATATCCAGCTGAAGCCTGCTGAGCATGGTGGGTGGCATGGGAGATGGAATGGAGACAGCAGGGCCCTGCCATCAAAGAACTTCCCACTCCCGCAGTCCAGGCTGATGTGCAGGCAGTTCTCGTGAGCTTCTGTAGGATCCTCAGAGATGATCTAGTTCCACTTGCTGACCCAGGTTCCATCTTCTTAGTTACACTTCACAGACTCAGTCCTTGGAATCCACAAAACCAGCCATGATGGTACCTATGTGCAGTGTGGGCTACTTCAGGGGTCAGGGCAGGAGGCTCACTTGAGCCCACCAGGCAACCTGGCGAGAGATGATATCAAAATCAGCAGTTGAAATCCACAGACTCGCCTCTCCTTTGTCTCTTATGTACACACTGCCATCTCTCCCCCGCCTCCCTTAGTGAGCAAAGCATGCACTTGCCATTTTCTTAAAGTTCTTTTGCCCCTGTCACCCACTGCAGAATCCCAGGCTTCTTTGACCTGGCCCATCTGTCCAGCTTCACAGGGGTTCTTCCTCTGTTTCCCGTCACTTTGCCCCTGAGCAGTACTGGGCAGCCCAGAGGACGCCCCACCATTGCCATCCCTCCCTGTGCGTGTCTGTGTCCCTGCTTTTCTATGCTGCTCTCTTGATCAACTCACCTACATGTAGGTAAAGGTTATATACATCTCCTCTGATTTGATTCTGTTTGAGTGATCGAGTCTGATTGAGAATATTTAAGGAATGATTGATAGAAAAGTAACCATCTTAGCATTTGTAATAGTAAAAGTTATTCTAAGAAGGAAATTGGAAAGATAGCTATTTAAACACTTGTGAATCTAACTGAATCCAAATCATCAGGCACAACATAAATGGAGAACGCCAGAACTGAGAAAGATTTGCATTAGCAGTGCACATTGCTCAGAGGAAGACATGGGCGTGGCTAGCCACACGCTGGTGAGTTAAGCTAAAAGTAGAAGCTTACTTACTCTGGGCACCGTTGGAGGCTTTGCCCTTTGTGATGCACACTTCTGACACAGTGACAGCTGGCATGTTAGTGCCACAAATGAAGCTTCATAAATCTTGCCACTTTTAACCCTCTTTGCAAATATCCATGTTTCTCCACTTTGCAATAAAAGGGCTCGTGGCTCATTACAATTCTCTTCTGTGAGTAGAGATGGCTGTTCTTCACCTTGTTTCTCTTCTGTCTAACACGTATTTTCTGCCTTCCCTGATTTTAATTGAGTAGTTTATGTGAGTCCATTAAAAAACAAAAGCAACAACAAATCTGAGGGAATGAGATGGTTTCACTTGCCTCAAGACCTGTGTTCAGTCCTTGGAACTCATATGGTAGAAGGACTGATTCCCACAGATTGTCCTCTGGCCACATGTGTGTACTCCCCCCCCCCCCACACACACAAATAGGTATATACATGTAAAATATTATTTAAAAAAGAAAAACCCTTTCCAGTGACTGCCCTTTATTTAGCAAGATCTGTTTACAGTGACCGAGTCTGATTGCAAACAGCACTGTGAGAGCCTGTGGACATCAGAAGTCTGCCTCTCTCCCCTCCTGCAGTGCTGCCTGCACCTTCCTGAGCTGTCTGATAGGAGGTGCCCTGTCCCCTCACTGTCTTTATAGATGCAGGCTCTGACTGTGTCTTCCTCACATCCTGAAGAGAGCTACCTTCAGCATTTCTTGTAAAGCAGATACGTCAGCAACATACTCCCTCAATTTTTCTTTGTCTGAGAAAATACTTCCCTTTCAACCTTTCAGGGCTAATTTTGCTGAATTACAGAAATTCAGCTGTTTTGCTTTTCCCTTCAGCGCTTTAAATACTGTCCCTGCTCTGCTGCCATAGTGTTTGAAGAGGTCTAATGAGCTTTTCCATCTCTGCTCTTTCCACATGCATCTTTAAGGCTTTCCCTCTGGCCTCCCCTCCACTAGGCGGAGTCAGCATTAGAAAGTTTCTGGCCTGTCTGGCCTGTGGTCCAGACCCACAGACCCGCAGTCCCACTGAAACACACAGACGCTTATATTAATTGTACGCTGATCGGCCTAAGGCCCAGGCATATAACTTGCTACTCTTTACCCTTAAACTAACCCATGGCTCTTATCCTGTTCAGCCACACGGCTCAGTACCTTTTCTCAGAGCAGCATAGCTGTCCTCTGCATCTGCTGGCTTGTCTAGCATCTTGGTGGTATCTCTGCTCTGTTCTTCCTCTTCCCAGAGTTTTCTTAGTCTGGTAGCCCCACTCATACTTCCTGTCTGCCTTTGGCCAATCAGCGTTTTTATTAAACCAGTGGATGGGAAATTATTTACAATGGAACAGCATAATTCCACTACAGCTGAGTACTCCAAACATAATAGGCATTTTGAGTTGATATTTTTATCTCATAGAAGGCGGTCTTATTTAACATGATGTGCCGGTTACCGCTGACTGTAGGTGTGCTCTCCTGCCCTCTGCTTTCAGGGAGGGTGTTCATGTCAGTCAGGAATTGCTGCAGATACCGCCCGGCGTTACAGAGCAGTTCATTGAGCTACTGTGCCAGTTCAGTCCCGACCAAGTCATAGAGACCCTGCAAGTCCTTGAGTGCTACCGTCTGGAGGAAACCATCCAGGTAAGACCTCTGCATGCACAAGACAACTGTGGCTGTCCCTGCAGAGTCTCCCTTCCTAGGCATGCAGGGATGTGCGGCTCCTTGCAGAAGCTAGGAAGTAATAAGTGTCAATACCTAAGGTAGGGTCACCACTGCTATAGTCAGCCCTTTTAAACAACTTGACTGTCGCTGCAATAATTCAGGTTGTATATAAATTCTAACCAGAAAAGTAAGCCTGGAAAAGGGAGTTCGGCCAGCTCCTATCTGCACATAGTGTGCCACGAATGCAGCAGGCTGAGTAACAGTCCAGTAGCTTCAGTAGCCCCTTGCCTTCATTTTCTTCTTTATTTCCTTCTGCTTCTGAGCGAAAGAGACAGAAATAGACATAGAGACCATGTGTATGTTAGTGTGTGTGTGGTTGTGCAGTATGATGCTAGTATGTTCTTTTAAAATTTAGATATAACACTGTGTCTTCTTTGGCTGCTGACAAACAGTAGCCTGTGCTTTCTGCACCCACTTCCTGCAGCCTCCTCCATACTTTAAAATGTTAAATTATAAAATATCTCAGGTACTGAGGGGTGTGTACTATATCGACTCTGTATATACCCACCAAAGACATTTCAGTTACTTATTTTACAGATAAAGTGCTTTCTCTTCTGCCTTTTCCACTGAGGTCACCATCAATCAAACGCTCAGTGTGGTATTTACCATTCAACCCATGGTTTATGCTTATGAAATGGACGATAATTTTACATACTTTAAAATTTGTATTAATGGTGTCAAAAGGTACATGTCCAACTGCTAGTCACTCATTCTAGGTTTTTATTTTGTTTTGTTTTTCCAGACAGGGTTCCTCTGTGTAACTTTGGAGCCTGTCCTGGAACTCACCCTGTAGACTAGGCTGGCCTCGAACCTCGTCTGCCTCCCAAGTGCAGGGATTAAAGTGCACTGTTTGTCTTCTTTCTAGTTTTTAAGTAGCTGATGTTTTCAGGTGTGCCTCATCCATCTTACTGATGCTAGAGTTTTCCACCAAAGGAAGTTTGCCAGTCTGCTTTGTTTCTTTGTTGAAAAGTGTTTAGGGGCTCACGGGTTTTTTGGCTGTTGTTGCTTTTGCTGTCATTATGAGAGCTGCAAGTGTGTACATTCATGTGCCTATATGACTTCCCACTAGAAATGGACTTTCCCTGAGTGAATGTGACTTTAAACGAGGGCTGGGCTGCATTCTAGGTGTCCTGGGATGCACATGGCCTGTGCACTCAGGTTGGCCATGCTTGCTACAGTAGCTAAGTACTGATATTTCCAGTATTCCCAAGAGTTTCTGTTCTCATCGGTATTTTTGATGCATATCATTTCCCTACAGCCTTGATGAGTTTTAATTTTTTAACCAATCAAGAAACATTTCCACGTGATATATTTACTATGTTTCATTTTGAAAGTAGGATGGTGTTGCTGGTAGGTATTCATATTGGTTCATTTTTTTTTTTGTTAGGTTTTTGCCTTTCTTGCTCACTTCTCAAAGATGAGTCTGATTTCTGTATCCCTTGTTCTCCAGTGCCTACGGATTAGAAGTGCTTCTTCATTCTATCTGGTGCATCTTTAACATGGCTTTTGCTCCTGTTTTGATCATCACTCGAATTCCTGTTGTAATGACACGAAAGTTTTCTCCTCTAACTTCTATAATTTAACATCTTATATTTTAGGCTTTAATCCATCTATCAGCTGATCAAGAAAAAGGGTTGTATCTTCTTCCTTACATGATGCTAAATGGCCCGTATTTATGATATTTTATGATCATTTTTCACTGATTTAAAAAAAATTATCTTTATTATTATTGTATATGTGTATGTGGTGTATATGTGCAGAAACCAGAGGACAACTCAGCGATCCTTGCACGGTGGCATATAGGGATTGAACGGAGGTCTTCAGTTTTCAGCCAGCACCTTTACCCACTGAACCATTTTGCTGGCCTTTGTCTGAGTCAGGGTCACTATTGCTGTGATGAGACACCATGAACAAAGAAGCCTGGAGAGATAAGAATTTGGCTGGCTCCACCTCACCACTGTTCATCACTGAAGGAAGTCAGGACAGGAACTCAAGCAGGAGAGAACCTGGAAGCAGGAGCTGATGCAGAAGCCATGGAGGGGTGTCACCTACCGCCTTGCTCCCAATGGCTTGCTCAGCCTGCTCTCTTGTAGAACCCAGGACCATCAGCCCAGGATGGCACCACCCACAATGGGCCGGTCTTTCCCCATCAATCACTAATTAAGAAAATACCCGTCAGCCTAGTCTTAAGGAGGCATTTTCTCAATGGAGGTCCCTCCTTTCGGTGACTCCAGCTTGTGTCAAGTCGACATAACACTGCCCAGCACGCCCTCCTTACTGATTATGAACACTATGATATTAAACTCTGCACACGCAGGGTTCCCTTCTGCTCCTTCGGTTGTCCTTCCCCACACACATACCGTATATTATTCAGTGCAGGTTTTACAGGAAGGCTTATTATTTGGAGAAAGCCACATTCCCTCCCGGTCTTGATAATACTCCAGCAGCTCCCTGCCTCTTCCCAGCCCTGCATCACTTCGGAATCACAAGGCCAAGTTTCTTTAGAGACTGTCTGAAGCTTTGACTGTGAAATTTGAATTGCACCAGTGCAGAGAGAATTGACAGCTCTGTAGCACTGATGCTTCTCATTCAGAAATATTTGCCTTTTAAAAATGTTTTTCATGACTTTTGGCAAGGTTTTATAAACCTTTTTTTAATTTTTAAAGACAGTCTCACTGTAAAGCCCTGGGTAACCTGGCCTTGGACTCAGAGATCCTGCCTCTGCCTCCCGCGTGCTGTGGTTATAAAGGTGTGCTCCACCATCCCTGCCTCTACAAGGACATTTTCATTGTTTGCTGCTGTGGCATTCAAATACAAGGAATTGTTTGTGCTAGTTTGCACTTAGCAACCAGCTAAATCCTTTTTTCAATTCAAGTTATTTCCATGAATTTTATGACAATAATACTTTTCAATAATAATTGTTTGGGGTTTCTACAGCCCAGCCTTGTCCTTGGTGTCTAGGCCATGACTAATTAGAAGCAGTATGACTTCCATCCTGTTTCTGACTTAAAGGGAACCTGGCAGATACTTTGCAGTTATGGTATTTGCTACAGCACATTCAGAGATAACATCTCTTAAGAAAATTGTGCTCATGTTTGGCCTTCGGCTATGTAAAAAGTGTAATGTTTTACCAAATGATTTTTCTGCATTTCTTGAGAGATTTTCTCCTTTGATCTGTGTGCTGATCCATGTTAATTGTCAACTTGATCAGATCTCCAGTTAGTAAATAAGCCAGTGAGTTACTCTTTGGTCTCTGGGCACCATGGGGGGTTGACTTAGGTTAGTTGGCTCGGAAAGAACTATCTGTGTGAGTATAGAAAGTGAGCCTTGCACAAGCAGGCATTCCTCACACTGCTCTGCTTCCTGATTGTAAATGAGATGCGACCAGCGGCTTCCAACCTGCTGCCATGCCACTTCTTCACCATGGGCACTGCATCTTTGAACTGTGAGCCAGAGTGAACCTTTCTCTCTTCAAGTCACTTCTGTTTGACTTGTCCTTACAGAAAGGAATTGAGAGGATCTGGGATCCTGCCCTTCCCAGGACCCTTAGTCCTGCCCCTCATGGTGACATGTTAGTATTTCTCTAATATTTGCTTGCTCTAATTTCCTATACTTCCTCTTCTTTTATTTCTGAACATACTTAATATTCTTTTTACTGATTTAGATATTTTTAGTTTGTTAATTTTTACTGAAACCTCATAGGTCAATACCTCTTCTTCAGTTGTTCTGTTCTTATGTAGAATTACGGCTGACACTTTCTAGTTTATAGCATTATTGCTTGTTTATGGGTGTTGGCTTTTCTCCAGGGTTGTACCTCAATCAGATATGTGACAAACTTGGAAAACAGACAAACAAAGGAATGAATTGGTTTGAAGTAGAGCTGCCAGATGGCTTCAATATAAGACGGGTTCCACAACCTGCACTGTACAGTCACGTACTGCAGACATGGGCTCATTAATGACAGCCGTGTGTGTTTTACAGGCCGTACTCTTAGTACTTTGTAAACAAAACTTACAGAAGTGCTTTCTGTCTTTCCTAGATTACACAAAAGTATCAGCTCCACGAAGTCACTGCATACCTATTGGAGAAGAAAGGGGATGTTCACGGTGCCTTCCTCCTGCTGCTGGAGGTAGGGTTCGAGTGTCACGCCACACTTCTATCCCTCTGAAATCCCTGTCTCTCTTGGTCTCTTATATTTAAAGAAAGCTGCAACAGAAGTTATGTTTTATTATAGGGCTTATTGAGAACAGCCCCATATTTATTTATGGCAGCATTTTAAAGCCGGAACTTACATACATGAAAAGGATCACAGTTGTAGATATAACATTTGATGAAGGGTTTTTTTTTTTTGACAAATGCACATATTTGTGCAGAATATGGAAAGAAAATAGTGATCATTGCTTTATATTCAAAGAAAGCTGCTCATGTATTTTTCAATATCCAGTATGTTTTCTTTTGTATAATTTTCATGTCTCCATGATGCTTTTGAGATTTCTCTCCTATTATATTTATCAGTGATTTGGGGTTGTGTAATATTTAGTTATGAGCAAACTACCATTGTGTCTCCATTCTCTTGATTGACACCTGGCATATTTCTAGATTTGGGGTCTTCAGAAATAAAATTGTTTCCATCATTCTTTTGCTTCTTGTAAGGGTTATATCATTTTATACTCCCGATAATAGAATTTTGAATTATTCCCTTCTTATTAGTATTTGGGCTTTTTTTCAATTTAAAAAGAAACATTTCTTATTGCAAAGATAACTGTAAAGTATAAAATTCATCATTTTAGCCACTTTGGTAGCAAGTGTACCATTTGGCAAGGCCAAATATAGTCACATTGTTATGCATCTGCCACCATCCACCTGTAGAATTGCCCCAGCGTCCATGTTTGCAGAATACATGTACATGTACAAGCAGATGAGAGCCGTTGCTATGGATGTGGCAGTGGTTATGGAGAGAAGAGATGTGAATTTGGGGAGTTATCTTTCATTTGTTTACAATATGAAGGAATGGGGGGATGAATGTTGACCTTGACTTATAAACTTATAAAAGTTCTATGCCTTTGACTTACAAGGCACCCAAGAAAAGAATTGAATCTCAGATTGAGGGATGTCTCAGGACCAGCTCTGATGATGTCAGGAATGCTTTGTGGGTATTGGTTAAGAGTAAGAATTTAGAAGTTGGAGAGCAGTGGACAGTGCAACTGGATCTTAGGGAGAATTCAGACCTGAGGCAGGGCCCCATGTGTCCTTGTGTTATTACCTGCGCAGCTTACCCATCTTTCATGACCTGGAAAGAATTTCACACCCTCATCCAAAGCATGATAGATTTAGACACTTGGTACTGCTCTAAGGGGACACCGGTAGTGACTGCTCAATGCTATAGAGAGGCACACATAGGCAGAATTGGTGACACTTGATCTCTTACAGCCATTCCTATGCTGCAAGCTATGTGGGCAAGTAGTCAGTGCTGAGGGTCAGCAGAAGAACACTGCATTTGTCCATTTATTTACTTTAACATGTATCTCTATTGGCACATGCTGGCCATGGTGTACATGTGTAGGTCAGCAGAAGAACACTATATTTGTCTGTTTTATTATTTGCATGTGTATCTCTATGGGCACATAAAGGCCACAGTACACATGTGGAGGCCAGTTCTCTCCTTCCACGATGTGGGTCCCAGGATGGGGCTCAGGTCGTCGAGCCTTGGTGCAGGAACTGAGCCATCTCATGGGCTGTTTCTTTAGGGTTCACTTCTAAAATCTGTGTGGGTATGTAGTGGGAAGAAATGCAGTGTTTTGTCACCTCTGTTTTTTACTTTCTAGAGACTGCAGAGCAGACTGCAAGAGATAACCCGGCAGAGTGGAAGTAAGTTCTGGGATTGGTGTGAAAAATGTTATATAATATACCATCTTAACGTATTGACTACATGTAGCCATGTTCATAGTTACCCTTTATCTACTTTAATGTAGATTGAAGTTCTTAGAGGATGCTTGACAGAAAGCCGTACACCTCTGTGGTATGATGAGGTTAGCCGTGCAGAGAATATGGCGCTTCTCACTGCCTCTGTGTGGGTGCCTACCACATGCATTTACCCTTTAACAGACACTTGGGCCACCCCCCCTTGATCTGCTGAAAGTTCTGCTGTTGAACATCCTTGGCGTGCAGATATTTTGGGGTCCTCACTTTCATTTCGTATGGGTATAAAACCAAAAGTTGGATCTCTGGAGAAAGTAGTGATTTTCAAAGTTCCTTTGTGTTGGGAGTTATACCCAGAGTGTCATTCATGCCTTCCAGGCATGTGCTCTATGTTGTATTAGGTTTCTGGCCTGGATTTTCTGGCCTAGCCTGGTGGCTGAGACTTTCAGACTCACAGTCCCATAGTCCCACTGAAACACACAGACACATATTAATTTTACGCTGACTGACCTGGGGCCAGGCATATAACTTGCTAGCTCTTGCTCTTAATCTAACCCATGACCCTCGTTTTGTTCAGCCATGTGGCTCGGTACCTTGTCTCAGAACAGCATTTCAACTTCTTTCCTCTGCATCTGCTGGCATCTCATTGTGGTGTCTCTGTGGCTTCTCCGTGTCCATTTCTTCCTGTTCCCAGAGTTTTCCCAGTCTGTTAGCCCCACCCACACTTCCTGTCTTCCTTTAGCCAATCAGAGTTTTTATTAAACTAGTAGGTGGGACAATGTAACATCTATGGCTCTAGTCCTGCTTTTAGGGTTCTCCATAGCCCCGCTGTGGTTCACATCTGTAGTGTGTGAGATCAGACACACCATGTTCTTACTAACTTGGTCACCCTTCCCCTTCTTTCCTTCTCTAGTTCCCATCTATGGCAACGAGGGTTATAACTGGCCGAACATCTTTTCACATACTTGTTTTGCCCATTACTGGTAGCCTCAGAGAGAGCACAGGTAGATGAATCTGAGGCTCTCCTGTTTTTAAGGACTGGCTCTTTGGTGATCTGTTGGTCATGTGTGAAGAGACACAACAGAAAGGCAGGCTTCGGCAGTCAGAAATGCAATGAAGAACCAGTGTTCCACTGGGGACGGGGAGGGGCACAGCAGGTATACAGGCAGAATAAACAGGATACAGAAAAGGAAGCATCAAAGATGAGAAGGAGTCCTAGATCAGGGAGAAGCAGATTTGAGATAAGCTGGGTTTGGCATGTGTATCAGTTACCTTTCTCGATGCTGTGACAGGTCCTGCGTCAAAGTGACAGAGGAAGGAAGGTTTCTTTTAGCTTGTAGTTTGAGGATGAGGCCTTCACAGTAGGGAGGGTGTGGGTGGGGCAAGAGCAGCTCCAGCTGCTGCAGTGGGAACCTGAGGTGGCTGGTCTCATCAACTGAGACAGAGGGAGCCTGAGGCCGCTGTCATGTCAGCTGTGGCAGGAGGAGCTTGGGGCAGTGGGAGCCTGAGGTGGCTGGTCATGTCAACTGAGGCAGGAGGAACCTGAGGTGGCTGGTCATGTGGAAAAGAGAGGCTTGGGCAGTCTATTGTTCTTTTCTTATTAAGTCTGGACTCTAGCCCTTGAGATAGTGACACCATTGGTAGATGTTCAGTGTGGCTCTCCCAGCTCTTCAGTTAAAACTTTTGGACACAATCACTGCCCCAACCCCCGGTGGTATGTTTCCACGGTGATTCTGAATTCATCTGGGTTAACAATGAAGACTAACCAAAAAAGTTACACACAGAGAGAAAAGTGTATGCTTCACAGAAGATCTGAGGTCACAGTGGCATACCTTTAAGTGACATTTATCTTCTTTCCAAATCTAGATACCAAGGAGGCTTTTCCACTGAAGGATGTTGAAGATACCATGGTAGAGACAATTGCTCTTTGCCAGAGAAATTCACAGAATTTGAATCAGCAGCAACGAGAGGTAGGCTGGTATCTGCTTAGGCGTGCAAAAACTTGTTCTGTGTGAAAACTCTCAGTTAATTCTATTTCCACTGCCCTCTTGGCAACCTGAATTTAATTTGTTTGGGCTTTAATCACTTTTTAGTGTTCCCAGGAGTGTAAGGCTATTGACGTTACTATCAGCAGGATCTGGCTCCTTTCTTTCACCAAGGACTCCCGAGGCCCATGGATTCAGCTGCAAAGTGTTGGTGTGGGAATGCTCGGTGTGCATGTGGAAATTCTGCGATGCCAGGTGGTGGAACTTGTAGGCAGTTGTCATCTCTGTTCACAGTGGGGAGCGTGAAGAGTGAGCGCAAGCCCTCTGATGCCAGAATGCAGGGGAGGGTGAAAGATGGCTGGTCCTCAGCCTTGGCTACATATGGGAGTGGCCTGGGGGCTTTGAACTTTTCCATTGCTTGTGCTGTACCCCGTTTAATTAACTGACAGTCTCTGAGGTTGCGACCAGACGTCAGCACATCCTGGTGCTGTGTGCATGATTCTAGTGGGTAGCCAAGCTTAGGGAGCTCTGCTGCTGACAGTGCAGATTGAACAGAGCTAAAGCCTCAAGCCAAGGGAGGCGCGATGAGCACCTGCTGCAGTAGAATTAGGAACTAGCTAGCGGGCAACCCGGGATGTGGGAGTCTGGCCTGTTCAGTCCCAGGGTGCCCCATATGCAGCTTCACGCTCTGTGCTGGCCCCTCCACAGTTCCTGATCTGGCATCACCCTGGTAGCACGGCCTCTTCCTAGGTTTCTCAAATGGGGAACTAAGGTTAATTTTTCATGTGTATGTACTACATATGTTAAAATAAAAAGAATACATCTCGGCCTTCATAATTTTATAACATGTTTTTATTAGGGATTGTAAAATGCATGTATAAGAAACATCTATAGATAGTTATTTTTCCTTATTAAAAACTTTTTTAAATGAAATAATAAGATACCTTAAAAAATGATGCCTTAGCAAAGACATGGACATGGGGCAGTTAAAGTGCTTGTGTGAGCAAGAGGGCTGGAGCTTTGACCCCAGAGTGCATGTGAGTTCTAGGGGTTGTGGTCACCGCTAGAGGACTCGCCTTCCACACGTTCTGGATTTGACTGACGGTCTCCATGTGCGTACACATATATGCACACATGCACGCAAATCATACACACATACACACAAAAAGAAGAAAAGGAAAGTAATGTAATGTTAAATGAATACAGAAGGATTTTTTTAAAAAAAATATTGCAGTGGAGTCACATGATAACCCAGAAATAGCCATTATTACCATTTAGGGGATATCATCCTGTGTATTTTTGTCGACCTAGGCTGATACTGTTTGGATAACCAAAGGATATTTTCTCTTAAAAATACCGTTTTCAGTTTCCTCTGGGAGCTAAGGACTCTCTAAACTCCATATAAATTTTCCTTGCCTTATTAGCTCTTAATAAGCCTTCCAAACAACATAAAGTCTGGGTAAATGCACTAGGTTAGGATTATGTTTTATGCTTATTCTTACAGTTTGGTTTTCTGATACCATGGTGGTGTACCATTGAAGAATTAACACAAACACATATCATAATTTTTCTATTCCTACGTTTTTGGTTTTTTCCTTCATCCTTTGGTTAGTTGGTTGTATTAAGCCGTGGTTCTGAAAACAAAGTAGTTTTAATTTTGAACCTGAAGGCTGGGCAGCAGCCAAGGCAGAATGGTGGGCCCAGCACCTGAGCTCAGCTGTCACTCTTAAAGTCCTGATACAAGAGTGGTCTCTTTTCCACTGGCTTAGTACTCATGATGGCAGGCCCTCCTGGACCACCCAGGATTATCCCCACCACCTAGATTTCCCCATTTTGTTTGCTCATCTTTTAGTTCCACAATTTTAAGACCACAGAGTTCTGTAGTCCCATCCTCCAGTATTTTGTTTGTATTAGTTCATTCATATGTAATTTTGAAAGCAAGTGGAGATTACAAAATAATCTTGTGAGTCTTATACTAATTGAAAATGAACCTTTGGGTTTACTTCTTAATGAAGGTCCTTCTCTATTATCTGGAACATACTTGAATTTATTTTTGTCATTGTGTTGTTGTAAAAGGCACCTCCTTTGTCTTACAGATTTAAACTTAGTTCTTGGAGACTTTCATAGAGTCCTATCTGACTCCTCACTTTCACCCTATGCCAGTTCCCTTCTCCTCCCACCCAACTTTGGATCTATCCCCCGCCCCCACCCTTCTCTTTTGAATCCTTGGTGTGCCTTTCACTGGAGAATGGTCAGATTGCTAGTGACTACATCCTTAGCGAAAATTGTTTCTCCCTCTGTCTGTGTGCTGAGAAGGAGACACCATGACCTTGGCAACTCTTATAAAGTAAAGCTTTTAATTGGGGGTTAGCTTACAATTCAGAGCTTTGGGCCATTATCGTCATGGCAGGGAGCATGGTGGCATACAAGCAGGCATGGTGCTGGAGAAGTATCTGAGAGCTTTACATCCTCATCCCCAGGCAGCAGGGAAGGTGGGGAGGGAGAGAGGGAAGGAGGGAGACTTTGAGGCTGAGTGAGCCTGGGCCTGGCATAGGCTTTTGAAACCTCAAAGCAACCAGGTCTTCATGGATAATATGATCCATATTGCTTGGTGAATCACTAACTCTAGCCAACCGTATGAAAGGAGGTTTCCTATCCCTGGTACTGGGGGTGGGAGTAGTTATTTATTTTTGATGGTAAGCATTGTCAGCCCAAATGTATGTGTACATATACTTAAAATTTTAGGTAAATATAAAATAATGATTCCTGTAGTTGGACTTTCTTTGGACTACCATCTCCTAAACACTGACACAGAGACTTCTTATTAATTATGAAATCTTGGCCTTAGTTTAGGATTATCAGGTAGGAATTACACTCACAGTGTTCAGTCCATTTGTAATTGGCAGCTTTGGAGAAAGTACTCTATTATCTATCCTATCTTGCTGAGTCTAGAGTTTTATGCCTAAAATACTTTGTGCCATAACTTGAATTACCAACCTAAAAATATCCTTTTAGACATTAAAATATTTTCTTTGATAAATAACTTGTTTTTATCTCTCTTAACCTTTTATGTACTTTACATCTCTTTGTGAATTTAATTTTTGAATCAAGTAACAAAGAAAATGGTAGAACTATAACTATATAAGTCTTCAGCACCATCAGAGGCCTGAGAAAGATAAAATATTACCTGAGTAAACAGAAGTGCAGAACAAACATCCTCCTCAAAATGATAGAAATGACGGAGACATCTGGCTGCCTGTACAGTCACCAAGGTTCCTCTGCAACAGTGTGGCATCCATCATTGGCTACAAGCCTAGAATGTCAGACAGACTTTTTTTTGTGAAGTAGGAATTTTGAAGGACTGTGCTACCTTTTCAGAGTTTGGCTGTCTCTTTCCTTTGTGTCCTGCTTGCCCAGTTTGTACAGCACACTGTCAGCAGTTGAGGCAAGGGAAGCTTGCTCTGCCACAGTGTAAACAAACTCCATATGGAAGTTCTTTGGTGCCCATCATCTTCTCTGAAGTAGATTGGTACTGCTAGGAGCAGTTATAACCATTTTAAATGCCATATTGCGTAGCTCTCTGAAGTGTTTGAAGACACCTATCTATCTAAACTATATCTCTGACCTTGGAATCATACCTAAGATGACTACAAGTTTGATGTTATAGATGACTAACTACTAACATGCATTTAAAATTAATCTAAACAGTTTATAATAATAGCTTTCAAGGACATTTTAAAATGAGATGCACATGTACAATGTCTTAAACAAGAGGAGAAGTATATATTATGTTATAACAAAAATAACCTTAAATTTGTATCAGTATACAAAATTCTATACCAATGTAAAATATTTGAGAATTGTAGTTGCTTTTTAGTTTAAAAGTAGATTCAATAATCTACCCTTATATCCTATTATTCCTATATTCCCTCCTTTTCCCCCACTGGATAGAAAAGATACCAGAAAGAAAACTGTTGCATTGGAATTTCTTGGTCCCCAGCGGCCAGAGGTCCGAGACCCACAGACCTGCCACCCGAGACCACTTAGCCGCCCGCTACTGCTGCCCAGGCCCCCCAAAATGACTCAGACGCTTATATTAACTTTATGCTGTTTGGCCTATGGCTCAGGCACATTGCTAGCTAGCTATTATATCTTAAATCAACCCATTTCTATTAATCTGTCTGCCACGTGGCCTGTGGCTCACCTGTGTTCCTTACATGTTGCTCTTTTGGGCTTCAGCTCGGTCTGCCTCTGACTCCACCCTGCTTCTCCTTCCTATGCTCTGATTCCTCCTCCTACTTTTTCTATGGTGCCTGTCATGGCCCAAAACAGCTCCTTTATTTAAAGATTGAGATTCACAGCATACAGAAAGGCATTCCCACATTAGAAAACAAAAGAAAAAAATCCCTTAGTCTAGTTTCCTCCCTGACCATGACCAATAGCAACTTGAAACCAACCCCTCGAAACAATGACAAACGTCCATAACCCATAAAATGACCGAAAATTACCCACTCCACCTCTTATAAATGAGGGTGTCATGTTCTTAAAATCCATTCCTGTTGTCTGGGGGTGACTGCATCTTTAGGGGATGTGAGAAAATTGGGATAATGGTCAAGTCCTGGGAGAGCTAGGACTCATTTGTTATTCAGTCTCTGTGTGACAGGGAAGTTCAGCTCTTAAATGAAGTCATGGCTGGAGTAGACTGTGAGGCTAGAACCTAGCAGCTTTGAAGTTGTCCTGAGCAGTGTTTTGAGAACACCACAACAGAGGCATTCTATGAGGCTGGGTCACCTGGGCTACTTCTCTTAATTGGTGTCTGGTCCTTTTTCTCTGAAAACACACAAACTTTACAGATAACACATATTTCTGTATTAACAAAAGTATGGAATGTGTGGTGTGCATAAGTCAGTTAAAGATGATTTTCTGTTCCATGTTTGAGCAGGTAAAAGCTATCTCTCAGCTCTGTAAGCCCATTTGGATTATATGACCAAACTGTAATAGAAATCTCTATTCATTCCATATGAAAGGATGGCATGTAATAATAAGTCAGGAGGACTCTGTGCCCACAAGAGTCATCAAGTCTCACCCAGTCTCAGAGCTGTTCCCATGTAGGGGGATCAGCATATACCTCACCTGCCCTGTAGCTTTTCTTGGTTCCTTCCCTCACGTCTATAGCTAAGATTTTCAGTCAAATCTAATTTTTAGTAATTTTAAAGAAATCCATAGTTTTTCATTTTCTATGGAAATAAAGGCATAAACTCTTCCCCCAATGCAGCTCATTTTCTGACTTCCATTTTCAAATTAAGACATCCTTAAAATATATATGTTAGTTTAATTTAGGTGTTTTTTTTTTTTTTTACAATCCATTGTCACTCAGCAGTTATTTTTCACCCATAAGCATTTGACAAATTTAAAGTTAATAAAGCACTATATAGGATCCACATGCCCTGTGTTGTGGTATACCCCATCCTTACTTGTCTGTTTTTTAAATACTACTTTACTCTTTCTTTAACGACTTCACTTTATTATTTCTACTTATTTATTTTTTCTACGAAGGTCTCTACCCATTTTCTTTATTTTCTTCAGCACATAAGCACATTTTCAAGCATACTATACCTGATTAGAGGTTTTCTTGGTTTGTGCCTTTCTGACCATGTGAGCCAAGCCTTAAAGGGCCAGGCTACAGGCTGTGCTGTGTGGCTCTTCTTAGCACTTGGTGCTGGGGACTGGCTCCACCCACTTCAATCAGTCCAGCAGGCTATCCCACTGGTTCTGGGCTACAGCCACGGTTGCCTTTCTGTGAGAGCAGCCTCATGCCCATGAGCACTGTCCCAGAGCTGAGCTTATCTGCTCCAGTTCTGAGAAGTTGGAGGAGGGGCATGCCAGCTGTTTAAGTGCTTGACTGCACAGTTGGGCCTCATAAAAGAGCCACGTCCCTGTACACCATGAGCCTCGAGCCTGCTTGAGAGATGGAGTTACTAAGAAGCCATGTGACTCCATGTCCAGAACTTTTTTAGCTTAGGCACTCTGTTTATAACTGTCATGCACTGGACACCAAATGTAGACAGACTTTCTTTGGATGGCCAGCTCCCAAATAATGACTCAGAGACTTATTATGAAACTTTGGCCTTAGCCATTTATGTTAATCTACATTCTGCCATGTGGCTCATTACCTCTCCTCAGTACCATACATCCTACTTGCTCAAGTCTGGCACTGGCAAATTCTCTGCCTTTCTGATTCTTCCTGGAGTTCCTGTCTCTGCCCGGACGTCCCACCTATCCTCTCCTGCTTAGCTATTGGCCACTCAGCTCTTTATTAAACCAATCAGAAGGTGCCTTTTAGAAAGTGTGATTTAATATCCCATAACAGGTTGCTTGAGGCTTTATGAGAACAATGTTGGTGAGGTTGTCCCTCCCTCATCCTCCTGTGTTGACCACGCTCCCCATTAACACTTTTTACAGCCTTCTCCCACTAGCAACTAGTTTCTGACTCGATTCTGAACAACTTTCACAACAACAGAAAATATTTAAATGCTCATCTTTCTGCAATTTTATTTTTATGAAAATCATTAGGCTTAGGGGATTTCTTTTTAATATGTTTTGTTCTTTGAGCACATCATATAATGTATTTTGCTCATACTCTCCTACCCCCTCTAACTCCTCCCAGATCCATTCCCACCTCCCTGTTCCCTTCCAACCATGTGTCCTTACCCTCCCCCCTTTTCATAATCCAAAGAGTCTGACTTGCTCAACCTGTTTTATTAATAATGCATGTGGGACCATCTGGAGTACGGTCTGCCTCCAAGGGAAGAGACCCTTAAAACCAACCACTTTCCCTCCTCTAGAAGACATTTGCTTCAGTGACACCTCAGAGGTGGGTGCTTAGGAACCCCTTCAATTGGGAGACTCTTAATGATAATTTACTTTGTTTTGCTTTGTTTTGTATTGACTTCTTTACTATAGGCAAGGAAGTAACTAGATTTGAAATGCTCAAAAGCTTGATCATGAGCCTCCGTGACTAGTTCTCAAGAGAAGGCCTATCAGAAAATCCAGTTCTTTGGAGTATTCTCTTGAAGTAAGGTCTTAGGAAATTGGGTGGTCAGTCCTTCTCCAGGGAGGCTGAGCACCCCCACCTCTGCTGTCTATTCTGTGACTTTTTGTGTGTCTGTAGCTGAGCACTTGTGCAGTGTGTTCTCTGACCACTGGATACAAATCTTAAACGGCTAGGCTACTTCTGTGGAGTGGCTCTGGAAGCTGGCTCTTTCCCCTTCATTCTTTGAGAGCCTAGCCTCATGCCGTTGGGTACCGTCCCAGCTATGGAAAGTTGCTGAGCCCACTTTCCAGAGTCCCTGCATGTGGCAGCCAACTACTGTGAATACTCAGAAAGGCCAGGCAGCAATTTCTCCAACCACGTGGTCATGCCCCATATTGGGCACCAAATATAACAAGCTTTCTTTGAGGTCGCCAGCTTATAATGACACGGAGACTTCTTGTTAGTTATCAAAGCTTGGCCTTTAGCTTAGGCTTGTCCCAAACTAGCTCTAAAACTTAACCCATGTATATTAATCTACATTTTGCTCTGTGTGTCAGCTACTTCTCTCCTGTACTGCATGTCCAATTTGTTGCCGCATCTTGTTGGCATCTTTTTTCTTCCCAGAGTTTTCTCTCTTCCCAGAAATCCCACCTATTCTCTCCTGCCTACCTATTGGATATTCAGCTCTTGATTAAACCAGTCACAGTCACACATCTTAACACAGTGTAAACAAATATTCTACAACAGTCCTCACCTCTACATACCTATTCTATATGCTGAACACCCCCACCTCTGCATATATGTTCTATATGCTGAGCACCTCACCTCTGCATATCCATATATATACTGAGCACCCCACCTCTACATATCCATATATATACTGAGCACCCCACCTCTACATATCCATATATATACTGAACACCCCACCTCTGCATATCTGTTCTATATGCTGAGCACCTCACCTCTACATACCTATTCTATATACTGAGCACTCCACCTCTGCATATCTGTATATATACTGAGCACCCCACCTCTTCATATCCGTTCTATATACTGAGCACTCCACCTCTGCATATCTGTATATATATTGAGCACCCCACCTCTGCATATCTGTTCTATATACTGAGCACTCCACCTCTGCATATCTGTATATATACTGAACACCCCACCTCTTCATATCTGTTCTATATACCGAGCGCCCCACCTCTGCATATCTGTTCTATATACTGAGCACCCCACCTCTGCATATCTGTTCTATATACTGAGCACCCCCACCTCTGCATATTTATTCTGTATGCAGAGTAACCCCACCCACTTCTACATATCTGTTCTATATACTGAACACCCCACCTCTGTATATCTGTATATATACTAAGCACCCTACCTCTGCATATCTGTTCTATATACTGAGCACTCCACCTCTGCATATCTGTATATATACTGAACACCCCACCTCTTCATATCTGTTCTATATACCGAGCGCCCCACCTCTGCATATCTGTTCTATATACTGAGCACCCCACCTCTGCATATCTGTTCTATATACTGAGCACCCCCACCTCTGCATATTTATTCTGTATGCAGAGTAACCCCACCCACTTCTACATATCTGTTCTATATACTGAACACCCCACCTCTGTATATCTGTATATATACTAAGCACCCCACCTCTGCATATCTGTTCTATATACTGAGAACCCCACCTCTGCATATCTGTTCTATATGCTGAGCACCCCACCTCTGCATATCTGTATATATACTGAGCATCCCACCTCTGCATATCTGTTCTATATGCTGAGCACCCCACCTCTGCATATCTGTATATATACTGAGCACCCCACCTCTGCATATCTGTTCTATATACTGAGCACTCCACTTCTACATACCTATTCTATATGCTGAACACCCCACCTCTGCATATCTGTTCTATATGCTGAGCACCCCCACCTCTGCATATTTATTCTATATGTGGAGTAACTCCACCCACTTGTGCATATCTGTTCTGGCAAGGCCTGCCAGAGCCCTTCAAAGGTTGATTAGCATATATTTAAGGTTAATGTAGAGATTAAATAGAAGAATAATTCTCTTAGTTAAGATATGAATACATCCCATGGCTTTTTATAACTACGCATTTATCATCTGCCATTTGGAAAGCAAGAATAAACCTCTTAAAACAATAATTTTAACAATCATTTGATTAAATAATTTTATAAATCAAATTCCTAAACGTAGTAAATATGATAAATCAAAAGGAAAAATCAGGTATGCCATGTAATATAAGAGTTCTAAAATAAGCAAACACATGATGTGGCTCTAAGAACAAGACAGAAAGATCTGAAGCACAAGACAAACCCACTGGCTAGAAGGACTAGAACTTCACACACTATCCCAGGCAAGTGGAGTGGCTAGGAGAGGGGGAGTGTGGGCAGCCCTCTGAGACACCGGACACCCACGTTTGTTGTGAGGTATTTGTACACTGTGTGAAGATGCATTGCTGTGATTGGTTTAATAAAGAGCTGAACAGCCAATAGCTAGGCAGGGAGTATAGGCGGGATTTCCTGGGAGAGAGAGGAAAAGGAGGAGGATCTTGGTATTCCAGAAGAAGCCATGACACACAGAGAGGAAACGGGAGGTACAAGATGGAATAGGGGCAATGCCAAGTGATAGTAAATAGATTAATATGTGTGAGTGGTTAATTTAAGTTATAAGAGCTAACTGGGGACAAGCCTAGGCTAAAGGCCAAACTTTTACAATTAATAAGTGTCAGTGTTGTTACTACGGGCTGGGGGTCCCGACATGAAAGTATATTACACCTTTGTGTGCATTTTCCTGGGTATGAGATGCTGGTGTCCTGTGAGACATCACGTGCCTGCTCTGTTCCACTGACCCTCCTTCAGGGCTCCTCTGTGTTTGTTCAGTCAGTTCCTGACTAGGTACTGTAAGGCATCTATAAATGACCACCTAACTGAGTTGTTGGAATGGGTTCCCCTGGTTTTTGTACTGAAGATTGGGAAGAGCACAGAGTTTGGAATCCGCATTCATTTTTACTGTGCTGTCTTTGGCAAATTACTTAATGTCTTTAAATCAAGTGAGGATACCTATGGCATACGGTTATTATAAGAACAAACAAATCGGGGCAAGGCCTTAAATGGAGTCTGTAGTAGAAGTAAATAAATAACTGTAAATATGCCTATCGCTTGGTGGCGTTGATAATGTTAATGAGTTCATCTTAACCTCCACTCCTGATATATAACAGTTTAGGAAAGAGCCTAATTCTTGTTGTAGAAAAGTCTTTGGATAACCTGAAGAACAGGAGTGGAGGCGAGTAGCTTAAGGGAGATTTGTCTCTTCTTGGTAGCTAGAGCATAGCAGGAAGCTCTTGTGGTTGGTTTCCACCCACGGTCTCCAGATAGAAACAGATTATAATCCCACATCCTCCTTACGCTTCCCACAGCTGATGAAGGCAACCTCTGGCTGCCGTCTGCTTTTTACT
This sequence comes from Phyllotis vaccarum, assembly GCA_033318265.1. Lineage (NCBI taxonomy): Eukaryota > Metazoa > Chordata > Mammalia > Rodentia > Cricetidae > Phyllotis > Phyllotis vaccarum. Next base: position 187,596,433 of record JARWLC010000002.1, read on the forward strand.
GTCTTCTCTCAGCCACAGATTTCTGTTGCACGAATAAAGGAAACTCAGAGCCATATCTCTGGGAAAGGCTGAGATATCAAAGAGAGGAAACCCCACAGTCAGATCTCACCCCAATTGTCTTCCAGCTTCTTCAGCCACACTACTCTTGGCTTCTTCTGCCTGCTCTGTCTTTCTATGTCTGCCTTAAATACTCTCTTGGTTGTTTCACATCCAGGTTAAGATTAAAGGCCTGGCACCACCACTGCCTGCCTGGGAGCTTGGAACTCCCTCTGTAAACTAAGCTGGCCTCAAACTCAGATGTGCTGGGATTAAGGGTGTAGGTCCCCACTCCTGGATATTCCCTGTGCTGAGATTAAAGGTGTGGGTTACAACTGTCTGATCCTTCTACACTGACTGTGGGTAGATCCCTCTGGTATCTCAGACTGTTTTTATTAAATTTGAAACATATCCCCACACATTTCCTTTGTCTAATTTTTGCCAGTGCGCATGACTGTTACCCACTAACCCCATGCTGATGGTTTGCTTTCCTTTGATGCCACAGGCACTATGGTTTCCACTGTTGGAGGCAATGATGGCTCCACAGAAGCTGTGCAGCTCAGCTGCTCCTCCTCTGCACTGTGAAGGTAAACCCATCAATCACCCCGACTGTCTGCAAAACTTGCAGTGGCAGCATCCTTCCCCAGTGACAACCTGATGTGGGAATGCCTTTTTGTATGCTGTGGATAGCAATCTTTAAATCAAGGAGCTGTTTTGGCCCATGACAGGCACCATAGAAAAAGTAGGAGGAGGAATCAGAATAGGTAGGAGGAGAAGGGGTGGAGTCAGAGACAGACTAAGCCAGAAGCCCAAAGAAGCACCATGTAAGGAACACAGGTGAGCCACAGGCCACGTGGCAGACAGATTAATAGAAATGGGTTGATTTAAGATGTAAGAGCTAGCTAGCAATGTGCCTGAGCCATAGGTCAAACAGCATAAAGTTAATATAAGCGTCTGAGTCATTTCTGAGGCCTGAGCAAGAGCAGCTGGCGGCTAAGAGGTCTGATGAGACAAGTCTGTGGGTCTGGGCCTCTGGCCGCCTGGGACCAAGAAACCACATTGTAACAACATCCCCTATTGTTTTCCAGTGAATTCATTCCTTCAGTCTCAGCCTCACCCTGTGCATTTCTTTACTGGGTGATACTTAAATAATTTACCTAGAAAAGTTAGAGTCTTTGCAGCTGACTAGCAGTCAGTTTTAAGAAACTAAACTATCTTAACTAAGTTTCTACATAAAGTGACTGTTTCCCCTAAATAAAAAGAAAAGCAAAACTCATCTTAATGTTAACGTTTTGTTTCAACAGCTCTGAAATCTTTGACTATGCAAGTTCTAAATAGTATGGCCACATTCATTGCCCTGCCGTCCATCTTACAAAGAATCTTGCAGGTGAGCTCAAAGGGTGGGAGGCTGAATAGTGTTTGGATTGAGTTATTTTACCAGGAACTGAGGCTGAGGTTTATATCACCTATGTTTTGGCGTTACCTACATTTCTAACTAACCTTGAATCAGTCTGGTGTGGGTCTAGCCCTACCTGCCATTGCTTCCTTGGGGTTCACATACACATTTCCTATTGTTGTAGCCCCTGAGAGACAGTGGACACCTATTTCTAGCTGATCATACTTGGAGATTTAAAAAGAAAAAGTTCTCTAAAAATGAAATGAAGTGGGCATTCTAAGTAACCGTTGTTATTTCAGCTTTCTAGCTCATTCTAAAAATACTTCTAATTGAAAACTCACCGCAGCTGTAAATTCTAGCTAGCCTTTTGTCCAGAGTTATTGTAAGAAACATTTTCTCCTGTTTTCTTTGGCAAAAGACTTGAAACTTCCCAGCTTCGTAAGAAAGAGAACACTAAAAATACTCTAAGCTGAATTTTTAGAAAAACCTCTGAACATTCTTGGGGAGGCAGCAGGAATCAGACCAATCAGTCTTTCTTCTCTCATTCTGTGTGCAGGGGTGACACGTGTGCACAGGAGCCAGACACACACTCACATACACACATTCACACCACACATACCACACACAAACACACACCACACACACCATAAATACATTACACATACACACATACCACACACAAACACACCACATGCACACATACATACACATGCACCACACATATGCTACACACACATCACACACATATACATTACATAAACACACAGCACACACAAACATACACACACACCACACGTACCACACACCACATATACATTACACACACACACACACACACACACACACTCGGACTCACAAAGTCAAATAGTGACAGGATTCCACTGGTCCTGACTTTTATCCATTGGAATGTCACCACAGCTTCTTCTAAGATTCCTAACCACTCCTTCCCAGGTTTTCTGAGGCTTCTGGGCAGCTGGTCTGATTTAGGGTGCTGCATGCTGTAGTCTCCCTCATGACAAAGGGCTGTGACCAGTGGAATTTAGGACTGGGATGTTGCTCAGTGATGGAGCCCCTTGCTCACCTACTGTGAGGTCCTGGTTCATACCCAGCACTGAAGGAAAAACACTGTGAGAACCAAATATGGAGTTTTTGTTTGATGGCTGGTGTTTTGAGACAGGTCTCACTGTGTAGCCCAGGCTGGCCTCAAACCCCCAGATCTCCTCCTACCTCTGCTTCCCAGTGCTAGGGTTAAAGGTGTGCACCACCACACCCACCCTCAGGTGTGTGTTACCACATCAGTCCTGGGCAACTATCACATACTGGAAAATTATTCAAGGTAGACTATTTCCATGTGTTTTAAATATATTGATCACGAGCTTTGAAAACATGTTGAGAAATACCTCCGTAAGGCTAGAGGAAATGAATCTAACTCTCAGGGGTTCTGCCCTGTGCACATATTGTTCTTTGTGGTGAGCTTTAGCCACATACTGCTGTATAAATTATAACAAAACCTGCCTCCTTTTGCAAGGCATCATGTAACTTTGAAATGTTTGTGTTTCAAAACTGATCTCTAAAGCCTTTTAATATTTTAAAAATCTCGGCTTTGATTTACACTGGGATTCATTATAATTGTGCTGCTGCTATTAGCATTAATTAACTTCTCACTAATCAGGAGGGTGTTCTATTATTAAAAGTACCTATTCTTGTTTACCGTAGTAACTTAGCCCCTGTATATGGACAAGGATTTTTTTAAGAGTACTTTTATTCATAACACTCCTTTGGTTTAGGGAAGACAGTTATATAGATTGTGGCTTGCCTTGTGTGCAGGAAACCCTGTGTCCAGTACCCAGCACCACATCAGAACCCTGTGTGCAAACCTGTCACCAGGAGATGGGGGAGAGGATTAGGCTACATAGCAAGTTCAAGAGCAGCCTGGTTACATCAGACCCTGTCTCTGATGTAAAACTAATCTGCTGACAAAGGAGAAAAAACAAAGGACCGAGAAATTAAATGTGCACCCGACAGATCCTGTTTCCTGATGCCCTTCTTTTGCTTACGTCATTGAAATTGTCCTCCATTTAAATTAGTTATCATGTGTTATTTCTGTTTGGCCCTGTCCAGCTGACTGCCTGTGTAAATGTAAGGAGAGTCTGCACCCAAGAGCTCTCTTGAGAGAGAACGTTAGGATTCTGATGTTCACAGTTCTTTGTGTGGGAAATACTGTTTGTCTTAAGGAGCGAGTGCCCTATGCCATCCTGAGCAGCCAACACATCTCCATTGCTAACCCCCAGTCCACACTTGATAGCAGGGGATGGCACCATGAGAGCAGCAGGCTGGGCCTGGACGCTGAATGTGGTACAGGGATGAAGTTGGTAGTCACAGGGAGTCTGAGCTGGTAGCAAGTCCAGGGGTTGGGGTGACACAGGCCAGATTCACTGGATTAGGCCGGGGCACTGGGAGACCTGGGCTAGATCAGAGGGTTGAGGAGGCTTAGACTGGCCAGGCTGGGCCCCATTGCAAGATGTTCAGGGCTGGCCTGCACCTGGAACAGATCTTCCTTTTAAATTGTCAGTTCCCTGTGATATGCTAAGTATATTTATTCCTTATGCCGATTGTCTTTGTTAGTGAGATGATTGTTCCACAACTTCTGCCCAGTTTTTATTTGAGCTGTTTGCTCTCTTGTCTGGAACTCTTGAGCTTGCTTTTGTGTAAGCCCACCCCAGTTCCAGTGTTTTTTTTTCCTTGCTGACCTCTTAGACTCCTTTATAAAAGAATGTTGTTATGTGACTCCCAGTTCTAGGGTATTAAGGCCATCGCCTGGTGTTAGGTCCCATTCCAGGAAGACCTCATAGTGTCGTCATATGGCAAGGGCTTGTGCAAGAGGGAGTTGATTACATCCCCAGAAGAGAAACCAACAATAATACAGAATGGCTCAGTTCCTTAGTAGCAGTGCTCGGGAACAGCATGCATCTCATGGAACCGCCTTAGTGTTCCTGATATTTTGATTATTTTGGTTTTGCCTACAGTGGCCTAAAGACTTCCCAGGGGACCTCATATAGATCCTGTCGTTGGTACACGGAGGACTGAGTTGAACCTGTGGTGATGAACCACACCCACATCACAGTCTTTGAGCTTGTCCTCTTGATCCCTGAACAGATTCACATTTCTAGAGAGGAAGGTACCATTCTGAGCTTGTCCCAGTTTACTGCTCCTGGTGAGAAACAGCTCTTCTGGATCCACATCCCTGCCTTTCTGCTCTACCAAACATGAGTTGATGCATTTTCATGTTCATATTAATCTAGTAGTCCCCCAGGGAGAAGGTAGGGAGGGACGGTTATTTAGACACATAATTGCTCACGTACAACTGAAATAAGTTAATTTTTTCAAAAGAGATGGTCACATGCTAAAGAATCTCAGATTGTCCTGACTGGTGCATATTTATTCAAAGTGATGCCTGGGGCCTGAATTATACAGCTTCTCTAGGAGCATAAGTGGTTCATAAGTAAGGAAGCTTTTAAGGAACCCTGTTTGAACTCTTAAGTTAGAGACATCACTGGGAGAGCCAACAAGATGGCTAAGTAGTAGGGAAAGATGCTTCATGACAAGTCTGATAATTCTAGAACCTGGGTAAATGTACAGGGGTAAATCCAGTTCCATGAAGTTGTCCCTGGCTTCGACACACATGCCCCCCATCTTTCTTCCTCCATCCCTCCTTCCTCCCTCCCTCCCTCCCACTCTCTCTCTCTCTCCTTTACACACACATACACACACAAACAAACACAATGAAGATAATAAATAAAATGAAGGTTTTTCAAATGGACTCTGCCCAGTATGCTATTGAGGAAACAGTGAGCCCCGGTGTGCACGCTCTTTCACAGAGCCGTGATTATACTTTAAGTTAATGCTGAGCTGGGAAACAAATCACACTGCACATGACAGACCAAGTCTCAGAAAGCAGTAGGGGAAAGTGGCAACCGCTTTTTATTCTGGTGAGCCTTTGAAATTGTATATGAGCACCAAGTGTGTCTTCCTCCACAGTTAACAGTCACTTACAGAGAAACGCCAGCAGCTTTTTGTGAGAACTATCTGGATGCCGCAGAATAATTGAGAGCTGGTGGCTGTACATGTCCTGGAAGCCTTGCACTGACCTCAGATTCCTCAGCACGAGTAATTTTCCTGGTTTCCCTTTTAAATTACTTTTGTTGAAGTAAATATAGAAGTGACCTATAAAGATGTTTACTTTTCCCCTGAATTTAACCTTCTAAGACATCTTTATCCACCAGGTGGTGGTACACACTTTTAGTCCCTATCACTAGGGAGCAGAGGCAGGTGGAACTCTTGTGGGGTTGAGATCAGCCTCGTTTACAAAAGTGAGTTTCAGGACAGCCAAGGCTACACAGAGAAGCCCTGTCTCAAACACCCCCCTTCAAAAAACCAAAACCAAAAATGGACATCTTTTCATTCAATATCTCTTGTCAAACTCCAAAACTATTAATATGTAGCATAGTGATCCACAGGTTAGATTGGATGTTTATAATATCGTTCTATTGATAGACACTGTGGCTAAGGAATGGGTGTTTCTAATGTGAGCCTCAACAGAGCATAATTCCATGAGGATGAGAGGCATTGCGTAGATCTGTTTTTGTGCAAAGAACATAAAAGAGGGAGTTGTCTGGTGGATGTGTGGTATGAGCTGTTTTTCCAAAGCACACAGCTGAGGTATAAGCTGGACTCACGAGTGATTGACACTGGTACAGGGATCTTTAGCTCAGCGATGGGCCTGCAGCAGAGACAGAGACTCTGCTCCAACCCTAAGTATTGTAATTAGTGCACAGACATGGCACTGTTCTGTCCTTACCACAGCTGAAAGCACTGGAGGAACCGAGTCTGTGAATGACAGGCCACGCTACTCTAGAAAGGCCCTAGGCTTGGTAGTAGTCTCCATTAGATGCTGCCCTCTGCCCAGCCGTCCAAAGCCAGTGTCAGAAACTGTGATTCAAAATGAGCAAACTCCCAGGCTGTGGTGATGCACACCTTTATTCCCAATACTCGGAGGCAGAGGCTGGTGGATCTGTGAGTTCGAGGCAGTCTGGTCTACAGAGTGAGTTCCAGGCCAGGAAAAAAACAAACAAACAAACAAAAAAAAACAAGAAAGAAAATATGAGCAAAATTCACCAAGTTTTCTCAGATCTGTTGCCAGAGACATTTCTGACAGTCATTAGTTTATCATTCGGTTTAGTTTAGTTACCCATATTTTCCAGAAAGTTAGTTTTTATGTATATGTACTTGAGAGAGCATTAAAAACTTGGTCTCTGAAGTTTCTAGATGCAAATGGCAGCTTTTGGCATAATGGGTCTTTAACAGAGTTTGGTCTCAGCGTCTTCATCCACTGAAGGACTCTAGTACAGTGTATTCAGTGATCCTTCAGCACCTGTCAGCTTCTGAAAACTTACAAAGACACAAATGTCTGTATGTTCAGCCCTCGTATAAAAGTGGGAGTTTTCATAAAACCTACACGTCCTGCCCTCTTCTCAAATATCTGGGTTTTGTCGCTCTGTAGCCCAAGCTGGCCTCAAACTCAGTGTCTTTCCTGCCTCCACCTCCCCAGACTGGGGTTAGCAGTACATCAACAGGCTTGGCTCCCCTTACCACACCTGCTGTGTTGTTTACTGTGTGCAGCGCCTGGTCACAGGGGTGGGGTTGACGGTCTTTCAATAAGCACTGTCTGTGTGGGTCATGGATGTTTCTCTATTTGACAAAAGTCGTTTGTGTCACACATAACCTTGTTTTAGAACAGTGACAGGTTGGCACAGTCGGCAGCAGCCTAAGATTGTAATTATCAATCAGAGGTAAAGCACATAATACGTGCAGATGAAGATTGCATAATGTACTTTAGAGCAGTTTGTCACTTTGTCACTGTAGCATGTGCCTGTGGCCACAGAGCTGTTCTCTAGTCCAGAAGTCCCTTTCTGCAAATGGCCTCCTTCAAAGGACGCAGAAACTGAGACCAACATTATAGTCCTCACCTGTGACACTCGGTTCCTATTCTGTAGTTTTCAGAAATCTTTGATAATGTCAGAAAGCACTCACGATAAAACATTAAGTTAATATATGTGAGGTGATCAGTCGTATACACTGAGAAATGCATCCTCCTAAGTTCTTTCCGGAGAGAAGACCAGAGGGTCTGTCAAAGCCTGTGATCTCTGCATGGGTGGGTTGCAGTCTGGAGGGTTTTGGTCCACTTAGAGTTTTCGGGATTATGCGCAATAGATAAGTGGCCTGTCACACCTACAACAAAAATAAAGAGAACTTGGGTTTCTAAATAGCTGTGACTTATTAGTAATGACTTTACTATGAAAGAGAATTACTGAAAGCTGCTTGTCTCCAAAACTGGGGGTTGAGTTGCTTTTAACCAAGAGGCAGCAAAATGTGAGTGTCAAGGAATTGTATATAGATTCTGGTATTTTTAGATAACGTTGATTTTCATACAGTGATTAAATAAAAGCTGAGAGAGAGAGAGAGAGAGAGGGGGGGGGGGAGGGAGGGAGGGAGAGAGAAACAGAGAGAGAGAGAGAGAGAGAGAGAGGGGGAGGGAGGGAGAGAGAGACAGAGAGAGAGAGAGAGAGAGAGAGAGAGAGAGAGGAGAGAGAAAGAGAGAGAGAGAGAGAGAGAGAGAGAGAGAGAAAGAAAGAAAGAAAGAAGAAGAAGTAATAAAATGTTTGATTAGACTTTCAAAAAGAGATGTTTCCTCAAGGGACTTTGGTCATCTCCATTTTATCTTCCAGAATATTTGAGCTGTCCAAAGAGAAACAATCTAAGTATCTTCTGGAGAGGGTCCCTGGAAGAACAAGTCTGTTGTGTGCTCAGGCTGGCCATGGTAGCCCATTCTCTTGGGAGGCTTGCACCAGTTCCAAGCCTGGGCTACAGAGTGAGATACTATCACAGGGGAAATGACGATGACCAGCCTTAACAAGCACTTAGTGTGGTGTCAAAATACCAAGAATCATAACAATTCCATTTTTTTCTGCTTAGGACCCAATTTATGGAAAAGGAAAACTTGGAGAAATCCAGGGCCTTATTCTGGGGATGTTGGACACCTTTAACTATGAGCAAGTGAGTGTGCTGCGTGCACCCACGTTTGTCTGAAGATAGAAAAAAACGTGTGGTTTTCCTAGTCATTTCTTTCCTTCTGCTTGAATATTTTTGTCTTTGAGAATTACAACTTATTAAAAATAATGTAGATTAAGATACTATGTACCTTTCCTTACCTTAAAGTTTCCTGTGATCTTAATTTATACACTTGTGTTTGCACCCAAATATCAAAATGCATCTTATGTTATGATTCATTGGCAATCAGAGCAGTATTTTATTATATCATAAACTTCCTTGGCAAGTGATTAATTAAAAACTCTTTAATTCATAAAAGGAATCAGAGAATTACAGAAAATATTAAGGTAAAACTAAGTGAGTGTTCATTTCAGTATTCTGTGTTCAGTATTACTGACTAGAAATTGTCAATATTCTCTTAACTCAAGATGGCTTATAGTTGTTAAGATTGTTAGAGCCGCTGGGCGTTGATTCTTTTTTTCCTTAAGGAAATAGGTGTTAGATACAGTGTCTGCTTCTTGTTAAGAGTGTAGAAGAGGAATTGAGAGGCAGAGTTTTTCTTAAATATTTTCCTTAATTCAAATTTTGACACTGTTGGCAGGGGAGGCTCCATGCCCCCACAGACACAGGCCCTGAGAAACGGGAGGGAAGCGCAGCTGGAGAAGGCATAGAAAAGGAAAGAAGGTTGGGGCTGGTTGGACAGCAGTAGCAGACCTTGAGGACAGTTAAGTAAAAGGTTTGCATTACAGGTGAAGCTGAAGATCTAAATGTATAGCAGGGAGGTAGGTTGTGCCCAGGTCTGCCGTTCCCTTCGAACTAACAGAAAGAACGTGACTGATGTCTCAATGATCTATGTGAGGGTTGAGAATTAATATGGTATGAAAGCACTTTACAAGCATAGGCAGCCTTTAAGTGATCTGATGTGTTAGCAGGGAAAATGTCTTAATGACAGATGGCAGGATCTTGAGCAGCTTCAAGTGACTCTTAAGTGCTGATCAGAAAGTGAGATCTCTGCCCAGGGAAATGAAAACACTGAATAATGACCATTAGCTTTCCAGTGAATTGTTATTTGAAATACTGCTATGCAGCAGTTTCCAGCAGAGGCCAGGGATCAAGGCTGTCCTTGTCACAACTATCCGAGCCACCGAGAGAGAAGTTATAAATGCACGGAATAGATTTGGTTTTATCAAGTCATCTGAAAGCCATTAGTAGTGGATTGAGCCACAGAAGGGCAGAGCACACATTGCTTCAGAGCTAGTGACAGATTTGAGCATTTTAATGAATATATTCATCATCACTGTGTGTGAGGGGTCATCTCATCTCGTTTCCTCTGTGTTGTTCATTAGTCCCCATCCTCCGTGTCAGCCTTTCCTTTTGTTTGACCTTCCATAGACCTTGCTGGAAACAACAACCAGCCTTCTAAACCAAGACCTCCATTGGTCACTGTGTAACCTGAGGGCCTCGGTCTCCAGAGGGCTCAATCCCAAACAGGACTACTGTTCTATATGTTTACAACAGTACAAAAGACGTCAAGAAACAGCTGATGAAATCATTGTCTTCAGGTAAGAGAGGGAAGGGATACATGTGTGGTGGAAGCAGCCAAACCATGCGCCATGAGCCTTCCAGCCTGTAGGGGGTGTGGAGGGGGAATCGAGGGTCTCAGGTGTTATAGAATCCCGTGTCATCAGGACAAAGAAGTAAAGGAAACAAAGGATAGTAGAATGGGAGAATGAAGCTGTGCGGGGAGCAGTGCTGTGTCAGGAAAGCACACGCGTCTCTCAGGGGCGCGCTTGAGCAGATTGAGAGACACGTGAATGAGAGACACGTGGAAAGCCGTTTGGGTTCCGAGTGACCATCTTGCTGGTTCATTGGATGTGAAAGTGAAAACTAGATCTTTTACCTGAGAAACGGGATAAATACAGCATCTTTGTCTGAGGAGGAACCGGTGTAAGGAACTGGGAAAACAGTAACTCTGCCCTGCAGATCTTATACGTGCAGTAGCTGCTAGATTCTGCTAGATTCTGTTAGTCACGGTTTCATTAGAAATCTAGAGCCGTGTTGAAACTGAAAATGGATACTCAGGAGTCAGCAACACCAGGACAGCAACACCAAGAGAGGAGCCATTTCCTGCACAAGTGAGACAGTCAAGAGGTTAGGATCAGGACCAAAGAGTCTGTCAGAAGAACTCGAGGAGGCTCCAGGGTCAGACTTCCTGATTTCAAATGCTGACTCTCGTGGGCTAACTCAGACTTGACAAGTTCATTTGATGTCTTAGTTTCCTTACTTGTGGATCGAGACAGTAACAGTAAGTACACCTTGAGGATTTGTAAGCAGTCAGTGAGTGCCTGGCATGAGTAAGTGTTGTAAGTACCAGCTGTGCGGGGAACAGGCAGGTCTGGGGGTGATGAGGGAAGTCTCTCCTATACGAAGAGTCAGAGTCGTTTCTCGAGAGCTGTTTCCTGGGAAGCTTTTGTCCGGTTGTTATGTCCTTTGTTCTGCTTTTGTCAGTTTCACACAAACTCCAGTTACCTGACCAGAGGGACCTGACTGAGAAGACGCCCCCATCAGACTGGCCCAGGGGCGTCATCTTAATTAACGATTGTTGTGTGAGGTCTCAGGCCACCACGGTTGGCACCACCTTGAGCAGGTGATACTGAGTTCTATAAGAACACAGACTTGGGGCTGGAGAGATGGATGGCTCAGTGGATAATAGCACTGGGTGCTCTTTCAGAGGACCTGGGTTCAATTCTCTGCACCACAGGGCAGCTCACAACCATCTGAAACTCCAATTCCAAGGGAGCTGATATTCTTGTAGTACCAGGCATGCAGGTAAAATACCCATGCACATTAAATCAATCAATCAATCAATCAATCAAGCAAGCAAGCAAGCAAGCAAGCAAGCAAGCAAGCAAGCTGAGCAGGCCATAGGAGCAAACGAGTAAATAGCATTCTTCCATGGCTTCCTCTTCAGGTTCCTGCCTTGAGTTCTTGCCCTGTCTTTCCTGAGTGATGGAGTATCACCTGTGAGGTGTAAGCTGAAATCAGTTTTTTCTTCCCCAAGTTGCTTTTGGTCATTGCCTTAGTTACTGTTGCTGTGATAAGATGCCACAGCCAAGGCAACTTATAGAAGAAAGAATTTATTGGGGGCTTACAGTTTCAGACAGGGTGTCCTTTATGAGCAAGGTAGGAGCATAGAAGGCAGGCAGGTTCTAGATGTAAGCTAGATGTTTCCATCTTTATCCACAAGTAGGAGGCAGAGAGCTAACTAGGAATGGCATGGGCTTTTGAAATCTCAAAGCCAGTGACACACCTCTTCCAACAAAGCCACACCTCCTAATCCTACCCAAACAGTTTCACCAGCTGGGGACCAAGCTTTTAAAGATTTAAGCCTCTGGGGGCCATTCCCATTCCAACCGTCACAGTCATGATGTTTTAGTCACAATGATGGAAATCCTAACAAAGACACTACTATGTACCAATCTGTCCATCAGGAGAAGGAACAGCATGAATAAAATATGAAGCAGTAATAATGGATAAAAGAGAGATTGGCAGACGTTTGGGGAAATGGGGGTTTTATATAGCATGGTTAGTAGTGCCTCACTGTTGAAATGACAATTATTAACAGACAACTTTGAAGCATTATTAAAATGTAATTACTTTTTACGTTAATAAAAATAAAACAGTTTAGCAGAAAGAGGATGTTGGTAGCTACTAATTTATAAAGAGCAGTTGGGGAACACCCTCTGTTTAAATGATGTTTTGAGTGATTTTAAGATGTAAGGAAGTGGCTATCCAATTTTGGGACGTGTGTTCAGCTGGGGGTTGGGGTGCGGAAGCTGTCAGGCAGCACCCTTCCTGCCATGCTCGAGGAGCAGCGAGTGGGTAGCATAAGGTCTACACAGAGTAAAAAGGACAAGAGAGTGCCCAAGGGACAACAGAGGCCAAACAGACAGGAACTGAGCTCTTCTACAAAGCTGACTTTTCTTCTGAGAAGGCACTGGCTAGTTACGGGGATGGAAATGATACATCAAGGGCCAGTGATTGCAGTTTGGAGAATGAACTGTGGCAGCCCAAGAGGGAAGCAAAATGAACAGGAAGGCTACTTCAGTAGCCTGCATGAAAGATGGCCCAGTGCAGAGCTTTGGGTATCATCTGAGGACAGACCCCACGGGGTTTGCTCATAGATGCACTCATCATGTGCAAGGCAGCAAATGGTATGGACGACTCCAAAGTTCCGCCTGAGAAACCGGAAGAATGCAGCTGCTGTTATTGAGATGTAGAAGGGTAGATGGGGATATGCAGTGGAAGGTAATAAAAGTTAGGGGCTTGCATTCGGATATGTTAAGTTAGGGCTCCTATTAGACATCCAGGGAGAGTTCTCAAGGAGACAGTTACATAGGGCTGAAGGGAGATGCCTGGTGGCGTAGGCCCGGGAGTCAGGAGCCCATGACATTTAAAGGTTTGGAACTAGAAGTAATAACAAAAAGATCAGGGGCTAGATATGTAAGACAAGTGTAAGAGACACAGGTTCTGTACAGGAAGAACGGCATCAAGATCCCGTGGGGACAGTCAGAGAGAGGGCCGTCCCCCACACTCATCCCATGGGGACAGTCAGAGAGAGGACTGTCCCCCACACTCATCCCGTGGGGACAGTCAGAGAGAGGACTGTCCCCCACACTCATCCCGTGGGGACAGTCAGAGAGAGGGCCGTCCCCCACACTCATCCTGTGGGGACTGGACAGAGAGAGGACTGTCCCCCACACTAATCCCATGGGGACAGTCAGAGAGAGGGCCGTCCCCCACACTCATCCTGTGGGGACTGGACAGAGAGAGGACTGTCCCCCACACTCATCCCGTGGGGACAGTCAGAGAGAGGACCGTCCCCCACACTCATCCCATGGGGACAGTCAGAGAGAGGATCGTCCTCCACAATCATCCCTTGGGGACAGTCAGAGAGAGGACCATCCCCCACACTCATCCCATGGGGACAGTCAGAGAGAGGATCGTCCTCCACACTCATCCCTTGGGGACTGGACACAGAGAGGACCACCTTCTGCATGCATCCTATATATCTAGTTAAAAAGGGGTGATACAGGGATGAACACCGAGAGGCATCCTCAGTAACCAGCTTTTGGATTACTTCTTAGGAACAGTATTTAAGTTTCAGAGTGTAGCATTTGTGTTAATATTTCAAATCATAATCTGCCTTGAATATGGTGAGGACATTAGTGTTCATACCAAGCACTTAAATAATTGTGATCCCTTCCCCCCTCCCAATTACTTAAAAACAAACAAAAAAACCTACCTGAAAAGAACTATCAGAGTGCCCCAGTTTGAGAGTAAACATGGGCCCAGCCCGGCTTCTGCAGTTGGAGAACCATGAGGCATACCTACTCACAGCCTCAGGATTCGAGAGGGGAGGACATCCTGAGGACATGACCCTCCTGATGTCTGTCCTGCACAGTCAGCCATCATACATTCTGGATTTTTGCTGACCACATACAAGTGTACCACCCTCCTACTATCATAGTCCATGTTTTGGGTTTTATACTAAGGAAAAATACAAATTGTTTGTCTTCATTTTGTAGCTGTGGCCATTTGTATCATTCGTTCTGTCTACAAAGCAAAGAATGCACCCTAGACATTGAGGGCCAAACAAGATGGACGTGTTACAAGTGCTGCTCAGGTAACAAAGCAGGCAAACTCAGTGAGAAGCTTGAAAGTAAGAAGAGCCGGCCGGCCTCCTCACAGGTAAGACTCACTCCGGCTCTCTTCACCTGTGCTTTTCTTGTTGTTGTGTTCAGCCTGGCCATTTTGTCAGGCCCACAGCCTCCATCGTGTCAGGATCAGGATGTGTGGCATCTCTGCCTCAGTTCTATTGAGTGTTTGAAGAGCCTGTCTGCTCTGCTCTGACAAACTGATGAAGCATGTCCTGCCCTGTCAGGACCTTTGATGATGAGCACCTGCCCGGCAAGAGTGTGGCATCACCACTCGCTGGGAGCTGGTGATTGACAAGGTGCTGCCTGTGTGCTCTGTGCATGCTTCTCTCCTTGAAGAGTTTGGTGCAGTGTGCTCCCTTCAGAAACTTCTCACTGTCCCCAAAGGTTGGGGATTAGAGCTGAAAGTCTGAAACCTCAACCTCTAGCTTAATCTTCCTGGCAACCAACCCTCATCCCCAAACTACACAGGGCTCCCCAGTTCCTAGTCTTCTCATTGGCATACAAAAGGTGCTCTTCTTGGCTGGACGGTGGGATCACATGCCTTTATCCCAGCACTGGGGAGGCAGAGGCAAGTGGATCTCTGTGAGTTTGAGTCCAGCCTGGTCTACAAAGCGAGTTTCCAGACAGTCAAAGTTACACAGAGAAACCCTGCCTCCTCGAAAAACCACACACACACACACACACACACACACACACACAGCATGTTTTTAAATGTGTGCCAGTTTAATGAGTGTTTCCAAGAACCTGCTAGTTTAGTAAGTTTAGAAAAGGTATACTGCTATTTCAATGTCCATCACTTCAAACATCGCCAAGATGAGTACTTCCACATTTTTGGGAGTGGAATCTTTTAAGTTCTTACTGTATTTCCATAAAAACTTTAGTTCTGCACAATGGCTGAAAATTCTATTTGCGTTAATGTTATTCTCGGGTGTCTTGGACGCAAGCCTCTGCTGACCAAATGTGCGCGTCACTGCTCCTTATCAGTTTCCACATTTACACCCCTTTCCCCCGCATCTCACAGCATTGCTCAGGTTGGTCTCTAACTCCAAGGACTTTGCCCAGCTTCTCCACTTCTCTCCCCTTTCTGCGTGTTCTTCTGTTGTTTGAATTGTTTTTGACATGGCCCTTCCAAGACGAGCTTAAAGGTTCTGTGGCTATGTACATTCCCTGCTGCTCAATCCAGGTTTCTCAACTATAACATTATATTTTCCCCTCACACTAACTGTTTACCTATGACAATTAAATCTACAGTGTCTGCAACACATGTCATGGCAGTGTCTTCTAGCTCTCTTGCTGGTTAAGCTAACTGCTAGTGAGAACTATGATTGTGTTGTTTGCCAGTGTGTACCCACAGGAGACTAGAGATAGAGCTCAGCTGCTTACCTAATGTGCACGAAACTCTGGGCTTGATCCCCAGCACCATGACACAGTGACACTCACCTGTAGTCCTGATACTTGGAAGGTAGGGGTGGGAAGAAGCTCAAGGTCAGCCGGGGCCAAATGAGACTTTGTCGCAAACAAAACTAAAGGAACCAAAGGCAAAACCACTGTATGCTACTGTGGGGGAGAAGATGCCCTCACAGGGAGTGGGCACTATATACACACACAAGATTATTGGAAAATAGACAGCCCTATTAGCAAAGTTTCACTTATGAATCACTGATCATCTCTATGTATTTCTGAGTCATATTAATCTTCATTTAATCATTATTACAAACATTTAGATCTCATGTTTAGTATACAAATCTTCACTTAATCTTTTTATAGCAGAGAGCTAATACTCTTTAAAAATGTACTTCTGATTTTATTAAACAGAAAATTAGTTTACAATTCCATAGTATCAAGGGAATTCAAAATAAATGAACAATGTACAATGTGCAGAGAATACAAATATCATTTATGGAACAGTTATTTGGAGGTTTCAGATTCTTCCCAATGACACAAAGAATTCATCTGGACGTGTGCAGTGCTGAGGGATAAAGACCAGACCGAGACCAAGGGGAAGCTTCTGTGCTCTCCCCTGCACACTGTCATCTTCCTGCCAGCAAATGGGAAACTCTTGGCACTTAAGTGACTGGGGTCTACAGCAGGGGCTGATTTTGAAAACTATATTATAAAACTCTTAATGAATATCTGATTTTTATAGTTTTAAAGGAACTAGCAACATGCATGTTCCTGGTATGTGACAATCTGCTGCTAGTATATCATCTGTTCTGAAGAATGCCAAACCTTGGCTGTGGAGACAGCTTGTAGGTTTAAAAAGAGAGAGAGAGAGAGAGAGAGAGAGAGAGAGAGAGAGAGAGAGAGAGAGAGAGAGAGAGAGAGAGAGAGAGAGAGAGAGAGAGAGAGAGAGAGAGAGAATATGCTACACAGGCATTAAGACCTGAGTCTCCTGAGTCTGAATCCCCTGACCCCACGTGAACTCTGGACGCACAGCACTAGAGTCTGTAATCCCAGCAACCCTATGAGGAGGTAGATGGCAGAGATGGGAGAGTCACTGCAAGATGACAAGCCAGCTGGCCTGTGCACACAGAGGATAAAGCACAAGAGAGTGTCCCAAACAGAAGGCAAGTGTTAATGCCCAGGTTGTTCTCTGCTTCCTGTCTGCACCATGACAGGCACATACATACACAAGTGGAGTGAGCATATATACCACAAACACATTAATAAAAATAGAAGGTGGTGGGCCCTGGTGGGCACCACTGGAGAGAGAACAGGTGATAAAGAGATGGGCGTGATGGAGGAGCTGAGAGGGGCATGCTCCGAAGAAAGAGGTGAAACTGGTAACGAGACAGCTGTGACAGGCATGACAGAAGGCTGAGGTGAACAGTGGACCATGCTGTTGCCCAAAGGCGTCATTGGGGTCATGCATATTTTGGGGGTCAAGCAGATGCAGACTCTGCCCACAAACAAACTGCCTTATGGAGGCTGAGGTGAAGAATGCTTTACTTTCTAGACTGAACCTCCTTGAAGGACGACCACATCCTGTAATGCTGCTGAGAGGCATTTATGGATTAGTGGCCCTGATGTGGCTGGGGTTTGGGTTGATGTCTGAGAATTGTGTTATTATGCAACAGTATGCAGATGTTCATGGCCTGTCATTGGTGTCTGGGTCCAAGGTCCTGCTACAGCTGGGGTCTGAGTTGATGTCTGTGGCCCATGTTACCATCAGAAGCCAAGCAGAGGTCCCTGGCCTGCATTGCTGCCTCAAGTCATGTTGATGTTAATAAGCTGTGCTGTCACTGGGGTCATATTGATATGAGTGGCCTGAGCTGCCACCTGAGCCCAAGGTGATGTTTGGTCCATGTTGTCTATATGCTCTAGGTCTGTGGTCTTAACTGTGGCCAGGTCTGTATTGATGTCTGTGGTCTGTGCTGCAGCCTGAATCCATGATGTCCGTGTTCCCTGCTGCATCAGAGGGACTGGTCTGGGTCCGTAGCCCTCCTGCCACTGGGAGCACTGTTTGTGGTCTATGCTGATGCCCGAAACCACATGGATACCCATGATCCATGCTCCCAGGGACCATAAAGAGCAAATAAGCTACTTTGGGAGTAATATTGATGACTGCAGATGCACAGTTGAGAAAGCAGAATATGGAAGACTTCCGTGACAACTGTCACCGCCCCCCATTGTAACACCTAAACAAGCCATGAAGAGAACTCTTAAAAGCTGTGACAGGATGCTCAAGTGTCATTCTCTATCAGAGATGACTTCCAGCAGGGTGAGAGAGGGGAAAGACCCAGTTCTATTTTAGGGCAGGCCACTGAGAGCATATGATAACACAAACTGGACTTCTATTTTCTGCTGGGGGAGGGAAGCAAATGTGATCGAGATGTATAATGTGAGATCCCCAAAGAATGAACAAAGATATTATTTTGGAAACAAAGAAAAACAGAATAAAAAGAAAAATAACAACAAAGAGAGAAAGGAAAAGCAGAACTCTGGTCTCTGCTAGTAATGCCTGAGATCTAGGAAATTGGTTTTTAATAACATAAATTCCATAGTCACTTTAAAAAAAATTGAATAGTGAGTTCACCTCATCTAATACTAACCCGTGCCGATGAAAGTATTTGTTACTTTGAATTTAATAAGTGAATAAATTAAGACAGAACCGAAATTATTTTATATTAATATAAATGGATAAATTATTAAAATACTAGATTAGGATGCTTAGTACTTCAACTGAAACCAGTTTCTCTTGTGCATTTTATCTGTGCGTAGAGAGAAACAAAGGGTGGGTGAAACAGACCAGCCAGGACAACACTGGCCCTGAGATCCCCTGAGCCATCTGTAAACCCCCGAGAGTAAGAGGAAGAAACTCATTTGGATCATTTTTCTTGGTTATACAGGATCAAATCCTTATTACAGGACAAAGAAGTATTCTGGGGAAATAACTCCCATCATGGTCATGTTGATCTGTTGGTAGACGACTATATGTAAACTTTATTGGCTGCATATATTGGGCAGAATATATGAAGTTAGGTAGGAATGGCAGGAGTCGATACCTGACCAGCCAGGACCACAGGTTTGGGGTAATTTGCAAAAAATTGAGCTGGAGTCAGAAGATGGAGAATTAAATATCAGTTGTCATGTTTCCCAAAAAGATAAAATAAAAAGCTATTTGACAGGCGGGTGTTCCAAGGGCAAAGGGATATTTCAAACACATTCAGTTATCCTTTATACAGAGGGAAGTAGGTGGAAGCCGAGTGGTTATTGCCATGCTCTCTGGACAGATGTAGGCAGGATAGACAGATCTTTAGAGAAAACTAAAGAGCCAAGTAAAACTCTCAGATAGTAAACTCTAATGAAAACCACCATAGTGCAGAATTGAGAGTCATCTCTTAAAGTTTGTGATTAGAAATGTGAATGATTATCAAGTGGCTCTAGCAATATGTGAGCATCTGTATCACCATCAGTTTCCAAGCAGTTTCCTAGCAGAATCGGGGGAGGGGTCCTAAAGACATGAGTTCAAACACTGGCTCCCCCCAAGCTGCATCTAGTTCCTTCAGTTGTAAAATTAGGACTATCTCACCCCCATAAAGTTGATGTGAAGCTAAACAATACGTGTATCAGATACAGCTCATATCAACCCTTTTCCAAGTTACTGGGCAGAAGGCCTTATCTAGCACACAGAATTGACAAGCCTCAGGGAGAAATGCTGTTGTCATGGATGTCTAATTTCTAAAGTATTCATCTTTCATGGATGTCTAATTTCTGAAGTATTCATCTTTCTTACATGCACTAAGGAGGGAAAGGTGGGCAAGCCGAGTGTTTTCTTCTTCAGTGCCTGAGGTATGGAGATGCAGAAGTGGCAAATGAACATATTATAAATGGTTTCAGAACTTAACATGCACTTAGATATTTTTATTAAAGAAAGCAAGCTGACTTTAAAATGTATAATGAGGCTTTCAGTGAAAAATGAGGGGGCAAGGAGGGGTTTTCACTATTTAGACTGCAGAACTTATTTCCATTGTGACTTTAAGTTTGGGGGCCGTGTAGCCAACCCAGGCAAGAGAACTAAGGATGAGTCAATCACGACATCCAGGATGTCGGTCTCAGATAGCTGAGGGAACGTTAGCAGAGGTCCCCCAATTGTAAGCAGCATTTTAAGAAGTTCTCTTTGTCCTTTTAGTTACATGAAATTGTAAAGCTGGGATGCTGATGTAAAATAGTACTTGTTGTTCACAGTCTGTACTGTGCGATGTGTAACTCTCGTTTACCATTCATGTGGCAAACCCCAGCACACCATCCACTCTAAGCTCAAGAGCTACATACATCTGCCTCAGCGGCTCTTTGCAAAGAGTGAAGAAAAACTGAATTTACACCAGATGGACTTGTGGTAACAAGGACTTTTACTGCTCTATTCAGTGCAATCTTTTTTGCCAAACTGTAACTAGCTAGTATTATATTTATATACAGGGTCTATTTTCCTTATGGATACATTTTCCTACTCATAGCCAACCTACAGTAAATCCATTACCTGTGTCAGAAACTGTAATGGGCCAAGTGGTGCTGATGGCATATGCCTTTAATCCCACAGCCCTTGTGTGATGGAGGCAGAGGCAGGTAGATCTCTGTGAGTTTGTGGCCAGCCTGGTCTACAGAGAAAGTTTCAGGGTAGCCAGGGCTACATAGAGAGACCCTGTCTTGAAAAACTACCCCCTCCTCTGCACACACAATAAAAGGCAGCAGAAGTGGAATAGTTAAATGTTAGACATAAAAGCAAGCTGAAGAACTCACATGACTTTGAGGCCCAGTTTCTCATAACATGACAAAAGTAGAAAGCTGACAGATACTTCTGCCACAGAAGAGAGTTTAGATTATGTGCTAACCAATTTTTCACTAAGGTACAAAGGCCATTCTCACACTTGCTTGGTAAGGGCTTTTGCTATTGAGGCACCTTCCTAGATCATGTATGAATGTATTCACATGTAAGAGGTATTTGAATGCGTCTTAAATTTTGTGTATTGGAAGCTTGACTCCAGGTTCATATGCTGGAGTTAGAATTACATAAAGTCATGAGATCTGCTTCTCATAGCTGGGATTGAAGAAGGCTTTCTAAGAAAGGGTCCTGAGCTAGCATGCTCTCATTTTGAACATGTTTGGCATAGCAGGAAGGCTCTCACCAGTGCATCTCAGTCTTAGTTTTCTCACAACCTCCAGAAATACAAACCGAACAAACTTACGTTGCTTGTAGTTTATGCAGCCTGTCACGGCAGCCAAAAGTGGATTGGACCATATGCTTGAAGCAATGGATACTGCAATCCCTTGTTAATGTTCATATATATGTGTAGAAGTTCATAATCCTTGACCCTTTGGCTAACTGTGTTTCAGTATGGAGGGGGTTACTCAGAGATTTCCATTTCTGGGTAAAATATGGGGTTTCTTAGGGAGAGGTAATAAGTAAAATATATTAAATAATCATTTAAAAGAATTAGATATCAGACAGTTGAAAACAATGATTCCCTAAATAAGCAATTTAGGGTTTCTATTGCTGTGCAAAGACACCATGACCACAGTGACGCTTACAAAGGAAAACATTTAACTTTGGGTCTTGCTTGCAGCTTCAGAGGTTCCGTCCATTATCATCAGTCATAATGGGAGCATGGTAACAGGTAGGCAGATGTGTTGCTGGAGAAGTAGCTGAGAATCTTCCGTCTTCCAGCATGGAGTCGATTGAGACCCTGGCCAGTATCCCGACCTTAGGAACCTCAAAGCCCACCCCCACAGTGACACACTTCATCTAACGCGGCCACACCCACTCTAACAAAGCTACGCCTCCTAATAATGCCACTTCCTTTGAGCTTATGGGAGCCACTTAGATTCAAACAACCTCAGTGACAAAGGACGTAAAAAGGATTGTCCATAAACTACTTAAAGAAACTTGCTATGCCATTGGTTAGCGAAGAGGAGCAGAGGCAGGAAGGGAATGCAGCCATAGGGCAGCCATAGGGCAGGAGAGGCCCCAAGAGAATTAGATGGATGTATAGCCAGGAATATTGGTCTGCTTCCCCAGTGTGTATGTAGAACCTTATCGTTCACAGTGCTGTTATGATCCCACCAACAAAGCTTAAAAGGAAGCCCTAGAAAGGTTGAGCTGTTCACAGCTATTTAGAACAAAGCTCAAGGGTTTGCTGAGAATTTAGAATATAAACAGCATCTAACAAGGTAGAGTTCTCACTCCCTAGTGAGCAAAGAGGCAGGAAACTACATCAAAATGGACAGTTTTTAGCCCACAAATGATACAGGTCATAAAATTGGTAAGGCATTTAAAGTTATCATCGTTTATTCCATATGCTCAAGAGACCACAGAGAAAATGGACTATGCTGACTAAAGATATGAAAGTTAGAAAATGTCAAAGCATCTGGAGATTATAACAGCAGTCTCTAAATGGAAAAGGAGGTTTCCAGCATACTGGACATTTACAGAGAAGATGGTTCGTGAACAGCATTGCATAGCAATAGGAAGGAGAGAGGCATCCATTAGCCCATGGAATGTATGCTGCACAGTAGTCCCAGGGTGAACTCAGCAGCATCCCCTAGCCAAATGGCATGTGCAATTAATAAAAACAATTGATAGCTCGCTGTGGCTCAGGTCAGAATTTGCTATCAGATGAAGTTTGATACCAAGCCTTAGCCATTGGCCATTGTGTTTTCTTCTGTACTGAATTATTTGGTTAGCAATCCTTTTGGTGTCAGAGCTTTGTGACTTTTAGAGAGAAGGTTTATGGGCCTGTTTTGAAGACAATCCGACAATAATTTTTGTGAAATGCTTGCACTCTTGAGGTATGGAGTTGCAGAAATCTAACAAGCAGTCAAACTTGGATGCTTATGCCAGTCTTTTTAATACTTTGAAAATTGAACCGAAATAGCCCTATATCCAGAGGTGGTTAATTGGTTATAGGTCCCTCTATACGGTGAATGAACTTTGTAGCCATGAAAAATACCACATTGTAGGAAATATTAATTTAGTGAACTACTGTTTAGTGTCCAGTATGGAAACATGGCAGGAATGTGGCTTCCGGTGCTCATAGTGGTCACCGTTGTGAGGCTTGACTGTGCCTTCTGCTTACAGGGTCTGCTCTGGGTTCTGCCCCAGCCAGCGGGGTCTTCAGTTGGAGCATGGACACTGGAAGGGGGAATGAAGGGACAAGAGACACAAAGAATGGACAGCAAGACAGTATTCTGATCATGCTGCCCAAGTTTATTTTTCTCAAGAGGGTTCTATAGCAGGCAAGGCAGGAAGTTGGTTGAGTGGGGAGTCATGTGAGGGCTAAGTTACTGAGTTACCTAACTGTAGAATGTTAACTAAAGGTCAAGCCTGCAGATGTTCTTAACTGACAGGGAGATAAGGCTGCACTGAGTCATCCCTGGAGGGCTAGGGTGTGTCACATGGTTTCTGTAAAAGTTCTGATGGGGAAACAGAAACAACTTATGAACTAGGTGAAAACGGCTTTACTGTAGCCAACACAGGCCTTGACTCCTGGCACGTGTGTATATATTTCTTCTAATAAAGTCATAAAAAATAAGACCATTTAAAGAAAATAATGATGATATTCCTCTTTCACTTAAACTTGAGACTGCCTGCGTCAGGAATCATTTTGTAACAAAGCTCATAAAGCTTTAGCATGTTCGTCATTATTAAGGTTGTCACTCAGCCCATCGCCCGTGTTCCCAGATATGCTGTCTCTGTACCTGGATTTATAGCCGAATTCCCTGAGTCATTTTCAGAGGAATCTTTTTAAACAAAACTAAAACCTTTTGGGGGGCTGCAGAACCTTTTTCCGTTGCACATCAGAGGCTTGAAGACTTCCTCTCAACGGTACGGCTTTCTCTGGTGAGTCACCAGAGAAAGGCATCTAGTTCTGGACTTGCTTTAAAATGTCTGCAGATCCTTTCATGAGGTCATTTTTTGAGCTTAAATATCTACTTTTCTTTGAAAATCTCTTTCTTCCTTTTCAAAAAGATCATAGAAGAAGTTAAAAATAAGCTGCTTTTTGGGTGCTCCACCATGGTTTGCAAGCTCTACTATACCTGTAGCATGATTTCCAGAGTACTGATGGCTTGGTGTGACTGAAAGGTCAGTCTGACAGCCCGCAGTTTTTAACCCTGAATCTGAGCCATGCTTTCTGAAGTTTCTGAAAGTCATACAGTATCACTGCTCTAGAGGTGGTGGAACCTGGAGAGTGGAGCTAATACATGAGGCAGACAAAGTCTCACACTGTAGCCAACCTCATCCAGAGCCTCAGACAGTTTCTTTTCCCTGAGGATTAAGAAAGATCACATGAGTAAAGTTCTCAGCTGTATACAGTCATGGCAAAAACTTTTTTTCTTAAAGGTATCCCAGCAAGTAGTAGCAGCCAGTTGTAATGTATAATCTAAAGCAATCTCATTCCTTTCCGATATGCCTGTGAGGAGCACAGAATCACATCCCAAGAACAGTTCCATGTTCTTAAAGTAACCGAGGTCTCCAGATTCTTCTCTTTTCTTGGAGTGTTCTCACAGGCACTCAGAATCCTTCCCCTCCCACATCTTCATTCCTGAACCGTGTTCCGACCACTGGGTGAAATCAAGAATGCTGTGACATGTTCTTTTTCTTGTGGTCACATGACAGTAGCAGGAAATATTGCTGGAAATCATGCTGGTGTGTACTGCAGGCTCCTCAGCTGGACCTAGGGAGTGGGGCTGGGCCCGGGGGAGTGGTGCTGGGCCTGGGAGCTCTGTGCACCTGCTTAGACCGCTTTCTCATCATTCCAACGCAGAACCCAGGACCAACACCAGCCTCCAGTAATGGCTATATTTTATAATCAATAATTGTATATTCTCTCTTCACAAGAGGGATACTATATGTGTTAGAATTTACTACTGGATTTAGACTTTTGTTTTATAAGAAATTGAATTCCTTTTCTAGCTACAAGCCGTTCATATTTTCTGTTTCACCATGCTTGGATCTATACTTCTAAGTTTTGTATTTGAAGAACTATGTCCTTTAGATTTACTTTGTTATCTATTTGTTGATGCTTGCTTTTGGGAGTTCCTCGGAGTTTATTACAAGAATCTATAAATAATTGTTGGCAGACTGTAGAATATAAGCTCAATATTATTAAAAATAATTTTAATATAATTAATATTAATAAATTAATAATTTAACATAATATTAATATATAGCAACAAAGACTATTAATACTTCGAATATTTAACAAGCCAGAATTTTTTCTTTTAAGAATATTCCATCTTTTAAGGATTTGAAGTGATTTTATTTATGTCAGATCCAGAAAGGGAGAAATATATTATCAAAGCACATTATATTCATGTATAAAATTGTCAGGAAAAATAAGAACAGTAGAAAAAATGAAACACAAATCAAATCCAGCAAGGGCAGTATTTACCTTTTGATTGTGTTTTTCCAGATTTCCTTTTGAAGTATAAAGAAAGTACAGAGACCTGGCGAGGGAGGGTTTCCATAAATCCGTGAAGAAACTGACGAACTGTGTCGATTTGTCCTTTTGGTCTTTGGCATGAGATGCTCCACTGTGGTCCTTTAGTTTTGGCAAA
Source organism: Phyllotis vaccarum (assembly GCA_033318265.1). NCBI lineage: Eukaryota > Metazoa > Chordata > Mammalia > Rodentia > Cricetidae > Phyllotis > Phyllotis vaccarum. Next base: position 187,621,747 of record JARWLC010000002.1, read on the forward strand.
CACAGCACATGGCCGTGTCTTAGTCCTCGCTCGGATGCGGCTGGAAAGTGATCATAGGCATAGGTCAGGATTACAGCTTGAATAAAACCAGCAGGGCTGTGATTGTGAAGCAGTTAACTGCCCTAGCAACTAGTAGTATATTCATAACTCTTAGGTATTCGCAGCTTTGGTCCTCTCAAACTGAAGAAGAAAATTCATCTTCCATTTCATTCTAATAATCTCAAGGCAGACACTTTGGGTGTGACAGACTCACAGTACCAGTGAAGTAAGACCAAAGGGTCTCCTTTGTGCCTTTAGTGACTTTTTTCCACTTCCTTCCTAGAAATGTAGAAATGTGCTTGAAGAGGTTCATGTTTGTGGGAGCTTTCCTGTTTCTCTAGCTGCCAAGATGTTAGGTCATGTAGCAGTTAAAAGCCTCAGTCCTGGAGACAGGCAACTTGAATCTGCTTAGACAACACTTGAGAGCATGTGGTCTTCTTATCTCTCAAATGTAACTGGAGCCATACAAAGAGGTAGTGTCGATTAAATAAAATTGTGCCCATAATGAGCCTACTATAGTACTTGACACATAAAATCTTAAAACATATATTTCTCTTCTTTTAACCATCTCCATATGAGTAGTAAGATTAGTTAGGGTTTCTTTTCTGTGGTAAACACCATTCCCTCCTTGGGGAAGGAAAAGTCTATTTCCTCTAACAACTCTCAGATCACAGTCCGGCACGGAGGGAAGTCAGGGCAGGAGCCTAGCCATGGAGGAGTGCTGCTTAGTGCTTTTCTCCTGGGGCAGGCTTAGTCTGCTTCCTTACACAACCCAGGATCACCTTCTAAGGATGGCATCACCCACCACATCAATCACTAATCAAGGAAATGCCTGACAGGCTCGCCCACAGGCCAGTCTTATGGAGGCATTGTCACAATTGAGATTCCCTCCTCCCACATATGTTTCGGTTTGTATCCAGTTAACAAAAAAACCAACCAGCACCAATATGTTAACTATTATGACATAATTGTAGATTGATTCCCATATGTGTAGTAAAGTAACTGCTCAGTTTTTAAATCTGCTTAGATTTTCTTAAAATTCCAAAACACTCCCCAGATAGAGAACCTATCTCCTGCGTTTCTAAGCACTTGCTGACTATACAGCATCATCGCTGTTCTTAATGCAGGCTCTGGAAACTATTGTTCAGCTTTCAGATTCCACAAGGATGCTGTGGTGGTCTGAAAGAAAATAGGTCCAAAGGAAGTAGCACTATTAGAAGGTGTGGCTTTGTTGGAGGAGGTATGTCACTGTGGGGGTGGGCTTTGGGGTCTCTTGTTTGCTCAAGCCACGCCGTGTCTCAGTTCACTGCCTGATGCCTTTGGATCAAGATTTAGAACTCTCAGCTCCAGCATCATGTCTGCCGATGCACCGCCTTGCTTTCTGCCATGACAGTAATGGACTAGACCCCTGAACCGTTAAGCCATTCCCAATTAAATGTTTCCTTTATAAGCGTTGCCATGGTCATGGTGTCTCTTCACAGCAATAGAAACCCTAACTAAGACAGGTGCTCTTGCTCACTGGGAAACTTTGAGTTGCTTGGATATGCAACTTTATTCTACAAGCTGTGGAAAATTAGGTTATACTTCCACACCTCAAACATGAGACTCTGAGTCATGGTTTTACACTTCCACATCTTAGAAGTTATGATGTAAACTTAGGTGTGCTCGTGTTTTATTGCACTGGGAACCTAACTTCAAGTATTAAATTGCTGTGCAAGCTGGTAGCCATACTCCTCTGGGAGGCATTGTAGTCACGTTCTTCTGATAAGTGACGCATTTCATTTGCTCCTCTGTCATGTCTTATTTCATATTTCTGTTTTGTATTATTTCCTTACGTCATTTGACCATTTCTAGCTCATTTTGGTTAAAATTTGAATCTGTTTCCTGATTTCCCCTAACTTAACTCACAAATGGCAGCCTTCATTTACTCACTGCCAGATGTATTCATACTTGATCTCCAGCCGATGCTGATCACGTGTACTTTGATAGTATCTTGCCAGCCGGGTCTCTTCTGTTCTTGTACATATTTAATGTGATGTTTTTATTCTTTGAGAAATTCACATATACATATGATGTATTTGGATCATACTCATCCCCTACTTCTTACCACTCGCTCTCTCCACTCCCTTCCACCTTCATCTCTCTTTTTTAATAGCCCACCAGGTCCAACCTGTGCTGCCCTGTACCCCTGGTTATGGGACCCTCCCCTGGAATGTGGTCTCTCCCTTGTCCACAAGCTGTTGTCGGTAGCTTCTCACTTAGGGCATGGGACCCATGAGCCTCTCCCCCAGTCCCTGTTGGAATGATTACTGGCTTGACCTTGGGTAGGCAACCACAGCTGCCATGAAGTCCTGAGCGCAGCAGTCCCATTGTGTCCAGAAGGCACTGTTTTGCTTGCTGCCTTCTCCTCTTTTGTAATGGTCACAGAGCTTGGGGTGGTCCATTGACTGCCGTCCACTGCCCGAGAGCTGGCTGCAATGATGCCTGGGTGTGGAGATAGGAATTTTCAGGGCAGTTTGATTCTCTGCCCACCTAGAAAAACAATAGTAGCAGGTTCTCCTCTAGGGCCTGTGTGCTCCCAGACCATGGGTTCTTAATGAGATTACGGTACCACACAGAGTAGACCTTAAATCCAATCCGGAAGCAGTTGGTTACCCCCGTGACAGTCAGCATCATGGGACAGGTCTTGCCGTTTCTGTTGCTATTATAGTGCACAAGGTTCACAACTGAGAAGGCTGTTGATGAGTCTATTGCTGATGGTCTACACAGCATCTCTTGGTACTGGGAATTGGACAGCAGGGAGGAGGTTCCTGGTCAGTACCAGCTGGGCTTCTCTGTGCCCTGTGACCAGCGTTTCTGGTCTACAGCAGTAGGCTCTTACCAGCACTCTCTAGTGGGAACCACGGTGGCAGTGGCCTGCATTGTTTGGCTGTCTCTGCTCTTTATCGTTTTCTTCTTCTACTAAATTTGGATTTATTTTAATCTTCTTTCAGTTTCTTAAATTTGGAATGCACATTCCTGCTCTTAAGCCTTTCTTATTTTCTAATACAGCATATAAAGCTATAAGGTTCTAAACAAATGATGGAGTGTTTTACAGATGACCTAAATGTTTTTTATGTGATAATTGATATAAGCTCTAGGTAATGTGCATGCATTCGAGATATGTACAAATGAAGTGACCCTATCACTATGCTCTCAATCATGTTCTGCCTCCATTCAGCGCCACCAGGTAGCCACACACTAGTTCTTTGACACACCAGATCAGTTTGCATTATCTATAATTTTAGATAAATGGAACCATAAGTTCTGTGTGTTTTTTGTCTGACTTTGGTGCAGCTCAATTTCAGTTCACCCTCACCACAGCAAGAGTTCTTTCTTCCTGGTCTTTGCAGCACTGGGCACTGCTTGTGCTCACATTGATCAACATCCCCAGTGAGGCTCCAGAGCAATTTAGTTTCTAACCATTTGATCAAAACCAATTTGAAGGTAAAGGTGATGGCTCACATGGTAAAGTGCTTGGCATGTAAGCATAAGGACCCCGGTCCAGATCCCCAACAGCCACGTAAAAAGCCACCCACCTGTAATCCCAGTTCTGGGGGCAGAAACAACTGGGTAGATGGAGTTCACTAGCCAGCCAGTCTAGCCAGTTCAGGTGCGCCGAGAGACCCTGTCTCTAAAAATGAGCTGAAGACGGGATTGAGGACACTCGGTACCCTCTGGCCTCCGCATACATCCACAAACACAATCTAATCCCGTGAACACACACACACACACACACACACACCATCATTCTCCGTGTTGTCTCCTCATCATACTCTCAGGTTGTTTTATTGGCTTTTTAATCTCCAGAAGTTTTCCCCATAAAGTTCTATTCGTCGTTCCTCTGAAATCAGCCTTTTTGTTGGTGTTTTAAGCTACCTATACCCATTTTAGTTGAATTTTTAGCCATGTGGGTCAAATAAAGTTTAACCATATCTAAAAAGTTACTGAAATGTTTTTCCTTTTTCCAGGTAAAAACCTCACCATCATATCATCAGTCCAAAGGGGATCCTCCAGCCAGGAAGGTAAGTCCTCAAGGCAAAGGCTCAGAGAACTACACCCCCACATGCAAACGCCCCCCCCCCCACCCCCCCCCCCACCCTGCTCGTTTTCTCCTCTGTGGTCATCTTGTATAAATATCAGTGTTGTTTACTTATGTTATTGCTCTAGGCTGTTTCTGATTGGGTGCTTTGATATGTTGCTAGGATTCCTTGCTTCTTCTAGACCAGCTCTATGGGATTTAAGGCCCAGCAATCAGTCTCCTAGCAACTAGGAGCTGTATTCACTAGATAACTCTGCATCTGCAGCCTACCAGGGCTGGCATCCTCGTGTCTGAGGGCAGTAGCAAATGAAGAATATTCTGAGGAGGGGAGCTGACAGGTTTTCCCTCCAGATAGCTGTATCTAAAATAAACTGTTTAGAGATTCTGCTTTTCACCACATGCCACATAAAAGGTCATCAGTAGACGCTGGAGTAGGCTTCTATACTGTTCCTGCTGGTAAAACTCTGAGACCCTGACCTGAACAGTGCTCAGGCATTAAGAGAAGCTCTAAGCCCCTCTCTCTATCCTGCTGTAGCTGCTGGCTGAAGCAGCAATTCTCAACCCTAGGGTCATGACCTTTTCACAGGGATCACATATCAGATATCCTGAATACCAGCTGGAGCAGCAAGGAAATAATGTTATGGTTGGGTGTCACCAGAGCCTGAGGAACTGTGTTAAAGGGTTGCGGTGTTAGGAAGATTGAGAGCGTCTGGTCTTGAGGATGCAAGTTGCCTGGTTTTCCGCCTCCTGTGATCACCGCTTTTTCTGATAGTTGAAGAGCTGGGTTTTGGTGTTTTGTTTTGATTTCGTGCTCCCCCACCACCTTTTAAAAAAAATTTTAGCTAGCAATGATGTCAGCAAAGTATTTGTGAAACAAAAATGACAAGTTGTGGCTCTGTTTACTGACAGCTGGTTTTAGCTTCAAAGCAGTGTGATGCTCAGCAGTTCCTTTTCTCCTGCAAACCCTGACGTTTTCCAGCAAAAAATGATAAAAACAAGACACAACATCTGAAAAGTTCTGAAATGTGTTATACAGGAATATCTCTGTGGTCTTTCAAATCGTGGCAGGCAAGGCTGAGGGGGTAGAATGTGACTTCTCAGGGCCACCTTGTATAACTTGAGTAGCTCGTAAGCTTCATGTCACTCCTATGAAATAGTTTCAGAGAAGAGGAGAGGTTTATTTCCCATGTGGATTTGGATCCGTGTTTTGGCAGCTTTGTAGGTGTGGGCTTTAAGAGCAAATGATACACTGCAGCAGGAACCCATTTGAAACAGGTGCTCCCATCATGAGCCAGACTGCAAGAGAAGGAAGCCAGCATCCCACAGTTCCCAAGGACTCAAGGGCCTTCTGTTAGGCCCCGTCCCAACCATCTATGACAACTCTTAATACTGCTGTGAAGACCTTCATGAATCTGTGGGCACAGTTAGCCACCAGTCACAGTAGATAGAGCCTTGTTAATCTTACTCAGTAAACATGAAAGAATTACAACAACACAGAGGAAGTTGGTTCCTAGAAGCTCTTGAATGACACCCATGCAGCACACATACAACACATAAGCTTAGGCTTCATGTATAACCAGGCTTAAATACAAAGACTCTGAAAGCTGGCTTCTTCTTTGTTCCTGTGTAAGATGGTGATGATATTAGAACTGATTTCTAGAAACTAAACAAAGCACTGTTTAAGTGTGCAACACTCATGCTCAATGCATCATAGCAAGTACTGTGGTGAACACTACTGTTAACAGGGGCCCTCCAGCTCTCATGGGCCTTTTTCGTTGATCATGTTGCTTACATATTATTATTCAGTCATCAAGTATTTCTTTGTGATAGATACAGAGCTAAGCATTGGACTGTGCAGGTAAATTTGCAGTCTTTGGTCTCAGGAATCTCAGCACTAGACAGGTGATCTCACAATTCCCGTGCAGCTTGACAATGCCAAGTACTGTGTGGAGGATGCTCTGCCAGCACCAAGAAGGGACCTTGTTTTTGAATGGCTGAGCAGTCCAGTGCAACCTCATGTTCTTTGTGACTAGAAGAACAGAGAGGGGCTTGGAGGAACGATTGGATGCTCCTCCACAGCCTCATGAAAGCAAATTCTGCTAGGAATTTATTAGATAAATACTCATTTAGAAGTAGGCCTTTTTTTCAAACTTGGTAATGTCTCAGCTGTGTAATTTCAGATATCTGACTGACATCAGAGAAGAGTGCCACCATAGATGTCTGTTACTCCTCTAAAGGAACGTGCCTGTAGTCTGAACACTCAGGAGGCACAGACAGGCAGATGTCTATGAGTTCGAGTCTAGCCTGGTCTATGTAGTGAGTTCCAGATCAGCCAGGGATATGTAATGAGACCTTGTCTCAAAAAAGAAACTTCCCAAGCCAGGGCCGCATACACATGGCTCTTGGTGTGATTCTTAAGTGGCCAAGTGGACACCTATTCCTTCCTCATGTAAGAGTAGGTACACAGCTTTTCAAGTATTCTTCCTTACCTACACATCTTGAATAGTTTTTATTTTACCAATGAGAGTCTATTTCCAACATTCACTGTACTGATTAACAAGCAATTAATTTTACCAATTAAGAATTTTGATTTGTTTTTTTTTTTAAAGCTCATTTGCAGAGTCTAAGTATTAATCAGGATATAAAAAGCTGAGGGACTTTTGGAAGTTGCAGTTTGAAATTCATGTTAGCTGGCCACTGCTGAAATGTGAATTCCTCATTAGAACAGGTGGCCACCCCTGAGTTGCAGCCTTGCTGTAGCAGCTTCTTATCACATTTTATGTGCTGTCTGGGTGCAAAGAAGAGCTTGCTCTGGAGTCAGTAAGGGGAAATGTGCCCCAAGAAAACTGAGGAAGCAGTTTTACGGGTCTCAAATACAAACCCTAAGACTCTCCAGGGAATATGTGGGAACCCTGCTCACAAGGAGGGGTCCGCTTAGCTGAGGATGTGAGTGTCCACCCCGGTGGGGTGAGAGGCAGTGAGGCCAGTTAAAAGGGCGGGACAGTTGACCAAGCAGGAGAATGAAAAGGAAGAATAAATTCAGACCTCTCCTCCCTCCCTCTTCAGTGCCCCCCCCCCAAATCTCAATTGCTTGTCATTTGAGCTCAAACCACCCAAGTCTAAGCTCGCAGCATAGCTCTCATTAGACTGCACTTCCTGAGGGCAGGGGCCACTTTACTTACCTCTCTCCTTAAATCAGTAAGAACTAAGAAGTCAATGGTTGTCAAGGATGTGGTCAAAAAATGAGGTCTGTGAAGGGGATCCCACAGGGTATGGGCTCTCCATACAGTGGGGGTGGGGGGGAGTCTGTGGCCCTGGAAAGTAGCGGAAGAACAGACAGCATGCTTGCTGACCTAGGCGTCTGTTTCTGGAGTAATCTGCAATATTCTAAGGGAAGGTTGTGTGAAGAACAGTGTGTGCATGCTTGTATGCATCTGTCCACTTACATACACCTAGTTCAGCCTTGACTACTGTCCCTCTCCCAAAGTTGCTCTGATGGGTGAAAACGGCTGTTGTGTCTGGTGAACAGTGGTTGACAAACTGGCATGTGTAAGAAACACAAAGGAAGCAGCTGAGTGTGTGCATACAAACACACGCACACATACACACACTGCAGAGCCTCTCTGAACTCATAACTAAAGGGTGTAAGCATCAACGCCCCTGTCAGCACTAGGCACTGGAGGAAGAAGGTGTGGAACAACTTCTCTGTAGGGCTCTGCTGACTTCCTGGGATGCATGTCTCACACAGGAGTCACTTTTCAGGTCCAGTGTATAGCACATAGTACTGCCCGTGTCTTCACACCAGTCTTTTGCATTTTAGATATATTATGTCAGCAAATAAGCATTTATGTAGAATACATGTAGCATGTATAATAGACTTTGTATATAGCTAATTGTGCATATAAAATGTATGCTTAGTTAACTCCCACGGATATCTTCAGTAACAATTGGGAGAATCATATGCGTCTCTGGGATCTTTCAGTGTTTGCTCATAGATGACCAGAACCTGACATTAAGCCACACAAAAGTCATTTTACAGGGAACCTCTAGAAGAGGTCCAAGCTGAAGATTTTCATGACAGTTAAGGTAGACCAAAGGAGACTAAGGGAACTAAAGCCTCAGAGACTCTGGCACAACAGTGCAACTTTCCTGATACCGCAGAAACACCAGCTAGGGATTTTTGACTGTTAGAAGATGCACAGCCACCAGAAAGGACATGTCCTTAGGAATCTTACTCTCAGAAGCCTCGTTCTCCTGCCTCAGGCCCTTCCTGGAGTGGGGCAGTTTCCCTGCTCATATATTTGTAGAAGGCTGACGGTCAGGAGAGAGGTGTTGCTCCCACTGAAGGGTCCTTGGGTTGGAGGTACCCTGAACCATCCACTGCTGATGCTCTCAGAATAACCTCTGCCTAGGAGAGGGACTGTGGGTGAGGAGAGGCAGCCCAAGAGTTCGTGACTCCATTCAGCTAATTCTCATCAAGCCTTGGTTGGGTGCCAGGTCTTGGGAGGTCAGAAGCTGGTGAACCAGGTAGTTCTTGCTCTTCGTGTGTTTTTAAGTCAGTGTGGACTGTGCATGTGGATTCTGTTCAGCCCCAAAGCACACCTCTAAGACTTGCTTCTCTTTCCCAAACATCTGAGGATATTGGAGGAATTTATAGCCGAGTTTCCCCTCCTGGGTGTTCTGATGCAAGCCCAGTTTTTTATCTTCCCACTCATGTCAGGACTGAAAAGCCTCCTCATAATTTTGGGGATTTCATCTTTTGAGGTTTTTTGTTTTGTTTTGTTTTGTTTTTAAAGAAAACATTCAGAACAACCTACTGTTTCCATAACATCAGGAAAACTGGCTAGCCCCAAGAATAGCTGGTTGGCGGTTTCACAAGAGTTAAGAAAAATATGAACTCAAGAAAGCACTGAGATGGGTTTCTGTGGGAGTGTTTTGTTTGTTTGAGGCAGAGTCTCACTGAGTACAATTGTCCTGAAACTCTCCTGCCTCTCCCGAGCTGGGGTCCCGTGTGTCAGCGCCATATGCCATGTGACTGCAGCCTTTCTAGACACATTCGCTTCATACTGTTGGTTGTCTTGCTCTTTTTTCTCTTGTCTCTTCAGCTCCCAAATAATTTACACATGGAGACCTTTTCTTATGCATGCTCAGCCTTACCTTGGCTTATTTCTAGCCAGCTTTCCTTAACCTGCCTGTCTTTGGCCTCTGGGCTTTTCCTTTCCTATTCCTGAAGACCTTTCGTTCTTTCTTACTCCATGGTTTGCTGTGTAGCTGGGTGGCTGGCCCTGGAGTCCTCCTCCTTCTGTGGCTACATCTTCCTTCCTCCCAGATTTCTCCTTCTGTTTCTCCTCTGCCAGCCCCACCTACCTCTCCCTCTTGCTATTGGACCTTCAGTTCTGTGTTAGCCAGTCAGGTGTTTTAGACAGGCAAAGTATCACAGCTTCACAGAGTTAAACAAATGTAACATAAACAAAAGCAGCACACTTTAATACTCTACAATACTACACTGTTAATTGTCTGCTGTGTGGATGCATGACAGCCTTGAAAGGGGGTGCTCCCCTTAGAATACTTGTCAGAACTGCATCTCAGTGCCTCTGCTAGTTAGTTAAAAAAACAAGGAAACAACAGTCTGACATGATCTTGGTTTTAGTAGAGGCTCAGGTGAAGACTTCAACAGCATTGTCATGCTGATGTCAAGAAGCTGGTGACTAGTTAGCTTCAAACATCTGGAGGCCACTGAGTTAGTTGGAAGGACAGGTGTTCTCGGTAGTTCCAAAGATGGAGCTGGCACCAGGGTAGCTGTTGGGTTGGCACCAGGGTAGCTGTTGGGTCAGCTGTGAAGGAATGTTTTTCAGTAGTTGCCACAGTTGATGATCCCAGTATTGGTACAAGGTCTTCTTTCAACCCTGCCTGGCTTGTGCTTCTGAAACCTTAAATCCTGCCCCCAGTGCCACACCTCTTCCAACAAGGCCACACCTCCTAATAGTGCCACACCTCCTACTAGTGCCACACCTCCTAATAGTGCCACACCTCCTAATAGTGCCACACTTCCTACTAGTGCCACACTTCCTACTAGTGCCACACCTCCTAATAGTGTCACACCTCCTACTAGTGCCACACCTCCTACTAGTGCCACACCTCCTAATAGTGTCACACCTCCTACTAGTGCCACACCTCCTACTAGTGCCACACCTCCTACTAGTGCCACACCTCCTAATAGTGCCACACTTCCTAATAGTGCCACACCTCCTACTAGTGCCACACTTCCTAATAGTGCCACACCTCCTAATAGTGCCACACCTCCTACTAGTGCCACACTTCCTAATAGTGCCACACCCCCTACTAGTGCCACATCTCCTAATAGTGCCACACCCCTTACTAGTGCCACACCCCTTACTAGTGCCACACCTCCTACTAGTGCCACACCTCCTACTAGTGCCACACCTCCTACTAGTGCCACATCTCCTACTAGTGCCACACCTCCTAATAGTGCCACACTTCCTACTAGTGCCACACTTCCTACTAGTAGTGCCACACCTCCTAATCATGCCACACTTCCTACTAGTGCCACACCTCCTAATCATGCCACACTTCCTACTAGTGCCACACTTCCTAATCCTGCCACCCCTCCTACTAGTGCCACACCTCCTAATCATGCCACACTTCCTACTAGTGCCACACCTCCTAATCCTGCCACCCCTCCTACTAGTGCCACACCTCCTAATCATGCCACACTTCCTACTAGTGCCACACCTCCTAATCATGCCACACCTCCTACTAGTGCCACACCTCCTATCCTGTGTATATAACTTAGATTCAACTCTTACTTAGGAAAATAGATGTTTTTAAATAGCAACCCTATGACTGTCCTCCATCTTGGCTGATGACCTCATCAAATGGAAGCAACCACATGGCTGACCTCATCTTTACAAAGATTAAAGGGTACGTACCATGTGACATCACCATCTTAAGATGACCATGTGTCATAAAGCAGCAATTACAGAACTAGCCTAATGTCCTGCAGGAGTGGTCAGGCTCCTAACTCTGCCAAGTCTTTGCTCCAGCCTTGCAGTTAGCCCAAATGAAAAGACACTGGAGAAGGGTTGGTCACTTGAGTTCCAAGAATGCAGCAGCCTTTATGTAAACAAAAGTTACAGGTTAGGGAGACTGAGGCATTTGCATAAGGGTTTTACAAGGTGCCAGGAAAAAAAGATTTGGATTCCTTGTCATAAATGAGAGTTTGACAGAAAAGATTAATATTTTAAGTTCTTTTACTTTTGACTTGTCTCTTCTGGTATGGAACTGCCTCAAAAGCCAGAGAAGGGTGAGAAAGCAACCCAGGGACTCCCAGAGAGAGCCCTCACCACTCAGGGACATCCGTCTAGGACTTAGCCCAGACACACATAACGGAAGAGTACTGAAGACCAGCTCCTTCCAGAGCATCCTTGAAACTCAAGACCTCTTGCTACTTCTGGGCGCAGTATCTGCCTTGGATCCCCTTGCTGATCTGGGGAAGAGGCTTCCTTCAGACACAGGCACTCACTATTCTCACTAAAGTCGTAGATTTGTTTTTTTTCTTCAGATCATGGTTTTTCATTTTCCGTATTTTCACTGGGACTATTTCTAGAATCTTAGGTTTGGTTTTAATGCTTTTCGCCAGCTGCTGTTGGAAGCGGAATGTGTGGAGCTCTTCGAGCTGCATGTTAGTGGTGAGCCTCAACCTCTCTGGTTCCGTCTTGGGAAGTTCTAACTAAGTTGTCTTTCTAATAGTGAGCATGCCCTGAACACACTATACAAGAAACAAGTGAATGCACTGTGTCTTCCCACAGAGTTAGAATTTACTGAGGAATTCACAAGGTTGGTTATTCAATACCAGCTTTTATTGGTAAATCCATCTGCCTTGGTAGCCTGGCTAAATGGGGAAAGAAAGAAAGAGGGGGGGGGGAGAGAGAGAGAGAGAGAAGAAAGGGAGGGAAGGAAAGAAGGAAAGAAAAAAAGAAAAGAAGGGAGGGACGTTATTGCTGTCAGGTGTGGTGGAGGAGGTTCGCTGCAAACATGTGGGAGAGCATAGTCAGAGGTGGGGACATCTGGGGGAGGCCAGAGTGGACATGACAAGGCTGAGCTGGGCCACATGGGGGAAAGGAAAGAGAAGGGGGAACCAGAGGTACAAAAAAGGAAGGGTCGGATCACCACAATGTATATATTATTTAGGGAAGGACAGCCCAGCCACTGGGCTGGAGAGTTCAGGGTAGAGGGTGGGGTTTGTGAGCCATACCCTGTAACAGGTAGGAACCCAGGGATGCTGGGAGAGCCTGACAGTTTGGTCTGCTTTAATATGTTCAGTAAGTGCCTCAGCCACTTTTCCCGGGTTTGGGATTTGAAACTGGCTAGTCTTAACTAGTTATTAATATTAACTCTCAGACCACACAGCACACAGTGTGTGTATATATGTCTCTCTCTCTCTCTGTGTGTGTGTGTGTGTGTGTGTGTGTGTGTGTGTGTATACATGTGCATTACAGAATGAATAGAAACTGAAGAGGCTGCAGCAGAGTAAAGAGGTCTCAGCAATGAGCTGAGAAAGTCCGCATAGATACAAACTAGACCAGTACTGAGGGGAAGCTGCAGGATGTGACTGGGAGGGAAAGGCTTGTCAGGGCCAAATGGGCACACAGGAAAGCAGGCAGTGCGGGGGACTTGACTGAATTCAGGAACCCTTGGTCCGTAATGTACATACCTGGTATCAGATGATCCGTTGGTGCTGGGGCCATGCTATCACATTTTTAAGTATCTATTACTTTATGGGGTACAGGTGAGGAAGTTATACTTTTTTCTAAATCTAGTGAGTCCAATAAATTCTTGGACCTTATCTCCCCAAGAGAATTTTAATACGCCCATGTGCCGTCAGTTTTAGTTTTCCTCAATAAATTTATAGAGTGGCCCTTTTCTGCTCACTGGAACAAATCATTTTTCTGTCTCTTCTGGGTAGGAAATGGATGAGGGAGGGATGGTAGAATTCTAGGTCCACCCAGGGCCTGATATCATCCTTGACCCTCAAAATGGAGTTTTAAAAAAAAAAAAAAAAAAAAAAAACTTAAAAAAAAAAAAAACTTAAAAAAAAAAAAAACTGATTGTAAATGGAGTCTCCTAGGGCGTTCAGCCTGAAAAATCACTCTTTAGTACAGTACAGAGTAACTTAGAATGGGGCTTAGCCTGCTCTCAGCGGGGTGACACCATCCACCCACTGTTCCTGCTACTCAACCCCTTTCTCTGGGCAGCTTGCAGCCCTTTGCCCCAGAGGGCCCCAGCCCTGGTCTTTTCTGTCCTTTGTCATTGCTACAAAGGTGAGAACATTGATGAACAAAACTGCCCTTATTCTAGGCTCTCTTTTCATAAATGGAACCAAAAGCGCTTTGTCCTTTTCAGCAGCCATTTTGCCTGTCTGCCCTGCAGTGAACATGCCAAGGTCAAGCTGCTGATTCCGTTCACACACACTGTCCATGTGCACACCTCCGCCTTGCAGAGCCCATCCCTTGCAGACCCGTGGAATCCTTATTTCCCATCCACACAGAGGCTTCCCTTGCTTTTTTTCAAGTCAATACAATGTTTGTCTGGACAAAGCCAGCAGCGGAGCTGTAGCTGACCAGCAGAGACCTGTGTCATGCTTCTGCTTCTCAGGGCATTTCACTGTTGTTCCTACTAGGCTCAGGTGTCTCTTGATGTGGGATTGTTTGTAGACCGGTTGGGTGCCAGTTGGCAGGTCTCTGAACCATCTTTGTCCCCTCTCTTTTAACAGAAGAGTCTCCTCAAAACTGTATCAACATGTCTGACATCTTGGAATGTATCAGGCACACAATTGTAATTGTTGGTTCAGCTGGTTTCCTCTGACTTCCACATGGAGGCTGTGCACCCACACACACACACACACACATCACATCACATACATATACATATACAAACATCACACGCATACACAAACATCACACACATACACACCCTACACACACATAAATATTTTTCCAATTCTTTGTTAGTTTCAACATCACTGAGCATTGCTGTTGTATTTTCTTGGCTGTGGGTCACATTTCCTTCTGTTTAGGAATTTTGGATTATGTGCTGTACATTGGCAGCAGTGTTCTTGAGCACCTGCATTTTTTTGTCGTCTTTTACTGGCATTTGAATTTGGCTGTCTGTTGTTGTTAAATTTCTCAGAGAATTCATTCTCAGCTGTTTTAGGAATAGGTTTGAAGTATCCCAGATCCTATGCCTGCCTTGGGCTTCTCCTCCAACACCAGAATCTTTATACACATTCTTTTTAGTCTGGACCATTAGTATTCTCTTATCTTCTGGCACTTTGCAAAATCTGGACTTTCCATGTGCCCCTCAGAGTCTCAAGTAGCATTTTCTGGCGGGCCTCTGGGGTCTAGCCCCACAGAGTGGTGGTTTCTGGCAGGCCTCTGGGGTCTAGCCCCACAGAGTAGTGTTTTCTAGTAGGCCTCTGGGGTCTAGCCCCACAGAGTAGTGGTTGCTAGTAGGCCTCTGGGGTCTAGCCCCACAGAGTAGTGTTTTCTAGTAGGCCTCTGGAGTCTAGCCCCACAGAGTAGTGGTTGCTAGTAGGCCTCTGGGGTCTAGCCCCACAGAGTAGTGGTTGCTAGTAGGCCTCTGGGGTCTAGCCCCACAGAGTAGTGTTTTCTAGTAGGCCTCTGGGGTCTAGCCCCACAGAGTAGAGGTTACTAGTAGGCTTCTGGGGTCTAGCCCCACAGAGTGGTGGTTTCTGGCAGGCCTCTGGGGTCTAGCCCCACAGAGTAGTGTTTTCTAGTAGGCCTCTGGGGTCTAGTCCCACAGAGTAGTGGTTTCTGGCGGGCTTCTGGGTCTAGCCCCACAGAGTAGAGGTTACTAGTAGGCCTCTGGGGTCTAGCCCCACAGAGTGGTGGTTTCTGGCAGGCCTCTGGGGTCTAGCCCCACAGAGTAGTGGTTTCCAGTAGGCCTCTGGGGTCTAGCCCCACAGAGTAGTGGTTACTAGTAGGCCTCTGGGTCTAGCCCCACAGAGTAGTGGTTTCCAGTAGGCCTCTGGGGTCTAGCCCCACAGTGAGTTCGATATTAAGTCTTGTATTGACTTCTAGATCTCAGCTCCTTCCTTACCACTGCTGGTCTGAAACTCCTGCTTCCTTCTTAAAATGTTCTAATTTTACATCTTCACATTTATTTGCTTGCTTAGGGGTGGGGGCACACACTTCTTGCCCTCATTCCAACAAGCCCTACAGAAAGAGTTCAGGCATATTTATCTCTTTTAGGCAGCAAATTCCTGTTGAGAATAACTATCACACAGCCTTATGATGGGTACTTTAATTGTAATTGGATTGTTATGTTGGTTTTGCTAATTGTCTTAGTCACTCTCCCATTGCTATGAAGAGACACCATTGTTTGGATTTTGTGCGGATTTGGTATGGTTCGAATTTGCCCGGTTATCTGGTGGCAGATTTCTATGGATGCACGTGGGAACTCAGCAGAAGGCAGCGGCGGATTGCAGGAGACACTTGAAGCTGCTTCTGTGTAGAAAAGAACTTTATTGTCAGATGGGTGTGGTTATGATTAGTAGAAAGGCTATGGGAGCAGAGAAGGGAAGAGGGAAGAAAGGGAGAAAGGAAGAAGAGGGGAATTTGGGGGAGCTCCCAGGAGAAACAAAGGCAGAGAGATTCAGAAGCAGGAATCCTGCTTTAAATGGGGCTTGATGTCAGAGCTCAGGGGAGGGCGTGGCTTTAGAGACTAACAACCCCGAGTGTTGTCTGAGGTTTCTGGCCCGACAGACCCACAGAGACACACAGGCACCTACACTAATTGTGCGCTGACTGACCTGGGACCCAGGCATATAACTTGCTAACTCTTTACCCTTAAACTAACACATGACTCTTACCCTGTTCAGCCATGGGGCTCGGTACCTTTTCTCAGAGCAGCATAGTTGTCCTCTGCATCTTCTGGCTTGTCTGGCAACTCTGACGTGTCTGTGGCATTTCTGCTCTCTTCTTCCGGCTCCCAGAGTTTTCTTAGTCTGGTAGCCCCGCCCACACTTCCTGTCTGCCTTTGGCCAATCAGCGTTTTTATTAAACCAGTGGGTGGGACAATTATTTACAATGTAACATCATAATACCACTACACTTGAGCACAGCAACTCTTATAAGAGAAACATTTAGCTAGAGACTTATTTACAGTTTCAGAGGCTCACTCCATTATCATCAAGGTGGGGGCATGGCAGCAGCAGGCTTGGTGCTGGAGAAGTAGTTGAGAGCTACATTCTGATCTGCAGGCAGAGAGAGAGCCTGGACTTTTATAAACTCCAAGGCCACGCTTTCTGATCCTTTCTAATAATCTCAGTTCCTGGTGACTAAGTATTTTATTATATGAACCTTTAGAGGCCATTCTTATTTAAACAACCACATTTAACTCCCTGGCCTCCATAGGTTTGAAGGTATGTCATAATGCAAAAATGCACTCAGTCCAACTTCAAAAGTCCTCATCGTCTTTCACAGTCAAGATTGCTTAAAAGTTCAAAGTCTCTTCTGAAATTCCAGGCATTCTCTTAATTGAAACCCTCTTGTGAAATCAAAATTAAAAAGCAGATCACATACTTCTAACGTACAGTAGTATACAATATACATTATGGTTCCAAAAAACAGGGAAAGGGTACATAGTGAGGAAATATTGGACCAAAGAAAAACCAAAACCCATCTGGGAAAACTCCAAACTCTGCATCTTCATGTCTGATGTTAAAATGCCCTTCAGATCTCCAGCTCCTTTCAGCTCTGCTGACTGCAGCACGCTGCGCTCTCTCTCTCTCTCTCTCTCTCTCTCTCTCTCTCTCTCTCTCTCTCTCTCTCTCTCTCTCTCTCTCTCTCTCTCTCTCTCTCTCTCTCTCTCTCTCCCCCCCCCCCTCTCCTGGGCTGGTTCCCCTCATACCATGGCCTCTCTGGTGCTCCATGCAGGGATACCCCTGACACAGGCCTGGCCTTGGCAGCTAAGCACAGGAGGTTTCGTGCCCCCTTCCTGTATCCTTGACTCCAAAGCTAGAACCATTTGGCTGAAGCTGCCAACTTGTGCTACTTGCTGGGGCTGGCACTCGACCATCCTCAGTTACATTTGTATTTGCTTTCTGTTTTCAGTGTTGCCTTCACTGCTTAATTTTTTCTTTAATTCCTTTTCACAAGTTAGATGCTTAGGAGGGTGAGGTCTTGTCCTGAGGTCACTGGTCCTTTAATTTCATTAAGCATCATCAGGCTTTTCTTTAAACATTTTTATCTCCCTGAACACTGACTTAGCTCTATCACACTCCATTAGCTCCTTCTCTCCTCAAACTGTACATTTTGTGTTTCTTTGTCCAGCTTCCTCCTTTTCATTACAGATCTGTTTACGAGTGACCACTGGGTCAGTCAATGCTGGGCTGTCTTGAAATCTCCTCTGTCAAAGCCATTAACACAGAATTCTTTAATTTAGCCTCAGGCAGATTTTTAAGATGGGAGGAGGGGCAAAACCCAGCCACATTCTTTGCCAAAATATCACAAGAATGGTCTCTAGAACACTTACTAATATTCTTTCCTTCTGAAACTTCTTGAGCTGGGCCCCAACTGTTCAACCTGCCTTCACACTTTCTTCCATGCCTCTACTTGGATGACTCTCTAACCACCACCCACCCCAAAGCATCCAACAGCTTTTCTCAAAGTCTTCTAAATTCTTCCAGCAAACAGCATGGTCAGACCTGTCACAGCAATGTACCATCCCCTGGATTCAACATCTGTCTTGTCACTGTTCTATTGCCGTGAAGAGGTAATGTGATAATACCAACTCTTATAAGAGAAAACATTTAACTGGGGCCTGGCTTATAGTTTCAGAGGCTCGGCCCATGATCATCAAGGCAGGGAGCATGGCATAGCAGGCATGGTGCTGGAGAGGTAGTTGAGAGCTACATCCTGATCCAGAGGCAAAGGGGGTGGTGGGGAGGCTGGGCCTGGCATGGCCTTTTGAAACTTCAAAACCCCAGTGACACATTTCCTCCAACAAAGCCACACCTCCTAATCCTTCTCAAACAGTGCCGCTTCCTGGTGACTAAGCATCCAAATAAATGCGCCTGTGGGAGCCATTTTTAACCAAACCAACACACTAATTTTAGAACTAAACCCATGATTCTGGTTTCTTCTCTGTATCTCTTGCTATCAGGCCATCATTTTTAGGCATGTTTGGTTCTGATGGGCAGGAATGTTAGAGCTGAGTGTGATCATCACTCAGGACTCTGATAGAACAACTATGAAGGATTCAGCCACTGTGAGGAGTTACAGTTATAGTCACTGCCCTGAGCAACCCATGAAGACAACTGTTAGACTTTTCCCCAAGTAGAAACAATTAGTGAGGTGATCAGAGGACAGCCTTAGCTTTATATAAATGAAAATGAAGTCTTTCCCTGGTTTGAGTCATTTTTTAAGACTAAACATTTGGCCAGTGGAAAAAAGAAGGGTTTTGACCAACAGAGCAATGCCATCCTCTATGATGCCTTCTTTGTAACCCTCTTACCATAAAAAGAAATCTTAATAGACTTGAAATTTTTCCTTTTCTGACAAAAACGGAAAGCAGTTATGGAAAGGCCATAATATACCTTGTGGTAAAACTTCTAGCCTGCTTAGGAACATGTACTGGGGCCCAGCCTCACCATGAGTCCCTCTGCTACCACTGTCCTTTCTTTTGTTAGTGAATCCAGCCTGACCCCTCTGGATAATGGTGACCGAGTGCTGCCTGCATTACAGTGAGGTGACACCCCCTACCTAGGAGGCACTAGTGGCCAGCCCTTCCTAATGTCAGGATGGTAGACAGGCCAAAATGCTACATTACATGTCTAAACCTTCAATATACTTCAAACCAGCTTTTAAAATCCACTCTGGTGTGACAGGATCATGAGCCTTTGTTCCCCGGGTGTTGTCTTTCACAGGAAGTGAGGCAAGGAGTGGCCAAGCATGTGCATGGGTAGAACATACGGGCTTCAGGAACATTACACTAATTCAGGAACATTCTGTTGTTGGAAGAGAGTACACAGAATGGGTAGGTAAAACAAAGTGCACACACACAGGTACACACATGCACGCACATGCACACATACACGCACGCCTGCACATGCACATATAGACACAGGCACACACATGAGCACACACATGTGCACACACATACATGCGCGTGCACACGTAAGTATACACATGCACACACATGCACACATCCATGCACACCTGCAGACACACATACACACAATGCACGCACACACATGAGATCACACACATGTGCACACACATACATGCACACCTACACATGTACATATAGACACATGCACACACATGAGCGCACACACATGAGCACACACATACATGAGCACACACACACACACACACACACACACACACACACACACGCACACTTGCAAGGCGAGCCTGGGCCCAGCTCTGGGGAGGCAGAGGCAGGTGGATCCCTGAATCTGGCTAGTCAGCCTGTTGATGCGCTCCTGTTCAGTAAGAGCCTCCATATCAAAGGAGGAAGAAAAGAGGCAAGAGACTGACAGACGACCTCACGTGAATATCAGGCCTCCTCTATTTCACAAGAAACACTTGTGCTTCCCTTGGTAATAAAACAGCATTTGGTGATACATACCTCCTGGGTGAGCTGGAAGACACTTGGCAGGTGCAGAGTCAGCACCCCAGCAAATTGGGCAGCTGAATTTGCCTGCGGGAAACCTGTAATGCCTTGTAATTTCATGTCACAATCTGTCTGTCACAGATGTGGGGTAGTGGCTCACCCTGTCATGTACAGACAGTACGTTGGTGTGTCAGATCCTCTGTGTCCTCCTTGGGTTGCTGTTGCGTGTTTAAACATGGAGGCATCTGACAGGAGACCGAGAAACCCTCTGGGCAGCCGGAAGCCTGCCCTCCCTCTTTCCCCGGCCGCAGCTTGGGAAGCAGCTCCACAGACAGCCTCCTGCTTCATAGATAATGTGATGACTGTCAACGGTGGCAGCACCACTGATCAGTGTCACTAACGTGTAGCATCAGGGCCGGGTTCAGAGTTTGCTCTGGGGCTGCAGAAGGCACGGTTGGCACCAGGGTGGTACAGCTGGTTTACATGAAGCTTGAGGCTCCTCCCTGCAGTGACCCTTTTCTCCCAGCTGGCTCTCTCACCCTCCTGTGAAGGTCTGATGGGATAAGCTGTGATGTTCCAGAGCAGAATCATGAAGACTCCCTTAAGGCCAGAGGCCACCTGTGTGACTGACCCTGGTAGGCCCGTTCTGTTCTTTGTGCTTTTGTGACTGTTTTTTGTCAGGCTTCTTTCAGACTGATAATGAGACCATGACAGGTAAAAGCAGTTCCTGGAACTGGATTGTCTCCGCTCCGATCTGTGCTTCGCCACCACTATGACCTTTGGCACATCAGTAAAGTAACAGCAACAAAAGTTCCTCATAGAATACAGTGGGGATTGATGAGATGGTGTATAGAGTGCCCTGCACGATGGCTGGCACTCAGCGGTGACACTGAGCTGCAGCAGTATAGAGTGCCCTGCACCATGGCTGGCACACAGCAGTGACACTGACCTGCAGCAGTATAGAGTACCCTGCACCATGGCTGGCACACAGCAGTGACACTGAGCTGCAGCAGTATAGAGTGCCCTGCACCATGGCTGGCACACAACAGTGACACTGAGCTGCAGCAGTATAGAGTGCCCTGCACCATGGCTGGCACACAGCAGTGACACTGAGCTGCAGCAGTATAGAGTGCCCTGCACCATGGCTGGCACACAACAGTGACACTGACCTGCAGCAGTATAGAGTACCCTGCACCATGGCTGGCACACAGCAGTGACACTGAGCTGCAGCAGTATAGAGTGCCCTGCACCATGGCTGGCACTCAGCAGTGACACTGAGCTGCAGCAGTATAGAGTGCCCTGCACCATGGCTGGCACTCAGCAGTGACACTGAGCTGCAGCAGTATAGAGTGCCCTGCACCATGGCTGGCACACAGCAGTGACACTGAGCTGCAGCAGTATAGAGTGCCCTGCATCATGGCTGGCACACAGCAGTGACACTGAGCTGCAGAAGTATAGAGTGCCCTGCACCATGGCTGGCACACATTTGCCCTTTCTAATGTGAAAGGTCATTATGTCACCGTCACCCTAGAACCCTGATTGCTTCTTCAGCCTGTCTTGCCGTTGGTCACTCTCAGGCAGCTTAAAAGCCTGATGTGTTATTTCATTATGTAATTCATCCTTATAGTTTTGAGTCACTGGGACATAAGAAGGCCTGAAGGGTGGTGTACTCGATATGCGAGCATACCCTGTTGACATTCAGGAAGGGCACTTCCTGTTTGCAGAGCTGGAGCTGCATGCAGTTTGTCCTTACCATTGAGGCTGAGGTTTCATTTTAACAAAGATGGTTAGGGCTCTCGGTGGAAACAAAAGCCTGGCTGAGGGTTGCAGCTGATGATAGTGTTAGCAGATTTCCAGGTGAAGTTGAGGACAGGAAGGAGGTAAGCAGAAATGCAGTTTCTGTTGCATTCATACTCCACCAATACTGGCTCTGCCCGTGGAAGACACAAGCTATGTAGGTTCGGTATACCAAGCCCCCTAGCTCTCCAAAGCATGCTAAGTGGGAAGAGGATTAGGAAGGAAATCTTCGAACATGGATTATGAGCAAGAAACCAACAAGCCAAGTGCAGATTTCTGCCCCATCAGAGCTCTTGTGTAAGCTTGGAAGGCTCACATGCGAACTCCCTGAACTCCATCCCTCCTCGGATCATAGCCTTCAGGGTGGCAGTGGCTCAGATGTTTCTGCAGTGAAGCCGTCTGTGGCCAAGAGGACTGTGGGTCCTGAATGCCCTGATTGGCTTTCTCTGGCGGATGTAATTACAGCTCCCTCACCACATCTGTGAGTCACCCAGCTTTGCAGCATGCTGACATGCTGTGCTCACCTCATATGCCTCTCCCCAGGGCTCTCACAGATCACCAAGACCTCATTTTCAACAGGATTTACTTTAATGCTGAGCATTGCAGGTCATTTCCAGGGCAGCACTGTTTCTTCTCCTAAAATGTTCAGCTACAGTTTAATTTCCAGCCCTTAGCAGTGGTAAGAAATTTGCTGTAAGTCAGCACCAGTCACTTCTCTCTCTCGTGACTGGACAATCACCCTACCTAGGTTCATGCTAGGACGGTTTGGGGCATGGGCTGTGTCCTGGCTTGCCACACTGCTCAGCTTTTTGATTGCTGTTTTTTTGTTTTGTTTTGGGTTTTTTCCCTCTCATTTTCTTTTTAATTTGAATTGTAAATTTTTGGGGGGGATTTTCTTAGAAATATCTGAATATTTCCATATCTCCCACTATTTCCTCTCTCCACTCTAACTCTCCTGTGCCCCACTCCCTCTCAAATTCATGGCCTTCTCTAATGATTATTGTTACATGTATACACACACATACACACCCACATATACACACATACACACATGCATGCATGCACGCACATACACATGCATGCACACACACCCACATGCATGCACACACATACACACATGCCTGCATACACACACATGCATGCATATACACGCATACATGCACATGCATGCATACACACACACACACGCATGCACACAACTTATTGAATCCCATTAGTGTCATTTGTAAACACATGGTTAGGGTGTATCACCAGGTAGATAGCATATGGAGGGACTCATCCCTAGAGAAAGCTGATTCTCCCTCCGGTAGCCTCTAATTACCTGTAGCTCTTCACCTAGGGGCAGAGTCTCTTAGAACTGTCCCCATCCACATTGGCATGTCAGCTGATACTGTCATTGTACAGGTCTTGTTTAGGTGACCATATTGTGGTGATTTCATGGGTGCAGCTTCCCTGAAATGTCTAGAAGCAGGCATCACAGTTCTTTGGCTCCTTCCATCTTTCCTTCCCCTCCTCTCTAATTTCCCCAAAGCTTTAGGTATACCAGGAGCATTGTAGATGTACAACTGGGTCCTGCTTATGAGGGAGGACACAGTTAGAATTGCACTGATTTAGGAACATAGCAATCGGATGTTCTCCTCCGGGCAGATGATGTCTCTAGCCACGAGTAGCTGGCTGGGTTTATGGTACCAGCTGACAGATGCTGATAAACACAGTCAGAATGGTTAACCTGTCAGTAAACTGCCAACACCTGCTGGTGAGAATGTGGACAAAGAGACGCAGGTTATTCACTACCGACGGTATTACTAACCGCTGTAGCCACTGAGAAAATCAGTGTGGTGAATTCTTAAAGAAAGAAATGGTGACATTTTACAGGTGAATATACACAGCTGGAGAGTATTGTACTGAGTGAATACGGTTGTCATATAATCTCTCTCACATATGGATCTTAGCTCTAAACCTTTAGAATAGAGTATATATCATAAAATAACCACAAAAGCCAGCAAAGTAGGAAGGAACAGTGGGTGGTGCAGAAGGAGCTGGGTGGGGGGGCAGGTAAGATATGGGCTTCAATTTGCTGAATTGTTAAGGATGTTAAACATTTGTGGGGTGGGCATGATGCAGGGCCTCACTATGTATCCCTAACTGGCTGGCCTCTAACTCACACCTGCCCCTGCCTTCTGAGATTAACCGCATGTGCCACCATGCCCCAAGTTGAGCACTTTTGAAGGCATTTCTTAGCTATTTTTATTTCTTCTTTTGAGACCTGTCTCTTAAAAATACCCCTCCCCCCCTTAACTGAGTCACTTTGCTTCCCTGTTTTTTGAGTTCTTTGTAGTCTGGATATTAATCCTTTATCCAAAGTCTAGGTGGCAAAGGTTCCTCCTACTCGGTGGGTGTCCTTTTCACTTGCTTGTTTCCTTGCTGTACAGAAGGAAGCAGTGTAGCCTGAAAGAGTCTCTTTTGTCAGCTGTTGGCCTTAATTCCTCAATCCTAATGGAGTCCTGTCTAGAAGACTTTTCCTGAACCCTTATGTTGTAAGAGGGTTTTTAGAATGCTGGGTTTTTGGTTTGGTTTTGTTTTTAATAGGGATTGTAGTTGGGGCTGCACTGAATTTGGTAGGACGGTCATTTTCACAGGATTGATTCTACTAATCCATGAGCCATCTTCTAGCAGCTTCTTCAATTTCCATTGTAGAGATTTGTGCTGATAAACTGTCCATCTAATAACATTTGCCTGAAGATTAGAGGACACAGCCACCACAGAGTTAGCCATAGAGCTCAGGGAGTGTGACCCACACCTTTAATCCCAGCACTTGGGATCCCATAACTATGCTCCTTGGGAAACAAACACACCTTTAATCCTAGCATTAGAAAAGTTGAGCCAGGAAGTGAGGTAACTGGGTAGAGAAAGAAGGATAAGGCAGGAGGGGGGCAGTCACCTGCACCCCCCTTCTCATTCCACTGAGGACTCAGAGGCATCAGTCTGAGGATTCCTGAGGAGTGGCCGTGTGAGACATGGCTGTGGCTTGTTCCTCTGTCTCAATGATCTTTGAGCTTCTCCCAATATCTGGCTCTGGGTTTTATTATAAGATCAAGTAGAATTCTTGCAAGAGAGATGTTCATTCCTATTTATTTTAATTTTGAGGCTATTGTGAATAGAAGCGTGATCTGTCCCTTAGACATATAGAAAGACTTGACTTTGTATTCTGCCTCTGCTGAAAGTATCCTCATTTCTAGAAGTTTCTGGGTGGAAGTCTTGATGCTCCACGTTGACGTTGTACGTGACACCGAGTGGCAATCAGTCTCCATGTGCAACATCTTTTCGCTGGATCTTACTCTCCTTCAGGGCTGTCGGCAGTGCCTCTAGTTGGGTGTCCTAGTTTGCTTTGATGCACACTAAAAGCCGTGATTGGCTTCAGTAAATACTGTTGTGTTCCTTGAGGCTCCTGTGTGCCCTACATACACATCATCTCATGGTACCCATATCCCAGGGATGGTACATAGCAGCAATACTCTGAATTACATTGTAGCTTGGGTCCAGTGGTGCTCACAGGAATCTGGTGAGCAGATGAGCGCTCAGGTGTCCCAACCCCAGCCCACTGTGCTCCCAGCATAAGACACTCACTCACAGTTACTGCTACTATTATTAAACATGTGTAAGTCTCATGATAACTCTGCAGAGTTTCACAGACAACAAGACAGAATAAGGGAAGCTAAGCTTATCTCCAGAGCCGCTCAGCTAGATTCCAGGTAGAGTCAAATCTACTGTTAGAAGCCCTGCTCTGTGTTTCTCTGCACTGCAGAGGATTTGTGGGAAACTGTTGAAGATGGAAGAAGTAAGATGTTACTCGCTCACTTTTCCTATCCCTCCAGTCATCCGATGGGCGGATGTTTATTCCAAAGCTGCTTCAGGCTGAGCTCGGTGCTAGTGAGCAGGCTCCCCTGCCTGCTCCTGCTCCCTGTATAGCTCCCATTGCTAAGGTGCTGTTGTCTTGCCCCATATTCTTCCCAGGCAGCATGCCCCCTTTTGTTCTTTGGCCTCATCACTGTGGCCTCTGCTCTGTGCTTCAGTGTTCCCTTCTGGACCCT
This sequence comes from Phyllotis vaccarum, assembly GCA_033318265.1. Classification (NCBI taxonomy): domain Eukaryota; kingdom Metazoa; phylum Chordata; class Mammalia; order Rodentia; family Cricetidae; genus Phyllotis; species Phyllotis vaccarum. Next base: position 187,647,415 of record JARWLC010000002.1, read on the forward strand.
GGTCACATCAGGATGAGACCCCATGAAGGCACATGATGGAGACTGGCTGTGTCTGCAGGGCCTGCAGGCTATTCTGCATCTTCTAAGTACTAGCCTGTGAGAGGGCTTGGAGTCCTGGGCATTCCTTTCCGCTGCTTAGCCATTTCATATTGGAAGCTCTGATCAGTATCCTGTGTCACCAAAAGTCAAAAGCAGCCCACCGTGCTCAGAGAGAGCAGGTGACTCACCTAAGATTGTGCGGGTAGTGATTGTTGAAGGCTGTGTCAGCTTTGACACAGGGACGAAGCACAGACCTCCAGCCCAGCATCTGCAGTGGTGCATGACTTGTTTGTTAATTTTTTCCCCTGACATTTAAAAATACTTTCCCCAAACTGTATTAAATAAAATAAAATTGATGGTTTGGCTGACATGTAGGACAAACATCCCCGAGATCACAGGAACCTTCACAAAGTCCAATTGTAGAACTGACAGCTCAGAATGAGTCACGGTGTGTGTTTTAGCAGATGTTTGCTGAACGGGTTCTTTTGGGTGTGGGGTGCTGAGGATAGAAATAGTAAGATCCAGGGCTGAGCCAGGTGTGCTGACCCTGTCAAAGGCCGTCTGTCCCTCTCACAGCTGGACTATAGTTACTGATAGTTTGGGGGGAGGGAATCATTGCCCTCAGTTGCGGATCCAACAATGACCTAGGCAGTTTCACTTCCAATCCAGTGGGCACACAGATGGCCCTGGCTAAGCCGCACCAAGCCAAAAGTTATAAACCTGGGAAGGGAACTGATGAAGATGAGAAGAGTGTGGTAGGGGTGCGAGGGAGATAAGGGGGTATTTGGAAGAGAATGATCAGAGTTTTATAAGAATAAAAACCTAGGGAGCTATTAGCTATTGACAGATGTCTTAGTTACTGTAAAGATACCCAATGACCAAGGCAAGTTGCAAAAGAAGGCCCTGTCCATCTTTGCACCCAAGGCCTGACACAGTAGGATCTCTAGAAATCCTTGTTGAGCCACAGAACTGAACCCTAGTTCCTGAATGGACATAGTGGACAGCAGCCAGTCAGCAGCTCAGAAGCCTCTGTGCATCCAGGAGAGGTATGGAGTTCAGACCCACACCTCAGCTATGGCATGCACTACCTAAAGCCACCATCTACACCTCATGCTCTCACCTCAGGAGGGCTCAATCGCAGGCGGGCACCTACCAGGCCCTATGCGCTTCAACATTGAGCTGTCTCATTCTCTTGAGGCACTTTTCTGTAGACACTCTACTATGTATGGCTATGGTCATTCATGGGTTATCACTTTCCTGCAATGGATTTACTTCTAGATGGTCTCAGGGCCCCCACAATACCCCTGGAAGGCAATTTCTTGGTGCCTAGGGTGACGGGCTTGTGTCATAAGAAAGAATCCATCAATTTTAGTTATTCGTTCTTTACTGTTTTACAACATTGTCTGAGTTACTGCTCTATTGCTATAAGGAGACTCCATGATTAAAGCAACTTACAGATAAAGCATTTAATTGAGAGGTAGCTTATAGTTTCAAAGAGTAAGTCCATGTCAGGAAGCATGGTGGTGGCAGGCATGCATGGAGCAGCAGTAGCTGAGAACTGACACCTGATTTGAAAGTTACAGGCTGAGAGAGAGGGGAGGGTGATGGGTTTGGTGTGGGCTTTTGAAACCTCAAAGCCCACACTCAGCGATATACCTTCTCTGACAAGGTCACGCCTCCTAATCCTTCCCAAAGGATCCAAGACTGTGGGGGCATTCTCATCTAAACCATCATAGCTACCTTATTAAAAACCTCTCTTTTTGGCAGCTCCAAGAAATGTAAAGGCTCAAATAGAGAAATAACACATTGGCAAGGCCAGAGCTCAGTGCCAACCCTGCCAACTCACCTGGGTATTCTATGTGACTTGAAAACTGTCCTCCATGTGCACGTGTATGTTACATGTTTTTTTGGACAAACCTCCCAACTGTCTTTAATTTATATAGCCCTGTTTACATGGTAAAAAATGTAAAGTGTTCAGTCCAGTAAGAGTCAAACAAACCGGGACAGTTTACACAATCTTAGCAAGGATTGCTAGGGTGTGTGCGAACCCAGCAAATGTTGAAAGCAACATACCTAATTGAGTTACCTTGGGGTAGGGGGGCACTGAATACAGTTGAACCAGTAGTTAAAACATCTATAACCTAAACATATCTTATCACCATCAGGATACTGTAAGGAACCATCAAGAATCAGCATTTAACAACACCCGAGTCATTCTCTACACATTGAAGATGAAGTGGGCTGGGTCAGAAGGAACCTTATCTGAGATGTCTGCACTTCTGACTCAGCCAACAGACTCCCAAGGGCAAGCACTGGTGTATCCCATGCCCAAAATAGACCCATGTGCTATACAGTATTTCCCAGGGGCTTGATGACGTCATTCTGTTTTTAGCAGTAGCGTTCTACTACCCTGTGACATGACCTTCACTTTCCTAAAGGGATCTTAATTGCTTCCAAAATATATCTGCTGGAATAAAATGAGAAAAATCTAGATTTTGTAAAACTGCATGTCTGTGAGAAATAAATTATCTTGAATTTATCTTGGCCCACAGAAATAGTTGCCACCAAGTTCTCTTCATTCACTGTTTGTCTGGCAGAAGACAGTTTAATCTAAACAAGGTAGCATACACTGGTCCCAGCTGCTCAGGAGGCAAAGTTTGAGAGGTCAGCTCTGCCTGCACAGGGAGGGGCCTGTTGAGGGTCGGGGAGGATGGAAGGAAGCACAATTAGTAACAAAACTCAAGACATCACAGTGTCCAACACAGGATTTCTTTTACAGGATCTGAGGGAAATTTCAGTAGCTCTTCAGAAGTGGCCAGGACCTGTCTGTGTCATGATCCATCATTTTCCACCATGATCTACATTAGGATTCTACATGAATTTGATGCATGATTTAGTACCTCTTCAGGCCAAAGACCAGTTTTCACAGTATCTCCGTAAGGGACAGCTCTCCTGATGCCACTGTTGTGCCGTGTGTTGACTTGGCTTTCACAGCGTCTCCTTTAAATGCCCTGCCTTCCTTAGGGTTTTACTAGTCCTGTTGTTGGGTTGTTTTTGCTCCTTGACTCTTTTAGGGGCCCACCCCAAATAAATCACACAAGGAGGCTTATTATTACTTGTAAATGCCTGGCCTTTGCTTAGCTTATTTCTAGACAGCTTTGCTTAAATTATCCCATCTACCTTTTGCCTCTGGGCTTTTCCTTTTGATACTTCTGTTTTTCTTTCAGTCTTCCTCCACAGCTGGCCGGGTGGGTGGATGGGTGGCTGTGTGGCTGGCTGGGTGGGTGACTGGGTGGCTGAGTGGGTGGCTGAGTGGCTGGCTGTGTGGCTGGCTGTGTGGTCGTGTGGGTGGCTGGGTGGCTGTGTGGCCGGGTGGGTGGCTGTGTGGCCAGTGGGTGGCTGTGTGGCTGGGTGGGTGGCTGTGTGGCCGGGTGGGTGGCTGTGTGGCCGGGTGGGTGGCTTGCTGACTGGCCCCTAGCATCCTTTTTTTGTTCTTTTGTTCCTTGATATATCTTCTTTTTCTCCTTCTATTTATTCTCTCTGCTTTCCAGCCCCACCTATCCTCCTTTCTGCTGCCTCGCTATTGGCCATTCAGCTCTTTATTGGACCAATCAGGTGTTTTAGACAGGCAAAGTAACACAGCTTCTCAGAGTTAAACCAATGCAACATTAAAAAAAAAAAGATGTGACGCATCTTTGCATCGTTAAACTAATGCTCTACAGCATAAACAAATACAGCACATCTTCAACTAATATTCCACAATAAATCCCTTCTGTGTTTGCTTCTTGTTGGACCTTCCTATTGAGCTGGTTAATTTCAGCGTGATGCCACGTAGAGTCTAAATGAAGAAATAATCTCAGCCAGGTTAGCCTGTGGGGGTGTCTGTGGGGGACTGTGATTGTTAATGGATGTAGGAGGGCCCACACCATCCCACACACCCACCCGTGGGGTCCCCTTTTTTTCTCACATTTTGTCCGCGAGGACAAAAGGGCAGAAGTGGCAACAGAAAGCTCTGTCAGCATGGCAGAGATAGCCCTCTGGGATATGACCTCAGTGAAACAGCTCAGCTTTATTCCAGAGTAGAGGGGTATATAGGACTGCAATGGTAGCTGGGGCAAACCCTAATGTGCATTAGATGGTATGACCCTGTCATATAGCTGGATTGGTGGCAGCATGGCCCCATGGAAATAGCTAGAGCATGCTACTTAACAACCATGTAGGCAGCAAGGAAAGAGCAATTGCAGGAAACTGTGTCAAGGGTCACCCTTGACATAAGTCAGACAGTCTGGGCCTAGAGATGTCCTCCACGGTAAGGCTAGGTGGAGAGCAGGAAGCCCTGTTGGGGCGGGGGAGGGAGCCTCCTAATTGTTCTGAGCCCTGTGAGAGTTACTAAGTTACGATAGAGTGCAATGTCTGACCATCAGGGCCTGCCAACACCCCTGCCACTCCCATCCCCTCTCCCATACTTCATCCCACCACACCCACTCATCTACCTGCTCCCACAGGGTCCTGGGCAATGTAGAGAGGAGAAAGCTGGCTTCTAGGAGGCAAGAACAATGCTTAAGCCATCTGCCCTAACTGTGGACACCAGCATTTTAAGTTTTCTGCCTTGACGTCTGAAATTGTAGACTGAAACCTGGACTGTAAACTAATAATCCATCTTCCCTAAGTGGCTCTTTGTTGGGGTGTTGGTCACGGTAACAGAAATGAAGCTAGAACACCTTGCCAGGCAATAACCAGGGACGGTCCCATATAGAGGATGTGGCAGAGGTGTGGAATGGCAGCACAGGACATGTGCCCCCTCCCCATCTGCCCTGCTCTCAGCCTGGACACTAGTGCTAAAGGATCTGAAGGAGGTTCTGGGTCATGCTTCCCAGTGGCTGTGCCTTAACAATGGTGGCATTTCCCTCCTGGGCTTTGGTTTGAGCCAGGTTTGATGTATTTATCAGACCTTTGGGTCTTAGGCCCTCCTTGGACATCTTATAAAATCTGTCAGGTGTATGATACATACTCTTTCCAGTATCATATTCTTCCTACCAAATAATATTGAGGCCAAGTGGTTCTTAAAAAGTGCAAAGGCTTGTAGTGGGCTCCTTCATCTGTCTGCAAGATCCAGTGAGTGCACCGAATGAGAGGGAGCCCCAAGAGGCCCTCCCTCCTCCTCATCCACTCTGTACTTCCTCAGGCTACATCCACAGCAGCCATATTATCACGCGCATTAAGACAGGTAGCCATAAACTAGAGCAGCTATACGTTGTGTTTGGGGAGAGGTGAGCTCTTCTTCTCTTCAGCTGCTGCTTTCAGAGCTTCAGACTTCATTTCCTCCCACTGATGACCGCTGTGGTACCTGCAGGCCAGGCCAGCAAGGCCGATCTCAGCCGGTGCTCTTTCCATTCCCGGCCCTAGACAGCTGTTTCCTGGGGGTGGTGCAGATGTTGAGGGAAAGAAGCAGAGCCATTTCTGCAAGACAGAGGCAACTTACATATGTCTTAAGTTTCTGTGTATCATCGTAAGTTCAGACCTGGGTCAGCAAGACACCTCAGTGGGTAAAGGCTACTGCTTTCTACCCTGACAAAGCTAGATTCCATCCCTAGGACTCACACAGTAGGACAAAACTGATGCCTCTAAGTTGCTCTGAGGCCTCCACTTGGGAGCCATGGCATGCACACACACTCCAGATTAATTAATTAAAGTTAATATTCTCTAGGTGGGGAAATGAATCTGCCAAGACCTTCTCATAAGAGTGCTTTTCAAAACTTGATGAGATGGCCCACTGGTGGCACGCAGCAGCCAGGGCCACATGTGTGCTCAGTGGTATTACTGGTGCTTGCATCTGCTCCAGCCCCGGTGCTTTGTTTCCCTCTGGCTTAATGGCAGACCCCACACGCCTCAGCACTGAAGCCCTCTGGTCACCCATGTGGGATGTATACTTGAGAATCCCTTTTCCTTTTTGCCTGAGCCGTTCATAGTGTGAGGCAGCAACAGTTTTTACTAGCCTAACGCACAAATACAAAACACTTCAGAGACAGACCTCTAGCCAAGGCTGTCTCCAGGGTGTAGTTATCAACTAACATGACTGAGCCCATGCCTGGTAGGAGGCAGGCTATCATGTAGCTCATCTGTCAGGTTCCTCCTAAGGGCCAAGGGTCACCTCCAGGCTCAGAGGGGTAGAATGACTCTCCCAGATCAAGTGGGGCAAACACTAGTGTTCAGATATGCTGCTGACCCCCAGGGTTCCTTCCCGCAGAGTCCATCTCCTTTCCCCCGAGGTAGGAATTAGGCAAGGTCTGCAGCACTGGGGGACAGAGCGGGAGAGGAGAGGACAGGACACGTGACCAGACAGATTGGTCTTGCAGTCAAAGTAATAAGGACATAGCTTTTCTTTGCCACATTAGATGATGGATATGGGTGTGCAAGAGTGGATGAACCAAAGGCACCCCGCTCAGAAGCCCTCAGGGAGGTCTGAGTGTGGAGAGTTGAGAGGCCATGGTGAGGAAAGGGATCCGCAGAGGGTCAGGCAGGGAGGAGTGTCAAAGCGGGCCTTCAGAAGGTCAGGCCATTTCTTCTGGATGCTCAGACAGATCTCCCAGCTGCCAGGACTATAATTTTCTTGAGACAAGTGAGGGTCTTGCTTTGTCCTTGTGAGGGAAGGTCAGAGGTTGCCCAGGGACAGACATGTCGTATCGTATCTGACTGTTCTTTATTCCCTAGGCAAACTCAGAGCCTGCTCTGGATCCACAGCAAATCCAAGCCTTTGATCAGCTCTGCCGGCTCTACCGAGGAAGTTCTCGGGTAATGTTTTACCACTGATGTTTCTGTTTCCGATTTGTAATTTACTGTTTGGGTTTTGCTTCTGGCTCTAGCTTGGAAGGTCACTGTCATACCTGTCATGACCAAATGGCCCATCAGTCCTGGTCCCAAGAGCATTCAGAGTAGCACAAAGAACAAAGGCAATAGAGAGGCGTCTGTTCTTACCTCCTGGGACCATGAGGACACAGCGCTGCACATTGTCTTCATGGAGAGCAAGCTAGAAGCCTGTTCCTTCCTAAGGAGGACTCTGCTTATATCAGAGCCTGCCAAACCTGCCCCAGAGCCAGGCACTCCTCAGCGTCTGCTTTAGTTGTATTTGGGCCATGAAAGACTGATATTAAGCAGCAGTGGCTTGAACTAGACGGAAGTGTAAATGCAGAACACCAGGACACCATCCCTGAACCTCCAGATCTCCCCCAGCATGGGGCTTATGCTTACTTAGTTCAGCGTGGTCCAGCTCTGGCCACTGTTTCTGCATGCTGGCTAGCAGGCAGTGTCCAGAAGTTGTGCGTACTACTTCCCTTGTCTACAAGGTAGGTCTGTGACCCCCTAGCTAGCTGCGGTGCAGACTGGGGAACTGGGCATAACTGTGGGAGGCGAGTGCAGATTTGAAGGCTACTAACAGTCAGTACTGCACGGGCATTCATAGCAGACTGAAGTGTTTCCCTCGACTCTCAGCCTGCCTTCCTTGCCTAGTACTTATTTCAGGAATGGCCCGTGTCCCATCCAGTCATCAATAGCATAGGCCTGGCAGCACCTTGGGCTGAGTGAGTCTCACTCCGTGGAAACCTGGAAGCATCTTTTCTGTACTCTTAGACATTTTCCTAAAGATGACTTGTGCTCTGAGCAAGGTTCCATGTTACCACGGAAACCATGCAAGTCTGGCTGGTGAGCACCCCTTCTGTATGGCCTGTGTGTAACCTTCATTCCAGGTCACAGCCACATCCCACCCAGCCCGGTGGCGCTCTGAGCTTGTCTGGTCCTCTGGGCATGTAACCCTGCTTTCACCCATTCTCACGCAGAACCTCGGGGGTAAAATGGCGCTCCCTCCAAGTCCTTGGTCTGGACAGTGGTTCGCATTTCTGGAAACTTGCAGGATCTCCCAAATGAGACCCTGCAGTTCGACTGGACTGGCTGGTGTCACTATGTCCTTTCCTATTTGCCACTAAGCTCTGACCAGGAAATGAAGCCAGGATCGCCTTCCTCGGGGCCAGTGGCTTCCTGGTCACTAAGACACAGGAGGAAGCTGCAGTGAGACTCCCAAGAAATAGGAGCATGGTTTGTGGTCAGTCTCTTTGCTGTAGTGTCAGAAGGTGGATGCCCCGTGAGGACAACACCATCACCTGTTCTTTCAGAAACCATGGGCACGATCTCCTCACAGACTCTTCACAAGCTGGGTGGATCACAGAGTGGGAAGTGCCATGGAATGTGGCTGAGCCGGAAGTGTCTACCTACAGGGTACCCCTGGACGCCCTGGTCCTTTTCATGAGCCAGCCTCCATCACATGTCCCCTTGCAGGCTGGAGGCTCACAGTCAGTGTCAGCATGCCATTCTTAAGAGTTCTGGTCTGCTGCCTGCTGCTGTGATAACACCATGGAGGAAAGAGCTTACTGCAGCTTAGAGGTTGCTGGTCTGTCATCAGGGGAAGGCAGGACAGGAGCTCGGGCAGGAACCTGAGGGGCAGGAACTGAAGCAGAGGTTGTGGAGAAAGGATGCTCTCTGACTACCTCAGCTACCCTTCCTCTTTAGCCCAGGCCTGCCTAGGGGTGGCCCTGGTGACAGTGGGCCAGACCCTCCCACATCGATTAACCATTAAGAGAACACCCCACAGACCTGCCCTCAGCGCACTCTGATGGAGGCAGTCCTCCAGTTGAAGTGTCCCCTCCCAGATGACCAAGACCAACATGAGCCCCTGTTGAGCGGGAACTGAGGACCGGGTTAGAGAGCTTCGCTCGGCTCCCTGGTTATATTGTCTGCCAAGTGGCCGCATGAGCTCTGTAACCATTATTGCCAGAGATCAGAACAGCTGGAAGTCAGGGCAAGCAAGACACAGGTGGTCAGAATGTAACCTCCAGAAGATAGATCATGGGCAGCTTGGCTGAACAGAAATTTCTACACGGATCTGAGTTTGAATCCTACCCTATCACTCAGAGCTGGGTGGCCCAGGGGAAGTCACTCCTCAGGGGTTTATGGAGGATTAGAAATGTCACCTATGAGAAGCACTCAGACTGTCTGGCCCTGAAAAGACAGTTGCCTGTAGCTTACAGGGATTCTTAGGGACTGACTAATGCCAGGAGACAGATGCACAGTCTCCCTGAGGAGTTGGGACAGTTTTCACCCTCCTGTGAGGCCTCAGCAGCTTTCCCAAGAAGAGTAGCCTTGGGGCACCATGCTCCACCTCCAGGCCCCATCCACCGTTCTGGGTTTACATCTTGGTGAGTCTCCCTTCAAGCTAGTATGGCAGGAGAATCCAGGTGTTTAGCAGGCAGGAGGCCTTGGCTCCTGGGTATAGACTCATCTCTGATCATTGAAGGCATCTGAACACCAAGCTGCCTGGCTCTTACTGGCAGAAAGCCAACTAGGTGAGAGCCGGCAACCTAGGTGTATAACCTGTCTTTTCAGTGGGCTGAGGGTTTCCTCTGGGAAGGTGCTCTAGCACTAAGCCATTTGCAGACCAGGGATAGTGCCAAGGCCATTGGTGGATATACGGCTGCAAGTAGGGAAGATGTCCTTGGAGGAGAGGTGGGATCCACAAGTGCCACTTGGTGGCCAAATTGAATTGGTGGCCAGATGTTCAGATTACCATGGAGAGACGTAATAGCCAATGATAATATTCTGGGCCAGGTACCCCTAAGAGAGTACCATAGAAAGCTTATAGATGTGGAGAACAGGGAATCTACAGAGAGGCTGTGCACAGAGAGGGCAACTATGCCTTGAGTGCTCCCATCCAAGAGTGTTCCTGGAGTCCTCCCACCCAAGCAGCCTCCTCTCGTGCGCAGAGGCACACTTTTTTCATGCGAACCTCAGGATCCAAACAGGTTTTCACTCCCCCCACAAGGTAGCATTTTTTTCTGTAGGCAGAGGAACAGGACCCCCTCTGCCTCTGCCCTCCCACACCTCCTCATGTGTGTTCTCTTCTTCACAGCTTGCTCTCCTTACGGAACTCTCCCAGAACCGCAGTGGCGACAGCTGTAGGCCATTTGCAGGCTCCCAGAGCGGCTCTGCATTCAGCAGTGTCTTTCAAAACGAGAACTTGCAGCTGCAGCTCGCACCTCCGCCTGTGGCTGAAGACTAAGGCCTCCTGGACAGGCTCAGCCTCTTCCTCCCACCCTCCTGCAGAGGCCCCGCCACCCTCCTGTCTCAGTGTGGTCTGGCTGCTGTGGCATCAGCCCAGCAGACAAGCCGGTTTCATTTTGTTACGAAGTCTGCTCATCCCATTAGAAAATAATATTCACCCATATATCAGCAATGTGGGAGTTGGGGGGCCCGCACATCAGCTGTAGAAAGCAAAGCTTGGCCTGGGAACCAGCCATGCCTGTTGATGTTTGTATTAAACCCCATGCGAGCAGGAGATCTGCCCGTCAAAACAATAAATGTCTTGGTGTTTGAGTCCTGCATGCCTGCCAGTCCCCAGCTGTCAATCTGTCAAGTCAGGAACCCTAACACTGTTCAGACAAGCATCTCTATCACAGGCTCCACTTGGGCCTCAGCACACAGGTCCTCTGTGGCCAGGTCAGGGGGGCCAAGAAGAGAAGAGTCTGGACATGTTGAGTTCTGGACCTTTATATCATTAGGTAGCAGCTATGCGGGTCATCATGCCCAGAGATGCCCGGTGCCTTTGGTTCAGCTCTCATGGTCAGCTAAGCAAACCCACGGGAAATAGATGTGCAGAGCCTGCTCCTGCCATGTGAACGGTGGAGGTGGGAACCTCACCCTCATGGAGTAGCACCCCCAAGAGCTGCAAATGTTCTGCCTGCAGAAAGGCTGCAGGATGGGTCTTCTCACCTGAGGGGAGTACATGGAGACTCCCCGATCATGGTCAAGGCTCAGAGTAAGTCTTTTAGACAACCAACACACAGAAGCAGCAGGGCAGGGGTCTCAAGAGTCCTCCTGACTCGCCACCTCTTAGTGCCAGGCTCTGGTGTACTGGGGTTGTCACTGGGGTTGTCACAGGCCTGAACTAAGGCCCTGGAATCTGGAAGCCCATTTCCTATCCCCTCTCCTAGTACTTAACCCGAGTTTCCACCAAGTGGTGTCTTGAGTTTCCAATTCAAAATGTTGCTTGGGGACAGACTTATCTGAAGGAATCCCTGTGGACCTTGTTACAGAGGAGGACCTTACAGGAGGCATGATGTGTGACGCAAAGCTCAGAACTTGGGGCATGCTGTTCTTCCACTCAGGGCTGACTCCCAGCCATCTGTCTGTTTCATTCATTAATTTTCTGTGTGTGTGTGTGTGCCCTGGTTGATCTCTGCTTCATGGTTTAGGGCAGGTCTTTTTCTAAAACAGATGCTGACTCACTGGCTAAGCACACTGACCAGAACTCCCAGGATGCACCTGTCTCTGCTCCTCCATGTTTGGGTCCCAGGCACATGCAGCCAGGCCTAGCTTTTCTGTAGATTCTGGAGTTCCAAACTCAGGTCCTCATGCTTGCACAGAAGCATGCTTACCTACAGAGCCACTCACCCCCACCCTCACTGCATTTCTCAGTCCCATTGCTGCCCCTCAGCTGTGAGACCCTTCAGCTAACTGCTGGAAAGTCAGGCCTTGGTCTGTGCTTCAGCCACACCACATGGTTAGAAACGTCAAAGCTTTCAGCTGGTTGAGAAGCCCCTCTCAGAACTTCCTGACAACTGTGAGGCTCTAGCCTCACACTGCGCCTGCGGCCCTTCCCCCCCCCCCCCCCCACTCCCTGAAGACCCTGCTAAGGTTAAGGATCCTCTGAAAAGCTCCAGTCATAACAAAGCTCTCAGGGATGTATGAGAAAAATGTTTTACAAAGATGTGGCCAATATGGCTGCCAGGAGAAGAGGAGGTACCACACAGGAAAGCCAGCTCATCCATGATGAATGCTTTAGTGGATAAATAATTCAGAGCTTTGGGGATTTTTTTGAGAGCAGTGTTTTCCCCTCAGCTCTGTCTAAAGAAAATGGTTCCCAAAGCTGCAGCTGTGCCCAGAGTACAAGAAAGGCCTCCTGCAGGGTGGCCTTCTGGGTAGGTCAGGACCACTCCAGGGAAGGACAGAGCACAGATGAGCTCCTGTGGCTGCCCCAGCATGGAAGTTTATGTCCCCTTATCTCTCTCTCTCTCTCTCTCTCTCTCTCTCTCTCTCTCTCTCTCTCTCTCTCTCTCTCTCTCTCTCTCACACACACACACACACACACACACACACAGAGAAGCATTTGGTTCTCACTGTGTGCTCCAGGGAGCACTCCCCATGGTACTGATCATGAGGCTTCTTGATCCTCCTTCCTCTGCCTCTGCCCAGGGCAGGAGGGTGTGTGCTCTTTGTTCTGTTGACACAGTCAGACTCTGAGTGCCAAGCATGTGCCAGGCTCTGCTTTAAACAGGCTGCTACTATTTCCTAAAATCACCATCTTTCCTGGTGTGGACAGAAACGATCACAAACCCTGTGTATAACATGAACATAACAGGTCAGCAACATAGAGATGGCCTGCACGACAGATATCCACCCCCAGGTCAATAACATCCTCACTCCTAATAGCACAACAATTTGCATGCTCAGTGGGATTACACATAGGTTGTGTGTGTGTGTGTGTCCCTATCCCTCTGTGTCAAACACTCCTGAACAGCATTCCATTGTGACTAAAATAACCTATTTCATTGTAGGTGGGCCTCTAAGGCAATAGGTACTACTAGCCTTATTACCAATTTTGGGCCTGACTTTTGTGAGCATATGTGTACTTCTTTCTATCAGTTAGGGACTTAGGAATGATGTCACAATGCTGAGGGGTAGGTAAGGGTGTTTAATGACTTTCTGAATGCCCACATGAAGTCACAGCTTCAGAGGCATGGGTGGATGGGAATAGTTCACATACCACCTACCCCAGACATTGGCTCTGCATCTGCCTCCTGTCCCCCATCACAGCCAGGGTGTAGTTGGCTCCTGACCCTGGCAAGACCGACTGTAAAGCTGCTGGTTGGAGCTAGGCACAGCTGGGACTAGAGGGATGGGGTGGAGAGCAGCTTTACACTACAGCACTTCCGTAACTAAGAAGTCAGTCACCATTCCTGGATCTGCTCCCTTAGAACAAAAAGCCACATCTCAGCCCTCAGAAAACTGAGGGACCTTGTAGCCTCATGCTTTGCCTCACCACTGGAATGTCTGAAACCATGAACCAAAACCCAGCTTGACTCCTTGTCGTTTATTGTATCACAAGAGCTAACAGGCTGCAGAAGTTTTTTTGAGGGCCTACAGATGAATAGGGCATAGATGTTTGCTCTATAAATATTAGCACCATAGTCTAAGTAGGCAGATTCTAAGCTGAGGGTAGAAAGAGCTGAGGGCCAGAGCAGGCTAGCATCCCCGGAGTCTGAAGTGTAAGGACACTGTAATTGGTGGGAAGTAGCTAGAGGCCATGCCCCAGGGAGGGCAAAATGGGGAAATGGCAGCAGCTGATTCACAAAGGGAGCTCAGATAAGATGCCACACCCAAAAGGAGACAGAATCCTAGTCCTGAGACAAGACCAGCCAGCTCAAGCCAGCCTGGCAGGAAACTAGAGTAACCTGGGAACAACACTGGTGGCCGAGTGTGGTCCCTGCAATAACCCACACTCAACAAGAGCTGGTGTCTTGGGCAACCCACATGTGCGGCCACAACAACCCCATATGAGTTTGGGTGAGGAACAGGAAACTGATTGGTGTTTGTTGGCAGGAAAGCAGTGGAGTTCTGTGTGAACTCCACATCCACCTTAAGTCTTGAACACACACACACAGGCATGCACACAGAGACCGTGGAGACACTGCTGTGTGGAAGATGCTTGTGAGCCTCAGATGTCCACAGCCTTTGATGCTCCTTGAGTCTACAATGCTGGCATTTGTTGCCATTTCTCTACAGAGAACCAGATTCTCTGAGATTGTCAGGTAACAGGTTATATGCCACCCGACTCAGACATTTCCCAAGGTCCAAACTTTCTAATCCTTCATTTCCAGATTTCACAGGCAGAGTCTCCGGCTAGACAGGAATACCTCCCCAGGCCCACAAGCACCAGCCATGATTGGAACACCTGTGAGCTCATTTCTTCAGCAGCCACCGGTTAGCTCCAGGCTCCTAGCAACTGATCTGGTCTCTCAGCAGAGACACAGTAATGTGGTTATTGCCTGGGCATCCTACTTCCACCATAGACCCTCTGACATGAGGGCCCTGTGCTCAATAGGACTTCCGTTTTCAAACTAAATGGGTTTTTAGCCATGGAAATACAGGTTCATTTTTAGAAAACTACCTGAGTTAGCATCTTTACCTGTGTGTGTATTTTTATTTTATATGCATTTGTTTTGTATGTATCTATGTCTGTGTGAAGATGATGAATCCGTTGAAACTGGAGTTACAGGCAGTTATAAGCTGCCGTGTGGATGCTGGGAATCGAACCTGGGTCCCCTGGAAGAGCAGCGGTACTCTTAACCACTGAGCCATCTCTCCAGCCTACCTGTTCTTACTTCTAACATGCACTTCCACCACATCTCCCTGACCCGAAGAACCTCCACCTGACCCTCTCTCCTCAAGCTCAACTGCCAAACAACAGGTCCCATCTTAACCTCTCCATCTGGCCCTGAGCTGGACACCAAGAATAAAAGGCATTAATGGTTCCCAGGTTCTAACGAGGACAAGACATCAGCCTGGCGTACTGCAGAACAGTGTGGGCAGTCAGCACAGTGAGACTGCAAACAAGAAGATGCCTTCCAGAATGTCGCAGTACAATTATGCAGAGTTAAATCAGTGAACTACACATACAGTGAACTACACATGCAGATGAGATTCACTGTCAGTGGGAATCCCCTAAGAAGACAGGCTGGTGATTTCGGAAGCAGAGCCCGCCTGCAGTACAGGCCCAGACATGATTGAAGAGGAGGCTGGGCTGGACCGATCTGAAGGTTGAGCTCGTAGGAAGCATTGCACGGGAGCACACATGTACTAGCTGGTAATCTGGTACACAGAAAGGGGAGGCTAGACCACATCCTTGTGCTAACGCTGGCGGCTGTAGTGAGCCACTAGGCTCAGGCAGCATCCAGTAGGTTACAGGCAACGCGGGAGTGATGCAGGCAAAAGGTCATGAGTGTGGCCTCCTGGGCCAGTGTTCTGCATTCAGGTCCCAGTCTGGCCAATGAATGGTGCCACTGCAGTACTTTCTGAGCTGCCCTCAACTGTGACATGGGATAAAGACCACAGCAGGAAGTTGTAAGGCAGCCATCAGGAACTCGGTAAACTTATTATTGATGGCGTGTTTAACAGCAGTCGCTGGGGAGGTTGTCCCACTGAGTAAATCCCAGAGGCTGGCATGCTGAGTCAAACGGGGTTTCTGCACTTGCCATACTGGGCCTTGGAGATCAAGGTCACCCAAGCCCTCCCCCTTGTGGGGGGATGGCAGTCTCCCTCACTATTCAAGCTGTAGTTACAGCTGTCTTACACAGGACAAGGAACTGGAAAGGGGGCCTAACTTCATGTGAAATAAATGTTATGGGGTGATACAATTTTTATTTCATATAAACCTGATGGAGATAACACAAAAGTTTTTACAAACAGTGCTGAAAATGAACACAAGTGGCAGATGTGGGCACGTGAATGGGATTTACCTGCATCTCATCAAGTTTCATAATGTTTAGATGGGTAAGGGGTACAGATTGCTTATCTCCTAGCACACCTAATACAAAAACTCCAACAACAGTTTTGTTCTAGTACAAAAGAAAACCACATTTATTGTACAGCAGTATTTTTCTTAAGTTGAGCTGTCTTAGGAAAACAGAGTCTAATTTTCAAAAATTACAGAAGGGTCAACATTGTGCTTAGACTTTCAAACAGGTTCAAAAAAATCTAGCACAGCACATGACTACTGCAAAGTATGGACAGCCTCAACCCATGTGCAAACACAGTGACCTGGAAGCACCATTCAAACCCCAGACAGGCCTCCGATAACTCTCCACGAACTGCACCGGCCCACCAGGCACACCCTCGAGACGGCACCATAGTCACAAGGTGAGATTTGGAAACGAATTCATTTTGAGAAATGCCCTTGTGTTTATACTGAGGTTTAAGATTGTGATCAGGGCTCTGTGGTATAGAAAGGGTGAGGGGTGTTCTGCTTACCTCCCCCCACCCTCCGTGGGGAGCAGTTACATGTCCAGCTTGCAGCACCGTTGGACAAAGGGGTGGGTGTGGAGTTCTAATATTTTCCTCAAGTAAAAAAGCCAAAGCGTGACAATAAAATTATGAGAATAGGATCTGGGGACAATTAAGAGCAGATGATATAAATAGTATTTCACCTGTGTGTGCTTCTTATTTTTTACACGGCAGCATCTACACTACCATGATCGTATGGATATTCTGACTTTCTAAAGTGTCTTGTTGCAATCAAATTTGCATACAAAGAATTTGTTCTGATTAACCCCAGAAAAAACGTGCTATTTCAAATAGACAAGCAGGCAATGTTAAGAAGTAAAAGAACAGCCCAAGAGATGGTCAGTTCCCGGGGACCTGTTGGGAAAGGTGGCTCAGGTTTTACATTGTGCTGTGTTTTATTTTGTTACATTGTGCTGTGTTGTGTTACAGTGTATTATATTATCTTGCTGTGTTTCAGCCTGTTGACTCTGCACTGTATTCCATTGCGTTGTGTTGGGTTTGGACACTGTGGCTCTGGTTTTGGTCTGCTCTGTAGAGTATTTCATTGTGTTGTACTGGGACACAGGCTCGGGTTACGCTGTTCTGGAATGTGTTGCCTTGAGGTATAAGTCTCCTAGGAAGGCAACTGCTTGTCTTCAGGGTTGTCCTCAAATTCTCATTTTATACTTTAAATGTTTCAAGGCAAGCAGCAACAACTGGATTTAAAATAAAGCCCATATATATAAAGATATCAAATAGTTATCCCAAAAAAGACTTTAATTTCTCAGAAAACGTTAAGGACACACTTGAAACTTAAAATTTTGGTTAGGTAAGAAAGATATATTCCACATTTAGTGAGATTATGTTGGTACCTAACAACCTTTCAAAAAAGCCGCCACGGTGCCAGTGTCCCACAAAAGTCCATCCACATGGTCCACGCCGTGCTCCAGGCAAGCATTCTGTAAGGTCCAGACTGCAAGCTTTCGTCTCTCTCACTGTACAAGTGTTAGTCAAAAGCCTATTTAACACAACTGTGCTTACCGCCTATACAGCATGTTGCATCTAAGTATTTCTAAAGTGCCTATGAATACAAGTATACAAATCAGCACTGTAATATCAGGATTATAGAGAAATTCTTTCATAGAACATAGAACAGAATAGGCCTAGAATCGAAGTTAAGCTGTACATGTTTTATATTCTTTTCAGCTGATTTCAGGATGCAAGCATAGAGAAATAATTCTGGCTTAATCATACTTTAGACAGTTACTGGAGTGAACAGCATTAGGAGAATAAAGCCAAAGGCCTCTCAGTTGTGCTTATTCAGAAAAGGCTGTTTGGAGACCCAAGACTGCAAGGAAATGTCCAATTTCATAAAACGGCAAGTGAAGCTTTAGTGACTTTAATTAGAAAGAGATTGTGCAAATATGGGATCATCAATTGTTATTAAATGCAAAAATTCCATCACAATTGTGGCAAATCTGAATGGCAGTAGGGGCTTAGAAAATAGGACCCCGGGCAAAAGTCACAGATGTTATTGATAGAGGACCAAAGCCCAACACCTGGTCAAGCTCTAGAGGTGGGGCTCTGACCACGTGTTTCTATGACCTTGGAGCCTGGGCTGTAGACCCCAGTTGGTTTAGTTCTGGTGGTGGGCCATAGCAGAGAGTAGAGATCTGGGAAAGAAGCCCTGCTGTGTGCCTGCCTCTTCATGGGAGGGGGTAGGGGTCTGAGGTGGTCGCCTATCGCGCATTTGAACATGGCCCCGAGTGCCCCAAGTACAGGATGTGGGGATACGCGGCTCATGGTATTTGGTTTCCATGCCAATGAGGCATCACAAACCTTGGGCAGGGCTTCCCAGATGTCCCGGGCCATTCCAAGCCAGCAGCATGATCCTTCAGACAATTTGTGGCTGCTCCTGCCTGCCCTTCCTTGTACCTGCTGGTCCTTCTTGGTTTGAACTTTCACATTTCAGGAAATGGGGATTTTTGCTACATTCTCATCTAGCACAGGAGTTTTAACTAATGCTTTTCAAAGGAAGCCACATTCTCTGCCTACTGAATGGATGTTTTAGGCTTGTCTCCTAAAGAAGGTTCTAGCAGTAAATCAGATCCGACTGGGAGAGCAGATTCTCCCTGGAGTACATAGTGAAGAACTCCAAATGCAGGTGGGCCTCGAGAGCATGGTGAGCCTCCCTTCCCTTGAGTCCACACTCATGAGGAAGAGGGATATGTGAGATTCTTTATGCACAGGAGGCCACGGCGCCTGCTCAGACTTCCAGGCTCTGTGATGCCTCTCCCTGCAGCTCTGTGATTCTCTTCCCGTATGTTAAAGCTCCCAGATCTGTACTATGCCTCACAGATAGATTTAGGAAAATGGCAGATAATAAGATCACATGAGAATGCCCAATACATAGCAAATCAGGAACAGTTTTGAAAAAGCTACGTAAGAGAATTACTCACTATTTTGTGTGTGTGAAAGGGTACACACAATATGTGTGGATTCCAGTGTAGTAACGTGAAGACGTGTTAGAGAAAACATCTTCCTGACTCAGCAGTGAGCTATTTCAACTGTTTTGCATTTGCATAAAATCCATGCATCATACAAAATTCTAGTCCATTCTAATGCTTCATACAACCAAACGAAGCAGAATTAATCAAACCTATTAGATTCATTCCTAATCCCTAAAGGACTTGTATTTTAGCATTTCCATGCTAACTAAAACTATTGTGTGTGTTTTTTTTCTCTTAAGATGTCAGATGTGCTGCCTCCTAAATATAATACCTACAAAACTTAAATGCTTTTCCCTGACCTGAAAACCAATCAAGAAGGGCAGTGGATGCTACGGAACCCACCCAGGGCCAGCTCAGTCACTGTAGCAACTTTCTCAGCTAGCCTAGGCCAAGTCCACCTCTCCCTCCTGGTTCCAAGAGCCTCCTGGATGCCATGAGCTGTATGACCTGTGTCCTGTAATTCAATGTTTCTCCTTTATGGTGAGAACCAGGTCTGAGTACTGAATCCCCACTACCCTGTTGCATGTATTCACATTCACAGCTAAAGCTGGACTAGACACAAAGTCACAAGAGCTGTGACATGGCTATTACCAGGGGCCAAGGGGACCCTCCAAGGACCTCTTACAAGTAGCTCCTGAGGCTACTCTAGTCCTGAGCCAGTATGGGTGGCAGGCAGAAAGAGGAAGGGAGGGACCATCGCCAGTAACACTGTTTCCTGAAGTGAGCTGCTCCCCTAACTAGAAACCAACAGAACAAAGGTGTCACATGATACACTACAGGGGAGCTGAGCAAGAGTCTTCACCACAAAGAATGAGCTACCAGTAAAATATGGTCACCTCCACTCTGGGAAGCTCCTCCGTGTGACCCATAATATTCTGTGGTCACCACCACTCTCAAAGTTCTCAGTGACATTAAGGCTGGGTCACAACTCATGACACCAGATGCTACATAGAAAGCAAGATACAAAAGAAAACAATCATGGTTACAAGATAATTTTCATGGTAACACTAATTAGCAGACCCTCTGGACTGCTGTCGTCAGGAATAGGGCTTGGAAAATGCCAAGAGTATTGGAAAAAGTCACATCAAATCAAAGTACAGAAGCTTAGGGTGGATCCTGGCCACGGTTCCCAGCTGACTACACGGTGGTTTCCATGGTTTCAATCACTTCCAGATCAGACTGCGACGGGGAGAGAAGGGTACACTCATCGGGCTCCCAGCTGCTCTCCGGGCTGTAGTCTTCCTCAGAACTCAGTTCCGCCCCTTCTTCGGTGTCCTCATCACAGGATTCCACATAGTGAGCCCCAATTGCATTGATCCCCGAGTCCTCAGAACTGGAAGGGGAGGAGCAGTGACCCAGTTTCGAAGTGTCACTCTCTTTAGAAATTAAGGCATCATGTGCAGAGACCTCCTCAGGGCTCATCTTCTGAGAATGAGGCGCCTGCTGCTTCTGCACATAGCACATCTTCCCGTTGATACATTTAACTTGGTAGTTATCGATGAAGAGGTCGGAAATCATACAGTACCTCGGTGAGTCAGGGGGAAGCGGAGGCTGGAAGACAGATGCGAATTTCAAAAAGTGTTCAGTGAGCGAAACTGAGATCTGAATGGTGTTTGTGGGCTCTCTTGGCCTTGCGGGGATCTCCGTGCTTGGGAGCTGCTCCACAGGAGTCATAGGCTGATACACATATTTGCCTGTGGGACACACAAGACACAGCTGAAATCTAAGACCACGTACTGCACAAACCATTAGCAAAGGGGCAACATCTAGCGGAGACAGTTAATGACATCACCACTTGGCACTGTCAAATCCACTTCAGATCCAATGTGTGTCACAGTAATTCCCATGCAAGGAACCCAAACGACATTCTGAAATTTAACTTAGGAGATACTCTTATAGAATGTCTACAAAGCATGTGTGGGGCCTTGGGTTCAACCGCCGATGCTATGAAGGAAAAACAAAACAATGAGCCGCTCCCATGGGTCTGGAGTGGACAAACAATCCTGTAGCCTTCATCTTAAATAATTCACCCCTCATACTGGACACAGTGCCTAGGACCAGCACGGTAAGTACAAGCTGAAAAGAAAACTGTACTTCAGAACTATAACTTCATTTTTATCTCTAAAATAGGCTAATACATTTGACATGTTTAAAATATCTAGAGGCACTTCATTGCACCACCAAAGCTATGGGGCTTCCCTTTGACTTTGTTACTAGGGATGGAACCCGGAGGTGAGCATGTGACTGGCACTGAGTTAGACCCGAGGTGATATTTTAGTCAGTATACACACATTAAATGAGTAGGTAATAGCTTAGTGTGGAATATGAGTTTATGAAGTTTCTGGCTCAGCCTAGTCCCACAGTGCGGACCTGCCTGCCACTGATTAGACACTTATATTAATTACATGTTGCTTGGCCTATGGCTCAGGCATATTGTTAGCTGGCTCTTGTATCTTAATTCAACTCATTTCCATTAATCTGTCTTGCCATGTGGCCAGTGGCTTATCTTTTTCTTTACATCTTGCTTCTTGGGCAGCTGGATTGAGTCTCTCTTTGACTCCACCCTCCTTCCCCTTTATCTATGCTTGTTTTTCCCGCCTCCTTCTAAGATGCCCTACCATAGGCTCAAACAGTCCCTTTATTAACCAATGATACTCACAGCATCCAGAAAGACATCCCACCTCATTACTGGGCAGTCCTGGCCACCCTGCACAGTTGTCTAAGATTGAATCTGTCTAAAGACCCAAAGTAAATCAAGTAGCATAAAGGAGGAGGTGCCTCCCAAACACCAATGCCATGGCCACTTCATAACCCAAACCAGGCAGATGCATGCAAGTGACTCTTCCCTGCAACACTTTTCAGAGTGAAGCCTCGTAGGAAGGAATCTTAATGTGACCTTTTTCACACTCTTTACCTCTTTCATACATTTAGGAAGTCTTTCAAGACACAAATGCTAAGGAAATGGGTTTAAAGCAGCAGTTTGTAAGTCTACATATAATGACTATACTATTATTACTATTATTACAGGGTTTCACTATGTAGCCCTGACTGTCCTCTGTAGACCAAGTTGGCCTCATACTCATAGTCACCCACCTCTACTTCTCAAGTGTTAGGATTAAAGGCAATCACCAGCATTCCCACCTTGTAATTCTAAAATTATTTCAAACTATAAAGCTAAAAGGGATCCAGGAAGATGTCTCATGATAAACGCTCTTGCAATGCAGCTCTGATGGCCTGAGTTCAGATTCCCAGAACTATGGAATAGCCAGGTATCAGGGCGTGTGTATAATCTCACGCTCCTACAGGGAAAAGGGAGGCGTGCCTGGGAGTCTCAGGCCAGCTAACCTGGAGCACACAGCAAACAAGGAGCAGCCTCCCTCAAACAAGCTGGTGAGACAGACACCAAGGCTGTCTTCTGACCTCCACATGTGGGTGGGTGGGAAATGGTGTGCTCTCTTCTCTCCTACCTGTTGATTTTAACTATCTATTATCTATCATCTACCACATACCGACCATCGATCTGTAAATCATCTATCCTCTACTACCTATCTATCATATCTATCATATCTATTGTTAATGCTAAAAGGGCCGGGGAGCTCTGAAGGCCCCAGAGACAGAAGCTGTTGCTCCGGGCAGCCCTGTGCTCTCCCTGTTTGGATGCGTGGATTTAGCCGGGTTGGGTTTTATCCTTTGCATATGTTATGATTGCTTTTAAGTATTAGTGCCACTGGGATTTTGGACCAGATTATCCTTTTATAGGGCTGTCCCAGGCACTATCCTGGCCTCTGCCATTCATTCAATGTCAGAACAGATCCTCTTCCTACACAATAAAAAAGTCTAGATGTTGTCCAATATACCAAGGGACAGTCGTCTTCTAGTAAAGGATGGAAGATTTATGGTATCCATCCTTGTAAGCATCCCACTTCAGGGAAGTCAGTCATGTTTTATTTCTTGGTCAAACTGAAAAGCCTCAAATAGAATTATCTTCCCAAGGAAGACCATCTTAGGTTCCGTAATGTTAAGTCCTGGAAGAACAGCGGCCATGAGAAGGACTGTGTCCCACTCTGTCCCCTTTCCTCCTAAGTGATCGTCTTTATTTTTTGGTTTCTCTCCTCTTGGTTGTCCTGACTTCTTCCGGGCTCCTCTCCTCCAAAGCTCCATTTTCTCTTCTTGAAGTATGGCGCTCGCTATGAATGCTGGGCCTACATATCCATGTATGGAAGTTCTGATTACCAACACGATCTTGGTGAGGAATAAGCAGGCCTCTGTGAGATGGTAGAGGGGCCCTCAGTGAGCTCCGTGTCCTCAAAGAGGATGGAGCTCAGAGCCTGTTCTCTCTTCAGCTAAACCAAGACGTGTCCTCAACAGATACTGCACCTACTAACCTGCATCAGATTCCCAGCCAAGCTGAAGAAGTAGATGTCAGTTATGGCAAAAATGTGTGTGTGTGTGTGTGATGTTTATGTGGTGTTGTGTGTGTGGTGTGATGTGTGTGTGTGGTGTAATGTATGTGTGTGGTGTTGTGTGTGTGATTGTGTATGTGTGATGATGTGTGTGTGGTATGATTGTATGTGTAATGTGATGTGTGCGTATGTGGTGTAATTGTGTGTGTGTGGTGTGATATGTGTGGTGTGATGTGTGTGTGTTATGTGTGTGATGTGTGTGTGGTCTGATGTGTGTGTGGTGTATGTGTGTGGTGTGTGATATGTGTATAGCTGTTTGTGTGGTATGTGGAAGGGGTGTACATGCACATGAGTGGGCAGGTATACGTATGCAGAAGCAGGGCAGTCTGTTGAGTGCTTTGCTCCATTACTCTGCTATATTGCTTTGAGGCAGGGTCTCTCACTGAAGCAGAAGCTCAAAGTTTCAGATAGGCTGAGGCTGGCAAATAAACTTTCAGGATCTGCCTGTCTTCACTCCTCTCCACCCGACAATACTGGGATTGGACACATCCAGCCATGTCCAGCTTTTTCTCAGGGGTCCTGGAGATTCAAACTTAGGTTCTCATCTGGCATAGCAAGTGCATTGTATGTCAGCAGTCTGAACTGGCCTAACCATGCAGTAAAGAGAGAGCAGCTGGGAGATGTACTGTGTTTCAGAAGGCAGCCCTGCCTCACTCTGAATTAGGCAGTCTGTGATCTGGGAACACAGATGGCAGAGACAAAGGATGGTTAAAACAGTTGCAGCCCCCAAGACAAATTATCATATAACACTGCACTGTTTGATTTCTTTACAAAAACAATGACAGGATCATTGGAGGCAGCACAGTGGTAAATCGCCTGCTGAGCAGGCACATGGCTCTGGCTTCCATCTCCAGCACCATAATAAATAAGTTTTTTAAATAAATAAACAAATAAAAAGCTCATAGGAAGTCCTGACTTAAAGAAGAGGAGGAGAATCAAGCATCTCAAAATCTCCCTGCAGGAGACACACACTAGAGGCAGCGACCAAAGAGCAGTGTCTATGCACCGCTGCACATACAGTGTTATTCGGGCTATTTACAACAGCCCAGAGAAAAAAGCCAGAGACGTGTTCATCAACAGATCTATAATAGAAGCAGAAAGGCACACATGTAATTCAGCATGCCAAATCAACATGGTGCCTCTGGGGGGTGCTCTGCCAGGAGAAATCAGCCAGTCACTGCAAGATGAACACTCACTAATTCCACACATGTGAAGTGCCCAGAGCAGTCAGATTCCTGAGATGGAAAGTAAAACCTGCTTTCCAGGGACACGGCATGAGAGGGAAACTTCAAGATGCTAAGTGCTGTGAAGGTGGTGGTCCTGGCAGCTCTCAATATGAACGTCACTCAACATGTACACAAGAAAAGTACTCACTGACACCCATATATCATACTGCACACACATATCAGTGGCAGTGAGGGTCACAATGGCTGTTTTCAAAGGAACAAAACAGCCAGCACTGGTGAGGATGTCACAAAGTGGGGCTCCCCCACACGAAGAGGAATGAACATTAAAGGTTACACAAAAACTGAAATAAAGGACGAGTTTTCCTTTACAACATGTGTAAAATGTGCGTGTCTGTGCAAGAATGCACGCTTGACCTGTGTGAGAGCCCGGGTTCAGACTCCAGCAACAACAAAATGCAGTTAGATAGGAATTTCTTTTTGTTTTTGTTGTTCTGGTCTATTCTGTTTTTGGAAAAATGTCTAACTCTATAGCCTGGTCTGGCCTGGGCTACATAGACCAGGCTGGCCTCAAACTCAAGAGATGCCTGTGTGTGCCTCTACTTCCCGAGTGCTGGCATTACTGGTGCAGATGACCATTCCTGGCAGAAATGAACTTCACTAAGCTGGAGAGGTGGCCGCACCTACATGTGTACTGCAGCACAGTTCACAACAGCCAAGACATGGCACGTGGGCACCTGACAAAGAGTGACATATTTACAGTGGCATATTATTTAGCCATGGAAGAGTGCAATGGTGGGTGTAATGTTGAGCAAAGTTAGAAAGGGATAGAAGGATGATATGACACAGTCACAAGATGAAAAAGTTGGTTTCACAGAAGCAGAGCAGATTGGAAAGACAGGATGGCAGGCAGCCGGGGAGGCTCACTAATGACTGCTATTGGATAGGAGAGCAGCCATTTCTGATGTTTAATATCTACAGTTGACAATAATTGACTATTTCAAAATAGCTAATGGAATTCTCAGACAAAAATCATGTCTGGGGTGACAGATGCGTCAGTCACTCTAATCTGATTAGTACACGGAAATGCCATACTGTGCCCTACAATTTAAAATTTAAAAGCTGACCAGAAAACAAAAGGTAATTTTCTTAGTAATTTTTAAGAAGAAAAACCGATATCCCTTGAAAATGATGAAACTAATTAAAACATGAGACATGATTAAACACCCAAAAAAACAGCTGTGACCAACGGGTGGAAAACGTATTTCAGACATCTCATTTCTTTGGGAGGAATCTCCTTGAATATTTTCAGCCCTTTCTCAAAGATCAATCCAAATCGCTAACTAACTTTCATGAATCTTTGGAAGCCTCTATTGATAACATTTCTGATTTGGGTGATAGCAAATAGCACTGTGGACATTTATCTCACAACACTGAGGTCTGACACTCCGATGCACACAGAGAGACTTATTTATGTTATCTTCCATTATATTATCACACTGCCAGGCTTGCTCAGCGTAAGAGCTAGGCGGCAGCCTCCTTCCTTCCCTGGGGCTCCCTGTGAGCTACTGCAGCCTGCACCGGGCCATCCCTTCATCTAACACTCCATGTGTAGCACGTGTGATCACACAGTAGAAACAGTTTTTAGAAACTGTGTTGTTTTGTTTTCTTAACAAAGAGAAAACCAAACCCAAACCGAGGCAGCGAAACGATGCAGGCGGTGAGCCGCCTGTGTGCCCGTGCCCCTTAGCCTGCTCTGGGTTACAGGTTTTGTTTGTGTTATAGCCATACATTTGATAACTTAAAAAAAAAATCATCTGGGGGAAGAATAAGCATTTTGCATTTATAGATAACTGTTTGTTAAGTGTATGTCGCCTTTAACATGTGAAACACATTGTTCTCAGGAATGCAGAGTAATTTTAAAATTAGCCCAAGTAAAATATAATTTGGAAGGTAAGTCTTCACAGGAAAGCGAGGGTGGCCTGAGGCAGACTGCACACCCAGCTCAGGTCCCCGCCATTCATCAAATCACTATTGTTTATGTTAGGCTGAAGGAATACTGACTCCAGGGGCCCGACTCTCCACACTGCCCGCTGTAGCCTTCTGTATTCTGTGTTTCTGTCCTCTGCCCTAGGAGCATGCTGAGGCTCACGTGTCTCAGCCATGTCAAAGCCCTGATTAGAAATGTAAATGTAAGCAAGGCTCTTGTTTCTTCCTTCGCTGCCCATGCCATCTTTAGGAAGCAAATCCCCTGTGTGACAGACCAGCAGGGCCTGGCCTATCTACTCAGTGAACCAGTACTTAGCAAACGGACACGGCTTTCCTAAGTCACATGTCAGAGGACAAAATGTGGTACCGCAGTGGTGTTTCTGGAAGCTTCTGGCTTGAGACAGAATGTAAAAAGGTGAACCCAAATCAGTGTAATATAAACACAGGAACATGGAGGGGTGCTGCAAAGGCTGAGGAATGGGAATGGGGCTCTGGGGAAGCTCTGTCAAGGCTGGAGAGACTGTGGCTGAGCAGCGGCAAGCAGACCACACCACACTGGTTTGGGATCCAGGGTGAGGCAATTCAGTGTGGGGGGAGGGAAGTGGGGGTCCGGACAGCAGGATGGTGACTGGGTGGATCCTCGAGTTTAAGACCAGGGTAACCATGTGGCTACCACAGTGAACCTTAATGACCTCAGAGAGGAAGGACATACAGATAAGCAAAAACGGGCAGTGATGGAACAGGAGTTGAGGGAAGAAGGGCCTGTGACAGAGGTTGGACCGCGATGTTCTCATCTGAGCAGTGGTGAGAAAAAGAAAGCTGGAGGGCATCCCCACAGGAGGGCATCCCCACAGGAAGGTAGCCACCCACAGCAGGTAATGTAGACTGGAGCAGAAGACATCCCATGAGTCCCAACACCAACAGTTTTAACTCTTGGATTTTGTGAAGTTACTGTTTTCACTTTCAATTTCCCCCAGTGTACAAGTGTGAAGATATTTACCTCAGACAGAGGTTGAAGGACTAACATGAAAATGTCTCCAAGCCTCAGCTTAGTTCCCAGAGCACTGTAAGGCCTACTATTCCTGCTCACAGAAGGTGGCACTGCCCACCCTGACAGGCCACCATTTGGCTAGTCTCAGACATCTAAGACTCTGCTGCACCCTAAATGCAGAACAGAGCCCTCTGAATGACTCAGAGCTGTGACACCCCACTTTCATACTAATAAAGTGAAATTTAATCGTGTGCTGGGCACTGGGGAACATGGGGCTAAAGAAAATGGCTGTGACTGGCCTCTGAGTCACCATGTGTTCAATTTAGAAAGGATCGTATTCAGCAGGTCATCACAGGAAAAGACACATAATTACAAACTATTAAAAATGATGAGCACAAAATGATAGGAAGGCCCAGCAAAATTAGCCACACGGAGCTATGCTTACGGCGCTGGTTGGTTGTGCAGCCAGGGACAAGATTAAGGAGTCAGAATTCAGTGCACGTCACCACAGGGCAGGGCCTAAAGGACACAGGAGGTCTATGGTGGCTGGATTAAAAGGGTGGTGGAGGTCAGACAATGCAGACCTGAGGGAGACACCGGCAACTAGAGAGCCAGGTCTAGGGAGAAGCATTCCTATATGCTTCGTCTTCCTCCACCTCTAATTCTCTCACTGAAGGCCATAGACAAATCTAACCAAAACCTCCAGTCAGATGTCAGCCATGGAACTGCACCTTCTTCCAGGATCCAACTTCCATCGGTTTCTAGTCAAATAGGTATGAGATGGATGAGGAAGGGAAAAGCGAGCACGCAAAGCAGCCGCACAGGGCACGTTCTTTAACAATGGACTTCTGTCATCCCCATGGTCTGGGACACATTTCAGCCCCTCTCAAGTACAGGAACATGGAGGAGCCACCCAGCTCACACAGGAACTCCCTTCAACCAACTGACGGGGCGGTCATACGCTAGACTCTTCGGACTGCATTGAGACTTCCATCAAGCCTATGGGACGTAAGTTCGGGGCGAGCAGGAGTATGCAGGGCATCCCACTCACAAACACAAACACCCACATACCCTGCAGCAAAAGGAAGCAACAAGCCGTGGCTACAAACTATAGTGTTCAGAGAAAAGCAAAGAGCTAAAAAGGGGTTCCAGAGAAAACACAGACTACAAGCAGAGGGAAAGCCAGGGGCCTGGGATAAGAGAGCAAGTGACACTCCTTATGCTGAAGCCCCAGCGTAAAGTGGGTGAGCAAAGGATGGTGAGAAGAGCAGCCTGGCTGGAACAGTGGGCTCTCTTGTGGCCACAATCAGTATGATCGCCCAACTGTTGAGAAAGAACCAAGCTCTTCCTTGTCATGAAAGGTGGGGTGCCGAAAAGCCCCTCTGCTAGATAGATCAGCATAAGAGAACCCTCTGAATATATAGACATGGGCAATTCCAGCTAGAAGAGACCCCATTCAGGGTGAAGCAGAATTATCATGCTATATAAGTTTAGCTAAAACAGACCAAGTATGGGTAGTGCAGAGCAGGGGCTCCTCAGGTTCCCTTTAAGTAGCTATGCAGGGTAGTTTTAATTGTCAATTTGACACAACCTAGTCTCTTAGAAAGAAGTTTGTTTTTCTGTGTAGACCCGGCTGTCCTGGAACTCACTCTATAGACCAGGCTGTCCTGGAACTCACAGAGATCCTCCTGCCTCTGCCTCCTGAGTGCTGGAACTGAGGTGTGTGCCACCACTGCTGGGTGGGAAGAAAATCCTAAGGAATTATCTTGATCAAGTTGGCTTGTAGGGGATTATCTTCATAGTTATCTGACTCTGCCTACTATGGGTGACACCATTCCCTAAGCTGACCACTGAATTGTATATGAGTGAAGAAAGCTGCTGAGTAAGCAAGCAGGCAGCATAGGCACGTTAGTTTTCTCTGCTCTTGACTATGGAAGTGACTTGACAGCCTTCCTTGACTTCCCTCCGGTGTAACTGTAACCTGGAATTATAAGCCAAATAAATATTTTCCATCCCCGAGTTGCTTTTGGTTAGGATATTTTATCACAGCAAGAAAAATGAAACCAGGACAGTAGGCAAATAGGAGCCATGTCTACCTCCTTCCACTTAAGTCCTAGTTACCTGCAGATCTGGCCAAGAGAGATGGGGCTGGAAAGCAGAGCTGGGGGAGGGAGTCCTTTGTGCAGGATGGTCACTGGGGTTGGCATTACATTCAGAGAAAGACCAGCTGGTAGGGCAGTTTGCCGTGTAGGAAGACACACAATGGGATGGAGGGAACAGGGAATAAAGATGGTGGGGAAAACTGTATGCATGCGTGCATGTGTGTGTAATGTTAGGAATTAAAACTGAAAGACACTATCTCCCATCTTCTAAAATAATATGCATCAATCATTCCTGCTTCCTACCTTCTCTTCAAACCTCTCAGCAGAGCCTGAGTTACCAATCTGGACAGCAGATTTCTAAATCTGCAGTTTGAAAATCCCACTTAGAAACCAATAAATAAATAAGTAAATGCCTGCAGTGGGGAGTAAAGCCAAACCCGAGCCTGGTGATCCTGGGGTGGCACTCTACCATGCCACCAGCACAAGGATGATCTCTGCAGACCTCCAACGACATTATTCGAAGCCACTTACTCAGTGGACAGATACCTCTGACAAGTTAAAGCAGGGGAAACAGGCACCAACATCTGCCATGCTTCTTTATTGATCTTGGGATGAAAGTACAGACATTCACAAGAAAAGGACACTGACTAGACAGGATGATTCAGAACAGTGAAACACCTTCATGTTTGTACTTAATGCGGCTCAGTTGGGGGCTCAGGAAATGTGTACTGCATTTTAAATATAACGCTATAAAAGGCTAGTATTGTCTATAGACACCATGTCTGTCCATCATTCATGAACATCATTTTCAAAACTATACAAAGTAATACAGTATTCTGGAACTTTATATTGTAAAAATCAGGGGCTATAGAGATGGCTCAGCAGCTAAGAGCACATGGTCCTCTTGCAGAGGATAGGGTTTTATTCCTAGCTCCCACATGGTGGTTTACATCCACCTGCAATTCACTCCGTGGAATCTATGCCCTCTTCTGACCTCCTCCAGCATGAAGCATGCCTGTGGTACATACATCATGTCCTCCTCTACCCACCTCAGGCACGGAGCATACATGTGATACACATACATACATGTAGGAAAATACTCATACATATAAAATAAAATAAATATATCTAGTTTAAATATTAAATGAAGTTTTAAATTAAAAAGTCATAATATTAGTACACACTCTATCAATGAGATATATTTTCAAACTAAACTATCACCATTTATGTGCATAAATTATATAGTTTTTCATTAAAGATAACATTAATCATATTGTGATTTCTTTTCAATCAGATGTCATAATTACCTGTATTTTCTCTTATGACCTGTAGTTCTCAAACACAATGGGCAGAATGTTCTGAAGTGCATGTCCTTTCCCACAGTGTGACACTTTCTCAGAAAGTGCTAGATGGTAACTGTAGGACAAGACACTCTCCTGCTGATGTTGGGGTCTGGCAGAAACACCACAGCCATGTTCCTGACAAGTGGTTCCTTGGCAACTTAACAGCTAAATTGGTCCAACAGGGGCCCTCCAAAGACCCTCTCCCAGTGGAAACCAGTATGCCCAAGGCCTGCTGTCCATGTCAATCCTTTACTGCCCCTGTATAGTCAACCCCCACCTGCATGAGCTGCGGGTCTGCACAGCAAAGCTTCAGCTTTCTCTGCAGCTATACCAGGGTTAAGCCTGTCTCAAAACCTGACCCAGCCTCAGGAAGGGAACCTCCTTTCTGTGACATTATACTAGTGTTCCTGGGAACCATCAATGACTGGCTGTAGTCACTACTTAGGCTGCTGACTAGTATGTTTGTATATGAGATGCCCTCACCATTCAGTCTCTGGTGTCTGTCCCTTGATTGGAATAGAAACTGGTTCAATGACCATGAAAGGGATGTCTCTAGCAAGTGGACATTTTCTGACTGTCTACAGAGAAACACAGAAGTTTAGGCTGGAAACATGGCTTGGCAATAGGTCTGACATGTATGAAGCCTTGGACTCGAACCCTAGCATTTAAAACCAGACCAACAAAAAGAAACGTGCTGGTTTATATATTTGGAACTATACTATTGCTGGACTGAGTGTTAGGCAGGAAGTACTAATAGTCTTTTAGATGCTTAAAATTGGACAAGGTAATGCTAACAGCTTTTATAATTAAGTTGAATATTAATGGGTCAAGAACTTAAGATAATGCATTCTAAAATCTATTTTTTAGGAACATGGCCTCTACCTCTTGCATATTTCTCTATCACAATTAATGACAAGAAATTAAGAAAACCAAAGAAATATTTTACTGAAGACATGTGACTATTATCCCCCCAAACAGTGTCATATGAAACTGGAAATTCTTTCTGAACAAGTAAGATTCTGGTTTTACCCTCCATAGCTGGTGAGTATACGTTTATCTTTATCTAGAATGAAAAGCATCAGCAGGATGCCCAAGTAATGATATTCTACAGCTTTTTGAATGGCAGCAGAGCACCATGGCTGCGCCATGGCTGCCAAAGCGCTTCTCCCAGAGTGTAGGACAGACCCCCAAGGAAGGACAGGAAGAAGCTGCCTGATCTCCAAGCAGGGCTCACACAAAGAGTGCACCCTGATTTGTATGTGAGTCTCGACAAAGGCAGAGGCAACAGCACTGAACACAAGCTAAGGAGGCAGTTAAGGATGAGCCCAGTCTGCGCTGGAACTGTAAAAATGCATGATTATGGCAGTATGTGGAGAGTGTTTGTGGATGCACCAGACATGGGAACATGACCACAGGGATTTTCAAAAACAAGGTTTTGGGTTTTTTTGTTTTTTTTTTTTTTTCTAATGTGTTCAAACTAACACTTGAAAATACAAGGACAGAGACATTACTGAAGCAAATGTGGCAGCTGCGCAGAGGACAAAGCGTGCCACCTGTCAGGTGCATTTGCTCAGGATGTGCCTGGGTTAATCCAAGCCCATCACCCCATCCCAGGGAGCAGTCTGACTACAAATGAGGTTCTAAGAGGTGTCATGCTGCTTTTGAAAGCAGCAGCCACAGAGGATTAAAAACTAAGGCACTAATGAAGACCCACACAGGGAGAACTGAGTTCTTTAGACCCTGCTCCTAGATGGCAGGTGAGACCAACTGATAATTTCAAGCAAAGTGATTAACGAGGCTTTTGTTGTCTTGTTGAGGAAAAGTGGGTCTCATTCTATTCAAACCCATTATCTCGTAGAGTCCACTGAGGTTAATAACTCAGAAAATCTCTAGCATTCTCATGAACCCTCAGAGGCTCAGAAAATTCGATGGTGGCAGAAAGGACTTTCCCTCAGAGTAAACATTCCCAGAAACCCATTTTGATGCTCGGTAGGTAATGATGGTTAGTTTTATGTAAACTTGGACACAATTAATATTCAAGCCAATGTGAACTTGGGTGAATAACCAGCCTTCCATGTGAACAGGCTGCATCTAATCTGCTGCTGGCTGCCAACATGGGGCTTCCCAGGCAAGCTCTTCTGGGTTCTCCTGCTGCCCACACTTGTCAGTACAGAATGCTGTGAACCAAACCCTTCTGTCTCCCTCTTCCTCTGTTTCTCTAGAATACACAGACTCTCTTAGTTTCTGTTGCTGGAATAAAACACCATGACCAAAGAGTATTTCAGCTTACAACTCTCAGGTCACAGCTAGGAACGCAGCACAGACACTGATGCAGAAACCATGGAAGATGCTGCTTACTGGCTTGCTCCTCATGGCTTGTCAGTTTGTTTTCTTACACATCCCAGGACCACTTTCCCAGCGTTGGCACCACCCTCAGTAGGCCAGGTCCTTACTCCTAAATCATCAGTCAAGAAAGCATCCTACCAGCTCGCTTGTAGGCCAATTTTATGACAGCATTCTCTCAGTTGAGGTCCCTCCTCTGAGAGGACTCTAGCTTGTGTCAAGTTGACAGAAAGGACTACCTGGCACTCTGACCAATACAGTGGGCTGCAATGACCAGCAAAGATAATAAATATAGAACCAAATGTGAACTTTAACTTTATTGATGGCAAAAATGTAGCCAACTCCACTCCATTTTGAGACACCAGAAGGAAGATCTCCAAAACTGGCCCTGTAACCAGCTGGAAGAACAGCACCCAATCATCTTTTGCTGAAGAGCGATCGTGTATGTTCTGAATTGATTGATTAAATTATCCAGCTAACCCTAACCCAAGTCCCCTGTGTACAAAGGTGAAGTTCTCCAGTCACTTCTGTTGGACACCCTCCCACACCTCCCTTTATTCCTTTCTCCTTGGACTGGGGCCTGAACCTAGAGCCAAGTGCTTAATACACACATCTTCTATAACTATTCTACATTCCTGGAGTTCTTTTCCCTTTTGCTTCATGGTACTTAATTCTAAGCCAGGGCTTAACTAAGTTATGCAGGCTCCATTAAAACATGTGATTGTCTTACTTCAGCTTCCAGAGCTTGTTTGTGCCTAAATAATTTGAGATCAGGAATTGTGCTCTCTCCAGCATTATCTTCTCTGCATAGGACTTTTGTGGTTCTTCTGAAGTCTGTTTGTTTCCATATAAATTTTTGGATTTCATTGTTGCTCTTTGAAGAATGTCATTGGAAATCTGATAGGGCTTACATTTAATCTCTAGACTGATTTTGGAATATCTGCATCTCTTAATGTGTTCTTAAATTTGGTTTGTATTTTTTTTTTTTTTTAACATTTTGCATACTGGCTCCTCAGAAAGAGCTTGGTAGCCTCTCCTTGTTTGAACTGTTTGAAAAAAGCACTGATGTTAACTTTTCCTTAAAAGTTTGGTAGCTTTCTACAGTAAATACTCCTGGTTCTGGGCTTTTGATTGGGAGATGTTTTTAATTAATTAAATGTATTCATATGTTTTATATCCAGACTATAGTTCTCCTTTCTCCTCTCCTCCCAGCCCCTCCCTCCACCTTCCCTCTGCCCCACGTCCACTCCTCCTGTTTCTGCTCAGAAAGGGGCACACTCCCATGGGTGTCAACAAGGTATGGAATATTAAGTTGAGGTAGGACTAAGCTCCTCCACTCATATTAAAGCTTGGTAAAACAACCAAGTATAAGGAAAAAGTTCCCCAAAGCCTGCTGAAGCATCAGGGATAGGCCTGGCCTTGAAAGGTTTTTTTTTTTGTTTTTTTTTTTTTGTTTTTTTTTTGTTTTTTTTGTTTTTTTTGTTTTTTTGTTTTTTTTTTTTTAATACTGCTTCAATCTCATTGCAATTATAGGTATATTTACATTGTTTACAATCTCAATTTGATTGTATGAGGTTATACATGTTTAGGAACTTATTCATTCTATTTTCTAGCTTTTTTTTTTTTTTTTTGAATTTTGTTTTTGTAGTAGGACAGGCCCATTAGATCAAGGAAATTGGCACAAACAAATTGCCAGGGCATATGTATAATGTACTTCCTTATGAGCCAACCTGGAGTCAGCCTGAGGGCCTAGCAACAGGCACTGCCCAGAGTTCCTGATTATGCCCAGCCAATGAGGGACAGTCATGCAATATCACCAGATCAGGATACAGCCTGGGTGCTGGGAGGAGGGTATATAAGGCTCTCCCCATTGCTGAATAAAGGAGTCTGTTGTTATACCTGACTCATGGTGGAGGAGCTGTTGATAAGGATATTCTTATCCCCTCCCCCAAGGGAGCTGTTAGGACCCTGGACAGGTGCAACAGGTTTCTAAGTATTCCCTAGTATTTCTCAAGGTTTCACTGTAGTCTGTTGTAACAGCACCTTTAATCATCTTAAACATTCTTATTTATGTTCTGGGCTTGTCTGAATGAAAATGGCTGCCGCCGATTCTTATGTCTGAATGTTCACTCCTCACTTAGTGGAACTGTTTGGAAAGGACTAGGAGGTGTGGCCTTGTTGGAGGAGATGTGTCACTGAAGGCTGGCTCTGAGGTTTCAGAAGCCCACATTATTCCCAGTTATCACCCCACCCACCCTGCCTCATGCTTGTGAATCCAGACATGAGCTCTCAACCACTGACTGCTCAGGCACCATGTCTGCCTGCCTACCTGCTGACATACTCCCCGCAGTGATAGTCATAGACTCTCACCCCCTGGAACTGTGAACCCCAATAAACATTTTCTTGTATAAGTTGCCTTGTCATGATGTCTATGAATAGCAATAGGAAAGTAACCAAGGTTGGTTCCCTCTTTCTTTCAGGTAGTTTGGGTAAGTAATTTTGTTTACATTTTCAAATAACAACTGTTCAATTGTTATCATTCTTTTAGTTTCTATTTTGTTCATTTCTATTAGTCTTTATTTGTGGCCGATAATTCATGAGATCCGATCATCTCAGGCAACATTTATTCCTTCTTCCCTCCTGTTGCATGTGCTTGACTTTGTTTTTCTAAAACCTTGAGGTGCATATGAGGTTACCTTCTGTGATGTTTAATGCACACAGTTAGAGCTATAAACCCTCTCTGAGACCTGCTTAGCTGTAGCCCGGGGGCTCTGGCAAGTTTTCTTTCATTTTCATTTGATTCTAGGACATTGTTCATTCAAAGGTATACTGTTCAGTATCCAAGTATCACGTCATTTCTTTGATTTCTCATGCTGTTGATTAATAGTTTTATTCCACTGTAATTTGATGATACAGGGATTATTTCAGTTACTTTATATCTATTAAGGCTTGCACTGTGACCTCTAATGTGATCAGCCTTAGAGGAGAGTATCAGGCCACTGAAAAGAATGTGTATTATATACCTTTTAGATGGAATATTTTGTAGATATCTGTTAAAATCAAATGATCTAGGCAATGGTTTAGCTCTGAGTTTTAGTTTGAAATAGCTGTCTAAAGATGACAGAGCACTCAAGTCTCCCACCAATATCATCAGGGCCTGTCTGATACATGCCATGCCTTTACTGTTTGTCTTATGAAGTTCAGCAGCCTCAGCATTCAGTGCACACATATTTACAATAATTTCTTCTTCCTCCTCCCCCTCCCTATCCTCCTCTTCTTCTTCCCCGGGTTTTTGGTTTTGTTTTGTTTTTTCTTTGAGACACGTTCTATTATTTAGCTCTGGCTGGAACTTGCTATGTAAGCCAAGCTGGGAAATCCAGCTGCTGAAATCCACTTGCCTGGAATTAAAGGCATGCACCACCACACCCAGCCTTATAATAGTTACATCTTCTTGATAAATAGTTCCATGTATTAATATACAGTGGCCCTCTTTGTCCTTTACTCTTTTTATGATACCAGTGCCATGGGATGAAGAACAAATTAGCAGTCATGCTCCCTGAGTAGAAGAAGTTTCTCAATTATATAAACAAGAGTCTTTCCTCTTCCAGCTTATAACTTTATTTTAGATGGAATAAAATTAAAACTGAATATCAGGTGTATGGACCAACAAAAGGGCTTAGTAGGGACTAAAGTAAAAGCAACGCATTCTTTCAAACAAATTTGAAGAGATGACTGATAGGTCACTTGGGTTTTATTTTTTGTTTTTCTTAACAACAAAAAGTATATTATACTTACAATGAATTTTTGCACAGTTGTATGGGGTAAAGCAGAAGGGAGGCTATCCAGAAAACTTTACAAGCAAAAGAATATTGGAACTATCGGTACCAGTATATTCTTTAGGGTAAAATCTTCTTGCTTAACCTCTATTTTTTTTTGTAAGTTGAAGTCTCAGTTTAATTATAATTTAAAGCTGGCTTTAGAGTTGGAGTGTGGCTCTCTCCTTCTCTAAACTCAAGCATACTAGTTAAAGGAAAATACAAAAACCTCTGTATCAAATCATAAGAGCCATTTGATATGGGACAGAAGAATAACAAAAATAAAGAACTATTCTATTGTTACTAATCCTATGCTGAAAAAAATACTTATATATTTAGCTTCCTGTACATTGTTTTGGGTTTTTAGTCTCTTATCAGTTTTCTGCAGTGATCCATGACAATGCCTAATTGCAAACTTGAAAGTAAGGGAAAGTTGAAAAGAACTTTAGAGAGAGAGTTCAATCTTCAGGACACAAGGAGAAGTGACTGAACTACACTAAAATGGACATAGCAGATTTCCTGCTTCACTGAGATGAAAAGAGACTCTGGGCCTATAGGCTGAAGATGGATGCCCCAACTTTATAAAGGAACTTTGGGTGACTGTCCAGGCGGATAGGTGTCATCTCTGTCATTTCTAGATTTTGGAAGTTGCTTGCACTTCCTGTTTACTTGGGTAAATATTATTTCCTTCTGGGTCTCTGAGGTAGTTGAAGATGGGATAGTTATAGTTAAAGTTTTCTAGTGACAGCTTTAGAAAAGAAAGTTTGAGGTTAAAAGGTATAAGTTTAAGAGACATCAAAATAATAGTTTTTAGTTAGTAATACAAGTTAGAAAGAAAGTGAATGAGGTATAATCCTTTGGACTCATCAAAATAGGATAATTAATGAAATATTTTCTTTGAATTGTCAATTGTTAATGGACTGGACATTACTCATTTATTTTTTGTATATATTGTATATAATTATTGTACATCTTCTTGATAAATAGTTCCATTTATTATGTTAGCTATAACCTTTTTTAAATTTTGACACAAAAAGGGATATGTGGGGATATGTTTCAAATTTAATACAGTTGTTTTTCTATGTCTGTTCTAATTGCCAGGATAAAATATTGCAGTAAGCTGTCATCTCATGGCTTAGGCATGCAGCAATGTCCTCAGGTGTGGGAGATTATGTTGTTACATTGTAAATAATTGTCCCACCCACTGGTTTAATAAAAAGCGCTGATTGGCCAAAGGCAGGCAGGAAGTGTGGGCAGGGCTACCAGACTAAGAAAACTCTGTGAACAGGAAGCACAGAGGAGAATGCCAGAGAGAAGCCAGAAGAAGCAGAGGACAACTATGCTGTTCTAAGAAAAGGTACCGAGCCACATGGCTGAACAAGATAAGAGACATGGGTTAGTTTAAGGGTAAAGAGTTAACAAGTTATATGCCTGGGCCTTAGGTCAATCAGCCTAAAACTATTGAAAGCATCTGTGTGTCTCTGTGGGTCTGTGGGCCTAAACCTTGAGGATAGGCCCGAAAGTCCGGGCTAGAAACCTCTTACTACACTCGGGATGTCACACATCCTGGCTTTACTCCTGTAAATTCACCTGTCTCATTACATTCTCCCTAATCTGCTCTGCTCTCCTATCACACGAGCCCTAATTCAGTTTGTAGAACACATGAAATCCTGTCTATTAGGGACCACGGTTTCTGCTGGTATCGCTGCCTTAACATTCTCTCACCCCGGTGGTACACTCATTCTCTTCCCAGCTACCCATGTGATAGACCCCTAACTCCTTTTCTCCTTCTGTAAGTCCCTTCTCAACTAGAAGATGACTCTTCACAGGCACCTTGCCCAGACATCCTAACTGGAACAGGTGTTCCTTCTCTGTGGCAGAATCATGCTTATATCCTTAGCTATGTAATCACTACCCTTAGTTGTGGCATAAGAATGTCTACAAAGGCAAGACTCCGTAGTATATGCTCCTCAGGAAGCCTACCTTACACATGAAGACACCAACTGCTGAGAAGGGAAAGCTATAATGGAAATGTACCACACAGACACCATCCAAAACAATCATGGAGTTCCCAAATTAGTGTAAAACTAGTTTTAGGGCAAAGAATATTACCCAAGAATAAAAAAAAAAATAGTTACAGTTATGAGGGCCAAATGACCAGGAGATTCATCATCCTCTATGCACATGAAACTTAACAACAGAGCTTCAAGATACTTAAGTGAAAGTCAGTTCTCCCCCCAAATGACCTACAAACTCAATACAAACAGAAATCAAATCCCAAACCCAGAATATAATTCTAGCGTTCACATGGAGAAAAGAAGACTTCAGTTAAAAAAAAAAAACCTATGGAAAGAACAAAGGTAAACAGTCCTGTGTTCTTGGCCAGATGTGCGGCACCAAGCACTTGCTTCTTACTCTGGCATGGATTCTAACACCAATCGTCATAACTTTCATGACACTGCTTCCCCCACAGACATACCTTGCCATACCAGTCATTACCGTGGCTCACAGGTGTAGAAGACTGTTAATTACTTCTCTGTTCTAACAGCCTGCACAGCACTTTCTGATACCAAGAAAACTGGCCAGTAGGGAGTAAGCTCCCTGGTCAGTACCATCTTGCTTTCTGCATGCCCTATGACCACCATGTGTGGTATCTTGGCAACCAAGACCTGCTCCACTTTGTGCTCTCACTGTAACCCCGGATGAGAGCAGTAATCAGTAACCATGACAACTGGAATGCTGTCCTGGCTTGAAAATTCCTCCATCAAGTATATTAGTATATTACCTTTAAAGTTAACCTGACTGAAGTTCTTCGGATCCAGGCAGGATGTGGCCAGATTCTTTGCTGGGATAGAGTAATGGCCCTAGTCTGGTTCCCTCAGGAGTCTGCATTCTCCTCTGAAACCTCATGGTTTTGGCCTCCACTGTCCGCATTTCTCTTGGCGTTCTTCCAAAGTCTCATCACAATGGCCCATTAAGTTCCGCTTACAGCACTCTAGGACTTTCCAGCCCAAAGTTCCAAACTCAACGATATGTCTCATGAAAACAAGTTCCCAAGTCCTACAAACCACATGATCAGGTTTATCCTAGTAAATGACCCTGCTACCCAGCACCAGTTTTTCTGTTTACTTTCTTTCTCATTGCCACAATAAGATACCTGACCTTAATCCATGTAATGGTACTACACTTAGACTAGATCTTCCCACCTCAATTAAACTAATTGAGAGAATTGCTCACAGATGCCTAGATATTGTTTCCATAGTGATTCCAAATCCCATCAAATTGATGATCAAAATGAGGCATCACAGGACTCATAACGGCTGCCTAGGCACATTTGGAATGACTCAAAACTTCTTGCTAGACCATCCTTGTTAAAGATTATACTGCTGTCTGGCCACACTAGGACTTTAACCCATGAGCCTTTGACAGACACCTAGGATCCAAACAGCATCCATAATTTCTGAAGAGATTCTGGGTGGTGACAGCAGATGTTACACCTCTGTAAGCTATAGGTAAGACTCTATAAAGGAGGAGCCAGTAAACCTATTGCTATGCAACATGATGAGATGGCATACATCTGTAATCTCAGAGCTGGGGAAGCAGAGATTCTAGGTTCAGTTGAAAGGGCTTGTGTCAAAAATTTAATGCAGAACAGGCTGGCAAGATAGTTCATGGGTAAAGGCACCTGCTGGATAAGCCTAATGACCTGAGTTTAAGTCACAGGACCTGGGTACAAACGGAAGAAGAGAACCAACTCCACAAAGCGGTCCCCTGGTCTCCACATGCATGTCACAGCATGTGCACCCTCATATACCCGATGTATGTGAGAGAATAATGCACCCACATGAGCAGAACATAAAACCATTTCTAGACCATAACTAGAGACACATACTCTGTTATAAATAAATTAAAACATTTTAATATATGTATTAAAATATATGTATATAATATATAATATATATATAATATATAAAATATATGTATCTGTTCTGCCTAGTTTTATCTTAAAAAACAAGAAAGCTCATGAAGAAATTAATTCAACAAGAAATACTATTTCAATTTATTTTAACAAGAAGAGTTATTAAGTTCACAAATGATCTGATAATTTATCTATTCCTATCCTAAGATTATTTAAATAAACAAAAAAAAGTCAGTAAGATTTTGTGTTCAGTAACTTTTTCTTTGAAGAAGAGTGTCATGGAGACCATGCTGCCTAAAACTCAGGATATAGCAAAGGATGACCTCGAACTCCTGATCCCCTCCTTTCACCTCCCAAGAGTTGGGATTACAGATGTGTGTTTGATTCAAGCCCTTGAGTGCTGCACAAGCACTCTAGCAATGGAACCACATTCTCATTCACAGTATTCTTAAAAATAAGCAGAAACCATGAACACATAATCTTCTGTGTGTTGGGACAAGGAATGGATGACCTCCCACTAAGCGACACCCTAACATCAGCTATGGCTTAGAACACACAGTCTGGGGTACAGGACCTGTGATGGAGACACAGTTACTGCCTTGCTCTCTCTCAATGCCTTCTCACTCAGTGGGACAAACTCCATAATCTCAGAAGCACATCTAAGGCACCAGCCAGAGACCACTCCTTCCTCCCACACCTGTTGCCTCAGCCCCTTTGTGAGCAAAGGAGTAAAAGATGCTTAGATTTATATGATTTCGGTGTTTTTGCTCACATAACCTTCTCTTATACTTCTGCTTTAGCTCATGGGTAAGACAATGCCTAATGTCAGAATCTGAGATCATAGGCTGAAATCCAAGACTTCACATACTTGCAGAACAGCCAACACAAAGTATGAGCTGGCTGGTTAGGCATGGTGGTGCACACCAGTGATCCCAATATGCAGGAGGCTGAAGCAGGACATGTCACAAGTTTGAGACTAGAGTACCCAATGAGTTTAAGGCTCAAGGCAAGCCTGAGCTATATATAAAGGCCCTGTCTTGGAACAAAAGTGGCCACACTAATACTGCATTGTGGGAGGGTGGATGCATTTGAGTCACATGTTTTCAGGTCTAACAAGCCTCCCAACTTGTATACTCTTAGCATCTATTCCTCTCCTGATGATTGGAATAATTTAGACTCGTGTTCCAGAACCCTCGAACCACAGGCTCTAGATACTGCATTCCTGTTAAGTCATTAATCGCTTAGAGTCTGGTTTATCAAGACAATAATGGCAATTATGAACATGATAGCTGGCAATGGTATTATATTATTTCTAATTCCCACAATTGTACCAGCTGGCAAATTAATAAACTAGAAGGCTGAAGGATTAACTCAGTAGTAGAACATTTGCCTAGCAAACATGAGGCCCTGAATTTGACCCTCCATGTCACCAATTGGATGAAGGTCTTTTACTGGCTCTGGATAGAAATCATGAATATGCAAAGTGCAGCTTTCCTATGCTGACAGCTCCGTGCCTGGAATAGTGATGGCCTTCAGTTCTTAGCAGTTACTCAAACTTGTGAGTGCCAACAGCCCTGGGCATCTAGTGCTACTGTACACAGAGTGTCGGCAGCTCAGCCCTTCCTTCAGGCCCTTCAGCAGCTCTTTCGATAGTCCTCTTCCAGCAGTTGGAACCTGTAGCTCTTCTAGAATCCTTGCCCTCCTATGTCCCAAGCCTCTGCAGCTCTTCCCCATCCTTTCCCCTTTCAAGACTCTCTACCCCCAGCCACGCTCAGGAAATCTTCAAACTCTTCTTAGGACAGTTGCACTTGGAGCTAGCGGCCTCTCATGTAACCATCTCGGTCCACTCTACCTAAAGGACCATAGGTATGCAATAGCCACCTGCAGTCAGCTTTACTGAAGCTATGCTGCAGCACGGGGTGGGGGGGGGGGGGCAGTGCTTAGGTATCTTGGATTGATCTGAGGAGAATTGGAAGAGGACCACTTAGCCAGGCATGCCTGTGCACAGTCTCCTACTTCTAGTCACAGACATTTTGCTTAGTCACCATACTCTGGGTGGGGAGGTACACCGAGCCTGCCCATCCTGGGAGTCACGGGTAGAGAGGTGCTCTTTCTGGGCTGTAGTGAGGCTTCTGCAATAGGCGGAGACATATGGAAAGGGTGTGAGTAGGATCATCAAAGGTTCTCAGGGCCAAGTGCATTTTCCAGAGCCATAGTATCTACATATCTACAGTGATAATGGCTGAAGCAAAAGCTCTTAAGTTAGTTGTTAATATGGTGGCCTCTAGATCAGATGTAGTAGCCATGACAGCTGAAGAGGTCTCTGTGGCTTTGTGAAGTCTCCCTGGGGCTCCCATAACTGGGGTAAAGTCTCATCAGGATGTTTACGTATGAAACTCAATTTCACTGTGCAGTTGTTGAACATCTAAAGCAGCAACTCACCAGACCACAAAAACAGGGGCTTTTGATTGACAGTTCCTTCTCCTGCAAAAACAAAATTTGCTACAGACTCTGATGGTGTGTTGGTCTGAAAGAAAATGGCCCCCAAAGGGAGGGGCACTATTAGTAGGTGTGGTCTTGGAGGAAGTGTGTCACTGTGGAGGCGGGCTTTGAGGACTCATTGATGTTCAAGATACTGCACAGTGTCTCAGACCACTTCTGTTTGCCTGTGAGATATAGAACTCCCAGCTCTGTGTCCAGGCCCATGTCTGCTTCCACATCACCATGTCCCACTGTGATGACAACGGACTGAACCTCTGAAACTGTAAGTCACCACCTCAATGAAATGTTTTCATTTAGAGGCATTGCCGTGGTCATGGTGTCTCTCCATAGCAATAGAAACCCTAACTAAGACAGATGGGACTTCAGTAGAAATGTATTCACGGCCTAGCCAGATTCAAGGAATGAGAAAATGACAGTAACAGTAATACGGTCTTGGTCCCTGTCCATTCTGGGGCAGGCGCCTCTTTGGCTGTGCCTGGGCCACATCTGACAGCTATCAATCTCATAGCTGAGCTAATCACTTTGACCAACCTTGACAACTTCTGTCATTTTAAAAGAAATTAAAAAGAAAACATCAAAAGGTGCTTGAAACTAGGATTAACATAAATTAACATTTTCTGAGGTAAATTCTGTCCAGTATTGAAATGGGAAAAGGAAGTGTCCTTGGGTGAGCATGACTGAAGAGCTAATGTCTGGGTCCTCAGCTCATGAATTCAAAGAATGAAGGGCGAGTTTTCAAGTTTTATTCTTATAGAAAGAAAGATGAAAGATTTGTGACAGAAAGCAGAGCTCTGGAGAGTTAAGCAAAGCTCGGGAGGGGAATCCAAGAGATGGAAAAAGTGTTAAAGCTGGCTGTGTAGAATTTCAAACAGCATTTAAGGAATGGACAAAATCTGATGGCCATTTCTGATGAGACTAGTTAATCCTCGGAACAATGCATAAACTAAGCCAATGAAGGACCCGCATGCCCTATGCTTGGCAGCCTAACAGAGACAAGGGCATGATGTATCCAGTCCATTGAATTTGAGGAGTTGACACGTTGTGGAACCTGTGGAGGAAGTGAGTAAGTGAAATCCTGAGAGGATGTATTTTGACCTGGGCATGGCCGTCTTGTGGACCAGCTGACCCGTGGAACAAAGCTGTTTCCCAGGTGAGCTTTCCCCAGGAGAGCAGGTATTAGTAATTGTGAATGACTGATTAGGGTACAGCTGCTTCCTCCTCCCAAACTGGGTCCTAAAGAGCT
Source organism: Phyllotis vaccarum (assembly GCA_033318265.1). Lineage (NCBI taxonomy): Eukaryota > Metazoa > Chordata > Mammalia > Rodentia > Cricetidae > Phyllotis > Phyllotis vaccarum. Next base: position 187,692,001 of record JARWLC010000002.1, read on the forward strand.
TCCTCCCCAGAGGAGCCAGCCCCTCCCCTGTGCTGTACATGATAAAGACTCTGAGGTTCTCAATTTTGGCAGTAGCCCTAGGGGTAGTGGAACCCTATCCCATCCCAATTTCACTGTACTGTATCTGTACATCATTCCCTGGCTGCTCCTAGCCAGGGCGCTAGGAAACCCCCTCCTGTCCACCTCTGACATGCCTTGCTGGCTGTTGGTCCAAAAAAACAATTCTTGGCTGACATGGCCAGTGTCTCTGGTCCTAGCCCGTGGTGGGGTCTGATCCCAGTTAACAGAAGCATGCTTTCTTTGTTCTGTTGACCAGACTGTAGCTTACCTCAACAATGAGCCAACTCTATCATGGCTAACAGCACGCAACTACAGTCTTTCTTGGTTACCTCAGACTTGGTTCCTCAAATATGGGATGGTCTGGGTGGTCTCCTTTTTGGAATAGGAGGCAGCTTCTGGTTAAAAACCACTATTACTTACAACTAAGTCTCTAACTATTAGCTGTTTTTGCACATCAAATGCAAAAATATGTTCAAACGTGACAGTGTCTTGCAAATTATCTTCCCAGAATCCTGTCCTTACCTGGTTACCCACCTCTCCCTAGTTAATGCACCTGGTTAACTCCTACCCACCTGCATGTGGCTAGCTCATCCCCAGCTGCACCTAGTTAGTTCATACACACTTGTACCTGGTTAGCTCATGCTCAACTATACCTGGCTAGCTCATACCCACCTTCACCTGGTTAACTCCTACTCACCTGCACCTGGTTAACTCCTACCCACCTGCACCTGGTTAACTCCTACCCACCTGCACCTGGTTAACTCCTATCCACCTGCACCTGGCTAGCTCACAAGCAGCTGCACCTGGTTAACTCACACCCAGCCGCTCCTGGTAGCTCATACCCAGCTGCACTTGGCTAGCTCATACCCAGCTGCAACCTCTTTCAATTCTTATCTCTAGTGCCCTGGCCCTATGCTGGCTCTATGATACATTGCCATTGTATCATCAGTGCTTGACCCCTCTGCTGAATGCCTTTCAGAAAAGTCAAGTCTCTCTTAATCTGTCTCAATGACAAACCACCTGTGCACAAACACTCACACACAAATGCACAAGCACTCAGGTGCATTCTCTCTCTGTGTCTCTCTGTCTGTCTCTGTCTCCTCCCCCCCCCTTCCCCCAGAGAGATTTTTGCTCATTTTATTTATCAGACACTATAATCAATGACTATAAGTTCTCCATCTTCTTTTCTGAAAATGAATGAACCTGTTCTCCCCAGAAGGACACTGAGTCAACACAAGCAGTAATGCCCATGACTTTCCTAACTTTCTTCTTCATGTCAAGCAGATATAGAGATCCTCACTGAAGTCGCTGGGGGTCCAGAGAAGGCCACACTGACTGTTGAACCTTGATGTGTAGCCTAGTGAGACAACTCTTTCTTTTCCAACACACGGAGACACTGAAGGGTATGTTTCTATCACACGTGATGTGTGAGCTTATAAAACACCTATCAGAGCAACCGTAAGCTTTGTAAGGCCAAGCTACAAACAGACCTATTTTATCACTATCCTTAATATGATTGGTTTTGCTGAAAAAAAAAAAAAAGAGACCCAAGTGCTGGATAGATCTGCGTGTGCACTATTTAATCAAGTAATTGCAAACAATATGCCTGAGGTCAGTTCCTTGACACTTACCCACTAAGTGTCTAACATGGATCACAACTTCTGAATTAGTTCTCTGCCTTCATTAACAGAAAGGTTTCTGAGCGTATAACTGGACCCTCAGGTTACACTTTGAGGCCAATACAACTTTAAATGACAACAGCAAACAAGTATCACTTTAACACTCGTAAAACTGAAAACAGAGAACCCGATGTGGAGTCTCAGATCTGAATCTGTTAAGGTGGACTCTCAGTTAAACATGTAAACTACCTCTACCAATCACAGCTTTAAGAAAACTACAAAGATAAGCATGATCAGTATAGCTATAATTTACAAAGTCAGTAAGAAATACACATTAATCCTAAAACACATCTGTGTTAAGAAATGACATCAAAGATTCTGCTATTTAAATGACATTTGTGTATCACTAAGTGAAACTTTTGTAACAAGGGCACTGCATAAAGGCATGACGAGCCATAATAGAAGTGATTTCTCTTCATGTACCGATGTCAATTTGTGGGTAAATGAACATAAGGCCTCTAGGTATTATTTCTCATGACCCCATGTGAAACTACCACCAAATAAAAGCCTTAGAAGGCAAGCTGGAGAGATGGCTCGGTGGTCAGGACCACTTCCTGCTGACCTTCTAGAGGTCCTGAATTCAATTCCCAGCAACCACACGGTGGCTCACAACCATCTTTAAGTAGGATCTGATGCCCTTTTCTGGTATAAAGACTTAAACACATACATACAGATAGAGCACTCATACATAAAATGAATAAATAAATAAATCTTTTAAAAAAGGTGAAAAAAGTTTATAAAGGCAAATCCAAAACTTGATCAGAGTCTGAAATGAATGAATGAACATATGCTCACGCAAGTCTGAACTTTAGCTTTGGGGTATTGGTAGTTTTACTGATGCTAAACCAACATGTGTGCTGCTGCTCCCTGATGTGAGAATGTCTTTCTGTATGGTGTAAATATCAATCTTTAAATAAAGGAGCTGTTTTGACCCTAGGTGAGCACCGTAGCCAGAGACAGGAGCATAGGTAGGAGAAGGAGGCAGGAATTAGATACAGATCGAGCCAGACGCCTAAAGAAGCCACATGTATGGAACACAGATAAGCCATGGGCCACATGGCAGACAATTTAATGGAAATGGTTGAGATAAGATGAAGGAGCTAGCTAGCAATGCACCTGAGCCATAGGTCAAACAGCATGAAGTTAATATAAGCGTCTGTGTGTTTCATTGGGACTTTGGGATTGCTGATCCAGATAAGCGGCTACAGGCAGGTCTGAACTGTGAGGCTGGTCCGGGCCAGAATCCTCATTGTTAAAGTTCCCTAAGCAGATAAGGTGGTGTGCAGAAGCCAGAGCACTCTCTCTAACCGAGAAGGGAGGTTCAAGCATGAAATGAAAAAAGCTCCCTGACACACCCCACATCAAATTAACTCAAGGTGGACATACTCTCAATTAATGATACACCTTAACACCTTGGAACAATAAGAACAAATGACCCCAAAATACTAGATTATGTACTCACTCAGAAGTATTAGGAATAAAGTATAGGATCTATAACCTACAACCACAGACCCAGATAGGCTAGATGACAAGGAGAGTACCAAGAGGGATGCATGAATTTCCCTGGGAAGGGGAAATAGAAGAGATCTCCTGGGTAAACTGGGGGGGGGGGGCATAGAAAGATGGGAACTGGAGGGAGTGGGTTCAGGGTGCAGGACATGGAGGGGGGGAGCATTTAACGGGAGAGGCATTTCAGGGTCAGAGAGAAACCTGGTGCCAGGGAAACCCTCAGGAATCCACAAGGATGATCTCAGCTAAGACTCGTAACAATAGTGCAGAGGGTGTCTGAGCTGGCCTTCTACTGTAATCAGATTGGTGACTGTCCCAATTGTCATTGGAGAGCCTTCATCTAGTAACTATAACTATGGAAGCAGATGCCGAGATCCATAGCCAAGTACTAGGCTGAATTCCAGGAGCCTTGCTGAAGAAAAGGAGGAGGACCTGTACAAGCCAGGGGGTCATGATGGAGTGGGGGACCCACAGAGACAGCTCATGGTAGCTCATGGACTCTGGACCAGCAGGTAGGGAGCCTCCATGGGACCGACATAGGCCCTCTACATGTGTGCGACAGTTGTGTGGCTTGGTGTCTTTGTAAGATCAGGTCCTCTCCCAGGTGCTTAGCTGGCTTTTGGGAACCTGTTCCTCATGCAGGATTACCTCGTCCAGCCTTGATACAAGGGGAGTTGCACAGTCCTACCTCAACTTGATGTACCATGCTTTGTTCAAGTCCAAGACAGGCCAGTTCCTTTCTGAATGGAGATAGAGGAGGAGTGGATGGGGAGGGGAGGGGACTGTGGTTGGTATGTGAAATAAATTTTTAAAAAATGTTATTTAAATAAAATAAAATATGAAAGAGAAATTGAAGATAATTAATATCAGAAGATAGAAAGATCTCCCAATGCTCATTGACTGGTAGGATTAATATAGTAAAAAAATGGCCATTCTACCAGAAGTGATATGCAGATTCAGAGAAATCCCATCAAGACTCCAACACAACTCATCACAGGTCTTTTTGTCTTGTTTTGCAAGACAGGGTCTCTGTGGAGCTTTGGAGCCAATTTCCTGGAATTCACTCTGTAGACCAGGATGGCCTTGAACTCACAGAGATCCACCTGCCTCTGCCTCCTGAGTGCTGGATTAAAGGCGTGCTCCACCACTGCCTGGCTCTTCACAGATCTTAAAAGGACAATTCTCAGCTTCATATGAGACATAAAAACCAGAAAAGCAAAAACAGTTCTGAGTGATAAATCACCATCCCTGACCTCAAACTGTACACAGAGTATATAGTTAACAAAAGCAGCACAGTATTGGGATAGAGTCAGACAGCTGATCAAGGGGATCCAATTGGAGACCCAGACATAAATCCATGTACCAACGGACACCTGAATTTTTATAAAGAGGCCAGAAATACACACTGGAAAAAAGATAGCATCTTTTTTTTTTTTTTCTAGTCAAACTGGATGGCTGCATGTAGAAAAAAAGGCAAACAGATCACTTATCACCCAGCACAAAACTCAACTCCAAAAGGATCAAAGGGCTCAAAATAAAACCAGACACACTGAACCTGAGAAAAGAAAGTGGGAAGATAGCCTTGAATTCATCGGCCCAGAAAAAGACTTTCTGAGTAGAACACCATTGTCACAGACACTAATATTAACAATAAACAGAGCCTCATGAAACTGAAATGCTTCTGCAATATCCGCAAGAGGTCTAATATAAAAAACATGAAGAACTAAGAAATCTGGAAAACAACTAGTTAAACTGGGTACAGATCTAAACAAATAATAATAATAATAATAATAAACCTCCAATGGCTAAGACGCATTTAAGACACGTTCAACATCCCTAGTAACCAGGGAAATGCAAATCACACTACTTTGAGATTTCATTTTACACCTGTCCGAATGGCCCAAATCAGTAACAAAGGTGACAGCTCACGTACTGCTGGGGGGAGTGTAACCTGGGACAGCCACCATGGACGTCAATATGGTGGTCCTCAAGACGATGGGAACGTATCCACCTCAGCCATCGATTCGGCACATACACATAAGGATGCTGTGTCCTACTACAGAGACACGTGCTCAGCCGTGTTCTTTACTCCTTCACTCACAGTATCTAGAATGGAAACAATGTTGATGTCCACTAACATGTGAATAAATAGCACAATGAACTAGATTACTCCAGTGGTTTGGTTTGGTTTTTATTTTGTTTCTATATTTGGGGGGGGGGTATTGTTTTGTTTTTTAAATAAAATTAATAAGTAAATGAATGAAACTTAAAAAAAAAAAATCAACCTGAGTAAGGGAACCTAGACCCAGAAAGACAAGATTGATGGGTGCTTTGCTCAGCCACTATCAGCAAGGCTTCCTCCTGTAATTGATAGGAATAAGTATAGAGACTCACGGCCAGACATTATGTAGACAGTGAGAGACCTTGGAACACTCAGCCCTAAATGGCAGGCATGTCTCCATCAACTGTCTCCCCTCTGGGCTCAAAGAACTCCGTGGAAGAGAAGGTGGAAATAAAGGGTTAAGAGTCAGAGGGATGGTGAACACCAAGGAGACAAAACCTTCTAATACAGGAGACCAATGCACATATGACCTCACAGAGGCTGAGGCAGCATGCACCGGCCTGCGTAGGTCTGCACCAGATAGGGTCCGAGACCTGGAAGGAGAGGTGGACACAACATCTGATCCCTAACCAAAAAGCATCTCCAACTGATAGCCACTTGCAAATGAGAAATTAGTTTCGCCAAGGGTGTCTCACTGGGAAAACAAGCCACTCCTAAGGGTAGGCTGCATGCCCAGAAGTAGATGCCAACAGGAAGCAAGCACAATGGCATCTTTGGAGGTTCCTTGTCTCATAATGTCATATTAGAGCTTTTTTTTTTTTTACTTTTATATATTATTATTAATAGTATTATCTTACCCTACACATTTTGCACATGTACTATGGCTTCTAGTTTTGTGTTTTTATGGGATTCCTGAGTGTGTGAGTGAGTCTGTGTTTACATCTGTTTCTTGTGTCTTGTCTTGGGCTCTTTTCCTTTGTTTGTTTTGTTCTACCGCACTAATATTTTATTTTATTATTGTCCCTTAGATGCTGGTATGTTTTCTGATGAGACAGGAAAGGGGAGGGATCTGGATGGGAGTGGAGATGGGAAGGAACTGGGAAGAGCAGAGGGAGGAGAAACTGTAATTAGAATATATTGTATGGGAAAAAATCTATTTTCAATAAATGGGGAAAAGTTCCAGTTATGTTCTTTACAGACAGAAAAAGAAATCTTAAAATTCATAAAGAGGCACAAAAGACCCTGGGTAGCCAAAGCAATCATGAGCAAAACACGCTCAATTTGAGATTGTACCCCAGAGCCCTAACAATGCAGACACAGAGCTGGCGCAAAATAGACACATGAATAACAGAATAAACTAAGGACTCAGACACAAGTCCATTTTGTTTTTGACAAAGACACCAAAAATATACATTGGAGAAGAGACACAATCTTCAATAAGTGATGCTGGAGAAACTATGTATCTACATACAGAAAAAGGACACTAGATCTCCCACAAAAACATAGTCTTGAAACGGATCAAAGATTTTGTTGTTGTTTTGAGACAGGGTTTCTCTGTGTAGCCACGGCTCTTCTAGTTACTCTGTAGACCAAGCTGGCCTTGAACTTACAGAGCCTGCCTCTGCCTCTCGAGTGCTGGGATCAAAGGTGTGTGCCACTACCACCAGACTGATCAAATATTTTAACATAAAACTTGAAACTTTGGAATGGTGGGAAGGGTCCCGTAATTCTCATCTTCTTAGAGGTCAACAGTCAGCAAAGGCCAGCTGTGGTGATCTGCCTATGAGCACAGCTGAATCCATGAAGATGGTGGAACTCTGGCTTGGAGGACAGTCCTGAACAACAACCATCCTCTCTAAAGGTCAGGGAACACTGGAGAAGACCAGGCAGGAAGTCAGAAGGTAGGGAAAGGGCTGCTGATGCCATTCTCTGGGCACAACCACTGCGATGAGAAACAGCAACTACAGTTACCTTCATGAGGCCAGCATAAGACTGACCTTGTCAACAATCACTTGAGCATGAGGAAATAGCTCATGAGGTCCCACCCTGACTTCCGAATGGCTGACTTCCCAATGGTGAGTTCCAAATACATACTGACGGCCCTGCCTTAAAAAGCATCCTGTATCATTAGCAATTAGAGAATGGAAGTTAAACCTGCTTTGAGAGCCCACCTTACCCTGCTCCAAATGGCTAAGATGAGAAAACATAAAATGCTGACAGAAATGAGAGGAAGGAGGCCCCACACTCACTGCTAGTGTGGACATGGATCTACAGAGTTCTCACAAAGCACATAGTAGATCTGGTGACCCAGTTATACCACTCCTTGGCAAACGCCCAAGAATCTGTTACCCTACAAGATACTTGCTTATCCATGTTCACTGCTGCTCTAGTCATAATAATTAGGAAATGAAAACAACCTAGGTGTCCCCAACTGACGAGTGGCTAATAAAAAAATGGTGCATATATACAATGAACCTCTTGTCAGCTGCAAAGAGAAATGAAATTATAAAATCTGCAGCTGGATGAATGGAAAATAGTGCAGAGTTAATCCAGACCCAGCAGAACAAACACCAGGTGATCTCTTTTATTTGTAAATTCTAGCTCTGAATCTTTAGATTGAAATATATAACCTGAGCTAAGTGATACAGAAGCCAGGAAAGAAGAAAGGGACTATGGGGTGGTGGGAGCCCCAGAGGGAGATACAAGGAGTTAGGTTCAATGAAGAGGGAGAGAGGAATAGTGGGGGGGGGGGGCTCCAACTGAAGGGGGAGGGTAATCCAGAGGGAAGAGGAGGAGGAGAGACAAATAACACTAAGGATGTTTGAAAAATCCGTAAGGAAATATGATTTTAGAAGCTTACTCAGAAATTCATATGTAAATATGTTTGAATACATACATACAATGGAGTTATGTCATGGGAGGTGACAATGCTTCCCCAAGAGCCATAGACAATTTATCAAAAACCCCAGAGTCAGGCATTAGAAAGCTCCCTTCAAGTTATTGGCCAGGTGAGTCCAAATACTCCCAAAACAACATAGGCTGTTGCCGTTTCTCTTCATTTCCTTCCTGAACTTGAAGGTAAGATCCATTGCTAAAGATATTACACACTTCTGACAGAGGACTTGGAGGTATTAAGCTAGAACTGACTTGGAAGCCTCATACCTGAATACTAACTCTCATAATATCAGGAGGTTTCATAAAATGGATAATCAGTAGTCCTACTGAGGCCTACAAACCACAACAATAACCAGTTTGGCAAGATATCGTTAATGGCGCCTGTGGAGGTTTGAAAGAAAATGGCCCCCAGAGAGCTTGGCACTATTAGGAGGTGTGGCCTTGTTGAAGTAAATGAGGCCTTGTTAGAGGAAGTGTGTCACTGTGGAGGTACATGCTCAAGCTACGTCCAATGAGTCTGCTTCCTGTTGTCTTCTGATCAAGATAAAGTCAGCACCATGTCTGCCTGCATGCCGTCATGATCACCGCCATGATGATAATGAACTAAACCTCTGAAACTATAAGCTGCCACCTCAATTAAATGTTTTCCTTAATAAGAGTTGCTGTGGTCATGGTGTCTCTTCACAACAAGAGAAACAGTAAGAACGCCATAGTGGCTAACAGCTGACTAACTGGACTTATGGCCTGCTCAACAACAGTTCATGTCTAGGGCTTAAACCCACTCATCTAGCCACTGCATAGATGTAATAGACCCCAGAGGAGACACCACTACTGTCATGTTTATAAACTAACATGGTTTGTAACTGTATCATAAGTACTAATCTTTATACCTACAGATAACTACAGATTTCACCCCTCATCAAAGAAGCTTGTGTGGTGGGATTATGTTGTTACATTGTAAATATTTGTTTCCTCCTACTGGTTTAATAAAAAACTAATTGGCCGAAGGCAGACAGGAAGTGTAGGAGGAGCTACCAGACTAAGAAAACTCTGGGAACAGGAAGAGCAGAGCAGGGACACCAGCAGAGAAATGAGGAGAAATGCCAGCATATGCAGAGGAAAGAAGACAACCATGCTGCTCTGAGAAAAGGTACCAAGTCACATGGCTAAACAGATTAATGGAAATAGACTGAGTTAAGATGGAAGAGCTAGCTAGCAGTATGTCTGAGCCATAGGTCAATCAGCATAAAATGAACATAAGCTTCTGTGTGTTTCTTTGGGACTTTGGGACTGCAGGCCCAGATCCTGGACCTCGTACAGGCCAGAAACTTATTTCTAGCTTGTTTTTGCAGTGGACAGGGACTGTAACAGAAAAATACAACTGAACAGGCGACAATGAGGTGTCCTGGGAACATCTACAATGCAGTCCCTACCTCTAAGGCTCAGGGAATATCACATAAGAGGAGGCAGAGAGGTTATAAGAGTCAGCACACCAAGATGCCTGAGGCTATGGAGTGTCTTACAGACATGGCAGGGATTCTGCACCCATGAAATCTCAACAATACAGTTTCTTAAACAAGACTCACACAATAACAGACCAGGCGACATGCCAGTGCAGATGAGGAAATTTCATAGGTCTCACCCCTAGATAAGGAGCTACAGGCAACAGCTTCTGAGAGAGGGAGAATCACTCTTCTCCAGGTACAAACCACCTAGTAGATGTCTCAATCCCAGCTGGTCAGCCTATGAGAACAGCACTAAGTGTTTGTTTGGTGTATGTGATGATAGTAAAGGTCACCAACCTGAGATGGGGGGGGAGGCATATAGGAGTTGGAAGAGGTGAAAATTATGTAAATACAGTATTCATGTATTTTCTAAAAGTGTATTAAATGGAAAAAGAAAATGAAATGATGCCAAATGCTGGAGAGGATGTGGATAAGGGGATCCTTATTCACTGTTGGCAGGAATGTAAACTTGTGCAGCCACTATGGAAATGAGTGTGGAAGTTTCTCAAAAGCTAAAAATAGAGCTACCATATGACTCAGCTATACCAGTCCTGAGAATGTGCCCAAAGGATTTCACTTCCTACTACAGAGACACTTTCACATCCATGTTCATTGCTGCTCTGCTCAAAATAGATGTGAAATGGAATCAAACTAGATGTCACCAACTGATGAGCAGATAATGAACAAGTGGTACATAAAACCAAATTAGGAAATCTGCAGGAAAATGGAGCAAACTGAAAAATATTATACTGAGTGAGGTAACCCAGCTCAGAAAGACAAACTCCATGCTTTACTGAGAAGGAGACCCTAGCCTTCTGATTTTAGACGTGTGTGTTTACTTTGGAGTGACTTAAAGGCCAGGAAGTTAGAAAGGGGCCACAGCCGGGCCTTCAGCAAGGGGACCTCAAGGGAGAGGGGACAGTACAACACATGTGACAGGAAGACACAGGACAGAAGCACTGACACAGGAAGTGATTCAGTGGGTATAGACGGGAGGAGAGAAGAGGAGAGGTTGAGTTAGCTGAAATCAGAATTATGAAAAGCTCACATAGAAACCTATTTTGTAAACTAACTTAAAAATTGAGCTTAAAGCCGATTGTGGTGAGTTGGAAGCCAGCGTGTTCTAGATAGCAAGCTACAGGACAGCCGCAGCTAGAAAGTGAGATCCTGTCTAAAACACAAACAAAAATTATGAGCTTTAAAAAAAAGTTTGGATGGCGATATCCATCACAGGTAGATAATGCTTCTCCCAAAAGCTGTGTGTTACCAGTGGCCCTATACTATACACTTCCCTATAGAAAATTGGTCATGGAGGCCCATGAGGTCTCCAAAACAGCACTGGTTAGTACCAATGTTCTTGGTTGCCTTAAGAACTTGATGGTGAGGCTGTATTGCTGAAGACACCACACATCTTGGTTACAGGACACAGAAAAATCACACTAGAAATGAAATGCAAGCCTTATCCATGCTAAATAGATCTCATAATGCCAGAATGTTCCACATATGGCTGCTAACAGAGAAAAGTGATCATAAACAGTCTTACCTAGCTGTGAAAACTGTATGTTAAAATACTGGCCGCCAGGCAAAATGTGCACACTTATACAATAGTGGCATGACAGTGAAGGCGTAACCAACCACATAGTGACTGAATCAGAGGATCATGGGAGGAAATGCATACCTGATACCGTGTGATGGGTAATTTTTAACTTGGCAAAATATAGCATCTTCTGGGAGATGGACCTCTGGATATGCCCATTGGGGATTATTTTAGGTACATTAATAGATGTGGGAAGGCCCATCTTGACTGTGAGTGGGGCCATTGTTAGGATAGCAGATTCTGAACAATATAAGGTTGAGAAGAGCTCAACACAGCATGTGTTTATTGCTCTGTTCTCCTTACTTTAGATGTAATGGGAACAGCTGTTCCAACTCCCTGTTCCTTTGACTTCCCTCTCATAATAGACTACATCTCGAGCTGTGAGCTAAAATAAATTCTTCCTGTCTTCTGATGCTTTCTGTGTTAGCTACTTTTCTATTGCTGTGAGAAAGCCCCTTGACTGAGGCAACTTATAAAATAAAGCATTTCGACTGTCATCCACATTCAGAGGGCAGTGTGTGGAGCCTCTTGTACTAGGACCAGAGTTTATTCCTGGGGCATGAACTGGCTTCTCAGGAGCCCATGCCTTGTGGGGGAGCATCTTTCTCAGCCTTGATACATGGGGAAGGGACTCAGTCCTACCTCAACTGGAATGCCACCTTGGGATCCTTTGCCCTCTCTGGGGAGTGAATGGGGGATTTGGGTGGGAAAAGGCTGGGAGAAGGGGTGGGAGGGGAGCAGTGGTGGGTATAGCAAAAATAAAAAATAAAAATACAATAAAATAATAAAATTAAGCATTTAATTGGGCAATGGTTCCAGAGGATTAGTCTCCGTTGGTGGAGCAGAGGCTTGTCAACAGGAACAGCTCAGAGATCACGTCTCAAACCACAAACAGGAAGTAGAGAGAGCTAATTCAAAACCCAGGCCCCAGGGGTCCTTCCTCCAGCAAGACCACACCTAGTCCTCCTCAGCGGTCACCTACCAGGGAGGAAGTACTCAAATGCCTGAGACTTGTGGGTGACATCTCATTCAAACCACCACATTTCTGTCAGGATGTTTTAATCACAGAATTATATTATAAACCTGTTCAAAGGTACTGAGGTCACAGAACCTAATGAAGAATGTACTTCTGTTTTTTTATTAAACAGACACGGGATCAAATCTGCTAAATATGTTTACGATCCTGTTCTCAGCAATGCTCAGTTTACACTGTTTGTAGTAGGCGAGTTACTCAGAGACTCATAGACAAAGACTTGAGCACGTATAGATAAGAATTCTGTTTTATGCTGTTGGTGATGGCCACACATTCCTGAGCACCAGTAGATGTGAGGACAGCTATCAGCTTTCTCCAGATCTGACAGCTCTAAATAGACTCACCCAGAACATCAGTCCGAGTCTCTCACTTAAGACTTGAACTTTCCTCTTAATCTGCCAGTCAAGGTCAGACATGACCTTCGTCTTGAGAAGAAATAAAGAGTAGAAGCTGACGATTCTACCCAATTACCCTCTTTTCCTCCGGTTATGTTTCACTATCACCTCCTTGACTATATTCCCTGTAGCTACAATTATAAGTATGACAGAGCTATCCTTTAAAAGAAGCAACCAGGCATTGGGGTGGGGGTGGGGGTGGGGGTGTTAGAAACCATGAGGTTCCCTAGAGTCAGTGGTATGGACTTGGGGAAAAAACACTTGAAGAACACAAAAAAATGACAATGCTCGCTCACCTACTAACAAAGTACGTTTGCTCTAAAATTTTAACAACTAAATTCTCTAATCAGCTCTTTAGCTCTGTATAGAACACTGAGAAACAGGATTCAATCATATCCAAATGCTGCAGACTGCCATGCCTGAAGACCAGGCTTCCTATCTTTTAGGTAGCATACTGTCTCCACTGAAAATCACTTCTGGCCCTGCCTTGTCTGTCTCCAATCTTCCCCTTCTCTGGAGACAGTCTTTCTTTAGATATGCTAATATCATCCCAGGTGACATTCAGCCCCACTCTGATGGCTTTCAACTGAAAGGAACAGGCATCTTCTGAGATACATTCTGCAGGAAATGGAGCTCATCTATTATGTGACTTTATGAAGCCAACTGTGAGTTCTGTTAGTGGCACCTACATCATGTCATGTAACACCCACTCAAGCCCACCTGTCATTTTCTAATCACTTTTCCTTTCATAACCCTTCTCTTGAATTTTATTCTCCAAACCTCTTTACAGCTCTCAGTCTCTGGGTTTCATTGCTGGAAATGACACTCATTTTGAAAACACATTCTCCATCGCCGGTTCTAATGGACTTGAACTATTAGTCCTGATCATTAACTCTACATTTCTCTATTGCTGTTCTGGGTCAATATTCCAGATCAGACATACCCGGATCCAGATACAAGCTCTAGTCCTGACGAGCTACAAGCCAGCCCATGGGGAAGCCACTTGACTTTGGTGGGTCTTCTTTATCAACTTTAAAATGGACATAATGACATTAATTGTCAAGAATATCCTCACCATAGTCAGTTTGGTCCGTCACAAAGTAATCAGTGAGCAAACATGTGCAATCATCTCAATGTCCTAACTCTTACTCCTGGGACTCGGTTATCTTTTTGTGTTGAAGAATCTAAAATTGCTTTAACTATATTCCTGAAGTAACAATTCCAAGGGTAAACCTTACATCCTCTTCGGGGGGGGGGGGTGAGACATGAGTGTAATTAGCAATATCTAAGGAACAGCCTGAGGAATAATGGTTACATCTTACGGTTTCTTCTTCCAGAATTCACTGCTCTTCGGCCTTCAGCAGTCTACTGTGAAGATCCTTCTTCTCTAGTCATCTTGGATTCTCCAGCAGCTTACCCTCATGCATTGACTCTCAACACTGGTCTAAAGAGAAAGCCTAAGGGTTTTCTTTATTCTTTGCACTGTCTTCTTGCTCTTGGAGATATCACACTTCACCATGGCTCCAGATGCACCTCTCAGAGGAAACAGAAACCCCACTACAAACCTGGCCCAAACCTCTCTGCAGATTCTCAGACCCTATATGCAGCTGCTTACTGATGACTAAGGGTGCATAAACTCAGCAAACCCAGCCTGGCTTTCTAACCGCCCTCCCCAACTTCTTGCTCTCTACTTATCTCTGCTGTAACCGACAGAAGCCTAGAAGTTGTTCCTAATAAACTTCACATTACTTTCCCCACCCCAAATCTACTGACACCCATCAATTTCACTTCAAATTCACCCACCTACATCCATCTCTAATTTCTTCTTCTTTCTAAATATCTACTAAAGGACAAAAGTCTACTTCCTAATAACTTTATATGGTTTATTCTCTCCTATGGTCCACCCATGCCTTTTTTCCCCTCAGAACACTTCTCAGAAACCTTCACTCATTCATTTAACTCAACATTGTTCTTACCAGGAAAAGCTTATGAAACACAGTAAGGGTCCTAGTTTATTCCTCAAAAACTAGTCTTTATCAAACCACTAATTATGCAAGAATGTACCTAAAAGTCTACTGTAAATGTGTACATATCTTCAGCCTTTTCTTCTACATGGTTATGAACTTCACAGTTTTAACATCCATCATATATACTGAACTTGCTTAATTGGTCTGTTTCTCTCTTTCTCAGGTATGGGGGATATCTCTCATTTTTACATTTTCAGCTTCAGTGAACAAACCAACGGTGCTCTAATCTATACTATGTGTGACTTTAAAGGAATTACAAAATCCATGGGTCACACCCTTAGATGCTGTTTAAAAAGTGGGATGCAGCTGTGTTCATATCTGTATTTCATTCCTATAACATCTCACCAAGAGAAAATATGTCATATATATACCAGATTGTAAGAAGAGTGCCAGAAAACAAGGTTCTCAAACACACTAACTGTTTCTACTCAGGAACAATTTTATTTTGGCAAAAGGGTAGTAAGAACTGATGTTCAATCAAGTGAGGGGACAGAAATACAACACCTAGAAGCTTTGGGTACCACAGCTACTCATGAATGAGATCCCCGAGTGTCACAGCTGTTCATGAATGAGACCCCTGAATCAGTGCCAGTGCAGGGAGCATAGAACAGGAGAAGAAGGGAACCTGGTAGAGACTAAAAAGAAGAGATGAAGGTCTAGGAAGATGGCTCAGTGAGCAGTTTTTGCTGTGCAAGTGAGAAGATCCAAATTCAAATCTACAGACCCCACATAAAAGCCAAGCGTGGAAGCCTGTGTCTGCAACTCCAGGGCTCCTACCTTGAGACAGGAGGAGGGCAGAGGAGAGTCCCAAGAAGCTCACAGAGCAGCCAGTCTGCAGACAACAGAGACTCTGACCCCACAAGGTGGAAGGTAGAGGACAGACCCCAGGGGCTCACTCACACCCTCACTCACACACAAACACACAAGTGTGTGCAGACATAAACATCATACACAGAAATTTATACACACAGAGACACTACACACATCCACACATCCTCACTCAAACCCACACATATGTACAGAAATAAATATTACACAGAGGTATGTATACACTGACACACATACATACATACATACTGCTACACATATATGTATACATAGACATCACACACATATCTATAGATACACTAATACCACACATACACTCACCACAAAAAGAAAAAAGGAACCAACATCAGTATAACTGATGGAAATCCTTTCCTAAATTAAATTTGGATTATTTAAAATCTGTTCTTGGTCTCTTAAAAGAAAACAGGAAGCATTATGGAGCCAAACTGAGTTATCTGGGCTGATTCTAATTTTCTTTTTTAAAGAGCACAGATGAAGAGGCAGTGGTGAAATCCCTGTTTTGGTGGGACTGAAGCAATTTAACTGACCAAGTTCCCGTTTGCTCAGATGGACATAAGGATACAAGGTGGACAATGGCACATTTAGGCAACTAGGTAACTATGGGACAGCCTGGGCTTAACAACTGCCATCAGAGGCTTCAGACTCTGTGGCCTTCCCTCTTAACTGCGTTATCAGTAACTACCGTGAAGCCACAGACATTTGCCATGGCACAAGGGCGTAGTAAACTCAGGAGGAGTAACATACACACATCCAGTATAAGAGCCAGGACTAAAGTCACCATAACTTAAGAAAATGGGCTAATTCTCATCTACTAAAATAACAAGGAAAAACATCCCTCAGCTATCATCAGTACTTGTCTCCAAAACCACGCATATAGCTTTCAGAGGGGCAAGCTGTGGATTAATTACCACTGTTTTTAAAGCTTACTTAGTGGTGTTAGCAGACAACAAGCTTAGTTTGAGGGGGCAGCAGCAAGCTTGGTGTGTTGAGGTGATGAGGTGTTCTAGACTAGCGTGACAGAGCTAGGCAAAGGCGGAGCAGCACCTCAAAGCTGAAAGACAGACGGTCCCCTTGTTCCATACTGGCCAGACCAGAACTCCGGTACATGTCACCTAACATCAGCCCTTGTATTCAGAAGAAAAAAACCAGGACAGTTAGGTACACGAGTGCTATTCTCTTAAGAGGAAGGACAGACGGGAATGATTGTTCAGAAACAGCTGCCTCAGTGAAAAATGCTGGCTGTCTCCACTAAGGCATTCAGTGAATATGAAGTTCAAACCTGTTTCGGGAAGTCTACTCCCCTCAATAGCCAGGGATGGAGAGAAAGCGTAGGCATGTGTGCAAGAAATTCATAGTATATTCAAATACGCATATCTGGAGTGGAGACCACCATGATTTGAGAAGAATGTAAGACAGTAAGAAGAGAGATAGCAAGATGGTTTCGGTGGGTTGAGGGCATTTGCCTGGTAAGCCTGGCAACCCAAGTTGGAATCCCCCAAATCCATAAAGCTGTCCTCTGATATCCACATATAAGTCATGGCTCGTATGCACGAGTACACATTTGAACATGCGTGTGCACACATGATTTTATCAGGTACATTTAAGAACAGAGGAAAGAATGTATAAGGCAGGCTGTTGAGAATCAAGGCACATTAATGAGGACCGACTGGTGTGAGTAGATGTACACCTCCTAGGAGTCAGCTCTACCTGAAAGAGATAGTACTGCACGGAAGACAATAGCTGGACCATCTTCTTCACATCCCACAGTACGAACACGGGGAGGGGGCACCTTCCATCACTTCATCCCACATGTGTACTTTAGCACCCAAATCTCCTACTCTGAAGCCACACTTGTGACGAGAAGCAAACACTTCCTGTTTAGCCCCCTCAGCAGAGAAAACAACAACAAAATCGGCGTTTGTTCCCAACCCATGGACCTTGAATCTCTAAGGAAAAAGCAAAGATTTTCTATTTTTTAGTTCATAAATTCAACTAAGATATTCAGATATTCTCAGTTAATGCAAATAAAGATTTGTTAGACATGGCATCTCTCCTGGTGAGCCATTTGCTTCTGAATAACAGGAAAAGTAAGTTTGATTGAAGATCACTTGGAAAATGTGCCTTAAACATTCTAAAGCCCTCTCTAATCTAAGATTATGTGGAAACAGACTTCAGAATGTTTCTGAAAAGAAATGATTCATCAGTCAGATTAAGCTAAATGCCGAAGTAATCAAATTGTGGAATCCTGATTAAATGGACACTTAAGTTTAATCTATTTAAAACTTCCAGGATAAATAGAAAAGGCCTCATCTAGAGTAGTTCTGGCTTGGCTCAAATGCTGGAACTGAGTGTCTACGGAATTTGCTCTTCAAACTATTCCTTTTAACTTCTTAGAAGCCATCCTCCATACTTCTTTCTCAGTCTGCATAAATGAGAATCATTTGGACTTCTATGGGCTCCTTCTGTTAAACAGCAGCCAGAAAGAAAAGGAAGTAAGTGAAGGGGTATGCCCGTGCCTACCCCCACCCCTGAAAAGGTTTCCTTGCCAGCAGGCGCTCTCTCTCTGGCGGTTTTACCATCTCTAAGCAAGTATATAAAAAGAAAAAGCAAAGAAAACCAAACCCAGGCTTCCCTGGACCAGAGAGGTCCCCTTTTGTGACTGCAGCTAGGCTCCCCCGGGATTTCCTCGGGTCGTCCCGGCAGCGGCCGGCCGCAGGAGGGCGAGCGCAGGCCGACGCGGTTCCACTTACAGTGACACCATCCCAGGTGACAGCACCAGTGCAGCTTGAAGCACTTGCCGTGGCTGTGCGTGGCACAGATGGACAACCCGTCACACGGCTGGAAGTCGGGTCTGCGGGCGGCGCAGCTCCGCGCCAGGGCCTGCGCCTCGTCCACTTTCTCGCTCTTCCAGCCGCGCTCGGGCGCCGCGGCCGTACTCATCTCTCCCGGTGCGGAGCGGGAGCCCCGGAGCCCGGGAGCAGAGGCGCGGGGCCCGTAGAACACCGGCGGGCTGCGGGTTGGAGGCGCGGCAGGGACGGGCTGGAGGAGGAACCACCCCGGGAGGGCGCAGCCACCGGACCGGGCCTGCCACCTCTCCGCGCCCTGGTCCCTTCTGCGCCCTCCTCCTAGCTCCCTCCTCCCTTGTTTCTCCTCTCCACCCTCCTCCCTGCTCCCACCTCCCCTCTCTCTTTCGTCCTCCCCGCTGCTCCCTCCTCTCTGCCCCCCCTCCCCAAACTCGGGCCGCCACGCCTGCACGCGCAGGCGCACACTTAGGCTGCCGCGCCCCTCTGCCAGCCTAGCCCCCGCGAGTGGGTCCCATGCGCCTCGGGAAGCGGAGGGAGGGCCGTGAGGACGGTCAGCTGGGTTCCTACACGCACACGTCCCGCACGCGCCCGCCCTCAGGGAGGTGGTGGCGGGGTGTCTTGCTACAGCAGCCTTTTCGCACACGGTCCAGCCTGGCCCTGGCACTATGCATGCTCGCCCTCGCCCCCGCGGCGGTCCAGGCGTGGCGGGGCAGCGGAGGGATGTGACCCGAGACCCCAGAACTAACGGGTTCTCCCCAGCGCTAGCCTTCCAAAACTAGTGCTGGACTCGGGGCGTCAGGCAGCTGGGGTAGGATGTCTGAGTGTGGCCTGTGCATACAGTCGAGTGGTCGAGTGGAGGGGTGGATGGACGCCACAGTGTGTGAGCGTGATTAACTGCGTAGGTTGGACATGGAAGTGTGTGTGTGTGGCAGTGTAGTGGGATGGAATGACGTAGAGAGCTTATGCATGGAGTGTATTGTGGAGTTGACACGGACGTGGGCACACAGATGGGACTGCCGTCGGGCCCAGCCTGGCCAGTGGGTGTGGCGGCCCAGGCTGCAGCTCCTTCTCCCACTTCTCCAAACTGCTTGTTTGTCTTCCCCTCCGTACCACAACTTGCATCAAATAGGTTTTCCATCCCAGGCTAAACTAGAGAAGAGAAAAGCAATTCCCAGAGAGCAGCTCTGGGAGTCAGGACTCAGCCTGAAACTCAGCAAGTAGGGAACGCCCTCCTTCGGTTTCCTTGCCAAATGCTTCTCAATGCCCAGGAAAATGCCTGTAATTACTGAGGGTCAGGAACAGAAGCTCTCAGCACAAATGCTGGACTGGAACGTGATTATGCAGAGATCTCCTTTCCTATTCACTTCCTGCTTAGCCTGGCCTTAAAAGAAAGTCATCCTCAAGTCCTCAAAAATCTTTGCTGCCATAAGCAACCTTTCATAATTTTCCCTTTTATTTAACCTTGGCTTAGGAAGGGAAATCTAATTTGCATATGTCTGACTCTAATGAAATCTTCATGTGACGGGGATTGAGAGAGATTCAGACGGCAGACACTGTCCATTCTAAGTCACAAACTCTGGCTTCCCATTAACCTAACACTGAAACAGCATTAAACAGAAGGTGCCAACCCTTCCCCTAGTTCCCAGGTGTCCACCCCCTTAAGTTCCTCAGCAGCACACTGCTGACTCATAGCATCCATGCTTCCCTGCTGTTAATATAGCCATCTTAGAATAACTTCAGCAAGTGAAGAAAAGGGGGAAAGGGGAATTTATACCGCATTATTACTGTATTATCAAATCATTTTTTTCTAAATTTTTCTGTGTATGGCTGTTTTGCCTGCATGTATGTCTGAGCACCACATGCATACGGTGCCTTCCAGGGCAGAAGAATAGTACATCAGATTAACTGGGAGTTACAGGGGGTTGTTAGCTGCTATGACGATGCTGGAGATCAAACCCGGGCCCTTTGGAAGAACATCCAGTGCCCTTAACCTCTGAGCCTTGCTCTAGACTCACGAACCGTTTTTTTTTTTTTTAAACAATGGGTATATCTATTTGTTTTCATCTATTTTTGTCCTCCAACGTATAAACTTCCTCTAATACCAGGCATATCATATAAGACCAAATAACAGGACACCTCCAGGAGGGCTTACACAGCTAACCCCATTTGCTTTATTACAAACTGAAACACAGATTCCACTAATTAGGAAGCGTGCTGACACAAATTTGTAGTGCAATGGGACCATTCATAGCCAAGCTGTGCATGGCCCAAAGACTTAAGATGCCATCGCTCACAGCCATCAAAGATCAGTCTTGAAAAGAGCTATGACTGGTCTACTAGGCTATAACGCTACAGTTAGAATCTTCAGGTCCAAATGTAAAGAACTAGATAATTTGTCCCTGTCACAGTGTACCTCTTTGTCTGTTGTTAATGTAAATTGTTTTTGCACATCAACTCTCTGAACACTTCTAAACTGAGACTTTACGGAACAGATTTTGGTCACCTAACCAAGCAACCACGCATCGTGGTTATGAATAAGCTACCAGCAATCTGTCTGCTAGCCATATTAAACCAGTCACAGGATAATGGGAGACAACAGCTTCTAAATACAGAACAGGTAAGCTGGGAAGAAGGAAGAAGTCTATTCAGCAAGGCCATTAGGACACTCAGCATCTGCTCCAGTGTTGAAGTAAGAACAGCATCTTTAGACCCAAAAGCAATCACGCTTCTCTGTACTACCACCTTGCCCTGCACCTGGCCCACTGCAGATGCTCCATATTAGTCCCTGTCCTGGTTTGTTTTCTATCTCTGTAGAAAACACTGACCAGAAGCAACTTCAGGTAGAAAGTGTTTATCTTAAACTTCTGTGTTATAGACCCTCGACGCGACAGAACCTTAGCAGAGCTATGGAGGAACAGTGCTCACTGACCACCTGTCCAGGGCAGAACAGCCAACATCATTAATCAAAAAAAAAAAAAGAAAGAAAAGAAAAGAAAATATGAGCCACTCTGATGGAGGCATTTTCTCAATTGAGGGTCCTTCTTCCTAAGGGATGTGATGACCTGAGCTTCTGTCTAGTTGACAATAACTAACCAGCACAGACCCTTCCTATACAGCATCTATGTTCATAACCAGAGACTATCTTCCAACCTTCCCGCTAGGGTGCTGAGGAGAGACTGCCCTGTAACAACTGTCTTAAGGTTTCTGTTGCTGTGAAGATATACCATGACCAAGCAATTCTTATAAAGGAAAACATTTAATTGGTGCTGGCTTACAGTTCAGAGGTTCAGCCCATTATCATCATGGTGGGATGTGGTGCTGGAGAGGTAGCTGAGGAAGTGGTCTGAGACACTGGGCACAACTTGAGCATATGAGACCTCCAGACCAGCCTCCACAGTGACACGGTTCCTTTAACAAGACGATACAACTCCAGTAGTGCTCCTCCCTTTGGGGACCATTTTCTTTCAAACCACAGGAACAGCTGTTGAAAGGAAGCTCTGCTCTCAGCTCCAAGGCCCACCATCGTGTTTTATTATGTCTGTATTTCTGGAAGTGGGTCATTGTCTTCTGCTTTATTTCTCCCAGCCCCGTCCTTCGCCTCGATTGCTTTACTCTGAAGTCTTTATCTAGTTCTCTCTAGGCTCATCATCATCATCGTTATCTGTTATTATTATTAATTATTATCAGGACTGGAGGATGAACTTAAAAGCCTGTTTCACTTTGTATTTGGAGACAGGCTGTCACTGAGGCAGAGGCAGCCTTCAGGCATACAGATGCTCCTAACCAGTTGGGAGTGTAGGCCTGTGCCATCATGATCTGCCTCTTTTTCAGTCTTGAGAATTTGCCACCCCTGTACATGGCATCGCAGACAGTCGAGCAGGTACTGTTTATTCCCAGTGCTTAGCATTGTATTGGATACATCAAGGCATACAACAAATAGTGTTAAAAAGACACATCCAAATGGTCACAACTCTGCCCGAGATATAGCTCAGTGGTGGATGTAAAGGGAGTGGAACTAGATGCGCGCATGCACACACACACACACACACACACACACACACACACACACACGGGGGGGGGGGTAATTCTGAGTAATTCTGAAATATGAAAAGACCAAACACCTGATTTTTAAATCCAAAATCCCCAGAATGAGCAGACTGCTTGGAAGCCTATTGAGATCAGGTGATACCTTGTTCTAAATGACTCCACAGTAGTATAAAAGAGTAGTTTTTCAGGCTATCTCTTTCCCGGAGAGACTCCATTGTAGAAGTAAATTATGATCCATTTTTATGAAGGAGAAGACTCTGCACCTGGGTAGACGACAAGTGTATTTATCAGGGTTAACTGGGACTGTGAGAGCACATGGGTGTGGTGTTTTGATGAGAATGGCCACTTAAGCTCATAGATTTGAATGTTTGGTTCCCCTATTGATGGAGTATTTGGGAAGGATTAGGAGGTGTGGCCTTGTTGGAGTAGTGTTGGAGAAGCACATGTATGTGCTCATTGCACAGACACATAAATAAAAATAAGAAGAACCTTTAAAACAAAATTAAAAAGGCCTCAACTAGCCTATTGCAAGAAGCATTGAGAGGTTATAATATCAGTAAGGAACAATCTAGAATACAATGATGATTATAAATGATATAATTGGTAAGGAAATAGCCTACTTCAGCAGTCTACCTACACCAAACACTCAGGGACAGGCCATTGCCTACAGAGTTCCTTCTAACTGCCACGATCTCATTTGTGAGATCTTCTTCTAAATTAAAACTTTTCCTCCTATATGGAGAAGGGGGGGGGCAAAGTTACAAGTCCCACAGGTCTCACAACCACTGTGGAGAGGAGACTCTCTCCTCAATTCAGCTGAGTGTTCAGGGAACCCCAGGGATGTCTGGGAGGGCTTCTCAGTGGTGGAGCTGCCTGTAAGTCACCCATCCTCCTCTGGTAAGTATCCCCCAGGAGACTCACTGGCTTGATAAAATGAAGTTCCATAGAATCCTTCCTCTAGTCCCAGTGCCGTATCTCCTCTATCCCCGGGGTGATGAGGTGTTCATGTCTCCCCAGGGAAAGACACAGTACCCTAACAGTTTGCTGGAGACAATTTGAAGGGGCAACCTAAAGTGAGCCCAGGATTATAAAAGGTCATTGCTTGTATGGGTTTAAACAAAGCACAGAGGACAAGGTAGAGGCACAGGTCTGCCAGGAGCCATCAAAACACATTTCCCTGCAAGAACTCACTGGCTGTACAAAGGCCCGGGAGAAGGCAGCACTTATTGGGCAGCTAGCAAGGCCTGGGCCAGCTCTGCCATCTTCTTGAAGGAAATATGGGTCGGATGGAGCAACCACTGCTTCAAAAATAGAAGTGGGAGCATTTCCAAGATTAGGTTACAAAGAATGTGATTTGTGTTGGCCTCTTGTCAAGAGCCCTCTTGGAACCAGCCTGGCGGAAACAAAATATTCTGAAGGCATCTGTGCCCTTCCTTTTGGCTGAAACAATGGTTCCCTCAAGAAATCGGATTCCCCAGGAATCTCACGCTAAGAGAAAGAAAATGCTGACGCCTGGGGCCAGCAGGATAGGAATTTGTCTCCAATTTCACAGTTGTGACAACTTTGTAGGAGAGGCTGGAGCTGAAGACACTAATGGGTGGCTGATGGGGGTAGGGATACTATGACAAAGTCCTGTAGTTACGCCTATCTCAAGATGCCTATTTAAACCTAAGCCTCATACCAGGACCTTGAAGGTGGACTTCCGGTCACTGACCTCTTTGTTACTCTCTCCTGTGTTCTCAACACTGAGTAAGTCTCCTTTCTCTGAGACCCACGGTTATATCTCAGTTTAGCAAGCTGATTCAAGATGGATGCCCAAGCCTGACTTGTCACAGCTCCAGGCTCCAGGCCCTGATCCTAACGGCTCTGGGGACATTATGAGTGATCCTAGGGCAAGGACTCTTCAGCCTGTGCCTGACAAGATCCCAAGTGTGACCATAGCTGCCGAAGTTTAGTCACAGATTTGCCCACCTGACCGCTCGGTTGCAAACACAGTCCTGGTACCCTTAGAGAGACCTCTTGCCAGCAAGGCTGCCCCGAGATTCCTGACCCACAGAACATTGGGAGATAATAAAATTATGTTGTGTTAACCAGCTATGTTTAGAAGAAGTTTGTTAAGTCTCAGTAAGTGACTAACAGAGGACAGAGTGATAGGGAAAAATGTGCACTTTCTATACTAATATTGGAACGCCCCAGGACCCCTTAATAGGGCAAGGCCAAAATGAGGTGGTGGCTAGTCCAGGGAGCCTGAATGCAAGGGAAAGTGGTAATCCTGAGGAGATGAAATCGGCAAGACTTGAGGTGCTTTGGTTCTGGAGAACAGAAGGGTTACAAGGACAAAGGCCTAAGTATCCTCTGAGGCCCAGGCAACTTCATGGAGTAGGAGCAGTAGGAACATAAAACCCAAAAAGACAGGAAGGAAGACACAAAAATACTGTCTTCTGGACATGATGTGGCTTTTGCAAACAGGAACCCGTAAGAGCTGTGGTTATCTGCACAGGACCTGCCCAAGATTGAGTTTACTGTTACTGAATGAAAAAGAAAATAGAGGACCTGCCTGCTCCTGAGGGGGTGAGGTTTTCATTACAGATATAAGGGGAAAAGAGGCAAAGACAGAGATGTCTGGGGCGGTCCAGAGTGGACACAGATGGCAAACAGAGCCTGGCCATGTGAGGGGAGAGTCAGAAGACCAAGAGGCAAAGGGGTAGCCAACATGGCTGAATTATATAGGGAAGATCAGGGGGAATGGCAGTCCAGCTCCTGGATTGGGGTGCTCAGAGTGGGGGGCAAGGTATGGCAACCAGGAGGACTCTGAACAAGGTAGGGACTGAGGGATGCCAAGAGAACCTGGTGGCTGGAGTCGGCTTTGATATGTTAATAGGCACCTCAGTCAGCCTTTTGTGCCGGGTTTGAGACCTAACTCTACCCACTCTTTCAAAGAAAGGGGAAGGGATTGTGGGTCTCCATCGCCTTCTGAAGAGCTATTATTGGCAGTCAATGCTTCTGGGAGAGGGGACTTAGTTTCTTTTGTGGCATGACCAGTGGTAAATTGCCGGCACTCCAGTGACACCCACAACACAACCCATGCTTATGCAAACAACTTAAATTCAAGTCAATGAATCACAAGGATTTGAAAGACAGTGTCAGAAGCTGGGGACAAATGGCTAACTCAGGAACCTATCAAAGCAGACAGCTGCCAGTCTCTCCAACACCACTCAACACCTGTGGTTCCTCTCAGCACTCCCTCCCCCCACCCAACATCTCTCCCTCCCAGAGCTGGGCTTCATCTCCCTTCCCCAAGACTGATCCCTGTAGAACTCAGCTATTTTGTCTGTGTTGGCCTCTTGGTCTCTTGGCCTCTCTTGGTTGATGGCACCTCTCTTGCACGCCCCACCCCCTACCATGGTCCAGTTTAGTCTGCCAGCCATGTTCAGCCTTTCCTTCTGCTTACTTTCTCCTTCCTATCTACAGTAAAAATCTTCTCTACACTTTCGGGGTAGTCAAATCTTTCTCCTGTAATTTAATTTCTCATTCAGCTTAGAGAGAGGGGGAGGAAAATAGAGAGAGTAATGCAGGTAAAAGGAATCACAGTGTGTTGTGCATAAATGCAGTCCCTGCGAGAGGGTAACTCTTCGATGCAATAAATCAGATCAGGCTGAATTAAAGTCCAGGTTTAATCTGAGCAGAACATTCCCAGGTAAGAGGAGAATCCAGGAAGAGAATCACAGAGGAAGTCTGTGGGCCAGACCTTAAATACCCTCTGGGGTGGAATTCGAAGGCTTTCTCAGGGAGAGAGAGGTGGAGCCGCCACCTAAACAGGGGACATATATGAAATTGTCAATAAATACATTTAAGTTTTTAATTGACAAAATCTAATTAGCTGGTTAAGATGTATTTTAAATTCAAAGTATGATTGAGTCTGAGATCTCCAATAAAGCTGGTGATAGATAAAGACAGATAAAGATGAGACACATCAAGAGGATGAAAATTTAACAAAGGAATTTCCTGGGGTTGATATGACAAGTATGGTGGGGACTGTGTTGGCTCCTTGCTGGCATCAAAGCCATATGTGAGAAATGCCCTGCTGTCTGCAAAGCTAACTCCTGCACCAGAGGAAGTCAAAGCATGCCTAACCAAGTTGCCCCAGAAGACTAAAAGGCAGAAGCTTGGAAGTCAGTCAACACTGAGTTCAAATCTCATGTGTTGCTTGCCAACTGGTATCTCTGGCCAAGTTCATCATTCTCTCTCAGGCAGCATTTCCTTAGCTATAAGGTGTTGAAAGTATCAGTTTTGTGGGATTGCTGTAATAGAATGCAGACATTATTGCTAAATGGCAAGTGTTGCTCCTGGCACAAGACAGGCATTGGAAAGTAACAGCCAATATTACATCAGTGAACTGGTGGTGATGATCACCCATGGAAGGGCACTTCAGCACAGAGAATGTTCTGGTCAGTTCATCCAGAGGGCAGAGGGAGCCACCTCAGCCTTCCTGACTGCTGAGTCAGCCTCCTGGCCTTTCCTCTGCGCCTTCCCTACCATGATGGACTGTAGCCCTCATCCCTGAAATGTAGGCCAACATATAATATATTTTTTCCCTTGAAGAAGAGGAGGCGCTTCCTTGGAGTGTTCTTGCTAGGACTCTCTGTACTTGGTGTCAGGTCCAAAGGAAATTCCAGTTCCTCAAGCTCCCACTGGAGCTCCATCCGGGCTATCAGAGGTAGCATTTTCAAGAACTTGTGAACTAGTTCCCCATTCACTATTAAAAGTAGTCCTTTGGCACAAGGGACCTGTGGTGTCTATTCACGTACCAAAGCTCATGCTGGCTTCTGAAGGTCCTCAGTTACACGCTCCAAAGTCCATGCTAGCATCCTAGCTCTTCTACCTTTCCCTACCCCAAACTCCTGCTAGCTCATGGCTGCCACCCATCTGCTATTCCTCCTTATAGCCCTGCTATTCTTGCTATGTTCACTCTATGCCCCCTCTGCTGCTCTTACTATGTTTTTTTTTTCTCTCTCTCTCTGTCCCCAACTATCCTCTTCTGTCTTGCAGATAGCCATGCTCGGTCTGCGGGTCACATTCATTTTACTTCCTTCTCTCTCTGCTCTGGATTCTTCTAGATGTCTCTGGCTATTCTCTCATATCTACAATGGTGGGTTCATGTCATGGGTTTATACACTCGGTGTCAGGAGGGCTGTGTATGTATCTGCCTCTTGGTTATGAATACTTCAACGGCTGAGAATGTCAAGAAACAATATAAGAGACTCCAGATGAGAAACCAAAAGCTCCTCCATCTTAGAGTCAGCAGCCATGTTAGCAAACAGGTCAAGGAAAGCTCAGGCTAAATCCCCCTTCAGTTCTGAGAAACTTGCAAAAGTATCCAAAAGGACATCCAAGCCAGGGCCCAAGCCTAACTGCAGACTGTTCCAACCCTGGGGCCAGTCAATAGAAACCCAATCCTGACCCACCTGACGAGAGGCCACGTCAACACTCACATTTTTTCATTTTTCTCATTCCTACCCCAGTTCACTATTTTTGCATATAAAAGATCCATGTATTCTCAACTCGGGAACTCCTCCTGGCCTCCTTTTACCCACTGCGTGGGCGAGTTCCCAACCTGGCTACAACTGTGCACTCAATAAACCTTGCATTTCAGATTCCCCAGACCCCGGTGATCTCTCTGGGGGTTGTTCTCTGGGCAGAACAGAGGAAGAAGTGTCTGGAGCACCCAAAGCAGCCAGGAGGTGCACAGGGAGCAAGGGTGTCCTGAGAGTGACAGCAGCAGAAGCTAGTAGCGGTTTACTAACGTGAAGGCATGTGATGTCATCCTGGTCCCTGATGCTTGTATGCTTTCGGTCACATCTTCTCTTTGCCGTTGCGTTTTCTTCTATTTTGAGTAATAAAATCCTAACTCCACTTTCTACTTTTGCTCACAATATGCTCAACTGTTTCCTCTTCCCTCAAAGTTCAAATTCTTAGCAGAAAGAGTTTATTTTAGATATCCTATCAGCAATAACTTAGAGGGACGTTACTCCATGTTAAAGCCACTAAACTGAAGCATTAAAGCTGAGGAGAACACGGGCTCCTGCCTGTAATCCCAGCACTTAGGAAGCTGAGGCAGGAGAATTATGGTAAATTTGAAGACAGCCTGGGCTGCATAGTGAGTTTGAGGTCTGTCTGAACTACAAAGTGAGACTCCTCCTCAAAACAAAACAACAAAACATCAATGAAATAAAATAAAATAAAGAATTTCTGGTTATTGATTTTCTAGAGAAGGCACTATGGACAGGGAATTGCCATGATTGAAGTGCCTAGTGTGGTAAGTATGGGAACGGACATTGACTGGAGACCAGGAATCTGGAAGTCACAAGGCAGACAAGAACTATGGATGCTGAAGAGATGGCTCAGCCGTCAAGAGCATCTGCTGTTCTATCAGAGGATCAGAGTTCAGATCTCATGGTGGCTCACAAACACCAGTTAACTCTCCAAGGGATCCAGTGCTCCCAGGGTGGCTAATCTTAATTGCCTTGACACACCTGGGAAGAAGCAACTTAAAGGAAAATTCCTCTCACCCCCATACCAGGACCTTAAGAAATCTGTCACCATTGAATTCTCAGAAGCAGTCAAGCCCTGGACCATGCCCTAGAGCCCTGAGGACACTCAAGCAGGCAATCTGACTTACTTCTCACACTGACTGTTTTGAAAAACAATTTATCCAAAAAGTGTTTTTGGGCCTGATAATGTCAGGCCCTCCCCTTTCCTAATCTCAACTACAGAAACTAATTTACTAAAGCTCAGGCCTGTCTCAGGGTCCCTTTGAACCCCTAGATATCTGGCACAGTGTTTGGGGATGCCTAGATACCTACAACAGTGTTTGGGAATCCTAGATACCCGGCACAGTGATGTGGATCCTAGATTCCCGGCACAGTGTGTGAGGATGCCAGACTCTCAGACAAATGCAGATTTGCTCTTGCCATTTGGATACAAACTGAGTCTTTTTGTTTTTTTCATTTTCTCTGCTGGCTTATTTCTTACAAACTTTGGTGGAATTGCATCCATCAGCTTGAGCGTGTCTGTGGGCATTTTCTTGATTGCTAACTGATGTAAGGGCCCTGCCCACTGTGTATGGTTTGACCCTTGAGCAGGTAGTTCTGGGTAGTATAAAAATGTAGCTGCTCTCTATAGATCCACAGAGGTTAGGTACAGAGTAAGGGATGGGGGTCTGGGGCAAAAATCTCCCTAGGAAGAAAAAACAGAACAGACAGGTACTGATGGATGAAGAGGCAGGGGTGGGGATGAGAGGCTGGAACAGGAGTATCCAGGCAGCAGAGGAGAGAAGACGGAGATGAAGGAAGGAATCCTAAGAGGGACAGCTAAAATTCAGAGCCATTTGAAGGGTAGTATGGAAATTCACTACAGTAGAAACTTCCCCAGATGTATACATATATGAAGATAATCTAACTGAAACTGCCAAATAATAGGAGAGACAGAGCCCAACTGGACAGTTCTTGTCACCAAATGAAGCTTCCAGTACCAGAAATAGGTTACATCTAATTGAGTTGTCGACCAACAACTCCCAACAACACGGGCTGTTGTCAGGACTATAGGTGGCTCTCCATTAGCTGACATAAGGCCCCCTTGCTAAAGACAACACCTACATAACTCAGTGAACATGGAGAAGTCAAGCTGGTGCCTGCACAGAGCCTTCACCCCTACTGGCTAGTGTTTTTGGTACCAGAAGGTACTCTAAATGCTACCAGAGGAGAAACACAAACACCAAGTCAGCTACAAACCCTTCCATCTACGATAGTGTCCTGTCTGTAGGACATGTTAGTACAAATGGTGGCACAGAGCTTGTGAAAAGACCCAGTCAATGTCTGATTTGACTCAAGGTTCACTCTGTGAGATGGAACGCATAGCCAGTGCTGCTTGGGTGATCAAGAACCTGAGACCAGATAAGCCGGAGACCCAGGGGAAAACCAAAGACTACTGTTCTACTAAAGGTAGGCAGCAATGAGATGGCCACTAATGACGTTCTGCTGTAGTCACAGATCAGTGCCTTGCTCAGCCACCATCAGAGAAGTCTCTTCCTACAGCAGATGGGAACAGAGACCCACAGCCAGTCACTGTGAAGAGAGTGAGAGATCTTGGAACACTCAGCCTTAAAAAAGATGCCTGCATCAATCCCCAGCCCCCAGGGATGAGGGAACCCTGTGGAAAATGAGACCGACAAGTATAAGAGCCAGAGGGATGGTAGACACCATGGAGGACACCACGGAGACAAGGCCTTCTAAATGCACCAGGACCGAAGCACATATGACCTCACAGAGGCTGAGGCAGCATGTATGAGGCCTGCACAGGTCTGCACCATATGGGGTCCTAGAGCTGGAAGGAGAGATGGACACAAGATCTGATCCCTAACCCAAAAGCATTAAACAGCCTCCTGGCCTCCATAGCCACCAACATGCACATGTGCACACATTGAATAAAAGAAATATTTCTTAAAAGATAGGATGCTGCCATTTCAAAATGAGTAAGAGATGAGTTACAGCCACACCAAGCCAGAGCATCTCCAGGCCTCTCCCTTTTCCTTTCCCTACAGTGTCAGGTAAAGAGGAACCAAGAGGTCAGCTCCAGATGTCATGTCTGTGACGCAGTACTCGCTCTTTATATGACTTCCTAGAAAAGGAACCCTGATCCAACCCAGAGCAAAGGGACAAGAATAATGCTAGTTTACTTGCTTTGCTTCTTTACCACCCATCTTCCCTGTATGTGGTCGGCGGCATGCCTGTCACTCTTGTTCAGAGCTGGGCTACTTCCCTTGGGTGAAATCAGGCTGGGTCAAGGCCCATTCTCCCTCACAACTTCTCCCTTGGAGCTGCTGACAGTGATGCCATCCCCACTTCCTCTTGGGAGCTTAGGCTCAGGACCAGCAGAATGGACAAGCTGCTGCTCCCTGCCCTCTTTCACCTCCCATGGGCATCAAAATGTGTGTGCTCCTGTCTGGAAGCTGTGAGTGTGAAGAGCTTTGAGTGATTAGAAGGAGCACTGTGTGGATGAAGAGGACTGGTTAACCGTTGGCTTTCTTAAACCTGAGGAAAATGGAAAGGTGAAGGGATTTGTAGGCAAAACTTTCCCTCCCCAAGAAGCTCCCAAATAAACACACTGAAGTTTGTATTAATTATAAATGCTCTGCCAATAGCTCAGGCTTAATACTAACTAACTCTTAAAACTTAAATGAACCCATTTCTATTAATCTACGCATTTCCATTTGGCTTGTGGTCTTAACTGTCCTCTAGCATGTCTTGCTCTCCCTGCATCTCTTGGCAACTCCCTGACTCCACCCTTCTTCCTCCCCAGCATTCCCAGTTGGGCTGTCCTGCCTATACTTCCTGCCTATATGCATTTCCACAGCAGGGGGTGAGGAGAGGATGGGGGTGAGTGGGTGGGTGGGGGTGTTGCTTGCCCAAGGTCATAAAGGCTCATTCCATAATCTACTCCCAAGAGAGGAGGAAGTAGAATCTATTTTTTAGATTCTAAGGCTTAGAGCTATAAACAAGGTCAAGCTTATGCTCACCCGTATTTCACACCCATATTAGTTCTTTCTCACTTTCTACCTTCAGTTCCTTATTAGGGGATATTCTTTCTCTCCTTTAATATGTGTTTGTTTTGATAGTTTTACTATAAAGCCTAGGATGGCCTCTTGCCTCAGCCTCAGGAGTGTTGGGATTTTAGTTATGGGTCACCATGTCCAGATGTTGCAGGAAAGGACCCAGCTATGCCCTACTTCAGAATTTACCCGCCTGCTCACAAGGCTGCAAGAAGAGCAAACCCAACAAATAACCAAGGCTTATAAAGCACCTTAAGTATTTATGATGATGCTACATGGTTCCTGATCCAAAGTGGAACCCGAAAGCTCTCATGACCTCTCCACTCTCTGATCAAATGTCAAGAAAAAGAAGCCTGGGAATAAGAGATTTGCCCTGTCAGAAGGGCAGTGGCCTTGATTTGTTTGCCACCTAGACATGTGCTGAGAGGAAACTAGATGTCTGAGTTCACTGTCCAAAAACCATGACCAAAAACAACTTAGAGAGAAGAGGTTTCTTTCTCTTTGTAGCAGGAACTTGGAGGCCTGAACTGAAGCAGAGGTCATGGGGGATGATTTCTTACAGGTTTGCTGCCCCCACAACCCCACTTCCATAGCCTGCTTTCTTATACAATCTAGAAACTACCTGCCCGGGGTAGCACCACTCACTGTGCTGAACCTTTTTATGTTTATCATTAATCAAGAAAGTAACCCCACAAAAGTGTCTTCCAAGCAGAACAGGACTGATGTGCACATAAACCCACAGAGACTTTGGGAGCATGTATGGGATCCGCACAGATTCCAGCTGG
This sequence comes from Phyllotis vaccarum, assembly GCA_033318265.1. Classification (NCBI taxonomy): domain Eukaryota; kingdom Metazoa; phylum Chordata; class Mammalia; order Rodentia; family Cricetidae; genus Phyllotis; species Phyllotis vaccarum. The sequence continues at coordinate 187,724,855 of JARWLC010000002.1, forward strand.
ACAAGGTCCCAGGACTTAATGGGCTTTTGCTTATATATTATGGTTTGCAATTTCGTGTTTTTATCAGTTTTGTTTTTGTATGTGTGTGCTTTATTATTCTGGTTTATTTGTTTGTTTTCTCAAGAGAAAGAGAGAGATAGAAGGATGTGGGGTTGGATAGGTGGGGAGGTGGGAAGGATCTGGGAGGAACTGGGGAGGGAAACCACAGATAGAATGTATTGTATGAAATTTTTTTTCAATAGAAAATAAAGGTAGCAAGAATTAAAAAAAAAAAGTGTTCCCACAGACTCGCCTAAGGTCCAGTCTGAGGACGTATTTTCTCAGTGGAGGTTCCCTTTTCCCAGATGACCCTAGATTGTGGCTCAACTTGTCAACACACCGAGCAGCACACTGGAAGAGAAAAGAGATGCCTCGTGTGCTGAGAATAAAGGAGCAGAAGAAAGGGACCAGATTCCCAGCCCAGGGAAATACAGTCTGTGCCAGTCACCCACTGCTAAGAAATTACTCCCAAGCTTAATGGCCAACACCAAGAACCAGCTGTTAGGCTCTGAATTAGGAATTCAGGCAAGCTGTGGAGAACGTGACTTTTCTCTGTTCAGCATTATCTACAGATTGAGCAGGAAGGCCAGCCTGGATCTGTGTGAAGAAACATGTGTCCAGACGCTGCTGCTGGCCAGCAATCATTGATGACCTTTCCACATGGTCCACACGCAGCAGATTTCCTGTGAGACCGACAAGAAGTCCTAATAACGCTGATGACTAGCCTCAAAGGTCATGTAGCATGACTTGTACGTTCCATGAGTAGCTAAGTGTAGTTTCTTAAAATCATGTCACATATTCATCTCAAATAAAATCTAAGTCATTTTATTAGTTATAGCTTTAATGGAAATTTACTCAAGATTTAACAGGAATGAGAGGTAGGTTTAGAAGGCTGGTGAGAGCAAGGTGGAGATGGCAGGAAAAGCAGTGTGGAAGCTGGAATTACCCAGGATTTCACTGGTACCGTGGCTCAGTGGCAAAGGTCATTCTTAGAAGCAGAGTCTGCCATTTTCCAGCTGTAAAATCATAAAGCAAAATAGCTTGAGATTCAGAGACCCTTCCTACCCTCCACTAGGAGACCACCCTCTGCCAAAGTTTCTTCTCACGCTTCTCACCAGACATGCCCCCTTCCTCTGAATGCTCCTTGGAAGGGGCTAGGAATACAAACACATAGCATGTGCTCTATCGTCTGCTAGCTCCCCACTCCGTGCCAAGTACTATGCTAAATGTTCACACTGCCTCACAGTTGTGACAAAAGCCATCTATGGCAATTGCCCCTACTTCACACATGAAGAAAAGCACAGTATGGAAATATAGGAATTTATCATGTAGCACAATTTGACTGGCCTGAAGCTCAAGCAGACTGTCTTGGGCATTTTTTTTTTTTTTTTTTTTTTTTTTTTGATCCTGTGCCCTGAAGAAACGTTTATTTGTTTGGTTCACAGTTTCAGTTCAGTCACTTGGGCCTGTTGCTTTGGGCCATACATTATGGCAGAAGCAATAAGTCAGAAGACCTGCTTTCTTTCTGACAGCCAAAAAGCAAAAGACATAGGAAGAGGCCAGGCTTCCAATACGCCTTCAAGGCCACACCCCCATTGTGGCCTTCCATCAGACCCCACCTCCTAAATGTCCCACCACTTCCCGGTAGTGAGGACCAAGCCTTTAATGCACCAGCCTTTGAGGGTCCTTCGAGATTTACTCTGTACCACAGGCTCACGGTGAGACCCAGGCTCTCAAGCCCCAGGTCCTTAGAGGGGGAAAACAGTTACAATCCAGAGAAAAAGTAGATCATTCTGAACGTCTTTACTAACTACAGTTATAGACGCTCAATGGCTGTAAAGTCAATCAAAATGTTTAATGGAGGGTAGTAAGTGAATAATAGAAAAGGAGGAGGAGGAGGAAGAGGAGGAGAAGGAGGAAGAGGAGGAGAAGGAGCAAGAGCAGGAGAAGGAGGAAGAGGAGGAGAAGGAAGACAGTCATCATCAGGATATACATAAATGAAGATCAAACCTAGATAAAGCATTGAAAAGGAAACAAGTTAACATTTAAAAATAAGGCTATTGAGGCAATCAAAGAAAGAAGACATATGAATTAATAAAGCTGTGTATAAAAACAGAACACAGGTTAAGGTTGGCATTTGGTAGACTGCAGTTTCGCTGTCACAAATGCATGGGTGCTCACTTACAAAGCAAGAACCACCCCCAATAGATCAAGTAACTGAGAATGAACCCAAGAACCCCCTCACTGCCCCCAAATACTCTGCTTTTCTGCAAGTTTGAATTTTTTTTCAAGCATTATGAAAACAACAAACACATTTTTATCAGATGAGCCTGGTACATTCTGTGAAGACAAAATGTCCAGACTTTGTCAAGTGACGTGGGTTTCCCAAGTCCCCCTTTTGATTTGCCCTTCCTCCAAGCCGCTTTGTCTCCAGTGCCACAAAGAGAAAACGTAAGCAGCATCGCGGGGTCTTCAGCGTCAGCGTGGGCCTTGAAAGTAGCCCATTTTATTTTTAATGAAACTCAGACCGATCTCTTTCAACTTAGTGTCTATTGTTCTCAAAGCTATGGTAATTGTTTAAAATTTAAAAAATTAAACTTAGGTATTAGAAATAAAGAAATCGAAAAATTTCTTTTGCAGAAGACTTGATTACAAACCTAAATATCCAGGGAATATGATAAAAAAGTTCAAGTAGTAATGAGTTTAAATGCAGACTTTGGGCTAGGGTATAGCTCAGCAGTAGCGCACTGTCTAGCATGTGCAAGGCTGAATCTGATCCCCTAACACTGGGGAAAAAAAGGGTTTTTTAACCTTCTGGAAGCTGTGCGCTATGATTCACGTTTGTATTGGCCGTATGCATCTCTTGTATAGATATTTATCATGTCATATACCATAAAATGGATTTTACTGCTGATATTCTAACAAAAACAGATTAAACAGAGGAGGAAGAGTTAATGTCTGATAAACACCATCCTGAGAAGTTACAGGGAGTGTTGGTTGTGTGTTACATCCAATCAAAAAAAAATATCATCACACTGCAGGTAAAACTGACAAGGTCAATTTCAAATTACTAGTAAGTTAATTTTTTGTTTGTATTTTTGCAACTACAGCTCATTTGATATAATAACAAAGAGAATGCCAAACTTTAAATGAGTAATTACTGGCTGTATATAATCTTCTCCTGGGGAGACAGAATACATGTCACCCTAGAGAGCACACCACCGATGAGCACAAGTAAATTCCACAAATTCCAATTGGAAATCTAGTTTATTGGACATATTTACAGAGTATGAGTGTGTGTAGGGGCTACTCCCAGAAGTGTAGGGGTTCTACTTTGCTTTCTATTGCTGTGTGATAAACACTATGACCACATCAACTAGCAGAGAAAAGTGCTTGTTTTACCCTTCCTGACCACAGTTGATCACTGGGTGACATCAGGGTAGGAGCTAAGGATGGAACTTATTTTGGCTTCTGTGTCCTGATCACAGTAGGTCACTGGAAGAAGTGAGGGTGGAAGCAGAGGCAGGAACTAGGGATGAACACTGCTTGCTGGCTTGCTTCTCTGAATAGGTGAATTCGGAATGTCAATCCCTTTAAGTTCTTTAAATACAAGGAGGTGACGGTGCACACCTTTAATCCAGCACTTGGGAGGCAGATAGATCTCTGTGAGTTCAAGGCCAACCTGGTCAACAGAGCTCCAGGACAGCTAGGGCTGCACAGAGAAACCATGTCTGGAAAAACAAACAAGCAAACAAAAGAGTTTGTTAAATACTTTACACCATAGACTTTCAGTGGGGTCTTCTTTAATAAGTACAGATTTCTTGGAGTTGGAGCGCCAGCTCCAGATACCACCAGCTCCTCTATAATGGGAGACACCTCCCCTTGCTGCATCACTACAAAGTCCCACCCCAACATGGATGGCCTCATGGAAGTTGCACCATGGAGCCCTCCTCTCATCTACTCCCCGCCTCCCCCAATCTCTGTATGGTGCTGGGGACTGAACCAGGGCCTCAAACGTGCTAAACTCCAGTTCCAGCTCTTGGTTCTTCACTTTCTATAGGTTCTATCATTTCCCAAGATTCCATGTGTCTGGGGGAGGGCAGGAAGCACTGAAGGCCAGACCACCAGCTGAGGATCTGACACTTTTTTTGGGGGGGGGGGCTAAGGACTGTCAATTGTTCCGTTATCATCACCAGGGATCTAGCTAGCACTATAACTCATTGTTAGTTAATGTGTTGAGGTAGTCTCCACTTCTGGGATGGCCTCTGGGTGAACACGTTATGCCTCGGAGTGTGTGTGGGGGTGGGTAAAAGGCCAGAGTACAAGACTGACTTGTAGTTTGAATGGTTTTTACTACATTTTGAAATATATTCATTTCAACATGTTAATTATGAAACAGTAGAGTGTGGCTGTAAACAGAACAAAGCTGCTTAGTCAGGACTGAACAGAGTTTGAACAGATCACTTACAGTATAAGAGACCCTAAGTAGCAGGAATGAGAACATGAGTCCATACAAATGTTATTAAGACAATTGGATGTTGGCAGGAAGAAACAGACACATCTATGATAATTACACACACTACGATAAGTCGGATTGTCTTTGGCAAGTCTCTTAAGAGCCTTAAGTCTACTTGGTAGAGTGGGATTCATAATGCCTGTCTTGAGCGTAGCTTGAGGAAAAACGTACACAATGTCTGCACAGCATTTAGCACAACACCAGACACAGAAAACAGTTACTGTTCTGAGTCAAAGTGTTAAATATAAACTAGAAAAAACAAACTGGCTAAATGATCTGGAAATGTATTGGGAAACACTTCTGTCTGGGAGGGAGAGAGCAAACAAGTTTCTGAGCATAGAAGCCTGAAGGGCATTGTCCCAGATACTGTGAATACGGTGTGTCCTGTTCTAAAACAGTGGCGATGGCCCCACCAAACTCTCATCTGATTTCAGCTGTGCCCCACTTCAGGAACTGGCAGGCCAAGAACTCCGGACTGCGTCTGGGGCTTCAGCTTGGTGTGGTCCCCACTGTTGTCCCAGTTCACTCGACTCTGCCCACCCTTTTGTTTACCCAACTGGATCCATCCACCCATCTGTCCACCCATCCATCCATCCATCCACCCACCCATCCATCCACCCACCCATCCACCCATTCATCCACCCATCTGTCCTGGGATCTGTCCTTTCATTTCTTGATTTGAGTTCCACCTACAGCTTCACCCACAAACCTCTGCCCCAGAGTGGCCTGATCTACAACAGCTGTTTCTCCTCTGAAACTCAAAGTAAACAAGAGATGACTGACATGGACAGGACAGGGGATGCACTGCCATGGACAGGACAGGGGACACATTACCATGGACAGGACAGGGGACACATTAGTACAGACAGGACATGGGACACATTACCATGGACAGGACAGGGGACACATTACCACAGACAGGACAGGACACACAGACATGAGAAGAGGGAGACAGGGCCAGGAGGCCCAGAGAACAGCCTTCAGAGTAATTTCCCAAAACAAAGGAACGTACTGACTTCTCCATCCTTTTAGAGGTTGGTGGGAAGTCCCACAAGATTTAGACTAGAATAGTTACATGGTGAGCCAGGTATTGGGTAGAATCATAAATAAGAGGCTATAAAACTGCAGCCAGGCATGGCTTCTTCAGTCTACCAGAGGAAGGGGAACACTGCCTGATTTCTTCAGGTTGTGAGATCTGGTCAGCTTGGAGTGAGCAGATCTTAAGGTGACAGGTTCATAATCTAACAATGTTCAGAAACTTTCAAAACAGAGCAAAACAATTTAAAAGCAAAATGTCATATGCAGAGTAAACATCTATCATTGAGTATAGAAGGGTATCTTTGGAATGACTAGGGCTAGGCCAGTGAGGTGAGGGAGGGAATTTCCCCATTATGCTCTCCATTGCCAAAATCTCTTTCAGGGGCATGCTGGGGAAAAAAAGATTACGGGCCTTCCATATAAGCCAAAGTGCAGTGAAATGGAACAGAAGTGTTCCTGTAGTCACTGCCTGGATTTGTCACAGCTTCCTGGTCTCTTCCCTTAGTCTGGGCTCTAAGGAAGCTTCCTGTGGGCCTAATGGATGTATGTGTCTCCCTGGTTACTCACCAGCTTAGGCCTCACTCTTTCCTCACAGAGGGATGCAATCCGCTTAGTCCTAAACCATAGACCAGCCTCTGAAGCTGCCTTCAGTCACCCAGAGATCTGTCATTCTCTCTGCCTCTGACTCCTCATGATTCCTCAAGCACCCTTCTTCTCTTCTCTTCTCTTTTTTTCTAACCTACCCCCACCCCCAGTTCCTGAGGCATGTCTCATTCCTATCTCTCAATCTTCACATGCAGCTGTTTTTTTTTTTGTTTTTTTTTTTGTTTTTTTTTTTGTTTTTTTTTTTTTTTGTTTTTTTTTTTTTTTTTTTATCCAAAGTCAAAAACACATAAAAATCTCTGGAGATCAGCCCAAATATAAATATTTTTCAAAACTCCTCATGTTGGTTTTCCTGTGTAGCCAGAGTTTATAGTGTTCATTGTGGGACAAATGAGGAAGCTGTTGACCTGGCCTCTCTCAGAGCCTTGGGGTTAATCAATACCACAGCTCTTCACAACTGCACAGCCTAGGAACACAACACATGATGCTCTCATGTGACCTGGGGAGCACAGGTCTTAGAATGTGGCCCAGAATGTGTGCAGGCCCCAGACCTGGGGCTTGTATCACCCTTCATTCAACTGTCATTGACGATCTCTCTCTTCTGCTCAGGCCTCTCCTTAAGGTGAAAGGAGAAACAAGAGCCATTTAAAAACTGTATTGAATTAAAAAGAAAGGAAGGACAGAGGAAAGAAAACACTGACCCCTTCCTTGGTCCACAAGATGACTAAAAGTGGGCTAAGAGCCTCGCATCTTCTCTGCCGTCATTTTGTATCTCTCTCTATGGCTTTCGGTCAGAATCCTGATTGGCTCTACAAGCAAGTCAAGGTTGTCTGTATAAGAGCCAGAGGTGCCTAACCTTTCTTCAAGGCTGAAGACATACAGATGGGCAATTGTCCTGAACATACTGTCCCCTTGAAGTCCAGATGGAGAACAGACTTGCAGGACAGGCCACTTTCTAAGATGGTGGTGAGGAACCTTTAACTTCTGGGCCTTGGTGGTTCCCATCAACTGATAAGAACTTCATGGAACCACCTCAAAGAACCAGAACTGAGATCATGGTCAATAAGCCTAAACTTTGACCAGAAACTGACTCAATATGCACAATTCTCACCCCTCCTGCAAGCTTTTACTCCGCTTAAAACAAAAACTGAGCTTCTGAGGTAAGAGGCTGAGATCCAGCCAGTTCTGGCATCCCACCTCCTACTACATTAAATTGTGTAGAGAGCATGCCTGCTTCTGAGGTGATGTGCTGGCCCATTAGCTGACTCTACCACCCTGCCCCTCTCTTCATGCCATAACAGAATGCACATGCATGTGTGTTTAGAGGAGACACATCTACAGACCCTGGTGCCACCCACAAAACCTAGGAAGAGCACCTCATTATGAGGTCAGAGGCTATGTGCCCCCTTAATGACACGGAATTACAAATTACCTCAGCGACCCTACCACAAATCAGCCACCTTCTCAAATCTCTAAGTATCACTTATCCAATCTAAAACCAAATAAGACAGATTACAAGCAAGTAGAGGTCCAAAGACCCACTCAAAGCAAGTAAGACAGAAACTTATACCAAAAGATTCAACCAATGAACTAGCTCCAGATGTGTAGTTCCTTCTCCAAAAACAAAAGTAATGTATCTTCTCTGAAAATCACTAGTCCTGGGGACTGGAGAGATTTTTCAACGGTTAGAGCACTTTCTGCTCTCCCAGAGGAGCTGGTACATAGCAGCTCACAAGCACCTATAATTCTAGTTCCAGAGGATCTGATGCCCTCTTCTGTGTTGCACAGGTACCACACATGTATATTGTAAGTATGTATGCATTCAAACACTCATATGTAGTAAGATGGACCCATAGCATCAGGAAATTGACTCAAACCTGTGCCAAGGCATATATATATATAATGTACTTCATTATGAGCCAACCTGGAGTCTGCCTGAGGGCCTAGCAACAGGTGCTGTCAGTGGTCCTGATTGTGCCCAGCCAATGAGGGACAGCCACTAGATGTCACCATATCAGGACACAGCCTGGGTGCTGGGAGGAGGTTATATAAGGCTCTCCCCATTGCTGAATAAATGAGTCTGCTGTTTGTTTTTCAGCTGACTCCTGAAGTCTGTGTCATTGACTCAGTGCCTTCTCACCCTTCCCCAAGGGGACCCTTAGGGTCTAGCAACATCCACACATAACATAAAACAAACAAATAAATCTTTGAGTAAAAAATTAACAGTCTCTTAGTAATGGTTATATGTTAATCTAGATTATCTAGAAGAATAGAACTGATAGAATAAATCTGCATGCATTGAAAAGTTGATTATTAGAGTGGTGCATCAGCTATTGTCTGGCTAGTCCAACAATGGTTACCTCATAATGTGAAAGGCCAGGAATCTGATAGATGTTCAGTCTACCAGGTGGATGTCCCAGCTGATCTTCAGTTTACATTGGAATCCTGAAGAAGAAGGTTTTAACACCAATGAAGGGATGCCTCAGATGAACTTGTCAGCAATAGTACGGCAAACAGGAAAAAAGAAAAGTGCCCTTCTTCCATGCTTCCATGTCTTTTTGTATAGGCTACCGCTAGAAGACGTAGTGGGTCTTCCAATTTCAAATAATCCAGCCAAGAAAACTCCCTCACAAACATGCCCAGATACTTGGGTGTTTAGTTGATTCCAGATATGGTCAAGTTGACAAGAAGGATTAGCCATCCAAACTTACAGGACATTCCAGAGGAATATTACAAAAGAACAATTATAAATATGTAGAAAGGATTGAAAGGGAGCATGAATAAACTGAGTAAATTTTAACAGGACAGAAACAAACTCCTGAATGACTTTGTTTGTTTGTTGGGTTTTGTTTTGCTTTTCAAAGCAGGATTTCATATGTAGCTTTGGAACCTGTCCTGTAACTCACTCTGTAGACCAGACTAGCCTAAAACTCACAGAGATCCACTTGGCTTTGCCTCCTGAGTGCTTGGAGTAAGGGTGTGTGCCACCACCACCTAGCTGTACGACTTTTAAGAGATCATAAACATATAAATGACCAAAATAAGAAAATCTAAGGAAGCTGAATCACTAAAATGCCAAGCCTGGCCTAGGTGATGACAATTGAAAATTGTATCCCTGGAGCTCCCAGATCACCTTCTATGACTTTCAGTGAAAGACCCCCGGGGGTTAAGGACCCCCGAAACGGACCTTTCCTCAGGAGGAGACCCCAGGACCCAAGGAGGACCGAGCCACAGATCAGCTGCAAACAGCACGAGGTTTATTGAATAACACAGGTACCTGTGGGCTACCGAGCCACTTGGGATGGCTGGCGCGCCCAGCCCTCTGTTCAGGGCCTTTTTATAGGGTTAGGGAAGCAAAAGCGTGCGTACAGAAGCAGAAGCGTAGTTACAAGGTTTTCATTGGCTGGTTTGAATGAAATCACCTGTTGAGGGGTGAGGGCCTCCAGGCTGCCATCTGGCCTGACCAAAGGTCCTGGTTATCACCCACCCCCAGGCCTGCTGCTTGTTCTTCCTTTGTTCCTTATCTCTTCCTGGAATTCCTTCCCTGATCTGGCTGGGCCTGATCACGTAGCCAAGTAACTGCTTCCCCTCCCTTCCCCCTCTGCCCAGCTGACATACACTGTGAAAGTTTTTATTACTAAGTTTTACAGGGATGCTGGTGTCCCCAGCACCAGGATATATGTTTTGAGAGCAGGTTTTAAGGGCAGATGTACAGCCCACAGGGGAATCAGTTTATGGTTGGGGACTGTTTGGCATCTGGCTCCTGACCACATTCCTGACCACATTCCTTTGTCTCCACCCCAGGCACCTGGTCTTAGTCCTAACTGCAGTTCTTCTTTTATCAGCAAAGCTAATCTTTACTTCCTGTTAATATGTCTTAGGCAAGTTTGCTGTTGCTAGCACTACTTCTTGGGTAAGAGAAATTTGCTAAAACAAGCAAAAGAGAGGGGGCCTTACATCAGGAAGCTCCACAGGTCAGAGAGTCTCCTCTCTCAGCAGGTGTTTTTGCTTCTATAAGCTTGATGGTTGAAACTGTGATGCTTCTAAGTTTCAGAAACTTCATGAGACTTGTGAGTTGTTTATTTCTCTTTCTTGCCACTGTTGTTTATTTAATAACTCTTTGGATGAGGTTGTTTTTGAGTCACTATGTTGTCCAAGCTAGCCTGGAAGAGAGATCCATCTGCCTCTGCCTCCTGAAGATGTGCAATTTTTAAAGTTTGGCAGTTAATTTTGTAACTCTTGTTGTCTCCCGAATAGTGCCATTCTGGGCCTTATGGCCCATCCTCTTCCCCAAAGGACTAAAACCTTATGTTAATAGGGGGAAAAAGGAAAAACATGCTTTCCTGCCTACAAATCTCCTTATCGCTACAAATCTCCTTATCACTGCCACCTGCTGAGTGCTAGTCTTTTGGGATCCTCCAAGACCTTGGGTGTGTCCGGATGAGGGGGCAGGGTGTGAGAGAGTTAAGAAGGTAGTGGAGAGCTGAGACACAGGAGTAGAGGCTGGGACACAAGGAGAGACACAAGGAGAAGCATGGAGCTAGAGACAAGCATGTAGGAGAGAGAGTAGAGTCAGTGTGAGTGGAAGGAGCAGAAGGAAACCAACATGGCGGGAAGCAAGAGGGGAAAAAGCTAGGCGAGATGCATGGCAGGAGAGAAGCATGGCAAGGGGAGAAATAGGTCTAAGATATAAGATGTACTGAATAAAGCTTGGGTCTCTCATTGTGATCCTGAATGATGGAACCTAAATGACTCCTGAGTGCAGATTATTTAACCTCGACGCCCCTCGCCTGGACAAGACTCGGCCCCAAGAAACCAGACGCGGTAACTCTTCCACTAATTTACCAATATTGTTACACCAAGACCCTTCCTCAATCTTCTTCCCTGCCCAAGCCAGAGCTAGTCTTGGAACTGAAGCTGACAGAGCCAGGTGGTGTCTCTTCACAGGACGTGAAAGGCACACTAGTATTTGAGGGTCTTGTTCTCTGTGTAGCTCTCTGGTCTCTCTGGTGTACTACACAGAGGTTCCACACAACTGGGCTTTGAGGAGTCAAAACAAGGCTCCACTCATACATAGCAACTGCCTGCTCCCTCTGAGGATAAAGAAAGCATCCTCTGTGTTGTGGCAGCCTTGCCTGTCAGCTGCTTGACAACCAGCTGTTAATGTCCTGCTCAGAGTTCTGACCACCCCATGTAGTGGGAACATAGCTGTAAATGAAGAGAGACAGGTGGGTTGGGCCTCACATGCTGCCTGCTTTTCCTCCCTCTGAGGCTGTTGGTATTAATGTTTCCCTCCCAGTGACCCCACTACAAGCTCAGAGGTTGGTTCTTTTGCCTCTGTTTACCACCAGGAAGTCCTGACCACCACCCCATACTGCTCTCTCATCTCTTTGGGGTGTTCCTCATTCTCTCAAATGCTTTCTAACACATGCAAATAGCTGCAGCTGATAAGAAGGTGATTATATAAAAGATGCCTCCTCCATTTTCTCATCCCAGCCCTGGGAGAATGTAGCCACGATTAAAAAGTGGAATGAAAAACCAGCATGTAAAAGGGAAGAAAACTGGAGCTTAATCTAGAAAATAAATTGCAACAGCCATTTCTCAGCAGGATCCCACTAGTACCCCAGTAAAGCAGGAGTTCACTGACCCTCAAATTTCAGTGAAATCATCAATTATGTAGCAAACTACAAAATCCAATCACCTATATCACCACATTTTCCCTTTGAAATCAGTGCCTCTAAAGATTAAGTGAACTAATTGCTATATTTTAACAAAGCTGAAATTGTTACATTGCTCGATCGTGGGCACTGAAAACAATCCTGAATTGATTGTCTATTAGAAAAATCATCACTATAGAAAGAACTAGAAATGCCACTGTTAATTATTTGCAAATTCTTGACCAGATTTAAAAACCATCTTTTCACAGCACATGTAAAAATAATTAATGAAGTTTTATAAATCAAAATGCTATTATTATACACTGTCTACTTCTTGCTCACTTGCTTATTCTTTCCAGTGTGTGTGTGTTTATGTGTGTTTGCATGTGTGTGTTTGTGTGTGTGCATATGTATGTGTGCCTGTGTGTGTATGTTTGTGTGTATATGTGCCTATGTGTGTGTATGTTTGCGTGTGTATGTATGCGCATGTGTGTGCATGTGTATGTGTGTGTGCATTTGTGTATGTTTGTGTGTATATGTGCATATGTGTGTGAATGTTTGTGTGTGTGTGTGTGCATGAATGTGTGTATATGTGTGTGTGTGTTCATTGGAATCAAATCAAGGCCTGGCAGATGCTAAGCATATATCTGGGTTATAATCCTGGTCCTGCTATGTTCACCCTTCTGGTTGAATAAGAGTCCAGGAAAATTACAGAGATTTCACACATTTCCCCCGTGTTTGAATATTCTTTTTTGTCTTTTTTCACATTTCTTACTGGTTTTGTTTAGAATTTCATATGTACTATATTTACATTGTGTCTGCCTCACCCTTGTGCTGAATATTCTTTGTATGTTTTATGTTAGATTTTTAGCATTTAAAAATATAATTGCTTACTCCCCCTTCCATATCCTCTCTCCAGACCTCTATTCTCTCCTCTCCCTTTCAAATCCACAGCCTTTGAGATGGTTAGCATCATGCTTAGGGTATAAACTTGCTGTGCTATGCTTGTAAAAAAAAAAATGATTTGAGCTTGTATAAAGTGTGAGGAAGTTGTCCCCAATTTGAATGTACCCTGTCAGCTGACCCAAGATGCACTACTTCCTGGCTCAAGTGGGCTACTCTTGGAAAGAAATTGTTAATTGTTGCAAAATATTTCACTGCCCCAGCTGTTTTTACAAGGTAGTGGGTCACAGGATTAAACGGGCTGACTGGTAAATCCTGCTGTTGTATGAAATGCTTGATTCCTGGGTGCCTGAGGCACCTGCTGGGCTTGCCCAGACCTAGACAGGATCTGAGCTATTCTGGCTCCCCCAAATTATAGCTTTATGAATTTTGCCTTTAAAATCCTTTAGCTAACAATACCCAGAGACTTCTATGGAGAATTATCTCTGGTTTGGACGTGGACGGTATCTTTTTAATAATAAGTCTCTGTTTACTAAAACCAAAACTTGAGTCAGGCTGGTGAATCCTGAATAACCTCAACTCACAATACTCTCTTGCTCTTATTTTATTATCGTCACAAGTATATGTGTGAACAAATACATAGATCAAACCTGCTGAGTCTATTTAGTGTTTTGAAATATTTGTGCACTGTGTGAAGATATATCGCTGTGATTGGTTTAATAAAGAGCCGAGCGGCCAATGGCTGGCAGGGGGTATGGGCGGGGTTTCTGAGGAGAGGAGTAAAGAGGAGGAGGAGGAGCCAGGAGACATGGAGAGAAATGGGAGGTGCAAGATGGAAGAGAGGTAATGCCATGTGATAGAATGCAGGTTACTATAAATGGGTTCACTTAAGCTATAAGCGCTAGTTAGCAACAAGCCTAGGCTATAGGCCAAGCTTTCATAATTAATAATATGTCTCTATGTCATTATTTGAAAGCTGGCTGGTGGGACAGAGAAAGACTCACTGACCTTGTATGTATATATATTTTTAGGGCTGACCACTTGGGATTGAATAAAATTTAGGGTGCTCATGTCTGGGGGAGTCTAATTCCCCCTTTCTTGGCGGTCTCTAACCTCCTATTGCTCTTCACTGAGGGATGGATCCCCATGGTAGGGCCCCATCCACCATGCCATGCTAGTTGATATTGTCATTTTTCAGGTTTTGTCTAAACAGCCATATTGTTTAGATTTCATGAGTAGAGATTCCCTGTCATACAAGATTCAGTCTTGCAACAGACTTCCTGGTCTCCTGGTCTTTCTAACTCCCCTTCCTCTGTGTTCCCCAAGCCTTAGGTATGAGGATTGTATTATAAATATGTGGCAATGCACCTCACAGTCAGTTGTTCTATGTATTTTGACTAGCTGGGACATTCTGTAGAGCAGTGATTCTCAGCCTTCCTAATGCTGCGACTCTTTAATACAGTTTTTATAAAATTATTTTTGTTACTGCTTCATAACTGTAATTTTGGTACTGTTATGAATCATAATGTAAATATCCGTGTTTTCTGATGATCTTAGGTGACCCATGTGAAAGGTCATTTCACTCCAAAGGGGTCGTGGCTCACAGGTTGAGAACCATTGTAGTGGGTTCTACCTGTTACAAAAAGCAGCTTCCCTGATGGAGGATGGCACCTAGGCATCTACAAATTATCTGCTACACAGCTTTTTTTTTTTTTTTTTCAGTCTGAGAAAGGGTATCAAAAGCTGGCTAGGACCATCCCTGTAACCTCAGCATTTGGGAAGCTGAGGCAGGGGCATCGTGAATTTGAGTGTAGTCTGCTACATAAGAAAACTGCATCTCAATTTAAAAATCTTGATGGGGAACAAGGGTTTTGGAAGAGGCTTTTTCAGTACAATAGCGGCCCGGAAGTGTGAGGACTTGAGTTCGATCCCCAGTACCTGCTTAAAGCTGGGCATTGTGCTTCATTCTTGTATAGCTGCGGGCAACCCCCAGGACTTGCCAGCCAGTTAGCCTTGTTGAATTGGTGAGCTCCAGTTTCAGTGAAAAACACTGCCTCAAAAATAAATAAATAAATAAATAAATAGATAAATAGATAGATAGATAGATAGATAGATAAATAAATAAATAAATAAATAAATAAATAAATAAATAAATAAATAAGGTGTTGAGTGGTAAAGGCAAATATCTGATGTTAACCTCTTGCCTGTGTGTGCCTGCACACAAATACAGACACACATGCACACAAACACGCACGCACGTGCACACACACACACTTTATGAGGTATCAGATACATAATGATTGTTGAAATTCTAATACTAATATCCATCTATTTATCTGCCTATTACTTAAGAAAGTAACCCAAATTTTGCCCACCAAGTCTCAAGAGACCCTGAAAGGTCTGTCTAAATTTATATAACATGTTAGTTTAGAAAAACATCACTGAACACGTGAATTATACTCTTGATTAAAAGTGAAACCTCTACTTGCAATGTTTACAGAAACTGCTCATCAGCGCCGTCTAGTGGAGAACAAAACCTGCTCTTCTAGGAAGCTGTTTCCATCTATCACACTTATTAAGTTTAATTTTCCAGCTATTCATCATGAGATGCTGCAGGTGCTCAGGCAGCCAGTGTGAACAAAAAAAATCCTAAAAAGAATCTGTGTCTTTCTGTGAGCAATTACTTCTTTAATCAGCTTTCTGTTACGATATCAAGTGCCTGTAATAACCAACTGAACAAGAGAAAGGTTCACTTTGTCTCAGCTTTGGGGATTTTCAGTCTGTAACGAAGTAGCCCCACCACGTTTGCCTCTATGGGAAGACAGCACTCCATGATGTGTGGTGAAGCAAAGATGTTCAAGGTGGACATGTGGGAGAGGCTGGGAGGGGTGCGACATTCCTTACATGGGACACAGATATGATTTAAGATATCCTACCATGTACCTTTTAGGTTCCAAAGAGCCACACTAGGTACCAAGCTTTTAGCACATGGGTCTTCCAAAGGTCCTGGGTTCAATTTCTAGCACCCACATGTCAGTTCACAATTGTCTGTAACTCCAGTTCCAGGGGATCTGACATACATGCAGGAAAAAAACACAAGGTATATTACATAAATAAATCTTTTTCTAAAAAAATTTACATGGTAAATGTGGTACAGTGCCACTGTGACCATGGGGGGGGCAGATTATCCAGTATAATAGTCCCAAGTTGGCAGGGTTCCTACACCTAAAACCTTGGTGGTATTTTAGCTTTCACAATTGACTTGTCATACTTTTCGGTTTTTCAGAAGCTGGCAGACCGAAAAGCTCTGATCAGATTTTCTAAGAATTTTTGCCACAGCAAATGAACACGCAGGGAACATTGAGACTCCAGGCATTGGGGATATACATTGTGAACTCTAGAAGGCCAACAAGGACTGGCGAGCTGAGAAACAATGGACACCGTACATAGACGAGAGCCCAGGTGAGCAAGAGCAGGAGCTTTGAGTTTCTCCTCAATAGAAAACTGGAAGTAAAATCTAATTAAAGCAATGCTGGTCCCCAAGGCAGAACTACCTGGACTCCACTGTCAATATCCCTGCTGCTGAGTGTACTTGGGAGGAGGTAAGAGCCTGAATTCCTCCAAGGATAGTACCTCAGCCTAAGTCACATCCAGCGCCAGCTTCCTTTCCTAGGGATAAGCCCTTGACTCAATTTGGGACATCTCTGAAGGGCATCCTGAACCTCCCAGGTCCCCAAGGGGAGTACTGCAGCTTCCTTAGCATGTGTGTCAGAGTCCAGCGTCTTCTCTCCGTCCACCTCACGTTCTTTACTTTCTCACAAGTGTGGTTCCCAAGAGCATTTACCAGTAGGACACTCACCAGCAGGATTTACGTGGGCATCCAGACCGCAAAGACTTTTCTGCGGGATCCTGGTCCAAGAGAGAGGCTAGCAAGTGGTTCAAGGGCATAAACTTTAAGATGAGCTTTAAAAAAAAAAAATTATTTAATTTTTTTGAGATTGCAATATTGTGGTATCATTCTTTATTTCATTTTCTCCCTTCAGACCCTCACATATAACCCCCTTTTTGCTCTCTTTCAAATTTGGGGTTTCTTTATTCTCCAATTATTGTTATTACATATATAGTCTTAAACATATAACTGCACCTGCTCGGTCTGTGTGATATTATGCTTAATAGTGATAACTAATTGGTTCTCTGTTCCTGAGGAAAGAGTTTTTCTTCTGCTCTCAGTATTCCTTGATTGCCAGTAGTTCTTTTGTAGTAGGTCCCCAGACTCAGTACAACCTACTGCCATGGTAGAGGCAACATTCTGACCTAAAAGCCCAGCATGGAGGCTCCAACACTTGCCAAAATGGGAACGAAGGTCTAATTCATCCAGGACCTAGGCCACTTCCAGGAACTCCCTGAGTATACTAACCTTGCTTTCTGGCTCCTGTAGTTCTAGTTCCTGCTAACTGAAGAATGACAACCAGGGTGTGGGTTTTGTGCATAAATGACAAAAAGCCGTGAGGCTCAGGACTGCATGATTTGAGTAAGTTTCTGTGCTGCCACTGGCTGAAACATGAGGTTTCTCACTGGTCCGACAGGGGTCCAGACCCACAGACCCGCAGTCCCAGACCACCTAGCATCATAATCTGGACATGCCTGCCCTGCTAATCCCCCGCAAAATGACTTGGACCCTTATATTAATTACATCCTGCTTAGGCTATATCTCAGACATATTGCTAGCTAGCTCCTGCATCTTAATTCAACCCATTTTCATTATTCTGTCTTGCCACATGGCCATGGCTCATCTGTGTTACCTTACATGTTACTTCTTTTGTGACTGGATCCATCTCCTACCTATGTTCTGATTCCCCTGCCTTCTCTTGTGATGCCCGCCATGGGCCAAAACAGTTTAGTTAAAGAATGATATTCACAGCACACAGAAAGACATTCCTACATCAATTGGCCATCAATAAAAACTTTTTTTTTTTTTGCAATTTTGGCCCATGTGGTAGTTGAGAAGGCCAGGCAAATATACAGGCTCCCAACAACTCAATTAAGAATTAGGCCTCAGTTGCAGCTTTTTGAAATTGAGCAGGCCATTTCTGAGGAAGCCACAAACAAAGGGCAATCAATCACCAATGCCCCTGGCAATGAGGATGAGGGGAACTGTATGTACTAATGCTGTGCCCTGGTTGCAAGATCCTGGAAGAGACCACCAAAGATGCAAACTCTCCAAAATGCAAAAGCAAGGTTTATTAAAATGCATGCTATGACAAGGACCTTGTCCAGCACACAGGCATGGCAGTGGCTGGAAGAGGTACCTGCCCCTCTGCAAGCTGGGTTTTAAAGGCAAAATCACAAGGTTATACATCAGTCAGGGGTCTTAGTGTGGATACAATTCTGATTAGCTTGTTTGAGGAGGGACTTTTCAGATTTCCTCATTTATCTTAGCCAGCTGTTCATCAAACCTTCTTTCCTATCTCCTGGATTGGGACATTTCATGCCTATCATTGCCCTAGGCAATCCCCAGTGCTGGGACGTTCCATAGCCGCTATCAGATGACCTAGGCTATCTCCTGTTTGTACTTCAGCAGAACTCAGGCCTGTTTAGAGCTGGGGCTCAGGGACTTTTGGTCAAAATGGAGGCGCTTCTCTTGTTCTTCACCAGGCCTGGGTCAGTCCCCCTCACACACACGCACATGCACACGCACATGCACACCGCACACATACGTGGATAGTGGTCTTTTGTGAGACTTCTCCAGAACCCCAACAGTGGTCTCTGGGGGCATACCTTACAACACTTATTCCAGGGTTGAAGCTTCATGTTTAATGCCCTTTCTTGTTCAGCTCATGTTTAAGCGGTCATACTGGTCAGGCTTTATGGTGTAGCTTCTGACATTCTTAAGAGAATCTCACAGCAAACTTCCTGATCCTCTGACTGTAGTCTGAAGTTTCCTGCCCAGCCTAGCCCCAAAGTCTGGATCTGCAGTCCCACAGGCACTTAGTCAAATAATCACATAAAGGCTTATATTAAGCACAAGCTGTTTGGTCTACGACTCAGGCTTATTACTACTAACTCTTATACTTTAAGTTAACCCATATATCTATTCATGCTTAGCCACATGGCCTGGTAGCTTTGTTTCATTCAGTGCATCAATTTTGTCTTTCTTCCTCTGTGTCTTGATGGTATCTGCCCTGCTCTTTGGCTTCCCAGAATTCTCCTAGTCTGCTTGCCCCACTTCTACTTCCTGTCTAGCTACTTGACTAATCAGCATTTTGTTAAACCAATAGAACTGACAAATATTTACAGCATACAAGAGCATAATCTCACGGCATTTAGCTTCTACAATCTTTCTACCCCCACCTTGCAATTATCCTTGAGCCTTAGGTACATGAGTTGTATTGTAGATGTAGCATTGGATTGGTTATGTTTTCTGTAATGGTCTCCGTATGATGCAAAGAGAGGTTTTCGTGATGAGCAATGAAACCTACATTTATCTGTGGAATACAAGGACAAATATTTAGAACGCAGTTCGGGATTGTGTTGTTTAGCTCAGTGGTGATTGTAGATTCTCCTCCAAGATCCATAACTTTACTAGTCCCGCTAGTTACTTGACTAGATTTCCAGTACCAAGCACGAGTTCTTTCTTGTAGAGCAGGTCTTGAGTCCAGTTAGAGGGCTGTTGGTTTATATGAAGGTACGGGGGGGGGGGGGGGGCTGCTGTTGCGTCCATCATGGTTATTGCTGTGGTTCACAGGCACCATAGCTGGATCCCACTGTTGATTGCTTCTCTCTTTTGGAAGCTTACTTAGTGCTTTTTGGTGCCATGAAAGCAAGTTATCAGGAAGGAGACTTCCAGGTCAACCCAAGCTCAGGAGCCCCTGGGTCCTGTGTCTGAAGTACATTGTGTCACTAATGGGTGCTTACCTCCTATATCTGGGGATCAAATAAAGGCATTAGCAGTAGCTTATAATGTTTGTGGGTTCTCTTGCACAACTCTGGCCAACTCAAAAGAGGGCTTCTTGAGCCTGGTGTTGTTTTTTGTTTTGTTTTGTTTTTTCTTAGATGTTTGGCTCTTGGTGGGGAGCATTGTCAGTCTAGGTGAAAATTTTCATTTAAGTGCCATATGTGTATTAATACTCTGACTTACATTCATTGTAGGTATTTTTTGGGTAGATAGTTAATAGTATGATGCCTTATGACTTTTTCAGACATATTATTGTAATCTACCCTCCTTAGTCCTTCTTCTCTATTTATCTCCCTTTCTGCTCTCTAAGTAGAGGGCCCATGTTTTCCCTACTTCCTCAATCAGATCATTTGTACTCTGTTATTTTCCTGTCTACTGCTTCCCATAGCCCATCTCTTAGCTGTTCATTTTTACTTTCCTGGTTTCTGTGGTTACTCCAGGACATGTACTCACATCTGAAGATTTGGAGCTAGGAACCTCAATGAGAGAGAGCATGCAATATTTCCTGTTATGGGTCTAGCTTGCCTTACTCAATATAATGTGAGACATTGGCCGAATCACCTCTCCTGAGTTAAAGCAGAAGAATGTGGGAAACCAGAGGACTCAAAGCACAGAGCCCTCACGAGCACGTTGCACAAGACTCACTATTATATCACAGTTCCTTTGAAACAGAGTTATGAGCTTACTTACAGAGTTATGAATCAGAGAAGCCTGCTTCAAGCTTATATAAAGCACAACAATGTTGTCGTCTTCAGAAAGATGTCTGGAGTATGGGAACTTCACTTCCCCCAACTGTTCTCTAGAAACTGAGGAAGGCCACTGGAATCCCATGTTCCTTCTCACATTTGGTGGTATTCCAAATTTCCTTCTTGAGAAATATTGACATAGGGTGTTCCCCTGTCCATGTCACAAAGTTATTATATCCTCTATAACCTTAATTCAAAACCCAACAATATGATCTTTTCTTGTTTCAGTCATTGACCTGCAAATTTCATAATTTCCTTTTTCCTTATTGCTGAATAGTATTCCACAGTGTATATGTACTACATTTTCATTATCCATTTGTCAGTTGAAGGACATTTAGGCTGATTCCATTTTCTAGCTATTATGAACAGAACAGCAGTGAACATGGCTGAGCAAGTAACTGCAGAGTGGAATGTCAAGTTCTCTGGGTATATGGCAAGGAGTGGTGTACATGAGTCCTGTGGTAGGTTAATTTTAATTTGAGAATTTTCCACACTTATTTCCAGAGGAGCTGAATGGGTTTTCAATCCCACCAATAGTGGATGATGTGGTGATATATATTTAACAAAATTAATCTGGAATATCATAGCTAGTCATAGAACCAAGCCTGGTTAGGAAGGAACTAGCCACACCTTTAATCCTAGCTTTGGGAATGTGGAAAGAGGAAGTTAGAGAGCTGGGCGGAGCAAAAGAAGGGTTTTTCCCAGCTTTTCCACAGACTTTCCCTCCCCAGGCCTGGGACAGGCTTGAGGAGTTGGTTGAATGGCTGTGATTTGTTTCTGAAATTCCAGCTTAATTTTATTACGTTTATGTCATCACAGAATGAGAGTTGACGTGGGTTGTACCATTGATCTTTGCCATTCTGATTGGAATAAGATGAGATCTCAAAGTAGTTTTGATTTGGCAATCCCTGAAGCTAAGGATAATGAACATTTTAAACAGATATTTCTCAGCCATTTTTCTTTTTCTTCCAAGAACTACCTGTTCAGGTCCCAGACTACATTTTGAATGAGTTATTTGTTTGTTTGGCTGTATTTTTAGTTCTTTATACATTCCGAATGTGAGCTCTGCCATATGAATATCTGGCGGAGATTTTCTCCTCTTCTGTGGCCTCTTTCACCTGGGGAATTGTTTCCTTAGCTTTTTAGTTTTATCAAGTCCCACTTGTCATTTTTTGGCCTTGACTCTTGGACAAATGGAGTCCTGTTCAGAAAGCCCTTTTCTGCCCCTGTATCATGTAGGGACTGTCTGTTTTCTTCTAACAGTTTCAATGCTTCAGGTTTAGGTCTTTGATCCATTTGGAGTTAGTTTTCTTTCAAAGTGATAGATACAGGTCTACTTTCTTTCTTCAGCACCTGATCAGCCAGTTTCCCAGAGCCATTTGTTAAAGATGCTGTCTTTTTTCTGGCTTATGTTTTTGGCGTCTTTGTCAAATACTAAATGTCTGAAGTTACATGTGCTCATGTTTGGGTCTTTGGTTTTGTTCCTTTGGTTTACATGCCTATTTGGACTGATGCCATATTGTTTTTAATACTGTTGCTCTGTAATATGTCTTGAGATGCAGAATTATAATCTCTCCTCCAGCAGTGTTCTTTTTGCTCAGGATTGTTTTGGCTATTTGGTCTTTGGTGGGTCCATATGAATTTTAGGATAGTTTTTCTATTTAATATGAAGAACAAGATGAGAATTTTGATTGGGGTTGCATTGAATTTGGAAATAGTTTTTGGTCACATTTGTAATATTAATTCTACTAATACATGAGCACAGGCTGTTTCTTCATTTTCTAGTATCTTTCCCATTTCTTTCTTCAGAGGTTTAAAGTTTTTATTATAGAGATCCTTCACCTATGTGGTCATATTTATTTCCAGATATTTCTGTTTCCTCTGAGGCTATTGTGAACATCCACATGTGTGCTGGGAATTGAACTTTGGTGTGGTGGGATTCAGGTGTCAGCTGATAAGATCCAAGGATGCTTACCCAGGGTCCCGGGCCCCTAAGGGGGCGTGGCCAACCCCATCGATAAGGGGCTGCTGGGACCCTGGAAAGCCTGTTTTGCCTGGTTCCTGGCTGCTGGAGAGACCGGTTTGGGATCCATCGTCCATCGTTCCAGACTCCAGTCCCTGTTCAGGTTCCACTATAAGCTGTTACCTGAATCGTGAGTGTTGGTTTATATTTTAATAAATATTAATCTTGGACTGGTGCCTTGTAAGTAAAACTCCGCCTACACTTTGGTCCTCCAGAAGAGCAACCAGTGCTGTGAACCACTGAGTGGGGTAGATCTGTGGCATCAGATGTGTGGAGAGGAGGGTCAGGCAGACTAACTAGGCTAGACTCTGGAGAAGGAAGTGCAGGATCTGGCTGGGTAGACAAGTTCTAAGATGGATATTTGGATCTCGATCACTAACTGCAGGATTGTTCTTAGTCCCTAGAGTGCTGAAGCTGCGAAAGTCAAAACTTTTGCCAGTGGAGAAATTAGGATAAGATACAGTTAGAAAATAAAAAGGCATTTGAGGTCAGAGGAAGATGTAGTTAAATTGAGGCAGCTGGCTATTGCTGGGGGCAACTACTATACCAGAGAAATATAACAAAAGGTGTGGAGGTGATTGATTAATAAGGCAATATGTGCCATGAATACCTGATGATTTATCTGGCATTATGTAAGAACCTTCTGTGCACAGGACAGAAAAAACAGGAATGAAATATAGGTTTTAATTTTAAGAGTCACAGAATTCTGTAAAATATGAATCCCCGTGACAAGTCCATTATATCAAAGGTGGGGCTCTGTCTGGGAAGATTTAGGATGGAGAAGTGCAATGCTGATCTTGGTTGTTGACCTGACTACTTCAGGAATAAACTAAAACCCAAGCATCAGGCACATGTAAGGGATTTTCTTGATTAGATGATTTAATGTGGGACAACCCACCTTGGGCTACATAAAAGGACATGGAAGAAGGAAGCTTTTGCCTGCTTACTCTTACTCTTGCTGGCAAGTTCATCTAGGCTGCTGTGAAGACGTTCCTTCACTGATACTGGAACACACTTCTTCAGGATTCCAACACAGACCTCTAGGACTTCCCTGGGACTACAGCACCAGATTGGGATTGCTGAGACACTCAGTCTCGTGGCCTTGCCATCAGGAGACAACCATTGTTGGACTACCCAGACCACTGCCAGTAATCCATCTGATAAAGCCACACACCACACCACACACACACACACACACACACACACACACACACACACACACACACGCACACGCACACGCACACACACACACACACACATATGGGATGTATATATATATATGGTGTGTGTACATATGTGTGTACATACATGATAGAATGAATACATACTCATTGTATCTGTTCTGTTCTGAATATGTATTCATTCTCTCTGTTCTGTTCTTACTCTAGGGCAGTGGTCCTCAATCTTTCTAATGCTTTGACCCTTTAATTCAATTCCACATGTTGTGACAACTCCAAATCATAAAATTATTTCATTGCACCATTATAACTGTAATTTTTCTACTGTTATGAATGTAATGTATGTAATATACATATCTGATAGACAGGATATCTGTTCTGTGACTCCAGTGGGATCATGACCCACAGGTTGAGAATCACTGCTCTATAGACCCCTGACTAATAAAGAAGGTTTAGGCCACTGCATTTCTGAAGTCAGATAGTGGGGTGAAGTGGTCCCTGAGCACTAGGTGCAGCCCCTGACCTTTGGGTTTCTGAGACACACCTGATGAGGCTAACTGCGTCTACTTGTTCACACAATATTAAGCAGGATTATCTTCTTAGCTTGAGATGAAAACAATAGGCAACAGTATTGTAGAATATTTATTTAACTAAGCAAAGATGTGTTATGTTTGTTTATGCTGCATTTGCTTAACGATGTAAAGATGTGTTGGTTGGCCGCTTAAAGCACATGATTGGTCTAATTAAAAGCTGAACAGCCAATAGCTGGGCAGTAGAGAGATAGGCAGGGCTGGAGGGCAGACAAAATATGGAGGAGAAGGATCTAGGCTGTAGAGAGAAGGAGAGAATGAAGAATAAAAGGGAGATACCTAGGGCCGACTAGCCAGGTAGCTGACAGACAGACAGACAGACACAGAGTAGGACATACAAAAGGAAAGAAAGGTAAAAGGCACCGAGGCAAAATGTAGATGAAGAGAAACATGTTCAATAAGTTAGAAGAGCTAGTGGGACAAGCCTAAGCTACGGTCAAGTATTTATAAGTAATAGTAAGTGGTCATGTCATGATTTGGGGACTGATTGGTAGCACTGCTACACAACAGTAGTTCTAACATATACCGTCTGAACTGCTGTGGGTCATTATTCAGATTCCTCTGGACTGGACACTCCATTTACAGATCTCTGGTTAGCAAGAAGGTTTGTGAACCCCAGGTTTGGCCCTTTGGTGCTTCATGAGAGATACTGTTTTTCAAGTTTCTCTTTCCCTCATGACACTGCTAGGCACCTCCCTGGTGGCATGCATTTCTGAGTGCTTTTTTCTTTAATTATGGAGCAGGCCATTGAGACTGCATCTTGCTCAGTCCTGACATCAAGGCTTGCTCTGATGTTCACAAGGGGCCCCTCTGTGAACTTCCCACAGCAGTTATATATACATTGTGGCATAACGATTTCCCGAGCAATTCAACATTAAGTTGAAAAACACATCAGGCAAAGAAAAATTTTAAACCAAGGAATTATACATACATACACACACACACACACACACACACAGTGTGTGTGAGTAGACTCTTGAAGCTCCCTGTGCACCAAAAATAGAACAAATAACTCCCCCTCCCCGAATTCCTGGAGCCTACATGTATTCGTCCAGATTCAGGTCAGCTGACTAAAAACCCGCAGCAACCCTAGCTTGCTCATGACAGCTCACACATGAATGACTGTAGGAAACTCATTTGAAGTGACAACTATGCTTTCTGAGGTCCCCAGGGACCCCGTCTTCTTGCTAGATTTTATTTTTAGGCGATGACCCTTTCATCACGGTTCAGTGGGTAGAACTCTGGCTATCTGTGTCCCCTGCAGCAAAGATGAAGTGGGTATGAAGGAATGGGGCAAAGGATGCACACGATTGGAATGTGAAGGTAGCTTCTGGGAGCTGCTACCAGACCCCTCATTTACAGTCCACTGTCTAAACAGCAGCATGCCCACAGTTCGCTATATTAGAAACTAACCAAGATTATAAATTATGCCAATATTATAAAATATGGCAACTACGTGCATAACTAAAAGCAGAGCCAGTTGCTGTTAGAGGAAAACCAGGTATCAGCTGTCAATCTCTTTCAAGTTCTAAAAACAACCTCCAAGACCTGTGCATGCCCTGAAAGCCAAGTGAGATGGTAATTTGGAGGCAGGTTTGCCCTAACCTCACCCCAAGGACATCACATTCTGACTAGAAATAGCAACTGCTTCTGTGTCCTCTTGGGGAGAGTGGAATAGCCCTAGGTATCATGAAAATGTGCACATGACACGTCTCATTAGCTCTGCTCAGGTTGTCCAGAGGAGGCTCTCTCCAGGATCCTGCCAGGTTCCTGTAAATCTGGGAAAACAGAACAAGCGTGAACCCAGCAGCTCCAATGCCTGAAATTCATAGGATAAGAATACGGAGCTCTGCTCAACCCTCTCCCTATGTCTTAGTTTCCACAGACAAATACTGAAGAAAACAAAAATAATCCTTTCCTAAATATTTGACTCCATGGAAGAACCAATCAAGGGGGACACCTTCCCACACTTCTGTCCACCAAATGTTACACAGAAAACTTTGGAAAACAACAGAAGAAAGAATTTAAGGCGTGAAACTGGCAGAGAGCCCCGGCCGGAAGCACAGCTATGCAGAGTCCCTATTTGCTATCTGGCTGATCACCCCTCAGTATACAGCGTGCCATCCCCGAATGGTGTGATGCTGCTGTTCTGCCTAGAAGTAGCATAATATGACTGTGAAGCATGCAAAGGCTTCAAGATAAGCAGAGGAGGACAGTGCTGAGAATGGTCAGGAGCCATAATGGTTTTGTGCAAAAGTGTTTCTAAACAGTCTAGAATGCTTGACTTGGATTAATCACAGCAGTGGCTATCAAAAGGCTCAGGTACTAGAGAGCCCACAGTACTCTGGTAGGCTTTAAGGTTGTGTCTGTTTTAAAGACAAGTATAAGATCCTAAAAACTTTAGTAAATTACTAGAAATCACAGACAGCAAGTGCCCCCTCCCCATCCACATGACACTACTGGACAGGAAAGGTGGAGAATGCAGACGCACTGTGGCTTTGCTGACCGGCACCTTCTTTAGTCTTTTAAGGTGAAGTCGCTGGCTAGGCTTCAAGGGTGTTTTAGGTATATAGTTCTTGTCAGTGCGAATTACCAGTTTTTAAAATGTTATTCATGATTTTTATTTTTTACAGATGGATAGTTTTAAAATTAACAAAAAATCCACCCTTTAGGAACATAATTTTTGCCAGGTGGTTGTGGCACATGCCTTTAATCCCAGCCCTGGGGAGGCAGAGGCAGGTGGGTCTCTGTGAGTTCAAGGCCAGCCTGGTCTAATGAGTGAGTTCCAGGATAGCTAGGGGCCACAAAAAGAAACTTTGTTTTCAAAAGAAAAAAATTTATACACACACACACACACACACACACGTGGCAGTAAATTTTATTAAATAGACAAATGATAAACGTTGATTTAGTCTCTTTAAAAGACAAAAATTAACAGGCTTTTTAAAGATCTTAGCAGCCCCTCTTAAACGAGACTGGCTACTCTCTTTTTAAGAGCTTAAGACTTAAAATAAGTGTCTTTAAACTTTATTAGTTAACACTTAAATCTCACCACACACACACATATATATTAGTGAAATATTGTATGCTCCAAGACATTCATGTAGGTTATGTGCATACATTTTCTTGATCATGTATGCATACTTTCAATAATAAGAAAAACAGTGCTTGTTAGATTAAATCAACTCCAAGTGATAAAGAGTTACACATGGCTCTTGAATATTTGGAGGCAGTTCTATGATAATGTGATATTTGTAGTAGTCAATATTTGTATTGGCTAGAGTAGCTGGTATTAATAAAACATTTCAGGCATATCATTAGTAAATTATTTTCTTCACCATTTCGTACATCTATGTTGTTTATTCTGGTCACCTCCCATTCTCCAGTTCTCTAGTTCTAGAAGCTTGGATCCTCCTACCTACATATATAATCCACCCAGCCAGACACCCAGCCACTCAGCCACCCAGCCACCCAGCTACCCAGCCATACAACCACACAGCCACACAGCCACTCAGCCACACAGCCACCCAGCCACCCAGCCACATAGCCACCCAGCCACTCAGCCACACAGCCACACAACTACCCAGCCACACAGCCACACAGCCACCCAGTCACACCGCCACACAACCACACAGCCACACAGACACACAGACACACAGCCACACAGCCACCCAGTCACACCGCCACACAACCACACAGCCACACAGACACACAGACACACAGCCACACAGCCACACGGCCACTCAGCCACTCAGCCACACAGTTATCCAGCCACATAGCCAGCCAGCCACTCAGCTACACAGCCAGCTAGACAGCCACACAGCCACCCAGACAGTCATGGAGGAAGAGTGAAAGTAAGATGTACAGAAGTAAGGAAAGGAAAAAGCCCAGAGGCAAAAGGTAGATGGGATAATTTAAGAAAAGCTGGATAGAAATAAGCAAAGTGAAGGCCGGGCATTTATAATTAAGTATTAGCCTCCTTGTGTGATTTATTTGGGAGCTGGTGGTAGGAGGCCCTCAAACAGCCAAAAGAGTGAAAGAATAACAACTCTCTCTCTCTCTCTCTCTCTCTCTCTCTCTCTCTCTCTCTCTCTCTCTCTCTCTCTCTCTCTCTCCCTCTCTCTCCTCCATCTCTCCTTTCTCTCTCTCTCTCCTCTCTTTCTCTCACCCCCTCTCTCTCCTCCATCTCTCCTTTCTCTCTCTTTCTCTTTCTCTCTCTCCTCTTTCTCTCACCCTCTCTCTCCCTCTCTCTCACCTCTCTCTGTCTCTCTGATAACCCAGTAAGTCCAGGCTCCAAGGGAAACCAACCATACCTCAAAGTAGAATAAATCTCCCTCTCCAACAGCCATGCACTGCCAATAGCTCCTCAATAAGGGGTGAGGTTGGATATCATCTATGCTGAGATTTTTGATGACTTGGTCTTGTGTAGACACCACCGCTTCTGTGAGTCCAGGGTTGTAATAGCCATATCGTGAGCAGAAAGAACGTACACCGATAGCATGTTTTCACCCCTCCAGCTTTGCAATCTTCCTGCCTCCTCTCCTGCTACGTCCCCTGAGCGGTGGTAGGAGGGTCAAGACAGGGGTCCTATTAAGGGCTGAGCACTCAGTCTCTTGTTCTCAGACTTTGGCCAGTTTTGTATATCTGAATTGGTTACTTCCCACTTAAAAAAAAAGCTTCTCTGACCAAAGCTAAGAGAAGCCAAGTCTATGCTTATCAGCATAAATATTTAGTAGGCAGTTTGATAGCAAGACCACCTACCAAAACAACAGAAGTAGATTCTAGGGCCTATGACCTCCCCATTCATGGACTTTTGAGCAGGATTACAGTAGCAGGCATTCCATTCCCTCTGTGAAGCCCGTCTCCAGTAGAAATATGGTACCCCCAAACAGTCATGCCACTATTGCATCAGTGGGCACACTTGGCTGGCAGGTTGTATTTCAGCTTGTAGGGTCCAGAACTGGGTAAGACCACTGGTACCTTTTTTCCCCTAGCAGCCTGGGTAGCGCCTTCTGGAATTATGAAATCTGACCATCCAGGAGGAATTTTTTTAGTTAGTTTGAGATTAATTTTTCTATGTCCTACAGGTGAGGTATGCAAAGGATAATTAGTGCTTTTTCTGCTTCCCCAAAGCATCTTCCCTAAAGGAGACACAACCTAAAGCAAATGCTAAATAATAAAGAGACTGGTGTTCTAACATCAAGGTGAGGTTATGCCTGTGTATTTTCAGAAGGAAGAATGAAGTCCCAGATGGATTCTAATCTGATACATCTGCCCAGGACATCCAGAGACCAGATGAATGAAACCTCTAAAGGCAGACCACAAGCCAACCTATCGAGAGGAGATACCCCAGGAGGAAGAGTCAGCTGGTCACTCGGAGAAGACATCAGGACAGTAACTCAGCAATCTGAGAATTTGTGGACACAACAAGAACATTCTTATACAATTGATTCCCAAAATGATGCTGCTCTGTTTGATGACTATTTTACATATTATTAGCTTGTCTATGTAAAATCCAAATGTTTTTTAAAAGACACCTGTGATAAGAGGCAGTATGATATTGTTTTGCCATGTGGTTTATAAAGGTTTATGTGGAATACACCATACTATACCCATTTTGCTCAGTAAATCCTTGCAACCAATCAACAGAATTACAAGAGCTCTCACATGGCACCAGATGTTGGGGTTCAGGGTC
This sequence comes from Phyllotis vaccarum, assembly GCA_033318265.1. Taxonomy (NCBI): domain Eukaryota; kingdom Metazoa; phylum Chordata; class Mammalia; order Rodentia; family Cricetidae; genus Phyllotis; species Phyllotis vaccarum. Next base: position 187,754,798 of record JARWLC010000002.1, read on the forward strand.
AGACATTGGGGTTGTCTCTATTCACAGGGACCTGCTAGTTCCCCTTGGGGGAGGGGGGAAGAAGGTGTGGAGAAGGGCATAGTCTTTGGGGACAAGTTGAAACAAGCAAGTTTAACTTTATTTAGAAGGGAAAGCCTTAAATACTTTTCCCCATACTTTTCTCCCAGCCAGGGGAAAGGGCTTTGATCTGCAGGTGTCTGCAGCTGGGGCAGTGGGCTCTCACTGTCTAGGTCACCTTATAGCAGGACTCCACTCTTGTTGTCAAGGCCCCAGGCAGATCCCAGGTTGGCATATGAGAAAGTACTAGGAGCACATATCTTAAGGCACCAGTTACCCCCAGTTTGTACTGGTTGCCTGGGCCAAGAAACCTCACTGCAACATATGTGTCCTACTTTTTCAGAGTATCAGGTCTTACTTGGAGGTCCTCCGTTCAGTTAGAGTTGAGCATTTAAAAAAGTAAGATTTTTTATTAATTCTTTGAGAATTTCACACAGTATATTTTCATCATATTTGCCCTCCCTCCCCTCTACACTCACCTCCTTATCCACCCAACTACCAGTCTTTTATTCTTTTTGTGAAAACATCTGAATCCAACTTGCGTGGCTCAACTACGTGGCAGTGGCTTTTCCCTGGAGTGCCTCCAGGAATGAAAATCAGCTCCAATTCTCCTTTCAAGAGTTAGTAAATGCCAACAACACTTCAGATACTGGTGGGGTGTTGTGTCCACCTTGGGTCTCCATGCGGTGATTTGCTCTGGCTTAAGCTTTGTACAGTCTTGTACACATGGCCACAATCATTGTGAGTCTGTGTGTGCAACTGCTCTGCTATGTCCAGAAAACACCGTTTCCTGGAAGTCATCACCACCACCTCTGCCTCTTACAATCTTTCTGCCCACCGCCCCCTCCCCCATTCCATGAAGATCCCTGAGCTTTGGTAGAGAGGGGTGTGGTGTGTATGTCCATTTAGGGTTGAACACAGCACAGTCTTTTAATCCTCTGCATACTGATCAGCTGGGAGAGGAGTCTCTGTGTTAATTGCCATCTAGTGCAAGAAACTCTGAAGATTTCGAGATGCATTGACCTGTGGGTATAGCAATAAGTCATTAGGAATCATTTAAATACTATGTTTATTTATCAGAACAGTATAGGGCCTATCCCTTATTTAGCTACAGGTTCTTGGCTCCATTCCCAGTGATAGGTATGGGCTCCACGTATTGGAACAGGTCTCAGATCTCTGCAGAACGTGGTTGGTTACTCTAATCATGCCACTATTGTACCAATGTATACATCCAGTCAGGTCAGTCATTGTTATATGTCACTGGGTCCACAGCCAAGTGAGACTGATGATTATTTTTATCTTCCAGTATTAAGCATAGCACCTTCTAGCATTATGAAAACTAGCCGGTAGGGATAGGTACCAGCTTCCTGTCACCATGTGCTGATTCAAGTATGTGATGTCTTCAGCAGTAATAGGCTCTTACTGTCAAGTTCTGGAGGGTCCCCAAGAGCAATGGCAGTAGCTTGTGATGTCTGGTCCCTGTGGGACCTCTCTAACCAGCATGGAGTTGAGGGTTGTTTGTATAAGATAAGGGATAAGAATCTGTTTTTACTCCCCTGCATCGTGATAACCAGGTTTCCCAGCCTCACTTGTTGGCAATGTCCTTTCTCTAGACTATATTTTTTTATTTCTGTCAATGATGAGTAGCTGCAGCTGCATGGACTTTTGGGTCCCCGATTCTATTCCACTGATCTACGTACTTGCACGTTCTGACAGTGGCATTTTAATTACTGTGGCTCTGTAATTTGAAGTCAGGTATGGTGACTCTGCCCCTAACATCTTGTTTGTTCAAAGTGTTTTGTATCATCTTGTCTTTTGGGCGGTCATATAAATTGTGAGTTTTTTCCCTAAACCTTGAGGCTAGGCCTGAAAGTCCGGGCCAGAAACCTCATACTACACCCACATGCTAATATTCCATATTAAAAAATTTCAAACTGACTTACAAATGCAAGCCACACTCTTGGGTTCTTGATTGTGTGAGCTAATTTTTTGAAATGGGGTTCCGTGTTGCCCGATCCAGCCCTTGAACTTCTGATTCTCTTGTGTTAGCATCTCCACACCTCAGCATGCTGTTTTACAGTGGAATAAATACTCCATTCACTTGGGATTTCTCCATCAGAAACTCCAATGAGTTTGCTTACAGTAATAGATGAAAATATTGTGAAACCATTTTTACATAATGAAAAGCTTTATTTCCATTCATCTTATTAACTTTATTGAGACTTATAGTATGTATACAACACAGTTCATTTGAACCATTCAACTCTGTGTGTTTGGGTATATTTATAGCAACACTATAGTAATTTTAGAAAAATTTAACAACCCCCTAGAGATAATCTATATCCACCAGCAGTAATTTTTACTTGTAACAATTACAGTCTTGAACCACTCACCTACTGTCTGCCCATAGATCTGTATATTCTGGAATTTCATATCTATATCCAAATGGCAAGTGGTCTGCCTTCTATTACTCAGTGCCCCAGCTCAGCATCATGTTAAGTCTGTCAATTATTTCACATGTCAGTTAAATATATATGCTACTTTTTGTTGACTTCCTAAGGCACATCTGGGTTGTCAATTTAGCATTATTATGAATAAATCTACTATCAACAATTTGTACAAATTTTTGTTATACAAGGCAAAAAAAATGTTAAAAAGAGAACCCTTTTAGTAGTAAGCACATATTCACCGAGTTTTTCTGGTAGAATTACATTCAGGGGCATTAAAAATGCATTCTTAAAATCTGACAAGTAGAATCATGAGGTAGAAAGATAGAAAGAGCATCTTTTGCTGACCAATTATCATCATTATCAACATCATCTGTACCTCAGGGCAATCTCTTTGGATTTTAGGAGCAAATCACACTGAAATTAGACACCAACATGTGTGGCAAAAATGTAGAAGGTTAAATCACAGTTTACTGATGTGGGGTCCTGCCAACCTTTGCCATTCTTTCAGAGGAGGGTTCCCCCGGGCAACCAGCTTTCGAAGGTAGTCGCTGGGCTCCAGTTGGGGGATATCAGGGTTCTGTTTGTAGTATTTCTGCAATTTTTCTAGAATTGTGGGTAACCCAACTGAGGCAGCATAGAACATGGGCCCGCCCAAGTGCCTTTGCCACCCATACCCATGCAAGTAGATGACATCAATGTGCTCTGGGCTAGCAGCCATACCCTCCCCTAAGATGCGGAATGCCTCATTGATAAGGGAATACAAGCAACGCTCCCGGATCTCCTCCTTGCTGACGGAGCGTGGCTCAATGCGATGGGTTGCCCTATACTGTGACAGGAACTTGGAAAGCCAGGGATCAGGTTTGTGAATCCGACCCAATGGTTTGTCATACTGATACCAACCCTTACCTGTCTTCTGACCAAATCGCCCAGATTCACAGAGCATATCAGCAAGTGGGGAGTATCTGGTATTTCCCCGCTTACGGGCAGGAGTACCTGGTGGCAATGAAGGTCCAGTAAGGCCTTGCCCCATGCGAATTTTCCAACCCACATCTAGCCCTGACAGGTCAGATACTCTAAAGGGTCCCATTCTGAAAGCAAACTCTTCTAAGACCCCATCTATATCCTCTGGTGTACTGCCTTCCTCCAACAAGAAATGTGACTGATTGTAATAGGGAGTCAGCATTCGATTCCCAACAAATCCGTGGCAGTTGCCCACAACGACTGCAATCTTTCCAATCTTTTTTGATAAGGCCATAATAGTGGCAATGGTATTAGGGGAAGTGTATCGGCTTGGAATAACCTCTAATAACTTCATGACATGAGCTGGTGAGAAGAAGTGGGTGCCAATCACCAGCTGAGGGCGGTCCGTGGCAGATGCAATCTCATCCACATTCAGGGCTGAAGTATTGGTGCATAGAAAGGCTCCTGGCTTGCACAGGGTGGACAGTTCAGCAAAGACCTGCTTTTTCAGGTTCATATCTTCAAACACTGCTTCAACTATTAAATCTACACTCGAAAGGTCCTTTGTAGATGAAGAGAACTTCAGTTTGGGCACTACTGAAGCTTGGCCACTCTGCTGCATTTTGGACGCTTCCTTTTCCAAGATGGCGGTTATTTCCCTCTTTGCAACATCTAGCTGCTTCGGGTCAGACTCTACAGCAACCACAGGAATCCCAGCCCTCACAAAAGAAATAGCGATGCCTCGGCCCATTGTTCCCAAGCCTATGGATTAAGAGCAAAGGATAGAAATCATGATTTGCTGAACAGGTAGGCACTGGTAGAAGGCATCTGTGGCAGAGTGGTATTTTAAAAGATTGGCCTGGGCATAGTGCTGCCTCTCCCTGTCTCAGTGTGCACTGACCATGCATGAGGCCTCGGCTTCTGTCCCTAGCACCAAAGATGATGTCATACACATCTAAGTGTTCCAGAGGAAATAAAAATCAGTAGGATTCATATTTACATACACACGCAAGTTATGAAAACCAATGAACAAGTCCAGGAAAGTTCCAGAATATAAAAAATCTGTATATAAAAGCTACTGTGTTCTCTTTAATATTTATTTTTCTGTGTGTCTATGTCACAGATGTCAGAAAAAGGGAACAGGTATCCTTTTCTGTTGAAACAGGGTCCTCTCTCTGAAGAGGGTGAGGACTGTGTCTTTCACCTAGTATGAAAGCCGGCAAGCCCCAGTGACCCTCCTGTCTTTGTCTCCCTTGAAGCTGGGGTTACTCAGTGCTGGGATCTAAACTCTGATGTTCAATAATTTCAAACCAGGTATTCTTAACTGCTGAGCCATCTCTCCACACATTAGCAATGAACAATCCACATGAAAATAACAAAATCAAATAGTTCTACCTACAATAATGCACTTAAATACATTTAACAAAGGAGTACTTCTGAACTAAAATCAATGAAGTGCTATTGGAAGACATTAAAGAATGGCCAGGGTGTTTATTGCTCGGTGTTAAAGGGCCGGCCTCGTATGCTCAAGGCCCCAAGTGTGATACTTAACAAGAAAAGAAACAAGAAAAGAAAAAAAAGAAGGAAGAAAGGAAAAAGTGAGAGGGAGACAAAGGGGGGGAAATCAAATTTAAGACCTAAATAAATGGAAATACACCCGTTGTTCACAGACCAGCTAAAATTTAATATTGTTAAGATGAAATACCAAAGTGAACTGTACAACCAGAGCAAGCTCTGTGCCATCCCAACTCTCTATGTACATTAACTGTGGATTCTAAAACTCATACAGAAATTTAAGAAGCCTAGAAGAGTCAAAACAGTATTTTTTTTTTAAAAAAAAAAAAAAAAAAACTGCTGAAGTCACTCTTCCCAATTTCAATAATTATGAAAAAAAATTGCAAGCATTTAAGGCAGATGGAAAAGACCGAGTCAGAAATAAACTCCACTCTCATGGCCTGTGTGTGGACGGGATTGTTGCTGTTGAAAGGTGCCTAGGGCTGACCGGCAAGATGGAGAGAGTTTAGGTACTCTGTAGAGAATTAACAAGAGCTAACTGGAGCACGAAGTTCAACGAAGAACTTAACCTCCAGTAGCCCCAAGCCAGTGTGTACAACAGTGCAGTTGTGCATTTGAACCCGCAACCACTCTGACAGTACACACAAGACCTGCAGGAGGCCAGACAGACGAAAGGGGGAGGGGCCAGACGTCTGACCCCCAGCTGAGGGGCTGTTGGCCATTTATGGCTGTTGGCAGATGGAGAGTCAGTTTTCTTTATGGATGAGCCCACCCTCCCCAGAGGTTATCCATGCCTCAGTAGATGGCCCCACACCCATGCACGTATTAGCAGTGCCAAGAAGCCTCTGGGACTTTAAAAAAAGAGAGAGAGAGAGAAAACACAAGAAACTGGGAGAAATTAGTAGGAGGGGAGGCTAAGGGAGGAACTGAAGAAAGGAGGATTCTCAATTGATTAAAAGAAATGTGCAGGTTTTGAAGAACGTACTTACCAAGAACGCCAGCCGAGGAGACTGGCTGAGCAGAAGATGTTTTCCAAGATGCTCCTGAGGGAGTTGACCACTTATTCACAGACCTTTCAGCAAAAAAGGCATATTGCAAGGCTCTCGCCTGTCCTGATTCACGAAGGTACATAAACAGCTTTTCTTCTTCCTTAATGCCCACTTCATAGGGATGCTTCACTGAGGCCTGGACAGAACGGACACAGGTCTCTGGAGCCAGGCGCCCAGGGAACTGCTTTCGTACCTTGGTGATGGCTTCTGTGAAGATGCTGTCCATGTTGGGCAAGCTTGGAACTGGCTTGTTTAAGATTCTGCGGGGTTCTATAGGTTTATCTGAAAGGAATTGCAAAAGATCGGAGCACTGTAAGTATAATACAAAGGGAAGCAGGCCCAACAAGACACTGTCCATCATTAATCAATGGAACACTAATTCTCAAATCTGCTACCTTAGAAACTACAGTATAATTTAGAAGATCTGAAGCATTAAGCTGCTAATTCAGGCACGAAAGATGCATTCTTTTTTATTCTGAGATCAAAATAACTTTATAATAGATTAAATATTAATCTGTCAATGAGTCTAAATAGTCCACTTCATAGTTAATATCTGATGTGGGAATGCGTTTATGTATGCTGTGAATCTCAATCTTTAAATAAAGGAGCTGTTTTGAGCCATGGCAGGCACCATAGAAAAAGTAGGAGGAGAAATCAGAGCTTAGGTAGGAGAAGCAGGGCGGAGTTAGAGGCAGATCGAGCCACCCGCCCAAGAAGAAACATGTAAGGAGCACGGGTGAGCTACGGGCCACATGGCCCACAGATTAATAGAAATGGGTTGATTTAAGATATAAGAGCTAGCTAGCAATGTGCCTGAGCCATAGGCCAAACAGCATGAAGTTAATAGAAGCGTCTGAGTCGTTTCTGGGGGCCTGGGCGGCGGTGGGCAGCTAAGGGGTCTCGGGCGGCAGGTCTGTGGGTCTCGGATCTCTGGCTGCCCGGGACCCGAGAAACCCTATTACAACAAATATCATATACTCAAAATTGTTCACATTCCTTTCCTAATAATAACAACATCTTTAAGAAACCATAAGAGACAGGAATGTGATATGACATAATGACTGGCCGTGGAAAAGAAATAAAAGTTCATTGAATTCTTCCAATATATTAAACGTCTTTTCAATACAGGAGGGAAGATAATTGTGGGGGAGGGGGAAGAAAAGTCTCCTCTCCCCCCCAAAAAGGAGATAGGATAACTAGATACACAGGTGGGTAACTGAATTGTTGCACAAATCCTAATTGGTATTACAATAAAAACCCGGAGCCAGTTATTGGGGAAAAGCTGAAAGATCAGAGAGACAAAGGAACAAGCCATGGCTACTTTCCCTCAGGCTAAGGGAAATGGATTCATCCTGTCTCCACAAATCCTCAGACTTATTAATGCCTCTGAGTTCTCAGCTGGAGGGGAAGGAGGGAACTCTGTCTCCTCCAGCCTTACATACCTTTCCCTGCTCAGCCATATTACTTCCTGGTTCAGACTTCCTAGTGTTGGGAGTGTGTGTGTGTGTGTTTCCCAGCACTGGGAGCAGAGGCATGAGATCCCAAGAGCTGAGATTACAGATGTGTACCACCACTGCCTGACTCTTTTTGGCCTTGAACTCACAGAGATCCAGACAGATGTCTGCCTCTGCCTCCCCAGTGCTAGGACTGAAGGTGTATGTCGCCACTCCCTGGCCTCTGTGGCTAAGCCAGTGACTGTTCTGTCCCCTGATCTTCAGGAAAACGTTATTTCTTTAGAGCTTAAACAACATATCACCACACTGGATACACAGATACTAAGTAAATGAACTCTGCTCCTCAAAATGAATCATAATTCTACTGAACTCATAAAATTTTCTAGGAAAAACAAAAACAAAAAACAAAAAAACAAACAAACAAAAAAAAAACCAAAGGAACATCTCTGTGACCTTGGGTTAGGTACCAGAACCTCATGGTTCTGTAATTTTATTAAAATTATTCAATAAAATGGTTTTAAAGATCAGATAAAAGCATAACAAATTAGTCACCAAAACTCAATACCATATAACGTGTCCTAAAACAGGCTACCATCTCAAGAATGAGCCACTATAGCACAAATGTACAGCCAAGCGAGTTAGGCGGAGCTCCCCTCAGAGCTTATGACATACAGCCATTACAGAAGGACACAGGGCATGACAGTCAAGTGCAAAGGCATTTCCAAAGGAGCAAGAGAGGGGCCTGTACAGCATCGCATGTACTTGGGCTTCTACAATCTCATCCTAGTTTTTTAAGCTAAATGCAAGACCACAACTCAAATACGTGAATATTAATTACTCGCAGCTGTGAGAAGGGTTGTACATATGCCATCCTATAGGATGGAAAGAGCATTTTTCACCATAGGCATGAAGCCAAGGGTCAGCGACTGCGGTTCCTCCTCACCTTGCTCCTCTGGAGAACCATGAGCTATAACCATTACTTCATTGTCACGTGCAGGGAGAGTGAGGAAGAAGATGAAATCTGCGCAGCCTACAGCTGCTGTGACCCATGGCTGGCTGATGAAGACAGTGTGGACGGGACAGGAAGAGAACACAGGTGGGGGGTGAGGAGAAGAAGGGAGGATGGGAGTCAGGGCTGTGGCGTCACCCACACAGGACACAGCAGACCTGGAGTGCTAGCCTCAAAGCTGCTATTGTTTCTTCCACGACTAGAGCTGCCTTCAAACACCACAGCACGTCAGATTTCTTTGAGAAGTTTAAAAAGTTCAAAGGACTATTTCCCATCACAGACACCATTAAACTGGTTAAGGTTTAACCAGGACAATCTGAAAAAACATTAGCATTTGACTTTGATGTACTGTCTCCCAGAGGTCCAGGAGCAGATCTTAGCCCTGGGAGTTACTTCTGGAGGACAGTTGCAATTTCTGGCAAGTCCATCCAGACCCTGAGGAAAAAAATGACTCCTGCACAGTGAGCAGGCAGTGATGGGTCCCGGGCAATGCTGACCAGCTCAGCATCAGCTGCTGGGGGTGGGGGTGGGGGGGGCACAATGACAGAGAGGTGGGGATGAGGCAAGGACTCAAACAGACAGGCTTGGGAACACTCCCCCCCCACACACACACCCCTAGGTTCTGCTCACAAGTTTTGACAGAACAAGTGGGTCAATACTTCAGAAGGACACAGTGCAGCCACCTCACCTACACCCTCTGCCAATCCATCAGGAAGAGACTGTCAATGGCTAAAGAGACCCAATGCTCTCACGTAAAGTGTTTCCTCAGATACAAAAGTCTACTTTCTTCTTACCCTGACCCAATGTGCTGCACCCATGTTAGAGGCTCCGCAAGTGACTGACAGAACAGCTAGTCACCATCAACTTCAGGAAGGCCACACTCACAGGCAGGTGAGGAAGCCTCCCATGTGGGACAGGGTCACTCCATTCTTTAGAAACATGGCCATACAAATATTCACTCAAAGTCAAAGTAAATTAAAAGAGAAAACAGTAAAATGAAGAGAAAGACCAAGAAAAGCATTAAGAATTCTTACAATCCACAATATCCAAATTAACAGAGACATAAGTCTTTGGACAGAAACAGAACTGTTAAAAATGGATCGAACATCTAGGGCAAAGGGCTGGAGCTCCTTTCGTTGACAAGAACAGAGTGTCAGAGGGAAGCGTGGTGCTGTTTGCAGATCATCCCAGAACTTAAGACAATGAGACGGGAAGATTGAGCATTTGGCTAGCCTGGGCTAGAGACTCTGCCTCCAAAACAAAAACCCGAGGCTGCAGAAAGGGCTCAGTGGCAATTGGCATGGTGGTTTACAGCGTCTTCCAGAGGACCCGAGTCTCCCTCCCAGCTCCTGTGTAGGGTGGCTCACAACCACCTGTAACACAAGTTCCAGGGAATTTGATGTCATCTCTGGCCTCTGAAAGCACAGCTCTCATGTACAAACCCACATCTGTTCCTGAGCTGAGACTTCCAGATGAGTGCTCCCACTGACCAGCCCTCACCAGCTTCACACCAGGAACATGTGGTGTGGACGAAGGGTTCTCACCTGTGGAATCACCAGGATACTAGCAGTCACAGGCAGGTGGATAGAAGTGGCATGTTACAAGCCCTTCCTTCCTCCGGGGAGTTAAAGAGTCCTATGTGGCTCTGCCCTATCTCTTGAGCCTCCACAGCCTGGAAAGTTTGCTATTTTAGGAAAATGAAGATGTTTAATGAACTTCTACACTGAGCTCTCCAGGATGGGGTGTTAGATTTGTAGAGAAAATGCACACCATGAGCACAAGAGCTTCTCAGCTCCCTTTGGACATTACTTGCCTATGATCAGCTTCAAAACAATTTTTAAAAATGCCTCAGAGTAGTGATTGGATGAAAAAATTTTTATCTGGAATAATTATGAATAAATCTCTATCTGACTGGTAAAGAGGAAACATACAGGCCTTCGGATGGTAAATTTCTCTTTTACTTCTTAAAAATGGTCTCTGATACTTTCTGTCTCCATTCAGCTACATTTCTCTACATTGCTGCATTCTATACATACAAATATATATATATATATATATATATATATATCTTACTTTACATATATATGGCATACATCTCTATACACAGTTACATTTATTTTCACGTCTTCACATCTTTCTTTTACATACATTCTCTTCTACATCTCCTTTTATACAGTTTCACCCTCCTTATTCACTCAAATACACAGCTCTCTCACCATGTGACATTTTACATCGCTCTTACACACTCTCATACAGCTCTCTGCATAGGTCCTATACATAGCCGCAGCTCTTTCTCACAGCTTTATCTCTCACGCATTCACTCACACATGTACGCTTTTCCTACATCATCTGCTCACTCTTTGCTCACTCACTCTCTCCTCCATTCATTCCCTCACATATCTCCCACCCTCTCTTTAGGCTTCTTCAGTTCTCATTCAGCACACACTCACACTCTGCATAGCTTCACCCCTACGTTGCTGCTGCTCTTACACACTCTCACTCATACACACTTATCCCTCCTCTCTTCCCCCCAACATTGCTGCTGTTCCCTCTCTCTCCTTAGTCAAACTCTGGACAATTATATGCTACATTTCCAAGGTCCAACCCATTCCCATAATACAGGAATTCATACAATTTTTCACAGGCTAGTAAGGGCACAAAGACTAGTCAGTGTAAATGCTCGCCCTTGCACATAACGTTTCCCAGACAGAGACTGACACTGAAATTTAGGACACAAACAGTAACAGTAGCTATTGAACCTTGAGTGGTCAGGGTACCTGCAGCGAGTCAACTATTGCAAGGGGGTTTGTCTCAAAACAGCCCGGCCTTGATTTAGCAATAAACACCTGGGAATTAGTCTTTGTATATATTCTATAGGAGCAGTTTAGTCTGTCTGAATTTGTTCTGAAGTCTAAAATTAGTTGTCGTTGAGACTGAAAATACTGTTACTTTCCTGTGTCAATAAAGAAGAATATTTTGGTGTTATTTCTATACATCAGACTTGGCTGTCCACAGCTACAGTGTGCCCAGGGATATAAAAGACACTACAAAGGGCTGTGGAAAGAACCCCACAGCTGTTCTTTTAGGGAGGCATAGCAGCGAATTATGATCTATACAAAGAAGAAATACTTAAAGCTGAGCAAAATGCAAACATATCTAAAAAAAATTAGAAATGTTTGGGAAAACTAGCATATACTAAATTGAAATAGACAGACAGACAGACAGACAGACAAATAGATAGATAGATAGATAGATAGATAGATAGATAGACAGACAGACAGACAGACAGACAGACAGACAGACAGATAGATAGATAGATAGATAGATAGATAGATAGATAGATAGATAGGTAAAAACAAGGGCTGCTGACATATCTCTGTCACACGTGTGCAAAGCCCAGAGTTCAATTCCCAACAAGGCTATCCACACAAACAAACAAGCAGACAAACTGAAAATCACACCACAATAAAAACAAAACCCAGAGATAGTAACTGTTGGGAAAAGTGTTTTTTTTTTTTTTTTCCATTTGTCATTATCTCCTTACAATTTTTGTATCTGCTTCTGTGAATTTTAACTAACTATAGGTACAAAATATGTGTAAATTTTTATATATATATTTTCTTCTTCTTGGAATTGGAATCAAACCCATGGCTTCACAGATCCTCACCACTGAAACGCTTGTACATCACCAGCAAATTTACTCATCTACATCCTTCTCTTTATGATGAAAACATAACAGTCTGAAGCCAGACCCACAGGGCCGTAAGTATTAAAGCAGACAAAGCCTCAACGTTGGGGTGCCACCAAGTGGACAAGCTACATCTGCTGAGACCAGCCATCATTTTGTTTTACAAACTTTCAAATTTAATGTTTCAAATTAACTTTAAAAGTTGAAAGGACTAAACACTCTCAGACCATAGTATAAATGTAGTAGACCTTTGTCTATATCCTCTGCTTGAAGTAACTCAATTCTCCAAACAGAATCCAGGGAAACGAAAGGACAGATATCCCATAGAATCTGAGGCTAGTACAAACTGAAATCGATAGTGTGAACTTGATTCCAAGAATGTCCTCGGACACTCTCTGCTCACAGGCCAAGCAGTCTTTCCTGGACAACAGAGACACCCAGCTGTGACAGCAGCCTAGGAGGCCTAGCCCAGCAGGGAAGTGCTCCCACACTGGCAGGATTTGTTGACACCCTCTAAGATCAGGATCAGCAGCATTTCCCCATCAGTACTTTACCTTTGTAGTGTGAGCGCCCAATCCACCCTGAAATCCCAACTACTGGACCATAGAAAAGACTTGGGGGGGTGGGGGGAGGTGGTCTCTGCCAGGGGCAGCTAACTTTCACAGAGATATCTTGAGCTTTTTCTGCCACCAAGCAGTGACTAGTGCATACTGGAGTTCACAAATTAGGAAAATTTTAACTTCTCCCTGCTCGGTTTGAGTACGCAGCCTCCGTAAACTGCCCACAGAAGCAATTAAATGGTTTTTATTTCTACTGTGATTCCTTGCAGGAAGGCTATTGGGAATTAACCTCTGGCTTTGCACTTAGCTCCCAGAGTTGTGTTACTAGTCCCAGTATTATTTGTTTCTAGCTTAAAGGCAGAGTTTTAAGTAAAAGAAAAAGAGAAACAAACAAACAAACAAAAAACCCCCAAAACCCAAACAAAACAACAAAAGAAAAATTTTAAAAAGCCCAAACAATTCTGTAGGCAAGTGGTAAAAGGGATATTTGAAGAAACACCACTGGTCTGCAAGCCCAGCAGGAAGACAACTCACATGTTCAAGACAGAAACTCCAGAGGCCGTGACCTCCTTGAGTGCCTGCAGGTCCTGTCTGCTAGTGAACCAGCTACATGGTTGTTTTCCAGTTTCAACTGAATTCTGCTTTTCACCCAGAAAATACACTCATAGGGTGTGACATCCCCAAGGTGAAGCAGAACAAATGACAAAACTCCTTAAAACTTCCACAATTGTCCGGTTCCTCTCTCCTGGAAAAAGTCACTTCATTTTCTGTGAATCTTTCTGGAAGGCTCCAGGCATAGACAGCACTTACGTGCCCACTGTCAGCATGTGTACCTCCTCTCCGATCACACCCTTCTTGTTATACTGTTGGCAAAATACCACTTAAAATAATGTTCTTTTCATTACCGAATACAAACAATATACCATACATTCTACCACATGGATGCTTGCTGTGGATGGTCTTTCTGTACACTGTGAATATGTGTTGCTACCATTGGTTAATAAAGAAGCTGTTCTGGCCTATGACAAGACAGGAGACAGGCAGGCAGAGAATCCAAGAGAGATGGGGGCATGGGGGAGAGAAAGCTGGGGTCAGAGCCGCCCAGAGAAGCATGAGAGAGACTGGGAAAGCCACCAGCCATGTGGCAATACATAGATTCAAAGAAATGGGTTCACTTAAAATGCAAGAGCTAGCAAGTGAAATGCCTGAGCCATAGGCCAAACAGTTTGTAATTAATATAAGCCTCTGAGAAATTATTTTATAAGTGGACTCTGCAGTCCTGTAGGCAGGTAGGAAAGATCCTTCCAACCACAGCTAAGCAGGACATAGAAACTTCTGGCTGCAGATCTCCCACTAGATATTTAAGAAGTTCCTCAATAGAAAGCACATTTAGCTTATTCCCAATTTTTTGCTATTTTTTTTTTAAAATGATTGTTTACCCATAATCTTCTGAGCAAATCTGACTGCTTCTTCAACTGGGTCTGACTTCACAACTGCATCTATAATGCCAAGCTTGAGTGCTTCACCCGCTGAAATTGCTCTTCCTGAAACAAAAGGAAATAAAGTAAGCCAACGAACAATGTGAGGACAAACTGGGGCATTGTTCTCTCTAGAGGTGAAGGTGGCCACCGCTGGATAAACCAGTTAGTAAGTGAAATGCATAAGATCAGCCTGACCACTGCAGCTGATGCTTTGTTTTCTGAGGCAGCGTCTAACTACATAGTTCTGGCTGGCCGAGAACTCAGTGCACAGACCAGGTTAGTCTCCAATTCCGAGATCCACTTGCCTCTGCCTCCTGAGTGCAGGGATTTAGGGTGTGCACCACCATGTCTGGGACTGGGTTGTTGTGACTGATCATCATTACAGCTGTAGCCAGGAAACCTGTAGTTCTAATTCTTACTAGTAGAGAGACCATAGGGAACTGAACAAGGTCTCAAATTCCATCCTTGGTAAATGGAGGTAATTACATTTACCACAATCATTCTGAGTATTAGGCAAGTGGTATCTTTAGATACTTACAGAGGTAAAGAATTCTTAAATGTCTATAAATGTGTGAACTGGTTGAGGTTTGGTTTTGTGATAGAAGCAGCAGCAAGAGACAGTCAGGGTTCATCTACCTCATACCTCCCACATAGCAGCAACTGCATCTATCAAGAGACAGTCCTCAGATACAGAACTAGTTGTCTGAACAGGGAAACCACGTTAAGTTGGCATTCCACAAAATATAATGAAAATTACAGAGGTGAAATTGGACAGTTTCGTCTCTTTTTGGTTATCTAGCATCTTGACCCTGACTTATATTGTGAACTCTCTCCTGGGCAAGCTTTGCTGTCCTGCTTTCTGTGGTGGCTGAGAAGAAAGGAGACCATTAGACAAATGCTCCTTCAGCGTCCTGGTGGGGTTGTGCGGCCCCTAACCTCAAGCTCAGATCAATCAGTCCTCCGCTGAGTGTTCCTGTGTGACTGCTTCACCAAGAGCCTTCCAGAACTTCTGATGCAGTGAGGAGTGTGGGGCAGGTGACTGACTGGTGTCTGAGTGTTCTCTGAATAGGGACACTTGGGTGAGTGTAAGTGAACCTGCTTAGGCAGGGCAAAGAGATAAAGGCATAGAAAATGAAATCTGAGCACTACAGATAACTCTGTGGCAACAAGGTAGGATAGCGTGAGCTGCCTGTGGGAAGGGCTAGCTGTTGCCAAGCTCTTGAGTCTCAAAAAGAATATTGTCCGCTACATTTTCAGGTACCACTTCCTTAACAAAGGCCCAGTTTGGCTTTAAATGACTAATGAGTGAACACAAGGGCCTGTGCAATGAATCTAAAGCCTCCTCTGTGGCTTTGATCTTTCCTGGGCTATACATAGTGTAGATATACCTCGATACAGTAGCCTGTAACCCAAAAGTGATGAAGATGAGCTGTAGGGAGACCCCAAAGTAACTGGGGCCGAGAGCACCCCTCACACATTCAACACTGGCATGTGTCCTTGCAGATTTATCCAAGAATTTTTCTCAAATTTAACATTTTGATGTTTTCACGGAACCTTTCTGAGATGTCATTTTGAAGCTAACCAGGGCCACTAAGTCACACTGTCCAGTCAAGAAAAGAGGTGTGTAGGGGATTGTGTTGTTTCATGGTAAATAATTGTCCCACCCACTGGTTTAATAAAAAGCGCTGACTGGCCAAAGGCAGGCCGGAGGTGTGGGCTGGGCTACCAGACTAAGAAAACTCTTGAGAACAGGAAGCACAGAGAGCAGAACGCCAGAGAGAAGCCAGAAGAAGCAGAAGACAACCATGCTGCTGTGAGAAAAGGTACTGAGCCGAATAGCTGAACAAAATAAGAGACATGGGTTAGTTTAAAGGTAAAGAGCTAGCAAGTTGTATGCCTGGGCCTTAGGCCAATCAGCCTAAAACTAATCTGCGGGTCTGTGGGTCTGTGGGCCTAAACCTTGAGGCTAGGCCCGAAAGTCCGGGCCAGAAACCTCCTACTACAGAGGTGTGTGTTCCTGGACCAGCTTGCCTGCTGATTCACAAGGGCCTTTGCTATGCAAATCAAAGCTTGTCCAAATCAGACTTTCTGCTTCTTTCTCTTGAGGCTAAAATAGCAGCATCTTGTGAATCAGTGCTGTAAGCAAAGATCAACCAGAGATCTCATCGCTTCTCTTTGTTAAAGAAGTTTTTCTTCCTGTTTTTTTTTCAAGGTACGCTTGCCTTCCCGACAAATGTTTTCAAATTTCTCACAGGCTTTATTCTGCAAACCTTGGGGCTTGCAAACTCAGTTCTGACCATTGTTATTCCCTCACATATTTGTGCTTTTACTTCCATTTTATCTTTTGCTAAATATCTTGTCTCATGTGCTTCGAATGCTGAATTACAAGCATTCTCTGAAGAAATAGAAATCACTTTAAATATTTCATGTTCTTTTGAAATACGATTGTCATTAAACAATGTGTAACTTGCTTATTTGAGTGAATTTCAATTCAATACATCTAGTTTTTTCTAATTTTTATGCAGTGCCAAGGAACCAACTCAGGTTCCCACATGCTGGACAAGCACTCTACCAACTGAGCTACACCCACAGCCCCAGATATTCAACTTTCTAAACCAAGTCTGATTATTATGTTTTCTATATGACTATTTAGTCTATCAATAATATAAACTATAGTATGACCCCCCACCCCCAACAGGGTCCTTTGCATGCACTTTTCTTTAGAAGGCTCTCGTTTAGTATGTGCTCAGGCAAATTATTGTTCCTGTTTTCAGATGACAAAATTTGGAGTCAGAGAACTTTAAATAGCCTCCTTAGAACCTGTGTGGGCAGCAAGTGACCAAGACCACACTTTCCAGATGCTGGTCTCCTTCTATACATTAATCCATATCACCCGGGAGGTTTCCACTCACCCGAGGTAATTAAGTCGAGAGCAATCGGAACTCCAATGAGTCTTGGAAGAAGCTGGGTTCCTCTGCCACCAGGAAGAATTCCAAGTGTGACTTCTGGAAGGCCCAAACGAGCCTACAAGACATTAAAGGCAGAGAGGCCATAATGAGACAACACAATGAGATCTTATTGTGCCCGGGACTTCTCACACCCGTAAGAAAGAACTTCATTGAAATCATCAATGGTCGCTAGAGGGCAGCATCTACTATCTCCTTTAATAAGACTGTGAGCAGGGCTGTGCTGTCTTCAAATATCCTTGCTTGGGCACATTTCTGTCCTTAGACTCTACAAGTACCCCATTCAGATGACAGAGTAGTCTGCGCAGCTTCAGGGTCTCTGCAAACATCAGAATGTAAAGTCAAAACCCAGGGGAAGGGAGAGAGTGATACAGAACTTTCCGTATCTCCACTCTACAAAGAACGTTCACAATTTAACGAAAAAGGGACAACCAACTAATAATGGGCTGATTATCTGAATAAACAATGCCCCAGAGAAAGGATTCAAGTAGCAAATCGTGCTCAGTGTCATCAGCCATTGGGGATGTAAATGAAAGTGGCATGAGGCACACGCGAAGCCAGAATGACTAGAATAAAGGAGTCAGGTGCTCATTTTGGCAGCACGAACACCCGAACTGGAACAATACCGAGATGTATAAGCATGGAAGCGTCCAGGATTGACACACATGTTCGTGAAGTGTGCCAGAGTTTTCAGTAGAGAGGGGAAAAATATGGTACAAGTGATTTGAAGTGGGAACTGGAAAACAGGGCGTAATTTAATTAGGAAGGGGGGGAGGAGTTAAAAAGGCTAAACTAACAGTTGTGGGGATCTGTTCAAATTTAATAAAAACAGTCTGAGATATCAGAGGGATCAACCCATATTCAGACTAGGAGGATCAGACAGTGGTAACTCACACCTTTAATCCCAGGACAGGGAATATCTGGGAGTGGTGACCTACGCCCTTAATCCCAGCAGATCTGAATTTGAAGTCAGTTTAGTTTACAGAAGGAGTTCCAGGCTCCCAGGCAGGCAGTGGTGGTGCCACACCTTTAATCTTAACCTGGATGTGAAACAACTGGGCAAAGAGGGTATTTAAGGCAGACATAGAAAGACAGAGCAGGCAGTAGAAGCCAGGAGGAGCGAGGCTGAGGAAGCTGGAAGACAGCTGGGTGAGATCTGACTGTGGTGTTTCCTCTCACTGATATCTCAGCCTTTCCTTGAGATCTGGCTCTGAGTTTCCTTTACTCAAGCAACAAACAGTAAAGATGTCTGAAAAGGGGGGCTCAGCAGGTAAGAGCACTGATTACTCTTCCAAAGGACCTGGGTTCAGTTCATGGCAGATCACAACTGTTGGTAACTCCATTTTCCTTCACACAGATATACACACAGGCCAAATGCCAACACACACATACACCCCAACACACACACACACACACACACACACACACAAACACACACACACACACATACACACAATGTCTGAAAACTTCATGAGGCATCATATTATTATCTCTCTGCCAAAAACACTGAATCTGTATCTATGTATACATAGTTTAAATGGTATTTTCCTGTCTGGGTTGACAATGCTATTACCCACAAGAGTCATAGACAATTTAACAGAGACTCCAGCACTAGACATGAGAAGTCTCTGTTTGAGTTGTTGGTTTGTCCAAGAGACTTCTTAAACACTTCAAAATATTGTTGTTATCTTTGCTTGGCTCCGAGAGTTAGAAGGTAAGTCCCTATTGCTGAAGGCACCATGCACTTCAGAAAAGGACCCAGAGGCTGTGGAGCTGGCATTGACCTAAAAGGCCCCTCCCTGAGGTCCAGCTTTTATGGTACCACGAGCTTCCCAAGGAGGGGAGCAACCAACAATCCAGCTCTATTCCCAGGAACTATAACAAATATCACGAGTGCAATAGTGGCACCCACATCTTCATGGTAACCAACAGCTCTCTAGCTGGACTTAAGACCTGCTCAGCAAAAGGGAAATCATCGCTGGTACTGGAAACCCAGCCAACTCCCCAGGGCTAGTGCAATCATAGATCTTGGAGGGGAACCTATAACCACCACTTTAATAAACAGCACAATTCCTAACTACATTGTAAAGATTTGTCTTTCTACCCACAGTGTAGTCCTCAGTTCTCATCATGGAAACTTATCTTTGTAACAGATGAAGACCATTACAGGAAATCATAACCAATCAAAATGCACAGCTGTGAAGCTCAGTCCCAATGGAACATTTACAAAAGAATGCTGGAACCCAAGGCTCAGGGCACACTGAGGGGAGGTGGTACAGGAACCAAACAGCTGAGTACCAGCACCCAAGATGCCCAGGGCCATCACCAACAGCCATCAACCTCAGGCCTAGCCCACCTTTAGAGTTTGCACTGAAGACAAACCCCCACCGTAACCCCTCCCCTGGGAGCCTCTTACCTGTGCATTGGCAATCCGATAGTGACAGCCCAGGGCCAGCTCTAGTCCCCCTCCTAGAGCCACACCTTGGATTGCAGCCACCACTGGCTTCTGGTATCTCTGTATATCATCTACCAGGTCTCCTAATCTGAGGCCAGGGGAGGGAGAGCTGAAGCTGTGGATATCTGCACCTAAGGGTGAAAGGAAGTAGTTCAGGGTTGGACTGTTGTCACTAGCAGCAGGGGACACAGCCAGTCTTAGAAAACTCAGATTCCTTGGGGCAGAGAGGTACTTTATCCTAAGACTGTAAACAGAAGGAAATAAGAGGAAATTCAAATCTTTACAGAGAACTTTCCAAATTCTGTGTTCCTATTTGGTAGTGAGCAATTCCAACTTTGGGGAAATTTAAGAGCTCAAAAAAGAGCAAGGTTCTTTACCAAGTCTATAATTTTTAATCAATGTCCCTCACTGTTCACCAACCTAGTTTTTAAGAATGCCATCCTTTCTCCACTAAGAACAAAATCCATTTACAGAGTAAGATGTCATAGCTAAATGCAGACCATTTGTGAGTTATGCCAGTAACCAAGTTAGTGTGTACACATTTCCTGAAAGCATTTTTAAATAATTTATTCCTGTTTATTTTATGGGTATGGGGATTTTGCCTGTGCTTTGTCTGTGTACCACATGCCTGCAGTGCCTGTGGAGGCCAGAAGAGTCTCAGGAACTGGAGTTACAGAGGGCTGTGAGTACTTATCCCATCTGCAAGTGCTCTTAGCCACTGAGCTATCTCTCTAGTCCCTGATAGATTTCTTACGAGTAATAAGATCAACATAGATTCTCTTTCTGAAAGAAAATACGGGGCTTATGAAAATTTAAAATCTGTACAAAATAAAAAACAACAAAAATTGAAAGAGCATCTAAATATTATCACACAGATGATGCTTGAGACTGCTGCATCCTTAGGCCTCCCAGACATATGTAAATGAATTTGTGACTGTGCCATGTACCCTTTGGGTCTCAAGGGCTATCTTAAGTGACCTGAATGTCTGAAGAGACTTCAGTGTGTCTTCCTAACATGGAGAACACATGTAAACCCTCATTTTTTGTCCTCACACGACAGTGTAGGCAATTCCTACGTTTCCACAGGGTACCCGCTACTCTTTGACATCAGTAAGCTTGGTATAAACTTAAATATGAATCATCTGAGGGCTGAGAGTCCAGCTTAATTGCAGCGTTCTGGCATAGCATGCAAAAAGCCCTGTACTTAGTCCACAGAACTGCAAAAAAAATGTTTAGTTAAACATTATAATTTTATGTCCAACATATTACCTACTTCTCCCCCCCCCACCTGTACATCACCTGCATCATGTGAGTCACCAGGTTCGAGCCACAGCCCCACACGCTGTCTGTCTCCTTGGAGTTTCCTAATAACTCCATTATACAGTATGACCCTCTGCACTACCAGTAAGAAATGTAAAGTTTTGAGGTATTAAGTGATTGGCTGAGACACAGCAACTAAGTTAAATTACAATTACCATGAAATAGAGATCCCAACCCAGAGAGCCAAGCTACAAAGCCTGAGTCTCACTATAGTCTTTTAATCACACAGAGTTAGCAGTGTGGTCACAGAACGTCACAGCAGCCAAAAAGTAAAGGTACAGGGATTTCAATTCTTGAAGAAAAAAACATTAAATTTTGAATACTGATTTAATGTCTAGATGTTTTATTAGACACCCTTCTTAGTTATGATGAATTTCTGATAAATAATCTTGCTATTCCCGCCAACATCACCATATCTTTGGATAATTAAATTTAAAAAAAAAAAACTTTTTTTTTTAACCCTTACACTGTTGGCTTATCAATCTAGTTTAGTAGACTGGCAAAGTCCAAATGGGTGGAGGGCAGTCTTTTCTTCCTCCCATAAAAAGAGCTTCCCACTCAGCATTTACTTGTCTGCTGTAGGTCTTGCGAACATGGCTGTCTTCAGATCTAGCTCACTAAGAATTTTTATCTTTATGTTAACTGCTATTGAATATAATTTCCCCTGCATCTCTTGAAACAATCATTTCATTATCCTTTTTAATCTTCTACTGGGATAAATAACTACCGCTGACAGAGCATTCTAGCATCCATACTTCTCAGACAAGAGTGGTTGTTACACCTTTTATCTAATAGGAGGTCCTGTATAGAAAACAGAGAGATTAGAGTTGGTCTATCCTTTTGATTGGTCATACTTTCCTGGTTGGGTACTGGCTCACACCGCCCTGGTCGGGTACTGGTTTAAGCTCAGGCTAGCACCAGCACAAACTGGGACAGGTACATGCTGCAGCGTCCACAGAGTATCTACAAATATCATCTGATTTGAAAGCAGAGTCTCTGAAGATCTATTCAAGTTCAGAAGAGGTGATTCAGGGGCTGGAGAGATGGCTCAATGGTTAAGAGCACTGGCTGTGCTTCCAGAGGACCCGGGTTCAGTTCCCAACACCCACATGGCAGCTCATCTCTAGAGCTGGTCTCCTCTGGACTCTGCTAGCAAAACACTCATACATAAAATAAAAACAATGAATTTTTTTAAAAAAGGAAAATATGTAATTCTAGGTAATGAAGAGCTAGCTATCTAAGATCAGGGGACTTCAAATATGGACCCAATGGGAAGAACTCATATGAAGATAGGGAGTACGGAGCAACACTGCAAGGCAGGGATTGACAGTACCTGCCACAGGAGCCAGAAGGGACAGGCAGAGCCCCCCCCCCATCCCAGAGGAAGAGGGGCTTCTGGACTCACAACACAAGCTTCCAGCCTCCAGAACCCAGGAACAAGAAACTACTAGTATTCTAAAGTAGGTCATGGGCCCTCAGGATGCAGAGGCAGGCAGATCTCTATGAGTTTGAGGCCAGCCTGGTCTATAGAGTGAGTTCCAGGTGAGCCAGAGTTGCCTGGGGAAACCCTATGGAAACTCATTATACCATCACTAGGGGACTTATCCAAAGAAGGTTCCAGGCCTCCTCTCTCTCCTTCCTAAAATGTTTGCACAAAGTGGGAGCAGCATTACCTTTGAATTTGTGGGAGAGTTTGCCAATGATGCCCCTTGGGCCTAGAATTTACTTTGTGAGTTTTCTGATTACTACTTGATTTTATTTTATTTTTTTCCTTTTTGATTCCGGATGTCACTAACGTAGCTCAGGCTGTGGGAAACTCACTGTGTGATTCGGAGGTTCTCCTGAATTGAGATTACAGGCCTGTACACAGCTCTCATCCTCCGTAATGGTTTCACACTTGTTTGGGCTTTGCTTATCATTAGTCAGCTTAGGGAGATACATGCTTTCCTACTTCCTATTTTCAATGTTACTTGTTTTATTTTTCAATCTTATTTCGATGATTTTACATATGTATAAAATGAATTATAATTATTCTCATCCTAACCCTCCCTTGTGTCCCCTGCCCTTACCTACATCCATTCTCTACAAAATCCCTTTCCCACGTTCCTGCCTTTGTGTTTTGTTTTAGGGCCCACTGAGTTTAGCCAGAGCTATCTGTGTTACCATTATCCACTGGAGGCCAGTGGCTAGCAGTGAGTAGATAGCTCTCCCAGCATCCTCCAGTGGTCAACAGTTCAGCAGGGAGTGGGAGGGGCCCAAGTGTCCCTCCCCAACCATAACTGTCTAAGGATAGGACCCATCTTGTGCAGGTCCAGTACAGGTGGCTGCAGCTGCTGGTTCCTTGTGATGGCAGTGACTGCCACATGCCAGATGTTACTTTGTGGTTCTTTTCCTCACCTTTGAGCTCTTATCTTTTGAGGCTGTGTTTCTGTGTAACCTGAGCTGGCTCAGAAGGCATTCTGTAGCCCAGGCTGGCCTCAAGCTCATGACTTCCCTACCTCAGCCTCCTAAGTGCAACATATTTTACTGTTCCTTTGAGCTGTGTCTGATGCCATTTTCAGAGCAGGGAAAGAAAAAAAGTACTATAAACCACACAGAACGGTTCAACACCTCAGATACTTTAAGAATGCTGTCATTACCTGCACAGAAGCTGCCATTTGCTCCACAGATCACAACGCCTTTAATCGTGTGGTCTGACCCAGCTTTCTGGAGTCCATCTCTCAAATCTCTCAATACAGCCGGGCTTAAAAAAAAAAAAAAAAAAAAAAAAAAAACTATGAAGCAGATTAGTCAAAATTAAATTTCTACAATCTTAGAAAGTTCCTCTATTAGCGATAGATAAAACAATACAGACTCTCACCATAGAACTTTCACTGTTTGTTCAATAAAATGTCTACTGTCAATTAGGTGCTGAGCTGATAAAAAGAAACCTACTTTAAAAGCAATTATTACTTTCCTCCACTGTGATCTAACTTTGATCATGAAAAATCATTAGTAACCAGTTTTTAAAACATTTTATAAGCTATCCCAAGCACAGTTACCTGATAAGTATATGCAGCTACCATGTAGACTCTTCCTTCTTATGTAGACAATATAAAATAGAAAACCAAACTGTTACAAAAGATGCGCTGAGACCAAGAAGACAAAAATTCATGAAACATAGTAAATACTTACCCTTATGCATGAGTGACAATTACCTTTCACCCAGTTACTTTTTACCTAGATACAATTAAACAAAACCTCCTGCTCTGAACTTATTAATAGGAAATCAAATAAACAGAATATGAGCCATTACATAATACAAAGAAGTCCAAAAGGATCCAGCAATTGTCCTTCAGTATCTGGGTGGAATTGCTTCTCGGAGTCTATTCTCCTGGCTGGGACAGGCCACGACACCACCCCAGCATAACAAAACCCTCCTGTGTTGAAGCCTGGCAGACAAAACACTGAAATACTCTCATACAGCCATCATTTCCAAAAGACTTATACCAAACCATAAAATATACCTACTGCATAGCTCACAACATTCTGTTTATGGAATAATGACAAGATTTTTAAAAAGTGTCATCCTCATTGGGAACTCAACTGTTGTGAACAAAACCACGTTTTTCTATCTATGGGTAAAAGGCAGGTACGGAACCAATGGTCAAACTGTTTCCTTCTGGACTTCCCTGTCCTGGGAGCCACATTACAAACATCCCCTCAGCTTTTGTTCATATCCTGTTTATTTTGAAAACTCATAATTAGAAAAAATAAAGGGATTACAAACAACAGAGCTTGACCAGGACCAGCTGAGGGGGTGTCATGGTCTGTCCCGACCAGGAGAATAGACTCTGAGAAGACGTGGTCTGCTTCACTGTGACAAGCCCTTTCTCCCTTTGGAACCATTAAAACAAGAACAAAAACCCACACAGAAGACATCTAAAGTTTATTAAATAAGTGTGTTCAATTTTCAAAAAGAAAGACGAAAGGATATAAAACACACTAAACAGGTTAGGTTTTGATTTCAAGAAACATTATTTTCAGCTATGCGTTTGTGTGCATGTATTTGTAGTTGCTAGGTAAAATACAGGGTCTCCTCTTATGAGGAGGTAGATTTAAAGATGTGAAAAACGTTGTTCTGGGAAAGACATAGGAATGCTCTCTTTCACCAAAGACCCTACACCTTGATTGGAATAGAAAGAAATTTGTCTAAACTAGGAATTAAGGATTTATATTTTTTGGGGGGGGGGGATTATTCAAATAGCAACTCAGTAGACAACCATGGTCATTCTCACCTTTAGTCTCAGGACTTGGGAGGCAGAAACTGGTGGATCTCTGTAGGCTTGAGGTCAGCCTTTTTTTTTTTTTTTTTTTTTTTTTTTTAAATAAAGAGTGTGTGTGTGTGTGGGGAGATGACTCAGTAAGCTAGAAATATAATTTTCCACAAAAGTAAAAATAGAAGTATAAAACAAAGAAAAACTAGGAATATATTTCGCTTGAACAAGCTTAAATGTGGTAAATCACATCCCTTAACATAAACACCTTAAAACAGAATAACAAAGTCCTTAGGGAATAAAGTCCAGGCTTTTCCCTTTGTGGGGGATGGGAGTAATTATTTTTACCTACTTACTTTTGTCCTTTAGCCTTTTGCTTTTGACTGGTTAATTAGAAATGAAATCTGATCCTGAAAACAGATTCTGAGCCATCTCGTCACAAGGCACATGCAGCTGATGTGGGCACCCTTCTAGACCTACTCTAGATTATGAAAATCGCTATTATAGGAAAAGAGTGGATCAGCTGCAGGAAACCTTTGCCATCTCTAGACTACTCAGAACTGGAAGCATCCCGGAAAAGTGATTATGCATAAATAGAGGGAAAGCCTCTGTTTATCAGGGCCTCGGGCACCCTGGGTGTAGTTATGTTTTTTATGTGTTGGCTGAATAGCAGGTGAAAGACCAAGGGATGGATACAGAAGGCCACCTTATTTTCCTTCTGAGTAAAGCATGGCAGCCAGTGGTGGCTCACATCTGTAAACTTAGGACTTGAATGCTTGAGGCAGGAGAATTGCTGCAAGTTCAAGGCCAGCCTGCATTATAGAGTAAAATCTTGTTTCAAAGATCCAAAGCAAACAACAAACATCTCAACAACCCCTCAGACATGAAATAGTACCAAGAGGCTGGCTTTTCCCATTCCAGCCACACCTCTCTTTTCATGTAACACTGAAAAACTTAAAAACCGGAAATAAAGAGAAAGGATGAGCTGCTACAGGAAGAAAACACTTGCTACTAGATATAGGAGCTGTGGTTACCATGGCAAAAGAGGATAACCATGGGGTAAGGGTTGGGGGGCAGGATGGAGTAATTGGCGGGGAGACAAAGGAGACTTTGGGAAAGACAGTTATTCCTGAGCGCAGGCTTCAGCTTTGGCCATGTCGGGTGTTTCCCTGTGCCAAGCTTGAGGCTTATGAACCAGGATTTAGGACCCCCCCCCCCCGCCCCAATAGAAAAGAAAATCAGACAGCTCAAACTAACTCAAGGTTGCTTTGTTTCACAAAACTGTGGTTTCAGTGTGCATTAGTGTACCTGTCTTCTGTCCTAAAGTAAAGCATCACGTTTTTAACTATGTGGATTACAGGGGCAGAGCGGGTGGGCGGGGGGGGGGGGGGCGCTGGTTGGTGGGGGGAGTTAAAGCCACTGTCCCCGCGCCAGGCCTGGCATAAACCAGCTGCTAAATTGACACCACACCACGTCAAGCAAACGAGAAACGAGTCTGGCTAGACTCAGTGAAAGATTTAAAGTATTTCTCTGGAAAGATCTCAAAATCAGTCCAGTAAGCATGTGTATGCGTTATTTTCCCCCAGGTACTTTTACCTTTGAACCTGAAGAACATACAAGAAAAAACCAAAACCCTGAATTTTGACTGGTTAATTAGCAATTACACAGCTTGAGAGCCATTACGTTTAGAAGTGCGCAATATTCAGAAGTGCACAAATCATACACATTTCCCTCTGCATCCGTGGGAAATAGGTTCCTGGTGACTCCCCCACGGCATCTAAAATCCTCATATAGTGAAGCCCTTCATAGAAAATGAGACCGTTTCATGTGTACACACATCATCTCTAGACTACTGACAATAACCTGGGAACACTATGTAAATATTTGTTAAACTGCATTACTCAAAGAATAATGACAAGGGAGAAATAATCTACATTGTGTTCATTTGGGGAAACTTTCACAGTGGGTGTGACTGCATTTCCCACCCAGGGCTGACTCAATGGCAGATGTGAAGCCCAGAGGGCTGGTTTTTTTATTTTTCCAGGTAAACTGTGACCCCTCCCCCCAAATGAGCCCCAACCATCTCTGTGGGTACCACTCTAGGATGAGGTGCTGGTTCTTCCCCCTTTACCTAGCCTCTCCACTTTTATCTTTATGATCTCGGTAATTTAGAGGAAGTCCATAAACAGGAGAAAAAAAAAAACTAGAAAAGGAAAATAGCTTTGTTTGGTTTTCTCTAGGCTAAGGGGAGAAAGGTCACTAGGGAAAAGGTAATTATGAGACATGGGGTCAAGCCATTCCTGTGTTCCCTGAGGAATTCTGTAGCTTTAAAAGATTCGGGTGGCTCAGGAAGGATCAGAGCTTCGCAGTGGAAAGACCCCAGCAGCTAGAACAAGCGTGTTCTCCCTACCCCTCTGCCAGGAATGTCCACTGAGTGGGCACAGAATGGAGGCACATTTCCTGAGAGCCCACTGCATGCTCAGCTTTTTGACCACAGGGGACTTTTCATTTTCAACAGGTTTTTTGTTTTGTTTTGTTTTGTTTTTTTAATACAGCCTTTAATCACAACACTGAGGAGGCGGAGGTAGGCAGATCTCTGTGAATTCGAGGCCGGCCTGGTCTACAGAGTGAGTTCCAGGACAGCCAGGGCTATTACACAGAAAAAATGTCTCAAAAACCCAAAGACTTAGTTAAAAAATAAAAATAAAAAAACTAAAAAAAAAGAACCTTGTAGCTTATCAAGTTAAGCCTCATCTGAACACCATCAGTATTTTTTCAAAAACAGAAACCTGGTAATACATGCCAAAGTAACTTCTAGGGGTAAGTTTGGTTTCAAAAAGCTAAGGTTTTAGTTATGGCTGTGTGTTTTCAGTTCCAACATAAAACATGATGTTTCTTAATGTGTGAATTATAGAAGAACTTCTGAGGCAGGGCTAGAAATCCTCTATCTGTGCTCCTAGAAACAGGGCTGACACTCAGTGAGCAGAGGCCAATGTGGCCAGCTAATCTAGCATGCAGGATGTTCCAATTCGCATCTTACTTAGCTAGGAAGAGGGTAACTTCATATAAAACAGACAAACAAAAAACAGGAATAGAAATGGGCTAAAGAGGGATGGAGGAAGGAAGGAAGGGAGGAAGGGAGAGAGTGAGGGAGGGAAAAAAAAGCCTTTTTTTTTTTTTTTTTTTTTTTTTTTTAAAGTGGGTTGCTCCCAAGGGGAAAGTTCCTGAAGATCCAACTTGTAGAAAGGATGTTTGACCTCAGGAAATACAGGGGATGCTAACCCTGTACACAACAGTTACCTTTCCCCTAGAGAAAACCAAATAGAACTGGCTTTTGACCTAGTCTGATAATGAAATAGATTTTAAAACATTACATAATATTTATAAGTTCAATATTACACATAATTGCTCCATGGTATATGTGGGAAATTGATTCTAAGACTTTCTTCCATCCCTTCCAAAATTCCAAATTCTTATGTTGAAGTTCCTAATACAAAAGTCTTTTTCTGCATATAAATTATAATTTTAGACTATCCATAATACCCCATGCATGGAAATGCTTGTTAATAGTTTTTATACAAGGGAAAAAAAAAATGATGTGTGTGTGCAACAGAGACCTAAGCGTCCTGGATAAACGGGCACTTTCCACCCACAGTTGGCTGATGGGAACCCAAGGACACAAAGGGCTGGCTGTTTTTAAGGGATTCTCAAATTGAACCAGAATCACCTTGGTCAGTGATGGGAGAAGACAGGATTTCTCCCATTCCAACCCAACCTCCCTGTTCTATCTGTGTTCTTATAGACTCTTAAAAGGAAAATGGCTGTAACTGATACAGCTCTATTAAATTTAGCTGACTGAGAGGTTCTAGCAAGGTAAGGTCCACTGGAGCTAAGAAAGCACTTCCCCTGCATACAGTGCCAGCTGTGTAAGTGGGGTTAGGACGATGATAACATTCATTGGCTGAGAAAATAGCTCAGTAGTTAAAGTACTTGCTAGAAGAACAGTCAGCATTGACTGGAGACCAGATTCTGTGTAAATGCTGGCTGGGTGAGGTGGCCAGGAGACAGGCTCCTGGGGGCAAGATAGCTAACAGACTAGCCCTGTTGGTGAGCTCTGAGTTCAGCAGGGAGACTTGCCTTGATGAATGAGGTAGGAAGCCATCAAGGGAGACCCGATGTGAATCACTGGCTTCCATACTCATATATGAGCACATAAGTACGACTAAACCCTCACCTACACAAGTACATTTGAACTTGTATGCATGGACACCACACATATATATGAAAAAAAATGGAAAAAAGCCCAAGATAACATTTTGTGCATCCCGCCTTAACCCTTCTGTGTCTTTGACCACAGCAAAATTTTCCCACCAGAATGTTTTTGCTGTTGTTACTTAAACCAAAGCTCATCAAATAAATTTTGTGATCTACAACCAGCTTTTTTCCCCCCAAATAAAAAGAAGCAAAACTAGAATATTCCAAAATCTATAACATGTATGGATAGGCTAGGTTTCAGAAGTCTTTCAGCTCTACATTATGCATGCATGTATGCATCTTCAAATTTTATGTGTTTAATTTAAATTTAGTTAAGTAGGTAGAATACAGTAATGAAAAATGTTGGAAATCATTGCTCTGTAAGACAGGTTAAGAAATTAGCCATGTTCAAAGAAGAGACTAATTTTCAAGATTGGAGAGATACATGCCTGCTACTCCAGCAGTGAAGGATTTTAATTTGTTGGGGAAAAAGAAAATTAGGCAAGTTACTACATCTCAGCGATAGCTTCCTGCATAAAATTAGAAAGAAGGAAGGGATGGAGGGAGGCTGAAGCAGATGTGAGAAAGGGGCTGCTGAAGGGGGATGACCAAGGCTACTTGGAGATACAAGGAGGACCGCAGCATGGCGTAATTTACAGTCTCCGTCTCATTTAACCCATGTAACTTTTTGAGTTAGGAACTTACATTTCTCCAGACTTGGGAGGAACTGAGCAGGTTAAATTCTAGAAATGTATCAGATGGTACTAGGACTGTGGACATGAGACTGGAACATTTTCCCCTCACCTCTTGATGGACATAGTGCCATGAACAGACAGCTCAGCAGTATCCATCTATCTAGTAATCCTATCAGAATACAAACACCCCAGATGGATAAGGAATCATATTGCTTCTGCTTTCTTTGTTAAAAACACCTGGGGTACCCACTTCCTGGTTTCTGGGCTGAGATAAGAGGGGAAATTACCAAGATCAATATTTTGCTTCCACCCCCCAAATGGCCATTAAGTTGATATATTTGTGTATGGTTTTATTTCTGCATACTGTATTGCATTAGTATATCAAAGCATACTGAGTATGCATTAGTACATGCCATCCTTCATATTAAAATAAATATGGTAATATATTAAGGCAGGTATGGTAGTGCACACCTTTAATCACAATTCTTGATAGGCAGAGGCAGGTGGATCTCTGTGAGTTCAAGGCTAGTCTAGTTCGAATAGCTAGTTCTAGGTCTTCCAGGACCACACAGTAATACTCTGTCTCAAAAAATTACAACATTAATTATTAATAAAGATAAAATTTGACTTCCAGGCTTGCAAGTGGTATACAGATATACATGCAGGTAAAACATCTATACACATAAAATAAATAAAAATAATTCAAATTTTTTTAAAAAACGAAATCTAATGGCAGTGCGGTTTAAAATCTCAGTTAAAATTAATATGCCTCCTTTTTTTTTTTTGAGACAGGGTCTGATTAGATCAATGCTTCCTCCTGCCTTATCCTCCTGAATGCTGTGACTCCTGGTGTGTGTCACCCTGGCATCTGTTTTGCTCTGGCAACTTGTGATGGGAATTTTCATCAAATGGCCTGTTTTCACTTTATCTAGTCTGAAGTTACACAGCTACTTCCTCGGGGCTCAAGCATCCCTTCCCGAAGGAGGAGAAAGGCCAAGATTCAGAAAACTAAAGAATCTGATAAGGCACTGGAAGATAAACAAATTTACAGATGTTTAGGATGCTCAGGAAGCTCAGAGAGTTGCAAGATTCACCTCCAACCTGACCCTGGCAAGGTTACAGGAGCAGAAGCAACCAACTGTGTGTGTACGGTGTGTGTATGTGTGTGCGTGTGGGGGGTGAAACTCCTTGGATA
Source organism: Phyllotis vaccarum (assembly GCA_033318265.1). Lineage (NCBI taxonomy): Eukaryota > Metazoa > Chordata > Mammalia > Rodentia > Cricetidae > Phyllotis > Phyllotis vaccarum. The sequence continues at coordinate 187,786,162 of JARWLC010000002.1, forward strand.
TGATTGCGGTTTTTGTTGTTTTTGTTTTGTTCTGATTGAGTCATCATGTTGGGCGGGCTTTCCAATAGTTCAGTTGCTTTGGAAGTACCCATATCCTTGTAACTAACCTCAACAAGTCACTTATTGACTAAACTAGACTTCAGGGGAATAATTTATTTGGTCTGTCACAGACGCCCTCTCTGGGTAGTTGTTCACATCTGCTATACAGGAGTACTTTAAGTTTGTCTGGGTCTGTTCACCAAAGATTATCAATGCGGGGCTTGTTAATGGAAGGAAGGAGATAAGAAGATCACCTGAATATTCAGCAACTCCTCTCTGCTCCAATTGCACCCTCGGAAAGGGCTACAAGATATAGGTAGGGATTAGAAGAACAGACCCCCTAACGTTATCAAGTGGAACTCATCATCTTTGCTGGGGAGGGCTGCTTCCGGTGTGGCTGGTCATGCATGCTTCTGCTCCTAGTGTCCCTAACTGCTCTGAAAGTTAGACTAACAAGCCCATTGTGCCCCCCAGTCGCCCCCCCCCCCAGTGAATGTGACTGGATCTGCACCTAAGGTTGTAATTTGGCTGTAGGAGGTTTCCCCTAATGAAGGGAATTTTAGTAAAATCTCAGTGAAATGTTACAACGTATCTGTTATGATCCAGTTCACCACTTTGGCAGTCTGTGTATTGGTTACTCCTCCCGAGGCTAAGATAGAATTATACTCTATTCGCCAGTGATGATGGAATGAACAAGGTAAATGAATTTGATCATTTTCCAAAAAGGCAACAGATCTCACTTTTAAACATAATGTGCTAACTGCATTGCACAGGAGGGCTCGGAAGGCGAAGTTAACAAAACTCCAGCGTTTCAGAAATGCTATTCAGTAGACCTCCTGATTGGGAGCGTTGGTACATCTGGGAATCATACTCTGTGCTTTTCTATAACTTTGGGCTTCACACAGAGAAACTGGGGTTGCAAGCACGGAGAAAACTTGCAGGAAGCCACGCCTTCTGTAGGTTCCTGTCTCACCCGAACCAGATCGGAGTGCAACAGTGACTGGAAGGAAGGACAGAGCCAGCCTCTCATTGGCCAGTTCTTCTAGGGGAGGTGAGCTCCCACCCAGACCCGCCACACCCCCTGCCCGGGCGCTGTTACCTGAGGGCGTTGACTGGAGGGTTGCGGAGGCGGATCAGCGCCAGAGAGTGAGGCAGCCTCAGATACTCAGCCATTTCTCCAGGTGTCCTGCACCTCTGACGTCTAGGGCAGCCCGGACCTCCTTTTCTGGGCCGCCTCGAGAGGAGGGGCACGCGCTGGACCAATGGGAGCCGCCGCCGCCGCCTCCTGACCCTTGCACCACTTGCTCTGCAAGGGTAGCCGCGCTCCAGGGAGGGTGGTCCTCCTCCGCTTGTAGACCAAAGGCAAGTCCGAGCTTCTAGGTCTCACCACCGAAGTCAACCACATGTTCCCAAAACAGCCGTCTGCCCCGGCACGTAGCCCCGAGTGCCCTGTCTGCCCATCCCCCTCTGGTTCTGTCCCATTTAAAGGCTGAGATTTCTCCTAGTTCATCCATGAACTGTGCACCTGTCATGGGCTGGACGTAGGCTAGGCACTGACAATAAACCATGCCTTGTCTCTTTCTTCTCAAAGCTCAGCCTGGACAGAGTCCTTCCAAATGCTCATGCCAAAGCTCACCAAGTGGCCAGAAGACAGTGTGCTGGTTGCCAAGAAAAAATTAAAAATAAATAAATGTAAGTCTTCACTGATGTCTCCCAAGTTTTAATAATGTCTAAAGAGGTTTTTTCAGACACAGTTTTTTACTTCTTGAAATTAAGAAAGGATGTAGCTAGTAGAAAATGCTGAGTACCCTAGAAGCCCCTGTAACAATCAGGGGCCAGTCAGCCCGAGAATCTTAGCTTACATGCCAAGGACAGCCAATCAATCACCCAAAGCAGGCCTTCAGGTGCCCCCGATGACAGCAGGCTCACAGGAACAAGTGGCTCCGGACAAGTGACAGGGATCCCTAGTTACAGCCTCTAAAGCGGTGTCTACCCTGCAGACGCTAGTCTCCAAACTCTCCTAGGGTGTTCTGTTGGAAGTCTGCACGGCCAACCCAGGTCCCCCTCCCTGCCTGAAGAAACAGTAGTTTTCTTTCCCTTCAGATACTGATATCTAGGAGAAAACATATGCCACATTATCCTGGGAACTTGAACAGGTAGAGGTCAAGGTTTAATAGCACCCCACTCCCTTGGAGCAGAGGGAGATAACAAGCATATGTGGAGCTAGCACTCTCTCCTCTGCATCTTGTAGGAGTCAGTCACTGATCGCTGTGTCTCTGCATTTTTATTTTAGTTGAGCACAGAACTTTCTGCTGTGTCCCCACAGTGGGGTGTTGGTGCAAAGCTCTATGTAAATCTAATTAGCTGCTTGGCTGCTTGCAGTTAGCTCCTCAGCAGGGACAGGACCAGCATTGAGGCAAGTGAAACACTTAGGGGACAAAGTTCAAAGGGCAGTCGCTATCAGGTTCACCCAGTGCTGACCTTGCTGGCTCCTCAACAACGGGATCACCCACAGTCCTGTGAGTTAGTCCCCTGTAAGTGCCACACACTGCCAGACTAGGGATACAGCTAGATAGTAACATGCTGAGTTTTCTTTGCCTGGTGGTACAAATTGTCTATGTGCATGGGTTTCATATTTGCTGAGTCCATGAATGTGTAATTTGCTGATTAAATAGGCTCTACCGTGCTGCAGTAGACTGCATCGCTATTTGATAGTCTTTTGATCGTTGGTGTAAACTGCCATTTATTATTTTACCTAATTTGTCTTATTAAGTGCTCTGCTACTTCATAGAGTATCACTCCTCTTGGTAAGCACTGCACACCACCTGAAGGTCACCCCTTTGCTTAAGCACATTGCTTTCACTGTATTAATTGCATTAAGTCCCCAGCTCGTGAAAGTATCTCAGGTTCATTAATGCTTCAAAGAAGGTGTTGTAAGAATTGGAACTGCTACAGTGGGTGAATGGGGAACCTGTAGAAAACACTGAGTTTTTACCTGCCAGCTTCCGCAGGTCTCTATCTATGAGAAGAACAGGAAGGCTCTTTCTCCTCATCTCAAGATGTCTATTTACTGGAATGCTCAATATGTCAGGCCAAGAATCCAGCTGAGCCTCACTGAAAGGAAGTGAAATACTCATAGCTCACTAAGGATCCTTCTCATTTTAACTTCGCATTATGTAAGTTTTCAAGTGTGCACCAAAAATAAGAACATAGTAAAACAATATCAGCCTGTGATCATTGATCATTGCTATCCTCTTGGGCTTTATAGTCATTTCACTCACAAAAACGATGGGGGTTTTTTTGGCACTGGGCTGCTGAACACAGTATAATGGTGCTTTGCATGGTGGTTCAAGCCTGTAATTTCCAGTCAGTACTCAGGATGCTGAGGCAGAAGAATCATCAGGAGTTTGAAGTTAACCTGGGATATATAGAGAGGTCTCGAAGCAAGAAAATGAAGGTGATGTGATGGACTTTTCTCCTTCCAACGCCTCCCTACTGTCATCTTTCCACAATTCTATACTCACCACCATACTTTTTTTAAAAAGTATTTTCAGAGGTCAAAGGGGCACTGGAGGTAGATGGAAGAGCTCAGAAATATCCCTGGAATTTATTTCCCTTTTTACTTGTTCAGCAAATGTTTAACCTATCAGCTCCCAAAGCCTTGGTGGCACCCAAATATCATCATTGTAGGTAGTAGTTCAGTAGGTCAAAGGGGAGATGAGAGCAGGGAGGGGCCACAGAGGAACAAAGACAGACATCTAGTGGTCACAGTGGTAAATTTTACTTATTTTGCCATGGCATAGAGGATCATAGTGATTGTTCAGGAAAGATGTTAAAAAAAAAAAAAACAAAACTCTGAGCCTAGAAAGGGGAAGTGATTTGTTTAAGGTCATATGGCTGTTAACATGAATTTATTCTAAGGAACTGAATCACACAACTTTGTGGGCTAGCAACCCTGAGATCTCCAGGGTAGACCAGCAATTTGGAATTCCATAAGCATTGGTCCTATAGCTCAACTCCAAAGGTAAATAGAAACCTGGAGGCAGAAATCCCATTTCTTTAGGATGCCTACCTCAACCTTTTTTCTCTTAAAGCCTTCTATCACTTGGACAAGGCCTACTCATGTTATGGTATATCTATGTTTTATTTAAAACCAGCTAATTGGGGCTGGAGAGATTGTTCATGATTTAAAAACATTGGCTGTTCATCCAGGAAACCAGGGTATGATTCCTAGCCCCAACATGGAAGCTCTCAACTGTTTGTAACTCCAGTCTCAAGGAACCTGAAATCTTCTTCTGGTCTCTTTAGGCACCAGGCTTGCACATGGTTCACATACATACATGCAGGCAATACACCAATACATATAAAAATAAAAGAATAAAAAATCAACTGACAAAAATGTTACTTCCCTTGGAAAAATATTTTTCATAAACAATTAACATAATGTCTCACCCAAAAAATTGGTTTCTGTGGCCTAATCACGCTGACATAGAAAATCAACTATCATAGGAGACAAAGAATGGGACTTGACTCTGTACATATGCAAAGAGAATAATTTGAGTTTTATTTAAAATTTTTATTTGATCTTAAAAACAATATGTTATTGGGTTTTTTCCATGCTCAAGTGTGACAATCAGACAGAAAAGGACATTAGGTACTGTAACATCTTCAATACCAAATGGCCTCATTAAAATGAGCAATGATAAGAAACACCGTTCCCAGGCCAAAAGGCCTGGCTCAGAGTCCCCAACATTGGAATTGGTCACATGATGTGGGATGTCTTTCTGTATGCTATGAATTATCATTGGATAATAAAAGAATTGTTTTGACCTGTGGCAGATCATCTTAGAAGCAGGCGGGAAATCCAAGCATAGATATAGGGGAAGGAAGGCAGAGTCAGAGAGATGCGATCCACCCACCCAAGAAGCAATATGTAATGGAGTACAGGTAAGCAACAAGTCATATGGGATAATAACCCTGAGCCATAGGTTGAACAGCATGTAATTAATATAAACCTTTATGTAATTATTTATAAGCAGCAGTGGGACTGTGGAGCTAGGCCTAAATGGACAGGTCAGAAATTTCATACAACAGCCACCCATCCCAATAAGCTAAGCAAAGCAATGAGTAGTGTGTAAGGTCGGAAAAAGATTTCATCAGTGGAGTGATGGAAGAGCAGATAAATGAGTTCTGTGACTGTGAGTCCTTCTTCCAGGGGCTAACAGGATGCTGAACCTTTGTATAACAGAGGAATGAAGTTGGGTTATGAGTAGCTGACAGAATAGCTGGTCTTGGCTGGGCCAGTGGTCTGTCTGGCTGATCATTGTCTCAATTCTGCTTCCACAAAGAGGTTGCAGAAAGTTGTTGTGACTGTTATCACTTGTCAGGGAGAATCTGATTTCTCATAAAGTCTTAATTAGGGTTTTTATTGTTGTGAGGAGACACTGTGACCACTGCAACCCTTAGTAAGGAAAACAGTAAATGGAGGCTCACTTACAGTTCAAAGGTTTAATCTATTCTGGTCATGTTGGGAAGCACAGCAATGTGCAGGCAGACATGGCACTGAAGCAGATGTCGACTAAAGGCATCAGGAAGTGAACTGTAACACTGGGTGTTGCTTGAGCATATGTGAAACCTCAAACCCTGCTTCCACAATGACACATTTCCTACCAGGCCACACCTACCCCAACAAAGCTATACCTTCTAATAGTGCCACTCCCTTTGGGAGCCATTTTATTTCAAACCACCACAAGTAAGACTGGTATTTCTTCTCTGGGGTACAGCCTTGTTATCCTACATAATTGTGTCCATTGTGGATGTGGAAGGCAATCTCTCTTGTGAGGGTCCCTGGTTGTGAAGATTATTGTCAATCAGCCCCATTGTTCCTGGGAGCTGAGGTAACTACAGAAGAGTGACTAGGAAGAGAAAGCCAAAGAGGCCAATGAACCAGAAAGGAACTGTTTCAATACAAAGGCCATGGTTCAGAATCCGAGTCTCTTGTAGATGATTATTATTAGATCAGTATAAATCTTGACTGCCTGAAACTTTCGAAAGTCTGGTTTTTAACGATTTAACATGTGATGAAAACATCATCAGGTATTTCTAAAAGTCAGGTTATGGTTTGTTGGAATCAAAGGAAGGAAGTGTCACTAGTCCTAATGAGGGAACCAGATGTGCCTAAGATAACTCGGAACATTGAACTATCTTTCCGTTTAAAGGACTGCCTCCCTCCCTCACCAGATAGGGAATTTCCCTAAGGCATGTGTTCCTCTGTATTCATCTTTATATCTCTAAAGTCTCTATGCCTCGTGTATGAATAAATGAAAAGTAAATTGAATTAAGGAGGCTATAATCTAGAACTATCACTGGCTAACTTTGTGCCTTATGTCAAATTACTGAACCCTTACAGTTAAAAAAAATAAAAGAGGCATTACAAATCAGGCATGGCTGCACATGCCTGTAAGACCAGTGCTAGGGAGATTGAGATAGGAGGCCAGTCTGACCTACATAGGGAGATCTTGTCTCAGAAACAAAAGTCGTTGTTCTAATAAAATAGAGCACTGGAAACATTTCATCTCTATTATTCTACGGGTCTGTGGGGGTTTCTTGGTTATTTGAAACACTGACCCATCACCCACATTTCAACACTACTAGTGTTGTGAAAGATGACCAGCTTTGTCATCTTTCTAAAGTACAAATTGACAAGTTTCTTTGAAATATGAAACGTTCAGTCAGGGCACAGCCTGAGTTTTCCCCTGGCACTTAGCAAGGTAACTCAGCAAATGTTTTCAATTTAGCCTCAAGATGATTCCCATGCATGTATACGTTATATCCAGTTCCAAACGGGAAGGTAGCCAGTATCACCAGCTAATCACTGAACAAAGTTTCAGGCTTTCATCCATACGTGTTCCAGCGCAGAACAAGAGAGTATTATGATTGGGGGGGGGGGGGGAGTAAATTAATGCTCATTACAGTATGTCGGAACTTCTGTGCGTTATCTTAGGTAATGAACAGCCCCAGTTGTGGGTACTAGTCTCTTGCACCGCTGGGTCAGGCTCACAGAGATAACTTGTCCCCGCAACACCGACACCCTCACAAGTGAACCGGGCAGCCTCGCAGACAGCGAACGCAGCAGGGGTATCTGAAAGCCTCTGGATTGCGTCCAGACGCCCCGCTAACGTGGATTGGAGCGGTGAGTTTAAGCATGGACGGGCGTGTGTAGAAAAGACGTCACGCAGTCCAGGACCCGACAGTTAACACTAAATCCCCTCAGCCCGAGCCCCGCGATGGAGCCGAAGGGTTCGGAAGTGACGTCATACGCGGAAGTGGTGGAGGCGGCGCCTGCGCACTGGGGCGGGTGTCCGGCGCTGTCGGAAGAGAGGAAGGCTTGCGGGCGTGCCGGCTCGGCTTCCGGCCGAGAACCTTGAAGAAGTAAGTCTTCTAGGAACTTGGCAGCGCTAGCGGCTGCTGGCGACGTGGCGTCTGGGGCAGCCGACGTGCGCTCAGTTAGGCTCGCTGCCTGCTACTCGGCCGGCGAAGGAGTAGGGGACAGCAAGCGGGTGGTGGGTGGCGGGTGGTAGACGGCGCCAGGGAAGGATTTGTACCCGACCGAAGCTGACATCCCGAGTGTCAGCATCCAGCCTCTGAATGCAAGCGCGACTCCAGTTTACTTTGCTTGGCCCCTTCCAGCCCTGTGATGTGGGTGCAGAAGAAAACAAGGACGTGTTTGTATTTTAATGTTAGTGAAATTTACAAAAAGGATCCTAATCTCTTGGAGAGGACCTGGCTTCTGCAGCTACCTTTACTTCTTAGGGAAGAACTTCCTGGGGTGCGATCCCAGGAAGGTTATCGGGTAATAAATAAACTGCTGTTGTCAGTCTTGCTGGTAGTTAATGTTATACGTGCTTATTCTCCCTTCAGTGGTGTACACTTTCTTTTTCTTAAAGAATGTTTACGTTAGCAACTGATATTTGAAATATAGATGAGAATTACAAAGAATATAAAACTAGTAATTTATAAATATCTAGTCAGGCTTCGCATGCAGTGTATAGACACAAGGTGCGATTGTAGCAGTCTCCGACCCCCCCAAAATAATCCCTTAAGATTAAAGAGTTTCATTTGTTAAACACACCATTAAAATGTAATGAAGGGTGAATACGCACCCCACAAAAACAGGTCCTGTGACCATCTTGTTTGGGCTGTCAAATGGAATACAGTGCAGATGACACATAGTGCTGTGTAATCAATCAGTCGCCACTAAGTGCAGTCCCAGTGAGGTGGCTTGAGTATAGACTATCCAGTGAAAGGCGGATCTTGAGAGGTCTCAAAATGTGTTAGATTGGATAGAATGGGGTAGAAGACCTTGAACTTACATTGCATGGTTGTGTTTTACATAAAAAACTAGTAAACATCTTTAGATTTTAAACCTAAGCTTTTCTTCAAGTCAATTGAAAGCTCCAAACGTAAACATATAAATACTTTTTTGCAGTAAAGTTTATGTTTTTTCTTTTCCCCATTCCTGGGCAGTACTGGTACCCTACACACCCCATTATGTATGCTTTTACTATGCCACTGGTAGAAAACATTTAAATATGGTAAAAAGACATTTAAATTTTGAGATCTTCTCAGTCAATATTGTTTTTGTGTAGTCTTGGCCACTTCAACCATGTTCAGAGTCATGTCTGCAAAACCACATATGGCATAGCTGATATTCATAATGAGTTGGATCTAAGTGGTAACCTAGATATGTGCATTGATATTTTTGAGGTTTTCAGTTTTTTCAGAACACTGCTACGTATGGACTCTGAAATGGACTTCATGTAAGGAAACCCCTGACACATTAACGGACAAACATGAGTCAATTTGTGTTGTGGCATTCAAATCCTAACACTTCAGGAGAGGTGAGTTGTTGGCTGTGTTTTATATTAGATGACATATTAGAATAGCCCTAGTTGAGCCAGAGAGATTTCAAGAAGGCAGGAAAACTTAGGCCTAAATTTCTGTTTTTAAAATCAGAATCTTTCAAGGAAAGACAGGCTTTGTTTGCATGATGAAGTATGACGGTTTCTCTGCTGAAGAGGTCAGGAAGAAACCAGGTGTGTTTCTGGTCCTAACAGTTCGACAACACAGGTCCCAGGAGTCAGTTGAAAAGGACTAACTTACTAATTCAACAATGGAGAGAGCCTTATATACCCTCCTCCCAGCACCCAGGCTGTGTCATGATCTGGTGATATTGCATGGCTGTCCTTCATTGGTGGGGCATGTTCAGGAGATCTGGAAGCATCTGTTGCTAGGCAGATTCCCAGTGGTCAGGAACTCTGGGCAGTGCCTGTTGCTAGGCCGATTCTGAGCAGTCAGGAATGTTGGACAGTGGCTGTTGCTAGGCCCTCAAGCAGACTCCAGATTGGATCATAAGGCAGTATATTACATGCCTGCCTTGGCAACTGGTTTGAGCCAATTTCCTTGGCCCTATGGGCCTGTCATACTACATATCCCTTTTTATTTTATTACATGGGCACTCAGAGGGAATCAAGAGTTCTTCACCCTGACCTTGTTGACCCTGCCTCAGGAGAGCTTAGCAACTGGATTATGCCTGTCTTAAGTTAGCTTGCCTAACAAGCTACCAGCCCTCAAAGAACATCCATTCCTGGATTGCTGCCCAGGTGAAGAGGATTAGGCAGTAGCCTTTTGAATTTCAGAGAACCAGGCATATATAACCTCCTGTGGAGGGCTATGAGCAGGATGTGTAAGAGCCATTAAAAGCTGAAGAGTTGCCTTAGCTGTTGCCTGCAGCTGTTGGATGTGCTGTAGAAGACACTTAAAGAGGAAAATGATTAAAAGCACGACCCAGCCAATAAAAACACAAGTGAGAATCCAGGAATGACCAAACAGCCTTTTTATATTATGCTAACCCCTCCCCCCAAAAAACCCTCTGCTCTTGTCTGATTTAATTACACAATTTTATGTGTTAGCTGTAATGAATAATTACAGAAACTTAGCTGACTAGGGTCCCTTAAGATCCCAAAGTCCTAAATTAACGTTCCTCACCTCAAAAGGCATCATGCAAAATGAAGAAAAGAAAAGGTCTACAAGCCTTCAGCTTTTAGAGGGTAATGAGAGCAAGAAAGGGGAGCATGTCCATTACCCATCCTGGGTTATTTCCTCCTTGGTGGAAGTATGCTGATCTGTGGCTGGGCACACATTGCTTTCTGGGACCCATATTGGTGTAGTGGCACTCTGAGAAAAAAAATCACAAGCATAACCTCCCACGGATTAGCAGGGGGCTGGTGGCTGCCATTGGAGGGAGATGGGCCTTTCTATCATGCTAGGGGTAGAAGTGTGTGCCGGGCCATATTTGGTCTTGAGGGCACTGTATTTGCCCTCAGGAAACTGGCACAAATGAGGAGTGACACTGGAAGAACTATTGGTGCTAAGCTGGTGAGCAGAATGAACACTTCATCTGGCTCATGTGTAATACTTGTAATTGAAACCCAAATGCACACACTACAGTTACATTCTATGTTTAATATTAAGGATAATGTAGCCTTGAATATAAAATTCTAGTGAATTTTCCATTTCTCCTGCTCCAGGACCGTTACTGTGAAACTAATCAACTTCACTAAAATCCAATGGCTACAACCAGCTTATTACATCTATTAAATTGAGACAAAAGTTTAAACTAATTTCTTAAAGTTGTTTCAGGTAGAACTCCTTTCTAGAGAGTTCTGAAAACATTAAGGATACAAAATAGTATAAACTGTATGAACTAAACAGTAGCAAAAGCACTGTTGAATTTTATAAAAATAGTAGCCTGAGATGGCCATTAACAAACAAATTCTACTACTTTTGTATTTCCCTTAGGTTATATGCTATAAGTTACTCATCCAGTAAATAAAACAAAGATGCGCCAAATACCTTCTGCCTATTATAATAAGACTACAGCCTATCACTTGATATTTGCACTAAGTTAACATTTGATCAAGGGCCCTCAGATGAAGCCTTCTTTTAGGTTAAGAAACTTATGTCAAAATAGTGTTATCTGGCCTAAAATTGTAATGATCTTCTTTCCTATGGTCCAGAAATGATCAAAGGCAGAAAAGTTATATCAGATAAAGTCATGTGAACTGTTGGTCTAAAGCCAAGACAGGTTCATAAATATTGTATAGTCCCACATTGTTGTTCCTCCAAATTTATACAGCGACCTTAATCTCAGTTACATCTACTCTTCAAAATCTAAACACTCTTGAAATGTAAGTCTGCTAGTGAGCACAATATAACATGAACATCCCGACAAAGGATCAGAAATAAAATCAAGATTTGTTCCCAGGCAAATAGCAACCACAGTTCCAATGGTCATAAACACGAAGCTAAGAGTAGAAGCAGGATTAAGAAGCATCCATTACCTGTGGTACTGAAGCTACAGGGAAGAAAACTGGTATTTTTATCTGGGCTATGGCAAATTCAATAAGTCAGCTAACAGCCCTGATGGGAGAAAGCTTCCCTGTACCTTTTGTCAGATCATCCTGAACCTCTTCTTCAAGGTGTTCAATGCCACCATAAATTACAGAAAGGAGGAGATGGCCAAGCTGATCAAGAAGCTGAACATGGAGCTTGACAGCAAGGACAAGGAGGGCAAGCCACTGCTCATGATGCACCACTGGCTGCCTGCTGGGAGTGCCCTATTGCAGATAATCACCATCTACTTGTCATCCATCGTCACTGCACAGAAGTACTGCTGTGTGCTGATTTGTGAGAGAAAACCTCTCACAAAGACTACTTCTGTGCCTATGGTAGAGTGTTCTTTATCAAAAGGGTGATATCTACAGGACTCAAGGCCCGGATCATGGGCCATAACTACATGCCTTGGAAAAAAGAGGGGAAAACCAGAAATATCTGCCATGACTATGGCTTGCCACTCCTCTTCAGGTTCATGCACTTAGGTTGCCTGAGAAGTTGACAGGGCTTGTGTCCATGCTGTTGGAATTGCAAGCGTCTTACCAAAGAGTTTTTCCTCCTGTGCAGGCCCTTGGGAAGACACAGTATTGACACTTCCATGACATGTGTGTGTTCCCTGGGTGGTGGTGGGGTGAAGTATGGCCCATAGCCACATCCCATGTGTGATCTGTGCCCTGGTTTCATCAGTCTCTCTCTTTCTCATGTGTGTGTGTGTGTGTGTGTGTGTGTGTGTGTGTGTGTGTGTGTGTGTGTGTGTGTGTGTATAAGTGAGGGGGGCTTTAGGGGGAAGCCCTCCAGCCCTCTCTGCCCTAAGCCACTGCAGCCTGTTCCCTTCTAGCAACCAGTCTCTGGCCCCTATTACTGGGACACCTTCATTGTCAACATCACCTTCTTCACTGCCACTTTCCCTGTCCTAAGCTCCAGCTTTTGCCACAACTAGGTCTACCTGCTCTAGCTCCTTCCTGAGCTCTAGGAGAGTGGTCTGGCATTGCAGCTATTGCTAGTGCTGAATGAAGAGCAGGCGGAAGCAGCAAGAGGTGGAGCAGAGAGCATGGAGGAGGAAGCCGGGGTCCAGAGCTCATCCATCATCTTTTCTCCAAGCTCTGACTCCGATCCTGGCCTGTCAGTGCCTCCACTGTTACCATCTCTCCCCCCACCAACAACGTGAAAAAAAAGAAGAAACTGCAGCTGAAAAAAAAAGAAGACAACTGTCTTTTAAAATGGGGTGGAAAAAGGTAGCTCTTCTCAGGAAAAAGTAAATAAGAAAGGAAAGGAAGTGCTGAGGAGAGCAGAGAAGAAAAACAAAGACAAACAAGGCATCAGTGATTATGAAAAGTGTCTGTAAAGAAGAAAGAACAACAGATGACATAAAAAGGAAAGAAGTGGGGTTTAAATGCTCACCTGTTGAAGGGACCAAAAGAATATCACACAGAGGGTCTTCTCACTAAAGTTCACCATCTTGGGGGTACTGGCGCTGTCCATCACTGAGAACTAGAAGAGGGAAACCAACAGACCCCTGTTGAGGGCACCAGATGTTGTGGGTCCTAATGGTTCCCTCAGCACAGGGGTGAGAAGACATGGAGTCAACAATACAGACCCAGGAGTCAGCTGAAAAGGACTAACTCATTAATTCAATGCTGGGGTGAGTCTTATATACCCTCCTCCCAGCACTCAGGCTGTGTCATGATCTGGTGATATTGCATGGCTGTCCCTCATTGGCTGGACATGATCAGGAACTCTGGGCAGTGGCTGTTGCTAGGCAGATTCTGAGTAGTCAGGAATGTTGGACAGTGGCTGTTGATAGGCAGATTCCGAGCAGTCAGGAATGTTGGACAGTGGCTGTTGCTAGGCAGATTCCGAGCAGTCAGGAATGTTGGACAGTGTCTGTTGTTAGGCCCTCAGGCAGACTCCAGATTGGATCATAAGGCAGTATATTACATGCCTGCCTTGGCAACTGGTTTGAGCCAATTTTCTTGGCCCTATGGGCCTATCCTACTACATAGGTGTTCTGTGGAATCTCCCTTTTTAGGAGATTCCTTTCCCCATGCTTCATAGTCTGGTAGAAATAGCCTTTGGGTACAATGTTAAGATAAGGGCTCAAATACTCATCTAAATCATGTGGTATTCAAGCTTATCTATGAAATAGTGCATGTCTCAAATCTGTTGAGTAGCTCCATTTTGTACCTTAGGTTTATGCAAGAGAAACCCTGTCTTTTCCTCCTTATCTTGTCTTTTTAAACCTTACTTTGTAATTTCTTTTTCCCTTCCCTCCCCAATTTTAAAATTCTCTCAATCTTTTATTTTTCTGTCTCTGGGGATAAGGAAGGTTTCCTCTCCTTTCTTCTCTCTTCTCTTCCTCCCTCCCTCCTCCTTTCCTTTGTTTTTTTTTTTCCCTCTGTCTCTATTTTCCTAATATGTTACTCTGCTCCTAATTCTGTGATGTTTGACATCTTCTAATCACTAAGGATTTAGTTTAAGGTATTTTCTTCTTTCTTTTGTAGATGTGCTTGTTTCTTGTTTGAATTTGCTTGATTCTGTTAGCAGGAACTACTTTTAAAAATTCATCTTACACACAGAATTGTGTTTACACACAAATAATGATATATCACAATATTGTTTAAAACAGAAAATAATGACAACTAGAAATAAGCCTACTAAATGGAGGTTTGGTTAAATAAGTACCTCCACACAATAACTCTTTGCAGCTAATCTAAGTTATGAAGCGGAGCCAGGGATGCTTGTGTGGAAGAGTCTGCCAAGGGCTGTATTAACTGAGAAAAGCACTAGAGAATTGTGTGTGCAGCATGTTTTCATTTGTGGTTTTAAGCAGCATACATCTGTACACACGTGTACACACACACACACACACACACACACACACACACACACACACACACACACACACACAGACAAGGTTTTTTCAAACTCAAGCAAAGAACCTAGACTAAATGTGTGAAGTATAAAGAAGAGTTAGATGTTCTCTTTGTACTCTGGATGCAGACCCCCTCCTCCCCCAGGTATGTATTTTCAGAGCACCATGAGACAAATAGCAGATCCATTATCAGTTTACTAAACACAAGAGTCCATCATTACCCCTTAAGACTGTCTTATCACAGCACTCTTAGGCCTGGGCTTAGAGAGTGTTCTACCTTTTCAGAACTTCAGACAGAGTTTGGTTTTAAATTTTCACATCAGATTGTTGCTATTTATGCGAATTCATGCTGCTAAACTCAATAATCATGAACACTGAGTGCATGTCATGTCTCTGATTTGACCAAGTGAAATGGCTGCTCTTACCTTTGCTTGAAAGATGGGTTTCTGTTTCTTTGCTAGAGTTCTTTGAGCACCTCAATGTCACTGAATGGGATGTATTTGTTTCATCTGGGTGCTCTGCACCCTTGTGTACTAAGGATCAAACCCATACCCCTGCACTGTTCTCGGCTTGCACTCTACTCTACCCTGAGACTCTGTACTCTTAAACGAATCTTACACCTACTGCCATGTTGCTGTTACTTAAATTTTAAAAATTCACTATATATAAGTATATGTATATATATACACATACATACAGGTCTTATTTACAGTGATATCTGTGTACCATGTCTATGCTTAGTGTCAGAAGAGGTATTGGATCCCCTGGACCTAGAGTTACATACATTGCAAGCCACCATGTGGATACTAGGAATTGAACCTGGGTCCTCTAGAAAAGCAGCCAGCGCTCCTAACCACTTCTCTAGCTGCTCCACTTTCTCCGTGATGGTTAGAACTGTTTTAAGACATTTTAGCGAATGGCTTGTTCTCTCAGTAAAGCCAGTAAGCCAGAAAGAAAACTTAGAGAACCATATATGAGTAGTCTTATCCTGTATACTTTGAATTGGCTAATTTCCTTGGATTCAATACATATGTCTGATGACTTTTATTTTTCCAGATTCACTGTTTTTCAAATTTTGATTGTGGGACATTTAGAATAATAGCTTAGGTGCATTACAACAAGACTGAGGGAGATATTCTAAGATTGTAAAATATGGTCTTTATTTTATTGATGATTCTTAGCTTAAGAGTAGGTTATACAAGCTGCATAAATATGTGATACCACTGTATATATTGAGGGTCTAGTCATGATTAGTGGTGGAATAGAACCGGTTTTAATGTGTTAGATATTTAAGGTTTTTTGTTTGTTTGTGGCACGGGGATCAAACTTAGGAATTGTAGGTCTGAACATGTACTTGTATTACTGAGACACACACACAGCTATGCCTGGGTTTTTATTTATCTAAAATAAAGTCGTTATTCTATGTTCCAAGCCTCCTGAACAGGGGGACTGTAAATCTGTTTGTTTGTTTTTTGCTTGTATTTTTTAAGATTTATTTACTTTTGTTTTATATGTATGGGAGTATTTTTTCTTTTTCTTTCTGTGTGTTATGTCTGTGGATCATGTACAGGAATTGCCTGCAGAGCCCGGAAGAGGGAGACAGATCTACTGAGACTATAATTACAGGTGGTTGTGAGCCACCATGTGGGTGCTGGGAATCGAACCCACATCCTCTGGAAGAGCAGCTTATCTCTCCAGTCTCAGAGCTGTGTTTTATGCTGTTATTAGTATAATATTTTGTAATTCGCATGCAGTTGTCTCTGTTAAGTGATACTTTTTCCCCCTTAAGGTCTTTGAGATTAATCACTATTGTCTTGATCTGGCTTCCTTTTCCTGTTGGTGATAAATAACAGAAGCAATTTAAAGGAGAGAGTTTAGTTCCCAGGTCCTAGTTATGGTCCGTTACAGTGGAGAAATCAGTCGGAAGAAGACAGCAGTGAATACATGCATCACAGTGTTCAGCTGGCTTTCTCTACTTTATACAATCCCCTGCTTAGGGCATAGCCCTTCCCACCTCAGTTAATACAGTCTAGCTGATCGCTCACCGACATGCCAAGAGGCCCATCTCCTACATGTTGTCTGTTAGCTGACAACACTAGCCCTCAGTCACAGAGGGATAGTCATAGGCAGGATATCTGGAGTATTAGTCTGGTTTTGCTGAAGGGAAAATAGGAAGACTATTGAATTAAATCCAGTGGTAGATGCTTCTCTGATTCAAGATGCTAAATGCTGCAGATTATGTAAGGAAATAAAGGAGATGAATGTGAACATAAACGTATCCCATAGAGAACATAGAATTGATAAAGACACATTGGTTTATGCATTTAGTGTCTCTCTCCCCCCACCCTCTCTTGCACCCCCTCTCACACTCTCTCACACACACATACACACACGCCCACCTCCATCCCCCATCCCTCTCTCTCTTCTGGAAAGCCAGAATTACAAATAGGATGTTATTAAAAGTTAGCCATTTTAAGCCTCAGACCCAGGCCTGTGCTGGCCTAACTCATGATTTTGAGAGAACCCTAAACGCTAGGATCATTACAAAGGTTCAAGCCACAAGAAAGTAGACAAATCCTGAGAACAAAAGATTTAAACCAGTGGTTGTCAATCTGTGGGTCACGACCCATTTGGCAAATCTATCTCCAAAAAATATTACATTAGGATTCATAACAGTAGCAAAGTTACAGCTATGAAGTCACAATGAAAATAAAGTTATGGTTGGGGGTCACCACGTGAGGAACCGTATTAAGGGGTGGCAGTATTGGGAAGGTTGAAGGCCACTACTTCAGGCTTTAACAGATTTTGGACTGTGTTGGGGGTGGTTCAGTGAGTAAACAGTTATGGTTGGGAGCTTTTTAAGAATCCGTTTTGTGGGATTAACAGAGAAAGGAAAAAAGCTCTTTTTTTTTTTTTTTTTTTTTTTTTTTTTTTTTTTTTTTTTTTTGCTTTTCCACATCAGTTAAAGGAGGCCCGTACATCTTTCCTACCATTTCAGTTGTTTATCACCATGATGAAGGAGACAGACCTTGTTAACCTGTGAGACACAAATATACAAAACTGATTTAGTTAGCAGACATACTTCAACGCTTAAGAGAACCTTTTAGTTTTTTGATTGTTTTGGTTATAGAAAGGAATGCCCTGATGTGGTAGCATAGGGACCAGGACTATTGTTTGTTTGTTTGGTTGGTCAGTTTGTTTTTGACATAAGATAAAAGATCTTGAAAGAGCTGGGAGAACTTAGGAAGTCTGTCTGCTCTCCAGTCACTTTGAGTCCAGAGTGAATTCTGAATGGAAGAAGACCAGTCAGTGGTGGGATGGACTGTGCTGGAGAAACTGTGACCTTCAGGTGCTTAGGGGAGCCAAGGTGACTCTGAATGTCAGGAGTGTGGTAGAGGGAGCTGCCCTGTGAGGGAGAAAGAACACTTCAAATCTAAAAAGGCTTCACTATGTCATAGTAAACTGATTTATTACAGATGCATCCTGTCCCTGGGTTAATTAATAATATCTAATTGTGTGTATGTGTGTGTGTATGTGATGTCATTTGCTTCTCACCTTATTTTTTCAGACAGGATCTGTCACTGAGCCTGGAGCTCACAGTTTGGACTAGGTTGGCTGTCTAGTAAGCCCCAGGGTCCTCCTGTTTCCACTCTTGATACTAAGTAGGGTTACAGATTTGTCGTCACACGCAGCTTTCCCATGAGCTCAGGGTCTTTCATGTTTCTACACTAATGTAGATAAGAAGAGAAGAAATGGCATTTTCCAGAAAGTGTTATGTTCTGAGGTCCAAGCTTTTATTAGAGGAGAAGCATGAATTTGGTATGGACATTTTGACTTGGGTCTTTTGTCATAACCTATTAAAAAATTTGAATCAATAATGTGAAAGTGAGGATTAACTATTGAAAAATATATGAGGTTAGAGAAGTATATGCTTAGCATGTGCAAAGCCCTCGGTCCAGTCTGCTGCATTCTGTGGGGGTAAGTGGTAGGGAATGGCCTGTATGTTCCAGACATTAGATTCTGAGAACTGTGGTCTCGAGAAAGGAACCCTGAACGTTAATGGCTCTTATTCCACCACTGCCCCTTACTAGCCACATGACTGGGAAAGTCAGATCATCTCTGAATCTTCGTCACTGACTGACAGTTGTTAAGGGAAAAGGCTGTAGAGCAGGGTACTCTGGTGTGTCCCAACAGTAAGAGGAAGCACAGTTCTGCTTTCTGTGTTGAGATGTGCAGCCAGTCACAGTAATGTAGTTTTCCTTGTGTGTTTCTGGCAGTTTTCAAACTATAATTTGAACACTTTCTGCATACTTTACTTCCTGTCGTTTCATTTCTCCTTATACTCAGAGTGAGAAATTAACAGTTAATATCAGTGACATTTGGTTTAATTGAAGTATTTTGTGTTTCATACAAAAGAGAAAGCCATGGAGCCTATTTTATTCAGACTCTTGTAGAATGAATAATTGGTTCAGCTTTGTCTTAGCAGAAAAATTATGATAAATGTTTTACTTTTATAATTTAATTTAATTTTATATATTCTGATTCTCTCTCTCTCTCTCTCTCTCTCTTTCCCCCCCCCCCTGTGTGTGTGTGTGTGTGTGTGTGTGTGTGTGTGTGTGTGTGTGTGTGTGTGGTTATATTGAATATGTGTGGAGGCCAGAGGACAACCTATGGTATCTCTCCTCATGTACCATCCGTCTTTTTGTTTGTTCGATACAGCCTGTCTTACTGGCCAGTGAGCCCCAGGAATCTGCTCTGAGATTGTAAACCCATACCAAGATGGCTTCTCCCCATGTGGGCTATGAGGATCAGACACAGACTCTCATCTTGCTGGACACTTTACTGACTGTGCCAATGCCTTCCTCCTGTGTTCTTTACCTTCCTGGACAAGGGAGTTTGATGCCCTCTAAAGGAGAAATGCCCGCTTCCCCTTTCTCTTAATAACTGGATTCATCTTTAAGTTAATGACTTAAAGTAGATTTCAGTGTAATTAGCTTGTTCATTTTTCCATAAAAACAGATGTTTGCTTCTTTGAGGACATCATTGGTTATCAGTAGGTGACTGTTACAGTTCTCCTGGACAGTAGGGATACTTTCTTCCAGAGGTTATGCGTTCCCATCCATGGTGTGTCTGTGTATGTGTGTGGTATATGTGTACTGAGGTGCTCAACTCACTCTGTGTGTGCACACTCCCCCAGCTTTATGTGAGTGTGGGTGTCTGAACTCAGGCCCTCATGCTTACAGACCAAGCATTTTACCTGCAGCCATCTCTGCACCTCTTTCTTTGGTGCACTGAAACACTTTACTCAGAACTGTGTGTTTAAATTTAACAGAAGGTAGTTCAAAGTATTGCTTTTCTCCTCATACTGATCACATAAGTGCATCTAACCCTGGTGATGTAATTGTCAAGAAATGCGGAATGTGGACACTGGGTACTTGTTTCTCAGTCGTGACCAGGCTACCTGGACTGGTGGAGACAGACAGATTGCACAGACTCTGAGAGCCGGGTCTGTTAGATGTAGGACAGTTGACAACTGTGATGTAAGGCTCATGACTGACTGGGGTTGACTTTTTGTTGTTCCTCGGCCTCCTTCCTAAACCAGAAACTCACATTGGTCTTTACAACTTTGCATGTAGAAAATACTAACGGCCTGTGAAAAGGTCCACAAAGCCGGAGTCGGATACCTTGGCTATCCCTGGTCTCTATCTTCAGCCCTTAGGGATCTCATCTGCCATGAGTTTGTTGTCTTTCCTATTTTCTAAGAATCTTTAAAGTTCCTCTTTCAGATCTAACCTGCCTCCTATTCTGTTATCAGGTTTGCCCTCACTCCTGTGAACTCTCTTGGTTGGTTTCCTATATTTACTCTCCCCTTCTCTAATGCCACTACATTTACAGTAATCTTTTAGGTCCCCGATTTAAATTCTTGGTGTTATATTGTCTTTAGAATTTAGCCCCAAATGTTTAGTCCGTTAAGCAACAGCAGCACTGATCTTCCAGTTAGTTCCTCTGCACTTTTTTTCCTCTGTCTCTGGTGGTTTGGGTGAGAAATGTCCCCCATAGTTTCAGGCATTTCAACACTTGGTACTCTGTAGTTAGCACTGTTCGGAGGGGTCAGCCTAGCTGGAGGAAGTCTGTCACTACTTTGTACTAGTGGTTGAGAGGTGAGCTTTTATTGCCCCTGCTGCCATGTCCGCCATTGGCCACTGTGCCCACTGGCTGCCATGCCCACTGGCCTCCATGCCCACCTTGGCTGCCATGCCCGCTGCTGGCTTCCATGCCCACTGACCACTGTGCCCACTGGCCACCATGCCTGTTGCTGGCCACTGTGCTCACTGGCTGCCATGCCTGCTGCTGGCTGCCGTGCCCACTGCCCACTATGCCCTCCACTAGCCACTTTACCCACTGGCTTCCATGCTCACTGCTGGCTGCCATGCCCACTGCTGGCCACTATGCCTACTGGCTGCCATGTCCACCACTGACCACCATGCCCACTGGCCGCTGTGTCCATTGGCAGCCATGCCCGCTGCTGGCTGCCATGCTCTTACCCCTTTGGAAATATAAGCCCAAATAAACTCTTAGTTTTATAAGTGGCTTTTAGTCATGGTGTTTTGCCACAGCAACAAAAAAGTAACTGATACAGCATCCTAACACTATGTATTGATCTCATACTGCCAGTCTCTTTGCAGATGTTATTTCTTGAAAGAAGCCTTTTCTCCAGTTTCCTCCTCAAGTCCTATCACTAGCCCACTCACTCATATAAATTATACCTCAGCAGACTAGTCTTGATGAGGCCAAACACTGGCGTGTGTGTATGCACAATGCTAGGAATGCCTAGCAGGTAGTACAGATGTGGAAAGCTTCTGCTAACCAATTCTTCCTACATCTACTCATTGTCATCTAGATGCTTGATTACAGTACCTTCCAGCTCATTTAACTTATTTTGCTCAAAACCCCGAGCAACATCTCATTCCATATTTAAATCTAAAACCTAATACCAGTCTCTCAGAGCCTTACCTCATTGGTCACTACCATTCTTTAATTTTTTTTTTTTTTTTTTTTTTTTGGTGGTTCGTTTGTGGCAGACTGCTTGTAATGGTAATAACAATAGTCATCTTGATAGGACCTAGAGTCTCCAGGGAACAAGAAGCTGGGCACATTCTATCTGGTTATCTTGTTTATATTACTGGAGGTAAGAGGGCCCACCCTCTGGGCTGCTTCATTCCCTGGGCTTGCATTGTAGACTTCATAAAAAGAAGAAAGCTGGCAGGGGGCCAGCATCCCCGCCTGCTCTGCCTGACTATGATGTCCTATGATGAGCTGCTGCAGGCTCCTGAAGCCTTGCCTACCTTGGCACAGTGGACTGCACTCTGAACTGTGAGCTGATAAATCCCTTCTTTAGGTTTTTTATCCGGGCACTCGCGACGATAGGAATGGTAACTAAGAAAGTTGATTCCCAGAAGTGGGGCCTTTGATGGGGTCAACTTGAACATGCTGCTTAAACATCCTATGAACTAGTTTGTGGGAAGAAGCTGGATAAGCTAGGACCTTTGGGCAAGAAAAGCCCTCTGAGTGCTGTGGTCAGAACTCAATGGTCCTTATGCTAGAGGTGTGGTAGACAGGAACAGAAAGAGGAAAGGAGAAAGAATGCAGTCAGAGTACTGGGCTGGGACGATTCCTGTGACCTTTTGGCCAGGAATATGGCTTCCTTGTGATGATAACTCCTTGCTAGGCTTCTTTTCTCTCGCTGTAGGAATGTTTATTTGCGTCATTTTATGTTGGAAGTATGTAACTTGTTTTTTATTTTCTAGGAACTCACGGTTAGAGGTTGCCTCATATCTCAAATAAGTGGATTTTTGAAGTGTTGGAATTGTTAAACACTATGGGAACTTTTGAAGTTGTATTGAACACATTTCTGCATTGAGTGAGGACTGGCAGGAAACTCAGAAAGTGGTGCTTACCTTTTGGCCTGTTTGATCTCCAAGACCAACTTGTGGAAGGAGAGATCCAACTCCTGGAACTTGTCCTCTGACCCCTGTATGTGTGTTGTGGGACACACACACATACACGCACATGCACACACACACACATACAAATACATGCGCATAAATGTAATAAAAATTTTAAACAGATGGTCGTGAAATTCTGAAAAGAAGGGATGAAAGGTCCATGGCTTCACAATGATGTGTTTGGGTATCAAGTTGACAAAGGATGGAATTGTGGCTAGCATTAATAATTATCTCGACAGGACCTAGAGTCTCATAGGACACAGCCACTGGGCATACCTGTCAGGGGTTATCTTGTTTACATGAACTTGTTCAGCCACCTTATGGGTGGCTCCATTCCCTGGGCTTCTTGCATTGTAGACTTCATGAAAAGAAGCTGGCAGGGGCCAGTATCCCCGCCTGCTCTGCCTGACTGTGATGTCCTATGATGGCTGTTGCAGGCTCCTGAAGCCTTGCCTACCTTGGCACAGTGGACTGCACTCTGAACTGTGAGCTGATAACAGGGCAAGTAACTAGGACACTGGCCCAGGCATTTTCCCCTGTAAATGCCAGAGCTCTTTTCTGAAGTGCTAGGACCTCTGGGTTTGAGATTCTTCACATGTAAGGTGCTCTTATCTTAGATCCTGTGTGCATCGACCATTCATCTCTTTTAAGTCTTTCAGTGAGGCTTTCTCTAACCATTTCATTTTAATAGCACGTTTCCATTCCCTTTCTCTGTGCTGCTGTCATCTCAGATTCATTCATTCATCACGCTCTCTTCCCTAGTGCCTTCTCCAGAACTGGGGACAGTGACACAAAGGAGATTCCCAGGACATGTTTATTAAATAGTGGGTTTAACCTGTGCTGACAGGTATTTTGTAAGACAATGAGATCTGTAACCCAAACTGAAAGTCTTGTATTTTAAAACTACTTCGAAGAATGAGTTAAATTTATATTTCACTTTGTTCTTTGTTCTAAAAAAAAAAATAACAAAGTAAAGTAGCTATAGTAGCATTAAGAAGACATGCAGAGAACAAAGCAAAGAGAATATAACAGAATTTTGAATTGGGTAATGTTAGTGTGCACAAGGTTCCACACAGTGGCAAAAGGCAGGCTGTATATTTGAGTCATTCAAAGTTCTTTTGCTCAGGCATGACTGTGCTGAATCATGAACCTTGTTCTGAGGGACAAATCATGGATACCTGAGTCCAGAATCTGAAAAACTATTTTCCTAGAAGGACTCTTGAAATTTCTCTTCTGGAAATAGTTTCCTTTGTTAAATCCCTGCAGGTCTGTTCATTGTCGGAGCCTGCTGCATCTGAGAGCTGGCTGTCACTGGAACCACCAGCTTCTGATGTCATGTCTAAACACTTGCAGACTTGATGCAAACTTGGTGATTGGATAGATATTGTTAGAAGTCATTTTTCAAAGATTTTCATCAGCACATGAATCTCTAGCTCCTCCCTCTGCAGCCATGGGGAGGTTGGGATCCCAGGAGTTGTGCCTGCCTGCCTTTTGAGGAGGATAATGGCAACTATATGCAGGTTCTTCCAGTTAGTAACCACACCGGGGGACGGTGAGAGTAACAGGTGAGGTAGCTTTCTAGAACTCTCACTGATGCAGTAGTCAAGTTCTGAGCTGATTTGTGCGTGAGTGTGGAGTTCCATGAGACATTCCACTTGAAGCACACATCTTTCTGTTCATGGAAAGTACATTTTCCTAATATTCTTTTGTCCTTTTTGCTGTTTTAAAGTGAGTGTAAGGATGGTGGGAGCCACAGGCCAGAGATAGTGAGAGACAAGGAAATGGGCTGAAGACCATAGCCCCAAACAAAACTGATACTTTGAAGCAAAAGATGATACTATTTAGCTGAGTAGTAAATAATAGTACAATGTGTTGTGAGGTTTTCTTTCACCTTACATTTCCCTGTCTTTGATGTGGAGATAAATGGTGCCTTTTGAAATCAGGTTGTCTATAATGCATCATTTTTCAGAACTGAAAGAGGAGAACTGTGCGGTTTGAAAGAAAACAGCCTCTCAAGGGAGGGGCATTATTAGGAGGTGTGGCTTGTTGGAGGAAGTGTGTCACTGTAGAGGCATGCTTTGAGGTTTCCTATGCTCAAGGCACCCCAGTGTCTCAGACCACTTCCTGTTGCCTGTGCACACGTTGTAGAACTGTGAGCTCCCTCTTCAGCACCATGTCTGCCTGCATGCCACTATGTCCTACCGTGATGATAATGGATGGAACCTCTGAACTGTAAATTAAATGTTCTCCTTTCTAAGAGTTGCTGTGGTCATGGTGTCTCTTCACAGCAGTAGAACCCTGACTGAGACAGAACTGAGAACAAGGGGCTTTAGGGAAATGAGAGAAAAATGTAGGAATATCCCTAATACAAGGTTATGCTCCACTTCAAGGAGCAGATATGGAAATAAATGTGAACATCACAAAAGCATTAAATCATTAAAATCAGCACATATGGGGAAACTTGGCTGAAGCATTAGCAATATGATAAGTTGCTAATAGTCTGCAAAAGCTCCTTTAAAGAATATTGGTTAAGACTATCCCAGTAGTGTTTGACAGCTTTCTATTTAGTTTTTCAAGAGATGAAGCATTTTCATTTTGGTGTTTGATGACTAATAGGAAAACCCGCAGACAGGAAGATGCATCCGTATAAAAATAACCCAAAGAATCACATATTCTAGCATAAGTACTGTAGAAACAGATCTTATTTCCAGTAAAAGTGCTGAAGTAGCAGAAAGAGAATACTCCACAACAGGTTTGATGACATAAAAATATGCCAAAGCTTTTAACTCAGTATTTTCCAAATAGTGTTAACTCAGAGTACCACCTAGATGGGCTCTATGAGGATGTGACTTTGCAAAACATTACATTTTTGAGGGGAAAGGGGTAGAACATGATACATACTACCTTTACCCCAAACAAATGTATCTAAAACTTGCTTGTGCACACAATCTATTAATAACCTTTTAAGGTTATTAATTACTCTTTTAATAAGTGTTCCAGATTAACTGCCTTTGACATGGGTCAGCAGGTAAAGGCCCTTCCTGCCAAGTCTGTCCTGAGTCTGATCCCTGGAACCCACACAGGGAAAACACCACCTCTGAAATTGCCCTCTGACCTCCACATGCACTCTGTGACATGCTCACACGAACAAATAAGTACATGTTAAAGATGTGCAAGATAAGAGATAGATAGATCTGTATGTATGTATCTATTTATGACAGCCGATAGAAGTATTTGATATGCTCTAAAACCAGGTAATATATTTTTGTTAATGTGTATAGATCCTAAGACATTAAAGTTATTCCAAGATTGATAAATTTGTATTAAATTGTTATATGATCATTAAGTAACGTGCAGAACTGACCTAGTCAGCGATTACCCTTCCCCGGGCACATTCATACTTGGTCTTCAGGATGCCTCACCTTTGTGTTCTCTTACTGGTCATCCTAGTGTGTGCTGCTCCTACCTTGATTCCTGGACATCCACATGTTGGGGTGCCTCAGAATTCAGACCTTGTCTCTGTCTCCTCTCTTAAAAATCTATAATCTGGCCTGGAGAGATGGTTCAGTAGTTAAAAGCACTGGCTGCCCTTCCAGAGGACCCAGGTCCAATTCCCAACACCCACATGGCAGCTCACAACTGTATACCTCCAGTTCCAGGAGACTTGGCACCCTCACATAGTCATACATGCAGGTAAAACACCAATGCACATAAAATAAAATTAAATTAAAAAGTCTGGAATCCTTTTCTCTTGATTTCATCTACTTTCATCACTCCATAGTACTGACTTTTATAGTTTTGTTTCCAGCCTGCACCTCCTCTCCTCTTCATACTAGACATGCGCATACAACTACACAACAATCACATACAGCTACACAATAATTACCACATACAGCTACACAACAATCACATACAGCTACACAACAATCACCACACACAACTACACAACAATCACAGCTACACAACAATCACATACAACTACACAACAATCACATACAGCTACACAACAATCACCACACACAACTACACAACAATCACATACAGCTACACAACAATCACATACAACTATACAACAATCACCACATACTACACAACAATCACATACAGCTACACAACAATCACATACAACTATACAACAATCACCACATACTACACAACAATCACATACAGCTACACAACAATCACAACTACACAACAATCACCACATACAACTACACAACAGTCACATACAGCTACACAACAGTCACATACAGCTACACAACAGTCACATACAGCTACACAACAATCACCACATACAACAACATAACAATAACTAGAATGAACAGTCAGAGGAACCCGAAGATAAGACATACCGAAGACCAAATAAAGGCTATTTCCAGGAAAGGCCGATGACTGAGGTCTGTTCTGTGTACTGTGTGTCCACCGTACATCCAAGACTTTTAATGTGTTCAAATTTGAACTCCTAGTCTTTGCTCCTATCAAATTCTCTTCAATCTCCCCAACTCACTGCAGGAAACCTCGTGCTTCCCAGTCCTCAGACTGAGTTACCTTTACAGTCGATGTTTCAATAGTCACACTGACCAGAGCTGGGTGTGGTGTCACACACCTTTATTTATTTATGAAGTTTCTAAAATTTTTATTTATTTTACATCTTGACCACAGTTTCCCCACTCCCGTCCCTGTGCCCCCTTCCCCATCTACTCCTCTTGTTTCTCTTCAGAAAGGGGCAAGCTTCCCATGGTATCAGTAAAGCACGGCATATCAAGTTGTGGTAAGAGTAAGCACCTCCCTTGTATTTAGGCTGGACAAGGTAATCCAGTGTGAGGAATAGGTTCCTAAGAGCCAGCCAAAGCATTAGGGGTAGATAGCCCTTGCTCCCAGTTAAGTCCCACAAATAGACCAAACTGCACAACGGTCATACGTATACAGAGGGTTTAGGTCAGTCCACGCAGGCTCCCTGGTTGTTGGTTCAGACTGAGTCCCTAGGAACCCAGGTTAGCTGATTCTCTGGGTTTTCTTGTGGTGCCCTTGGCCCCCCTGGCTCCTACAGCCCTTCCTCCTTCTCTTCAGTGGTATTCTCTGAGCTCAGCCTGATGTTTGGCTGTGGGTTTTTACATTTGTTTCCATCAGTTATTGGATAAAGGCTCTCCAATGACCATCGGGGTGGCCACCAATCTGATTACAGGAGTCGGCCAGTTCAGGACGCTGTGCACCATTGCTAGGAGTCTTAGCTGGGGTCATCCAGCCAGGAAGGTCTGGTTTTCCGTTGCTTCTGGTCTATAAAGCTATAGAGAAATCCACTGACCATGGTTAGGGCCTCTTATGTACGTGACAGATTGATTTTCTCTTGACACAAATTTTTGTCTTTGACTTTTGGCAGTTTAGGTACAGTATTTCTTTGGTTTCTTTTGGCTCATTTGTCATAACGCCATTAGTTGGCCTCGTTGAATTTGATGTGTAGGGCTGGGGGTGGCTCAGTGGGTAAAGGCAATAGGAGAGCTGTTCTCTGATATGTTCACACGTGCACTGTGGCAATGCACTTGCCTCTTCACACACAAGCAACAAAGGTTTGATAAAAACATAGAGCTCCCCCCCCCCTTTCCCACTCTCTTAGCTAAGTTTGAATTCTGATGGTTACTTTTGCCGCCCCCCCCCTCACCACACTAGAACCCCGGGAAGTGTGTGCTGGCCACCTTGATGACATCTCATCCCTCAAGTGTTTGCTTTCTCAAGTGCTTTTTCTTTGTGCCCCCTTCTACTCTGTGGTCTTGAATGGTTTGTCCTCAAGTTATCAGAATTGCTTGGTCAAATCTAAAGTTGAAAATGGTTGGTTTTTTTAAACTCAGTTTCTGTGTTCTCCAGTTCTGTAATTTTGGGTTTTTTAAGGTAATCTCTGTCACTTTGTTGGTATTCTTATCTTGCTTTTGTATCACTTTGTGATTTCATTCAGCTATTTGTCTTGTTTCTTGTACTACCTCGACATTCTTTAATAGTTGTAAGGGTTTCTTGCTCCCTCTGGTGCCTGTCGTTGGTACTGCAGGCTCCGTGGTGCTCTAGTATTCAGGACTTCCCTGGCATCCAAAATTCCAAATTCTGTCAGCACTTCCAAGTCAGGCTTAATAGAAAATAGTCACTTAAGACCCCTGAAAGTAAGGGAAGTTGTACAGCTTCTTTTCCCTTCCCCTCACAAGGAAGAAGCTATGGTGACCTCGCATCTGTCTGCACTGTCAGGTATGTGTCAGGAGCTTGGCTGTGCAGTGTCCAAATAGGCAGTACACCATCAGGTGAGCCTTTTGATGTGTGTTACACTCTGGGTGTAACTCATATGGGCATAGCTGAGCTGGCCCAGGGAAAGGGGATGTGTCAGGTGAAATAAAATGTTTTTCACACCCGTGTGAAAGTGGCTGTGTTTAGCTTTGGGCTTATGGTTGAGGTTTCACCTCCCAGAGACTAACCTCATACACTTCAGATGAACTGCCAGCTCCAAGTTGCTCAACTGAGCAGCTACAACTTGTGATTACCAGAAACCCCTCCGCAGATTCTGTGGATTTGCTAGATTTTCCACAGAACCAGGCACACACCTATGGATGGCTATAAAGGCTACTAACCAGTAGAGCCGGGCATGTGGGACAGGGAAGACCTTCTGTGCATTCCAGGAATTTCCATAGCTGAGCTCCTGAACATTCCTTTGGGTTTTACAAAGCTTAATCACCCAGCTGTGGTAATGAGCCTCGTTGGTTTATTTAACTGTAAGGTAGCTAGCTGATCAGTGCTAGCACAGGCCTTTTAGTCCCAGTGCTCGGGAGGCAGAGGCAGGTGGGTCTCTGTGAGTTTGGGGCCAGCCTGGTCTACAGAGTGAGTTCCAGGACAGCTAGGGCTATACAGAGAAACCATGTCTCAAAAAAATACCACAAATGACAAAACCCTCTCTCAAAAAAACAAAACAAAACAAAAAAAGTAGTGACAAGATTAACCATTTTCTTGAAATTTGGGCCAGGAGACAAAAGAGCAGAAAAATCACTGGATGTTACCAGGATTGCTCTTTTCCTGGAGGTATAGGGATTGGTGCAGAGGAAACTAAATCCCACCAATTGTAGCTGACCTCTTTAGGAAGTCTGGCTCTTATTTCAAAAAACCTGATTCTTCAGAAGATCAGAGAAAGGGCTCAGTTTCCACTGTATGGGTTGACCTCTAGCCTGAGTGACTTCATTTTGATGTTTACCATTGTATATTGGGTTCCGGTGTGGGAGCTTAGTTCAGAGACTAGCCGGAAGCTGTTTCTATTTAGTATGCTATGCTTCTTAGGGATGGAGCTCAGTTCTAGAGTCCTTGCCTAGCAGGCACAGGGTCCTAAAACCCACCTTGGCTTGGCTTACACTCAGAATAGTGAAGCACATTTGTCATCCCAGCTCAGGAGACAGGAAAGAGGACCAGCAGTTGAAGGACATTATCAGCTTCAAAGGGAGTTCAAGGCCAGACTAGGCTATGTGAGACCCTGCCTCAAAACAATTTTAAAAGGCTGGAGAGATGGCTAAGTGGTGAAGAGCACTTGCTGCTCTTGTCGACGTTCTAGGTTTGGTTCCCAGGACCCACATGGGACTCACAACCAGTCCATTTTTTTTTTTTTAAGATTTATTTAACTATTATGTATACAGTGTTCTGCCTGCACACCAGAAGAGGGTGCCAGATCTCATTCTAGAGGTTGTGAGCTACCACGTGGTTTCTGGGAATTGAACTCAGGACCTCTGGAAGAGCAGCCAGTGCTCTTAACCTCTGAGTCATTTCTCCAGCCCCCTCACAACCATTAACTCCAGTTCATAGGGATCTTACACCTGGATTTTGCCTCCACAGGCATCAGGTTTGCACATATATACATGTTTTAGTTAGGGTTTCTATTGCTGAGAAGAGACACCATGACCACAGCAACTCTTACAAAGGAAAACATTTAGTTGGGGGGCTGGCTTACAGTTCAGAGGGTTAGCCCACTATTGTCATGGTGGGAACCAAGGCAGCGTATAGGCAGACATGGTGCTGGAGAAGGAGCTGAGAGTTCTACATCTGAATTGGCAGACAGCAGGAAGAGAGAAACACCTGTGGGACCTGGCTTGAGCATTTGAAACCTCAGAGCACAATCCCAATGACACACTTCCTTCAGCAAGGCCACACCTCCTTCAGCAAGGCCACACCTCCTTCAGCAAGGCCACACCTCCTAATGCAGCCACTCCCTGAGCCTATGTGGGCCATTTTTATCCAAACCACCACAATACATACAGGCAAAATACTCATACACATAAAAATAATTTTAAAAAATATGTTTAAATTAAAAGTTATTTTTAACAGTTACATCATCTCTCTAGCCTCTTAACGTTTTACAAAATTAAGAAACAATTATAAAACTTATGACCTGTGTAATAAAGAATACCAGCCACTGTTCCCGAATAATACATTGGGATAGTCTAGTATGAGTTATCTCTAAGTGCATGGCCCCCTCTGTGTGCTTTCCTCTCAACTTACAGAACATCAATACATTCTATAGAAACTCAGACTGAAGTGTTACTTTTTTACCTGAAATGTTACCCTGAAAACAGTGTTTCAAAGAAAAACAGATTTCTGGACTACAATTCCAGGACAATGCTTGCTGTATTTTCAGCTTCTGAAAATGAGAGAAGCAGCTGAAAATGAGTGGAGCAGTTGAAATGAAAGGAGCATCTGAAAATGAGTGGAGCAGCTGAAAATGAGAGGAGAGCATCTGAAAATGAGAGGAGCATCTGAAAATGAGAAGAGCACCTGAAAATGAGAGGAGAGCATCTGAAAATGAGAGGAGCATCTGAAAATGAGAAGAGCACCTGAAAATGAGAAGAGCACCTGAAAATGAGCGGAGCATCTGAAAATGAGAGGAGCATCTGAAAATGAGCAGAGCATCTGAAAATGAGAGGAGAATCTGAAAATGAGAGGAGCATCTGAAATGAGAGGAGCATCTGAAATGAGAGGAGCATCTGAAAATGAGAGGAGCAGTGCCAAGGGAGGAACTGGAGGTGGTGTCGGGTGGTGTGAGGGGCTTGCTATCCCCCATGCCTTCTGTGCTGATTGTCAGTGGTGCTGAGGTCACACAGCAAAGAACAGGGTCCATGACCACCTCACAGCAGTTCCCAAAGGCCTTTTCTACAAAGATAGATGTTTTAGAAATTCTCAAATAAAAATAATAGAGGCTTCATATCATTTAGGTCATTATCCTAAAGTAACAGATTCAGATATGGATTCAAATTCTCACTTCAGCATAGTGTACTCTGTACTTGAAAACAGGCCTGTCAGGATAGTTGAGGCCATATCTTGAGTGTATTGACCCTGTAATATGTTATATGACATATAATGAAGTTTGATACTTCCTTCAGTGACCTTAAGGACGAAAGTTTTTCACGTTGTGTAAAGCTCATTGATTCATCCGTAGTCTTAACAATCAGGCTCAAAGCACAGGGACAGATACTACTTGGCATGCCATCCTGATGTGTCATGTGAAAGCAGTTTCTGTCTGGAAGTCCAGCAGATACTCCCATCTGACAGGGGAATTCCAGCAAGGCTGGGCAACCATTCAAACATTAAAGGAAAACACAATTGGAAAAGCTGCCTCTGTGTAAACATTAACCCTTCTGGGTTAAAGTGGCTCCTTCTGTCTTGTTTGTTTAATATAAAAAGGAGACCTAAAACTCTATTTCTTTTATACTTTGATTAAAAATAAGCTAAAGGAACTTGGCAACTTGTTTCTTCATGATTTATTATTTCTTTTAGTGCTTAGAAACACGCCCGCCCCCAGCCATTAGGTATAGGAGACAGAGAGAGACTTCCTGTCTCTCTGTCTCTCTCTGTCTCTCTGTCTCTCTGTCTCTCTCTCTCTCTCTCTCTCTCTCTCTCTCTCTCTCTCTCTCTCTCTCTCTCTCTCTCTCTCTCTCTCTCTCTCTCTCTCGGCTTTGTTGTGATCATAAGACAGCTTTGCTGCAGCCAATCCTCACCCAGCACATGGGACTTGGAGCTGGAATCCAGGCTGCACACTTGTGCACCTTTACACTTTCTAGCTCTTATAAGCAGAGATTCTTAAAATATTTTCTGTGTGTTTTTCCCTTGGTATTTCTTTCAGTTGAAGTATAATCAATCCATTGTTCTTGCAGCTTTATAAACCTGCCTTATATCAGTAAAGAGGCTTTTTGACTAAGCAAACATTGCTGAGTGCATAGAATGGATTGTAGCAGTTCTTAACTTGTGGGTCTCAATGCCCACGGTCCCATATCAGACATCCATGTTTACATATACGATCCGTAGCAGTGGCACACTTACAGTTATGAAGTAGTAAAGAAATAACTTTGTGATTGAGGGGTCACTACAGCATGAAGTATTAAATACACCGCATGTATTAAAGGATTAAAGTATTCAAAAGGTTGAGAACCATTAGTTTAGAATATTTCTCCTCTGTAAATATCTGAACACAGATGTGTTACAATGAGGCTTCTTGGTCCCAAGCAGCCAGAGATCCAGACCCACAGACCTGCTGGCCCCAGACTGTCTAGCTGCCCGCCGCTGATTAGGCCCCAAAATGATTCAAACATTTATATTAATTTATGTTTTTTGGCCTATGGTTCAGGCATATTGCTAGCTAGCTTTTTTTATCTTAACTCGGCTCACTTTTATTAATCTGTCTGTGTAGGCCACTAGAAAGCATCAGGGTAGGTGTCCATGCTCCAGATGGCAGTTTTTTGGCCCTATTTTAAATATGTGGTGCCTCATTAAATGGTAGAATATGGGGTTTATCCTTGATTTTCAGGGTTTGGGGGAGCTTTCAGACCTCAAAGTGACCCTGTATCAATCATAGAAAACTAAGCTAAACTAGGATTTTGTATTACTTGAATAAAGTTTATTTTCGGATTAAATTTTTAGATTTATAGAAAAATTCCAAAGATAATACAAAAAGCTCCCATATAACTTTTACACAACTTTGTATATCAGCATCTCCTATGGTCATGACTTAGTTGTCAAAATTAAGAAATTAATATGACTGTTATCTGAAATATAGACTTCATTTGGTTTTTCCAAAGTTTTTCAAGTACCATATTTTTCTGTTTTCTGCATATAATCTAGGATGCCATATTGCATTAGCATATCTTCAAATTGGAACTATCACCTTTGATCAAAAATTCCAAAACCCAAAGGGCTGTCTGTGTGTGTCTTCCAGCCATGGAGAAATAGCTCCCCTAGAGTTTGCCGGCTGTTTCTGTTTTTGTAAATATCCTTCCTGAGAGGTGCATTCAGACATACATATCTTGCTTCAGCCATGCCTATGTGCATGTTTGAGCATACACATAATTGCATTGAAGTATATTTCTCTACATACATATTTTAGATTAGTATAGTTTGCTTCCTGTGTAGCCCCGAATTTCCTTCCTTTTCACTCCATACCATTAGATAATTGCATTTACCAGTTCCCTTAGGATTCATGCCCTTTATTTTTGTAGATAATGCTGCAGTGGATTTCCGTGTACACATGGGAAGATGTGGTTTTAGTCATTGTATTATATTGTCATTTGTGTTATATTGGATTATATTATAGGCTCTTAGTGGGTGGATCTATATGTTCATTATTTGTCCACCTGTTTTTCAGAGTTTACCAGTTTTGTTTCCCTTATTTCCTATAACTTCACCAGCATTGTGTCTTATACGACATCTTGAATTTTGCCAAATTAAAGTTAAAATGTAGGGTAAGATGTTCTCTTTTTTCAGTTTTCTTATACTGAATGAAGTTGAGTGTCTGTCTCAGTCACCGTTCTATTGCCGTGAAGAGACACCATGACCACAGCAACTCTTAGAAAAGAAAGCGTTTAATTGGGGCTGGCTTACAGTTTCAGAGGGTCAGTCCGTTGCCATCATGGTGGGAAGCATGCAGCACGCAGGCAGACAGAGTGCAGGAGAATTAGCGGAGAGTTCTGTGTCCAGATCTGCAGGCAGTAGGAAGAGAGAGGGACTCAACTGGACCTGGCCTGGGCTTTTTGAAACCTCAAAGCCCGTGTCCAGTGACACACTTCCTCTATGAAGGCCACAGCTCCTAATCTTTTCCAGTAGTGCCACTCTCTGGGAACCACGCATTTAAATCTATGAACCTGTGAAGGCCGTTCTCATTCAAATCACCACAGTGTCTTTATATATTTGAAAACAATCCCCGTTTCTTCTCTCAGTTAGAGCTAGACCAGAGTCCACACAGAAGCAGTTTGTCTATTTGGCACCAGCACAGAGTAAAGGAAAAAATTAGAAGGAGGGTAAAGTCGGGCACCCAGTGCTGGACAGTAGATGTGATAAAGACATGGGAAGCTACTAAGTTGACAGTGTTTACCTCCAGACCAAGGAATTTGGTTCTTTTTATCAGAGCTCTTAGAATATTTTATTCAGCCTTGGCTATTATACTTTTAAGGGAACGTGCTGAAATTAAAGTCCCTTTATTTTTTTGCCACCCTACAAAAAATGATCACAAACTGTGGTTTAAATGACTGCAAATTAGGGAGCTGGAGAGCTGGCTCAGCGGTAAAGAACACCTGCTGCCCTGCACAGGACCCTAGTTGGTCTGCTAGCTTCTGTGTGAGCTGCCTCACAGGGCATCTCATTGCCTCCGGCTTCCATGGTACCTACATTCACAAGCGCACATCCCCCATAGACACACATGTATATGCATATTTAAAAAGATAAATCAAGATTACACATTATGGTTCAGGATGGGTCTTACTTAGTTTAAAACCACTTCTTGTCAGGGCTTTGATCTTTCCTGAAGGAACATCTGGGTTTCTTGTTTTGGTTTTTGGATGCTTTTGTCTTCAAAGCCCACCCACACCCCTTAGACCATGCCTCTTCTCAAGCCAGCCGGGATTAATGGAGTCCTCATAGTGACCACAGCTGGGAAGGATTTGCCCAGAGTAACGGAGTCTTGTGATTAGACTGGCCCTATCTGAATAATGTCATTTCAAGGTTCTTAAACTCAATCCCATGTACAAAGTCCTTTGTGTAAAGTAACTTTCACAGGTTTTGATGGTGGGAACATGTCATTCTGCTCATTGCAGAGAGTCACCAGGTCATGAGGAAGTCAGGTTATACACAGAGAAACAGACTAGGAAAAGCTGAAGACAATTCCAAAATGTATTTCCTGGAAGACAGTAACATAAGGCCCGCAGAGCAGTCAGTGCATTTAGCCCACAGTGCTGATGCTACTGCAGAGGCTGCTGCAGAGAACTGCAAATACAGTTGCTTAGGAGCGAAAGCCAACAGCCAAAGAAGCAGCATCAAATTATGAAAGCAGAAATGCACGGTTAAATTGACAAGGACTCCTGCCTCACGTCACTAGTAAAAGAGATGGCAGTAAAAGAGTGAGGTAGTGGGATCAACGCAGAGAAGCAAGTTTCAGGCCTCCTTCCGCTGTGGTTGGACAATGTGTAGATTCCAAGAAGAAGGAAAACTTCGAAATAGAACTGAGATACTTGAAGCTCCAAGGACTGGACTCTCCCTCCCTGGAACACGTGGAAAAGAAATCTTAAGACCCAAGCCCTTCCATCAGGAATGAGAGAGTTCCAGGCTTTCCCTAGTCTTCATTATCTCTCGCTCTCAACACATTGAACTTGACCTTTGGGATGTTGCTGACAGGCAAGAGTTAAAGGAACAAGCCCTCCTACCTGTTTGTTGGGCGGTAGCTTCCAAGGCCACTGCAAACATGTATCTGTGTGAACTTGATCCAGAAACCGCCAGGCCGGGGACAAAGTTTAACTGGAGGGAGTAGCTGGCTGCCCGTAGTTTCATGCTGTGTCTGCCCAGACTCCAGAGTGCTGTAAGTAGTTTCTTGTTTTTTGTTTTGTTTTTTTTTTTTAAATGTTAATGGCATTTTAACATAGAAGATTTGCAAGAATAATTTACATAGGATTAGATCATGCTCTGCATGTGTCGCCTATACTAACCCTGCTTTAGGACAATTCAGCATTTTGCAAACAGTTTTGTTCTTTAAAATGAAGAGAAAAACATAAAAAATCTGAAGCAAGTATTGTACTCAGATAGCGCCTGATTGTAGAAAATAATCCTTAGTATCCTGTGCTGAGTGGAGGTGTCTGCAGTGGAAAGCGAATGGGGATGGAGAGGAGTATTTCCAGATCGTCGTCTTGCCCCCCCCCCCCCCCCCCCCCCCCCCCCCGCGCGTTCCTTACAGCTGCATTCTGGCTGTGTCAGCAGATGTTACTCTGGGGTGATTGAGATAGAGATTTGTGTATTCAAAGAAATGTAGTGAATGGGATCCTAGACAGAGGGACTGAGGAATGAAATGGCCAAGTGTCCCAAGAACTTAATGTGACTTGAGAGAAAGATTTTAAGATTTTGACACGTGTACTGATTTGCCAGGTAGATGCCCCAGGCCTATAATATATAAAATAAGCCCTATATATGGAACTGGTGGTGTTCCTAATGTCCTCATTTTGAGATTAGGATTCCTAGAACTGCATATTACATAAACATGCTGACTGATGAGTGTAGTTACAAGGATATTACGGCAGTATTTTGCATTGGAAGGGTTGATATTTTCTATTTTCCTTTTATTACAATGGATTAAAAAAAACTGATGCATGACAATTGTATGATTTTTGAATATGGACATAAAGTTTGACATAGTTAATATATGAGTTAAAGGCTAGTTTTTGGGCCAGTAACGCTGCTAGCCATTGGTAGATATTGAGATTGTGTATGTGGAAGTTCACTGGGCTTCTCTGTCTTCAGACCTCAGGGACAGTTTATTTCCAAGCCTACTTCTTACTGTTGTGTGCTGAGTGGGACCTGACTGTGGTACTGGTGGGATGTGAGCTCAGGACATGGTTCTAAGCTGGCTCCAGGGCTGCCATGAAGTGAAAACTCTTCACCATTTAGACTGCTGAATTTCGCTAATTCTAGGCA
Organism: Phyllotis vaccarum; assembly: GCA_033318265.1. Classification (NCBI taxonomy): domain Eukaryota; kingdom Metazoa; phylum Chordata; class Mammalia; order Rodentia; family Cricetidae; genus Phyllotis; species Phyllotis vaccarum. Next base: position 187,823,488 of record JARWLC010000002.1, read on the forward strand.
CCTGACCAGTTAACTTCCTTAAGACAATAAACTTTCTTGGGCGAAGTTATTTGGTTAGTTGTTGGTTCATGACGAGAAACCAGGGTGGGGGTAGAAGTCTTTGGAAACGAGCCAGAGAGATATGAGACACAGTCACTAGGGGAGCAGCTGTCTCCTGACTGCATTCAAAATGTTTAGTCTTTTAGTCACCTGAAAGGCCAGACCGGTGTCGACTTCCGAATCGTAACTAAACCCTTTGGTAATTTTTGAAAGCCAAGCTCCTTTGGGCATTTTCAGATGCCACTGAGAGCAGCTACCTTTACTTCTACAGGCGCCCGGCACACACACCCTTGTTGTGCCCTCAGGTGACATGGTCTGGCTCCCGAGGGTGTTTGTGCCAGCCCTGCCACTCTTCTACGTTCACTCCAGCTACTTACATGTCTTTGCCTATTCTTGGATGCATCAAGCTTGCTCCTGCTGCAGGGCCTTCGCTGCCTGAGGAGCTCCATTCCCAGGCCATCTCTTCCTGTGGTCATCAACACTTCCTTCTGACAGGCTTCCCAGACTACCCTGCAGGTGCCCCCTCCCACGCCCACATCACTTCCTTTCCCTTTGCGCTGATCTGCCGTTTGCTTTTAATGATCAGTAGGACATTACTTTATAAATAAAGTGTGCGCCTATGTGCACATGCGTAAGTGTTTGGTCTTTCTCCGTAGGATGTGTTGAGAGGCAGGAACTTCAGCAGGTCCCTCTCCAGCATGCTTTGCTTCTTCTCACTGCCCTCAACCCCATATGCCTTTCTCCATGTTTTCTTTCCTTCCTTCTCTCTCTCTCTCTCTCTCTCTCTCTCTCTCTCTCTCTCTCTCTCTCTCTCTCTCTCTCTCTCTCTCTCTCTCTCTCTCTCTTTTTTTGACATGGGGTTTCTCTGTGCAATAGCCCTGTAGGCTGTCTTGGACCTACTCCATAGACCAGGTTGGCCTTGAACACAACAGAGATCCACCAGCCTTTGCCTCCTGAGTGCTGGGCTTAAAGGCATGTGCCACCACTGCCCAGCTTCTCCATGATTTCCTAATGAACATGTATAAAAGTATAGATTCTGATTTGCTTACTTTTCCCACACAACACCTGCATTCAAGTCTGAATTTTTAATATATGTTAAATATGTTTCCTAATAACACTTGGATATACAACCTTAGTTTTAAACGGTTGTATATTGTCCCACTGTATGTGTGAACTAAACACAGCAGTCTTGTGGACTTGGGCATTGGTTGTTCCCGGTGTTTTCCTGTTAGAAGCAGTGGTGAAGTTCTTGTTTTATTGCATTGTCAAGAAAAGCTGCAGATTGCCTGATGGCTCTGCAGGAAGTCGGCACTCATCTGTGGTCCCCTAGCAATGTACAAGGCCTTGCTCCGTACCCCGCCCAGTGTATCACACTCTTGGACTGGCCAATCTGCTAGATTAAAAAAATAGCCTCAGAATAATTTTATGTTGTCTTTAGAGTTTATAATAATTTTTTGGGAAGTTTAAAATTTTAGTTGCTAATAAATAGATCATGAAATTTACCAACTTAATAACAGTTTTAAATGTACAGCTTAGAAGTAGTGTGTCCACATAACCGATCTCCAGAATTTTCTTTTCTCTTTTTAAGATTCGCTAATCTTTAACAAATGTGTGTGTGTGTGTGTGTGTGTGTGTGTGTGTGTGTGTGTGTATGGGAGAGAGAGAGAGAAATAGAGTGAGAAAGAGCATAGAAACATATATCAAACACTCTCTGAGGCATTTTCTCATGTCTATTTATCTGTCCATCTTTCTGTTTCCTGGCTTCTTTATTCTGGAAAATGGAATAATAATATCTCATTTTGTCTTTCTCATAAAATAATCAATGTGACTGTAACCAGGTAATATACTAATATGTTTAAATAATACATCTTGAGTGCTGTGTTGTGAGAGTGGTTTCCATAGCAAAGTGGTGTGATCAGTCTTGTAAAATTAATTTCAAAACACACTGACAACACAAACTTAGCAGAAACAGTTTACACAAGATACTCTCTGGACACCAAGGACAGCCATGGGACACCTGGGAAGCAAGCATAGGCCAGCCCTTTGCCTACATCTCAGTGCATACAGTACAGAGTAAACACACTATTCGCAGCGTGCCAGAAAAACACGTGGACAAACGGGCAGAGGCAGGACAGCCACACAGATGACACTTTAGTACTGGAAGATCAATTGGGGGCTGGCATGAAGAGCTGCTGCCAGGTAGGAGGGGCATGCAGCATGGGGAGTAGGGCTTCTTCTGGACACTTAACAAAAAGGTTAACACTCCTCTCCCAAGCAGCCTTAGCCGTTTTGGAGGGTGGGGGAGACTAAGCAGGTCTCTCTACATAACTGTATTGGAACTCAGTATGTAGACCAGGCTGGCCGTGAGCTCACAGAGATTCCTCTACCAAGTGCTAGGATTAAAGGCCTGGTCACCATGCCCAGCTCCTAGCCTTTCCTATAATCACATAGAAGGTGTAGGAACAATTGGATCCCACTCCAGGCTGTCACCTTCATGTCCTTGCAGTCTGGGGAATTTAATGATATAGGGAGTAGTGGGAGTCCTGCGGATAACAAATATCCAGGACGCTTTCCCCTCTCGGATTCCCTAAAACAACAAGGGAATCACATAGCAGTCACCTGACCTGAGGGTGTGTGACTCAGTGGTGATGTGTCTGCTTAGCCTGTACAAAGTCCCTAGGCTTAGTCCCCAGGACCAAGACTAAACCCATCCAAACAAACAAACTGCTAGCTGAAGCTTAGAGAGGGAGAGTTTAGTGCCTGGACTAGGCATTTAGATCTCAGGACCCGCCTAACTAGTCATGTGTCTCTGCTATGCCTGTAAACCCAGCTCCTAGGAGGACAGACAGGAGGATCATGGGGCTTGCTGCCTGCCAGCCTTGCCCAGGGTGAACTCCAGATCTGAATGGGATCCTGCCTCAAAGGAGTAGGTGGTAGAAAAGAACAGCTTATACTGTTGTCTGGATACTAGGTGTACACACACACACACACACACACACACACACACACACACACACACGGGGTGGGGGTCGGGGACTGAGGGCTACCCACACAATCTGTTCTCTAGAAAGTAATTAACTAATAAAAAATCTATAGTCATGGAAAGCTTACATAGCTGCTTCAAGAAACTTTAGAGAGAATTTGCCAGAACGTTTTCTTCTGGGAAAGGCTCAAGAACCAAGATTTCAAGTAACATATTTAAGAAACACAGCCAAAGGGGTGTGGGCCCTGAGAGAGATGGCTTTGCAGATAGGAGCAATCATAGCTCTTCTAGAGAACCCGTAATTGGTTCCCAGCTCACACCTCCTCTAATTTCATCTCCAGAGGCACACAGATGGTGTGCATTCACATAGATGCACAATTGTACACAAATAGGAATAAGCCTTAAAAAATATGACAGACATATTAGAAGCAGTTAGTAGCAACTGCGGAATTGTCATCATGTAGGAGAGTGTAACTAGGGCTGATTTTCTGAATAAAGAAAACTGATTAGAAGATGTCAACAACACGGTGCAGAAGTTACCTTTGTTCTGTAGTATGACTTTTTCAGCTTGATAATTAATCTTTGGTTTCTGGCATTTCTTCTTAGTTTTGTGTAGACTTTGCTTTCTGTTGCCAATTTCCCCATTTGTCCATTCTCTCTTTTCTTCCTTTCCTTTAACAGAGGACATTGTTATGATGGCACTTACAAAAGATGGTATATAAGCTAAAATTCCTAACACTGGGACAGGGGTCCTGGTGGCTCAGTCAGCAGAGTGCTTGCCTTCTAAACATGAGGACCCGGGTTTGAGTCCCAGAACTCACATGAAAGTGTTGGAGGTATGGTGGCACACCACGGTGGCAATCCCAGGCCTAGAGAAAGGCAGACAGGAGAATCGATACCTAATGCTCATTGACCATTCAGTCTAGAGACCTTGTCATAAAGGAGGTGATGACACCTAGGTTGTATTTACAGGTGCATGTGTACCCACATAAACATACACAGTCTACTGAATCTCATTTCTAAAGGAAAAACTCCAACCTGTTTAATTTAAATCACTTTTCACAGGGCTTAAAGCTTATTAAAAATAAAATATATGCATCAAAAGCACAGGAGATAGATGGTAATAAATTAATTGATTTTCAAAGTTTGATTTGTTGACCACAGTGGCATTAATTGAGAACTTTCTCAAGATGAAGTTGTCAGTCTCGTCCATGTGGGACCGAACTGGATCAGAATATTTAGGGATGGGGCACAATCATCTTGGATTTTGATCCATGCTAGCACTCCTGAACTGCATCAGAGGACCAAATAAACAATACTATGGGCTCTGTGGCTCATGCGGTCTCTGCACCAGCTACTTAGCTGCCCTGTAGATCAGGAACAGAGATGTTAAGTTAAGAGCACTGCCCCCCCGCCCCTCCCCGAGCTCTTATTTGGTTCCCAGCACTCACATGACAATTCACAACTGTCTATAACTCTAGTTCCAAGGGCACTGACACCCTCTTCTGGCCTCCTTGGGCCCTGCACATAGGTAGAGCATAGAAATACATGCAAAAAAAAAAAAAAAAAAAAGCTCATACACATAAAATTTTTAAATAAAATACTACAAAATAATAAATATACATTGTATGCACATATGGAAATATTATAATTAAACCCATCATTTTATATATCAAGATATTCTACAAGTAAACAAGAATGTAGATTGCCCTTGCTTTGCAGAGTACTCTAGAGCCATCAAAATGACGAAGCTGGCTGAACCCATGCACAGCACTGTTAAGAATCCGTGGTGATGTAGGTGTGGTGGTGTGTACCTGTAATCCCACCACTCAGGAGTTGAAGGCAGGGCAATCAAGAGCTTGGTTCAAGGCTAGCCTGGGCTACATTGTGAGCCCTTGTGTCAAAAGAAAAGGTAATTTGTTGAAAATTATGATTATTTTGAGACTCTTGATTTAAAAAAAAAAATCTAAGCATCTTGGTGAGGGCTGGGGGAAGACACGGTACTGTATTAGGAGCTGCACCAGGGAACTCTGTGCCTCTGATATATTTTCCAGGATTCTTCCTTTTCAGCACAGTGCCATGAGGGGTCATCACGAATGATCTTGGGTTCCATCCAGATGGACCTGCACCACCCGGCGGGGTGTTTGTTATGTATTTCTGTTGTTTATATTAAAGGGGACAATGCACTGTGCTATTAAATCTTTATTAAGTATACCTCAGGGGATTTAGATGCTTTCTACAGATGTGAGCCAAGTTGTCTATAGTTAGGATGCTATGAAATTCTGTGGCTACACCTCAGAATAATGTATAATATTATCACAAAATTACCGACTTAACAATATTCCTTTATTACCTCACTTACGGGGCCAGGCTATCTGTGCCCCCTCCTTAGGTGTTCCTACAGCCTCAGAAGACTGTTGCCAGGGTTGAGCTCTCTCTCTCCTGCAGGTCTAGCTAGGGGACTGTGATGGTGGGTCGTGGCTATCAGACTGAGAGCTCCTGTCCCCACCCCCTTTCCTGCCAGGTGAGGAAGTCTACCCTCAGTGCATGGAGGTCACTCACACTTCCCTGCCATGTGGACTCCCCCAGCATGGCTACATGCTTCCTTGTAGCTACCACGAGGGAGGGAGATGGCAGGCAGGTGCCATGGTTTATGACGGTCACATAATGATGTGCACATAGTCATGTGCATCCCAGCACCTTTATTTGCCATGTTTAGAGGAGCAAATCCTGCTTAGATCAAGGACAGAGGACTGCGGTGGAGTTGGGGGGGGGAAGGTATGGACCACAGAGACCTAGAGATTATGGAGATCTGCATGAGGTGACATCGGTGCCTGACCCCAGGTGGCTTCTCTACCTAAAATGCCACCCCATGTCCTTTCCCCCTCCACTGTGCTGTAAGTGGATGACTGCCAGCAGAGGACTTTTAATGGGACACTTAAAACCAGAAGGGCTAAAGATAGCCATTCACGGTCAGTACTGAAATGTGCGTGCAGCTAGAACGTGACCTCTGCAAAAGCTTCCTGTGTGTGAGGAGCCTAGCAAGGTCAAAGGCAAAGGGAGGGAAGCTCTACTCTTTGTCTTCGTGGATGTGCTAGATCCCAACTTTGCCCCAGATTTACTCACCTACTTAGTAAATCTCAGTACTTCCCGTGTGCTTTCTGTTGCCAGATTCTGTTCAGTATAGTGTGCATGGCATGCGCAGGAGCGCCACATTACTTCTGTCCCTGATACAGGCGTTGACAGGCAAATGCTAGATGCCTGTGTGTGCCAGCTGGTACGTGTGTGGAAAGGACTAGAGAGGAGAGAGGCAGAGATGCTCTGGCATCACATGTGGCAGTAGGTCCCACGGGGTAGGCCCGTGGCCCCAGTGTGTCAGCCATTCAGTACTTAACTTCCTCCAGGGTCTTCTTTCAGGAATTCAGGGTCATCCCGGGACGTGCCAATCAAGACCAGCCTGGGAAACATGAGATGCCACCTCAGAACAGTAGCGTATCCTTGGCACTGTGTGAACACCTGCTTACTCGGGCTTCCAGGTGGGATACTGCCATACGAACACATTGAAGTAAAACCACCTCAGCCGCTCCGCAAGCAGAAAGCGGCATCTTGCTTTGTTTCTGTTCCTTTAGTTTCCGCTCAGATTGAACATTTTTTAGTCTCGTTTCTCTACATTCGTGACTTACCTGGCAGGTGAGCCTTCTCCTCTCATTCCGACATTTACCTTTTTAATGATTCCTTTTATTGTCTTAATTAACAGCTTTTCCATATGATATATTTTAACCATGTCTTCCCACCCCCCAACTCTTCTCAGACTCTTCCCTCCTGTTCTCTCGAGCTTTTCCCTTTATCTTAACGATTCTGGAACTCACAGTGGTGCATATTGTTTTTATTACATTTTGTCAGTTCTTCCAAATAAGCCTTTCTTCTTAGTATATAGTTAGCACCACCCATTATAACATACCTACCCAAACTCTTTTCAAGTCACTCAGGAGTCTAATTTCCTTAGCTTCTCTAAAATATTCCCATGTGGTTTCATGCAAATTATCCCTGGACTCAGTGGTCAGTCACTTGAGGCCTGGTGCTGATTCTGAGATGCAGTGCTGGCAAAGTCATGGCAGCGGGAGCTTGAAAGCAGGTCTACAGTAGGGGCCAGAGGGTGAGTGCATGCTCTGAAGAGTGTTTTTGACTTCATTTTCCTGATAGCTTTGAACTGAGTTTCTTCAATGTAGAGAGCAGCAGATTCCTGTTTCTGTATGCACGGTAAACCAGAGATTGATGTATGTGCGTAACTTACAGCTGTTTAAGGCTGTTCTGTGTAGCTTACTTTAGTTTTGCATATCGCCTTCTTCAGTATTCTGGGATAATAGCTAGAGGTTAACTCACTTCACTTCTCTGACAATGACTCGCACGTAATATTAGCACATTGTACTTTCCTTTCAAATTCAAAAGTATTTTAAGAATATTTTTCAGGTTTTCAGTAGGCAGCAGCAATGGCTTTTCTCCCTGGGTTCAGAATGCAGTGAGGCATGTGTAGGAGATATAAAGGTGCTCGCCTTATGTGTAGGAGCCTGTAGCAGAACTAGAAATGCAAATCCAGCATGATCTGTGGCTGCTTCATAGTCCAGCAAGGCAGTGAGCCCCAACAGAGACTCTCCTGGGAAAAATACATTCAAACTTCGTAAGTCACAACTTTTCTTACGATGTGTGACTGTGTGTCGGGGGTGTACATGTGTGTGTATATGGGTGAATGTGTATATGTTTGCATACATGCGGAGTATGCACGTTAGTCCATGCATGTGGCCAGAGGATGGCTTTGGGTGAGCTCCTTACTCCTTTGAGATGGCCTCCCATTGAGCCTGAACTAAACTAGTGACCAGCAAGCCCTTCAGTCATCCTTGAGTTTCCACCCACCATAGAGCTAAGGTCACAGCATCCACACACCTACCACAGGGCTAAGGTCACAGCATCCACACACCTACCACAGGGCTAAGGTCACAGCATCCACACACCCACCACAGGGCTAAGGTCACAGCATCCACACACCTACCACAGGGCTAAGGTCACAGCATCCACACACCCACCACAGGGCTAAGGTCACAGCATCCACACACCCACCACAGGGCTAAGGTCACAGCATCCACACACTCACCACAGGGCTAAGGTCACAGCATCCACACACCTACCACAGGGCTAAGGTCACAGCATCCACACACCTACCACAGGGCTAAGGTCACAGCATCCACACACCCACCACAGGGCTAAGGTCACAGCATCCACACACTCACCACAGGGCTAAGGTCACAGCATCCACACACCCACCACAGGGCTAAGGTCACAGCATCCACACACCCACCACAGGGCTAAGGTCACAGCATCCACACACTCACCACAGGGTTAAGGTCACAGCATCCACACACCCACCACAGGGTTAAGGTCACAGCATCCACACACCCACCACAGGGCTAACTAAGGTCACAGCATCCACACACCCACCACAGTACTAAGGACATAGCATCCACACACCTACCACAGGGATAAGGTCACAGCATCCACATACTCACCACAGGGCTAAGAACAGAGCATCCACACACCTACCACAGGGCTAACTAAGGTCACAGCATCCACACACCTACCACAGGGCTAACTAAGGTCACAGCATCCACACACCTACCACAGGGCTAAGGTCACAGCATCCACACACCCACCACAGGGCTAAGGTCACAGCATCCACACACCTACCACAGGGCTAAGGTCACAGCATCCACACACCCACCACAGGGCTAAGGTCACAGCATCCACACACCCACCACAGGGCTTAGGTCACAGCATCCACATACCCACCACAGTACTAAGGACATAGCATCCATACACCTACCACAGGGATAAGGTCACAGCATCCACATACTCACCACAGGGCTAAGAACAGAGCATCCACACACCTACCACAGGGCTAACTAAGGTCACAGCATCCACACACCTACCACAGAGCTAACTAAGGTCACAGCATCCACACACCCACCACAGGGCTAAAGACACAGCATCCACACACCCACCACAGGGCTAAGACACAGCATCCACACACCTACCACAGGGCTAAGACACAGCATCCACACACCCAGCCAGACGTGGTCTGTAATGTCAGTCCTGGAGTCTGAACTCTGTCTCTCACACTTGTGCCGAAGAGCTCATTACTTCCTGAGCCATCTCTCTAACCCCTCACAACATTTATAATCATAGCCCATTTTACCTTTTTCTGTGTTTGGTTTTAATGAAAGCTACTTTAAGACACCAGTTTTCTAGTGGATACACATTTCAAAGATGCACATTTAGTACAGAGTCCCGAGTAATTGAGTAGCCTAGAAATGTACTGAAAAGTGTGGAGATCTTTTCAGGTCAGTGTTTCATCAGGAGTGGGTTTCAGTGGGGCCGTGCTTTGCGGATTTTCAGGTCTGATACTATTTCACAGCATTCCTCATGGCTGTCTCTGAACAGGAGTATCCCAATGAGGTTAGGCATGGCTAAAGTCCGTTCAGGACAGAAGCCAAACCACCACCACAGTGGGCCTGGGACACACCTGCATTGCCGAGGGAGGTGCTGTAAAGGGGGCTGAATGGCTGGGTGTCCAGTTGAAAGCTGATGTTTATTTTGCTGTCACAGAGACCAGGAGCAGAGAGAGACCATGAGAAAAGTGTATCACAGTGGTTTCCACTTCTACCTTTTAGGACTGCCTCAGAATGAGAAAAGCAAGAACACTGATGTCAGCTAAGCAAAGGTGCTCTGTGGTGGCCATTTCTACTCCCAAATTCAGGGTCTGAGGGTAAAGTGCTCGTCAGTCTCTACATTCCATCCTGCCTCAAATTCTGTATGTAAAGACACGTTGAGAAAACCTTCTCTTCATCATGTTTCCATGAAATGCATTCTTTCTCCATATGTTCTGTGGCGGGCTGTGCTGCACAATGAAGTGTGGGTTGACACATCCTCTCCAGCAAGGGCCTGGCCAGACTGAGACAGTGATGGCCAGAGGGTGGCTCTCCAGTACAGGAGAACTGGGATGGAGGCTTTGGGGGTAATTATTTAAAAGCAGAAAGCACCAAGAGTTTTCAGGTCAAGGAAAATGAACACATCCTTATGAAATAAAAAACAAAATCCTCGGGTCTGGATTGTCTCCCCAGGACCAGCACTGTTCACATCACCATAGTTCCTACATCTCGGCCTCCATCACTGCAGGCCTGGGACCTCTGCCTGTGGACACATGGTGTGCTCCTTCAGTTTATTGCTGTTTGCTTTGGTAGCATCATAGTATTGCACTGATAGTCCCTCTTTTGTTAATTTTTAGATTTGAATATATTTACAGATATAATTTAAAAAGTTCTTGAGCCTCAGTTTTAGGATTCTTTCCAGATTCTTGACTCCCTGAAACATTAATTCTTATACTTTCTAGAACAACCACTGTTTATTTGCACACCCTAGAAAATAACCACAAAGCAGTGTGTAGAATTGGGACATAAATTAAGCTGCAGTGACAGAGTCTCAAAGAAGAAAGCCTGCACGTGACCCTTAGGTAGGTGTTCTCTTTGCTTGATTGGCTAGTGTCCGCAGCCCAGGGTTCCTGCTGTTGTGATGATCTCCGCTGCCCAGGACATTATGAACATCTACATGGCAGAAGCTGGGTCAACGTGGAGGTGCCAGGGTATGTGTCAGGCGTTGCTCTTCCACATGACTCGCTGTAGACCTTTCCTATGTGTCACATCTACAGTGCAGAGAAGCTTTTAGAACAGTAGCCATGTACCACATAAAGCTTCAAATGTGATAATGGTGTGTGTGCTGAAGAGTCTCTAGTGGAAGAAAGAAGACTGGGTATTGGGACAATGGTTACCACTGTTTCCGTTATGATTGCCAACTAGCATAACAGTTCCTTTGTATGACGCTCATATCCAGTGACATAGTCTGAAACCAGGAGCTAGAACTCATCCCTATGGATAGCTGACAACACACGTTAAGATATCTTGGACATAGATGTAGTGCCAGAGAAACCTGCTTGTATGGTTTTCAGGGCATCTGAGTCCACTTCCCCAAGTTCTGTTCTCTCCAGCTCGTAAGTTACCAGCAACACTTTGACCCTCAGCCTTGTTGAGACTGGACTGGAAGCCATGAAGTTGTTTGAGCAGAAGTAGTTTCTAACCACCGGCAGCTCTATCTGTTACTAGTAAAGACAGCACTACCCTGGTAGGGTGACTGTATATGACAGAAAACTAAGAGCTTTCCCATATGGCTTTGATACTTGGTTGGAAGTGTATTGTCTGAACATAGCATTCAATTATATTAAAGAGTGAATATTTAAATTAATTTTAAGATTTTTACATACTGTCTTCTTGCTCCCTTATTGTTGTCAACAATAAGAAGAGGACAGTGGTACTAAGTATGACTCTTCCCAGGTGTAGTCTGTTCATGGAGAGTTGTATAAAGTTCATTTTAAAAACAGTCCATACTTCCTTGATTCAGCATTATTTAAGACTTCTATTTTTTTTTTTTTTGGAGCGTTTGTATACCATGGCCTCACCTGAAGGATCTTTTCTATTTCATGAGGCTCACAATGTACTTGTAAGCCTCCTGCCTCTGCCTCTGCCTCCCAAGTGCTGGGATGACAGGTGTGCAGCAGCACACCTCATGCATTATGATCTTAAATCTGGAAAGTGCTGGTGTGTGCTTTACCGATGTTAGACCCAGCGCGGGCTACATTGACAGAATTGTTCCGCTTTCTCCTGTTTTCTTCAAATCCTTCCTCTGTACAGACCAGTTCCACTCTACCCTCTTACTGTAACTGGCTAGAGCCACCCTGCTCAAAATGATCATTCTATTAGAAAGAAAAGAAAGACTGAATCCAGGCCCTTGCTAAGAGAATGGAAGTGCAAACTGGCAGTGGAGAGCAAAGTGCAGCATCAGCATAGGGTGTGTTTGTGTAAGGGCAAGCCTTTATTCCCCTTACAAACATGCACCATGACAGAGACAAGCGGATCACAAGTACAGACTGTAGTCTTGACTAGGAGGAGCAGACTTCAGCCTTCCTTCAGCCTTGCCTCCCCTTCTCAGAGCTCTTTGCTGAGGCTCAAGATAAGCACCTTTATTTTTCATATATTTTCCATGAACTGCTGTTTTCCCTAAGGCACTTGGGCAAATTTGTCTAAGGACCTGCTTTAACCTCCCTGTGTCAATAGAGGACAGCAGAGAGCATCACTTTGGGCTAATCTGCTCTCAAAGGGGTACCTCTCTGTCCCCAGGTGACTTGGGAGACAGCTTGGTGGACTTTCTGGGCTGTAAGAGGAACAGTTGCCCAGATACTGGGTATGTCGAGAGCCAGTGTATTTTTGCTCTGCCTAGTGTAATCTCACACGGCTAAGACTTCTCTTGTCCTAAATTTCAGTTCATTTCTTTCTAATATGTTACAATGTCAAGTAAAATATTTCTGGCTTCACTATCTTAGCATTCACCATATGTAAAATCACATGTCTCATCGAAACTGCTTGATCAGAAACTGGCCTTTGCAGTGTTGGAGTCTGTAAAACTCGCCGTAAGGGCTGGTGTGCAGCTATTGAGGTGGTCAGGGGTTACCTAGCGTGAGCAAGACACAGGGTAGGGGCAGGGCTTGAAAGCCAGCATCACAGGAGTGAAGAAGTTCATCTTCCATTGTTACTTAGGATTTTAAATGTCTAGTTTTTACTAAACTACAGGATTTAGACACAGAGAAGATGAACCAGTCACCTTGGGGGCCTTACTTTTCTTACATATAAAGTAGAACTAGTATCAACCTATTTACTTTGTAAACTGTAAAGTGCATTATTTACAGAGAATGTCTAGGACTGATTTGTTCCCAATTATTTTTTTTGTAGAATTTAGAAACCTGAAACTCTAAAAGATCACAATGTAACAATTCTTCAACACAAAAGATATGGTATGTAAAATGAACACGAAGAATAACAAGAGGCTTGGGGATGTGGCTCAGTTGCACAGTGCTTGCCTAGAATGTCCCACCCCAGCACTGCACAATAATAAATAAATAAATAAATAAATAAATAAATAAATAAATAAATAAATAAATAAATAAATAAATAAATGAATGAATAAATAAATAAATAAATAAATGAAATGTGTTTAATGTATATATTATCGAATGGTGATTCGTAAAAACTTTTTAGATCGTGACTTGCTGTGGGATAATGCTTTTGTACACTGTAAAGATATGTCACTCATTTGGTTTAATAATATATTGATTGGCCAGTAGCCAGGCTGGAAGTATAGGCAGGGCAACCAGACTAGGAGAGTTCTGGGAAGAAGAAAGGCAGAGATGTAGTCTCCAGCCAGACGCAGAGGAAGCAAGATAAGAATGCTGGGTTGACAAAATGTAACAAACCACGTGGCTAAACACAGATAAGAGTTATGGGTTAATTTAAGTGTAAGAGCTAATTAGTAATAAGCTTGAGCTACTGGCTGATCATTTGTAATAGTAAACCCCTGAGTCAATTATTTGGGAAGTGACTGCTGGGTATTTGAGAGTTTCTGGCAGGACAGACAGTTTCAGCTACAGTGACCCAGAGTAAGAAATATAACTACTATGGCACCCTAATGCACACACAAGACAGACAAGTTTCTTTGGATAGTGCACTCAGCTTATCCTGTGAGATGCACTGCTTTCTGTGCATTTTAATTCATTTTAAAGGTGAGCCTGTACCCACTAAGATAACTTCTTGAACTGGATTGTAATTGCAGTTTTTGGAAAATATTTTTAAAACTTTCGTATAGCCCTGGCTGTTCAACTCTACACCAGGGTTGACTATGAGCTTCTCCTAACAGGTGAGTGTCTGCACATCCTGAGGCTTAGCCCAGGGCTTTCACTTGCCAACTGAAGTCCAGTCTCATATACCACACAAGGCAAGACATATTTTCTGTCATTGTTTTTAACCTCTCAAATATTTCTTTTCCTTAAAGTGGAAAAAAAAAAAACATGTTACACATAAATTCAAACGTTAGAGGCTGTGACATAAGACATTCATTTTAGTTACTTGTTTTTATGTTAAGAATTGCTGTTTTTTTAGTGTTTCTGTTTAAATGTTTAAAAGTGGCAGCTGGAGATCTGGCTCGGGGGTTTAGAGTCTGCGCTTGCAGGGTCGGAGTTCAACCCCCAGCACCAGCATCATGAGTTTACAGCTACCTTCATGTGGTTCTAGTCCAGGGGATCTGATGTCTCTGGTCTCCTCAATCACTAGCTCTCACATGTTCATATTAACACACACACACACACACACACACACACACACACACACAGAGAGAGAGAGAGAGAGAGAGAGAGAGAGAGAGAGAGAGAGAGAGAGTTAAAATAAATAGAAATTAAAATATTTAGAAGTATTATGCAGTAATTTTGAAATCTATAGCATCTTGTTGGCTATGTATGTAAATTTTAAAACATTTTCTTACTGGCCTTACTAATATAAGCTTGACATATAAGAAATTGCACATATTTAAAGTGGATGATTAGAGGGTTTTTAATCCACCCATGAAATCATCACACAATCAGGTGATGAGCATTACCCGGAAGTTAAAATAATATTCTACAACAGGCACGTTGGTCAGTTCAGCATCCTCAGAACACTATAGTTCTTGTCTACCATGCTTCTCCCTAGCTGACAACCACTGAATACATTGCCATACTAGTTCCCTCTTCCTAAAATGTATATCAGGTGAGTCATGAAGGAAGCTAGGCATGTTGGTGCATTTCTATAATCCCATCTCTTGGGAAGTAAGGCATATATTGTTGGTTATTTTTGCTCTTTGTCTCTTTGTTCCTTTGGGAAGGGACCCTGCCACCCAGCTTCCAAATAAGTCACAGGAGGCTTATTCTCACTTATAAATGCCCGACCTTAGCTTGGCTTGTTTCTAGCCAGTTTTTCTTAGCTTTAAATTGCCTTGTCTACCTTTTGCCTCTGGGCCTTTTCCTTTCCTTACTTCTGTACATCTTACTTTCCCTTTGGCTCCAAGGCTGGCTGTGTGGCTGTGTGGCTGTGTGGCTGTGTGGCTGTGTGGCAGAGTGGCTGAGTGGCTGGGTAGCTGTGTGGTTGTGTGACTAGGTGCCTGAGTAACTGGGTAGCTGTGTGGCTGGGTGGCTGAGTGGCTGTGTGGCTGTGTGGCTGTGTACTATGTGGTTGGGTGGCTGTGTGGCTGTGTACTATGTGGTTGGGTGGCTGTGTGGCTGTGTACTATGTGGCTGGGTGGCTGTGTGGCTGTGTGGCTGTGTGGCTGTGTACTATGTGGTTGGGTGGCTGTGTGGCTGTGCACTATGTGGTTGGGTGTCTGGGTGTCTGGGTGTCTGGGTGTCTGGGTGGCTGGGTGGCCGGGTGGCTGTGTAGCTGCCCTGGCATCCTTCTCTCCTTGTTCTTTGATCTTTCTCCTTCCAGATTTCTGCTTCTATGCTTCCTCTCTCCTGACAGCCCTGCCTATCACTCTCCTGCCTTGCTATTGGCTGGTCAGCTCTTTATTAGCCCATTAGGTGTTTTAGACATGCAAAGTAACTCAGCTTCACAGAATTAGCAAATGCAACATAAACAGAAGTAACATGATAAAATAATATTCTACAACAGGCACATAGGTCAGTTCAGCATCTACTACGTGGTAACTTTGAGGACAGCTTAGACTCTGTGAGACTCACAGAGCAATCATCAAGAATACACTGTTTTGTATGGCTTCTTTTCCTCGCCTAAATGCATTGTGAGACATCTAAACTGAAGCATAAATGACTGGAACCTTCCTTGTGATTGTGAAACACGCCACAGTTATTCGTTCACTTATTGGGTATTTCTGCTCACGTTAAAGTCTTGTGTGTATGTTTTCTAAATTTCTGTTTCATTTTTACCATTTTCATACAATATTGAAAACAAAGCATGTCACATTCACATTTTCCCAAAGACTCTAAAGGTGATCTCTACAGGGATAATGTTGGAAAACCTGAAGCTCAATCAGCTGATTCAGAAAATTCCAGTCCAAGAAGACACTTGACCTGAATGGCCTGTAATGTATTGTGTTCTAACAGATTAGGTGGCCGACTTAATATCTGTGATTTACAAAAACTCCCTAGTCCACTCCAAGAATAAATCCAATTTCTCAATGATATTCCGAGTTCAAATATTTATGTGCGTAAATAACTAGGAGTAGAATAGTCCTGTCCATCACACAGCAGGTGTATGCTTAATACTTTAAGAAATTCTGGGGGCTGGGGAGGTGGCTGAGTCAATGAAGTGCTTGCCATTCAAGCATGGGGGCTTATTGTTTGGATCCTTAGTACCCAGGTGTGTGTGTCCGAGGCGTGGTGGCATGTCTCTGTACATATAGAGTAACCCTAGCACGCTCTCTCTCTCTCTCTCTCTCTCTCTCTCTCTCTCTCTCTCTCTCTCTCTCTCTCTCTCTCTCTCTCTCTCTCTCTCTCTCTCCAGGTCTGGTGGCATGTCTTTGTACATATAGAGCGGGGGAGACAGAGTAGGTAGGCAGCAGAGACATGCAGTTCCTAGGGCTCTCTGGTCTCAGTAGAATCTGAGCTCTGCATTCAGTGAGAGGCCTTGTCTTAAGTAATAGGGTGGCAAGAAACTGAGAAGAGCATCTGATGGACATCCGATGGCTTCCACAGCACACACTCACACATACACAAGCACATGTATGGAAATTCTGGCCATATTAACAGCTGTGTCTGAGGATAGAGGAATGAGGTTTTCTCAAAAATATTCACTGAACCTCTCCTTCCAGCATCTACCTCTATATTCTGTCTTCCACACCATGTAGAAAGGAGCTCCTCCCTAAACCTGTGAGGTCAGTGTGGACCAAGCTAATGTGTATGTGTGTGTGTATACATTCTCTCTCCATATATACATATATTGGATCATCATTTCCCATAGCCGGGTGGTAATGGTGCACACCATTAATCTTAGCACTGGAGAGACAGAGACAAGCAGATCTCTGTGGGTTCGAGGCCAGCCTGGTCTACAAAGTTCTGGGACAGCCAGGGGCTGTTACACAATGAAACCCTGTCTTGAAAAAAAAAAAAAAGGAGAGACAGATTATCATTTTTTACATAATAACAACTTTGTTGATCCTTTTAAAGTTAATATTTTGAATGCCTTTGTTTTTGTGGAGTTGTAGTTGGTTAGAGCACATGGTCTGAGTAATCCTGAATAGATTGTCTCATGAAATAAGTTCTAACACACTGATTTTTCATTTTTTTCTATATACTTTACTTCCCTCACCTAAAACAAGATTCAAATCCTTACCTTAAGTTTGTAGGAATTTAATGGAATATTTAATGGGGTACAGCAAAGCGAACATCCTGGAGCTAAGTCTGATTATCTTCATTGGCTGGCTTATGCTAAGTGTTTGTCCTGTTTCATAACCATGACCCAGGACACAAGGTGGCCTGATTTAGGCCATGGCTCACTCTTTGACCCCTAAGTGGGGTTCATCTGAATCACATCGATTTTTAAGCAGGAAGAGAAACAGTTCCCTGGAAATGGGATGGGGAAGGGGCAAGCCTAAATGGAAAAGGCAGATGTCTGTCACCTCTGGTTTTCATCTCTCATCCTGCCTCTTTGAGAGCAGAATGAGAATGATATCTTGTATCTACATTTCCCTGGTCTTGAATTTATGACCCTCCCACTTCTACATCCCAAAGGCTGAGACTGGAGTGTGTGCCAATCCACCCAGTTTTGAATTTTGCACAAGTTTTCAGGAAGTGTCTTCTAGCGTTCTGTGTCACTAACCCCATCTTCACTCACACTGTGCCACCACCCTAGAAAATGGCCTGAGCTGGATAGCGTGATGCACACAGTGACCATTTCATTTTGTTCTTTTAGTGCGTAAAATGTTTCCATGCATCCCAGTTAGTATTTTTAGACCTCTGAAGGCTTGGTTATGGTACCTCACCATAATTTGTATTACGGATGATGTATTTTGAGGCTGCTAAATATTTGATCAATTGAGAAACCATTTGCTCTTGTGTGTTTGCAGTATCAGTCAGAAGAATTCTTACATCTTTCACTAATATGCATCCGTTTGGCAGAGAGGATACATTAAAACTTCATAAGGATGTTATGATTTACCTAGGTAGCTTATAGCATTACAAAAATTTCTCTCCTACAGCTGATTTGATGTCTTATTATCTTTTGAAAAAATATTGCAGAGTTCAGATCCAGCCAACTAATGATACTCCTTTAAGTTTGCCATAACTATTCGTGCATGTAAGGGTTCTTTTTATCATAAGGATGATTATAGAATTTACCTACATGAGATTTTTATCTGTTGAATGTTGATGCATATGTGTTTAATTCTAAAATTTTATTCATAGTAATTTTAAGTGCTTATGGCTTGTATACATACTGAGGCTAGGAGGAAAGTCAAAGTCAAAACAAGGAGGAATAAGCAGTGTTGATTACAAAAGCATGTATACTAGACAGACTGTGAAGCAGCAGAGTGGGCAGAGGTGGTCATTTATTGGATTATACTACAATCACTTGCAATGTGGTTGTCTAATTCTCTAAGACTAGAGAACTTCTCCCTGGTCCAAAGCTCTAGTAAAAATCCCTTGCCTGAGCAATTGTTCTGGGAGACATCATGCAAGACGGTGGACAATACAGAAACAATTTGGTCTTTCTTATAATAGTTTTTTAATAAAAATGAGATCATAGGACTGAGTGAGTGAGTGAGCCTGCGAAGCTGATCCAGGCTGGTGACCACTGGAGCATGTGTAGTTTCAGGGAATTCTCCCTTAACACAAGGACAGGTTAGTGAGTCTCAGAAGAGTATTTATCCTTAGTTATTTTCAAAAATCACTTTCTCCATTTAGTAGAAAGTAAGCAAACATAACTGAATAGCTTGCCAGGGTCTTTGAATGCTGAATGATCATATTGATTAGTGGTGCGTGTGCTCTGGAAAGGGGACAGATAGGTTAGGGCTAACACTCAGATGTGAGAGTTTTCCACACTAGTTAATACCATTTTATACTAGCTACATCTTATGCTTTATAGAAGAGTCCTTTATTAGACAGTCTGCCTACCTGAAGCACTGTCCCCCTTGGTTCAGAACCTTAAATGATGTCTACCAGCTTCCTAAGGAAAAGCTATTTGCTTGACATTTTCTTTGGAAAAAAACCCTGTTACTGATAAATTATATATATATATACATATATATTATGTATATTATATATAATTTCTGAATGTATCTGTTTGAATAGTAACAAGCTGATATGTAGATAAGGTTTCTGGCCCTGACTAGCCTCATAGTTTGGACCTGCTCACCACTGCTTATCTGAACCAGCAATATCCCAAAGTCCCAAAGAAACACACAGACACTTATATTAATTACATTCTGCTTTGCCTATGTCTCTGGCATATTGATAACTAGCCCTTGCATCTTAATTAAACCAGTTTCCACTAATCTGTCCTGCCGCGTGGCCTGTGGCTTACCTCTTTCATTGCATGTTGCTTCTTGGGCAGCTGGATCACGTCTCCCTTGACTCTGCCCTTCTTCCCCTATCTATGCTCTGATTTCTCCACCTACTTCTAAATGCCCGTCATAGGCCAAAACAGTTCCTTTATTTCACAGCATACAGAAAGACATTCTCACATCACTTCCCCTTTTCTGTCTAATCAAAAAGGAAGGTTTCAATTGCAACCTCCATCTTCAGCTATAGGCCCAGAGTCTCTGGCATACCCTTCAGTGAAGCAGGAAATCTGAAAGAATGCTCTGCCCATTCTGTTATAGTTCATCAGTCACTTCTCTTAGTGTCCTGAAGAATGTCTGACAGTTTTCTCTGCAAAGCAGGAACCTGAAGGACCATCTCAGCTTATTCTGCCAAAGTTCAGAGGTCACTTTCCTATGGAACCTGCATGTCCAGTTTAAACAGCATACTGTCAATACAAGAACAGTTTCTTGTTCAATAGCTAATGGATGCCACAAAGAAAGAAAATTCCATATGGAGTTTCTTTAATGCCCATCTTTCTCTTGAAGTAGATTGGTGCCTTCAGGGACAGAAAGTCTAAGTTCTTAAAATACTTTAAATGCCATATTCTGTCAGTCTTTGAAGTGTTTGGATTACCTATATAATTGAAATATATCTTTGTATACCTAAAAAATCCTATCTAGCATGACTAGAAGTTTAGTTATCACAGATGACTATTAATCTGCATTTTTAATTACACATTACAATTTTAAATGAGTTACATAATCATCATACCTTAAACAAGAGAATATGGAGGCGCTGGTAAACTTACAAGGGTCCTGAGGCTGGATGTGAGCAGCTCTTCCTATCAGAGAACTTTCAGGTGGCCTTTGTTGATGAAACCATGTTTGCCTGGAAGCAATACACACTATGGAAACAAAAGCAGAACCTCTTTTCCAAAGCAAGGTATCCTTAGACACAAATTTCAAAATCAAGATACCTTTGAAATATATATGTTGGTTTAACTTAGCAGCCTTTACAATCAAATGTCTTTCTGCAGTTACCTTATTAACAGTTAGAAATTAAAAGAAAACACAATAATAACCATAATCCAGACTCTTCGTGTTTTCTCCATCTTTATGTGGCTTATTATATTTTTATTACTTTATTTCTCTTTTTAGAGACTTTCTCTACCCTCCCCTCTTTCTCTTCTTTTTGAAGCCTGTGTACGTTTTACACACATTATAACCAATTTAAAAGTTTTCTCCACCTGAATCTGTTTTATTGCATATCCTTAATCATTTTCCAACCAGAAAAACTTTTAAAATGCTAGACTGTACAATGTTGCTTTGCCTGCTGACTCTGCCCCACTCAGTGGCTTTTCAACATGGCAGAGACGCTGAAGCCATGTTTACCTTCCCAATTCCGGGAAGCAGTAGTAAATATTGTGAAACCTTTTACCACCCCAACTCTGGGAATCTTAGAGTCCACACTGTCATCAGATAAAGCACCACAGCCACTGCTCACTAAGTATTTGGCAGTGGAGCAACACAGTTTTTGCTGCCAAAGCTGAGTCAGGAAGACTCTCTTAAAGGCACTGCACATCTGCTTTCCATCAGCAAACAGAGCAGACCAAGAAAATGCTGCTACTAAGAATCTGTCTTTGACTCTGTTTTCTTTTTGTTCAATATAAACAGAAACTTTAACCTGATTATATGCAGCTTGTTGTTTATACCAGGTCTTCTGTGAAACTTCGGTAACCAGTCTGGTCCCAGCTTTAGCTACCCACTATAAGCTCACAATTTTGTAATTCAAGCCTGCACACCACACCATCTTTGTGCCATGACCCACTTCAGAGACACAACTGGGAAGCCACTTTTGGCTCCGTTTCTGTGCTCTAGAACCCTTTTAAAGCTTTCTCTGGCTTTATGTGGGTGTTCGGCCCCACGTTGGGCACCATCTATAGATGAGGTTTCTGGCCCAGACTAGCCAGTTTCCTACCTTCCATATGCCTATGACTGTCCTAACCCTTACATGAACTACTTTATCTAACATTCATATAATGCTCAGTATAGCCTCTATATTCTGGTTAACAAAGGAGAAAACTAAATGTTGGGCAACCTAGGCTCCCATGATTGACTGGCAGCCCAGAAAGGGTGGTCCCCAGATACTGGCCAATTTTGACTACTGCACACTGGTACCTGGGGTAGAAATTTGAGTCTGCATGCATCAGCACTTGAGATAACTATATTCCTCCTTTTTTTCTAATAACTTTGATCAAAAGTAGCCACTGTGTCTTGGTCCTTAAGACCTGCCTTAGTTTCTAGCTTTATAATAAGCCATTTTCCTTTTTAAAGAACACATTTTTCACAAAAAAAGAAATTAAAATAGCTCATATTCTTATAACAAGACAAAATGTACCTTGATTGCTATATTTAGATTTTTATCTACTAGTGAATTTTGAAAATATTCTTAAGTAAAAAGACCAGAATCATCTTCTAATCATTACTGAACCTGAGGGGGTTAATTTGGTTCCCTAAAGAGCCTGCTCATCTTTTAATGGCTGTATAGCTCTTGTCCACATTTCTGACATAAGAAACTACTCAAGGTGGCGGAATTCAGCTCAGTGTTTATAGAAGTGACTATACTAATATGCCATTAGCCACATGCGACTATTTTTAAAATTTAACTAAAATTTAAGAATTTGGTTCCGTAAGCACACCAGGCACGTTTCACAGGACTAGCCACTTGTGGTGACCACATCAGCCATTTATGTCACTGTGGCAGAATCTCTTGGGTGGCGCCCCCTTAGGGTGTACACCTTTATATGTTGTCTTCTTATCTCCTTTCCCCCATATGCAATGATCTCTTCTGAGAATGATGTCTACATCTTCTACAATTTGGATAGGCACTTTCCCAGTGACTTACCATGATATTTGACCTGAAAGACCCTTCTGGTTCGGTTGATGGTTTGGTAGTACAGGGAAGCATGCTAACCCAGACAGAATTTGCCAGGCTGAAGTGATGAGTTCAGACAGCCATCTAGTTTTAATTCACCAGATGATGCATTATGCCAACAGTCTTTGCTGGCTGATCTTAGAAGCACGAATAGGCTCTGTATTGTTGAGCTGTTGCAGAGCCTACCCCTACCATGATTAGACTAGTTAGAAATGCTGCTGCCATATTACCCTTGCTATAATTGTGGCAGCTTCTAGAGTTGAGTTATCTGGCTTTTAAAATGGCTTTATTCAGATATGATTTACGTGTAAACCCTGTACACTTTTAATACATACAGCTTGATATGCTAGTTGCTCATCTTATTGACACCATCCACAATAAGCCCATGTGGACTGTTGATTCTCTCTGTTGGCCTGTATGATTTTAAGAGAAAAAAATGGCTTGTTTGTTTTTGTTTTTATAAGTCTGGGAGTTCGATTGTATTCTTGCCATTGATTACTATTAAAATAAATAAGTATGCATATTCTTTATCTTCATCCCATTTAATAATTCTCAAATGAGTTTGGTGTATGGATATTTGGCATAGTTTTCTTGGTACACTCAGAGCCTGCAAGCAACATTTTTGAACTATATTAGCACTGAGTACCGCTAATGTACAAAGATAGAGAAGCTTCTTTGGTCCATCTTTTCCACAGTGATAGTCTACAAACCTTTAAAATAGATCTATTGACCCTCTTTGCCACTGATGTTCTATTCTTTGTGTAAGACAAAAGTGGAAAGTCTCCTTGTAACAAGCTCTTCCCTTCTTTCTGTTGTTCATGACATCTTGTTGAGTTCTAGGATAAATATCTCTGTTGTGCAGGCTCCTAGTCACTTGGCATCTCACACCTGAGACTGAATAGTAAGCACTTCTATTGTGGGTTCAAGGATTTGGGACCATTTTCCAAATACAATAAGCGATGGTCAGTATTTGGAAAGTATAAGTGTTCGGAGAAGGGATAGTCTGTCACTTTAGTCTCCACTTTGGTACAATGTTAAAAACTTTAGAGAAAGGAAATGCCATGAGCCACTTGGTGAGCAGATGCAGCTGTTTGCTAAGATCCACACTGAAGTCAGATTTGGCTCTAAGATTCACTGAGAGCCTTTAGAGCCATATCTTAATTGAATGTCAGACATTGAATAAAATTAATGAGGGAATGCTGTACTTAATTTAAACCTAACGATAAATTACCCTTTTCCTCTTTTGATAGGTCACAAAGGTCAGAAACACACTGTTTATGAAACACCATTCAGTTTATGTAATGCTGTCTAGGTAATTGCATACCCCTTGCCCTATTGTTTTGGTGCCCTAAATTGTGTTGTGGGGTGTATACATGGTGTGACCTGTCACCAATCTTAGGGACTAATTCTCTGATATTATTTTAATTTCTTTTTTTAATCACATTAGGCATGTTACTAAACATCAAGAAAAGGGTTAAAGGAAATAGCTCTAACAACCCTAGTGAGTAAAAGCTCCAGTGATTTAACTTAGGGACATTGAGCCTTCCAAAATTCCATTTTGGCTCCTTTACTCAATAGCAAGAATAATGCTTTTATGATAATCACAGCCTCTCTCCCCTCCCCTCCCCTCCCTTCCCCTCCCCCCCTTCTTTCTCCCCCACCCCCTTCTCTCTCTCTCTCTCTCTCTCTCTCTCTCTCTCTCTCTCTCTCTCTCTCTCTCTCTCTCTCTCTCTCTCTCCTGCTGCTGCTGGTTTGGTTCAAGGCTGTGACAGATGTCTGATTGGCGGGCTCTGTTTATTCTGTGACAGATTCTGTCTAAAAGAGGGCTGGCCATACCTGCCTGCAGCCTATTGGCTGTGTATACTGTGGTCCCTCCCTCTCCCTCCCCCCCACCTTCTCCTTCACAGCACACACCGCCACTAAGTCTGTACGGAATCCTAAACCAGCCCAATTTACATCCATTCATGAATGTGTGACGTCAGCAAGCTTTGAGCTCCTTTGCGGTGGGCCGGAGGATTGTGTGGGTAGACTCTCCCTCCCCCTTATTTTTCCAATTCCGCAAGGCTCTTCAGATTAACCTTCCATCTTTTTAAAGCAAGAAAACGGAACAGCATGTGTAGGAATTCTTCATTGTTGTGAGTATTCCACTCTTTTCCTGTTTCATCAGCATGTATCTCACAAGGACAGACGGAGAATTTATTTACGATTTAAGCTTATTAGAAAACTGATATTATTGAGGGAGACGCAAGGTGGGAGAGACAGAAAAAGGCAGAAGGAAACCTGAAACCCCCCCAACCCCGGCACTGCTCAGGGACTGACAGCTGGTTTTTTTCTTTGCTTGCTTGTCTGCCGGCTGGACGTGGACATTTTTTGATTGCGGTTCTGCACGTTACCTTTGGATGCTTGCTTGGTTTGTCTTAAAGGGAGATTCGGTTCCCTTCCAGAGGATGTAAATGTGTTGGGGGAAGCCTCGGAGAGTAGCAGAAAGGAGCTGCGGAAAGCAAGCGGGCCAGTAAGACTGAGCAGGCTCTCGCTTGCCCCACGCTTGTCCCCTGTGCTGTTCTTCCCACCATGGCTCACCCCTCAACCTTGCCTTTGCTTCCTAATTGTGTCACAGTCAATATCTTGTGTTTGCAATATAGGGAGATAAATTCTTCTTCAACCATTTTCAGAAGCCTTTATGAGAGAGATTGGGGTACGTTCGTACATATTTTTTACTCTTTTTTTAAAAAAATCATTTTAATACCTAAAAATATTCACTGAAGGCTGAACAAAAAGTAACCTTAAATTGTAAGGATAATATTTTTTTTAAAAAAAATTACTAATGAAGTTTTTTTTTTTTCCCTATGTTCCAAGATTGTATAGAAATGCAACTGAGTATGTTTCTAAGATGAATCTCCAATTGGAAAGTTTACTCTGCTATGATTTGGGAATTGGGGGAAATTCTGGTGTCTTTCATGTATTAAGTTGGTTTGATAATTTATTTATAGTTTTAATAAGAAACATCTGCAGTTGTCCTTCAATGCTCAGGTTTATTTTGAGGAAAGGTGTAACACTGTGTCATGCTCTGCCTAAGGGAGTCCCTGAGCCCATATAATCTAGTCACATTTCCTAGCTTTGAACAACTATGCACTACTCTGAAAACATACCTTTGGTTTTTCTCTCTGGAGACAGAGAGAGAGAGGGAGAGAGAGAGAAATATGTTCATTAGATCTCGTCACTCAACCATTACTTTTTGTAATCAATGCTTAGTTTTGAGTTTTTCTTCTAGAGCAGAGGTTCTAGATTGTGGTACTCATGTTCACTTTCAGATTATTCTAGATCATTCTTTCTTTGGGGGGAACAGCTATTCTTAATCTTCCAAGTGAACATGCATTTCATTTTAAAATTATCATACCTGAAGCTGAAGTACCTTATTTTCTTTCTCAAATTAATGTTGAATATCCGCATCCTGGTTTATCTGTGTATTTTAATGCCCCACAGTTGCAGAAGGGACCCTCTGCCTATTGCCCAGATAATCGTAGTTTTACGTTTTGCTGTTTTTATTTGCTGAGCTGAACACATTCAATATTAATTTCAATAAAAATCACCTATATTTTAAACTATCTCAATATATTGCAGCATTTTTCCTTTCTTTCTTTCTTTCTTTTTTTTATTCCTCTCCAGACTCTGTTTAGAGCATTACCAAAGAGGCATTAAATTGTTGATGTCTACTAGAAGACCAAATCCTTAACCTTTAGAAAATTATGCTGATGTATTCAAAGCCATTTTGAGAAATGTTCATTATATTCTGCCTTTTTACATGTTTTATCAATCAGAGTTTTATTTTCATGAAAGAAGTTTAGCTTGTACATGGATTTATTGAAGTAAAATTGGCCATCTAAGGTGCAGAGTGGATATAGAAACCCACGGTCCTCATTCCTGGTGGCTGTATTCTAGATTATGTTTATTTTCATGTGTAGTGTACTTGTGGAATAAAACAATAACTCTTAATTGTTTAATATCAAACAATAAAATGCTGTGTATCAGTGATTATCAATAGATGCCTTTCTGTCTAAAAGTTGAAACTACTCCAGAAGTAGGAATTAATGTATTTAGTAAACAAAGTCAGTCAAAGCAGAGCTGTGTCCTGGGGAACTGGCATTGGAGTAGTTCCTAAGGGCAAGAAGCCACATCCATGGTGTCTAACACAGCGACCGTACTTGGATGGCAGCACCTAAGAGCTCAGTTTGCACCGTCTACTTCCTTCCTCAGTGTGCTACAGCTGACCAATCACATGAGGAGCTCATGTGAGCCAAGATAGGCAAGGTGATCAAACCTGCTGGGGCTGTAGCCTGATACCTGTATTTTTTTGTTATTGTTGTTATTATTGTTAAAAATTAAAGAGCATTGCCTAGGAACAATCTGCTGGTTGAAGGAAAAAAAAATCATTCCAAGGATATCACAGTCCTGCTATGTTAGTTATGATTCTGGAGCAAGAAATGTTTGGAAGATATAATGTTTATTTTCAAGAAACCTAGGAGGTAAATTAGTAGTCATCACCTTTAATATTAGAATTTACTGCTCAGTTTTCCTCTTTTCCCCCCAATTTTTCCATCCTCCCTCGTTTTCCCCATGATTGAGAGGTCGTTAGTATATTCACATGACCACAGTCAATTTTAGAATATTTTCATTATCAAAAAACCTACATACTCATTAGCAGTCACTTCTCCTTTCTCATCATCCTTCAGCACTAGGTATCCATTATTCAATCTCCCTTTTGATATTTATTTGTTCATTCTGGAAATTTCTTATAGATGAAATAATATAGTGTCTGATAATTTGTAATTAGCTTTCCTAACTTTTTTCAAGTTCATCCACGATGCACATGCATCAGTATTTAGTCCCTTTATATTGCCAAATAATATTAAGTGCACATAATTAAATCACTTTTTCCACTTACATGTTTGTGGACATGGGCTACTTCTACTTTTACCTACTAGGAATCCTTCTGCTCTTTATATTTAGGTACAAGTTTTGGCCTGTCCTTTCATTTTTCTCAGGATAGAGATGGTGGGTTGTATGTTAACTGAAGCATCAAGGAGACATTGAGCTGCTGTCTACGTTGGCTGCACCATTGCTCATTCCCACCAGCAACACACAGTGCAAACCCCTCTACACCTTGGGAAGTGGCAGCTATTTCCTGTCCTGTCCCAGCATCACCTTAGTGGGTGAAGCAGCATCTCTTGTACCTTTGTTGACATCTCCCTAGTGGCTGATGACACTGAGCATCTTTCTATATGTTTATTGGCCATGTATATATCTTCTCTAGAGAAATGTCTGCTCAGACTCTTTGTATATATTAAAAAGTAGTCATTTATGTTTTTATTGTTGATTTATGAAAGTCCTCTCTATACTCTGGATACAAGCTGCATTGAGCTAGGTGATTTGTAAATATTTTCTCATAGATTATGAACTTTTTCTTAGTATTGAGTACCAAAAACTAAGTCTTTTTTTAAAATATAAAATTCATTTTCTTTTTTGTGCTTTTGATGTTATGTCAAAGGTAATGTTCTTTTACAAGGTCATTAAGGTTCATTCTTATGCTTCCATCCAGACATTTTATATTTTCAGCTCAAAGCTTAGTTGATTTTTCAATATGATATAAGAAGGGATTTGGCATCACTTTGGAATATGGAATCCAGTTGTTTCCACACTGTCTGTTTAAAAGGATCCTTTTTCACCCTGATAACTTCATTTGGGATTCTGGTAGGGAACTTTCAAAACAAAATACTGGGGCATGTGATGGCCTCTACTGTAATCCTACTTGGGAGATGGAGGCAGAAAAACTAGGCATTCAAGAAATCCTTAACCAGAGCCTGAGTTTGAGGTCAGCCTTGGCTGTATGAGACCCTGTCTCATAAAACAACAGCAAAAAGCCCTGATATAATCCTTCCATTCCTAGAGATTCATATTTAATTGGCCTAGTTGTAGTTAATTGGTATAGATGTCTACTTTTGAAAGCTCCTCTACTGATTGTAATATGTGGACAGGGTTGAAAACTCTTAGTGCGGGCAATTTTAGAGTTAGTCTTAGGAAAGAAGAGAGGCACTGTTTCTGAATAAAGACAGAAGATGAGTGAAAACAGAATTATGACGTGGAAAGGAGAAAAGAAAGCAGTTAAGTCTATTCATCCTAGAAAGTGAGGACTTCCTTACCAATTCATACAGTGGAAGCATTGTCCCAGGGCGGTGTTAGCATTTATTAGTGCTTAGTATGCGCTTACAGACCTCTCCTGAGCTTTTATGTACATTATCTCATTTGAATATAATGCTTATAATACACAGTAAATACTGTTCTCATTTTGCAGCTGAGACAAAAGGCTGCTGACTCAAGCAAAGAGACCAGAGAATATATGTAGTGCTCAATTTTCCAATCCAGTTCTCATACTTATTCTTTCTTTTGTGTGCTGTGCACTTTGAGCATTGGGTAGTCCTGTGAATTTTTATCGATCTAATCTAGTGTGAGTTACAGATCTTTTCTAAGCAGTCCCTGGGATGGACAAAGAGTAAAGTAAGTTTAATTGTAGGACGATAGGGCTGGGGGTTGGCATAGCAGGTGCAGTGGAAGATAAGAGGGTAGGGATAAAGAGGATTATCATGTCATAGATAATCATGGAGCCCAGACTGCTGGTACTTTGCTGAGATGCTGCTAGCTAAAAAACTCTAAGAAGATCAAGGGCTAATATGCTGGTCTCGAGAGCTGACTGAGGGGGTGGGGGTGAAATCACGACAGAAAGGAGAATGGGCCACGTACTACCAGCAGGTATAGAGGTGGTGTTCCTTTCTGTTTATTTAATCAACAAGTGTTTACTGGGCAGATTGTATCTGAGATACTAATGTAAGGCAGAGAACAAAGGAGACAAAAGATTTGCCCTCTTGGGGCTTATTTGATTCTGATGGAAAAAGACAAGCAGTAAATAAATATTCTGTTTAATGGTGAATGTTTTTAAGAGGATAGTAAACACGGAGGGGTTAGAGAGTACTGGGGAGGTGAAGTAAATGAGGTGTCTTCTCTAATTGTATCGGTGGTGATGGTTGTTTTCAGATACTTACTCCTCAAAGAGACTAATGAGCCATTAAACAGAGGCTAAGTCAGAAGAGGAGAGAAGGGAGTGGAAGGAGGGACAGGGAGGGATTAGATGCTCAGAATTGGAACCCTTAGGTTTATCATTTTGTACCCAGTGCTTGGCCTTCCATGAACACTGTCTGTTGGCAAGTGTGCTTGCAGTGAGGGGCGGTACTGCTGGTTCTTCAACAGACAGAGAGGGCCAGGCAGCCAGAGAGCTTGCTACCCTATT
Organism: Phyllotis vaccarum; assembly: GCA_033318265.1. Lineage (NCBI taxonomy): Eukaryota > Metazoa > Chordata > Mammalia > Rodentia > Cricetidae > Phyllotis > Phyllotis vaccarum. The sequence continues at coordinate 187,853,275 of JARWLC010000002.1, forward strand.
GGGAATCTTCTTCCTATGTGTGTGTGTGTGTGTGTGTGTGTGTGTGTGTGTGTGTGTGTGTGTGTGTCTGTGTCTGTGTCTGTGTGTGTCCTTATAGAATCAGCACTGCAGACCAATGCAGCAGGCCAAGGTGATCCCATTTCCCAGAGCGGGTAGAGGACCACCATGCATGCAGGACAAATACTTCAACTTCTATTAGTTTTTACACTTTAGTGTCTCTCTCTCTCTCTCTCTCTCTCTCTCTCTCTCTCTCTCTCCCCTCTCTCCCTCTCACACACAATACTACCTTTATCTGTTCACCTGCCTTCCTTATTTATCTCAATATTTACTTATATAAAGTAATTTTACAAAAAGAAAATAAATCACTGTATTGTAAAGAGCACTGTGCAGCTAAGTTAACAAGGCTACTCAAGCAAGTGCTGTCTCCAACCCAGCACCTGAATATTTCAGTGAATCTCTGTGCAGTTAGAGTAGCCACTTTCTAACTATAGACCTTTGCTTTGGATATTACATTTTTACTACCAATTGCATTTTTATGTTCTTATCTACCACAAAAAATGAAAAAATAAAAACCACAATAGAGTTAAGACTAGGAAAACAATTAGCTTTATATCGTCTCCCATGATTCATGCGTCCTTTATAAGATGGCCTTTTGACTGTGGTAAGACACAATGACACAGTATTGAAAGACTTGAACTAAGAGGCTACAAGGTCCATGTGGGTTTGATCTTTCTCAGCAAAGGACTTGCCTTCCGGGTAACTGTAGTTTTCCTTGGTGTCCATTTTAACATAGGAGACGACAACACTGTGTTCATATGCCCTTCCTAATTGTGACAGTGTAGGGACCTGATTGTCAATGACCAACATCAAACAGGTAAATGACCATTTCTGAGGCAATCTGGTTGGTTAAATTCCAGGTAGAGCCTTGTCCTTTCACACAGCTTTAAAAGTACCCCATGGAAGGCTGCTGCAGCTGAGCAGTAAGTGCTGTTCAGTGTTCCGGGAGGTGCCTAAGGAAGACAAAAACCAACCCCCCTAAAAAGGTGAATTAATCTCAGACGTGTCCCACGATTCCTCCTAAGCCAGGTTCTCAGCCTCTCTATGCCGCCATTCTTCAATAGAGTTCCTTAAGTTGTGATGGTCCCCAACCATGAAACTAATTTGGTGTTACTGCATAACTGTCACGAACTGAAGTATAAACATCTGGTATCTGTGAAAGGGGGTCTTGACCCATAAGTTAAGAGCTGCTGTGACCAACCAGAGTCCAGATCTGCTATGATCTCGCTGTCTTTGGGTATGCCACTTGCTGTACTCAAGAGGAAGCTTCCTTCTCACTTACGGGTCAGGTCTGGTCTGAGGGATGTGCCTTGAGATCAGTACCCTCCGTGGGGTGTGTATTAGTTTTTCTTTCATTTGTTTAGTGTTCTCAAGTGAAATTCATTAATTTGTGTGAATGAACCCATTCATGTATGCGTTCGCTGGGACTGAAGTGAGCGCCAGCACTTTACTATGATGGGCGGCTCTTTCCATCTGTCTTTCAACACCTTCTTCTGTCCTTTCGTTCATGAGCGAAGCATGAGTGCTGGGCTAGAGAAAAAATGAAGACTATTTGGGGAAAGGAGGGGGGCAGCAAGAGGATGTAAGAAGTTGGAGGAGGTCAGTGGAAAGACAGGAGTGGGTGAGAGCCAAGTAAATGCAAAGAAACCCATTACTTTAAGCCAGCCTCAACTGGCTAAAAAGCAAACACCAAAAACAAGAAAATGAAGACCCATTAAATCCATACATCATGTGGCTAGACTTTTTAAAACTCTATTATAGTTTTTCATAATGGTTGCTGGCTTTTGAAAATTATTTTCTCATATTCCCCCAAATATTAAGTTGGTTGATGGATTAGTGTCTTGAACTTGTAGATTCTGTTAAAGAAAAAATACAATTGTAGTTTTTAAAGTTTGTATATTTTGGGTAGGCAGTTCAATGACTAAGACCTGAGTTCAGATCCCCAGCACCCACCCACCCACCCACACACACACACACACACACACACACACAAAAGCTGGGTATGATGGGATGTATCTGTAACCCTGGTGCTGTGACAGCTGGGTCCCTAAGCTTGCTAGATAGCAATCTCTAGGCTCAGTGAAAGATCTTCTCTCAGAACAGTCCATGTCAGCCTTTGATCACCACACATGCTTTCACAAGTAAGCACACCTACACACGCATATGCTCACACATGCATACATTATAATACGTAAAATTTATGAACCCCAAAGCTCTCCTTTTATTTTTAAGTTTTACCACTCTAGAATTATATTCTTTTTCATACATTTTTTTCTTCTTTTTGTTTCTTTGAGAAAAAGTCTGATGTAGCACAGATTGGTTTCAAAATCACTGTGTAGCTATGGTGACTTTGAACCTGCCCCTCCATCTCCCAAGTGCTGGGATTGCAAGTGTGTGCTCCATGCCAAGCTATGGTATCTAGTCTTCACAGCTGTAAGGGTTTTGTGTGTTGACTCTCTCTAATGCCAATATTTCTCAGTGTGATAATGTGATAAAAACCCGTCTTCTTGCAAAAACCAATTGTGTGTTGTAGGACACCCCTTCACCCCCAGAGAATGCCCAGTAACTGCAGATTTAATTGTTTAAAAGTATTAAGGAACAAACAATGTGGGGCTTTCTGTAGACAGACACTGATTATCTCTAGTGACTCCCTGGCCTGGGACAGTGATGGAGACTGCTCTAAGAGGCTGGAGAAGCAAAAGATTGAGTTGACTAAGGAAATGGCTGAAGATGAAGGTCAGGATAAAGATGATAGACAGACAGAATCCAAACTGAGAAATATTCTATTTTAGAGTTCTAAAGGGGACTGTCACAGTTGCTATTACTAAAGAGGGATCAATTTGCAAAATAAGTCCACTGAGGCTTCTTATTACCCTCAGGCACGGTGCCTGCATTGTTAGCGCTGGCAGGCCTGCCTGCCATTAATGGGATACATTAGACTATCTGCAGGCGTGGGTAACCGTGGGTAATTGAGTCTAGTGAGATAAAGCACAGCAAAACACAAGTCAGGACTGCATTTCCAGAGAAAACAATCTCTGAGTGAAGTAAGCATAAGCATTTTAATAATTACACAACAATTATATGATATCCCATATCACAACAAATTTAAGTATACACGCATATTAGAAAGACTCATCTTCAGCATGCCTACGGCTGCCCCCGTCATGACTTCCAGACCTCAGTGACAGTATTCCCTTAATTCTGTTAGTCAGAACAACTTCTGGGAAATGCCCACTGACGCTGCAGCTGGTAAGGCCCCAGAGCCAATACAAAGACAGATTTTCCTATTTGCTATGTCCCTCCCCCATCTATCTCCCTTTCTCCTGCCATTTTGAGTAGAATCCCTTCCATCTGTTCATCTGTGAAAAAATAACTGAACATTTGCTTTAGATCGCTTGTGCTAGTTTTTGAAGCCATGCCTTGAAGTATTCTTAGAGACCTCAAGACCAGAGGGTGTTCTTTGGAGAGAAATACAATCACTTCGCTTTTCTCTTTCCTGCCATGAGTTTTTTCAATCAAGACTTCCACCACGGTGTACTACTCAGACCACTTCCTGATCTCTGTGACCACAGTTTATTACAGCTACTCAGGAAGACAGAGGCAGATATCACCTGAGTTAGAGGCTATCCTGGGGAATGAAAAAAGCCACTGCCCCATCTCAGACCCTAGGAAGGGAGTAAAGTTAGTAAAGTGCTTGCCTAGCCAGCGTGAAGTGCCAGGTCCCAAACCCATAAACTAGTGTGGTGCCATATAGTCCTGGCTCCAAAGAGGTGGAGGCAAAAAGATGAGTTCCAGGGAAAGCTGGGGGATGTTATCTACACTGAAGAGAAGTGTGTGTGTGTGTGTGTGTGTGTGTGTGTGTGTGTGTGTGTGCATGAGCGTGTGTGTGTGTGCATGCGTGTGTGTCTGTGTGTGTGTGTGCGTGCATGTGCATGCGTGTGTGTGTGTGTGTGTGTGTGTGTGTGTGTGTGTGTGTGTGTTGTTTAGGATTAAACTGAGGATCTTGTGCTTGTCACTGAGCCACACTGTCAGTCCATGTAAGATTTTTCTCCCCAGGATTTTACACCATCGATAAACAGTATATATTTCTGCTAACTATTTAAAAGGCCATGGGAGGATTTTGAAAGCAATGAGTATGGAGTAAGGTTCTAAAAGCTTTGAGCCATCCCTTTCCTCTCTCTGCCTTTCTCTGTGCCACAATGGTGCAAATGAGAGTCCTGGCTGATGCTATCAAGAGCATCAACAGTGCTGCAAAGATGCAAAAGCCAGGTGCTTGCTGGTCCTATCCTGAAGCCACCATCTGGTTCTTATTCGCTCTATTGGCACATTTGGAACTGGGAAGCGGGGAGTGTTGCAAACTTTATATGCAAGTTAAACCAGTATGGAGTGGTCAGCCTGGAGCTGGTGTGATAGCCAAAGATCTAAACAATGGCAGACTAATCTGCTCTTGTCTGGTAAGCTTGGGGCCACTGTATTGACAACCTCAGCCAGCAGGACAAAAACAGAGAAAGCTTGGGGGCTCTTTTTCTGGAAATGTAACTCATGCTCAGATAAGGTGCACATACTCAGATGAGATGCTCAGTGCAGGGGAGGGGCTGGATTCTAGTTCTGGACAATAAAGATGGGAAGATTGGTGATATGGTTCAGTGCCACCTAGACTAAAAACTGAAGTCCTCATCCCCAGCACCCACATGATGCCTGTGACTCCAGTGTTTGGAAAGTGGAGGCAGGATATCTCTGATAAGCTGACAAATAATTGCAGAGGCAGAGGCAAGCAGATCTTTATGAATTTGAGGACAGCATGGTTTACAGAGTGAGTTCCAGGCCAGCCAAGACAACATAGAGAGACCTTGTCTCAAACATTTCTTTAAAGAATTAAAAAAGAGTCAAGAGCAGTAGAAACACAATTTAACATCTAAGTTGGGAGTGATAATTGAGAAAGATACCTAGTGTCATCATCTGGCTTCCACTTGCACACACACACACACACATCCATACAATGCCAGCATACACATGCACACCATTCATACAGATCAGGCTCTAGAAGGGGGTAAAGAGAATGATAGAAGAAGTGCATTACTGCAAAGCCAAGAGGACCATAAGGAAAAATGGAAGACACTCCAGGAACCGGTCTATACAGGAAACTCTTGCATCAAAGCCTTGCCAGGTTCATGAACATCTGAACTTATAATGGTGACTTACCTAAAATAGCTGATATCCAGAAATTCCACTGTGCTGAGGAATCGTGCGTTTGCATAAACCAGATTCTGCACTTGACATTTCCGTGTGAGCTTCTAAGAAAGTCTCTGGTCTTTTCCCGAGTGGGAGCAGACAAGGATTTGTTAGAGGCCAGGAAGACATTGAAAAACTTAAAAGAAAGAAAATACTTTTCCTAGAAAAATCCCTCAGATTATCTTTCTGTGTATAATTGTAAAATATAGTTAATGAAGCAAATACTCAATAAGAAGTTCTTTAGCTACTTGGTAATAGTTTCTTTGTAGAGTGTGTCTAAATAATAATAAACAAACGTAATTTTCCCACTTGTATTTCTCAATTGATCTAATCAGTCTGGGTAACATGACCTGGCTCTGAAGGGAGGTTTTCTCTTGAGAAGTTATAAACCACCCATTCCCCCATCTCTCTAACTAAAAAGGATGCTAACCTTTACAGCATTGACTCTGCCAAGAGTCTTACTATGAACCAGCCAAAGCAGTGCTTCAAAAACTGTGGCCTACTGTCCAGGATTGTCAGCATCATTGAGGAACATTAGAAACACAAATTCTGGGCCTACTCCATTTCTTCAGTCATAAATGCTGGCAGGAGGTTCTGGCACCTGTGTCTAACAAGCTGACTAGTAGAAGCTGCTGCATGCTAAAGCTTGGAAATTCTTGGTTCATAGCAAAACTCAAATTTTAATATGCATGGGAATTGATTTTGTTTAAAAGCTGGTTGGAAGGATTTGTCTGCTCCTCTAGGTAGCCCCAAGAGATGCTGATGCTGGTAGTTTTAAGATCACACACACTCCATGAGTAGCAAAGTGCTGAAGTCTGGATCACAGGTGCCACCCAAAGGCCCCTGTGTTAAAGGGCTTGCTCTTCAGCTCAGTATTGTTGGGAAGCGGCAGTGTTTGAAGATGTGGGGCTAAGTGACAGGTTTAGTCATCATTGACAGCTACCTTTGAGGGGATTACAGGCCACTCTGGTCTTCTCTCAGGAGGTGAGCAGAGCTGCTTGCTCTACCACATACTCCAGCTGTGATGATCCATCTCACCACAGGCTGCAAAGCAACAGACAGTGCCCATGGACTGGACCTTCCGAGACTGTGAGCAAGAATAAACCTTTTCTCTTTATAAGATGATTATCTCAAATATTAGAGTAGCAGAAAGAGAATTAACATACAGAGCTGTAAGAACTATTATGGGATGCTCCAAGAATAGCACAATTAAGTAGGCATCATCAAAGTTATGTCTCCCACTAATTCCAAGAGAACACCTCTCCCAAAAGGAGCTTTATGCACAACACTGGGCATAGCAGCATTTAAGAGAGAAAAAGAACCTACTTAATTGTCCAATGATTGGAAAATACAGTGAGTCCTACATCTTCACAGATACTGTATTTATACATTAACTTGACAATCAAAGTTTACCCTTCGGCCTAGTCAGTACTCTTGATCCTCTTATGGCTGTTTTCACAGGTGAGCACAGAATAGCAAGTATCTGAGTTGTCTGACACACTCTCAGCCTGTGCTCAACAGGGTAAAGCTCTGTTTAGGCTCCTGCTGTGGGCAATGTTTTCCTGCTGTTTAATAACCCAGGAGTCAGAACTAATACACTTCTGTGAGAATTAAGCCAGTCTCACAAGAAAAACATCAGTTATCCCTAAAGGTCTTACCTTAGGACACCATACTTGGATAATCAAATTTCAGCTTGAATTTGTCAGCTACCCCGCCCATGTTGTCACAGAACATCAAGGATGAAGTGTGTGGTGGAGCTGCTCACATCATGAGAAGGGGTACAGTGGTCCTCAACCTCCCTAATGCCGTGACCCTTTAATACAGTTCCTCATGTCATGCTGACCCAACCATAAAATTATTTCATTGCTACTTCATAACTATAATTTCACTACTATTATACATTGTAATGTAAAAATTTGATTATGTAGGATATCTGATTTGTGACCCCATGAAAGAGCCATTCAAACTCCAAAGGGGTCGTGACCTGCAGGTTAATAACCACTGACCTAACCCTCCCCCTCAGCCCAACATCTTAGAACTGGGGCTTTAGGGTAGCATTCCAAACTGAAACTACAGCGCTTCACAAAATAGGTATTTTCAGAAAAGTATACACGTTAAGTCAGTTCGTTCATACATAAGTCATCGGACCATGAGACAAATGTTAATTAATGATATAAATATCATATTTAGTTTTATGGTGTTTAAGTAGAAACATAGGTAAAATAGGGTTTGGGGCTATGAATAAGAACCCTGAACATGTGAGCAGAGGCTTATATGAACCCTACCTCTGTCTGCCGGGAGCAAAGATTCACAATCCACTAATTCAGTCTTCAAAGAGCTTCATATACAGCCAGTTCAGACGATAAGAATGTGTCACCACTTGTGGAATATATGCTGCAATAGAAGTGATAGTGACATGCATGTAGCTGTATGAAAAGGGGTAGATGTAGTAGCTAGGGAAACAGGACATGCTTTCAAGTGTACTTCATTTTTTAGATTTAATTTTCAAGTAGGAAAAGTCAGACGTACACCAAAATTTAAAGTAGTTTTTTATTTTTATTTCTCCAAATTTTATAATATTGCCATTTTAAAATGCGTGTCCTTCCCACACTTTCAAAGGTGCTGTGAGGCACCTTCTTTCCCGCTCTTGAGCAGCAGAGGCCGGACATTCTTGATAAGGACTTTATACATATTAACACAAGAGAATATTCTCTTATATTGTTGAGAATATTATATTGAATATTCTCAAGTAATAGGTCTGTCCCAGAGCCATCGAGAATTACAGACTTTAGGCAGAGGCGGAAGCGAGATTAATCGTTTCCCCGACTGTGCTTTGTAAGGAATTGGCTTTGTCTAAAGCCTTTTGCTAAACTCCACACTTAACGAACATGGTTGACAGTTTGGTTTCCGGAGTCAGTGAGATGGGAGGTGGGTCCTGATGCTTCTGTTGTTAGCTGTATGTCGTGTGTAAATTGTTGATCAAATCTAAGTTTCTCTTATTATATATTAGACATGATCATGGAGCCAGGGGAGAGAAGTCAGGTAGTGAGGCTGAGCACAGGGCCCAGCATACACAGTCCCTGGACAGCAGCAGCTCCTTCTGCTTTGTCTGTCATGTCAGGCTATGTAGGATACTGAATGTGGGAGAGTTTTAAGAAAAGGAGGATAGAAGAACAAAGGAAAGAAGGGGGGGGAGCATGACCCAAGAATTCCCAGCTTGCTCAGAGACACTGACACATACACTAAGTAGAATAGACTCTCTGACCTTTTGGTCTTTAGACTAGACCAAAGTAATGACCCCCAAATAATCCATTTATCCGAGTTGTATATTCTGTTTAGTAGATTAAGATTTAAAACTGAGAAAATTCTAAAATGTTAATTTAAAACAATAAAAAATAAACTTTTTACTAGCATAAAGATTATCCTCTTTAAAGAAAAATATTGTTTCCAAGGAGGTTAGTAAGGAGGACTCTCCATATAAGTGTTACTTTGCTTAAATACTGTTAGAGTTTGGACCATATCTCTCCATGCAAGGTGATTACGGGGCAGGTGTCCATTGCACACCATGTGCTATGCTTGCCTTCATTTACCACTGGACTTTCCTCATACTATAAGTACTGGAAGCAGTGCTGCAGTAACTCGGGAGAGCAGATGCACGTTTGACCTTCTGACTTCATCCCCTGAGGATGTGAACCAGGGTTGATAGTAGAGGATCATATGGGGGAGCTGTTTTGATTTTTAATCTTCAAAGTCCACAGTGGTTATATAAATTTGCATTCCCAGTCAGGGTGTACTTGGATTCTTTTTTTTCTCCACATCTTTACCAATACTTTATTTTTTTTTAAATAGCCATTGTGACAGAAGTAGGTTGATTTCTCATTCTTTGTTTTAATTCATATTTACTGATGATTAATAATATTGAGCATTTTGTTCATGTATTTGTTAGCCATGTGAATGCCTTCTTTTGAGAAATATTTCTTCAGGTCTTTCTCTTAGTTTATTTTATACTTTTTATTTTGCTGAAACAAGTTCTCATCTATAGTTCCAGTTGGCCTGGAACTCACTATATAAACCTAGCTGGCCCCAAATTCTCAGAGACCCGCTCACTAAAGCTCGGGAGGGCAGACATACTGTCATAAGTGAGACGTCCATACAAGAAAGGGATGCACACCTGGAGTGGCCGTGGCATTGCACAAAGTATCACTTCTTGGTCTTGTGAAGAGCAGAGTTGAGGAATGAAACTAGAGTATGAAAAATCAGTGAGGAGACAGCTGTTCTCACCAGCAAGAGAAGACCTGAACTAGGGCATCTATTAAGAGTAGGAAGAGAAGCTGCTCTATCTCCTGAGACAAACTGCCTGATTTTATTCCTTTGCTCCCATTGGCTCACTGTGCCTGAGACAAGCAGCCCATTGGCTCACTGTGCCTGAGACAAGCAGCCCCATTGGCTCACTGTGCCTGAGACAAGCAGCCCCATTGGCTCACTGTGCCTGAGACAAGCAGCCCATTGGCTCACTGTGCCTGAGACAAACAGCCCCACTGGACCACTGTCTTACCAATCAGAATTCTGCCAGTGTGAGGTTGGAATGCCTGCTGGACGGGAGGATGCTGATCCCTCCCTAATCTCACTATTGTTTACATTCGTTGTTTCACGTTCTCTAGAACTACCCAGTAAGTCTAGAGCATCTTACACCAAGTTAAGACTGTTTTGTATGATTTCTCTGATAGATGTGGTCCGTAGTGAGGCATTTCAGAGACCATTCTCATGCCTTACATTCACAGGCTAAAAGGACATAGAAATCTTTATATTTCCATTCCTTTAGTTAGCAGATGAGGAAGTTGAGGCATAGAGTGGTTGTAAGTTGCCCGGGGACAAGTCACTTGTGATCCAGCCGGCTGCCTGCTGTTGGCACTTCTTTCCAATCATTAAACTGCAGTGACTGAGGTCATAAATGGCAAGGGTTACTAAACAGTATCATCCATCCCATAAAAGCCCTAGCGTAGCAAATGTATTGCCAACTATAGGTGAACGTATCGTGATTTTAACAGAGAAGAATGGAAATCGTAATTATGTTCAAAGACACTTAAGAGTTTCCTAAGAAACTTCTCCCAACAGCGTGTGCTCTCTCCTCTTCCTCCTTTCCTGTGTAGAAGGATGAGGGAGAAAGAAACCATCAAGCCAGGGTGGGGGGAGATGACACACCTTTGGTCCCAGCACTCCGGAGGCAGAGGCAGGCAGATTCCGGTGAGTTCAAGGCCAGCCTGGTCTACATAGTGAGTTTTAGGATAGTCAGGACTACACAGAGAAACCTTGTCTCAAAAAAAAAAAAAAAAAGTTATAAATCTGGTCTGACCTGTATAAATATCTAAGTAGTCATGTGTCTGGGGGGAAAGGCACGGTTCTCTGCCTGACATGAGGGCTGTGACATGGCTCTGTCCCAGGCCTGTGAATGACAACATGGCAGAGGCTGGCGTAGAGCCTTGCCATATGCCAGAGAGACTTTGAAAGGTTGCCTGGCCTCCCTGCCTCCTGGAAAGACTTTGTGTCTGAAGGGAATTTTCAGCTTTTTGTCCTGTGAAATTAATCACTGGAAACGTCAGGGCCACCCTTTGCTCTGTAAGGGTTGGGGCAGGGGTTAATGGAAAGGGCAGAGCACTAATTGACTGTGATGAGAGATGCTGATAAACCAACCATGAGAGGGCTTTGAAGCATTTGTCCTAGCTTGGTTATTAGAGAAGCACTAGAAACCATGTGATACCCAGAAATGGCAAGCAATGCTGTTTCAAGGAATTAACAAAATGCCTAACAGAGAAGCAGCATCTTCAAATGTGCAAACCTATGGATTAGCCATTTAAAGTTCCTCAACCCATCAGTAAGAAAGGCATCCTCCCACCCAGACTCCAAACCAGATAGCTCTTTCCTCCACAGACAGATGGTCAGCCCATTTTCCCTAGAGGCAGAAAGATTAGGCTCCCTGCCCCTGCTGTCCCACACTGTTCTTTGCATCTCTATCATGCGTAATCGGCTCCATTCCAGACTGAAGTGTTTGCCATTGTTTCCTCAGAAGATCCAAGCACCTTCCCTACCTGGCTAGACTTGAGTTCCAAAGGACAGATAACCATTTCTTGTTTGGTGCCCTGTAAATCACTTGTAGGGTAGGAAATATAAAAATCAACAAGGTATCAGCTGTCTCCCTGCATGTGACTGTTAAGGAGCACAGCATGCCACACACAGCAAACACTCAGGAAAGGCTCATTGAATCCTGACATTCTTGTCACCCTTCCATCATTATTTTCCTGGGGCCTCTTGTCTTAGGGTCAGTGCAAATAGACTGACATTTATGAAACTTAGGGCTGAACAGCAGTGCCCACAGTAGATAATCATACTTGTTGATAGTTATTTTGACTCAGGTGGTCAGGATTTCTTTCTTTTTAGAACACTAAACATTAAATAAAGCAATGGGAGACAGATGTGCTCCTGTGCTCCTGTGCACCCAGCACTCAAGATGCTAAGCATAAGCTTAATAGTTTAAGGATAGCCTGGGCAACATAGCAAACTGTCTTCCTTTTAAAATGCAGTGAATCACTAAAGGCATGTAGTCAGCCTTCCAAAGCCATGAGTTCCACCATTGTGGAACCATTGTAAGAATGAGCTGCTGTCTCTGGACTGAGCATGCGCAGAGGTCTCCTACCATTGATCTCCACACGGCGACCATGACAATGATTTCCATTACACTCACATTATATTAGGTATTATAAGCCGTCCAGAGAGTGTTTAAAATACAGAGGATTGCCTACCTTCTAGGCCGATGTGCTTTCATTTTGTTTTAGGAGCTTCTCAGAGAGCCCTCAAATCAATCAATATGGATACTGAAGGATAACTACAAAATGACAATACAGATCTTGTCTTTCATGGTCAGGAAAGCTGGTTATCCACACTTACTCCTTCATCCTTTACCTACCATCTGCTGAGTTCAAAGAGAGGCTTATCAAAGGTGGGACTTTGAAGAATGGGATGCTGTTAGGTTGATCAACCCCTAGTTGACCCAGAGCACAGATACACTGTTTTGTCCATACTAAGGCAACACCATTGATGATTAACAAAATATTTGTTAAATTGGTAAATGAGTAAGTAGAAATATGCTGTAAGTGACCTCTTCCCTCATGGAAAAGGGGAGGTTTTGCTCTAGTGGCTTGGATGGCAAATCTGAGGGTGTCTCTCTCAGAGGGCAGTGGCGAGAACCAATGTGGAGAGCTTCACCCTTTCAGAAGACAAGACAGATCTCAGCTGTACGTAATCAAACTTATGCCAAGATGACCAAAGCAAGCAAGAAATGGCTGCCCAAGCTGTCCTGCTTGCAGTTTCTTTCTTCCAAGAGTGAACTCAGGTCTCAAGACTTTTTCTGCAACCTATAATTTTCTGGTTGTCTTGATGAATTTTATTCTCAGAAGTTTTCTTTATTTTCTGTTTATTTTCTTCTGTCATTTTTTTTTTTTTGCGCCTAATACACCTCTAAAAGTATCATTTTTTGGAGAAATTATCTGAGGCTCTTAGCTTGCAGTGAAAGACAGAAAGGTATAATCAAATACTAGGGCTATACATTCCGGCGCTCTATGTGCTTACATAAGTGTCCTCACTCAAACTGCTCTGCCTTCTTCTGAGGTTAACTCTTACTGCTTGCTACTTCTCATTCTACTGTAAATAACGTCACCATTTTCTTGTCAAGAAATACTTGCAAGTTGACCAGAAAGAGATTGAAACATTCTGAAAGAGTTGTTTCTTCTCTTGAGTTTATTTGCCTAGTGCTCTCCAGTTGTGCATGAAACTTCTCTTTATAATTTAGTAAATCTGTGACCTCTCATAAGAGGAGTGTGTGTCCTGCTGTCGCTTTGGACAGCTATATCTTGCTGCTGTAGCATCAGCCTTTGTGGACTCAGAACTGCCCTTTCCTTGGTGCCTTCTATGGATGGCTGCCCTGATAGACAAAATCTCCTAGGGGAGCCTTACGGATCAGCCCTCTATCCATTACCGTGTAGAGAGATTGTAATTTATAGCCCCAGATGGTGACTTCCCACCTCATCAGGCCCTACTTATTTCAGTAGAGATGTTAGCTATTAAATTGCCTCTGTCCTTTAACAATATCTGTACTGTTGGCAAAGGATGTTATCCAAATGTTATTATTTATCAAAATATCATTTTAAAGAAGTTTCATCAGACTGTGAAGAACATTATGCATTATATAAATAAATAGACTTTTAAGGGGTATTTTAACTCTGGAAATTAAATATTAAGGCACAAATTTTTATCAGATTCCTGAATTTTCGGGGGGGGGGGTCAGCTCTTCTTTGGTGGGTGTTTTTAATGCTGAGGGCCTTGGGACATGGTCTGTCACTGCTGGACTACAGGCCCAGCCTCTTGGCTGACCGTTAAAGCTTATGGGCCTGTCTCCTACATAAGAACTGAGGCTCTTGCCAGAGAGCATAACCTATTATTTTTAGCTGCTTGGTGTTGTTGAGCGTTCACATATGAAAAGTAACAGTTAGGAGATTTTCTGACGCGCTGTGGCTTGTGCCCTATTGGAGTAAATCATTCCTTCAAAGAGCTGCTAACTCGGACTCTCTTACTGTTTGCCTTTTTTTTTCTGGAACTCTGGAACGTCACCTAGTCAGGAGAAAGCATTGGAAACATGCACTAGATTTGATGGTATCATTGTGGCGCTATCCTCTTTCTCATTTGGGGGGCTTCTGTGAAAGGAAGGTCTCCTGGAAGAAGCAGAAACTGCTCTTGGAGGGTTGAGATGGGTTTTTTTTTTTGTTTAATCTTACTTGAACAACTGTGTATTTACTTTTATCCATAGAAAGCTCTGCTCCAAATCTGAGTCATTTTTATATGTTGCTAGCACACTATTTTTTTTAATTTTAATTTTTTTAAAAAATTTTTACTTCACTTTTACAAATTTTTATTTATATTTTTCTTAACTTCTTTGTTACACCATGCATCTTTTTTGTTGGCAGTTTCAAATTCTATTTAAGATGAAATCTTTGTGTCTTCTTATTTAAATCTTTTCAGAAGACAAGCTTATTCTGTCTTACAATAAAATCCTGATATTATCACCCTTAAATATTAGTATTTAGTTGTAGATGCTTTTGAACTCCAAAGATCAAAAAGCTGCACCATGTAAAATAAGGACAGCATTTATTAGCCAGGATGTAGGGGCCAGATGATGTCTGGAAGTCGTACTGTGTAATTTAATCCTGCTGCTGTGTTTTGGCTTCACTGGCCTCTGAGTGTGCATATATAATTAAGTGCACATGTGTCAAAAGCGTGGCCCTGATAGGAAGGAGAGGGAGAGAGATCATTAGCGGAGCTTAGATTTGTCTTTCCAGCTGGGCAGTGTGTCTCTGAATTCCAAGGGCTCTCCCCAGTGTGAGTTATTAGGACTGGCTCAGCTGCTGCTCAGTCAGTCCTCTCTGGCTGAATTGCATTGACCATGCTGTTAAGCTGTGCCCCAGGAGGCAGGGTAGCCTGAGGTACAAACCTATCTTATGCATGCAAAACGAATGTGGAACCTATACTATGTAGGCTTCCCAGATCAAAAACTGCGTGGCAGCGTGGAAGCTTGGTGCTAACATTCCATACGTACATGGGGCTTTGGGAATGGTTAGTAGACTAAAACAATCCTGTCTAGCTAAATCAAATAGTAATTAATCGAAGGAGTTCAGCTCACATCAGATGAGACCATCTACTGATCTGCTGCTGCCCTGAAATCCTAAAGACAATGAACTCCACTCTGAATCTGGTGCTGTGTCAGTCTTCTTGATTGATGAGCTTCCTGGTGGCCAAGGTACACTGAGAATTATGAAACCATGAACCCTTTTAGTATAGCATGTTATATACCATAACAGGACTATAGTCTTATCTAGTAATTGCTTGAACAGAAATTATAGTGGCAGAAAATGATCTGCTTTAGTATTCTCATTGACAATTAAGCCACAGCTATTATACTACTGTAATTTTAAAAGGCACGGGGAAGTGATGAATATATTAATTGTGGTCATTTTATAGTGTACATAAATAACCAAGCATCACATTGTACACTTTTTGCTGCCAGTTTATTTTATCAGAAGTATGGCTTTTGCTATAACTGGATGACGCTGGAAAGCAAAAGGGGCATGGCGTCCCAAAGTCGGAGCAGGTTTTTCTTAATCTGTTAACCAGTGTCAAGGTTGTCATTTCTGAGCTTTGTGTCTCTC
Organism: Phyllotis vaccarum; assembly: GCA_033318265.1. Classification (NCBI taxonomy): domain Eukaryota; kingdom Metazoa; phylum Chordata; class Mammalia; order Rodentia; family Cricetidae; genus Phyllotis; species Phyllotis vaccarum. Next base: position 187,868,817 of record JARWLC010000002.1, read on the forward strand.
TTCCTCTCCTCTCAGTCCCAAGCACTGGGGAGTCTGCAGTGGGAATACCAAGAAAATCAGATGACGACAGTGTCGTCCACTTCTCATTTCTCAGGACTGTAAATGCCAAGCCCAGTGCCCAGCAGCAGGGGCAGCAGTAGCCACACCCGCACTAGATAAACAGTAGCCCAAATGATACATCCATTTAAGACCCGAGTAAACAGAGAAGCTGAGAACTTAATATTTACCCTAGTAGTGAAAACATTTTATGCAGAGGATAAATATGAAACAAAATACTAAGAAGACAAGACCAGAAAAGAAAATTCTCAGGACATATCATATTTAAAATACTAATATTCAGAACAAAGAAAGAGAGGTGAAGGCTGCAAGAAATAAAACACACATCACACGTAAAGGAAAACCCACCAGAATAAGTGATGGTTTCTCAGTGGACACTGGAAACCAGGAGAGACGAAAATGATACGTCCTAAAGTCTAAGAGTCCATGACTCTAGACTACTGTCCACAGCAAAATCATCTGCGTTGGTGAGGAAAAAAAGAAAAACTAGCCAGGATACAAACAGCTTATATGCAGCAAACCAAACCTGTACACAATGTGGGAAGCATATTTCAGGCTCAAGAGAAGAATAAACATATCCAAGAGACTGGACAAAATAGGAAGCAATAACTATTAAAATATCAAGTACCACTGAAAACCCAAACAGCACTAAATTCAACAACAGAATGACCACAGTTAACTCCTCCTACCTTTCCGTGATAACTTTATAGATCAATGGCCTCAATTCTCTAATCAAAGACACAGACTGACTGAATGGACCAAGAAACAAAACCCACCTGTCACCTATAAGAAATACATATTAGCTTTAAAGATGGGTACCACCATAGAGAAAGCACTGGGCAAAAATCTTCCAGTCTAATGGGACAAGAAACAGCAGGTATTTCTCTCTTAGTGTCTAACAAAATAGGCTTCAAACTAAAACTACTCCAAAGACATAAGGATGGACATTACACGCTAATCCTGTTTACTGCTTACCTTCGGACTGCTCATGCTGGACCTCTTATACTGTGTGTATCTTTTTGCCTTTTTGACCATGTGAGCAAACCTTTAGACTGCTGATCTATACCTAGATTCTCCCACAGCTCTCAGCTGGTTCTCCCCGATTCTTGGCTTGTGAGGGCGAAGGCTAAAGCTTGCATCCAAGTTGGAGGTTGGTCCCGAGAACTGCATTCAACCTTCCTAGAGCTCTAGAATGCCAATCCTTGTGCTGTGACAGTCGTTTTTACTTAGTTTTTTTGTTCCTATTTAATGTACTGGCTGCTCAAGGGTTCACTGACCCACAGGAACTTCTAAAGGAGAAGTTTTTTTTTTTTTTTTCCTTTTTTTTTTTTTCCCCCCTCAAAGCTTTCTCAGCCCCTATGGAAACGAGAGCATCACGTTGGTACACCAAACTGTTGACGTTTTATTACTCTTTGGGAGATCCGCCTCCCAGGTCCCTGAAAAATCACACATAGAGCTTTATTCTTAATTGTAAATGCCCAGCCTTAGCTTGGCTTGTTTCTTGCCAGCTTTTCATATCTTTAAATTATCCCGTTTGTCTTTCACCTCTGGGCTTTTCCTTTTTAAATTCCTGTAGACCTTTCTTTGTTTCTTACTCTGTGGCTTGCTGTGTAGCTGTGTGGCTGTGTGGCTGGGTGTCTGGGTGACTGTGTGGCTGGGTGGCTGGGTGGCTGTGTAGCTGCCCCTGGAGTCCTCCTCCTTCTCTAGCTACTTCTTTTCTTCTCCCAGATTTCTCCTTCTATTTATTCTCTCTGCCTTCCAGCTCCACCCACCTTTCTCCTACCTTGTTATTGGCCGTTCAGGTCTTTATTAGACCATCAGGTATTTTGGTCAGGCACAGTAACATAACTTCACAGAGTTAAACAAACAACATAAGCAAAAGTAACACACCTTAAAATAATATTCCATAACACCAAGATGATCTCGAAGTTAGAGATCTGCCCATTTCTGCTTTTCAAGTGCTAATCAAAAGCATACTTTAAATTTGATGCTCAGTTCTTTTTAGTCTGGTGCGGTTGGGTGAAATACCCATTATAATACCCATTTTTATTAATAAACCCATTTATTTTGCTACAAGGAAAAAAGATGAAAGTTAGAAATCTGAGATGTGGTGAGGTCATCCCAGAAGACAGTAAGCTAAAAGAGTAATAATAAAAATGCCCGAAAGGAAAGAAAATTATGAAAGACTGTTAGAACCTCTTGTGGTTATAGAGGCTCTTGTCAGTTTGTTTGGTGAGTGGCAGGGTTCCTCTGCCCGTGATGTATAGGGAACCTGCGGGAATCAGTCATTCTTTTCAAGCCATTTGGCCGCCACCAGACCTCAGTCCTTAGCCCTCACCTTGCTCCGAAGATAGCTTTTAAAATCTCCTGTTACGTTTATTGTTTGTAGTGTTTTGTTTTTTTGTTTGTTGGTGACAAGGTCTGTCTCACAGCGGCCTGAAACTGACTTTGTAGCCCAGGCTGGCCTGGCACTTGTGGCAATCCCCTACTCCAGCTTCTGGAATGCTTGGGTTATAGGACTATCTGAGTTGGCTCTCGGAGTCTTAAGATATATAACCTGGACTGTGCTAAACTCTCAATTTTATCCTCTCAATGTATGATTACTAATTTTCATTTAGAAATAGCCAGAGGCACTTCTGTCTCAAAGGGTATTAAAAGATCTCACATACAAAATTAATTATAATGTACACATAAGTGACCAAAGACATGATTACATTTTAACAAAGCCTGCCACGTCCACTGAAATGGACTTGGATTTGTGGGAAAGTGTATGAAGCACATCCTGTCCTTGTGAGGGAAGCCTGCTGCACCCCAACACTCAAGGCCAGGACGGGAGGGGTGGGTTACCCTTGCACTGGAGAATGCAGACCTTTTCATTTTATCTTCTTAAAGAATTTTTGTGAGTAGAATCATGTAATACGATATGGTTTTTCACTTTTTTCTGTTTTCTCTTAAAATCATTAGGGATTCCTCCATACTGTCCTGTGTTATATCTTCTTAAGTTCATACAAAAAGTCTGACAGCAGAGATTCTTTCTTTTTCTTTACAGACAGGATTCTCTGTGTAGCCCTAGCTGTCTTGGAACTCACTCTGTAGACCAGGCTGGCCTCAAACTCACAGAGATCTGCCTACATCTGCCTCCTGAGTGCTGGAATCAAAGGCGTATGCCACCACTGTCCAGCTCAGGATTTTCTTCCTTCTTCTGATTTACTTAAAAGGTTTTATTTTTTTACATTGTGTACGAACCACAGTTCCCCTTTCCTCCCCTCCCCCCACTCACTACCCAGTTTCTCCCCCACCCCATCCACTCTTCAGAGAGAATAAGGCCTCCCATGGAGAGTCAACAAAGTCTGCCATATCAAGTTGAGGCAGGACAAGCCCCCCCCCCCAATCAATACTGAGCAAGGTATCCCCTATATTGCAAATGAGCTCCAAAAACCCAGTTCATGCACTAGAGATAAATCCTTGTCCCACTGCCAAAGGCCCCACAAACTGCCCAAGCCACACAACTGCCATCCACATTCAGAGGGCCTAGTTCAGCCCCATGCAGGTTAGTCAGCTGTCAGAACAGAGTCAGTAGCTCCCAGTAGCTCAGGCCAGCTGTCTCTGTGGGTTTCCCGTCATGGTCTTGACCCCTTTGTTCAACTGTGCTGGGAGCTCGGCCCATAGCTTAGCTGTCGATCGATCTCTGCATCTGCTTCCATCCATTGCTGGATGAAGGTTCTATGATGACAATTAAGGTGGCCTTCAATCTGGTTACAGGGAAAGGTTCAGACACCCTCTCCACTATTGCTTGGGGTCTTAGCTGGGCTCATCCTTGTGGGTTCCTGGGAGTTTCCCTAGAACCAGGTTTCTTCCTAATCCCCAAATGGCTCCCTCTATCAAGAAATCTACTTCATTGTTCTCTCCTCTGTCCCTCCCCCAACTCTACCACCCTGTTCTCTCACGATCTCTTCCTACCTTCCCTTATCTTCCCCATGCTCCCAATTTACTAGGAGATCTTATTTATTTCCCCTTCCCAGGGGGATCCATGGATGTCTTTCTTAGGGTCCTCCTTGTTACCTAACTTCTCTGGGGTTGTGGATTTGTAGCCTGCTTATCCTTTGCTTTACATCTAATATCCACTTACGAGTGAGGACATATCATGTTTGTCTTTCTAGATCTGGGTTACCTCATTCAGGATGTTTTTTTCCCTCATTCCATTCATTATGCCTGCAAATTTCAAGATGTATTTTTTTTTACTGCTGCATAATACTCCATTGTGTAAATACTGAACATTTTTAAAAATCCATTCTTCAGTTGAGAGGCATCTAGGTTGTTTGCAGGTTCTGGCTATTATTAATAATGCTGCTATAAACATAGTTAAGCAAATGTCCTTGTGGTATGAATGTGCATCCTTTGGGGTATATGCCCAAGAGTGGTATTGCTGGATCATGAAGCAGATTGATTCCCAGTTTTCTGAGAAACCATCATACTGATTTCTAGAGTGACTGTACAAGTTTACCCTACCGCCAGCAATGGAGGAGTGTTCCCCTTGCTTGGATCCCCTCCAGCATAGGCTGTCATCAGTGTTTTTGACCTTAGCCATCCTGACAAGTGTAAGATGATATCTCAGAGCTGTTTTGATTTGACTTTTTCTGAAGGCTAAGGATGTTGAGCAGTTCTTTAAGTGTCTTTTAGCCATTTGAGATTCTTATGTTAATAATTCTTTGTTTAGATCTGTACTCAATTTTTTAATTGGATTATTTGGTGTTTTGATGTCTAGTTTCTTGAGCTCTTTATTTATTTTAGAGGTCAATTCTGTTCAGATGTAGGATTGGTGAAGATCTTTTCCATTCTATAGGCTGTCATTTTGTCTTATTGACCGTGTCCTTTGCCTTACAGAAGCTTCTCAGTTTCAGGAGGCCCCATTTATTAATTTTTGCTCTCAGTGTCTGTGCTGTTGGTGTTATATTTAGGAAGTGGTCTCCTGTGCCAATGTGGTCAAGGCTATTTACCACTTTCTCTTCTATCAGGCTCAGTGTGACTGGATTTATGTTAAGGTCTTTGATCCACTTGAAATTTAGTTTTGTGCAGGATTATATGTGATGATATATTCTATATTTAATAATATTTGTCTGGAATATTAGAAAGCAAAATCACCCACAGTCAAGCTATGAAGGTCAGGGAGTGGTGACCCATGCCTTTAATCCCATCACAAGGGAGACAGAGATCCGTCTGGATCTCTATGAGTTTGAGACCAAATAGCCAGGCAGAGGTGGTGCATGCCTTTAAGAGGCAGAAGCAGGAGGATCTCTGTGAGTTTGAAGCCAGCCTGGTCTACAAAGGAAGTTCCAAACAGCCAGGACTGTCTTGAAAACAAAAACAACAACAAAATTCACCCAAAACAAAAACAAACAAACAAACAAAAAAGGCTGAAGAGATGGTTCTGTCCTCTGATGTTCCAGACTGAATTTATTAAATATACAATATAATGCCGCAGTAATAGATAGGGATCTATTTGCATTTTGCTACATGCCACCATCCAGTCACGCTAGTACCTCTGTTGAAGATGCTTTCTTTTTTCCATTGTATGTTTTTTGGCTTCTTTGTCAAAAATCAGGTGTTCATATGTGTGTGGATTAATGTCAGTGTCTTCAATTCAATTCAGTTGATCCATGTGTCTGCTTTTATGCCAGTACAAAGCTGTTTTTGTTTCTTTTGATTATTCTGTGGTGAGGAGACTTTTGAGGGAGGGTCTAGTTTATTTGGTGTTCTGTAGGCTTTATGTTAGATATGTTTTTGGATCCCTGGTATCTCCAAGACCTTTATCCTGAAGGGGTGTTGGATTTTGTCAAATGCTTTTTTTAGCATCTAATGAGATGATCATGTGTGGTGGGGTTTTTTTGTTTTGTTTTGTTTTATGTTGAACCATCCCTGCATCTCTGGGATGAAGTCTACTTGACCATGGTGGATGATTTTTTTATATGTTCTTGGATTTGGTTTGCCAGAATTTTATTGAGTATTTCTGTATCAGTGTTCATGAGGGAGAATGGTCTGTAAATCTCTTTCTTTTTTGTATCTTTGTGTGGCTTGGGAATCAGGGTGTCTGTAACCTCATCAAAAGAGTTTGGTAGTGTTCTTTCTATTTCTAATGTGTGGAGCAATTTGAGGAGTACTGGGACTAGTTTTTCTTTGAAATTATGGTAGAATTCTGCACTGAAACTGTCTTGTCTAGGTTTGGGGAGATTTTTAATAACTGCTTCTGTTTCCTTAGGGGCCATAGGTCTATTTAAGTGGTTTTTATGACCTTGATTTAATTTTGGTAAGTGGTACCTATCCAGAAAAATTGTCTATTTCTTTTAGGTTTTCTAATTTTGTCAAGTACAGGTTTTTGAAATATTACCTAATAATTCTCTAAATTTCCTCGGTGTCTGTTTTTCATTTCTGATTTTGTTAATTTGGATATTCTCTCTCTGCCTTTCGGTTAGTTTCGGTAAGGGCTTGTTTATCTTACTGACTTTCTCAAAGAACCAACTCTTTGATTCATTGATTCTTCGTGTTGTTCTCTTTGTTTCTATTGTATCGATTTCAGCCCTGAGTTTGATTAGTTCCTGCCGTCCACTCCTCCTGGGTGAGTTTGCTTCTAATTGTTCTAGAACTTTCAGCTGTGCTGTTCCCTTGTGTGAGATTTCTCCAAGTTTTATTATGTAGCTGATTTTATTTTATGCTATGAACTTTCCTCTTAACACTGCTGTCATTGGCCCCATAAGTGTGAGTATGTTGTGGATTCATTTTCATTGACTTGTAGGAAGTCTTTGATTTCTTTATTTCTTCCTTGACCCAGAGGTGGTTCAGTTAAGAGTTGTTCAGTTTCCATGAGTTTGTAGACTTCCTGTAGCTTGTTTTGAAATTGAACTCTAACTTTAGGCAATGATGGTCTGATAAGATACAAGGGATTATTCCAATTTTTATATATATTAATATTTGCTTTATGACCAAGTATGTGTTTGGGTTGAATGTTTTATATATGTGTAAAGTCCATTTGAGTCATAACATCAGTTAAATTCCTTATTTCTCTGTTAAGTTTCTGCCTGGCAAACCTATCCATTGGTGAGAATGGGGTGCTGAGGTCTCCCACTATTAGTGTGTGGGGTTTGATGTAAGGTTTAAGCTTTAGTAATGCTTCTTTTACATATGTGGGTGCCCTTGTATTGGGGGCATAAATGTTCAGGATTGAAACTTGATCTTTATGGATTTTTCCTGTGATGAATACGTAATGTCCTTCCTGGTCTCTTTTGATTGATTTTAGTTTGAAATCTATTTTGTTAGATATTAGGATATACACCAGCTTGCTTCTTAAGGCCATTTGATTGAAAAGTCTTTTCTCAACCATTTACTCTGAAGTAGTATCTTGTAGTGGGATTATGTTATTACATTGTAAATAATTGTCCTGCCTACTAGTTTAATAAAAATGCTGATTGATTGAATACAGACAGGAAGTGTGGGCAGGGCTACCAGACTAAGAAAACTCTGAGAACAGGAAGAACAGGCAGAGATGCCACAGACACACCAGAGAAGCAGATGCAGAGAACACCTATGTTGCTCTGAGAAAAGGTACTGAGCCGCATCACTGTACAGGATAAGAATCATGGGTTAGTTTAAGGGTGAAGAGTTAGAAAGTAATATGCCTGGGCCCTACGTCAATCAGTGTACAATATAAGCAACGGTGTGTTTCAGTGGGACTATGGGACTGTAGGTCTATGGGTCTGGGCCACAAGGCTAGGCCGGAAAGTTCAGGCCAGAAATCGCATACAGCAGTGTCTGTCTTTGAAATTGAGGTGTGTTTCTTGTATGCAGCAGAAGGATGGGTCCTGTTTTTGTATCCATTCTGTTAACCTGTCATTTTATAGGGGAATTGAGTCCATTGATATTAAGGGACAATAATGACCAGTGATGGTTAATTCCTGTTATTTTTTTGGTGGTAGTGTGTGTGTGTGTGTGTGTGTGTGTGTGTGTGTGTGTGTGTGTGTGTGTGTGTGTGTGTGTGTGTGTGTTTCCTCTCAGGATTTGCTGTGAGATTATCTATTGTTTGTGTTTTTGTGAGTACATCTAACTTGGTTGGAGTTTTCCTTCTAGTGCTTTCTGTAGGGCCACATTTTTGGTATTGTTTAAATCTGGTTTTGTCATGAAATATTTTGTTTACTCTGTCTATGGTTTTTGAGAGTTTTCCTGGGAATAGTAGTCTGGGCTGGTATCTGTGGTCTCAGTGTCTGCATAATGTCGGTCCAGGACCTTCTGGCTTTCAGAGTCTCCATTGAGAAAGTGGGTGTTATTCTGATGGATCTGCCTTTATAAGTTACTTGGCCTTTTTCCTTTGCAGCTCTTAAAATTTTTTCTTTATATTGTGTGTTTAATGGTTTGATTATTCTGTGGTGAGGGGACTTCTGAGGGAGGGAGTAGTCTATTTGGTGTTCTGTGAGCTTCCTGTATCTTCATAGGGATTTCCTTCTTTAGATTGGGAAAGTTTTCTTCTATTATCATGTTGAATATCCTTTCTGTGCCTTTGAGCTGGTACTCTCCTCCCCCTCCCCCTCCTCCTGTTCCTCCTCCCCCTCTTCCCCCTCTTCCTCTTCCCCCTCCCCCTCCTCCTCTTCCTCCTCCCCCTCCTCCTTCTCCTTCTTCTATTCCTATTATTCTTAGGTTTGGTCTTTTCATGATGTCCCAAATTTCCTGGGCATTTTGAGTTATAACTTTTTCAGCTTTAGTGTTTTTTTAACTATCAGGTCTATTTCCTCTATCGTGTCTTCACACCAGAGACTCTCTCTTCCATCTCTTGCATTCTGTTGGTTATGCTGCTTCTGTAGTTATTTTGTCTACGCAGACTTTCCATTCCCAGCATTCCCTTGGTTTGTGTCTTCTCTGTTGCTTTTGTTTCAGTTTTCAATTCTTGAACTGTTTTTTTACCTGTTTGCCTTTTCTTGGTTTTCTTGGCTTTCTTTAAGGGACGTATTGATTGTTCCAATGTTTGGTTTGTCTTCTTTTTAGATTCTTTGAGGGAACTTTTCATTTCCTTCTTTAAGGCCTCTATCATCTTTATAAAGCTATTTTTAAGGTTGCTTCCTTCTGCTCTTCTACACTGTGACGTTCAGGACTTGCTGTTGTAGAACCACTAGGTTGGCCATATTGCTCTTCATGTTGTTGTATTCTTGTACTGACGCCTTCCTATTCCTCCTCCAGTTGGTACAAGCGATGTCTGTGTCTCAGGGAGCCTCTCTTGTTCCAGTCTGAGCTTGTGGTCCAGTCAGAGCTGATGTGTTCTGTGTCTCAGGGAGCTGCTAAGGTTGCAGGGTGATGGCTGGGTTTGGGAGGGGATGTTATTGGGGATGCCTGCTCAAGGAAGTCTTCCCTGCTGACCTACAACTGGTACAGCAACAGGTGGGGGTGGCACAGGTTGTACTCTTGTGCCTAGGCCCTAGAAACTTTCTTTATAGAATTACTCAGTAAGACTCCCATTTTACTGAATAGTTGTGTATTATAAGTTTGAATTGTGTCTTCACCCACCCAGGGTTTTTTACATCTCCAGCCCACAGTGCGGTCAGTAGTGTGCTCAGTGTTTCTGTGGCTGGTAAGTGGCAGAGCGAGGTCAGATGTGGCCTTCCTGACTTGACCATTAACCTGCTTTCCAGTCACAGTATAGAAAACATGGAAAGTTCACAGGGCAGTGTAGCCTGATTAGTGACAGTCCTGGAAGGAGCCCACTAGTAACTGTAGTAAAAGGTTTTTGACCCAGACTTTAGGGCTTAGCCTCAAGGTTTAGACCCACAGACCTTCAGACCCACAGAAACACATAGATGCTTATATTAATTTTAGGCTGATTGGCCTAAGGCCCAGGTATATAGCTTGCTAACTCTTTACCCTTAAATTAACTCATGATTCTTTTCCTGTTCAGCCATGCAGCTCGGTACCTTTTCTCAGAGCAATATAGTTGTCCTCTGCATCTTCTGGCAACACTGGAGTCTCTGTGGCACTTCTGGTCTGTTCTTCCTGTTCCCAGAGTTTTCTTAGTTTGGTACCCCCACCCACACTTCCTGTTTGCCTTTGGCCAATTAGCACTTTTTATTAAACCAGTGGGTGGGACAATTATTTACAATGGAACAACATAATCCCCCTACAAGTAACGGTGGATCACTTCTTTAGAAAAGTCACTCGGGGCCACCAAGGTGACTCAGAGGTAAGCATGCTCACCACCAAGCCTGGTGCCATCCATAAAACCCATACAGAGGAAGGTGAGAACTAACTTCTGAAAATTGCCCTCTGACTCCACATGTCTGCACATACACAAAGAAATGAACAAACTAATATTTTTGAGGGAGGAAGTCACTCAGAATGTTCTTCCTGGATAGTTTGCATGTTGTAATCACCAGGACTCTAGCAATAAAACAGAAAGCATCATTTTCTTTTTAATCTACAGCTAGTGAGCAGTGCCATGTGATACATAGTCCTATGCCTGCCTTAGGATCATAGCATGAGATGTTTGAGACCTGCCATTGTTGATGAAAAGAAACTGGCATTCATAAAAATGATTGAGCTCAGTTTTTTTTTTTAATTCTAGATTTCAAGAACATCTACTGAAATATGACATAGGGGCAGTTTCTACATATTACTTTTAAATATGGATTTACTAACTCAGGAACGTGTGTGTGTACCCATGTGTGTGCATGTGTGTAGGTGTAAGAGGGTATGTGTGTGTTCGTGTGGATGCACATGTATTGTGTGTGTATAGGCCAGAATTCAGTGTCGTTGCTCAGGTACCGTCTACCATTTTAAAATTAAATTATAGTCATGTCATGTTCCCCTTTCCCTTCTCTCTCTCCAAACCTCTCATGTACCACCCAGAACCTCTCTCTAAATTCATGTTTTCTTTTTCTTTGCACACATATACATTGAAAGGATAAAAGTGAAAGATGAAGTGGATACCTATTGGTGGGCCCAGCCAGGGTACGCCACTAAGCAAACACGCCATGGGCAACAGAGTTTAGTGCAGGAGGTTTATTGGGGGAGGGGGAGGGGCAGCGTGAAAGGCTGTGTCAGAGTGGGGATGTGAGAGAAGGGGGACAGGTAGACAGACAGAAAGACAGGGACGAGACAAGAGGAAGGCGAGAGGCAAGAGAGAGAGAGCTGAGCCTGGCGGGCACTTTTAAGGGGTGCACATGTCGCATGGCTGGCGGTGGGAAGTCTCCTGGCCAGGCTGGTCATGCACCACCACGCCTGACCTTTTACGTGGGTTGGGTTGAACTCATGCTCGCACAGCAGCGCTGGGACTTCCCAGCTCTCTCTAGCTCTCATAGAGCATTTTTCTTAGTGTCTGACTCCATGGAAATTCTGAGAAAAACAGTGATATACAAACTCTCTGCTTTCGATATCCTTATCCTCTGACAAAAGAAAGACTGAAGGACTGCAGAGGCTGCGTGTAATTTCAAGAGCTGGCAGTAAAATAAAGGCATCAAGGCATCAGATAGGGTTAAGTTCAAGGGGTGACTAAAATTCCTCAGTGAACTACTAAAGGGACAAGAGACCCATGTTACCTCCATTCCTTTGGAAGTAGCAGCTCCCCAAATATTTATATTCTCTTGGAGCTTTGTCAGAAGCAAAGTGTTAGGCTAGAAAGATCACAACCACTTTCTAACTTCTTATAGTGGAATTGTCTTTCACAAGATGTTCCACTTGGTGTGCACCTTTAATCCCAGCACTCTGGAGGCAGAGGCACGTCGATCTCTCTAATTTCAAGGCCAGCTTGGTCTAATAGTTCATTCCAGGACAGCCAGGGCTAAACAGAGAAACCCTGTCTCAAAAAAAAGAAAGAAAGAAAGAAAGAAAGAAAGAAAGAAAGAAAGAAAGAAAGAAAGAAAGAAAGAAAGAAAGAAAGAAAGAAAGAAAGAAAGAAAGAAAGAAAGAAAGGAGGAAAGAAAGGAGGAAAGAAAGAAAGAAAGAAAGAAGGAAGGAAAGAAAGAAGGAAAGAAAGAAGGAAAGAAAGAAAGAAAGAAAGAAAGAAGGAAAGAAAGAAGGAAAGAAAGAAAGAAGGAAAGAAAGAAGGAAAGAAAGAAAGAAAGAAGGAAAGAAAGAAGGAAAGAAAGAAAGAAGGAAAGAAAGAAGGAAAGAAAGAAGGAAAGAAAGAAAGAAAGAAAGAAAGAAGGAAAGAAAGAAGGAAAGAAAGAAGGAAAGAAAGAAGGAAAGAAAGAAGGAAAGAAAGAAAGAAAGAAGGAAAGAAAGAAGGAAAGAAAGAAAGAAAGAAAGAAGGAAAGAAAGAAGGAAAGAAAGAAGGAAAGAAAGAAAGAAAGAAGGAAAGAAAGAAGGAAAGAAAGAAAGAAAGAAAGAAGGAAAGAAAGAAAGAAGGAAAGGAGGAAAGAAAGAAAGAGGAGAGGGGGAGGGAGGGAGGAAGGAAGGGAGAGAGAGCAGATATTCCATTTGAAGATCATGCTATATATTTTTTAATTTATTTAATTTTTATTTAAATTATATCATACAATATATTTGATCATATTCTTTCCCTATATTTTAAGAATGACCAGACACAGGTTAGAAAAGTGTGGATGAAGCACTTGTACAGAACTCAAGACCTGAGTTCAGTCCCTAGGATCCATGTAAAGGTGGTTCCCTCCTCTGACCCAGTTGTCCTCTGATCTCCAGATGTGTACACACACACACATGCACACATAGACACACACACAGGCATACACAGACAGACACACACACATAGACACACACGTACAAACACACACATACACATGCACACACATGCAGGCAAACACAAATACACACACACAACAATAATAATTTTAATGGCTAGTCCCATGTATATTAACTTGTAATCGCTTATTAGAATTCAACTTTTAAAATGAACAGAAAACATAATTAAAGCCAGAAAGGTCACAAAGTTTATTCACAAAAAAAAAAAAATCTTTGCGTTTGTTCACCTGGTCACAGTGGCATGCTCCTATAATCCCAGTTGCTCAGAAGGCTGAGGCAGAAGGATTTCTGGAGTTCAGGTGATCAAGGATAACCTAAGCAACAAAATAATAAAAATTATCTCAAAACACAAAGCTTATAATTTACTTTTTAAATTTTAATATAACATTTTATTAACTCCTTGAGAATTTCATGCAATGTATTTTACTCATATTCACCCCCACTCCTCAATGCCCTCCCAGACACACCCCTACCTCTTTACTCCCCAGCTTCTTGTCCTCTGCCCACTCCTTCCATTTTTTAGTAACCAGCGAAAGGGCTGGAGAGATGCTCAGCAGTGAAGCACACTGGCTGCTCTTGCACAGGTTCCCAGCATCCACATAGGGGCTCAGAACCATTCCTAACTCCAGCTCCAGAGAATCCAAGCTGCACTAGGCACATACATGGTACACATACATTCCATGCAGGCAAAACACTCATACAAAATAAGAATAAATAAATCTAAAAAGGAAAAATAACTGAGTCCAATTTGTGGTCCAGAAAAGAAAATAACACTCCTCTAAGCCATTGGCTATCAGTAGGAGGCTTGTGAGCCCCTCCCCCTCCACGCTAGAATGCTGACTGTCTTATCTTTGGTTGATCTTGTGCCAGCAACCATAGCTGCTGGGGGTTATGAGTGCAACAACAGTCCTGTCGTGTCCAGAAGACCCTGTTTTTGCTCCAGTCCTTTCTGACCTCTGGTACTCAGAATCCTCTTGTCCCTTCTGCTGCAGTCCCTGAGCCTTATGTGTGTGGTGGTGGGGAGGAGGGTAGTAGATGTCCCGTGTGTGGCTGAGCACTCCACTGTCACTTATTCACTACATCTTGGCCAGTTGCGGGTCTCTGTGTGAAACATCTGTTGTATAAAAATCTTCTCTGGTGGGGTCTGAGAGCTGCTCCAATCTGTGGGTATGGAGACACTAATTTAGAAGGCAGTTCATTCTCTGTCCATTTTGCAGAATACTGGTACTAGGTTCATCTCCAAGGCCTGTTAGTTCCCCAGCAGTGCAGATTTGCAATTCCCGGCAGAAGCAGCCCTTAAATCCTTTCTGGAAGCCATTGCTTTAGCTCCATAGCACCGGCAACTCTTAAGAAAACTCACGTTTCTTTGTCCAAACTTAATTACTCTTATTTTGCACACAGATTTAGTTATCTGGCTTCTGCATTCATGCCACACACACACACACACACACAAAATCCTAAGGCAGATTTGCTGGACAAGCAATATGAGAGTTGATGGCTGCTGATGAGCTGACACCAAGACAGATGGAAGTCAAGCTGAAGTACACAAAACAATGCTGTTAACATTGTGGGACAATTCTCTGCTTTGCACACAGGTTTAGAAATGATTCTTCATATAGTTACTGTGGGTAATAGGAGTATTGAATTTTGTCTTTTGAAAAATATCTTATGGTGGCTGTAGAGGTGACATGGTGGTTAGGAGTGTTTGCTGATCATATAGAAGACCCCAGTTTAGTTTCCAGCACCCGTGCCAGGTGCTCACAACTACCTGTAACTCCAGCTGGCTTCAAAGAGCATCCATACACACATGGGATGTGCTTACACATACGTACACATAAATAACATAAATCTTTTTAATGTACACATAGGTGCTAGAGAGATGGCGCCATCACTAAAGTACTTGCACAAGCATATGGACCTGATTTCCTGATTTTGGACCTCCAGCACCCACATGCCCACTGATTTTGGCAGCACACACCTGTAATTCCCATGACAAATAAGGTAGAGGGTGACCGAGGATTACATCAGATATTGACTTCTGACCTTCACTTGCATGTAAATACATGCACACAAATGTGTATGCATAGAAATGCACACAGAAAATGTTTGTATGTGTACATTTACTAAACATGCTCTTGCCCTGAAATCAAGTTATAATTCCAGAGGAAGCTGCTGACTATGCCTCTAAATTCTGCTCTCTGTATTGAAAGGCTACATCATCTTTCCATTCACAAACAGATGTTCTACATCTGTTCTTTCCATCAGAACTAACATGTATACTTATTTTCTGGACTTAAGAGCAAATAGTATTTTTTGATGTCCTTTCTTGTTGTCATTAATTTGGGTGGATGGAAATTATCAAGGACTCTTTAATAATGTACAGTCTCAGCTATGTTGGGAATAGAAATGGAAACTCCCCATGAATAAAGGATGGGGTGGATTAAATAATTAAATAATAGATATGGCGCCAAGTCTAATTCATATTCTAAAATAAAAAATTATTGATCATTGGCAATTTCAAATTTCTCTTCTTGGTAAAGCTCAAAATGTTCTAGCATGTTTTCTAAAGCATTGTCTGTATTGAACTGGTGCTTAAGAGATTCAAACCACTGCTTTGTGAGCAAGAGTGTGTGAAAGGAGAAAGCTAAATGTAAAAACAATAGTCTCACTCACTGGCGTGGCCCTACTAACACTCAGTTAAGCGCTGATGATGGATTGGCATCTACACCTGCCCCTCCAATCTATCAGCTGCAGTATGGTCCCTCTGAGAAGCTATTGTTAATTTAGTGAAAACTTTTCCACTTCATTTCCCTCTTCATCTCTCCCACAGCTTTATGCCTTCCAGGCACACCAGTCCTGAGATAAGAGATCCAGTTTTATTTCCAGAATTCTCCCCAAATAGAGTGGGGTGTGGCAGTCACAGCACTTGGGAAGCTAAGGCAGGAGGATTGCCTGTTTCATGCCAGTTTGGGCTACATAATAAGATGACAGTATGTTTGTGGATAAAATTGTGAATTTGGTTTCTGGCTGCAGAACTGGGGAAGCCTGTGCTCAGGTCCTTTGTTTAATATCTGGCCCATAGTGGGTCACTGAAACAGTGTACTCTCCAGTTTTTTCAAGTATTTCTAGGAATAACAAGAGTCCTGGGCCTGAAGGGTCTATTGAGGATTGGAGTAATCAGGAAAGATGGGTAGGGCCATCATAGGCATGAACGTCATTTAGTGTTAGCTTCTGTTATTCTTTCTTTCTTTCTTTCTTTCTTTCTTTCTTTCTTTCTTTCTTTCTTCCTTCCTTTTTTTATTTCTTTCTTTCTTTCAGTGCTGGAGACTAAACCCAGAGCCTTGGAAATGCTGGGCATGAACTGCATCACTAAACTACACCCCAAACCAGTTACTATTACTATATTAACAGGTAGTATGCAGATAATAAGTTACTTATGTTCCTATGTGTGTGTTAAGTTCTCGCCATGAAGTGAAACATCCCGTTATATCTGCGCCTGTATTTGATGCTGAGCTAAATAGCCAGGAGGGGTAGGGGACACAAGGTAGAGAGATAAGATTTGAATCTAATGTTTGTGAGTTCACACATTTATTAAAATTAATGGTTTTTCTTGAAAACTAGAAGTCATGGCAAGTCTGCCAACAGTCTATGATCCCAGCATTCCCAGTTAATAAAGCTGACAAGCTAGCAGAGGTGGTAGGATCTTTGACAGCTGGTGTGTGGGGTTGCCCAGTGGTGGTGCAGACCCATCACCAGCTTAGTTACTCTGTGCTCCGAGGCACCCTGTACATTAGTGCGCACTCTGGCATTGGTGCCGAATGGCATGGTACAAGATCAGAACAACCTGCAGTCACCTCCCTACCTCCAAAAGGTTTTACTGTTGCACTGAGCAGCCAGGATGCCTGACAGTGGTTTGGAGAGAAGTGCCATGATGTAATTTCCCTTCTTTATTGTAGTAAAAAGTTTCTGGTCCAGCCTAGCCCCAAGATCTGGACCAGCTATCCCAAATAATCACACAACGTCTTACATTAATTACAAGCTGATTGGTCTGTGGCTCAGGCGTATTACTTACTAATTCATACTTTACATATCACTGAAGTCTCCTCTCTGCTCTTCTGCTTCCCAGAATCCTCCCAGTCTTCTTGGCCCACTTCTACTTCCTGCCTATCTACTTGACCAATCAGCATCTTATTAAACCAATATCTATAATGACAAATATTTACAGTGTAAAAGAGCATAATCCCACACCATTTCTCCTTTTCTCTTTTTAAAATAAGAATCTAATCTTTGTTTAGCTTTTTTTTCCTGACCATTATTCATAACAACTTGTAACCAACACTCTAAACAAAGACAAACATCCATAATCCATTTTCTTGGAGAATGTGGGTGCAGTTCTCTAGACTACTTCCTGCTGATTGGGGGCACTGGTAATCTTGTGGGGATCCTGATAGAATTCAGGATTATGGTCAAGTCCTGACTGGGGTATTCTGTGAAGCTGGGTCATCTCAGCCAGTCTCCTTGAAGCTGTTCTGGATACAGAGCTCAGAAAAAAAACTGTAACAGTTGAATGATCTGGATCATCTGTACCTTTGGATATTTTTCAGGGGGTCTTTCTCAAAAAAAAAAAAAAAAACCCTGGTTTTATTTAAACCGGAATGAATCCACAACTTCTCATTTTCTGTGGAAATAGAAAGAAAACATCTTCTCCAAAGTAACATATCTTTTGACTTCAATTTTGAAGTCAAGACATTTATAAAATATATAGGTTGGATTAATCCAGCAGCATTTATAATCAAATGTCTCTTAGCAGCTCTTCTTCCTTCCTTAGCAGTCAAACAATTCAAAGACAATTAACATACAGTATCCAACTCTCTGTATATTTTTCATTTACGTGGCTTATCAACATAAATATTTTAAAAACTTTCTCTACCCTTTTCCCTTTATCTTTTCTCTCCCAAGTCTACATATATTTTAAACACACTGTAAACTATTTAAAGGGTTTTTCCCCTGAATCTGGCTTTACTGTTTGTCTCTTTTTCTGACCACATAGATCCTCTACCCAGCTTCTTGGTTTGTGAGAGCTTAGCTTCATGAACTACGTTTACCATTCCAACTCTGAGGAATTTTAGGGTTCACATTGCCACCAAGTAGAGAACCACCACCTGTGCTCATGAACGCCATTTAAGTGTTTTGACAGCAGGGCCTCTTAAAAGAGCCTTGAGGTTTTTGCTGCTAAGGCTGAGTCAGGAAGCCTTACTTAACAAACATAGTCCTCCTGAGAAAATGCTGCTACCAAGAAGCCACCTTTGACTTTGTTCCCTTTTTGTCTGTATGAACAGAAATCTCAAATCTGTCATATGCAGCTCATGCTTGTACTGAAGCTCTTGTAAGACTTTGGGAACTGACCTTGTTGCATCTTAAGCTACATGCTTCAAGCCTAACATTTTGTAGCTCAAGCCCACATGCTGTTCTGTACCCTGGCCCACTTGAGAGACACAACAGGAAGCTGTTTTTGGCTTCATTTCTGTGCTCTAAATTCCTTTTTAAACTTCATATGGATCCGCAGAGACACCATGACCACAGCAACTCTTAGAAAGGAAAACATTTAACTGACTCTCTTATAGTTCTGAGGTTTAGTCCACTGTCATCATGTTGGGACATGGTGGCGTGCCGGCAGCTGTGATGCTGAGAAAGAGCTAAAGTGGAGAAGGAGATACATCTTGATCTTGCAGGCAACAGGAAGTGATCTGAGTGTCACACTGAGTAGACGTTGAGCAAAGGAGACCTCAAAGCCCACCCCATAGTGATATACTTCCTCCAAGAAGGCCACACTGCCCCAACAAAGCCACACTTCCTAATATCTTAGCCACTCCCTATGATCTTATGGGGGCCAATTACATTCAGACTACTGTGAAGACATGGATTTATCATTACAAAACTATTTCAGGAAAAGAGCGTGTAATGCCTGAGGACAGGGCCCAGGTCTGAGTCTGGGAAGAATCTCAGGATGTGTCTGACAGCCAATAGATCTAAAAGTTAGTTCCATGCCAAAAGTTCAGCCAGCAGATTCAGGGCTTGGGTTTACACTGAAAAGTGTAGCCAAAGTCTGTACTCCAGACCCCTTTTCCAAATCCTGGAATGCTAAGACATGTAGCACCCTGCTTACATATGCTATTCTTTAAAAATCCCCTCACTTCTAGGTTCATGACCAAAACCCTCCGCTTTGCCGGAACAAAGGATTTTGACTTGGGTTCGTTTGAACCTGTCCAAAGCAATAAACTGACCCTCGTGTGTTTACATCGAATCCAGCCCTGGTGGTCTTGGGGGTCCCTGGACACAGGTACAGCACTACCACAGGCGGTGTAGCTTCTGGCATTCCTAGGAGACACAGTCTCATGCAAATTCCTTGTTCCACAATGATCCCTGAGCAGGAGTTGTACTGTAAGAATATTAGTTGGTACAAGCCTCTACAGTTCTGCATTTTGATTGCTTTTATTTTGATTGCTTTTTTTTGGGAGGGGGGCAAGGGTTTTTATCTCTCTTTTTGGTGAACTCTTTTTGGTGAGAGATGGTGGGTACACTTATCAGTTAGACCCTGGGAAAGGATATCCAGACAGTTCTTGCTAAGCAGCATGTTATCCATCACCTCCCTAGAGTTAGCATCTGACTTTATAGCCTTGACCAGCATTGGGATAAATGGATTTTCACACACACATCTGCTTAGGCAGAGGACATTTTCTAATGGATACTCACATCTATAGTGTCAATGACTGACACCAGTCAGTTTGTTCAGCAAACCAAACTAATAGATCCAGAAAAGCCTTGGAAGCATGAACTCAGCTCTGCAGCTTGCATTTCCAGCTTTGGCCAGTATGTCTCTGACTTTGGAAGTGGATTATCACTACTATTATACTTTTGAACCTTCACCCAGTACCCTGTTTTGTGCCTACAGAGGTCAACACAAAAGGTACCTTGCTTCTGATGTGCTTTGGACTCAATCAATGAGAAGTACCCATGGGATCTCAGAGAGCAGAAGTGTGTGGTTGTGATTCAGTATTAATTCCTCTGGCTCATGCCCTCTTGGGTTATCATACATCACCCATCAAAAACCCAAGTTCTTCTAGGTGACCAATAGCGATGGTCACCAAGACTGGCAGTCATTCTTACCCTTGTTCAAGAAGTGCCCCACTAGCTCAGTTAACTCTGGGACACAGACCATCCCTGCTGCTTTTCTTGCCAACTCTTTTGTAAATAGTCTCTTATTTTATTGAACTTTTATTTGCCCCACTTGACATCTATTTCCTAACAGGGCCCTCTGGAAACTTAAAGGACAGTGTTTGCTATGGCTACTCACTATCACAGAGACAATGGTCACCCAGACATTGGAAATTTGAATTCAGAAAGGTGATTATTACCCCCAAAATTTACCTTCACCAATACATTTGGAGTATAGATCAGTCTAATTAGGCTGTGATTCCTTCTTTAGAAACATACTTAGTCTGCAAAGAAGAAACAACCTGGCATTTATTAGAAGTAACTGTTTTTATTCTCATCATCAGATTACCTATTTGTGCTAACCCTACTCTACTCCACTAAGGGAATTATTAATCTTTCAACATTTATAATTCTTAAAATTATATCCTTTTTAAAATTAAATAAGGCATACAGACTCTATGACCAGTGTGGTTCCAGGTTCGGGGTCCATGAATAGTGATTGCCAAACCCTGTATTAGGTCATCACTTATTTCTGGGTAGTCTGATCTACTGAACTGCTTGAAAATAAATGGTCTTTTCACTTTAAAATGGAAACACCCATTCTCTGTGAACACTTTAAGGTTCTTCTCCAATGACTTAAAGATAAATTTATTTTCAAATTCATACTTTTGGGCTGGCAAGATGGTTCAGCATGTAAAGGCACCTGCCACCAAGCCTACAACCTGAATGCGATCCCCAGGACTCACATGAGAGAGAATATTTAGCTCCAGAAGGAGTGGGCACACATGATTATGTGATCTTACGGAATCCATGGTCTCATTTGAGATCATCTTTAATTATATAGATAATAGTAAATAATATAATTTTCACTGGCCATGGTGGCTACAATCCCAGCATGCAGTAGGCAAGACAGAACAGTCGAAGTTTGAAGCTGTGCGCTCTCTCTCTCTCTCTCTCTCTCTCTCTCTCTCTCTCTCTCTCTCTCTCTCTCTCTCTCTCTCTCTCTCTCTCTCTCTCTCTCTCTCTCTCCTGATTCTGAACAAAGTCCCAGGCCAAGCATGCTGTGTTGCCTTATTTAACCCATATTAGAGCCTTACTCAGAAGCACAGGAACCAAGATGATGCCCAGAAAGCGGGAGCCCAGAGCTCACATGCTAAATGCATCAATTGTTATTTCTCATGGGCAGTATTTTCCTAGAGATATTTTCTTAAATCAATAAAATAATCTCCCAATTTAAAACATATCAAAGATAAAACTGTGGGAATTATTTTTTCTCCTCTCAAATACCAGAATGACTAGGTGTTAATGTTCCCTCAAATATCATAGCTGCTTTGAACTTACTTGCATTTTGTGATTTGTTAAAACCTAGAGTATAAGAATAGCTGCTATAGTTAAAGACAAAGGAAATTAAATATGAAGAGAAGTTACAGTGACTGGTTTCCTCTTTCCTGGATCTCTCCTCTGGCTTGTGGCTGCTGGATCCCAGTCGCACTCCTCAGTTCAGATGTATTTCCTAAGCCTGCCTTAGTTAGTATAGCTCTCTGGCAATGGATCGATCCTGGCTTTCCTTCTTCATTTTCTCCTTCATTTTTAAAAGAAGATTTTACTGGTGTTCCTCAGGTTCTCCCTTGACCCCCCCTTTGTTTCATATCTATGTTCGTGTGTCCCCTTTTATTAGATTTGGTTAGCCCGGCATGGTGGTAGTTTCTAGAACCCCAGCATCCAGAGACTGGGAACTCAAGGCTGTCCTGAGCTGCATCATGAGAGCTGCGTAAAGCAGACAGATACAAACACTCCAACCAACCAACCCATCAGACAGCAAAGCCTCCAGCCCAGCAAGCCAACAAGATGCCAATCACGAATAAGCTATGACTCCAGCTCTACCTTCCTGTCTGGACTTCTGTCCGGTACATGTATAATTCCAATATCAATATAAAATACACGGAGGCTGGGTATGGTGGTTTATGCTTTTAATCCCACACTGAGGATGCCAAGGCAGGGGGACTTCTGTGAGTTAGAGGCCAGTCTGATCTATATGGTGAGTTCGAGGACAGACAGAGCTACATAGTGAGACCCCGTCTATAGAAGAAGGGGGTGGTAAATAAATAAGGAAGACAATGCCAAGAGATTGGTTGGAAAGAGCTCACCTGGTCAATACTCCCAAAAATAAGGTTTAATTTAAATTTTTGTTCAGTTTTGATCATATTTTAATTTAAATTTATGTCCAACTTTGAAGACCTTATTTGTGGGGCTAAATTTTCTAAAACCTTTCATTCCTACTCACTATGTAAAAGTACAATTCTGAGCTTAATGGTTAATACCACTATCCTGTATTTACAACATGGAGAAAAATTGTCTGACCTAAGACATCCATTTGACCACCTTGCCCTTTTCATCTGTCTCTCTATTGTGCATCCTGGGATGTTGGCACAAAGCCAAGGTAATTTCCAGAAATTGGCAGTTCCCTGCCAAGTGCGCAGCTGTGCTGTCTAAGCCTTGCCTACTCATTTTGTGTACAAACTACTTCTTCCTTGTGAGGCCATAAATTTCACAAGGTGGACGTGTGTCCCAAGGCAGGGAAGGGGCTCCAGCTTGTGCTCCTGCGGACAGAAGCCTCGTGGCTGGGGCAGCTCACCACCCCTCCATGATGTGTCCAGGCAGAAGGCCCTTTTCCACTCTGACATTCCACATCTTCTCCATTTGTCTGCCAATGTTTATAAATCTTGCCTTAGGCCCTCCCTTTCAATAAAGAATAGTGTTGATTTTACATGAATAAAAACCACAAAGCAGTCAGTTCCCAAGAAAGTGCCTGAACCGAGTTTGGACAGGGAAAGGGACACTGGGTAAAGGAACAGGGGGGGGGGGGGGCGGTGCTGCTTCCCTTTGGCTTCCCCTTTGCCAGCTCTTCCCTCACAGTGGCAGGGGCTGGGAGTACGCACAAACAAGTAAAATTTAGATAAGTTTATCTTCCTACACTCTTGTGAGATAAATCGCATTAAATATGGTAATGGTATTCTTCCCTTTGTCCGTGCACTCCCAATTTCCCTGCCTTTGTGGCTTCGTGTTGGCGCTGGTATTCTCCAGGAACACAGGAGATGATGCCTCTTACACTGGGACACACAGGGAGGCTGGCTTCGTGTCTGCCCACTGCCAGAGAGCTCTGAGCCTCACCAAGAGGCCTGTGCCGCTCAGCGTTGAGGGCTGCGAGCTCACGCTGTGGGTGGGGATCTGTACCCCTCAGCACATTTCAGTCCAGCTGGGGGACTACTATTTCTTTTGGCATTTGTTCTGGTTATATTGTGGTTATTTATTTCTCTGTCTAACAAACAGCCAGGCTGATGGAAGGATCCAGAAGGAAAAAGGAAGGCTTACCCGAGCCTTGTCTCTGTTATCAAGCGTATCATCCTCTCTGGGACTTGATTTGCAATGAGAGCAGTTGGGGGTGAACTTTAATACTTGATATGTCCAGCTAGATCCCTCCAAGTCCTGTGTCTGAAGAGTATGGAGTATTCAGGAACAGAGTCTAACATTCATGTTCAATGATCAAAGACAGTGGCAAATCCCTAATCTCCTCCAAATCTCTTGGACTCCTCCGACCAACGGCCAAACGGAGGGTTTTTGTAGCCGACACTGGGTATTTTATTAGTCTGTGGCTCTTAGGGAATCATCATCCCTGTGACATAACTTTTTTTATTTTAATAAGTTTAATAAATTTATAAATATATAAATCATATACACACACAATTATATATGGTATATGTTTTTATTTGTTGGTTGATTGGTTTTGTTTTGTCTTTTGTCTGTTTTTGGCTCTTTTGAGACAGAGTTTTTCTGTATAACAAACAGCCCTGGCTGTCCTGGAATTCACTTTGTAGACCAGGCTGGCCTTGAACTCACAGGGATCTGCCTGCCTCTGCCTCTCAAGTACTGGAATTAAAGGTTTGTGCCACCACCGACCGATGCAATATAAACACATAATTTTTAAGTAAACATAAAATAATGTTTTCCTGTGGCTTTCAGCTGTTCTCAATGTTTTATCTCTCTCTCTATCTCTCTCTCTCAGCACTGACTTCCCTTCTCCCTACACACCGTCTGCACCCCACATAGCCTCAGTACTCTACTCTTCCCCGTCTAGAGAGCCTCTTTTTTTTTTTTTTTTTTTTTAACTTTCCTGGTGACTTCAGGTTATAAACTCACTTCTAAGGACTCAACTCGGAGTGAGAACCCATAAATGAGAGAGCACTTGGCCTGTTTGTCTTTGGGATCTGAGTTACCTTACTCAGAGAATATGCTCTAGTCCATTTACCAGCAAAGTTCATGACTCCACTTTTCTTTACAGTCTAATAGAATTCCATTGTGTATTTGCACCACATTTTTTTTAGGCACTCATCAGTTCAAGGACGTTTAGATTGTTTGCTTTCTAGCTATTGTGAACAGTGCAGCAATGAACATGGCTGATGCAGTATCTATAGAGTAGGACGCTGAGTTCTTTGACATACACCAAGGAGTGGCGTAGCTGGGTTGTGTGATGGGTCTACTTTTAGCCTTGGGAAGTCTCCACACCGATTTCTGCAGTGGCTGCGCTACTTTGCAATCCCACCAACAGTGGATTCAGCGGGTTCCCTTTCCCTGTAATATCACCAGCACTGGTCAATTGTCTGCTTGATCTTAACCAATCAGACTAAGGTGAGATGAAATTTCAAAGCCGTTTTAATTTGAAGCTCTCTAATTGCTAAGGATGCAGACTTTAAAAGATACTCTTGGTGTGTTTGCTTCGTGGCCATAGCCCATTTTTAACTGTTTTCCTGATTCTTTATTTTTTGTTTGTTTGTTTTGGGTTCTTTCTGTAGTTGAGATATTAATCCTCTATCAGTGCATACATGGCAAAGATTCTCTCCCTCTGTAGATTTCCTCTTCACTTGGTTGCTCTGAGTTTTGCTGTACAGGCCATTTTAGTTTTATGAGGAGTCCTCTTCAGAAAGTCCTTTCTATGCCTGTGTTGCACGACACTGCCTGTGTCCTCTGGCAGCTCACACTGAGGCCTTTGACCCAGCTGGCGTTGATTTTTGTAATAGGTGATGCATACAGTGTGGTTTCATCCTTCTGTGTGTAGATAAGGAGTTTTCCCAGCCAATTGTTGAAATGCTGTTTTTTTCTCCAGTGTGTACTTTGGCACCTTTGGCGTCAAATGTGTGATGGCTGTCACTACCTGTACTTGGGTTTGGGTCTCCTGTTCATCTTCCATGGGACTGAATTCTGCTGTGTTCTTCCTTATTCACGTTTGTGAGTCACATCATTAAGTCACTTATTTGTGCTTTTCCTGATTTTTAATGTAGACACCAGGGTCACCGGTTCCCCTCCAGGGCTGCTTTCAGTGTGACTTGGACGTTTTGCTGTGTTTTGTTTTCACTTTTATCTAATTCCAAGAATCGTTCTTTTTCTTTCTAGATCTTTGACCCATTTATCATTCAGTGATGAGTCATTTAATCTCCGTGAATTAGTTTTCTGGTGAGCTGTACACCGTTATCTTAAGCTTTAGAACATTATTGTCAGGACCGAGTTATTTCTTTTTCTAAATTTTTACAATGTTGTTTGTGAATCAAGATGTAGTCAATTTTAAGAAGCTTCCATGAGCTGTTGAGCAGAATCTATGTTCTTCCATGTTTGGGGAGAATATTCTGTAGGTATCCGTTAGGTTCATTTGATACATGATATCATTTAATTCCGATGCCTTTTGATTGAGGAGTTGAGGCCAATTTTTTTTTATTTAAAAAGTTAGATAATTTAGTTTTAATTTACCCTTGGAAGATGTCTGTTGATTGTTCTCTGTCTCTCTTTTTCCTATTTGTATTCTTGAACTTGCTTTATGTTTCAGCTTTATTTATTTGCCCTCTGTACCCTCTAGGCTAGGCTTATTCCTGTCTTTAGTCTGAAGTATTGCTTCTTTTCTCTGTTGGGCTGCTGGGATGGATATGAATTCTCTGAGGCTGTTTACATCATGGGAACTTTTTCTTTCTCCTTCAACGATGGCAGACAGGTTTGGTTACAGTGTAGTCCCGGTTAGTATCTGGGGTCTTTAAGAACGTGGAGTATGTTGCTCTGGGCACGTCTGGCTTTTCAAGTTCTATCAATAAACCAGCTGTTATTATGATGGATTTCCCTTTATGTGTAACTTGGGGCTTTGCTCTTACAGCTTTCAGCACTGTGGTTCTGTTCTGAATTAAATACTTGGTGTTTTAACTATGATATGCAATGGAATTTTCCCCCTGGTCTCATCTGTTTTGTGTTCTGTGTGCTTTTTGTATCTTTTGAGTATAACTTCTCTTTTCCCCACCTTTCTTAAAAATATTTCTTCTCAGTAGTCTATTATATCCTGATAAAAATACATATGCTTTATATTTTACTTAATTTTCTATATTTTCTATATGTATATATTTTATGTGAGTTACAGACAGTTATGAGCCACCGTGTCAGTGCTGGGGACGGAACCCAGGTCCTCTGCAAGAACACGGTCTCTTAACAGCTGAGCCATCTCTCCAGACCTATCTTAACCTTGTCTTAATCTAGGGCAGTTTTCTTCTATGGTCTTTTGGATATCTGGTCCATGCCATTGACTTGGCTTCCCATTCATCAATACCTATAATTCAAAGACTTGGTCTCTTTATGATGTCTCGCAGCTCTTACATGGTCCTTTCATGTGTTTTTAATTTTTCTCCACATTCTTTGCATGTAAGTCTAATACCAGTTCTACCTCTTACCTCTGCTCTTTCCACATTTAAGGGAAGGAAGGCTTATTTGGACTCATGATTGAAGACACACACTCCGTCGTGGTTGGGAAGGTCTGGTGGCAGAACCAGCTTGTGCCTGTGTAATGGAAGGCTGCTGGCTCACATGTGGGCATATCAAGAAGCAGAGGAAGGGAAAACTGATGCTCCCCAATTTCTTTCCCCTTTTTATTCAGCCCAGAGCCCCTCCCACAGGATGAAAATACCCACATTCAGGAGTGGTCTTTCTCTTCAGTCAGGCTTTCCTAGAGATACCCAAACCCCAAAGTGCACATCACTGATGCACTAAGTGTCAGCAACCCAATCAAGAGGCAGTCAGAATTAGCCACTGTGGGCTGGCTGAAGAGACAGCGCATTGGTAAAGTGCTTGCCACACTAGCTTTAAGATCCCAGCTTCAATCCCAGCACCCAAGTGAAAAGCCATGGATGGTGCCACATGCTTGTAATCCCAGAGCAGACAGATCCCTGGAGTTTACTGGCCAGACAGTTTAGCCTAATTCTCAGATTATAGTTCTCAGCAAGAGACCCTGTCTCAAAATAGGGGAGATAGTGTCTGAGGGATGACTCCCTAGATGGTTCTCCGACTTTCACACACGTGTATGTACACGTTTGTTCACCTGCCCACATAGGAAACACACACACACCCATACAGACAGTAGACTTTTTAAGTGGACCGTGATGCCCTTCCCTTCATTGCTATGGCTACTGCTTAGGTCGGGCCCTGTTCTTGTTTTGAACCCTGCCTCCTAATCCGACCTTCAGTATTTCTCTTTCAATTCAAATCAACTTTTTCTTCTAATGTAATCTTAGTTTACAAGTTTGGTTGTTTCACACCTATGGTTAAATAGTGGTTCTCTCTTGTCTTATGGGTAAATCCGAAGGTTTAGCTCGTCACATAGGCCCACCATATTCTGACCTTGACCATCTTCCCAGTTTCTTTCCCAATAGACAACTGTTTCCATGGCATCTCTAGATACATTTGATGCTGCTCTTTCCTGATTCTCCTAACAACGTTTGTGTCTGTGTGGGGTACTCCACCTTGTGGCTATTATTTATGGACCTCTCCTCTAAATTACAAACTAAGGGTAGAAACCTATGTACCATTTATTAATACCTAATAAGCAACATAGCATCTAGTAGCTCAATAAGTATGTGGATGGATGGGTGGATGGATGGATGGGTGGACGGATGGATGGGTGGGTGGGTGGGTGAGTGGGTGGAGGGAGGGAGGGAGGGATGGATGGATGGATGGGTGGGTGGGTGGGTGGGTGGGTGGGTGGGTGAGTGGGTGGAGGGAGGGAGGGATGAATGGATGGATGGATGGATGGGTGGATGGATGGATAGATGGATGGATGGATGGGTGGGTGGGTGGGTGGGTGGGTGGGTAGGTGAGTGGGTGGAGGGAGGGATGAATGGATGGATGGGTGGGTGGATGGATGGATGGATGGGTGGATGGATGGATGGATGGGTGGATGGATGGATGGATGGATGGATGGATGGATGGATGAATGGATGGATGGGTGGATGGATGGATGGATGGATGGGTGGGTGGGTGGGTAGGTGAGTGGGTGGAGGGAGGGATGGATGGATGGATGGATGGATGGATGGATGTGAGTGGATAGATGATGGATGGGTGGATGGGTGGATGAATGGATGAGAGTCCAGAAGAGAGGACATTTTCACTCATTCACAGTTATAAGGTGATGGAAAGTTTAAAGGGGCTTAAAATCTGGGCCTCAGTAAAAGACAGAGAAAATAATTAAAAAGTCAACTTTTATCTACAGTCCTCCAACAGAGAGTAATATAGACAGACAGTCATCACCTTCATGTTAAAATCCAAAGCTCCTCATAGTCTAATCCCAGTCTGCCCATATGTATCTTTCTCTGTGCACATAATATGACCTACATCAGTATCTTTCTCTGTGCATGTAATATAACCTACACCTGTATCTTTCTCTGTGCACATATTATAATCTACACTTGCAGTTCCTTGTCTATACAACAGTCTTCCATCCCTGTCTTGACTCATGCTTTCCTCTGTGGATGCAAGAAACAACTCTCTCCTCAAAAGAGATAACAGATAATTTGTTATGGAGCCAAATATGAGTGACCATGGTCCAGGAACACTGACTTATATCACCCTAAATTCAATATTCTGGTTTAGTAGCCATTTTATGAAGTTGGTTAGTAACAGGACAAGGAAGACCATAAATCAAAGCACTTTTCAAGTAGATTGGTGGAAATATCATGCAGGTTGATGACAGTGAAGCAGGAAATCTCTGCTATAGGCCTTGAATATTACCTGACAACATTCTAAGCATTGGAGTCTGTTCAAACTATCAGTCACAATAATGTTAGGGCACACAGAGATAGGTGATAAATGGCGATTACAGGGGCCAACGATGGCCCAGGATATCAGCTCTGAACATGGAACCCTTGTTGTCAGTCACACAGGGAAAACCATGGGTTGAATCTTTAGGCTACATTTTATTTCAAGAGCCAACAGTCAGAGAAGACTGGATTGGCATTGAAGAGCTGTCTTCGCGCCTCCCTTAGCAAGCGGATTATATAAGGAGGAACCAAGGGCAGTCGGGGTCAGTCTCATCCCAGGCTGTGGCATTGGTGCCTTTCTTGTGAGTCTTCTCTCGGAGCAGTGTGAACATCAAGACCTCACACACAACACAGCCTTACTTGTTTCCAAACAGGTTCTTCAGGCGCCATCTAGAATGAAGATCAATGCAGAGCAAACAGGCCACCAGCAATGTGTGTAGATCCCTTCCTGCAGAATGAAGTGTGAATGTCTTACAGCATAGAATGTGCAGTGCCCACCACTGGGACTTGCAGCATCCCAGCCTTTGCATCACTACAGCATCTTTCCAGGGACTTTCATGCAGTCCCAGCTGTGGATTTCTGGCTCCTTCACATGGAACGGAGTTTAACTCCTTCGGGCACCTGTTCCCAAGCTGTGCCTCTTTCTTCTATGACAGCACTTACTTAGTTCATAGTAAGCACCGTGAACTAGGGGTATCTTTGCATTTTGGCCTCTTCTACCACCTTCTAGATGCTCACGGAGGAAAGTCAGGCTGCTGTGGGTACAGATTTGCTAGTGAAGCTGCAGAGTCGAGTCCAGCCGCAGAGACAAAAACAAACCAGAGGTCACAAGTTAAGATGGGCCTGTGGGACAGGCAGACAGCAGTTGAATAGACTTGGCCAAGCCAAGCTAAGGTCCGAGGGCAGTTAAAAGTCCTCTCTGGCATCCGAGGTGTCTGATGACCAGTGAGCCAGTGAGCCATTACCCCAACAGTGTTGGTTACCCACCACTTCATGCAGTCCGGGGAGGGAGTCACAGCCTTTTCTTGGTCTGCTTTGTCCAGTGAGCTCTTAGTTCTGATTCCCTGATAGTTTAAATATGTACATGTGCCATAATAGACTCAATTCTTCCTAGTGAACATATGGGACAGCAGCCTTTCTATTCTCAGGAATAAGTCGCTTTTCAGTCTGTGCTGCATGGGTGCTGCAGGCCACATGGCATGGTTTGTGTGTCTACCCAGGTAAGCAGTCATCTTCTTAAAATGGAGTCAGTGTCTGAGGGCAAGACACAGCCTGAAGAACTACGGTGTCCCTGGTGTGGAGAGACTTAGAGCAAGGCACAGTCTGATCTCAGCGTCACTTTCCTGAGGGTTCATCCCCTGGCCCCAGAATACCTTTAGTTCTATTTTGTTTTTTGAGACAGGGTCTCACCTAGTCCAGGCTGGTCTTGAACTCCTGATCTTCCTGCTTCTGCCTGAAAGTGCTGGGATTGTAGATGTGCACCACCGTGACCTTCTCCATCTCTGCTTCCCCCATACTCTCCAGTGTGACAGCAGCTATTAAGGTCTGGTATGCCTAGCCGGACAGACTTGGCTGTCCTCAGAAATTGGTAATGAAAAGCAAGAGTGAGTGAGACAGAGAGACAGAGGCAAAAGGCAAGGGGGGGGGGCACAGACCCAATCAGAGTGGCCTCATCAAGAAGATGGACAAAGAGATCCAGTGAGTCTCAGTCCTGCTCTGAATTCTGAATCCATCTTCAGCATCCTAGCATGATGTATAGGTTTAAGTAGGGGCCAGAGTTACACACAGCTAAACAGTTCTGGTCAGGGTGTAAGCCTGTCCACCGACCCGCCATAGCCCATCATCATCTTAGCTCCAGTTCCTCCTGCAAGATCCCCCAACATGTTTCAGGTCTCCTTCTGGGAGCTATATCCCCCTGCCTGGCTCTGGGCTTCAGCTGCTTTTCCCTCCCAGAGAATGTGTTTCTTTGTGGGCCATTATTTCAGCAATCTGATATCTGACACTAGGGACACTGGCTTTTAGAATATCCTTGATTCTGTCGGTCTGGTTATAAGGGCATCTACTCTTGATTCTCAAAAAAATTCTATTTTTAATTCTGCGTACCTGAGACTGTCTGGTACCAGTTCTGTTGTGTCTTTAAGGGCAACAGAGCATTTCTTGGTCCTAGTGAGATTTTAGGGTTCCAGGGTGCAGGATGGTTAGCAGCCACCATGTCAGCACTGAAAGAATAGAGACTGTTCCACCTGCTCGCCCTCAGCAGCCGGGGGACTTCTAAGTGATTTTTGAAAAATTAGATTATTACATTTACTTTAATCCAAAAATCAGCTATTAATCTCAAAATATTTTACACTGATATAGACTTTGGTTTATTGGTACAAATTTAAGGTCAATTTTGTTATGCTGTATGTATTTTTCTACTCGTGTTTAAGATATGATTTTTATATAACTCATTTAAAATATATAATATATAATTTTAAAATACAAGTTAATAGTCACCTATAATAACCAAACTTATAGTCATATTAGTCAGATTTTTAAGTATACAAAGATATATTCCAATTAAATAGATAATCTTTAAATACTTCTAAGACCTACAAAATATGGCATTAAAATTATTTTTTTAATTTAGACTTTTTTAGATAGAGAGACAGATCTACTCCTGAAAATACCAATCTACTTAAAAAAAAATAGACATCAAAAAAACTCCATATAAAGTTTACTTTCTTTGTGGCAACAGTTAGCCACTAGTCAAAAACCTGTTCTTATATTGACTACTTAACAATACACTACTTAAACTAGACGTACAAGTTCCGTAAAAGAGTGACCTCTAAACTTTGACAAAATGAGCCAAAATGGTCCTTCAGCTTCCTGCTTTGCAGAAAAAAACTGCCAGATATTCTTCAAGTCTCAAATAAAAGCGACTAATAAACTATACCAAAATAGACAGTGCATTCCTTCAAATTTCCTGCTTTACTAAAAGATATGCCAAAGACTCTGGGCCTATAGGCTAAAAATAGATGCCCCAACTTTATAAAAAAAAAACTTTAAGTGACTGTCCAGGCAAATAAGTGTCATCTCTGTTTTTCTAGATTTTAAAAGTTGCTAACACGTCCTGTTTACTTGCTTAAGTATTATATCCTTCTATGGTCTTTGATGTAGATTAATAGTTATAGATATAGTTTTTCTTAGTTATTTTAAAAAGTATATTAGATATAAAACTTTAGACTCATAAAGATAAGATAGAAAATAAAATATTTTCTTTAATTTTGCTAAATACAAATAGACTAGATATTATAACTGTAATTCTTGCTTGATAGCTATTTTATTATATGTAATTTTGCTATGTTAAAATTAAAACCTTACTTTTTGATTAGACAAAAACAGAGAGGTGATGTGGGAATATCTTTCTGTATGCTGTGAATATCAATCTTTAAATAATGGAGCTGTTTTGACCCTTGGCAAACACCATAGCCTGAGACAGGCGCACATAGGTATAAGGAGGGTGGGGTCAGAACAGATGGAGCTAGACGCCCAAAGAAGCAATATGTAAGGAACACAGGTGCACATGGCAGACAGATTAATGAGAATGGCTTGAGTTAAGATGAAGGAGCTAGCTAGCAATGTGCCTGAGCCATAGGTCAAACAGCATAAAGTTAATATAAGCGTCTATGTGATTCATTGGGACTTTGGAATTGTTGGTCCAGATAAGGAGCAGGAGTGGGGGGGGGGGGGGCGGTGTCTGAACTGAGGGATTAGTCTGGGCTGGAAACCTCAGTGTAACAACTTCCCTTAGACTTTTAGGGACCCTAAGTCGGGCCTGACCAGGATTGGTGGCTTTGGCAGTAAAAAGGGACAAACCAGTGACATGAAGCAGGGTTGGAGACTTTGGTGAAGCTGTTCTCACATGTGTTTCATAAGGGTTAGTGAAAGAGGCACTCAGAAAGGACACATCCAGATATGGGCCTCAGAAAGGACACACCCAGATGTGGGCCTCAGAAAAGGGCACATTCAGATGTGGGCCTCAGAAAAGGACACATCCAGATGTGGGCCTCAGAAAAGGACACATCCAGATGTGGGCCTCAGAAAAGGGCACATCCAGATGTGGGCCTCAGAAAAGGGCACATTCAGATGTGGACCTCAGAAAGGACACATTCAGATGTGGTCCTCAGAAAGATCATACCCAGATGTGGGCCTCAGAAAGGACATATCCAGATGTGGGCATGTGCTTCTCGAGGGAGGGCAAGGGAAAGTAATTCATTGTCTTGCTATTAACCTTATGTAACATTTCGGGGGCTCTCAAGTTACATCTCACAAGGTTGCTAAGTAACCTTTCTCTTCTCTCTTTTGTTAAGGGGATAAATGGCTCCAGAATTCCTTGAGTGGAATTATAAAGGTGAAAGCAGAAGCCACTAGGTTTGCGTGGGGTTAGGGGTGCACATCCCTGTCAGTGGCTCCCTGGTGAGATTCCAAGAGTTTCAGGTTAATGGCTGAGAAGGAAACAGGGTCTTACCCCTTGGTAACCATGCTGCGGCTGTGCTTCTCTGCTAGCAGAGGCTTCAGCAGGATTCCAGAATGAGGAGCTCCTTTTTCCTTCTTCCTGTCCTGCTTCAGCCAGAGTCCCCCACCCCCAGCCGGTGGCTGTCAGATCTTGTCACATCATCTTGTGTTGGTGTGATGAGCAATAAAGATTTAGGAGAAATGAAAGTAAATTTATCAAGGAGAAGTGAGATCATGGTTTGTTTTTTGCCATCTTCCAACTTGTTTGTTTTTTGATGTATTATATTTTCTTCTTATTCTTCGACTGTTTTCCAACTAGAGACAGAACAGGTATGGGTCTGGATGGAAGGGGAGGTGCCGAGGAACTGTGAGGAATTAGAATATATGGTATGAAAAAAAATCAATTTCAATAAAAGTTAAAGAAAAAGAGTGAGATTAACTCCCTAGTGGCCTTCCCAAGACAGGGAAGGTACATGCACACTCCCACCTTGGTTAGTGGCACTTCATGGGACTATTGTCTGTAACCGAATAGAAACTGAGGTACTCTTTATTGAGATTAGTCATCCTTTGTTATTGTGTTGATTTGTGTGTGTGTGTGTGTGTGTGTGTGTGTGTGTGTGTGTGTGTGTCCACACCCAGGCTCATGGACCACAGTACATGTGTGGAGGTCTGGTGAACAGTTCACAGGAGGGGCAGTCACGTGCTGCTTGCTCATCCAATCAGGCTCACCTCTGTTCCTCCCCCTCCTCCCCCTCCCCCTGCCCTCCTCCACTCTGTCATTTTACCTGTTTTGTAGGCTGCTGATTGAATCACCTCTCTCTCCTGTTGGTGGCTATGTTGACTGACTAGCTTCCCCCACAGGCCAGCATCTTCTCTTCCTACAGGGAGCTCAGGCCTGTTTGACTTGCTACAGTGTGACTGGTTCATTTTTCTCACATTGTGTCTTTTCAGTTCTATCCATGTGGTCACAAATGATAGTATATCATCCTTTTATGGCTAGATAATGTATATCATATACAAAATGTGTGTATATGCCACACATCTCCATCCATTCCTCCACTGATGGATACCTGGGTCTCTATTATGACTAATGCTGCAGTAAATGTGAGAATGTGATGTCTCTTTGACAGACTGATTTCATGTGCTTTATGTAGTAGCAGATTTCTGGGTCACAAGGTAGTTCTGCAGTCTACCATACTCTTTTCTAACAATCACAATGCTAATTCACAATCCACCATCTGTAGTCAGCACTGGCCTTCACTTGCTGTCCCCCTGTGGTTCTGGTTCACAAGTCTGATAATGTGATGTCAAGCATTTTCTCATAGAGGGAGGTCCTGACTGCCCTGATGCTATCTGCTTAAGCTTGTTGCCCATTTTAAGTCAGATTATTTTTAGTGCTATTGAATCGAGTTCTTTATATATTCTAGATATTAATCCTTATCAGATGTATAGTTTACAAATATTTTCTTACCCTATATGGGTTGCCTCTTCACAGTGTTACATTGTTTCTTTTGCTTTTTAGTTTAATATTACCTCATTTGCCAATTTTTCCATTTGTTTCCAGCTTTAAGAGTCTTATTCTACTTTCAGCAAATTTGAGATTGACTTTTGTCAGTGTGACAAACCTAGAGCAAATCTTTGTTTTCAAAGGTTCAATCCTCTCCCAGTGTTTCTAGTGGACAGATTGTAAGCAAAGAATAATTTAAAAGCTGGGGTTTAGCTGTATTGCCCTGGATTGGGTGTAATAGGACAAACACAGTTGTAGTTCAGGAACTTGCCTACCATGTGCCTGTGACTTTTGTCTCTCTGAACCGAGAGGAGAAGCAAATGCCAGGGTAAGACACTCAGAGAGAGATGGATCAGAGCCTATGATCAGTAGCCTATGTTGTACTCTGTATAGAGCAGAACAAGCTGCTTTCCCTGGTGATAAAGAAAATGGAGCCTTTTTCCTGATTAAAATGGCAATGAAGAATCAAGAGGGTCACATGACAGCCTGTCTCCAAACAAAAAGGTAGTGGGATAGTGTGAACTCACGACCCTATGGCTCTTCTCAGACTAAGCACCTCAACGAACTATTGTTCATTTTTTGTATGGGTCCTTCCGGTCTCTTTAATATGTGCTCAGTATCCTTTAAATACTTTTTAAAGCCTGTGTCAAATATATTGTCCTAACCGTTATTTATATTAATGTGTCATGAACAGTTTCTCACAAAAGTATATACATTATTTTCTACTGCCGCATTGTATTTCATTATGTGTAATAAACCTGCCCAACTTCCTCTGTTTCTTTGGTTTTTTAAACGATATGTATTTGTTTTTATGTATATATGTGTTTATCCAAGTGTGTGTATGTGTACCATGTGCAGTCAGAAGTAAGTATTAACTAGATCCTGGAACTGGCGTTATGGACAGTTGTGAGCTGCCATGTGGATGCTGGGAACCAAACCCATGTCCTCTGAAAGAGCAGTCAGTGCACCTTAGCGTCCCCCCCAGCCCAGTCTCTGTGTCTCGGTTGTGTAAACAGAAGTGGATCAGTGTGGATAGCCTCAAACCCTCTTTTTTTCCTCCAGGTCTTGGACTCCCCTCTTGCATCAGACCTCTGTTGCCATAATCCTCTGAGTGTCATCTCAGGACCCGGGTCACCCTCATGGCACAATGGCCAGCCCTCAGGAGCACCTGAGCTGCTCCTCTTCGCCACACTTGTCCTTGACGGAGAACAAAACCCCTAGTGGACGAAATGAGCTTGCAGCTATGGGCAACCAGCCTTCACCCAAGCTCCCCGAGGACCCCCATGAGAAAGCTCTGCAGCCAGAGCCCTTGGAGATCACGGGCAGCCCCATCTCTACCACCGTGCTGACCAGTGTAAGCGAGGATTCCAGGGCCCAGTTCGAGAACAGTGTTCTTCAGCTAAGGGAACAGGATGAATCAGAGATGACTGTGTCTCCGGGGAACAGCAGCCCTGCTGACGGAGAGAGCACAAAAGGCATTGAAGACATCAAGATTCAGTTCAGCAGGTCGGGCAGTGGCGGGGGCGGGTTCCTCGAAGGGCTGTTTGGATGCCTCAGGCCCGTGTGGAACATCATCGGGAAGGCGTATTCCACCGATTACAAGCTGCAGCAGCAAGGTAAGCTGGAACACACGGGAGCACGCGTGTACTGGAGGGTCCTCCACCGCCACCCCCAACGGTGAGGCCAGGTGACCACCCTGTTTCAGTTCCCTACGGGCTTCCCGAGTAGAACAAAGCCATACAAAGCCAAAATAGACTTTTGTCAACCAGCCTATGTTGTATAGAGTACACACATGAGGTCATGAAAAGAAGCATTAGAGCTCCCATTATATTACTTCACTTAAGATTCTATTTTCACACATCTTTGAAGATATCTAATATTTTAATATAGTTGTATAGATATATATCTTATGAACAATTCACATCGTAGGTACATTTAGGTTTTTTACTTACAATTTATAGGGTCAAAAAGTCTGATGGCCAAAGTCAGGCACAGTAACATGTTAATAGTCCCAAATATTCAGAGGCTGAGGCAGGAGCTAACTTGAGCTCAGTTAAACTTATCTTACATAACACAAGACCGCCACAACAAAAAAACACCCAAGTCTAAAGAAGTCTGATGACCTAGTTCAATCCAAGTTGCTTCCCTTAAGATTCCAGGACCATCACAATTCCAAGATTGTAATTCTTGTCTTACAGTAAGGTCACAGCAGCCTCACACTGAGGGCAGAAGACTCTAACCAGTAATTTCTCATCTTAAAATGTTCACTCTTAAATTCCCATCATGGTGCAGCATATATTCATACATTCCAGTTTGAAGTAAAAGAAACATATGCTCTTGAGGTTGTAAATAATTTATCCTCTAAAAGTAAAATGATTCAGGTTTCTGCCCAAATTTAAAATAATCTATCATCTTTATTTTAAGAATAATAATCATTAATACTTTAAAACTACCAGGCTGGACATGGTGATACATGTTTAATCCTTGTATTTAGAAGGCTGATGGAAGACAATCATAAGTTCAAGACTAGCCTGGTCTACACAGTGAGTTCTAAATCAATTTGGACTACATAATGAGACACTGTCTCAAAAACAATGGAAATAAAACGATACTTCACAGCTTGAGGTCAACAGTGGGCACAGAATCTACCCTGAGGGACCAGGTGCTGGACAGCTGGTACCCAGTTATCACTTGGGATGTGTGTGGTGTGTGTGTGTGTGGTGTGTGTATGTAGTGTGCATGTGTGTGTGCATGCATGTGTGTGTGTGTGGTGTGCGCGTGTGCGTGTGTGTGTGTGTGGTATGTGTGGTGTGTGCATGCGTGTGCATGTGTGGTGTGTGTGTGTGTGTGTGTGTGTGTGTGTGTGTGTGTGTGTGTGTGTTAGTAGTAGCAGCAGCAGCAGTTGGTGGCTCATGCCAATAATTTCAGCTACTTGAAAGCCTGAGGCAGGAAGATCAGCCTTCCTGGACTATGATAGTGATTTCCTGGTTAGCCTAAGCAATTTACTAAGACCCTGGCTGGGAAAACACAGGGGCCTTGGGATTTAGCTTGGGACTAGAGCCCTCAGTTGACATGCTTGAGGCCTTGGGAACCTCCAGCACTGGAAAGAAAGGCATATAGGAACTTCATATTTCGAAGTTTTTTCCATTTGTGGGATTTCTTCAGCATCTTTTGTTTGTTTTCTGATTTGGGGCAGTACTAGAAATCAGACCCAGTGCCTGCATATGCTAGACAAAGGCTCGCACTGAGTTATACCCCAGGCCCCTTCAGCAAGCATAATTTTAATGGCTATATAATATGCAATTACTTAAATATACTGATATTTTTTTAAGCAATTCTTTGGGCTTGATACTTGTTTGTACTTTTAGTGATTATAAACTACATTACAATGTATGTGGTCTGTTATTTTATTACATTTCTATTTGTTTAATTTGTGTGAGTGTATGTTATGTACTTAGGGGATGGAGCATATGGAGGGGACAGACAGTATTGGGGAAGGGTGTGTGTATGTTGCTAAGAATCAAACCCAGAGTTTCACATACACCGGTTGATGTTCTACCTCTGAGCTACACTCCAGCCCTTGTTTATTTATTCGTTTGTAATTTTTTTTCTTTTGTTGTTTGAGACAGGTCTTTGTAGCCCTGGCTATCCTGGACTCACTATGTAGCCCAGGCTGGTCTCTCTCAGCAGCCCTTCTGCCTCAGCCTCTAGAGAGCTGGGATTATGGGTGTGTAACACCATGCCTAGCCTTAATTTGTTTTAGAAGTGCCGTGTTCTCTGCCTCTCTCAGGACCAAGTAAAATCTATATCCATAATAAGCTACATTTGGTTCTTGGAACCTCTGCTTGTCTAATGTCAGGCTAATTTTCCTTCTCATTTGGAGGAGATCTCTGTATCAGCTGCATCACTGATCTTTGGACTCATAGACAAATTCTTATCCATGCTTGCCAAGAGAAGCCCCTTAATTGTTTGACTTTTATTGTTCACCAAGTTTGCATTTATCTTTATGTGACTTTCAGAAAGGCTCGCTTTGGAAATAATTAAGACACAGGCCCAGTCTATCAGGATTATAGTATATCCTGCTCAGGGCTGGTGCTGCTATGGCCCCGAAGAGTGATTGCCAGCCAGAATTGAACGTTGCATTTTCTTGTGCACTTGAGAATCAGGACACTAATCTTTAATCCTGTATCACAGGCCACCAAAGGATAACAGATGTGCCCCTGATTTTGGCGTTGATCAGAAGTATCAGTAGATTTTCACAGTGTCCTGTCTGTGTCTTCTCATTACTATGTTGCTGTTTTAGTAATGATGCCTGAGGTGGTCCATGTTATTGAAACCTTTTATTGCCAAGTAGTGTCTAATATCAACCAGATACCACCATAGCCGTATCTGAGTGCACTGTCAGAAACAACTGCCTTCAATCCATGGGTCGTGGTGATACTAAACCACAGATAGTAGTCATGGTTGTTAAACAAAGAACAGACGACGCTCCGGGGAAGCACCAGTGTTTATGTGTAAGAGCAGCAGGCAGGTGGGGCCAGGTTAGCTGCCTTGCTTGGCAGTTATCTAGGAGCTCAATTCTATGTGTCTTTTGTTTGGATGGTTGGATGGTTTGTTGGTTGGTTTTGGTTCTTTTTGTTTGGTTGGTTTTTAGAGACGGGTTTTGCTGTGTGGCCTCGGTTTTCCTGGAACTCACTAACTAGACCAGACTAGCATCCAACTCAGAAAGATTTGCCTGTCTGCCTTCTGATGCTGGGACTAAAGGTGCACACACTTCAGCATGGCTCCTATGCGTCTTTATGACTCTTTTTTCCTTCCACTCTGTCCAGTCTTGGCCTTTCCCGTCAGTATTTGTAGCTAGGCCTCTTCCTGATTACTGAGAGTTAATCTGTGAGATAAACAAAGAAGCCTAAATTACTGTCGATCCATTCAGCTTCTGATAATTGATCCCAGTAAAAGGTTGTTAGGAGTATGGCTGAAGTACTCCTGTCTCTTGCTCTCTCCGGCTGCCCTTAAAGCCCTATATCTCTGTGGATGGCTGAGGCGTCGCCAACCATAACTAAATGATGACAACATGAGCTGCCATCACTGGAGAATTGTTTATCTTGATACTGTGAACAGCTGGAATTTGAGCACCAAATGTATGTCATTTGTGGTTTAATAATTCACTTCCCACTTTATAAAACTACTAATTAATAGACATTGCTTCTGAAAATACAGTAATTACAATGTAAGCATAAGGCAGCCTGAACAGAAAGTGTTAGTTAACAAATCACTAAATATTTATATAGATAAAATTTTATTTAAATCAGCCTTCATATCATATACCAAAATAAACTTCACATGTACTTCTCTATTTCTACCATACAGGGGACCCAGGGAGCAAACTCAAGGTCATAGCTTGATGGCTAGTGTCTTTGCCACAGAGCCATTTTAAAAAATCCACGGTAGAGAACCACAGAAGCCAGATTGCATACTATGCAATGGAAGGGAAATGATACAAAAGAGATAATGAGTGTGGGAATTGTAAGACCTGAACAGATAGATACACTACCAGAGACGGGGCCAGTTCTGACAAGCAGATGTGGATGTTAAAGCATTCTGTCACTGACTTAGAAGACAAGTCTACAGAAAATTGAAAATTAAAATTAACAATAATTAATGCTGTTCATTACTGCCACAGTTGTGATAAAGCCAGCATATCTGGACATCAGTACTGTCAGCATCAACCAGGAAAATCCTTTTGTTTAGTGGCTTGGAATGCACTTATCTGTTATAATTATGGTTTCTTGGCCCTGGTTTGGCCAGAGGTCCAGCCCCACAGACCTGCAGCCCCAGACCCCTTAGCTGCCCGCCGATGCTCAGGCCCCAAAAATGATTCAGACACTTATATTAAGTTCATGCTGTTTAGCCTATGGCTCAAGCACATTGCTAGCTAGCTCTTTCATCTTAACTCAACCCATTTCCATTAATCTGTCTGCCACATGTCCTGTGGCTCACCTGTGTTCCTACATGTTTCTTCTTTGGTGAGGCTGGAATCTCAGGTAACTTTATGCTGAGGTCATGGTACTCTCGCACTGGGGCTCCCAGCTCTGTTCTGTTCAGAAGGAGGAGGGGACAGTGAGGGGACCAATGGGTGCATTCCTTCTTACATTTTGTAAGATAAAAATACACATTGTGAAATTTCTAAAGTGTTTTATTTAAAATAGTATCTTAAACTGTGAGTGGTGGAACATGCCTGTAAGCTCTGGATTGGAAAGTAGGAAAAATGCATTAGGGTCAGGGGTTCAGGGTCATCCTCAATTATACAGTGGCCAATCTGAGCCTCCTGAGACAATGTCTCAAAAATAAAATAAAATATATTTTTTATTCATTATAAAAACTGATATAAGCTTGTATTTTGAAAACTAATACAGGAAAAGATAAATATAATACAAATTAGAAGTAATATCACTACCCTGTTAAATATATGGTGCATTAAAAGTAAACAAGAAAAATAAATAAATTTAGGCTAGAGAGCTGGTTGAGCATTAAGAGCGTACACCACTCTTGCAAGAGGACCCGAATTCAGTTCCTAGCAGGTCAGTTGGCTCACAGTCACCTGCAGCTCCAGCTCCAGCGAATCTATCTGGCTCCCTCTTCGGGCTTCTGCAGGCACCCACATGTGTGTGACAGGCTCACCAAATCACATATACAGACACAGGAATAAAGTTGTTTAACATATTACTTGAAAGGAAGCAAATGTAGAAAGCATTTCAGTTATGTGAGTGGACAGGTATGCTCCAAACCAGGGTCGCCCCAGCTCTGGCACGCTGAGCAGACAATGCAAGAAAGTGGAAAAGATGTGTCCCTAAAATTGTCCAGTCCTACATTGCTAGTCACATGACCTTAAGTAGTCACTCAGCCACTATGCCTTAGGATCTCATCTTTAGTTGTGATAAGGCCAGTGGGTAAAAGCCCTTGCTGTGTAAGCTATGGACCTGAGTCTGTCACCAGATTCTGGGGCAGAATAAAGAACGACTCCCAAAGTTTGTCCACTGACCTCCACGTGATGTTTGTGTGTATGAGTGCATGTACACAGACACACGCACTCACATACACACACAAACACACACACAATAGTAATAAGTGGATTAAAAATATAGAGGTGGTAAATAGTAAGCATGACATATGCAAGTCTCTGGCATGTGGTGAGTCCTCTCAGTAAAGGGCAAACCCTAAGACGTGTTTGCACAACCAATTGTTGGGAGGGTATCTTTGACATTGTATTCAGAGGAGTCGTTGAGCATCTGCATGTGCAGTGGGGGACAACGGAGGAGTGCAGACAGAAGGTCACGGGAAGGAGAGGGTGAGGCAGTATCGGGATATTTGTTTCTGGAGGAAGGTCTCCTGAGATCTCAGACTACTTGAGATGAGCAGTTAAAAATGCCTGTTTATCAATATAGTAGTAGTAAGGCTCAAAGGACAGTCACATCTTTTGGTGGGAATTGGAGGGTAGGGCCATTCCAGATGGGGTGAAGCTGGCACCTTCGGAGTGGCCCATAGAACGGCCTCAGCAAGTTCTGAGCTTGCTTCTCGCTCATGTGCCTAGATACTTGGGAAGTGCCGTTTGAGGAGATCTCAGAGCTACAGTGGCTGGGTAGCGGAGCCCAAGGAGCTGTCTTCCTGGGCAAATTCCGAGCTGAGGAGGTGGCTATCAAGAAAGTGAGAGAGCAAAATGAGACCGACATCAAGCATCTGAGGAAGCTGAAGCACCCCAACATCATCGCCTTCAAGTAGGTCAACAGCAGCTTTGCCAGGCCGTCTGCCTGGTTGTTTAGTTCATTGGCCGGCATTGTTTGTAGACTGGTTTTTAGAGTTTTGGTTTTTTGTGTTTTTTTTTCCTAGAGAAATCTCTATTTTCTTCTTCCATTGTGTACACATAAGTTCCTGCTTTTGAAGCTATTTCAAAAGTCCTTGAAAGGCTTAGCACAGTGCTACTAGGTTTTGGTAGAATGTCAAAAGACGGTTACCTGAGTCATACCCTCAGGCTCTTTCACTCTAGGAGTTCACCTTGCAGGGGCCTGTGCTGTTTACACAGGGTGCACATGGGCCAGAGAGGGAGGAAGGACAATCCTGTCACATGCTGTAGATCAGCCTCATCAATAGGATGTCAAAGGTGACCAAAGCAACATCCTGAAACTCAGTTAAGACAGTTCTGACCTCTGAAGTGCAATAGTTGGTACCTGTGTGACATATGTTTATTACTTCACATTAAAATCCTTCTTAAATACTAACTTAGAAGACAGATACTATAGCCTCAGGCTTTGCTTCATCCCTTTCTAGAAATGTCCAACATGACTTTCTGCATCCAGTCAAGTCAATGGAGATGCATTTGTTTCACAGATCAGTTGTGCTCAAGTGTGTGTGTAAGACCAGTGCTTCTCACAGCCCTTCTGTTCACAGCCCTTTCTTGCACACATAAGCCAGGCATTTGCTAATATCATAGAGAAATTCATTTAACAGTCTCCAGTGTACGTAGGATTTTACCACTTATTAAACACTAAGGAACTTCCCATGCTAATCATGTGCTGATTTGCTTTTACATAAAGAATTAAATCTTGGCTGAATAATGCTGCAGGATATAGGATATCTTCAGTTTTTCAAAGTTGTCTGACACCTTGATTTCTTAGCTGTCTGTGCTGAGAACCAGAGACACGAGTACTTAGTACAGAATTACAGAAGTGTGTTCAGGGCTATCTCAGAAATTTCCAGAAATTCTGTCCTCATACCAAGGGAAAACTGATTTAATGGCCTTTTATGGATCTCAAGTCAGCAACCCAGATAATCATTTTAGAATCAATCATTTTAGGGATCGAGAGATGGCCAGTGTATAAAGCACTTGTTATATAAACATGAAGACCCGAGTTGAAATCCCAACTCCCTAAAATCTAGATGTGGGGGTGTAGGACTGCATTCCCAATGCTGAGACAGCAGAGACATATTTCTGATGGTCACAGACTAGCCAGTCTGGATAAACAACAAACTCCAGGTTCAGTGTGAGACACTGTCTCAAGAAATAAGGTAAGGTGCTTAAGAAGGACACCCTAATGTCCTGGCCTCCATATTTGCCCATAGGCCAGCACACCTGCATACATACATGGGCACTTATGTACATATACACAATAAATAAAATCAAGCATTCTAACACAGTATGATCCAAAGGTAGAACAATTTGTACTTACATGCTAAAGAAAATGCTAAAAGCATTTGTCCTCCATAATTAAATTATTATCTTTCTGTAAGAACAGAGAACTATACAATATGACTCTGCATCCATAGTGTGTAGTCTCCAGGCTGAGCTGAGGTTTAC
Source organism: Phyllotis vaccarum (assembly GCA_033318265.1). Lineage (NCBI taxonomy): Eukaryota > Metazoa > Chordata > Mammalia > Rodentia > Cricetidae > Phyllotis > Phyllotis vaccarum. Next base: position 187,913,290 of record JARWLC010000002.1, read on the forward strand.
AGTTTTGTTGGTGTTATGTGTCGACAGCAGGCACAGGGGCTGTACTGAAATTGCGATGCAATCAAACCCACTGTACATTGATTCTGGATTCATTTTACTCATTGCAAGTTCAGAAACCTGTTAGTATTGCCAGGTGTTTCCTGACCCCCTACATTTATGTATGCAGCCCCACACATTTAAGAAGTGTCCTAATTGAAGAGGCCAGTCAAAGGTGAATTTGTGGAAAGCACTGGAGTTGGAAGGCGGCTACACTCACCACTGTGCCAGCATGTGCTACAGCACTGAGGTTGGACGTGCTGAGCCCAGCTGTTTTCCTTTTGCCTCACCTTACTTTCTTTATGTCGTCCATCCCATAATCCTGGACAAGTGAAAGGAATTGCTTTAAAAGGGGAAGAAAGAAGAACAGGAAGTGTGGCCCAAGTGAGACAAAAGATGGGAAGTGATCTTTGGCACATTTGACTGTATTTTGAACTCCTGGGAGAATGTTTGGTATAACCAATGAGGCATTGGTGAATATGGGAAAACCGTACACATTCTCTTTTCTTAAAGGCAACTTTCCCCAGCAGCCCCAGGGCTCTTCCTCTGTGAACTACTATCATGAGGAAAGATGCCATGTGACTGATAAGTCTTAATTGGACTCATATCCCCAAAGAAAGTGGATTCATATCCCCAGAGAAAGCAATAGAGTTAATTCTTGGGTCCAGTGTTGTGGGGAATGATTTTGATTCCCTTATGAGCCCTTACAGCAGGGAAGGGGGAAGGGAAGAGGTGGCCACCAGCTGGAGTGCAGAGGACAGCCTTTGTCATAATTCTATCATCGATTGCCCGATGACAATGAGATGTTACAGAAGCCAACTATAATTTTCCCAGAGCCAATACATTTTGAGTTAACAGGAGTATAGTTTTCAGCAGACAGACCAATGGAGACCATCTTCTCTCCTCATTTTTCTTCACTGACATGATTGTGCCTCGGGCATGCTGTGCTTTCCTTCATGGAAGAATATGCTGAAAGCTTTGAAACTCGGATCCCTGGGATCAACTGTGATGCCTTTGGGATTTCTGGAATGCAGTAAATTTAAATTATGTATCTCTGGTCAGAGAGCTTCCCAGGAACTTGCCCAGGTAGAGAAGGTGGAAACCCTGAGAGGAGACAGTGAGCTGCTGTCTTCTCCTTCCCACCGTTTCCCCCACCCTGCCCTTTCAACCTTATATCTACACATCTCCCAGCATTATTGGGTTTGAGTAGCTGTTCTGGGGCCCAGCTTCCAAAGCTGGACATGCTGGAATAATCTCTCCCTCTGCATAGCTAACATAAGTTTCTGTCCCGTCAACAACTCCCAAATACGCAACAGCCTCTTCCCAAATAATTGACTCAGAGGCTTAATATTACTTATAATGCTCAACCAGTAGCTCATCCTTGTTACTAATTAGCTCTTACACTTAAATTAACCCACATTTTTTAAATCTATGTTTAGCCACGTGGCTTGATACCTTTTCATGGTCCAGCATTCTCATCTTGCTTCCTCTATGTCTGGCTGGTGAATACATCTCCGCCTTTTCTCTTCCCAGAATTCTCCTAGTCTGGTCACTCTGCCTCTATTTCCTGCCTGTCTACTGACAAGTGTTTTATTAAACCGGTATGAGTGACAAACCTTTACAATGTACAAGAGCATTGTCAAACAGTACTAGTGAGCCAATGACACCCCACTCCAGGGACATTGTGCAGTGTCACATTTACAGCCATTGTGCCATTTGTTACTTTGGTCAGAGAATCACACTGAAGACTATCTGGAAGGCATAGTTGGATTTTAGTACATTTTATCTGTGTTTATAGATTCCTTTGAAATTAGTAAGAACCACGCACAAAAGGAAAATAAAGTAACACAAGTCATTTTTCTTTCTTATTTATTAGAAACAGGCTAGAGTTTCTAATAAAATGCAGTCCCAACTGAAGAGGAGGTAGCAATTAGAAGTGATAAAAAAGCTGTTATTTCCAGCTGCCTGGAGCCTTGTCACAGTAGAGGACTGGTGGACGGTTCGTCACCAAGATGAGAAGTTCACAAGGTGGCTGTTAGACCACATCTGTCTGTGACAGATGTGTGTACGCCGTGTCCACCAGGCACATTCACCCTTGCATTCCCACATGTACTACACCATTCACCACAGTTTCTGGGCAGTGGTGAATTATCTATTTGTAGTTCTGGTTCACTGAGCTTTCCAAATTTTTTTTAACATTTCCATTAAAAATCAATCCTAGAATCCTAGAAAATGATAAAAGAGTAATTAAAATATCGTTATGGCATTTGATAAGGAAAGAAACCCCTCTGTTCTCCCCCATATACATATCCTAGCCTGTAATACATATCCGTGTATGGAACAAATGTACTTCTGGGTCCAGTGTCATCTGAAGAACAGGCAAGGGAGTATGGGGTATATGGGTGATGAAGGACTGAGGCAGATGATGGCTTCTGAAAAGAAAATACAGAGCTAATGGTTTTCCTAGTTCTAAGCCTGTCATGGGCTTTTCACTTTTGGTGAAACGAGATGTGTGGCACTGTTCTCTCTTGATAGCGTGTCCCTCCTACCCGTCTCCCCGTTTGGTGTCATTGTAAGGCCTTCATCTCATCTCCATCTCACCTCCGGCCTGATACAGCAGAGATCCTGAACTCAAGGCCCTTTTGGACCTGAGTAATTGGGAAGCCTGATGGAAGATATAGGGATTAATGGCCGTCACTTGCGTAGATCCTTGCTCAAATGTTTCTCACAGAACCGTATGGAAGATAAAAATGTGACGTATCCGCTTACTTTTTCTTTCTCTTTCCTTCCTTTATTTTGTCTTCAATCTAATCATTTTAAATTTGAGCAATTTAAAATTTAACAAGCTATCATAAAAATAGACAAACTTAATTTTAATCCTCTACACATTACATATAAAATCTGTGTTTAAAGGGAAAATATTTTAATGATCAAAAACAACAGAGCGCCAAGCCTCAGAAAGGAGTACTTTGTCCCAGAGTGGGATGGTGTCATATGAGACCATGAGCACAGACTGCTGCTCTCTACACTTAAGAATAAAACAGAAGCTGCCTATGTGCATACCAGAGAAATTGCTAGACCAGAATTGTGCTTATTTAAGAATAAAAAACTATTATCTATATGAATTTTGACACTATTTGGGTTGGGGGGACCCGTATTAAACATTTGACTATGTATCCATGTGTATTTGTCAATTCACGCACTTGTGTGTTCTTCACAGGGGCGTTTGCACTCAGGCCCCGTGTTACTGCATCATCATGGAGTACTGCGCTCATGGCCAGCTCTATGAGGTCTTGCGAGCTGGCAGGAAGATCACACCTCGGTTGCTTGTGGACTGGTCCACGGGCATTGCTAGCGGAATGAACTATCTCCATCTCCATAAAATCATACATCGTGATCTCAAGTCACCAAAGTGAGTACTAGAACCCATCGTTCAAACAAAGCTGAGGTTCTCAGATTTGTAATTTGAATCACATGGTAGGTAACTGCTTACCACTTGTCTATATCGGAGATATGGCCAGGTACTTAATTCAAGCCTTCCCCTTCTGTGGCTTTTGGATTGTACAACAATGCCAAAAACTTCATCTTATCTGAAGTATCCATCTTTCAATGCCTCAAATAATTAATGCCAGCCTTTCCCTGTTTGAAAACTTGTGCTGTTGTTTTCTTATGTTGTAAGAAAAAAATTAACTAACTTTCGGAAAGTTTTGTAGAATAGAGTAAGATTGGCTGAATGAGAAACCGGCAGGTTGGAAACACAGCTCAGCAGGAGTGACTGTTTTGGTCTCCAGCAGGGGCGGAGGGAGGGGGTGTCACGGGTGCACGGCACAGGTTCTCCACAGTTATCTGAGGAGGACTGCAAGTTTGGCTTCTGAGAGGAAGAAATGAGCAGATGCAAGGTTTGCATGGCTGTAAGAAAAATAAGTATGTGAGCATCAGCATTCTTTCTAGTAACTTCTGTCTTCAAATGGTAATTGATAACTGATAGCCACTTTAGGAGAAAGGTTTATTCCATCCTCCACATTGTGTACAGGGTGGCAACTGATAAAATGACATCTTTCCAGTTGGCCCTGTCCTAAACATTGCTTTACATGACACTTTGGTTTAGAGGTGTGGTGCATGTCTACAGTCCAGCACTTGGGAGGCGGAGGCAGGAGGTCAAGAGCCTGAAGCCAGCCTCCTCTCCAGAGCTAGGCTACATGAGCCACCATCTGAAAAAGAAAATCAGCAATAGCCAAACATGTCCTCACCATTCTTTCATGCTTTCAGCAGCTCTATCCGTCATAGATCCCCTTTGATCCTGGCAAAAGCCCTGGGCTAGATGGAATAATATCGTTTTTCATATTGTATATAAAGGAAACTGGAAATCAGCCCAGACTCATAGGTCCTGGACTCAGACTCGTTGGGTTTTAGGCAAACTTTAAGATGACAATGATAAATCTTGTGTGTTGTATCAGGAGGTTTTACTACTTATAGTTGTTAGTATGACGCCACCTTTGTCTCAGAGAAGTTCCTCTGCGTGTGTGTGTGTGTGTGTGTGTGTGTGTGTGTGTGTGTGTGTGTGTGTGTGTGTTGATCCCATGTGCACCAGCAGCCAGCCTGTGTGCTTATGTGTGGAGGGCAGAGGTTGACACTACATGCCTTTTTCTGTTTGCTCTCCACCTTATTTGTTGAGACCGGGTCTCTTACTGAACCTTGTAGTGTATCAATCCAGCTGGACTAGCTGGTGAGCAAGTCCCCAGGATATGCCTGAGCCTTGCTTCTATGTGGATGCTGGATCTGCACTGAGGTCCTCACTCTCATGCAGCACTTTCCCTACAGAGCCTCTCTCCAATCCCAGTTACAGTATTCCATTATCTTTAATCTCTACCTGGGTCCATTCCCTCAGGTCGTGACGACTGCAGCAAAAGAGGCTCCTCCAGTGTCTCTCCATCTCTGACCATCCCTTGTTCTAACCATGGTATCTGACACCATGGGTTTAACTGCGTCAGCTATCCTATAATATTCTAATTGTCATGCATTTTCACCAAGACGAGTCATGAAGTCCTAAATGGTGTTAGTTCTATATTCCAGTAGATGTGGCTGAAGGGGTCCCCAATCCCCAAGCAGTCCTAGCACCAAGCTGATCAGTATGCAGACACTTGGTGCTGGGTGTGGGTGAGGCAAACAGAGGGAGGGGGTGAAGGTCAGATTCCCCTGTCTTTTTCCCTTCCTTAGTCAGATATGGCTCTTGTTGCTTGGGGCTTGAGGCAGAAGGGCTGGGTTTGAGGGGTAGATTGGTTCGGGGTTTTTTTTGTTGTTGTTGTTTGTTTGCTTGCTTGTTTTTTGTCAGGGTCTCACTTTGTAGCCCTGGATAGCCTGAAACTCTGTAACCAGGCTGACCTTAAACTCAGAGACCCACCTGCCTCTACTTTTGGAGGGCTAGGATTAAAGGTGTGTGCACCACACCTGGTCTGTGTGGTTGAAATAGGTAGGCCTCTATATTGTTTAGGGCCCTGTACCCTAACTCCTTAGCATTCTAACCCGCTGAATGAGTTTCTTCAAGTGGAGCAGTGTAATGGGGCTGTAAGTATTCTGATTTTACACACCATTAAAAACAGCAAAATCAGTCTGTTCCAGGCACATTGTAAGTAGCTCTCATGAAAAGTAAATCCTGTTCTGTATGGAAGCCAAGTGGGCTTAGGTTATCAGCGCTCATCCTTGGCATGGAGAAGGCTCAGCATTCCTCTTAGGCCCCCAATGTGATGGTACCTAATGTCACAGTCCTGCTCATACACTGATAGAGAGGACATGGGCCTAGAAAGGAGAGCTGGCAGAAGTCTCGGCTAGCAAGTGATGGGGGCTGAGCTGCCAGGCAGGTGCAGGTAATACTGTTTCTAGTGTGAGGCCCAAAAGCATTGGGAGCTGGAAGCTGAACTCTGAAGTGTAAAAGATGAAACGTCAGTACTGATTAGACTCATAGTTCTTGTCAGCACTAATGATCTATTTCTTGCCTTTATTTCTTTTTAAAGCGTTTTAGTGACTCACACAGATGCAGTCAAAATTTCCGATTTTGGTACATCTAAGGAACTCAGTGATAAAAGCACCAAGATGTCCTTTGCTGGTACAGTTGCATGGATGGCGCCTGAGGTGATCCGGAATGAGCCTGTCTCTGAGAAGGTTGACATCTGGTGAGGGTGACTTCCCGACCATCTCATCCCCCTTTTGCCTGGTTTCTGCCCTCCATGCTTTTCCCTCTGGTTGATTCTGGTTTCAGATTCTATAAGGTTTGCCAGGTATGATATATGCCAAAAGAATTAGATGAGAAATTGGAATGAATATCCAGTAAATAATCAGTTCTGAGGCAGCTCCATGAATATGCTAAACTTTCTAGAAAACTGGAAGTTTATTTTGAATAGCAGTTTAGTGTAGGTTTTATGAAATGCATTGTATAAGTCTCACTTTTTTGAGTAAAATATATTAAACAAAATTTGCTTGTTCTTAATGGTATAGGTCCCACCATGCAGCTCAGGATGGCCTGATGTCTGCTGTACACCCAGACTGTCCTTGAACTCATGACCCTCCCAGCTCGGCCTCTGAGTACTGGGATTACAAGCACATACTGCCTTCCCCAGTTTTTAGTTAATTAAAGAGCTAAAGTATGAGTCTGTCCCTCTGAACTACCTTTCATGTCCGGCCTGCTGCAGGTCTTTTGGAGTGGTGCTTTGGGAGCTGCTGACAGGGGAGATCCCCTACAAGGATGTGGACTCTTCAGCCATCATTTGGGGTGTTGGGAGCAACAGCTTGCACCTCCCAGTTCCCTCCACTTGCCCAGATGGTTTCAAAATCCTTATGAAACAGACATGGTAAGAAATGCATTTTTTTCTGTTATTCTCTCTTCCTTTCTTTCCAAAAAGCGATTTAAGAGCAGAGGCACCTCTGCAGGGCATTTGGAAGGAACCACATTGTGGGATGACAAGAACTATGGGACTGTAGAGCTGGATTCAAATCCTGGCCCTGACCTTTTGTGCCTGTGAGATCAGGGGGTGTCTCCCTGCAGAGGCAGCCCGTATGCACGGAGCTGTGTGTGACTGACTGGAACATAAGAGTAGGGTTTGTTTCAATGTCTTAAACAGCTCTCGGCCCTGAGAGCTAGAGCGACCTCTCTGTTCCTAGATCACTTACCTAACCCTCCCTGCCATCAGGGGATGTTTGTCCCTGTGCACTTTTGTCTGGTACAGAAATTCTTTGAATCAAATGTGTGTTCCATAAAGCAGAATACAGCCTCAGCCCCCCGCCCTCCCCCACACCCTCTGAGATGCGCACTCTATCTTTCTCTTAGGCAGAGTAAGCCTCGAAACCGGCCTTCCTTCCGGCAGACGCTCATGCATTTGGACATTGCATCTGCAGATGTGCTTGCCACCCCACAGGAAACTTACTTCAAGTCTCAGGTAAGCCTGCACATTCCTACCTTATGTGACTGTAGAGACCTGCATAGACAGCCAAGGAGCACTGTTAACATGTAACCGTTACATGACCCTACTTATTGTGAAACAGTAATTATGATAGTTGACCAATGTGATAGTGAATTCTGGTGAGATTATTTAAGAAGATGATGTGAAGACCATCTGGTGCCTGTGTCTGAGTCAGCACTGCTGCAATTCTTCCTAAACACATTGTAGCACAAAAGCTGAAAACGGGAAGCAGAAACTTAAGGACCAGACAGAACCACCAGAGAATTAGGCCCTAGTGGTCCCAAACAAAAAGCAGTTTAAAGTATCTGTTAACCTTCATTGTACTAAAATTTTCACAACTTACACTTAAAAAACAAATTAAACATTTATTTAGCTCACCATCCAGCAGACAGTTTAAGCTAGGCAATTCTTGAGATGCTTCAAGTTTACTTAGAGGTCTGGGAGCAGATCCCAAGTTAGCAGGCAGGTTTCTCCAGAAGACCTCCTCAGCAGGTGTGTTGAACATCTGGGTAGGAGCTAGAGCTCCTCTGTCCTCCGTGTGGCCCTCGCTCCAGCTTTCTTCCGTTTGTTTCCATGGTGACAAGTGGATCAAGAAAGAAAGACCCGGTACAGGTGATTGTCATGCTGCATAACATCACGCCTGCCAGAGTGCCACATGGGCCGAAGCAGGTCAGAGGCCACATGACTAGACTCTAGAGACTGATGACAGACATCACCTCTTAACCAGAGCATCTGTAAGAGTGGATTGTAAGAGCGTGGAGCCTGAGGAGGGAAGGGTTGAGGCTACTGGATGAAAATGAAACAGGCTCATGGGGATGGCGCCCTGACACTATTATTGTGGGTATGGAGTCACTGGAGATGAGGGCAAGTTCCCTTTTCCTAAGCAGACCCAGGCAGGATCACAAAACATAATAATACAGCTTTCTAAAGAACCGTGATGGTCCTAAGTTATAATTTTGTGTGTACAAAATGGTTATCATCATCATAATTTTGCCAATACTAAGGGTTGAACCTTAGCAAGGGAATCACTCTACCGCTGAGCTTTTCTTCAGACTTTTATTGTTTGTGTTCTGTTTTTTATATAGGAAAGTCTTACTAAGTTGCCCAGGCTTGCCTTAAACTCATTCTATAGCAAAAATAGATTTTTGAACATGAGATTCCTCCTGTGTTTGCATCCAAAGCAGCTGGGATTGCAGGCCTGCACCACATGCCCAGCTTAGAATTGAACTGTTAATATTAAATTTCATATTAGACATATGGCTTTTCTCATTTGTTATTAGTGCTATTAAGTTTCTAAAATGAGTTTTGTGAGGTGAACACCATCTTTTCAGTGGCTTCCAATATCATTTCAAAGATTTATTCTCAGAAAAGACATTTTATTACATCTTTATATTGACTAAATTAAATGGAAAAAGTTATGCTAACATACAGGGAATATTGATGTCTACACACTTTACAGATAAGAATCAGGGGAAAATGCAATTTTCTTCCCCAAGTGAGACTGACAGAAACTTCTTCAGCCCTCAGAATGCAGTCTGGAGACTTCGAGGGGAACCTGAGACTTCTTCAAAGTGACCAAAAGGAGAAAAATATTTTCAAAATAAATGATTACTTACTATTTTCAATCTTGTTCTCTAAGGAACATATGCAGAATGTTCTAGAAACTATGTGATGTGGGGTATAGCTCTGATGACAAGCAGAACGTTTTCTTATATGCTCATGTCTATAACTCAGTTTTAATGTCTAGCCTAATATCAGTAGGTATTGCCCACACAAACAAATGTTATGTGGAGTCTTCAATAATTTATAAGACAATAACAAGGTTCTGATACATAAAATTTGAGGGCATTTAGCCAACCTCGAGGCTCCTGTCCCCAGTGGATGATGAGCTTACAAGAGCACATCTGCAAAAGGAGAACTGAGCCTAGGAAGAAGCAGAGAGAGCACAAGCAGGAGGAGGGGGACAGCAGGAGCCTGTCCTTCAAGGACACACTCTCAGTATCTCACAGGAGAGGAAACCCACACACGGAAGTCAGCGGCCTTTCCGTTCATCAGAGATAAACTTGCTGAGAAAGAAACCAGAGAATAAGATCTCACTCACAGTGAGGAAAGCTTGGACAGAGAGGTGAAGGGCACCGCAGTGAAGCTGCAGAAGGAAGAAACCAAAGACAACAGACGGCAGGAAAGATCTCCAACACTCCAAGATTGGCAAAGCCAGCATTGTAAAGTCAGCCAGTGTACTGCTAGTTTATGTCAGTTTGATACAATTTATCTGAAATGAGGACATGTCACTTAAGAATATCTCCATCTGATCCAGCTGGAGGGCATTTTATTACTGGTAGGGGATGCCCAGCCTATAGGGGTGGTCCTGGGTTCTATAAGAAAGCAGACTGAGCAAGCCACAAGGAGCAAGTCTGTAAGCAGTAACACCCTCCATGGCCTCTGCGTCAGCTTCTGCCTCAGGTTCCTGCCCTGCTTGAGTTCCTGCCTTGACTTCCTTCAGCGATGGACTACAGTGTGGAAGTGTGAGATAGATAAGCCCTTTCCTCCCAGTTGTTCCTGGCCGTGAATTTTTCATATCAGCAATCTAGCAGAATCCAAGACAGCCAGATTTCTGAAAATGATCGACAAAATCAAGTGATTCCCTATCAAAATACGAATTACATTGTCCCCAAAACTAGAAGAAGAAAAAAAGTCCTAAAAATCATAAGGAAGCACAAAAACCAGAAAGTCCAAAGTGATCGTGAGCCTGGAGAGTGATGCTGGAAGCATGCCACCACCTGATCTGGAACCCGCAGAGCCCTAGAGCACAAACAGCATGGTGCTGCATCAGAATAAAGAATAGCTAGACAGCCTAGCACTGATCCTCAACAATGACAACCTCTTCCAGAAACCACGCGCTGGGGGAAGCTGTGTGTCCACACGAGAATAATAAAGCTGCACTTCTCTCATACACACAGCCTCCACAAAAAATTGATCAAAAGCCTTAATGTTAAACTGAAACCTTGAAAGCACTAGAGAAAAATACTTTAAGATGCAAGAATAGGCAGGGACTTTTTGAAAAAGATTCCAGTAGCACAAGAAGTAACTCTAGGACCAACACCTGAGATTTTGTGAAATTGAAAAGTTTCTGTGCGTAAAGAAAAAAGGCACCAGAGGGAACAGACATCGGCAGCAGGTGGGGGGAATCAATGCTCAGAACAAGGTACCAAAAAGTAAACACCACCGTACTCAGTAATGAGATAACAATGAATAAACAGTTCTCAAAAGAACTGCAAATAGCTAGTAAATACCTGGAAACCTTGCTCGCATCCTCCATCCTCAGGGAAACCGTGCTCAGCATCCTCAAACTAAACTGCTTTGAGAGTCCATCTCACCCAAGTTAGAATGGCCGTATGTGAGGAAGTGAATGAAAGTCAGAGCTGATGTTGATGGCATTGATGACTTTTATGGGAACATCAGACTTCTTACACAGGCGCTCAGGTCTCCCAATTCCAGAACAAGCTTCTTAAGCCCAAACAGTATAAACACACCCGTAAAAGTGGTCATCTCTATGGCTGCAAAAAAGACTTTGACAAAGTTCAACACTTATGACAGAAGTTCTAGAGAAGGGCTGGTGAGATGGCTCATGGATGCAAGTACCTGCTGCCAAGCCTGGTGACTGAGTTCTATCTCTGGTATCTACAGAGCAGAAGGAGAGAACTGACCTCTGTAAGTTGTCTGCTCACACACACACAAAATGAATGATTAATAAATGCACTTCCTAAGTCCTGGAGAAGAAAGGTAGGATTAAACAAAACATACTTCAAAACAATAAAGATTATAAAGGACAAACCCAGAGCCAAGGAAAGAAAAGTAGGAAACGTTTCCTTTAAAATCTGAAACAAGGCAAGCGTGTTCACGGTCTCTTCTCTTATTTGGTGTTTTGTTATTACCTATTCAAAGTATTAGTTAAAACAATAGGCAAGAGAAATATTTAAAGATTAAAGGTGAAATGAAATTATTCCTATTTAGAGATATGATTCTACACTTAAAAGACCCTGTAGACTCTGCCAGAAAACTCTTAGGTTTACTAAATATTCAATAAAGTTGGAAAATTTATCAACATATAAAAGTCAGCAGCTTTTATAAATAGAAGTAATAACTTGTTGAGAAAGAAATTAGGAAAAACATTCCATTAACAAGAGCTCCCCAAAATTAAGTACTTAGGAGTAAACCTTACTGAGCATATGAAAAGCCTTCTGCAATGAAAGCTTTAAGATAATGAAGAAGGAAATTGAAGAAGACGCCAGGCAATGGAGAGCCTTTCACCAGCCTGGATTAGCAAAATTAATAAAGGGAAAATGATCATATTAACAAAAGTAATCTGTAGATTCAATGCAATTCCCAACAAAATCCTGGTGACATTCTTCACAGAGCTAGGAGAAAACATCCTAAAATACATATGGAATAATAAAGGCTCGTGTGTAGCAAAGCAGTCCTAAGCAGAAGGAACGGTGTTGCAGGCACTGTGGTACTCAACCTCAGATTAAAGCATGGAGCCTTAATGTCATCACCTGCTGGCACTGGCACAGAAACAGACATGTAGACCAGTGGACCAGGATCAGAAATAAACCACAGCTTCATCTTTGACAAATGCTCAGGAATGGGATTGCCATTATCAGGAACATTAAAGACACGTGTTAGTGGCATGTGGGGAAATCAGAACCTGTCAGACTGCTGGTCGGTGTGCAAATAGTACACGGCTGTAGAAGGCAGCATGGTGCCTCCTCAAAAATTAAAAGCTGAGTTGCACATTGCATATGATCTAGAGGTCCATCTATCAGTATGTGTGTCCAGGAGCAATCCTGGGAGATTGCACATTGTTAGAGACACTCAATTATACTTCCAGCCTTGGTAGGCTCTCACGATGCTAGTCCATGCATCAGTTTCCAGAAAATAAGTAAGCAGAGATTGTATTGAACTGACCTATTGACCCAGCAGGGGATTGTCAGCTTCTGAAGTGGACTTGGAAATTGTGCTCGGTGGAGGGCCCAGTGCCCTTTCTCACTCTGCACTCTGGGACTTACAGTGGATGTGTGACCTCAGAGCCACTCTGGATCGCCTTCCCCAAAATTCTTTAACGTCAACTTCTGCCACTGTGTGGTGGTCCTGTTGCTGACCCAAATGTGAAATTCAGCCCCTTCCTTAATTTTTTAAAAAGTGATTTTAAGGAAAAAAAAAACATCAAAAGCCAAAATCAATGCTCGGAGAGTTCTCTGAGTGTTTGTGGACTTAGTTTTGTTCAACCTGAATTATTTATATATCTGTCCCTTGGCACAGTGATCTTATGAGACCCCAGCATTACTTGTCTTCCTCCCCTTCCCTCCCCCCTCCTCCCCCTCCTCTCCCTCCTCCCCCTCCTCCCCCTCCTCCTCCCTTTCCCTCCTCCCCCTCCCTCCTCCCCCTCCTCCCCCTCCTCCCCCTCCTCCCACCCCCTCCTCCCCCTCCTCCCCCTCCTCCCCTTCAGTCCATATTCTTGTGCGGTGTATGTTCTGCCTGCACTTTCTCTGGGATACTCTGCTCCATATATGAATTCTTTCCTAAGCAAAACCTATGCGGCGGTGGATGTGAAGATGCAGAACCTCGCAAATACGTGGACCACAGGGTCAGGGCTTTCTTTCTACCCTCCAAACTACCTTGACTTCAGTTGAGCACTTTTGTCCCCGGAAGTGACTGAGCTGTGCCCTGTGCTGTTTCTGGTGGCCACTGCTGTGGGAAACTGGAAAAGACACAGCGCAGTGTTTGGGACAGAGCGCAGGGCTTTGTAGTCACAGAAGTGGGAGATGTTTGTCATTGATTCATGCGTGCTTCTTGGGAACAAGCTCCTGTAGGAAGTTTGGGGAAAGCATGGAGGGGCAAGGAGGAAGTGACTTTCCTGTGGTCCCACGGACACATCGGGGACAATATTTACAAAGTCAAACTTTCCTCTCTCAGGCTGAATGGAGAGAAGAAGTGAAAAAACACTTTGAGAAAATCAAAAGTGAAGGGGCCTGTATACACCGGTTAGATGAAGAACTGATCCGCCGGCGCAGGGAAGAACTCAGGTCAGCCCGCTTCTCACCCTGGTGACCGCTTCAGTCCCGCCCCCAACCCCACCCCCGCCTCCGTCCCCCACCCCCGCCCCCCCCACGCCCCAGCACCTTTGCTTTCCATCTCACTGACTTAGCCCTCCTGGGGAAGCTGATCTCAAAAAGGCAGCAGAGTGGTGCTTACTATTGACTGTGGGGTGAGCAGAGGGCAGGCCTGGGGAACTGGCTAATGGGCGCTGTTATAATTAGACCGAAAGAAGGTCTCCAATTCTGTGCAGGTGACAGCAGTGTACTGGTTGCTGCAGTTGCTGAACTCCCTCACTCGCTTACAGACAAAGTCTCACTATGTGGTCCTTGCTGCTTGTAGATATTTCCGAGACCTGCCTTCCTCTGCCTCCTGGGGGATCATAGGCCTGGTCCACCACACCTAACTTGGATTTTTCTGTTTTTTGTTTGTTTGTTTGTTTTCTCGTTTTAATTGAAGCTAGAAGAAAAGATTTGGAATGTTTCTAACATAAATGATTATTGTTGGAGGAGATTATCATAATTACCCTGACTTTTCATTAATTTCTTATTTTAAACTATGTGTGTGTGTGTGTGTATGATATGAACACATGAGTGCAGATGTCCACAGAGGCCAGGGCATCAGATCTCCTGGAGCTGGAGTTACACATGGTTGTGAGCCACCTGATATGGGTGCTGGGAATTGAACTGGGATCCTCTAGACGAACAGTGCATGCTCTTAACTACTGAACCAACTCTCCAGCCCTGGTGACCCTGATTCGAACTCTCTACAGCAAACACATGTATCAAAATGTCACTTGGTACCCCATAAATATGTACGACTTTTGTATCAGTTAAAAGTAATTAACATTTGAACTATAAAATGTTACCAAGTGGTTAGAAAGATGGTTCCATGAGGAAAGGTCAGCCACAGGAGTATGAGGACCTGAGTTCGAATTCCCAGAGCCCACAGAAATTGGAGCCTGACAGCTATGATCCAAGAGCTCCTGGGGCAGGATGCTCCAGGAGACTCCCCAGAAGCTGTGGGCCAGCCAGCTGTGCAGTACAACGGTAAACAGAGGGCCTCCGGCAGTTAGGTGACAAACATGATCTTGGACCTCCACACACACACCAAGGCACGTGTACACCATGCACACACAGCTACCCCTACTTACCTTTGTACACTCTCCTCTCAACTCTGTTCCCTCCTTTGTGAACACAGATTCTTAGAGCACTCCACTGTTCTTGGTGCCCTTGGAGGCTGGGAATTTTTAAGCTCTGGTTCCCGGGTTCAAGACCTGTTAAAGCATATTCAGCATAACCACGGTACTAGGCAGTTAGGTCCCTGTAACAAAGACAGAAATGGGCTACTCATAGTTGTAGGGTGGACCAGTTTAACATCAAAGCACCATTGACTTCAGTATCTGGTGAAGACCTACCATCATATCATGGCACCCACATGTGTCCTCACACAATGGACAAACAAAAGACTCTGATACCTCTCTGCCGACACCCCCAGTATGGGTCACCTTATGGGTGAAGGTTTACATTTGAGGGGAAACACGGAGACCACACCAGCGCAGTGCCATGGAGAGGCATACAACGTGTGAATATATTGACTGTGCCGTCTACATAAATGAAGACTATAAAGTACACACAGACTGTATTCTCACTTTGTGTGGCTGGAGGGGCCCTTGGATAAAACTCAGCTCAGATTCTCAGGTCCCACCCCCTACCCCTCCCGCTCCTTGTCTGAATCATTGTGTTAAGAAAATTTTAAAAATAGAAAACCCTGGGGCTAGTGCTTTGAAGTAAAGCGACGGACCAGTGTGCGTGGCTTCTGTTCTCCTGGGCCCGGCTCATCCTGTGCTCTCGTTCACAGGCATGCCCTGGATATCCGCGAGCACTACGAGAGAAAGCTTGAGCGGGCCAACAATTTATACATGGAACTGAGCGCCATCATGCTGCAGCTGGAAATGCGGGAGAAGGAGCTCTTAAAGTGTGTATTCCAGCCAGCGACAGCACTGCAGCTTCTCTCGCACGCTGCTGCTGCTGCTGCAGTGAACATGTAGATATTTTAGCTATTCGGTCACCATTCCTTAAGGCCTGCCAGGGTCAGGTATATAGGTTAGCAGAGTGCTGCGGGGCTGATACGGGACCTTACTGGACTAGCGTGTGTACGTCACTGCAGCACGGTTCAGAGACAGTCTTCCTTTGCAGAACTTCCGGTGGATAAGCAGAGGCTTGTCAAGGCTTCGGCCCTTTATTTTATTGAGGAAGAAAAGGATAATGCATGAGTTTGAGCTGAGAACAGAGTAAGGTTGAGTTGGTTTAAATTCAGGACCTTCAGCTTGTTTGCTTAGACTTGACCAGCTGCCTTGTTACAGAGTTAAGTGTGATTAGAACATGTTAGCAAAAGAAATAGTTTGCACTGACTTCTCTCTCTGTGTCTAAAAGAATTCACTATACACATCTTATTTACAATTTTCACACTGTGTGAATATGAATGGGGCCTCTTTTCTACTTGAAGTATTTTTCAAGTTAGTTATTTGAGAATTTGGTACCACGGGCTGACTTTTGACCATATTCAGCCCTCGCCCATCTGCTCCCAGATCCACCCCCACTTCCCTACCTAACTGTAAACGGGAGTTTTCTTGTCCAGAAGTCATTCTATAGTTATATAGTTTTCCTTGTTACAAAATTCAGAAACTCACAAAAGAGGTGTAAAGTGTGTAAGGTTGAAAGACACAAAAGGATAGTTTGGGGTTGATAATGCAAGTTAGGATAGAAAGCAAATTAGGTACAAACAACACTTTGAACTACCAAAATAGGAAGATAATGGAGTATTTTCTCTGAATTTGTCAATTGCAAATGGACTGGACATTGTTAATGCAATTATTGCCTTAAATATTTGTATGAGATTATTGTACTTATTGTATACAGTTTTACTTTGTTAGTTAAAGCCTTTACATTTTTTATATAAAAGGGGGGAAGTGTGAATGTTTTGATTAGTTTGCTTGGAGCCAGAGGGCAGGGCCAGCCACTAGCTGACCAAAATTAACCATAGAGGTTTGGAGGACTGTAGATAGAGGAGACAGGGAGTAGTAAATAAGGCGGAGAGATCAAGGACTTTTTGGCCAGAGAAACCAGAGGTAGGAAGCAACTGTGGCTGCTGCTTGTTTCTCTGATTTTTCAGGTGTTTCCTGATATCTGACTCCTGAGTTTTTATTGATAAGGTTAATTATATTAATGCTTCACCCTAACAACTTTATGCCCCCCATGGCCACTCTTAAAGCCAGCTCTCTCCCTCTGAGCAGCTATCAATCGCCAGCAGCTCCTTGGCTTCGGGAAGGGACTTCATACCATAGTCCTCTCTCTTGCCAAAGCTGGTTTGAGCTTGCACCAGGCTTGTGTAGACTGTTGTAACCACTTTAAATTTGTAAGTGTCCAGAGGACACTGTCTTCTTGTATTTGTTCACCACCTCTGGTTCCTACAGTCTCTCTGCCCCTGCTTCCCCCATGACCTCTGACCTTGAGACAGGATAGGGGATTATGTTCCATTTAGAGATAAACATTCCACAACAGCCAGCTGCAGTTCTGTCTTAGTCACCATTTTCTTCAACTAGAAGCTTCTCAGAGGAGAGCTGAGAGATGCATAAATCCACAGGTAAGAGAGAAGTCATTGGGAGTCACTTTAATACTATGTCCGTTTAGCAAAATAGTAGGAGGTTCTCTCCTGGGCCTGTGACCTGTGCAGCCAGAGATGCTCAGCCGAGTGATGCCAGTGCAGGCTCCAGGTAATGGAGGGGACACAAGCCAAGTGGTTGTTACTCCTGTGCTGTCGGTGCCACTGTTGAAGGAGAGGCACAAACTGCCTTGCCAGGCTGGTCACCGTAGGTCTCAGGGTTCACATCAGAAAGATTGATAACGGCTTTTATCGTCTAGTAGCCTGTCTAGGACCTTCCAGCACTATGAAAGCATCCACATCAGCACCAGCTTCATGTTCCTATGCTCTATGATTCAAACACAAGGTCTTCAGCAAGAGCATTGGCAACAGCCTGTGATGTTTTGGATCTATGGAGCTTAGCGGAGCCCTAACTATAAAAGATGTAACCAATTCCTGGCACTCAGCTTTGTATGTGTTAGTCTGTATCATCTTGTAAAAGCATTGTTGAACCTTTATAGGGTAACTATTTTCTCTCTGTCTCTCTGTTCATCTCTCCCCCCCACCCCCCACCCCGTAACTGTGTTGAAAAGTTTCTGGATTATTTATCCCTTCCCATATCCCTTCCTTTAACCTGCCATCCCATCCTCATGCCAATTAACCCATCCTGTTACACCATCTTTAAACTTTTTCTCTCTTCTGCCTTTAAAGCCTCCACAGTGCCCCTTAGTATTTCCCTGACCTCTATGGTTATACTATCTGAAAATTCAAAGCTAACATCCACAAATGAGACAAAGGATTGGTACCTCATTCAAAATGATTGCCTCCAGCTCCATACATTTTCCTGCCAATTTCATATTGTTTTTCTTCATTTAAAATTTTTTCTATTTTATTTTCTTTTTAAAATTGTGTGTATATTATAGTTATTTTGCTTGTGTTTATGTCTGTGCACCATGTGAATAGAGTGTGCATAGAGAGCACAATAAGGCATCAGATCTACTGGGCTGGAGTTGTGAGCTGCCCTGTGGGTGCTGGGAATCAAACCCAAGATCTTTAGAAGAGCAGCCAGTGCTCTTAACTGCTCAGCCATCTCTCCAGCTCTATTTCATTTGTTTTCTTAATAGGTGAATGATATTTCATTGTGTAAATATAACACCTTTTCATTACCCATTCATCAATTCATAGATATCTAGGTGGTCTCCATCTCCTGGTTATTGTGAATAGTGTAGCACTGAGCATGGGTAACACAGGATATAGAGTGCTTTGGTATATGGGCAAGAGCTGAATCATTGCCAGATCTAGTTCTAGCTGTTTGAGGAAACTTTACACTGATTCCATAGTGGTTGCACCAGTTTACACTCCCAACAGCAGTGACCAGTGTCCCCCTAACAGCAGTGACCAGTGTCCTTTCTGACCTACATCAATACCGGCATTTGTTATCATTTGTTTTGGGGGATCTTTGGGGCTTGAGGGGGTCTTTTTTTCCTTTTTAATCTTAGATGTTCTAATTGGGGTAAGATAAAATTTCAAAGTGGTTTTTATTTGCATTTTCCTGATGTCTAAGTATGTTGAATATTTCTTTAAAATGTTTCTCATCCATTTGTGTTTTGTTCTTTGAGAACTCTGTTTAGTTCTGTGCCACATTGGATCTGGAGTTATAGACAGCTGTGAACTACCTACATGAGTGCTAGGAAGCTAACTCCAGTCCTCAGAAAGAGCAGCGAGTGCCCTCAGCCACCCAGTCATATCCTCAATACCTACTTGTTCTGTAGAGGACACTTAATACAGTGCTCTGGTTAGCAACCCCCTGATTAGATTCTGGTTTTCCTCTCCAATACAGAGGAGAGTAAGAGGTAATTCCTGGCTCCACAGATGTGGGGTCCCCTTTTTCCTCACAGCTGTTGGCCACCAGTCCACAAGGACAAGGGGAAGAAGTGATGACAAGGAGCTTTGTACAAGCTGTGAGCACAAGATAGCTCTCTGACTTCAGTGAATCAGCTCAACTTTATATAAAGGATAGGAAAGTGGCTGGGGCATCACCTCATTAGCATTGAACAGCACACTCTTATCATGAAGCTTTTAGTACAGGGTCTTCGTTATCACATGTGGAAGCGCGGTCCTATCATGCCGCTCCTAGCAAGTGTCTAATTACCATATGGGCAGGGGGGGAGGAGGGGTTCTGCAGGGAACTTACTAAAAAGGTCAGGCATCTAGGCCTAGAGACGATCTCCAAACAAGGTCAGGTAGAGAACAGAGCACCTTCCAGGGCTTGGAGAGTAAGAGTTGTCCATGTTGCCAAGCTCAGAGAGAGCTGCCAGGCCATGCAACCTCAGACCTTCAGGGCCTCCCAGCACATGGTCCCCACCTCAGATCAGCTCCGCCCTGCCTTTCTCTCTACCAAAACCAAAGAGTGTTTTTTTTTTCCTTTGTCCCATAGGCGAGAGCAAGCGGTGGAGAAGAAGCATCCTGGGACCTACAAACGACACCCAATCCGTCCAGTAATCCATCCAAATGCCATGGAGAAGCTCATGAAGAGGAAGGGGGTCCCTCACAAGCCTGGAATGCAGACTAAGCGGTGAGCCGTCTGTCTCCATCCACCTGACTTGGAGATAATGGGGACACTGTAAAAGGGCAGTCTCAGACGTTGTGGGCGTGGCCTTTCTCTAGCTTGCCAGCAGCTTAAGGGCTGTACATAAACCCAACCCCCGCCACTCTGTTTTAGCACCAAGTACAGGACAGGGTTGTCTGCAGCAGGGCGGGTCAGACTGGCTGAAACTCCAGCCCTGCTTTGTGAGTATGTGACTTGGGCAACGTGACTTGGCCGTTTTCAAATCCAGTATCCTCGTGGGTAAATTGTATGACATGGGGCTTCTTTTTATTCTTATAACCTTAGAAACAGAACTGAGTTAATCATAGTTCTTTATTTTTGACACAATGGTCTGTGCATATTTACTTAGTTCTTCTTAATAACAGAACTTACCACCAAAATAAAAACAGGGCATTGAGGTATATATACCTAGCTGACTGGTTCCCCTGTACTCTGCCTCTGCATGGAAATTGACTTTTCTTTTGTTGGTTCTGTGGGTGTATTTGTTAGGCAGTTATGCAGACTGGCCTCAAAGTCAGAGTCCTCCTGCCCCAGTCTCTTAAACAGCCAGGGTGAACATCACAGCCGCTGTGAAGACTGAATAGTGTAAAGTCACCTTTGGGGCATTGGTGTTCAAAAGCAGGGTTTAATTTTTCAGAGATCATTCTTGCCCCATTTATTTATTTATTCATCCACTTATTTATTTTTATGTTTTGGTTTTCTCAAGATAGGGTTTCTGCGTAGTCCTTGCTCTGTAGACCAGGCTGGCCTCAAGCTCAGAGACCTGCTTGCTTGCTCCTGCCTCCCAAGTGCTGGGATTCCAGGTGTGCACCACCACCACCCAGCTTACTTCCCCTTTTATAACACTTGCTGTGTATTTGTTTAATCTTAGTGGAGAGCTGCATCGCTAAGTAAAGTTATGTTTAGCTGCTTCAAAAACAGTTTTGGGGGGTTTTTTGGTTTTTTTGTTTGTTTGTTTTTGTTTTTTTGTTTTTTGGATTTTTTTTTTTTTTTTTTTTTTTGCCCCTTTTTAGAATTACCAAAATCTGTGGAGCCTTATAATTCTCACATGTCAGAGAACTGGCTCCATCCCAGACAGGCTAAGAGGAGAATGTCCTGGGCTTGTAAGACTAAAACCAAATGCAATAAGAAAATAGGAAGGTGTAGTATGAGATTTCTGGCCCTCACTTTCAGGCCTATCCTCAAGGTTTAGGCCCACAGACCCGCAGACCCACAGATCCGCAGAGACACACAGATGCTTACAATAGTTTTTGGCTGATCGGTCTAAGGCCCAGGCATACAACTTGCTAGCTCTCTCCCCTTCATCTAACCCATGACTCTTAACTTGTTCAGCCATGTGGCTCGGTACCTTTTCTCACAGCAGCATAGTTGTCCTCTGCTTCCTGCGGCTTCTCTCTGGCGGTCTGCTCTGTTCTTTTGAGACAGGGTCTCACACTGGCCTGGAGTTCACTAAGTAGGCTAGACTGGCTGGCCATTGGGTCCCAGGAATCTACCCGTCTCTTCCTCCTCCTTCGCTTTCCCCCTACTCAGCCCTATCCCCAAGCTAGGGTAACAAGACCATGCCACCACACCACCACACCTGGCTTCTCTTTTAAATTATGGGTGCTGGAGATCAAACTCATTTCCTCGAGTTTATGTGTCAAGCCTGGCTGACTGAGCTGTCTCCCCAGCTCTGCTGGCATCGGTTAGAGTCATTATTGGACATTTGCATTTTCTTCCATAGAAGATGTTCTGTTCCCATTCCTTAGCCTTTTTTTTTTCTTAAATTTGGTCACTGATTTTCTTGTTTGTTTCTGGGGGTCTCCGCATATTCTTCACACTGATCCTCTGTCAGATATTTAGCTGGCAGGGACGTTTGATCCCATTCTGAAGCCTGTCCCTTCATTCCATTAACTTGTCTTCTTTGTTGTGAAGACACTTTTTAACATTATGAGGTCCCACTTGTCAATTGTTTTCTTAGTTCCTGAGTGCCACGAATGTTTTAAGAGGCTGTGTGACTAGTGAACACTCTAACATAAACTACTGCAATCCTAACTCCTAAGGACCAAATCATGAATGAGTTCCAGGCCCCCATTTGCTTCCTGTCCTGACCATCCTCTTGTCTGTCAGGAGCTGAGAAACTGTTTTCAGTGGCAGCTGGCACAACCCTGGTTTTATTCTTTTCTTATACTAATTAGGGACAGAGTCCACCTGCCAGCTCTTTTCTGCCTATGGTTCTGTTGTTTGGTTGTTTGGGGTTTTTTGTTTTTGTTCTGTAATAAAAGCAACCTCACAGCATTTATTGTCACCTGATAATAACATAAGAACCACTAAAAGGAAATGAATGAATATTTCAGACTGTGCTCTCAGCAGAAGACCTTAAAAACACTGCGCTGCCTTCTGGGCTTCTCCCGGGCTTACCCACTTCTTGTTGGAAACACTTGTGAGCCCGGTGTTATTATCTCCTTGACATGACCCATCCAGTCACCTTCTTGACTTTGTTTTAGAATGACTCTCTTATCATCTTAAGTGCATGTATTCATCAAAGCTAGTAACACAACCCTCTCTCCGCATATTCACTTGCGCACATACACACATGCACCCCGAATCTGAAGACTGTTTTGCAAGTGTCTGAAGATGAAGAGATGGGAGGTACCATCACCTTCTCACCTGCTGGCCCTGGCCACAGTACGCCATGGTGGAAGTCATCTCTGCCTACCAAGTGTACCAGGGAAGCAAAAGGGACCGTGTGGTTTTGGTTTTTGAGACAGGGTTTCTCCATGTAGCCCTAGCTGTCCTGGAACTTGCTCTGTAGACCAGGCCAAACTCAAGCTCAAAGAGACCCACTTGCCTCTGCCTTTTGAGTGCATCTACCCCACACCCCTACACCCCACACACACTAAAAGATATGATGTCATGTCCACTTCTATGCTGGTGTTGCGAGTTTGCCACCACTGAGCTCACAAGGCACTGTCCTGTCATCAGGCTGTACCTTCAGGGTGGAAGTGTTAGATTATGAGATACTTCAGTCATTTCCAGGGCAGAGATTCAGAGACCCTGGGAGAGATCAGAGAGAAAGAGACTGAAGTCTCAATCCTATAGCGTACCATTTAGTCAAGAACTATAAGGGTATTGGATTCTATGTGCTTTGTGTTGCTCTGATAAAACATTGACCAAAACCAACTTGGGAGGAAAGGGGTTTTTTGTTTGTTTTCTTGGTTTTGGTTTACAAGTTACAGCTGGTCATCCAGGGAAATCAAGGCAGGAACTCAAGCAGAGACCGTGGAGGATCACTTCTGCTTCTAGGCTCACAGGCTGCTGGTTTTATACAGCCCAGGCCACGTGTCTAGGAATGTCTGGCAATAGTAGGTTGGGCTCTAATCTATCAATTAATAATTAAGAAAACACTTCCCAAAAGCAAATCTGATGGAGGTAAGGGTTCAGCTAAGAGTCCTTGGAACAGTGTGTCAAAGTGGCAATCGAGATCTGCCATTACAGTTTCATGGCAGGCCCTCCAGCCTGTTTTATGTAGACTTCAGTAAGGGTATAAAAGAGAAGCCTGAGGTGGGAAAGAGCTGTGCCCAGGACTAAAAGTCCTCCTGGCCAAAGAATAGGTTCCTCTTTGTGATACAGAATGCAACTATGAGGTGGCTGGCGAAACAGTGAGAGCCAGGCCCTTTACATATTGTGAAGTGGTTGAGGAAAGTTAGTCTGTGCCTTTTGTACATCTCCTGTCTTGGGACACTTGTCCTGGGCTCTCCTTTGAATGCCACCACAGCCTGTTACCTTGAAAGAACATGCTTCTAACCCAGCCCTAGCAGACTCCTTGTCTCCCTAGAAGCCCTTGAACCCATCCATAGGTCCTCGTTAGAGCTCAAGCTGGCCAGCAGCAGTGTGTCTTTGAGCAGTGGTATCTCAGATGCTGCTGCCTGTCCTCTGCCAACCTTGGCCACCTCATCTGGGTGCCTCATAATTAGCTGCCAGAGTGTTTCTGCTGTTTAAAATAGGAATGTGTGGACCTTCCAGTTTTAAAACCTCTTGCTGATTTGTGGCCTGTCTGGTGCTAGAGTCGGTGCTGCTGTCTGGCAAGAAAGAGGAGATCCTGAATCATCCATCAGCTCAGAAACCACTTGTTTACTTGTGGGCTGAGATTTCCTTCCATGCTCTGACTTCCTCCTACATGTGACCTTCATGCTTGGCCCTGTAGGCACTGCGCATGGCTTCCAGTAGAATGTTAGGTTGAGGATGTAGCCCAGTCAGTAAAATGCACAAAGCCCCAGATTCAGTTCCCAGTGTGCTATAAGCAGGTGCAGGAACATGTACATCCCTGAGGAGGTAGAAGAGAATGATTAGCCCAAGTTGATCCTCAACAAAGCCCAGGGCCAGCGTGGCCTAGGGACCCTGTCTCAAAAAGGGAGGAAAGAGCAGAAATCTACTATTGTTTCTTACTACTCCTGGTCTATTTCTCCCTCTCAGACTTCTCCTTTCCTGACTGCCTGTAGGACTTATTGAGTACCTGCTGTATACAAGGATGGATAAAACAGTCGCATTTTTCCAGTAGATTGTGTCTAGACCAAATTCCTTGGACACTTTAGATTGTGCCTCTGAACCTGAGGTCTGTTCTGTGGTACCATACCTCTTTGTGATGCACAACATGCCCAGATGTGTCATTAGACAGATATCTAATGTGAGCAAACTCCCTTCCCATACCTTGCCATGAGGGCACCAAGCTGATAGCCAAGATCGCAAGGAAAACATTAAGGACCTTTTAGAACAAAGCCCAGAATCCAGAGGAATAAAATATGCCAATAAGACAGCTCAGCTGATCACAATATGCAAACCTGATGACCTGTGTTCAACCCCCAAATCCCACAGTAGAAGAGAACTGACTTCCCAAAGTTATTCTCTGGCCTCCAAACATGTACAAAAAGAAAAAGTGAACATTTTAATTGTCCCCCAGGTTTTGCTATTTTAAACTAAGCAGTTCTCTTGTGTACATCTGCGCTCTCCACTGGATAAAATCCCTGATAATGAATGCTGACAGAAAGGGTTTGTGAAGCCAGGTGGGTGGCTCACAGTACTCAGGAGACTGAAGCAGGAAGGTTTCCATGAGTTTGAAACTAGCCTTGTCTACAGAGTAAGACCCTACCTCAAACAAGCAGACACACAATAACAACAGAGTGTGTAAGCCTAGAGGTGTAGCTGAGCAGGCACAAGACACTGGATTTGATCCCCAGAGTTGTAAACTTACAATCCAAGTAATTTAAATCCAAGTGAGTTTAAAGCTTGGTACATTTTACCACAATGCTAAGCATGCTTTGATGTGTTTGAAACAAATCTGTTCTTCTTCTTCTCAGGCCAGATCTGTTACGATCTGAAGGAATCCCCAGTGCAGAAATGGTTTCCACTGCATCCCCTCTATCTGGAAGTCCCAAAGTGTCCACATCAAGTGGCAAGAGCCGATACCGAAGCAAGCCACGTCACCGCCGAGGAAATAGTAGAGGCAGCCATAGTGACTTTGCAGCGATCTTGAAAAGCCAGCCATCCCAAGAAACCTCCCCCCACTCTACTTACCTACATCACACTCAGGCTCCCTGCCCTTCTCTCCATGAGCATAATGCCCTCCAGCAGCCCCCTTCTGCCCTGCCTCAGAGCCGCCATCCCAGGCTCAGTATGCATGGGCAGGACATTGCAACCTGTGCCAATAACCTGAGGTATTTTGGCCCCGCAGCAGCCCTTCGGAGCCCACTCAGCAACCATGCTCAAAGACAGATGCCTGGTTCCAGCCCAGACCTCATCTCCACAGCCATGGCAGCCGACTGCTGGAGGGGTTCTGAGCTGGAGCAAGCTGGACCCTGGGGCTGCTGTCAGACTGAAGCCTCTGATCCCTGTCTCCAGTGCAGACCAGAGCATTCTGGGTCTTTAGATGTTCCCACTACTGAGCCAGTGGGAAGCAGTCCAGACTGTTCCAGTTTACCAGCAGGCAATCGTCTTTCAGGAAACACCCAAGGCTCTGAGAGAATGGAGGCAAATGGATTCAATGGCTGTCAGTCTGGTATTTCTCACCAGTTCACACCCCCAGTGCTACCTCAAAAGACACGGCCCCTTCCGAAGGTAAGGTATGACGAGAGTAGACTGTGTCACTGCCATCAAATGACATCAATCATGTGGTGCAACATTAGAAAACATTAAAAGATGTGCTTTGGGGGAGAGGGTTGAGCTTTCTTTTGCTTTAAGGACTTCCCCCTCCACAGTGCTCGAGTCATAGGCCGGCAACTATTACTGAACCGGGAGACTGGAGAACCATATATTAAAGGCATATATTCAAAATGTTTTCAAACTATTGTCCTGGAACTCCAGTCTTGAGGGGTTTCCCAAGGAAGTTTAGGAAGTGGAGATTCCTGCTGAACAGTGGCAGACATGGTCTTGGAGAAGTCACACAGTGAACCCTCACCCAGCATTCCTGCATCTGTTTAGCTGCATAGCTGTTTAAAGCTGTGTTTCTTGATCCCTTTGGCCTCAATGCTCTTTACAATATAATATTAGCAGCCATCTTGACCCAGCAAGTTTTGAGTCATGAAACCTGTCTCCCTGCAGTCCTCTGTGATGCTGGAGAACTGAGCTTGGGAGTCAGCAGTTCAAAGCCAGGGTTATTCACTTAGCACCTCTGTGAATGTACCACCATCTATGCACAGGGCCCAATAGTGGTCTCTGCCATGGTGGTTGGCATGAAGACTTCATGAATTAGTAAGTAGAAAGCATATAGAATGGCACTGAGAATGCAGTCTGCTTAAAATGTTAGCTTGCCTTGCTGAGGTTGCTAACCAAGGTTATTGTGAGAAGTCCGTACTTGGAACACAGTAAACATTTAATCCTAAATATTGCTTCAGCTCATCGTCACTGTTGAGGGGGGAGAGGGGTAAGATGAGTTTGTTTGGTCAACTAGATACTTCAGGGGAAGGAGCCAAAGCTGGGGACGACCTACCATCTCAGAACTCTGTTCCTTCCTCCATGTGTGCCACCACTGTTGGCTGAGCAGAGGTCCATATGTGCCTGTAGGTGGTACACACAACCTGAGCTAATCCATTCTGCACCCTCCCCAACCCCTGTGGCCAATAACATAGAGTCCTCTCCATCTGCAATGTACAGGGTGGCTGCTTGGCTAGTTGGTCTATTTGGTCTGGTTTGGTTTGGTTGATTTGGGGGACAGAGTTTTATTGTGTAGCTCAAGTTGATCTCAAATTCAGAATTCTCCTGTCTCAGCCTCCTGCATGCATTATAGACATACACCACTGTAGCCAGCTTGGTTTGTTTGGTGGGAGGTACCTTTGCCCCCAGCCATCTTGCCATCAAGCCATCAAGCCATCTTGCCAGCTCACCGCCTTATACCCACATGATTTTATAGACTTCTCAGTGACCGATATTAGTACATTCATCAGTCCCCAAAGAAAACCCACACCTTTTCTTAGTCACTCCATGTCACATGTACCTTTGAGCTACCTACTGACATTTTGATGCCATCTATGGCTCTGCAGGCCTCAGAACACGTAGCACATTCAACTTCATTGGAACCACACACCCCACAGCAGCTCAGCAGTCTTTCCTAAGATGCATTTCTGTGGGGCTCCTAATGTAACTGCTCATCTTGGCAATCAGGATTACTAATTCCAGCCCTGTCTTTCCTATTGTTAAAAAGATGCATGTCAAAATACAATGAATAAGATTTTGATATTTTAGAACTGGCTTTTAAAAATATAAATGACTGCCAACCTTTGCATCCTTTCCACTAGCTCAGTACTAGGCCCATCTAAGCCCCCAGGAAACTGTAACTCAGGAACTATGGCACTAGGGTAAGGGCAGCTGATCTTGCCTGTGGCCGATTTTCTGCCCTAAGTGCCAGATGAGATCTTTCCTATGGGGAGGATTGGCCATTCACTTACGCCGCTCTCCCATCAGCCACAAAACCCAACAGCCATCTTGGTGGTCCCAGCCAGATCACTCTTATCCCTGCCAACATGTGGACTCAGTGAAAATGCATGAAGAACCTTTTTTAAAAATTAAAAAGTGATAACTATATGTACTTATGAGATTACACCATCAGTGAAAGGCTGTTTTGGAGTTGAATATAAACAGCTTATTTTTGCATCTAACACTATAACAGTCAACACTGACATTTAAACACCGTATTCTTCACGTGGCTGCAGTCGGTTGATAGAGAAAGAGGGAAGCACTTGCTGCCTTGCAGAACTGGGAAGCCCCTGGCAGGTGGGATTTCTGTGAGAGACCCTAGAACCATTCTTAGTTACAGGACAGTGTCCCGAATCCAAGACCTCATGAGCTTCCTCTCTGGACCATGGGATGGGGCCTCCACCTCTGGAAGGCAAAGGGAAAGTTGTGTGTCTTCTAGTAAAGGGCCTGTTGTCATGGAAACAGGGCAGCTTCTGCTGATTAGAAAGTACATATGAATGTGTTGGCTGTTGGCTTTGGTATTAAGGAGATGTTTGTTTTGTTTGGGGATTTGTTTGGTTTTGAGACAATGTTTGACTAAATAGCCCAGGATGTACCTGGGCTACCCTCAATCCACCTGCC
Source organism: Phyllotis vaccarum (assembly GCA_033318265.1). NCBI lineage: Eukaryota > Metazoa > Chordata > Mammalia > Rodentia > Cricetidae > Phyllotis > Phyllotis vaccarum. The sequence continues at coordinate 187,941,694 of JARWLC010000002.1, forward strand.
TCAGCCTCTGGATTGACAGGATCTCAGCTGTGTGCTACGCTACTGGGATGTGAATGGATATGTTTGAAGAGGCCATCAACAGATTATCACTAAACTCCCCTAGAATGAAAATTAAATCTGTTGGCGGTAATGAGAGATGGGGAGCGGGAAGTTTCTGCAGTCAATAAAATTCTTTTCTCCTCATCCTCCTCAGAGTGGAGATGACTCCTCAGAAGAAGAAGGAGAAGTAGACAGTGAAGTGGAATTTCCTCGAAGGCAGAGGTAAAGCCCCCACAAGCCTGACTATGTCCAGTGTCCTAGGGAAGCTCCTTAGCCGGTGCTGCACCTGGCTAAGTGTGAACGGGAAAGTTGAACTAAGCACTCATGCCTTCCCATCACCATGCCTGAGGTTGCTCTGCACCTCAGGTCATAGGTCACCAGATTCCTTTCCAGAGAACAAGGAGCGTGAATGTAGATCCACTGTCACACTCCAGAACCCAGTATCTGATTTGGGAGGGGCAGATGTGTTTATGGTGACTGATGGCGTCTAGTGGGCCTCTTTGTGTTAGTCTGTTCGCTGCTCTGGCCAAATACCACAGGAGGGGGTTATAGAACAACACGTATTGCTCCTAGTTGTGGAAGCTGGATAATCAAAGATGGTGGCGACAGTGACTCCGTTCTCAGTCATGGCTTTCTTCCTAGCCATCTTTTTCCTGTGGGAGATGGATAAATAACAGAGAATTTGGAGAGAGCACAATCCAGCCCATAGCTCCTCTCTAGCTTCTGTAAATGTAGACTTTTAGTCTTCCTCTGGGGCAGGAGATGACAGGCTCCTGTCACTCTGGCCACTCCTCTGCTTAAGCCTGTCTTCCCTGTCTCCAGGCCCCACCGCTGTATTAGCAGCTACCAGTCCTATTCAACCTTCAGCTCCGAGAACTTCTCCGTGTCCGATGGGGAAGAAGAAAACACTAGTGACCACTCAAACAGCCCGGATGAGTCAGCCGACAGACGGGAAGACCGCCTGGCAGAGAGACTGGACGACCTGCTGTCCCAGACGCCCGAGGCCCCCATAGAGATCTCCTCCCACTCAGATGGGCTGTCTGACAAGGAGTGTGCTGTGCGGCGAGTGAAGACACAGATGTCCCTGGGCAAGCTGTGCACCGATGATCGTGGCTACGAGGTGGGCCCCTCTCTCCATCTCTCACTACGCCCTTGCTGCTCTTTGGGGTTGAGAATATCGTCCTACGTTTGCTCTCTATTGCTGTGATAAACACAATGACCAAAGGCAACTCGGGGAAGGAAAGGTTTGTTTCAGCTTAGAGCTCCCAGCCCATCATTGCGAGAAGCAGCCAAAAAAAGGAGGAAAGAAGAGCCGGCCCTAGGAGGCGGGAACTGAAGCAGGGGCCGCAGAAGGGTTCAAGCCTCGAGGTCTTTATAATTTTCAGTCACTAGATAAAATACACACTGCCTCCATGAAGTAGATAAAAACATATCTATGGGGCTCCCTGAATAAGGACAGTGTCTCACAAATGAGGCAGACATGAAGTGTTCGGAAATCCCTGTCCCTACTCACCCCATCCCCCAGACCTGACAAGAGATTGAGCATCCCTTCCTCTGTGCTCTCAGTCTCCTCTGGAAGACATCGCCTCGGCACAAAAGATTCTGTAGAATAGTGCAGCCTTTGGAGAGCCAGGAGCATGTGGTGCTTATAGTCTGAAACCCTGGACTCAGACTGTCTAGGTTGCAAGCCCCAGCCATTCTACCTACCATGCAACCTTGGGCAAGTTTCTTAACATTGCTGAAGGTCAGTTTCCTTACCTATATAATTTGTGTGATATCTAGCAAATCTATAAAAATGGCCTTTTTCAGTAGGTGGGTAGATTGTCATGACTAGAGTGGAGTAACAGATGTAAAGGACTCACAGTAAGTGGTACCCAGGGCCCTGGGATGCTATGGGAATGATGTGAGGGAATTGGTACATAGCCATAGTCACCACCAGCATCACCCACTTTTACAGCTCTGTTCTCCATAAGCTCCCTAGGAACAGAATCCAGCATCATTTGTCCTTGTCAGCTCCTCTAACATGGGGAGTGTCTGGCTCTCTTCAGTGAGGGTTGTAGAAGGGAGCTAAGGGTTATCACATGGGAAGTGTTCAACATGCCCTCACTGAGGGTTGTAGATGAGAATTAAGATCTCCTGTTTGAACTTTGCAGAACCCTATGCAGTTTGGAGACTCGGACTGTGACTCTTCAGAGGGGGAATGTTCTGATGCCACTGTTAGGACCAGCAAGAACTACAGCTCTGCCACGTGGTGACAAGGGCTCTCCATCAGAAGATCTCTAGATGCTGGCATCTCGAATTTGTCTGGGAGGAGTGGCCCAGTCCCAGAAACAAGCCACACTGACAGGAACATGAGATTTGTCAAATCTCTGGGGAAATACCCCAATGAAATTATGTCTCACTGAGCATTTCAATCAAGAATGGCAGGGATCTATTGTACTGAATACTCCAGCTACTGTAACACTGATATTTATTTTTGTTGGACATTTTAACACTTTGTATTGTAAAAAGTGAACTATATATGATACACAGACACAATAATTTCTTTACAAAAACAAAAGGATAGGAGAGTCTTTAGGAGCAACATTTGTAATTTGTGAGGCTAGGAGGTTTCGCTGTCACTTGAACCCAGAACCAGGTTTTCCATCCACGCTTGAATACTTGTGATGAGACATACTGAGTAGTTAAACACAAGCCAAAGGATACGCAGCCACATTAAGTTCAACCAGCTTGTCCATGGAGAGATGGAAATGACCTGGAAGTGGAATGATCCAGTAGCACCAAAGCCTTGGAGGGCAGGCACTTCCTCTAAGAGGAAAAAGCAAGCAGCTATAACTGTACATATAGAAGCGATTTCTTAAACATTAAGCAGAGTCGGGCGGTAAAGGTTACAGTATCATTGAGTCCTGCTCTTAGCAAATGCTTCCCTTTAAATGCTGCCACTGTCACGAACTTGACCGGCATGGGCTTTCAGACTGTGCCACCTCTTCCTTTCTCTCCATCTGTTGGCCACTTCTTTCAGGAAGGAGAAGGGGTCTTGAGTGAGATAAAGGGGTAAAAGAAAAAGAGTATCTATGACTTAAGATAACACGCCTGTAAACGTCCTTTACAGGATGCCTGTGTTCTAGGTGCAAGATGGCACAGGCCCGCTCTGGACCCAGGTTGTCTATCTACTGCTGATTCACACAGAAGGCAGCCAGGATGTGTGTCCAGTGTCCGGAACCAAGCGATCTTCATTTTGGTTCATGATTTCGTTCTAGCTTGGGAGCTTTGGTGGCTGTTTGTCACTGTGGCATGAAGGACAAAGTAAGCGGCCTGAAGAAAGGCGACCCTTCTCACCACATTCTGTTAAATGCTACTTGTGAAATGTGGTGTTTTTCACTCTGAATCCTTGCGGTTTTGTTTAGTTGGGTTAGGAAATTTGTAGAAGGAATAGCTGATCTAAACAGGAATTAGGATTACTTTAGTTTCTCAAAGGCACCATGTGATTCTTCCTGTGTCCATAGTTCTGGGCTGTGAAGAATACCCCAATGGACTTTGTGGCTTGGAGCAGGAAAGGTCCCTCAGCCCCCCTGAGGGCTGGATTATAGGTGGGCACCACCATGCCTGGCTTAAAAATGTCTTATCTAAAATTCAAATACACACTCATTGGCCTGATTCCTATATCTCCAGTGCAGGCTTCTGCCAAATCCAAACTACCTGGATTCTGACATTGCATCCTGTAAGGATGTTAGTTATTAAGACATTCCAACCCCAATGGAAATGGTGCCCCTGGGCTGGGTGTCTCTGACTGCATCAGCCAAAAATGAAAAGCAGAAGGGTGTTTAGAGCCAGTCTTCTGTTTGAACCTCCTTTGTTTACACTTTATGTTGAGACACTGATTTTGAAATTTGGTGTCTATAATTTTTAGCTCATAGGAAGGATGAAGGACCACGTTTAACTTAGAAGGCAGTATTGTTTTGTTAAATTATTCCATTTTGTATGAACTGTAGCAGGACTACACAGGAGAGCCTAAGTTATGACATTGTTATCCTTGCTTTATTTTATGTTATCATAATTTTCTGTTGACCAGAAGGTGCGGCTTATGGTGTAGCACAATGACTGTTTCTTGCTAACCTTGAATTATTATGAATTTTTGTGGGCCTAGTGAAGGTCTGAGGCTGGAACAGCCCTTTGGAATGCTGGCAGTCCTTGGTGTGTTCCCCTATTTCCTGAACACAGCGGCAATGGTCTGAGGAAGTATGCTCTGCCCGGACACCCAATGGGTACACTGTGATTCTTTTTTTTTTTTTTCTTACTTGATTGTAAAAACTTCTGGATGGGCAGATGACCGAGTGAACAAGTAGTTCAAAAGTCCTCAAAGTTATAAGCTTTCTCAAATGTCTTAGAAATAAAATCATGGCACTGTAGTAGAGACGAAAAGAGATTTAATGTCAGGCAACAAGACAAAGCATTTCTGTGGGGGCTCATGAGGTAGGTGAAAGAGTAGACACAGGGAGGTATCTCCTTCCCACTGAGCCCCACAGACTGGGGAGAGAGGAAAGACGAGAAATGAAGCGAAGTGGATATAGCACCAGGCTCATGTGCTGTGCTTCTGTATTGGGGGATCACAGGGCTGGGGAGTGACGTCAGAGGCAATATTCCCTCATCCTCCAGCCTCAGGCTCCTGATTTCTTGGAACTGAGACTCTTTCTGTCCAACACGAAGTAGAGCCAGCTATTTGTCCCCCTCTGTGCCCTCCTTACATGGCAAGGTAGAAAGAGGAAGGCCAACTTGTGTAGGGACCTGTCAGTGCTGGCCCCTCCCAGGAAACCCACTAACACATCAGCCCTCATCAGCATTCTCAATTCCCGTCCCCTGTCTGTCACACCTTGATCTGGATTAAATATTATAGACATGTGAGGGATGTGGTGCTTACTCCAGCCGTTCATTCGCTGCATTAAGATAGGAAGAAAAACCTGTGAGAAGAATTATGGTTCTAAGCAAAGTTAAAAGGGAAAAATAACCTTTCCTCCACACCCTGCCTTGTAGGAAGTAGGAAACTCAGACTGACTGTTTCCTTGAAAACATAGTCATCAGAAGGACAGTGAGTGGAAAGCTCAGTGAGCAGGAGGGCCAATTCTGGAGTGCTAGCTGCCACACGCTTTGGTGCTTTGGGAAGCCTTGCCAGACAGATTTCAAGCTTTGTCACTGACTGCAGGATGAATATGTACCTCCTTTGGCCATCTGTTTTTGACTGACTACCAAGATGAGTTTTGTTTTTGTATTTCAGTCAAGCACTACATTTTCTTTTTTCCTACATCCTGTCACTAAATAAAAATCCCTCTTAAAATTGCTTAGCACAGAAATGGAGACAGCTATATCCACTTGAAACATACCTCACCTTAGAGCTAGCTAGCTACAGGACTGTGGGAGATGTGCCCAGGACAATGAAGTGGATGTTGTAAGCTTTCTTGGATAGACTGATTGAAGACTATTTTAAGTCTTTAGTTCCACCGATTTAATCCTGGAGTTAGTCATTTTGAGTAAGTACCCACTAGTACTTATTCAGGGCCCCACTGTGCTATGCTGTTCCCCTAAGCTACTCTAGGTGATGGCTTTGGCATTCCTGTTATGAACTCAGGGTTGTCAGTGGTAGCATCCATGTTTTCTCAGTGGGAATGTGTTCCTACTGATTCGGTGTTTTTTTGGTGTTTTCCTCCCCTCATGTCCTTATGTTTCAAATGTTTTTAATTATTTTTTATTCTTTGAGAATTTCATACATGTATACAATGAAATATGATCAAATTCACTGTATCCCTCCTCCATATCCCACTCCATGTTTTTATTTGGGGTGGTATATTTTAGGTTGTTCTTTTGGTAACTCGTCTAGTACAGCCACCCATGTGAGCATGTGTATGGGAACATCCACCAGAGGGGATGGGAAACTAACAGTGAAGATTCCCCTTCCCGCCAGTAGCTCCTCAGTAGGGTAGGGTCTGGAGATCACCTTCCCACAGTAAATTCTCCTTAAAAAAAAAAAAAAAGTTCTAGGGGGGTGTGATGGCATACACCTTTAATCACAGGCAGAACTCTGTGATTTCAAGACTAGCCTGGTCTACATTCAAGCAAGCCAGAGTGACTTGGTGAGACCGTATTTAAAAAAAAAAAAAAAAAAAAAGTTAAATCCAAGGAATTTCTGCCCTGGTCTATATATATCATATTTTTCCAGAAACCAGAACACTACCATGGACCACTACCACACCAAACACCATGGGCAGCATCATTTACTGAGCACCATATTACTTCCTGCTGAGCCTTGCTACAGCCTCAGAGTCACTCAGCAGCCTCTGGAGCATCATTCATGACTTGTTGGAATTGGTGTGCAAAGTGTTTATTAACCCAGCTCTGAGCTCACAATTCTTCCCTAAAGATGATTCTAGACCTTGAGTTCCTGGATGGTAAGTACAGGACCATACCAGTAGTTTCTTTATGGGTCCCAAGGCTGACAGGGGACATGCCATGACAAAGGGCCACTTGCCTTTACCCTCTCTCTTTGGAAGCAGTTCAGCTGATTAAGCACCAATCACATCTCTTTACCCACACAGAACTGTACCCGATGAGCACACTTTTCCCCGTCTGTGAACTAAAGGTGTGCAGTCGATGCATTTCTTGCTTCTTCCCCAAAACACTGTGAGAATGATGTGAAACTTTCTGTCAAGGCGTCTCTTTAACTGTCAGTATGGATTCAGTGCCTTTCCAGGCAGCTAATGCCATAGAACAAATGTCCCAATGTCCTTACCTCCCTCGAGACTGGCCCACTGGATGCTTTTGTTTGCTTATCTGCATGACTTAATTGGAACTGAAAATGCCCGTCCAAACAAACTGAACTAGGCTGCTGAGTGGAGGACCCAGTGGAACCCAGAACACTTCTCAGGGACAGGTGGCTGACAAGGACAGCCCTTAGAAACAAGGGAAAGAGCTGGGTTAGGCTTTGGTAAAAGCCATGTGCATGGCAAAGGTGTGCCAGCAGGAGTCCAGGTACACATCTTTGGCAGATGGCAAGGCCATTGTCAGGAAGCTTCTAGCACAATCACAGCCCTGCCTCCCAGGGCCCCTGCACAGCACTGGAGGTCACTGGTGTCTGGTCAATGACCATGGTCCTCCCTTGGCTACAAGCTAGAGGACCCAGCCACATGTGCAAGCTATTAGGAAAAGGCCTCTTGACCACACCACCTCAGTGGCTCTCCACCTCTAGAGTTCCACTTCCAGAGGATGGGGAAACCTTTGAGACTTTTTTTAAAAATGTATGTATGTCTGCTCCCATCCTTCCTTCTTTCTCTGATTATTTATTACAATAATTTGAATTTCTTTCTAGTACTTGTCTCAAAATGAACTTCCATGTCTCCTTGAAAATCCTGGGTCCTTAGCTCCATGTCATCTTCAGATGCTGCCTCTGGCTTTGTTCTGAACAGCAGTGGGGGCCAGGGTGATGGTGAAAACAGACCAATGCATGAAATTAAACAAAAAGTATACCTTGTTTCCTGGTCCTGTCTTCCTACCAGCTACCCTGCCAGGGTCTTCAGAGAAAGGCAAGGGGGGTCTGACCCAGGACTCTCACATTTCAGGGACCACTGAAACTACAGTTTCTGTTTTGTCTTGACTTTTCCCATAAAGGCGCAGGCAAGCATGCTGCTCCTTCCTGAGCCATCTCTCCCCTCCCAGCAGCTGTCCTGTTACCAGTGACATCACTCTTAAAGAAGCCAGGAGAGGCAAACGGGAAGCTGGCATCATGTGGTCAGAGGCCTGCTGGGAGTGGAAAGATAAACCAGTCTTTTATATTATGTTTTCAGCCAATTCTGGTCCCTTTGGTAAGGGCAGTTTTGAGTCAGCACTATGTACAGACAAGCTCATATTTCTGCCTTCATTGCAGAACATTTATGTCCATGGATTTGCAAAGTCCCTTCACTGTGAGCTCATTCCTGATAAGGCACACTTGTGCAAAATCCTGCTGGGGACATACATCTGGGAGCCTGAGAGGGAAAGAGGATGCATGTGCACAAGGGGAGAAAACTTGTCTTCTCTCCCTCGCTATTCCAAAATGCTCTGGAACACTGGCTCAAGTGTAGCCTCCTCATCACCCCCTCACTAGAAAGGCCTCTTTTATATATATCTTTTTTTAATAAAAACCTTTAAAAAGCCATGACACGGAAATCCGCCCTTACTGTTGTCAGGCCTACATTGACACCTTGGCAAGACTCTTGGCTGAGCCCAGGCTTGAGACAACACACCGGCCTATCCCGTGATGCCTGGGAGAGGCAGTTCTGATGAGTCCTTGTTGCAACCTGTTCCCATGAGGTCCAAGCCCACAGAGCTACCAGCTTGGGTGCCAAGGTCCCACAGCAAGAAGACCTAATGACAGCCCCAAGTGATCATAAAACAGCCAAGCAATCACACGACTTTTTTCTCAGCTGTTCTTAGCAAAGGCAAAATAAAAAACACAGGGTGTACTGGCTGGCAGCCTCCTGTACTGACACCGCTCTCCCAGCAGGAGGCAGTAGAAGGGATTCCCACACAGAAAATATACAGATGGCCATTTGATTCAGGGCCTTGGGATGGGGGAACATTTCCTCAGAACACATTCACAACATGCAAAGCTGGCTCCATTCATATTTAATCATGTTTGAATCAGCTTAACTATCAAAACATACAACCACAAGCTTAGATGTAGACAGAAATATCTGCTTGAACAGGGCGACTACAGGAATCATTGCACTCAAGCTGTGTGTGCAAATCTTAGGCAATTCGCCATGTGTCCCTTAGCTTACGGAGAGGTAGCTCATCAGCAAAAAGGTAGAGAAGATACTCTTCAAGAGATTAACAGGGCTAACATCCACAGGGACCTAACAGGAGTACCTGCTGTACAGCCTATCCAAAAGGCCACCAGCATCTTCTCCCAAGACATCCCAGGGACTGGCAAGAGGCAAGTCCAGCCGACTGAGTCCCCTGCTAGTAAACAGAACCAAAATAAGACTTTCTAGAAAGCAGTCCATTTCACAGAACCCTGCTTTCGGACTGGACCCTCAAGCACAGTGCTCTTCTAATAGGCCTCTGCACATATTGAATGCTGTTCAGAACACCTTTTGAGGGCATGAACAGTTCAGCAGCAGCATCCGGGGCTGTGGTAAACATGGAACCTGATCACGCGTCCTTCCTGCCATCTAGACGTCTAGTGTTGCTGATGTCACTCAATGCCAGGTGCTTCCGGCTAAATTTCTTGATGAGAGTTCCAGGAACCAAAGCAACCAGGGCAATGGCCAACAGCTTCAAGACGGTTTCCCAGGAGAAGAGAGCGTCCAGAGAAGTTAGAGTGGACAGGATGGAGCCTGTCTGCACACAGATGAAATTGTAGGGAATCAAACCTGGAAAAAGGAAAGTGAAGATGACCCATTAATGGGGCAAGAAAGTAAGAAAGGGCACTAGATGACAGCCAGGGCCTCAGAAGAGTGACTCTGGAGTCTGTCCCACTCTTAACCCTAACAGTCTACCTCTTTCCTTTTCTACACACACTTGCCTTATCCAAAAGAAGGTCTTAGTACGGGCCATACAAGTGTGTGAATGTGAGCGTGTGTGTGAGCATGTATGCGTGCATGTGTGAGTGTGTGTGTATAGATGTAGATATGTTACCATAAGGAAAATTTACTACTCACACAGAAAAAAAAAGAAAAAACTCAGTGAGCTGAGGGACAAATAAATGTTGGTCCGTACTCCGCTGAAGGTGGAACCCAAAAGCCAAACCAGAGAAAGGAGACCAGGAACATGAGATTTTCAGTGTGTGTTAAAGTGTTTCAAACTTCAAAGTATAACTTTGTAATGTTCTGTACTCTAAAAGTTCAGCAAGGCTCTGGACTCCAGAGTGTGGCAGCAGATGGCATAAAAGTTCCTTAGAATCAGGCTTGGCAGCACATGCTTATAATTTCAGTAATCAGGAGGCTGAGGCAGGAGAATAGCAACAGATTCAAGGCCAGCCTGGATTATGTGCTGAGACTTTGTCTCAAAACCTAACAACCAAGAACTCTGTGAAGTTTAAGAAAAAAATAAAAACACCCATGTCAAGCATAACGGTGCACACCTTTAGTGCCAGCACTCGGAAGACAGAGGAAGGTGGGTCTCTGTGAGTTCTGAGATTTCCTGGTCTACATAGCAAGTTGAGAGTCAGCCTGAGCTCCATGGTGAGACCCTGTCTCCAAAAGAAATTGTAAGCCAAGTGTAGTGGATACCTATGGCCCCAGCACTTGGAAAGCTGAGGTAAAGACCTAAAAGTGTAAGGCCAGCCTTGGCTACATCACAGTAATATCACAAATAATAAGGTAAAATACATTCTTATGCTACACCTCAGAGACCCTGGTTCCTTGCGTCTGCAGAAAAGCCTAGGAGATGGAATTTTAGGAGCCTCTTCCCTGCCCCTACTCTTGAGTTTCTGATTGGTTGGGAACCTAATAACCCATTCCTTTACTTCAGTGAAGAACATGGGTGAGAATGACCAGACTGTTCAAGGTCACACAGCATGGCCCTCAAGAAGTAACACTGTCCCCTGAGTCTTTCCAAGCCAGTGGCAAGTTTTTAACTCCCATTAGCTGAGGCGCGGAGGCAGTCAGCAAGCTGCTATGAGAGCTGACTGTGGTCAGCCTCCTTCCATTTCTCTCAGACATTCCTATTAATAGCACCTGCCCCACAGCACATTTGTTAACTTGGACACAAACCCCTGAATGTCATTCCCTCCCCACTCTAAGAAAGGTCTGAGCATCTCTGCCCCTGGCTTAAGGAGGGTTGTGGCAGAGTGAGAAGGTGACAGTCACAGATGGGTGTCATGTGACCAATTTAACTTGCCAGTAAAGGCAGATCAAAGCCCACACTTCAGGAAACACTGCTCCTAACAAAGCTCTAATGTGACTAAATGATTTCTTGAGAGAAAGTATAGTCAAACCATTCTCAGAAGACAGACAGAGCCTCCCTGACGTCAGCCCTCCCTGAGGCCCCTTAGTCAAAGGGGCTGATGTTAGAAATGAAGTCCCTTGCTCTTTGCCAGCCCTTCAACCTGCTAGCACTTCCTGGAGTCAAGTCATGTGGTTTACAGAGATGATTCTGTCCAGTCCCAGTACCCAGTACATGCTTGGCATATAAGAAGCATTAAATACGGGCATGGAATGAACAATCCTTAGTTGTTCCAGAATATTTACATGGGCTTCATGTTCAAGCCAGAGGAGGGTCTGGAATCAGAAAAGACTGTGTTAAGTGCCAGGCTTGACGATGCTGTTGGTAGGCATGCATATGGCCGGGTGGCAGGTGACAGAGGGCACTGCCTCCACCAGCCCCCCTCCCCCCATCTTACCAATAAGCACCGAGAAGAAAAATTGCATGATGGGTATGTTCAGAATCGGGGCTGAGAGGTTCAAGAACCAGTTTGGTGTCATGGGGAAGAGTCTGAGGAACAGTAGGAAAAAGAACAAGCTGTTTCTGTTCTCCTCCACCTGCAGAGAGAGCCCGCCATCAGAACAGATCGGCCTCCAGTCCGCTCTAAGCTGGACAGCTCCTTCCCAACTCCTCCCACGAGGCTAGGCGATTTTCCCAGTTTGAAAACACAAATGCCAGCTGGACACGGTGGCTCACCCTTATAAACCCATTCTCAGGAACTCAGGGGGTTTCCACGAGTTTGAGGCTAGCCTGAGTTACACAGTGAGACCCTATCTCAATAAAAACAAAAGCTGGGTGAGGAAACAGCTCAGACAGTAAACTGTTTGCCCTGTCAGGATAAGGGTCTGTATTTGATCAGCAATACCCATGCCCCCCACAAAAGGGGGCAAGCCTGGGATCCTAGGGTTGGGGGCAGAGAAGGGAGGATCCATGGGGCTTGCTGAACAACCAATGTAGCCCAACCAGTGAGTTCCAGGTCAGCAAAAGACTGTCTTCCACCTACACTCACACATCCATGCACAAACCAGAGGGTCAGAAAGTTAACTCAGTGCCATGCAGCTGGTAATGACATCAAGGAACTGGGATTTGATCACAGGGCTGTGCTTCCTCCTCAAGACAACAAATGGACCCTTCCCAGATCCCAGGTAGGGTGAAGGAGCACTGTGGGAAATCCCTATTCCTTGCTCCTCTCAGACGTGTCCCACCTTACCTTCCTCTGCAGCAGGGCCACTTTATCAGGAAAGTAGGAGATGACCAGCTGTTTGCCAAAAACACTGGAAAGCAGGTAGCAGCATGTGGCACCCACTGATGTCAGCACACAGCACAGTACAAGTCCCAGCCATGGCCCAAACAAGGCACCAGCCAAAACATTCTGTAAAGAAAGCAAGCCCTCAGCCATGAGAACATCTAGCCGCTGCCAGTGGGGTTGTCCTGGGGCCTGTGCATTGCCCCCCTCATTTTCAGGAGCTTTCACAGCCAAAACCCAAGGCCCATTTTAAAGAGGTGAATACAAACATGAAATTAAGCCAAGCCTTGGGATCCTCACCTTTACAAGGACTTGTCCTAGAGTGTAGTGATATGTTTCATATTTAATAAAAAAACCAGTCTGAGTATCAGAGGGATCTACCCACAGTCAATCCAAGAGGATCAGTGGTAACTCACACCTTTAATCACAACACAGGGAATATCCAGGAGTGGTGACCTACACCCTTAATCCCAGCAGATCTGAGTTAGAGGACAGCTTGGTTCACAGAGGGAGTTCCAGGCTCCCAGGCAGGCAGTGGTGGTGTCAGGCCTTTAATCTTAACCTGGATGTGAAACAACTGGTGAAGAGAGTATTTAAGGCAGGCATAGAAAGACAGAGCAGGCAGTAGAAGCCAGGAGGAGGGAGGCTGAGGAAGCTGGAAGACAGCTGGAAGATCTGACTGTGGTGTTTCTTCTCTAATATCTCTGCCTTTCCTTGAGATCTGGCTCTGAGTTTCCTTTATTCAAGCAACACTAGAGCTCAGTGGGCACTGGCCAGGTAAAGAGGAGACAAGGTGCAGACCCTACCTGACTGTGGCAAGCACTACAGGTACCCCACAGTCACTGGCCACCAAAAAGGGGAACCGAAGCTCACAAGCTGTTTCACTATTGTACAGAGCATGAGTATACCTTCAGCACTCTAAGGAAGACTCCTTCCGTGCTTTTCATCTTGATTAGTAAGCTCACACTGGGCTTCCGTGTTGGCCACAGTCCTAAGTGACCTTTAAAACCTTAGTTTCACAAGGAGGGAAAAGTTAATAATACTTCACAGGTGCAGTTTGGCTGGTGGGTATCATCCTGCCTCGGGGCATGAGATCCGGGAGAAAGCACATCAGAAAAGCCAAGTGCGCTGACACACACCTGCAATCCCAGCACTTGGGAGGCTGAGGCAGGAGGATGGCTTTGAGTTCCAGGCCAGCCTGGGCTTCAGAATGAGGCCTTGTCTCAAAACATGGACTGGATAGCTGATAGCTTAGCAGCTAGAGTGCTTCCTGCTGTTGTGGAGGACCAGTGTTCGGTTCCCAGCACCCATGCTGGGTGACTGACAATCGCCTGTGACTCCAGCTCTGGGGATCTGTGCCCTCTTCTGACCTCTACAGGCACCTATACACATGTACACAGACACACAAACACATAAATGAATCTTCTAAAAAGCATGAACAAGTGAGCAAACAAATGGGTGAGCAAAGGTAAGCAAACAGGCAAGAGGGGACTTCAGCAGTGAGGCTGTGGCTGCGATACATACTTGGTCATGAGTCCTAAGTACTCCTCACCATACCTCTATCTTGTGCTACCCCATCCTCTGGGACAGATAGCCTCACAACCAGGATCAATCACACTAGGTGGCCCTTACTGACCTAGAACATACAGCACCAAGCAGCAGCTGGCTCTCTGTCCTGAAGCAGAATCAGCTCAAGGGGGAAGTCAATCCAGCTCCCTCTCTCAGACATGTTTGCTGTTTTTCCCTTTACCAACCCCCAATCTGCTTGGGTAAGTCTAAGCTGAATCTAGAATAAGAAAAGGCGCTGGGAAGGAGAGGGAATCAAGACATCACTAAGTGCTGAATGCCCGATCATGCCAGCCTCTCTACATCATGTTTCATCTCGTCCCTCCAAACAACTAAAGGGGTATCTGGAGGAGTGGCCACATTTTACAGAAAAGGACACTGGTTGGAAAGCGGGCCAGACACTGACCAGGAAACTGGAGCCAGGGATGGCAAAGCCCTGTTTGTAGAGGTAGGCACTGCAGAAGAGCAGGAACACATAAGCCTGGTGCTCCTTCCGGTACTCTCGAAGGACCTCAGAGAGCTCCCGCAGCTCAGCTAGATCAGAGGGGAACCACAGTGACCTAGGGATTGGAAAATCAGATGAAAACATGGATTCCAGAGAAGCCTGGTGTCTTCTTTTCTAGAGTGAGTTTATAAACATGCAATCTGGCCATCTGGGAATACATACAAAGATGAACTCGGGGTGACAGGTGACACCATATAAAACCACAGAGGAGCAAGAGACCTGGACTGACATCCCCTCTGCTGTGTTCCCGTTGGGTGACCTTGTAATGTCCATGAGCCTCATTTTCCTTGCCTAAAAAGGGATCTGGCGCTGGATAACCACTAAATCCCTTCTTTACCTATTCAGGGGGTGTAAGATGGAATCCACAGCTGCCTCCATACTGATCTTTTTGATCTAGTCCAAAAAGGCAAGTGTATTCATTTCCAGGCAAGTACTGAACATTCTAAATTGCCTTCCTTTCAAGGAGACACCTCCTCAGAAAGCCCAGAACTATTAGGACACCGTGTTGCCCCAGATGTACTAGGCAAAACAACAGTTTCAGCATTTAAAATGAATCCCCGGAGAGGTATATCTCACATCATAAATACAGCTTTCTTGATAACATGGCAGGCTTGAAGCCAACCCTTTGCAAGAGCCTCCCTTTTGACCTGCCCTAGGCCTGGAGCATTGTGAACCTCGTCCAGGGATCACAGTACAAGAACTACCCTGCCTATGCCCTCTCGACAGTTCTTGACTCCAGCAGAGATAAACTATGAGCAACCCCTCCTAGTTCTCCTGAGTACCTCTGACATCCACAAGAGAGCTCTTCAGCCCCAGTCAAAGGCAATGGTTACTGAAAACAGCTGTCCTGCTACTCGAATACCAGTTAAGCCTCTTGGTAATGCGGCAACGCGCCAGGCACACTTCATGCACTTTGTAAGTAGTATGCTGCAACAGAGAACCCGCCGGGCGAGTCTACTGCCTCCAGACTCGCTGTAAGGAGAAGCAGTCAGGCAGGAAGAGGACAAACCGGATCATAGCCTCGGATCCCCAAATCCGGGCTGCACCTCTCTAGATTGGCTGGTGTGGGAAAGTGGGTTGAGGAAGGAGAGCCAAGGTGGCCGAAGTGCCTGAGGCTGGAAGGCGAGCGCGCGTGCTAAGAAGCGTCGCCGCCAACCCTCCGAGCTCCGCCCCAGCCGCCGCCCCACGCCCTCGCACTCACCGGCCTTGAGGCTCCTCGGAAGACGCCAGCCTCCGGCCCACTGGCAGCCGCGTGGACAGCAGGTAGAGCGCGAAGGTGCAGCCACCGAACACCAGGAGCAGGCCGAGCAGCGCGCGCATACCGCGGCCGGGCCGGAGAGCGCGCTCCCCGCGTGGCAGCGCCGAACCCTTCCCCGAGCGCCGACTGGGCGGGCGGAACGCGTTCGTCGACGGACGGGGGCGTGGTCTGTGGGAAGCTCCGCCCCGTCGCGCTGCAGGCCACGCCCCCTATCGGGACTGTGAGAACCTGCTAGTAGTCACTCTATGCTCTCCTGCCTTCTCTTGTGTGGGAGCTGGGAGATCTAGGGGTGAGTTTTGAGCCTGCCACAGCCAGCTTGCAGCATGGTGATCAGTCTGGTCCATAATCTGTCACACAAAGCAAATGTAGCCAACAAATGTGGAAGTGTCACTAATGGTGACTACCACAGAAATAAACAGACTTGGCTTCTATCCAGCAACTAATGGATGCCCACTATCCCCAGTCCTCGTGAACACATTTCAGTATGTGTCTTATCAGATGAAAAATCTCAGTGTTATAACTCTTGTCTGGAAACTACCGCGTACAAGCCTGTAACAGCCCGCTGAGTCTTGGTGGTCATGTGATTAATCCCAGCACTTGAGTCATCCTTAAATACTAAGCAAAATCCAGAAAGGGTCAGGGTAAGAGAGTGGTGAGGATGGCATCTCCCAAAAGAAAACCCAGAAATCAGAAATCCAAAACTAATGTGGTCCCCACGGTGTAGATTCTGAAAGAGGTGAGGTTTGAGCAAAGCAGATGAGCAAGCAGGTAGAGGAAGGAGTAAGTGAGTTGGCCCTAAGTAAGCCAGTCTTCAGGGAAGCGCAAAGCTCCTGAGAAATAAATGGGAATTGGCAACTTAATGTGGAGAGTACTAGAAGATAGACTGGAGAATCAGGGCTTCAGTAAAATGGAATATGGATAATAAGATAAACCTGGGAGCATTTAACAAGAACAATTCCACTATCCAGGCATGGTAGTGCATGTCTGCAGTGCCAGCACTTGGAAAGCTGAGGCAGGATAGAGATTCTGAGGGCTGCCTGGAGTTGCAATGGGAACCTGTCTTGAAAAACAGGAAAGGGAAAGGGGAAGAGAGTCCCACTCTCATCTGAGAATGTCTACATGTCAGAGCAAGTGGAATATACTCTGAGTTAACAGCAAGTGCCCTAGGGGGGAAAAACAAATTTTAAAAACCCAAACAAAAAAAAAAAAGAAGGGTCGAGCCCCCAGTCCAGAGACTTACCTCAACTGGATATGCCAGACTGCATTGACTCACCCTGGGAGTCCTTACCCTCTCTGAGGAATGCATGGGGTGATGAGGTGGGGGGAAACAGGGGGAAGACTGGGAATAGGGGAGGGAAGGGTGAACAGTGGTCGGTATGTTTTTTAAAAAAAACTTTTAAATAAAGAAGTAAATATTTTAAAAATTTTAACAAAGAAGAACCTCAGCAGTGGGAACAGAGCAAGAGGGATGCACAGTGGATGCACAGTGGATACATAATGACAACACATGTGACTGACAGATGGGGGAGACTTCAAAGGGTCAAAAGGCATAGAGCACTTCAGAGCGCATCTATATGTCAAATAGGGAACATGTCAGAAGTCAGGAGCACAAAATTTTAGCACTGGACAAGCAAGAAAGGAATCCACAAATACCCTTGACCTTGTTTGGCTCACGTCAAGGGACTGTGAGCATCCTGAAGGCCCATCATCTCAGGACTAGTAACTTGCCTATAGCACAACCAAAAATGGGACATTAAGGCACTTCCTAAAAGAAAGAGGCAGTTCTGCATACCCTGGGCTGGTATAGTGTGCAGAGATACAGTAACTAAGACCCAGGTACCACACAGACAGCTACACTAACAAGCTATGGGGTAAGACTGTATGCATTGTTTATAAGGAAAGGGCAGTATACTTTATCTTTTCAGCATCCTGAAGTGAGGCCAGGCACAGTGGCAACTTGAGAGGCTGAGGCCAGTGGCTTACAAATTTGAGGCCAGCGGAGGACAAAACATAGTAAGACCCTGTCTTAGTCTTGCTGTGAAGAGATGTTATGACCAAGGCAACTTCTAAATCATTTAACTGGAGACTTGTTTACACCATCCAATGTCGGTCCATGATCATCACAGTGGGAAGCATAGCAGTGGCCAAGAGCTCATGTCTTATCTATAAGTCAGAGGCAGAGAGAAAGAGACTGGGCCTGGTGTGGGCTTTTGAAATCTCTAAGCCCACACCCAGTGACATACCTCCTCCAAGGCCACACATACACCTCATACATACACACACAAGTACATACATACAAACCACACACATAAACACACACATGCACACAATACCACACACATACATACATACATACACACATGTTACTTGAATCCTAATTGATCTTATAATAAAAGCCCAGAGCCAGATATTGGGGTAAATACTTAAAAAATAAAAACTGGAGAGACAGAAGAACAAGACACTAGAGAAACTTCTCACCACTACTGAATCCTCAGGCTGAACAGGTGGAGTGAACTGAACCACAAGGGATAACCTCCTGCCTTACATTCCTCTCTCTGCCCAGCATATCACTTCCTGGCTAGGGTGAAAATTCACAAGCAATAGATTATATAAAGGATTAATATTTATTGAGGGGAATATGAACACTCATGATACAAATTGAATCTTATGACAATTCTTAGAGATAGGAACGGTCCCACAATGGGCTGTTGATCAGCTCTTCGAGAATGCAGGAACAAAACAGGGCTGAGCTCAGTGTCCTGGAGGTTTTTTAATGGGGTCTGGCCACGCCCCGTTCAGGCTCCTGGTACTCCCGAGTCGTGCCTCCAAGCTTTGTCAGCTAACACCTGAATCCCACTACATCTCCCCCTTTTGTCTAAGAAAGTTCTAAACTAAGACTATATACAATAGGAATCTTTACTAGGTAATGTCTGGGGGAGGAAAAGGCAAAACTACAACTAAAAACCAAAAAATATAAGGTACATCCTACATGTCTAGAGTATTGGTAAGTGATAAGGTACAGAAATTATTTCAAAGCTGTTTATCTTGAATGTTCTTTGCTAAGAGATGAGATAATAGTAACTTAACTGTCTAGTCTTTGACCTTATCAGACCTAAGAAGGAAAATATATCACCTGAAGGTTGAAATCACAAGAAAGTAGCTTCCAAAATTTGGGAGAGGACAGTGACAGTCAGCTACCTGGACAATCACCCACAGTTTTTCTGCGCAGTTGAAGTATCCACTATTTTGGCTACAGGCCTATGATACCTGGCAGATCTTTTCAGAAGCGGGGCATTTTTGGAGAAACTGTTTTATCCTATCCAGGCAAGTTTCAGCTGTCTCTGTAGTAGGATTATGTTACATTGTAAATAATTATTCCACCTACTGGGTTTAATAAAAACGCTGATTGGCCCGAAGGCAGACAGGAAGTGTGGACAGAGCTACCAGATTAAGAAAATTTGGGAACATGAAGATCAGGGCAGAGATGCCACAGACACACCATAGAAGCAGATGCAGAGGACACCTATGCTGCTCTGAAAAGGTACTGAGCCGCATGGCTGAGCAGGATAAGAATCATGGGCTAGTTTAAGGGTAAAAAGTTAGCAAGCTATATGCCTGGGCCCTAAGTCAATCAGCATAAAATTAATGTAAGTGGATGTGTGTCTCTGTGGGATTGTGAGTCTGTAAGTTGGAACCTTGAGGATAGGCCAGAAAGTCCAGGCCAGAAACTTAATTCAAAATGTCTCTATCCTTCATCCTGCTTGTCCAGATTGGACAGCTTACATACTGACAGCAGTCGAGGTAAGGGCAGTTCTTTGCCCAACGTGCCATTGTCTGCCAAGGAAGACAAACTCCTAGTGGATGGAGTGTCCTTGATGCCCAACACCATCTCAAGAAAAGAACAGTGATGCCAGGAGTTGTCATGTCTCTCATGGCTGAATTCTGAGTAACAAAACATTAAATGCCATATTCCCCAGGTCTCTGAAGTGGTTAAAGACTCTTGTCTATCTGATATATTCTAGTGTGTATCTGGGAAACCTAAACAACATGACTATTACATGGCAAACCTATGTAACAGTGATCTGTGATTCTTATCATCCTAAAGGCTGAAGCTTTACATTGTAAAGTTAGGCAATCTATAAATGGGTGTACAGTCTCTGAATGATGACTTCCAGCATGACAATCATATAAACATTAGCCAGAGGTACATGTACCATGCAAAATGATAACAGTACCCTAAATATACATCATGTACAAAATATCTAAAACAGAGGTATACAAAACAGCTTATGTATATATATTATGACTAGTATAATTAAACAAAGGTAGAAATTGCATAATGGAAGTGACAATAATATGCTTAATATGCATTAATGTGCAAAATATTTAAACAGAGGTAGAAGCATGTGAAAAATATGGAAATTACAGATTCAATTTTGTATCATATACAAATTACCTCAATCAAACATATAAAATGATTTCACATTTTTATAAATATACAAGCATCTATACCAGTGCAAATTGTCTTTGGCTCACATTTGGCTAATAATTGTTTACAGGTAGATACAATAATCTACCTTTGTCTATCCTATCTATTCCCCTTTCTCTTCTTTAGAAGGAATCCCCGGGTCTATATTGTTCTACCCTCAACCCAATTTTAACATAACTACCCTATCAGAATGATAATTATCCATAACCCTCAGAGGTCAGAACTTATCAGGAGAAGGGCATAGTTTTTCATAAGGTTGCTTCCTACTAACCTATGCGTGGCAGCATCTCTGTGGGATCCTGTAAAAACTAAGACAGTGGTTAGATCCTAATGGACTGACTATAAACATCTATATCCATTCTCAGATTACTGGGTAAGTCCATCTGGGACTCTTGTTAAAGATGTGACATGAAGGATAATCATAGAAAGCTACCTTGCAACAGTCCTGAATAATCTATATTTCAAAATCAATCATTGATGTATTTAAGCTTTCTGTTTATATAGACAAAAGAGAAACAGAGTCAAAGACTTCTTCTTAGTAGCCACAGCATTGTCTTGGGAAAGCTCTGTTTGCGGGCGGCAAGCAGAGGCATAGCTTTTTAAAGAGAAGTTTCCTGATCCAGCCTTAGAGGCAAAACACTTGTGAGTCCTTTAAAGAGGTGTTGCACAAATAGAGGAAACTCCTAGTCAGATAATCAGGGAAAGACTGAAATATAAAAGAGAGGAAACACCACAGTCAAATCTCACCCGGCTGTCTTCCAGCTTCCTCAGCCTCCTTGTGGCTTCTACCACCTCATCTGTCTTTCTATGCCTGCCTTAAATACCCTCTTCACTCAGTTCTTTCACATCCAGGTTAAGATTAAAGGCCTGGCACCACCACTGCCTGCCTGGGAGCCTGGAATGCCTTCTGTAAACCAAGATGGCCTCAAATTCAGATGTGCTGGGATTAAGGTGTAAATAACCACTTTCTGATCCTTTTAGACTGACTGTGGGTAGATCCCTCTCATATTTCAGACTGGTTTTTATTAAATATGAAACATATGCCCACAAAGAGGCCCTGCTTCCAAATATTTAAATGAAGTTCATGAGCAGCAGACAGCAGTACTTTACTTGGTGATTATATGGACCCTAAAATTCCCCAGAGTGGTAATTGTGGGTCCTACCTGTACCAAAGCTAAATTCTATGAAGCTAGACTAGGACCTGGGTGTGGCCAGCCAGCCATCCTAGCCAAGTCTTTAATCCTTGGCCACACCTTTGTAGATTAAAGGTGTGGTCAGAAACAGAAAAAAATAGAGGAAGCTGGGTGGAGTCAGCCACCCTAGCCAAGCAAAGGTGTGATCAGAAACAGAAAAAGATAAGAAATAAGAGATATACAGTAAAAACAGATTTTTTAAAAACTCTAAATGGTTTAGAATGTGTTTAAAAATATACATAATCTTGAGAGAGAAAAGAGAAAGGTAAAAAGATATAGAAAGTCCTTAAAAAGAGATAGAGTAAAAATAATAATAAGCCATGTAAAAACGGAAAACACAAAGGGTGTCTGGATACTGTATGCTATTGTCTTCTCTTTAAGTTTTTTTTTTGGGGGGGGGGCTGGAAATGAAGTAGTAAAAGCTGCTAAAAGATATTTGATTATAAATGCTGCTGGATTAATCCAACCTATATATTTTGTAAATGAGTTGACTTTAAAATTGAAATCAAAAGTTATGCTACTTTGGAGAAGAGGTTTTCTTTTCATTTCCACAGAAAATGAGAGACCGTGGATTTATTACCAGTTAAAAAAAATAAAGTCTGATAGAGGAAGACCCCATGAAAAGTCTCCAATGGAAACAGATGGCCCAAATGATTCAGCATTTCAGAGCACCTCTGTTGAAGTTTCCTGAGCTCTGTATCTAAAACAGCTTCAAGAATACTGGCGGAGATGACCCAGCCTTAGAGACTACTCCACTAAAGACTTGTCCATAATCCTAAATTTTTCTTTGGATCCTCCTGGGATTGCCAGAGCCCCTGTTCAGTAGGAAGTAGCCTAGAGAACTATGCCCACATTCCCCAAAAATAGATTATGGATGTTTGTCTTTGTTTACAGTGTTGGTTATAAGTTGTTATAGATAATGAAAAAAATATTAGATTTGGGGTTCTTCTTGTTTTAAAAAGAAAAAGAGGAGAAATGTAGTGGGACTATGTTGTTATATTGTAAATTATTGTCCTGCCTATTTGTTTAATAAAAATGCTGATTGGCCAAATGCAGATAGGAAGTGTGGGCAGGCCTACAAGACTAAGAAAACTCTGGAAACAGGAAGAACAGGGCAGAGATGCCACAGAGATGTCAGAGAAGCAGATGCAGAAGACAACTATGCTGCTCTGAGAAAAGGTACCGAGCCACATGGCTGAACAGGATAAGAATCATGGGTTAGTTTAAGAGTAAAGAATTAGCAAGTTATATGCCTGGGCCCTAGGCTGATCAGCATAAAATTTATATAAGGGTCTGTGTGTTCCTGCTGGTCTGCGGGTCTGTGGGTCAGCAGGTCAGAACCTCAGGGCTAGGCTGGAAAGGCCAGGCCAGAAACTTACTACCATGCCTGTTTCCACCTCTCTACTGCTGGGATTAAAGGTGCGAGCCACCACTGCCCAGCTCTGTTTCTCTTTTAGACTGGATTAATCTTGTGTAGCCAAGACTGGCCTTGAACTCACAGAGATCCAAAAGGATCTCTGCTTCCTAAGTGCTAAGATTAAAAGTATGTGTCACCACTGCCTGACCTCTGTGGCTAATTCTGTGGCTGCTCTGTCCTCTGATCTTCAGGCAATCTTTATTTGTTTAGAGTACAAACAATATATCACCACACACATGGACACATATACACACCTCAAACACATACACATGCACACACATACATACCACAAACACATACATATATCACACACACCACACATGCATACATACACATACATATGTGGTGAAATATTGCATATTTGATAAAAATAGCCTGGAATATTAGAAGACAAGCCACCCACAACCGAGCCAAGAAGGTCAGAAAGTGGTGACTCACAACCATAGTCACTCGTCACTCGGGAGACAGAGATCTGTCTAGATCTCTCTGAGTTCAAGGCCTAATAACCAAGTAGTAGTTCACACCTTTAATTCCAGCTCTAGGACAGTTGAGCCAGGAAGTAAAATAACTGGGCATGGGAAGAAATATAAGGCAGGAGAAGGAGTTGAGCTGTTCAGTCTGAGGAACCAGTCAGGCTGAGAACCTGAGAAGACAGGACCTACCCTATTCGGCCTGAATAGTTAATCGGCTGGGTGAGAAGTGGCTGTGGTTTGTTCTCTGTCTCTCTGATCTTTCAGCTTTTCCCTAATATCTGGCTCCAGGTTTTTATTATGATACTAAATAGAATTCATGCAATATACATACACACACATACACATACCATATACAAATACACACACACACACACACACACACACACACACACACACACACACACCTTCGAAACTGATTGGAGCAGATGGCCATCTTCACAGAGAGGAGGGTCCTAAGGCTGCCTCCTCTCTCTAGACTTGGGAACTGCCCCATCACAACATCACACCCATGAAATCACCTAACAGGGGACGCTGAGTTCAGAAAGACTCACAGAGAACACCAGTCAACGATGTCACCAGGTCTACCCCATTGCCTCATACATACCACACATATACACACAAAGAGACACAGCACACACACACACACACACACACACACACACACACACACACACACACACACACCAGTGTCACCAGGTCTACCCCATTGCCCCACACATACCAGAGCACCAGAGACAAGAGTTCTTGGAGCTTGCTGGCCAGCCTAGCCTAATTGGTAAGCTTTCAGTATCAGAGAGAATGGGGGCTGGAGAGATGATTATCAGGTGAAAGCATGTGCTGCTCTTACAGAGGAGACCTGGTTTCAGCTCTCAGCACCCAAGCAGGGCAGCTCACAACCACCTGTAACTCCAGTCCCAGGGGATCTGACACCATATACACAATTAAATATAAAGAAAAATGTTAATTTTTACACCACTGGGTGGACAGCTCAGGAGGAAGAATGATACCCAAGGCTCTCTCCACATGCACCACAGGAGCACGTGCACACACACACGTAACCTTGAACACACACACACCTGCATATGCACATGCAAAAATCCTTTCTTGAGCTATAATTTTAATAATGTTCATTAAAAGAAAATAGCAGTTTCAAGGGGAAAAGATATAAGGAGTCCTGTTTTGTGTTACAGTTCTTACAAGTGACCAAATCCTATGTCAGACCGTTGCCTTGGCCCTCTAGCAAGGTGGCCTGTGATGATGGGCGCATACACGGAGCATGACCGCTTATGCCATGAGCCATGAGATAAAGACAGGAGGAGACTGGGATCCCTCAATGCTCCTAGAGGTAAGTCCCAAGTGACCTTCTCAAAGTTCTGCTTGCTCCCAAGAATCCTCGTGTGTCATTGGAAGAAGGAAGTGTTCAAAGAGTATGGAAGAGGCGACATATGCTGTGACCGGAAACGAAGTCTAAGCAGACCCCCTGAACAGGGGACATTAGAGCAAAAATCTGAATGGTGAGGCAGCAGAGAGCTGAAGGAGCTGAGATTACACTCTAGTTGTGCCACTGACTTGGGATTCAGACAGACATACAGACAAAGGAGAAAGGCAAAGACAAGAGGTGAGTGGATCCCCAAGCTCCTCAGTGCCAGGCATGGCGGCCCACACCTGTATCATCCACATCAGAGAGCCTTAGGTAAGAAGATCCCAAATTCAAGGACCACCTGAGCATCATAGCAAAACCCTGATTCGGGAAAACAGATTTTTTTCATGAAGGAGAAAGCTTTGGGGAAGAGAGTTGCCACCCTCCCTCCACCTCCCTTCACCTGCCTGTCATCATTATCTGAAAGTCATTGAAGCATGTCTCCACTTCATAACAGACTTCCTTTCTTATCCATTCGTTCTCCCATTCATTCATCCATGCACCCGTTCATCCCATGGCAGATACCCAGGGCCTACATCAGCTCAGCACTGTCCTAATGACTCAGGGGCCCCTCGTTCATCCCATGGCAGATACCCAGGGCCTACATCAGCTCAGCACTGTGCTAAAGACCCAGGGGCCCCTCGTTCATCCCATGGCAGATACCCAGGGCCTACATCAGCTCAGCACTGTGCTAACGACTCAGGGGCCCCTGACTTGACAGAAATTCCCAGTCTTGACATTTATACAGTTACTGTGAGCCTAGAGGCAAGAGGAAGAGGATCAGAAGGGATTCTGCTCATATAAGAGCAATAAAAACCTCTGAAATCAAAGCCCTTCGCCACATCCACTGTCTACAGTGGCTGAAGACATCTGAGTGTGGCAATGTGTGCTCCATGAGAGTGCACTGAGCCTTCCTCCATCTCAGTCATCTCTTCCTTAAACAAAGCAGACTCCTGCTATGTAGGAAAGCCTAGAAAATGTGTAGTACTGTGGTGGCTTTCCTCTGTTGTCAACTTGACATCTGGAATTAACTAAAACCCAAATGGCTGGGCACACCCGTGTGGGGTTTCCTTTCTCAACTAAGTCATTTAAAGTGAGAAGACCCACTTTTAATCTGGCTCTTTGAGGTGAGAAGATCGCCGTTAATCCAGGACACACCTTCTTCTGCTCATCCTATATAAGGAGGAGGAATAAAGAAGCTTGCTTTCTTTACGTGCTTGTTCTCAATAGCAAGTCTGTTTCCTTCACTGGCCCTACAGTCTACTTCTCCAGCATTCATTGTATACAGAAGAGCAGCTGAGACATCCAGCCTCATGGGCTGAACAAATACTGGTCCCCTAAAACTCTTTGCTGATAGACAGACATTGTTGGAATAGCTGAACCATAACTTGTAAATCATTCTAATAATCTCCTTTATATTATATACATAATATATATATATATGTGTGTGTGTGTGTGTATATAGAGAGTCCTGTTCCTATAGAAACCTTGAGTAATAAAAGTAATATGATGATTAATGTTGTCAGCTTGACAGAAGTTAGTCACCTGGGTAATGCAGCTCTGGGCATGTCTTTGGAGAATGAATTATCTTGATTACATTTGTTGAGGTGAGGAGACCTGCCAACTATAGGTGGCACCATTCCCTAGTCAGGACATCTGAACTGTATAAGAGCTGAGATGCTGGTCCAGAGAAATGGCTCAGCTGGTAAGTGTGCCTCTAAGCCTGATGACCATATTCCTGGGACCCACACAATGGAAGGAGAGAACTCACTCCCACATTTGTCCTCTGCCCTCACAAGTAAGCTGTGACATGTATACATGTATGTACACATTAATGCACAGACAATGTAAACTAATAAAATGTAATAACTTATTAAATGTATCAAGAAATGGAGCTGAATACTATCAAAGATGTATTTATCACCCTATTTCCTGACTGTGGCTGAGATGACCAGCAGCCTCCAAGCTCTTCTACCTTTATGGGCTGTACCCTTGGACTGTGAGATAAAATAAGCCCTTTCTCCCTTGAGTTATATTTATGAGAGTATTTTATCATAGCAACAGGAAAAGAAACTAAGACAATGTAGATTTTGACCCATTTGCTCAGTGTCTTTTTTTTTTTTTTTTTTTTTTTTTACAACAGCTGTGGCAGTTCAATGAGAAGCGTACTGGGCCTGTCATGATTCCTGAAGTGGTCACAGCTGTGGGGTGGGTGGTCCTCACCTTCACACCAAACATCGAGACTCTCTAACTGTCTGTCATTTTCCCCAACCTCTTAACTTGGCTGCAGCTGCCATTCAGAAATACTCTGAGGTTGCTTCTGCCTCTAAGGGGGCCTCAGAAGTCTTCCCTATGGCTTCAAAGACCAGGAACTGGGCTAAGCTTTGTATTTGAATTAGCCCCACAAGCTAGAGCATTGTGTCAAAAGGTTAGCATCGGTGGGATTGTGCGGTTTATTTTATTTTGCATCTCTGCATCTTAAAGAATTTCCTAGCATAATGGAAATTATGGATTAACCAGTAGACAGGAAAGAAATCATTCCTAAGGATTGCTTTAAATAATGTTGTCTGGAGCTGAGAACAGGGCTCACTGCACCTAGAGTGCTCAATCCCAGAGCAGAAAATCTATCCTGTAACCAACACTTTTGCAACTTCAGTGAAAACATGTTCATTTCTCTGCAGCCTCTTGCTCTGCCCGGTTCATGAGTGAAGCTGTTCCTGTTTCTTCTCCTTCCTCCCGCTTAGTTCCTGGTCTCAGTACAGAGCTCAAGGCTGAGCCCATCCTCCTGCCTCTGGCCATCAGCATCACTTCAGAGGCTTCTTGCAACCCCAAAGCCAAGAGTCGGGCGGGGGAAGGAGGGGATAGCTGGTGTTGAAAAGGAGAGGGTGCATATCTACACAGGAGAGCTAAGCTACATCAAAATAAGAGCATATTCACATTATGGACTCAGGGGATATCACAAAGCCTTCCCAACCCACACTTCCCATGAGGTAGTCTGATTTCTCTTCATGCCAGGATGGTGGAGGATTGGGCACAAGGAACACAGAAATCTAGTGAGGCCTCTAGCCTTCACTTCACTCCCAAGATGCCTGACCCATGGCCCTGAGGTATATGATATGACAGGCAGCAGATTTGACAAGCGAGCACCTAGGATGTGGCCTGACAAAGCACTCTGCTGTCGGGAGCCCAGCTATTTCTGTCTTGCCCTAGTTAAGGGCTCCCCTCCCAGAGCTGTTTCATAATCACAGGTCGTTTGACATTTTGTGATGTGACATCCGTGGAACACTGCTGGAAATAACCTTGGGTTTTGTTTTTCTTTTTTCTGTGCTTCTGGTACTTTCAGGCTGAAGTAGGATGAGGCATCAGGGGCCTGGAGCTGTAGAGATCCTGATGTCACCGCTGTCCGCGTGTCCTAACAGAACCTACACCTGCTACTTTGAACACAGAATAGGTTGGAAGACGGTCTCAATATTTTCCGTAAGGACAAGGTCATAGCGACACAAATGAGGCCTGTGGAAACCAAAGATCCTTGTTAGTCTAGTCAGGAGCCACGTCCTTACAGTATGGACTTGTAGAGCAGCTGTTTCTAATGCGACAGGAACATGGCTAGGGAAGACAGCCATGCACAAGAAAGTGGGGTGTGGAATCTCATCCGGCTCTACTTCACTCTTTTTAAAGATTTATTTTATAGACTGGAGGTGGTGGCACACACCTTTAATGCCCAGCACTCAAGAGGTAGAGGCAGGTGGATCTCTGTGAGTTCAAAGTCAACCTGATCTGCAGAGTGAGTTCCAGGACAGCCAGAGCTGTTCCACAGACAAACCCTGTCTTAGAAAAAAATAAATAAGTAAATAAACAACAAAAAAGAGGATTTATTTTATTTTGTGTCTATGAGTCAGATGAGGGCATCGGGTTCCCCATCACTGCAGTTTATAGATAACTGTAAGGCATTCTGTAGGTGTGGATCAAACCCAGGTCCTCTATTCCACACCCAACCCTCCCACCACCGCACCCTGGCTCTTCCTTCTTGGTTTTGAAATGAGGTCTGGATGAGTTTCCCATGAATTCAGGTAACCTATTTAGTCCTTAAACACAGTCCCCGACACACAGTCTCCAGACTAGCTAGGAATACAGACCTGAACTACCAGGCCAAGAAAAGAAAATGTTTGATTAATCACTTAATTAAAGGACTCTGTTGTAAGATACAGTGAATACCCTTTTAAAGAATCTTTTATTATTGCTAAATACTTTTACACTACACTAAATGTTTTCTGTTTGTTTTTTGAGGCAGGGTTTCTCTGTGTAGCCCTGGCTGTTTTGGAACTCACTTTGTAGACTAAACTGGCCTTGAACTCACAGAGATCAGCCTGCCGCTACTTCATGAATGCTGAGATTAAAAGTGTATGCCACCATTGCCTGGCACAGTACCCTAAATTTTTAAGAAAAAGAAATTCATCATTTTGAAGCCTGAGGCAGGAAAATTGCCACAGGTTTGATGCCAGCCTGGACTGCATTGTAAGACCCTGTTAAAGGAAGAAAAGAAGGGAGGGAGGGAGGGAGGGAGGCAGGGAGGCAGGGAGGCAGGGAGGGAGGGAGGGAGGGACGGAGGCAGGGAGGCAGGGAGGCAGCAGGAACTGTGGCTCACCTGTCTGGATGGGCCAGGGACCTCAGTTTCATCCTCAGGACCCTGAGCTTGTACTTTGGACCTACTACAGACTTTGTGGAGAATGACAAGGAAATTTCTGCCACTTTCTCCAGATCTTGATCAAATCTTGCAAGTAGACTCACTTGATGGTATTTCTGAAATGTCGACGGTTCACTGGAAGGAAAGAAAAGGACATTTCAAAATTAATCGAGATTGTTAATGAGAGAAAGCTGCTTCCAGCCTCCATGGCTACCTAGCAGGTGACCCTCTGGTCCCTTTGCCCGAACAAGCTGCCTTTCATGTGCAAAGCCTCTGAGTCTGTAGGACTGCCCAAATGGAGCTACTGACCTCCAAAGTGACACTGGGGAAATGTGGTACTGTGAGTGTCTACTGTGTTCAAGACGGTGGTTGAATCTCCGGCACATTCCCACAGCTGCTTGTGGAGTTCAGGCTCTCCGTGTGGTAGGTCTTATATGCAGCCATGTGGAGATGAAACCCAGCTCAGGGTTCTTCCAGCCCTGGCAAATTCCGTGAAGCCTTAGATATGATTCCAGTTGGGCTGGGGTAACAAACACCTGTGTGGTCCCCTAATCCCAGTCTGAGACCTGTGTCTGGAAACAGCCCATTGCCCAAACCCAGGATGCTGTCAATACCTGCAGCTACCTTTCCCAGGTTCTCAGAGGGATGAGTGCTGGGCCTCCCCAGAGAGAAATGCCTGGGGATCACTAGGGTTTCAGATTACGATGCACTAGATGTTGCCAACAAAATTGGGACCATCCAAATTGAGTTCAGATGCTAACTCTAAATACATGTTATTTTCGCCATTTAAAAAAATGGAATGTGAAAGAAGCATTAAAGATGTCCAAGCTCCAATTTTCTCTTCCTTCCCCTCTCCCAGTACTGAGATCAAACCCATAGTACCATTCATGCAAGCTGTCTGTCGCTGAGTGGCCGCCATGTCTGCTTTTTCCTTCTGTCTTTGAGATGGGTTTTTACTAAGGTGCTTGGCTTATCTTTCCACCCACTGCACAGCTTAAGTAGTTCTTAAATTTGAAATCTTCCAGCCCAACTTTCCAGGTCTTACCACAAGGCCTGGCTAAGGTCACCATTTTGTGTTCGCCTTTTCTCTTTCTTAAAGTTTATCTTTTAATAGACAGTTATTTTCGGTTACACTTATAGGCCATCATCTATTATCCATCCATCCATCCATCATCTATCCATTCATCCACCCATCGTCCGTCCATCCTTCCATCCATCCGTCTGTCCGTCCATCTGCCTGTCTCACCATCTCTATCTCTGTGCATACATGCCGTGGCACAATGCAGGTCAGGGAACAGTTTGTGGGGGAAGTTGGTTTTCTCTTTCCACCATGACAGGTTGTCAGGCTTAGCATAAAATGACGTTGCCCATTGATGTAACTCATGGGTTCTACGGCCTTGATCCTAACCAACAAGTGAAGGCAAGAAGGAAAGGATAGTTTGGACTACTTAGTGAGTTCAAGATCAGCCTGGATTACGTGAGGTCCTGAATCAGAACAAACAAAAAGATATTTCAAAATTCAAATTTATGAATCTGCACTTGATAAGGATTCACTTAGTAAAACTAAAAGTTCTCAGATGTATGTAAAACAAACATGAAAGCAGTTGCCAGAGTAAACACACAAATCTGGTCAGAGCCCTGCCCTGCCCCCTCCCGTGTGTGACCACACTGCGTCCTCCAGACCCCTTAGGTGCTGCCTATTCTGACAGTCTGCTTCCCTCAGCTTAACCCACAGCTCATGCACCACCTGAGACTGGTTCCTCATGCTGCTCTCCCTGCTGCCGCCCTTCCAGAAAACACTAGCCTACTGGGGGTATGGGGGTATCAGATCTAAATCAAGTCAGTGTGGAACCCTGAAAACACCGCTATTCACGGATGTCAAGCATGAGGAGGAGGGGCAGTAGCTCAGTGGGAGGAGCACTCAGGAGGAGCACTCAGTCACAGAGTGATGCAGGTACTTGGTGGGCAGACCTGCTGCTCCACCACAGTTACACTGGCCAAACCACTGAGCTCTCTGGCCTCCGCTTCTTCATATGTAGAACACATGGTATTAGCATCGGTGAGGAGAGAGTTTATGTAGCTTACATAAACTGATCTGATCACAGTCCATCACTGACAGAACTCCAGACAGGAACTCTAGCAAGACAAACAGATGCCATAGAGGAACACTGTTCCCCAGCTTGTTCTCCATGGCCTGCTCAACCTGCTTTCTTATACAACCCAGGACCATTTGCCCAAGAGCTGTTTAATACAATGGGAAGGGGTGCAAAAAATAAAGACATTTGAGAAACAGAATCTGGGAAGCTGGACAGATGGCTTGGTAGTTAAGAGCACTGGTTGCTCTTCCAGAGGTTCTGAGTTCAATTTCCAGCAACTACATGATGGCTCATGTGGCACAAACATCTGTAATGACATCTGATGCACTCTTCTGATGTACAGGAATACATACATACATACATACATACATACATACATACATACATACATACATACATACTCACATAATAAATAAATCTTTTTTAAAAAAGAGAAGAAAAACAGAATCTGTCAAGAACTCCTTAGCATGGACTTGCATTTTATGTTGGATATTTTTCTATGTTTTAAAATTAATATTATTTGTATTAACAAGTCCTGATTATATGCATTTATGGAGTATGATTGAAGTTCTGTGAAATGCTTAAGTCTATACATTCATTTTGGGGGTACTGTTACTGTAGTTGTTTATCTGTACGGGTTATTTGTCTGCATGAGCATGTACCACTTGTACAAGTGTGATACCTTTGTAAGACAGCAGAGGGCATCAGAAGCTCTGGAACTGGAGTAATGGATAGTTGGAAGCCACTGTGTGGGTGTTGGGAACTGAACCTGGGTCCTCTAGAATAGCAGCCCATGCTTTTAACTTCTGAGCACTGTTCCAGCCCATTTTGAGTCTTGAGACAGATCTTACTGTATAAGCCCAGCTGGACTTACACTCCCTGTATAGACCAGGCTAGCCTTACACTTGCACAGTCTTCCTGACCCTGCCTCCCAAGCGCTGTGATTACAGGTGTGTTCCACCAGTGCAGCTAAATCAGCACAGTCCTTCACAGCTTGCCCTTTCACGGGAGGCATGGATAGTGTTTAATCTTAAACATTTAATTGCTGGAAATAAGAAGAGAAGGAGGAAAAATGAAAACAAGTAAGACACAGAGAGAGGGTACCGGAAGAGAAGTCAGGACAGGGGGAGGGGGGGTATGGGAAGGGGGAGAAAGCCACTGTAGCACTTGCATCTGTGGAAAGCAAAGGTGAGCAAGAGGCAGGACAAGCCCATGAACGTCCCTTCTGCTCCCACAGCACACAGAATGGTAGAAGCTGCTAAGGGAGAAGGGCGTCTCCACTCTTGCATTGCGAGCACAAGGCAAGATGGAAGCTCAACTTACTGATCAATTCTGGATTCTGTGATCTGTCCATCTTCACCTCTCAGCTTGATTGTAATGAACCCTCTTCGTACGTTCTTGTTCCAAGATACAATGTCCACAAAATAATGATACACTGTAACACAGGGAGAGAACCCATAAGAGAGGTGCCCAGTGCTCCCCAGCAGGGTTGGGCCTGAAAAGCCAAGATCCTTTTTCTCTCCCTCTATGGTTTCTCTGAAAAGGCCCAGCAAGATATTTTCTCTGGTCTTTAATGCTGTTTTTTCGAGTCCACACTCTCCAAAGTCTCTCTGTAGGTGAGGATGCCCTGCAGGTGTGCTATCATATTGAGCTGCAGCAGGCTTTTCTCTTCTGGCTCTTCAGTACAGAGAGCAAATTCAGTGCTCTTTAGTGAGCATGTGCAGGAATCCTGGATGCCTGCCTCATAGGCTATTACCAAAAAATCCAGTTACCAAATAATAATAATATCATGATGTTTTAAGTAAACTTACTATCATTTAGTGTAGGGTTGCTCTTGACAGTGCTGGAATTATGGGAAATTTTAGTGTTTTCCTGCCATTATTTATCAGTGTGTCAGTACCACATTACTGTTAGAGGCTGGCAAAATGGCTCCCTGGAAGGGCACTTGCTGCGAGTGATCAAGAATGGAGTCCTGCAGATTGTCCTCAAACCTCCACTCACAGGGTGTTCTGGGACACATGCACACACAGGCACACACACACAGGCATACACACAGAAATACAGACACACACAGACACACACAGAGACACACAGAGACACACACACAGACACATACACAGACACATATACAGACACACACACAGACACACAAACATACACACAGACACACACAGACACACACAGACACATACACACACAGACACACAGACACACACACAGACACACACACAGACACATACACACACAGACACACAGACACACACACAGACACACACACAGACACACACACAGACACACACAGACACATACACACACAGACACACAGACACATACACAGACACAGAGACACACACACAGACACATACACAGACACATATACAGACACACACACAGACACACAAACATACACACAGACACACACAGACACACACAGACACACACAGAGACACATACACAGACACACAGACACACACACACAGACACACACACAGACACACACAGACACATACACACACAGACACACAGACACACACACAGACACAGACACAGACACATACACAGACACACACAGACACATACACAGACACACACAGACACATACACAGACACACACACAGACACACACACAGACACATACACAGACACACACACAGACACATAGACACACACACAGACACATACACAGACACACATACACAGACACACACAGGCACACATACACAGACACACACACAGACACACAGACACACACACAGACACACACACAGAAAGACACAAATCATAAAAACAATAAAACACAAAAAGCAGGAACTGCCGCAATGCCGCAATGGCTGAGAGGTTATACACACTGGCTGCTTCCCCAAAGGACCAGAGTCATGTTCCTAGCACTTACATGGTGACTCACACATATCTTTAACTCCAGTTTCAGGGAATCTAGATCTCTCTTTTGGCATCTGCAGGTACCAGGCATATGGTACACAAACATACATGCAGACAAGATATTCATCCACACAGAATAGATAAATACTTTTTTTAATTAAAGGGGTTTTGACCTGTGATAAGAACAGAATTACCAAAAATTTCTAAAACACCTTCTGTCATTTTGTTCTTATTCATGCAAAGCAGCATCCTGACTGTTCTTTATAAAATTTGCTGATAAACCCTGCAGAATGCCAATGATGCCCTGTACAAAGCAGTAGTTGGTGTTTATTTAGCCAAGAGTTGGCTCCTTATGGAAAATGAGCAGGAATGTCTATCTCATCTTTGGTCTTTAATAAATGGTAAAATTATACATATATACCAAATAATGACTTTAAAACAAACTTCTTTATGATTTATTATCAGCAAATAGTTCGTTTCTATATCAGTTTTATATTTTTGGTTATGAGCCTAGCCTTTAATGGCTGAGGCTGATCTCTCCAGCCCTCTATAGCAGTTTTATACACCTATATATTTGCGGATGTCTGAAACATTCACAGGCTGATTCCCTGGAAACCCACAGGCCACTCCTGCCTGGGAAGCAGGTAGGCTAACGGCAGATCTTCACCTCCTTCCTCCATCCCTGTGTGTCCAATCCCCGGTCTCATCCAGCTTCTCTAGCAGAACACCCGCTAACCAAGAAGTGTGTGCATGATAAAATCTTCAAGTTGTTGAGAATGAAACTGGAGAAGATATCAGAAGATGGAAAGTTCTTCCATGCTCGTGGATTGATAGGAGTAGCATAGTAAACGTGGCCATCCTACTAAAAAATCATCTATAGATTCAATGTAATCCCCATCAAGATTCCAACACAATTCTTTACAGACCTTGAAAGGACAATTTTCAGTGTTGTATGGAAACATAAAAACTCAGAATGGGAACTGGATGTGGTGGTGCATGCCTTTAGTCCCAGAACTTGGGAGACAGAGGCAGGCAGATCCCCAAGTTCTACACCAGCCTGGACCACAAAGAGAGTTTCAGGACAGAGAAACTCTGTCTCAAAAAACAAACAAATAAAAAACAAGACAGCTAAAATCTGAAAGATAAAGAACTGCTGGAGGTATCACCATCCCTAATCTTAAATTGTATTATAAAGCTATGGCAACAAAAATAGCAGACATGAGATCAATGGAATTGAATTGAAGACCCAGACATAAACCCACACACTTATAGACACTTGATTTTTAGTAAGGAGGTCATAAATACACACTGGAAAGATGACAGCATCCTCAGCAAATGTACTAGTCAAACTAGACTATTGTATGTACAAGAATCCAAATAGATGTATGCTTATCACCCCTAACAAAGCTCAGCTCCAAATGGATCAAAGATCTCAACATAAAACCAAATACACCGAACCTGATAGAAGAGAAAGGGGGGCAGGGGATATACTTGGACACATTAGCACAGAAAAAGATTTTCTGAACAGAACACTCACAGGACAGACACCGAGATCAATAATTAATAAAAGGGACTCCATGAAACTGATAAGCTTCTGTAAGGCAAAGGACACCATCATTTGGACAAAGTGGCAGCCTACAGAATGGGTTAGATTTTTACCAACTACATATCTAATAGAGGGCTAATATCCAAAATATATAAATAACTCAAGAAACTAGATATCTAGAAAGAGTAACCCAATTAAAAATGGGATACAGATCTAAACAGAGAATTCTCAATAGAGAAAACTCAAATGACTGAAAAAACACTTTTTAAAATGTTCATCATCCTTAGCTATCGGGGGAATGCAAACCAAAATGACTGAGATTCCATTTCACACCTCTCAGAATGGTTAAGGTCAATGAAACAAGCAAAAGCTCATGCTGTGGAATAAGGGCACGCATTCATTGCTAGTGGGGCTGCAAACTTGTACAGCCACCATGGAAATCAGTGCAGCAGTTCCTCAGGAAGATGGGAACCGATCTACCTCAAGACCCAGCTGTAGCATTCTTGAGCATTTACCCAAAGGATGCTTCATGCTACCGCAAAGACACTTGCTCAACCATGCTGCTCCTCTATTCATAATAGCCAGAAATTGGACACAACCTAGATGGCCCTCAACAAAATAATAAATAAAGAAAACATGGTACATTTACATGAAGGAGTATTACTCAGCTGTTAAAACAAAATGACATCACAAAATTTGCATGTAAATGACTAGTGCTGGTTTCGCGCATGAAATCAGATACACACTACCAGATGCTGCATTAGAGTTTATTTAGGGCAGTTGCTGAGCGGGTACGAGAGAGAGAAGCAGAAGAGAAAGAGAGAGGGTGGGCACAGATTTATGTAGCCATGCCTAGAGGCGCGCCCTCTGTACGGGCGTGTTCTGCCGGTGCCATGTTGGGTTTATTTACCATGTGGCTGCTATGTGCCGGAAATCCTTACAGCTGGAGCTAGAAAAACCAATCATTCTGAGTGAGGAAAACAGATAGATGAGTATGGAGGAGGAGGGCTGGAGTGGGAGGAGTAGAAAACGGGAGTGGAGAGGGACTTGAGGGAAAACAGGGAGAAGCAGCCAAAGTAAATGAAAGTAAATAATATCATTTTAAAAAGAAAGAAATGTTCACAGGCCCTTGCGCTGTGAGTGGTAGGTTCAAGAAGCCAGTGTAGGACAGGCTGGGGTAAGCGCAACACCCCATCTGTTTGTTCCTGACCCCAACTTCATGTCTCTTAAAAAAACAATTTCCAGGAGGAGATCAGTAATGACAGTGACTGTCCCGGGTATTGGTACTGTGACTCAGTCTCCCTTCAGTCCTGATAACCTAGAAGACCCGCGTGATTGGCTCCATTTACCAAACTGGCCCGTGATACTCAGCGAGGAAAAAACTTGACCAATTACAGACAGATTCTGGGTTGGTTTAAGCCCTTTCTGCTCCAAAGCCAAGCTCTATCTACTGTATTTTCCAGAAAGCTGAGGCTCTGTCCACCCCCAAAATGCCACGGCCAGACAGAACAACCAACATGAATTCACCACTCACTGCAGAATGGTTTTTCCTCAGCCGTGTCGAAGAAAGCCTTCGTCATTGGGGGGTCTTTGCTCAGTAAATAGTCTTTCCACTGGTCAGCATAGTAACCTATAAAGCAAGTCAGAAACACCGCCGTGTATTACACAGCTATGGAAAGCCGTAGGGGACATAAGAACTGTAAGCTTGCAAACAACTCTCCCACTCCACCTCCAGCCCCCACTGAGGACCAGAGAGGCCACCAGGAATCATGTCAACACTCTTACCTCTTGCTGGCTGTCCCCATCATAAGAACTGATATGCCGAAGGACCCCGAGTGTGACCTCTCCCTTGCTGGCCTTTAATAGCTCGGCAAGGAGTGGAAGTGTCACACACTTGTCACATGAATAGGTTTCAGCCATTTTTAACATTAAGCAAGATTGAGACTCATACTTAGAACAGCATCATTAATCACTATTGCAAAGCAATGGGGTCATGTTTGTTTCGTTCTGAAGATACAAAGATAGGACCCAGGCCTCATGTATGCAAACTCTTTACTCTTTACCCCCAGCAATACACATAGCTCCTCACATATATGTATATAGTTAGAAATTACTGCAGGCCTCGCGCATGCTGGGCAGTCTAACACCAAGCTCTATCCACAGCCCTTTGTTTTGATTTTTATTTTGGTACAGAGTCTTCTGTGGGAGATTGTGTTGTTTCATTGTAAATAATTGCCCCACCCATTGGTTTAATAAAAAGCGCTGATTGGCCAAAGGCAGACAGGAAGTGTGGGCGGGGCTACCAGACTAAGAAAAACTCTGAGAACAGGAAGCACAGAGCAGAATGTCAGAGAGAAGCTGGAAGAAGCAGAGGACAACTATGCTGCTCTGAGAAAAGGTACCAAGCCGCATGGCTGAACAGGATGAGTCATGGGTTAGATGAAGGGTAGAGAGCTAGCAGGTTATATGCCTGGGTCTTAAGCCAAACAGCCTAAAACTATCGTAGGCATCTGTTTGTCTCTGTGGGACTGTGGGACTGACAGACTGCAAGTCTGTGGGTCCTAAACCTTGAGGTTAGGCCCGAAAGTCCGGGCCAGAAACCTCCTACAACAGTCTTCCTAAGTTACTCAGGTTGGCCTTGAACCCACTCTCTGTGTGTGTGTTTGTGTTTTAATATTGTTTTGGAGACAGGATCTTGAACTCAACATCCTCCTGCCTCAGCATGCCAAATGCCTGGGAATATAGGCCTGTCATGGCCCACCTGACCCCAGGGCTTTCTTGAAGAACTAAAATAAGGCCACTAAAGTGTGTAGGACATGACTTGGTATGTAACTGTGTCACTAAGCCAAATGAATGTCTCCCTGCAGGTCAATGCCTCTGGGAGATAGGCTTGAATGTTGTCCAGTGGAGCCTCTTTCTGTCAGGAAAAAATCCTCCTAGTCAACCAACCGTGAGTCCTGATCACCTAGAATATTTCCCCTAAGGTTGACAAATATCTCAGTGTGTCTACAGTTTCTTTTCTCCACCAGAGCCCTGCATGTGGACTTAGGAGCCAAAGTGTAGAGAGAAAGCATTTATAGAGACACCCCGTTGAAAGGGATCACTCTGTAAGGCTCAGTCCTAGGCCAGGTCCCTAGCTCACTGTGAACCCCAGCAGAAAGATGTGTGCAGAGTGCTCCAGTTCCAACAGGGGCCAACTGTGCAAAGCCTAGGGAGGCTTGCTAACCCTAGTATCTTCTTCTCTATGATAGAATGCAATTACCTTCATGTGGAATCCAATAGAGAGTGTTCTTCTAACACTGGGAAAGTGTTAGCTATTGTTTGGTTTTGGCTTTGGTGTGTGGGGGGGAAAGGGGATAATGTTGTTTTTGTTAAAAAAAATAAATAAAATAAAATTTAAAAAAGGGTCTCTCTATGTAGCCCAGGCTAGCCTTAAATTTTCAATCCTTCCTGCTGAGCCGTCAAGCCTTATCCTGACACTTTTTATAATTTAAGACTAGAGTAATTCAGAGAACAAATTGCCCAGGAAAAGTAGGTTATAATGTTTGGCATAGTGGTACACTCTTGTAATACTTGCTACTCTGGAGGCTGTGGCAAGAAGTCTCGAGTTCAAGGCCAGCCTAGGTTACAGAGTAAGCTCAAACTGTAAGCTTAAGTTTATATGGCTATCTAGCAAGGCCTTATCTCAAATAATAAATAAAGCTGGCTGTCTAAAACTTTAGTAAATACAAACTGAGACAAGTTTTAAGAGAATAAGCTGACTCTAGGATTTATACAAAATTAACTGTCCATCAGTTAATTCGTTGGACTTACCCAGGAGGGGACAGGGCACCATTTGTCCAATACCACAGCTGACACATTTGCCATTCCTGTAATCCTGATAAGAGTCGCAGGGGTAGGCACTGAGGGAGCAGTTATTTTGCAAAGATGCGATGTACAGGAACACAGACATCTGGTGGTCACACTTGAAGTACTTCATGCCTTGATTATAAAGGAACAAAAAGAAGTTCATGCAGCCTTTACCAGAAGCACATTTTCATTTTATACAAACACCACCACACTTGATCCCAGCTCCTGAGTGCCAGGTACCGCACAGAGATCTTCCTTGGGCTCAATTCTACTTAATCCTTATTAGAACCGATGACAGGAATTGACCAGTGTCAAGGTGTCAACATGTTAGAGTTGTTGTGAGAACAAAGATAAACCTGGGGAGCTGGAAAGGATGCTCATATCTAAGGGTGCTTGCTGCTCTTTCAGAGGACCCCCGTTCAGTG
The DNA here is from genome assembly GCA_033318265.1 of Phyllotis vaccarum. Lineage (NCBI taxonomy): Eukaryota > Metazoa > Chordata > Mammalia > Rodentia > Cricetidae > Phyllotis > Phyllotis vaccarum. The sequence continues at coordinate 187,981,733 of JARWLC010000002.1, forward strand.
TCAGCATCCACAGCTCCCAACTGTCTGTAACTCCAGATCCAGGGGATCCAATACCCTTGTCTGATCTCTACAGACAATCAAACTTTCATTCACAACACACACACACACTTTCAGGTGAAGGGTAGCACAAACTAGTACAGTGCCTACTTAGTATGTACAAGGCTCTAAATCAATCTCTAGCATCACTAAAAGGGAGGGCTGTAGAGAGGGCTCATCATGAGAATAAAGACCTGAATTTATATCCCCAGCACCCATGTGAAAGCCAGGCCCAGCAGAATGGGTCTGTAACCATACCACTGATATATGGAGACAAGTGACTTCCAGGGGTTTGCTGACCAACCAGTCTAGCTTACACAAAAGCTCCATGTCTCAAAAAACAAGATGGAGAGTAGCTGATGAGAACATCCTCTGGCCTCTGCACATGCACCCAGCTGCAAACCACCCCCACATAGACCCATATACTGCCATCCAATGTTTGAGTAAAAGCATCATATTTATACTTGATGAAATGCAGAATTCAGGACCATCCCCCAAATACTACTGACTAGAGGAGGCACAGGAGTTAGGATAACTCCTTGCCCCCAACACACCTGTGAATCTGAAGAATCCCAAAGCCCTGGTCTGATTTTGTAAGGTTGCTTCACAGACTAATTAGCTGCTGCTTTGGCTACTGAAGTTGACAACCATGTTCACTGACAGTGTTAGTCCAAAGGGCACCAGAGTGTCAATTAGAATCATCATCCAAAGAGCAACTTGGGGCTGGTAAGATCACTAAACAGGCAAAGACACTTGTCACAAAGTCTGCTGATTTGAGTTCCAACCCTGGGATCCACGAGGTGGGAGGGAGGGGGTATTGAGTTTCTCAAGTTATCTTCTAACATGTGATCACATTCACTCATAAAAAAGCATATAATAAAAATGCGAATCAGTCACTAATCTAATTATTTCTTTGAGGAAAATTGAAACACAAATTGGCCTTAGTTATATATAAATCTGCCTTATTGTTTGGTATAGTGGGAGTGTAGCCAGCTAGCCTGATAAACCTGCAGTTACGTGGGTAATGTGCAGAGGCATGTGCACTAGCCACTTCCTGCTGCACCTATTGATTGGTGGTGCATGTTCATCGAAATGTGTCACAACACAGCTAAAAGAGTCTCCAGCTGCGAATGGGAAATCAGGAGAGGGTATAGAGGTTCGCCCCATAGTCTGCTGTTTACCTCTCACCTGACTCCTGGTGTCTGTGCCATTGACTCCACGCCTCCTCTCCCCCTCCCCCAAGGGGTGCCCAGATTACAATTTGTGAATTTTTTTTAAAAGAAACAAAATTTGAAATCATGAACATATCCCACTTCAATAATCCTATTCTGTTAGATAGTCCCCTCTGGTTGTTCTGTTGTTTGAGATGGGATCTCAGTGTGTAAACAAAACTGGCCCCAACCCTCTCCTCCCCCTACCTCCTACATGCTGGAATCACAGGGCTGCACCAACACATCTGGTAAACATTTGAGCTCCCAAAAAACTGACCATTTACCATTAAATATCAGCATTAGGTCTAATCAAGAACTGCTTTTTGGGTCTGGAGAGGTGGCTCAATGGTTAAGACCACTTAACTATTCCTGATGCTTTTGCAAAGGACCTGACTTTGGTTCCTGAAACCAGGGGCAGGTGATTGACAGCTGCTCTTAACTCCAACTCAAGGGGATCTGACCCCCTTCTCTGACCTCTAAGGGTTCCATACATACACACACAAACACACACATATGTAAATATATTTTAAATATTCTCTCTGGCCTCTAAGGGTTCCATACATACACACACACACACATATGTAAATATATTTTAAATATTCTTTAAAAATTATTTTCTCTCCTTCATAGAATAATTGTGGTCTCTTTGTAAGGAAGGACTGGGCCTATTTCATCCACTGCTGTAGGTCCCAGGACACTGCCAGGCACACATCATACTGGTTGGTAATTAGGACCTGGTGGGTGGTGAGAAAAGGCAACTTACACAGACTCTGCTAAGTGCTGGAACTTCTTCCTACTAGAGCTAAATTAGAAGTTATGTTGAAAAAGTGGAACCAACAACCTCCTGAGAACAGGCCTCCATACGGTGACGGGGACTGAACTCAAGCCCCCAAAACATACTGTGACAGCAGAGTTCAAAGCAAATATCCCCAACACAATCAAACAAGAGACATGGTAATAATTTAACAAGAGCCAGATGGCTCTGCAGATACCCCATATCTTGCCATAAACCCTATCAGCATTCTATAACCATTAGCAATTTCGCATCTATAGCCTGACCAATAGTTTCAAAAGATTATCTCACTCTTTGTCCCCTTACCCAATCCTAGAACTCCAAGGCATATGACTCCCTATATAAGCCCTTTGTAGTCAGGGCTCAGGGCTTCCTCCTTCACTCATTGATTTGGAGAGTGTGGGAAGAAGCCCTTATCTGGGCTCAAATAAAGAAACCTTTGTTTTTGCATCAAGAAATCAGTTCCATGGTATTGTTGGGAGTCTCAAGACACTGGCACAACAGTGTGAGATGCTTCTGCAGTCAGTCACTGGCCAGCACTGATAACTCCAGCTCTAAAGATCAAGGGACAAAGAGTAGTTCTTATCACAGCCCCAGTGTTTATGCATTGTCAAAAGTAAAGAGTGCCTTTGTGTGGTACAGTGGTGAAGATGGAGGATATAATAATAATAATAATAATAATAATAATAATAATAATAATAAAACAGACCCAGGCTGGGCCACATACCTGTGATAGTAACAGTTGGGAGGTAGAGACAGGAGGATCATGAGTTCAAGGTCATCCTCAGATATGTGGTGAATTCAAGGCCAGGCTGGGCTACAAGAAATTATGTCTAAAATATTGGGAAGTAAAAGGAAAAATTGACTGTATTTCAAAGAGAGAAAGAAAATGTCAGAAGCACAGGAAGAAAAATGCAGACAAAAAATAGAAGAGTCACTGAAAAGGTGTCAAACTGGCCAGGCAGTGGTGGTTCATGCCTTTAGTCGCTGCACTTGGAAAGCAGAGGCAGGAGGATCTCTGAGTTCAAGACCAGCCTGGTCTACAGAATGAGTTCCAGGACGCCATGGCTACACAGAGAAACCCTGTCTCAAGAAACAAAACAAAGAGGTGTCAGACTGGAGAGATGGCTGCTCCGCAGTTAAGAGTACTGGCTGCTCTTCCAGAGGTCCAGAGTTCAATTCCCAGCAACCACATGGTGGCTCACAACCATTTATAAAGAGATCTGGCGCCCTTTTCTGTCTCATTGCTTGTTATGTGTCTGTTTAAATTCCTTTATCTGGGTTGACTTGGTCATGTTTCTTTTGTGTGTTATATGTATTACACTTCCGTTGGGAACACTTCATTTCAGTCACCAATGTACCGATTGGATGATTTTAGGGATATTTAATTTTTACAGTTCTTTATATATTATAGATTCTAATGTCCTGTCTGGAATGCAGTTGGCAAAGGCCTTCCCCCACTCTGTAGGCTGTCTCCAGTCTGGTAATTGTGACTTTGGTATGCAGAGTCTTCTTAATTTCATTTGTTAATTCTTGAGATTATTTCTTGTGCTAATGGAGTCGTTTCCAGGAAATCTTTGCCTGTGTTTACATTTCCACAAGCAATAGCAAGAATTCAGATCTTACATTGGCTTTGGAATGTTTTGAATTAATTTTCGTACAGAGTAAAAAATACAATCAAGTTCCACTCCTGATTGGGCCGTAGCTACTTTTCCCACCACCATTTCTTGATGAAGCTCTTCCCAACCCCCAATGTTTGTTTTCAACATCTTTGCTGAAAATTAAGTGGATGGGCTGTCTGTTGTCTTCTCTTGGTATACGTGACTATTTTTGTTACTATGGCTCCATGTGTAGTTTGAGGCATCTTTAGCATTGCTGACTCTGCTGAGACTCACTGGGATTTTGTTGCTCTTGTTCCTTCATATGATTTTAGGATTTTTTTTTTTCTAACAGCAAATGCTATTGGGATTTTTTGCTAATTTGTAGATTACTTTAGCTCATAGTCATTTTCCATAGGTCCAGAGCAGAGGTTCTTTTATAGAGAGACTTAAAAAACACTTTAAATATTTGTTTTGTTTTTATTTTGTATGTGTTGGTCTGCGCGTGTATATGCTCACAAGTGCTCCCAGATACCAGACGAGAAAGTTTGATCCCTTTGAGATGGAGTTACATACAGGTGGTCATAAGCTACTTGACATGGGTCATGGGAACCAAACTCCAGCAAAGCTCTCTTTTCCGACCCCTCTCTATAGCCTGTAAAGACAGATGTTTTTAAAATACATTATTTTCTTATTTGTGCATTGCATATTTGTGGATTCACGCATCCACAGTATATATTTAGAATTCAGAGGAGAGCTTGAGGAAGCTGATTCTCTCCTTCTACTGCATGGGACCCAGGGCTCTAATTCAGATCAGCAGGCTTGGTGACAAGTACCTTTATCCACTAAGCTGTCCCACCTGTTCACATAAGAGAGCTTTACGTCTTTCTTTATTGTTTTAAATATAGAGAGGTCGTTCATGTCCTTGATCTAGTTTATTCTCAGTTATTTTGTTTTCTGAGAGCTGATGTAAGTGACATTTCTTTCCCAGCAAGGCCATTGCTGGCATCAAATGGCAACTGACTTGTGTAGGCTGATTTCATATCCTGATGTTTCACTGTTTTTTCTGGTGTAATCTTGAAGGTGGAAGTTTTTCGTGCTTTATGAAAATGAATGTGCTTTGCTGCCTTCCTTTCATGTTTGAATTCCTTTGTTTATTTTATTGCTGCAGTCATGGCTTCCGTCGCTGTGCTGAACAGATTAGGAGCAGTGAGAGCTGGCACCCTGACCTTGTCCCTGAGCCGGGACTTTGAATACTGACTTTTTCCCATGTTGCTGACCTTCCTCTAACCTATCATTATTTTACCAATTCCAGTTTCTCTGAACCCAGTAGTTGAAAGGTATGGTCTTTTGGAGGCGCCACATTTCCTTCTTCTCTCTTGTTTCTTGTGATTCTGTGCTGTGGTTTTTGTCCATATGTTGTTTGGATGTTTCTTCCAGTTTGTGTGGGGATTTCTCATTGGGCAGCCTGCTCTAGAGGGCTCACTTCCCAGGACCACTCAGTTATAACAGGAACAACACTACACTGTATAAGATACAGAAGTATCCTTAACATCTATGAATATATCACCAATGATGATAAGTGAAAATGGGAAACTAATACAGAAGGTGATTTGGGGGAAGGTGCACTGCTTCTATCCCCTTCAGGGACCTGTATAGTTGGTTACTAAAGTACTTGTCATCAAGCCCATAGTTGGTCAGCCTGACACCTTTTTTTGTTTATTTAAAGACTTATGTATTTATTATGTATACAGTGTTCTGCCTGCATGCAGTGACTGTAATGAAAAACCTTCTGGACTAAATGTATTCAGAACAGAATTACATGAGGCTTCCAGAGAAGAAAACCAGTACTCCTCAAATTATCCCATAAACTAGAAAAAAGAAGAAACACTTCCAAATTCTTCTTATGAAACCAGCATCACCCTGATACCAAAATCAGACAAAGATCATACATCAACAAAAAGAAAAATATAGGCCAATCTTTGATGAACGTAGAAACAAAATTGCCCCAATAAAATACTTGCAGACCAAACTCAAGAGCACATCAAAAAGATTATCTACCATAATTTTAAATTCACTTCACCCCAGAGATGCAAGGAATTCAACATGTGTAAATCAATAAATGTAATCCACCATATAAGTAGACTCAAGCACAGAGACCACACAACCACCTCATTAGATGCAGAAAAGACCAGTGACAAAATCCAGCAAACTTTCATGATGAAAGTCCTTGGGGATCTGGGAATATAGGGGCCATATGTCAACACAATAAGGGCCATTTGCAACGAGCCCACATCTTACCAAATGGATAAAAATGCAAAACAGTTCCACTCGACTCAGATGAGACAAGGAAAGCCACTGTGTTCAGTGTAGCGCTTGAAATCTCAGCTATAGCAATAAGACACGAGATAGAGACAAAGGGAACACAAACAGAAAAGGAAGCCCAAGGCTACGTTTCTATGCCTGTGATAAACTGCAAGTTAAGGCAACTAACAGAAGGAAGGATTTATTTGGGCTTATGGTTCAAGTGGGAGAGAGTCCATCACCATCCATGGGGAGACACGACAGGAGGCCTGGGTGGGGCCAGAGCAAGCTGAGGGCTCATATCTTGAACCATGACCCTAAACAAAGTGAGCAGCAATGGGGATGATTTGAAGTTTTCTGGCCTTGTAATGTACTTCCTCTAGCGAGGCCACACCTTCTAGACCTCCCCAATCAGTGCTGACAAGCAGGGATTAAGTGTACATTCCCATTCAAACTACCGAAGCATCCTTACTATCAAATGGTATTATTCTATATAAAAGACCTTAAAGACTTCCAAACTCCTAGAATTGATAGATGCATTCATCAAACTAACAGGATAAAAGTTAATGTGCAAAAATTAGTAGCCTTCCTATATACCAACAACAAAAATATCAAGAAAGGAATTATTAAAACCATTCCATTCACCATCTCAAAAGTCTGACCCAAGGGCCGAGCCTAACTAGGAAGACTTAGTTCTCAGTGACACCTTCGCTGAGTCACAGGACAGCATCACTGAAAAATGAGAAGGGCTACAGTTAATAACAAAAAGGTAAAGATGTGCTGGAAAGGAATCTTCACATCCCATTAGTGAGAACAAAAACTGTTGCTGCCACCAGGGATGCAGCAGGAAACTAACACCAGGTCGGGGTGCACATCTTTAATCCCAGCACCAGGGAGACAGAGGCCAGTGGATTGTGGAGAAATAAAGCAAGGTCTACATAGGGACTTCCAAGACAACCAGAGTGGCAGATTGAGACCTCATCTCAAAAATACCAGAGAGAGAGAATTGAAATTAGAACTACCATTCCTGAACGTATACTCAAAAAACTCAAGTCGAAGGCAATACACTATGGATACCTGCATATATTGTTTACTGGAGCACTAGTGATTCACAACAGCCAATATATAATGCTAGCCCGTGCTAGCCCAGATGTCCATCAGTGGATCAACACATGAACACAGTGTGCTGCACATACAAGTGCAATTTTACTCGATGATAAATACAAATAAAATCATGACATTTGCAGGGACATGGATACAATAAAGACCACTGTGTTAAGCAAAAACAAAGCCAGATTTTAAAATAAGAATTTCATGTTTTGTCTTACATGTAAACCCTAGTTGCATGTGCATGCATGTGTGCATGCATGTGTGTGTGTGTGTGTGTGTGTGTGAGAGAGAGAGAGAGAGAGAGAGAGAGAGAGAGAGAGAGAGAGAGGAGGGATAGATCATATGAAAGAAGGAAAGAGAAATGGGATTTGTATGACATGAAAGCAAAAGGGGAAACGAGGTGAGAAGAGATGGTCAGAGGGAAGGGGCAGGTAGGGAGAAGCCCGGTGCTTAGATCACCCTTTGCTAACCTTCCCAGTCTTAGGAGGGAGATGCCATTAGTCCCATTTTATACTCGGGAAAAGTGAGGCACAGAGACCCTGAGGTCCTGTGCGCTTAGGTGGCAAAACAGGAATGTCCAGGTCTCTGTGGATCTAAAGCCTGAGTATACAAGCCTTATATGAGCCTTTGCCTGCCAGGATCTTGGGAACTGGTTAGAAATGTAAAAGTAAATTATTGCAGGCTGGTTTAAGAAGCCTTCTAACCAGTCTTGATAAGTGAGGAAGTTTGAGAACTATTGCTTTGCTACAGAGTAGAAGCTGATTGGAGTGTTGGGGGGGGGGGGGGCGGGCAGGACAGAGGGAAGGGGAGCACACCATAACCTTGTGTCTTAATTGTGGGCTAAGCCTGAGGCTTACTGGGAAGCTTTAATTCCTCCTGACACCTGAACTGAGCCACGGGTGGCATCATATCTTCTCAGCCCAAGTGCTATTGTGCTGTGTGAAAACACTGCATGGAGCATTTGCAAGCGTCAGCACCTTATTGAGGGTCAAGGAACAGGAATCTCAGTTGAAGGATTCTGAGAAAGGATGGGGTACAGCTAAAAGGGGGCCACATGGTTACCACACACAAGACCTGGATTCAATCTCCAATGCTAAGTGGGGAAAAAGACAACAGATGCCTAGCTGGGTGGTCTTAGCACTCTGCAGGTCAAAAACAGAAGTCCCTGGTGGGGTTTGGGGGCAACTACACCGGTATTAAATAGTCTACTAGGCTGATTAAAACTTCCATGGACATAGTGGTACATGTCTTTAATGTCAACACTCAGGAGGCAGAGAGGCAAGAGGATCTCTGAGTTTGAGGCCAGCCTGGTCTACAGATGGAGTTCTAGGTTACAGCTCCAGTTTCAGGGGACACATAGAGAGACCCTGTCTCAACAGTAACAGCTATAATAAAACTTAGTGGAGAGAAGTTGGGGGCCAAGTAAACCTTTGTTTTCCTTGATCTTTTTAATGTTGTGCCCGTGTCATGAGACCCCCAAAGACCACCAGGGAGCTGGATCCCGATGCACACATGCAAGGGTCAGTTTATTCTTTTGGACAGGTTTGCATGAACCCCGGCTGAAATTCCTTGTTCTACAGTGAAGGAACTTGGCCCTGAACTCAGGGGTGAGAGGGTTTTTAAAGAAAAAGATACATAAGTGAGGTGTTGCATGCCTTGGCATTTCAGGATTGGGTAAAAAAGTGTAGGGTACAGTAATTCTTGGAAACTATTTGGTGCAAACCCAAGGATTGAATCTACTGGCTGTCAAGCACGGTCCTGAGATTTTTTTTTCTAGATTCTTCTTAGACCTGGGTCCTGCCCTCAGGCACTAAATGGTCTTTCCCTGAAATAAAGTTTTGTTACAGTAAATCTATGTCTTCACACTTAATAGTTATGAACTCCCCACCTATGTGTTTGCCTAACATCTTTATGACTGGGATAAAATCCTTTTTAGAATGTTCCAACAGACCCCTAGCCTCAACCAAGAACATCAGCACATAACATCTGAGGCTTCTAACAGAGGTGTTCTGCTGTGACCTTCTTACCTGATGCTTTCAATAATATTTAAATTTTTTATTCTATTTTATGTGTATGGGTGTCTTGCCTACATATATGTCTATGACATGCATGCCTGGTGTCAGTAAAGTTAGAAGAATGAATCAGATGCCCTAGAACTGTGTATGGCACACACACACACAATTAAAATTGTGGGTGTTTGTTTGTTTGTTTGTTTGTTTGTTTAAGAAAAGTGATGAGCCTTGGTTGTAAATCCTATGAGCTCGTCTCTCTGGATTTGGCCTCATGTGGGCACCAGTAGGCAGCAGCTGGGGAGGTGAGTCACTCTAAGAAGGAAGGCCCTTGAGAAGCATGTGGCCTGGCAGGTGGCATCCAGGGCAAATGTGCATAACTGGTTCCCCAGAAACTCTTCTCGTTTTCAAATTGAAATCTGAAGCCAGAAGATCAGATTAAATATTCAAGAATGGGAGTGTGAGAATAAAACTAGTAAGTGACCTGTGACTCAGCCTGGGGAGAGTCACTCAGAGAGTCCTCAGGGATGGTGCACTGAAAGGGTAGAACCTCAGATGACAGAAAACAGAGAAGAGAGAAGTTTTATAGAGGCCAGGCTTGGGGGGAGGGGCGGCGGTGCTTTGGGGAAAAAGTCCATGAGCTCAACTTCCCCATATGTGCAAAATGATGTGCTCAGGAACTAAGGATATGCGAGTTCATGCAGAGCATAGGCGGTAGAAGCAGAAAAGTCCCTTTATTGTATGTGCCATCCCTGAAAGGGTATGCGCAAAGCTTCATGGGTCTTCAGAGTCCCTACGGGTTATTGCTAGAAAGAAAATTAAGTTGAAGTCACTGAAGAAGGAACAAGAGGGGCCTGGGAGACAACCATAGGTAAGAGCCTGCATTGAAGTCCTGGGACCAGAGACTGACTCCCCAGAACCCACATTTAGAAAGAGCCAGGCCTCTTGGTGGCACGCACTTCTAATTCCAGTACTTGGGAGCCAGAGACAGGCAGATTCCCAGGCTTCACTGGCCAGCCATGCTAGCCATGCTAGCCTAATCAGAGAGTCCTAAACTAGTGAGGGACCTTATCTCAAAACACAGGGGCTGGACCCAATGAGGGGGCTCTGTGGGCAGCAGTACTTGCTGCACAGCCTGATAGGCTGGCTTTGATCCCCAAAACTCCAAAACACGACATAGTGGCACACTGCAAGATGAGAGTCAGAGACGGGGGATTGCCCAGGAACTCAGAGACCAGCTAGCCTAGAGTACACAAGAATTACCTCAGACAAGTGCAGGAAGGGCTGGCTCTGACTTCCATGTGCACACCAAATGTGTACAGAGAAAGGAGAGAAGAAGGGAGGGTGGGAGGGAAGGAGGAAGGGAGAGAGGGAGGGAGGGAGGGAGGGAGGGAGGGACAGAGAAACCAATGACAATTTAAAAAAAAAAAAAAAAAAAAAAGGTAAACAAACCCAGACAGGCTAAGTAACAAGGAGCACCCAAGGGGGGAACTCATGGATCTTCCACGGAAGGGGAAATAAAAGAGATTTGTGGATGATCTGGGGGCGGGTGGGGATGAGAACATGGGGATCAGGTTGAGAGGTGGATGGAGGGGAAAGTACTGAAAGAGATGACTGGAAATGGGGGAGGGGGCATTTGGGGTGAGGTGGAAACCTGGTGCAAAGGAAACTCCCAGAAATCTCCAAGGATGAGCCCAGCTGAGACTCCTAGAAAAGGGGATATGGAGCCTGAACTGTCCATCTCCTGTGACCAGGCAAGACTTCCAGTGGAGGGATTGGGACACCAGCCCAGCCACATAACCTTCGTCCTACAGTCTGCCCTGCCTATGGGATTTGCTGGGATAAGAGTAACATAGAGATTGTGGGAGTGGCCAACCAATGACTGGTCCAGCCTAAGACCCATGCCATGGGGGTCAGCCCACCCCTGACACTTCCTGGAACACCGGATCGAGAGGCTGGCTAGTCCAGAAAACAAAGATAGAACCAAACACAACTGGGGGGGGGGGGTTCCTCAATGTAATGATGCCTAATAATATTTTGCTGTAGAATGGTGACTACTCCACTTGCCATCAGAGCTGAGTCAATGGGATTGTCTTTCTTCCTTTCCTTCTTTTTTTAAATTTTTGAGACAAGGTAGCCATGTGTGTCCTGGAACTCACTTTATAGACCAGGCTGGCCTCAAACTCACAGAAATCCACCTGCCTCTGCCTCTGAAGAGCTGGGACTTAAAGTAGTCAGATAGAAACCTGATGTAAGGGAAATTCCCAAGAATCCCCAATCCTAGCAATAGTGGATAGGATGCCTTAGCTGGCCATCTCCTGTGACCAGATAGGTGACCACCCCAATGGTCATCAGGGAGCCTGCATCTAGTAACAGATGCAGAGATCCACAGCCAAACATCAGGTTGAGCTCAGGAAATCCCACTGAAGAGAGGGAAGAAAGAAAGATTGTATGAGCCAGAGAAGTCACCAGAAAACCCACAGAACCAACAAGCCTGGGCTCGTAAGAGCTCACAGAAACTGAACCAACAACCCAGGAGTCTGCATGGAACCGACCCTCTCTCTACATATGTGTGACAGTTGTGTAGCTTGGTCTACCTGTGGGACTCCTACAGTGGGAGCAGGGCCTGTCCCTGACACTTTGGCAGGCTCTTGGGAACCTATTCCTCACACTGGATTGCCTTGTCAGCCCTAATACAAGGGGAGGTGCTTAGTCTTGCTGCAACTTGATGTGCCATGCTTTGTTGACACCCATGGGAGATCTGCCCCTTTCCGAACAGAAACAGGAAGAAGAGTGGATAGGGGAGGGGTGGGGAGGGACTAGAGGAAGAGGAGGGAGGGAAAACTGCAGTCAGGATGTAAAATAAATATAATACAAACAAAAAACCCAAGATAATTAGCTCCTAGACCCTATCTCAAGAAAATAAGATGGATGGCTCCTGACATCTAACAAGGGTCTCTGGCCTACCAATGCACACACCCAAAAAGGGAAAAGTAAAAGGCCATGAGGAAAATAGGACACTGGGGAATGACTCCCAGCCCAGGGACAGCTTTGAAAGAGAGGGCTGGGGAGGCCAGCAGGGAAGGAAAAAGAAAATATTGATACTGTGGGAGGCAGGGATAAACAAAATGGCTTTCTAATGGTGTGGTGGTTTGGATAAGAACAGCCCCCAGAAGCTCGTCTATTTGAATGCTTAGTCACCAAGGAGTGGCACTACTTGAGAGCATTTGAAGGATTAAGAGGTGTGGCCTTCACGAACCATATCTAAGCATTCATTTTCCACTAGCAAAACTGCTCTCAAGCTTCGTGCTCACCCTAGAAATCTCCAGGACCACGGACATTTTTGAGGATTCAGGGGGAAGGATCAAAAGGATATGCAGACTAGGCTGACACTTAGTACTGGTATGACGTCTGCAGACTCATCCATTGCCCTTTCATCCATACACTCACTCAACAAATGCTCTGCGCACTTATGCTCTGCTACTGTGGTAGGGATGTGCTGGAGATGCCGGAGATCTGAATGCTGGAGCTTTAAAAGAAGAAGGGAAGGGGAGGGGAAGGGAAAGGGGGGAGGGGGAAGAGAAGCCCACACCAATTCCAGAGTGTCTCTCTCTCTCTCTCTCTCTCTCTCTCTCTCTCTCTCTCTCTCTTTCTCTCTCTCTCTCTCTCTCTCCTCTCTCTCTGCCTATGGATCAGGATATAGCACTCAGTTACTTCTCCATCATTATGCCTAGCTGCTGTATGATCCCCACTTTGATGCTAAATACTCGCCTTGGTCATGGTGTCTCTTCACAGCAATAGACCAGTGACTGAGACAGAAGTGTGTGGAAGTCAAGTCTGGCTCATCTGTTAATGGTAAGCAGGGTGATGTGTGTAGATGTAGGAGGGTGAAGCTAATAAGAGGAGTCTCTGGCAGTGAGGGCCATCGAGAAGCTACTAAGCTTTCCTGCACTTGGTTCAGTAGGTCTCCAGACATCCCCAGCAATGCTTCCAGACAGCGGGATCACCATGGCAGAAATCTAAGGTTCGAGGCATCCAAGGAGCATTCATGCTAGCTACCTCGTGGCTGGGTTCTGTTTCTGCCACCAGAGTGAATTGAGAAGGACTGAATGACAGATGACGGCAGGGAGAGACATAAATGAGTGGTGAGAGGCAGGGTGCCTTCTCAGTGGATGCCATGAGGTGTCATGGCGCAGTTGGAGGCTGATGTGCACAGAGATGGATATCAGAAGAGCTGGATGTGATAGGGAGCTGCTGGTATGGTTCCAAAAAGAACTGAGCCCCAACGTGGGTAATAAATAAGGTCAGGGCTAAAAGGAAGCAGTAAACCCAGAGAAACGTCAGGGTAGAACAGTTTGCTGCAACTACATCAACATTTCTGTTTCCAGTGATCAGTTCAGTCCACACAGGAGACAGCGAAGGACCTAGAGGAAGAACCATGAGCCACCTGGGTAGCCTGTGAGACTGAGGTACACCCTGACAGCCCAGCACACCTTATTGCTCCTTATGACTTCCTCTACCAGATACTGTGGTGTCCATAACAATGCAGGGGATACATGTGATCAACTCTGCCCAACAGAACAGGATTTGGATGCTCAGTTATATAATTAATCCCACTTATGTCTTTCACACGGATCGTTTTCAAACACTTCACTATCCCAATGTGACAGCAAAATCCCTATACTGATGCTATTTTGTACAAATCATCTTTAGCTTTTTTCAAATGTGTGAATGTAGTATGTTAGTGTATGTAACATGGAGATGTGCATATACCAATGTGCGCAGGCCAGAGGACAGCAGTGGTCCTGATCTCTCGTTCCTCACCTATTCCTTTGAGGAGATAGGGTCTCTTGATGAATAAGGCCCTAGGCTGGCATCCAGAGAGCCTCAGTGGTCCTCCTGCCTCTGCCTCGCACAGCCTTTCAAGTGGGTGTTGGCATCTGAGCTCAGGCCCTGTGCTTGGGCAGCAAGCTTGCTTACCCCCTCAGCCAACTCTCAGGCCCCCAGATCATCCTTGCTCTAGAAGCTTTTCGAGGTGATTTTCCTTTCTCTGGCAGCTCTGAGGAGTAAATTGGAGCACTTAGGGAGCCCTGGGTTCTAACTCTGCCCTCATTTCACCTTTAGGCTGCCCTTCAACTTCCCATTCGTGTTTTGTGATATATATTTCTGCCACTCTATTTTTTTTTTCAGGCAGTTTGCTTTCTATTTACAAAGTCCACTGATAGCAGATAATTTATTAGTTAGTGGCTGTGCTTGAACTCAGATCCTCCTGCCTCCATCTCCCTAGTGCTGGTGTTACGGGTATGTATCATATTGCTAGTACTAGGTAACTTAATATGCCTTTCTAAACAACTGTCTTGCAAAAGTAAACGTGTGATGCTTACCTCCAAATATTGTCTTTGGGCAACCGGGTTGATCGAGTCCTCCATTTGGATAGAAGTCTATGTTGCCTAGCGGTTCCTTGTAGCCCAGCGCTAAAAAAGAACACACAGGGCTTACACAGAGACCTGCACGTCCTGATGTTCACCTGCCTGCAGGGTTAGGCAGGGACTGTGTGGTTGTGGTTGTTATCACGGCCCTTATACCTATTTACAGGTCTCAAAGCTGACAGCTAGTGTGTTAGAAAGCCACAAGCAAATTGCATCAGCAGCACAAAAATGGTGATGGAATGGAATCCCATTGTTTCTAAAGATAGTCTCTGGCTACTTGGCCACTGCAGGGCTAGCAGGATAACCTGCTTCTTCTTTACATTTTACTCAGAGCCCTCTAATGGGGGGGGGGGGGTTGGTTGGGGGAAGGGAGAGTCCAGAACTTCTGTTTGCATTGTATAAATCTTCACAAAATAAAATATGAAACAATTAGCTTATATTTAGTAGATTAAAATCTTAAAATGCTTGGACGTGATCTATTGATGGCTCAGTGGTTAGGAGCACTAGCTGCTCTGAGCTGGGCGAGGTTCCTAGCACCCACATGGTGGCTCATAACCACCTCCAGTGGTTCTAACTGTAACTCCAGTCTCAAGGGAGACAATACGTCCTTCTGGCCATTTGGGCACCAGGTGCACATGTGGTGCAAAGACATACATGCAGTCAAAACATGCATATGCATAAAAATAAAAGAATAAAAATAAAAATTTGGGGCCTAAGCCAGGTGTAGTGGCTCACACTTGAAAACCGGCACTTAGGAGCCTTAGGCAGGGGGAATTGCTATTAGCTTGAAGCCAGCTTGGGTTAAAGAGTAAGACTCTGCTTCAAATAAAAACACTGGGATCTAGGACAATAAAAAGGTTGGAAACACCTTTAAAAATGAGAAACTAGAAATGTAATAGCTTTACTTTCTCTGGCTATATAAACCCCCAAATAATTAGAAAATGTTTTATTAAAAGGTTAACACAAGAACTAGGTGTGGTAGCACACACTTACAACCCAACAATCAGGAGGCAGAGACAAGAAGGTGGACAGTGTATAGCCAGCCTCGTTGCACAGTGGCAGGCCAACCCAGGATATATAGCAGCAGTCTCAGAGAAATATAAGTAAATGTTTACATATACATATGCATATGTGTGTTATATGCAGCCTATTGCAGTAATCCTGATAACGGTTTTCATATTTTGAGACTCTAGTTGTCAGCTGGCCATCTCACACACCTTTCCCATTTTCATAATGTCTGAGGCACAGCTGTGGAAATCAGAGGATGTAACTTGGATGAAAGACAGAGGCTTTGGGGCTGGCTCAACATCACTAGAAAGAGCAAAACTTAGGGTCTACCTCACTGTAAAACAAAATTCACTTCTCAAAAATAAAAAGCAAGCTGGGTAGTGGTGATGCAGAGGCAGCCAGATTTCTATGAGTTCAAGGCCAGCCTGGTCCAAAACAGCCAGGGCTGCATAAAGAAACCCTGTTGTGTCGCACCACACACACCCCGCAAAAAAAAAAAAAAAAAAAAAAAGGTTTTTTTCTGTCCATTTTAAAATGGTCAGAAGGTCTCCACCTAAGCAAGGAACTACTTTGCAAATGCCATAATGATACTGAAGCTGTCACCAATTGCCACACAGGAGTGCCCATGAAACAGAGTCGGGGTAATTTAAAAAAATAAAAACGTTGTTCTATAGTGTCTGTGTTTGGTATGCACATGCCAGCATGAATTTGAAGGACAACCATGGCATCTATCCGATGAGTTCCAGGGACCAAACTCCATTGTCGTGGTCAGGGGCAGCAAACAGGGTTACCGGCTGAGCCTTCCGATGTTGGTCTTTGTTTCCTGGTACTGGGGCACGCATGCCACACAAACCCTACCTGAGCTACATCCTCTGCCCTGGGTCCCTGGTTTGTTAGCTAGCTATATTATAAAGAGAAAGTACAATTAAATGATCACTCTGCTTTATGCCATGCCTCCCAGCTGACTCCTTCCAGAGGCATTTGGATACAGCAGATATCTACCCTTTTTATTTTTTATTTATTCAGCCATAGTCTCGCTATGTAGCCTTGGCACCCAATCATGACCATCACCTCAAGCCACACCAGCATGTACCAAACAGCAGACAAAAACTGGCATATTGAGAGACAGAAATGACGAGCCAAGAAGGGGCAAAGGTGCATTGGTTGGGAATTCACAGTATTCCCAGCACAGGAAAACGAGAGAAAAGATCGGGCCACCCTGGGAACTGTTCATCTGAAGCCCGCTGTCTATGTGTAGACAAACCAACCTGTTCTTGCTTGGACTTGATCACTTGGAAAACACGAGGTGAAAGAAAAGGAAACCATGTCTGCTCCATTATCAGGTCCTAGACCTCGGTCCCGACAATGCTGCTAGACTCCCACACACCCTGGGGGGTGGGAGGAGGGCCGCATCAGGGATCCCAGGGGGAGACTGTGTCTTGGGGCCACGAATCCACAAAGAAATGTTACCGTCAGTGTCCGAGTGAATGACGTCCACGAACTTTGCATCGCTGGGAGCTAATCTGTCCTCAGGAGGTTTCCCGTTGAACAAAGGGCCCGCAGGGTCAAGACCTAAAAAAGAAAAGCAGAGCAGCTTGGCAACTCCACGCCATGAATCACTGAGGCTTGTCTTTGATCCCTTCTGGAGATGGCTCACAGGCTGCAGGGCTTGCTTGAGTGAATCGGTCGCTAGCATCCCGTCCTGCAGTCGGGACCCCTGTAGCTTTTTCCCACAGTGTGGACAGTTCCCCTGGCAGTAGCTCTGCCCCAGGAGGCCCAGCTAGGGAAGAGCCCCACAGGTGAGGTCAGGAGGGTAGAATGGATCCTCCAGCAAAAACTGGCAGAGTGAGAAAGAGGGGATAACTCTGGGAATGAAAGCCTTATGCATACAGCCCCAGCCCTTGATTTTTAAAACAAAGTCTCATCATATAATCCAGACTGTGCTGAATTAGCTATGTAGCCCAGGCTGGCCTTGAACTGGTAATCCATCTGCCCCAGTTTCCCATATGCTATTAAATAATTAAAGCAAGGCATTAAATTAAATTAAAGACATCCTAACCTCTCTGGTCTTCCCCATTTTAGGGATTTCAGAAGCCCTATTCAGCTCCACCCTCACTCATTTACCATTCATTTGAACCACGTCACAAAACCAGGAGGCAGCAGGGGACCAGTGTGGTTCCATTGGTGACTGCCCCGAGGCTCCTCCCGTCTGCTCTACTTTCGGTCTTTTAGTGCCTAACGCTGAGAAACTCCCTGGAGAGCTAGGTTTGGAAACTCCCTGCCACACTACAGATGAGGCTGATCAAATGCATCCCATAATGCCTGAACTAAATTTCTAGTCTTGGTCATTGTTGACCATTAGCACATCAATGAAACACCTGAAAAATCAGGGGAGCTACGCTTGGGATTCTAGAACCACAAAATGAGAATTTAAAAATCAGAATGTGACAAAGTTTCAGTTACTAGAACCCGTGCAAAGAGAGTTTTAAAGGCATCTTCCTTGGATGTTTAACCTATTAATAGCATTTTATGTTTAAATCCACTGTATTCTTGATTTAGGTAGTGGAGAATGAAGCCAGGACCTCATGCATGCTAAGCATGTGCACTACTGTATAGCTGGTGAACATCTCTCCTTCCCATGTTCCACACACAGTCTAAGAGAGCATCTTTGCTTCTGTTTCATGTTTTCTTCTTTCTGGATGTCCTTGTGATCACTTGGAACATTTCTTGATCTACCTCCCTTCTCCTTCCCTTACCCCTCCGCCCCCAGCCTTCCTCTGTCCTCTTCAACAGAAACTGGTGTGGGAGGCTATGAGGTAACACCCAGTCACTCAAGGCCAACAGGTGGCCTCAACACGGCAGGTCTTAACACAGTAGGAAAAAAACTTCACAGCCTTGGAAAAAAATTATGGAGAATCCCTCCAACCTCCACCCCCATCAGTCAAAACCAACCACTTCCTACCTGCTCCCCAAAATAGAGTGAGTACCCTAGCTTGGAGCCTCCAGTAGATCTAGATAAAACATTTAGACTGGGGTATTGAGAGGGGTGGAGGTGCTAGCCACCCACCGGGACTTATAAAATGGAGGTAAAATTATGGTTCAGAACTTGAATCCATGTTAGTAATTAAAAGTTTCTAGCAGTCACTTAAAATCTATGTGTGTTGCATGCAAGTATATATATATATATTGTGTGTGTGTGTGTGTGTGTGTGTGTGTGTGTGTGTGTTTCTGTGTCTACATGTCTATGGAGTCCAGGTTGACACTGGATGTCTTCCTCCATCCCCTCTATCTTATAAATTAACATAGGGTCTCTGACTTGAACCCAGTCTAGTCCAGCTTGCTCCAAGGACCCTTTTTCTGGCCTCCCAGTGATGGGATTACAGGTAAACCATCACTCCTGGCATTTGCTTGGGATCCAGAATCTGGCCCTCAGCCAATCAGCATTTTTATTAAACCAGCAGGCAGGAAAATTATTTACAATGTAACAGAACACAGTTCCACTACATATATGTCACTGTGATTTTGTTAATAAAAAAGTTGACTGGCTAATAGCTGGGCAGGATAAGGTTAGGCAAAAGAATCAGATTATAGACACTAGAGAGAAGGGCAGAGTCAGAGGAGTCACCAGTGAGACACAGAGAGGAAACAGGAGGTACAAGATGAAAGCTTATTATGAAAGATAGAATTGTCCCGTTTCTTCCTAGCCCTGTGATCAGTGACATCAGGTTGGCAGCTTGAGGTCAGTTACTACTAAGGAAATCACAGAACACCCCCCTCTGTACCCACTTCAACACAGCATTGGAAAGACAGTCCCATCTACTGGAAAAGAGTAACACAAACCCAAGATAGCTGACCTTTCAAAGTACAAGCATTATCTCTCTTCTATAGACACATTGCTTTTTAAAATTTTCTAAACTTTTAAAACTACTTTGTTTCCTAGGAAAGCATGTAAATTAGATAATTGAGGTAGCCTTGGCCTTTTGGGAAAGTGAGAAAAAAAACATAAACAAACTAATGAAAAATAATCCCATTCAGGACAAATTTCTGGAAAGCAATGCCAGCCAATGAGGTGGAGATCAGGTGTTGAGGTAGTAAGATTACTTCCCAAATATATGTTTTGAGCATTTACATTTCCTGTCCTTCCATACACTTTTATCTTATAGACCCCCTATATTTAAAAGCTGGGCTTGAGGATGGTTCCTGGCAAGGTGAATAAGTTCCTGCAAGCTGGGACAGCCCTCAGCCCTGTGAGTAGCTGTGGAAAATTCCTAAGCTCCAGGCAAGAGGACCAGAAAGGGAGTCTTTGTCCTTTAGGATCTGCCTGTTTCAGTTTGGGGTGAGTTCACTAGAAAGCTGATATTTAGAAAATCAGGTCCAGCCACTAAAATTCCAGTCTCCTTTCCCTTCTGTGAGTCTCCAGCCCTGTCTGGTAGTTCTATCTATGTAGTTCAGGCCATCTGAATTAACCCAAGGAAAAAGGGTCACTGGACACAGATCCCTGTGGGATATTGCTGGGGGCAGTATGGTGGTTACCATAAGAGAAATAAAATCACCATCAAGCTTTTCTGTGACATACACAATTTTCAAATTTTGCTACATGTATTTTATTAATTTATAGGCTGAGGTTAATATTATCTGGACTTTGCTTTCGCATGAAAAGACCTATACACAGAGGTTCACTCACTGAGAGAGCCTGCTCCAAACTCAAAGATTAGATTGTCCCTTCGGTGCTTTACCGGAGAACAGCAGCCCAGGTGAGACCCTGGTCACTGACCTGTGACCTTACCTGTGATTCTTCCCAGCTTCCCATCGTACATTTTTCCAACAAATCCAGATATGTGGGCTCCTAGACTCACTCCAATCATATAAATGTC
Organism: Phyllotis vaccarum; assembly: GCA_033318265.1. Classification (NCBI taxonomy): domain Eukaryota; kingdom Metazoa; phylum Chordata; class Mammalia; order Rodentia; family Cricetidae; genus Phyllotis; species Phyllotis vaccarum. The sequence continues at coordinate 188,002,105 of JARWLC010000002.1, forward strand.
ATCCAAAGAAGCTCCTTTGGCCTAGAAGTTATTATCAAATTGTGAGAGTTCACGAAATCGACCACACTTGCAGAACTTCCCTAGCTGTTTACTTTGGAGGAATACTCTTAAGGACTTTTTGTATCTACTGTCTCACTCAGGCTCTGTTGTGGGTGGGTGGGTATGCACACACACATCTATACACTTATGTCCAGAGGTTAAAAAGTCACGTGTCAGGCTACAGAGATGGCTCAGTGGTTGAGAACACTTGCTCAGCACTCAATCAGCAGCTCGCAACTGTCTGTAACTCAGTTCCATGGGGTCTGATGCCTTCTAACCTCTATAGGTACCAGACATACGCTATATACATACAGGCAAAAATTTCATATGTATCTTTAAATAATGAATCATTCTTTTCTTTTAAGTTAGATGTCTCCCTCAATTGCTTCCCACCTTGTTTTCTTGAGACAGGCTCTCTCACTGAACCTGGATAGCTTACTTAGTTAGACTAACAAACAAGCCCTATGGATTCTCCTCTCTCCCCTTCCTGGGGTTCGGTATTACAGGCATGCACTGTGCACTGCTGGGCCCAGATTTTTCATATATGTTCTGGGTGTTGAACTCAGGTCTTCATATTTGCACACCAAGTATTCATCAACTGAGCCAACCCCTTAACTCCTGTTGTCTCATTTAAATGCTACAAGACTGGAGAAGTAGCTCAGTGGTTATGTTATATATGATAAGCCTTAGGTTCAATCCCTAGCATGACAGAAAACGAGGGACAGTTACAGGATCCTGCAATGTGGATTCTACTACTTTAATACACAAATGAGGAGGGTGAAGTCATCTGGCCCAAGTACAGCAGTTGGGGAGGGTGCAGAACAGGATGCAAGCCAAACCAATCCCAAACTCGTATCTTTGGGGGTCTCCATTCCCGACTCGGCTAGTCATCAAGCAGGGGTGTCTTTAGGGATTCCAGACCAGGGAGGAGGTGATAATGCATTTTGATGGACTCCTTATGGAGTCACCATCTCAGAGAAAGAAAATGCGGAGAAGGGGAGAGCACACTGGTGACAGGCTGCTGACCAGCTGGCTCTGAGCCACTTGCTTGCTGAGGAGCTCAGGTGCAGGTCATTACCAGCCGTGATGATCACCACATGGGAGTCGCTTTGAACTGCTCTGACTTCATGTGATGTTTTTATTATTGTTTTTGAAAAGGGCAGCTCTGCTGGGTGGTAGTGATGCATGCCTTTAATCTCAGCCCTCAGGAGGCAGAAGCAGGCAGATCTCTGATTTCAAGGCCAGCCTGGTCTACAGAGTGAGTTCCAGGACAGCCAGAGCTCCCAGAGAACCCTGTCTTGGAAAACCAAAAACCAAAAAAGTTTTGGAGGGGAGGGGTAGTTCATGAGATTACTCACTAAATAAAAGCTAAGACCCTCCCTTGGGAGGCCTTCCAACAACATTGACTGTGTCATTGGACCATTGGCTGTTGGAAAACAAATGTGTTTTCATTGTGGTTTGGAATAATCTGGACATTAGTCTCTTCATCAAAGGCGGTCCAGGCATTTAAACCAAGAACTATGGGAAGAGCTTCTCCTACTCATAGATACCTTCATAGTACGGCAAGAGGACGTTCCTTTCACAAGGCTCTTTGTCATCATCTGCAGAAGACTATGGAGACATAAAATCTACAACATTTACAATGACATTGCCCTATATCCCTTCCTTATGAGGCAATGTGTGCAACCACACCCTCTTCCCTGGGTTTATTCGACACAATTTAAAAAAAAAATAAAAAAGCCCCCCATCATCCAACTAAATGATGCCTCTTGGATTTAAGTTTCCAAACAAGCAGTCAGTGTCATCTAAGAGAAGTCTGTCTTACCAACATCTGGTCGATAAATTCCTTCAAAATAAGAGCTACTTTTTTGGTCTTGTTAGAAGCGTGGGTGTATATCACAGTCGTCGCACCTCGGTTCCAGTCAACGACCACCACGTTCATCTCTTGTACACTGAGCAAACTCTGTACTAACTCCTCCATCCACACTGGAGGGGAGCCTGTTGGCCGGAAGCCATGAATAATGAAGGTGGTTTTCTTGGTCACATTTAAGCTCCCCAGAGCTGTGGAGTTGATGAGTTGTGCACAAGCCTGGTTTCTCTGTGTGTAGAGCATCAGCCTCACATTCAGTCCTGTACCAACCACTGCACTGTGGAAGCTCAGTCTGGTGAAGGACGGACATGTTTCATCTGTGTCTGGAAATAAGGATTAGATGCATTATGCAGTGCCTCCTAAGCTGGGCATCAAGCAGATAAGTGCTGTGATCCGCTCCTTGGTGCTCTTACATTCTGCACAGTACCTTGCAAGAGCCTAGATCTACCTACATGAAGTTGAAAAGTCATACCTGTATGTATTTCTTTGGATTTCTATGTAATGACCCCTGGTTTCTCCACACTCTTTTAAGGTCAAAGTCACTAGTTAGCTCAATGAAACCTGCAACCCTCCCAACCATAAGCATGTCCTCACTCCCCAATGCCCTGAGTACCTGTGTGTGCCTCACCTACAGCACAATGGCATGTTTCTGGGATGTATTCTGGGTGTTGTGTATGGATGTGTCCTGTGGGAGATTGTGTTGTTTCATTGTAAATAATTGTCCCACCCACTGGTTTAATAAAAAGCGCTGATTGGCCAAAGGCAGGCAGGAAGTGTGGGACTAAGAAAACTCTGAGAACAGGAAGCACAGAGCAGAACGCCAGAGCGAAACCAGAAGAAGCAGAGGACGACTATGCTGCTCTAAAGAAAGGTACCGAGGAGCCGCATGGCTGAACAGGAAGAATCATGGGTTAGATGAAAGGTACAGAGTTAGCAAGTTATATGCCTGGTCCTGAGGCTGGTCAGCCTAAAACTATCGTATGTATCTGTGTGTCTCTGCGGGTCTGCAGGTCTGTGGGTCCTAAACCTTGAGGTTAGGCCCAAAAGTCCAGAACAGAAACCACTTACTACAGGTCAGAGTGTGTGTGTTCTGCCCTGAGCACCTGAAACTGCAGGTCATGTCAGGTGTGATGGGCCTTCTTCTCCTCAAGCTCTCCTGTCAAGCTTTCACCCTACAGGGCAGCCCATTAAGGAAGCCAGACTGAAGGAACAGATAGCATCAGCTTGGGAGATTTTGCTGTTGTTTGAGATAGGATATTAATATGAAACCCAGGCTGACTTCAGACTTACTACATAGCCTAATCTAGCCTCAAATTTGCAGTCCTTCTCACCCTCCCAAATTCTAGGATTATAGTTGGACCTTGCCTGGCTTGGAGCATCTCACTGGGAATGTCACTCAGTAGGAAAGTGCTTTGTGACAGCATTCAGTAGCTAGGAGATAATCAGTAATAATACAGCGGAGAAGCTGGGCAAGGCCTTGCTTAGTCACCACCCTGTGGTACTTCGGAAGGGCCTGTGAACCTTATGAGCCTGAGGCCATAGTGCCACTGCTCCGGTAGGCTCATATGTTTGAATGCTTGGTCATGGAGAGTGACATTTATTATGGGAATTTAGCAGAGTCGTATCTGGGATAGACATTAGAATAAACAGTTGTTTTCTACAAGTGCATTGATCACTGTAGAAAACAGTGATTGTTCTCCGTGATTTGTAGAATTGTTTTCCAAAGGGGCTTTGCAGCCATCATATGGCACACCTAAGGCTCATTGCAAACAATATACAATCAAAGACAAAGTCATGAGGGCATGTGATGCTTTCCTTTAGTAAGACATATAGATTAGCTAGGACTCTGATCTGAGAACGTATTTAACCCCCCAAAATGTTGTGTAACAATCAGTAAATAGGCCTTTGTATGGTCGGTTGTTCAAGGGTCAGTTCAGTTCGTCACAGGCTGGACCTTCCTGCTGCCACACAGACCTTAGCATTTCTTCAGTTGGGCTGGAGAAATGGCTCAGAGGTTAGGAGCTCTGGCTGCTCTCCCAGGGGTCCTGAGTTCAATTCCCAGCACCACATGGTAGCTCACAGCATCTATAATGAGATCTGGCACCCTCTTCTGGCCTGCAGGCACGCGCACAGACAAAACACTATTACACATAATAAATAAATAAATCTTTTTTTTAAAGTTTTAAAATTTTTCTTCAGTCAATCCAAGAAATACACACCATAAGCAGCAGACACTATTTGAGACAAGATTGGGAGGTGTGGTCTTGTAGAGTGGGTGTGGTCTTGTTTAAAGGAAGCGCATCAGTGGGGGTGGATTTGGAAATTTTAAAAGCCCATACTTCCAGTATTTTCTCCTCTCTCTCTCTCTCTCTCCCTCTCTCTCTCTCTCTCTCTCCCTCTCCCCCTCCCCCTCCCCCTCCATCCCTCCTCCTCCCTCCCTCCCTCCTTCTCTCCCTCCCTCCCTCCCTCCTCTCAAACTGTAAGCAAGCTCCCAATTAAACTTATTCCTTATAGGAGTTGTGGTCACAGGGTCTTTTCACAGCAGCAGAACAGTGACTAAGACGTCATCAAAGAGAAAATCCCGATGCTTAGAAAATATAACTGAAGCATTTAAATGTAAAGGACTGAGTTTATTAACAAATGATTCAGAGTATATAAATAGTCAACTGATGATGAGATGCACGTGTCAAAATGTTAAAAAATAAATCAATCCAGGGCTGCAGTGTGGACGTAGTAGTTGAGCAGAGCATGTTCACAGCCCAGGAAGTTCCACAAAGAACCAATATGTAAATCTGTGTGACGTTTTGCTTCTGTCCTGTGTGCTCCTTATTCTTGTAACTTTTTAAAACATGTTTAGGAATATATATACACAAAGATAAAAGAAGTGGATAAAGAGTTCTGGGGTCCTCGGGTTTAGATTTTGACAGAATTTGGCTTTTGCAGTATTACAGACTGCTTTGATCAGGAGTTGCTATGAGAGGCCTTGGTGAGCTACTCAGAGGTGAAGCACAGGGCCCTGCAGCCAACTCTGGCCACTGAGAGACAAAAGGGAAAGTACAAGGCAAATAAAGGTGAAAATTCTAATTAGTTTCCAGACACAACATAATGATCAGGAGCCTCATTATTTTAAATAGAATTGTTTGCAAAGCATCCTTTAAGGTACTACCCCGGGCTCCGATTCACTGAGCAAGCATGTAGAAAGTGAAACACAGGCCCCAGCACCAAGCCAGAGAGCATCTTTTAGGGTGAGTCAGAGAGACAGTAAGGGGTCGGGGATGGAACAGAGACGTCTGTAAACTTGCAATGGGCCACCAACAGGCAAGGGAACCTTGGGACACACCTGTTCTGAGTTCCCTCAGTGGAAATTAAAGAACTAATTTGGGATCATTTTTTGTAAACTTGACACAAGCTAGAGTCATTGGTTACTTTTGGTCATGGTATTTATCACAGTAATGTAACCAGAGTAATACACGGTGCTCTGAACCCTGCGTCTACACCGGTGTGGTCAGGCAGGACTCCTGAAGTAGGTTTTCCTTCACTTCTGCTCCCTGGAGAGGAATGTCCAGTCTGCTGGGAGAGCCCATCCCTGAGTGATAACTGTTTGATTTGTTATTTTATAGTACAGGAGGTGTTGTGGGATGAGGCTGAGCCCTTTGGGTCTCATCCATCCATAAAGCTAAGTTTTGTTCCAGTCTATGCAACTTACTCTCCAGGTGGCCTAGGGCAACTATGTTGTTTGTCTCTTGCTTGCCTATCTGACTAGCAGAGGAATGTGGCTGAAATTAAACCTAAATGAGGTCATACTGGGGAAGTCATATGCCCCTTTACCAAGAAGACGACTGCTTAATTACTACTTAATTACTAGGTCTATTCAACTAAGGACACATGAATGTTGGGCCAGTGGGTCAGAAGCCACACATTCATCTGGATCCTTGAGAAACAGCAAATTGGTGAGCTGAAGGCTGACCTGGGCTATCATGAGACCTTGCTATGGGGGGGGGGGGGTCACAGAAAGCACAGGATTTCAAGACCACCTGCCCTTTAAGCCCATCTATCTAAAACAAGAGAAATTACATCTGTCCTTCTCAGATCATTTTGGATTTTAGTTACTCTGAACTAACATTTCTTCCTGTGCTGTGACCTTTTGAATGAAAATGTTTATTCCCTAGTTGATGGACTGTTTGGAAAGAATTAGGAGGTGTGGCCTTGTTGGAGGAGATGTCACTGGAGGAGAGCTCTCTCCTCTCTCTCTCTCCTGATACCACCTGTGGATCAGGATGTAAAGCCCTCAGCACCATGCCCTGTCTGCTTCTTGCCACAGTAATGGACTAAACTCTGAAACTGTAAACAAGCCTCTAATTTAAAACTTGGTTTTACAAGAGTTGGTTCGGTCATGGTGTCTCTTCACAGCAATAGAACAGTGGCAAAGACACACTCTGTCCCATGAAAGCTGCCCACTTTGTCTTCAGGATTCACCGTCAGTCTGTCTGAAGTACTCTCTGAACCATGCTGAGACTGAGGCTTGCTCTGCTTGGTCTTTCCAACCTTTCCTTTCTCAGGTGCCAGCCTCACAGCATGCTGGGACATTTTCTGGCCCAGTCTCCCCTCCTCCTGGATTTATCACCTGTACTCCTGACAATAGAACTCTTGGGTTTGTTGGTTGGTTCGTTTGAATTGGTTTGATTTTTATTTAATTATACTTTTTAAAAATTCTCATTAATTTTTAATGAGAAGTAGCACATATGTGCCATGGCGTGGAGGTCAAAGGACATAGTCGTTGCCTCTCTTCTCACCATGTAACTCTGGTTGGCAAGTTTGGCACCAAGTGCCTTTAACCATTGAGCCATCTCACTGGTCCCCTTGGTTTGGATTTTTGAGTCAATGTAGCACTATATAACCGAGGCTAATTTCAAACTCATGATGCTTCTACCTCCGCATCCCTAATCCTGTAATTATAGGCATGTAGCACCATGCCTGATTCAAAATTAAACTTATTGTTTTTTAAATTTTTTCCTAATTAAAAATATTTTATAAGTGTACCAGGTACATGCTTGATATTCACAGAGGTCAGAAGAGGGCATCAGATCCTCCTGGAACCAGAGTTACAAATGGTTCCAAGCTACCATGTGGGTGATGAAAGTCAAATCCTGGGCCGTTGGAAAAGGAACAAGCACTCTTAACCACTGAGCCATCTCTCCAGGCCATTTATTCATTTTTCAGTGTTGATGACCAATGCAGGATCTAATGCATTCAAAGCAAGCCCTCTACTGCTGAGCTCCATCTTTGATTCTCAGAATCAAACATTAAATAAGAAAGCAATGCATTTGTATCTTAGATCATGTCACAAATTAAGCTCCTTGGGCTCAGGGATTGTGTTACTGTTGCTCTCATTATATCAAATGTGTTCAGTGGCTCACACACAGAGAGTTCCATATGTTTTCATTTATTCTCGTGTTTTAAAGTTATGAACTATTTCATGCTTCCCAAAGGCAAACAACTTTTGGGCTAATTTATTGATTTCTTACAAAGTCAAGGTTATCCAGGGTACAAGTAGAAACTGGTTTTTCAAGCTTAACCTGTCTCTCATAGTTCACTGAAACAAGAGAACCATAAATGTCCTTTTGGACTATGTATTCTAAATTAACATTCTTACTGACAACTGGAAAATTACAATGAAACAGACTCTGTATAATACCTTTTGAGGAAGGATCTGCATTCTATTCAGAGGTGGTGTTATTATTGTTTATGACCATTTCTTAGGTTAAAAGAAACAAATTCAAGTGGAAAATCAGGGTAATTATCAATAACCTTTCTATGTTGAACAGCTCAGGCTGGCCTTGAACTCACTATGTAGCTGAGGATGATCTTGAACTTCTGATCTCCCTGTCTCTGTTTCTTGTTTGCTGGGATTACAGATTCGTACACCACACTCAGTTTATGCAGTGCTGGGATCAAACCCAGGGCCTCATGCATGCTAGGCAAACACTGTATCAACTGAACTACATCCAAGTTCTACTGACCCATAGTCCCATTGTATTTTCTTATGATCCTGTCATGTCTATGTACATATCACCCATGGATACTCCTGCTGTACTAGTCAAGTTAAGTAGTCATGAGTATTGGCTCATAAAGCTGAAAGTATTTTCCACTAGGTTCCTTACAAAGTTTGCTTTGTAAGGTGTCTTAATAAGAACACAATGTCTTAAATTTAAAAAACACAATACAATTTTGGGGAAAGTGTGGGTGTGAGAGTCAGATCTACCACCCCCTAGCTATATAAGCTGCCATAATCACTAGCCTAACCTCTCTTGTGCCTCTATCTGGCATTTATAAAATGACTGTAATAATGCTAATCTGTCAGGCAATGTTGCACAGAGGCAGGTTGAATTTGAAGCCAAAAACTTGTGTCCTCAAATATGTAATTATTTGAATGTGAAATGTCTCCCACAGGGTTGTGTGTTTGAACACTTGTACCCAGACAAGTGGCACTGTTTTAAGAGGCTGTAGAATTCTTGGGAAATGGGTCCTACCTGAAGGAAGTATCCTTGAGAGCCATGCCTTAAGGATTAGAGGCTGGGCACACCTCCAGCCCCAGCTCTCTGCTTCCTGGCCTGCTCAGGTGTTAACAGCTGCACCTTGAGCTCCACCACCATCATCAGAGTCCCAAGCTGCCTTAGCCTCCCCACTATGAAGGACAGCAACCTCTTATGCCACAATCCAAAGACACCCTCCCTCCTTTAAGCTGCTTCTGCCTGTCACAGCAACAGGGAAATTAACTCAATATGCTCGTTTAAGAGAGGAGGTCTAGCTCAGAGGTCTGTCTCATAGATAGCACTTGTGAGGCCCTGGGTTCAATCCTCAGTACCACACTCACACATGCAAATGCACTCATGCACACATACAAATATCCTTTGGTATTTTGAACTAACTGAAAACACTCTACCATTTTTTTAAAAGGGAGAAGGGTAGGGACTCTCTAAATAAAGCTCTGTGTGATTCGGTCTGTTTAAACAGTGTCAATGACACTCATAAACCTCTGCACAAGGAAGTGAAGCCAGCCTGGGCCAGCAAGGAACAGCTTGCTGATTAGAAATGACGTGTTTCACCACCAGTATAGGTAATAAAACAAAATAGTAGCCTATCTTTAAGTAGACTTTCAACCTTTTTTCCACTGTGCATTTACTTACAATACTTTTAATAATGTAAACATAGTATTAGAGTACCATTGACTGGGAGCGCTCCATGGCTCAGTGGGTAAAGGCGCCTGTTGCTAAGCCATGACCTGAGTCCAAACCCACATGATGGGAGAAAGAGAACTTAATGCCAGCCAGTTTTTTTCTGAATTCTGCTAACACATTGTGGTTTGTGTATATATGCACATGCATGCAATACACAAATACATAAAAATCAACAAATAAATTAGTTATTTAAACCTATTTTTTTTTTAAGTTAAAAAATGGGGCTGGAGAAATGGTTCAGGGGTTAAGGTTGCTGACTGTGCCTTCTGAGGACTAGGGTTTGATTGCTAGCATCCACGAGGTGGCTCACAACTGTGTGTAATTCCGGTCTCAGAAGACTTCTCTGGCCTTTGTGGACACTGCAAGCATAAGGTACACAATACATTCAGGAAAACACTCATACACATAAAATAATACCTCAAAAAATTAAAAATCTTTTATCTTGATTTCTGAGTTTTATTGTGCCCTCATTCTAGATGCTTTTTCTGAAGAATGCCATTCACCTCACTCATTTTACCCAACTCCCAGGTGGTCAGGGTCGATCTAAGAATTATAAATGATGCCAAGAGGGTTTCCAGATGCTAAATAGTTAGCAACTGTTGATGTTGACAGACTGGGAACATACTATTTGCCACCTAGAGTTGTACAAAGACGTGAAATGATGCCATCAAGGTGAGCTGGAAATAATTCTGTATATAATTAGGTCAATTCTAAGTTCGTTTTTTAGCATGCTTTTAGGATTTCAACAGTTTCCATCTGTTTACAAAACTGAATTTTACCATCTCATCCTCTGCATTAGTTTATTTTTAAATTTTTAAAATTTTATTATTAGTGTGTGTGCACATGTGCATACTTTTGCATGCCATAGCTCACTGAGGGGAGGGCTCAGTGTTCCAACTCAGCTCCCAGGCATGTACAGCGGGAGCTTTACTCACTCAGCCATCTCACCAATCCCTCTGTATTAATTTTCAAACATTTTTGGGCATTTCTGAAAAGTGTCAGAATTAGTTAAATGATTATTTTTCCTTTCCCTCTTCCAGGCACATGAATCTGTGTATATTGTTCGCGTTTATGTGTATGTTCACGTGTGTGGGGATGCACATATAGGAATGTGTTAGCGCCTGTGGAGGCCAGAGTTGATAGGTGACTTCCTCGCTGGCTCTCCACCTTGTAAATTGAACCTGTCTCTCACTGGAACTTAGAACTCCCTGATTCAGCTAGTCCAGCCGGCCAGCTTTCTCGGGACCCTGTTTCTGCCCGCAGAGTCGTGAGGTTATAGGAGAGCCTTCATGCCCCTTAGACTGGTATGTGAGTTCATGCTTTCCTGGCAAGCACTTCATCCACTGGGCCATCCCCTCAGCCCCAAAGATCTTGTTCTTTAAAAATTAGTTGAATCCTGAAGCCAGCAAGATGGCTCCTCAGGTAAAGGTAACTGATACCAAGCCTGACAACCTGGTTCTCTCCAGGGCCCACACATTGGAAGGAGAGAACCAGTTCCAACAAGATGCACGCTAATTTCCATGTGTGCACCTTGGCTTGTGTGCCCACACATGAAATAAAGGAACAAATTCGGTAGAAAACAGTTTCATATTTTGAACCTAATCCTGGAATAGAGACATTTCTGCTCCATCTAGTCTGCTCTTGAGGTTTATTGTTGGTTTCTTTCATTTTTAATTTATTCTGGGGGTTGGAAATGTTACCCAGGAGTAGAGTGTTTGCCCAGTCCTAGGTTTAAAACCAAGCACCACCATCTCTGCCCAACCACAGGTTACTTCCTTAGAATAAATCACCTGTAACACTTTTACAGGCCATAGAACACCTGTGGTTTACTCTCTGCCCCTCAGACAGTGGTGGCACAGGCCTTTAACCCCAGCACAGAGGCAGGTGAATCTCTGAGTTTGAGGCCAGCCTGGTCTACAAGAGTTCCAGGACAGTTAGGGTTACACAGAGAAACCCTGTCTCAGAAAAAACTTCTTCATTTTGCTAGCTCACGGTAGAGATCAAGATTTTCAGTTTGCTTTTATTACCTTTTGTTTTTATTGGAAATCGAACCCGGAACCTCATATGAACTAGGCCTGTACCCTACAGCTAAGCCATGTCCTCAACCTGGCAATTAATAAATTTTAAGTTATAAATATAACATGCACCATTGTAAGCAATTTATGTATATAAAATTATGGGGGGCTGTTATAATTATTTAAGCACACCTAAATACATGAAAGTTAACACTTTACCTTCTAAAAATATGAAAAGATAGAAAATGAGAAAACTTACCTTCTCTGCCTTACGCATCATAAAACAAATTTTTACATTTTCAAAAACATGTTATTTAATTTTGTATTAGTATAAAAACACAATTTAGCTATGACATAAATTAATATCACCAAAGCTTTTTCAAGTTAATTCAAAGAAATAACAGTTGGATCTATAGTTGAAGGGAAAAAAAAATCAATACAAGAAAGTTCATTTTACTCATAGCTCCTGGCCTCAAAAATGCTCACATAGAACTTTGGAGCGCATTAATATTTGTTAAAGCCACTGGCTGCTAAATGACGTACCTGATTTTACCAAGCACAGCAAACTGAGAAGAAAGGACAGCTTCAACATATGAACTCTCAAAAGATCATGTGTCCCAAACATAAGGATGTGGCTCACTCAGCAGAGCCTGGCAGAGTGCGGCTTTCTAGGTGAGAGCTCACTAGGTGACAGCAGGAAGTCCCCGAGGGAGGGACTGCAACCCTGCTAGTCCAGTCAGGATCTTGGGCTCCTCCTCTTTGCAATAGGTCTGGGATTTCTCTGCTTCACGGTTGCTATATACATTAATGTTTCATTTGCATCTGCAGGATGACAGGGTGAAAATGTTTCATTCTTCGTGGGCGTTTTACTAGCTGTTTGGCTTGGTATGTTGAAATCAACCTAATTTGAGAGCCTTTTCCCTTATGAATGAAATGACAAGTCCTGACAGTATTCTCCCTGGCTGCAAATACAAAACCACTTTCTGTGTTAATTCACACGCACACTTTCCACAGAACAGTCCGTAAATTTTTATTGATAGCATTATATTCATTTCAGCCATGTGGCTGTGTTTGCAAATGTGCCTATTTCTCAGATTAAAGACCTTTTGTACTTGCCCTTATTTTGACTACTTTCTCTACAGAGTCCTTGTCTCCCTCATAGCTGGGGTTTCGTTTTTGTATTTTATTTATGGACTGGGGTAAGTGTGTGTCATGGTCCCTGGCCTCCCCAGTAGAGGTCAGAGGACAGCGTGCTTGGACCTTTCTTTCCTTCATGGAGATCTTGGAGCTGGTGTTCACATACTCCTCAAGCCTGGGGGTGATCAGGAGTAATTACCCACTGTGCAGTCTCATTCACCCAGCTCTTCCCTTCAAAGGGAAAAAAGCATCTACATCTTTCTAACCTTTTTAAACGTCTACACTTGGAGGTGACTGCGGGTGGGGACTTCAGCAGCAGAGAGTGTGCCTAACTCAGAGGGAGCCCTGGAGTAGGTGAAGAGGTGAACCCCTAATGACAGGGCACGATGCAAAGTGATGTGATCCTCTTTCTAGTGAAAATTCTTCAAACACCAAGCTTCTGGTTGGTTATATTATAGGCTCAAAAATAAGGGGAAAACATCCCGTACTTACATCTAAACATGAGGCAAAATGAATCAGTCTATATACCTATGTGACGTACTTATGCTGTACCCGTGTCTCAAGACTTCAGAATGCTGCGCACATGCCTGTAATCCTCATTCTCAGGGAGCCGAGGCCGAGGCCGAGGCTGGAGGATTGCAGTTTTGGAGCCTGGTGGGGCTCCATACCAAGATCCTGTCTCAAAAAAAAAAAAAACGGGAGTGGGGGTGGGGCACTGGAGGGGATGGGACCATCACCTCTCATCTCTGATTATGGCCGTAGCAGACCTCCTGCATCTGCTGTTATCACAACCCCGGGTGGGGGGGGGCTTTTTAGCGGTACAGTGTGCATGCATGGTAAGGCCAGCACTTAGAAGACTAACCAAAAGAATATTGAATCATCCTGAGCTCCATAGCAAGCCCTTCTTCAAAAGGGCAACAGAAAGCTTGTGTCCATTGCTGTGTCACAGCTGAGACCTAATGAATGTGAAGGTTGCTGGCACTGGCCCGCTAATCTGAGTTCAGCTCCCCTATCTTCCACTCACTATGTGTGTGGCCTCAATAAATAAAACATCTAAGTTGTATGTGTCTCAACTTTCTCAACCATAGAGTGAAGATAAGATCACACAACTCACAGGGCTACCACACAAATTGAAGAAGGGTATTGCAGCTGAAGTCTCGGCACGCACGGCACCGTCTACTACCACCATTAGGTAACTCCATTACTATCTTCCTGACCCAACAGCTGGCACAGCCCCCTTCTCCGGAGGCTGCAGAGTTGAGAAGGAGCCTTTAAGACGGACTTGAGGAATGGTGACCTCCTTCAAATCCTGCAGGAACACAGTACAGTGTGTTTTGCTATTGGTCCTGTTTGGAAATGAATTAAGGAACTGGCACTAGGAAATGCAAATCAAGACCTGCCAGCTTCTCTACTTTGCTCTAAGCCCTGCTCATCTGAAAACAGAAAATTGTTCTGTCTCTTTAAGGAACCTGCCCTGGAATGTGCCCCTCCCTGCTGGGTCTGTGTAGCTCCCCGATAAATATTTGTTCCTATCAGTTTTGAGTGCTTAGCCAATGTACTCTTTAGGGGAACCTTAGCCACTCATATAGGAATAATGGTCATCCTGCTGAGCCGTCCTCTGCGTGTTAGTAATGGTTAGGATTCAGAAGGTCCCCTAACTTCATGTCTAGTGCTCCTTTTCCCTCCAGCATTCAAAGCAGCAGAGAACTGAGGGAGGAACCTGCTCTTTCTTACTTCTTTGAAGAGCAAAAATGTTGACACTGTAATAAGAAATAACACCCGTGTGATAGGAAAACAAAACACTCCACAGGCAGGAGAGAGGAGAATAGAGTAGGTGTGAGTACAAACAGCACAAGGAGTCTTGTGCTTTGTGGGTGGGGATGGGATCCAGGGCCTTGGGCACGAAGCAAGAGCTCAGAGGCTGAGCTGTCTCCTTAGCTGGACAGGGATCCTTTAATGTCGGAATATTTCTGGACTTTAACCGATGTGGTGACTACAGGAAGCCATGCAATGAGATAACAGACACAAACACACATGAACACACACACACACATACACACACACACACACACACACACACGAACACACACACATACATATACGGACACACACATACATACATACATACATACACAGGCACACTCATGCATGTTGTGCTCACAGAGACTAAATGAGGTCTCTGGGTTGTGTCAGTGTCCGTGTTCTGGCTTTGATAAGGGGCCACAAGTCACAGATATCACTATCTCCTCAGTCCAACCAATAATCATCATCATCATCCTCATTTTAGTTTAGTCTTCTGAGACACAGTCTCATGTAGCCTATGCTCTTCCAACTTGCTATGAAGCCAAAGCTGGCACTGAGCTCCTGACCTGCCTAACTCAGCCTCCCAAGAGGCTGGGACTATATGTGTGAATCACCTTATCTGCCTCTCCAACCCCATTATATAGTGTGTATTATGTCTTTGCCCCGCCCCCATTTTCCCACTCACCATAGAGAGCAGAGAGTGGCAGGCCAGCTGTGTGGCCTCCAAAGGCCGGTTTGGAGGTTTGATGAAACCAAGGAGGGGTGGTCTTATTATTCTCTTTGTTGACAACAAGGAAAGGTGACCTGGGTCCCCACCCATTCCAGTCTAAGGTCACTTAGACGGTGTGACTCACTGTAACACCCTTTGGTCAATATCATCTGGATACAAGTTCAGAAAGATGAGTCAGCTTCATCAACTCATCCAACAAAGAGATTAAATGTATAACCCTCCAAACCACACTTTTCTCTTCCTTCCTCCTTCCTTTAAATAGCCCTCAATTCTTGGGTTTGGGGTTTTTTCCCCTCCCATTTTGTTTGCTACTGCTGAGCCTGCCCCCTCGACAGTTTTCGGTTCTATTAATTTAATTTTTTTTGTTGTTGTTTATCTTTTAACTTTGTAATGATTCTTGGTTTTACATCATGCATCATCTCCCCATCCCATCATCCCACTGCTTCTGCCCTCTGCCCTTGCAAACGCCCCACCCCCAGCAACATTTAAAAGTAAAAACAAAAAAAATAAAACAAACAACAAAACTCTCATCGTGGAAGCTGTAGTGCAACCCAGCCCTCACTGGGACTCCTCTGGCACATCACGCTGTAGCCTGTGTCGTGGAGATCCTACAGCTTTGATCTCCAGATCCAGCCTCTTCACACACTCTAGCAGTTCATAGATGAGGTGGATGGTCAGCTCACCATCTTTCCCTCATTGCTACCACCTAGGGGAGCTGGGGGAGCTCTCCAGCACAGCCTCAGGCTAGCTCACCCAATTTAGCAGACAGCAATGTGAAGGCCAGTTCTCCCCTCTCAAACCCTAGGTCCGGCTCATCCAAACCCACACCACCAGGACCAGCTCTACTCTTACGCCCAGGCGAGATGCAGAGACCTCTGTCCTGATTGCTGCACTTGGTGAGGGGCAGGACCGGCTCTTCTGTTCTCGTGCCCCGAGGCCAGCTCTCCTGCCTATCAGGGGTGGGGGAGGAGGGCATATTTCCCTTACTTTTGCCACCCCATGGCATTTGAGGTGGGGGGAACTCTCCTGCTCTCACACCCACAGGCTGGGCTTGCCTGAGACCCTGCTCTAGTGTGCTGTCCAGGTGAGGTGCTGAACTTGCTCTCATGTATGCTGCAGCTGGTAAGGAGCAAAGCCGGCTAGTTCTCTCACCTGTCAGAGAGTGCAGGGAGTGAGGCAGGGGAGGACTTTAGTTTTTCTTACCTATATGGCACATGAGGGGCAGGGTCAGCCCTCCTGTTCCCATGGGACAGCTCATTTGTGCCCCTACCAACAGGGTCAGCTCTGTTGTATTGCCTGGGTGTGGTACAGGGCCTGCTCTCCTGAGTGCTGCAGTCTGTGAGGGGCAGGGTCCAGACCCTAGGACCAGCTTTTCCTGTCTGCAGTAGGTGGTGAGGGGAGGGGCAAGCGGGTTATCTCTACTCACCCAGATATGGGGCTAGCTCTGCCACTCTCTCGCCTTCAATGCAGCTCACCTGCACCCATTCCAGTAGGGATGACTTTATTATATGCCTTGTGGAGGTACAGGCCCTGATTCCCAAGTGCTGAAGTCTATAAGGGGCAGGGCCAGCTCTCCCTAGTGCTATAGCCAGTGAGAAGTGGGGCCAGCTCTGTGCAGCCGTACCCTTCCTGCTTTCCATGGTAACGGAGCCATTGACATCAACACAGCTCACTGCTTTTGCAGGGTCACAGACCCAGACGTGGCCCCTGACAGCAGCCCAGGCCAGGATGACATCATGGCACTGAGTGGCAGCGCAGGTTACTTAGATCTGCATTACCTGGCAGGGGCTCAATCTCAGACACTAACCTGGCCCTAGATGGCAGCCCAATCCTAGATATCCATGTGGCTCTTCATGGTACTAGGCTATGGACGTCAACACAGACACCAGCTGCAGGTGGATCGTGGACCCAGACATGGTCCTTAGCAGTATCCTGGGCCTGGATGCCGCCATGGCTCTCAATGGCAGTGCAGGTCACTTAGATTGGCACCGATGGAACAGCAGCATGGCCTTCAGACCTCCCACATGGCCCCAAATGTGTACCCAGATCCCAGGCGTCTAAATGGCCTTCGATGTCAACAGGAGCCTCAGGCATCAGCATTACCTAGGCTGCAGCAAGGCCACGTTATTTTTGCCATGCTGCAGACTGACCCTAAGACCTTGAGTATGCTCAGGAGGCATTCCACCACTGATACCTCCTCTGGCTTCTCTCTCTCTTTCTCTGTGTCTGTCTCTCTGTGTCTGTCTCTCTTCGCCCCACCCCCATTTTTTCTTTCTGTACAGGGAAGCTGGACATAGGTCCCAGAGATCCCAGGACACCTCTGTGCCAGTGAGCTAGACTCTCAACCCTTTTCAAATTTTATTTTGAGACACAGTCTCACTAAGTTTCAATGGCTGGAGGCTGGGGTCATGGCTCACTCAGTGAACTGATGTCACATGAATATTGTCCGAATCCTAATTGGTCTTATAATAAAAACCTGGAGCCAGATATCAAGGTAATTGCTGAAAGACAGGAACAACCCACAGCCACTTCTTACCTTGACAACTTCTCAGCCGAAACAGGGAGATCCTGTCTCCCCAGTCCTCAGACTGAATGTCCTGTCTCCTCTCACCTAAGCTCCTTTCTCTGCTCAGCTCTATTCCTTCCTGTTTCAACGTTCCTAGTGCTGAGATTAAAGGCTTATGACTCCTAAGTAAAAGTGTGAGCCATCACCACCTGGCTGTTTCTCCTTTAGACTGGATTAATCTTGTATAGCCCAGGGTGGCCTTGAACTCACAGAGATCCATCTGCCTCTGCTAGGCATTAAAGATATGTGCCACCACACCTGGCCTCTGTGGTTAACTAGTGGCTAGCTCTGCTCTCTGATCTTTAGGCAGGCCTTATTTGCTAGATCATACACAAAATATCACCACACATGAACATGGAAACTTAAATTCGGATCCCTAGCAAAAATCCCACAGTCCACACAAGAAGCTGAGCAAGATGGTTCCTGTAATCCCAGCACTGGAGACGAGAAGACAGGATCCTTGAGGAGCTGGTCCAGCCCTGGGTTCTCTGGAGACCTTGTCTCATAAAAGTACATATATGTATGTAGTAGAAATTAATGGCGAAAGGGGCCATGCATTTAAAAGGGAACAAAAGGCTAGGTGGGAGAGGTTGGAAGGAGGCAGAGGAAGAATGAAATGATGTAATTATATTATAATCTCAAAAATAAACATTTTAAAATTACTTGTTATTGATTCTTTGGGAATTTTACATCATGTACCCCAGTCCTACATATTTCCCAGCCTCTCCAGGTCTGCCCTCCTCCACCCTTGCAACCTCCCTGACAACAAAAAATTAAACCCTCTGTGTTGTGTGATATTTTGTTTGTGTTCTGACAAATAAAGCTTGTCCAGAGATCAGAGGGCAGAGCTAGTTAACCATAGAGGCCAGGCGATGGTGGCACAAGCCTTTGATTCCAGCAGATGAGAGGTGGAGACAGGATCTCAGCCCCGCCCCCATCAGGTCTGAGGGTTCATACAGGTAAGAAGACTCTAGGGACTGTTCCTCTGCTTCTCTGATCTCACCTGCTCCTCTGTCAACCGCAGCCTTCTCTCACACCCATTATAGCTGTTGTGTCTCCAGTCCCTCTGTGCATGGACCACTCTGCTCCTCCATCTTGCTTGCATCTCTATCACATACCCGTTCATCGTGTAAATGTCAAGAGCTTTGGTGTATCTTTTACCCAAACCGCTTTACTTGCAAGTGTTTATTGTAGTAAGTCATTGGTGTGCTCAAGGCCTGTGGCTTCTGCAGCATCACCAATACTGGACCCCCACCAAGACTCCTCTGGGATATCTGCAGTCACAAAGATCCTGCATCTGTGGTTCTGAAGGACCAGCCCCTTTGGCCCCCTCATGGGCTCCGGAAGCTCATAGAGAGGAAGATGTTGGGGTGAGCCAATTCAAAGCCCTGGATCTGGGCTTGGGTCACTGCTAAGTTGGTCAGCCTGCCAGCTCTCCTGTGCCCACACCACTAAAGCTAGAAAGGGCAAACCAGCTCAGCATAGCTCTAGGACATCAACATAGCTTCAGGTGGCATCCCAGACAATGACCATCCACATGGCCTGTGGTGGTAACACAGACAACAGACATCAACATAGACTCCAACTATGGTAGAGCCACAGACCCAGACATGGCCCTCAGAGGCCCAATGGGGCTGGGCATCCCATGGTCTCTGCCACAGGCCTCTCACATCAGGTTGTTTTTCTGCTGCCCCCTCTGAATCCCCAGTTCTGCCTTTCCACAGAGCACACAAACCACTCTGTTTCTCCTTCTCTCCCTTCTCTCCACCAATACTTGCTCATCCTAGCGGACCTATTAGAGGACTGTCTTCCACCTGAGTCAAGGGGGCAGTGAGCGGGCCAAAAAAAATTTTTTTTAAAGTAAGGTAGAAAGTTATAGAGGAAGAATACTGATACCAACCTCTGGCCTCTACATGAACAGCTGCACATACATGTGGGAGTGAACAAAGACACACACACTCGGGGTGGGGAGGGGGCTCTTTTAGGCAAGGTCTTGTAATATCAGCCACAATGGAAGCTAATCATTGTTTCCAGGCATTCTGGTTATAACAGGAGAATAATCTGAGCTCAGATCACTCTGAGCCCCCAGACTGGTCAGCATAGGTATAGTCTCACTGTCATGTTTTAAAATGGCATGTGGTGGCCTTGGCAGGTTTGAGCCAAGGTGCATGGTGGAAAGTCACTCACACCACACCATACGATAGTGCTCACGTGGAATATTATTGGAGGAGAAGGGAGAGAGGAAGAGAGAGAAAGTGGACACAGAGCGCGGCCTTATGGGGAGCGAGAGGGAGGGGCTTTCTCTTAAAGGGGACTCTATGTAGGATGATATTGTCAGAACCCTGGGCGGGCTAAGATACTGCCTGCTTATTGGCCAGAGCTGGTCTGAATGCTAACACTCTCTTTGTGGAAAACAAAACCAAAGCCAATATATTTCTCATGGCATCAAGCTATACGTTTAGAAAACATGAATTCCAAACTGGGAGGTGGTGGAATGTGGCTTTAATCCCAGCACTCAGGAGGCAGAGGCAGGCAGATCTCTGCGTTTGAGGCCAGCCTAGTCTACAGGGTGAGTTCCAGGACAGCCGGGGCTACACAGGAAGACCGGGCTACACAGGAAGACCGGGCTACACAGGAAGACGGGGCTACACAGGAAGAACCAGTCTCAAAAACCAAAAACAACAAACAAAAAGCAAAAGAAAGCATGAATTCCTTAACATGAGAGCTATGGATAGCAAATGGTGGGGAATGAGGGCAGAAGTCTTGAGACATGCTATGTAGGTGTGGCAGGCATCATCACGGAAGGTGGAGCCTTGTGGAAAGACGGCAGTTCAGGTGGCACTTACATAAGAAGTTTTGTTAAGGAGTGAGGGGAAAGGGGAAGATAAAGGGAACAGATGGGGTCTGGAAGAAGAAGAGGAGGAGGAGGATGAAGAGAAAGGAGAAGAAAGAAGAGAGAGGGGAGGTGTGAGCAGCCTCGTGGCGGGGGATTGGGGAGCTTTTTTTAAGCGGAATTTTCATAGGATGACATTGTCAGCATGCTGGGCTGGCCAGGGACAGGTCTGAGTGCTCAATATTCCTCCTGAGAGGTTTGTAAATGAGAAGGGGCAAATGCACAAAAAAATGCAGGATGCTGAGCAGGTGGGATAAAGAATGAGTTAGCCCTGAGAAGGGAAGGGAGGAAAGTGAACATCAGCAGAGGCCCTTTACTTCATAAATATTTAATCCGCCCTCAGCTCTGAGACTCTAGGAGCTGGCTGGTGTGGCCAGGTATTATTTCTCCACAGGAGGCAGGATCTTCAAGCATTATGAGTATTAGGTTTCAAGTGGCTGAGGTGCCTATTTAACAGATCAAAGGGAACCTGGCCACCAGGTTACTCGGGCCCTACCGGTTACAAGGCTCTCCTGGCCGGTACATCCTGCCCCCTACCCTAAAGTCTACAGGCGAGAAGGCTGAGCTGCTCTTCCCTATATAATGCGACCGTACGGTTACCAGCTCTTTTTGTACATCTGGCCTCGTGACCGCTGCACCTGGTTCTCTCTCTTCCTTCTCCCTTCCTGCTTTCTCCACATGGTCCAGCTCAGTCTGGTCATCTCCGCTACACTCTCCCAGACGTCCCTGCCTCTCACTACGCCTCCATTTTATCTACAATAAGCTTTCTCCTCCACCATAGCTAGGACCAGTCATGCTCCCATTCTTTTACTTTGTATCTTTTTTCATTCAGTGGGCAAGTTTAGTGAAATCCAGGTTAAGAAAGACGTCAACCGAATGAGAGCAAAATCATGGTATAAAGAGAAGCGTTTTCTTGAGTATCAGAAGAATTGGCTCCTAGAAGAAAATTAATGTTCAGGGTGTCAAGTATGCAAGATGAAGCAAGGTCAACTAAATTTCATCAAAGGGCTCCTCCTGGCATATTTTTAAAAAATCTGTAAATGCACCAAAAGCAAATATTTGTAAGGCTAAAGAATGGACTAGAGTGGGGGGAGAAAGGGGGCTAGAGAGGAGGGCAAAGGCAGGGATTAGGAAGGCCTTTTTAAAGTTTCTGTGTGGGCCAGAGAGATGGCTCAGTGGTTAGGAATACTAGCCAGTCCTCCAGAGGACCCAGGTTCAACTCCCAGCACTGACATGGCAGTTTACAACTGTCTGTAACTCCAGTGTCAGAGGCTCCAACACTGTCACACAGACACACATGCAGACAAGACAATGTCACACAGACACACATGCAAGCAAGACAATGCATATAAATATTCTGGCTTTTAAAATGTATCTGTTTAAACCCCCTTTCTAAAATTACATGTTTGTAATAGCTTATACACTAGTGGGTTTCCATAGGGTTACTTCTCGTAGACTAAGTGTAGGTGAACCCCACCACCCCCTCTCCAGTCCCTTTAACCCCTGCTATATTCTCTTTCCTTTCTGTCACCTGTGTTCCGTGCCATCACTGAAAATTTTTTCTAGGGTTGGAAAATCCTAGGTTGCATTTTGGCTGAGCTTCCTGTCCACCCTCATTTACACCCCCACCCCCTTCATGCTTAAATCTCCCCCAGAAGGATTCCCTCCTCTATTATTTTAATTTTACTAGTCTCTCTCCCTTAATTATCCACCCCCAGGGCCCATTTCCAGTTTATTGTCTTCTACAGTACTCCAGGTCAAATACACAAAACAGGATTGAAAGCCAGGATCCACACACAAGAGAAATGTGCTATTGTCTTTCTGTACCTAAGTGACTTCACCCAGTATCATTTTTTTCCCCAATTCTACCCATTTATCTTAAAGTTTCATCATTTTCTTTACAGCCAAGTAATATTCCATTGTAAATATTAATAGGTTTCCTGTATCACAATAGTAAGTTTCTCTGTTAATGCAGTAAGCCAGATCAAGATAAAATTGAAAAAGTAAAAAAAAAAAAAAAACAGGTTTATTCGGGTGTATTAGAAGTCCCTTTGTACCAGAAATCAAAGCAGGAGAAGAGGCAGAAGTCACGTGCCTGAACTGAAGCAGGGAGCTTATATACCCTGTAGTCTCTTGGTGATGACATGTTCAACAAGCTGGGTTTGAGTCCAAGTATAGTCAAAAGGTGAGCACTTTAGGTAGAGATTCAGATGACTGGCAAATTCAGGAGAGAAGCTTCCCAGCCACCAAGAATATGGAACTGGGCTTTTCAGTGCCTTTTCTTTGTTGGGAATTCTCTGAGAGGGTGGGGTTCAAAAAGAGCAATGGGCTTTTCAGATCAAGCCGAGGGAGCTGGAGGTTCCAGCCAAACAAATGTGCACCACATTTTTGTGAGAGATTATGTTGTTACATTGTAAATGATTGTCCCACCCACTGGTTTAATAAAAAGCGCTGATTGGCCAAAGGAAGGCAGGAAGTGTGGGCGGAGCTATCAGACTAAGAAAACTCTGAGAACAGGAAGCACAGGGCAGAATGCCAGAGAGAAGCCAGAAGAAGCAGAGGACAACTATGCTGCTCTAAGAAAAGGTACCCAGCTGCATGGCTGAGCAGGATGAGTCATGGGTTAGATTAAGGGTAAAAAGCTAGTAAGTTGTATGCCTGGGCCTTAGGCTGATCAGCCTAAAACTATTGTAAACATCTGTGTGTTTCTGTGCATCTGGGGGTCTGCGGGTCTAAACCTAGAGGCTAGGCCGAAAGTCAGGGCCAGAAACCTCTTACTTCACATTTCCTTATCCATTCATCAGTTGATGAGCATGTAGGTTGTTTTTATTTCCTAGCTGTTGTAGAAATGCTAGGGTGATACTGAGGTATCTTTGCAAACAAAGATATCTTTCTTGGGGAGCGAAGGGAAAATTATCTGCTCAGAACCTCACAACCAAGTTTCCAGCACAAAGGAGATCTACTGCTCCAGAGGGACAGAGGGCAGGGAATGGACAAAAGCAGGAGACAGAGGAAGAGGGAGAAGGGAGGAAACAAGGGAGAGGGAGAAGGGTATTTATTCTGGAGGCACAAAAGACAGCCTCCAGATAGAGAGAAGACATATATAAATGACAGTTTATAAAGGTAAAGGGGGAAACCCTGTGTTAGGATGAGGTGTTTAATTTTGATTGGGCATGTTAATTAGGGCAGCCAAAGGGGGCTTTGATTGCTGGACTTCAATACTTTGATAGTTGGACCTTGGTAGTCAGCCTCAAGGGGAGGGGTTGACCAAACTTGGACTTGTGGGGCTAGCCTTAGAATGTAATTTAATGTTGTTTATCAAGGCAGAGGGAATGGAGGAGGACAAGGCCCATTAGAGTCATGCTTGCCATGCTCAAACTGGCCAGAGTCCCTTAGAAAGGTCAGGCCCTGAACTGTGATCACCACCAAAACCACTCAGAGCCAGAGACTTTCAGGTTCTTGTCTCATGGGTTTGAAGAATGAAATTCATGTACTACAAAAGATGAGTTTAGAGAGAAGTTTATTATACATTCATAGGCATGAACTTAAGGGGGGCAGCCACACAGCTGCATAGCAAAAGTGGGGGTGGCTGAAGTGGGATGGAGTGCTTCAGAGAAACAATTGGGAACCACAGAGTTTCAGAAAAAGTATATGTGGTGATATGTTTCATAGTTAATAAAAATCAGTCTGAAATATCAGAGAGATATACTCACAGTCAATCCAGGAAGATCAGAGAGTGGTAATTTATACCTTTAATCCCCAACACAGGGAATATTCGGGAGTGGTGACCTACGCCCTTAATCCCAGCAGGTCTGAGTTTGAATCCAGTTTGGAGTATTAGAGAACAGTGCCACCTCTTCCAGCCTTTTTTTTTGATTTGTTTGTTTGTTTTGAGACAGTTTCCTGTGTAACAGTCCTGACTGTCTTGGGACTTACTTTGAAGACCAGGCTGGCCTCGAACTCACAGAGATCCTCCTGCCTCTGCCTTTCAAGTGCTGGGACTAATGGCATGCACTACCACTGCCTGGCTGGGAGCCTGGAACTCACTCTGTAAACCAAGCTGGCCTCAAACTCAGAATTGCCACAGAGACACCAGAGATGCCACAAGTGCAGAGGACAACTATGCTGCTCTGAGAAAGGTACTGAGCTGCATGGCTGAACAGGATAAGAGTCATGGGTTAGATTGAGAGCAAGAACTAGCAAGTTATATGCCTGGGCCCCAGGTCAATCAGCGTACAATTAATGTGAGCGCCTGTGTGTTTCAGTGGGACTATGGGACTGTGGGTCTGCAGGTCTAGGCCAGAAACCTCATACAACAAATTGCAGGAGGATCTCTGTGAGTTTGAGGCCAGCCTGGTCTTCAGAGTAAGTACCAGGACAGCCAGGGCTGTTACACAGAAAACTCTGTCTCAAAACAAACAAAACAAAGGCTGGAAGAGGTGAGCTGACCTCTGATATTCCCTGTGGCTGGGATTAAAGGTGTGAGTTACTACTGTCTGATTCTCCTAGACTGACTGTGGTAGATCCCTCTGATATCTCAGACTGGTTTTTATTAAATATGGAACATATCCCCGCAAGTATACTTGGACTCTGGCAAGCACCCAGAAGAAAGAGGAAGAAAAGCTATGTGTTTCTGAGTTCTAAGGCAGGAGAGCCCTACAGAACCCCATGCCAGCTCAGAGGGACTGCATAGGAATTCTGTGAAGGCAAAAGTACGTCATGTCATTGAAGGGACGCTCCCTTAACCAGATGGTCAGCTTGCCCAACTCTTCTATGAGTTTGGTGCAATGATACATTTGCATTCAGACCAAAGAACTGTGGGGCCCTTTCTCAGAGCCCACAGGTCATTGTAACCTTTGCACTGTCAAGAGGCAGCCCTAAAATCATTTAGGAACTAGACCATGGATCAGAGCACCAAACATTTTCGCAATTTTTGACCTCTAGCCAGGAAAGGACCAAGCCTTTGACAAGTTTTTGCACGAATTCTGATTGTAGTAAACAAAACTCAGAGCCAGATATATCAAAGCTGGAATATCAGGAAACACCACAGTCAGATCTCACCCAGCTACCTTCCAGCTTCCTCAGCCTTGTTCCTCATCACTTCTACAGAATGAATCTGTCTTCCTATGCCTGCCTTAAATACCTTCTTTGTCTCACATCCAGGTTAAGATTAAAAGTGTGAGCTACTACTATTTGGTAGTTAGCCTTGAGCTCACAGAAACACAGAAAGATCTCTGTCTCTGGAGTTATGGGATGAAAGGCGTAGGTCACCACTCCCAACCCCCTCCCTCCATTGTCCTCTGATATTCCAACTGGTTTTATTAAATATATAACATGTCACCACAGACAAGGACACTAGCTGAGATCCTAAACTGCCCTGTCTTGTTTCTGTCTCTTGTCCTCATCATCCCCATGTTGGAGGAGTAACACTAACATTCTCCACATAGCTATTCAGGGTATTGGAGCAATGACTGGATTCTGACTGCTGGTGTGGTCACAGGGTGTGGCAGTTGGGATGCCCCTCCAGTGGTCCTATCTAGGGGACTTAGAGTTGTATCAATGCTTACATTTATGTAACAGGCAAGCCCAGGGAAGAAAGGAATGCCTGGATAGAGATATCGGAGGAATGGAGGTAAGAGCGGAGCCCTTTGAGTGTAGGAATGACTTCATTTATTTGGAAATAGGACTGGGTTAACACAGAAACTTAGGCAGAAAGCCACAAGCCAGAACAGAGGAAATCTTCTAAATGTCCAAGTCAAGGTCTATTAGGATGTCTGGATGGTCTCACAATGGCAGCTATCCTCTTCTTTGGCCTTCAAGGCTGGACACAAAATGTGAAGGGCTCAAGATCTGCTTTTAGACAATTTGATCGCTGTTGGAGTGACTCGAATCAAAGTGTGATATACTTCCCAGGTGGCGTCTAGAGAGGGAGAGAAAGAAATTTAGCCAGCATTTAATATTGAAGTTAAAACAACAATGGGCCCGTTTCTTTGGGCTACAGGTAGATTCTGTGGTATTGAATTGAACCAAAGGTGTTTTGTCCTACAGGTACACACTCTTTTAACAAAAAAGAAAACCATTGGTGAGAAATAACTGTCTAACATCTCATATGGATTTAAGCCTACTGTCTGGGAGTGTGGTCCCTTGAACTATTAAAAATAGTCTCTGTTGAGCATAGTGGTCCATGCCTTTATTCCCAGCACTTGAGGGGCAGAAGCAGACAGATGTCTGTGAGTTCAAGCCAAGCATGGTCTACATGGTGAGTTCCAGGACAGCCAGAGCTATGTAGAGAGACCTTGCCTAAAAACATAAAGAGGGGACGAAAGGAGGAAAAGGCTCTGCGCATACTTTCCTGTTGGGTGTTTAAGACCATGTAGCTACTGGTCTACCTGCCTCCAACATACACCTGTGCCAAGGCCAGGTGAGGATCTGGGCTATGGATGTGAGCTCTAAGCTACTAGTCCAGCAGCATGCTTGCCTGCCTGCTGCTGCTGCCATGCTCCCTGCAGGGTGGTCATGAATGCTTACCCTCTGAAACTGTAAGCCCTAGATCAGCAATTCTCAGCCTGTTGAATGACCCTTTCACAGGGGTCAGCTAAGACCATCTGCATATCAGATATTTATATGATAGTTCATAACAGTAGCAAAATCATATTTAAGAAGTAGTAACAAAAGTAATCTTATGGTTGGGGATGGATTGCTGCAATAGGAAGGTTAGAACCACTGCTAACCTAGTTCTTCGATAAGTTGACTTGCATGGCATTTTATCATGGTATAAAAGCAAGACAGAAGTGGGCTATTGTTATGACAGGTCTGGCCATGTAGTTGTTGGGGAGAATGTAGAAGACTCTGAACTATGAGAGAGGTTGAAGGTTGAAGGCTATAAGCAGGGCCTAATGGGCCACCTTAGTAGTAGCATCCTAGAAGACAAGGGTGCTAAGAACAATATGGACTATAGAGGCCCAACACAAGAACGTCAGAGGTAACAACATCAGCCACAGGGCTGGAGAATGTGGCTGCCTTTTGTCTATGTCTTTAAAAGTTGCCTGAGGATAAATTGGAAAAAGACTGGATTTATTTCTTTGGCAGGGGAGATGTCAAGACAGCCTAGAATTGACTCTGTTGCACATCATTAGTGATCATTCTTATGCAGATCTACAATGAAAAAAAACAACCAAGTGGAGGGAAAAGAAATACAAAATGTACAGTAGGTAAAGGGGCTGGGGAATCTTCCTGTGCAGCTGAGAGACACTGGAACCAGGCATGTGGCAGAGGAGTCTCTACACATAGGCCCTGAGAGGTCACCGTATTAAGCTACAAAACTTGAAGCCTGGATTGTATTGGAGACCCCAAGACCTAGAGGTCTCAGAGCTGGGGGAATCTGCCAAGGACAGCTTGCAGACAGGCAGTAGAAGGAGGAGGGAGGGAGAGATGCAGTCAAAAAGCTGGAAGGAGTCCGAAGAGACACGGAGCTACAGGATTTGGAGTTTGCCCTGCCTGCTGGATTTCCATCCTTTTGGCCTGGTATTTTCTCACTATGGGCTTTTCTTCCCTTTTGAAATGGTAATATATATTATTTTGTGCCATTGTATATTGAAAGTGTAAGGATTCCTGGCACACCACAGCTATGTGGTAAACATGCTAGTCCGATAACCTGATTTGGCACAGGGTGAGATAAGAATTCCTGGCACGTAGTGGCCACATGGCAAACCCAACGTGGCAATGCCAAAACACACTGCATACAGAGGGCATGCCCCTAGACATTGTAGTATGAGGTTTCTGTTCTGGACTTTTGGGCCTAGACCCACAGACCTGCAGAGACTCACAGATGCTTACAGTAATTTTAGGCTGATCAGCCTAAGGCTCAGGCATATAACTTGCTAACTCTTTACCCTTAATCTAACCCATGACTCTTATCCTGTTCAGCCATGGGGCTGGGTACCTTTTCTCACAGCAGCACAGTTGTCCCCTGCTTCTTCTGGCTTCTCTCTGGTATTCTGCTCTGTGCTTCCTGTTCTCAGAGTCTAAGTCTGGTAGCCCCGCCCACACTTCCTGCCTGCCTTTGGCCAATCAGCACTTTTTATTAAACCAGTGGGTGGGACAATTATTTACAATGTAATTTACAACACAATCTCGCACAAGACATGGCTATGCAGATCTGTGCCCATCTATTCTCTTAAAAGGAGATACCACATGAAAGGTTACTCTCTTTTGTCCTCTGCTTCTCTCCCTTGAACTCACCCAGCAGCTCTCCTGAATAAACTCTAGTGGGGCTCTGGGAGTATGTCTGAGCTCATGTGCAAAACCAATAGTAAGTCTGTAATTTGCTGTTTGATTTTTTACAGAGGGTTACTTGAGTCTCAGAAGACATTTTGGATTTTTAAACAGTGTTGAAACTGTGATAGGCTATGGGGACTTTGAAATCGGACTAAGTGCATTTTTATAATGGGAGGAGTCTGTATGGGCTAGGGAGAGGAGTGTGGGGGTTTGAATGAGACTCTCCTCCGTAGGCTCATGTATTTGAATACTTCATGGATAGTTGGTGGAACTATTTGGGAAGGATTAGGTGTGGCCTTCTTGGAGGAGGTATGTCACTGGAATTAGGCTTTGAGATTTCAACCACACCATTTCCAGTTAACTCTTTCTGCCTTATGCTTCTGGATCAAGACAGAAGCTCTTAGCTGCCATGATCCCTTCCATGATGCTCATGGACTCTAACATTCTAGAACGATACGCCCCAAATTAAACACTTTTTTCCATAAGTTGCCTCAGTCCTGGTATCTTATCACAGCAATAAAAAAGTAACTACGATGCAACCCTAGGAAAAAATTCAATTTAGGGGATAAAACACAGATGACATAAAAGGAAATGTGGAATATAAGAGAGACTAAGGCTTAAGTGGATTAGTGGGGTTGTGGAGAGAGCAGGGTAGGGAGTTGATTAGCTAAAACTAAGACTACATGGAGTGATGTGGGATGTCTTTCTGTATGCTGCAAATATGCTTTATTACCATTTGTTAATGTTTTGACCCATGGCAAGGCAGCTTAGAGGCAGGCAGGAAATCCAAGCAGAGATAAAGATGAAGGAGGTGGAGTCAGGAGGGATGCTGCAGGCTGCCACCCAGAAAGCAAGATGTAATAGGACACAGGTAAAGCCACAAAACACATGGCAATACAATAGATTAGTAGAAATTGGTTGAGTTAAGTGAACTAGTTGGTAATGAACCTGAGCCACATGTCAAAGAGTTTGTAATTAACACAAACCTCAGAGTAATTATTTTATAAGTGGCTGCAGGGCTGTGGGTAGGAAAGATCACTCTGGACCATAGGCTGAATGGGTCAGAAAACTTCAGGCTATAATGGAGAAATGCTATGGAAGTCCATATATAGATGTGTGTGTGTGTGTGTGTGTGTGTGTGTGTGTGTGTGTGTGTGTGTGTGTGTGTGTGTGTGTGTGTGTGTTACAGGCAAGAACATATGGTTATAATGAAACTTAGGCAATGAAAAGTACCCCTCCTGTAGAACAAGGCTGCAGTTTAGCCAAGACAAGGGGAGAAGGCTCAGTGTCCTTGTTACTACACATGGCCTCGGGATTCTCCTCTAGCCCTCTGATAAGCCCCCAGGCCAGAAATGACTATGGCAGTTGTGGAATTTTGTTGCACGAATCCTAACTGATCTTATAATAAAAACCCAGAGCCAGATATTGGGGCAGATGCTAAAAGATCAGAGAGACAGAGGAACAAGCCACAGCCACGTCTTTCCTTGACAACTCAGGCTGAAAGGGGAAGATCCTGTCTTGAATAGGGCAGTGAAGGCAAATGGAAGGGGGCCAGATTCCTGCCTCTTTATTCTATTTGAATATGCACATATGGTTTTTGTTAAGAAATTCCTTTTTGGCCAGGGGACACGCAGTTGCCAATGTCTATAATGTTCTATAGTGGCCAATGTCTGTTTTATACTGTAGTGATATATTGTTTGTACATACAAACAAAGTTTGCCTGAGGATCAGAGGACAGAGTCAGCCACAGAGTTAGCCACAGAGGTCAGGCAGTGGTGACACACACCTTTAATCCTAGCACTCAGAAGGCAGAGATTTCGTCTGGATCTCTGTGAGTTCAAGGCCACCCTGGCAGTAGTAGCATACATTCACAACCCCACACTGAGGTAACATTTGTGGGTGTGTGAAGGTTTAAAAGGGAATAATGGAACAGAGAGGGTTAAACTGGGGTTAGAGAAGTGGTGGGCAAGGTAGAGAAGGGAGTATGGGAAGGGACACTAAAGACCCTTTGGAAAAGTCATATGTTGTGCCTGTGTTGTGAGACACCCCCCACCCAAGACCAGCAGGGAGATGGATTCCAATGCAAACACACGAGGGTCAGTTCATTTTTTTTGGACAGGTTTGAACCCAGACAGGTTCGAACCCAGGCTGAAACCCTATGTTCCGACAAAGGGGAGGAATTCGGCCCTGAGCTCAGGGTTGAGAGAGTTTCTAAAGAAAAGAATATGTAAGTAGAGTATTACACATCTCAGAATTTTAGGATTGGGTAAAGGGGTACAGGGGAGAATAATTCTTGGAAACTATTGGTTAAACATTTGGCAAACCCAAGTTTTGAATCTACTGGCTGAAATCTCATTCCTGAGATTTTTTTTCCTAGATTGTTCTTAGACCTGGGCCCTGCCCTCAGGCACTAAATGGTCTTTCCCTGAAATAAAGTTCTGTAACAGTAAATCTATGCCTTCATACTAGTAGTAAAGGAGTTTCCTAAAATTCAAACATATATACTCCTTAGAGTTAAAATTCAGTTGCTCTATAACAAGGCAACAATGTCCCTACTAAAAACCATGCACTAACAAATAAAAATCCCAGTGTCTGGAAAGTGTTGGGGGGACCCTGATTTGAGGTCAGGAGTCTGGGTTGCCTCTATGCTTAGGGTCCTGTGGAGGGGGAAAAGATGACATGGAGAAAGGCACAGCCTCTGGGGTCAAGTTGAAACAAGCAAGTCCAATTTTATTACGGAGGAGAAAACCTTAAATCCTTTTTTCCCAGACCCTCCACCCAGCCAGGGCAAAGGGCTTTGATTTCTTGATATCTGCTGCTGCTCGCTGGTCTAGGAATGTTGGACTTTCATCAAAGTCCGGGGTCTTAGACTCAAGGTTGACTTATGCGGAAGTGCTTAGGAGCACAAGTTTTAAGGAACTAGTTATCACCAGTTTGCACTGGCTGAGGCCAGGCTGGTCTTCAGGTCCCTTAGAAATGCATACTTTCTATAGAAATGATTTCTTCTTTACGAGCTTTTGGCCCCATTCAGTTTCCCGGGATTCACAAATATTACAGGCCAATGCTCTTGGTTACCTCTAGAACTTGATGATAGTACTCTATTACTGAAGACACCATATGTGTGAGTCACAGAACATGGACATATTAAGCAAGTACTAACCCAGAAGCTTCATCTCTACTTGTCAGCTTTCACAGCTTCCCGTAGGAAGGCACCACACATGCTACTGGAGGAGAAAAGTAATCATCCAGCTTTCCTAGCTGTGAACCTTGCAAGCTAATCTGGTACAATAGTGGCATGAATGTCATTGGCGTAAACGAGTACTTTCTTTTTTTTTTTAATTTATATTTTATGTATAAGAGCTCTGCATGTGTGGGGCCCAGAGCAGCTTGACCACATGATTGCCATGGCAGGCTTAATGAAAGCCAGACAGACAACAGCCTTCTTGCTGGCAGCACCGGATGGTATCAGGAAGAGCCCAAGATGCCACCCAGGGAGGAGCTAACATCTAAGGGAAAATACCTGATATTTCAAACATCCCCTTCCTCGGAAGGGGACAGATAGTCTCCGGGTACACCTGCTGAGCTGCTGATGTAGGGAAATGTCCACTGCTAAATGTTGAAACATCTCTAGAATTCAAAGCAGCCAATGAATTCACAACAGGTCCGAGCTTGGACCAATCCTAGCACTGTAACCCTGAAGCTCTGAAGCCCCTTGAGCCCCCCACCCCCAATAAAAACCCTTGCCTTGGGCTGCTCATGGTCGCTTCTATTCCACTGCCTCCACCATCTCCACCGCCTCCTAGGACTAATGGAGTGACCCAAGATAGCTTGTCAATAAAGGGTCTCTTGGTGGTCTTTTGGGGTCTGGACTCTGGGCACAACACATGCTAGAAGAATAGCCCCAAACAACTACTTTCCAAGCGGAGTTAAGACAAGATGAAACCCAAGCCTGACTCCATTATCAGGCCAAGAACTTATGTCCAGACAAGTCACAGGCCTTAGAGTGGAGAACCTACTACTATTATTCTGTCGAATTGACTGACTATTAAACCAACTCCTAATAACATCATTATACACATACATTAGTGCATCTCTAATCCTCATCAAAGAAGCTTCCATTCATAAAAATGGTGATGAACACAGAGACTCACAATTGTCCACCTCAATCGCCCCAAATGGCAGAATCTGTTTTACTGACCCTTGGGCCATTTCACTAATTCTCTCCCAAAAGAACCTGAAGCAATAAGGACCAACCATTGTTATGAGAAGGATAAGTGGGCCAAGGAGGGGTAGAACCGGGGCTCCAGAAATGTCTATAATGAGAATCTGGAATTGAAGTCTGTCCCAGGGGGAGGCCGTTTAGTTCTTTATTACACCCATCACAATAAATCTTCACACAGTGTACAAGTATCTCACAACACTTTCCTAAGGAGTTATGTCCTGCCCTACCCTTTCTCTGGCTCCATTGCACTTTGCATCCTTATCTATCACAGCAGCTAATTACTTTGTATTCTAATTTATAATTATCTATAAAAATGTCTCTCCCAGTAGGCTTGACCTTAAGAATGTGAAATGGGCCGCAGTACCTAGACTTTTGTTCAAATGTTGGTGGATAGCCTTATTATCTTAGGTTTTTATGACAGGTATAGTCTTATTGCTTCCGGCTGTTGTTGAACATAACAGCATAACAAATCGGTGTAAAGTACGAGGCCAGTGTAAATGCAAAATAAAAACGTTAAACACTCGATAGCTGGCCTGACCTATTTCACCGGGAGCATTCTCTTACAGAGAACCCACTGTTCGGTTGCTCAGGAAGCTCTCACCAGTTAGCAGCGGTACACGTGGTCTCGGACTGTGGGCCTTGTCCCGAGGCCGACTCCTGACTGGCTCCGCCAGAAAGAAAGCCCCGCCCACAAGCCTGCCAATCAGGTTGCGCAAGAGCCCGCTCGGTCAGGCGGACTTCCTGTTGCTAGGCTTACAAGGAGCCGGGGCAGGCTGCGCGTGCGCAGATCGCGGAGGCAGCTTTCCGGTTGGGCGGAAGCAGGTGACGTCAGCGGTGTGGAGAGGGTCCTCTCCCTTAGCCCGGGGAACGTTGAATCTGTGTGCCGTCTGATGGCGTCACAAGTCTGCGCCTGAACCTGGCTACGGCCGAAGCAGCGAAGGCGGCAGCGGCGGCGACTGCTCTGGGGTTCGCGTCTCGGGGTGTGTCGGCCGCCGCTGCTGCTCAGGCCTGGAATGTACAGATGGCTGGCTAAGATTCTCGGCACCATTCTCCGCTTGTGCGAGCGGCCCGCGCCCGGGGCCCGCGCCCTGCTCAAGAGGCGGCGCTCGAGCAGGTAAGGGGGCCGCGCGCCGGTCCCCTCCCCCGCGCTGGCGTTGGGCGCCGCGGGCCTGTGGGAACCGGCGGCTCCGGGACTGCGGAGGCTTGAGTCCGCCCCTCTAGCTGTGAGCAGAAGGCGAGCGGGAGGCCGGCGTTGTGCTGCTTGCCCGATACAGCTCCGGTCGCCCGGTGTCATAGCCGGCGGACAGCGCAGGGACCGACTAGCCAGTAGGTTAGGAGTTTGCCCATAGTCATTTGACAGCGAGTACTGTTCTCTTTACACCAAGAAACAGCCGTCGTCTTGTTTTACAGCAGCTTTGTGTGTTGGGCTACAAGGGAGGAGAATGGTCGTGTTCTGTAGCATCGGTGTAAGAGGCAGAAAGAAAGTAGGTACCGCACTCTAAGACTTGGTTAAAATTAGAGGTAAATTACCAGTGTTATTACTTAGCATCTATTCCTTTACATATTTTAGTTTCCCCTTTAATCAAGTATTTATCTAGAGAATAAAATACTGTGCAAATTCTATAATCCCCATAAATGTCTCCCATCCCACCCTCCTTCCTTTTCTTACTTTACTGTGTCTGCTTCATTTATTATTATTATTATTATTATTATTATTATTATTATTATTATTACTGGGTTTCTAGGTCAAGAGGAATGGAAAAAAGATTGGTTTGGGGAAGTAGAACAAAATGATTTATAGATCATTCTAGGAATGTAGGTCACTGGTGGAATTGGTTGTTAGTTAAACTAGCACATATTCCAGAGCGATAGAATCATTTACTATGTTATAAAGTCCCCAAAGGGATGTTTAGTATACTATGTAAGAGCAGACAGGGTTTTATGCTGAGTCTGGTGTACAATGAAACTGCATCTCGTAATGAATGAGGATTGTTAATCTCACAGTTATTCATAGGTCCTCAGAGTCATTCATTGCCCAAGCCAGCCTTGAATTCTAGCAGCCTACTCCCTGTTCTTTACTATATTTAAGAGCTGGAGTCTTGTAAAACAACTTGTTTTCGGGACTAGGGGTGTGTCTTAGTGGTAGAGTCTTGCCTGTCATGCTTGTCCTGCTGTCAATCCCAGCACTGGGGTAGGGGTGAGGTGGGGCAGTTAAAGCACTCTCCCTCAAAGCCCCCCACTAACTTAGCTTCCTAAGGCTGCTAATATTATTGCTTTAAGTAAAAAAAAAAAAAAAGGCTGTCTTTGGGGTCATTGTTTGAAAAACAAATGATTTATTGGTTTAATTTGACCAGATTACACATTATGAGAATAGAGTGTTGGGTTTTTTTTTAAGATTTAGAAATAGCATTATGTTTTAAAGATTTTTGTCTCATTTTATGACTAGTAGGTGGAAGAAGGAATGTTGTATGGTATAAGTTTTTGTTTCTCGGTGGTAGGTGTTGAACCCAGCGTCTTTTACATGCTAAACACATGTTGCACAACTGAGTCACACAGCCGGCTCTGAGTAAGTTTATTTTTAGAAATACATGTATTACATACATTTATACAATTTTCTTTTTTTTACAGCACGGTGTATTCTACTACAGTGGACACTGATGAGATCCCAGCTAAAAGACCAAGATTAGGTATTACATTTTAAAAATCAATTTCTTTTAGTAGGAAAAACACATGCATGGTACAAAAATTCAAAAGGTAAAAAGTTAATGCCCTTAATCCCCGCACCCAGGAGGCAGAGACAGGCAGATCTGTATGTGTTCAAACCCATCCTGATCTACAGATCAAGTTTCCTAGAAGTGACTGTGTTTTTCAGATATGTGTACTGAATGTGTGCTTAAAGTTCTAAAATCTTCAGTAATAAGTTAATTTTTCTTTATTTTTGAGGAGGAAACCAGTTCAAACTGACTGATCAGACTTAGCTGAGTAAACCAATCTGATTTGTTGTCTCAAATCTACTTACATGTATCTTACTGGTAGGAGAGAATAAAGTAGATTAAAGGGCAAGGCGTAGTAGAATACTATAGTATGTTTCCTTTTTCAACAGTGATAGTGCGTTCAGGTCTATTACAGATGAATTGGTTAACTGAAACTTGGTGATATTTTATTTAAATCCAGTAAGTTCTGAGTATGTCTTGATCTCACACAATTACAGGAAATCAAAAAAATGAATATTAGGCCATATAGTCATTTTTAACTAAGAAAAAAGTGAGCTACTTTAAAAAATCAATACAAGTAAACATTAGCTTGTGCTTGAATGTAGTGAAATAAGGCAGAAACAAAACCAAGTGATGATGCCCAGGACCTGGTTAGCAAAGGCTGTGGTCCTAGCTGCTGAGGACGTGGGGGGAAGACAACAAAGTGATGGGGGGATAAGTTCAGTGATTGTCTAATATAATCAACACCAGAGGTCAGTCCCTGAGACTGCAAAACAAAACCTCGTTGGTACTGGAGAAAGTTTCTAGGTCGGTTGTGTATGGTAATCATCTACTCTATCATTTCTGTTGAGTACGGTTTGATTTCCTTACTCCAAACAAGAGGAAGGAATCTGAACTGGAGATGAGGCTGAGTAGCACAGTGTGCTGACAGCAGCTTCTTGTGATAACTGGAATGCTTGAAATGTGACTAGTTTAATGCAAAGGAGTCACGGTTTTAGTTTTTTTTTAATTTGTTTGTGTATGGCTAAGCAATCCAAATTGATCTCACTTCTTTTCTTCATCCTCCCAAGTTCTAAAGTACTTAGAGAAAAAGGAGCCTCCAATGAGAAAGTGCCTCCATATGATCTGGCTTCGAGCAAGCCTGTAGGACATTTTCTTAGTGACTGATGTGGGAGGGCTCAGCCCATTGTGGTCCCTGGGTTCTCTATAAGAAAGCAGGCTGAGCAAGCCATAAGGAGTAAGCAGTCCTGTAGTAGTAGGGGTTTCTTGGTCCCAGGTGGCCAGAGGTCCCAGACCCACAGACCTGCCGCCCGAGACCGCTTAGAAGCTCGCCACCGCCACTCAGGCCCCCAGAAATGATTCAGACACTTATATTAATTTTATGCTGTTTGGCCTATGGCTCAGGCACATTGCTAGCTAACTCTTACATCTTAAATCAACCCATTTCTATTAACCTGTCTGCCACGTAGCCCATGGCTCACCTGTGTTCCTTACATGTTGCTCCTTGGGCGGCTTCAGCTTGATCTGCCTCTGACTCCACCCTGCTTCTACCTATGCTCTGATTTCTCCTACTTCTTCTATGGTGCCTGTCATGGGCCAAAGCAGCTCCTTTATTTAAAGATTGATATTCACAGCATACATAAACACATTCCCACATCACAGTCCTTTATGGTCTCTGCATCAGTTCCTGCCTCCAGGTTCCTACCCTGTGTGAGTTCTGTCCTGACTTCCTTTGAAGAGCAGTGATGATAGAGCATAAGCCAAATAAACCCTCTCCACGTGCTTTGGTCGAGGTGTTTCATCACACCAATGGTAGCCCTAATTAGGACAGCCTCCTGAATGTTGGAATTACGAGTGTGCGTCATTGTAGTCAGCCAACAAGTAAATTAATTCCAAGTTGTGTTCTGCTCCATCTGACCACCACATTTTCTCACTTGTTTGAGCTGTTCCTTTTTCTAGAGAGTATTTTGTATTTTATCTATATTCTAACTCCATTGCTTAAAGCCACATTTTAGGCTATTTTTCCCTGAAGCAGAAATTAGTTCTTTACAATATTTTAAATTAGTGAGACAAGGAAACTGTAGGAAACAGATGTGTAGAGAGTGAGGAGGCAGTATTATAAAGGTAGGAAGCGGAGGAGCACTGAACCCCTCCCCCACCTCGCATTTGTTTACTTCTCTATTTTGTAATCTTTGGTACCAGGAGGAAATGAGTTTGGGATTGTCCAGCGCATGTGGTTCAGTAGTGGGGTAACTTTTCTTTCTTGAGCATCACAGATGTGTTTATACTTCACCCAGTCAAGGTTTATGAGGGCCTTTGTAAACAAATGGTTGTTTAATGTAATCATATTGTTGCCTGGCTGGGAAGGAAGAGCAAACTAGTGAGTAAAGGTCAGTGCTCATTTATTCCTCATCTCTGTGAAGTTCATTTCATGTTCTACAAAGCTTACTGCTCAAAGCTGCTATTTCTTGGTGAATAGGTTTGTGGCTTACTAAAGTAATAGTTTAGCATTTCTGTAGCAGTTGTGCTCGTTGATTAAAACAAAATTCATGTGTTAGAATTCCATTTATTCAGGTGGAAAAAGTATTTATTAACATGGATACATGATGCACATGTGTGAGTGGAATTGTGTTGTGACTTATCTGTGGAGGTCAGAGGAAAGCTTTGCCCAGTCAGTTCTCATCATCTTTATATGGGCTAGTAGAGCAAGCACTGCTAATCACAAGGCCATCTCCATGGCCCCCAAATACTTTTACAGATACATTTTTACTTGAGTGTTTGAAAGTAAGACTTTTTTAAAAACTCAGATAGGTTCTTTTCGAGACATATTAATTTTTCTGCAAGTTAATGTTCTGTGTCTATAATTTGTTGATACTTTCTAGATCGCATCATTTACCAAGTGAAAAGCAGTTTCTACAATGCTGCGAGTTTATTTGGAATCTCATTCCCGCTGACCACAAAACCCATGGTGTCTTCTGCTTGTAATGGAACTCGGAATGTGGCCCCTTCAGGAGAGGTCAGTGGGGGTGGGGCTTGGATACTGGTCTTTTTTCTCCCCCCCACCCCTTAGTGTCTGTGTGTGTGTGTGTGTGTGTGTAGATGAAACATGTATCTTTTGCTTGTTTGTTTGTTTTTGAAACAGGGTCTCTTTTCATAGCCCTGGTTGTTCTGGATTTCACTATGTAGACTAGTAGGTGGTCTTGAACTCACATAGATCCACCTGCCTCTGTCTCCTGAGTGCTGGGATTAAAGGCATGTCTGGTGTGGATCTTGTATATTTTACTACTGACTTATACCTTCAGCCCTATACACTGATGTTAGTAAATTGAATTTGAAAAATATTCTCATAGCCTTTTGGGGAATTAGCATATAGATTGACTTAGTTCCAGAAATGACCTAGCTTTGATATGAAGTTCAAGAAATTAAAGGTTAAAAATTGAAGTATTTAAAAAATATTTATAAAGAATATTAGGCAGGGAGCAAGGTGGTTCAGTGAGTAAAGACTAAAGCACACTCGTGCTTGCTGCTAAGCCTAATGAACTTAGTTCAGTCTTCAGGACCTACACTGTAGAAAGAGAGAGCTAATTCCTGTAAGTTGTCCTCTGAATTCCATACATGCACATACACACAGAGACAGAGACGGAGAGGCAATACTTTGGCACACTCTTGTGATCCTAATGCTCAGAAGACTGCTGCAGGAGAGTTAGCTGACCTTGAACATTTAAAGCCATTTGTGACAACCTAGTGAGACCTTTGCCTGAAAATACAAAAAAAAAAAAAAAAAAAAAAAAAGGAAGGAAGGGAGAGAGAGAGAGAGAGAGAGAGAGAGAGAGAGAGAGAGAGAGAGAGAAAGAAAGAAAGAAGGAAAGAAAGAGCGAGCCAAGTAGTGGCTAGGGCCTGTAATCCTTAAGCCAGCCCTGGCTCCAGTGTCAACACTGTCTTAAAA
Organism: Phyllotis vaccarum; assembly: GCA_033318265.1. Classification (NCBI taxonomy): domain Eukaryota; kingdom Metazoa; phylum Chordata; class Mammalia; order Rodentia; family Cricetidae; genus Phyllotis; species Phyllotis vaccarum. The sequence continues at coordinate 188,041,555 of JARWLC010000002.1, forward strand.
ACAAAAGAATAGAGTAGAACAAGTGTGAAGTCAGCCTGAATTGTTTGGTGAGTCTCTTTTTTAAAAGAAACTTGTTTTTTAATTATTTAAGTATTTGTGGAGAATGTGTAGTTATCTTTTTAACACTGTCTTGTCAGTTTTGACACCTTTTTATTTTTAACAATGTTTTTTCTGCATGCTAGCTTGAAAATGAGTGAGATTTTATATTAGAAATGTTTTTAAATTTCAAGTTGTGTGCTACAGAAATAACTGCTTTATTTTAGGTATTTTCAAACTCTTCATCTTGTGAACTGACGGATTCTGGATCCTGCCACAGCATGCTGAAACTGGGTGAGGTGTCAAACTGGTGTTGCTCACCTGCGCTTGTGCCTGTGTCCCTAAGTCTGAGAATTGGAAAGGAATGCACAGTGTGGATTAGGATGAGAGTAAAGACACAGTCTCTTTGTGTTCATCAACAAACAGAGCTGAGGCAGCTCTTTATCAGACGTGGGACTCCCTGACTTCTGTGCCTCAGTTTCTTAGAATGCTAAAATTTAGCTCTGGGTTGAACATCCTTCATGTGAAAACCTGAGTGCTGAAGCTGGGGTTTCCAGTTTCAGATTTAGATCAGAGATGCTCAACTGGGGGGTGTCCATGCAAATATCTCCCAAATCTGAAAAACTGGAAAAGTTGACTACTGGTTTTTTTTGTTTGTTTGTTTATGTATATTAATGTGACTTCAGGTCAAGTCTCATTGGTTAAAAAACAAGAAAGGGCAGGAAAGATGGCTGGGTGGTTAAAAGTGTGTACTGCCCTTGTAGGAGACCTGTGTTTGGATCCCAGCACCCACATCAGGCAGCTCACAACTGCCTCCATCTTCAGGGAATATGATACCGTCATCTGAACTCACACTCACACACACACACACACACACACACACACACACACACAATTTAAAAATAGTAAAAATCTTTAAAAAAAAAAAAAATTCTTGAGAGCTTACTGTGTGCCAGGTACTGAGTCAACATTGTCTGGAATAACAGAAGACCTTGTTCTTGTTCGGAGTTCATCAACAACCCTAAATTTCTGATTCCTGCAGTTGTATAGACTTCCATATTGTCATTGGACCCTGAAGGGGGACTGTAATTGTATTACTATGCTGTGGGAAATGCTCAGAAGAAGCCAGAGTTCTGAAAAAAATGGTTTTAGTGTCTGCCATGTAGGTAGACTTGTAGTTTGAGAGAAAAAGGAGGAAGCGCATGAAAATCAGTGTTACAGAAGTTGAGGTTTAGAAGCCAGAAGTAGAAGAAGCTAAGAAATGATGCTTTATGATTATGCTCCTCCCACTTTTTAGTTAGGGCACCTCTTGTGGCAGAGAATTACAAAGATGAGGAGGCATGTTCCAGTGTGTATTGTTTCTTGACATTGCTGGAACCAAAATAACAACAGTGTAAGGAGCAAGGTTTGTTTTAGCTCACAGTTTTTAAAGTTTACGTAAATCAGTCATGATTTATACATATTGTTTTAATATCAATTACTTGATTACTGTTGTGATTTCGTGGTAGTGAAAATTGAGCTGGGAATAAGGTAGTTCTACTGTGTACATTTTTTGTCCTAATTTAGGCTGTTCACAGTGGTATTTTTTCTCTCATTACAAATACGTTCTCAAAGGTAATAAATCTCCTAATGGAATAAGTGACTATCCAAAGATCAGAGTGACAGTGACCCGAGACCAGCCACGTAGAGTCCTGCCTTCTTCTGGGTAAGTGTTAGGTTCTGCTTTTCTGTAAGTGGAGCTCACTGTTGGTGGCATTTTCCCTTTTGTCCTGTAAAGTAATTGTAAGTGGGCACTCTGAGGGTAATAACTTTCTGGATATCATATGACTAGTTAGATTTGAATTTTTTCTTTCCAGTTGTATTATATGTCAGTATATGATTTGGTTTTGAAAAACATTAGGATATTTATTTTAACTCTGTGTAGTTTGCCTGAATAGATAATTGTATCTATTCATAGCTGGTGTCTGAGGAGGCCAGAAGAGGGCGCTGAGCTCTCAGCCCTGGCCCTCCGGAAGAGCGGCCAGTACTTTTAGAGCCATCCCTGCAGCCCCTATTTTATTTTTTAATAATGTTTTTATTTACAGTGTATTTTGATCGTATTCATCCCCCTTCTTCAAGTCCTCCCATCCAGATCCTCCCCTCCTCCCTGCCCACTCACATTCATGTTGCTGTCCCCACACCCCATCAGGTCGTTTGTTTTGCTGGCTACTTTTGAGTATAGGACCTGCCTTGGAATATTAGAGCACAAAACAACTCATTATAAATGCAGGAAGATTGAAATAACACCCTGCATCCTATCTGATCACCAAGGAGTAATGCTGGATATCAACAACAGGGGAAAGAGCAGTAAGAACCCAGACCCATAAAAACTTAACAGCGTACTACTGAATGACAATTGGGTTAAAGGAGAAACTGAAAGGGAAATAAAAACCATTGTAGTAGTGAGGTTTCTTTGTCTCGGCAGCCAGAGGCCCAGAACCACAGGCCTGCCACGCCAGACCCCTTAGCCACCCACCGCTGCTGCTCAGGCCCCCAGAGATGACTCAGACGCTTATATTAAGTTTATGTTGTTTGGCCTATGGCTCAGGCATATTGCTAGCTAGCTCTTACATCTTAACTCAACCCATTTCCATTAATCTGTCTGCCACATGGCCCGTGGCTCACCTGTGTTCCTTACAAGTTGCTCCTTTGGACTTTAGGCTTGGTCTGTCCCTGACTCTGCCCTGCTCCTCCTACCTATTCTGATTCCTCCTCCTACTTTTTTAATGGTGCCTGTCATGAGCCAAAACAGCTCCTTTATTTAAAGATTGCTATTCACAGTATACAGAAAGGCATTCCCACATCAAACCATCAATATGTTTATTTTATGTGTATGAGTGTTTTGCCTTCATGCACCTGTGTGTATCATATGCATGCAGTGCCCTCAGAGGCCAGAAGAGGGTGTTAAAGTCACTGGGATTGGAGTTAGAGATAGTTATTTGACACTGTGGGTGCTTGGAACTAAGCCCTGGTCCTTTGCTAGAATAGCAGGTGCTCTTACCCACTGAGCACTCTGTCCAGCCTCTGAAAACCATTTTTGCTTTGTGTGTGTACAGAATTATACAGACTGCTATAATAGGGCAAGATGAGGTGGGGCGGGTGGGTTGGTTTGAGACAGTTTCTCTGTTTAGTTCTAGTTGTCCTATAGACAGGCTGACCTTGAACTCAGAGATTTGCCTGTCTCTGCTGGGATTAGAGGCATGTGCCACCACTGCCCAGCTCACCCTGATAAATTCTGATAAATTTTGTGTACTGAATAGATATGTCAGCTCTGTAAATATTATTTTATCAATTTTCTTTTCTCTTACATTTTTAATGCACTTAGAAAGTGTGTGTAAGTTCACGTTCTCCCTGCGTCAGGAGATCTCCAGAGACCAAGTGCAGGTCATGGGCCTGGCAGCACTTCACCCCTGAGCTCTCCTGTCAGCTGTCCTCTTGTTTATCAGCACTTCTAGAATCTGTTGCTTGGATATCTTAAGTTCATAGTCTCTTTTCTTGCCTGGTTCCTTTTAAAGCCATGTTTTGTCTGATGTGATGGCTGAGATCTTCCTCCTAGCAGTAAGAAGCAGAGGCAGGCGGATCTATGAGTTCAAAGTCAGCCTGGTCTACATAGTGAGTAGTTCCAGGACAGCCAGGGCTACATACATAGACCCTCCCTCAAAACAACACCCCGTGGCATGTTTTATTGATTTCTGTTGTTATTGCTTATGTGTTTGATTGTATTTAGGTTTTTTGTTTTGTTTTTTGAGATAGGATCTCAAGTACATAATCCACTCCAGACTGGAATTTATTATGTAACTCAGGCTGTCCCAAACTCACAGTGTAGTCCATGTTGGCTTTGAACTCTGAATTATTCTGATTTACCTCCTGATTTTTTTAAGCTCTCATAGTTTATAAATTGTGTCCTCTCCACTCTGCATGAATTTTTTTCTTTAATTATCTTTCTCCAGTTATAATATACAGTGCTTTTTCTTATCTCAAAAGCTGTCATTTTTAAATTTCTTTGACTCTGCTTTTTCTATTCCGACAGTCCCCAGGGCTTTCCTTGAGCCTGTGTACTGCCTTGGTTTATTTTAGTCTTATCTTTCAAGTTAGATTCTTTATTAAAAATCCTGGGCCAGAGCTGGGCAGTGATGATGCATGCCTTTACTCTCCCCATCACCAGGTGGATCTCTGAGTTCAAGGCTAGCCTGGTCTACAGAGAGTTTTAGGACAGCCAGGGCTACATAGAAAAACCCTGTCTGAAAAAACAAAAAGCGTTGTGGGCCTGGAGATAGTTGAGTCAGTAAAGTGTTTGCCCCACAGACAGGAGTACCTAGTTTGGATTCCTAGTGTTTATGTAGACACTGTCCCCCAGCTGCACAAATCTATAGCCCCAAGTGCTGCAGTAGGAGAAGTGGGAAGATGCCTAGTTCATTGCCAGTCAGTCTAGTAGAATTGATGAGCTCCTAGACACTGCCTCACAAAATGAGGTGGAGAGCAGACGAGATAGATGCCTGATGGCCTCTTGCTTTCTACATACACAAGCGTACATATGCAAAGGCAAACACATACAAATGCACAAATCTGGAGATCCTTAATAATAATTAACTTATAATTAAAAGTGGAAGGTAACTGGAGAATTTGACTATTTTAGAACACTTGTAAAGGACCCATCCACATTCAGTTCCCAGCACTCAGGTTGTGACTTTCAAAGTCAAGGGTTCTGATGCCCTCGTCAGTATGCATAGATGCTCATGTAGACCAAACATATAATAATTAATAAAGTAATAAAATAAGGTATTTAAAAAATTAAATAATTTTCAAAAACTGAAAGCCAACCTGACTTGGGAAAAACATGGTAGGCATTCAGTGGCCAATAGAAGACAATTTAAACATCAAAATGAATAAAGCTCAGAGCACAATACCAACAGCTGGATATATGTTGTGGAAAAAGAAGCTCTTCATAGGAAAATGCTGACTGTGAGCGCAGAAGGTATGAGGAAGATTGCCATTGTGACCGTCACAGCTAAAGGGGTGGGTGTGATAAGGTTTAGAATACTTATATTAACAGAAGTATCTCCCTTAAAATTTCTTATTAATAAGGGGGGATGACTTCTTATAGACAGTCCTACCTAATACCACCTTAACAAAAAGATCAAATTGAAATGGTTGGTAGTAGCAGAAAGTGACGCCATAGCCTCCAGATAGATTGCACTGAGATGAACATCATCACTCAATGTAGTATTTTTGCAGAAACTGATCATCTAAATTTACCTGTGAAAGTACAGCTTGTTCTGTAACTAAAATGCATTCTACAAAACTATATGCCTGTACTCTATCTCTAAGACAGAAAGTTATCAGATGAAAGCACACCAAAGAAAAATAATAACAAGGTGCAGCATGGAATCTGATTGGGTCCTACCTAGAATGCTGTGGAAGAAATGTTCAATAACATTGGAGAAACTAAAGTGCTGTATGCCTAACAATTCCATTATTTGAGGGATAGTATCGTGTTCTTGTAAGATGCAGAGGTAGAAATGAACTTGATGTTCATCATTGTGGCAAACACCAAGCTTAAAGCTTGGCTTCTTTCCCTCAGGTAACAATACTTACATATTCCTGATATCTTTCTGATAGTGATTTTGGACCAACCCCTTTATGGTCAACAAATATACTTTGCATTGATTTCTTTTAAGTTTTTAACATTTCAGCTGTTGTCATACAGTATTATCTGTTTGGTTGTGTTTCACATTGGCTTCCACAGAGTGTATAATCTGCTACTGATAAAGTATTCTGTAGATGTCTGATAGTGTTTTCTATAGATGGCTTTCTTTTGTATTGATTGAGTGAAGAATGTTTATGGTTTTTACGATTCTGGATCTGAACATTTTTCCCTTCTGGGCATGTCAGTGTTGCTCTGTGTTTCCTTTTGATGTTTCCAAGTTCACTCAGGCAAATTTATGTGTCTTATTTACATTTCTCTATTGGAACTTTTTCCTGTCCAGGGCCAGGATCCAGTTCAGGATCACATACTATTTATTTTTAATCATTTAAAACTCTAATCTTGAGTATCTACTTAACCTTTGTTTGTTATGGTGTTAATATTTAAATTTTAAGGGACAGTGGCTGTTTTTAGAGATAGTACAGCAGTTTTGTGAAAGAGCTCATGGGCATGCTTTATACTTATGAGAGCGCTTACCAAGAGCTGTGATGTGGAGAGAGGCGGGTTCTGTCACCAGCAGCAGTGACAGCTTTAGTGGTGTATTTAGTTTATTTATTAATCATTAACTCTCTCCTTCCCTCCCTTCTCCATCCTCTTCCCTTCCCCTCCCTCTTCCTCTTTCCCTCTCCCTTCGCTTCCCCCTTGCACCCCCTTCTATTCCTTTCAGGTTTTAGGGATTGAATCCAGGGCCTTGAAGATTAGATCTACAGCCCCTAGCCACTTGGTCACATACCTTTTAAAAATTGAGATGGGTCTTTTTAGCTTGGTCGATTGGTTTTAGATTCCTTGGCTTAAAGCACTGTGGCTTAAAGCTTTAAGCCCCAGTCTCTGAATGGCCACGACTCCAGTCATGCCCCTCTGTCCCAGCATAGTATATGCTGGCATTTAGTTGATATTTGATTGGTGCACATTGAGTAAAGGAAAAGTACACTATTGGGGGACAGGTGAGTGCATTAGGTAGCTAAATCTGGGGTTAGGGTTGGAAACCTGGCCGTGAGGAGGAGAGCCTTCTTGTGACAGCTCTTGTGACCAGAACAGACATTCCATAGCGGAATGCTGGGGTATCTAACTAGCAAATGATGGCTGTTTAAAAGCCAGCGGTCTTAAATTAGAACAGCAGTATAATTGGATGGCCTAGGAGCCTAAATCCCAGTTCAGTGATAATGTGTTTTCTGTCTCTCTCTTTCTTATTCTCCAGTTTTACATTGAAATCAGAAGGCTATAATAGAAGACCAAGTGGCCGTCGCCATAGCAAAAGCAATCCAGAGAGTTCCTTAACATGGAAACCTCAGGAGCAAGGTGTAGCAGAGATGATTTCTGAAGACGGTGGCAAGGGTGTGAGGCGTCCCCATTGCACTGTGGAGGAGGTAAGCCCTTTTAGCCTGATATCTTTAAAAAGTGTTTTTAATGACTTTTGAGTAATTTGTGTGCTGTGGCATACAATTCAAAAAGTACTAAAGAAGTACAGTGACTCTTAAGTGTCCCAGCATCCTGTCCCTTTCTGGTCTGCCCAGCCTGCTTTGACTCATAGTAAATTCAGTTGCTGTATAGTTAGCTCCTCTGAGCTACTCTAGACATTCATAATTGAGTCAGTTTTAGATGTTAGGACCATCCAACAGAAGGAAAGAATCCTAAAGATAGGGTCTCTCTACATAACCCTGGCTGTCCTGCAATTTACTCTGTAGCCCAGGTTGGCCTCTAACTCCCAGAAATTTGCCTGCCTTTGCTGCTTGAATGCTAGGATTTACACACGTGCACCGTCATGCTGTGCCTAACTTATGTTTATAAGCTTCAGGAACTGTGATTAAGTAAAGATGCTGAATGATGTGCACTCTGCTTCTCTTTCCCCTTTCAGGGCCTTAGTGACTGACCAAAGGTAGTCCTTCATTTCTCTCTCTCTCTCTCTTGAGAGAGATTTATTTATTCCAAGAATGTTGAGGATTATTTCTATCTTTGGTGTTTCCAAGTACCATCAACTTTTTTAATTTGGTAGATAATTTGGGAGCTATTTGTTTGGTTAACCAAAATATTTATTCAAGTCCCAAATACTGTACTAGTTTTTAGTAATTTGAGACATGACTCCTAGATTTGGCCCCTGCCTTCAGGAGTTTTACATAACTTATAGTTTAGCATTCAGGCCAGATGAATAGTGGGCCAGAGGCCCTCTGCAGGTTTTCAGAAGAGAAACCTGAGTGTTTTAGGAGATCTGAAATAGGACCAAGAAGATAGATTCTGGACAACAACGAGTAGTCAGTCTTAGCAAGGATATGTTTGTTAATTGAGAATAGTACTATATAGCAAACAGGGAGAGCCTGAGGCCCAGATTTCAGCTCTGGATAAATATATGTCACTGACTAAGATACCCTGTGTGTTTAGGGGGAAGATGCTGACTTCAGTTTTGGACATTGTTTAAAGTGCCTGTGAAACACGCAAGAAGACCTCTCCTGTAGACTCTTGGATATAGGTGATGGGAATTTTGAGAAGAAGGCAGGGTTAGAGACATGTTTCTGAATTTTCTACATATTGGTGTAATTTAATTCAAAGAAGCTGATAAGATTATTCGGAGGAAGAGTGTAGTGTAAGATGAGATGTGGGCAGAGCCAACAGCATTTATGGCAGGCAGACGAAAGAGTAATGGACAGTGGAGGCCAATGAGAAAAGAATTGGAAAGATTACTGTCCAGGAAGGCCAGGTGGAGGTCAGCTGGGTGAGGTGCTAAAGGGTAGTCATGCACCATAAAGGCTGAGCCTGCACAGTCGTAGCTGCAGGGACATTGGTGATGTGAACTCTGGTTATCATGTCAATTACTTCTGTTAAGTTCTGCTCAGCTCAGTTTTGTTCAACATAGTTCTGTCAAAGACAAACATACCCCCAGTGTTTCCCAACCTTCCTAATGCTACAGTCCTTTAATAACAGTTCCTCATGTTTTGTGACCATCCCCTTCAGCCATAAAATTATTCTTTTTGCTACTTCATAGCTGTAATTTTGCTACTGTTATGAGTCGTGATGTAAATATCTGATTTGCAAGTGGTCTTAGGCCACCCCTATGAAAGGGTGAGTCAACCTTCAAGGGTTGGGGCCTGTAGGCTGAGAACCCCTGTCTAGCTGACATGTAAATGAGTGAAGTGGAGTGGAAAGCAAGTGGCCTCCCAAAAGGGGGTAGCTCCAGGTTTTTGATTCATTTTTTTTCATAAAGAGGTCAGGATTTGGGACTTTATTAAATTTATATATATATGTGGTATTTAATTAAAGCAACCTTAAGAACAGTGTGCCCCAAATAAAGTTCACCTGTGGGCTGCATCTCACCTTCCAGTGTCTGGTTTGATGTGAGTTTAGGCTTCATGTGCTGCTATTCACCATGCATACTTTTTTTATTCAGGGTGTCCAAAAGGATGAAAGAGAAAAATATCGAAAGTTATTGGAGCGACTTAAAGAAGGTGGTCATGGCAACACTCTCCCTCCTGTAGCCTCACATCATAGGTAAGAGAGCTGAGGAGACAAATGCTTTGTTAGCATGTATCCTCAGTGTGTATCCTTTGTTAGTGTGTGTCCTTTGTTAGCATGTATCCTTAGTGTGTGTCCTTTGTTAGTGTGTGTCCTTTGTTAGTGTGTGTCCTTTGTTAGTGTGTAGCCTTTGTTAGTGTGTGTCCTTTGTTAGTGTGTGACCTTTGTTAGTGTGTGTCCTTTGTTAGTGTGTGACCTTTGTTAGTGTGTAGCCTTTGTTAGTGTGTGTCCTTTGTTAGCATGTAGCCTTTGTTAGTGTGTGACCTTTGTTGGTGTGTGTCCTTTGTTAGCATGTAGCCTTTCTTCTGTTGTTTAGAGAGGTATAGTGTGAGGAGCTGTGTAGTTTGTGGTAGTGTAGTGGCTTGCAAAATGGAATTTTCTGTTAGTTTTAGAGTCCTTTGTCTACATGAACTCTTTGTGTGTGTGTGTGTGTGTGTGTGTGTGTGTTTTGTTTCAAGATAGGATCTCACTATTTAGCACAGACTGGCCTAGAATTTATACTTCTGCCCCAGCCTGTTACATTCTGAGATTATATCCATTGGAACCCACATTAAACTCACATGAACTTTATTCATGTGCAAAAAAGGGAATTACTGCCCCACCCCTCAGGAAAGGCATCTGTCCCCACAGTGTCTGTCTCTCTGCCTTTGTCCTGGCTCCTTTTCTGTTCCCTTTCTACTCCCTCACAGCCTCTCCTTCTGTATTTCATCTCCCACTCCACCCCACCCCCAGTCGCTGAGGCATCTAGTGATTGCATTTCAGCATCCTCTACTTAAGAAATAAGATTAAAGTCATCTGGTCACAAGAACTTAATTTATGTGATTGCTTGTTAACTAAATATGCCAGTGATTTGAACAGATCAATAGCAATAGCAAAAGAAAGTGATGTCTATTCTTACATTGATCAGAGAAGAGGGTAGGAAGTTTGCCTGGTAATTCTAACGTGTGATTGCAGATACAGAGTCTGTATGTGAAGTATGGAGCTATCAAGTTGAGTCACAGGATTGTCTAGCATATTGAGTACAGAAAGATAAATTATTATTCGGGAGTTTTAGCTTGGTTATTGCGTGTCCTAGGTTTGTGTTGTCCTGGTGTTGTGGGCTGGAATGTCGGTCCTTTCTCCACCGTGACCAAGGCCGTTCCTTTTGTACCTGAGCTGATCTTCCTCCTTTTGTCTTCCTAAGTTCTCAGAGAAGTCAGATGGACACATTAAAGACCAGAGGCTGGGTGGAGGAGCAGAGTCATGGAATCAGAACAGCCCACTTTGTTCCAAAACAATGTGAGTTCCAGATTCTGCTCTATCTTAAGACATTGACCTTAGTTCATGTGAGAGCATGCTCATGAGGTTGAAAAATCGGCACACTACTCAAGGGTGGTATACCAGGCTGTGAAGTATTGTCAAGCTTCAAGGCATTGGCTAGCACTTATCTAGTACCTGAAGTTTTTGTTTAAAAAAAAAAATTCTTTAAGAGTAAGTTGCTTTGTGAAATGCATCCATGGTGAGACTAAAAATTAATTTATTTCATCTTAACTTCCCTTTATTTCTCCAGTAACTGTTCACCAAATGATTTAGCTTATCAAATGATCTGGTATCAGTTTGTGCTCAAGATTATATCGAAGGAAGAGAAAGTTACATGTATTTTAGGTGCTTTGTGTGAGGTAGCCATTGGCTTTGGAGTTTACATTAGCATCAGTGCAAACAAATGTCCTGATACTTTGATTCTGACAGTTGAAATTCCAACCGGTGACTGGCTAGTAAAGGATCTTTTCTTTCCATCCCCACAGACAGAGTTGTTGAAACAAGGGGACCTCTCTGTTCAATGAGAAGTGAGAAGAGGTGCGTGGCCCATTTAATTCTAAGATTTCAGTAGAGTAAGTCTTCTCACAAGTTACATTTATGAATAACTATGAGGAACTGTGGGTCTCCTTGGTCTGCTAAGTAGTGAGCACTGAGTAGGTAGATAGTTCTTAAGTCAAACACTTCCAAGCTGCCCTCATCTCTTAGCCATTGGGGCTCGGGGAAGGAAGTAGGTGTGTGTGTGTCTTAGTGTGAATTGGGTGGTATCTCCAGTGCTCACTGTCTCAAACATAAGAATGGTGAAGGTAGACCTGCTTTCCTTAGGATTTTGAATGGTTGTTATTTTATAGCAGACTTTGCTAGCAGTGGTCAGGGGTCCAAATCTGATTCATCTGTTTTTGTTAGGTAAACCACATAGGTAAAGAAGTGTGATTGAAGCTGTAAAACCTGAAGTTTTATTCCTGGGTCCTTTTCAGAAAGATTTGTTGACCATTAGTTTAGAGGACTATATAAACTTAAAGCCATTTTAAGGAAATTTAAGCGTTTATTATTTATAAATTATGTGCCAGAATGGGTTCCAGGAAGTATAAACATATCAGAGACCTCACAATGGGATAATTATTGTGCATAATTCACTACATGCTGTGAATCTTATGTACTCCATAAGAGTAGAAAGAAATTGGTATATCAACATCCAAGAAGAAATCATACAGGAAAGTTTTAAAGGCTTGTTGAAGTTTACAGCTCTTCAAAAGGCCTATTGAGATTACCATCTCAGATAATCGAGTAGGTGTCACTGTCTATTCTGTGAGCAAGTTCCTGACAGAAGCAGTGTAATAGAGGAAGAATTTATTTTGACTCAGGATTCAGCCCATTATGATAGGGTAAGCAGGGCTAGGTAAGGGTAGGTAGGAAAGCAGAGGGAGAGAATGCTGGCTTATGAGCAGCCTCCTCCCAGTTCCAATCTGTGGAAAGGTGGCCCTCACAGTGGGCCTTGCTCCCTCAGTTGATCCCCTCTTGAAAAGCCCTGCAGACACATCTAGTCTACGAGGCAGTTTTAAATCCAGTCACAGTTAACCATCACAAGTTCACCACATGGACAATGCCATGGTCTTTTACCAGCTTGACAATAGTTAAATTCCTTAGACCACAACTGCCGTGGCCTCTTGAGTGTTTAGGTGGAAGGATGCCATAGGCAGCTCTCTACAAGGAGGGTACCTTTCTTCTTGAGGCAGTCTTCAGTGATTTGACAGGGCTGTCAGGGTGGCTTAGGAGCATGCCACCAAGTTTGTAGACCTGGGTCTGATCCCCAGAACCCTCATGGTAGAGAGAACCAACCTGGGGTTGCCCTCTGATTTACACCTGTGTATCACAGAACTTTTGCTGCCCCTCCAATGAATACACGTAAGAGGACCCAAAACAAAAACAGACTGCTCTGGTAACAGGAAAACAGAAAAACAGTAAAAACAGTTTTGTGCTTTAGCCTGTGGCCAGTTTCTTATTCTAGGGAAGAGTACCTGAGTGTTTGGGGGCGGGGCAGGGGCGGCTAGGGTGAGTTTCATCTTGTCCATCACCTTGATCCTTTGGTCCAGTGTTTTCCTCCCAAGTCTTCGTGTAAGCTTGCCTAAAAGCTTCCAGCCATAGTCATGGCACAGCCTTTAAAGTTAGCCTGTCACTTCTCCCCCACCCCCTTAGGGGCATGGCAGGAGGGCAGTATATGTGTGTGTGCATATGGAGGCCAGAAGTAGAGACAGTAGAAGTCTTCCTCAGTCATTTCCTTCCTTTTTTAGGCCAGGTTTCTCACTGAACCTGGAACTTGCTGGTCTGGCTGAGCTGGCTGGCCAGCAAACCTCATCCTCCTTCTCCTCCCTAGGCTGGGATTGCAAGCACGTGCTATTGTACCCAGCTTTTCCATGGGTACTGGATGCAAACTCAGTGCTTTACCAACTCATGATCCACCTGCCTCTGCCCACTGAGTGCTGTGGTTACAGGTGTATGTCACCTTTTCCTACACTCCATCCTCTTTAAAATTGCCCTCAGATAAGGTTCCAGCTTGCAGAGAACAGAGCCGTTCTTCCCCTTCAGTACTAAGGGACTCTTCCAAACCTCCTGAGGTCAGTCTAGTGTCTGCATTCCTGTCGGCACCTGTCAGAGATTCCACTCACCTCTGTGTTCTGGAGTATCTTTCTCACCTGTATTTCCACTTTTCCATATTGTTCCTTCAGACTAGTTTCAAATTTGTAAGATCCACAGAGAGATTTAGTCACAGCAAGAGCCACACTTCTGGAACCGGTCCTTCATGTTATTTCCTCCCATTGCTGCTAAAGTGCCTGTAGAGACAGCTGGAGGGTTATTTGGCTCACAGTTTTAGAGAGGTCAGCCATCATGGTGAGGAAACAGGACAGGGCCAGCACTCTCAAGACCACTTTTGTTAGGTATTAGTCAATCCTAATTTTAAAGGTTTTTTTCAAAAAATTTTGAGACAGGGTTTCACTTATTCCAGGCTAACCTCAAACTCATGTAGCCTTGAGCAACTGATCTTCTTGCCTTCAGTTCCCTGGGTTCTGGGATTACAGATGTACACCACTAATAAATCTTACTTGTAGAACTAACATGAACCATGTTAGACAGCAGAAGTTTCTAAGTATCTGATGATTTTTTCCTCAGGTACTCAAAGGGAAAAGCTGATACAGATAAGGTGGCCGGACTCCGATTTGAAAAGGAAGGTGTAAGTAGAAGCTTTGGTGTTTTGCCTGCATGTATATCTACATAAGGGTGTTGGGGGGTCCCTAGAACTGGGGTGTCAGACAGTTGTGAGATACCATGCGGTAGTAATTGAACCCTGGTCCTCTGGAAAAGTAGTCAGTGCTCTTAAGCACTGAGCCTGAGCCATCTCTCCAGCCCCATACTCGTTTTTAATAATAAAGTACTTTGCTAAACATCTGGCAGAAGTATCCCTCCCTCCTCCTCTTCCCTTGCTCCTTTCTTCCTGAGATAGAGCCTCACTGTATAGCCTTGGCTGGCCTGGAGCTTGCCATATAGACTACATTGGCCTCAGTTTTGTAGATATCCACTTGCCTCTGTCTCCTGATTGATTAATTAATTAATCCTCTGCTGGGGTTACAGGTGTGCACTGCCATACTGCACACAGAAATAGATTTTTTTTTAATTAAATACAACTAAATCTTTGTTACTCACATTTTAGTTACATAGAATTACAGAGGTAATAAGTCTTTAAAAATTCCCTTATCTAATGTTCTTTTTTTCTGTGATTTGAGACTGACTCTTTGTGTTTAGTTATTATTTATCATCTATTTAGCCAAAACGAAGAATATTTATAATCTTAGCACTTGGGGAGGACCAGGTCTAGACAATAGAGTGAGTGCTATTCTTTCTATCAAATGGAGATAGAAATGTGGACTCCCCAGCAGTCAGCGAGTGAGGAATGCTCAATGCTATCTTGAGACTACGTGGCTCTATTCTAATGTTCCATTTCTAAATATAGTTCCTAACTTTTTTTGTAAGGTGTGGGCTTCGTAACTGTAGGGAAAAATAGAGGAACAGACTATAGTTCAGTGGTAGTGTTTTTCTAGCATGTTAAAGGTCTTAGGTTCCAACCCCAATCCAGAAAGAGGAATAAATAAATTTTAGCAGGTTTAACTAACACAGTCTGACTTTGAAGAAGGACAGAAGCAATTCCTCTATGTGATGCTTGCAGGCCATACATGCCTTGTGCCTTTCTAAACTTTACACACATCGTTGAACTGCATTTCAGATTGGGATGGGAACTGAAAATGCTTTCCTTCCTACTGAGGAACAGGAGAGGAGGGCTTCAGTTTTCAGTTGATAGGCCTGTGGGCCTTTGTTTACTCTGGAGACAGACAGACTGAGTCTGTTTATGGTCAGGAGAGTTAACAATTGTCATTTTCATTCTCTTGTCAAGTTAATGTCAGAGTTTTACACCTCATACACCAAAACTAACCAGACCCAAAGTCTACATCTCAGTGAACTGTACAGTTAGGCTCCTTAGAACAGAGATGGTGTGGCTTCACAGTGGATTTTACACTTTATCAAATACATTTTTATGCACTTATCCACCACTCAAAACGAAAACCCATGAGAGATAACACAAGAAAACAATTAGCTTTATATCTTCTTTCATAACTTGTAGAGCATTTTATATTCCATGTGTAGTGTGTGTTATATGTGCAAGATCAAGCATATTAATTTTGAAACTCTTGGTCAGACAAGGGGACACCAGTTGGAACCTGATCTGTCAGAAGAAGTGTCTGCCCGGCTTCGCCTTGGAAGTGGAAGCAATGGCTTACTCAGGAGGAAAATGTCAGTACTTGAGACAAAGGAAAAGAACTTCCCAAGCAGAGAGAAGGAGAGAAGAACAGATCTCTTTGAACTTACAGAGGTACAGGTTCTGTGTGGGTCAGAGTAAAGCTCTGTTTTAGACCAGCCAGTTTCTCTGAACTTAAATGCATGCTTTGAGTTGATGAATTTCTCCAGATAAGGACTGGATATATGAAGTTTTTTTTTTTTTTTTTTTTTTTTTTTTAAAAAAAAAAAAGGTCTGTTTATGTTGGCTGTATTGACCATTTGTGGTCTGTGAAGGTGGCTTGGTGGACCAAGTATGCTTTGGTTTTTTTTTCTTTCTGAAACTGGGTCTAGGTTGTTACTTAACCCAGGCTAGTCTGGAACTCATGGCAATCCTTTTGGTGCTAGCCTCCCAGGTGCTGAGATTATGAGCATGTGCTATCACATCTGCCTGTAACTGATTGTTTTTCTACCCTTCAAATGTTTTTAGTTTTAAAATGTATTAAGAATGAATAGATTGAACATTCTTAAAATTACATTTTCTAAAATATCCTTTTTATTATACTTTTGAATATAGTGAAACTTTACTTAAAAAAACATTAGGAAATGAAAGTTAAAATTCTTATTTTAAAGAGGATCCCTCTTACTGGATCTTCTTCCCTGTTACCTCGTTACGTGTGGAGGATCTGCTTAGCAAAGATCTCTCTAGTGCTTACAGTGCACATGAGTTCTTGTAGTTTTTTCCCTACTGCCGTGATAACAAAGCTGGACACACCAGTGACTCAGGGAAAAGGTTGGTTTTAGCTCACACTTCAGCTGTGAGCACACATATTCCAATCAAGAACAAAGAGTATAGATGCATGACCACTTGCTTCTGCTGGGTCTCCCCATCAGTTGGCTTAACGCCCACCAGGCAACCAAACAGAGGTGATCCCTAGCTGTAATTCTTTCCTCTAGGACCTCATGATGAGCATTACAGCTGACCATGCAGAGACCAGGCCAGATAACAAAATTGTGCGGGAAAGAAAAGAACAATAATAGAAATAATTTTGACTAGGTTCATAAGCTAAATATTCACTTAGCTGCATAATTTATTGAAATAATTCAAGGAAGATAGCCATTATTAAGACTGTTTTGTTTGGCTTGTGGTTTGGTTTTATTTTTTCTGAGACAGGATTTCTCTGGCCATCCTGGAACTCACTCTGTAGACCAGGCTGACCATGAACGAACTCACAGAGATCTGCCTGCCTCTGTCTCTCAAGTGCTGAGATTAAAGGCATGTGCCACTACCTCTTAGTTTACTAAGCCTGTTATGCTGAAAATGTGAATGTTTTTACACTGCAGTTCCATAGGTTTTGAATAGGGGATTCTCTCAAAGATCACCAAGTGCTGCTGAGATGAAAGGCAGTTTTGTAGTCTTGAGGCTTTTGATACCTGATAGTGATTCTGTGCTAAAGTTACATCCTCTGGACCTTCTAATCCAGGACATGGAAAAGGAAATCAGTAATGCGCTGGGCCATGGTCCGCCAGATGAGATCCTAAGCAGTGCTTTCAAGTTGCGAATTACTCGAGGAGACATCCAGACCTTAAAGAACTATCAGTGGCTCAATGATGAGGTCAGTTCCTTCTGGTTTTGCTTTGACTGTCATTCTGCTTAGTTATCCATTGCTTCAATTTCTGACTTGCTACCTTTTCTTTAGTGCTGAGGATTGAACCAAGGATCTCTCACATTAGTCAAGCGAGTGCTCTACACTGAGCTATATCCTCTGCCCTCTTTGTTTTTCCCTTGATCTTTTATTTTGAGACAAGTTTCTACTGAGTTGTGCAGGCCAGCCTTATCTTACATAGCTCAGATGGACCTTGAACCCTTTTATGACCCTCTTGCCTCATCCATCCTCCTGAATAACCAGGTACAGGCTTTTTACCTGCCCCAGGTGGTGTTTGTTTTCTTGTTTTTTCAGGTTGGATCAAACCTAGGACCTTGTGCAAGCACTCTCCTACTGAGTTGTGCATCATCTGATTAGTAATATGTAAAGCAAAAAATCTCATTAAAAATGTATTGTGGTGGGTGTGGTGGCACATGTTTCAGTTACAGTAGAACTCGTGAGGCAGAGGCAGGCAGATTTCTTGAGTTTGAAACCATTCTGGTCTATATATCGAGTTTTAGACCAGACTAGGCTACATAGTGAAACCTTGTCCTCCCCCGCAAAAGGTATTGCCCGCGGTTCTGATTACTACAAAGCCTAGTCTCGATGCCTACACCTTCTCTGTCTGCTGTTGGGAAGGAAGGGGACTGTGGCTGTCTCTCCCTTGGGCTTCTATTTTCTAAGAGTAGTCTGATCCATGGGTAGTGTGCTCATGAGTGAATCATTGCCTAACTGCCATCACACTGGGTATTAGATTCCTGTGTAAAAGAGATGATGCAGCAGTTAGGAGTGCTTGCTGCTCTTCTGAGGACCCTCCTTTACTTCCCATTCCACATCCTTTGGCTTAACAGCCTGTAATTCCAACTGCAGAGTGTCTTATGTCTCTGGCTCCATGGGGTCCTGCACTCAGCATGTATATACCCACATACATAAAAGCAAATCTTAAAGAATTTTTGATTGTTATGTGTTCAAACCATAGCAAACGATAAACATAAAAAGTTACTCAATTTGTTGTCTGTATGAATACATACTCTGCTAAAGCTGACTTAGTTCTTACTACTTTCCCAGTTAGCCAACTGCTCTGCCCTTGATTTTCTCCGTTTGCTCCGCCTTCCTATGTCCCAAGTCTAAGTTACACGAAAATACTATCATTTGTTAATGTAGTTGTAAATATGCCTATAAAGTTTTTGAAAAATGCTTTCTATTGGAAGAAGCATTTTGGCATTTTTCCTTCCAGGGAATATATGGAGGTGTATTTTTGGATGTAGTGATATCGCTAACAATTTGTTTTCTATATAAAGTTGCATTTGCCTTCTCATTATTGCATAGTAATGTGCTTCACAGTGATAGTCAAACGACTTGCTGGGTTTCGTTTAGGGAGATGGTCCAAAGCTGGGAAATGCATTCCCAGTTTTGCTTGTATTAGGCAGGCACGCTGTCCTGATCCTGCCTTGTCTTGTACTGAACAGTTGTCTTCTGACTTCCTGCATGAACCGTCCCCTCCCTAATCAGAATCACTTTCTGGTTCAGGTAGGAATCTAATCTTGTAATGTATTTGCCATGTTCCAAATTTTAATCTTTTGGTATTTTACAGGTCATTAATTTTTACATGAATCTTTTAGTGGAAAGAAGTAAAAAGCAAGGCTATCCAGCACTTCATGCATTCAGTACATTCTTCTATCCTAAATTAAAATCCGGGGGTTACCAAGCAGTGAAAAGATGGACCAAAGGGGTAAATCTCTTTGAACAAGAACTTGTTCTGGTACCTATTCATCGGAAGGTGCACTGGAGCCTGGTGGTGAGTTTAGAGGGTTAATTCTTGGAGCTTGGTCTATAGACTCCTCCTCCTGCTCCTCTCTCCTTCCCCTTCTCTCTTTTCCTCCCTCACTTCCCTTTCCCGACTTCCTCCTCTCCTCTCCTTCCTTTTTCCCTTTCCCCCTTTTCCTCTATCCCCACTTCCTTCCTTTCTTGTCCCAGGGATTAGTCCCTGAGCCTCACACTTGCTAAGAAAGGTTTCTACTGCTAATTGTACCCCACCCCTAGTGTGGATGATTTTCCTCACCAGTGAAGGCTGCCTTCACTCTTGCCAGCAGTGTGAAAAGCAGGCTCTGCAGAGTCCTTTCTCTAAGTGTTGATTTATTCAGCTTCAGAGGCTACAAGGCATGCCTTGAGTATGCAGGGGAAACACCTTACTAGAAGGGTTACTGATGCCTCGTAAAAAGTTTCAGGGCCTTTGTATAGGAACTGAAGTGTGCCCTCGTAATCTCAAGCTGCCTTTGATGGTTTACTGCTTTAACTAAAAGTTCATAAATCTGTTCATATTGATTGTTACATGTGCTAAAAATTTTAAATGCTGTTATTTTTAGAAGTAAAATCATACTACTATGAATGTATCCCAGTACTTAGATGCTGAGGGTGAGGAACTGGAGTTTTCCCAGGCTGGGTTCAAACAGTAAAAAGGATGTCTGCCTAAGGATTTTTGCCTTTCCATATAGGTGATGGACCTAAGAAAAAGGTGTCTTAAATACCTGGATTCTATGGGACAAAAAGGCCACAGGATCTGTGAGATTCTTCTGTAAGTAAAGTCTGGAAGTCTCACTGCTGTCCGTCTCTCCTTTGTTGAATAATCTTTCTCCTGTTGAATGATAGGATGCTCTGTGTGGCTGTCTTAACATGTACTTACGAAGAATATGTAGTTATATGAAGTGCTTTTCTTTAGGACTTTGTAAAATCCACCTTTCTGTCTAAAATTAACCTAGGAGCTGATCTCAGCTTATTGTTTCTGTTTGCTAGATCATGGAAGGCAGATTTGGAGGTGTTTCAGTGTAAGGCAGTATTCTCTAGAATCCTGGTGGAAATTAGATTTCCTTGAAGTTGGAATTCTGGGTGTTTTCAACTGAAAATCTGTTAGCCAAGGAGTCTTGGCCTGTAATCCTAAAGTCAGTTTGTGTCTCTGTATTTTCTGAGAGTGAAGCTAATTTCATAGAACTCAGAGATATTTTAAATAAAGTACGTGCTTTGTGCCAGCCTCTATTCCACATACAGTAGTCCTCATTCTGGTCAGGTGTATTTTCCCAGTGAGCGTCCACAACTACAAGCCTTGCAGAGCCAGCCTTCTGTAATTAGACAGAGCAGAAAAACTGTACAGTTTTTTAAAAAAGCCAGTGGAATTTATAATGGATAGTAGTGTCCAGTCATAGGTGAGGCATTTGAGTCAGCATTGGTTGATGGTTGGTGATGTGATGGCACATGCAGTGAATAGTATACATGTTGTGTCTTGAGAGTCAAGGCTCATGCAGCATAGGCCACTGCTGCCCAGTATAATATAAACTATGTCACCACACAACTTGATTCTGACTGTTGAGCATTGAAAACTTTCTGCTGTTGTCATGGTCTTTAGTCTTATGGCCCCAAGTCATGTTATGACTCACACTTTAGAAGCTCAGGGGTCCCAACACTTGGGAGATATAGCCACAGGGTATATCTAAGTTCAAGGCCAACCTAGTCAAAATAGTGAGACCATATCTCAAAAACAAAAACAAAAATATATCTCTGAAGAGTAAGGAATCATCTTCTATTCTTGTAGTGGTTTTACTATGTTTAGGAAGTTAATTATCAGTAAAGTCTTTCTTTAGTGTATGTATGTGCACGTTCATGTATGTATGGATACACATAGCTGCTTGTGTTTGTGTGGTGGTTGCTCCTAAGGATCACCATCAGCCTGCTTTGAGACAGGATCTCACATTGGCCTGGAGTTCTCCAGTTAGGCTAAGACTGACGGGAGAGCAGAACCCGTGGATTTGTTTTTGCTTCCTGGTGCTGGGATTACAGGCCCAGGAGCCAGTCAGAGTTAGGACGTGTACTTAGTGTAGCCTCCTTAAATTTTAAACTGTCTTCCTGCCCTTTTTATATTTCATGACCAGGACTTTTTAGTCCCGTTCACTTTGTTTCTTAGTTTGAAGTGAGGAACAGCAGACTGTTCATTGTTGTTCATGTCAGGATTTTTCTTATAGAATATCTTTTATTCTTCATTAATTCACGAATGTAAATAATTTATCTTGATCATATCCATCGCCAACTCTCATGTCTTAAGCATCCCTCCCAGACATCCTAGCATGCCTCACATCATAGCCCCTGCCCTTCTTTCTCATGGGCCTTTTCAAGTTTCCTGAATTCTACAGATAACTCCAGATTAAACACACAGATACAGAAATTAAAAGCTAGTATTCACATATGACAAAATAACATGAGTTTGTCTTTCTGAGCCTACATGACCTCATTTATTGTAATTTTCTCATCTCATCCATTTTCCTGTAAATTTCACAATTTCATTTGTCCTTACAGTTGAGTTAAATTCCATTGTGTGTATGAAGCACATCTGCATCATGAGTTGATGGATATCTAGGCTGATTCCACTTCCTGGCTTCTCTTGTGAAGAGAGCAGCAATGAACATGAATGTGCAAGCTTTCTCTTAGGATATGATATAGAGTCTGTGGGGACCTCCCTGGACACTGGGAGATTCTATCTTAGCAGTTTGAGAGCTCTCCACTCATCTCCATGGTGCTGTACCAGTTTACATCCGCACCAGCCGTGGTTGAGCCTTCTTTCTTTTGAGATTTATTTATTATGTGTAGTGTTCTGCCTGCATGTGTCCCTGCAGGCCAGAAGAAGGCACCAGATCTCATTACAGATGCTTGTGAGCCACCATGTGGTGCTAGGACTTGAACTCAGGAGCCCTGGGAGAGCAGTAGGTGCTCTTAACCGCTAAGCCTTCTTTTCTTTTCTTTCCTTTTTTGAGCCTTCTTCCCTTACTTCCACACTAGCACTTGTCATTTGTTCCCCACCATAGCCATTCTGACTGCGGGGAGGTCTGGAACAGTTTACAATGTTGAATACCTAAGTGCCAACTAGCTGTTTGTCTTCTTTAGAGAATTCTGTTTGCTCCCATTCTAGGGATTGGCTTTTCTCAACGTATAGTTCCTTGAGTTTCTTGTATAGTCTAGAAACTTATCCTCTGAAGGTTTTTCTCTCATTCTATAAGCTGTTTCTTTACTTAATTGACATGGGTGCTGAAGATTGAACCCAGGTCCTCTGGAAAAAGCCAGTGCTCTTAACGCCTGGGCCGTCTCTAGCCCCCAGATCTGATGTTAATTTCACTGGTGTCTTGTGTGATGCTCGCTTTCCACCTCTCATCCGATCACTTGGCGTCTCTCTTTCGCTTAGTTTGGTTAAAGGTTTATCACTCTTGTTTTCTTTTCAAGGAACCAATTTTAGTTTCAATGATTCTTTGTATTTTTTTTCACTTCTACTTTATTTCTAGACTGATCATAATGATTTCTTTCCATCTACTTACTTGAGGTTTGGCTTTTTTTTTTTTTTTTTTTAACCCAAAATCTTTAAGGTGTATCATCCAGTTAGTTATTTGCATTGTCTCCAATTTCTTCATCGGCATTTAGTGCTGTAAACTTCCTGTAGGACTGCTTTTATTGTGTCCTGGAGGTTTTGAAACATTGTTTTCATTGTGATTCAGTTCTAGGAATGTTTTTATTTTCTTTGGGACCCTTCATTTGTTCAATAGTTAATGGACATGAGCTGGCACATGCACTAGGGTTTTTCTTGATGTTCATTTGTAGACATATTCTATTGTGATGAAGTAGGAGATGTGATGAAGGAGGAATTACTTCAGTTTTCCCACATTTGTTAAGACTAAACTTGGGTATAAAATTCCTGCCATTTTATTGGCTTTGTAATGTTTGGGGTTTTCCTTCCTTAGTATTTAATTTGAGCATGGTTCATCTGTTTACAGCCATATGGGTAGATTTTTTTTCCCCTCTTTACTTCGGGTATCATTAACTGTCATCTGCAGAGTTGGCCTGGTGTGGTCATAAATTATCAGGATTTTTTCCCTTCAATTATGGCAGGTGACTTTGCCTGCATATATTTTTCCGTTCTGGCCGTTGACTTTCAGAACTTGAAATATATCATGCCAAGCCCTTCTGGATTTTAAAGTTTATCAAATGGGCTTTCCTCTTATCTCCCATTTCAGTACACTTCCTGTTCTGTATCTTTTAGCATTCTAACTGTTATATGACCGGGAAGGGGGGGGGGGGCTTTTCTGGTTTGTTTGGTCCCAAATGCCTTTTGTCTCTAGGTTAGCATGTGTTTGAAAATGCTTTCTGTGCCTTTAGAATGAGATTCTCCTTCTTTGCTTTTACTCCATAAATCTGATCTTTTCAGAACGTCATGTGTATCTTGGCTTTCCGACCAGTACCTTTTTATTGTTTTATCTTTATTCTTGTTGTTTGGCTTCCTCCTCTGTCATCTTAATTTTTTCTATTGGTGAGACTTTCACAGTTTTAATTTTTAACTTGCCATGTTTTATTTCCAGCATTTCAAGTTAGCTTTCTTCAGTGTCTTTCTTTGTTGATTTTCTCTTTCATAACATCCAGAATCTTTATTTTATTCATCTGTTTGTGCTCTTAACATAATTATTATCTTGCCTTCTCTGGGATTTTATCTAACTCATTCTCACTAATCACATTAATGTATGGCTAATCACTGCATTGGGATTTACACAGCTGGTGTTTTTGGGTTTTTTGTTTTGTTTTGTTTTGTTTTGAGACTGAATCTATCTATGTAGCCTCAACTGCCTTGGAAAACTAGGTTGGCATCAGACTCACAAAGATCCACCTGTGCTAGGATTAAAGGCATGTACCATCATACTGTAGTAGGAGGTTTCTGGCCTGGACATTCAGGCCTAGCCTCAAGGTTTAGGCCCGCAGACCCACAGACCTACAGAGACACACAGATGCTTACATTAATTTTAGGCTGATAGGCCTAAGGCCCAGGCATATAACTTGCTAACTCTTTACCCTTAATCTAACCCATGACTCTTATCCTGTTCAGGCATGCATTTTGGTACCTTTTCTCAGAGCAGCATAGTTGTCCTCTGCATCTTCTGGCTTGTCTGGCAACTCTGGAGTGTCTGTGGCATTTCTGCTCTGTTCTTCCTGTTCCCAGAGTCTTCTTAGTCTGTTAGCCCCGCCCACACTTCCTGTCTGCCTTTCGCCAATCAGCGCTTTTTACTAAACTCATAGGCGGGACAATTATTTACAATGTAACATCATAAATCCACTACATCCTACCAAGCTGTATTTATTTTTTCAGTTGAAGTACTGGCAGTGTTTAGGTAGGTAGGACTTGGAATGTGGTGGAGTTAAGTGTGTTGTTCAGAAAATAGGTTCTCAGTCCAGGAACTATAAGTTAGGAGAGCAACCTCAGCTGTTTGGTATTCCTATTGTGCAGTTGTCCTGCTCACCTCTGTCATGAACCCTTAGATAGACTACTTACAGGATAAACAACAGGATGGTCTCCCCGCAGGATTAGTGATCTTGCTCCTCTCCTAGAGAGCTGTTACACCTGAGCTTTGTCGTCCTGTCATGTGTCCGTCTGTTCCCCACCCCCACCCCCATCCCCAGGGCTTCCCAGCAGAGCTCTGCTTCACGCTGGCCTTTTTTCCACTTCACTCTGCTACAGGGGAAACCCCTGCAGAAATGTAGCAGTCTTCTTGGCTCCCCCTTGCTCAGCGCTCCCCCCCCCCCCCAACCAAGGGACTGTCTCAGCAAGGTTTTTTCCTACTCAGTTCCCTAAGGGACGTCTCAGCAAGGTTCTGCACCAGTAAATGAAGATCTTCACCCAAGATTCTTTTGAGAAAGAGATTTCTTTGGGAAGGAGGAGTCCAGGAGAGTGGCTGCCTCTACTAGGGTTGGAAAGTACATCCAACAACTGAACAGACAGAGGGGTTTATATAGGACTTCACTTCTTAGGGGCCAAGTTTCTCCAGGGAGATTTTCCTATTCAGAGATCGGTTGGTTTTGTTAATCAGGGGCAGAGATGGCTCTGGTTTCGGGGCCAAACTGGGCTGCTTTCACTGGCTCTAATTCTAGGAACAAAGTGTGTTTCTTGGGTTCTCGTTTTAGAGTCAGGGTGTGTTTCTTAAGTTCTGGATTCAGGGCTAAAGTATTTCACTGACTTGGGTCCTAGGGCCAGGGTGTGTTTCTTTGGCTGACCCCTTCCCTACATGGACTAGAGAGTGTTAAAGCTTTAGAATATTACAGTAGGTGAAAGGAAAGGGGATATGATTAAGAAAAGAGGGGGAGTATATGAAGCCCAGTTGAAGAAAAGAGTAAAGAATGCCTTCTGAGGAGCTGGAGTAGTTAAGAGCACTGTCTGTTCTTCCAGAGGACGCGGGTTCAATCCCCAGCACTACATGGCAGCTCACAGCTGTCTATAACAACTACAAGATCTAGCACCCTCACACAGACATACATACATGCAGCAAAACACAGTGCACATAAACAAAACCAAAAAATGAATAAAAAAGAGTGCCTCTGATAAACCAGATGGAGAAACAGTCCTGAAACCTCAGCAAACAAAAACCATCATGAGACAGACATGCCAGAATTGAAATTAAATCATGGAAAACAAGAGGTAAAAATAATACTCACAGAGTGAATTGCTCACAGCTGCCCTGAGTTGAGAGGTGAAAAATCAGAGCCAGGTTTTTCTGGCTCCAGTTAAGTTTCATGTGGTGCTATGTAGAAGAGTAGGCAGTGGGGGACTATCAACTCTGGAGCTTCTCTGTTCTTGGGGTTCTGGCCTGTCAGGGAGTTGGGGTGGCAGATCCTTTCCTGGTAGTTCCCTGGACCCCTGCACCCCACCGTGGCCTTTCCTTCTGCTGCAGGTCAGTGCAGACCTTCCTCCTGGCAGCTTCATTAGGCAGGCCAGCAGGCTGCCATGGTGTTGTTAGAGAGGGCTTCTTGCTGGGCTCTGTCACTTAGCTTTTCTGCCTGCTTCCCTGGCTTACTAAGTTTTTTTACAGATAGACCTTACCTCTTTCAGGATAAGATAGTGCTCTGGTTTTGAGAATCTTGTTTCATAGCCATACTTCCCTCAAACTTGGACTCCTCCTGCCTCAGCCTCCTGAGAACTAGCAGTAAAAACCCCACAACTATTAGCAGTATTTTCCAATAGACTATAGGACGGATTCTTTAATTGTGTCTATTAGAGATAGTATGGATGGCTAGAAGAAAATATATAGCCAATGGGTACTTGGGTGGCTCTTTTAGGGTTCTTTTGTTTTTTTAAAGTAAGCATGCATGATATCTTTTAAAATGTATAATTTTTACTAAAAGGAAAGAAAAACTTAAAAATCAAAATCTAATTACATTTCTAAAAAGCAAATAATGTAGATTTGAGAATGCCATCCTTGCCGAGCATCACAAAGTCCTTTTTATGACAGTGGGTGGTTCCGGGCCTTCATTGATACCTTATGTTTTTGTTTTCTTTAGTCAGTATTTGCAGGATGAAAGTAAGACCAAAAGAAATGTAGATCTCAATCTCTTAGAGTGGACCCACTACAGCATGAAGCCACATGTAAGTGACGCTTGTCTGTGTTTCTTTCTTATTCCACTCATTCTGTAGCACACACTTTCCGGGAGAGAGAGACATTAAAGACTGAATTAAGGGCCTACGGATACAGCCTTAGTCCTAAGGCTTTTATTTCTTAAGTGGTCTATTTCTGAACCTATAGTCATCAATAGTTTCAATTCTTGCTTTTTAATCTTGCCTTAAATATTAACTGTTTCAGAAAAACCCAGTCCCATGTCTGAAAATGGGCCCCAGGGTATGTGAGCTAAAAAGCAGGCAGACCCGTAACTGTAGACTGCAACCTATGGTCCATGTAGACGAGCGTGGCACAAAGTGGCAGCAGGTCCGCTTGCTACCACCGATTGCCATAGAAGATTTGGTCACAATAGAAATGACCGCATCTAGCCATAATTATCTAGTTTTTCTCAAGCTAATATCAGAGACTAACGGCCCGTTCTGTGTATTCACAGTGTCAAAGTCTGGCCCCATATATATCACTCCATTGGCTTTACCTGCCATAGTATGCTAAGGAACTGTATGCTGGGAAAACTGACCAGGTGTAACTCAAGTTCAGTTAGGGTTCAGTTCAAGATGGCCATAGTCATATGAATGTTCTTAATGCTGCTTGTTCCTAGTTGGCTTTCTGTCTCGGGCATGACTGACCACTGAAGGAGTGATCATAGTTGGGGTAGTTTCCTCATCTCACTTGAAGCTGTGGGGATCCTAAGCAGTGGGCGGCAGTTCTGCTTGTTAAGACTTGTAGCCTCTGCAGTATTGAAGTAGATTCTTGTGCTTCGGGCATATTTAAAATTTATAATAATCTGAAATAATCGTCACTAATGCTTTTGAAATGAATTCAGTGTTGTCCCATCTTTTCTCACCCTCCTCATATTTGATGGGTTCGGTTTTGCTTAGACCTCTCACTTGCTTTACTTTGAAGTGTTTTGGTGGGGCCTCATACACTGTATTATGGTTAGGGTTTTTATACCACAAAGACTAAGGGTGATTGTGTGTGTGAGTGTGTGTGTGTGTGTGTGTGTGTGTGTGTGTGTGTGTGTGTGTGTGCACCTGTTACATGAATTAAGGAAACTCAGGGCCAGATCTCTGGGAAAGGCTGAGATATCAGAGAAGAAAACCCCACAGTTAAATCTTACCCAGCTTCCTCAGCCTCCCTCCTCCTGGCTTCTTCTGCCTGCTCTTTCTATGCCTGCCTTAAATACTTTCTTCCTCAGTTAAGGCGTGGCCCCACCACTGCCTGCCTGGGAACCTAGAACTCCTTCTGTAAACTAAGATTACCTCGAACTCAGATTGGATTAAGGGCATAGGCCACAACTCCCAGGATATTCCCTGTGGCTCAGATTAAAGGTGTGAGTTACCACTGTCTGATTCTCCTAGACTGACTGCGGGTGGATCCCTCTGATATCTCTGACTGTTTTTATTATATTTGAAAATATCCCCACATGCACCTGTGTACAACACCAGATTTATCCACTGTCCTCACACTGCTTTTCCACAGTGATGTTTAGAAGGAGACTAAGGGATGTATATTAATGATATTTGACCTCTTCCCCCTTTCTCTTTGTTTTGTTTTAGGAGATTCCTCAACAGTTGAATGGGAGTGATTGTGGAATGTTTACTTGTAAATATGCAGATTATATTTCTAGGGACAAACCTATCACATTTACTCAGGTGAGTCCAGGCTGCTTCTCATGCACCTACTTGCTACTGCACTTTGACAGAGCCTGGCACACTTCAGGCTCTTCTGACAGAAGCAAGTGGCTTCCTTAGTCATAGGGTGTATTCGTGGGCTTGACCATGAATTCTTAATGACCAGTGGGATAATTTGCTTATCCTTGAACTCCATTTTTGATTGGTTCATATGTATTACTGTTTGTTGCTAAAGGGAGGTATGTGAGAACAGGACAGCGAGGGAAGCCAGGCCTTAGGACCTCAACCTCAGGTCTAAGATGGAAGTGTGAATGAACAGTGCTTTCCTTTCCAAAAGATGTCATACTTTCGAGAGGAAATTCAAGTTTATCAGAAGTCTTTATTTCTGATTGATAGTGAACTCTCAAACTTTTTACAGTCAGAGTTAACACAGTTAGAAATATTTCTCATTCATAGACCTCAGTTTGATAGTTCCTCTATGCCAAACTGTTTATTAAGTAGTGGAACTAAATGGTTTGGATGAACATGAAGTAACCTGTGCTCCTCTGCTGAGTTACAGCTTTCCAGTCTCAGAGAACACTCACAGTTTTACGAGGAATACAGTTTTACTGGGTTTTATATGTTTTTTTGTTTTGTTTTTGAGAGAGAGATAGGGTCTTCTATAGCACAGGCTCGCTTGGAAATCACTTTGTAGCCAAGGATAACCTTGGTACTTTTTATCCTCCTGCCTCTGCCCCCTGATCGCTAAGGTTATAGGTGTGCATTACTATGCATATTAGTCATATAATCTACTGAACCCTTAGATGTCTTGGACTATTAAAATAACTCAATCATGTGTTAAGGCTAGGCATGGTGGTGTATACCTCTGATCTCAGCACTAGGGAGGCAGAGGCTTGAGAGTCTGAGTTTTCGGTCAGTCTGGTCTGCATAGTGAGAAATCATGTGATTATTTAAAAAATAATGTGATTATTTATTGAGATTTTTGCTACAAAAAATCAATAGTATATAATAGAGAGATAGTTCCACCTGTGTATAACAATGCACTGCAAATAGCTAAAGGTTGGCCCTATTTGTCTAGGAACTCACTCTCTAGACCAGGCTGGCCTAGAACTCTGCAGAGCTCCACCTGCCTCTGCCTCTGGAGTGCTGGGATTAAAGGCATGCACTACTGCTACCACCTGGCTTTTCCTTTGCTTTTTAAATAAAGGTCATTTAAATTAAAATTAGGGCCTCATAAATACTAGGCAAGACCTTTACCAATGAGCCAAACCTTCATTCCCTAAGGCCACTTTTTAAATATAAAAGCAAATTAGTTTTTTGTTAACTTAGAATGTAGAAAAGTTAACTATTGTGCCACCACTTGGACATTTCCATGTTGGTGCTTTTCTTTTTTGTTTTTATCATTGTCCCAATAGTACAGTACTGTATTCAGCTTGTAAGTGCATATGTATGTACATGTAATCACATACTATAGGCTGGGTATGGGACACTTGTAATCCAGGAACTGGGGAGATGAGGCAGGAGAAGCTCCTGAACACAGCCAACTTAGGCTGTTTAGCAAGATCCTTCTCAAGCAAATAAACAAAATAAGCAAAAACTTTCAAACATGGCAATATGCCTGTAACCCCAGCACTGGAGGTGTAGGAGGAAGATCAGGACAAGGAAGCCTTCTTAGCTAAAATTAAATCCCATTGTGCTTCCGACATTTATACAGGATATAAATTGGTTAGGCTGGTGGACATATGCATCCTATTTTATTTATGTGATGACACCTAAAGGCTGTCATACTATAATATTGTGCACAGAATGTGTAATACTGTTGTTTGTGGGATTCTTTTCAGCACCAGATGCCTCTCTTCCGGAAGAAGATGGTGTGGGAAATCCTTCACCAGCAGTTGCTGTGACAATGCTCTGCCCTGGGCGGGCCTTCTAGCTGCTGGTGTACTTTCATGGATGTTTCCATATACCTCATGCATTGTGGGTTAAAAAGTCCCCGTATCATTTCTGTTTTCTCACAGGTACTGAGCTATCAAGAGTGCATGAAGGCCTCTCCACAATAGCCCTTCCTTGAGGTGTGGAGGGGCTGCTTGCGACCCTGTTTGTAAGGCTGTGCCTGCTCAGAGCCCTGGACTATTCACCCCCATACAAGAAGAAATGCTAATTAATGTTGTTTGTTTTAAAGAGTTATTTCCTTATGAATGTGGGAAATGCAGGAGTTGTTCTGTGAATTGTTTTCTGTATATTTGTTCACTTGTGTTCATTCATTCACTCAATTGCAAACATTGGGCAGTGCCCTTTTCTCACTGCTCTTTTATAATTAACTATAAATAATTTGTTTGAACTATTTATTTCTGAAAAGAATGTTAATCAAACTGCCACTCCCTGCTGCAGAGGGACATGGCAGGGGAGGAAGAGGGTGTTCCCTTGCTTCTCGGATGCTGGAGTCGGAGCTGCCCAGATGAAGTTAAGGTTCTCTCCTGAGGCTTGAAAATGCCAGAAGAAATGACGATGGTGTTTGTACGGATCTGGCTGCCTTTTAGGGGGTCTGAGGCTATGATACCAGCACAGTTCATGGAAATGTGGCCTAGAAACTCAGACTGTGCATCCTCAAAACAGCACGTGCTCATTAGAGACTTTCTTTTCTAGAACTGAAGTAGCTCTCGAAACTGGATTCAAAGTAACTGTGACCATAAATGCTTTATCCTAGGTGGTGTGGTTGAGTATGAACCTCACAATGGTAAAGGGCTGGCCTGAACTGTCTGTTTCAGAAGATGCTCTTCAATTTAAGCCTATTTTTCCTCAGAGTTTATATATATATATATAAACTGAAATTAAGTTCTTGGCTCATTAGCATGCCCTACTCCAGTCCCACTGAGCCTCCAGAGAGAGATTTAGTACCTGGCCCTGAGGTTGCCCGTTTTACAGTCATCTATTTTGCATATGAAAGTTTGTATTTAACTTTTTTGTTCATTAAAAATCTTACAGATGTAGTTATGCATTTTTAATTTCAGAAAGTTGGTCAGAGCATATTTTGCAAGATCTAGTGCCTAGTGTTGCTTTTATGATGTAATAAAAGACCGTCTGGCAGAACCTAGAATATGCTGGTAATTTCTCTTTCTCGGCTTCAACCTTCCACACTTGTTCCAGTACAAATAAAGAGGTAAACTGAGGAAAGCTACATACATGTTGGATACAAATATATATACACATCTCTTCTTGGGAAACCTGGGCAAGCAGTCAAATTGTAGCTGTTGAAACGTTTTTTCTGAGCCTTGGAAGTTGCCTTGGTATGGAAGCTGGGCCTATGATGTGGAGTGGACTAAAATGGCTGAACCTACCAGACCTGAGAGCATGTGGTCCAGTGATTGAGGGGTGAACTCTTTGTGCTCCTTTCTCCGCTAGGACAGACAGACGCACAGAGACCCTTCCTCCATCCTAGACCCTTTTCCTGGACTCCCTAGGATCTGTGCCATTGGTGACAGGACTAGGCAGCTGTAAGCAAAGGAGCTAGAAGTTGACTGTATCTGTACTGCTAAAACTGAATGCTAGAATTCTACCTGAGAGTGTATGGCCCAGACCTACCAAGATGGCTGCCTGCACCCACCCTGGAAGGAAAAAAACTACTCCAAATTGTCCTCTGACTTCCATCCACACTTGCACACACCGATAGGTCCACTATATTATGTACATTTTAAAAGGAATTAAGGGTCTTGGATAAGGTTTGTTTCTGTCAGTTAAATCCCTGGGTGGTGATTTGTTCTCTGTTCAGGTGTGTGATGCTGTGATTGATGTATTCAAGAGACGTCCTCTTATCCTCTGAGCTTTCCACCCATGTGTGCTCTTGAGAGAGAGACGGTTCAGTGCTAAGACTAGAGTTCACTTTGAGTCTCTACCCAGCACACATCTGTTATCCCAGTTCTAAGGGAATAGACGAGGATCAGGGCCTGCCTCAGGAACGGGGGAGTGATGGAGGATGGCTGACCCCCTCTTCGGCCTTATGTTCACATGTACAGCATGTGTGTACACTACACTCATACGCAAACACAGGATACATATCTTTATAGGACATAGTAAAATGGTTGAGTAGGGATGTTAAGCTATAGTTGAACTGCTCTAAACTCCTGAATCTAAGCTAAGGCACCACAAACCATGGTTTGCTAGGCACTGACTTGGTATGAGGAAGTGTGTGGATAAATAACTGTTACAGTCAAACAGATTATGAAAAAATAAAAACAAGTGATAAAAACAGCTATTGGTGTTAACTAGCAAGTCTGTAACATAAAAGCCAGTGAACTGGATGTGTGTTTATGTGAAATTTGAATTTGGGGACCTGAAGAAATGTTGCATTGTTTTGTTTAGCCCACAAGTCTCTGAAAATGAGTAAATTTTAAGAAATGCGTAGTATTGGTGACTTCTCTCTCTGCAGTCAGTGCTTTATGCTTGTGCTTTGCCTGGAGTTGGGGTGAGGGAAAGCAAGCTGTCCAACCATCCCTGCAGATTCCGTATTCCACCCAAGTTAGTCAAGGCTCTTAGAACTTCCGCTCTTTTTCTCCTAAATCCTGAACACAACCTAGGCACTGCCAAGGCAGTGTACATAATGCGGGGACCTTGCGTGGGTGTGGGGAGTCTTCCCAAATACATAAAATACTGTAGTCCACATTATCTAAATGGCTTTGTGAGCTAATTTTGAGAAGACTTCAATCTTTAGAATTTATTTGTGAGATGGAGATAGAGCTGGCTTGCTGATGTATACACAAGGCTGGTTTTGAATGTGTTGGAATAGATACTAATTTT
Source organism: Phyllotis vaccarum (assembly GCA_033318265.1). Taxonomy (NCBI): domain Eukaryota; kingdom Metazoa; phylum Chordata; class Mammalia; order Rodentia; family Cricetidae; genus Phyllotis; species Phyllotis vaccarum. The sequence continues at coordinate 188,074,496 of JARWLC010000002.1, forward strand.
ATTTACCAATAAATCTTTAATTGGCTTTTAGATTTTATATTGAAACTCATCAATGTATTTTATCCTATGATCAATACATAACACATGCACACAACTATTATGTGAAAAAGTTTGCTTTTTTGAGCTTATTAAGAGCTGTAACTGAGGATTTTTTGGTCTTGGGCGGCTAGAGGTCTAGACTCAGACTTGTAGTCTTAGACTCTTTAGCTGCCCACAGTTGATTAGGTTTTTAGAAATGATTTAGATGCTTATATTAATTTTATATTGTTTGGCCTATGGCTTAGGCACATTGTTTGTTTTTATATCTTATTAATCTGCCATGTGGTCATGGCTCACCTGAGTTCTTTATATGTTTTTTCTGGGCGGCTGGCTCAGTCTGTCTATCCCTGACTCCACCCTTCCTATTCTGATTTTTATTTATTTTTTTATGGTGTCTGTCATGGACCAAAACAGCTCCTTTATTTAAAGATTGATATTCACAGCATACAGAAAGACATTCCCACATCACCTCCTCCTAATCAAAAAGGAAGGTTTTAATTTTAACATAGTAAATTTATATATAATAAAATAGTCATTAAGTAAAAATTATAATATCTAGTCTATTTGTATTTGGCAAATTAAAAAAATATTTTATTATTTTATCTTTATAAATTTAAATTTTTATATCTAATATTTTTAAATGACAAAAATTATATCTATAACTAATCTATATCAAAAACTCTAGAAGGATATATTTACAACATACAAAAAAAATTCCCACATCAAAGAGCACTTGTTTTTGTAGAGGACCATAAATTTTAACCCAAGCATCTACATTGGGCAGCTCATATGACCTATAATTCTAACTCCAGGGAAGCCAATACCCTCCTCTGAGCTCTGGATACTCATACGTAGTATACACTCACGTAGACAAACATGTAAGAGTCAGGCCAGCTTAGTTGTTAAGGGCACTTGCTTCTAGCCTCAGGGGAGCCAATGCTCTCTTCTGGTCTCCTTGGGCGCCTTGCACTCAAATGCACAAACCCACACAGATAATCTACAGAGGTCTGTTCACCTCTGCCTTGCCAGTACTGGGGTTAAAAGCATGCCCCAGCATGCCCAGCTCTAAATTTTCTTTTTCATTTTGAAGTGCTGAGGCTATAATCCAGGGTCTTTAGTGTGCTATCACAAAACTAGACCCCAGTCATAGTTAAAAAAAAAAACAAAAAAAACACTGTTCTTAATGACTGGAAAGCAAAATGGAAGGTTTTTAAAACAGGAGGTGGAGGAAGAGGGTGGGGGAGAGAGACACAAGCTGTTTGAAAATGATCCATCTAAATCTAGGCAAATGGGCTAGAAGCTTCTAGAGCCTTGATGGAAATCTGGAGTAATCATTCCGGCTTGTACATTGGCATTTCCTAAGTGTGTTCAGTAGAAATCCTGTTGCTTCTCTAGGTGATAAGACAGGTATCTGGGATTGACACAGTGGCCCAATGAGCAGCTGAGTTCACTCCCCAGGACCTTCAGAGGAAGGAGAGAACCAGTATCCAAAAGTTGTCCTCTGACCTCCATACTCAATGGAAATAATCACACACAAGATTCAGACTTAGAAAGCCACCCCCCACTCTTCCCCCCCAAAAAAGTCTGGGTGAGTATGAGAAATGAGTCTTCTTGGAGATGCACAGCCAACGTGGTTTTATATTATGTCTTTGTTTTTATTTTATTTTGAGAAAGGTTTCTATAACTTAGGCTGGCCTGGAACTCTCTTTTTAAATTCCAGACTGTCCTCAAGCTTACTGAAATTCTTCTGCCTCAGTCTCCTAAATGCTGGGATTACAGGCCTGCATAACTATGCCTAGCTATAACTAAATAATGTCTATCTGGCATCTTTCAAATGTAGATATTGAGTCCTTGTTTCCAAAACTCCTATGGACCTGTTTATAGGAAACTTCTAGAATAGCACAGATTTCTTTGAGTCATGTGCTTCAAATATAAAGAAAGACTCTACCACCCCTGCTGCAAACCTATAGGCAGACACATACCAACACACACAGTCATATGATGATTCACATGTGGCAGTCTTAAAATGTGATTTTTAAGTACCTGATACCTTTTATAATTTCCCTTAGTATTACCAATAATATGTACTTATGGTAGAGTAGAATACTGAGAAGGTAAAGAATAAAAATTCTAGCCATCTCTACTCATATCAGGACTTCCTACATCTTCCAGGGTCCCATCTCCTCTGCAGAAGTCAACTTCTAGACATGCACTAAGACCTGCCCTACCTGCATCCATCTACAAGGCCCTTTGCGCTGCTTGCACCACCCCACACCGTGCATCAACCCATTCATAGTAGCCAATTTCACTGGCCCACATTTTCCAATGTGATCTGGGCAAAGACATCTCAATTAATTGACATCATACATCAAATGGACCTAACACAGCTACAGAATAGTCTATCCAAACACCAAAGAATACACATTTTATTAAGTAGCACATGGAAGCTTTTCTGAAAATAGGTCATATCCTGGGACACAAATCATTTCAAATTCAGAAAGGTTGAAATTTCTCCTTGTATGCTATCTGACAGCAAAGCAATAAAACTTATTGATGCTGGTCAGTGGTGCGTGCCTCTAATCTCAGCACTTGGGAGGCAGAGGTAGGTGGATCTCTTGAAGTTTGAGGCCAGCCTGATCTACAAAGTGAGTTCAGGACTGCTGGGGCTGTTACACAGAGAAGCCCTGTCTCAAAAACCAAAACAGACAGGTGTCCTTATGTGCACTCCTTTTCAACACTGTGTTTGAAGCGCTAGCTGCAGTGACAAGAAAGGAATACAGAGAAGCCAAAATATCCCTATTTGTGGATGACACTGTGCACGAGAGACCTCCAAAACCAGAAAACTTCTAGAAATGATAAGCGAATGCAGCAATGTGGCAGGATACAGAATCAATTTACACAAATCAATAGCTTTTCTATTGTTATTTCCTATAAACAACACACACGGGTGGTTATGGACACACACAGGCACAATAACAGCCTCAAAGAAAATGCAGTATCTAGGGGTAAGTCCAACCAAGGAAGGGAAGCACCTGCACCTGAACACTGAGATCCTCTCAAGAAAGGGGTGGAAACACTGGGAAATGAAAGATACCCCGTGGCCGTGGAAAATGGCCATTCTACCAAAAGCTGTCTACAGGGTCAATGCAATCCCAGTCAAATCCATATCTCACTCTTGACAAATAGAAAAGGGTATCCTAAAATTCATATAGAACCATGAAAGATCGTGAATAGATAAAACAATCCTCAGTTAAAAATGCTGGAGGTATTACAATTCCAGGCCATAATATATATTACAGAGGCATAGTAATAAAAATAACGTGATATTTGCACAAAAACATACATGTAGATCAAAGGAACAAAATTGAAGACCCAAACATGAGCATACATAATCCCAGCCATTTAATACCTGAAAAAGATTCAAAACAAAACAGAGCCCTGGAAACAAGAAAACATCTTCAACAAATGGAGCTGGCGCTGGGAAGACTGGATGTCCACATGCAGTACACATTAGGCTTGTATCTATCACCTTACACAAAAATGAACTCCAAATGGACCAAAGACTTTAACCTGCAGCTACTAGACGAAAACAGTGATAGTCTACATGATATAGGTGTAGGAAAGGACTCCAGAATCCAACTCCTTTTATCCAAGAATTGAAGGCTGACAACTGACAAGTGGGACTTCAGGAAACTTCATGAAAAAGTTCTGGGTTTTGTTTGGAAACAAGTCCTACAATGCACAAAGGGATGATGAAAATGGGGCACATACACACTAGGAATACTAATCAGCTGTAAAGAAAAATGAAATATAACCTATTGCTATTGGCCTTCATTACTCTTCAGAGGTGGAAGATAAGGTCCCTATTGCTGAAGACACTTCAGAAACAGGGCTCAGAGACCCATGAGCTGGAACAGACCTGAAATGGTACCAGAAGGCTCTAAGTACACTTCCAATGGAGGGAAGCAACCAGCAGTCCTACCCAGATAGGACACCCATGAGCTACACCAATGACCAGCAATGGTAAGATAACCCTAAAAGTACAGTATTGGCACACACACCTTAGTGGTAACCAACAGTTCTCCAATTGGACTTGATAAGTTCAACAAGAGGGAAACCATGCCTGGCACTGGAAACCTAGCAGCTAATCAGTGTTAGTGAAGTCATGGTTACTGGAGGAGAATGTACAAACACTAATTTACTAAACCAGCATCAATCAAAAATCTACAATCATTTGTCTTTATAGCCACAGATGGGTGCATTCTTCACCTTCACCAAGGAAACATCTTCACATCACATAGAGATGATTCAAGAAAAACCACAAACAATAAAAAAGCAAATTATGGAGTTCAGTCGTAAAGGACACATCTACAAAATGTCCCTGTACCCGAGGCTCAGGGAATGTTGTGGAGGAGGGAATGGAAATACTGTCAAAGCCAGAGAGTCAGGGAGTTTGCTGTGGGACTGTCTCTTAGTCATGTCAGAAGCTACACCCATAGAATCTCACCAACATGACTGTCCAATCACAAGCTTAAAAGGATGATGCCAATGAACATGCAAAACTAGACAGAGAACCCAGGAGGCTTCAACCCTACAGAGAACTATAGATGAGTGAGGATAGTGAGAAATGGGAGGTGTCCTCCCCGGGAAGAGCACACAGTGGGATGTCGGTGCCTTGAACACACACAGGTAGCATTGTATGGACCGCCGGCTATATTGAGGAATACATATGTATTTCCACATACATATATGCATGCAACTAGCAGTAAAAAAGGGACATGAATTTGGAGAGCGGGGAAGGGTGTGTGAGAGGGTTTGGAGGGAGGAAACAGAAGGGAGAAACATTGTGAATAAATTAATTATAATCTCAAAAAACTTTTGGAAAAAAAAAGGAAAAAAAGAGATAAAAATTCTACAATGTAACCACCCAAAGTTAGTGTGTAAAGGGTCAGCTTGTAACATTGTTTGCTATATACCCTGCCTCCTTCCACTGTATTCATGCTTGCACGTGTATATTTGTAAACTAACAACTATATCATACTGTGTTTGCATGATACCTTTTATAATTTTTATTTTTACACATCTCGACAACTGATCCTGACCATATCTTCATGCCAGTGAAGATAAATGCTTCACAGTGTAAGATATGGTTGTGACTTCAATATTGTTACATATAACATTTTATACAATATTTAGCTTTTTTTGTCTTAGAACATTAAGATCTAGGATTCTGGGTATAGGCTGGATGTCTAGGCTGACATGGTTGTGTTAACAGCATGGTAGGGCACACCTGGAGTCATGTACTCTCCAGAGATAGAGTGACTGGTCTTCCCAGCATGGGCTAAGGGTCTGTGTCTCCAGGGACTTAACACCAACATTTTCCACAAGCCATAAAGTCTGGGATTTCAGGTTGAGGCAGGACCAAGCCCCTCCCACCCCTGCACCAAGGCTGAGCAAGGTGTCCCTCTTTCGGGAATAGGCTCTAAAAGCCAGTTCATGCACTAGGGATAAATCTTGGTCCTACTGCCAGAGGTCCCACCAACTATTCAAGCCACACAACTGTTATCCATATTCAGAGGACCTAGTTCAGTCCCATGCAGGTTCCCGGGCTGTCAGTCCAGAGTCAGTAGCTCCCAGTAGCTCAGGTCAGCTGTCTCTGTGGGTTTCCTCATTGTGATCTTGACCCCTTTGCTCATATAATCCCTCCTCCCTCTCTTTAACTGGGCTCCAGGAGCTCTGCTCAGTGCTTAGCTGTGGATCTCTGCATCTGCTTCCATCCGTTGCTGGATGAAGGTTCTATGGTAACAATTAGGATGGTCATCAATTGATTACAGGGGAAGGTCACCTCAGATACCCTCTCCACTAGTGCTTGGAGTCTTAGCTGAGGTCATCCCTGTGAATTCCTGGGGGTTTCCTGGCACCTGGTTTCTCCCTAGCCTCAAAATAATTTCCTCTGTCAAGATAATCTATTTTGTGTTCTCCCTCGACAACCTCCCCCAACTCTACCATCCGGTCCCTTCATGTTCTCTTCCCATCTCCCCTTACTTCCTCCCATGCTCCCAATTTACTAGGAGATCCCAAATTGATTTAAAAATTCTAATATCCAGTTCATTTTCTCCGATTGTTTAAAGACTATGTTAGAATCTAAACTATCTTGGGGATTTACTCTGTTTATCATGTACCACACCATGTGCCTTGCTATCCAACCAGAAACTAAGGTAGGTTTTGCAGCTGGCTTTCTCAGGTAGTTGGTTTGATTTATTAGGCAAGGACCCCCTTGAACTGACTTTTCTGCAGCACAAGTTCAGAATGTCAACTTGTGCCGGTTAGTGGCATGAGTTGTGATCGGCAATGCAGGCTGTCTCTGTCTGAACTCTGTTGTAAGTTTTCATAAATCTGTGTGTGTATGTGTGCATGCATGCATGCTATTTCATTAATAGTTTCAAAATACTGACTGTAGTAAAATTTCTGCCCAGGCCTAGCCCCAAGATCCAGACCAGCATCTTCTTTCCTCTTCCTCTTCCCAGAGTTTTCTTAGTCTGGTAGCCCCACCCATACTTCCTGTCTGCCTTCTGGCCAATCAGCATTTTATTAAACCAATAGGAGGAACAAATATTTACAAAATACAAGAGCATAATCACACAGCAGCTCATTTTATATTTCTATCATTATTCCTGTGCTCATGAGCTTGAATTGTTCTAGGAAGAAAAACATCCCAACTATTTGTCTGCCTTTTGTGTACTTTACACAGGGAAAAGACAGCATGGTGCTGAGGTGCATTGCCACAGACCTTGCCTTAAACTTGGAATTTCCTATTATGTTCTGACTTCTTTTCATAGGTCACTTGGAAAGCCATATTTGGGCATGGCTGCTCTCATTCTGGGTTATTGATTCTTTGGACCTTTGCAATAGAAAAGGAAATGCTTTTCTTTGAAAAGAAGAATGTTTACTGATTTTACTTTTGAAGTTGAGACTCTGTGGTGTAGTACGAGGTTTCTGGCCTGGACTTTCAGGCCTAACCTCAAGGTTTAGGACCCACAGACACGCAGTCCCACAGTCCCACAGAGACACACAGATGCTTTCAATAGTTTTTAGGCTGATCGGTATAAGGCCCAGGCATATAACTTGCTAGCTCTCTACCCTTCATCTAACCCATGACTCATCCTGTTCAGCCATGCGGCTCGGTACCTTTTCTTAGAGCAGCATAGTTGTCCTCTGCTTCTTCCAGCTTCTCTCTGGCATTCTGCTCTGTACTTCCTGTTCTCAGAGTTTTTCTTAGTCTGGTAGCCCCGCCCAGACTTCCTTCCTGCCTTTGGCCAATCAGTGCTTTTTATTAAACCAGTAGGTGGAATAATTATTTAAAATTTAACAACACAATCTCCCACACTGTGGTTTTTCTTCTTATACCATAACACTGCACATCAGGGTGGCCTTCTGCATCAACAATCATTTGCTTGGTCCTAACGTTCCTAACATACACCTATAATGGTTCCACAGGCTCAATGCCAGTGTTCTAACAGAACCACTGAACCCAGTTAGATATGTCGTGAGCAGAGTACTAACCTGAAAACTAAAGGAACAGACACCATGGGCCCAGGCTCCATGTTTGATCCCCAGCACCACCAAAAATCCCTCTGTTGACTTTGAGTGGTTATGCTATCAATTCAGTAGACAGTTGTATTTGTGTTTGGGGACTTTTGTCTGTTTTTGCTTATGTAGAGAAAAGATGGGAGGTGGGGCAAAGTTCCATGCTGAGACATGTTTACAGTAGGTCTGCCATTTCCACCCTGTTCTCCCTGTGGCACTTCTGAAATATAGCCAAGACTTGCATGGTTTCCTATTCCTTTCTTGAAGAAGGCATGATAAAACCATGCCCGCCCCTTGACTTAACCTCAGCTGTCCTAGACTCGATTCTTCATGTAACTTCCTATTGCTGAATATTTTGAGGTGCTGTGGCTTATTGCTGTACCTTCCTAAACAAATGTTCAGGGTACCTACCTTTCTACCATAAACAGTGCAATGATACAGATGCCTGTCTTGGGTCACTTGAAGTGGGGTTATTGGGTCAAATATCCAGGACCATTTGTCATTTTGCTAGGCACTGCCAAATTTCCTTGCATAGAGATAGCTCCCCCCCACCCCCACACAGGGTTTCTTTGTGTAGTCCTGGTTGTCCTAATTCAGTCTGTAGACCAGACTGGCCTCAAACTCACAGAAATCTGCTTGCTCATGAGTGCCGAGATTAAAGGTGTGCACCGCTACCTCCCAGCTAGCTTCATTTTAAAATTAATTCTTTTTTTTTTTTTTTGTGGGTGGTTAGCTGGTCTGCATGTATATCTCTGTACCGTGTGCATCCAGTGCCCCTGGAAGTCAGAAGAGAGCACTGGATTCTTTGGAACTAGAGTTATTATTGTTAGCTGCTATGTGGGTGCTGGGAATTGACCCTGGGTCCTCTGCAAAAACAGTCAGTGCTCTTAACCACTGAGCATCTCCCTAACCCCCAAGGGGGATCATTTTGTATCACCCTTTGCTGTCTCCTGAAAAGCCTGAAATACTTATTTTTTCTAGCAAAAGGTGGTCAGCCTCTCTGCTCTGGGGCATTGCAGTCCTCAACAGTCAGCCAGTGAGAATCCTGGGAGAGTGGCAGGCAGCTTTTAACAGGCATCCATGGAGAGGCACACTCTGTGGCTAGAACTCAGCCACAGGGCCATATCTTTCAACAAGGATGTCGAAGATATTGTATAAGGAAATGAGTTTGGCTCAATAGCTAGCACTCTTTAACATTTATCCAATCTTTTTCTGGTTTTAGTTTTTTATTATTGTATACATGTGGAGGGAGTGTGTGGAGGTCAGAGGACAGCTTTGTGAAGTTGGATTTCTTTTACCTTTCCATGGTTTGCAAACACCTTAACCCTAAAGGTAAGTCATCTCACTGATTCTCTTCTGTATTTTGAGACAGGGTCTCACTGTGCAGTCCAACTTGGCCTTGACCACGATCCTCCTCCCTCAGGCTCCTGAAAGCTGAGATTACAGATGTCTGCCACTATTAGTGGCCTGGGAATACTCTTGTCTGAATCCTTGCAAATGACATGGAAGATAGTTTGGGTATTAAAACTCTTCAGTAATAAGTTACCTCTGTGGGCCTATGCATGAGTCACCGAGCAGTCTTACAGCACCAGGCATGGACCCCTCCTTCAGAGGAGCTTCAGATCCAGCATGGAGAAGTTGGTTGCCTTGGACACTGTGCCATTTTTGCACAAGTGGGCACATCCTGCCTGGCAGGGAGGTTTTGATCCTCCAACTGAGACCACCAGGGCCTTTTTTTTTTTTTTTTTTTTTTTTGCCCAGCTGCCTGGACCTACAGACACTCTGAGAATTAGCCAACAGAGAAGGTTTCCAGCTCAGTGCAAGCTTGTGATCTTTGAATATTACACTCAAGATGCCCAGTGTCTTCCGGAGGGGCCGGTGGCTGACAGGAACCTATATTGCTCTAAAGTTCTCTGGAGCCTCCCCATCAGATCCTGTGATGACTAAAGTTGTGCTTTCAGTTTGAATTACCATGTTTAAGAGATATTCAAAACAAGAATGCCTCTAATCTGTAAGCCCCAACTGTCGGGGTGGGGGAGGAGGGTGGGGGGGGGCTGGTCATGGAAGATAACCAGCCATATTTTCAAGGTTGGTTGCCCTAACTGCACAGGATTCTCTTGATCACACATAGGCAGAAAGGTGGTCAGGATGTGTTTGCCAGATTGGATGAAAGCCTTGCGAGTTTTGCCTTTATAAGCTCCTGACTAATGTAATACCAAGTCATACTTTTGGAATTCTGGGTGGAACCTAGCCACTGTCCATTGTCTCATTCAGTATCTAATAAAGACTACTTCAAATTTGGCTCAAAAACTGTAGTCATGGTCCTATTTTCATCAAATGGGATTAGCAATCCCACGCCAGTGTCCCTCACCCTGCACAGGGGGTGTTATTTAGTGACCCTCTGCTGGGAGCAACAGCATTACCCACGCGGGGCATCCGCCTCTAATGGCTTTCGTATTTTTAATTGGGTTTTAACATGGTTTCTGTACACCCCTTGCTACTCAGTCCCCCGGGGTCTCCCCACTTAAACCTTTCCATCCCTAATACTCCTTCCTTTTCTATTTCTTATCCCTAAAGGTTCCACCCCTCTGCCCTCCACTGTCTACTTCCTATTCTCCTTCCTTCCACAGGCAAGAAAAAACAAGTGTGTCACAGTTATGACTTAACGCAAGACACCACACGGTGTGTCTTTCTGGAGCTGGGTGACCTCACTCAGTACCTTTCCCAGGTCCTTTCATTCAGCTGCAGATTTTTGTAACTTTTAACAGCTGTATAAAATTAAGTGTATACTATATTTTTATTAAACCTTTTTTAGTCTTGTTTCAGAGTGTATGCCTCATATGTGGGGTTGCCTGAAGAGCTGGAGTTACAGGTAGTTTTAACCACCCTGTGGGCACTGAGAACCAATCCCAGGTCCTCTGAAAGTGCCTTCAATTCTGAACCATACCCCTGGCCCTTTGTACCACATTTTCGTTATCCATCAGTTGACGGAGGTCTAGGCTGCTTCTCTTAGTTACTGTGAGATTAGTAATGGACACATGTGCAGCTAAATGCTGCCTTGTAGTACAGCATAACCCTTGCAACCAGGAAGTGCTGTGGTTGCCTGCACTGGGCATGCCCATGATCAACCCTGTTAACTGTCATGGATGGGTGTGGTCTCAGGGTTCTACTTCCTTCCTACTGAACTATTGGTTGCTGATAGATTCTTGGGTTGGGGAAGTCATTATCTTCGGGCGTGTATATCCACTGCGGAGCCCACAGGCTACAATGGATGCCATAGAAAGCCACAGTCACATAGAACAAAGCTGACAGAGGAGAATGTAAGAAACAGTTTTGTAGGGAAGATGTGGGGTAGACACGGGTGGGAGGGCGCTGAGGAGATGGAGGTGGGAGCAATCAGTGCATGTTAAACTATCAGAGAACAAACAGTAATTTGTAAAAATCTTAAGATTTCCTTCTAGAACCAAGCAAAATAAAGACACCCAAGACAGGACTGATTTTGCTTCTGAATTGTTTCATAACATTTTTTGGGGGAAGGGGTTATAGCTCAGTAGAAATTTTATCAGAAAAAAATTGGAATCTACATCTGAACTTGTACATATGTATGTATATATGTATATATTTTCAAAATGGAGTTAAGTCTGGGGCCTACAGATGCAGGTGATCATTTAGGTTTTACCTTTCATTTTAAGAGTGTCTCACTGGATAATGCAGGCAACTCTTGTCATCTTCCGAGGGTCTGGGATTACAGGCCTATTTCACTAGGCCTGAACAAATCCGTATTTTTTTTTTTTAAAAAAGAAAATTATATAATTAGGGTTTTGCCTGCATGTATGTGTGAGGGTGCCAGATTCTCTGGAAGTGGAATTTACAAGTAGTTGTGAACTGCCATTTGGGACTGGAAAACTGAACCTCAGTCCTGGGTCCTTTAGGGGCCATCTCTCCAGCCCCTAACTCTATTTTTAATGGTCATAGTGTGACACTGGTTTGTTGATGCATGTGTGTGTGCGTGATGTATGGGTATGGTCTTATGTGTATGTGTGTGCTAACGGCCACAATAATGGTGGTTTGGGAAAAGGAATATTCTCTGTAGGACCAATTTGCTTTCGAGAGTCCAACACTTGAGTTAGTAGCTTCACAGTGTCAAGTGTTGTTCCTTAACACCTTTCTCTGCCAGGCATAACGGTGAACACTTATAACCTCAGCACCTGGGAGGCTGAGCTGGGACTGCTGTTGAGTTTTCAGGCAGCATACAGCACATCAAGTACTATGTCGGCCAGGGTTACATAGCAGAATATTTAAAAAGCGAGCAAAACCCCACTTTGCTACTAATTTGTGCTCCTTACAATGTGGGGAAGTGGCGAGTCCCTTCTAGAGCTGGTAACCATCAAGCAGCCTGGTCCTGGAGGGTCCTCCCTCCCTGCTGTTCAGCTTCTGTGCTGCCCGCACCTACCACTGAGCGACACTCCCAGCAGTGAGGGTTTTCCGGCCGCTCAGTCTGTAACTTGACAGCTGTCCAGTCTATTTTACTTGTTTTTTGAGTCAGGGTTTCTCTGTGTAGCCCTGGCTGTCCCGGAACTCTCTCTGTAGACCAGGCTGGCCTAGAACTCAGAGATCCACCTGCCTCTGCCTTCCAGTGCTGAGGTTAAAGCTGTGTGCCACCACCGCCCATCTTTTAAGTATTTTTAAGCTTTCACCTGCATTGATACTTAAAAAAGGGCAATTAGAAGGTGACTACCTCAGCAGTTCTCAACCTGTGGGTTGTGACCCCTGGGGGGGGTCACCTAAGACCACTGGAAAAGATACTTACACTAAGATTCTTAACAGCAGCAAAACCACAGTTATGAAGTAGCAAGATCATTTTATGGTTGGAGGTCACTACTACATGAGGGACTGTATTATAGGGTTGCAGCATCAGGAAGCGGGGAGAGCCTCTGCCTGCCTGACGTGTATCCTCCCCAGGCAGGCTGAAGCTGCAGCTCAGCTGGCTGTGCAGGCTGCCCCCTAGTTCTACAGATCTGCACCCAAGTCACCCTCCGTTTCAACCCCCCAACCCATCTCCCACAAACAGCCATCCCATGTGGACCCAGCAGAGGTGCATTTCCCATAAGCCCCCAGGTGAGACTATAGCTGTTGTCTTCTCTGACTCACCTAGGACCCCCCCCCCCCCAGTAACTGTGGACAAGGAGCTGCCCAGGTCCCTGCTGTCCATCTGCTGTTCCCCTAAGGCCTGCAGCTGACACTCTGGGAGCCACAACACTCAGTAAGTAAAGACACCAGAACGCCAGGATCTCGTTAGCTTGGATATATTTTTCTTTTTTTCTTTTTTTTCTTTTTTTTTTGTCACAGAACACTGTTTGCAGTACAGGAAACCGGCATTGCAGTCTGGTGGTGTCTTGGCTTCTTCACATAACCAGGACGTGGTCATCCTTCAGCGCAAAGGCCCTCATGGCACGTACCCTATTGAAATTCAGGACGGCTCCAATATGCTCTCCGTTTTTGTCATTTCTTAAAAATAAACATTTTTAGATTTGTCCACAAGGCCATGTAGGCTCTTGGCTAGTGGAAGATGAGTCAGAACAGTTGCTGCACACTTGGGCTGCCGCCTGCTACAGGCTGGCAGTTGAAATCTTTTTTTTTCTTTTCCAACTTATTTTTATTAAAAAAATAAAAAATGCTCCAACTATCAGTTTTACAAAATCTCTAAGGGAAACACAAGAGCAAGGTGCTGAGGTAAAAAACACCTGAGGTAGCTTTATTTGTGTGTTTTTCTCATTTAAAAAAAATCTGTAAATTTTAACGCCCTGGGCCAACAACCTTATATAAATTGCTATTTTTCTGTACTTTAAACTTTTTAAGGAAAGAAATAATTTCACTAAGTGTTGATGGCTTATATACCAAAGTGTAAAAAGATAAAGTACATTCTTTCTCTATGGAATTTTCCTTTGCTGGTTGGCTGGTTTGGAGGGTCCCCGCTTTCCTCTTCTGAGACCCTAGGATTAGTGCCATCGACTCTTGTTCGCTTGAGTAACCAAGTGTAAGCTGAAGCTGGTTCGTGTTTCGCGTTTGTTCCTTGTGTGTGACGTGATACTCAGAGCACTGCTTTGCCTGGGGGGGGGGGTGTGCATAGATATGAGGGGGGCAGAAAAGGATGAAGGAATTCAAAAAAATTGGTGGGGAAAGAGGGAGGGAGGGAAGGAAGAAGGGGAGGGAGATAAACAGAGAGAGAGAGAGAAAAATATATAGCAGTATGCAAAAAAAAAAAAAAAAAAAAAAAACCAGTTTAAAATCCGTGAAGCAGAGAAAAGGTTGTATGGGATAAACAGGTGACAAGGGCCTGGGCCCCTCCTCAGGGACGGTATCCCTTCTGTTGATAGACACAGGTGACCCACAACTGCCATTAAGTGTCCTTGACCTTAAATTTCCCTCCAAGTGGATGTTGTGTGGGTGGCTCAAAGTTCCTTTCTATACCAATGGACTTCACCCAAGACTTTATTCTTTGAAGTCTAGAAAAGCCTGCTTTCTCTTAAAAAGAAAACAAAATTAATAACCGAGTAAAAATTGTAGTTAGTTGAGTTATTTGATATATTATTTCTAAAATATATTAACGCTGCAGGCACCCTGTGTAACCCACAGGCCACATATCTTAACATCTTTCCCTTCTAATATGTACATACATGTACAGAGACAACTTCCCACAACAAAGAAAAGGCTATGGACTTTGCCTTGCTTTGAGCAATGTTCACCTATGTTAGTTCAACTGAAAGGGATAGCGTCATGGGAGCTGAGGAGGGATCTGAGTGGATGGGCAATGGATGGCTGTGAGCCTGCAGAAGCCAGGGAAGCTGGGCACAGGCCAAGTGGTGTTTCTGGGGAATCCGGGCCCTCCCTATGCCCTCCTAGATCCCAGGATGTGTAGGGGTCTGCAGGTCCTGGCCTCTCGGCAGACATTTCTCACTCCTCAGGATGGTCTTTGGTTTGCTCCCGGTCTGCTGGCTGTTTGGTCTCATCTGTCAGGTGTTGGGAGGGTTACATTCATCTGTTGTTTGCTGCCGACTTTGGGGCCCTCACTTGCTTTGCTGTGAGACGACTCCCTGAGGGTATTTCTGCTCCTGCTGCTTCACCTGCTGTACAATTTCCCTGATCTTGCGTTGTGCAGTCTGTACCAGAAAGAGGGAGGGGAGGGCACAGGGAAGAGAGGATCCCAGTTCTGGGGAACCCCTCCTCCCCTGCCCTGGAGGAACAGAGGTTCTGGGACCTGAGAAAGGACTGCTCAGAACTCAGACCAATCTCAAGTCCCTCAGGGCAGGATTTCTTCACCTCACCAAGCTGGGTGTGTGGGGTACAACTAGCAGCTTCTAATTTACAGTGAGAAGACAGCAGTAGGGATCAGTGATGGGGGTGGAGGTCAAAGGCCCAGCCACTGATGCCTGAGCTCTGCATCCCTCTTTCCCCCCAACCCCTTCCAGAGCACTGGAAAGATCAGGAAAGGAAGAGACTAGGGCCCTGACAAGGCCTGAATACCTGGAGTTCCAACCCTGAGCCACAGCTCCCCACACGCTGGACTCTGCCACTGGCACAGGCAGCAGTTGAAGGAAGCCGGGCACAGGGCAGCTGGAAGATACATGAGACCCTCTCCCCCTTCTTACACGAGGACCACAGCTGTCCTCTTCTCAAAACCACCCAGCCCAAAGCATCAAGACACTAGGTCACATGACACTGCAGTGCTGGCTTCTTTGAGTGCCAGGTAGCAGTGACTTGGTGTTTTGGGGAGATGGGGAAGAGAGCAACAGAATCCTAGGCTCCTGGGCTGGGGCCATTATCTAGCTTCCTCAGAGGAAGGCTGGGAGGGCAAGGGTTGCTAAGCTCAATTCCAGGAGCCTTGCACCAAGTTTCCAGTCCCCAAGGTCAGGGGGCCAGGGAGGGGCTCAAACACATGGCCGCTTGACACAAATACAATATCCGAACTAGTGGACAGAGCTGGGCAGGAGGCAGGGCCCTCACAGAATAGTACCTGGCTAGCAAAGAAATGCCCGATAATTCTGACAACCACTTCTTCATTTTCATCTGGCGTTTGGTCACGAGGCACAATAACTTCTGCGCTTGTCAGGTTCTGCAGCTCGTTTACCTGGAAAGACAGAGAGAGAAGCGAGTGAGGCGATCTCCACCCCCCTCCCCAGGGAAAGACCAGGGATCCAGGGGTAGGGGATGCAGGAGGCTGACCGAGAAATGGGAGTTGTAACCCTAACTCCATGGGGATGCTTCTCAGGCTTACTGCTCTACAGACACTCATGGGGGCTCCCAGACTGAGCACAAGTTAGAAACTCTCTAGCTTCCTAGAACTGGCTAGGAGCTAGGACCTCCTCTGTCTGACTCAGTATAAACCAACCAACTTCCTTCTCCTCCCTCTTTCTCTGCTCCTGTCCCCTCCTCTTTTTCCTTTGGGCTAAGGTCGACCTAGAATTTGCTAGGTAGGCAAGGGCGACCTCACTTCCACACTTCCATCCCTGCCACTCCCTATTTCCTGAAAGCTGGGTTCCACCCACCCTGGCCCTGGCATGATGCTCAGCTCCCAGGTAGAGTGGGGGATCAGCTAACCACAGCTGGGGACACAGATCATTCAGGGACCAGTTCCATTCTGTCTCTTAACATTTCAGAGCAGAGCAGCCAGCGTGTGAACCTGGGATTTGCACTTGCAGATTCCAGGATTTTGCATTCCAGGACAACTGTATATAATCCACTACATCTAGAATTGGAACCCCCCACCCCAATTCCAGTCATTCAGCAACGTCACCTCACCATAACATGCCAACTTCTACTGAGACTTCTCCAGTCACCTCCTCACCAAGTGAGAAAGCCATATTCCTTTGTCCAACTGATAACCTATTGATGTCTAGGGTTAACATACTTTTCTTGGGATGGTTGAAGGTCCCAGGGTCCCATATTTGGCAAGTGCATGTGCTGTCACTGAATTATGCCTCCAGCTCTGGAATTCAGGTGAAATGTGTTACTGATAACTTCAGAGCAAACACATAAATTACTTCCTAAGGCTGAGAGAAGTCCCCTAGAGCAGATGGTCAGACTTGAGAAAAGAACCAGAAAACGGGATGGATAGTAGAGAGAGTGAGAGACCTACAGAGCACTGTCAAGAGAGATCATAAGGCTGAACTGCAGCCTCTGAGCTTGGAACCCAGATAAAGAGCGGCCTCAAATGGGTTCTATCTGCTACATGTGGATGTGAGGGTGGGGGTGGGTAGGACAGGATACATACGGCTTTGTCTTAGGATATAAACAGGGCTGGGTGGCACAGCACTCAGGGATAGGGTGGCCTTGACACTATGAGACCTTAGCACTAGGCCTTAGCACTAGAGCCTGGCTGATGACCTTTCTGTCCTTGGAATCCCCATGCCTCACCTATTTAGTCAGAACCCAACTGTGTCAGTCCAAGGCTCTCACATGCATTGAGAGCGAGCAAAGAGCTGAGGGAAGTTAGGCATGGCCACTGCAGGGAGTCAACTCACTGTTTTTCCCCCTTTGCCGATCACCCTGCCAGCTGTTGACGAGGGAACTCGGATGTGCGCTTCAAGCTTCACCTCTTCTTTGGGGTTAAAGAAGTTTTCTTCCTTCAGCTTCCCAAAGATCCGTCCCTGAGCCTGAAAACAAGATGGCTGGTGACTGGGCCAGCTGTTGGCCACACCACTTTTGTCAGTGCCGTGTGGGAACTAGCAGTGATGTGGCCCTCCCTCTGGCAGCTGCACAGCCACCTCAGTTCTGAGAGCTGGGGACACCCATGCACCATGCACACACTGCCGAGCCTCACGGTTTGCATGTGACTGCCTCCTCTAGGGAACATGTGTATAGAGGTTGGGGCAACTGGTGAGATGGCATTCCTTATTTTTATATGCCCTGTGCTCGATGTGGGGATCGCTAGCTCAGGGCCCCATTCTAGACTCTGCCCTCAGCAGCCCTAGAGCTGCTCTCCAGACCCCAGCCAGCCAAGGGTCACCTCCTCACTTGGGGCTACTCAAGAAGACCATGCCTACAGGTTATTTAAGACCTGGTCTCCAAAGCTGCCACATGCTCTCTCCCGCCTTCCCGAAAGTCACCCAGGAGTTGCTTTGTTCTGTTTATTAAACCTGGACTTATAACTCATGGCCTTGCACAGGCTAGAAAAATCATCATTTCATCATGCACTTTGGTAGTTAATAAGTTGTGGGACCATTGCCACTATCCAGAATATTCTGGTTCCATCCCATTACCCAACAGTGGCACAGCCTGTAATCCCAGCTTCTCAGGAGGCTGAGGGAAAACATAGCAGGCCAACGTGTGAAACTTAGTGAAACTCTGGATCAAAATTTTAAGAAAATTGCAAGAGGACCAGAATGTGGCCCTGTGGCCGAGAGGCTGCTGCTCCCATGTGAGACTCTGGGCTCAAGTCACTCTTCACCGCCACCCTGTTCAGCAGCTGGCTTCCACCCCTTCTTACTGTATTCTCCAGCAACCCCAGTTTTCTGAGGTTTGCTACTGGACACTTTCTGTATGTGGAACCACGGCCTACACGCTCTGGGTTTTCTAGGTTCATCCCTTTGTAGCACATATTGGACAAATCATTCTCTTTTGGGGCAAAATAATATTCCCTTGTGTGGATATATGGCATTTTGTTCATTTTCAAGTGATGATTTTAATTATAAGGGTTGAACTTTTATAAATTAAAACATATCTCTGACTTCTTGAAATTCAACTTTTAATGTTCTGAGAGGAAGAACATCAGAAACAAAGGAATGTTCCTCACAAAAGAACATCCCCAATGCTGTTAGATTAGATTTCCCTCACAGGCTCAGCATTTCCACAACAGAAGGTTTCTCCTCTGCACCCATGTTAACACCCACAGCTGGGGGAGGGGGGGGAGTCTAAGACAGCCAGCCAATCAGACATGCTAGAGGCACCGCACCCTGACTGGGCACCAACAGACAACCCACCTTTCCATGGAGAGAAGACAGAGCTCTGAAGAGAAATGGGGAATCAGGAAGAGTCTGACCCATGAGCAGAAGGGGAGTGGACACAAGGCTGGCAAAGAGGAACCTCACCGCCTCTGGGCCATCTGCTCTGCACCCAGAGCCTGCAGAGCCAGCATGGTCTTTGGCACTGACCTTGAACTGAGCTTCAGGCGGCCCGGTGATGATGACCATCCTTTCATTGACATCTGGACCCTCTGCTGGAGCTATCTGCAATTTGAGAAAAGGAACACACTGATGCCGAGCGCTTCTGCTTGTCTAAGAGCATGTTGATACCAGTCGATGACAAGGCTTCTTCCTCTGAGCATACTTTGACATAGTGCCACCTCAGCCCTGGGTCTTAGGAAGTCATGACCTTAATTCTCAGTAT
The DNA here is from genome assembly GCA_033318265.1 of Phyllotis vaccarum. NCBI lineage: Eukaryota > Metazoa > Chordata > Mammalia > Rodentia > Cricetidae > Phyllotis > Phyllotis vaccarum. Next base: position 188,093,507 of record JARWLC010000002.1, read on the forward strand.
CAAATAGGGGTCTTTGGCTACTCAGGACAGGTAAGAGTAGTCATTAATTACTGCCTGTTCCTGCAGCGAGCACCTTCCAGCAACCTGCCTCTTCCCCCCAGCCAAGTCCTACGAGATATAGGCTGTGCCAACCCCCAGAGGGAAGAAAGGGCTAGTCCACAATGCTGTCTAATCAGTATCTACAGCTGCAGGAAGGGTTCTCCTGGCTCTAACTCCGTTCACAGATGAACCAGCTCTAAGTGACAAGGGAGGCAGACTAGGTAGGATTGTCATTAGTCAATGAGGCCTCCTTGTCAAAGTCACAGCTCTGTAAACCCTTCTCCTTGTCCACCTTCACACTCACCTCAGAGCATGGGGGGACCGAGCCGGCTAGCCTTTACTCCTGCGACAATACAAACAAGGACCTCACCAATAGTTAGAGGTCTGTGTTGGTTTGAATAAGAATGGCCCACCATAGGTTCATATATTTGAATGCTTAGGGAGTTCATATATTTCAATACATTGATTTAATGGATTAGAAGATGGGGCCTTGTGGGAGAAAGTGTGCCATCGGGGCAGGCTTTGGAGTTTCAGGAGCCTAGGTCAGTCCCAATGTTGGTCTCTCTCTCTCTCTCTGGATCCAGATGTAAAATGCTCAGCTACTTCACCAGCACATCTGCCTGCATGCTGCCATGTTTCCTGCTATGATGAAATGGACTAAACCTGAAACTGTAAGCCCCAATTGAATGCTTTCTTTTATGAGTTGCTGTGGTCATGGTGCCTCTTCACAGCAATAGAGCACTTACTAAGACAGAGTTGGTACCAGGAGTGGAGTATTGCTTTGACAAGCTTGACCATGCTGCTTGTGGTAGACTGTAGACTCTGGAACACTGGATTCAGAAAGCAATTAAATGCTTTAAGAAGGGCTTAAGGAGCCACCCTTGTAGGGGCATGGAAGATAGTGCTGAGGGCAATCGAACCATAAAGTCCCAGTTCAAAAATTTCAGAGAAGAATATTAGTAAATGAGACCATTGTTATGACATTTGAAAAAAACAGTCTGAGGCTGAACTGAAGAGCTTTGATGAGTGGCATTGGCAGAGATTTCAAGACAGCCCAGTACTGACTGTTGTGTGGCTGTTAGTGCTCACTCTTATGCAGATCTGTAATGAAAAGGAGCAAGCTGAGAAAGGAAAAATACAAAATGTACAGTTTGAGGAGAAAGGGAGCTAGTGGAGTGTGATGAGCTAAGTCCAGTGCTCAGGGAGACGAGCAGTTTAAAGAAAAGCCTGATGCTAAATGGAGTAACGGGAGTGATGCCCTCAGGGCAGGATCCTTCCCAGCTAAGCTTCCACCTTGTGAAAAGGAATTAAAGGTTAAGTTTAAGCACCGAAGAAAGCAAAAACCAGAAAGTTGATGAAATGTATTTGAATGAGGAGCCAAGGACACAAGACAGGTGTCATGGACTCTTCCTCTGTGACAAGCTACAGAGAGCAAGCATGTGGTAGGGTCCAAAGAGGTCATGGTATGAGGCTGTGGAAATGCGGATTTTATTGGAGATCCCAAGGTGTTGGATGCCAGAGTCATGCTAAAGGAGAGCTCCTGTGTGTGTGGAAGTATGGCATCTGCTTTTTGATTGTACAGGGATTATAGCTCATAGACTGTCATGCAAGTCATGTCTATGGTCACAGACAATAGATTGTCATGTCAAGTCTGAAGAGACTTTGAACTTTGGAATTTTAAACAGTGTCGAGACTATTATAGACCAAGGTGGCTTTTGAAGTTGGACTGAACGCAGTTTTCGCATTACGGCACAGCTACGAGCCTATGGGGGCCAGGGAGTGGAATGTGCTGGTCTGAATAAAAATAATCCCCAGGTTCATATTTGAATGCTTAGGTAATGGTACACTGGTAGAGCACTGACAAGGTCCTTATCACATTTTCCTCAGCACATTCTGACTTACTTAAAAAGATGTTTAAGGAGGGAGAAAAGCAGATAGTAATGTGAAAAAGGAGCTGGATCATTTGAGACTAGCAGTTAGAGGTTAGCTTGAACACACACACACACACACACACACACACACACACACACACACACACACACACACACAGAATGAGAAGCACAAAAGGGACCTTCAGGTGAGCCAGGAGCTGCAGGGGACAGTGTCTTGTGCAAGGTCCAACACAATTCTCAACTCTCAGCTAAGCACAGGTACAAACCACACCCGGGAGGGGGCGCAGGACAATCAAGGACTTCAAGGTCACCACGGGCTCCATAAGCTGGCAGATAGCCTAGGCTATGAGGTGTGTCAGGTAAGTAAACAAATAAGGGAACAGGGTCTGTTACAGGGCCACTCAGGCAGAGGAACCCAGGGTTCAGCAAGGGGCAACTCCTTAGTTTGCGAGTGTACAGTCACCAGATCTCAGATCTCCACTCTGGTATGAGTCTGCTTTCAGGCCATCTAGGCTCTAAGCCAGGGTCTACCCTGGGACTTCAGGACCCAGTATTGTGTCCAAGCTTTCTTGGGACCACTTATCCACAGCAATGTTGTCAACTGCACTGATCTAGAAAGAGGGACTCCTTCGTCGAGGCCTCTGAAGACCTCAGGCCTTGATTACTCTGTCGCAGGACTAATGGAAGACACAGACAACCAGCAACAAGCTCCCGAGGTCCACCCTCAAAGGTGGGCAGGTATTTCTTGGTGGTAGCTGCAGCCTGTCCAGGGGATGGAGACTAGGGCAGGAAGCCCTGGCTACTTCAAGACCCACTCCGGCACTAAGTGCTCAAATGAGAATGCTGTGGTGATGAGACCCGAAGCCCCCTTTTCATTTTCCTGAAGGCCCTAACTGGGAACGGCTCTGAGGACCAGTAAGGCTGCTACGGGAGGACGTGGCAGTGGAATAAAAACAGGACAATCCGGGCAAATCCTGGCTGTCACACTCTAGTTTTGTGTCCTCCTGGCTTCCATTTCTCATCAACATTTGCAAATGGGGAAGTTTTGCTGTGGCCAGCCACAGTAGATGCTCAGGATCCTAGAGGTCAGTGGAACTTGTATCTAAGAGCTAGGCTGACCACTCAGGTGCCTTCATCGGTCCCTACTCTCTGTCTCCCTTCTTCCCCCAGTTAAGTGGAGCAGGGGGATGAAAGAGTCCCTCAAAGTCCTTTGGTCCAAATCATCTCACTGTGGCTTTTCAGCATCTCAGACTGCAGAACCAGCAAAGAGCTCCCAGATGTAGCCAGCCTGCTCTCACCCTTGCTTTCTCCATAATCTAGGCTGGGATGCTACCTGTGTCAAGCCATCGGGCATAGAGGACCCCATGCCTGTATCACAGATGTCCAGGTTGAATGTCCCTAACTCCCAAGCAAAGACAGATGCAGGCTGAGTCCAGCAAGGTGCAACTCTTTCCCAATGGCACTGCAGTCCTCATCCTGTACAATTCAGAATTTTTCTCGTCATACTTGCTGCAGAAGAAACTCCAGCTCTTAGGGAGAATGTGGAAGTATTCTTTCTCTCCAAATCATGAGACTCGGTTTTATAACTTAGGGTTGTCTCACGGTGGTGAATTATCTTCCATAGCAATGAGAACTGTTTCTGAAAGTATTTTATAGGGTTTGCAGCATCTCAGCAGAGCTGGCAGCTGGGCTTGAAGCAGACCCGTGACAAAGAGTCCTTGATAACAGAGGGAGGCAGAATCTGGGGCTAACTGCAGCTGTGTCTGCACGCACCAATTTTCAAGCCAATAGGACTTCCTAGTCTTCTGCTCAGTCCTGGCCTCTTAACAAATGATGCCATAGCTCTTCTCTGCCTATGATTTCATTGGCACTTTCTAGAAATTTCTTCAATTTGTTTTCTCACAGTCGGTAAGTCCTTGAAGCAGGGACTAACAGAAGCATAATGTGCTGGGTGCTAAGCATAAACGCCCATCTCTCTCAAGCGCATCCCGTCAGCTTGGGTAGGGAGGATAACGCAATCTCAGAGGACCCGTTTGCTCATTACTGGTATCTTTTCTCCCACTTGGTTGCTCAGATGAACAGGGAAGGATGAAGATGGAGATCAGGAGCAGACAGGAAGGGTCCTGGAAATACACTCTGCGGATTCCACCTCTGAGCAGTGCAGGAAGGGGAAGACCATGGGGCAGGCAGCCGGCGACAATTATCTTACCTTGATGGAGGCACCGGCAAACCGGGCCAGCTGTTTGATGTGCGCCCCCTTTTTCCCGATGATGGCACCCACAGCCTGGGTTGGGATGAAGAGATTCACAGTCTCCTGCTCTGGGTACTAGAAAAGAACACGTGCATAACTGTCACGCCAACCTGGTACCCACAGCCCGGCCGGGGACCTTAAGAGTACCAGTGTCTATATGGCAAGTACTCTGCCAAATGAGCCACATCCCTTGACTTCTAGAAATTTTTCCTTAGATTATTGTTTTCTATCTTTTGTGTCTTTAATATATTTTAAAACATACGCGTGTGTGTATGTATGTGTGTGTATGTACAAACTCTGTGTACACATAGGTGTAGGTGCCTACAAAAGCTAGAGACACTGGAGCTGGAGGTACAAGTTACTGTGAGCCACCTGATGTTGGTGCTGGGAACCCCGGTTTTCAGTGTGCACTCTTAATGACTGAGCCATAGCTCTGGTCTTTTGTTCTTTAAGGAAGGATTTTACTCTGTCTGTACCTTAGATTGGCATGAAACTCACCTCACAGCCCAGGCTGACCCTAGATTCTCAATCCCCTCACTCCCCTAAGAGACTAGAGTCAAGGGGGCTCCCCACACGGAGTGTGAAGCACTCTGAACCTGTCACTCCGGGGACAGCCTAGAACCATGGCAGAGAACATTCACATGGGGACCATTCACTGGCCTGTTCATCAGGGGCCGTGGAAGGCCAGCTGTGGAGCAGCAAGAAGGGGAGGCGGGGCAGGCTTGAGGGGAACTTACGGAGTGATGATGTGGGAATGGGCCGGAATGGTGATGAGGATAGAGACTGGAGAAGTATCCGGAGTGGGTCTGCGTATTAATGAGACATTTGGAGTCAGGTGTCTGTTTCTATGCAATACAAGTGCTCTGTGAGCCAACACCACCTTCATATCTACAAACCTGTACCTCTGTTTTGAGTCTCTGAACTCTTGGCCAGGTGTCACCTGGTTGCAACAGGCCCAGGGGCTGCAGCCTTAAGATGAGCCTGTTCTCTAGGAATTCAGCTTATTCACACTCTCACTGCTCGGACTGGCCTTTTGGTGAAGACAGGGCCAGTGGCTCCTATTTTATGGGGGGGGGGGAGTGCATTACAAGCAACAGGGGATACTGAGGACAAAAGCTAAGTATTCAAAATAAGCAAATGTGATCTTGGGAATCGGTTAGCTGCATCAGACACTTCCAGAAGGAACAGAGACTCAGTGTGAAGAAATTGCACTGGACAGATAAAGCCATTGTGTGCAAATGTGGAGGGGGGCAGTGGGAGGGCAGATGTGGATTCACGAAGCAAACTAGCTATTAAGGAAATCCAAGTCCAAACAGTAGCCACTTTTTAACTGAATACCCACAGTAGAGCAGGGACTATGACATTCTATATCTATTTATAAATTCTCGACACACACAGTGATCTCGTGAGATAGAAACATATCTGAGTTCAAATGCTGATGGGAAGAACACTTACTAAAGCAAGCAGAGCTGTGCTAATTACGTTTTAGGAAAGGCCAAGTAAACAGTGTGATCACTGTTACCCCCAGCAAGATGGTGACAGGCACACAGCACCAAGGTGCATACCTGCCTGCTAGAGGGGGCTGTGGATGAAGCTTGGAGCTGGAGAGTAGCTGAGGGCCCTGAACACCTTTCAGGGTTATGTGTGCGTCTTCCATCGTCTGGATCTCCAGCTACTCTGAGCTCCAGACTAAGATTCACTTATGATTCCTTACAACAAAACTAACCAAAGCTCAGAGAGAAAAGACAGTTAGGAGCACCCTGCCATGCTTCCCAGGTTCTAGGGAAGGCCACATGCCTGTGGCATCAGGGCTGGAGCCCTGGCTGCACTAAAGACTGAAGTGATACCTCTGCCCACAAGGGGGTGCCACCAGACTGGGGTCTCAGAGAAACTTTCTGGGAGACACAGGGACTCCACCCTTTTCTCCATGCAGGTCCCTATTCTGGGGTGTGGTTGGTAGGCACAGGGGAGACAATTCCTGAAAATTTTTCTCTCAAAGCTCTAACCAGGGGAAATGGGCCTTCTGTCTGCTTCTGGTCCGAAGCACTATTCTTTCCTTTACAAAGACTAAAGCGAATTCCTGTGAATTGTGTATGTCTTTTTCATATGCTGGACCATTAAAAATTCTAACACCCATGCAAGGCCAAGAACAGATCTAGAGGACAGCTTGTATCCGCAGTCCTCAGAGTCCTGTAACATCCTGGGACAAAGAAGAGATTTTAAGATTAGCTGTAAAATGATAACGAGGACAGATTCCCTTTATCCATAAACCAGAGCCGAAGGATTGCTAGAAGGAAAAAATCCTGAATTCAGTAGCCAGGAAGTCATTTAGCCAAGACTCAGCTCTACAGTCTGAATCTCTAGCTCTTTTATAAATGCAACCTTTTTTTTTTTTTTCAAAGTTTTCTGAGTCCACGCACAGACTCAAATGCCTATATCTGATTGTTTGGCCATCCGTTCACTCAAAAGCTTTTGAGCATCCATGTTGGAGAATGAGACAAATGCAGGGGGGGGGGGCAGCAAATCCAGTTGGACACTGTGAGACTCAGAGAACATGATCACAGTGGACCTGAGCAACAGGTACATGGAGCAGCGGGGTTAGTCAGGCTAGGAAAGGCTGGCCCTCTGAAGTTTAGACAGAAGGCTAGCATGCTGAACACAGGCATTTGGAAGCCCTTAAGGAGAAGGCAGGGTTGAGATCATGCCTTACAGACCTGGTCCAGGTGTGGCCTGACCTCAAGAACATCTGTGAGCCAAAAAGTGTGGTCTATTTTAAGGGATGTAAATGAGTATTTATTTACAGTGAAGTACATGTCTATCAATGATTGGTCTCTCTCTCTCTCACTTCCCATGTTAAGGTGGAGTTGAAGGCATCCAATGGAAAGAGATTTTCAAATTTGTTTCCTCTAGTGATCAGAAAGCAATCTGTGACCCAGGAAAGCAGGGTTAAGGCTGTCTGTCAGTCAGCAACTTCCTGGGTTTGCTGGCCCAAACCTTGTATGAGGGAGAAGAGATATATTTTTTATTAAAAGTCTCAGCACAGTATGTGTGAGGGAGGGAGGCAGGGGTAGTGTCTTTATGAAGGTGACAGCTGGTGTGCCCTACTAGGAGACAGTGGAACCAAGTTCCATTAAAAATTCCTAGTTTGACTGCTGGTGGGCAGAGCAAGCAGATCTCAGATACATTTGTGAAAACTCACAGGAGTCTCGGTTCATCCACGCTCTTGTGTCCTGTGTCAGGGAGATTGTCAGGGAGATCCTGCAGGCATTGGGTCTGGTCTGTGTATCAGGCTCCTTTTCAACAAGCTCCAACAGATCACATATGGGGTGGATGTTGGGGCGGGTCAAGTCATCACCCTGGTTCTGGGCCTGGGTTGGTGAGCCTGCCAGCTCTCCCTTGTCCTCACGACCTACCAGGGTGAGTTCACCCCTTATTGCAGTGAGTAAGGGGTGGGGCCAGTTCTCAGGCTTTCCAGTTCTCACGGCTGGGTCTCCCATACTTCTTCCTTCAGGGCCAGCTCTAAGGTTGCCCAGGAGTGAGTGCTGCAGCTAATGAGGGGCCTGGCCAGTTCTTATGACCTCAGGGCAAGTGCTCCCACCTGCCTCAGGTGTGGGTGGGCGGGGGAGGAAATATCTCCCCTGCCCATGCCACCTCATGGTAGATGAGAAAGGGACAGCTCTCCCATGCTCACAACTTTGGTGCTGGCTCATCCACACACCTCTGCCAACAAGACTGGCACAGCATGAGGTCTTAACCACTTTTCAGTGAGGTCAGGTGGAGCCTCAGGGGAACATTATCATTAAGCTTCCCTATGGACTCATTAACATATCCTCTCCAGTTAGCTTCAATACACAAAAGCACAATTAAATCTCATTAGGCATGTATAAGAGAGAGAGAGAGAGAGAGAGAGAGAGAGAGAGAGAGAGAGAGAGAAAGAGAGAGAGAGAGAGTGTGTGTGTGTGTGTTAGGGGAGGGGCTGAAGAGATAGCTCAATAGGTAAGAACCTTGGCTGTTCTTCCAAAGTTCCCAGCAACCACAAGGGTGCTCACAACTGTCTGTAACTCCAGTTCCAGGGGACCTGACACCCTCACATCAATGCACATGCTCACAAGTGCATGTGCGTGTGTGTGTGTGCACACTACACACACACCCCAGTCAGTTGAGGGCAGCAAGGCCAATCAACAAGCTCGTATGAAAACAAGATCCCAGAGAATGCAAGAGGCACCCACAAGGTAACAAAAGGAAACCCTATCTACCTATAGACTTTTACAAAGTCCTTGGCAGGAGACTGAGTCTATGCTCAATTGGTAAGTACTTGTGAAACTCAAAGCCCTGGGTTCAGTGCTCAGCACCGCGTGAACTAGGTGAGGTAGCAAAGCAGAGAAGATTTGGGAGTTTGAGGCCAGCCTGGGATACAGGGAACTGTCACCAGTGAAAATGAAAAAATGAAAGCCTGAAAATCTTATTAAGAAAGTAAGAAAGAGCCAGACAGTGGTGACTCATGCCTTTAATCATAGCACTTGGGAGGCAGAAGCAGGTGGATCTCTGTGAGTTCAAGGCCAGCCTGGTCTACAAATCGAGTTCCAGATAGCCAGGGTTTCAAAGAGAAACCCTATCTTGAAAAATGTTTTTTAAAATGTATATAATATTAGGAATCAAAAGAGACAAATCACCACAAGATCTGACACTTAAAAATGGAGACAATCTGTTATGTACAACTTTAGGGTGCTGTATCTAAAACAGATATAAAATGGATTTCCCCCCCTCATGCTGGAGAGCAAACCCAGGGCCCTGCACAATCCCTCCACTGAGTCTCAACCCAACAACTGAAATGGACACTTTTATAGAAATTACAGACTAACAAAGCAAAGTAAAAAACTTTTAAGAAAAATGGGAAAAAATTATGTTTTGTTAAACAAAAATTACCACGTCAAGATTTTTTATGAGTAGAATTTCTCATATTTAAAAGGAACAACAACAAAAATCAGTATATTTCCTTTCATTCTGTCAAACAGTAAATGCCACCGTCTCCCCAAGACATTCTCTGTGGAAAAACACACAAATAAAAGCAAGCGCCCTGTCGAAACTGGCAGTCAGTATAAACCTGCAGAGACTTCCGTGTAGACAGAGTAGAATGGAATGGGCTAAAGTTCAGAAACACCTCGAGGTAGGTGTGAGACAGCTGGAACTGGGCCCCTTGGGGTGGGTGGAGGGAGGGAGGGTCATGGCTCAAAACCACCCTCAGCCACAGAGCTAGGCTATGAGACCCTGTTGTGGGATTCAGGTGTCAGCTGACAAGGTCAAGGGACATTTATACAGAGCACCGCCCCCCCCCCCCACCTGAAGGGGGCGGGGGAAAAGCCCCATTGAAAAGGGTCTGCGGGATACGACACGCTCTCTTCCTGGTTCCTGGCTGCTGGAGGGAAGATCCCATCGTCCGTCCGTCTGCAGACTCTGGTTCCTATTCAGGTGCTGCTGTAATCTATTACATGTACCGTGAGTGTTGGTTTATATTTTAATAAATATCTATCTGATATTGGTGTCCTTGTGGGTAAACGCCGCCTACAAGACCCTGTCTCAAAGAACCAAAGGCCAGACAAAGGGCGGAGCTGGACTTCAAGCTGACTGATAAAACAACAGATTACTCAATAGATTACTTGGGGAAACTGGCTATTCACTCGGAAAAATAATAAAGTTAGATCAAGATAAATTCGCTCTAAAATAAAGTATAAATACCCCCCAGAAAAACCAACAACTAAAAATTAGTATAAGGAAAACATTTTTATAATCCTGAATAAAGGGGCCTTTTCCTTAGCATGACATTAAAAGGCCAAAAACCCCAAAGAAAACATCATATCTTTAGTTTTTCTTTATTTTCATTTTTTTGAGACAAGGTCTAACAGATTGCCTGAAACTTTTGGAATTCTACCCCTCAGTCTCCCAAGTGCTTTATAGTCATGAGATTAAGTCAGGGGTTAAGAAAACATCTTTACGCTTAAAAATTCTGCACCAATTTGGTCTGAGAGAAAGCCGCAATATTTAAATTGCATACATCACTTCCTACTGTAATTTACAGGGGCTTTAACTGTCACACAGACTCTAGAGGGCTCCCTCTGCAGTCTGCCCCAGAAAGTGAGATGTCTTCAGTGCCTTTAACTGAGTGCCTTTTAACGTCTCACTGCAAAGTTAAAGGCTGTGAACTCCGCATCTGTCAGGTGTGCTTCTGCCATGCCCCGCCACCATACACACCGTCAGTTCAGTGGAGCTCCTTCCTTTAAGGGAAACTGGACAAAATCTAAGATGGTATGCAGTACTTCCAAACACAGGTTCAAGCCTGTTTTGAGGGTGTGAACACAGTGGGTGGTTCCCAAGAGCCACTGGCCTACCCCAGAGAGCAGAACAGAGTTGGCTCACTCATCTGACTGTCCCCTCCCAAAATGTCTACACACAAAACAAGCCACATGTTTAAAGAAAGCGGGGTAAGCTCCATCTCCAGCCTCATTTGGTTATGTGCTGATCTTCAAGGGTGATTGTGAATGAGGGCACCAGGCAGAAAACATTGCATTCACATCCATTCCTCCTGCTGAGAGTTATGAGCCAAACAATATTTATTGATAACCTACTAAATATTAGGCAGTGTGCAGCTTAGATTCAGACACTGGGGCAGTGTTTGTTTGTTGTTTTTTTAAACTTCCTTAAATAAACTTACGTTAAATTATGGGCAAAAGTGGGGGTGTATATCTATTCAAGAACAAGCTAGATATCTTAACATTTGTATTAAATAACAAATACTTATGGATATGTTGTTTGAAAAAATGACTTTTTTTTTTTTTTTGCCTTTTTGAGACAGGGTTTCTCTGTGGTGTAGCTCTGGCTAGCCTGGAATTTTCTCTGTAGACCAGGCTGGCCTCGAACTGCATCTACCTCCCAAGTTCTGGGATTAAAGGTGTCCACCACCATAGCCAGATCAACAACTTCTATTTTTATAAATGAACATCAAGTTAATGAGTCGGTGAGCAGTTCTTTTCCTCCGTGGCAGAGAACTCACCATGTCTGAGAGCATACGATCTTTTGGAGCGTGGATCAGTATCAACTTCTCCCTGGAAAAGCTCTCTTATTCATATTACCATCATCCATGCAACAGGCTACAAATAAATGCTTATGGCCTTACTCAACTGAGCAGAAGAGTTTTGCTGGCCGCAGGTGCCCAGCAGGAGTGACCATGGGGACACTGAGCTACTTACAGCGAAAGGGTGGTAGGGGGCACTGGGTGGAACGCCACGGGGCCCTGCTGGTGGAGGAAGCACGGATAATCCTGTTGAAAAGATGCCAAGTGCACTGAGGTTCAACCCTGGGATTAGATTGCCTTGTTGCTGGGGATAGAAATGAAGGAAAAAATGAGGAAGAGAAGCCCAGAGAGGCCAGGCTTACTGTGGCCAGCCTCCACCTCCTGACAGCACAGTAGTACCAGTGTTTCCCAGACAGCTCTGCCCTGTACCTGGACGTCCTCACCTTGTACCGGGCTGGTGCGAACAACAGATTTCAACCTCTCAACCTAACTGCGACATTCCTTCAGTCCTTCCCTGCCACCCTTGGGTGTATCTCCATATCTGACCGCTCCCTCCCCAGGTGTCCTCCCCACCTCTCCCGGGTGACATGGCCTTTCTAGGCTTCTCCTAATGCTCCTATTTCCTCAAAGATACAGGACAGAATCATGGGCTCAGTGCCTTACACCTTTTGATCAGTGGCCATTTTACTTAGAGCTGCATTCAGTGTCTGACACACTAGTACTCAAAAAGTTCAGTGAGACCAAAAAGCCATGGGCGGGTCAGACCCTTCAAGATCTTACTGCTCATTTCACACTTGAACCCACGATGCTCACCAGGGCTGGAGGCAGAAAAATGCAGTCCCTATCCCGGTCTGTGCCCATCCCATCCCAATTCTTAGCTTCCTGAGCATGAGGGAGTCTTCTGAGATTTTCTGTTTGTTTCTCTGTGGGTAGAGACACCCTGGAAAATGACCCTTTTTGTAAGAACGCAGAACAGCAAACTTGGATTCTTCCCCATTACCTCACGTTGTATGTTAAGACCCGGTGATTTTGTGATTTCTCTCACAGAGCATGGATTTGGCACAGGTATTTGACATGCTCTGAAAGGGTGATGTGTAGAGCACCTACACCTCTATCCAGGTGTGCGTGGAAAGAGATGTTTAGCAAAGATACTAAGAGTCACAAAAAAAGAATGAAATGGCCAGATGATACTGTCACAAAAGTGTTCACGCAGGATGACTTCCCTCTCCGCATCCTGTCCCACAATTCTTGTGTGGTAGGGGGTGTCAGGTGGGGCTGGAGAGGTGGGTGGAATGCTGACCTTAGAGTAAACCGTGCAGTGTTGCTGTGAGGAACACAGGCCTCTGTCAGTGTCTACTCCTCTGAGATATTAGTGGGTTAGTAGGACGGGAAGTAGATGAAGGGTCAAATGCAGCCAAGAAGTCAATGAGCTCCTAACTGTGGAGGCTGAATTGTGGCCTATGACCCCTGATCAGAGAGGACCTTTTCCACTGCCAGATAATTATAGTGAAAAAATAAAGATTTTTACTCATCTGAGATGAGTCTGGGCTTTGCTGATGGAGAAATAATTTTAAACAATTATAAAGTGGTGTTCAAGTGGGTAACAGCATTTACTAGGCAAAGAGCACCGACCAGCAAGCAAGAGATGCCAATTAGAAATGAGCTCCTCCTATCCTCCCACAGGCAACTCTGAAATGCTTGCTTCAATGAATTTACTCCCAAGCAACCGGACTAGACAAGGTCTCTGTGCCCTGTGATGCCATTTATTTTGAATTTGAATAATTAACTCTAGGCCTTACATATGCTACACACAGAGGCAAACCTCCAGCCCAGTCAATTTATACACATAATGTTAACATGGTTTCACTATGCAGCCCCAGCTGGCCTGAAACTCATTATGTAGACCAGGCTGGCCTTGAACTACAGACATCTACCTCCCTGTGTCTCCAGTTCTGAGATTAAATGTGTGTGTCACCTGGCCTGGATAAAGTATATACTTGAAATTTTAAAGAGAGAGCAGACACAACAAAATTATACAAAGTTTAGAGAAAGGAGAACCTGCTGTCCCGGACCTGTAACTTTTACTCCTGTATGCAACATCCAGCCATTGGCCCATATTACTTTGCACATCTAAGTGTAAAGTACAGCCCAGCTTTGACAGCTTTCTAATATATGTGATCATGAGCGTTACCCCACTTTATGGTTTGGAAGGCATGACTTTATTGACTCACACTGATCTGTGTTTACCAGATTAAAGACACCTTCAATCCTAGGGAGCCAGAAGCTCTTCCCATCTACCCTAAGTTACTTCCTCCTCAGTTGAAGGACAGTTATCCTTGCAGAGCTTGGGTCCTGCCTTAGCCTTGGGAGAACCAGCAGAGATGGAAGGACCCGGCACTTACATTAACAGCCAGCATATCGTTTTCAAAGGCCTCTCGAAGCTTCTTCATGATCTCCATCTCAGCATTGGCACAAGCGTCAATGGAACCCTTCACTGTGATGGTTCTCTCGGGGTTATAGATGCTCAAATCCTGCAAACTGGCCAGTGGGGAAAAGACAGGAAGAATAAAATGCCAGACCATAAACACATCCTGGTGAATCCTGCTATCTAGTCTCAAGCCTTACTAGTAACTTTGGTTGTATATATCTGAGGGGTTAATGAGATGAATGGCCAATAGCTGGGCAGGATTTTCAGGACACAGGACGCTGGGAAGAAGAAAGAAGGAGTCACCAGCCAAAGAGAAAGCAGCATGGGCATTAAAAAGTAACTGAGCCATTATCAAAGAACATAGATTGAAAGATAAGAGTTAATTTAAGTTATAAGAGCTAGTTACAAACAAGTCTAAGCTGTTGGCCGAACTTTTCTAACTAATAAGTTTCTGTGGGGTTATTTGGGAACTGGCTGGTGGAACAGAAAATTCCAACTACAAGGAAGGCCTTCTACCTCTGAGCCATATTCCCAGCCCCAAGCCTTAACTTTGTATTTTGAGAAAGGTCTCACTAAAGATCTCCTGAGTTCACTGTGCAGACAAAGCTGACCTTGAACTTTTGGTTCAGCTGCTTCCTCTCCCAAGAGCCTGGATTACAGGCTTGTGCCACAGACCTGACTGTATTTTTTATTTTAAAAATTTCTTGGTGCTGGGGATGGCACCCAGAGCCTCTCTTGTGCTGGTGAGTGCTCTGGGGAGCTACAGAGTCAACCCCGTGGATCTGCTTCACTGCTGCTCAGAGTAACTATGGATGGCTGAGCATTTTCCCTCTGGAGACATCGGAGGCTAGGAGAGCCTCAACTGGTCGGTAACTGGAGGGACAGCTTACGATGAGATGGTGATCTTGGTCCCTGTCTCATGCTCAATTTTCTTCAGATTTCTGCCTTCTTTGCCAATCAGTCTTCCAACCAAGCCATTGTGGGCCAAGATTTTCAAAGGAACCTCCCCAGCTCTAAAAAGACAAAATAGATTCAACAATTAGGAGAGATGCCATGTTTTCTCCCAAGAGTCATCACCATCACCTTTTATGAACGGAAACTGAGCTTTAAGGTTCTTCCCCAACCTTAGCTTACAATCCTGACTAAAATGAGCCACACAGCGGCACCTCTACTTCCATTTTGTACTCACTGGTAGCTAGATGGGTGAGAACATCCGTGAGGCAGGCCTGGACAATGGGAACTAAATTAAAACATAGAATCCCATATAATCCAGTAATCCCACTTCTGGTTACATATATAAAAGAAACCAAAATTATGATTATTTATAGACTGACATTCATAGCAGTAACATCGAGAAACAGTCAAGGCCAGCAGTATAATCCAGGCCAAGGAATGGACATGTACGTGCTACCATGTGGAAGAACTTGGGGGCTGAGATAAGTCAAAGGAAGACAGATCCACGTGACCCACCCATGTCGAGTATCTAATGCAGTGGTTCTCAACCTTCCTAACGTGTGACCCTTTAATCCAGTTCCTCATGTTGTGGTGACACCCAACCATAAAATTATTTTTGCTGCTACTTCATAACTAATTTTGCTATTGATATATAGATACACACACACACACACACACATACACGAATATGATACCCAACATGTGACTCCTATAAAGGATTGTTTGACCCCAAGAGGTCAAGACCCAGAGGTTGAGAACCACTGCTCTAAACTAACCCGATTGCTAAGAACAGGAGGTGAGTTAAGGAAGCAGGAAAAAGAAGCCGGAAGCTGTTTAATGGGCAGAAAAAAGTTCAGGTTTGCAACCTGAGGAAATCCTGGACATGTTATTTTATAACTGTGAATGAATACATTTTTATGTGCATTTTACCACAAAACAATCTTCAAAAACATTTAAATTAGCACAAGAAGGGACGCCTTCCCTTCATGTTTGAGATGTTTTTCTGAGGTGATACAAGCTCTGAGATATTTAAGGAAAGTGTCTCATGATTCCAAGAGAACCTTCTGATTCCAAGGTTCCAGTGACCTAAGAGCTTTCCTAACTGGGGGCTTCATGTTGTGTGACAACTGTTTTGTTCTCCTTAAGCCACTTGTATTTTCTACTAATGCGGAATGGAAGTGTCTGAGAAACACATGACTGCAAGGCACTCAAATAAGCAACATGGTCAAAGAGGCTATTCCAGGATGCACCCCTCAGAGGGCAAAGGCACCTCTCTGCCTCGCTTCCTGCCTTATCCCCAGCGGATACAGCCCCATCCAGCACATGGTACACGATAACCACTGGGCAAATAAAAAGAAGTTTAGTGTCTTATCCTGTACTCCTCCCTCTGGTCACTTCCCGTGTCCCCGAATCTGAGAGGAGTCTCATCATGTGCTGCCTCCAGGTTGACTTCTCACTGCTGTGTTTATTCTATCCACAGCTGTAGCCTCAACATTTGGGGGAGGGAGGGGCGCCCTCTCAGAAAAATCTCACTTCAGACATTTGAACTCTGTCTTGGTTCTATACGCCATCTTAAAATCCCCACTCACATGCCCATCTTTTGGCCATTTTATGAGTTGCATACCACTAATCAAAAGAATCAAGGATGGTGTTATTTGTAAAAGCCTCAATAATTTAGATCCAAGAAGGGTTCCCCCAATTTAAGCCATGGCATTTGGGGTATTTCAAAAAGCCCCAAGTAAAGCAAATACTTGGTAACTGTTATATGAGGGGCTGAGCTGTGAGATGTGATCACACATTTGCAACATTGCTCATTTAGAACACTTTGGTTTTGCGCATCACATCTGCTATAATTTGCCAAATGAGTTTAATATTCATCCCATCCATCCCCTGTTCCTCTATAAAGCTGCCACCACTGCCCACACGCAGATTTTGAAGACTGATAATCATCTTTAAAACTACAGACAAATTTAAGTAAAACCCAAGCTGCTGCGTACACTTGTGATGGATTTTCTTTTTTTCGAGACAGGATTTCTCTTTGGTAGCCCTGGTTATCCTGGAATTCTCTGCAGACCAGGCTAACCTCAAACTCAGATGTGCCTGCCTCTGCCTCCCAAGTATTGGGATCTAAGGTGCGCACCACCACCACTCAGTTATTATATGAAGCAGGAAGATCCAACTTTAATCTGAGCCACACCGGCTGACAGCCCATAAGAAGGACTTGAAAAAGGAAGCTTGCTCCCTTTGCCTGCTTGCTCTTGCTGGCGAGTCCATTCCTTCACTAGCATTAGAGTAGACTTCTTTGGCATTCCATACTAAAGGCCCATCTGAGACATGCAGCTTCATAGACTGAAAAACTGCTGGACTCTTGGATTTTGTGTTGGTAGACAGCCATTGTTGGACTAGCTGGACCATACAGACCATGGCCTGTAAGTTACTCTAATAAATTCTCTCCCCCACCCCTTCCCCTCTATTATGTCTGTGTATGTATATGTGTACATAATCTATTCACATGTATATGTTTTGCGTGTATGTATTTGAACATGAACCCTGAGTAATACAAAAAAGATCCCTCTACCTTTACTAAGTAACACACTTAGAGCTTTTTAACATATTTTTAAATTCTTCTCTTATCTATTATATCTTCCCCCTCCCCCAAATCTACCCTCCCTGTCTTCCCTCAGAAAAGTGCAGCCCCCCCCCCCCCCCCCCCCCGAGATATCAACCAACACAGCCTAATAAGCCACTATAAGACCAAGTACATATTATCACATCAAGGCTGGACGAGGCAACCCAGGAGGAGGAAAAGGGTCTATGAGTAAGCAAGGAGAGTCAGGGCCTGCCCCCATTCCCACTGCTAAAAACCTCATCACAGAACACCAAGCTACTCAGTCATAACATATATGCAGAGGACCTAGGTCAGACTCCTACAGGCTCCCTGATCTCCCCCCCCCCCCAGGAGCCCTGACAATTGATTCTGTATGCTGTGTTCTTGCCCCCCCACCCCAAACAAAACAAAGCGAACATATCTCCTAATCTTATAGCACTGAGTGCTCTGGACATTGTACAAACTTACAGTTTGGTCTCATCAGCCTCTTTCTGCATAATTTCAAGAATCATGCGGCATGCTTCAGATGTCCCTTCTGGGGTGGCATGGATGGTGACAGGCTTCTCTGCAGCCCCTGAGTTCTCTTTTCTGTGGATGTCTACCCTATAGGAAAAGAATCAGGAGTTAGCGTGATAGTGTCCAATAGGGCCGTAGATGTAAGGCAGCATGGCCCTGGCCGATTCAGCTGGGACAGAGGAAACAGCTATTAGCATCTTTGAGGGCTGCTTCGAGGAGGCTAGTGCTCAGGGGGTTCCTACCAAATGGAAAACCTTTGCAGCTCTAGTCAAAAGGGGAAAGGCGTTCTGATCAGAGTGTTGCAGGACCAAGGCACCCGCCAACCTGGTATTAAAGCCAGTCTGGTTAGTAAAGTATTTTGTGTAGCCTTTCAAATGTCTGTAGAAGTGAAGGGTAAAACGAGGAGGTGGCAGCACAGTGGAGCAGTGCTGACCGCCACACTGATCACAAACTCCAGCACCAAATTCAAGCAAGTTTTATGTATCTGAGCGTTGATGGGGACAGAGGGAGAGAGGTGTGCCTCTGTCTTTCTAAGGTTTTGGTTTCCTTTCTGATGGCAGCCTGCTTTCTTTCAGGCTCTTAAAACTAACAGCTTAAAAGTCTGATGACTCTATTAGATTTCCTTGGGCCCTGCTTGTTTTGTTCACTCTCAGAATCACATAACAGACCACAGCCCCTTTCGCTTTGGCTGTTAGAAAGAGTCTTCTGCCTCCTTCTCAAGCAGGCTTCATACTCTGAGAACTAACTTCACTTCATTGAAACTTAAGACACCTCACACAATTTTTATAATTAGAACAGACATAAATAAAAATCACATTTTAGTGATGTAAACTTGGGAAAGGAAAAGTTGGCTTTTAGAATAAAAGGAACATCAGATTACAAGTTCTATTATTTCAGCCTTTCCCTCCAGGGAGTCTGCAGCTGGGTCTGACGCATCAGTTGTCTGTATGCAGCTGGGTCTGACCCATCAGTGTCTGTCTGCAGCTGGATCTGACGCATCAGTTGTCTGTATGCAGCTGGGTCTGACCCATCAGTGTCGGTCTGCAGCTGGATCTGATGCATCAGTTGTCTGTATGCAGCTGAGTCTAACCCATCAGTGTCTGACCCATCGACATCCATCTGCAGCTGGGTCTGACCCATCAGTGTCTGTCTGCAGCTGGGATTCCTCTGCAGGTTACACTCAATGATTGGAATAAGGCATAGCAGCTCAGGTAAGATCATTTGCTGGCAGCCTGGTGCTTTGCAATATGATTTTATTTGATCTGCCCAGTTGTGTGCCTTCTCACAATGATCCTGGTAAACACAGTGGCTTCCTTTTCCACAGAAGCAACAGATACTCAAAGAGGTAAAATATCTTATAAAAACCTGAACACATCCGCTGTTTTCAGGGCCTGTATCTTCATTACAGTGTGATGTGGTCTTACGGGCACATAAAAGTCAACAAATGTACAAACCATTTTGCCCATTGAAAATCAGACACAGAGCTAGATACTTTGCATGATGTAGCAATGACCCACAGCTTCTACAGGGGACAGCCTATTTGGTCTAAAGAATGGCTACTCCCAGACTGACTAAGTAGAAGGGGAGGGCTCACATCAGAACATTCTATGATTACAGAGTTCCTCTCAGCGGCTGAGGAGCTAGATGTGCTCACAGATGCTAGCATAAGGGACCATCATCCCTGGAGATCCTGAGTGCTCTCTTCATGGCCTTAGCCTATCAGGGAATGAAGATTACATCATTAGCATGGACACTCATCACAGCCCCCACCTGAGGAGAGCCTAGTCATATTCATCGAAGGAAGCTCTGTTCCATATGACACAGCCTTCCACTACGGCACCAAATCACCTGAGGATACAAGTGACCCTCAGAAGGAACGTACCGGGATTGGGTCTGTTTAGTGATGTTCTTTATAGTCAAGCCCTCTTTTCCGATGATGGCACCAACGAACTGGGTGGGGACCAGGATCCGCAGCGGGAAATCAATCTGCCTGGCCTGAGAAGAGCTCCTGGGACTGTGGCCTTGTTCCTGAGAAGAGTGGTCCCCACGCTGGACTCGTTGAGGGGGTGAAGGGGAGCTCACCTCTTCATCGGGGATGTAGGAAATCTTGAAGGAGTAGTTTTCAAACTGGTGCCCACTTAGCTTCTCAATGGCTCTGAAACACAGCAGGGTAGGAAAGCTTAGATGAGAGCATAGGAAAGAATCCAGAAGGCTGGGGGTGGGCTCACTCACCTCGCTCACAAGCCAT
The DNA here is from genome assembly GCA_033318265.1 of Phyllotis vaccarum. NCBI lineage: Eukaryota > Metazoa > Chordata > Mammalia > Rodentia > Cricetidae > Phyllotis > Phyllotis vaccarum. Next base: position 188,113,512 of record JARWLC010000002.1, read on the forward strand.
TTGTGTGGTGCCTGTTCCAAGCATCAGGGATACAGAAATGAGCAAGACAAACCCCATCTCAGCCCTGGAGTCTCAGTTAAACGATTAAACAAACTTTCTCAGTGTCTAGATCTAGGTGACTTAGACACAATCCTGAAGTTTCCATTTCTTCCATCCAACCCCTGCTAGCCCCCCCCCCCCCCCCCCCCGCCCAAAACTGTAGGTATAAGTCCCAAATTACTAATTTATTTCTAATCATTTTATCTTCATGATCATATCATAAAATTTAAATATATTTGAGAAATTCAGAAGCACACAAACACAAATTAGGAAAGCTACTAAAATGTATTAAAGGTGGATATACTATTTCTAATCCTTAAATCAGTTAACACCCTAAACATTTCCATTATCAAATATTTTCATGTAATTCATTGCCCACTCTACTTGACACAGCTTTAAAACAAGGTCAGCCTTCTCCTGGTTTACTGTAACTTTTGCTGCTGAGCCCCCCTTTAAGTTGTCTCGGGCACCTCTGCTCTTCCTCTGGGGCAAACTTCTGGAGATTAAATAGCCCAGTGTCCATCTAGCAATGTTTCAATATTTTCTATCCCATAGTAGTTAAAGTATATTTATGCACTCAATCCTCAAAGTTACAGATTATATAAAAATAACTATTATACATAGCAAAATTTACTTCTGTACTTTTAAAAAAATGCATATGAGATGGGACAGTGCCCGTTTAGATGTTTCTACAGCAATTCTATGGGGTAATGTTGAAGGTTTGCAAATTCATTTTAAAACAGAACCTTCTGAACTCAATGACAGCAAGAGAGTTAAGTGTAGACGCTACCCACATGGCACTGGACTGTGGCTATGATGGCCGGAGGTAGCACAGCCTGCCAGGCTTCACAGAGGGGCCCGTACTTTTATCAATGAACAATTAAATTAACTTCCTGAGACTGAAGGTAGAAAAATGGGCACACTGTCTTCACATGTACTGAAAACTTCAAGAGCAGCAAGATGATACCTTGGGAATGGGTATACACTGAGCTTTACACAGCTATAAAGTTATACTGCCATATTTCTAAGTCTTACTGGCCTATGAGGCACTTCAAGGAACGTCCACAAAGAAACTTCTTAGCTAGGCACAATGGTACATGGCTATAATCCACCCACTTAAAAAAAGCTCAAAAGATTAAAAAAAAAAATAAAAGGGAAAAGAAACTTGATTTGTGCCATTGCTTAAAAAATTTAATCCCATATCTTTTAATAACAAACTCTAAATTACTTAAGCAACAGTGTAATGAACGATAAGAATGGGAAGCCCAAGACTGGATGGGATATTCCCAGATAATCAAGCCTGCTATCTCTGAGGTGGACCCTTTTTTACAATATTACACACAGTAGAAACTTGCTTTAGTGTCTACTCAGTGAGCGTGGATAGAAGGCTGTGTGTGTTCCTTGTGGAGAACAAAGCATGCTCCAGGTGAGAGTGGCCCGTGAAACTTGTCAAAGTGAGCCCATGGGTGCCCATGGGTGCAGTATCATAACGCGGCACCTCTCTCTTCCTGACACAGGTCCTGCCTTTCTGCTGATGCCAAGTTAAGACAGAGTCCCTGACCCAACAGCCCAGTATGAACTCCCTGGGGTTGTATGGACATGCCTAAAGCAGCAAGGACACTTTGGAGTCGTACGGCCATGTCCAAGACAACACAGACACCCTGGAGTTGTCCTGACATGTCAAAGAGGATGCAGACTGGCTGACACTTGTCTTCTCAGGAAAGATTTCTAGAATCAAGACTCAAAGGAAACCAAAGACAAGCCCAAATAAACCGGCAAGGAAATAAGCCCAAGCCCACTTACAACTTCGCTTCTTCTCTTGTTGTATAGGTGACGTTAACAACAGCGGTTTCTGTATCTGTATTGACTAGGGAAGAAATGAAAAGTACAACATCATTGAAAAACAGCTATTCTCCTCTGGCCCACGGAGGGCTAACGGGCAACATACCACATCACATTAACTGTAGTCGCATGAGCCTCTATGTTTACTGCTGTTACAGAATCTGTAAATCGAATGTAAGATCCTGTGACCAGTAAAATATCCCCGTGTGTTTATGTATTTTCACTTTTAATATTCACACAGAAATGCAGAAGCAAACAGGCCATAAACTGCTTCATCGTGAGTCACCTGGGAATGTCTGTCCCACAGTCCTGTCACCCTAAGATGCTGCTAAGCTGCCTCTGTTGCAAATACCACTTGACTTCGTATACTGAGTTACTTCTTTAGGCTAAAATCACAAGGAAAAATGGATGAAGAACATGACACAAAGAAGATAGGGGGAAAAAACACCACGATTCTTTGTGCTTCCTATTTTCAAACTTCTAGATCCATTTATTATTAATTTTAATTGTTAATTTAAAACACACAGAATATTAAGTTTCCTATCTTCAGTTTTCTAGAGCTATAGAGAGAGCTGTGGACTCTGACTCCCAGGAATGGCTGAGCTTGAGTCTTTGAGTTAAGATATCCTCCATGCATAGTAAGAAAGAAAAGTCAACCATTATATCTGTGGCATGCAATACGTATGTATGTGTGTCCACCCACCCACCCGCCCAATTGGAGATTGAAGCAGAATAGCAAACCTAGGCTACACAACAAGGCCCTATCTCTAAACAGATACGCTGACACACAGCAGAGACAGAGGCACACAAAGACACATACATTCACAATATTCATTCAAAAGGCTTGATGATGAAGCTTATTTTAATCCAGAAAACCCAAATGAAAAGTATGCTTTTCACAAAAACCAAGAATAACTAAATCACATCCTCTCTTCAACGTATGACCTCGGGGAATTTAAATTTAACAGCAATAAAAATAATTCCAGAAAGTTACAATAAAATTCCCTTTCAAAGTAGCAATATTCATTCTTAAATTTTAGGAGTTCTAGGCCCGATACACTTGTGACATTATTAAAATATAAAGAAATGTGACTCTGGGATTCTTGAAGAAATTTGGCATCCCTCAAACCTTAAGGACACTCAGATAAAGAAATATTTTGCCCAGTAATTCAAAGCATCTTCAGACTTGGTGGCGGGTGTTGGGGGACAATGATCTATATACCATCAACACCCAGCCCTGGCCTCTGTTCTGGTTTACTCAGGCTGCTCCTAACAGTTCTGACTCACAGATGCCATCACAGTGTAAAGCAGAGCCTGTGGTATCCTCACCCAGAATCAACACAATGTCAGAGGTTTCCAGTTTGCAACCTTCCAGACAGAGAAAACTGTGGGCTCAGACTCCTGGAAAAGGTATCTTCTAGGACTCATGGATCCTTAGATATTGCTCTAACTTTACACCAAAGTATCTGTTCTTCAAAAGTGTCTGTCTTCTGAAAGTCATGTGGCTCTTGATTCTAGAGCAAGCCGAGCTCCATTTAAATAATTTATGTCATTGCTCATTATAAGCCAGGGTCCTAAGACTCTGACAAGCTCCACTGAATAGAAATCACTCACAAAAACAAGACAAAAGAACAGTTTGCTCTGTGCCTTGAGGCACTGGAAGCTGGCCAGTCTCCAGTACACAGGTGCCAAAAGGCTGCAGGGTGCCCCAGGGCCCTTGGACACCTTCCTTCTTAGGGCTGCAGGATGCCCCAGGGCCCTTGGACACCTTCCTTCTTAGGGCTGCAGGATGCCCCAGGGCCCTTGGGCACCTTCCTTCTTAGGGCTGCAGGGTGCCCCAGGGCCCTTGGACACCTTCCTTCTTAAGGCTGCAGGATGCCCAGGGGCCTTGGACACCTTCCTTCTTAGGTAGCTTCATCCCGAACCGATTTCACGGTTCAGCTGCTAATCTGTTTCCATCTCTCCAAAACTGGGATTTCTGGCACGTGCTGCCAAGTTCACACCTGTAAGGCCACCTTGCCACTAGACTGTTTTCCTCAATGATAAGGACTGGGGACAGAATTCATAGAAAGCAGGTCTGAGCACTTTCCTTTTAACTCTGAGCATGGGCAAGCAGCTGTGAGAAAAGGGCAATGCTCTTAAATAATCTCGGAGGGAAGCACACCCAAACAGTTGCTGCCTCAAAACAATTACGTTAATTACACAGACAGATTGGACCGTTTGCGAGACATCGGATTCTATTTGCTCTTTTCCTGGGAACTCTGTGATCCCTTACAACTGTCTATAAAATACACCAACAGGCTTCACTGAGTGATGTGACCAATGGATGTGGTAAGGAAGGGCAGAAATGACAGCTCGTTCACACAAGTGGAGCTGGCATCAGTGCAGTTCAGCTAGTGAGGCTGAGAGACTCTTCTGAGGGTTCATAGGAGGGATCAGGGCCAATGAAAAAAATCATTTTTACCATACTTTGGTGTGTCCATTGTTGGGGTCTTGGGATCCACCTTCCAGGGACTCCTAAAATAGGACATCAACTTCACGAGCTTATTTCGTTCCCCTTAAAACTCAGGGCTTCATATATTAGCCAATAAAACAATAAAAACAGTTGCAGGAGAGAAGGAACCTTCCCTGGGCATCTGCAGTGCTGTTCCTAAGATGGGGGCCTCAGATCTGACTGACTACACACAAAACCCTAGGAACCTACATTTTCACAAATGCTTCAAGATTCTTGGTGGGGAAATTCTACCTCACCATAAACAGATGTTAAGTTAAGAAACAGCAGGTGTGAACTCAGCTATTCTCAGATAAATTAGGCTTGCCCATTCCAGCTGTGCCTGTCCAGCGCTTATGCTCATTCCAGGTGTTAGGAAGCCTGAATGTCAGGTGGGGTGGCCACACCTGGAGTCCCAGCACTCGGAGGCAGAGGCAGGCAGGTTTCTGTGACTTCCAGGCCAGCCTGGTCTATAGAGCAAGTTCCAGGTCAACCAAGGTCGCGCAAAGAGACTCTGAAAGAATATTCCTTGAGCAACTGAACTACACAGAGATGGCAGATAGACGCAGAAGGCCTGCCAGGCACGTACTAGAGGAAGCACAGTCAAGGGCATTGGGACTCGCTGCTCCTTCTCTCTGTGACCCCAACCTCGCTGAAATAGCTCACTGAACTCTGTCCTTCCCCACTCATTACCTTGTTCCACATTCTCCACTGTCCCGTACTCAGCCAACAGTCCATCCAAAACCTGCAAAGGAACGGGAAGAAAAGGCCGACATGGAAACAATGTCAGTAAGTTGGCATTTCAGGTCTTCCATAAGGTCTTGACCAATCTGAGTATTCAGGACTCTGGATCTCCACAGCCTGTTCTGTAAGATGACGTCACACAGTTTCAGGGTCTTGGTTAGTGAACCGTTAGACTCATGTAGTGACTCAAACTACGTCACTGAAATGAGAAGCAGAGTAAGGACAAAGCCCCGTTCTCTTAGGGGATTTACCATTCTTCCTTCACCCTTCCTCCAGGGACCTCCTTATTTCTTAAGCGAGTCAGAGATTATGTATACTTTAAATTTTCTATAGTAAAAAAAAAATGCTCTTGGAAATGGGAGGTGACAGTAAAGAATGTGTGATGCTCTGGCAGAGGATCCGAGCTCGTGCCCAGCACCAACATAGCAGCTCACAACTACCTGTAACTCCAGTTCCAGAGGATCAAATGCCTCTTCTGGCCTAACGTGCTCCTGAACGCACGTGATGTACAAAGACACACATACATACTCATAAAAATAATTAATCTTCTAAAAAGTTTGTTCTTTTTAAAGATTTGTTTTTGAGACAAGGTCTGGCTCTCCCGGAAATCCCTATGTAGATCAAGCTAACTTCAAACTCAAGAGATCTGCCTGCCTTGGCCTCCTAAGCAAAAGAGTTAAAGCCAAACACCAGTATGCCTGGCTACTTTGTATTTGGTGGGGTTAGATGTAAGCCACTCGACATGACTTTTAGAAACTGAACTTGGGTTCCCTGCAAGGCCAGTGCAGGCTTCTACACTGAGGGAGCTCTCCAGCCTCCTCCTTTTTAAAGACAAGACATGGCTTTCTTTAAGGCTGGTCTGGTATCCTGGGGGTTATGGGAGTTTGCTCTTAACAGTAAGGCCAATTCCTAGCATCCTATTGTATTTTATATTAAGACAGCAATCCTGGAACTTTTAGTACTCTGAGATATATCTTTAAAGTTACTCACAGCAACTAACTCAAAACAAAAACAAGCAAACAAATCTATACTAACAGCCAATCAGAATGGGAAACACTGTCTCCTAGCTGGTGTGCTGGTGCTCATGGCCTGGTACCTGAGGGAGAAGGCTGGGAGGGGCTAGAAAGGGGGCTGGTGGGGGACGATGACACAAAGGTAACCTCTAAGTCACGTCGTGTTCCCTGGCACTGGAAAAAAAGAACAGGACCCAGGAGGATTTGGGGACAAGTCTCAAGACCTCTAATTCCTAAAGTCAAAGGTAGCTAAGTTAAGGAGGTGTCTGGGTACCCCAGCTTACCTCCCACTGCAGATGAGGTGGGATGTTTCGAATCTGGATTTTTCTGCTCCTGTAAAGACAAGACCAGTCTAAAACATTTTCTCCGTATATTCCAACTTCAGCAAAGAACAAAATCACACATAAGATCAAAAATCAAGTTCACCATCCAACTGTATTTACTAAACCATCCACAGAACATTCCTACAGTGGATAGTAGGCTCTGTGTTTTAAGGTTTCCAATTACCTTGGGAGGAAAAAAAAAATCCACAAATCAAAACAAGTTAAAGAAACTACAATTTAAATACAGATTTAAAGTTACTCATAGCGACTTTTCTACTGAAGTAGTCAGAAGATAAACCACCATATATTGTTTCTACAATTCTTTTCTTAAAATACACACTTGCAACTGATCATATCCCTACAATTCTATTTCATGTTAAATTTCATCTAAAAATTTATTTCCGGAAGGTTATTTATTCGTAATTCAAAATTAAAACATAAAAATCTTCCACCTTCCAATCCTCACTGAAAGCAGACACTTGTTTCTGTGTCTCCTCAATCTCATGTAATACAGAAGCACCCCACGCTCTCCCCAGGCTGCATCCTGTGTTTTCAAAGATAGGAACACGGTAACAATCTTCCTATCTTAGAAAGCAAGCATCCCCCATGAATATCTCATTTATTTCATCCAGCCACTCACTATTTTAAGTCCCCGCCCCCATTTTTATTTATTTTTTTTAATTTAGAGGCCTTTCTTAAGACATCCAGATACTCTGATGGCTCTAAATGACTTTTAGGAATCTTCTGGGTTTTGTTTCTGTTTTTCAAGACAGGGTTTCTATGTGTGTATATTAAGGCCAGAGGACAGACAGCCTTGGTGTTCTTCAGGAACGCAATCCATCTTGCTTTTGAGACAGGCAGGGTTTCTCTCTAGTCTACAGCTCACCAATCCAGCTGGTCTAGCTGGCCAGCAAGGCTCCAGGATGCAGGGTGAGTTCTGCAAACATACACACCACCATGCCTAATTCTTTCATGAGGGTTCTGGGCTGATCATCCCACTGCTCTCAGAGCCAGAAGTAGGACCAGGGCATTCTCCCCCTTTGGTTTTAACTAGTAGTCGAGTAGGAGGTACCTAAGAGTACTAAAAGTCCACAGTCACTTTCCCTGTGGCTTTAAAAAACAAAAACTTAGAATTCAAACAAAAATAAACTGTCTGTAGTAGGAAATGGCAGGAGTACCAATTCCACACTGCCAGGACAAGGGGGTGCAGCCCCGGAATCACTAGATGGCTGATTCAGCATTCAGTTTAACTGGTATTCACAGTACCTCTGTGGATTTCCCACTGTAAAACACTTCAAACAAATAAAATATACCAGACCTTTAACTTATCTTCTAGCATATGATGCCTCAGACTATTCTCTATGAATGCCATTATTTCTGCACTCTAGATTCTCAAAAGTGATAAAAGTTGCAACTGGTGAATTTTAGATGAAATAAATATCTAATACTAATATCAAGAACTGGGAAAATTATTTAGTCATGAATTTGTTTCAAGCTTTGACCATGCTGGGCTGGAGGTTTTGGTAGAGAATGAGTTAATATAATTTGTAGGAACCTAGCTAGTTGTATCCCTGGTTCCATTTCAAAACTAGGCTCAAGGATCCTCAGGGAAACTGTAGACAGGAGGGGAAGCAGAAGAAACCAAGGGCATCATATAAGATTCAATAAGAATTCTTCCTAACTAGGTCCCATTTGTTTCTATAGCAACTTGGAGATCCATCAGATGTCACAGGGGTCCTCATCTTAGGGGAACATTAGAGCAGGTGTGCTGGCTGACACCAAGGACTCAAGACAAGCTCCCCTGCTCCAGTCATATAGGCAGCTTCTACACACCCCATATGTTTGACACATTTTTAGCTGTCTTCTACTCCTTAGTTTTGAGAGTTCTCTTTAGAACTTCTACAATCAACTGACTTATTATTGGGAGGCAGATAAATCTGTGGTGAAAGCCAAGTACCAACCTATACCTACATTAATTACATTTTTTTTGCTCCGACACATATGTTCATACATGGTGAGCAGTAACAATGTCATGGATAAGTCATAAAACACCTTAAGTTAGATACTGCGGTGATCCCTTGCAAAGCACTGTCAGTGGGACAACTGCAGTTATGAATGTAGTGACTTCCTGCACTCTGTAAATGTGTGTTCACAAAGCCAGAAGGCCACGCATATTCAGACAGAAAACCATACGTGGATGGAACAAAACAGTGAGTAGAAATGTCTTGTCTGTTTGGTCTGCTGAAACAAAGCACTGTGAACTGGGTAGTTTATAAACAAACAACCAACATACAATTTCAGGCCAACCTCCAGACAGGGCGCTTTGCTGCATCATCGTGTAGTAGAGCCAAGGGGTAAGTGAGGGAGATTCACAGGGGCATCACTCTGAACCTTGTGGATGGGGATTTTAACATGACCTCGAGGGAGGTGGGAACAACATAAACTTTCGGAGCAAAGCAATAAACGAGAGTTGGAGACCTTGAAAAGAGCCTTTTACACCAGGCACTGCAGTCCACACCTGTAACCCCAGCACTCATTACACCAGGCACTGCAGTCCACACCTGTAACCCCAGCACTCATTACACCAGGCACTACAGTCCACACCTGTAACCCCAGCACTCAGAAGGCTAAGCCAGGAGGGCTGCCATCAGCTAACCCTGTCTCAATAAAAACAAAGGATGAACCAAAACTAGCCCATAACTAACTCACAAAAAGACTGACTCCTAGAAGACAGTAACCAACCTAATCTCAGGGTTCCAATTTGAAGGGAACAGCAAAGACTCTTAACTGTTGAAGGAAAACGTCAATTTCATGATGACTAGGTGCGGGAAGACAGGTTAGATGGTTATTTCTAGGCAGGACAAGGAGGAAATGGGAAGGAAGGAATTGCCTTCCTGGATTGGGAGACCATGCATACAATTATCATCCAGTGGCCGTTCAACTTCACTCCGCAGCTCCCACTGACCTCCCACATACCATGTACTGAAACCTCCAGCGCTCTCTTCTGAAGGAACTTGTAGCATAAATCCTAATTTAGTCTTACCCTGGAGCCAGATATGGGGGTAAATGCTGGAAGCTCAGAGAAGCCAAGCAGCCAGCCTCCAGAGAGTTCTTATTTCTACAGAATCTTCTGGCTGAAAAAACTGAGCTCCTGGCTCCTTCCTCTGCCCAGCCATATCACTTCCTACCTCAACCTCCCTAGTGCTGGGCTTAAAGGTGTGTGCCACCACTGCCTGGCCTCTGTGGCTAACTAGTGGCTGGCTTTGCCCTCTGATCTTCAGGCAAGCTTTATTTGTTAGGGTATACACACACTATCACCACGGGACATCCATATCCATTCTCCCTCTCTCCACCCTATCTCATATTTTAGTGAATGGATTTCTTTCTTTCTTTCTTTCTTTCTTTCTTTCTTTCTTTCTTTATACAGGAATAGCAATGAAGAGCAGAACTATTTGTAGACAAAGACTAAAAATCTAGTTTATTATCGAGGGGAAGATAAACATTTTTTGTTTACCAAAACCCTCCTTAGGAAACTAGAAACCAGGCCTGGTGGTGCAGTCCTATAATCTCAGCACTCTAGAGGCTGAGGCAGGAGGATTGAGAATACGGGCTAGCCTGGGCTACATGGTGAGACTGTCTCAAAGAACAAAAGGAATGAGATGGTGACAATGATGAAATAGAGGAGTGTGAAGGACGGAAGGAGGGCGGCGAGACTGGGAGGTGGGGACGCTGGTCCAGGAAATCCCAACACTTTTCTAAAGCTTATATAATTCCCTCTAGATAACATCCATCACGTTTCTCTAGAAATAAAAATAGCTTTAGCTTTCTGACCACTGTGGACTCCCCCACCTCTCTAGTAGTTTAATGGGATGTATATTAATAAAATCTCAGAGATACACCCAGAACACGCTTCACAGGTTTTAGCAGGAACATGTTCCCCAGACTACAACTGCTACGTCTATCAATGGCTTCTGCGCTTCCCAGCGAAGCCGTACCTCTCCTACTGACTATCACTGTCAATTTTTTTTGTTTTTTAGATGAATACACCAAGTCCCTTATCTAAGTCTCCGCTACAGTGATATATTTAAATATCTGCTCTTGAAATGTCACACTGGAATCGCCAATCCAATGTTTAAAGGATGCATTTTGTTTCAATAGGCCCTGGGTAGGATGCATCCCCTTAGAAAAACAACTGGTCTTAGGGAGAACATGTAGCTCACTGTAGAATCACAGCAAACCCTCTCCTCCTGGAACTTCCTGGTAGGTGGGGGCACATGGAAAATCACCTGCTTCAGTTTGCCAGGCTGCGTTATGCGTCATGGGCAAGATCAAGTTTGAGAACCTCCCCCAAATAGAGGAGGCACAAATTTCAGAGAACTCCCAGATAAGGGTAAGAATACATTGCCTGAAAAGAAGAACACACTTAAATTCAAGAACACGAGACATTTGATACAAAGACTTCATCTTTGTCTTTGTGCATCCCAAGGTGCTTCCGCTTTCCAAGGCTGAATCAGAAAACAATCCAAAGATGGATGGAAGGATGGAAAAGAAGGAAAGTAGAGCATGCAAGCATTCCATTATCTCTTCTGCTCTGCTGTGATGGAGTCCTGTTGTGTGGTGGGCGGTCATGGTAGGATGTTCTGAGACAGGGTTTTAGAATATAGCTCAGGCTGGCCTTGAACTAGCTATGTATAGTCCAGGCTTGGCTCAAACTCATGATCCTCCTGCCTCAGTTTCCTGAGTGCTGGGATTACAAGTTTCATGTGTGATGAAGTTTCCACTTAACAAAACTTATTTCCAGAAAATGATTAACTACCAAAGGAGACACTGTGTCCACAATCTTTTATCATTACAGTCATGATGGTGAATATTAATGCTAAATTCTCCCTGGAGTCACGAACCCCCAGGCAGCTGGAAAGCTGTGCAAATCAAGGCACACACTCCCCCTTGTGAGCGCCTCTCATGAGGCCAACCATATCGTATACTAGCTAGAGATTTATTTCGCCCACACTGAGGGCTGGAGTCCTGAACAGTCAGAACACTGGTACCCACATATTCCTACCCGAGGCTAACAGCACTGTGGTTCATTTTGCTGACTAGTTTGATCTTTTAGGTTTTTTGTTGTTGTTTGTTTTTCCAGACAGGGTTTCTCTGTGTGGTCCTGGCGGTCCTGGAACTTACTCTGTAGACCAGGCTGGCCTCGAACTCACAGAGATCTGCCTGTCTCTGTGCCCGACTGCTGGGATTAAGGGTGTGCACCACCACTGCCCGGTAATCTTTAGGTTTTAACTTAGACTATTTCCGAAACATGTAACAAACACCTGCTAAGTATCTATTAGAAGCCAGGCTTTTCAAGTTGTCCAACCCATGGGCTGCGTGTCCAACCCCAGAGAGCTGTGAATGTGGCTCTGCAAGAATAAAGATATCACATCACAATATCAAAAGGCTGAACACTTGTCCACTGGTACCAGTGAGCAAAGCAAAATCACACTGTCAGCCTTACTCACTCTCCAGGGAGTGAAACACCAGCCTCCATTTTCATAAACACTAGGACATAATTTAGAGTTGTTTGCTCAACCCAAGCCCCCATCATTTCCTAGCTGTTTTTTTGATTTTTTTTTTTCTGCTAAAAACAACCCATCTTTAAATGCCTGTGTAATGCACTCTAGCACAGAGCATCAGGGAAAGCTGGTACTGAACATCTGCAGGGCACCTTTGTTGCAGCATGGACTTGTTGAGGAAGCTCTCCCCACACGCTGCCTCGGCATTCAGCTCTCTGAGGACAGACTGACAAAAACCCAGGATACATCTGCAACATGCTCCAGAAGGAAGAACAGGAAGGAAAAAAAATTCTAGTGGCTATTTATCATAATGCAAAGTAATCCTGAAAAGTAATTTTTCAGAAGCAGGGAAGGGCAAACACCTGTAATCCTAGCTACCTGAGGCAGAGATTCCAAATCCAAGGCTAGCCTTGGCTACAGAGCCAATTTGAGACAGGATGTAATCAAGAAACAAGCAAGAAGCACATTTTGAATGACATGAGGCGATGCCAGTCAATGACCATCTCTGGCATTTCAGGGGGTGTTGAGGTTTGGGAATCCCTGAGGGTCTCTTATGCTGAAAGTCTGGTCCATAGGGTGGGAGGCAGGGGCACACACCTGGATGGGGTCAAGAGAACCTTTGGAAAGTAGGCCAAACAGAAGGTTCTTGGGTCACTGGGGACATGAGGCATTTCCTTGTGACTCCTTTGGCAGCTCTTATGCTCCCTGTTCAAAACATAGTCATATGCTCACTGGTGCCTCCCCTCCCTTCAATACTATTCACATGTGCTGATGCGCTCACTAGAGCCCAGCTGTCAAGGGCTCAAATCAAACTCATGTGTTAAGTAACCCTTTAATCTCTGTAAAATCAGCTGCCTCGGGGATTTGTTATAGCAACAAAAAGGTGATATACAACATGCTGATTCTTTAAAAAAATTAGGTTCTATAGTTTATGCTACACGATTTGAATACATAGAAATCTACTTTTGAGGGTGAGGACATAGCTCCTCAGCAGTCTGATTACCTGGCATGACCAAGGAGCTAAGATCAGTCTCCCAGCACCAAAATCAAGGTGGGGTTTTAAATTTACCTTAAAAAAAAAACAAAACAAAACAAAACAAAACAAAAAACCCCACAAAAACAAAGAATCTATTTTTAAAACAGATGAGCAGACTGTGGAAAGACAGTCAAAATTTTTAAAACTGAATTTTTTTTCTTGAAATTTCCTATGTATGCACTGCATTTAATCTGAGGGAAATTAATTAGGGTTAACTTCCCAGATGAAAATGTGCCATAACATATTTGGAGAGGTTAGACCTTTGCTCTCCCAGTAGCACTGAAGGAGACACAAGGTCCTCACTTGTACCACACTGAGCTATTGACAGCTGCTCCTCAAGGCTGGTGGTGTACAAAGGCAGGGGGACAGCAGAGTTAACATCTCTGATGCTGCAGTGTCACAAAGCCTCCAGCAGAACCGGCTGCTGAGATCAGGCTGTGCCTGCCCTAAGTCACACCATTTTGTGTCAATGGGTTTCAGAGAATACTGTGTCGTTCTGTGCTTTGGGGGAGAATGTAGCATGAGCTTATGGCAGGATTGTGGAAACAGGAAAGTTAAAGTGAGATCCCTGTCCATTCCAAACCTGGGACAATCCCATTAGGAATAACCAAGTCTGGTGGAGGTTGCACAGAGATCCTGGGGAATACTGCCTGAACTCAGCTGAACCAGAACCACAGCAATGACTTTCCACATCAGGGCTGCTCAACAGAGAACTGTGGCCTCATGCTATGGAATCAAGGGAACACACTAATGGATTTATACACACCCAGTTCATGCTTGCACCCACACATCTACACTGACATAAGAAACAACACATAGCTGCTCAATTATAACAAAACTCCTGCAGTTGCTGCTTCTAAGACCAGATTCCATTTTAGCAGTCAGGGTTTGTCTCCTTCCTGGAGGGATATGTCATTCCTGTCCCTGACAAAGGTGGAAGCTGTTGAAATGCTCCTCTTGGTTAAATTGGGACAATTAGGACCCACTGAGGTTTATATAGAAACGGGGAGGCATCTGTGAACCATGGATGGGATTCCAGCAAATGAGATAATCAATTACTCCAGTTTCTGCCCCTTGGAAATGATGGCAATGGGTCACATTGAATTTATATTGCATTGCTGGTAAGGAAACTCAAGGCTCTGTGCATGTAGGCAAGGGGCCGTCGCTGAACTGTATTCTTAGACCAGGGTTTATCTTTTCAACACTAAGAACTTAGTGCTTGCTTACATGGCAGCCTATAGACAAAGTTTTAGAAAAGTCATTTTCTTAAGAGTCTAAAACTCTCAGGACAGCTGTTGTAAGAACTCTCCCCCGCCCACCCCGGGGGGGGGGGTGATGAAAACCAAAGCCTTCATCATTAGGCACCAACAAAATCAAGGAGCCATTCTGCTCAAGTCCAACTTGAGGAACCCATAAGCCCACTGAGCCTTCTTATATACGTGAGGGTGACCCCAAGGCAACCACACCACTGAAAAGTCTCATATCAGCATGGATGACATCCCCATAGTCTCCCTGCAGCTACCTTCCACAGTCTATATGCTCAGGCACACCCCCCAAGACCACCAGGGCACTAGAGATCAGGGCAGAATTATATACAAAAGGCTGGGAGCTGATGTAGGACGACAGAAAGCAGAATCTCAGGTGACGTCCAACAACCCTCTCCTCACCTCTAGGAAGAAACATCAGTAGTCGCCAATCCCGATGGGGTGGGGGGTAGAGGGTAGGGACATTTACATGGCTGTTCTGACAAAGATGGCTTTGTGTTCCACAACAGTGTTCAGCTAGGAATCTACACGATCTAATACCAACATCTCTGTACCTTCCTTCCACCCAGGTACCTCTGCGGTGGTGTCTGCCCCAGACAGGCACTGGCATCTGTACACTAGATGCTGTACACACCCTCAGAAGGATGCATCCCTGACCCTCAGTTATAAAGAGGCAGTAAGGATGACAGAAAGAGTGACATATAGCTTCCCCGATGGACTTCCAGACTAGTCAGAGTCCTGCATAGCCAAACCAAAGAGTGCATACAGAATAAGGTGAAACCATTTGAGGATAATGTGCAGGGCTCAGAGGAGAGGAGGTATGCAGGACCAAGCTTAATCCTGAAGGAGAATAGACATCTGGTAGAAAGAAGAGCATTTGAGGAAAGAGCACAAGCAAGGTTGGCAAACCCAACCAGGTAGCAGCGGGTTCAATATGGGCAAACTCAGGAAAGTCCCAAGTCATTGAGATGCCAAAATACACAGAGGAAGAACACACTGATGATGTTAACAAGCAAGGCTGCTATGAGAGCTACAGTCAAACAAAAACGCGTTAGGATCGCATCCTAGGATCACCAATCGCCAGACAGGAGGGGACAGACTGGAGAGCTCACAGAGGGAGACGTACCCCACTCAGCAACTCACAAGCAAAGCATCCTAGATGAGGTCTGCAGAGGCAGACACGGACACTAAGATCATCCTGTGGGCTCTTCTTGCTCACAGGGTCCATGTGTAGTTGTAGACTAAACGGTCTTGATCCAGCAGCCAGCAAGAGTCCCCATTTCCCATTAGGTGGGAGCCCGTTGGGGCTACAAACGGATAAATGGCGTAACTGGAAGAAACAGGGTATCTTAGATACTTCCAACTGTTAAACAAACATCCTCAAGAAACTGGAATCTCCCCCAGGAATCTCAAGCTGGGAGGCGCCAGCCAGGAGTCAAAGTGTCCTCTTGTTCACTCCCTCGGCTACCTGAAGGAGAGAGATCTCACAGGAACCCAGACAATGATGGGTTAGTAACAGGCATGGCAGCCTGGGCACCACTGCTTAGCTACATAGCCCTCAACCTCAGTTAGGAGCCAGAAAACATCTTTAACCCTCTCCTCTCTCTTCTTTCTCAGTGTGACCACATGAATAATCCCCTCCTATTTGTTTAATTGCCCGAGAGGGTGGGTAGCTGAACCTGGCTTATTAGGGCCACTGAGGCTCAGGTTCCAACACAAGTAGCTCTAGCAACAGTGCGAAGTCACAGTCTAAACAAAATGTATTGTTAATAAATTCTTCTAATTATCTGTCCCTCCCCCTCATAGTGCAGATGTAGAAAAGCTACGGGTCAAGTGCAAAGCTCATCTACCCAGATATTTAGATGTTGTCCTTGGGGGAACTGTTTGACCTCACCAACCCAACTTTTACCTGGTCTCAGAACTGTCAGTTTGGATGAGAATGCCTAAGGAGTGCACACAGGTGTTCTGCTTTTCTAGCTAAAAGGAGGATGAACCAGACTGTATCAGAGTTCACAAATTAGTCTAGATTTTGTAGTAGACAATTTCCCTTTAGGAAATCTTTAATGACTTCACTTAAGAAAAAAAAAATCCCATCCTTATGGCTTTGCTATTTCTCCCACCGAGATAGTCTTCTGACGACTTTATGTCTGAAGCCGGACCATGGCTACTTCTCTAAGGATACCCTCAGACTCAGCCACTATTATAGAAGGAAGAGTAAGCAACCACAGAGAACAACAGCCCAGCTGAGTCCAACAGTTATCAGCCGCACCAACCTGCCAGTGAGTGAGGGAGCCAGCCTCCAGATGCCAAATTACCTTAGCCACTGAGTCTTCCCAGGAGAAGCCCCAGACACAAGGCAGAGGTAAACGTGCCTCACTATACCCTTTCTATTCTTGACCCACAGAATCAGTAAATACATGGGTTTTATTCTATGTCACCCAATTTGGGCTTGCTATATAACAATAGATATGAACTCTCTTAAGGCAATTGAGGACCTTGAAAATGTTTGGGAGTTATTAAAAGCAAGTTGAAGGTTTCTAGGTAAACTTGAGTGTGGTCACCCAAGATGAGGTGAGAACATTTGGAGGAGCTCACAGACCTTGTGTGATGCAAACACTGAATGTCCTGGTAGGAAGCAGTTAACAGGGTACACATCAGATTCAGAGGTCAAGGAAAAGTGATATATTCAACTGACTCCAAGACCTGAACAAACACAACCAACAGGATTAGATATCTCCAGATGGGGTTTTCTTGGCAAGTAAAGTAAATTTTATCTGTGACAATTAGGGTCAATTGTCAACTTGACTGGACATGCCTATATTGTATCTTGATACATTAACAGATGTGAGGACCCATCTTAATTGTGGCCAAGACATTCCCTGAGCAGGGTCTTCTGGACTGTACTCAGTGGAGAAGGCGAGCTGAACAGCCCCAGGCATCCCTTACTGTTTCTTGTTGTGATAGGATGCAACCAGCTACTTCAAATCCCAGAAGCCTTGACCATGATGGACGGTCGCCCTGAGCTGTTTTATCACAATAAGGAAAGGTACTAAGACAGAACCTGGTACCAGGAGGTTTGTGGTTGGGATAAATGTGACCGTGGTGTGGTGGTGTGAAAGCCCTGGCAATGGTTTTGTGGCTAAAATGTGGAGGAGTTTTGTGCTTCATGCTAGAAAAGCCCTAGTGTGCATGCAAAGAGCTTAGTGGGCCATTATGGTGAGTGTTTAGGAGACAAGAACACTGGGAAGGTAGATACAGTGACTGTCAGCTCGTGAGGTTTCAGGTGGGAGAACACGGGACATGGACAACTGGCTTCATCTGTCTGCGTCCTGAGAACCGGAGTCTAACGAACTTAGTGGAACTGAACTAACCTGTCTGGTGGAGAGAATCTCCAGACAGGACAGATGCTTGGAACAATACAGAGAAAGCAGATGAAATTGTTAAAGAGATCAGGACCACTCAAGGAGCCCCCTGTGCTATGGCAAAGCAGGAAAGACTTCCTGAAAGTGAAACCTCACACAAAGTCTCCAACAGGTAAAACCAAGATTTTTGAAAAGAAAGACCTTAAGCTGAGAATGTGGCTGAGCAGATAGGTTCCTTGTTTTTCAGGGTCAGCACAGAAGCTGATACACCGGTGGCCTATGGGACAGGCTATCTCTCAAGCTGGCAGCAAGCTTAGCAGTATCATCCATGAAATCCTGTTCAATAATTTCAGAGAGCAACTGAGACCTGGCAACGTGCAGCAGGGTCAGAGTCCATGCAAGAAAGCCTTCAGAGCCCACTACATGTTATGAAGGTAAAGCCTAAGTTACAATGGAAATTTCAGGATATCTACAAGAGATGCTAAGACTATGGGACATTGATCAAGAATAGCTCCAGGCATAAAGTGAGAGGTGTTGTGTGCTTCGAGTCAACTGCAGAGAAGGAGCCCAAGCAAGTCCTTTGGAGTCACTCAATTTTAACACAGGCTTCAGATGCTACACCTGGGGCTGCAGGATTTGGTGTTTGCCCTGCTGGATTTTAGTCTGATCATTTGTTGCTATGCTAAAAGATTTTTCTCTTCTGGAATAAGAACGTTTATTCTGTACCATTACATGTTTGAATAAAGAAACTTGTAGGTCAAAAACTTGGTAGTTCAAAGACTTGGTTCTTTTAAAGCGTTAGAATTGCTAAAGACCGGGGAGTTTTAACATTAGACAGAATGCATATTACACTGTGACACAGTCAGGAGCCTGCAGGGACAGGTGATGGAAGGTGAGAGCTTAAAAGTGTGTGTGTGTCAAGCTAACAAGGGTGGGTTTGGGATAGTTAGTGTTAACTGCTGACCTGAGGAATGGGCCTCTGGGCATGTCTGTGAGATCTTAGCATTAACCAAGGTGGGTAAACCATTGTTGGTCACAGGCAGAAGCATTCTATGGTCAGGGACTCTGGAATGTATAACACGGGGAGGGTACCAAGCAGGGGAATGTGCAGATGCAATATGCAATGTAACCAGCTGCCTTGAACATGGCTTCCCCACCATGATGAATCTAGCCCTGAACTGTGAGAAGGCATCCTTTATCCTTTGAGTCCCATTCCTTGGAGTATTTTATCACAGCAAAAAGAAACCAACAAAGACGCCACCCTAAACATGTTGAGCCTACATGATACCTAGATAATCTGTGAAGTGCCCAGCAAGAAGTCAGACATTCATGACCGGAAGTTGACGAATGATTTTGGCTGAAAGCTTAGAGATGAGTAAGACCATACTAAGAAAATTCTTGGCCTCCAGGTGCCTACGTTCAGTGAATCAGCAAGTGAGAGGGACCAGGGTTGCTCCATCAAACAGAGAGAATTCTCAAAGTCCCATCCAGCTTTTAGAAAAATGTAATCAAAGAGGCAAGTTGATTGATATGGATCCAAACAACTGGGGCCTAAAAAGGAGGGAAGAGGTGAGGAGGAGGCCCAGGATCAGGAGAGCCTCTTTGCCACTGACCGAAAGCACAAATCAGACACACGGACAAAGAGTACAGAAGACAAACTGTACATTTCTAAGAGTGTGAGGTGCACACAGATACCTGCACTCAACTGTCTCCGGGGTACACACTAGGTTTCCAGGCAGTTCTGATGCCCCAGCCAAGCCTTCCAACTTCAGAACAGCTCTAGCTCAGCTGAACTCCACACCATTCTTGGGTGGTATGTAGTATCACTGGAGGAAACAGGCCATAAACCAAGACAAGGTTAAGAGGCGGGACCTTCCACCTGGGAAACAGAACAAGTCTGGCTGGCTGGATTCCTTCTGGGTCAGTGGTAAATTCTTTGATTGAAAGTTGTGGAACAGATTCATTAACAATCTGAATCTCATTCAAAAGTGATATGGATGAGGAGAAACAGAGATGCTCTGATCGGAAAAACAATAGAAGGGAATTCCAGAAATGAGGAGTGTTCTAAGAACAGCTGAGCCAGAGCCCTGGGAGGCACGCGATCTGGGAGACAGTGGCCTTATGCGCTTTCACGCTGGTTACCCTGCTTCTTCTCGGTGGACAGACACAGCATCGAGCAGCTGCTCTGGTCTGGGCCTCAGAAGGCAGAATAGTAATTGGCTATAGCCACAAGCAGAGTCAGCAAACAGGCACCCCAGTCCCAAGAAAGAGCAAAGGAAAGACAGGTTACAGTTTTAGAAGACTTCGCTGGAAGTTCCTGGAAATGTGACATCATACACTCTCTGTGCTGCGTTTTATTTCCTCTAATGAAGAAAGATGATGATGACAACATTCGAATAGCATTCAGGGGCTTTTTTTTAATAAATGAAGGTTTGTTTTTTTTTTTGTTTTTTTTTTTTTTAAAGCGAGCATAAGGAAGGCATTTGGCTGCTTACTGTATACTATTTGGTTTAACACTCACAACACTCTCAGGAAATACTGGCAGTCCCACTTTATAGATACAAAATGCGCACTCAGAAGGGGTATACTGCCAAAGCTGTATAGCTAGTCCATGCCAGAGTCACAATGTCCCCTGGCAAGCCTGCTTTCAGAGCCCATGGGCTGGGCAGATCAGTCTGTTAAGAGGTACCTGTTAAGAATAACAAGCTTAATATTAGTCAAGTGTGGAGCTTTGTGGTGACACGCTAACAAGGACCGTACCCTGAGAACAGAGCCTGTATGGAGTGGCACTTACATCACATATCATGTATACCTCCACCAAGTCGGCACAATTCACCCAAGTGTCAGGACCCTTCACTGTGTCTGAGAGGCTAAGCTCTTGTCCAACTGATCAACACAGTATCCTGCCTCAACCTCTCTCTCATCAGTCTGGAGTCAGGAAGGAAGAGTTAGGGTCACCAGACAGACCAACCTCTGCCAAGGTGTTGACTGACATACTGTCCAGGACACAAGTTTTAATGTAGCTAAAATGTGTCTTACCATTAACTGGGTACTATACAGAAGCAATTGCAATGATGGATGTCTTGGGCATTCTGGAAGGCCGAAAGAAGAGACTATTTAAAGGCAAGCAATCAACTACTGGGCAGATCAACTCATTTAGGGAAGTGCCTATTACTATCACACTCATTTAATTACAGTAATAGTCACAGCAAGGCCAAATAACCTCCCAAAGTCAGAAGCAGAGACTATTTAAAGGCAAGCAATCAACTACTGGGCAGATCAACTCATTTAGGGAAGTGCCTATTACTATCACACTCATTTAATTACAGTAATAGTCACAGCAAGGCCAAATAACCTCCCAAAGTCAGAAGCAGAAGCAAGATCCAAACTAGAGACACCAAGTCTTACCTTTGACCACTAACTCCCACAGTGCTCAGAGTGATCTGAAGATTTTTGAGGTCCCCAAGATCCTTTTGGGAGTCCTTAAGGACAAAACTATTTTCCTTGTTATGTCAAGATGCTTTTCACTTGTAGACACTTACAACGGCTGTGCAGATCAACAGTGGATCTGACTACAGGCGCCTCAGCCTGACTGGAGGCATCTGAGCACTGAGCTGTTAAAGAGTCATGGGGTCCCCCTGTCATGTGCTGTTGAAGAGTCATGGGGTCCCCCTGTCATGTGCTGTTGAAGTAGTAAAAATCATTGAAGTAAAATCACTAAAGTAGACTTCTGAGTCAAATTTTAAAAGCATGATACAGCA
This sequence comes from Phyllotis vaccarum, assembly GCA_033318265.1. Taxonomy (NCBI): domain Eukaryota; kingdom Metazoa; phylum Chordata; class Mammalia; order Rodentia; family Cricetidae; genus Phyllotis; species Phyllotis vaccarum. Next base: position 188,134,949 of record JARWLC010000002.1, read on the forward strand.
AGTCTGACAGCAGCCCTGCTACAGTAAAATAACTCAGATGCGGAAACAGCTGTGGCTACTTTCTGCATGGACATCCAAGTCCACTAACAGCCACTGCCAACAACAGATGCTTAGAATTGCAGATCCGACAGCTCTTGAAAACGAACAAAGTGAAGTTGTTACTTTGAGGAAAATAAAACACCAGTATTTGTTTCCAGTGATGAAAGCAGACATCTCAAGCAACACTTAGAATTTTAGAAAACGTGTGTACAACTCCATGAACTTCTAACGTCCCCGTGTTTGAAGGTTTGGAGATGAGGGTGGTCATAATGGTGATGTTTGGAGTTTTATGATACTAATGTCACATGACAACATTTACAAGCTCTGAGCTGTTCAATAGTCCAATATTTTCCAAATGACTGCAACATCCTGCAGTCGCCACTGGTTTTAAAGTAAACGCATATTAAGAGTTACTCATAGGGTGTTTCAGATACTTACTGCTCACAGAGGACACCAACCATCTATAGTTCCAGATCTGGGGCTTCCAACTACCTCTGATGTCTAGGCACCTACATTCAGACGGTGCATATAAGTGCATGTGAATGCACATGCATGGGCACACACCCAACAAAGAGATAAATGTATACATCTTCTTTTCAAGGTTATTCATAGTTAGGCATAATGGTACAGATGTGTAGTCCCAGCTACTCAGAAAATCAAGGCAGAAGGATCATGAATTCAAGTCCTGCTTGGGCTTCAGAGCTGAGTCAAGGCCAGGCTAGGAAATTTAGTGAGACCGTGAATCAAATTAAATGAGGGCTGGGGATACAGATCCGAGGTAGAGCGCTTGTCTAGCATATGTGAGGCTTTGGGTTCAATTTTTTTATAATGGGAAGAAGGAAAAAGGGTGGGTGGGAGGGTAGGAGGGTGGATGGATGGATGGATGGATGGGTGGGTGGATGGGTGGGTGGGTGGATGGGTGGATGGATGGATGGATGGGTGGATGGGTGGATGGGTGGGTGTATGGGTGGATGGGTGGGTGGATGGATGGATGGATGGGTGGATGGGTGGATGGGTGGGTGGATGGGTGGGTGGATGGATGGATGGGTGGATGGGTGGGTGGATGGGTGGACGGATGGGTGGACGGATGGGTGGATGGATAGATGGGTGGATGGATGGATGGGTGGATGGATGGGTGGGTGGATGGATGGGTGGATGGATGGGTGGATGGATGGGTGGATGGATGGGTGGATGGATGGATGGATGGATGCGTGGATGGATGGATGCATGGATGGATGGGTGGGTGGGTGGGTGGGTGGGTGGATGGATGGATGGGTGGGTGGGTGGATGGGTGGATGGATGGATGGGTGGATGGATGGATGGGTGGATGGATGGGTGGGTGGGTGGATGGGTGGGTGGATGGATGGATGGATGGATGGATGGATGGATGGATGGATGGATGGATGGGTGGATGGGTGGAGAGGAAAGGGGATGGAGAGAGAGGAGAGGAGGGAAGGAGGAAGTCAGTTTAACTAGTTGTCCACACGTTTCAGATATAGCACAGAAATGAAGCTTTAAAAACAAAACAAAACAAAACAAAACAACCCAAAAAACTACTGCTTGAGGGCTGGAGAGATAGCAGTTAAGGACCCTTGCTTCTTCCAGAGGACTCAGGTTCAATTCCCAGCACCTAGAGGCTTAAATCCACCTGTATATCCAGTTCCAGGGAATCTGATACCCTCTTCTAAGGTATGAGCACTGCACACCTGTGGTGCAGAGTCATACACGCAAGTAAAATCTTGTACACATGAAATAAATCATCTAAGAAACTACCACTTGTCAACTTTGGCACAGCATTGAAGAGAGATGCACACCATTATCTGGAACGGCTGTTAAAATATCCTTTCTAGGGCAATGAGTGGCCTCAATGGGTACAACCTGAGTCTGACCTCTGGAACCGACATGGCAGAAACAAGAGTTTTTTTTGGCCTCTAAATGAGTGCTCCCCATGAACACCACAGATAAGGAAGGCGTAGATCATGAGAAAGGCTCACACACTTCAGCTTGCTACAGCTTCCTTCTCAGACACTGCCAGGGTCCACCCTCACTCCTCACCATCCCTGTCACCCTGGTCATCTTGCCTCCTCCTTCCTAGTGTACCTGGCTCTGCCACGCAGCATTTGCCAAGGGACTAGGGAAGGATGCAGTGATACTTCTCAGGTCTGTGTAAAACCGATCTGTTTCTTTATCCCTACAGAGTGACAGCCCTAGAACTCATCTATGCTCATCCCTCTACCTTACTACAGAGCTGACAATGGCAGGGGACAGAAATGTCCTATCTTCCCAACACCTGCATGTTTCAGGGAATCCAGTGTGTGAAAAAATGAGAAATGGGAAAAACGTTAGTATGTATTTAATCCCATCTACACCACACACTGTGACCAAAGGTGGAAGGGGGGGGAGTGTTATTCAGATTTAACAGATATTAGAGCAAAGTAAGAAATCAGAAAAATCAGAGCAAAATAAATGTAAATAAATAGATCCCTAGATACATATAGTAAAGTAGGAAAAGGAAAGTGTGGGAGAGAAATAAAGGGAAAGTCACAAGCCTGGTGAAAAGTAAAAAAAGATATTCAAGTTACAATTTAAAGATCTGTTCCAAGTTGGGCATGGTGACACACACCTTTAATCCCAGAACTCAGGAGGCAGAGGCAGGCGGATCTCCATGAGTTCTGGGGAGCCTGGTCTACAGAGTGAGTGCCAAGGCAGGCAGGGCTACACAGAGAAACTCTATCTCAAAAACAAAACCAATCAACCAACCCACAAAACAAGTCAAGAATTTGCTCACTTGAAAAGGATTCAGTTATTCAAACATCAGAAGGACTTCAGGCCTGTCTTATACTTTTTATGTCTCTGTCAGAAGGAGCTTTCCTGACAGATTTAGTAGCCACAAGAAAGTCCCCGGTCCCTCAGAGGTGGTGCCTCTCTAGGCCTCGGTGGCACAGTAGGACTCAGCATCTGTAGGTGTCGCCAAGTCATCAATCTGTTTTATTAAATACTACCAACAGCTCCTACCTGGGCGGAAAATACAAACTCCTTCCAGCAAGGATCACATAAGTAAATTCTATCTTAAAATATCCAAAGTATTAACTTTTTTAAAGAAGAAAAAAGATTGACCTGCCCAAGGCCAGAGAGAGCAAGTTCTCTTTGTCTTATGATACTTTGTCAGGTGTATGTCTAATCTGAAGCCAAGACCTTGGTCAGGAAATAAACACTTAATTACAGGGCTCTCCTGGGAAGACACAGTGGGGCCCAGGCTGTAGTCACAGTCACTAAATGCTCTCCAAGCTACTTTCTCCAAAATCCTACCTCCAGGGTCACCACCACAGACTCCGAACTAGTGCTATAATTGAGGCTCAAACTGCATTAGATGATTGAATAAAGTGTAAAGAAAGCCCAGAAAGTGGGAGAGCAGATTAATCTAAAACCACATAGATGCATTTCATTAACTCCATCCTGACCACACAGCCCCTCTGAAAACTAGCTGGCTTACTCCCTTCCCAGAAGTTTTACTCAGCGGTTGTGCCAGGCACCCTGGGGACCTCAAGGGTACCTTTTCAAATCCTACTGTTAGATCAGACCAACCAGATTACAATAAAGTAGGTTGTTCCCATAGACTGATGATCCTCCTCCTATGGCTGGCGTGTGGGCTAGGCTCCTGAGGGCTCCTTCCATGAGGCAGCACATCCCTTCAGGTTTCTGCTGAGTTGAAGGATATCTCCCCTCCTGACTTCCACAGAGCAGAGACAATTCCAAGGCAACCTTGCACCTCTCCAGGCAGGAATCAGGTGCCTACAGAGACATTGATGCCCTCTTTCCCAGCTGTCTGCTGTGAAACAACAGACCCCAGGAAATTGGAATTTCCCAAGGTGTCTCATGCTATGCAAAGGCTGGAAACTCTGGTCCTATCTAAACCTAAACTTTAGGTCAGGACAGGAAGATGCACTTAGTTCTCATTAGATTACTCTTCTTCCTAATGTGACCACACTGAATAATCTCCTTTCCCTACTTCTCATCATTACTAGTTTAACTGGCCTTTTGAGATTGGGTGACCAAACCTGGTTTAATAAGGTTGCCAGAACCAAGATTCTAATCCCGTAAATGCCTCTCAATGAAAGGTGAATGCCTTTGGCAGCTTTAACCTAAGATCCTATATGATATTCCTGCTGGCTGGCTCTGGCGTCTTGTCCTCTCCCAGAATATGACCTTCCAGCTACAATAAGCAAGACCACTCTACACTTCTGCAATGACAAGGGCAAATGAGATGCATTGAAGAACCTGCCATCCTGCTTTAAGGGACCTGGCCATTCAACACTGTGCTCTTTCATCTTGTTTATAAACAGAGCTTCCCAGCAGGGGGCGCCACGAGGAAGCTCAGTTTCAATGAGTCTGTAACATCAGACTGAGTCAGCCAGGCTCCCACAAACTCCTGCTGACCCTGATATGCAAAACTGTGCAATCAGAACTGGGTAGCAAATCCAAAGGAAGAACATGACCTCTGTCTTCAAAATTAGACCTGGAAAAAAGCCCTCAGCAGCTCAGCGTTTCCCCTGCACAAGAGCTTTGGACATTCCTTTCGGACTTTAATTTCAAGCTAATAAGTTTCACCATAAAAATAGACTTTTTTAAAAAAAATGCTGAACGTTATTTTTTTCTTTTAGCTTTTTTTTTTTTTTTTTTTTAATTTCTTGTGGTTTTTCCAGAAAGAATTTCTTTGTGTAACAACAGCTCTGGCTGTTCTGGAATTCACTCTATGGACTAGGTTGGCCTTGAACTGTTCTGCCTGTGTCTGCCTCTTGAGTGCTGGGATTAAAATCGTGAGCCACGGCCACCTGACTCTTTTTAGTTTTTAAAAATGAAAATTAGTATTTTAGTTAGCATACAAAGTTATGGGTCCTGCTATAGCATTCTCATGCACAGCATTCATTTTTATTTCCTGTTTATGGTTTATGTGGTGTTTATGTCCGTCCCGTTCATTCTGAAGGGTTATCACACACCCTTTTCCATCATTTTTCGGCCAAGCCAAGCTGTGTTATTTGGTCTCCTTCCCTTTTGGGGGAAGTGCTGGCTCCCCTTTAAGCCCCTTGCGGTCGGTCTGTCAACAGCTCTCTATAGCCCATGCACACCCACCCTTAGTAAACACTCCAGGTAGCTCTGTTTCCCACGAGGTCTTCAGAGGCTCCTACTGTAGGAGTCCAAGGGTGGCTCAAATCTGATCTAAGCTTCGAAATAAAACTCTACCATGTTCATGAAAATGTGCATGTCTCATCTGTGCAATTTAAAAAATGGAAGCAGATACGCTCATTATAGCAGCTTGCCTGGCACACTATTCCAAAGACACCACTCATGAACTACTCCTTCCTGCTTTAGACTATTGGAACAAAGACGGCAAAGAATGAGAATTTCTCCAGGAATCTCGTGTTAGGGAAAGGCCGAAGCCCAGATGGCAGGCAGCGGAACATAAGCTAATTTTTTGGCTTTGGTTTCACCTTTCTATAAAACTTCCAGTGGTGACACTGGAAACACAGAAAGCAACTAGGAGACTTTTTCTCACTGCTTTGGTTAAATGTAAATACATTTATTTTCCTTTATTAACTTTGTCAATTAAAAAAAGGGGGGGCTGTAGAGATGGCTCCGTGGCTAAATGCACGTGTTGCTCTTCCAGAGGGCAAGGTTCTATCCCCAGAACCTAGATGACATCTCACAATTGCCTGTAATTCCAGTTCCCGGGTATCTGATGCCTTCTTCTGGTCTCTGCAGGCACTGAATGCATGTGGTACACAGACATCCATGCAGGAAAAATGCCCATATACATAGGATAAGTGATTTTCTATAAAAAGGAAGGAAGAAAAGAAGGACAGACGGACGGACAGAGAGTTTATAACTCTACGTACCTCCTTATACCAAACACAACTTGGGGCGGAGAGAACTGAGACAAGGTCTTGCCTAACACCTAACACTAGAGACAAGGATGCGCTAACATTCGGCACCTACACGCTGAGACTTACTTGTGTACCACACCTGGCCCAGAAATCTTAGCTCTTCATCTAATCTGAACTTGTACATGCGTGAGCACGAAACGGTGGGTGTACTGTGTCCTGGTCACTGCTTTTCACCTGCTGCCAAAACACTAGCGCTGTTCTCTGGGCAGGTTCTGGCGGACCCCACTCAACTTCAGTAAGATCCAGGGCTAGCTCAAGAATGCATCAACTTACGGATAAACGGAAGTCAAGCCCCTAAGAAGCCACGCTTCTTGGGTGGTACTCTAATAAACATGAATGACCTGCAGAACATTCTCCCTCAGGCTCCCTCAAGCATGGTCTCTCTGTGTATTCCCCCTGGCTTCCCTGGAACCTGCTATGTAGACCAGGGTACCCTTGAACCCTGAGTTCTGCCAGCTTCTCCTTCCCAAGCACTGTGACTAGAGGCATGTACCGCCATGCCCGGCTTTCTTCAGGCACATCTTAAAAAGCCAGGTGAGGCTGCAGAGCTTGGGTGACAGATACAGGACAATTTCTGGGGCCTGCTCGCCAACCAATATAGCTGAATCGGTAAGTTCCATGTTCAGTGAGAGACTATGTCAAAAAATAAGATAGAGGCTTTGAGTAAGATGCTCGATGCTGGCCTCTGTTCTCAACATACCCACAAACACACATATCAGAAAGCTGATTAGAGTTCTGAGCTCTGGCTGGGTGAAGTCTGCTAATCAACACTCATTTTCAACCAGCTGTAACAAGCCGGAAGTCAACAACAGCCATTCAGCCCAACCTGAAAGAAAGAGCTTTAAACGCCAAGTTAATGCCAGCTAAGGCTGTGCCTTAGTAGGTTCCAGGATGGAAATGCGCACTGAGGGCAGCTAGTACAGCTAACACACTCTCAACACATTTCCGGGTGACACATCAGCCTCAGGCTGCAGTGGTGGATTACTGTTGGCTCACTCCTCACCTCTGGCACTCTAGATACAAGAAGCAGATCCCAGCATTTGGGAAATGACTTCCGGTTACTAAGCACAAGCACTTTAATCCAGTCTTTATTCCTGAGACAGTCGTGTGAAACACTCAGGAAAAATATTTAAAAAATAATTTTAGCTGTTAGTATTCCAACAATGAAAGTGATGTTACTTTTTATGTTCTTGATCTGAGTAGTGACTATTTGGGGATTTACTTCATTCACTGAATTGGGGGGGGCACACATACATATTGTATATGTCATTGTGTGTTTTTTTTTTTTTAAAAAAAGGTAGTAATGTTCGCCTTAAGAAATGAGAGAAGAGATTCACATTCTTTGTTTTTTTCAAGATTGAGTTTCTCTGTGTAGCCCTGGCTGTCCTGGAACTCACTCTATAGACCAGGCTGGCCTCGAACTCAGAAAGATCAACCTGCCTCTATCTCCCTAAAGGCATGTGCCACCACCCCCTGGTACACTCCTTGTTTTAAAAGAAACTTAGTTTCCATCTTTCTGTCAAACTCACTATACTATGCTTTCATCTAGGGAAAAAAAATCTATTTTGTAATAAAGCAAACCTTGATTTATTGAGACACCTATACTCAGCATTTATTCTGACAATCTGCTCTGACCTTTTCCCACCAGCTGTCATCCCAAAAAAAGACTGAGTGGTTCCAGTTCCGGTTTGGATCAGGCAGGAAGTGTCCAGGGAAGGGAGGCCTACAGGGCAAAGCCAGCAGCACCTGCTCTTTCTAAAGTGAACTGCCCCAACAAGAAAAGTTAGCAGAGGCCAAAGAAAAACAAACTTCAAAGGTATAAGGTTACAGGGTTCAAGGTTGGGGGCAATCTTGTTGTTACGTATCATGTGACTCTTGGGTGCGGTGCACCTGCATGCATGAGCATGTTTGAACGTGTGTGGCTGCATGCATTCAGACCTGAAAGCCGGAAGTTATGCCAGGTTTTTCTTCAATCACTCTTCACTTATTTACTGAGGCAGGTTCCCCACAGAGGCTGGGATTTGCCATTTCCAGCCCGCCTAAGCTAGCTAGCTTTGCCCCAAGATACTACGATGGGGCTCACAGGTGGCTGACCCGTGGGTTCTGGGGATGCTGCCTCAATTCTGGGCTTTATCCACCCTCCCTGTAGCCCAGAAGGTAAATTCTATAAATATTTACTGAATGAAATTCTGCCTGTTAACTGGCTGATACAGAGCAGAGTGCAGTTTTTCTTCCTGGCCCAAAGAAAGCAGGAGAGTGGGTCTGATGAACAGGAGGAAATACTAGCCAGCCAAGCCAGCCAAGATGGAAGGAAGAGAAGTCCATCATCTTCAACTGTCCTCTTGACTCCCACCCATTCACCAAGGCAGGAAGAGAGAGGAAGGGAAGGGAGGGGAGGGGAAGAAAGGGGAAGGGAGGGGGAGGGGAAGGAGGAACGCAGGAGCTGGGACTAAATAGCTGTCCAAAGTCAAGCTTCTTCCTAACAGGTGCAAACATCACACTTGAGACACTAAATGCCACTGGCTAGAAACAAAGCTCCCAGGCTGCTAGGGGCATCCTAAGAGACAGAAAGCCATTTTCCAGAGCTACAAATGGGCATGCCAACCTCACTGCTCTCACAAGTAAGCGTGGCTATGAATCCAGCTGGTTACAAGTATTCTCAAGGGCCAGGTTCCACACAGCAGACCCTCCAGGTTTCCCCGGTGAACACAGACTCAATGCATGATTACCGTCCTCAGCAACCCTGAGGAGGCTGGACAAAAGCCTAACTCAGGATCAGCCATTTAGTGCTGTGACACTGGTTTAAACAGAACCCCTCTGGCCTACAGTAAAGACCAGCTCTCAGTGGAGTGTCAGGGCACGTACTGAGGAAGCCGAGGCAGAAGAATTACAAACCCAGAGATAAATAATAGGACTCTCTCAAAAATAAATACATATAAAACTGCTGGCTCTCACCTTTCACTCTTGGGTATGAGATCTGGTTTGATTTCTAGGTTTTGGTGCCTTCTGAGGAAGGTCACATATGGAGAAGAAAGTGGGGATAATAGTAACAAGAGACTGTAAGCAAGGCACCTGCAACTTTTATTTCAGCTTCCATTCATGAGTTTAATTAACACTTTAGTTATTTTTATATGTTTTAAATTAAAATCCAATTACATCACTTTCTCCCCTTCCCTCCAATCCTGTTAATGATACTGTTTTATTTTATTATGGCTACTATTTATTATTATTGTTGTTACTTATTGAGACGGAATGCTATGTAGCTCAGGCTACCCTTGAGCTCACTGTGTAGCCTAGAATAACTTGAAAAACGTGTCCCGATTCACCTTCCACGCGCTAGCATTTGAGGCACGCTTCATCACATCCAGCTTTATACACATATATTAGAGGAGAAAACAGGCCATGGATCTGAGAATGGGGGAGGAGACAGCTTGGGAGGGGTTGGGGACGAAAGGAGAAGGAAGGAAATGATGTAATATATAATTGTATTAAAATAATCTAGGTATATAAGTATGTGCAGGCTTTTGAGTGTGGTCTCTTTTTCATTTTTGGCTTGGCTTTTTCTAGAAATATGACAGAAAGAGAGGGAGGGGAGGGAGGGAGGGAGGGAGGGAGGGAGGGAGGGAGGGAGGGAGGGAGGAGAAGGAAGGAAGGAAGGAAGGAAGGAAGGAAGGAAGGAAGGAAGGAAGGAAGGAAGGAAGGAAGGAAGGAAGGAAAATCAAAGACAAATTGAAGCAAAAACCAAGCAAACAGGCAAGACCTAGAAAACATCAGTATGAACAATTTCCAAGGCACCACACGTTCAAGATCAGTGTCCACCTCACGTTACCATATCTGAACTAAGGGTCTTCAAAATTAACCATCCACCCATAGTTTCAAACTTAGAAATTCACAAATAGATATTTTATTTTTAATATGAAGCCTTGCTTATGTACACTTGGATAGCTTAAAATTCAGTGATTCCCCTGTCTCTACGGCCAAGGACTGAGATTACACATGTGCCACCATACCAGGGCACATAAGTGCTATCTTAGTGAATTAAGAAATGTAGACTTTAGCGAGGAAGGTGGTGGCACATGCACGCCTTTAGTCTCAGCACTCGGGAGGCAGAGGCAAGGGGATCTCAGTGAGTTCAAGGCAAGTCTGGACTTCAGAGAGAGTTCCAGAACAGCCAGGGGGACACAGAGAAACCTTGTCTCAAAAACAAATATATGTGTGTGTGTGCATGCATAAGTAATTCAGCAAACCAACAAATAAAAAAATGTCTGTTTTAAAGCTGCTGTATATTTAATAGCTCTCAAAACTGTTAATACTGAGATCCTCCACCCCTCACTGACCTTATGCTATAGTACCATCACATGTCCTAGGCTTGAAGACTACCTACTTAGGGTCTCAGGGGCCTTGTTTTTACAATCTATGTACAGAGACTAGTACAGTTTCTTTAGTAGGATGTCCCCAGTGATGACAAAGTTCTTCCTGTCCTTTAAAAAAGGGATTCTAGGACCAGGGTGGCTCAGCAGGCAAGGTGCTTGCCTAGTGAGCCTGGAAAACGGAATCCAATGCCCCCAGGGGAAGATGGATGGAGACAGCAGATTCCACAAAGCCATTCTCTGACCTCTGCGCACATGCCAAGGCACCACATACTCATACACGAATGATACATTAAAAATTAGAATAAAAAGAGACCCTTTCGCTGTGTCCCAGAGACAGGAGCACTGTCTACCTAAGTTACAGGCTAACACTACAGTGTCAGATTCTCCCTTCACAGCACTACACCAGCCCAGCAGCAGTGAAAAGGCAGGCGTGGTTCATGCATCCCATGACTACTGCCTGTGTCCAGTGTCAGAGAGAGCGCTGTGTGCCCTAAAGTCAGGAGAGGTGGCTGGCAACCAGAAAACACCTCTTTCACAATGCCGCTGTCACCACTGTGGGAAGCCGAGCACCAACATTTCAAGCAGCGGCTTTTTTTCCCCCCCTCAACCACTACATAAAAACCCTCTGTCAGCCATTCTAGACCAGTAGAACTGGACAGTCACAGTACATACCATCATTAGAGGCGGAATGCCTTGTCATCACCATAGCAACCCCATTCTCCAATGTATGGCGGTCCCTGCATAATTTTAAAGTCAACTTAAGTTTCATCCTGCTCACTTTAACTTCTTTGCTTCTTTTTTTCTCTTTTAATTTCTTCACCACTTCTTTGGGAATTCTGTACAATGTGTTTTGAATACAGTCATCTCCTTCCCCCTCAATTCTGCTTGGATTCACCTCCTTCTCTACTCATCCAATTTTGTGTCCTTTAATCCCCAAGTTTTTGACACAAAGAGCTTCAATATCACTGACAAATTCAGAATCTCACACACCTTGGCCAGCCACTAAAACGATTTAAAAATAGGTGTTGAACTCTAAGAACTTCCTCCAGTTCGATCGTATTGAGAACGTTTATCATTACTTTGCATTTGCAGGCTTGAAGGTTGGGTCAGAGAGTAACCTGAGGGAACTGGAGTCTACTCTCTCTCTTTTCTGCATGTAGGTTATAGGGTTCAAACTCAGGTCTTTGGCTTGGTGGCAAGTGCCTTTCACCCACTGAACTATCCTGCTAGCCCAAGAACAGTAATAGTAAAGATTTATTGGCTTATCAGTAGTCTGGATATATCACGGGGGGGGGGGGGGGGGGGGTGTGTGTGTGTGCAGGCACGACAATGAGAAGTTGAGGTTCTCATTTGAATATAGAGAAAATGCATAATCATTACTGTTTAGAGACTAACTATGATAATGAACTCTGGAGCCCACAGTCCAAACAAACAATTGGCATGGATACAAGTGTAAACAGTTAATGGGGACTGGCCTGGGGTCCTTACTCTGACAGTCTAACCTCCTGTCTCTATGGCAAATCCCTGGCTGGCAACCTCCTTCCGGGCCCACTACCCTTGGGCAAGCTCATTTCTTGTGGGCATTTCTTCTTGCTCAGGGAAACATTGAGCAAGGGAAGTTTTCAAGCACTTTTCCTACCTAGTGAACAGTCAGACTCAGAATTCACCTGAACGTGCCTGTCATTAAGAGGCAAATGCTCTTTTGCAATAAAGTCACACTATGCTCAAAAGGTCCCTAACATCAAGTCAGGAAAATAAAATAGTTTAGTGCAGAGAGAACCTATTCCTGGGTTAAAGCAGGCGGGTGCACTCACAGCCGCCATGCTGGGTTCTCAGTTTCTAGCTGACTGCATGTGAAAAGCTCTCAGAATCCCTGCCTCCACTGAGCTTGTGTCCTTCACAACTACTGGATGACGAAGTTAAAGTGACAGTGGCCGAATACACTTGATTTAATCAGAGAAAGTTGTAGTATGAGGTGTCTGGCCCGGACTTTCGGGCCTACCCTCAAGGTTTCGACCCACAGACCCTCAGAGACACACAGATGCTTACATTAATTTTAGGCTGATCGGCCTAAGGCCCAGGCATATAACTTGCTACTCTTTACCCTTAATCTAACCCATGACTCTTATCCTGTCCAGCCATGAGGCTTGTACCTTTCTCAGAGCAGTATAGTTGCCCTCTGCATCTTCTGGCTTGTCTGGCAACTCTGGAGTCTGTGGCATTTCTGCTCTGTTCTTCCTGTTCCCAGAGTCTTCTTAGCCTAGTAGCCCCGCCCACACTTCCTGTCTGCCTTTGGCCAATCAGCGCTTTTTACTAAACTCATAGGCGGGACAATTATTTACAATGTAACATCATAAATCCACTACAGAGAGTAATTTATATTCCTGAATTAAAAGGCACTTTTAGGGCCAGTGAGACTGCTCTCCAACTAAAAGTGTTGCCATCAAGCCTAATTAATAACATGGGCTCCATCCTGGGACCTGGCCCACACGGTGCAAGCAGAGTCCTGCCTCCCACAAGGTGTACACTCTGATCCTCACATGTGGTGCATAAAAATATAAAGTAAATAAACCAATGCAACTTTAAACATTTTAAAAAGCACTTCTATTCACTTTTCTGGAAATCTAACATTGATGGTCTTTAAATTGCTTATTCATAGTCTGAAGCAGCTGCTGTATTATCAACCACCCTTTAGTGGAAAATTTAATTTTATTAGCAAAATTTGTTTAAAAAGCAAAATGTATTTTCTACATATTCCCTACGGCTGGAGCTAGTAAGAGCATACTGTAAAGCTTTTCTTTTCAGTGAAGAAGGGAAAGAATTAAAAAATACAAGATACTTACTCTGTGCTTTAATCTTTCACGTGAGAAAAATGTAGGGTTGAGAGAATGGAACATGACCTTAAGCATTATTCTGTCCGTGTAATTAGTCACTGTCACCCAAAATGCCAAGGCCATGTGAGAGAAAGGGACCTTCTGCTTCACTGTGTTGCTCAAAGGTGTCCATGGAGGGATTTCCAACATTTGTGGTCCACAGCCAACTAGGCTTCCTTGCCCCGGTGTTGGCAGTGACATGTCACTCCTGGAAACGCCTGGTTTTTAGGAATGTTCTTTTCCCTTCTCCAACGCCTGGTTTTTAGGAATGTTCTTTTCCCTTCTCCAAGTCTGACCCCTTAAAAGAAATCTTACCTCTTACTGCCTCAAGGCATCAGACCTTGTATCAGGAGAGTCAACATCATTGAGTAAGATATAGGAAAGATAATACATAAATTATCTTGGAAAAAAGTCAGCTCACATCTCTCTTGTAAAAAGTTAATTATCATCTCCCAAAATAAATCATACTTGGGGAACCCACTCAGCCATTATATCATGAAAAATAAGGCAAGTATCTGACCCAAATCCAGCAGGCCAAGGCCACTGTCTCCAGGACCTAGATTTAAAATCCTGTCTTCTAAGACCGTCTCCTGATCCGGAGATCCATAACACCCAATAAAACAGCAGCAGCCTCCTTGCACTATCCCCTGCTCAGGACCATGGAGTCCCCTTGATTATCCTTCCTTCCCTCTGTTAAACTTGAGTAGACACTCACTAATTCAGCAAATCCTGGTCACAACCTCTATCTGCCTCCTCTGAGCTTTCTCACTCAATATCCCAGACCTTTTTTTTTTTTTTTTTTTTTAATCTCTTCTACCTACTGACATCCATTGCCTCCCCACCTGCTACCCATTTCACCCTGGGATACCTGCTTCCTATCTTTCAGCTGATCAGTAACAGAAGCGGCCACAGAATGAACTCAGCCTTGATCCAATGTATAGAATTCCCCAGGGTTCCAGACCGTGTTCAAAATAAACTCCAAAATCAATGGGCTCACTGGTCACCTGGCCAGCACGGGCTGTCTTTCCCACAGAGAATGTGAACAATTTCCCTCCAGCCCTGTGAGTTTTAGACTCTTTCTGTACTGATACTATAATCATGAAATTGGTTTAACATTTCCTCTAAGTTTCTAACTTACATAAACAAGAGAAATGGTGTTATTACACCAGCTTTAACAATAATCACTCTATACCAATCTTACATCATATATGTCCTAACAAACACGTGTGTCTAACCTGAGGGCCACTGCTGCACACACCCCAAGATAACCATGAATAACTAGAACTTCACAAGGGTTTGGGTAGATTTTGTCTGGTGACTTCATGCATGGTTCTCAACTCTGTAGGCGATAATGTCAAGAAGCCGAACATAATTTTCACTGCTACTTTCACAACTGTAATTTTTCTACTGTTATGAGTCATAATGTAAATATATAGTATGCAGGATATCTGATGAGCAATCCCTATTAATGGGTTGTGTCGTGAGTTGAGAACTGTTGCTAAAAGGAAACCTGATCCTCACCAGCAGGCATGCCCTTCCCTTAGGTCTTTGACTGACATCCTTACTCTACGGATACTCTCTCACTGTTAGGATCTGTGTGCATCTGCAGGCATTGTTCTAGAAACCACCAGTGTTATGTGCAGGCACTGATATACAGCTCAAGATTCCCTATCAAGTGCCCTCCCTCCGCTCTCTTAGTTTGGAGGGGAAGACTGACTGAGTTCTCAATTCAGCATCCAATTTCTTGGTAAACCTTTCATTCATGTCATATCACATACATTTTCCCAGCCAAATTTCTTCACTTCAGGGTTCTATTTTAATTCACCTTGTGTTTTGTTGTTTTCCAATCTCCCTATATTTCAAGTTGTAGCAATTTTTTGTTTTTGTTTTCTTTGGAGACAGAATCTTACTATATACTCTAGGCTGGCCTTGAACTTGTAATCTTAAGTCCCAGACTCCTGAGTTCTGGAAGTATAAGTGTGAGCCACCAGGCCCAATCTACTTTAGCTGTTTCTATACCTGATCTCGAACCCATTTCTGGACCCAGTTAATTAAGCATACATCTTTCTCCCCAAACATTCTGGTCCTATCCTAAGGCCCAGCAGAATCCCTCCCATTTGGGTATGATTTTCTTTTATAGTGATGGAAACTTAGACAGCATTCCTTAAAGCTTGATTTGGGGGTTCCTACAGAACTAGCAGCATAAGCAAGGCAAAGGAGGTGTCCTGAGTGGGGGTGTTCCAGCTGGTCCCCTATGCATCCTCTAAAGAGCACAGTGGAGCACCTGTGTGGAAAAGGCTGGAAATGAACACTTGGAGAAGGAAACCGAAGCCAACAGAAAACAGAGATGACATTACAGGATTGTGGCTGCTGTCTCAGCAGCTGTGCAGGGTGGGGCAACGCCGCTGTCGGAAGAGTGACAAGTGTCTGCTCCCACTTTAAATGGTGGCAGTGGTTGCTTTGCTGGCCAGGAGGAAATTCTCCTGTACCAAAACTCAGGTCTCTCAAGGAAAAGCCTCACTGCAGAGGACACATTAACTCTTCAAAGAGTTCAGCAAGACTCTCCTTGTCCCCAGGACACAATGACTCATGAACTGTGGGTCTGAGTATGGTGGTTTGAGTCTACAGATATGGCCCCGATTGACTTGTGTTTGAATACTTAGCCCATAGGGAATGACACTATTAGGAGGTGTGGCCTCATTGGAGGAAGCCTTTGAAGACTCATAAGCTCAAGCTACGCCCAGTATGGCTCGCAGTTCACTTCCTGCTGTCAGCAGATCCAGATGGAGAACTCTCAGCTCCTTCTCTACCACCACATCTGCCTGAATGCTGCCACGCCCAACCATGGCGATAATGGATGAAACCTCTGAAATTGTAAGCTGGCCCCAATGAAATGTTTATGCTTATAAGAGTTGCTGCATGGTGTCTCCTCACAGCAATAGAAACCCTAAGACACTTTAGATGGCCCAATTTTAAATGTTCATCCCCATTTTCTACTGTAACAAAAACTCTTCAGCTAAAATTTGAACTCTAGTATATGACACTTGTCAGTTCAGCAAAGTGACACGTTCTGAATTCAATCCAGAGGGCCCATGATTTAAAAGTCTGCTACTGCATCTGTATTTCTGCTCGTATTAAAAAAGGGGGATTGGTTTGGGGCAGCTATTTGTAGGGGTAATTAAGTTTTTGAGGTAAACTTTAATCCTAGAACTTGGGGGGTAGAGGCAGGCAGATCTCTGTGAATTTGAGGCTAGCCTGGTCTACACAGCAAGCCAGCCAGAGCTATATAGTGATGAGACCCTACCTCAAAAAAAAAAAAAAATTTTTTTTTTTTTGAGATTAAAAAAACTACTGTATCTGAAATTGTGTTTTGACCATCTTTGGTTATAGGTTAGGCTCTAGAAGAAGCTTGGCTAGAGCCAAGGTTTATCGTACCAGGATTGACTGACAGAGACCTCACACCTGCTGTGTTCTCTACAGCCACTGTTCTAGGATGACTCCAAAGGATGGAAGCATTGGGGCAGCTGAAGACACACAAAAGCTAATTTATTCAGCGTGGCAAGATGGCTCAGTGGTAAAGGTGATTGCTACCAAGCCTGTGAGCTGGATCTGGTCCCCTATTTGGTGGAAGGAGAGATGGTCTCTGACAGCTGTCCTTGACACTCTCTCTCTCTCTCTCTCTCTCTCTCTCACACACACACACACACACACACACACTCTTTTCAAAAGCAGTAAGACAAATTGAACCTGTTAACCTTTCATTTTTTTATTTACTTACTGTGGGCAGATGGCATGGATGTGCCTGTGTGTGTGTGTGTGTGTGTGTGTGTGTGTGTGTGTGTGTGTGTGTGTGTAGAGGGGGATGTTTGCCCACACCTATGACTGTGTTCCATATGCATACAGTACTTGTGGAAGCCAGAAGAGGGTGTGAGATCCTGGAGTTACAGGAAGTCATGAGCTGCCATGTGGGTGCTGAGAACTGATCTTGGGTTCTGTGCAAGAATGTAGTAACAGCTGACCCATCCCTCCAGCCTCAATTTTATTGCTTTAAAGCCCATAAAAATTTGTATTCACAGAACAAACTCTATTAACTGGTCTTTCTTCCCACCCTCATGCCAAACCAATTTCCTGGTTTCTTACGTTATTTGCTTAAAAAAGCTTTTTTGAGCCTGGTAGTAGCGGTGGTGCCCACCCTTAATCCCAGCAGAAATAGATGGATCTTCAGGTTTGAGGCCAGCCTGGCTTATAGAGCGAGCTTTAGGACAACCAGGACTGTACAGAGAAACCCCGTCTCAAAAAACAAAAGTAACAAAACTTTAAGACAGCATCTCCCTAGGCTGCTGGACGCTGTCATCCTCCTGCCTCTGTCTCTTGCTGACACTGTATATATGCGCCAGCACAACTGATCAACATGCATTTTTCTGTTGTTTTTAAAAAGACTTCTGAAGCCTTTAGATTGTAAAAATGACAGGGGACTTCCTTTGCTGTGCTGGGAGCTGACCTAGAGCTCTGAACATGCTGGGCAAGCATTCTACCACTGACCTACATCCTCGGCCTCACAAAACTGCTAAACTTACTGCACACAGCTTAATGGATCCAAGAGTGAACGCAGGTACTAATGTTTATAAAAAGCTTTCCAAAGGCTAGGAAATGGGTAAAATACATCTGAGCACAAAGAAAGCCAGAGTTGGAATCCTCAGAACTCATGCAAAGGAAGACATGACAGCAGGTCCTCCAATCCCATGGTCCACAGCTAAGAAGGTCCTCCAATCCCATGGTCCACAGCTAAGAAGGTCCTCCAATCCCATGGTCCACAGCTAAGAAGGTAGAGGGAGGAGGCGTCCCTGAGGTCACCGACCCTTTAGTCTGACATATGCAGCAAACAAACAAACACTTTGTTTCAAACAGGCAGAAGGCAAATGACACTTGCAGGTGTCTATTGCCACACACGCGTGCACTCACACACACACACACACACACACATACACGCATGCACACACACACACACACAAACACCACACACATACACATAAACACACACACACCACACACAGACACACGTACACATAAACACACATACACACAAACACCACACACAAACACCACACACACATAGACACACATACACACAAACACCACACACATACACACCTAAGATTTTTAAGAAATCCCTCCAGTGACTCAAATTCAAGTCTGGGTTTGGGGGAAAAAATGACAATGGATACCTCTGTCAACATCTAACCATCTCTTAAAAGAATTTTTTGATGGGCAGTGGTGGCACATGCCTTTAACCCCAGAACTTGGGAGCCAGGGTGTGTGTGCTGTGTGTGGGGGTGTTTCTTCCTTCAGGTTGAATTTCCAAGCAATATACCAAAATTAGCCTCCTTAGGAGGTCCCTAAGGCACCGCAGGCACACCTTAATATCACAGAAAGCCTTTGTGCTGTGATGCAGGGCTCATGTGCCCACTCGCCTTTCTTCATAAAGAGTGCCGTCATCAAGTTTATGCTGTATCAGCTCGCTCCTTCAATAACTTACAGCTGCGAACTATTCCATCCGAAGCCACAGAGCCACACTGTCAGGACAGGAACTCAAAGGCCAAAGGAGACAAAATGAGACTCTCTCACCAACTCTCTCATCAGTAGAGCTGGCTAGAGAGATGGCTCCACAGTTAAGAGTGCTTGGTGATCTTCCAGAGGACCTCAATTTCAGTTCCGGGCATCCATGCTATACAACTCGCAACGGCCTATAATTCTGACTTCAGGGGGTCTGACTTCCTCTTCCAGCCTCCCAGGCAGCTGCACACAACATGAATAACCTCCCCTGTGGTGAGATTCAGGTGTCAGCTGATAAGGTCCGAAGACACTTATCCAGGGTCTCAGCTCCTGAAGGGGGAGTGGCCATCTCCATTCAAAAGGGGCTGCTGGGATCTTGGGGTCTCAGCTGACACCTGAACACACATAAATAAATACATGGCAAGACATTTTTAAAAAACTATCAAGTTTAGACTAGACATCCAAGGCTAGGGATGATACTCAGGGTAGAACGCTTGCCTAGAATAGATGAACTCTCAGCTGCAGAGCTGAGGCACGGATGAAAATATTAACATTAATTATCTCTAAGATGTGCTACTGAGTGTAAGAGTGTGTGTGTGAGAGAGAGACAGAGACAGAGAGAGAGAGAGAGGAAAGGGAAGAAGGGAGAGTATGTGTGGGGGGGGAGAGAAGGAAGGGGGGAAGAGGGAAAGAGAGAGGGAGAGAGAATTTTCCAAAGTATTTTATGAAGCATACTAGGGAGACATGCTCTTGAAGACAGTGAAACCTGAAGCATCATGGGACAGAGAACTGTGAGGTTAGAGAGAGCTATGGAACCAGCGCTCTCACTAGGCTCAGGCTTTGAATGCTCCCTTGCTGGCTCGCTTGCTCGCTAGGTATCCAGCTAGTGGTGCTATCTTAAGAGGTTGTAAACCTTAGAAGGTGGGGTCTGGTTCCAGCACTCTTGGCTTCCATCCACCATGATGTGAAAAACATCACCAAACTCTCCACTGCCACGAACTGCTGTGGGATATCTGTGCACTGTGTGAAGGTGTATGGCTGTGATTATTGTAATAGAGAACTAAGCAGACAACAGCTAAGCGTGAGAGGTGGGACTTCTGGGCAGAGAGAGGAAGCAGGAGATGAACTGAGACATGGGAGATGCCATCAAGATCCGGAACGAGTCAGACACACAAAATGGGAGAGAGGTAAAAGCCATGTGGCAGGATGTAGATTAATAAAAAGTATGGGTTAATTTAAGTTATAAGAGCTAATGGGGCACTAAGGTAAAGCTTTCATAGTAAGTAAGTCCCCATGTCATATTTGCGGGTTGGTAGCCCAAAGGACAGTCTCATTACAATGACTGAGGTACTGTGCCAAGCTTCCCTGCACGGCAGACGAACTCTCTCAAACTCAACCAAAACAATCCTTCCTTCCCCCGATGGCTTCTATCAGGGGCTGGGGTCACAATGACAAGAAGCCAACAGAGAGAGACTGGAAGAATGCACAAACACAGAAACCAGCCGGGAGAGGAGAGAGAGGGAGAGAGAGGGAGAGAGAGGGAGAGAGAGGGAGAGAGAGGGAGAGAGAGGGAGAGAGAGAGAGAGAGAGAGAGAGAGAGAGAGAGAGAGAGAGAGAGCGAGCGCTGGGGCAGGAGGTCCTTAGGCCTGGGAGCTCAACAACAGCCTGGATGGTACTGAGACCACTCAGCTGAGACACAAAAATCAGCAATTTAAAAACTCACATAAATGCCAGAGGATTTATTACCAAGAGCTGGGAGTAACTGAAGGTTTCTAAATGGTACCTTTATTACTATAAAAATGATGCCTTTCTGAGGCTAGGGATGAGGTCTAGAGGAGTAACTGGCTAGCATGCACTACTGTCCTTGAGTGAGTTCCCCAGCCCATATAAACGGGGGTTGGTGGCACATGATGACAATCTCAGCACGCAAGAAGACAATGTCATCTGTGATACACTGCGCAGACTGGAGGCCAAAACTGAGCTTCAGGAGGTGCTGTCTCAACAAATGAACAAAAAAAAAAAAAAAAGGTGCAGATACCCACTCTCCTTACGAATAGTAGGATTTACTCAAAATCTAATGGTTAAAATATAGGTCACAAACAAAATATGCTCTGACAGGTGACAAAGTTGTGTTGAGCCAAACATTCATCCATTATGGCCTCTCTTCCAAGGGGCCACATAAAATTATTCAGTGCAAAAAGTAATTGCCCTTATGTACTTCCCACCACGTCTCCTGACCCTGAGTGCTGAGTAAGTGGTGCCAAGGTGGGTGGTTTGGGAATCACCCCAAAGGTGCAGAGCTCAAGTAAGGCTGGAGTTCACTGAGCAACCCCAGAGGCTTGTTGGTATCCTGCCCACTTCCGGCACCTAGGCCATCATTTTTTAATAAAAAAGCAACAACTGAGCAACGAAAGCAGAGTGAAACTATGACACAGGCAAGTTATCGGCAGGACGAGCCACTCACTTAAAAGTCATTGCTGCTATTCTGGGCTGTTCCGTCTTCTCTCAAGGTAGAGTGTAAAAGGTCTCGGAGCAGTGAATGCTCTCCTGTCAGCAGAGCCTCACCTCAGACACTAGATGTCCTAAGTACAAAGTAGACTTTCTGGAAATGGAAACAACCAGGTGAGTGAGCTTCTCCATTCACATCTGCAGCAACTTCTGCTGTTGGCTTGGTGGCAAGGAACTGGCTATATCACTTGGGTATACAGACAGGTCCCATGGGGCAAATGCAACCCTTGAGCAACTCAGATCTCAAGGGAGAGGAGGGCGTGACCTCAGAGCATCAGCAGGTGGCCAGTGGGGGGAGGCTGTCTTGGGAGGTTTATGTCACAGGCCTGGAAGTGGTTTTTCTGGAGGCCAACATCACCATGATTCCCAGAAGAATGATTCCTAAAAATAGGTGATGATCTCTCTCCTGTGTGTAATTACGTTACGAGAAAGCAGCTGACATTATGACATTAGTCACAGCCATACTCAGATTCCAGCCTGCAGAGGGGATAACCTGGGCCAGAATTACTGAGGCTGTTACCTGACTGCTCTCATGGCTCTTGCCTTGAGTCTACCCTGAGACCCCGGGACTGTAAGGAAGGACCTATGTACGCCTCTCCTCACCGTGAAGTGTCTACTACTCTCCTTCCAATCACCTGAGCCCCATTATTTATTTCTTCTTCCCCTTGCTAATTTTAACTCAACTCCAAATTAAAATTCCTTGAAAGATAACGTAATGCCTGGTCCCTCCTACCACTTCTCATGACTGAAGAATGAACAATAGCACAAACCATCTTGTTGTCGTGACCGCAGAATAGAAAGCAAAGCGGAATGTTTGCCCATTAAACATAGGTTCTCTAATCAGTAAGCCCCAGTCCACATGGCAGCAGTGAGAAGACCACGGAGCAGAGAGGTGAGCGGTACACAAGCTACCTCCCTTCTGGGGCACTGCCCACTCTCTGCCTTAGAGCTATATCCCCGGTCTTTTAGCAGTGTGCTAGATGCTGATGTGGTTGTCACTGTATCACACGCTCTTCACTGAGGGTGCCTGGGAAGGAAAGGGTCACCTGGAGATGACATACCTAAAAGCAAAACAGCCTAGAGAGGTGCTTGGAGACTGGGGAGGGCTGGTCTCTGCTTCCTCAGACACATTCCATTTCAGGCACTTTATACCACAAGTTCATCACCAGTCACTGATCTCAGACTTAGCTTAAGCTCGCTGACTGAAGTCCTGTGGGACCCGAGGACAGGGAAGACATTCTGGTTCCGGTTTTCTAGATACCTGATGAAACTCTACAAGAGCAATTAAGTTCTCCAGGGACAAATTCTTGTGCATCAGACAGTCCTGTGCTAAGCCTACATACACACCATCCCTCAGGCCCTTGCTGTTAAGGGACAGGGGTCACCGAGGCAGACGGAAGCCACACCATAAGCCTTCCCCGTTTCTCTAAGACTCCAACTTGCCCCACCTCTTTCCCCAAGCCAATGGCAGAGACTTGTGGAGGAAATATGTGTTTTCTAAGAAGCTAACAGCTAGGTAACAAGCATATAGTCCACAACTGTTGACCACTACCATGGAGGCCACACCTTCACCTACTGTCTAACGGGAAGCTCTTGTCAAGCACACTTGCACATTTTAAATAACAATCAAAATACTGTAACAATTTTACCTGTGTGTCTGTGTGGCCTGTTCATATCTACTTGGCCACTGCTCTCGTCACCCTTTATCTGCAGATGGTTCCTTTTGTCTCAAAGACGCTCCTTTTTTGTTCTCATAACACACACACACACACACACACACACACACACACACACACACACACACGCACTTCATACATGTTTTGGTATGCTCTGGTTACTGCTTTTATTTTTCCTTACTCCAAGTCTAAAATATGAGTCAATGGAAACTTCATCCAGTATCTTCTTTAGCTACTAGGGAAGCTTGGAAGTAGATTTGTTCAAGGTCACAGCCCTGGTAAACAGCAAGGCCAGCAATAGCGCCCGTTCCTTCCCTCCATCCTGATGCATTCCCATTGCAGGATTCTGTCTTCCTGGCTGTCTACCAAGTATGGCTGCCCAAAGTCTCTTAAACATTCTCTACATATTTGACAGCTCACCATAGTGTAAAATCCATCCTTCCTAAAAATAGGACAGAAAACAAACTCCCAGCCCATTTCCTGCAGGGCAGACAGCGCTGTGGGCTAGCGGTGCCCTGTCTGATGCCAGAGGTGGAGCATCGTCGGCAGCGGAGCCTCCCCAGTTCCTCAATGCTCTGCCTGGGGTCAATCTTTTCAGCCTACACAATAGCCTGTGACCTGCTTATCTGCTCCTTCAGGATTTTCTGTTATCTTGCTCCTACAGAGCCCTTACTCTGTAAGCATGATCACAAAGTCCAGAAGAAACTTTTATACTTCAAGATGTTTTATTATGTGCATTTATCCGTATGGAGATGAAAATGTGAGTGCGTAGGTCAGTGGACAACTCGTGGGAACTGGTTCTTTTCCCATCGTGTTGTGGCCAAGCTTAGCTGCAGCACCCTCACCTGTGGGCCATCTCACTGGCACCAATAGATGTCTAAACTCTTCCAGAACATCTTTCTGCCTTCACCTTGAAGAGCACGGTTCTGTTTTCACTAGCTCTTAGCAGCTGCTGCCCTTAAAGATGATCCTCTGATTAGCAAATTATGAGATGCCAGGTTAAAGAGGTCCTTCTTGCCACACTTCTTGGAGCCTTACAACGAGCAAGTGTTTCACACATTCCTAATACAGGAATAAGGAAGACACACATTTGAAATATTTACCTGACCACTGAACCATTTCCTAACAGGAGTGTCCTCTGGAAGTAGGAAAAAAGGGGCTCACTAGCTAGAAAAATGTTTGTAATCAAAAAATATCAAGAAAATAAAGCTCTTGAAATAGGGAATGTAATCCTGGAATATATATTGAGGCCAAAATGCTTTCCCTCATCTTTTGGGGAATGAATTTGATAGTAATCAGCAAATGCCTTGATAATTATTATACTCTTTTAGACAGTAATTCCACACCTAAAAATTTATACTTTAAAAATCTGAAAGGTGTTAGAGCTGGAGAGATGGCTCAGTGGCTAAGAACATTGACTGCCAAGCCAGAGGACCTGGGTTCAATTCCCAGCATCCACATGGCAGCTCACGACTGTCTATAACTCCAAGATCTGACACCTTCACACAGACATACACGCAGACAAAACACCAGTGCACATAAAACAAAATTAATTTTTAAAATTCTGAAATGTGGACAAACATTATGACTTCACGAGGGGGAAAAAGTGCTATCTCTTGAGAAAACACACTTCTCTATGACTGAAAGGAAAGAGAAACAAATGAGCATTTATATTCTTGGTGATATCAAGACCGTATAAACATGGACTTAATCCCTTACCTGCTCCAAGAGACTCTCTTCTGTTTGTTAAAACAGAACCCCCACATGCCCATAAAAAAGCAAATAAGAAGACCCGGCCCTCCCCCAGACATAAGTGTATAGGGAGAGGTGTTCTGAGGCTGTTGAGCAAGATCCCAGAACCCTGGATGGAGGCTTCTTCAGGACTCAGTAAAGGGCATGATAAAGCGGGTCAATGACTGCTAACTTTGAAACAGCTAACTTAGCTATGTTAAGATGTCTTTCAATAATAAACACACTTGTTCAAGTTACATCTTAAGAGCATGTGCACTGTGATCGCTTATAAAGGAATTCAAGAACTGAATTCCAGTGCAAGCTTCAGGTTCAGATCATGTGACTAAGGCTGGCTGCCCTCTAGTGGTGGAGGGTCATGCTCACTCTGAGGCGTCTCGAAAAATCAATAAGCTCTTTTTATTTAAAGCTTCAACTCACAGAAAGTTATAAAGAGGTAACAAAATTTCTAAGACCCTGCACAAGCTCTTAAATGCTGAAGGACGAATGAAATAAAGTTTAAAGGATAATTCTTCATTATCTATTCTCAAATTCATTATACAAATCAATGTTTCTCAACCTGTGGGCCTTTTGGGGGGAATTGTTTAAAACCACCATACACTGATATTTACAATATAATTCATACAATAGCAAAATCAGTTATGAAGTAGCAGTGAAAATTATTTTATGACTGGGAGTCACCACAACACGAAGAACTGTATTACAGAGTCATAGCACCAGGAAGGTTGATAACCACTAGTATGGAGTCAACCCTGAGATAAGAAATAAGCAGGACATGGTAGCACATGCTTTTAAACCCAGCACTCCAGGAACAGAGGCACACAGATCTCTGTGAGTTCCAGGCCAGTGTGCTCTACATGGTGAGGACCCTGCCACAAAGGAAAAAAAAAAAATCAGAAATAATTTATTTCCAGCCATGAAAACTATATGAACCAAGAAGTCAAGACTCCATCATGCTAACTGTGAATGAACAGACAACCAAGTGCCAGATGCCTACATGGCGGCTTCCACATTCTTCCACTGGTTCAGCCCTACGATCTGTGCCAGGCCCAAGTACCCTGAGATGGAATATGAACTTTGATGGTCTCCCTCTTAGACATTCATCAACAATACTGTCTATCAGAAGAGATGCAGATGTATCACTCAGAAAAATGAGGCTTCTATTTCTGTCTACCAGAGGACCCCACACAATTAGGATACCACACAGGACTGACTGGCTGGGGGGAACCCAACTCCCTGGGGTTTATCTGGTGACTCACAGGGACCACTAGACCTGGGGGGAGGGCGACAGGATTTGTCATGAGAGGTAAAATCAAAGAGGAGAGACTCACGGTGCTGTGGTAGGACAGCAGTGGGTTTCATCTGCATACTGCTTTAACGTTGCAAAGTCTTTTCCTTTGCTCCTTGAGTTGAGAGCCTGCAGACTGCACTCCAAGGAAACACCAAGAAGATAAATGCCAAGTCTGAAGTCTGACACCTGACTGGCAGACTCTCCAGCACTTAATTTCCCATAGCATCTGTGACTCACTCTGTGTATCTATCTAACCAGCAAATGATAAGTTTCTATAAAGGGTATCTTTCAGCAACAGGTGACTTTAATGGAAGAAGAGGAAGGCTTATTATGTTAATTTATTTATTTACTCATTAATTCACTTATTTATCTTTTTTTTTTCCCCCAAGACAGTGTTTCTCTGTGTAACAGTCCTGGCTGTCCTGGAACTCTATTTGTAGACCAGGCTGGCCACAAACTCAGAGATGCGCCTGCTTCTTCCTTCCAAATTCTGAGATTGAAGGCGTGTGCTACCACCACTGGGGGTTTTTTTTGTTGGTTATTTTATTTCATGTGCATTGATGCTTTTCCTGCATGTGTTTGTCTGTATGAGGGTGTCAGGTCTCCTAGAACTGGAGTTATAGACAGTTATGAGCTGCCACATGGGGGTTGGGAACTGAACTGGGGTCCTCTGGAAGAGCAGCCGGTGCTCTTAACCACTGAACCATCATCTCTCCAGCCCTGGGAAGGCTTTTTTAAAACCCAAGAGACTCATAGAACTGAAAAAGCAAAGAAGTTCCAAACAATTTTTTTTTTAAAGTAACATGGTTTATCCTAGAGCTCAAGAGCTTAAAGAAGGAGGACTAGCCTGGGCTATAACAAGAACTGACCACCACCATCCCCCGAAAGTTTGAATTAAGTTAAAATGTACAAAAGAGACACACCAGCCTGCAAAAGCTTGAAAGCGAAGTAAGGTAAGCATTGTATTAAGGTTCATGTATGTCCTTAGAATTTGGGAAGAAGCAGGAGGCTGGGGGAGGGGCCTGCAGGGCAAACCTAGCAACATTACATTAGCTCCTTCCTCCAAACTCAGATAAAAATGGAAAGAGGAGCAAATCCACCGATGAAGGGTGCGTGGTAACACTGTATACGTACTGATCCGCCGGAAGGAAATCACATCGTGCATCACCTGCAGAACAGATACTTTTTTTTT
The DNA here is from genome assembly GCA_033318265.1 of Phyllotis vaccarum. Classification (NCBI taxonomy): domain Eukaryota; kingdom Metazoa; phylum Chordata; class Mammalia; order Rodentia; family Cricetidae; genus Phyllotis; species Phyllotis vaccarum. The sequence goes on from JARWLC010000002.1 coordinate 188,162,145, forward strand.
TTTAACCTAGCTATATGGTTTCTTATTCCAAATGTATTTGTGCACAGAAAATATACCCCCCTCAAGGCTGCAGAAAGCAAATTAGAAGCAGCAAAATGGCCCAGCAGGTAAAGGTTTGCCTCTAATGCCAATAATCTGAATTTGATCTGTGGGACCCACGTGGTATAAAATAAAAACCAAATTTCCTAAGTTGTCCTCTGATTTCCATACATGAGTACAAGTACACATGGAGACACACAAAAGTAAATGACTGTTTTTATAAAAAGTGCAAAAACCACCTTTGACAAAGGACAGGTATTTCAAAATGAAATACACTAGTACATATCTCTATCGTGAATCATTTTTCATTTTATTTTTAATAAAAGTTTTAGAGTTGATGCATATGATGTTTTGGCTTGCATGTGAGAAGTGTACCATATGGGTGGCTGGTACCCTAGGATGTAGAAAGGGAGAGTCAGATTCCCTAGACCTGGAACTGAAAATGGTTGTGAATCATCAGGCACTAGGGGCACAAACCAGAGCAAGATCAAGTGCTCTCTCCAGCCTCAAATACTTAAAATGCTTTGAATGTATGTTGTGTTCACATGGGGGCCAGAGGACACCCTCAGGAACACTGCCCACCTTTGACACAGGGTCTCACATTGGCCTGAAGCTCACCAATCAGGCTAGACTGGCCAGCCAGCAGGCTCTAGGGATGCTTGTCTCTGTCTCCCGAGTCCTGGGAGACAAGGAGTGCATGCCACTGTGCCCAGCAATTTCATATGGGTTCTGGAGATTAAATTTGGTCCTTTGTGCTTCTAAGGCAGGCACTTTGTTGCAGTCTCCAACCCCTTATTCACATTTAAAGGCAGTTTTAGATAGTCCTCGAGCTGGAAATTGTCAGGAGAAATACTGCACATGTGAGATCTCAGATACAAATTTGAGTCTTTGAGTCTTTTATTATTATTATTATTATTATTATTATTATTATTATTATTATTTTGCTATTAACAGCCCAGGAAATCAATTGGGGGGGCTATTACCATTTTATCCTCATTGTTTAAAATAACAAAGAGCCATTTGTTACTTGATCAAATGAAGAGGAATGTTTCTAACCATAAATCTACGCACTGCCCTAAGATCTTGGCAAATTTAAGCTCTCACTCTGTAGAGTAAAGCAAGCCCTTCTTTTGGAGTGGGGGTGAAGAAGCTGTGAAAACCATCTTCTGAGTGTCAGGAACAATTGAACCATGAACTCTTCAATACTGTAGTAGATTACTAAGGAAAAAAATGGAGGGGAGGGGAGGGGAGGGGAGGGGAGGGGAGGAGGGAGGGAGGGAGGGAGGGAGGGAGGGAGGGAGGGAGGAAGGAAGGAAGGAAGGAAGGAAGGAAGGAAGGAAGGAAGGAAGGAAATAAATGGTGGTACAGGGATTTCAATCAGCTCAAGATGAAAACTTCTTTCCTTTTCTGCCCTTTTCTGACATTGACAGCTTAAGGTGATACATACATCGGCTACAGAGGGTCTTCAAAAAAATCCTTTTTGACCATCATTGCTTGGAACTGACCTCTGATTCACTATCTGTTTATATCAAGTTATAGGCTTGCTCGATTTGTAGTTATAATTTCCAGCACAAATTAACTTTCACTAAGATGTCATGGTAAAACTAGGCCAACTATGATAGTTTCTGGGCAAAATGTTAATGATAAAAGGTACCATGCATTTAATCCACGGGTCCACCTGGTACCATTATGATAAGCAAATATATGGTGAAGTAATGGGAAAGAGAAACAGAGTGGTTCATGTGCTATGAAAAGAAGCGGAACCTAAGGGGTAAAGGCAGTGAGGAACAGGCTGATCTGAGAGGTCCACCCGGAGCCATGATGAGCTGCTGCCCAGGACTGCAGCTGGGGTCTGTACTGATTAATGTCCATGCCTGACATTGTAAAAGGCCACACAGATGCCTGGGGTCTAGGCCGAAACCTGTGGCCATGTTGGCGTCCAAGGGTTGTGCCACTGCCGGAATCATGCCAGTCTGAGTGGCCTATACCACCACCAAAGCCATGGTGATGTCTAGGTCCAGGCTGTTGCCAAAGGCTATGTCTGGGTCCATGGTCCTCTAACAGCCAGGGTCTGAGTTGATGTTCATGGCTTCTATTACCATTGAGGGCAGTGTGGATGCCAGGGGTCTCGTCAGCCACGTGAGATAATGTGGTGTCCAAGGGCCATCCTACCACTGGAGCCATACCGATCTGGGTAGCCTGTGCTGCCACCGTGATGGTGATGTCCAAGCCCAAGCTGCTGCTGAGGGCCTTATCTGAGTGGGTAGTCCTACTGCAGCTGGGGTCTGTATGGACATTCATAGACTGTGTAACCACAGGTGGGCATAGAGATCATGTGTGTCAAAATCTGAGGGCTGTGTTGAGCTGGCCCCATCATTCATTGATTGGCCCTGGGATCGCCGACCACGCCCTTCACTCAACACCTCCTACTCGGAAGAAATGGCCCCACCCCTCACCACAAGTGTGGGAGAGCTAGCTGCCTTGCTATGGAGGCAAGAGAGCTGGTTCTGCCCCACGCCTGAGCGGGGTGATCCCAGCGGCCTGGACTGGTCAGCTCATCTACCATCTAGGCCCACATCCTGGGCCTTGGATTGGCCCACTCTAATATCCACCCATCTATGACCTGCTGGAGTGCATGAAGGAACAGGTCATGCAGAATGTTAGCTGAAGGACCTCCATGATTCTAGGTTACAGAAGGATCTCCAAGGAGTTTCAGTGAGTGTCCAATGACGATGGTGTGCCAGAGGCCTTGAACCAGACCGATAACTCACTGTAACTAACATCTGTGGGTAGGAGTAACTGGACAAAAGGGTGACACATCACAACTCCTAATGCTATTAGGACGAATAAAGGAGTGTTGGAGAGGTGGGAAAAATGAAAGAAAGAGGTAGCTTTTTTGTTTGCTTGGAGTTTTTGGAAGGGGGGGGGATCCTACAGGGGTGAGGGGTGGATACTAGAGAGACTGGGTGATGAGCAGAATTGGGTACATGATGTAAAATTTCTAAAGAATCAATAAAGAACTATGCTATTTATTTATTTTAATTTGATTCAGATTTAAGACATAAGTCAGTCATCGTGGTCATGGTGGTAAGCCTGGCCACGGACCAAAAGGTGACGAGGAAACCGTGTCTACAGGACAGTCAGGCAGTGTGACCAACCCTCCTGGGCAAGGAAAAACTATGGGTAGAAACAGTGAGTACAAACAGGCAACAAAAGTATGACCAGATCCAGAATCTTGTTCTCTGGGGGGTACAAAGATGTCACAGGCTGTGTTTAAAAGGTGTCCAAAAGACCACAACCCTAACAGTAACCTGCTACCAAATCTGTGTATTCTAAATCTGACACTAATATGCAAAATGATGACATACTTGCGCTTTGTTTTCAAGAATTCTTCATACCCTAGGACTTAAACTCATTTTATTAAATAACAAGAAAAAGTAAGCCAAAATTATATGTGCAATCCAAAACCTAGGGAAGCTGAGGCAGGAGGATCATAATTTGGATGCCACCTTGGATTACATGGCACTACATTATTTTACAATAAAGAAAAAAAGGAACCAGAGGAACGTTTCAGCAGCTAAGGGCACTGGCTGTTCTCTTAAGGACTTGGCTCAGCTCCAAGTACCCTCATGGAGGCCCCCAACCATCTTTAACTCCAGTCCCTTGGGATGCGATACCTCTTCTGACCTCCAAGGGGTACTGTACACAAGTCACACCCATACACACATGCAGGCAAAATATTCATACACACAAAACAAATTTAATGGTAAAGGAATGAAAGGGAAAGGAACTCTAATGAGCAGAATGCGTGTCTGACCTTTCAGAGACTATTTGACAAAATTTCTTAAAAAGATCCTTTATTATTGTTATCACTGGACACACATACACACAACAGCACACATGTGGAGGTCAAAGGACAGCCTTGTGGTCTGAGTTCTTTCCTGGCTTTCTGTCGGCTGCAGAATCCAGCCCGGGTCACCAGGCTTGAGCAACAAGCACCTTTACTTGCTGAAACCATCTCGTGAGCTCTAGACAAACTTTGAAATGGTTCAATAGACTGAAATTTCTTTCCAGTGCGGCAGAGTTCACAAGAAATGAAATCAATTTCCAGTCTGAGCAAGTGAGTGAATTAGATCAGAAGTTCCCTTTGTTTATGTAGGAGCAGCAAACAGATGAGACTACTATACCCGAGAGACAGGACAGCCACAGGGCATAAGCCATGGTTTGCCTTCTGAATTCATTCTGGGGCTGTTTTCCAACATTTTCCCATTATCATACCCCTAATGATCCTACTTAGCCCCTTCTCCCAACTACTTCACCCATTAAACTTCAACACCAGAGACATCCATCTCCGTACAGCCCGACATAGTATCTCGAGTTTGACAACATCCCAGAACCATTTCCACGCCACTGGAGGATCATGACCCAACTGAGTAATCCCAGTCTTAAAAGTTGTTCATCTAACATTCTCAGAATATGTAATGAAGACGCAGACACACATACATGCTTTTTCAACCAATCAACATTTTAAAAGATTAGATCTAGGACTCAGGGTTAGAAGCCATGCCCTTTGTGAAGTTCTAGGCTGTGTAGGTTGCATCTCATCTGAGGCATATTCTTTTTATTGTTTATGATGTTTTACAAGTATAGTTTCAAGTATAAATATGATTCTTTTTACATTTAGTTCCGAGCAGCCACATGGCACTTAGAGCAGCCTATAATGCTAGTCTTAGCTTAAGGACCCTACCCAAACACGCTGTGACCAAATGTGGTTTGTGGGCTGGAGTTTACTACAAGGATCACAGATCATTGTTTCAGAGCTACTAACACTGAATAGTAAAAAGGAAACATATCTGTTTACAGAAGACGATGACTAGCTAGCCTTCGGAGAGAGTGGGATGGGATGGTATAGTTTAGTGTGCCTGAGTTTCTTAAAATTCTGAAGATGAACCGTGATGACAGTCGCACAGCATAGGGCATACTAAGTATGCTGAACTACACGGCTAAAGGTAATCTGGATGGCAAAATTTGTGTGTATTTCACAACAACAAATTTTAAATATTTTTTTGAATTCATGTGTATGTATTTGTCTGTCACCCATCTGTGTATATGAACATGTGTAAATGGCTGCTCCAGAGGCCAGACCCTTTGGAGCCTGAGTTATAGGTAGCTGTGAGCCAAGCATCCTGGGTGCTGGGAACCGAACTTGAATCCTCACTTACTACTATCACAGACAACACACACTAAGCCTTCACCTGTGCACTTGCGGACAGCTCTTAATGATACAAAGCCTGTAATACAGCAATTGAGGGGGCTGCAGGGTTTTAGGCCAGCCTGGTCTGCATGCATAAGACTCTGTCTCAGACAAAAACCAACAAACAGACCTAACTAAACTAGCTGCAATGTTCTCACCTCCAGGGACCCCTTTTATTATTTATTATTCCCTTACAGAGATCATATTCTAAAATATTTTATTGGTGGCTTGGGGAGATGGATCAGGGGGCAAAATATGCAAGTATGAGGACCCGAGTTCGGATCCCCAGAACCTATGTAGAGCAAGCTGCAGACACTCTTGTCTGTAATCCCAGCACTTCTACAATGAGGTAAGAGGCAGACCCAGGGGGCTTCCCAAAAACTCAAAGGTCAGCAAGAACCCTGTCTCAAACAAGGTCAAAGGCCAGGACTCGAGTTTGTGGGTACCACAAAAAGATCAGAGAAGGATATCTAATACATGTTGACAATCAGACCTTTCTATCAGATAAAAATTTAAGACACCTAACATTTTTAACTATTAGTATTTTCTTTAACTGAAAGCTTTGGGAAGGCAAGGACCCGGTATCCTTGTTTCTAGAGCAAGACTCAATCTAAATACTAAAAACAACTTTCCATTTTGAGGATGGGGTCTTGGTTTTGAGGGGGTGGGGTGTTAATAGCATCTAAAATGAATAAAGGCAAAATGGATAGAATTTCTTTTATCCCGGAAATGATACGAGTCTCTGCCTCGATATGCTGACTCCAGTAACATCCAGTCAGCCAACTGTAATCCCTGAGAATAACTACAGCACAGTGCTCAGTGTTTCTGTAGAAACAGTTTAAAATAGAAAAAGAACCTAAAGTTCAACTGGATGTAAACTCTGTAGGCCAAGAAAAGGCTTTAAAGCTTTTTGAATGGACCAGGAGGAGGATGGTTACTAGGTGTCTGCATAAGGACCATGTGAACTAAAAAATTCATCACCAACCTGCTTAGAACAGCTCCATCAGGGCAATGTCCATGTCCCATCTCTGGCATGTGTCACAAGTGAAGTCTGTCACAACATAGGCCAGGCCAATGACAATTCTTCGCTTACATTTTTGAAAATTTCAGTTTAGGGAAAGAATACTGTTTTTGATCAGACCTCAAATATAAAGAACCATGCCTATAGACCAATCTTGACTGTCTTCTCTTCCAGTGAGAAGACAGAGGCAACCGTGAGTCTGAGACAAAAGCACACGGCCATTACAAGTCCTAAAACTCACTCCAGTTTGGTTGAATAAAAGAAAAACAAAAATGAGCAGCAAAAGCCCCAAAGCCCCTTTGTTAAGCTGGGTTATGTGCAACTTCATCACGAGGAACAAAGAAAACGATGGCCCACTGAGGAGGAAAGATGAGCTGCGGAAGGATGAAGCGTGGCATCCCTGACCAAGTATGTCAAAGGTCACCAGATCCACCCTGGGCCTGTTCCTGGCCCCTCCTCCCACCTCTGGTTCTCATCTGAGAAACTAGGTTAAACCTCTTTGCTACCAGGTGTCCAGGAATCCCATAGACAGGCAAGCTGAGTCATGTGTTCTTGAAGCCGTGGCTAACGGCCCCACACACACTCCCCAGCAACAATGCAGAAACTTCAACATCTTTTCGTCTAGAGCAGTCACCTCAGCCTAGGCTTCAGGCTACAAGTAGTGCAGAGCCTGCAAAACACTGAAAACAGCCTCTTTAAGTGCAACCAGTGTAAATGATATTCATCTACAGAAAGAAATCTATCACAGATGGACCAAAAAATTATTTCTTCCCACCTTGCTAATTTCATATTATAATTTTAATTTTTTCAGTGATGTGGTTATTTATTCTGTCCAGTATAAACTTATGTTTAAAAATATTTACAATAATAACTGAACTCATCCTAAGAGTTCATGCTTTTATTAGGAATTCAGATTGAAGTCAAGATCATGGGGAAAATCACTTAGTTCAAAATTTTGAAGGTTAGCTCTTAGGATATTTATACGTAACTTGGTTTGAACTATAAAGTCCTTTGGCTTTAAGAAAGAGCATTCTGTTTCTCCTTCACTATTAGGAAAACCTCTCAATTCTGGTAGCACCTCTTTTGGTAGGTCTTCTTCCTTAATTTTTTAGCATCTATCTGTGACTGTACAGAGCTAAGTGAGGCGGAAATCGAGCACATAACCATTATGACAGGAAGGAAGGAAAAGGAAGTAACAGGTGATGTCACTGCAGTGTCCTTGACACCCCTAGGTAAGGAGGACAGCCAATATCCAAGAGTATAAGCCTAATGAGGTGCTGTGGGATATTGCTCTTGTACACTGTAAAGATCTGTTGCTCATATTGGTTTAATAAAATGCTGATTAGTCAGTACCTAAGCAGGAAATAAAGGCAGGGTGCGCACACACACTTAAAAGAAAAAAAAACAAAAAACAAAAAACAAAACAAAAAAAAAAACAAAGCCATAAATCATTCTTTCTGGCTGTGGTAGCAGTGAATTTCCCACCAAGCCGCTGTGGCTTTAGACACTCTGGACCCTTTCTTAACCACTCCTTAGTCATCCTTACACCCTCTTCCCTTGGTTTTGGTTTTCTTCCATTGGTAACTTGAGTGTATGAGCTGTTCGATGCTACCTATGCTATGAATAGAAACAGTATGTCACTATGAGTCACCAACTACAAGAAATTACATTTGACTTAGTGGGAAACTCAGAAAATTAATAATTAGCAGAACAAGTGTGAGGAAGGAAGGAAGGTGAGTAGGTAGGCCAATCTCAGCTGACTGGTGTCTCTGCAGGCCCAAGAAGGACTGACGTGTGCTTAAAGCCTACACATAAAGGCTACACATTAGCTCCAGGCTAGCCCAAACTACGTGATCAGATCCTGTCAGAAGGGAAGAAAACAAAGCACAGGTTTCTTTGTTTGATTGTAGAGAACAAAGTTGCCCATTTCAGATCATCTACCAATTTTTATTAAAGATACTTTTGAATAATTATAAAAACCATTATTCTGTCATTATTTGAGAAAAGAAAAAGGATTTTGGCATCAGAAATGTGAGCTAATTCATTGTGTGCCCAGGCACTTATAAAGCTCTAGGAGTTCCTAAGACAGTGGGCCCAGGTGCAGATGATGCTGGCCCACACCAGAGGACCAGTGACGGCCATGAATTAGTCATGTCCCTGCCTTTGTCCTAAGTGAGCAGAACATAACTAGCAAATACAAGTAATTAAAAGGACCAACAAGTAAAATCAACTTCTAAGATGATTACATAGAGACAGTCGACTTTTCTCTCAATTCAACCAAATCTAGCAAGCACTTCTGGGCATATATGTCTGTGCCCAGAACGGCTAGCGGGAGACCAACAGGTAACAACCAAACCGCTTGCCTGAGGTATGCATCTTGGAGGACTTCTGTCACCTGGGGGCCACTATCCGCAGTCACGTAACCACTCATAAAAACAACTATAAAAAGTGGGGGGGAGGGGGATGAAAGTCAGACCATGAAACATTTTAGAAAAACATGACTTTTAATGTACTTAAGTATCCTAATTAGCATTAAGAGCTGCTAGCATTATGTGACTTTTTACTTCAAAAATACTACTCTAAAAAAAAAAAATATTCCAACAGAAATGCTGTAGCCACGGTTCCGATTCTTCCAGTGGGGATGCTGGGTAGTCAGAGATTAGTGAATAGGCAGAATGAAGAAAAGCTCTCCAAAGATAGGAGATCACAAGAAGAAGGAGCAGTTAGTACAGTAGGCGTGGACAGGATATGGGTAACTGGACCATCACAGCAGAAGGAACCTGCATCCTCACTTCTAGCCCTCATTAAACCCGGTGCCTGTCTCATACTCAATTCTATCCTCATGGAAGATTCAATGACCATCTGCTTGAACGCATGATCATAGCAAAGTCACTTATCAGATTGTAACAAATCTTGCTAAGAGCAGATCCCCCCCCCCCAAGGCGGTTCAGACATCACCAAATTATTTTCCCTCCAAATGCAGTAGCTTTGCAAAATAAAAATCCATGTTTGAGGTTGGGCTTTAATCTTTCTCCCTAATGGCCAAGTATCCAAAAAAAAAGAGAAAAGAAAGAAAAAGGAAAAGAAATTCCCAATCCATTTATTTAGCATGGATTTTATCAAGGTTATGAGCACCGATTTGAAGGGTTGGGTGTGAATCTGATGACAAGTTTGCCTCCAGGACATGGGGCCCTGGCCCTGGCCCTAAGCATAGAGTATTCAAAGACCTGTAAGGTCTCTCACTTACCTACTCATCCATTCACTGACTACATCCTACATTAGCCTCAGCAAGAAAAGAAAAAAGGAAGTATGGAATGAGGTGCCCTTTGTGAGTCATGGCAAGTAGCATTCTTTGCTTCTTGATTCATTCAAGTCTTACTGAAGGACTGGCTGAAACAGGAGTCTAAGGGAAACCCTAAGACCTATCAGATGATAGAGACTAAAAATAGAAATTCACTACAGCTCTTAGGAATACACAGGTGCATAGCTTTGGCCACACCATCAGTTTCCAAGACACCATAAATAGGCCTACAAGGAACTAGTGACATCACACTCCTGATAGCACCAAGCCACATGACCTGCCCTCCTCCATCAGCAGAGCTCTACTCCCCCTACCTCACCCCCCACTGCCCTGACACAACAGTACCACAAACATGGCTCAATCACCGCAGAACCATTCAGACTCAGCAGGGCATGACGCTACAAAGCCTTCCTGGTGATTCTCTTAGAGCTTTTCTGCACTGGAGGCCAACTTTCTGTTAATCAGTGTCTTCTTATATAGCAAGACACATGGTATGGAAGGAATGCTAGACCATTTTACAGTCAGGCAGATCAAGATTGCCTCTGATGTTTTTCTTTCCTCATTATTACTGGAGGCCTTAAGAGACTGGCGATCTCCCTGAACTCCAGTCTACTACTATCATCGCCACAGCGCCAGCGGGGTATCAGCAACAATCCTGGCAAATTTCTCAGACTAGGCCAGCTATACTTGTCTTCCCCATCCCATCCACGTGCTGATCACACACAGCAGTGGATGACTGTTCAGGCGACCTCCTGCCTGTCAATCAGCCTGTGGATACTTCAGAGGTCACTGACACCCACGTGACACCCACAATACAAGGTTAACAGAACTTGTCACCAATGAAGTCACCTTCCCGGCTCCATAGCAGGCCTGTAAGTGAAGACACTGGTCCCTGTCTCTTCTCTTCATCTCAGATCCTGTCAGCAGGGTGAAGACGGAAATGTGAGCAGCACACTCACTGTTAAGTGCTCTTAGGAAAGGGCTTCCAAATATGTTTTTGAAGAGGTGACCGAGTTGGCACAGCGCCTGAGTGTGAGCAAATGGTGAGTGGAAAATAGGCCAGAAGACTGGTCCAACCTGGCCGTGAGCCTTACTGCTTTTGGGGCCTGCCCAGGCCCCCAGTTGGAGTTTCTGCTGCACCTGCTGCAATAAGATCATCTACCTGTCTTACTTTGGTGCAGTTACTGCCCCTCACTGTAACAGCTAGAAAGCTTTCAATGGAATTACTTCAAGTAGCTATACTGAAGGGAAGTCCTCCTGACTTTCTTGCCTCCGCAACAGATCAATGTCTAAAAACCACATAGTTCCAGGGGAACCAGGGAAAAGAGTGGCAAAGTGTGGTGTTCTCTCTGAAAATCCTTCCTCAGGAGAGAATAATACCTCCAACCTAGGCAGTCAGGAGGGTCCTGAGGGTGGGTGTTGTGTCTTGCCTGGAACTCAGTCTGTATTTTGACTCAGAATACACTGTCAATTAGGAACCTTGATGACAGTGGCATGTTGCTCAGTAACGGAAGGAAGTACTGTGTGGATCAAACTATTGTACCAAGTGTTTTTGGCAGGTATGCCCTGTTGATTCAGAGCCAGGCGCATGCAGACAAGTCTTAGAGCTACTCCAACAAAATTGCCACAATTCAGTGGTTCAGATTAAACCATGACTTGGAGCAGGCACTGTGCTCCAGACATTCTTAGGCAATTATCAAATAAATTACCAGTGGAGGAAGAAAACATTATTGCTTAAATTGGTGTCTGTGATGTCCTAGCTCAGGAGTTCTGCCTCTAGAACCTGATATAAAGAACACACCAAATTTTTTAACTAGAAACAGTTCCTTTGGCTTTCTGAGCTAGCTGTCCCACTGTTTAGCACCAGCTGTCCTGTGGCTGTAATTCTCCTTCCTCAGCCTCCTGCATGCTGGGATTAGATGTACAGTCAGCCACCCTGCCCTGCTAAAAACAGTGGAGTTCTTTTTTCTTTACATTTTAAAATTTACTTTGTGTGTGTGCAGTTACATGTAAAGGTCAGAGGAAATCTGCAAGAGAGATGGTTCTTGCCTTCTACCATGTGGGTCTAGGGGATCAAACTCGGGTTGTCAGCATGCTGCAAATGCATTCACCTGCTGAAGCATCTCATTGGCTCAGAGGAAAGAATTTAGCCTAAGTCCTAATTCTGGGTCCGTCAGCAGCCAGCTGTGAGCAACCTACCTGGTATTTTCTTTCACACCAAGTACAAGCACACACTCTTGCTGGACTCTCGTCTTCCAGTTTGCTCTGTTGGTCTGTGACAAATTCTCAGACCTACACACATACACATCTGTGTGTGTGCATGCACACAAAATACATGTAATTTTTAAATATCTGAAAAGTAAGATAAAAGTAAGATAAAGAAGACATCTAACATTGACCTCTGGCCTCCATGCACACAAACACATATATGTGTGTATGCACCACGCACACATGCTTTCCAGAAACCCAGTTCTCATCACCTCCAGCAACAGCAGTCACTGATGGGTCCCCACCCCAGGCTTACTCCAGGAAGTGATCTGTGAGGAAGACATTCCTCAAGACCTTCTGAGACAGTCTGAATAGCTCAGTCTCTGCAATCTTTCCTGTCCAAATTTGCAGAAGTATTTATTAAACACTAGGTTTTGCTGCTGGGACAATACACATTTCCTCTCCTCCACTGCTGAAATTTCTGGGGAGGCAGCCCCCAGATTATACTACGTACCTGCTGATTTTACTGGGCTTGGTGCAAAATTTGTAATTTTAAATTGCTATAGGTGTCTATAAATACTGTAACACCTATTTCTTCACATGTTATTGGTCCACTCTATAATTTATTAGTTTTCTTATCAGGGCCTTAGCAAATAAACATCCAAGTTTGACATGTATATATGAGGAAATACCACCACTCTCAAACACCTGTATAGTGCATGCACACACTTTCTTTGTGTACTGCTCCAGCATCTGCATCTTGTGGCATGCATATGAAGTCAAGAGACAACCTTAGATGTCAAGTGTAACCGTCCACCTTGAGATGAGATTCTCTGCTGTTCTCCCTCTGTGTATGCCGCATTAGAAGCTTGCACACTTACACTGAGTCTCCACTCTCCGCCTCCCATCTCCCACAGGGACACTGAAGTTACAGCTTCAAGTCTGCATGTGGCTTTCTGTGTGGGTTTAGGGTTTTTAATCTCAGGTCCTCATGCTTACAAGGCAAGTATTTTTAAACACTGAGCCATCTCCCTGGCCCTGCCTTGTGGCTGAGAAGGTGGCTCAGCAGAAAAGAGTATTTGTTGCCTAAGCATGAGGAGCTGAATTCCAGTCCTCTGCACCCTCACACAAGCTGGGTGTGGCTGTATGTGTCTGTAAACTCACATCTGAAGGGTTTGCTGGCCAGCCATTTAATCTAACTGAAGCACTGAGCACCAAGTTTTCTGAGAGACCCTGTCTCAAATACATGAATGAATGAATAAATGAATCAGTTGCAAAGCAATAGAAGAAGACACCCTGGGAGAGAGTGCACAAACACACACTTACCCACCCAACCACTTTTCAGTACTTCTACGTATGTGTGTTTCTCCTACATATGTGTCTGTGCACCACGTGCATGCCTAATGCCCATGGAGTCCAGAAGAGGGTACCAGATCCCTTACAACTGGAGCTACAGATGGTCATGGGTATCCATGTGGGTCCTGGAAATCAAACCTGGATCTTCTGTAAGAACAGCAAGAACTCTTAACCACTGACCCATCCCTCCAGCCCCTCGCCCAACTGCTTTTACAGGGTGCTGTTTTTCCTTGAGGGATATAGTTCAATGCTGTGAAAAGCAGACCTGTCTGTTCAATAAACCCCAACTAAGCAAATTATAACTATAAATTTTTCTTTAATTAACTTTCAGGAGGAAGACATTTCAGAGGATAACATAAAGTGTACTCTAAATTTCCAGCCAGTCTGCACTGGCAGTACATTAGCATCACATGGGGCCAACACAAAACTGTGCCAGAACCCAGCCCCAGACCATGAGGTCGCTACTCCACAGGTACTTACGATGTCCATCCAGGTGCACCTGTGCACCATCTGGGCAGCCATTAGTGTACTCTTCACATTTTCCACCCCACCTCAGACTTCTATTCCACCATTAGTGCAGATCTAACCGGCCCATAGACCACACAGAGAACCATCTTCTCAGCCTCCTCTAGTTTAAAAAATGTTAGTTATTCTAAATTGCCTTTGTCAAAACGAGACTACTCTCTGGAAAGAAGGTGCTGTTATTTCAGACAGATTTTCAGCAGTGTTTTTCTGGGTACGGTAGCCTACAGTCCAAGCAATGGGAAGTAGAGGCTTGAGGTCAAGGACAGCCTGGGCTACAAGAGGCTTTTCTGCTTGTCTGTCAATCTAAAAAGGGACCTTGGTTCATCAGAATGTGTTCTTCCCTAAGGATGATACCAAAATTAAACACAATAAACCATATACAACGTATTTCAATCCTTGGGAATCACCTCCCACATACTGGCCGGCACCCGCGGCACCATGATATATGATGAACACATACCATGAGCATGTCATTCCTTCCCGCTATGGGTGTGAACAGACACAACTGCCATGCACAAGTGGACAGCCGGTCCATGACCAAGAGAGTAACTAAGATCTGGAGGGAATCGCTCAGAAGGACGGGAAGAGACTTGACTTAAGACAAGCCCTTTGAGAAGCGTACTCGAGGAGACTATGGAGCTGCCAACTTCCCAACATCCACAACAACTTTTTACGGTGTCTGTAGGTAACTGCCTCCCCACAAGTTCCATCTGGACCTTGTCCCCAGCCATTTCAGGAGTGATCAGGAACTACATGCTAATTTGAATTCTAGGCTGACTGGCTCTCTGGTTTACCTACCTTTGGACTTTCCAGTATTAACCCAATGCTTTCCACCTAGAAATTCCTTGCTGAATGCTTGGGAGCAAATGATGAAGAGGATGTAGGTTGAAACAGGTCCTGCATCCAAGGGTACCAGGTAGAAGGAAGATCAGGTTTTCACTTTTGTTGTTGTTGTTCTGAGCAACATCCCACCTCAGCTTTGATGTAGCAAAGGAATTTATAGACATGAGCCAGAGGAAGAGTTGTTTTCCCAGGGATATAGTCACTGCTAAGCTGCCCTTGTTCCATAACATAACCCACATCTAAGAGCAAATTAACCCTATCAAATGCAATGAAACGCTCAGACACACAAAAGCAGGAGGGACCGGGTGGGAAGAACAGGTGGCCTTTACTTCAACACAAGTGCAACATCACTGATGAGGTACAGAAGCCCCTTTATTCCAACCAGCTGATTAAAACACCATCCATGATGTTTAGGTCTCTAAAAAGAAATACTCTGGCAGAGAAAACACCTAAAAGGTAAATGTTTCTCAAGAGGAAAGTACCCACAAATATCTCCATGGTGGTTTGGATGAGAATGATCCCCACAGGCTCATATATTTGAATACTTGGTCTCCAACTGTTTGCAAATAGCTAGGGAAGGATTAGGAGGTGTGGGCTTGCTGGAGGAGGTACAATACTGGGGGTGGGCTTTAAGGCTTCACAAGTGTCATGTTTGTGGTTTGAGATGTAAACTATCGGGCCTTTGCTCTACCACTATGGACTCCAACTCCCTGAAACCATGAACCCAATTAATGCTTTCTTTCACAAGTTGCCTTGGCCATGATGTTTTTATCATAACAATTGAAAAGAAACTACTATCACCTCTTCATTAGTACTAAAATAAATGCAGACGTTAGCTGGTGTAAAAGCTTCCTTTGGTAAGCTGTTGTGGGGTTGCAGACTCCCAAATTGTAACCCCCAGCCTCTCTTGTGGCCTGTTTCCCACAAATGCAGTTTATTAGACTCAGTTCCACACCGAGCTGGACTGGTGACTCATTCTTGACATCCCAGCACTCAGGAGAATGAGGTTGGGAGACTGACGGAAGTTCAAGGCCAGTCTAGACTACAGAGTAAGTTCTAGGCCAGTGTGGGCTACACAGAGACAGTGTCTCCAATTCAAACAGAAAAACTAAAACAAATGTAAAAATCAATGCAGAATCTACGTCAAATGGCCCCCAACTGAAAAGAAAGTACAGCTGACTGGGAGATTGTTACAGTGAGGTTTTTTGAGTCTCAGGCGGCCAAGGTCTGGACCCACAGACCTGCATCCCTAGACCCTTTGGTTGTTTGTTATTGTTCAGGCCTTTAAAAATGATTTAGACGTTTATACTCATTTTATGTTGTTTGGCCTGTGTCTTAGGCACATTGTTAGTTTTTTAAAATTTTAATTTAATTTATTTTTCTTAATTTGTTTGTCACATGGCCCATTTGTGTTTTTTTAATATGCTTTTTTTTTGGGGGGGGGGGTAGCTGGCTCGGTCTAGTGGTTAGGATTCGGCGCTCTCACCACCGAGGCCCAGGTTAGATTCCCAGTCAGGAAACAAAAAAAAAAAAACAAGACCCCAAGATTCCCAGCAACCCCTTTTTAATGGGATTGGCCACTCCCCCTTCAGGAGCCCGGGACCCTGGATAAGTGTCTTCAGACCTTATCAGCTGACACTTGAATCCTACCACAGGAGATTATTCTTGAAGAATGTTTTTCAAATAAAAGTACAGAAAGGGAGTTTTCGCTAAAATAAGCTGTGAGCACTTCCTTCCATCAACAGTGTTCAATTTCTACCAGTTAAATCATACTACATCCCATGACTGAAACCGAACACCCTTTTGAATGATCAGAGTTATAGCCGATTTCTATCATTCAAAAGCTTGAACATCCTAAATGCTCAGGATAGGAGAAGCTGGACATCACTGTCCATCAGAAACCTAAAACAAATCAAAACTGAAATTCAATGAATAATGAAACATGGTACTTATAAGAGAGCCAAGCCAGAAGAAGTTACTCTGCCTTCCCATTATGAGGATTATTCCATGAGAAAATCAATATACCAATCACAAAGATGATACTTTAACTACCCATGAGAATTAGCTACATAAACACATTTCTGGAGCATTTGTACAGAGCTCCTAATAGAAAAAAGCCATAGTTTGAAGAAAAAGTGTGGACGGAGTTTAACACAGCTGTGTCTTACAAATACCGGGGCTGTAGCATGTAAATGTAAGCAGTGTTTAACTGCACCTGAACAGCGGCGATCACTTCCCTCTTCAACTAGTTTGAACCAACAATGCAAACCATGTTAAGACGTGAAGAGTATCCATCCAACTCAGAGAAACTCGGAGCGGAGGCTCAGATGTCTGTGCTGATGAAGGAGGCACGAGAAATGTGATCTACTTCCCGTGTCCTAGGTGTTGGGTAGGAAAGCGAGGCTCAAGCACCAGTTGGTAGTAACACAAAGGCATTTCTCAAAGTCCACACATAAAGGTTAATTCAGAGGGGCTGCCTGTACAAATCAAAACATATAAATGGGCTGGCTGCTAAAGCCATTAGAGAAGAAGAAACCTCAATTATGAAGACACCCCGTAAGGTCAGGCTATAGGCAAGCCTGTAGGGAATTTTCTGAATTAGTGATTGACATGGGAAGGAACATCCCATCCCTGGGCTGGTGGTCCTGGGCTGTCTAAGAAAGCAGGCTGAGCAAGCCACGGGAAGTAAGCCAGTAAGCAGAACTCTCCACGGACTCTGAATCGGCTCCTGCCTCCAGGTGCCTGCCCTGGCTTCCTTAGATGATGATACAGAGGAGTAAGATAAAACCTTTTCTTCCCACGTTGCTTTTGGTCATGGTGTTTTCCCCATTGCAATGGAAACCATAATTAAAACAATAAGTAAAGTTAAATATTTTTTATTTTAAAAAGGAAACAACCAAAATAACTTTCCATGTCATATAACTCATGTTATCAGAATCCTTCTTTAAGTTACACATGTTGGAGGAATAAATACATTTCAGCTAGCCAGAGGTGAGCTTAAATAGAAGTCTAAAATCATGGCATTACAACCGACTAAGTCGAGTAACTTAAGGCATCCTCCATGCAAAGCTGAGAGGTTGGAATGAGTCTGGTAAATACAGAATGAATTAATTACTTGATATCCACATGAATATACTTGTACTAGAGAGATGCTTTGTGGCTACATTTGCCTAGCAGGCACTGTCAAACACATATGTGCTCGACCCAAAAGACAATTCTAAATACTATCAATTTTTTCAAAAATGTCAAGTGTCATTAGAAGTGTTCATGGTGTACTTCTAAAGTGTGATAAAGGTAGGGGCCAAAATCCCAAGAAGCCCATGGCTTTAGATTTTTAGTTGGGGAGAAAACTTCACATGTCTGATATCAAAGTGACCATTACATTCTGCTTGGGAAAGGCATTGGTATTTGGATAGTAAACAGCATATTTCTTAGAAAACCAATGATTTCAGAGAGTAAATCTATTTTCCTCTTGTAGGCCATGGCTAACCACAGTATGGCGTAATTCTGGAGAAATCAGACCTCACCCAGTTACAAAAATAGCAAAAAGGACTCTTTGCTGTTGGCAGAAAAGTACCAACATCCTTCTTGATAGCGGAAACCTGCTTTTGTGTTTTCCATGAGGCATTTAAAACATCGGTTCTCTAGGTGAGACAGGGAATATTTCTACAAAAGGTGATCTACATGAAATCATTCTTCAGGGAAGTTTAAAACAACAACAGAAATCTAACAAGAGGTGGGGACCTAAAAATGTACCCTCGCCTGAAGCACTAAAAAACCTGGGCCTCATTCTGTAACCTCTAAAATGGACAGGTCTTCCTCATCTTACCGCTACAGAAGAACTCAACAGGATTCGGCAGCCAGAAACTGGTGGTTCCATCCATCAGGAGTTTCACTCTGAAAAGTACTAACTGGAAGGGCTACTGTGGCCATTCTTGTCCCTCAGTGTAAGTCACAAAGGAGGCACACGCCTGCTTGGTTGGTGACTCTTCCCCATGGACTTTAACGCCATTGCTGATCCCAAAGTTGCTACCTCCTAACACTCACCATCCTGAGAGTATGGATTAGACTTAGTGTCTCACTTCTAGAAGGGGTCATAGAAGGCAGTCCGTGACATTGCTGTGTTGCTGACTTTGGAGAAGACTGCTGTTGAGACCCAGCTGGCATCTGATTAGTGTCTTGAAAATCCAAGCTATATGGCTACCACATTCCTGACTCTTAGAAAATGAGTGAGATAACAAATTTTGCTGTTTTAAAGCACCAATTTGTCCATAGTAATAAATGGTCAAAATGAACCCAACAGCATTTTGCTTCATAAGCCTAACCTTTAAGAGCTGCTGGCTGGATTTACTCCCCACTGTCAACATACGAACATGCACTACCTTGTTGGGATTGTCACAGGATCATGAAGCCTCTGCTTTAGGTTGGGCATACATAATCAAAAAGTTTCAAAACTGAAAATTCCAAAATTGGATGCTTTTGCAAGTCCCACATCATGAAGATTTATTCCATGTGCAAAACCATTAGAAACAGTAACATCTTAAAGCCACTTAGAAGAGGAAGCCTTTAATTGGGGGCACCTTGACTGTGGGGGTCCACGAATTAGTAAGAGGAGAGCTATTGGTTGTTTTCAAGTGTTTTAGGCAGAAATACCGTCAGGAGGAATTGGGTATTCACATACTCATGTGAGAATGTCTCAATCTAGGAACTGAGTCAGCAGGAATGGAACATCCTCTAATCCCAACATCCCACGGACGGAGTGGATTGGAGAAGGCCACAAGTACCAATCTAGCCAAAACTCCATAGTGAGACCCTGCCTCAAATACAACAAATCAAAACTGAATGATTATTTTTGTTTTCAGAACAGGGTTTCTCTACATAGCCCTGGCTGTCCTGGAACTCACTCCAGACCAGGCTGGCCTTGAACTCAGAGATCCACCTGCCTCTGCCTCCCAAGTACTGAATTTAAAGGTGCGTACCACCACCGACAGGCTACCTTTTTTTTTTTTTTTAAAGAGTGAATTCCGAAGCCTGTTGTGACCCTATCCAAGCTGAATCATCTTCTGTGCTATGCTTAGTGGCTCTGTGTAGCCACCTCATACTCCAAACAAGCTCTGTCCTTAAACTGTCCATGAATATCAGATATGCCAATTCCACTTACATCAAAGAGTCAGTCAAAAAATTGTAAAGGCCGTTTACAAAGGAATAAGATATTTTGACTCTTTCCCCCTCACAATGAAGATGAAGAAAAGGGGAAAGGAATAAATGTAAGCTAATGATATCACTGTGGCTTCAATTTTAGTAAATTTGTTTAAAAAAATTCTTCGAGGCATAGCTATTTCAGACATTTTAAACGTAGCCAATGAAAGTCTTAAGAGGCTAAGGAGATGGCACAATCAGAGGGGACTGGCCTTACAATCTGACCGGAACTCCTGGTCAAAAAAAAAAAAAAAAAAAAGCAGGCTATGTAGGTATGTGATCCCAGAACAAGGGAGGCAGACTGGCCTGCCAGCCCGCTAGCCTAGTCTACCTGACAAGCTTCAAGCCAATAACAGACTCTCAAATAACAAGTTGAACACTCCGGGTTGCATTCTGGCTTCCACAAACAAGAACACATGCTGGAAGGCAGAGGCAGGTGGATCTCTGTGAGTTCAAGCCCCTTTGGTCTACAGAGTGACTTCCAGGACAGCCAGGGATACACAGAGAAACCCTGTCTTGTAAAAACAACAAACAAACACGCACACACCCAAGGCCTAATTCTCATGGAAATTTAAAATTTTGGAGTTCAAAGCCAGAAGTGGTAGTAGCACAATCCTTTAATTCCAGCAGTTTGGGGAGGTTGAGGCAGGTGAATCTGAGTCCAAGGCTAGCGGTGGTCTACATAGTGATTCAAAACAAGTTTTTAAATCAGAAGACCAGCCCAAACCCGGAGTGGTGATAACAGGCTTTAAATCCCAGCACTCAAGAGGCAGATGTCTGTGAGTTCAAAGGCATCCATCCATGTTCACACCTAGGACTGCTAAGGTTAACAGTGAGACTCAGTCTTTAAAAAAAAGTGGGGTAGAGGAATGTGGCCAAAGACCATCCCCTACCACCCTGCCAGCAAAATGGAGCTGGCTATTTTTATGTAACCACTTGGATCCTGAACATCCAAAAGAATATCTGAGCTAAGCTGATTGAAGACTTGGAAGACATGGTTTTTGTCTTAACATGTATGGCCCTAAGAGTAGGTGTCTGAATGCTTGGTCCACAGGAGGTGGCACTATTAGAAGGTGTGGCCTTTCTGCAAGAGTGTATCACTGTGGGAACAGATTTTAAGGTCTCAAATATGCTTAAAGTATTTCTGTTGCCTGTTCACTTCCTGCTGCCTGCAGATCAAGAAGTAGAACCTCTCCAGCACCGTGTCTGTCTGCATGCTGCCTCGCTTCCCACCATGACAATAAAGGACTAAACCTCTGAAACCCCAATTAAAAGTTTTCTGTTGTATTAGATTTCTGGCCTGGACTTTCCAGCCTAGCCTGGTAGCCTAGACATTCAGACCCATAGAAACATATAGATGCTTATGTTAATTGTGCACTGATTGACCCGGAGTCCAGGCATATAACTTGCTAACTCTTTACCCTTTAACTAACCCATGATTGTTATCCTGTTCAGCTATGCGGCTTGGTACCTTTTCTCAGAGCAGCATAGGTGTCCTCTGCATCTGCTTCTCTGGTGTCTCTGTGGCATCTCTGCTCTGTTCTTCCTGTTCCCCGAGTTTTCTATGTCTGACAGCCCCATCCACACTTCCAGTCTGCCTTTGGTCAATCAGCGTTTTCATTAAACTAGTGGGCAGGACAATTATTTACAATGTAACATCATAATCCCACTACAGTTTTCCTTTATAAGAGTTTCCATGGTCATGGTCTCTTCACAGCAACAGAAACACTAAGATATTACAGTAAAGTGACCAGCTTCTTCATGTTTGTGAATTACACTGCAAAATGCATCTTTAAAGTGTAATTCCAAAGCCAGGCATACCTTTAATCCCAGCACTGGGGAAGCAGAGGCAGGCAGAGCTACGTGAGTTCATGGCCGAGCTTGATCTACAGAGTGCTCCTGGCCAGTAATGCTATTACACAGAAAAACCTTATCTCAACCCCCTCCCCAACCAAACAAAGGTGTAATTCCAACTTTCAGAGTAGTATGTGCTGACACAAACAGGCTGGCATCTGGCTCACTAGGCGGAGGGCTCTCTTCTGACAGTCCCCCTCTGCAACATTAGGATAGCAGGGGACCCACCACACCAGGTTTACCCAATCCTGCAGATTGAAGCAGGGCTTCCTGATGCTGGGCAAGCACTCTACCAACTGAGCTACATCCCAGACCCCAGAGTTGATTTTATTTTTGTTTTTGGAAAATGTCTCTTAAGTCAACAGTTTCTACTTTGGCCTTAATGAGTATTTATTGCACTCGGAGCTTTCAAAGAACAGAATGCAGACAGCTATCAACTGCTTCAACTTAAACACACAAAAAAGTATATGCTAACCAGAACACTTTCAAACATATTTAAATGCATCACTTTTTATTAATATATTTCTCTACTGGTATATTTTACTTTCAAAACAAAACCTTCTCAGGAGTAATAAGGCAGACACCTGTCAAGCCTGCACTTGGGAAAGCAGGGATGGGCTAGGATTACAAATCCCAGGCTAGCCAGGGCTACTTAGCAAGAATGTGTCTTAAAAAATTAAATTAAAACCATTTGCCTTATAGTAGACATTTAATGGAGTAACTCAAGTTCATATCTTCAGGATGTTTACTAGAGCTTGCAAGATTGTTCAGTTCCTATAGCAACCACGTTCTTGTCACTATGATAAAATACCATGAACAAAGCAAGTTATAGAAGAATGGGTTATTATGGTTTACGGTTCCAGGGGGTAGAAGAGTCTGTCATGGTGGGGACACATGGAAGCAAGTGGCAAGCATCACAATGGAAACCCATGCTGACAGCTCACATCCTCAACCACAAGCACAAAGCAGAGAGAGCAAACTGCAAATAGCAAAGTCTTTCATCTCAAAGGCCAGCCCCAGGTAGCAAAAGTTTTTATTCTACAGCAAGGCCTTAGCACCTAAACCTCTCCAAACAGTGCCACCAACTGTGGACCAAGTGTTCAAATGCCCAAGACTATGGAGTACATTCCACAGTCAAACCACACTGTAAAGGTGCTTGCCACCCAGCCTGATAAGCTCAGTCACATTCCCAATACCTAGGTAGGAGAAAACAGAATCCTGTGGATTGCCTTCTGACCCCCACTGCATGCCCCCCACACACAAATAAATGTAACACAAAATATCAAAGTATTTGCCAGACATAGTGAGGATCACAGCTTCCTAGGACATGACTTATATCACTTCTTATAGTTGCTCTGATGTTGATCAGAAAGGAATTATGTTCCTCCAATAAAATGGAAATGAGTATTTCTTCTCACTCTTGGATTAAACTCAAGTCAAAGAAATATTGAGAGTGGACAGTGGGCCGAGTGTGGTGGAGCACGCCTTTAATGCCAGCACTTAGGAAGCAGAGACAGGAGGATCTATCTCTGTGTGAGTTTCAGGACGGCCAGGGCCACACAAAGACACTATCTCAAAATCCCTTGCTGAGAAGTAATTAAGTGTCTTCAGCAACAATTTTCAGATACTGGCATGGCAGAGAGTGCCAAGTGCAACCCACAAGCCTTACTTAACCTCTACCTGGATAGAGGATCTTCGATGTTTATATACACTTTTTAATTGTTACCAAAATTTACAGTCTGGGGTATTAGGAGCTAGAGAGCTGCTTATCAGTTAAGAGCACTCACTGGTTGCTCTTCCAGAGGACCCAGGTTCAGATTCCAGTGCCCACACAGTGGCTCACAACCATTTGTTA
Organism: Phyllotis vaccarum; assembly: GCA_033318265.1. Classification (NCBI taxonomy): domain Eukaryota; kingdom Metazoa; phylum Chordata; class Mammalia; order Rodentia; family Cricetidae; genus Phyllotis; species Phyllotis vaccarum. The sequence continues at coordinate 188,185,600 of JARWLC010000002.1, forward strand.
ACTTCAGTTCCAGAGCATTCAATGTCCTATTCTGGTTTCCACAGACACCAGACGTACCCACGGTACACATACATACATGCAGGTGAAATACACAGAAAATAAGTAAATCCAATACTTTTTAAGTTAACTAAAAACTCTGGTTTAACTTTTCTCTTGGAAATCATTTTTGGGAACACATACACTTCTCAGTGGCAACAGATGACTGGCGCTTGTCTCCTCTGTACACTCCAGAACCCAACCTGTCACCACCTACTACTGTCTTCTGTAGGGCCCTGAGAATGGGCTCCTAAGTATTTGGACAGCTCTCATCTTATTACAAAAGATGGATATAGAAATGAGGCCATTGATCCTGGAAGGCAGGAGGTAATACACGGACACAGCAAGCAGAGTGTCCTAGGTCTCACTGGGCATTGCCTGCGGGGGTTTTGTAAAAAGCACTGAAGCTACGTTCCAAAGCCCACAGGCTCCCCAAGAGTCTATGGCCACGGGGTAAGAAGTAAAAAAATAATAATAAATATGGGTTTTTAAAATTATTTCTTTTCATTCATTATGAAAGTTAAATTCAACAGGAGAAATTAGAATTTACGTATCCCCACGGAGGTCAGAGAGGGTTTTTATAGTTAGGCTGGTGTAGACGCTCATGTAGATCATAAACTCACAGCTATGGCTGCCTGCACAAGATCAAACCAGTGAACAGTCCAGAATAGAGTGGAGAGAGGCCCACAACTGTGACCCTACCTGAGAATATTGACAGCTGATGGCTGATGGGCCAAAAAAAAAACAAACTGTTTCCTTTAACCACTCTGTTGACCACACTGCAGTAGATGGCGTGGTCATGGGTGGCACAAACTAGCTTTGGTAAATTTTATTTAATAATAATTAAAAAATGAAGTGAGGCCAGGGAGAGAGAGGAAGTGGATCTGAAAAGAGAAAGAGGTGGAGGTTATGAGCAAAATACATGGAATATGTATAAAAATTTTAAGGAGTTTAAAGAGAACTAATAAATGCTTTAGAAATTTGACCTATAATTACTCTCTCAGGTAATTAAATATTATTGGTACATACGAAATAAACAGTAAGGAACCAGGCAAGGAAGGAAAAATTATTTTACACAGTATGACCACTTACAATACCCTGCCATCACTTTGATTTGAAGACTAGTTTACACTTTATGCAGAACATTTTCAATCATCAATAACGTAATCCTGGCAGTAAAATGGCTCAGCAGGTGAAGATATCACCTGGCAACCTAAGTTCAATGCCTGTGACCACAAAAGGTAGAAGGAACAGCTTCAAAGTCATCTTCCGACCTCCACACACATGCTGGGGCACATAAGCCTCCCCAATAATAAAATATATTTTAAAATAATAAAGGTAACCATGGCTTCTTTTTCACTGTTTATTGCCTTTTTTTTTTTTTTTTATTGTTGTGTGTGCACAATGTGAGTGTGAGCACAGCTGTGCCACAGCATGTATCTGCAGCTCAGAAGACAGCTTGCGGGAACTCATTCTTAGAGACTAAATTTGGATTGTCATGTTCATTCGGCAGGAGCTTTTATTGGCTGGGCCATCTTGCTGGCCTTTTTTACAGAATGCTTTTATTAACATATATTAGCTTATACATAAGAAAGGAATTTCATTATGACATTTTCATTCATGTATTTTTACTACATTCAAACCTAACTGTCCACCTCACACTCCCATAAATCCCCCTTCCCCAATCAGCCACCTTTCTACTTTTAACTTTTTTAGAGTAATATCCTTCTGAATAAAACCCAGGTGATATGAGGAGTATGATGCTCTCATCCCCTCTGACTTACTGGCTATCAATTCTAACCAGTTTCACATGTTTTCAAGATTGTGTTACGCCTATGCAGAGTGCCCCAAATATACAACTGATGGAAAAACTGTTCCATTTTAGGAGGCATACGAAGACCTAAAGCAAAAACTGGCTCCTCAGAGGAGTGGGTCGCATGTCACCACACTCAGCTGACTCCAGAGCCTGCTTGCCTGGAACGTTTCTAATGGAAACTGATTTAGGAGTCTGCCATGCAACTGGAAAAGCAGACAGTGGTTCTAAAGTGAAAGTGACAGACAGGTCACACAAGGAAGGTGCAGAAGGGGCCACGAGAGAGTGCTGGATTTGCTGTAAGACAATCAAAGCCCTACTCAAGATCCAGACCCTAATGGCTCAGGGCAGATGCTTACCCCATGGGTTGGCTTTTAAATGCCACGCCCCTTCCAAACCAAATTCTAGAGGAGCCATGAGCACAGCTGTTCAAAGTCAGCTTCTCAAATACACACAGCTATTTCTGCACCCCAAAACTCTATTCTCTTCAGTCACAGGCTTCATAGAATAGTATTAAAACCACCGCCCCGAGAAGTCAAGTAAGAGCTTGTAAAGTAGGTATAACACTGTGATCATAATCATCACATGTAAACCAAAGCCACAAATCTGCTGGGCTACGGTGGCACATGCCTTTAATCCCAGCACCCAGGAGGCAGAGACAGTGGATCTCCGAGTTGGAGACCAGGCAAGTTCCAGGACAGCCAGGGCTACACAGAGAAACCCTATCTCAGAAAACAAGCAAGCAAACAGCCCCCAAAAAACAAAAAAATAAAATAAAAACGAATGCCACAAATCAATTTTAGTATCTTAAGACTACATTACTGAAATAGATATGCATGTCAAACCATTATTAAAAAAAAAAAAATCAATGAACAAAAGAACTAACTTTTCCCAGGCAAAACTCTGGAGATACAAAAGGAACCATGTGTAAAGGAACAACCACCTGCTCCCAGGCTCTAGAATCCTGAAAACAGAACACCCTATACCAAATCTCAGTATTATTTTAAATACTTGAGCAGTTAGCACCTCTGACATCTTGGATATTGTGTAATGAATGAGATGTTAAAAATTTAAGAGTAACAGCAGCTAAAATTTAAAAACCGTAAGCCATTAGACTTCTTTTGTTTTTGATTCCCTAAGGGAAGAATAGTTCCTATATTGCTAAAATTCTGGATTCCCTCATTCTCAGGTGTCCCAGCAAGCGGAGTGTCGCAGTCCTGGCCTGAAGGCCTCACTGTCAGAGAGAAAGGAGGAAAGGCTAGCTGGATTCAGAGGTCAGATGATCTACGTAGTCACAGATTTCTTTCTAGCCTTCAGTAATTAGAAGGAAATGAAAGCGATGTTTTCCCTTTGCTTAGGATGAATATGACTGCACTGAGGGAGGGGAAAACCTTCAGTGTGGAGAAACTCTTTCCCAATCTTTCAACCACTTACAAAATCTGCACTACCCCACACCCCTTGAAGCTTATGTGTCGGCCTCACCAATCCAAGGAAGTGTGTGCCCAGAGACCATACATTCCAACACACTGAGCAAGCACACACGTGCCTCCTGAGCTGCCCCAAACCTCAGCAATGAGGGGCACTGGGGCTAAAGGATAAGGCAGGCTGAACCCTGTGTTCCCAGCACCTTCATAAAATGCAAAGGAAGGCCTAGGGAGAGGAATTGATCAGGACAAGGCCTTAAAGAAAGAAACCTTCAGTCACATTAGGTTTCAATTGTCCAAGGAAAGAAAGATTGTTCTGCCCTGGCCACTTACTCTGGGATTACAGAAGGCACAGAGCAGCACTGCAGGCTCCAGCGACCCAGTCACCTCAGTGTCTATGGCACCTTCTCCCCTCCCTCCTTCCCTGCTTAATAAATAAAAGAACTAAACCCTATTTCTAGGTGAATCTCTCACCATCTACATCTGACAAAGATACAAAGCACCGTCCTTCCAAGCCCTATGCATACAATGACGAAGAGAAACATCCATGTTTTCAAAGTAGGGTTATTAACATCAGAAATGCGGAAGCATCAAGTCAAAGGTCCAGAGCAAGACAAAAGCCCACACAGCTGCATCTCCAAGCATCTCATTCAGCAGCTGATAGGCTACAACATGCACACTGCACACTGGAGCCAGTATTTAAAATGTATCTTCTGATACCCTGAGCTAGCACATGGGAGGGCCAGTGTTTAAAATGTATCTCCTGATACCTTGAGCTATCTTCAGGTTCTTGATTGAGGAAAGGATATGTATGGTATATTCTCTGTAATTTAATACATTTCATAATATTATCTTATGGTTAAAAATGTACCATCTTCCTCTATAGGAGACAAACCCCTTCTCTCTCCTTTCATTGGTAATATAACTGTAACTTGAGTCTCTCGTTACTAAAGAAAAAACAACCACAACTGCATGAACTGTTTCAAGTCCCAAGTTTAAAAGGCACACACAGATTTCTGGTCCTTGTATCATATCTGAAAGGCTTAAGGCCTGCCTCCCTCCCTCCCTCCTCCCCATGTTTTTTAAGACATCTCTATGTAGCCCTGCATGTCCTGGAACTCAATTTGTAGACCAGGTTGGTCTTGAACTCAGAGATCTGCTAGCCTCTGCCTCCAGAGAAATGGGATTGAAGGTGCACACCACCACGACCTGGCCTGGCTTAAGGTTTTCTGTTAGTGAGACAACCTGCTCTAAAAAAATTGGGTTAGGATTCCGGATTTCCTCTTCCCAAAACTAGAAACATTCTAAAAACTACAGATAAATGAACTATTGAGATAAACAGTATTAGATACATCTGCCCCTCAAGTATAGAATACACATATCATGGACACGAGTGTGTCTTTGTACTTAACCATACAATCCTTTTTTTAAAGCACTTATTCCCTTTCAATTAAATTTAAATAATTAAAGTTTCTCTACTCTTGGGACTACTTAAAAAAAAAATTCCTTCAAATCATGACCAAGACTTTCAATTTCTTTTTATCTTTTGTGTGTGTGGTTGCTGAGATCTTACGTGGCCCAGGCATCTAAATCTCTATGTAGCCCACGATTACCTTAGGCCCCTGAGCCTCCTGCCTCCACCTCCCAAGTGATGGGATTAACAAGCACACAGCGCCACACTCAGATAACTGGTTTTCAGTTACACTAAACTATGACTATAGCAGACTCAGTCCCTTCTGTCTCTCTAAACACCACGGCAAAACAGAAGTTACACACAAAGCTATCCTCACAATTCACCGACTTGTCACTCAGATGCTATTAATCTATTCAAACTAGACACACAGCAGCAAAGATATTATAGTCACTGCTTTTCTGAAGCCCTTCGGTCCAGTGGGAGAGCTTGTTTAGAGCCTGATGGTTCCCAGTCCAGTCTCCAGGCTGGGGGGTGGGGGGGGGCTGGAAGGCTAAGCCCAGGGCCTAGCATATAGCAGCTACCACTCGGTAATTATTAGTTACTCTTTTCCTCTGCCCCATCTTCTGAGTCACAATTCCATACAAAACGCCACATCGCCTTGGACTGTACAACTTGAAGAAATGCATGAAGAGTTAGAAATAACCCTTCATCTACTTTTTTCTTGATAACTCCACCCTCCCTCCCACCACCATGAGAGTCCACAAAAACTAAAGGGAACAAGATGATGAGTTTGGGAAAACATTACAACTCAGAGACAAAGGGTAATTCACACGCGCTTTGTTACTGAGTATGTCATTAAGAACTCCATTGGTGGTACCTCTGTTCATACAACAGAGGTTTAAAAAAAAAGATCTTATTCTGTGCAGAGTGTAAAGCAGAGGAAAAAAATATTAGCTCTACAAATATTAGCTCCTGCCAACGGGACTCAGAGAGTCAGAGAAAGCACCTTGCTGCCTCCTGAAGGGGCTGGCTGAACCAAGAGGAGCAGACAGGTGAATTCCTGAATTTTACCAAATGGCACACAATCCTGTCCAGAGCTAAAGTCACTGCCTAAACTGTGTGGCTCAAATATTGAGATAAATGTCCTATTTTTATTTTATGGTATACTGATATATTTGTTTATGGTATATGCATACAGAGACATGGTCTCTCTCTGTAGTCCTGGCTGCCCTGGAACTTGCTCTGTAAACCAGGATGGCCTTTAACTCAGAGATTCTCCTGCTTCTGCCTGAGATTAAAGGCCTGTGCCACTGTGCCCACTGAGGAATATCCTCCTTAGCACTGTTTTATTTTTTTAATATGCAACCACTAAAAAAAAAAAAAAAAAAAAATGCAACAGTATAAACAACAGCCAAACAAACAAGCAAACAGAAACACCAAACACCTTCTGCATAAATCCACACACTGGGTCTCGATGTCTGACAAGCTGGGAGAAAGTGGGGATTAATGCGCTTCTAAAATAACATGCTTGCCCACACCTGTATTCCCAGCACCAGGGAGGCAGAGGCACATGCATTGAGATGAGGTGAGGCCAGCCTGGTGTACAGAGTGAGTTCCAAGACAGTCAGGGGAACACAGAGAAACCTTGTCTCAAAAAAACAAAAATAAAAAAACAAATACGTGCTTATTTCCAATCATTTCTTTTCTATAAAAACAGTGTAATGAAGTTTCAGACCATGCTAAGGATAAAGTAGTTACAAAAGGGTGCTTCACAAACCATCTCCATCATCCCCGAATGGTATCTGAGCTTTGTAACTCTCCCGGCAGATTAAAATGAAATGTTAAGTGATGCTCTCTGGGGTAAAAATCAGTGACAGAGCCCTCGTCTGAGATCTTTTCCTACGACTGAATTTATTTCTCAGATTTAGACAAATGTCTCCAGTGTTCAAAGACTAAATTTTCTCATGAACTGTATGAACTTAAGATGCAGCCACATGAAAATACATCTCACCGAAGTGCTCTCTAGTACTGTGTTCCTAACAGTACCAGATCATAAAACCCCTAATAATTTTAAAGTTCAAGTTCCTCCCTAAGGCAAAGCCACACTTATGTATTAAATAAATACATGAGAAGAAAAACTGAAAACATTTCTCTTGCTGCAGTGGCTTCATACAAGTGTTTCTGTTTACTAGGTAAACAAATGCTCACAATGTAGGAAGATACGATAATACTTAAAATGTGTATCCAAAACCTTCTATTTCACTTCCTGAACTTATTAAAATGTCTAACAGAATAGGAAAACTGTGGTTAAGTGTTCAGATTTTAGGAAATAAGTGTCAGAGACATAAACAACGAGAAGACCCAAGAACAAGCAAACAAAATGCCTCCCAAGAATGCAAAATTACTATTTGGAGTGGGAGAAAATCACCGCTTCAAGAGAGCTATCTAATCATGAAATGATGGGCGTAAGGATGGCGTTTGGACTTGATGGCCCTTTAACACAAAAGCATCCATTTCTGCTCTACTTATCCTCAGCATCAGCATGCCATCCAACTCTGAACCAAGTTAAATACACATTATTGTAATTTTCTTTCCCCTCCTCTTTGGCAGTGAGAGCAACAGAGCCTAAGGTTTTTCTGTAATAGAAAATAATGTATTTCCCTTATTTTATGAAGTAACGAGACTAAAATCCATAATCAAAACAGGAAAAGTAGAAACCTTAAAAATAATTCTGAACACTCTGCAATTTGCTGCCCAAAATAGAGCCCATACCATCCATGCCACCGTTTGTAAGCATCAGGTCCAATTATAAAGTAAAGGATTTAAAATGTTTTAATGGCAATAAATGGGGGGAGTTGTCTTTCTTTTCGGGTATATTTGCTGTTTGTCTGCTAGCATCTGTTCATCAGACATTGTCTGAACGGTCCCCAAGCCAATTCTCATTGAGTATAAAGTGATAAAACCCGACTCATCAATTGTTCAGGCATGCCTTCTTAAATGGAACTTTCCTGTCCCTCAAATTAAGAAGTCAGTCAGTTTTTGAGATATTATGCTTTTGACTAGATGTTTCAAAGCATACATTTAAAAAAAATTAGTTTAGCCAAGGTCCATTAGTCTCAAAAGAAAAGAAAAAACTGAAAATATACTCATGGTGTTTAAATATAATCTTTAAAATTATATTTTGAAATTTTCAATTTTTAAGCAGCTCCCAATTCTATGATCCACCACTGGTTGCATAAAAATAACAAAAGGCTCTCCTAAGTATAGCATTTCTAAGTGAAAATGCACATTTACTAACACACACTTTATAAGCTGGGCACCGTAGCGAATGTTTATGATTCTGGCCATTCAAAAGGCTAAGGTTCACTAGTTCAGGAATGGCTAGAGCTGCATAGGAAGAGACTGTATTTAAAAAATAAAAATTTGTATATGTTGGGGGTGGTGACAACCACAGACATGAACTGGAGGCAAATCTGGGAGGGTAGTTTTTGCATTGGAAGGTCTTCTCAGCAATGTGCTCATTGAAAAAGCCACTGCAGGTTGTCCATGCCTTGACTGCTGGAGTGCAGGCACCTGTAAGTGCTAGGCATCTCTCGGGGGACCATGCCATCACATGTGACTTCCTTTGTGGATTTCAATCATCTGGTAATTTTCTTTAGCTTTGTCTGGACTGAAACTCAAAGTCATGGCTGCTCAATTAAGAGTATCCTCTTTTCCCTGCTACTTGATCTGTGTAAAACTACTACCCACCCACCCACCCACCCCTCCCACCCTCCCACCCCCACCCAAATGCACACACCCCACTGAGTCAGGGGCATGACACATTAGCTCAACTGACCAACTGCTCATCTACTTTTGAGGGCTTCATTAGCAGACATGGAATAGTGATCTAGTTGTAGACAGCAAATATTTAGAAAATATCAAACATTTATAAATAGTTCTAGGAGAAACCTATTTTTACTGATTTTCTATCATGTTATAAATGTACCCTGGTCTCTATCCTTTTCCACACAATTCACCATCATTAACATTATTCTTCAATCCTCTAAGGAACTGGAAGCAACCTGCATACACACATATAAAAATACTGTTTATTTAAAATGGTGAAATAATTTTCACATGCAGTTAGTTTTGAATCTTCTTTAAGTATATTTTAAAATAAAAAATTATTTCTAAAAGAAAATATATTTCAGACTACTATATATAAAAGGCTTTCTCTAAATATTAATTTCCCCTCATCTACCAAATATCAACCTCAGCTTAACATAACGAAACACAAAACTCCTAAAGGGTCATCTTATTATCTGTAATTACAAATAAACATCTTTTTTATTAACAAGCACCATGGAGCAAATGGACCACATAATCAATTCTCTTTTAGAATTAAGGTTAAAGAACATAAATGTTTTTATAAATTGCAGCCTTGCAATTTAAAATTGATACTATTAGAAAACCAATCTAATTCAATAAATAATGTCGAATTAGAAAACCAAGCAAAACAATATACTTTACTTGCAGATCTCATTCGTTTCTAATGTTTAAATGGAATATAAAAAGTTAATGCTGGCCTCTTAAAAACATCCTAAAACTACATTATCATCTAAATATTGAGTAAAAAAAAAAACTTTACCATATCTATTTCAATTCTAATAACCTATTTCTAAAAGATCAAGAAAATGTGTGATTTCTAGAATATTTTTAAAAATTTACCTTTTTGAAAATGTGCAACTGTTACTTCAAAGCTAAATCAAGCTTTACGGTTAGATATCATTGTATTATTAATCTTTCCACAAATTTAATTAAGTCCAGCCATCAATTTCTAATTCAACAAACTGAAATAGAAGGCTACTGTAAGATTTAAAACTAATAAAGTCCTTTTTGTTTCTAGAAATTTAAAAATTAACGCAGAAAAAGTCTTTGTTACAGGAAGGGTTTGAAGTTGGGTGGGTTTTGGGGGGGGGTTGGTATTTAATTCAGCTATACACAATGTAGTACATACAAGTAAAATACAATTGGGATACTGTTTTCTTTAGCATTCCTATAGGAGACCAAATTCATTTGCATTGGAGATAACACAATTACTGACGTTTAACTCATGAAAGACAGATTCATAGCTTTCCCTACACCACCTCAGACTATTTGACTGTCCCAGCTGAAACCTGTGTAGCATCATTCAGTTACTTCCTAGAAATGGGTAGATGCTGCATTTTTTTCTAAAGTTCTGTTTCTCACAGACTCATTCAACTTTAAATACAAAAGCATATTCAAGTCAGCATGCCTTAGTTCAAAACAATTTATCCAATATATGTACCTGTATATATATGACTTCTTAAGTGAACTTCCAGCAACACCCAAAACAAAATTTGTATCAAGGAAGTTTCCATAACTTAACAGCATTTTTAAAAGTTATTCATTTTTTTCCTTTTTACTAAATCTAACCCACAGGTACTATATAAAGAAAAATTTCAAAGATTTTTATTCAGCAGATTGAAACCAAGTAGACTGTAAAAGAAATAGATATGTATGGCTTACTGTAAAATAATTTGCACTTAAGATGGATGAAACTTAAGTAGCAAAAAAGGAAAGAATTCTCTATTCAGGGTAACTGAGAAAAGAGCAGTCTAGTCTACAAAATAGCCACATGTATAAAATGATGCTATGTGGTTTAACAAAAGACCCAATGGTAAACAAATAGCACGCCAATAACATAACTCCACAAATGAAGATTAAAACATCTTACAAACTATCATCAGCTTTTTTAACAACAAAAAAAGCCCTTATTTTGAATATAGGCATTAAAACATCTTCCTGAGAATTCAAAGAACCAAGCACAATATTAGAAAATTAGTACTCAATTGTTGAATCATTTTTCAAGGAGGTAAACAGGAGAGGATGGCTTTCCCTGTGCTCTACAGAACACAAAAACCACAGAAAGAACTGACCTAATGTTCGCAAATGTACTTCCAACTTGTCAGTTTGCATGGAAACGCAACAATAGAACAATGAAACAATCACTGTTTAACATGAAAGCTTTGGTCTTAAATGTCACAGTATTCTGGTTTTTTAAAGCCACCAAAGCATGGTTGTGACCAGAATTATGGAGAACTCATCCCAGAGGGCTCAGCTCAACTAACAATTCCAACCAGTTTTAGCCTTGTCTCCCTTAGCTTCCAGTGCAAGTAGGGAACTTTTGTATTTAAAATGGGGGTGGGGGGAGATTAAAACCATTCAATCAAAAAATGGTGCCACTCTCCCCAGCAGCTGGTTACCCACGCATTTGGTTTATTAACTGTCTTCAGGTGTAATCAACCACACTGCATTCTCTTAGCTTCTTCCTCCTGGTTATTTTATAAAATCAACATGTTCAAAAAAGATCCATGTACTCCTAGGACTATAAAAACCCTAGACTGCTTATTTAATTTATACTGAAACTTATAACATGACTACTTTTGATCTATGGCAGAATAAAATTACTTCAGTGACACTTCAGCCAAAATGCAAACCTCTACATTTCAAAAGAAAACTCAAAGTAGTCTTTTTATTAAGTTTTAGGTGATCTTTAGGTAACTTTAAATAAACTAGTATTTCACTTATTTTGACAATTAAATGATATATATTGTATCATGGAATAATGGGACATCAAATAACCCCAATTAAAAAATCTATTGACTTTTGCCAATTTTGACCTCCAAATAGATTCACAAGAGTCAAGAGTGAGGTATTTATAGATGCATAGTGCATGAAATATTCTCAGTGGCTCTTTCTAACAGAATTCATCAAAACTTCAACTGTTGCCAGACAAATGGTTTAAACTTACAGTAAATACTTAGCATCCCAGAAAACACTACCTTACTCATCCCCCGAAATCATAATATTGAAGAAAACTACATAAACTTAAAAACAATTTACAAAAAGCCAGCTTTACATTTTCAACGTAAGAATCCATTCAGTATAACAGCCCAAAGTGCAACTCACTAATTCTTAACTCTTTCAAAAACAAAAGTATTAAACAGTTTTCTAATATAGTACACAATCATTTCCAGAGATTGTTATATTAAAATGTATGTGGAAATATGCACACAATGTTTTTAAAACCCTCTACCACATCTAAGTATTTATAAAATCAATTTGCTTTAAAATGTTCTTCATCCTGCGTCTTACCTCTGACTAAGAAGGTGGAAAATCAGACTTTCAGTTCAGATACTTAATGATGAATGGCAAAGAAACGTTTCTCAATGAATATAAATTAAATTAGAACACGTGGGGGGGATAAAGCCCCTCCCCCATTTAAAGCCCACAAGAGCTTTAAACAAAGATGTTCTCCTTCATTCTTTCATAGCAAATCACTGGGGTAACACAACCCCCACACAGCGTGTTACTCCTTACATCAACAATAGCGAACTATAGACTTCACCGCGACATTGTTCTCCAATGTTTCTCTAAAACAACAATAACAAAGTGCTCAGAAGCACAGCCCCACTGCCTCAGTTACTAACGTCTGGTTTCTCCCTGCATCCCATACAAACAAGCTACTGCTTTAGACTACCATACAAAACACTGACCCCTTATTTACTGAATTATTTTATTATTCGTTACTAAGCTATGCAAAAAACAACTTATCGCATAGTTAAGTTGAGCAATTCAGCTGACACAGTAAATATTTACTCTTAACATCTCACAGGAAGTTTGCTATTGTACTGAGGGTAGGGATGACATGATAAACAACTTAATCGGTAACAGCCAACTGAATCTACCTAGTGTTCTCCATCCCGACCCTTAATTAGGCACCAAACAGTTTGCAAGTACAAAAAACACCTTATATAATGAAAGTAAAATAATAATTAAAAACTTTCTAAGCTATGTATCGCCACTAACAAAACGAACAAAAGCTTTTTTAAAAAAAATAACATATAGACTCATTTCTTAAAATTGACCATATTTTTTTTTTTAGTTATACGTATGGAAACCCAATCGCGCGTGGGGGGGGGGGGGGAGAAAAAAAGAAACTAGGCAAAATATATTTACCTTAGCTTTTTAGAGACTGAATAATCAACTTCCATGATTTTCCCATGCAATTCCACTTTACCTTTAAAACAGAAATTTAAAGTACTCAGAACCTCCCTGAGTCAAACCCGCGGGGGTCTAGGAGGGGCACGCACACTACTCCGCGCTCGGGCTCCGCCTTCTGGAGCATTTAAGGGGTCCTCCACCGGGCCGCAGCTGGGCGAATTTAGCGCCAACTGGGATGAAAAGTGGGCGCCACGGGTGGCGAGCGAGGTGGGAAGGGCAGAAGCCCGGTTCCGACCCCAGGTATAGTTATGAGTGGCATTACCGGAAAAACACATTTAATAAAGAGAGGCGCCAATTTGAAAAGATGAGATCATTTGAAACTCAAGCTACAGGCTGGCGCGCCCCGGCTTCTCCGGCCCCCCAGCTCCCCATCCCACCACCCGGGGACCCCGAGGTTCCAGGGCGCTCGCCCCCCCACCCCCACCCCACCGCCTTCCCAGCCAGCGGCCCCAGGGACCCGCGCAGGAGTCCCCGGCTCAGCGGCCGCCTGCTTTGGGGTGACCCTCAGGTCTCTCCAGCCCACCCCTCCATCCCCAAGGAAGGGGTTCCCTGCAGGGTCCGGGGGTCGCAGGCCCGAGGAGCTTGGGCCGCCGCGTGCGTGTGCGGGATGCGAGCTGGGAACGCGCGCGCGGGCGAGTGTCGCGCTCCGACTCCCGTCTGGGCTCCAGCGCGCTCGCGGGCCCCCCGGTCGCCTCTTTCCCGGTTCTCAGCCCGGGCCCCCACCGAGTTGAGACAGGGTACCTCGTAAAAAGGTGCTTCTGGCCGAGCAGGAGGCGGGGAGACAGGAGGCGGAAAGCCCCCAGCCCCGAGTTCTTCTCAATAAAATCGGACAAAAAATTCAGGGAAAAATAGGAGCGCTTCCGAGACCAGCGAGAGGGAAGTGAGCTTCGGGAAAAGACCGAGGGAGAAGTGCGGTCCGGCAGGAGCCGGGCTGGGAGAACCCCGGAACCTCGAAGGGTTCAGTAGGTAAAGTCCAAAAGCTGCCGAAAGTGGGGGGCCAGGAGACGGAGGGGGGGTCTCGAAAAGTAGAATACGGCCCGGGAGACGGCCGAGGGCGAGAGGTCTTTGGCACGAGGCATGGGAAGAAGGAAGGTCTGGCCAGGAGGAGAGGAGATGCTGTATTTTGGGGGGTCCCTAGCAAAGAAAGCACTAGAAGGGGTCAGAAAAGCAAAACGGGGGACTCTGCAGAGGTGGGGGCGGGGAAGCTCCGGGGAGCAGCTGGGCAAGGCAGGGGCGCTCCTAGGGAGCCAGCGAGCCTGGGGGACCCCCGAAGGAGCACAAGGTCGCCCCGAGTCTGAGGCCTGGGGGGGTCTAAGTGAGACCCCGCTGTGGGGGCAGGGCAGGCGGCCGTCCCGGAGCTCGCCCGCCGCCAGAGGCGCGGGGCTGGTGCGTGGAAGTAAGTGAGCGTGCGGGCGCGGGAGTCGCGGCGGGCGCGGCCCGTGGGGCTCGGCCTCCCCGCTCCCGCCGTCCCGAGCCGGCGAGGCGCGGCGTGGGTCGCGCGTGTGCTCACCCGAGAGGGTCTCGATGGCGCGGATGGCCCAGTTCTGGTCGGGGTAGTCCACGAAGGCGTAGCCGGACTTGAGCAAGACCTGTCCCGCCAGAGGCAGCTTCCTGTCCCCGAAGAGCTGCCGGAGGTCTTCGGCAGTGACGGCGGGGCTCAGGTTCCCGATGTACAGCTTGTTCATCATCCGCGTCTTCCCGAGAGCCCGCGGCTCCCCCGGCCCGGCACCCGGCGCTCCCGCCGCCTCTGCTGCCCTCCTCTCTCCTCCTGAGCCCGCCCCCGCCCCCACCCTCGCCCTCAGCCTGGCTCCCCCCACCGCGGCCGGCCCGGCCCGCCCGGGGGCAGAGGCGGAGGCGGGGACTCAGCGCGGCTGCCTCTTCGGGGCAGAGTCCCGGGCGGGCGCGCGGACAAAGCGCTTGCTCTACCTCCCGGTACCGGGGCGGCGACGGGCGACGCACCCCGCGCGCCTGGGAGTTGGGCCCGCGTGTGCACCGCTGAGAGTGCGCGCCCTGCCCGCCCCGCGCCGCGCGCTCCGATGGCTCGGTGCTCCCCAGGCTGCGCGCCGGACGAGCGGAAGCGGCGGCTGGCCCGAGCGGGGCCGGGAGCTGCTTTGCAAGGCAGCGCGCGGACTGGAGGAGGAGAGGGGCGCGGGCGTGGGCGGGGTGTGTGCAAGGTGGACCCGGCGAGGGCGCGTGGCCGGTGAGTTGCACAGCGAGGTGAGAGGCGCACGCAACGGCTGACAACTTTCCCTAGCGTCCGGAGACACGCACGGATTTGGGTACTCGCTGCAAGTCAGGCTCTCGGAGAAGTGGACGCATGAACCACACCGGCCTCTCCCCAGGACCATGTATCCTAGGAGAGTTGCCGTGGCTCTGGGCCTCAGTTTCCCCACCCAAGAGGGAAAAAAGAGCCTGAGCCAGACCCGAACCCAGCGTCGGCCAGGTGTTCCCCGAGCTCTGGAAGGGACAAGAAGGAAAAATGTCCTTCCATGCAGAGGACATAAGAGGCAGGGTCCTAGATCCCCTACCTGGGAAGGAGCCTTTACAAGGACCCTTAGGAATCTTGGAAATGTAGGGCTACAGAAGGGGAGAAACGGGGGTGATTCTGAGGTGAGATGACTCTGGACTTCTGGGTGTAACCTGAGAAGTGTTTGTTGGAATTTAGAGGGCTTACTTGGTGGGAGTTATGTCTGGGTGGAGAAGTGACCATGGGCCATAGGGTAGAAGGCCTGTCTACCCCTTCTCAGACCCAGCAGTGTGCCCACATCTCTGAGCCTGTTTTATCTGTAGAAGAAAGAAAACTTTGTCACTAGTAAAGGTGACAAAGACTAGCTAAGTACTGTGTGATACACTTAAGGTTTGTTTCTATTTCTTTGCCCAGGGAACCTAGGAACTTGAAAACTTTGGGGGGAGGGGAGTCCTGGCTGTCCTTAATTACTTATCTTGAGAAGGAAAAGATGGATTTTTTTTCTCATTTAGATATTTATTGACATTTCAATTCTAGCTTTCATCAAATATTCACACATTTTCTCTCTGGATTTTGCTGCTGCTGGAATTTTGGACAGCTTTGCTGCTGTTCCTTAGGCTGACAGATAAACCAGGTTCCTGAGGAACATACAGAAGAAAATCACAAATGAAAACAAC
This sequence comes from Phyllotis vaccarum, assembly GCA_033318265.1. NCBI lineage: Eukaryota > Metazoa > Chordata > Mammalia > Rodentia > Cricetidae > Phyllotis > Phyllotis vaccarum. Next base: position 188,201,501 of record JARWLC010000002.1, read on the forward strand.
GTGTATGTGCATAAATCATGGGAGACTGGAAGCCGCCTTCAGATCATTTACACAAATGCTTCTGAATAGGTGGTCATTTCTGTATGAAAGGATATGTTTGTCTGTTTGCAGTAAGTCACAGTTACAGGTTACAAAAAGACAAGGAACTATCATAGATTAGTGGGCTCCTTCCTCTTTGAAAGGTTAGTATGCCTTCTATGTTGCATTACATTTTCAAGTAAACTTAGTGGTTGTTGCATAACCATGGGTGCTCATGCTGGTTCTTACTGGGCATAAGTGGGCCTTCTTTGTCCACCCTGTCCTTTCTGGGAACTAATTCCTGTCTTTGGGATGTTCTGTCTTGCAGGCATCTTGTAAACAGTGCTACTTTAAAAAAGCACATGATCAGCATGAAGGACGCTTTCCCCCATACCTCTTGTTTTCTTGACTTTCTTGGCACTATAAGAAAATATCGGATAAAAGAAATCAAAGGGGGAAAGTTTTATTTCACCTCACAGTTTGAGGACAGATTTTCATGGCCACAGGGCCCAAAGCAGCTGGTACAGACCTGGTATTCAGTGTACTTTCTTCTTTTCATATAGTCTAGGACTCCTGCCCATGAAACGGTGCCACCTACATTTATAGTGAGTCTTCCTGTCTGAACCCAGCCCCTCACAGACATGCACATGGTAATTAAAAATCTTATCAAATTGACAAAATTAAGCATCATAGCATTCCACCCCCTAAGGTTTTACTTGGATCTCAATAAAAATGCATTTGTCCCAATTCTAAAAGACTATATACTTTAATATTCCTGACACTGTCTGAAAGTCCCAAGTCTCTCTAAAGACTCAGAGTGACCACTTAACTGAGAAGCACTGTACAGTTAATAAGCAAGTTGCTCATTTCAGATACACAACACAGAGGTCACCATTCCAAAAGGGCATAGTAAAGAAAAATCTGAGCAAAGGAGAAGCAAAATGCAGCAGTGCAAACAAGATCTACCTGCAGCTATCTGGGACTCCTGAGGAATCATCAGGGCCCCAAAGGGCTGAAGGAGCTCTGCCTCTGCTGCAGACATAGCCTCTTTGTGGCTAGCTATACTTAATGTATGCAGCTTCCTCTGCTTCATTTCCCATGATGTTCCCCTCTCCAACATTCTGGAGTCGTCCATTAGAGCTCATCTTCATCTTCTAGTGTCACAAAACAGCCTCCCAGGACCTCCTGGCAGGAACGACAACCCTACCACACATAGTCCAGACTCAGTGACTCTCCAGAATATGGTGTTATACTCTGTGGCCCACTCCCCATCTCTCATGCCTACAAAACTAGTATGTGAATGGTGGTGCTAGGCTCTGCCACCAGCTCATGATGGAGCCAGCCCCCAAAGTTCCCTCTTGGACCACAGTTCCACTGGCCTTTGGGTTTTGATCCTAGAAAAAACACTTTTCCCTAAGTGATTGTTTTTGAAAGAATCCCTTCAGAGCCAGGCTGTGGTGGCATGTGCCTTTAGTTCCAGCACTCAGGAGGCAGAGGCAGGTGGATTTCTGTGAGTTTGGTCTACCAAGCGCTCCAAAGCCACATAGAAAAACCCTCTTGGGGCACAGAAAAACAACACAAACAAAAAAAACCCTTGAATAGCATTCTCTCTCCCTTCAGATAAGGTTATTTTGGAGACCTTGATAGGTGGGGTTTTTTCCCTCAGACTACCTCCCCTGTTGTCCCGGTGCAGAGGGCCAGGTCTCTTGGACAGCGTTAGTTCTTAAACAGCTACAGCTGCTTCTGAAGGTGCCTTTTCTGAAATTTTAACTTTTCGCTCATCAAACTTTACACTTCTTTTTGCTTTTTTCTAACTGTATTCTTGATAAGAACAGCCAACCTACTGCAGCTATACCACAATTTTGAGTGCTAACTTGCCCATTACTTTGGAGTTCAGACTCACTCGTTCTCAGGACACCAACCATCAAGAGGCACCCTGAGACTTTGTAAGACTAGCACCCGAAGGCCCCAGCCCAGTTCTTATTCTCCTCTGAAACCTCATGAGTTGGGCCCCACGTTTAGCATTTCAGTTTTCGAAACTCCTACCAGAATGGTCTGTTAGCATTCGAGGGCTTTTCTAGCCCAAATTTCCAGACATACATTCCTCCTATAAGCCTATTCCAAAGTCTTACAAACCATAAAGTCAGGATTTTTATAGCAGTGGCCCCACTACTAAGTACCGGTTTCCTATGTCGGTCACCTTTCTTGTAACAATGACAGAAGCAGCTGCAGAACAGATTTGCTTTTGCAGACATTTTAAGTGTACCGTGGCACCATGGTCTAGAAGGCAGGACATCCAGAATGTGAAGGAACTAGCCACATTGTGCCTACAGTCAGGAAGCGGAGCAAACTAAATACTCTGTGTGGCTTACTTTCTCTCTGCAGCCCAGAACACCAGCCCATGGAGAATGGTGTCAGTCACCTAAACTCAGTCCCTCACAGACAGACCCAAATAGTTGTTTCCCTGGTGACTCGTAATCCCATCGTGTCGATTGTGAGATCAACCTTTACACATGTTCCATGGCTGCCATATTTCCTTAACTTCGATTGCTTTTCTGTGTTAGGAAAGGGGCCAGGTAACCTTAGGAGGCAGCAGAGACAAACTTCAAGGGAAAGCCAGAAATCTAGAGGCCCTTATTCTCCTGACAAAACTCACTCCTAGCTGTTCTCTGTGTCAGCCCACCCTAGAGAGCTGAAGTGGTGGTCACTTAGAGTTCCTGAGTGATCTTGGATTAAACGGGGTGAACCAAGGTAAGAGTTTAAGATGAGAAGTTTGGAGGCATTCCTAAAGTAGTCACATTTTTTTTTTCTAATGCCTACATTAGCCTTTCCCCTGAGGTTTCAGAAACTTACCGCTTCCCATTGAATCTCTATGGCAGAGTAGCGTGGACAATATTTCCCAATTCCATTTTGCAGGCGGGAATACTGAAGCCCCAGAAGCAGCAATTCATGGTCACAGAGATACTTAAGACTCATGTGGTAAAATAGTTGTGCCTGGGAGACCACAAAGGAGTCTTTATCCTGGATGTTGATTCTGCCCGTGGCCAGGGTACCTTATGATGGAATTAGGGTGCCGGAGTTAACTTTTTGAAGCTACAATGGTTAACATAATCAAGGTTAATGTTGTTAGTGGTTTGTAGGTAATTCAAGGAACTGGAAGAGAAATGAAACCTTACTGGAAGATGGTGCCAAAGCCAGCATGAGAGTAACTTTAAGACTGCCACGCCAGCATCTGTGTGGACAGTAGTTTGTAATAGTGGCCTTAGTGTCCCTTTGACAGCTTCTGTTGAGCTGGTGTAGGGGACATTGTCTATCCTTAGTTGAGTTACTTCACCTTGCTGTATTTGGAGTCCTCATTTGTGAAATAACTCAGCCATTTCGTCTCAATAAACTCCACCTCTCCAGCACTTTACGTGTTTCCCAAAGCCTGGGACTTCTCAAAATTCTGCCTTTTCACATACGGTTCCCGCCCCACCCCACCCCCCCGCTCCCCCCCCCCCGCTCCCCCCCCCCTCCCCGGGCCCCGAATAACCTGCCCTCGAGCATGCTGTTCCCTGTCCTGGAATGCATTTCTTTCTCTGTAGCATGTGTTCAGCGCACAGATAAGCATCCTGGCTAGTAGTCACAGATGCATGATGTAAATATGCTGGGGTGGGGGGGGACCCCCACAAAGTAAGAGTCTTCTGTTTGTGTATGTATATGTTTCTTATTCTGGCAATTGGTCCCAGGCAGATAGATGCTCCACCATTCTCACCAATGGGATATGAATTACATCTCAGTTTAAAAAAATTCTAAGAGGGTCCAGGGAGATGGCTCAGTAGGTAAAGGTACCTCCTGCCAAGGTTGAGGACTTGTCTCCAGAAACCACAACGTAGAAGGAGAGAACCAGTTTGACCCCTAACCTCCCCCTGCTTGTCACAGGATGGCATGTGCATACATATACATAAATATTAAAAACATTTTTAGTTACATGAGGAAAAGTCTTACCATTATATAGTAAGTTTCTAGATGAATGAGACTTCTGTCTTTTTTTTTTTTCCTTCAGTCTTATGGTACTATTTGTTGAGTGGTCCTCTGAAGGCCCAGACTGAACAGAGGCATATACATGTGATGGGGCTTTTCTTTTCTTTCTGTGTTGAGCATACCTGTGTGCTTGTGGCATCACAGTATAAGGCAATAAGGATACACAACAAGGAAGCATTCTCCTAACCCAAGTTTAAGGTCAGCGGGGGAGGCAGGTGTGCACACAGATGTACTATGACATTTCAGATGTGACAGTTTGTTGGCAAACAAGCTGGGTTACCAAGGTCATCATGGAAGAACTGGTACTGTAAATGGTGTTTGAAGGATAAGTAGGTGTCTTAGGGTTACTATTACTGTGTTGAAACACCATGACCAAAAGCAAATTGGGGAGGGAAGAATTTGTTTGGCTTGTCTTGCACATCATAGTTCATCATTAAAGGGAACTCAGGACAGGAACTCAAGCATGGCAGGAACCTGGAGGCAGGAACCGATGCAGAGGTCATGGAGGGGTGCTGCTTACTGCCCTACCCCCATGACTTGCTTAGCCTGCTTTTTTACAGAATCTACGACCACCAGCCCAGCGATAGCACTACCCACAGAGGGCTGGGCCCTCCCCCATCAATCACTAATTAGGAAAATGCCCTAGAGCATGGTCTTATGGAGGCATTTTCTCAATTTCTCAAAGGAGGCTCCCTCCTTTCAGGTAACTCTATTTTATGTCAAATTGACGTAAAACTAGCCAACCCATAGGGGTTTACCAGTCTAAGAAAAGGCATGAAAAGAATTATATATCCTAAAAAGATAAAAAAGAATGGCATGCTAGGGACTGGAGAGATGGTGCAGTGGTTAACAGCAGGGCTTACAGAGGAGCCTGGTTTCATTCCCAGTACCTATATGGTGACTCACAATTGTCTATGACTCCAGTGCCAGGTGATCTGATGCCTTCTGGATTCTGCAGGCATTACATGTGTATGCTGTATGACACACATGCCGGCAAAACACACACAAACTAAAATAAGTATTTTTTGTTTAAAAAAATAGCATGTCAAGTTATACACATACTAGAAAAAAAAATCACCTTCACACCTAAAGTCAAATTGAGAAATAAGAACAATATAACAAAAAGCCGAAGTTCCCAAAATCAAAGATAAGTTCTTTAGACTGAAGGGAGTGGAGAAGGCTTAGTGCAAGTAATGTGGTGACATATTGTTTATGATCTAAGCAATAAAGCTTGCCTGAAGATCAGAGGACAGAGCCAGCCAGAGAGTCAGGTACAGCTCAGGGAGTGGTGGCATACACCCTTAATCCTAGCACAAGACAGAAACAGAGATCCCTCTAGATCTCTCTGAGTTCAGGACTACAGTAGGCTAGAGAAGCAGAGACTGGCAGTGGTGTCTCACACCTTTAATCCCAGCACTAGGAAGGTTGAGTGATATGACTGGGCAGAGAAAGGAGTATAAGGCAGGAGGAGACAAGAATGTGCCCCCTCACCCCATTTAGCTGAGGATTCTAAGAGTCAGGATCTTCCCCTTTCAGTCTGAGGATTCAGTAGTGGTGAGAAGTTTCTCTGGTGGTTTGTTCCTCTGCCTCTCTGATCTTCCAGCATTTACCCCAATATCTGACTCCGGGTTCTTATTAAGACCAATTAGGATTCATGCAATAAACAGTGACTTAGCCAGATCAAATGCACTTCACTGTGAAACTCAGATGGTACAAGCTTGTGTTGGTACGAGTGAGCTGGGGGTGCGGGGAGAATAGCAATGTATTTTTCTAAAACAAAAGGAACTAGGTAGTAGGCACTATCCTTACAACAGCATGGAGGTTATTTTAATCTGGCTTTCTAACTTTAGGCCAATTACCAAGTCATGCCAAGATTCAAATATGCCTCCACTTATTGAAAAATCACTGAGAGATGAGTACCAACCACACTGAAAGAAGACATGTTTGGGAAATAGAAACTTTAATACAGAATATTCTGCATAGACACCTGGAATGCTGTCATGCAACCATCCAGAAAGCAATGAGTACCATCTGGAAGAAGATAGATGCTCAGAGTAAGATTAAAAAGGATACACACCTCCCAGGTTTTTTTTTTTTTTTAAAAAAAGGAACTCATTATTCATGCAAGTAGTAAGTGTTTCTGATAAAATGACAGGCATAGGGCTAGATGGTTGAGGGGAGCGTGTAATCACAGGCCTATGGAAAACAAGACAACTGTAAAAATATGTGACCATTCAAGCCAGGAGTCTTGGCTGTAGGCTCAATCGTGAAAATGTTTGTACAGTCACAACACAAGCAACCACAAAAGAATTGTACAGAACATCCAGAAAAGCAAAACCAATAGAAAAGTCAACAAAGACCGTGAATGAACTAATTCACAGAAGACAGAATGCAAAGAAGCTTACGTACAATAATTAAAATTAAAACCACTCCCAACCATTGACAAAGGTTTTAAATTCTGAGAAGACAGGCATTGGAGGTGCAGAGTGTCAAAAATGTTCATCTGCTACTGTGCTGAGTGACTGACACACAGTTCCCCTGACCCAGGAGAGCAGATAATGTCGTCTTGAGTGCCACTGTGATTGTTAGCCCTCTTCAACCTCTTGGACTGTTCCTTCACCCACACATTCTGATAACCTCATTTTGTTTGTTTGTTTTAAGGCAGGGTTTCTCTGTATAGCCCTGGATATCCTGGAACTCGCTCTGTAAACCAGACTGGGCTCAAACTCACAGAGATCCACCTGCCTCTGCCTCCCAAATGCTGGGATTAAGGGCATGTGCTATGACAGCCAGAGATAATCTCAATTTTATTTCAATGAAGAGAAACAGAAGACCTCAGCTTCTCTGCTCAGTCTGTGTGGACAGACCGCCTGCCTCCCTATTACTACAGGTCACTGTCCATGATCTAGAAGATAGTGAGCAAGCAAGAGACCAGCTCTGGAGTGACAGCCTTGGTGAGGGAGAACGGAAGATGGACTGGAATTTCAGTTTTATGTGTCTTTAAAAAAAAAAAAACTTAAGTGGTATACAGGTCTGCCTTCTACAGGCTTCTGAGAGCCAGAGGTTGATACCACAAAGCCCAGGCAAATGGTGGACTGATTGTCATAATTTTTAAGTAAAATTATTAATCTTTTAAAAAATAAAGCTTGTGGTAAATATGTAGAAATCTTGCCCTAACAAAATTTTATTATAGACCAGAGAACACTTTCCAAGATTGATTTTACATTATAATCATCAGGATAACTTTAAAAATGCAGGTTTCTGGGCTGTCAAGATGGCTCGACAGGAAAATTGCCATTGCAGGCAACACTGATGACCCAAGTTCCATCCTCAGAACCTACATGGTGGAAGAATAAAACCAACTTCCACAGGGTGTCCTCTGCCCTCCCAAAATAAATGTCACTCTAAAGGATGCTTGAAATGTCATTTTTAAGATCTATCACTGGAGTTCCTTTTTTTTTAATTGCAGTTTTTTTCATATATTCTAATTAAGGTTTTCCCTCCTCCCAACTCCTATATTTCACACATCCCACCCACCAAAATTCACACCCCTTCTTTCTCTCATTAGAATGCAAGAGGCATCTAAAAACGGTAATAATAATAAAATTTTTTAAAAAACTAACTGAAAAAGAAAGAGTTAATGAAAAGCCCAGAGTTTTCTTAATCTGATAGCCCTGTCCATACTTCCTGTCTGTCTTCTGGCCAATCAGCATTTTATTAAACCAGTAGGCGGGACAAATATTTACAATGTACCATAACATACTGCCACAGCATGCAGAAGACTCAAATTCAGTTCCCAGCAGCCAAGTTAGATGATCCACAAACTCTAGGGAATCCGACAGTTCTGTTCCTCAGTCACTTGCACCCATATACATTTTCACATAGACATACACACATAATTAAAAATAATAAATCTTGCTGGTGTGGTTGATGGGTGTTTTTAATCCTTGGGAGGCAAGACAAATGGAGCCTTGTACATTCAAAGCCATCCCAATTAAAAAGCAAGTACTAGGCCAGCCAGGGCACATATCTCTATATATCTCTGTCTCAAAACAACAACAGCAATAATAAAACTTTTAAAATGGGCCTGGAGATATGGTTTGGGGGTTAACAGCACTGGCTGCTCTTTCAGATGACCTGGGTATGATCCCAGCACCCATATGGTAGCTCATAACTATCGGTAACTCCAGCTCCATGGAATCTGATGCCTTCTTCTGGCTTCCTCAGGCACTGTGTACATGTGATGCACAGACATACATGCAGGCAAAATACTCATACACATAAAAATAAATAACTAAAAAAGTGGGTTTTTAGATTTATTATCTAACATTTGTCTCTGGTATAAGGATGTAGAGTCCAGCTCCAGTGTTTAAGGCTTCCTTGGGCTTCATTTCCCTTCTGTGGTGTGGATCACCTTCAGAAATTAGGCTTGGTTCTTTTTTAATGTTTATTTATTGCATGTTGATTTTTTCCCCTTTTATTGCTCTTTAATATATAAAGTATTGAAATGATTATAAATATTTGCTAAGACAGTTCATCTCTTCTGTTTGACCATCTCTACTCATCCACAGGTAATCTCTACTAATCCCTGGTAATTTCATATGCTTTTCTTTTTGTACAAATAAACATGTGCATAGTTTCTTCTCCTCCTCTTCCTCTTTCTCTTCCTTCTCTTCCTCCTCCTCCTCTTCTTCTACTGGTTTTCAAGACAGGTTGTCTCTGCATAGCCCTAGCTGTACTGAAACTCACTTTGTAGACCAGGCTAGCCTTAAGCTGAAAGATCTGCCTTCCTCTGCCTCCCAAGTTCTGGAATTAAAAGTATGTGCCACCACCACGTGGCCAGAATAAATTCTTAAGACTGAGTTGCTAGGTCAGAAAACTGTGTATGCATATTTTAAATACACATTGTTAAAGTGTCCTCCATGAACATTATAACAGGGATGATAAAAGGATAGCTCACTTGGAAACATGCTTTCCCTGTAAGCAAGGGCCTGCATTTGATCCCTGGTACTAATATTCAGAAAGCCAGGTGGATGATACACACTTGCAATCACACTTCTGGGAGGTGGAGGCAGATTCCTAGGACTTACTGGCCAGGTAGCCTGGTTTAGTTGGTGATCCTCATGTACAAATGGGTGACCTTGACTCAGGAAAATAAGGTGATAGATTGGGCATGGTGGCCATACACCTTTAACCCCATTATTCAGCAGGCACATCTCTGAATCTGAAGTCAGCCTGGTCTACATAGTGGATGCCAGTTCAACAAGGACTGTATAATAAGATCTGTCTCAAAAAACAACAAACGACCTGAAGTGGTGGCTCCAGAGGAAACACACTGAAACCGACCTCTGACCTCCATATGAACATGAATAAAGTTACACCTGTTCCATTCCATCAAGTATAAGGAGTACCAACTTATTTAATTTTATGTGCATTGGTGTGAGGTGTCCTGGAACTGGGGTGAGTTACCATGTGGGTGCTGAGGATTGAACCCAGGATTCTCTGTAAAAACAGTCAGTGCTCTTAACCGCTAAGCCATTTCTCCAGCCGGAGTACTAACTTCTCAACTATTGCCAACAAAGTGTGTGGTAATCTTTAAGCTTCGCCAGTCTAATTGGTGAGAAATGGCATCTCGGTGTGTTTTAATTTGTAATTTTCATTACTGGGGACAGGCTCTTTCCCCTGTATCAGAGTAGCACCCTTACATTTTCTGTTCCTGTCTGCCAACCATTCTGCTTCTGAGTTTTTTTTTTCTCATTTTGTGAGTTACTTAAATATTAGGCATAGAAGCTCTTTGTCTACATACTTGTGGAAACTACCTTTGCCCACATCTTCTTTGACTTTATCTTCTTCTCTCCTATGCAAAATTTTTCACTTTTATGTGTCCAAGCTTGTCTCTCTTAGTTTCACATGGTTCTAAGTTATTATTGAGCACATTCTTCTATATCCACATTACAAAGGATTTCACTCATCTTCTAAATAAAAATATGTATTTTTATTTTTAGACAGATCCTATTGCCTCAGCAGATTGGCCTAGAACTTACCATATACCCAAAGTAACCTCAAACTCCTGACCTCTTGTCTCAGCCTCTCGAGTGCTGTGATTCCAGAAGTGTGGGCTGGATCATGGAATCTGGACCGATCTTCTGCCAATAAAACCTCCCTGGGAGAATCAAAGTGGTGACAGGAAACCTCAGTTTCCATTCTGCTGCTTGCTTCATCAACCTGTGCATATTTCATTTATTGTTACATTTCCTACCTTGTTTTTAATGATAAACTGAAGATACAGGGACCAACTGTGGACTTTGCGCTATGCCTTGTGTGTGTGTGTGTGTGTGTGTGTGTGTGTGTGTGTATGCATCAACAAAGCAGGAACTCATTTTTGTTATTTCTAGTTTACAAATCTGGAAATTTGGGGGAGGCTTTTACTCCAAAACAGAAAACTAGATCCAAATCATGGCCTGGGGCTGACTTCAAAGCTCACATTTTAACTGCCACTCTCTACTGCCTCTCAATGTAGGAATTTCCAGCGTAATTCCCAGATCCCTGTATCAAAGGAGACATGATTTTATCTGTATTCAGTTGCTAATCTCTTTCCCTCAAGGAATGACTTCTCAAGCATGTATGTCTGCTTGTGCCTTTTATACTTAGACCCCCACCTTCAGATATGAACTCTTAAGGAGCGAGTTGTATAGCAACTCTAGTATGTTCTGAGTAACTGTGATGCCTGCTGACCCACATTGCAGGGCTTGGCTCCAGAGACCTGTTCTCTAGGTTAGAGTAGAAAAGCAGGGATTGTATCCCATGTGGTTATCACAGCTGATTCACAGACCGTGGTGGGAAATCAGTAGTGAAGCCAAGTATATCCCTAGACTCCATTCTGCGATAAGCCTTAGAGTTGAGGAACGGAGGGAACTGAGGTCTTGGTTAAGCTTTGACTCATGGATGGTAATGACCAATGTTTCCTTCATGAATGTTCTTGACTTAAAGTATAAGCAATTTTGTAGCGTGGTAGATCTGGTAGATTGGACTTCTTTGAGTCTGGGAGAATGACTGAGGTCCGGGTGGCAGAAACACCAAGAGTCTCTTGTCTAACAGATGTTTCAGTGTGCTGTAGATTACCATGCTGAAGTACTGGAAAAAGCAACTTTGGGAAGAAAGGGTTTATTTCAGCTCCCAGATCAGTTCCATTATGAAGGGAAGGCAGGGCAGGAACTGAAGCAGAGGCCATGGAGGAATGAGTGCTGCCTAGTGGCTTACTCCTTCATGGCTTTACTTGGTTTGCTTTCTTACACAGCCCAGGATCACCCACAGTGGGCTGAGCCCTTCTGCATCAATCATTAATCAAGAAAATGCCCCTACAGAGTTGCCTAAAGGCTAATTGGATAGAGGCAATTCCTCAATGAAGTGCTCTACTCCTAGATGACTCTAGTGTGGGGATATTTTGTAATATAATAAAAAACATTCAGAGATATCAGAGGGATCTACCCACAGTCAGCCTAGGAGGATCAGACAGTGGTAACTCACACCTTTAATCCCAGCACAGGGAATATCCTGGGAGTGGTGACCTACGCCCTTAATGCAATCTGAGTTGGGTCATTTTAATTTACAGAAGGATTTCCAGGCTCCCAGGCAGGCAGAGGTGGTGCCACACCTTAATTGAGCAGAGAAAATTTTTAAGACAGACATAGAAAGACAGAGCAGGCAGAAGAAGCCAGGAGGAGTGAGGCTGAGGAAACTAGAAGACAGCTGGGTGAGATCTAACTGTGGGGTTTCTTCTCTAATATCTCTGACTTTCCCAGAGATCTGGTCCTGAGTTTCCCTTATTCATGCAACGCTCTAGCTTGTGTCAAATTGATTTTAAAAACAAACAAAAACCACTACCCAGCACTGTAAATTTCTATTACTGGTAAAATGACATTTAAAATATAACATATGCTCCCTTCCCACAGACCATGGGAGTTTAGTCTTATTCATGATTTCTAACTTCTATACTAGACTTCCTTGGCATTTTGGTACTGTTCCTTGATGTGGGATGTCCTTCTGTGTGCTGTGAATTATCATTGGATAATAAAGGAACTTTTAGCCTATAGCAAGGCATCTTAGAAGCAGGCAGGAAATCCAAGCATAGATAATGGAGGAGGGTGGAATCAGAAGGAGATACTGTAAGCTGCTGCCCAAGAGAGCAAGATGTAATGGAACACAGGTAAAGTCACTAGCCACATGGTAAGACATAGATTAATATAAATGGGTTGAGTTAAGTTGTAAGAGCTAGCTGATAATGAGCCTAAGCCATAAGCCAAACAGTTTGTAATTATTATACACCTTTGTGTGATTATTTGGGACTAAACAGCTGTGGAACTGCAGTTCTGGCCTTTGAGCTGGACAGGTCAGAAACCTTTGGCTACAGTTCCTTACTTCTTCCCAATGGATTGGATTGTTCCTCAGTACATAAGAGCCTTCTGCACTGAATAAGAATGGAATCAAGCAGCTAGAAGCAGTCCTGGCAATCATGTCAGCTGCCTAGTTCAGGCCTGGTGCTCATGTCAGGGGTGCCTAGTTCAGGCCTGGTGTTCATTGTCAGGACTGGCTGGTTCAGGCCTGGGATTCATATCAGGTGCCTGGTCCAAGCTTATAATTTCCTCATGAGGAGGCCCCTGACTTGGAGCACTGTAGCATCACCACATTGAAAGTTTCAAACTCAGTGGTTACTAGAAAAAAAAACAAAACAAAACAAAGTTTCTAGATACTGGTGTTAAGTATTTTAACAGTTCCATGGCCCAGTGAGACTCCTAACAGACAGTCACCAGAGTCTGCCTGCACTAATAGTGCCCACACTGAATCTGAAGCTGCCTATTTCTAGAAACTGGATAACTGGAGCAAAACTTTACATTAAGTTGAACTTAAATTAGTTTACCCCAAGTTTGAGATTTTCATGACCATTGAAAGTTAAAAGAAATTCGTAAGCTCTTCTAGCCCACCAGCTAGTTTTATAAGTGAAGAATGTAGACTCAAGTAGATAAAGTAAGGCATCTTATTTTTGGTAGATATGTGCAAAATAGAATTCTCTTTCTAGACTTGCATTGTTACTGGCTGCCCAACTCTGAGTGTTGCCCTCCCCATCCTAAGAATCAGGCTTTCTCCTCCCTTACCAGTCACTTATCTTTGCATATGCAACATTTGTGACTCCCAGAACTGAAAACAAGAATGTCCCTGTGCTCTAGCCCATTGTAAAATAAGAGTATTTGTGAATCGGATCAGAATCATTAGACCTGGAAAGGCCAATAACTTGAGCCACACACCCAGAAGAACATGGATAAAATGCAGTAGTCATGATGCCTTAGTTTTATTGGGGTCCTCATAAATGGCCACATGGATACTTGTGAAACTCTTGTGCCAGGCCCAAAGAAAGTGCTTGATAATACTTGCTAATTACTGCAGAATGTGGTTTAAATTTTTTAAAAAAATTTAACCTCTAACATTAAAAGATGATAGAGAGGAAATGAGAGGAAGGAGGGAGGGAGGGAGGGAGGGAGGGAGGGAGGGAGGGAGGGAGGGAGGGATGAAGGTCAGTCAACATTCTGAGCCCCATGCAATAACAAATAACTGTAAACCCAGCATGGCAGGGGATCTGGAATTCAGGGTTATCCCCAGAAATATTAAGTTTGCCAGCCTGGACTACATGAGCTGGTCTCAAAACTAAACCATTAAGCCAGCCTTTACCAGTGCATTGGTGCACACTGGTCATCCAAGCCTGGGGAGCAAGAGGATCCCGAGCTTGAGCTACGTTAATGAGGAGGAGCCAAAGTGCATGGTGGAATGCTTGCCTAGCGTGGACAGCACACAGGAGCTCTGCTGTCTTCTTCACTGTGTGTCTGGGGTGGAGTTACAACTTCAAAATACATCTAGAAGTTCAGCGTTATCAGGATTTTCTGTAACTAGTGAGAAGGATCCTCCCTTATGAGACTTTCAAGGAGTTTCTGAGCAGGAGGAAGCATGGCTGAAAGGATTGCTGTGTTCTTCACTCAACTAGCAATCCTCAGAAAAGTTGGTGTTTTATGAAATTGCTAAAGTTACCAACATAGTTAATTTGATGATATTGTCTTAGTAATTTAATGTCAATGATATATATGGATTTAGGTTTTTGAGATTTTTTTTATTTCTATATTTTGAGACATGGTCTCATGTAGCCTAGGCTGGCCCAAAACTTTCACTATGTATCTATGGATGACTATCTTAGCTAGGGGTCTATTGTTTCGAAAAGCGACCATAACTGTGACAACCCTTATAAAGGAAAAACATTTAACTAGGGTGGCTTACATTTTCAGAGGCATTCAGACAGACATGGTGCTGGAGAAGGAACTGAGAGTCCTACATCTTGATCTGCAGGTGAGAGGAAATGATCTGACTCTACATTAAGTGAAGCTCCAGCAAAGGAGATCTCAAAGCCTGCCCCACAGTGACATATTTCCTTCAACAAGGGCACACCTCCTAATGGAACTGCCCCCTATAAGCTTATAGGGGCCAGATGCATTCAAACAACCACAGCGACCTTGAACAACTTATCCTCCTGATTCCCATGTTTCCATCCTACACTTGCTGGGATTATAGGTATGTGCCACCATACCATACTGGATAAAAAAAAGTATTTAAAAATCACCTTCCTTAGGTCAACAAGAGAGCTTAGTAGGCAAAAGACCTTTCATCAAGCCTGACAATCTAAGTTCAGTCCCTGGGAGCCACATGTGGGAAGGCGAGAACTGACTACACATTGTCTTCAGACCACTACTTGCACATATATATATATATGCATACACATATACATACACACAATAAGCAAAATGTAATTTAAAAATTTTAGATCAGTTTCTTACTGTGTAAGTCTCATCCCCATAAATTCATAGCAATGTTAGCCACATATGGCTTTTATTTTTCTCTCTGTTCCTATGGCCCTATACATTCAAGCCATCCTAAACTCTGTTTTACCTGGGATAATGTCTTAATTTCCCCAAACTGAGCATTTACCTTCTGAAGGGGCCAATTTGGATGCCAAGATTCTGGTGGAATTAATGTTACATCTGCCCCTGTGTCTACAAAACCTGCAATGACAACATCATTTATTTGGATTTTTAATTTTGGCCTTTGTTCATTTATAGAAGCTGTCCAAAATATTCATTTTATGATTTTTCCTGATTTGCCTCTCTATTTGCTATTGTCCAAAGCAGTCTGGTTTTTGAGAATAGGCTTTAGTTTCTTTAATTGCTCTGGGAAAGCATTTCCTCAGCAATGGCAGGATAAGACTGAACTATTTTTGATACAAGCTTGTGAAAGCTCCCTCAGGGTGTTTCTCAAAGATAAAAGGTTACCTTATCTGTCTCTTGTTGACCTGCACTCATTGGTCCACCTTCCTTTATGTGAAAAAAAAAAAGTTTTTAGAAACCACCCCAGAAGTGCTTTGAGAAGCTACTGATTTGATTGATTGCTGTTTGGAAGAGCCAATAATCAGAAATGCCCTTGTCTGGTCACATTATTCAGATAGGTATTTAGGGACTTGTAAAATGGCTTAGCAGTGGGGACTGGAGAGAGCTGGGCAGTTAAGAGCACTGTTGTTCCTCCAGAGGAGGTGGGTTCAGTTTCTAGCACCCACAAGACAGCTCACAACTATCTGTAACTCCAGTTCTATAGGATCTGACACCCACATACAGACACATGTAGACAAAACTCCAGTGCATATAAAATGAAAATATTTTCTTAAAAAAAGATCAGTAGTAAAAGTGCTTGCCAGATAGATCTGACAATCTGAGTCTAATCTCCAGAGCCCACAGGGTAGAAGGTGAGAAATGACTCCCTAGAGTTGTTCTCCAACCTCCACACATGTATTGTGATACACACACACACACACACACACACACACACACACACACACACACACACGGGGGGGGGGGGTGAAGGAGAGAGGGGGGATATATTCCAAATTTAATAAAAACAGAGATATCAGCGGGATCTACCCACAGTCAGTCTAGGAGGATCAGACAGTGGTAACTCACACCTTTAATCCCAGCACAGGAAATATACAGGAGTGGTGACC
The DNA here is from genome assembly GCA_033318265.1 of Phyllotis vaccarum. Classification (NCBI taxonomy): domain Eukaryota; kingdom Metazoa; phylum Chordata; class Mammalia; order Rodentia; family Cricetidae; genus Phyllotis; species Phyllotis vaccarum. The sequence goes on from JARWLC010000002.1 coordinate 188,217,630, forward strand.
TATATGCCCTTGATCCAATCAAATCTGAGTTTGAGGTCATTTTAGTTTACAGAAGGAGTTCCAGGCTCCCAGGCAGGCAGTGGTGGTGCCACGCCTTAACTGAGCAAAGAAAATATTTAAGGTAGGCATAGAAAGACAGAGCAGGCAGAAGAAGCCAGGAGGAGTGAGGCTGAGGAAGCTGGAAGACAGCTGGGTGAGATTTGACTGTGGTGTTTACTCTCTGATATCTCTGCCTTTCCCAGAGGTCTGGCTCTGAGTTTCCTTCATTCGTGCAGAGAGAGAGAGAGAGAGAGAGAGAGAGAGAGAGAGAGAGAGAGAGAGAGAGAGAGAGAGAGATTGATTAAAAAGACAGAAGCAGGCCATTAGCATAATGTCCTTGCAATGGTTGATGGCTGTTCATATTTTCCTTTTCGATTCTTTGACAGGGTCTGAATTATCCCAGGCTGTTACATAGTTACATAGTGAGGCTGACTTTGATACCCTCCCTGGTCCTTCTGCTTCCATGTACTTACTGTCCTGCCCAGCTATTGTTGCTGTTCAAGAAGAACAGCTAAATTTTCACCAGACCTAGGCATAAACTATGCACTCCCTTTGCCAAAGTGTTCTCAAAGGAGACGTTCTGGACTCCAGCTGCCCACAGACTACCTGTGAAAGACAGGCCAGCAGTCTTTCCTCGGTTCCAGTCTGTAGTAAGTGTACTGTGGCTCAGTGTGAACTATTTTTAAAGGTTTGCAGAGAAAGTCTTTCTGCTTTCTTAAATATTATATGTAGGGTTTTTGAAAGCACATCATGACGTGATGAAATCAGTGAGGAATATGACTCATTTTCAATATCAGTGTTGGAGAAAGGAGCAAGGCAGCCCAGGTGAGAGAGCTGAGTCTCCAAGGCGCCGATGGCCTTCAGAGTGCAGTTCTGCGGTCGCCATGCAGCAGTGAATACTTTCTCTCATTCCTTTTAGTTTCTGTGTCTGTTTTCTTTCACCTTGTGATACAGGGTCTTTTTCTGTAGCCCAGGCTGGACTAGAATTCACTATGTAGTTCAGGCTAGCCTCAAATTTATAGCAATCCTGCCTCACCCTTCCAAGTACTGGAATTACTGGGGTGAGGCACTATACCACGCAGGCGTCTTTTTTCTTTTGGTGGCCCTGGGGATGGAATTCAGGGCCTTGAGCATGCTGTATAAGTGGCTACCACTGCCCTACATCCTCAACTCTTGAAATTGTGAACTAACCAACTTGGTTACTTCTAGAAACTCTTGCCAGAAGCCACAGGACCATAGAGTAGGGTCAAAGTTAGTGCTTTTGCTAGCAGACCTTAGCAGGGTTCCTGAGGTACATTATTAACAGCATCACTTGAAAAATTGTAAACCACACTGGGTAGTACACTGCACACTCATGAACCCAGCACACAGGAGGCATCAAGGGAAGAATGGAGATATCCAGATCAGTCCGGGCTATGACTCTGCCTCAAAATAGTCAAGGATGTAGCTTGGTTGAAGAACTCTTGCCTAGCACATGCAAGGCTCTGGGTTCCATTTCCAGCACCTCAAAAATAATATTAATAGCCATAATAAATAAAGCCTATTTAAAAACAAAGAATAAAGAATATAAAACCTAGATTATAACACTTACTAGCTTTTACCCTAGGCACTTGAACTCGGGCTAGTTTCTTTAATCTGAGTCTTAACCACTTGCAGAATTCTGGATCTTATCACCATTTGGGAGTGTGAGATATAAGGGTTTTTTTTTTTTTTTTTGGTCTATTTGTCCCAAGCTCCAGTCATCTAGAAACAAGGAACTTCACTAAGGAATTGCCTCCATCAATTTGGCCTGTAGACAAATTTGTGGGGCATTTTCTTGATTAGTGATTGTTGGGGGTGGGGAGATAAACTTCCAATGGGGAATGATCAAAAGAATTGGAAAGCAAGCAAATAATTTTTAAATGGTTTGGTCCATAATTCTGACTCTTCATGGCGACCTTCACATCTTAAAGCACACAATGCTCTGTGAACATGAAGGAGTGTTAAGCAGGTCACCAGATGCTGGGGAGCACACAGCCTTGGAAGCCAGACCTGGAGGCAGCAGAGGGCTTGGCAGACTATGTTCAGCAGAGTCCCATCATGGACCACCACCCTGAAGATGAGTTCCCCAGGCTGCACTCTGAACCTCTGCATGCTTCCATCTCAGTTTATTCCATCCCACATCAGTGACACTTTAGAGGGTGATTTCAATCTTGGAGCAGCACATCACTGCTATTTTGGGCGCAGCAGAAGGCATTGTCTCCTAATACCACATCCCCCCTAACTGCCTCTTACGTCTCTCCCTAGTATCTTAATATCCTGTTCTCTCCCTTTAACTCATTTTGGTCATTTTAGCCCTACCCCCTTCTTAGAGATGGGTTGACAGGGCTACTAAATTATTTCCTCCCTATTTTATATACCTGTCAGTCAATCTTTTGCTTATGTGGTGCTCTGAAGATTACAAGTCTTATAAGATGCAAGTCTCCCATAGCAACTAACCATTTGTCATCGCTTTCTTGCTTTGTCTTTTTTTTTTTTAAAGACAGGATCTTGATCATTAGCCCATGTTGACCCAGAACCCACTATAGGACACATGGCAGTCTTCTTGCCTCAGTTTCCCAAGTTATAGGATTCTAGGTATGAGCCACCGCACCAATGAGCACACCACACTGTTGTCTGCTTCCTACAAGCACTATTCTAATGAAACACTAATTTTATTACACTTAATAAAATTAGATTATCTCACACATCCCAAAATGTCATTGCATCTTCTAACGTTTTAAAATAAAGTTGTATCTAAGTATTCTCTGTCACATTTTGTTTAAGAGTTTTACAATATCCTCTACCATGACCACAGCCCTTGTCACACTCTACTGGAGGACAGCACAGAGCCCTGCACACCATGCACAGAGCCCTGCACGCCATGCACAAGGGGCACTGGCCACCCTCACCACGACCCCAGGCTCTGCCATGAAAGGACCACCTGCCCAACAAAGTGCCCCTTCTCGGTATCTGAGGACTTGCAAGAACTTCCTGGCTTTTTAAAAATTCTTTTTACTTTTATTGATCCTTTGTGGGTTTCACATCATACATTCTGATCCCACTTATCTCCCCCATCCTCTTGTAACCTTCTCTCCAAAACAAAACAAAAGTTAAAAGAAGAAAACAAATAAAAATGAGAAGAATCACATCGTGGAAGCTGTAGTGTGGCCGGGTGAGTCACACAGTTCACCCTTTAGTCCGTTCATCTTCACACGGCAAGTGTTCATTGCTGTGAGTCATTGGTCTGGTTTGAGGCCTCTGGCTTCTGATACCCCACTGATACTGGACCCTCACTAGGGCTCCTCTTAGATATCCTGTTGTCCTGTGTTGTGGAGATCCTGCTGTTTTGGACCTGTAGATTCGTCCCCTTAACATGCTTCAATAATTCATAGATGGGGTGGATTTTGGGGTGGGCCAACTCATAGCCCTGTTTTTGGGCTAGGGTGTAGCTATGTTTGTCAGCCTGTCAGCTTTCCCCCATCATCACTATCCAGATGAGCTCTCCAGCACTGCCTTAGCTAGCCTACTCAATGCAGCCTACAGCAAAGAGCAGGCAGTGCTCTTTATCTCAGGTCATCGGGTCTGGGTCATCCACACTCACACCATCAGGTCCAGCTCTACAGGGCTAGCTCTCCCATTCTCTTGACCCCAGGGCCAGCTCTCTCACCTGCCACAGGGGCTAATGAGGGAGGAGAAGGGCATTTTTCTTGCACCCATGTCACCACTTGGCAGACAAGGAGAGTGTGTGGAATCAGCTCTCCTTTTCTGTGTTCACCTGCATCCCAACAAGAGGTTCAGCTCTAGTGTACTGCCCAGGTGAGGTACACACCTATAGCGAGAGGAGGGGCCATCGTTCCAAAGTGGAGGGGTGAGCTCTCCCTGAGGGGCAGGACCAGTTATCCCAGGGCCAGTGAAAGGTGGGGCTGGCTTAGCACAGCATAGTTCCAATGACTCTCCTGTGCTAACATGGGCCATGGACACCATCCTAGACACCAGCTACAGCAGGACCATAAGCCTAGACATGGCTTTCGGTTGTAGCTCAAGCTCAGATGTCACCATGGTTCTGGAGGCAGCACAAGTCACCCCAGTCAGTATAGCTCCAGCAGCAGCATGATTCTGAGACACCAACATAGTCTCAGGTGACTGACTAGACCCTGGTCATCCCCACTGCCCTCAGTGGTGACAGGAGCCCTGAAAATGAACTCAGAACTATAGGAACAATAACTTATATATGGCCCTTGGCAGCAGCCCTGGCCTGAACAACACCATGGCCCCAGGTGACAGCATAGGTCAATCAGGTCAGGTGGCACCACCCTGGGATACCCTCATGACCACATGCTGCAGCCTAGATCCTGGTCATCTGTGTGGTCTTTGGTGCAAATATGACCCAGGGACATCAATACAGACCCAATCTGTGGTAGAACCATTGACCCAAAAATGGTCCTAGGTAGCTCAGATGTCACCATGGCCACAGATTGGCCTGCCCTCCACAACAACATCACTCTCAGATATCAACATGACCCCAGGTATCCGTCCAGAATACAGGTCTCTGCATGACCCTTCGTGGAGACAAGAACCACGGGCATCAACACAGGCCCCTTCACTGCTTCAGTACCTTGGATCATATGTGGCCCTTGGCAATAGTGTAAGCCCAGACATCACCTTGGACTCTAGTGGTCAGTAGGCTGCTCACATCAGCTTGTTTCTTACCACACCTCACCTCTTCAGATCTGCCTCTCTCTCCAGTTCATTAACCCTTCTGCCATTTTCCCCCTCCCCTCCATTTCCCTACCCTGTACTCACTCACTGAACCATCTAGCTTTAT